>OX454416.1:63440360-66340073 GCA_949715475.1 Microchrysa polita
CTATATCTTCTTCAGTTGTGGCATAACTGCGGACCCTTAGCTATGCAGGAGGAGTTTCATAGGAAAAGGACTTCGGCCAATTCCTATGTCTCTCTACGGGGCGTTACTTTCCCGCATTATCCGAGTAACCGCTGCGCCTGAGTGCTGCATTAACATCTGCAGCGTCTCAGGTTACTTAACGTGATAGGTGACAGAAAACATTTAAGTCAACCACTAAAGCAGCACCTTCGAGGCATGCCCATGATGGCCTTTACTCAACGATTAAACCCTATCATGGTTTAGCGATGTGCCGACAACTCATCCTAAGAAAAACTTCAAGTCAAGAAACCTGAAACAAAAGCCTCGGATTGGACGGATACAAAACAACGACGACCCCGCAAACGAACAAACTGATTACTCTTTCGGATCCTGGAATGTACGCTCCCTGAATAGACCGGGGGCCTTAAGGGCCCTCCTGGATCAGGTAGAACAATACAAGCTGAGCATAGTTGCAATCCAGGAAACTAAATGGCTCAAAAGCGAGATTAACGACCTCAATTCGCACACTATTTTTACGAGTGGTAAAGAGGAGGGCAACAAGGAGTTTGGAGTAGCTTTCATCGTGAATAAGCAGCTCAAGAACCACGTTATCGGCTTCAAACCCATCAACGAGCGGCTATGTGCGATCCGCATTAAGACCCGTTTCGCTAATCTCTGGCTCATTAATGCGCATGCCCCTACAGAAGTAAAAGAAGACGCGATTAAGGACGAGTTCTACAACGACCTAGAAACACTCTTCGACTCACTTCCATCAAACGACGTCAAGCTGCTGCTAGGAGACTTTAACGCCAAAGTCGGAAATGAAAGCTGGCATAGGGGAACTACTGGAGGTCATAGCCTCCACGACGAAAACAACAACAACAGTCAGCGACTTATCGACTTCGCGAGCGGCAGAAACCTGGTAATAAGCTCTACATGCTTCCCTCATCGACGAATCCACAAGCAGACCTGGAAGTCTCCAGATGAATACACCGTGAACCAGATCGACCACGTACTGACCAGCAAGAGATGGGCTTCTAATGTCCTAGATGTTCGATCCTATCGAGGAGCCAACTGCGACACCGATCACTATTTGGTGAAGACGACCTACAGGTGCAGAATCTCTTCGGTGCACCTAACGAGAATCAACCCTGCCAAGATCTTCGAGGTTGACAATTTGATTGATGATGCCACGGCGCGGCTGCGTATACAACAGCACTAGAGGAAAACTGTCGCCCATGCTTGATGACATCAACAATTTAGGCATCCATGAGTTCTGGGAGGAGCTCAAAGACAGCATCAAGGGGGTCGCAGAAGAGGTCGTGGGCTATAAAGGCCGGCGCAGACGAGCAGACTGGTTCGACGAAGAATGCAGGGCCTCGATTGAGGCGAAAAATGAAGCCTATCGCCAATACACACAACGCGCATCCCGAGCCAAGAAAGAAAGATATAACGACCTTCGGCGAGTATCTAATAAGTTAATTAGACGTAAGAAACGCAAACATTTTGACGAGCAGTTACAGCAAATAAACCAAAGATTAGCCAGTAAGAACATTAGACAGGCGTACAAACTTATAAATAATGTTAAGAACGGATATCAACCCAGGACAAGCCTATGTAAGGACAAGGATGGTAGCATCATCAGCGACATCGAAAGCGTCAACAAACGATGGGCCTCGCATTTTGAAGAGCTCCTCAATGCACCATCAACATCCCCCGCGGAGCCAGCTCTTGAGCAGTTAGCCGAACCAGGCCCTCCCGTTCTACCCCCAACAGTAGAGGAGGTGAGTCTTGCCATACAGTCGCTTCAAAATAATAAAGCGCCCGGCGCTGACGAGATCCCAGCAGAACTGCTGAAGCATGGTGGAACGTGCCTGACCAACGCAATACATGTGCTACTGCTGAAAATATGGAACGACGAGGAAATCCCCGAAGATTGGCGCAAAAGCATAATCTGCCCAATCCACAAAAAGGGTGACAAGCTGAAGTGTGAGAATTACAGGGGCATATCATTAGTTTGTACGGCCTATAAGATATTATCGAAAATTCTTGAAAAGAGAATTAATCCGTACGCAGAACGAATCATTGGCGAGTATCAAGGCGGCTTCAGACCTGGTCGCTCAACGACCGATCAGCTTTTCACAGTGAAGCTACTACTTCAAAAGTGCTGGGAATATAACATCGACGTATACCAAATCTTTGTCGCCTTCAAGCAGGCATACGACAGTATCGATCGAAGTGTACTGTACAACATTATTCTGAATTTTGGTATACCGGCAAAGTTAGTGCGACTCACAAGGATGACGATGACTAATACCGTCTCGCAGGTCAGAGTGCAGAATCGACTCACTGACCTATTTGAAACTCGTACTGGACTCAAGCAGGGCGACGGGCTGGCGCCGACGCTCTTCAACCTTGCTTTGGAGTATGTAATTCGAGCCATGAATATGGACAGCAGCGGAACGCTACTCATCAAGTCGACTCAATTAGTAGCGTACGCCGACGATATCAACATCATGTCTCGAAGGTTGGGTGATGCAGAAAGCCTTCTGCATAACCTCAATAACGCCGCAAAGGAAGTTGGACTACATATCAACGAAAGCAAAACAAAGGCCATGATGCAATCGAAAACAAGGACGCCAGCAAATTCAAGCATCACAGTGGGGGACCTTAATATCGAGTATGTAGACAACTTCAACTATCTGGGTTGTAACTTATCAAAGGACGCCAACGAAACCGACGAAATTAAGCGACGGATACAACTAGCCAATAAGACATATTTCTCGGTCCTCCCTATAATTAATTCGAAACTTGCGCACAGGAACACGAAGCTCCGCGTGTACAAAACGATCATCCGACCCGTGCTATGTTATGGCTGCGAAACATGGACCCTCACCCAAGCCTCCGAAATTTTGCTAGACCGATTCGAACGAAAGGTCCTTCGGCGAATTTTCGGGGCCGTTCGCGAGCGAGACCAATGGCGTATCCGGTACAACCATGAGTTGTATCAATTGTACGATGAGCTGGAAGTATCGAAAATCGTGAAGCTTCAACGTTTGCAATGGGCGGGGCATGTACAACGGATGGACGATAATCGCATGCCAAAGAAAGTGATGAACGCACAACGAATTGACGGAGCGAGGTTGCGTGGACGACCGAGAGCTCGCTGGGAGAACTCCGTAGGTGAAGACGCCCAACAGCTGCTGGGCTTCCGAAACTGGAGGACGAGGTCACGTAACCGCGACAATTGGAGGTCAACGATTCAGGCGGCCAAGGCCCGACGTCGGGCTATCGTGCCACATTGATGATGAAGTAGGCATAGGTGTAAAATCACGACAAAATATTTCGCCAATTTCGACTTTTTGGAGAGTATCAAATATACGGAAATACACCCATGCCTACTGAGGACATGCAAAATTGAGATACTATTGTTTCGTATATGGTAAACAAGCGAATTGTTATATGGAATGTCAAATGATGTCATTTTATTTCAAACGATATGCTAAAACTCTCTAATTAACACATAACACGATAATTTGCATTGTTCTACTACTAATATATCCAACAAGCTGAATTCACTTGAAACTAATTTACAGCAAGTATTCTACTTCGAAGCCATTTCGAAATTATTTCTGCAAATTCCAAATCGCGGATTCCAACATCCCATAAATACTAAATACATAGACCCAAAACGTGTACTTCTTGTCGCACCTGTCTCCTTCACCCATTGAATAAATCCTTGCATCCTATAATACCTTTCTCTCAGGTATCACCGCTGTGAAATGTAAATATTTACCCTTGTCCTACTAATCGAGATTTTCTCTCGGGAGTTTCTTGAGAAAATGATTATCTGCTGGCATTCCTTTATTCCTTTGGTTTTCCTCGACAGTAAATTTCGGGTTGAATGACACTAAACGGCATTGGTATGGCATATCTACAATGGGGGTGTGTGTGCGGGTTCAGGAAAACCATGACAATGATAACACCTTATACAATGGATAGGTTAGTGGTTGTAATTTAGATGCGTGCGTAGTGTAGAGTTAGAGAGATAACCTCATGTTGGGCGTAGTATTTGCAGTTTTTCAGACTGAGCAATTTTGTAAAAAGGAAAGTAGACAATCGGAAGGGGTACGAGGATTTGAATAGAAGCGTACAAAAGGACAAAAGGAAAATCGTATTCGGATGGAATAATGGGAGTTCAATAGTGTATGAGAGCTGCTTTATACAGGGGAGCACGAAATAACAAGGTTTTTGATTTGTGTTTTGTTTTGAAGGCATTTGTTCAAAGAGTAAGAGATGAATGGCATTTCACTTCACTGTTAAGGGACTGAAAATGCGAAATTTTGTTTTGCCAAGTCATGTCACAGAAGACTTCAAACGGATAAAAATACATATAAAACACCAATAAAGTTTATACTTAAATTAATGTTTTTAAATAATTATCTTGATATCCTAGCATTCATTTGGGTGACCCTTTTTGTATAACAAGCGATCGGAGAAATATCTAACAATTTTTTTATTTCATTTGACGACTATCCATCGAAACAGTTGGGACTATATAATTCAATTGTTCTCACAAAACGATTCCGTTTCTTTCGGCTTGTTTTTTTTTATTCCATTCCATTTAGGAACCATTTGATTTTCCACTATTTTCCACATGAAATACCACTTCTCTGTTCAATGACGGCTGACCGCCTTCAAACAAAAAAAGACATAGGCCCATTATTTCAGGATCTAATCGATATTCCAAACACTCCTCCACATGCTGGGGATATAGGCGAGAAGAATACGTTCAACGTTTGCCATCTTTCTTCTTGGCATTTATTCACGGTTCAATACACGATATATACACTATTTTAGTATTGAAAGAGGATAATAGTGGTAGCCAAGCAAAACCCTTGTATAAAAGGAGATTTAAGAAAATATATCCACACACATCGCCTATGATTACTCACGCATATAAAAAATGGCAACGTTTACATCGGAAAACTTTACGTTAACCCAAAATTTATTTAAGTGCTATACAAATGGATGATGGATTTTCGTATGTTGATGGTGACTTTATGAAAAGGATAGATCGAGTAAAAGGTAGAATTGTGTAGGCAATTCTCTGGGATCCCCGAGATGAATGGACAAAAATTTCGATTTGAATTAAGACTAGAGGTACATATAATGCGTTCCTCCCAATAATGCTCTTAACAAGTAAGAATATATCATCGTTCAGAAAATCAATACAAAACAAATTTCCCTTGAATCAATCTCTCCGCGTCCATTAGACTCTCTTGTGTAATACTCGTATAGCCAAAAGGTGTTATCCATTTATATTTTTCGTTGGTCATAAATCATATTCAAACAAAATCAAATTGCACAAGAAAATGTGTTGCGACGACGACAACGTAGACGACATGCGAACAACCGTCCGTTCGCGTGAATGAAAAAGAAATCTAATAAAGAAGCTTCTGCCAGGATCATTTGTAATTTTACGACTTCATTCTTCCTTACGGTCGCACCTTGAATGTAAGCTTTGCACTAACATAACTTACCATTATTATTCGTTACAGCTGACGTCCACGTGGGTATATTTTAGCCGTTCGGGAATTTTCTGTGCAAGGAGTTATGGTTTTGGTTTTATTTCAGCCCGTTAAATTATATTCTTATTTCATTTGAATGTTCAAATAGATTCAAGTTTAATGGGTATAGTTGGATCCTGGAAGTGGTGAGGACAAACCGCTGTAACGGCTGTTGAATGTTCTTAAAATGGTCTTTCAAATATTCTTTGGAGACACTTGGATTATCTTACTGCACTGGCATCTATTCGAGTGTGATCGAATATTCGGTAGAGTGACATTTTTACAAGGAGGCAAGTAGGTACATATAATCTTTAGTTTAGATGAAAAGTGTTGCCGAACCAAAAGGCTGCTGTTTTGTTTTTTCAGGTTTTTATAGCACTTGTTTGGTTATTCTTCGTTCAGCTTTTTTAGCACTTAATGAACACCGAAACTGAATGTCAGGTTCTTTGTACCGAATTTTAATGATTTTTTATACCCTTCACTATGTGAAAGGGTATATATGTATTAACTTTGTCATGAAGTTTGCAACGCACCGAAGGAAGCACCTCCCACTATATAAAGCATATATATTATTGATCAGTGTGACGAGAGAAATCGATTGAGCGATGTCCGTCTGTCTGCCTGTCTGTCCGTTGGTTGCAACGGAAACTAGTCCCTCAGTTTTGAAGCTATCGGGCTGAAATTTTGTGTACAAGTTTCTTCTTAGCGTACGCTGTATATATGTCGGAACGAATGAAATCGGACCATGGGGTCATGGGGCTGCCATATAAACCAACCTCTGAAAATTAGGTTCTCCTAAGAAAAAACTTTTTTCTTCGTGTACCAATCTTTTCCAAACTTCACCCAAATGTGTTTCTAGTAAAGTCCCAAAACATATCTAGGAACGGATGGAATCGGAACATTACGTCATAGGGCTGCCATACAAACCAACCGCTAAAAATTAAGTTCTTTTAACCCTGCATGGCCAATGTTAGTCATTTCGACTACCATTTATATTTCCTTTGGATGCTGCTTTTTGCTCTTCCACTCAATAGTTGTGTGCTTTCACATCCTAGGCGGTGAATCAGTTAAGTATCGATATCATCAACAATAGACCTATTTGCAACTTTAGTGACGAGGTGTGTATCGTTAAACCAAAGTACTACACGTCGATACGACCAAATTTTGTACTGTGCATCTTATTTTGCTACAGTGATAAGGTCAAATGCCTTTAATAAACAGGCAGCTATAGTTTTCTTTAAAATAAAATAAAAAATCAAACACTGATACTTTTTGGTCTTATTGGGTAGGGTTAAGAAAAACTTTTTCCTTTTTAATCCGACCTTAACCAAACTTTACCCAAATGTGTTCCTAGTGAAGCCCCAAAACATACCTAGCAACGCATGAAATCGAAACACTACATACAAACCAGCCCCTGGAAATTAGATTCTTCTAAGAAATTTTTTTTTCTTTACGTACCAACCGAACTTCACCCAAATGTGTCTTTAGTAACACCTCAGAACATATCTAGCAATGGATGGAATCGGAACATTACGTCATAGGGCTGTCATACAAACCAACCCCAAAATATTAGGTTCTTGTTAGAAAAACTTTTTTTCTTTTTGAATTTTAACCAAAATTCATCCAAGTGTGTTCCCGGATTAGTCTTAACGCATCCAGGAACAGATGGAATCGTAACACGTCATAGGGCTGCGGTAGAAATTATTAACACAAAAGAACCTGAAGTTTCATTCAAATGTGACGGGTATTCAACTTTCGGCAGCGCCCAAAATTAGCCTCGGTCTCGTTTTTTCTTTATATATGCCGATGTTTATTTAAGTCCCGATTCGTGTTTCATCTGTTTAGCCCAGTTTTCCATTATTGGACAATAGCTTGAATGTATTAAGATTTAAAAAAAAAAATTCCAATACTGATAAAAAAAATTGGTTATTCCGTTGCACTATTTAAGAGTTGTGCTTTTACCTAAATAAATGATGATTTCAATTTGATGGGCGAGTAAGGCATTTTTAGCTCGAATATTGGGGAAAAAATCAGTTTTTGAGGACATTTCGAAAAATATTGCGAATATTAATAGTGTAGTCATTACGCGATTTGAGATTGCAAGATGTGTTGGATAATTTATTTGTTGCTTATGTTTTTGGGGTGCTGAGCTAGAATCCAGAGCTTCCCACGAACATTTCGTTGCGGTGCAGGGCGAAAACCGCAAAATTACGGAGTTTTCACTTTTTAGGGTTTTTTAGAAAATATTTTTTTCAAAAAACCCTTATGAAATCGATTTTGTCTGTCCGTCCGTCTGTCCGTCTGTCCGTCCGTCTGTTCACTAAATAACTCGCGAACGGCTCAACCGATTGTCATGAAATTTGGTAGGAATGTGTAGAATGGTTACAGTCTTTGGCACATATACCTTAGAAGTTGGTAGGAAGAAGATAACAGGGTGTCCCGAACGTTTGAAAAAAGTCGACTTTTTTAGTTTTTATCGGAGATTGACATATGGGTATTTAAATCAAAGAACTAAACGAGTACATCTCACATCAGTTAAAATTTTTCAGTTTCGAGTAACGGTTAAAAAGTTATTGGCGTTCAAAATTAAACTTCCTTTTCGACCTCCGTTTTTCTAAACCGTTATAGGGATCGATATGAAACTTTGCACAAAGATTGGTCAGTATGGCTTTATATACGTTAAATATTAAGACTGTTGACTTTTGCTAAGGAAAAGTAAATAACAGTAAATTTGTAAAATTTGAATTTGATCGTGTGTAGCCCCTTTTAGGTTACCAAATATGAAAATTCTGCTAGGGATTTTTAGAAAATTATATAGGGAATATGTCTACGAATTTTCATTCGAATATCTGTATCCAAACCGGAAATATAGCCAAGTTAGTATTTAGTAAGGGCCTTTCACAATGCAAGGGAAGCCTCTTAAGCATTTCTTCAATGCATATCTTTTAACTTGATGAAACAATGAACATGAAATTTGGTGGAAATGCATAGAATGGTTTGCGACATATATTTTTGAAGTTTGTAGGACCAAGTTAACAGGGTGTCTCGGAAAAGCTGCAAAAGTATACTTGTTCAATACTGATAGGAAAGCTTGCATGGGCTCTTATGTCAGGGGACACAATGGAATCATTTCATATAAGTTGCTTTTCCTTGATTAAAAAAAGAGTAACAGTAGTTTTACAGCCAATAATTCAGTTCATATATATAGCCAAGCCGGCCTTACGTTTGCCTGAGTTTCTTTTTGCTCAAAGGCCATCAGAAATCTTAAATCGAAAAATGCCTGTAGATTTGCCTACTTTTATACAAACTGGTTAAATAGTAAATATTTTCCAGAATGAAAGGCTAGCGCCTTTCATTCTGTTCCACCTTTAATTAGACCAATCCAAAAATAGATTTACAGGAAGCATTCCATTAATGCTGTACACAATTCTTATCTATTGCTTATAAAATATATGTACAAAAAATATTAACTATGCATCAACATTCTAAAAAACCCTCGTATTGCGGGCGCAGCCCTCTGTACGCCGGTATTTTTTTGACTTATAACTGCGAAACTGTACATTTCTGTGAAAACCTGTCCTGTCCATGAACATGTCATAGAAAACATTATTGCGGGGCCAACGTGACATTCATCTTCAAAATGCGTTAATCGGTATCGCTACGATTGATGGATGGATGGATGGATGGATATGGCGCTGAGATAGGTTGGGCTGGTTGCGCCCGATACTGCAGCCTGCTGGCTTATTGTATTACCCATCTAAGCGAGAAAATTTCAGGTTATGAGCTCTGTCCTACGTAAAAGGCTTAGAAGAAAGTTAACCAGGTTTACTTTGGGTGCACCCATACTGGTGGTTTGAGCCCCAAAGAAGTTTTGTCTCCAGCTCATAAGAGCGGGACATTCGAAAATAACGTGCGAGGCTGATTCCTCATCTTCGTTACAGAGGCGACATAGTGGGTCTTGTGTGTAGATCCCTATTGTATGCAGATGTTTCCGTAGGGTGCAATGACCGCTTATAAGGCCTGTCACTGCCCTGAGGTTCGTTTTACTAAGACTGAGGGCTTCGGTGCAGCTGGTATGCCAGTTAGATTCCAGCATGCGCTTGCTATGCCTGAGCCCTTCAGCGAGTCTCCATCGGTCTTGGAATTTATCTTCGGTCCATCGTCTGGCAACGGTTCTGGCAGTAGATTTACTGATCCCGATTGCAGGTTCAGGACCAGTTAAGGGTAGTTCGGAGCCCTCTCTTGCAAGGGCATCCGCTTTCTCATTTCCTTCGATCCCCTTATGTCCTTTCACCCATTTCAAAGTTACTTTGTTTCGGATTGCTAGGTTTTTGAGATTTTGTTGGCATTCCCAAACCAATTTAGAGGTTGTTTTAAGATTTGCAATTGCTTTTATAGCAGCTTGACTGTCGGAGAGAATATATATGGTCTTATTGGTATATCCCTTTCGAGTACTCTCCCCTGATGCAAGGTTTATGGCTATAAGTTCTGCCTGGAAGACAGTTGTATATTGACCTAGGGGTTTGGAGATACTATAGTTGTTGGTTTTAGTATAGACTCCTGCCCCCGTTCCTTCGTCTGTCTTCGACCCATCAGTGTACCACACAATGTGATTTGATAGATGGTTGTCGTTCCATATACTCCAGTCTTCCCTAACCGTTGAGGTTTGGATGTTGGAGTCGAAGGTGTACATGGCCGGGGTATAGTCGCTGCCCATATCTAGGATTGGGTTTGCAATGATTTCTGTGATCGTACAGTGTCCTACCCTTTGTGGTGTCCACATGTTCGATGATTGGAGTCTGTACGCTGCGAGTCTAGCCTCTTCTGTGATTTTGAGGTCCAGTGGTGGCAGATCTAGTAGTTTCTCTAGAGTTAAAGTTGGTGCACTGCGCATGGCGCCGGTTATGCTTGCGCAGGCCAGTCTCTGTACTGATCCCAACTTCGCTGCTGCTGTTTTTTGCTTGATTTTAGTCCACCAGACTATGGAGCCATAGGTCAGACGGGGTTTGACCACAGTTTCGTATATCCAGTGTATCATTCGTGGTTTTAACCCCCACGTTTTTCCTATTGCTCTTTTAGTAGCATATAGGGTCTGTTTGCCTTTTGCAATTGTGTTTTGCAGCTGCTTGTTCCACGTGAGTTGGTTATCAAGGGTGACTCCCAGATATTTTACCTCCATGGTAAACTGCAGTTGTTGCTTGAATAATGTTGGAGCGTAGAGCCCTTCCAAGTTGTATTTGCGACTGAAGGTTATTAATGTTGTTTTGGCGGAATTGACCGATAGGCCTACCCTCCTACACCAATCCTCCACTTGGGTTAGAGCTTGTTGCATGAGTTCAGAAATAACTCCTGGATATTTTCCCCTTATAAGGATGCTGATGTCATCGGCATATCCTAGGGTATAGAAGCCAGTGTTATTTAGCTGGACCAGTAGGCTGTCCACTACAAAGTTCCACAGGAGGGGTGAAAGTATACCCCCCTGTGGGCAACCTTTGAGGACAGCTGTATACATCGTTTTACCGAATAATTTTGCATGTACTTGTCGTCCTTGAAGCATTGATTTTATCCACCGACATAGGGTGTTTTGAACTCCATGACTCGAGGCGCCGTGTACAAGAGATTCAAAGGAAGTGTTGTCGAAGGCCCCCTCTATATCTAGGAAGGCCGCGAGCCCTATTTCTTTGATTTCTAATGTGGTCTCAATCTTCCCAACTAGATGGTGTAGTACTGATTCACATGATTTCCCTGTCTGATAAGCATGTTGGTTTGGGTGCAACGGGAAAAGCGACAGGCACCTTTCCCTGATATGTTTATCGACGAGCTTTTCCAATGACTTAAGTAGGAAGGAGGTTAGACTTATTGGTCTATACGATTTCGCTAGGGTTTGGTCACGCCCCGGCTTTGCCAGAAATGCTACGTTTACCTGCTTCCAAGTGATTGGGATGTATCCTAAGGCTATGCTGGCTCTGAATAGTCTTAGTAAAAGTGGAGCCAGGGTCGTAAAACCCTGCTGAAGCAGGGCTGGGTAGACACCGTCTGGTCCTGGTGATTAGTAGGGTTCGAAAGAGTGGATCGCCCATTCCACCCTATTATAAGTTACTATTTGGTTCGCAATCCGCCAGTCGTCTTTGTTAGCCCTGAGAAAAAGGGAGTTGTCATCCAACTGGTCTGTGCGCTCCGATGTTATCGTTGATCCAGGAAATTGAGACCTTAGGAGGACTTCCAGGGTCTCCTTACCAGTTTTTGTTTGGTTTCCATCGGAGTTTTTTTAGTGTTCCGATGGGTTTTGTTGGATCCTTGGCTAGAATCTTCTGGAGTCTCGCTCCTTCATGCAAGTTTTCTATTTCTTCGCAGAACTTCCTCCAGGAATCCCTCTTGGCTTTCCTAATTTCTTTGCTATACTGGGTTAGGGTGCAGCGGTATGTGTCCCAATCCCCAGTTCTTTTGGCTACGTTGAAAAGCTTACGTGTCCTCTTACGCAGAATGTTCAGGTTCGAGTTCCACCATTTGCATTTCGCATTGGTGTGTCGTCTCGTTAACCTGCAACTCTCTTCGAAGGAGGTTTTTATTGCGGCTTGCAGTTGATCCGCTGCAGCCTCCACACAAAGTGTAGTTTTAATGTGTCTGGGAATTTCATTCAGATTGATGGTCAGGCACTCTCTGTAGAGGTCCCAGTTTGTTTTTCTCGGATTTCGATACAGTTCAGTTGGCTTATCCACTTTATCGATTTCCATACTTATGTATCTGTGGTCCGATAGCGATGGTTCGGGTAAAACCCGCCAATGGCGGACGTTAGGGGATACGTTGAAGTTGGCTAAAGTAATGTCAATGACCTCTCTTCGACGTGTTGTTACAAAAGTGGGCTCAGTACCCTTATTTAGAATTTCAAGGTTTTCTTTGATTATGAAATCATAAAGATACTCACCCCTTTTGTTCGTATCGGAACTTCCCCACTCTGTGTGGTGAGCGTTTGCGTCCGCTCCGATGGTGAGCTGCGGTGTATGTGTTCCGCTGCTAGTTAACAGTTCCTCCAGCTCTTGAGGTGGTGGAGGCGTCTGTGAATCGTATGGGAAGTATGCGGCAGCTAGGATGAGCTCCCGATTACTACTCCCATTTATCTTCACCGCTACTAGGTCCCTGGAAATGTGGTTGTATAGTGGCAGTATGTTAATGTTAGGCTTAGTATAGATGCAGGTCCTGGCGTTGCCAGAAGCTATATCGTATATTAACTTACCTCCGGTGGTTCCTAAGCCGGCTACTTTGCCCTTATACAGCCATGGTTCTTGGATAAGGATTATATCCAGACCCTCGGCTGCGATGAGGCGGCTTAGTGCTGCGGTTGCAGCTTTATTGTGCTGAAGATTGATTTGGACCACCTTCAGCATCATGAGGCCGCTTGGATATCGCCTTAAAGGTTATCTGGTTTAGGCCAAAGTAACCAGTGTGGTCTCTGGCCTCCAGCGCCTTCCGGCTAGTTTCGTCGATCCAGGCGACCAGATTCAGTCCGGTTTTATCTTTCGTGGATGCGACGACATGAGGGAGCAGACGGCTTCCTGAAAAGTACTCCCTGATGCTACTCCTGATGGTCCGGGTTTCGTCGATGGAGTTTCTCTGTTCCCGGTGTTCGGTCGTTTTCTTTCTGCTCCTTCTGCGGGAGATTGGGACTCTGACCTTGTTCTTTTGGGGAGGTTGTTTTTAGGCCCCTCGGGCTGGTTTTGAGGCTTGCCGTGGGTTCGCTTATGTCGCGGCCTGATCGGTTCACCTCTTTCCCTCGCTTTTTCGATCGCGATCTTTCGTCGTTGAGCTCCGGAAAGCGTCGGTTTCTTGTTTTTCAGGGTTAGTTGGCCCATTTTTGTTGTTGTTTTTGTCACGTCGGACCTCTCTGGTCTTGTGCAGAAAGCACTTCCCTGAGAGGGTGTCGTCGAGGGTTGGGACATGCCTCCCTCACCTTTCGCTGCTAGGCTTATGGTTGAACCATTACCTTCAGCTTGGGCTGGTTGGTTTTGTTCTACCCCTGTTGTTTGTGTGTTTGTTTTTGTGTTGTTCTTGTTAGTTTCCATATTTTGGTCCCACGAGTATGGCGGTAATGAAGGTACACGTGCTCAGTGACCCCTTAAGCACGCAAGGCTAGTTATTCTGAGGTTTCGCCCGGTTCCTCAGAAGCTCCGTTTGTGACACCATTTGTCCCTGGTGCCATTCACCCATCGGCACGGATCGCATTACACCTTAGGTTTAGGATTTGGAAGATGTTAGTTGGCTGTGTGTTGAAGTTCTGTTCTGTCATTTGTAAGTATACTGTCCTAGTTGTCCTGTGTTCGGTCAGTATGCAGCGCTAAGCCCCCGCACCGCGTCAAGGTCCCTTCCACGCGGGGGGCTACGATGGATACTCGAAGTTGATTGTGAAATTGCTATAGCCAACATCCAGGTTGACGGTTATCTCTCCTGTGCACTGATCGCCAAAGGATTTGAGATATCGGCGAATTTCCGAAGTAGATTATGAAATTGCTGTGGCCAACATCCAGGTTGTATGTACGAAAAAACGTAGTCAACTTGAATACAATTTATCGGAGTTACACTGTATTCGATTCAGTGACAACTAAATATTTCAATAAAATTCAAAGGTTGTCGATGAAAACTTGATTGCAACAGGTGACTCTCATACAAAATGGAATTTTCAAAAGTCTTTCGGTCTTTAAAAGTTATCCAGCGTAAGACGGATTAAACAAAAAAAGAATCGGTTTAGCGGTTTCATAAATAAAATTTTTTTATTAGAAAAACGTATCTTTTGGAGGCTGAGCTTATATGGGCGCCCCATTATCTACTACAAGTACCACAACTTTATGTAGCTTGAAACCATCCTGCAATACCAAGGATACTACACAGCAAATTTCAACCAAATCGGTTCAATGGTTTATAAGTCTATAAGTAACAGACCCACAGACATTCATTTTTAAATAAACTAGGGGGCTTTGCCCCTACTCGCTATGCTCGTCAACCCCTGTCCTTCATCACCCACCCATCCTGCCGATGCCAACGCCTGCTCCACCCCCTGAGCGGACTTGTTCGCGCTGCGCGCTCGCAGCACTGACTGACTGTTTTTCGTTCTCGTATGCTATACTATTATGCTATAAAATCGACAGCTTGTACGTACATTCGGGATTCATCGTAGCCAATCAGAACAATAATAACCAATTGCATTTTCCGAAGTTAGCATTTTTATATACAGGGTGTCCCGCATTGGGTGGTCAATACTGTAAGGGTTGATAGCGCAATTTGTTTCAGGAAGAAAATTAGCAATACAATCGGAAATTTTTTTACCGTTACCTTTTAACGCTCTTTTTGTGAAAGTCATCGAAAATCGTGACTTGTTATGCAAAATCATAATTTGCAGCCCTCCTGATGACTTAATCCAAGATTTGATTTCAGTTTCAGAAACTACATAAAATTTCACAAAAACTGAAATTTTTCCTGTTGCCAACATTATCGCGACTTCCAAGATACAGTTACTCAAAATATTGGATGTAAAAAAACAAGGTAATTATTTTCTTGTCGGATTATTCAGACTGAAATTTTATTAATTTTTTTTTTATATTTTACTATTGCAATTTGGAAAATTTGTTAAATAAAAATGAAAATAAAGTTTTAAATATGAGAAAGAACCAATAAACTAAAAATATTAACTAATAATTAAATGAGTCTGTGTGATGAATTTGAATAATGCTGCTGGAATCGGCCTCCTCCATTTTGTATGCAGACTCGACACCTTCGGCGCATGGATGAAACGTTCCGAAGGATTTCAGGAGGGGTTTCCTTTATGTTGTCACAAGCGTCATTAATTTGCTGCAGCAGCTGTAGTAGTTTCTGAAACTGAAAACAAATCTTGGTTTAAGTCATCAGGAGGGCTGCAAATTATGATTTTGCATGACAAGTCACGATTTTCGATGACTTTCACAAAAAGAGCGATAACAAAGTAACGGTAAAAAAAATTCCGATTGTATTGGTAATTTTCTTCCTGAAACAAATTGCGCTATCAACCCTTACAGTATTGACCACCCAATGCGGGACACCCTGTATAGAAAGATATACATATACAGTTTTTAACTTGCTGAACGGGTTTCCAGTACTTTCACTTGTATCTATATGACTGTAAATACGAGACAGAGGCTAATTTCGGGCGCGGCCCAAATTCGGAATCCCTTCACTCGGGCTAATAGAGGGCATTAAATACAAGTCATAGGTACGCCCGAAAAAACTTTTAGCCCAAGGAGAGCGAAGGGTATCAAAATTTCGGCCGCGACCGAAATTAGCCCCCCCCCCATCGGGGGTTGGCGAGCGTAGCAAGCAGGGGGCGAAGCCCCCTTGTTTTTTTCCCTGTTTTAGGTTCGAACCACTTGGAACTTCTGGATCCCTTTTCATCTGTTCACAGGTTATGAGTTTGTCTTTAGATTCATTCCGCTTTCGTTTTCGCGCCGTATAAAACAGTTTTGTTCACTTTCGAGTCTTCAATGCCATCAATCACGTACCGAAACACCGAAACATCATCCACCTGTGCATGACTGCCTATTTCAAGCATTCGGTACAAATATTCACGGTACGATTCATTGGTCCGGTTTTTTTTCTGGAAGCTTCTGGTGATCGTTGCAACTGGCTAGTTTTTCTTGAAACTCTTCGAAAGGGGCGTTTTTAAGCTGTAAATAGGACACCGGTTTTGCTTCGCAATCTATGTACATTCTAGCCGCGCCTGCTAGCCATTTTTTTCCAATTTTTGAATTTCCGTCCATAGGAATCCGCTTGCATACGCTTAAAATTCGTTCAGGTATGCTACAACATAATGAGATTTAGAATTGTAACCATTAAAGATAAGATGATCGGATGTCTAATTACCCTTTAATCACATAACAAATAGAAATGATAAGAGATAAGAGATGTATGTAATGAATGTATACCAACATGTAAGAATCATCAATAACAAGTAATTAATATAGTGATAAGAATTTAAAATATAAATATATGTTTCTAGTCTGTAAGAGTCAGTTCATTAAGAGAGCTCAGGACGAGCATAATAATAAAATTCACATTTATTAAACTAAACTCGGCCTTTTACACAAGATTTTCTATGAAGAAAAAGAGATCTTAAAACTAACTAAAGATCAATTGAGCCACGTCCACGCTGTTCGGAGGTTGAATACCAACTGCAACTGGCCGGTTCGTTTTTCGTTCGACATATAAATATAAATCTATATACATATATAAAAGAAAGTCGTGTAAGTTACACCATTTATAACTCGATAACGACTGGACAGATTTTCATGATTTTGGATTTGTTGGACTAGGCTCTGACCAGAATAACATAATAACTATTGAAACATGCAAAAAATTCACAATGAGCTGAAATTTACAATGGGTTCTTTTTCAGTAAATTTCTCCGGCAGGATTGGTCTCCACCCAAATTAACAGGACAACCATCGAGACATATGAAAAATACACAATAGGGCACAATTATGAAGACAATTCCTTTTCTTATACTTCTTTCTGCTTTTCTTGAACGAATTACAGGATTTCAGTAAGTTGACCCCACCTTGTAGATCTACACAAGGCTCCGACCGGAATAGCTATACTGCTATTGAAGTAAACAGAAAATTTACAACGAGCAACAATTCACAATGAGTTTTTATCACATTTTTTTTATATTTCTTGAACTTTTTAGTGGATTTTCTTTGAATATCAAAATAATATTGAAACATGGCAAAAAAAACACAATGTGCAAAATTATAAAGATTTGTTTTTCGTGTATTTCTTTCTGTATTCCTTGAAAGAATTACCAGATTTCAGTCAAAAGATTCCAGCGGATTGGTGTACACCCAGAATAACTGTTGAAATATGCGAAAAATCACAAAGAGTAATTATTAAAAACAGTTCTTTGTCAAATACTTTTGTCTTCAAAGTCGGATATACGGAACAGAAGAGCAAAATGTTGAAAGAAGCTCTTTTCCTTGGCCACTTTGAACGGATTAGGGGGTTTTAGTAAATTTGCTGCACCGTATTTTAGTCTATACCGAATACGATTATGTCTCTATTGAAATATGCAAAACATTGACAATAAGCAAAATTATAAAAATACTTTTTTTGAAATACTTTTGTTCATATCTCCTGAACTTATTCAATATTGAGTAAACTTGCACCACGGGATTAGATTCCATCTGGATTTATCAATTAGGAAAGGAACAAAAACGCATTGGTCTCAGTGATGGCACGATCCAAGATAGAGGTGTATGTAGAAATAGACTTCACTCCGAATAGCGGAATTAAAACAAGCACAAAATTCACAATGAACAAAATTATGGAGACGGTTCTTTTTTACACACTTTTGCAGTTATCTCCTGAACGGATAAGCAGATTCTGGTAAAATTGCTACGCCAAATGGGACTATACTCCAAAAATAAATTTGTATATTTGCCCTACCGGCTGGCTCTACCGAAAACATTAGAATAACTATTGAAAAATGCAACGCTTAAAAGCAAAATACAAGTCGAATCCTCTGCAAAATTGGCCTGGAGAAGAATTGTGAAAGTGGTTTATTTTCTCCATTTTTTTTGTATGTGTGTTAATCAAATTATCGTACTTAATTAAATTATCGCCATCTCACTCCACCACTTCAACCCTTCAATACCCTTCGTCGTAAAGCTCATGAAAAATTTGAAATATTAGCAGTTCTTTTTTCCAAGCTTTTGGCTATATTTTTTCAAGGACTTAGTATATCTCAGTAAATTTCTCCCCTGAAGCACTTTCACCTTCGATGAGCAATAAGAGCTAAAGGAAAGTTGACTAAGAGAACAGTCCACTTTCTCCTTCTTTTGTCGGATTACCGGATATGTGTAAGTTCCACAACCACCCAGCTGAACGAGTTCTACTCCCAATAGGAGATACATCTGGAAAACTGTCCAGGAGTAAATTTATTAATGCAGCTTATCTTCTCCAATGTTTGTCTATACCTCCTGAACTCTGTGGCGCATTTCACAAAATTAAATTTAGTATTCGATTTGAAAGGAAATGTTCAAAACAGTCACCCTGAGAACCCCGCAAAGAGAGCGATATCAATGGAAGTTCCACTTGATGGACCCAAGGCCAGAGGCAGATCGAAGAACAGCTGGATGTGTCAAATGAAAAAGCAACAACAACGTGTTGTATGATTGTATTAGTTAGTAGTTAGTCTATAAGTGTAGCTTGTTCAATAAAGACCTCAGTCAATTGTCAATAGTCTTTTCCTGCATATCGAACATGGTGTCAGGTGTGCTGCCTTATAGTAAAGTCGTTGTCTGAAAATCTATATTTTGGATATTGAAAAGCAAATTTTAATTTGATGTCAGTCTATCGGAGTCTAGAGCAAATTTTGGAAACTGCAGTCGTCATTTGCAAGCAGGAATTGTCTGGATATTAGTCGTTTATTCGACCTAAAACGCATCGAAAAGCGGGACTTTCGTCATAGCAACAGTTATCTCACATGAGCAACGGTTCGTCTTCAGAGTCGTCCTTAGCAACAGTCTCAATGGAGAAGGTATTATTTCACATTTTGTTAGTTCATCTGTTTGGCAAATTTCAAAAAAGAACCGAAGATGAGTGTTGAAACGAAAAGTGCTGGAGAAAGTTCATCAAGTGCCCGCAAAGAAATTCCTATCGTTAAAAAGGAAAACTCAAGTGTCGCGCCCGTATTATCGTTTATACCACCATTCCCGTTCCATAGCTCAATCTTGCCGAATGCTTGGAAAAGATATACATACGTATGCCCCTAAAACATAAAATTCGCAGGCTCTATAACGTATTAGCAGACTGCTTTAATTTAGCAGGTGATAATGTAAGTTTTGTCAGTTTTCGCTATAGTTAAATAGTGTGGTGGTTCCTTTTTCGATTTGAAAAACAGTCTTGACTCGGTAATCCGGATCTCCTTTAATCCGGATATCACGCTAATCCGGACCACTAAATATTTCAACTATGTATGTATGCCGAAATCCGGACTATAGAGTCCGGATTTCGACAGCAATTTCGACCCTATAATCCGGATATTTGCGATTTTCAGGGTGAAATGGTAGATTTGGTCTCGTACTTTTTTACGAGACTGTTTAATTAATAACATAAATCTGGCTAATTTCTAAAAAATAAAACATTAATCGACTTTTGTTCCGTCTTTTTATTTGTTTGGATTGTTTTTCCTCAGAAAAATGTGATTGCGCTAATCCGGATGTTTCGATGATCCAGATAACCCCTTGCAATAATTGATCCGGGTTATCGAGTCAAGACTGTAAAAGAAATTTTGGAAACATTACACCACAAGTCCGAGGAGAGGCACTACTGTTGTCCTGCCTGTCAACATCGATTCTGCTGTAGTATATCTTACCAGTTTGAAGCGCAGTGGGGAAAGTCATGTGCACATGCCGAACTACTTTACATGCACTTATAGTCATTAGCCCTATTCGACTCACTGGATCATTTCCAGATTTATTGGAAATCCCATACAAAATGATAATCCTGGAAGTTGATCCAGGGTATGACTTGGATCATCTGCCAAACTAATACCCTAGATGTCTCCGCGAACAATTTCCCTAAAATTTCCCGTATGTCATTTTGTTATTTAGTATTTTTGGTTTGTAAACTTTATTCAGAGTTAATCGTTTTAATATTTCTTGGTACTTATCCTTTTAATTGTATCTCGCACGGTGCTTAATTACAAATGCAATTTATAATTCAGAATATCGCGTTGCGGCTAGATGACACGCTTAGAGAAAACATAGCAACTCATGCCATGCGTTAGTCCAGAGTGGCTATGTGATCACACAACCCATATGTGTTTGACTCCAATTTTTTTCCACTACACTCTACGAAATAATTCAAATGTCAAAATATTGTCGATGCAATTATTAACCCTTCTGACGCCGCCTACGAGCTATTATGCCTAAGGTGTAGCTGAATCTTCTGTGAAATCAATCTTATTTTTGAAGAGGTCTAATTTTGGTTCTAGAAACAGTTTACATACTGTGTCTTACGATGATGCGCCGTTTTTTCGATTCTTTAGACATAGTTTACATTTCGCCGAACGTTTGATCGCATTTTTGGCCGTCGGTTCCTTTGAAATTTATATGGAAAGGGGTGGAAAATATTATTGAACGATATTTTTCATCAAAATAAAGTACCAATGGTCTGTCTGGATCTATACCCCAACAGAAGGGTTAAATATCACGTCGGCATTTTAAGAGAGTAATGAATATTACGCGGACTTTATATTCTCAATTGTAAACAAAAAATTGACGTTTGAATAATATTTTCACGCATACTATGAACTGCAATAGTGTGAGAACGGTGCCATTTTTATATTCTGATGCCCACTCTGGACTAACGCATGCTTTCTCTAAGATGACACGATAGTCAGCTGTTACCCAATTGGGAAATTTTGATCCGATTTCATTCGACTGGGACAGGATCAATGTCCGCTTCAGTCGAATAGGGTTATTGTGACATTTGAAATATACTTTCGGTCTGGAAAATTTCAAAACACAGAGAATCTTACAGGTTCGCCTGTTGTGCATAAGGTGGCGAGATGCTAAACGTAAGTCAACAAACTGCTGTTTGCTGATCAAACCCAGGCAATTTATGCGATAACATTAATAAAAATTAAACACCATCCACTTAGGAAAACTTCCTTTATCCTCTTGAATTTCCTCAACTCACACTTTTGGTATATCGATAAATTTTCACTCTAGTCTGGTATAGTGCCAAATCTGTCAACACCACCTACCTGTTGAACATTATTTTGCCGCACTGAATCATGTTCGCAATTTGTATTTGGCTTATCTTCCAAGAAAAAGTTTTTTACGTACATCTGTTGCTGGATTTTCCTAAGTAACTTTGCAAGACAAGGACCATATAAAAAGATTTTCGTCGATTGCATTGAAATCGCGGAAAAAGGTTCCAGTGTGAGACTGATTGATTTAAAACGGTTTCGTTTTATGTCAGCTACCATTCAATTTGTATGACAAAATGTGTACTCACATTGTATTAAGTAAGACTTATTTCGTATTTTCATTATTTTTCATTACTTTTCAGATGTTTATTATTATAACCTAGGGGGAA
The DNA here is from genome assembly GCA_949715475.1 of Microchrysa polita. Taxonomy (NCBI): domain Eukaryota; kingdom Metazoa; phylum Arthropoda; class Insecta; order Diptera; family Stratiomyidae; genus Microchrysa; species Microchrysa polita. The sequence goes on from OX454416.1 coordinate 63,462,071, forward strand.
AAGTATGCTATATCGGCAGTTTTTTTCGAGCTGACATAACCCTTTTGTAGCTGAACAATGAATTCTTCGCCAAAGCTGTATATTCTCTTTCTATGCAACTAAAGCCATCAAGAGGATTTCAATGGGTCTTGACACTGATCGAAACAAATACATGCGATGCTCGCTTCTTTCCAACCCATTTCCTCCTATTTCTTTATAGGAAAAAAAAAAATAGAAAACCTAAAGTCCTCAGGATGAACAATGTAAATCCTTGTCTAAGAATTTATATTAGAGATGAATCTATTCCGTCAGAATCAGAACTGCAAAGAACTTAGCGCGGATATCAGATGCCAGGAGCATAGCCGAGCTAAGTACCTACACACCACCATCATATGAACAATTGCGGAAGAATATCACGTCGTGTCGCATGGTTGCTCGCTCTCGTGTCGTATAAGACCGATGAGTGCAGACGAGAGGACACCCTATACTATATGGCCTGGCCTAGCAAGGAAAAAAAGAGAATAATACCCCATAGCGCATACTGTATAGCTTAAATCAAGTAAAGAAAGAAGAAAAGCGAGTCAATAGTGGGACGTGATAAGAATTGAGATAAAACCAAGGAAAATGCTTACAAATTGTTTCTTTATCGCTTGGAAAATGGTAGTCTAATAGACAAAGAACGACCTCATTATACGACAAGCTGGGATGCAAAGGAACCGTCACCGTCGTCGCTGCCGACATTCAGCACTTTTTTTCTGTTTTCTTTGATTCTATCATATGAGATTTATCCGTAACGCAAAGAATTCCGGACTTAGAACACTTTTCTTTCTGTTTATCTTCATCGTACTTGTGTATTTAGATTATTCTATACGATTTGAGCTGTTTCTGTTTCGTGACCTGATACACGACGATCTATGGTGGATTTTTTCGTCGAGCTTCTTTCTATTTGCCAGCAAGCAAATCTTTCTAGATCGTTTGGAATAATTTTGTGTTTTTATTTACTTTTGTTTGGTTTAATGGAAAAGAAGTAAGTATTATAAATCATTAGTTAATCTAAATGGCTGTAAATATTTGATGACGTTATCGGCACAATTGTCCAGGGATTGGTTTTCATTCAAATGAGATTAGTGACAAATTGGTTGTGATTTTCGGCTCTGCATATTTGATAACAATGATGATCTTAACAGTTTGGTTGCCACTCAGCGATGCTAAAGATCTGATAACATTTAGGAGAAGCTTCGCTAAATTGACGCAGGCTACGCTAGTGTTCTTTCCTTGCTAATAAAACCTTTCTTTACATGCATAGTCCATCATCGCATCAATCCTTTACTGTGAAAATTCAGATGAAATACGTTGTTTTCATTCACCACAACTGAATACCATTAAGGATTTTAAAAAAATCTGTTCACTAATTCATTCGATATTTTCCGCGTATCAATAGTCAACGATTCAATAATTTATCTCTGACATTTGCAAAACGTTCATAATGGTCGAGGTTATAAAACACCACGTTCGCGCAACGTTTCGCGCAACGTTTCAAATCAATCGGCCGGTACGGATCAGAAACTTCTAACTACAAACAGATCCCCTAAGCGCCCCCTTGCGATGCATAGCTTGATTGATTGACAGAAATTTACAATCTGCCGTCGAACCGTGCATTTCCGCCCTCATCTATTTATTAAACTATTTATAATCAAAATAAAATGTATCTGCATCTCGTTTAAAACTGGAAATTTTAATTTTCGAGCAAAACGTATCAGCTGTGATGTGCCATTTGTCACATTTGTCACTTTCCGAGAGATGGCGATGGTAACACCAAGTCTGATCCGGATCTATGCGTTTACAGAACACAATAGGAAACGTTTCGGAAAACGCGACACGTTACGCGAACGTTGTGTTTTATAACCTCACCCAATAACAAATTTGATCAAAGAACTGGTGATGACAAACAAAAAATAATAATAATAATAATTGGCAACAGATCCAATTTATACCAATTAATTCGATTTCAATGAATAAATTCGCATTTAAATTTTATATTTTATTGTGGTTTCGACTCGTATGTTGGGATGAAATATTCTTTCATATAAAATAGGTCTAGTGGAGAGAAAACATTATTTTGATGTTGGCATGGCGTAGCCAGGGGAGGGGGCAGGGAGGGACAGTTGTCCACCCCCTCCCTAGCCGATGATTATGGTAGAGCAAATCCTTACCAATGTAGCAAAAAACTGAATTCAGGCACTACGTAAAATTTTCTGTTGCTGAGACTGTAGTCTTGAAAACTAACCAGATGCCTTCTTTGCCGCTCCGTATACTGCCGCGGATTGCATGACCGTGATAGTTTCCAGCAATTAAAAGCAAGCAAGCAGACTAGAGCAGCAAGTGGCCTCTCGTAACTGACGGGGGTGTGTAGGCTGCGTTCCAATACACACGTTTCACTCGTGGAAAACTAAAATGTTTGTATTTTTCAGGCCCTTGATATCCAGAACAGGGATACCTACGTGTGAGTAAAACGAAGCGATAACATAAGTAGATCAGAAATCTTTCTCTTTAGGGAGACTCTTTTTTAATTTTTAAAGGATCTTAGCTGCTTTTTTGTTGAGGTGTTGAGATCAACAGCACGCTCAGCAATGTTATTTATCCCTATAAATGTACTCGTTTAGTAACCGAGTGAGATCATAGTCCGTCACATGGGTCGTGAGTTTGAAAAACACCATAAACCAAGCACCTCTCCTTGGCAGAAGTTCGAGAAAATTGAGATGGAAAAATAGATTGTTTTTGGGTCAAATCACACAAATTTGACTTTGAAGCTCTGTAAAAACGAAACCTTTTAGCCGATTTTAGTGTGGTTAGTTTTATTTTTTAGGTAAATTTGTTGGCTGTAGTAATTATTTCGCTAGCTTGTCTAGCTTTTTGAGCTTGTCGTGCAAGAAAATGATTTTTTCAAAAATGTTCAAATGCCTGTGACAGCTAAAGGGTTAAGAATCCCTACAACTTTTCTGCTGGAAATCACATGAGGAATAATAATCCGGTGCGTTTATGCAGCAGTTTAATTGAGGGGCAGCAACTCTCCCCTGGACCTGAATATTAGTGAGATTTTATTTGCCGCAAAATCATTTCGGAAATACGTGTTCGCTGTTCGCTTGAAGGTCGTGATTGAGTTGTAATCTCCCGATGCTGTGATGACCTGGCACTTTCTGAAGCTGCTTCTACTGAAGCGTGTCTTACGTCGGTGATTAATCTATATAACAAAGTGCTGTATCGGCCACCCCATTCCACCTAAATTGCATTCGGTGTTTTTCGGCTAGCGCCAAGAAATCCGCGTAAAAAAGAGTTTCCGTCTCCATGGTATATAGAAGGACCTTCTTTGGGAGCTTGTCATCACTCATGGAACCCACTATCGCTATATAGCTTACATGTGTTTTTAACGTCTCAATAAATACAGGTGTTAAACCCGTTTCCTGCTGAAGCATATAGTTTGGGGTCGTCATGGGGAGATAAAAAACACGTTTCAAGTAATATCTCTATGACCACGTTTCTTCTCGAGCTATCCGGAAACGCTTTTTGAAAATCATTATCTTTGATTTGTGCAGATTCACTTGCAGTTTCCAAGTTGAACAATAGTTTTCGATATGGTTGACCATTTCTTAGAGTTCGCTGGATGATTCCGCAAAGAACACCATGTCATCGGCATATAAAAGGCCTTTTACCAACGTACCAAACGCTTCCACTCCCCCTGGCACAGGGGCGGCTCCTTCATACGAGCTGCAGAGCTGCAGAACACCTTAATTTTTTTTTAAACTAACAATAAAATGATTAATCTTAATTTTATGGCGGAAAACTGAACATATATTTTTTTACTAAATTCAGTCTTAATTTTACATTTCTGCACCTAATTATAATGCTTCTTCTTTAATGACGGTTCATAGCCGAAACAAAATTCAATGTACGTGCATAATGCACGTCGCCCAACAAGCTCGACACTCAACACGAATCGTTTTGTGTTCTGTGCACGCGAAAAGCATCTCCCCTTCTCCCTTGTTCTGTTCTCTTACCCATAAAACTGAGTTGCTTCTCGCCTCGTTATCGAGCAATTTGGTTCTGCGACGATGCAGCACCTTCAATGTTTGATACACACAGCTTATCGATGAGGTTTGTTTTCTTGTTATGGGATACGTATTTTTTTCTTGTAAGGAGTATTTTTTAATTATTGTTCATTGTGCGTGCCGTGTTCTAGTGTAAAGTATCGCGCGTTTACTTCATAATTTAATTCATTTGTGCTTCTATATAAAAATTAAAAGATGAGTATAGTGCATGATTTAATACACGTAAAAAAGTTTAGTTCATACACCCTTGAACAAAAAATTTAATTAAAAAACCGGGGTAGACCAACCCCAAATATTTCTATAGAAGCTGCAGGCAGCAGCCGGGGAAAGTCGTATAAACGGCAATTCAATAACGAAGTTTACAAAAAAAAATAACTGGATTTGCGGATGCAATGTGTCCAACAAATTATTTTGTTGGCCTTGTCTACTTTTTGGGGGAGAGAAATTGTGGACACAGGTAGACGTTAAAGATTTAATTCACCTTTCCCAAACGATTAAAAGGCATGAAAACTCTCGACACCACCTATATAATCAAATGGAGTTGAATCTTTTGGGAAAGGTGAATATTCAAGCACAACTCGACACTGCCTACTGGCGTAATATAGAGAAGCAAAAGGAAGAGGTCGCACGAAATAGATATGTTTTGTCCAAAATAATAAATAGCATCAAATTTTGTGGGGCCTTTGAATTGGCACTTCGAGGACACGACGAATCCGATAATTCAGACAACCCCGGCATATTTCGAGGCCTAGTCAAGTTCTCAGCAGAATTAGATAATGCTCTACAGGAGCATTTGAAAAATGCTACAATTTTTAAAGGTACTTCGAAAAGCATACAAAATGACCTGTTGAATTGCATGCTAGAAGTTTGTCGTGAAAAGATTTTGGAAGAAATAAAAGATGCTTCTTATATTTCCGTTATGGCAGATGAAACGACCGATGTTTCTTCTAAGTCTCAACTTGTTGTTATCCTTCGATACATTATCAATGGAGACCCAGTGGAACGATTTTGGTGTTTCATGAATCCAGTGAAACTCGACGCCAAAACCCTTAGCGGAAATATATTTAGTGTTTTGGATCCGTTATTGGAAACCTCCACCGACAAACTAATTGCACAATGTTATGATGGAGCATCGGCAATGAGTGGTCAAAAAGGAGGAGTGCAGGCTTTTATTAAGCAGAAATACAAATATGCGCATATTGTTCACTGCTACGCGCATCAACTTAATTTAGTAATGGTGAAAGCTGCATCATCCAACTCCCAAGTGCGAGTATTTTTTGGAAACTTGCAGGAAATGCCAAGTTTTTTTAACAACTCTCCACTGCGAATTGCGGTGCTAGATCGCATTGTTAAGAGAAAGATACTACTTCAGTAATATCGTGTCGATTTAGTACCATTCCGTGATACAGAAGTTTTTTTCTCACTGTTTCTTTATGTATTATGGGGCGCTGATTCCGAATATGAACTTTGCACCCTAAAAAAAGTGCCGCAACCATTAAAAAAGGGGGAAAAGGGGGGCATTTTTTCGTTTTTTTGCGATTATTTCAAAAACGGTAAGAGATACAGAAAAATAGTCTGAGGACGAAAAAAACTACATAAAATTATCTTTGCAACGATATATAACACATTAGAGTTTAATTGAATATTTCGGCGTTAGAATAGAACATAAATTAGAATATTTTCATTTTAGACCTTTTTTAAAAGCTCCATAACTTTTGAAAGAATGTTAGTTCAGCCGTTAAATTTTGTATCAGTACTCATAATAAGTTCAAGATCATTTTAAGGTAAACATTGAGTCGCTCCGGTCAAGGACCCCCATTATCTCCCCATTTAAATTTTTCAAAACGGCATGTCCATAACTCCCCCCAAAATTGGAGCAGAGTGCTAAATTTTGGTTTGCTGCGATTGGAGGTCATAGTCACCCCATCCACCAAAAATCAGCTCATTCGGATGAAAACTAACGGTACCTCCCATACAAAGTGACCCAAGACAACTTAGTTCTACAGTTTATAAAATGAGTAGTACCTACTCGTACGTAGAACAAATTCCTGATGGGTCACTTTGTATGGGAGGTACCCTTAGTTTTTATCCGAATGAGCTGAGTTTTGGTGGGTGGGGTCACTATGCGCTCCAATTTCAACAAACCAAAATTTAGCACTCTGCTCCAATTTTGGGGGGAGTTATGGATATGCCGTTTTGAAAAATTTAAATGGGGGGGATACTGGGGGTCCTTGACCGGAGCGACTCAATGTTTACGTTAAAATTATCTTAAACTTGTTGTGAATACTTATACAAAACTTTACGGCTGAACTAACATTCTCTGAAAAGTTATGGAGCTTTTAAAAAAGGTCTAAAATGAAAATATTTTAATTTATGTGCTATTCTAACCCCGAAATATTCAATTAAACTCTAATGTGTTATATATCATTGCAAAGATAATTTTATGTAGTTTTTTCCGTTCTCAGACCATTTTTCTGTATCTTTTACCGTTTTGGAAATAATCGCAAAAAACCGAAAAAATGCCCCCCTTTCCCCCCTTTTTTAAAGGTTGCGGCACGTTTTTCAGGGTGCAAAGTTGATATTCGGAATCAGCGCCCCAAAATACATATAACAAAATTGAGAAATAAACTTCTGTATTTTTTTCCTGACGAAGATACGATATTATTGGACTATACCTCATGAGGCAAATACTAGATGGAATTTCAATATCCGCACTGTCAATATCATTTTTGAACATAGAGAGAGCTTAATTGAATGTATGGAAGCTATCGAAGAAGAACTTTTAGATGGTACAGTTGGCAGCGCAGCATCCGGTATTCGTCGTATTTTAAATGATTCAATTTTTCTCTTCTGGTTGACTTTTTTTCATTATACAGGGTGTCCGGAAACTGCCGCATAAACGCACCGGATTATGATTCCTCAGTTGATTTCCAGCAAAAAAGTTGTATTGAAGATATCCCCTCAGCTTAACCCTTTAGCTGCCACAGGCATTTAAAGATTTTTGAAAAAATCATTTTCTTGCACGATTTAAAGCCTAATATCTACAAAGCTAGACCAGCTAGAATAGTGAAATAAAATTATTATTACAGCCAACAAATTTGCCTGTAAAATAAAACTAACCACGGTAAAATCGGATAAGAGGTTTGGTTTTTACAGAGCTTCAAAGTCAAATTTGCGTGATTTGACCCAAAAACAATATTTTTTTCTATCTTAATTTTCTCCAACTTCTGTCAAGGTGAGGTGCTTGTACGATTCTTTAAAAAATTGGCACATAGTCTTATGATCATATCTTTTTTATATCATTTTATTCTACCTACATTATTTCTAACAGTTTTAGTACCTTAAGTGCAGAAAACTAGGGTTAATTTTGGCTCGATTTGACATGCTTTGAATAAGATTTTACCAAATTGCAGATCTTTAGGGGCAGTGTGAATTGAATTGCATTGAATTCGAGCTAAAATTAACCCTAGTTTTCTACACTTAACGTATAAAAACTGTTAGATGTAATGGAGCTAGATCAAAATGATGGAAGAAAGATATACAGTAAAACCTGTGTATGTTGACCACCGCCGGTTCCCGCTTTAGATGGTCAACATAGACAGGTGGCCAACTTATGAAGGGGTACAACAAAATACAATTTAAATATCAGCTGGTATTGAATATATGGATGAGAAATATTTGAGATCTCTCGAAAACTTGATTATTAGGGTGTATAGCGAATCATACAAAATTGTTCGTTTGGTTTCTTTCCTTGGACACGTACCTATATCCCGTACAGTTTAGGGTAAGTACATAATGTACTTGCAAAACAAAAACTGCTGGGCAACTGAGTAGGTACATGAGCCTAATGCGATTAGAATGGCCATTCTTTAATGGCCGAGTAATAATTTAAACGCGCAGTTCAATTATTCAATTTAACGCAACAAAAGTTGCAAAATTCTCGCTTTGAAATAGACTAGCGGTTGTCAAAGCGTCAGCTGACATATGATTCAGTTGCCATATTGAATATTAAAAATGGACGGCCATCCAAATGGCTGTCAGTTTGGATGCAATGACAACTGCCAGTCGGCAGCGCGTGCTACCATCAGGCAATCAGTCTGGGTGGACCTTAATAAAAAGCATTTTTCCCTACTCTAGGTTAGCAAAACGCACGCATTGTTTTTGAAAAATTCATTTAATTAAAAAAAAAAGAATCGCACATACATATGACGAATCCATGGATTCACCATGGATTTAGTTGGATCAATATCCCAATCTGCCCGTGGGTTCATTTGACTGAAATCAATTTTAATACAATGAAATCCATAAATTTCCGTGTAAGTGCGGCCTTATACATTTCCAAAAAATTCATTAACAACCGTTGACCATACTTTTCCAATCCCTAAAATGTCCAACAAAATCGCAAATTAGAACTTCTAACACGAAATAAACACAACAACCGAGTTGCAGTTTTTATCCGTGAACTTCTTCTTCGACGGATATTCCTAATTGGTCATGTTAGAAGGGCACGTTTACTTGAAGCCTTCTGCTAATGGGCGGTCAAGTTACAAGTTAGGCAGGTGGCCAAGTTATGAGGGTGAAATTCTATGGGAGACGTAATGATCCAGCCAAAATCGGTCAAATTAGGCAGTTGGCCAACTTGTAGAGGTGGTCAAGTTGACAGGTTTTACTGTAATTGTAAGACTATGCGCCAATTTTTAAAAGAATCGTACAAGCACCTCACCTTGGCAGAAGTTGGAGAAAATTAAGATGGGAAAAAAGATAGTTTTTGGGTCAAATCACGCAAATTTGACTTTGAAGCTCTGTAGAAACCAAACCTCTTATCCGATTTTAGTGCGGTTAGTTTTATTTTATATATAAATTTGTTGGCTATAATAAACATTTTATTTCACTATTGTAGCTGGTCTAGCTTTGGAGATATTAGGCTTTAAGTCGTGCAAGAAAATTATTTTTTCAAAAATCTTTAAATGCCTGTGGCAGCTAAAGGGTTAAGCTGAGAAGGTATGTTCCGTACAACTTTTTTGCTAGAAATCACATGAGGAATCACAATCCGGTGCGTTTATGCGGCAGTTTCCGGACACCCTGTATAATGCCACATGTCGACATCTTATTTCATCAATTGCAAAAGGAAAAAATTGACCCCATTGAAATCAAAACAAACATAAGTTCTTTTGAAAGCAGTATTCAAGATACCAGGGATAAAATTGATCATATCATTAATGAGGCCGAAAATTTAAATAATATTGAAGCACTAGTTCCTAGAAAGCGATCCCGTAATAACGCAATGGACCATCGCCTCGCAGCTCTAGAAGTGTGTGATGTGATACTGAACGCTATCAAAGACAGATTCACTTATCATGGCCATTTAATCGCAGCGTCCCTTTTTTATCCCGAACGATTCCGCGAATATCAACTAAATTTTCCGGACTGCCAATTGGACTCTACCTGCACATCCTATCCAAATTTGGAAAAAGAACGCCTAAAAACAGAACTTTCCATAATTCATGCGAGAAATGACTGCAAGGAAATTAAAAGCGCCCATTCGTTTCTAAAATTTATTTTACAAAATAATTTAGAGGAGCCAATGAGAGAAACAAAGAAATTATTAGAAATCCTTGTAACGACCCCAATGACAACAGCAGAAGCAGAAATAAGTTTTTCGACGTTAAAACGCATAAAAACATTTCTTAGGAATACTATGGCAGAAGAACGACTCACTGCATTGGCCATGATTTCTATCGAAAAACATTTAATTACAGAAATGGTCGACTTTAATGAAAAAGTGATTGATAAGTTTGCTACTGCCAAAAATCGTCGAGTCGATCTAATATATAAGAACATGTGAAATACCTATAATAAATCTTATAAACAAAAATATCGCGAATAAAAAAATATAAAAACAAAAAAAAAAGAAGTTAAACTGAAGAGAGTATTTATTTTCGTCTTTTTGACCTAATATATGTATAAGTAACCGTGAAATATAACAAATCTTATCAATAAAATATAATGGATAAAGAGATATAAAAAAAACAAAAACAAAAAAAAAAGAATTTCAACTGAAGAGAGTATTTATTTTGAATTTTTTGTTTAAAAAATGCATGCATTTTCACCGATGTATTTTTAATATTATGTGTGTACACTATTAGGTATAAATCTCAAATCTAATGAATTATATTAGTATATTACTTTCAAGCAAAACCTGTAATCATTAGATATAAGATAGCTGAAAAGATTTGGTGTAACGCAAAATGCACGAGTGTGAAAAAGTACATGTTTGTATGCCTTTTTCTTCGATCCTTAATGCGTTTAAGGTTAACCTTCCTCTTATACCCAAGGATCATACCAAGGAGTAAAGGTCAATGAAGCAGAACACATGCTTATCTTTACCACGAGCCGTCACTGCCCTGGCATATCATCTAAAATGTCATTTACAAAAATTGCGAAGATATCCGGGCTAAGTTTACAACCCTCTGGCGGACGCCGACTGTGGTGTTAAATGATTTCGAAAGGTCTGACCTATTCCACACCATTGCTTTGGTATCTTTGTATAGTTGTTCGAGTACTCTTCCAAACTTACTGCTCATACCAGCATTGAACATCTTCAGTAATAACGACAGACGATCAACTGTATCGAAGACAGCCTTAAAATCGACCACAAAAAAGACATACAAGTTTTCTTCCGTGATTCGTCGAGAGCAGTTATATGGCACGAAGTTAAACGGCCGAAAAAAACTCCGTCAAAAAAACAGATTTAGTACTGCAACCTACCAGTCTAATTTCCAGCTAAATTTTGCCGGAAAATGCTTAAATTCGCAATACTGGTGCGGTACCACACTAAATCTATACTCACAATAGATCAATAATTTCTCATACCTATCGATTTTCTATGCTGAATAATATTATAATATTGAACTTGGATGTGATATATCATATCAATCATCGTGATTCTCCAGGACCTTAGGAATGGAATTATTTATAAAACTCAAAATAACTGTTATTTGAGGTATTTACCAGTGGCGAAGCGTCCATACAAGCCGATTCCCACCGGCTTCCCTTGCCTTGCCATCCCACAATGTTAAATACATCTACAACAATGCAAAAAGTAACCCGAAATTCTTCGGATTATACTACAAGTCAACGTCTTGTCGCCAATACAGTGGTTCCATTAACAAAACAATATGCAGCGAAAGTATTGGCACGCATCTATTCTCCGCATTCATACATCCATAGTACTGAATATTGAAAATGAGGCGAATCATTTTATACACACACTATACACAACTCTCTGCCTCTCTCACGACTATACCCAACAAAACAGACAAACAATGTGAGCTTGAATTCAGAATAACCCGGTCGGTTTCGGCTTGTTGGAAGAATACAGTGAAGTGCATAACTGGCATAGTTCCCCTCAAGCAAATTGCAGAAAATCGCCCCGAATGTATATTGAATGCTACCGCCAATGGCTTCGACGTTGTGCGGCGATTTAAGCCGGCTTATTCTGGCTGCAGATTGAATGTTATAAATGATGCATGGGGCTCGGCAAAGTTTACACTGTTCTGACTCCTGCAACTTAACAGTGCATAGTAAAAGCATATACAGAACGTTGACCATCTGTACGAATGTGTGTACGGATATCATAGCCTTTCATATATTGCCGCGCTAGTTGTGACAAGTGAAATTTAATTAAAGATTGATTAGTTTGTCAGACAATATATGAGATAAGTACAAATCTAGTTGTAGATTATCAGCTGTGGTTTTGTGTGTCGATTTATCAGTTAGAGATTTTGCTTAAGTGTAGTCTCGTGCTGCTAAATTTTGGGGAATTGCGCCAAAACGTCGGGTCTCAATTTTATGTAGCTAGCGGTCTACATATTTTCTTCTACATATTTTTCGGGGTTTTTGGTGTAAGTGAAATACGTAGAAGTGAATAAATATAATGGCAGAGTTCGGTTGCTGCGTAACAGATTTTTTATTACTTTCCGAAAATAAATTTTCGAAAATGTCTTTCGTTCAAAAAAAGAAGATTATTGAACTAGGACGTGCTCAACCCGAGATGAGTATTGAATATAAGCGGAAGGATGGGTTTACGAAGCACTTCCAAAAATCTAGCTATGAAAAATATTCTTGGCTTACTGGAAGCTGCAAAATTAATAAAATGTTCTGCTTTCCTTGCCTTCTATTTTCGACATCCAGTAGCGTTTGGAGTGATACTGGCTTTTCTGATATAAACAATTTGAGTAATTCTGCTAAAAAGCACATCCAAACCGAAAAACATATTCGCAGTTGTTTAGCACTTCATGAATTCGGCATTTGTAGAATAGAATCAGCTTTGGGTAACACTTATGAGGTACATAATCGAAAAGTCGATAGGAATCGTAACATTATGAAACGCTTTATAGATACAGTAGTTCTTCTAGGAAAGCAAGGGTTACCATTTCGGGGACACGATGAAAGTGTAACTTCCGCCAATCGTGGCAACTATATCGAAACTTTGCTGTTTTGAGGAAGTACGATAACGTCATAGATGCACATTTAGATCAATGTTCGACTCAAAATACTATTTTTACAGGACTTTCAAGTGATATCCAAAACGATTTGATAAATTGTATTGCGTCAGTAATTCGGGAAAATATTAGGGCAGAAATAAGCAAAACTAATTATGTCTCCGTTATAGTTGATGAGACACCTGACATAAGTCACAAGGAGCAATTAAGTATAATCATCCGCTATGTAATAGAATCCGGGATTTCGGAGAGATTTATTGGCTTTTTCGATGTCAGCTCCAGTCGAAACGCAAATCTATTATCCAAATTATTATTGGAAATTCTGGACCAATATAACTGTAAGGATAAGTTAGTTGGTCAATCTTATGACGGAGCAGCTGTTATGTCAGGAGAGCAGGGGGGCGTCCAAGCAAAAATCCGCGAGGTTTGTCCAGTAGCGATTTTTGTTCCTTGTTATGCCCATATTTTAAATTTAGTTTTGAGTAAGTCCTTAGAAAATGTAGGTGCAGCTAAATCGTTTTTTGGACATGTCAATGGTATAGCGCGATTTTTTAACAAATCTTCCAAGCGATCTAATCTTTTAAAACAAATAGCTGATAAGCGTATGCCGGGTGTATCAGAAACACGCTGGCATTATCATTCGAGAATTATTAATGTAATTTTCAATTATAGATTAGATTTAAAGGAAACATTTATTAATATTTTGGAAAATCCTGGAGATTGGGATAGTGAATCACTATCAATGGCAGAATGTCTATCAAATAAGTTGGAAGATATGCCATTTTGTTTGTTGCTGCATGTATTTTCAGAGATTTTTGCTAGAACGGATATTCTTTTTGGTGTACTTCAAAATAAATCCATTGAAATCAAAGTTGCAATAAATGAAATAGAAGCTTTCAAAACCTGGATAAGTACAATTTTTTTGAACCAATTCGATAATATCTATGAAAGTATTTTGGAGTATTGTGAACCCCCACAAAAACGAAGAAGAACTGATACGAGTTTGGATATCAAAACATTCTTGAAACGCATTTTCGTAGAGATTATTGACAACATTAAATTTCAAATAGATTGCAGATATAAGTCACTAAGTCAATTAAAATTTCTTGACATAGTTAATAAATCGAAATATAGCGCATTCAGTCGCTCATTTCCGGATGATTCCATTGCCAATTTAATATCAAATTATCCAGGATTTTTTGATTTGATTGCTTTAAAAAATGAGTTGAAAGTCCTTTATACGACTCCTTCACTAGCAAATCTAGATATTAGCGAGCTATATTCTCACTTTCAAAACAGTTTCTTAAAGGACACTTTCCCTCAAATTTCAAATCTTTGTGGTCTTATTTTAACACTTCCTGTAAGTGCTTCTTCCGCTGAAAGGTCGTTTTCTGCTTTAAAAAGAATTCACACTTATCTGAGAAATCGTCAAAGTGAAGAAAGATTATCAGACTTAGGAATTATTTCAATTGAAAAGGACCTTCTTCTAAAAATTAAAGCAAAACCCTCCTTTTATGATGAAGTATTAGATAAGTTCACAAAAAAAAACCGTAGGCTAGATCTTGAATATAAGTAGGATTATTTAAAATCAATTATTTTATGTTTTCATTGAATTTACTTAGTTTATTCACGATAACAATAACACAAAAAATGGATTTCATAGAATTACAGTTTATTTAAAATTATACAATGTAGGTTAGTTACAACAGTGTAGATTTTTAAAAAGTCACACTTTTAGCAGCGTTCCTTTTAGTTTTATTAAATAATTTGTGAAAAAGTATTACCAAACAATCTTTCTTTATTTGATTATTGTATTAATTGTATTCTACTGGTGTCTTATATACTAAAAGCGGCTCAATATTTTTCCAATTGCTAATATGTATTATATTATTTTCTTAAAAAATGAAAACGTCGGCTTTCCTTTAGTGATCACTCACGCTTCGCCACTGGTATTTACACATAGTTTATAGCAAAAAATTTCCAATTACCCCCCAAAAATAATTCAGGGTTATCAGGGTTAATAGTGGCTAAATTTCATTTGCTGGTATGATTCAGCTACAAAATGATTCTTTATAAAATAACTTGAAAGACACGCATGGGCGTAGCGAGAGGGGGGGCAGGGAGGGGCGGTCGCCCCTTCCCCCCTGGTCGATGAAGATGGTAAAAAATCTTTATGGATGTAGTAAAAAAATCGCTGCACTATACAACATTTTCAAAAAATCAAATTTCATATTTCTTCTGCAGATGCCTTTTCCACCACTCCAAGTGCTGCCGGAGAAGCCATGATCGGGCCAGTTTGCAGTCAGGAGGTGCATACAAATAGATGACGGCGAGTGGCCTCTCGTAACTGACGGAGGCTGCGTACCAGCAAACGCATTTAACTTGTGAGTGTGCTACTGTGGCGGCGTGGATCCCATATTTCCGGTTTCATTTCATGGCTTCTGAGCTGGAGAACACAATTTCAACCGTTAGGACCCTTCGGGAAGTTAGTGGAATTCGACTTGTTTTCATCTGAAAGGGTGAAAATTGTATACAGCTTTGCTTTGCTAGGGAAATTTTAAAGAACGGGTCTCATATTTCAGTGTCTTTCAAGTTTTTCTTCTTCTTTTCAGTACCGTATATAGCCCCATGTGATGTGAGGCCATGGTGCGTTAAGTCAGCCGTTTATAGGCAATTTCGAGTCAACGTTATATAATTTCGGAGTGTATATAATGTTGCACTATATATTTCCAATCCGCACATGTACAGAAATTTTGGACCACGCCGAGATTCGATCTCCGGACCTCTAGATTACTAGCACACAGAGCGGGTTTTTTAAGTTATTTAATCAAAATTTATTTTCTAGCTGAATCATACCAGCAATAAAATTTAGCCACTGTTAATACCAGTGGCGTAACGTACGGTATTCTATGTGTTCGGTCGAACACGGGCCCCCAACCTTTAGGGGCCCCCTAACGTAACGTTGCCAACAGTTCCCCTTGAAGATATATACTGCCCTACACGGAGCCTGGTGCGGGAACCCCATTTAGGAAATTCAGATACTAAAGTTTCGGATAGCGATTACCAAATACTCGTACATATTAGAACATAGAACGTATTAGTTTCGATTAATTGTTAAAGATCGTGTCAAAGCTAGGAATGCATCACAGTACGTAGTAGGGATTATAAAACGCATGTCAAGGAGAGAGGGCAGAAAATAAAATTGTTCTCTGATCACACTACAATGTTAGCTATTGAGTATGCAAAAATCCCAGAAATATTTATATTCCTGAATAATTTTATAGTTACGTAAAAATTACTTTCTGACTTTCTGCGCTAATTGTGTTTCTGGTTATCCTTATTAACGTCCTAATTTTTCAATAGATTTTTCCTGTCGAGAGATGATATTTGGAGCATTTGTCCTGCCTTTTATGCAAAAAATATACGAGCGGTACCCATACCAGAAAAATGTAAATCAATTAGTACTCTTCTTTATTTTTTACGTTTTTAATTTGCACTATCGGTCGCTTTTAAAGTATGATATTTATTATCTGAATTTTCGCTGAAAGTCCTTACATCGCTGCAATAAAAATAGGGTTCACCCATTAACAGCTAACAGAATGAACAGAAAAAAACCGCCCGGTTCATAACGCGATTTCAACCAAAATCCCGAACTAGACTAAATCGTGGTAAAAATGTAGTGAACTTCGTGGAGTGTATGCAACACAATCTATGAAAATAAATGTCACTTTTACCGTAGCTCGTAATCATAATAAACAACTGCAAATGCCGTTTTACCAGAACCTGATCCGTCTACAAACAAATTCTAGATTTGAACTAAATAAATAAATTCCAACCCGTTTACTCAATCGTGAGGTCTTAGTATATTATGTCGCAAGTGTGAATTCCCTTTATAGCCCTGGATTTACTTGTAATTTAAAAATTTTTCCAAATCGGACAAAGAAGTGATTTCGACAAGTTTGTTTAATTATAAATTATTACAGTGTGAGGGGCCCCCATCTCGATCTCGAACACAAGATATTTTAGAAACGTTACGCCACTGGTTAATACTTTGAAAAATTTAGAAGAATTAGAATTTAGAATTAAAAACCGTTAACCATATTTCAATCAATAAAGGATTTATAAATATTCTGACGATGCTATTTTGCTAGGATGAAAGTTACAGACGAAACAAACTGATTTCGCAAGTGGAATATGCAGTCCGAGGTACAAAAATTGCACTGAAAATTATACAAACTACGCTCTAAAAGGCAGATATTGGAGGCTAGTTGAATGTAATCAGAATGCAAAAGAAAATCATTCTCATCTCCATTTTTAGGGTTTTTTTAGATTTTTCAAAAAACCCTTATGAAATCGATTTTGTCCGTCCGTCTGTCCGTCCGTCTGTTCACTAAATAATTTGCGAAAGACTCAACCGATCGTCATGAAATTTGGTAGGAATGTGTTGAATGGTAACAGTCTTTGGCACGAAATACTTAAAAGTTGGAATGGCAAACATAACAGGGTGTCCCGGACATTTGAAAATTTGTTCACTAAATAACTCGCGAACGGCTTAACCGATCGTCATGCAATTTGGTAGGAATCTGTTGAATGGCAACAGTCTTTGGCACGAAATACTTAGAAGTTGGTAGGGAAAAGATAACAGGGTGTCCCGGAGATTTGACTTTTTCGTTTTTATCGAACATGGACGTATGAGTACTCAGGTCAAAGAATTCGATGAGTACATATCATACCAGTTGCTTTCCAGTTTGGAGTAACGGTAACAGAGTTATGGGCGTTTTAAGCTAAGCTTTCTTTTTCACCTCCGTTTTCCTAAACCGCTATAAGTACCGATATATAACTTTGCACAAATATTGGTTAGCATGAGCTTATATACGCACTGAAAAAAATGGTTTAGACTTTTCATCTAAAGTGAAGTAGTTGACTTAAATTTAGATAGTTTTACCAAAGAAATAGCTGATTTCTCTAATCCTCGCAGCTGAAAATACTATTAAATTCGTTCATTTAACCACGCAAGATTAGAAGAAAAAGTTTAGTCAATTCTTCAACAAAAGTTGTTGATTGTACTATTCAAATATAAAATTTAACTACAAACAATCGTTCTTTATTCTTAAACACAATTTAGCTATCCAGCATTTAACAATTTATAGATAATTAATAGCTGTGTTTACAAATGAATTAATTGAATTTACAAATATAGTAAATGTTTCAACTAATGACGAATAGGAAAATGATCCATATCTTCGTAGCTATTTCAACTACATAGAATCATAAGCTGAAAATCAACGCGAACTTTAAATGAATTCGACTATTTCTTTAGATAACCATTCTAATTTTTCTCTCAGTGCGTCATTGCCTTTATAATCAAAGTATACGTTAAATACTAAGACTGTTGACTTTTGCTAAACAAAAGAAAAAACAGCTCATAAATTCAGTTAATATGTGTAGCCATGATACATAGTAAATCTATTTTTAGACCAATCCAAAAATAGATTAACAAGAAGCATTTCATTAATATTAATATTATAATTTTCATTTCTTGCCTATAAAATGTTCAAAGTTATTCACTATGTATGTATCCAAACATTCGTATTGCGGGCGCAGCCCTCTGTACGCCGGTATTTTTAAAATTTGACTCTAAAATTAAAAAAAAATAAATAAATTGCGTGGCAGTCCACCAGTAAACTTGGGCCGCAGATGTGTGAGTGACATCCAATTTCCAAGATCTAAACTGCTGTTTTGTTGAGGTGTTGAGATCAACAGCACGCCCAGCAATGTTATTTATTCCCATAAATGGATACTTGTTTACAATCTGAGCGACATCATAGTCCGTCACGTAGGTCGTGAGTTCGAAAAGCACCATAAAATGAATTCGTTCACGGTGAGTCTGAAATCCATGACCCTGTGCACCAATCCAACCACAAGGCAGGTTACTCTAAAATTTTCTAACAATATTTCTGAGACCGGAAATGTCAACTCCTAAGAAAATCATGATGAAAAAATTTTGGACTTTGGACTTTGGACCCCCTGACCGAAATCCTGGCTACGTCCACGAAGACACGGAAGTATGAGACTCGTTCTTTATAACTAGGCAAAGCTGTATACCATTTGTCACTAAAATCCCGTTCTGATGGATTAAGTTAAATTCCCCTATCATGTGACTGTTAAAATTGTGTTCTGCAGCTCAGATAAGCTATGAAATGAAAAGCATGAAAATATGAGATTCTTGCAAAAGAAAAACGAGTCTCCCAAAGGGAAAGATTTCTGATCTAAATTTGTTATCGATTCATGATACTCACATTCCAGTTCCAGATATCAAGGGCCTGAAAACTACAAAATTTTGCGTAGTTCCTGGAATCAAACTCCCATTTTTACGCCTTCAAGCATTGTAAAGTGCATCAATTTTTTTATTACATCGGTAAGAATTTTTTTTTACCATAATCATCGACCAAGAGGGGGGGGGGGCAAGGAGTGAACCAAAAACGAGACCGAGGCTAATTTCGGGCGCGGCCGAAATTTGAATACCCTTCACTCTCCTCGGGCTAAAAGTTTCTTGGAGCGGACCTATGACTTGTGTTCAATCCTTCCCCATTCTTGTCCTTCTGTTTTCGCATAATATTTGATATCGATAAATTCTGTTGCGTCGACAAAACAATATTTGTGTGAGGTTTGGTTGGAATAAGTGATAAAATAAAAATATTTACTCAGACAACTTTATTAGGGGGATGCGGCAGAATGGCCCTATAGTACGATTCCATTCGTTTTACTTTTTTTTTGTTTTGACAAAGACGCATTAAGTTTTTTCTTGAAATTGGTGTAGAAAAAATGTTTCTTAGAGATCCAAAATAGGGGGGTTGGGTTTGTATGGTAGCCCCATGACCCCATAGTCCGATTGCATTCATTTTCATATAATGTCTTATGGCATCAATAGAAATGCACTTTTACGAGTTTTGGTTGAAAGTGAAAAAAGTTTTTCGTAGAAGAACTCAATTTGGGGGGTTGGGTTTATATGACAGCCCCATAAGCCATTGTCCGATTCCATTAATTTTTACACATGTTTTGTGGTATCAATTGAAATGCACTCTTAAGAGGTTTGATTGAAATTGGTGCACAATTAAAAAAGTTTTTCTTTGAAAAACTCAATTTGGGGGCTGGGTTTGTATGACAGCCCCATGACCCCATAGTCCGATTCCATCCATTCTTACATATGTTTTGTGGCATCAATAGAAACACATTTGTGTGAAATTTGGTTGAAATTGATGCACAAATGAAAAAGTTTTTCTTAGAAGAACCTAATTTGGGGGGTTAGGTTTGTATGGCAGCCCCATGACCCCATAGTCTGATTTGATCTGTTCTTACATATGTTTTGTGTTATCAATAGAAACTAATTTGTGTGAAATTTGGTTGAAATTGGGGCACGCATGAAAAAGTTTTTCTTAGAAAAACCGAATTGGGGGGGTTAGCTTTGTATGGCAGCCCCATGACCCCACGGTCCGATTTTAGCGATTCAAACATACAAACTGCCTGCAATAAAAAGAAGCATGTGTGCAAAATTTCAGCTCGATAGCTTTTAAATTGGCCGAGTAAAACGCGTAGCAACAGACGGACATCGCCCAATCGACTCAGCTCGTCATGCTGATCATATATATACATATTTTATATGGTCGGAGATGCTTCCTTCAATGCGTTACAAACTTCATGACAAAGTTAATATATCCTTTACTCTACGAGTGAAGGGTATAATAAGGGACTTATATATTTTTCCCGACGGTGTTCCTCTGTATTCTTCTTCACCTAGATAGCTTTCTGATACGGCGGCGCCGGTTATTACTATTGCTGGGATGACGTGGAGCCCGCTTACACGCTCCCGCAATCGCAGACACTATGGCCCCAAATCCCTGCAGCGTAAGTTTCGGTCTGTCTTTTACATTTCATGTTTGTTTTATTGTGCAGGACCCAGAGGAGTTCCTTACCAGTAATCTTTACATGACACCGAGGCTCGACACTTCCCAGAGTTTGGACATAACATTATTTTCTTTCACCTAAATAATAATTTGTTCCATACGACTAACGTAAACACTTTTTCCAATCAATATCAATAAAGCTCCCATCCATATTAAGCCATTTACGCTTAACGACCCAGCAAAATTTCCGTAAGGTCTATGAAGAAGTAAGACTTAGAAAAGGCTTACTTAGTACTGAACTGTAAGCATTCAGTAAGCTGAAATAGCTTTGCGTGATTAGATCTTATTCATATCATTATATAAGACTTACTTCTTAGCAAAATGTAAGACAAAATTTCAAACTCAATTTGCACACACCATTTGAAAGCTCCCAGTTGCCCTATAGCTTATATATCAATGAAAGAAAAGGTATTTATAAGGTTTATAATATACTTTACTTAAGGCGTTTATTATATTCTTATAAAAGCCTTATTAGTAAGTATATAAATGTCATTTCGGGCAGGTGGCATAAGGCAGTTGGCAAATATTAATTTATAACATGCTGTGTGGCTCACTTGGTTGAGTCGTACTGTACGATGATAGTAATCTTGGGGTCCGGAGATCGAATCTCGGCGTGGTCAAAGTACATGTGCGGATAGGAAATATAAACAAATATAAATTAAACAAATGACTGAGCGAATGCACCATCGTCCAGCAAGGAGTTACATAAAGAAAAAAATACTTATTTCAACCTTTTATTAATGGGTATATTTTAGTTTCCTTAGATAATGCTTGAGATAATACTTAAATAAGAATTATTATAATCATTAAATAAGGATTATTGTAATCCTTAAATAAGAATTATTGTAATTCTGAAATAAGTCTTATAATCAGGTGTAGATACAAGATTTGGAAGCTTCAAAGCTTTAAGCCTTACCGCCAATGACATGCCCCATGTTAAGGTAAGCCTTTTAGTAAGGATTTCCTCTTGTAAAAGACTAAGACTTTTTTGAATAATCTCTTATTGAATAAGTCTTATTCTGTTCGAATATAAGACTTATATAAAACTTTCCGATTTTGCTGGGGAGCGCTACTCTACCACACGTACATAACATAATATTTCCAACATATTAAAAATATGTTACGTCGATAAATTAATCTTGAAACGCATTTAATGTAATATAAGTCCTCCTCTGCAATAAAGAGTCCTATATAGTCGACTACTGCAATTTTCACTTATATTACACATAACATGTGTGGTTTATGTTCCATACGAGTATCCATTTGTAAAGGACCAAGCCCATAGGCTTTGTATACCTACTTTATTTTATTTTACACATATACACACACAAATATGCAATATTCATATAAAATGACACTTTCTATATGAAGAGTGTGGTGTATAATATCCATATGGGATTCACTATACAAGGATCACATTACAGCAATAATGGTTATTTATGAATTGATATCGTATACATTCCCATTCCCAACGAATATAATGGAATGTCGACAAAATGTAGGCTAAAATACAAATCCTTCGTATAACTAATTTACGAAATAATTAGAAGCCACATTAGATCCATTATTTGCGACTACTCGTATACATACATGGCACATTGAGTCGAGATTCCGTTACATTATCCTTTCGATTTTATGTCCTAATTAACAGTACTCTGGTCTCATTTTATTGGTGTTGTTTTGTGTGATTTTTGTCATTATATATAAAACTTTTACCGACCAACTTTCGTGTGAAAATGGATATCTCTATTCAAGAGGACATTACATACATTTATGCTATTGAGAATGCCTTTTACACTCACATACTCTTATCGTATAGAAAATGAACATTTCCCCATTTCATGAATAAGTATTATAAAAGTTTTATACAAGTTATCACCATTTCCATTCCGTTTATTCAAATAGAGGCTTTCGTCGAGATCGAAAAGTTGACATATCCTTTTAGTAAGTCCTCGGACAAGTGTAACTTTCCCTGATAGTGCCATTTAGTTGAAATATAGAGACAATAAGGAAAATACATTTTGTTCTGTTCTATGTGTTTTAAGGACATCATGTATATGTATTTTTGTAAGGTATTTTAACTTTCTGTTATTTTACTTAGGATCGAATTGAGTTGATAAATGTCATAATAGTGTTTTTGCTATACCCCCTATACCCATAAGATGATATAGGGTATATTGTTTTTGTTACGCCGTATTATGTAACACCTCGAAGGAGCCACCGGAGATATGACAAACTATATACATATACATACATATAAATGATCAGGGTCATACATATACATATAAATGATCAGGGTCGGTCCCTAATTCGATTGAGCCATATCTGTCTGTCTGTCTGTCCGTGTGTCCGTCAGTTTGTGTGTCTGTCTGTTTGCACGATAACTCCCGAAATAATGAAGCTAGCGGTTTGAAATTTTGGTCAGATGTTTCTTTTGATCAAATCTTGGTCGGTATTGAAAATGAACCAAATCGGACAAAAGCGTTCCCCTATCCCCCATACAAATGACTCTCCTTGATATTTTTATTCGGCCATAACTTTCGGCAAAATATCGCTAGCGACCTCACATTTTGATTAGTGCCTTATTATGACATATACTTTGAAATGATGGAAAGTCAAAAAGGCCTTACCATCACTACCCCTACCTCCCCTACAAAGCTATATTTAGCCTTTTGATAGAATGTCGCGAAACACTTCAAAGTTGCGTCACATGGTAGCTTTTTAAAGACCCTTTAAGATAATAAAATTGCACCAGATCCGACTCATATATTTCCAATTTAATTTTTTTCTGTAGGGGAGGAGGGGCCCCTACAAAAAAATGAAATTGGAAATTTCAAGGTTTGCTGGCCTTCAAGGCCCGTACACGGTATAGGGTATACACTCATCGTGCTATTCGCACGATTAGAACTCGGTCTGGTTTTTTGTTTATGTTATGTTATATAAATGAAAATTTACTGTCGAAACAAAAAAGGCAAGTCCAAAATTCAGAGTTAGCGTTACGGCGCGGTCAGATTGACAGTATTGAAAGTGCCACTGAGATACTCTACGACTGTGCTAAATATAAGAGTTTTTCAAGTATAAGTTCGCGAGTTTTTGATAATGTTCTATTGGAAAAAGTGCGGTTTGATCGCCTGTACTTCCGAACGTTGATTGGGAAAAAGTTACACTAACTTGCTCCATGGGTTAAGGGGGAGGCGGTGGCAAAGGGTTGAAAATGCAGCTTGCAAATATCTCGAAGCCTATGAGTTTGACCGCAAAATGTTCTGAGGAAGAAACAAACTAAACAAAATAACCTTTATAATGATATATAGCACTCTAGACATTTTCTCAGAAAATAATACCCTTGACCCAAAAGTATCTTTGTTTAAAGAGAGTAAACAAACGATGGGCCTCGCATTTTGAAGAGTTGCTCAACGCACCATCAACATCCCCCACGGAGCCAGCTCCTGAGCAGTTAGCCTGAACCAGGCCCTCTCGTTCTACCCCCAACAGTAGAGGAGATGAGTCTCGCCATACAGTCGCTTCAAAGTAATAAAGCGGCCGGCGCTGACGAGATCCCAGCAGAACTGCTGATGCATGGTGGAAGGTGCCCGACCAACGTTTTACATGTGCTACTGCTGAAAATATGGAACGACGAGGTAGTTCCCGAAGATTGGCGCAAAAGCATAATCTGCCCAATCCACAAAAAGGGTTACAAGCTGAAGTGTGAGAATTAAAGGGGCATATCATTAGTTTCTACGACCTAGGTAGTCCCCGAAGATTGCAGAACCGACTCACTGACCTTTTTGAAACTCGTACTGGACTCAAGCAGGGCGATGAACAGGCGCCGACGCTCTTCAACCTTGCTTTGAAGTATGTAATTCCAGCCATAAATATGGACAGCAGCGGAACGCTACTCATCAAGTCGACTCAAAAAGTAGACATCCACATCATGTCTCGAAGATTGGGTGATGCAGAAAGCCTTCTGCATAACCTCAATAACGCTGCGAAGGAAGCTGGACTACATATCAACGAAAGCAAAACAAAGGCCATGATGCAATCGAAAACGAGGACGCCAGCAAATTCAAGCATCACAGTGGGGGACCTTAATATCGAGTATGTACACAACTTCAGCTATCTGGACAGTAACTTATCAAAGGACGCCTACAAAACCAACGAAATTAAGCGAAGCATACAACTAGCCAATAAGACCTATTTCTCGGTCCTCCCTATAATTAATTCAAAACTTGCGCACAGAAACACGAAACTCCGCGTGTACAAAACGATCATCCGACCCGTGCTATGTTATGGCTGCGAAACATGGACCCTCACCCAAGCCTCCGAAATGTTGCTAGATGGATTCGAACGAAAGGTCCTTCGGCGAATTTTCGGCGCCGTTCGCGAGTGAGATCAATGGCGTATTCGTAACGAATTGACGGAGCGAGTTTGCGTGGACGACCGAGAGCTCGCTGGGAGAACTCTGTAGGTGAAGACGCCCACCAGTTGCTGGGCTTCCGAAACTGGAGGACAAGATCACGTAACCGCGACAATTGGAGGTCAACGATTCAGACGGCCAAGGCCCGACGTCGGGCTATCGTGCCACATTGATGATGATGATGAAAATTAACTTAGTGAATTTACATTTTTTGAGTTTTGCATTTCGCACAGTAATTCTTGATAAAATAGACCTAGGGTCATAAGATATCCATATATTGCTAGCAAAATTTATTTGATTTGTACAAAAAATTGAAGTGCTCCGACCATTGACGAAAAAGGAATGCCTGTAGCTTCCTCTTAAATTGAACCAGGTAGATAAAATTTGCTGGGGTGCCTAGTCTAAGCCCCATTATGCTCCCCACTACAAATTATTACCATCCGATTAAAACTAAGGGTGCCCCTATTACAAAGTGAACCAGAATTATAACAAATTTCACATTTTTTCACATCTAATATCTATCCAAAATAGAAAAAAAATATCTCTTAGAACGGGATTATAACAGTTATTTGTAGTCTTCCGAATTTTTATCCAAAAGTTTGCACCAGAGCGTGCACTTACAAGTACGAAAAGTCGGGTTTGAAGGTTGTTAATACACGTTACTCGATATATTCCCAAATAGCCTTAGAACTGGTACTAGTGACCTTCAAACTAGATTTTTCGTACTTGTAAGGCACGGTTTGGTACAAAATGGATATGGATATTTTTTTCGTACTTGTAAGGCACGGTCAGGTACAAAATGGATATGGACATTTTTTTCTGAGAAAATGTCTAGAATGTTATATATCATTACAAAGGTATTTTGTGTATTTTGTTTCGTCCTCAGGACGTTTTGCGGTCAGGCTCATAGTTTTCCAGATATGTATTTGCAAAAAACTGAATTTTCGCCCCTTTGCCACCGCAAATTAGTGTGACTTTTTACTGCGTGTATTGCGCGCAGTGTATTCAATAATTTGGCTTAAAAAATTTCTTCTTTTTTTTCATGTTCGGGTTTTAAGCTATCTGTACTATAGAGATAGATAGATAGATAAAGTGTTTTATTCAAAATAACAGTTTTATATACATCTTTTTTTTCTTATTTCTAAAACAATTATAAGGCATGGCTAAGCCGTTTGCCTGGTTCAGTTAACGTTTTCTTAAATTTTTTTTTTAGTTGCACATTTATTTACATCTTTTAGATAATTATTATTTATTTGTATATAAACAATTTTAATGTAAGAAATTTTGGTTTAAGGTAAGAGTTAAAAAGCAAAAAATAATAATAAAAATAAAATAAAGTACTACATAATTTTTCCACCTTTCTCCTGTGTGTATACTCGAACTTTCCATTGGATTATTAGATGAAAGCAATGCTGGGTCCCTTAGCGTTGGCTGGCTTTAATAACGACTGTGGGGTTTTTGCTTGAGCGCGGGGCGATGTAGTTCACACAACTCTATACTAATTACGATTAACTGAAATTCATAAAAAATATTATTTGGAGATTTTCAGTGAGTAGCGTGCGATGGCATGGGGTAAGCCAACGCCATCTAGATATACAAGCCAGATTATCAGCAGATAAAACTGTCGCTAAGAACCCCAAGTAACATGTATGACAACAATAGCAATAGAAACAACCACAACCACAGGCGCTAAGAACCCAAATTTTCAAAATCAAATTTCGACAGTCCGGCCTGTCTATCAAGATGGCAGTGGGTAAGCCGAAACTCGATCCAATAATTTATTTATTATTTTTTATTCACAGGACTCGACACGTGTGCATCGCAATATTTTAAAAATGGAACCACCTCCAGACGATTAAATTGGAATTGATTTTTATCCATCGAAGCGACATGTACATATATACATATTTACATGATTCTGCAATGCCTACCACACCCATATTCAATAGGCATATTCTGATTCCCAGGAAACTTCATGAAAATTCTCATATTCATGTAAGCAATTTTCCCGTATATGCTGATGTTGAAGTTTGCTATGGTTACAGAGGATATTTTTCGTATTATTATCACTACATGTATTTTTTCCTTGATGAGTTCTCATTTTTGCCAGCCGAATTCACTGAAATGTGACGTCTTTGTGAATTTTCCAAGTCATCGGTTGCGACGACGAGCAAAGATAACGAGTTCCTTTTCGGGGGAAATGTGCAAATAATATTTGATTTATTTAGGTAGGCAGGTGTTATTGTTGTTGTTGTTTTTTACGAGTTCAATTTCAGGTATCTGTTGTAAAGGCGGTTGCAGAGGCGTCATTGACAATATAATATGATTTGGTTTGGGAAAAAATACCAAAAATTGAGGAAAATAAGGGAAAAAGTTTCGTCCCAATCGGGATTCGAACCTCCGACCTTCAGTCACAAGGTCAGCAACTCTACATACTGAGCTATAGACGCTTAGAGGTCCTGATGCAAAAATTCCAATGTGACATTTCCGAAAATTGAATAACTCGATATTTCTCCCGCTGGGGCTCTTCTCCTCCAAACAGACAAAGTTCCGCGTAGTTCCCATAGAGCTGGTAAGTTGCCATGCCATAAATACTACAGACATGCACCGTAGTTGGTGTATAGAATGGAACGATAAGTCAAGATTTTCACAATTATAGTTAAAACTCGCACCCACGAAATTGGGAACCAGAATTAATACAGTAATTGTAAATTCGAGAGGGAAAAAATATCTAACTACCATCACAACTCCCAAAGCAATGTGAGCATTCAACACCGGTACAGACCTGCACAGTCGAGCGTCATGGTGGTAGCCTTCACGGCAAATCAAAAATCTACATAATTCTCCCGCTAAAATTCAAGTGGTCGTCTTGTGCACAGATAGACAACAGACACAAGACCTGATGAGTGTGTCTATCTGTACGAAACCACAAAACTTTGGGAAAAAATACCAAAAATTGAGGAAAATTAGGGAAAAAGTTTCGTCCCAATCGGGATTCGAACCTCCGACCTTCAGTCACAAGGTCAGCAACTCTATCTACTGAGCTATAGACGCTTAGAAGTCCTGATGCAAAAATTCCAATGTGACATTTCCGAAAATTGAATAGCTCGATATTTCTCCCGCTGGGGCTCTTCTCCTCCAAACAGACAAAGTTCCGCGTAGTTCCCATAGAGCTGGTAAGTTGCCATGCCATAAATACTACAGACATGCACCGTAGTTGGTGTATAGAATGGAACGATAAGTCAATATTTTCACAATTAGATAATATGATTGCCAAAATAAGGGGACTGGGGTACCTACGGCATTGGAGTACATTCGGCAATGGCACTTTTGGTGTGTTGCAATCATCGAACAAAGCCGTTAATTGAATTTTAAAATATAGTTCCCACATACGACATCCCCTTACATTTATATTCAAAAACACTCCATTTAAACTAATTGTGACTTTCCATTTATGTTCAAAATAGTTACACGTGCTTTTATGTTTTTACGGTCAATTTTCTAATATTTCGCCTGAGTATTTTGTGCTGTAATTATTATCAGACAAAACTACAATAGTACTTTACCTTTTCCTATACTATGTACTCGTACTTCGTACACTTATCCAAAAGCATAAAAAAATGAGAGTAAATCACTCCTGCCGCGCGAACTACGCTTCTAAATCAAATCCACAAATAAGCGTACATTTTACAAAAATCTATGGCTTCCGTTTGCAGGCATTTGGTTAACCCTAAAACTACTCTACGACGTTCGCAACTTACTCATCATGTACCCTCCAACATTCATCGAGTTCAGGTCGAATAATAACAAAGAATAGTTTAACTCCTGACCTTTTTGCCTATGGAAATATTACCGGCTGTAATTAAATACTTGAAACCTAAAAAGTGCTTGAGAATATGCAAATGGAGTGTCACCGTTTGAAGTGGAAAATCACAACCATTTCGTAATATCAGTTTCCATTCCATGAAAACCGAATACGTTGAGCCTAAATAAACTAATGTTTCCCTTTCGTGCTTGAGAACGTGCTCTTCAACACAAGCAGGGATTTGTTGATGATTGTTGACGTGGCAATTGTTGTCGGTTGGGAGAATTAAGAACCAAAGTTGTTGCCCTGAAACCTAAAACCTTGTCAAATGATGGAGTACTCGTATACTATACCTGATTATTGGGTGTGGGTTTCAAGCAGTAATGTACTTAGTATGTAGTTTGGACGACATAAGGAATATGAGTAAAGGGATGACAAGTTGGCCAACTTTTTTAGCATTCATACACAAGAAAAAAACCCGTTACAAGACTTAGCACAATGTTGACTTAATGAAGGCCTGGCCCATCAGGTGGAACTAAGTCTCATTTTACTATATTTCCGGTTGTAATTAAGGTGTTTAAGGGCAAATTTACAGAGTTTAGTTTTACAAAGTTTCATATCGGTACCTATAAATGTTTAGGAAAAAGGAGGGGAGTACCGTAAACTTAACTTCAAAGACCCATAACTCCGTTGCCATTACTAAGGCTAGAAACAATTAACTATGATATGAAATGGACTCGTCGAGCCCTTAATTTCTTCCCCTCGCTTAGAATCAAGGAATCTATTTCATAGTGCAGGCATGATTGTATCGAAATGAAACAAATTGCAGAAGAATGTCCTAATTATCTGCTCAAGGAATCCTTTATCAACGAACTTTGTGATCCACTCCTTCACATAAGAATCAATGATTTTAAATTTAGGGGTGCTGGCGACATTCCATAACACAATGCATCCAAAAGATCACTGTTTACCTACAGGTGGTCCGCGGACCAAAGGTGGTCCGTGAGAGATCCATAATTTGTCCAGGAGATACTATGGGGACTACTTCTAAAAAGAAGTATTTAGTTGTGTTCTAAATTGAAATTTTTCTGCTGATGCCGATGCTGACGCATCCAATCTATTTCAACTATGAGACTTTGTGCTTTCAGTGTGCAGTTAACATATTGTTGCGTACTGAATGGCAACTGCTTAAATCTTTGTTACTTCGCGTTTATATATTTCCCATCTGTACAATATGGAAAGATGTTCCTTTGGATCTGGTCTGTAATAATCTAAATATGTATATAAAAATGGTGCGAAAAAATTTATAATAATTTATCAATTGAGAACGGCTGGGCCTATTTGGCTAAATTTTTTTTTCAGTTGTTTGAGAAGCTTTTTACGTAAGAAAATTTAGAGAAAACCCACCGGAAAAGTAAAAAACAATAATATTTTTTTAGACAGAATTTTTCGCAATTTTTTGATAATTTTGGACGATGTAAAGAGTAGAGAGAGAGAGAGAGAGTTTGTTTTTCTATAATAAAAAACGAAAAAAGTAAAAAGAGCCGTATTGTCTTAATTCCTCTTAAATTTCTATCTAGTTCTCTTATTTTAAAATACAATCTTGATCTTAAAAATATTTTCTTAATGCCATCCTGACAGAGCACATCCTTTGCTGCTTCCAAAACGTCTCCAAAGTAGTTGCTGCAAATACAAAAAGAATCATTTTTGTTAAATTTTTGAAAATTTACCTTTAATTGTTCAACGATTTCTTTTAACTCTTGCGGTGGGTTTGAAAGCCCTCCTTCTGTTAATTGGTTTATTCATGTCCAACTTTTATCTTTATCCGCCAGACATAACTGAAATATCAGGAGAATTTTGCATTCTCGCATGGTTCAGCTTGAACCGGCATGCCATTATTGGAATCATTACCATATATTACTCTTGCAAGGAAAAATAAAAAAATATTTCGTAAGCGACACAGATAATAGAAATGTATTTATTACTCACTTTTCCCCCAGTATCTTTTAAAATAGCATCTACTACCCATCGCGGTCGTTTTCTCGCAGCAGCTCGTTCTTTTCTTTCATTGCTGGTTTTGCCGGCGTCTACACACGAAGCTAATAGTAGATTTAAAGTCGGAACCGTATAGTATTAAACTATTCCTATGGCTGATGCCTGGGTAATAAAATATTCTCAAGATCATTAGGGACAATAAACGAATATCCCGACAACATCAAACTTACCCAAAATCTCATTCTGTAGATTGCGAATATAACTATCTGACGCAAAATGTTTTGAGCAAATCCTTGTGGAAGCTACATTCAGTCAACGATGAGGAAGAAGACACATGCGCGTGTCGTTATCTCTTATATTCGTATTATCATGGGTGCGAGCTATTCTCGCTTCGTGTCAGTTTTTTGACAGGTTTTATACGGAAACTCGCACGAATCATCGAACTGGTTACTTGAGTTAAGTAAACATTTTTACCTATCAAATAAGCTAAAAACTAATAGGGAAATCGTGCCCGTTAAAATATTTCTTGACGAAATGTGAAAAAATCTATATGTATATGTATATTTTTTTTTTGAATGTGGAACTCAAACTGGTTACGCGCCACGCTTTAGTGCTTCACCCACTATACTAGTGGTGCAACAAGGATTTTGTCCTGGAGAGGGCTAAGAGCATCCATATTATTAGTAATTTGAGGTTGTTGTTGCAGGTTTTGTGATGGTGCTATTTTTCCGTTATGACCCTCTACGGTGTTGCATTCACTATTCACCCTTTATTTTAATTTTTTGTTGCATGGATTCGTGGCTGATTATAGGAGGAAGTTCAGCGCTAATATATATCCTAAATGTGCTAAGTGTGACAAATTTATTAGGAGATTGTAAAAAGCTTTAGGGACAATAAAATCTTTTAAACCTACTCCGAAGCGCACTCGACCTACACGTGCAAAAAGCATATTAAATGATTTGCCTTTTCTTTTCTTTTCTTTTTCGTCCAAATGAATAAGTAAATATTTATAACAAACATCAGTAGTAAAGGCACTGTGTTCTCCAATTTCTCAGTTTATTATTTTTTTTTTCAAAATTAAATAAATTTATCTGTTTATTTGCGTGAAATTTTTAATTGCTTTAAAAATTCATATTTTTATAAAAATCTCCAAAGAAATGCATTGCTTCATATTTCATTTTGCAAAATTTCCTTTGGCAATTTCTGGTCCCTCCCGTGGTTGTGCCTGCACTATACCAACCATTTACAATCAATGGAAAGCTTTTTCTAATTTGGTAAGAACGCGCTTTTGGTTATATTTTTCAATTTTACAGTTAACACCCGAATTTTATAACAATATTCATTGGATTCCACAATTCAAGTCGTCTTTTCAAAAACTACAAAACCATAAAAAAAATAAAACAATTCTAATTAATATCGTAACTAAACTTTTCACCACGCCAACGCCCACATATTAAACAGAGCCCGGTCAAAGCAGCCTTTTCAGTTCAATTTATACATGAATGGTCGTTGTAATAATTAGGTCACCGAATTGGGGAATATTTATTCAAAATTTTCATTTTTCCTATAGTTACACAACACCCTTTCCGTCAGATGCCCGTTGTATGTATTTCTGCTGGCTGCGACCCAACGAATGACCAGGCCAATGTTTATCGTCTGTACGGGACGTTTCATTGTGTACGTATTAATCTTTTCAATTGCGGAAAATTTAAAGTTTTCAACAGAGTATTTGGTATTCATTGATTTTTTACAATATGGTTTAATGGTGTTGGCAATATCAGAAAACTATATTTGTTTTCTTGTAGGAGCGCAGTCCGACACATTTATTTTCCGAAATACTGTGTGACACGCAGGAACCTGATGATTTTAAAAACTTCATAAAAAATCGAAAATGCATGCTACACAAATTAGTTTGCCACTAAAACGCTCAGGAGAGTTGCGAAATTTAGATGACTGACTCCCTTTGAAAAAATCATTGGACAAAATCTTCACCGGTGCATTGAGTTGTTTCAACGTATGCGTGGTTTATTTACCTAAATCCATAATTTCAGAAAACCAACGAAAATAGTCGAATCTCGTTTAGTCGAGGGACCAACAAAGAATCTTGATATGACCCTGCTGAGAAGATATTTGCGGAGGACGGTATTGAGGCTGTCGCAGTGTGTACTATTGTCTCGTTTTGCTGAAACCACCTTTTTCAAAGTTTTTTTTCAGTCAATATGGTTTTACGCGGAGGAATATATGCATTCATCCCGATGGATATTGAAGGGACAATGAAACTCTCTAAGGTCTTTAGGCATTAACGCATCATATGCATTAACACGGTGTTTAATGGTCCACTGATTGTACAAGCTAAAACGCTTTTAACTAAGGAATGGAATGCTTTACGCACTGCTGTCCTTCCTGGATGATCGTTGTCGGTACCGCATGGAAATTGAAGTGGCTCTGCTGGAAAGATTTTAGGGTAACTTCCAAAAACGACTCTACAAGCTTAGTAATGCAAATAAGCAACATTCCTTGGCATAAATTCCGCAACTGCCCTAAGTTGTTTTAGGGGCAAAAAAGTAGCCTGCATTTCCGAAATCGTCAGGTTCCCTTGTGTCACCCTGCATAATGATTTTGATAGGTTTTAAGTATTGCTACACTAAAAATGATTAATAGCGGATTCAGACTAGGCACTGTACAGTACACCCAACGGCTAAAGTAATCAAAAAGTACAAGATTGAATTGTATGTTACTTAATTTGAAATGTACCTACTTGTTTTACTCTCATTCCAATACAATATGGTACATCCGCCCATAAAATCCAGGATTTAATGAATCCTGTCCGTAGTATAAATCACCTATTAATAGAGAAAATGCTCACAATTTCTCATAAATCTCAACAACAATATTGCAAAATTTCTAAATGTTGATGATTGCTATATGTAACAAATTCAATATAAGAATCATGGATTCTGTTTCTGTGCGCTTATCATAATATTATCTTTATTGAATTTATTCATTCGATTATGGAATAACGGTTTGAGGACGAAAAAGGATACTGTAGCATACCTAAAGCAAATTCATTTCTTCTTCCCATCAAGTATAATAAATGTATAGAGGTAGGTTCTACGGATCTCTACCATACTAGCCGCGCTGTGAAAACATTTTCATTCTCACGGAAAGGCATAATCTGTTTCGTGAAATTCAATTCATGTCACGTTCCAAAATATCATCGTCTGTTTGTTTATTGATTTTGCTGCCGAGATGAAACATAGTCCCCAAGTGTGGTTCGTTTGAATTTGAGCTGTTTGCTTCTACTATACCTACGTTAGATCCCGGAGGATTCCTTGAATATAATTCTCACGCTCTCTGACAAACAATAAATGGTTTTATTCAATATACGGAATTTATATTAAGACAGAATACCCAGATCGTGTTGAAGTTCAATTTGCAAGATGAAATGAATATCGAGTGAATAATATTTCTTTTTCGGGGAAGAAAAGGTTGTCCACGGTACGGCCAGCATATTTGAAACTTTTCGCATAATTTTCTGTAGGATGGTTTGGGGGCTCGAAAATTATGACGCAGTTTCGTAGGTGGTGTTAGTGGACCTCCGTTTCACAGTGTAGTTCTCTATTAATATTTTTGTAGATTCATAAAATGGCAACTTGTAATGATGACTGTCTGGAAGACGAGGGAATGATGTCACCGTGTAGGCCTAGTCAACCTAATTGGAAAAAACCGTCACAGGAAACCTACGGCGATGCGTGCTCGCAGACTAGCTCAGCTACTGGGAGTAACGGGTTTCTCGCTTCCATCACCATATACAACATAAATTTCACGTAAAAAAAAGTCCCGCGTTTGGGACTTGGTCTGCATCAGCCAGACCAAATAAGCAAAAGGCGGCACAAAGACCGTATAATCAAAAAAAAAAAATGGGGAACCGTCTAATCGGGACATATCATTATTCCCTTCAAGTCATGTAAGCCCGTAGGTCTTGAACGGCTCGTTAAGGGCAACAGATTGTGTGGGCCCGCGGGTCTTAAACCCTCCCATCCTATACCGCCATTTATATTATGATCCCCCAATTCAGATCACAGCCCTGAAAACCCCGCTCCTGGTCATGGATTGGAGTCGGAAGATGCACGCAGCTGCTGCATCTGCAGTGGTAATATGTCTCACACCAAAAATCTTGTTTTTCATCAGTCCTGTATTATGCGGTGGTTAAAGAGTATAGAGTCATGTCCCATTTGTCGACGACGTGTTTTGCCAGAGCAACTGATGCCATACTTTCTATCATCTATTTCTGATCAATCCATAGAGGCAGGCGCCGCAAATCCTGGGCCTTTTGCATCAAGTGACTAGGTGCCAGGCTCGTAGGATGGCTGACGTCATAGCCCCTCCCAACAAAAATATGAGTAGTGTGGACAATTCGACGGCTTCAGCTCAACCTACTTCATACGTCAAATGATTTAATCGAGCAATTACTTCCCAGACTGCGGTTAATTGTGGTGAACGCCATACAGCAACATCTTAACGAACCAGGACGTGTTGTCAATTTGGCCTCACCAGCCGTCGTAAGCCCTCAGGAGTCTTGGGGGACCACATCAGTGCTTCCTGTCAGAAAGTAAGATCCTCCCCGAGCGGATCACAATCGACACCCTGGAGCTCGCCACCGGCATTCTTCACCTCATATGACTGACTATCCGCCCATTGAGAGACCTTCCCACAGGAATTACACTCGACCTGACTCTCCCTTGCGATATACGGAGATACCGGCTAGGGCTGTTAATCAGCCACCACCATCGTTCCATGCAGCGGATCTGCGCGCTGACCCGGAGGAATTACGGAAGCGCTAGTTGAGGTGCTCGGTGATACCCCAACATAATGTTTACCGTGCTATCTCTGAATGGGGACTTAAGTTTCAAGACACGGCTGTTAACGAATTCATTCGGAAAATCGAGCTGAATACCGACCGCGCCCTTGAAATATGCTTATCCTTACAATGACGACGACATTATGGAAATGATGCGTGTCCACTTACAGAAAGAAGGACAAAACTTTGATGACTTGCTAAAAGAAATACGGCGATTCAATAGTCGTATGCGACATCCTCTATCGGATCGAGAGTTGGAGAAGGAGAGTTCATTATTGTAGGTTCGGTTTTTATTTTATACATTTTATTTTATACAAACAAAGCTTTGAATACAGCTACGAATATACATAAGTGTGTATTTGATAACATTATGTGAATCGTAAGTTGTGTTCTTCTCTTACATTTTCCTAAACATCAAATATATTTATTCCTGAAGTGAAATGGCATTTTCTCACTACACACACACAAATAAAGAAAAACCCAACGTAAATCGTCCAAGATGCAATTGTTCACGTTCCAACAATGTTCACGGAAATTGAAAAGAAAAATTCAATCTTGAACCAAGTAAGCTCACTTAATAGCAAGGGGATTCCATACATACAGCAGCAACTATCAACGTGTGAAACTTTTATCTCATTTTTTCTCACTCAGCTATTCTATGACATCCTGTACTTCGACTAAAACACTTTACTTCACACTTTAGAAAAAGAGATTGTACACCTTATTTGATGTGTCAGGAAAATCGATCGAATAGTTGTATAAAGGGGTAAGGTCCGGTGGAAAGATGTAGGAAAGCTTGTCAAACGTATGGGGTATGGGCAGCCTATTTTGAGGAAAAAGTGTGTATACGTGTAAATTAAAATGTGAGGAAATAAAGAAAAGGGTTAATTGTTATGGGTGCGGTTGCAATTTGAACACCCTTCACATTTGATAAAAGTTTTAGCTTCTTCTGGGCTAACAATTTCCACACACGGCATCTCAATGGATACCTCGGACTGATTCATACATGGCTATAAACAACGGACTACGATCGGCGACATAAGGCTCACAGAAGTCGAACAGGAAATGACCGCATACAACATCGCTATACTAGGACTGAGCCAAACAAGATGGCTCGGATCGGGGGCGACTTTATCACCAAGCTCTCGCACTGTATTGCTCTACTCTGGAAGTGAGGACGATAATTCATCTCGGCAAGCGGGCGTCGGAATACTGTTGACTAGGAATGCACGCCGATCCCTTATCGACTGGAAACCTATCTCCGACCGTATAATCACAGCCAGATTCAAATCGAGAGTTCGAAACACTACAATTATTCAGTGCTACGCACCGACTGAACCTGCAGACCAATCCGCAAAGGACGTTTTTTATCAGCGGCTAGGCGACACCTTTGATAGGGCTCCCAGGGGTGACATCAAAATTATAATGGGGTATCTCAACGCCAAAGTCGGTACTGATAACTTAGGCTTGGAACATCTTATGGGCGATCACGGGCTTGGCGACAGGAACAACAATGGCGAAATGTTCGTGGAGTTCTGCAACTCTCGGCAACTAGTCATTGACGGAACGTTGTTCAAGCATAAACCCTGTCACCTAACAACTTGGATTTCTCCTGATGGCAGAACAGAGAACCAAATCGACCATATTGCTGTTTCTAATACTTGGAGAAACTGCCTCTTAGACGTCAGGTCGAAGCGTGGGGCTGATGCTGGCAGCGACCACCATCTTGTTATCGCGAAATTTCGCTTACGAACGGCAGCGATTCAACGATCTCACAACACGCGAATCTTGCCACGATTCAATGTGCAAAAGCTAAAAAAGAATCCTCAATTAGACGTGCATATTCGACCGCTTTGCACGAAAAAGCTTGTGCAGCAACATCTCTTCAGAATCCTACAATTGAAGATAGATGGAATTTTGCAAAGGATTCTTTTATTTCATGTGGCGAAGCGACTGTGGGAAGATTGGATCGAGGTAGGAGATCAGTGATGCTACTTGGTCTCTTATCTCAGCACACAAAAGAGTTAAGGAACAGATTAACTCTGCTGCTGATGATTCAGTTAAGAATCAACTTCGAGCTGAATACCGTTCACTACAAAAGGCGTGCAGAGAAGTGTGAGGCGTGATAAGCGTACTTACATCAACGCTTTAGCGAAGCAGGCAAATGATGCGGCTTACAGTGGTGAAAGTGGTACTCTATTTAAGCCAATTAAACAACTAAGGTAAATCGTTCACAACGGACCATCCTGTGAAAGATAAAGATGGGTTACTGCTTGTTACCGAAGAACAGCAACTTCAGAGGTGGAAAAAGCACTTGTTTGAGGTCCTTAACAATCGTTTTGGCCCTGCAAGTGCATCTTCATCGGCAGAAGAAGACGTCCTTCCAGTAGCCAGTATTAATTCCAGACCACCATCTAAAACGGAATTAAAGCGGGTGTCGAATCTATGGACGCCGGTAAGGCCCCGGGGATAGATGGAATTCCGGTCGAACAATTTAAAGCGGATTCGAATGCTACAGCGGATATTCTGCTTCCCCTCATCAGACTGTGTTTGAAAACCGAAACTCTTCCAGTAGATGGCTAAAATTATTTTGAACCGGATCAAAGATGAAGTTGATCGCACTTTAAGCAATGAACAGTCTGGCTTTCGTAAGGGTTTTCCATGTAGCGACCATATAAACACCCTCCGAATTTTTCTTCTTCTTCTTCTTCCTTGCCTCGTTCTTTATACCGCTCCATGGTTCCGCGTTGCTCGACCTGCGGTGTAGGCACATCGCCCGTTTTGGCGATAATTATTATTGAGCAATCCGCCGAATGGAGATCCCCATTACACCTCATGTTTATTGATTTCGAGAAGGCGTTCGGTAGTGTTTATCGGGAGTATATCTGGAGAGCTCTTCGTAGGAGGGGCATACCAGATAAAATAATGTCCATCATCAAGGAATCTTATCAGGGAGCCCAATGTCACGTTTTGCACAAGGGTAAGCTTTCAGATCCTTTTGAGGTGCACAGTGGAGTGAGACAAGGTTGCATTTTGTCTCCTATTCTTTTCCTCATAGCCATTGCATTAACGATGTACTAGTGAGCGCGCTTCAAAACCTGAAAAAAGGTATCAGATGGAAAATGTTTGATTACCTGCAACACCTGGACTATGCTGACGATATTTGTCTGCTTTCAAATAAAAAGGAGGATGTAGCTCAAATGGCCGATGCTCTGTATTGCGAAAGTCGTAATGCTGGGCTCAAGATAAACGCTGCCAAGACCAAGTACTTGAGCTCCGATCTTGGGGGACAAAGCGGAATTTGTGTTTCGGGCCAGGCAGTCGAAAAAGTTGACGAATTCTCCTACCTCGGAAGCATAGTCACAGCAGATGGCTGGGCTCAAGGTAAACGCTGCCAAAACCAAGTACTTCAGCTCCGATCCTGGGGGTCAAAGCGGAATTTGTGTTTCGGGCCAGGCAGTCGAAAAAGTTGACGAATTCTGCTACCTCGGAAGCATAGTCACAGCAGATGGCGGCGCGGACGCTGATGTACAATCGCGTATCAATAAGGCTGGGGCAGCCTTCTTCACTTTGGCTCCTTTCTGGCAAAATAACAACATTTCCAGGCGCACCAAAATCCGAATCTTCAATTCTATTGTAATATCTGTCTTCTTCTTTATGGCTGTTCAACTTGGAAGGTGACCAATGAGATAACAACTAAGCTGCAAACTTTCGTAAACCAGTGTCTACGGCGCATCCTACAAATCCGCTGGCCGGAGATTATTTCCAATGATGATCTCCTTAGTATCACATGCTTGGATTGGATAGGCACTTCTTTCAAAAGGCGAAAGTGGCAATGGATAGAGGGCCAACAAATATTGCAAAGCAGGCCCTAGATTGGAACCCTCAAGGAGCTAGACGCCGTGTTGGACGACCAAGAAACACGTGGAGAAG
Organism: Microchrysa polita; assembly: GCA_949715475.1. Classification (NCBI taxonomy): domain Eukaryota; kingdom Metazoa; phylum Arthropoda; class Insecta; order Diptera; family Stratiomyidae; genus Microchrysa; species Microchrysa polita. The sequence goes on from OX454416.1 coordinate 63,501,632, forward strand.
ATCGGTTAATAGCGAGGCTGCTTCATTAAGCAAACAGTGGTCAGACCTAAAGACGATGGCACAGAGCAGAACGAGGTGGAAAGTAGGCGTAGTTGATGCCCTATGCCCCACAAGGGGTTAGCAGGAACCAGAGAGAGAGAGCATCTCAATGACGTAGTGTTCCGACTCCACCCAATTTTTTTATAGGTTTTACAGAGATACTTTAGGTTAATTTTGCCCATAACGAAGAAATTTCATTTTCACAAGGCCCTGATTATGAATGTGGCCTTTCTATGAATACAATAGTTTGTTTCGATACCACCAATTCATACGTAAATTTTCTGACTTTACTAAAAGGACATTGAGAAGTTCGAAATGATAAAAAAACAAATTGTCCTTAGATGTATCCTTATTTGAAAGATTGTGTTGATTGCACGCTATAAGGTAGTGCTTTGATTCTATCCGTTCTTGGATATGTTTGTGTATACTTTAATATTACTTGCACACTTCAGCGATTTTTGGTCTCCAGACATAGGAAAAAAGTTTTGGTTAACCTTCAAGCGGGCGTGCATCATTTTGTGACATAACCGGGCGCGCGGCGGTAATTTACCGCCCTCGTCTATTCCCCTCCATTTGCGCTCAACCGTACAACTTCCATACTCATAATTATGGTAAATTGAAAGAAGAGAATGTCCCAAATAAGTTATCATCATAAAAACTATTATCTGGTGAACAATAAAACAAGGTCTGCAGTTTTAGCGAAGCACGTCACTTCAGTGATATTACGCAGAGCACACACATTTTGAACACAACTATATACCAAAAAATACCATCCCCGAACGTTTGATGACCGCTGGAAAGGTATGGAAGGTAAAATTAACCCAACATTTTATGCTATCGTTTGTATAACAGTATGACTTAAGAATACATACTTCTCCCACCTCGATCCGCCCAACGGGAGAAAAGCTATGCTTGTTTATATGATCAGGGCGGTAAATTACCACCCGCGCGCCCGCTTGAAGGTTAAAAGAGCCGAACATGGGAAATAACTTTTCTCTGATAGCTGAACTCATGAAAGATTATATTAAGAGAGATGGTTTTGGCTGTTGGATGCCATAGGCACCAGTCGTCTATTGTGCCAGTGCCCTAACTAAATGTTGGATGAACTCATCTAACCTACTTCTTTCGATAAAACGATTCAACTATGCTAAGGGACGCAATATCCTCGCAGTGTTGAAACATTTCAGGAGGCACATCGCCAGCAGGGCGGGCGGCGCGTCAATAGTCCAAAATGGGCGGCCTTCCAAGACGCGATGCTCATGTGCGCAATTTTGGCCAGTTAACTTTTTGCCGAATATAACCAGACAATCTGAGTTCCTTCCCCTAACGAATCTCCTCTCCGTATTACTTCACAGGAATTGCTTCGGTTATTTATTGTTTTGCCATTATTCCTATTTGCCAACTTTCGTCTTGCTTTTGCAAATCTGAGATCTTTATGAATACTGTAGAAGTGTAGATAAACCCACTTGATGTTGAAGAAACGTCATGGTTTTCAAGTGGCCATTTAACCGGCGACGACGGTGCCCCGTGAGGAGCCCTCAAATTACCCTGACCCTGTTAATCGCCAATGCTCTTTATCGGGAGCAGAACCATGAGAGAGGAATCTTAATCTTACATACCTTTTCGATGCAGCCCCTCCAAGTCCTCTACGATGAGGATGACCTCCCAGTGAACAAGCTGGAAACCCAGCTTTTTACTTCCCCTCATTTGCGGTGCGCTTGCTACGGCTTCCATGCAGGAAGTGTTCCGTATAGGTCGATGCGGTTCGTCCGCATCTGACAAAAAAAGTTCCACTGGAATCAAGTCTGAGGGAGGCCAGGGCCTCTGAATCTGAGTATGCCGCTGCCCCAGTCAGATGAATGTTTAGTTTTAAGTTAGAGTTTTTGTTATTATTTTTATTACAGCGGATTTAACTCCCACGGGTCGCATAACACACGGGGGATTAGGGACATTTCAAACATTTTAGCCATATCTAAAAATATTTAATAAATGTGGGTAGCTTTTGGCACGGCACGGTAGCCTTGTCTGCAGGGGCGTAACGTACGGTGTTCCATGTGTTCAGAGGAATACAGGCCCCCCAGCCAAAGGGGCCCCAAAATCCGGAAACATAAAAAAAAATATTTCATAGATTCTTGTAGTGTTTCCAGATAGGCCTCGTGACTTTCCCCTAAACGAAACTTGATTTTCCCCTAAAATGATGGTCTTCCAAGATAGTATAGGGACAGAAAATGGCCAAAAAGGCCTCACGCTGGACATCAAATGTGATATGTGGACAATGAGATGAATCGTAATAATATGTTCATAGTGACCGAAAACATATAATTTGGGGCTATTTTCATGTTTTCTTACGAAAACAGCCTCAAAACATTTAAACTCCCATACAAATTGACACATTGAAAATACCCTATTTTGTTTTCTATGAAACCTTGATTTTTTTCAAATGAAAACATGTAAGCACCCAGGTTTCAAACCTAAATTCCCCTATTCAGCACATTTCGGTTCACTCCGATATTTTTACTGACACCCGAAAAAAACTTTCAGTTTCGTGTGTTCTTAATTTCTGCATGATAAGAGAATGGACGGTCTGTTTGAAGTGACGAAATATGTTGCAAATGATCGATGACTGCACCAGCACATTTTTATACTTAGAACGATTTATAGGCAAAATAATATTGACGGTTGTCATATGAAATTACAAACAGTGCACTGTGAACACTTTTCCGTTATTTCTGAAAACGTATGGCGAAATCAATCCGTTTTCATCCACTCTGAACATAATATTAGGGAACCGTGAAGGTGAATGACTCAGCTATTTGGGGCATTCGGTGGCTCTATCTCTATGTTGTCAGAGCGTGGGTCCCGAAGTGACCATGAATGTTTGTTTTTTCTTCGAAAAAAATGTCCAATGATGTCGCGGAGCTACCCGTTGTTATTTCAACGAGCGAGAGCTGCCAAGCGCTCTCGACTCAAGAATAAAAACTCTTGAATCGCCACTTGTCTTTAGGTGGAGCGTCGGTTTCATTGGCGTAGATAAGGGGGGGATTAAGGGGATCAATCCCCCCTTCGGGTTATTACTTTAGGCACGTAAAACAATGCAAAAGTAAATTTTTTGCTAGAATTATTCAACGTGTGTAGTGTTCCATAAAAACGTGAAACCATTTTCAGAACTGCAATATCAAATTTAGCACTTTCTCAAATTTCAATTGAGAAGCGTATCGATAGAATAGAAAACTACAGCACATGGCCTTACGTTCATCCACTTTTTCACATTGGATCTGGAGTTTCGCACAGGCAAGTGCTACTGAAGTAATCTTGAAGTGCTGCTGGCAACTCAAGGAGACATTAAGTTTTCAATAGAATTGAAATATACTAACTCAAGGTAGGTAACTAGCTACCTTGACTTCAACTAAGGTTTACTATAGAAAATGTCAAGGCTTCCTTGAAATCGCCTTAAATCGAGGATGCATCGACTCGTAAAAATAATTTATTTCAATGAAAAACTACTGGAAAGGACATTTAATTTTTTGAATTGCTCTCCTTGACTAATGGTCTCCTTGAGTTAATGTATGTTTATAAATACGGGCCTTAGTCTGCCACACTGTCCCGGAAATCAACTTAACTGTAAAATATTTGACCAGCATCAGAGACTCGACCGATTTTCTTTTACAGCTTTCTATATGAAATGGAAAAGGAAGTAGTGTGTATCAGAAAATAAAGCATGCCCACAGTATTTGTGACGGGGTTTTTGGGATTTAAATTAAGGAGCAAATGAATTAGAGGACTAAATTTGTCTAAATCAAAAGTTTTCTACGATTTTTTTAAACGAATGTTTAACAGTCCAAATTTTAATTTCTACTCAAATTTTTGATGTCCTTTTCAAACAATTGGATGATAGCTAGGGCCTCGCAGTTTATAGCAAATATATAATGAGTGCATTCAGCGAGCACATATTGGAAAAACCAACTGGAAAGTGTTCTCCCTCCGCGTCCCACTCACCCGCTAATCGGTCCACATGCGATGTATCGAAAACGAACGTTATAATATTGTGCGATGAGAGTACGTATTTTGATTAAGAAAGTTGCAGTTTTAGGTTTTTTGAATTTTTGATTGCCGCAATGTCTGCGGATGTATCAGCTGATTAGAGAGAACTGACATTTCGTGTAGCAAGTCCATTCAGCGAACACAAACTTAGCAGTTTTCCAATTTCTTATGGTGCGGATATGTAGCATATCCCAATATGTGCTCGCTGAATGCACTCATTGTTTCACCCTAACTCCTAGTGGAGCATGGTGCGTTGACGACTACCGTGTGTTGTGTAATCAACAACGGTTCAAAGACAACTGAATTTGAAGTGAGAAACGGTTGTCAGCCATACCACTTCCTAGCCGCATTGTTAGTTTATTATTTTACGATAAGCATATTTCTTATCATCCTTAAATAATAAACTTGCGGCGGGTCATGCCGAGTTTGAAAACTAGTTTTTCTATGAATCTCTATTTCACAGAGGGCGACCAAACAATCACGGCCACAGAGCACAACGATCTCCTACAAGTTTGAAAATTTTAGAAATAACTACTCACGAATTTCTGAGTTATCAGAAAATTTCGATTTAAAAACTCAAAAGCTGTACTTTATCCACATATACTGAGCATTTCCAACGAGCTCCTGTCTTCACAATTTCCCTTTTCTGGAGATACAACTTTTCGTCATATAAGTCATATATTTTAATCCTTATTGTTTCGAGGTGTTCCGGGCAGAAAAGCGGCGATGCTATTTGTTCAGTGACTACGAAAAGTTTGGGAACCACTGGCCTAACCCAATATAAAGCTCTGATACTCCAATCACAGTAGCGAAAATTGGAATACTGAAAAACAAAAAAAAAATCAGTTACCGTAGTAAAAAAAAACTAAATGATCGATGCAATATTTTCAGGACTCAGTTTTTAGCTAAAAAAAAATTTGAAGTGTAATAAATGCAGAAATTGTTATTCTGAAATTCAACATTTGATAACCGTAAAAGTAAAAGTAATCTTGCAAAATGATCCCCCTCCTCTCCGAAAATCTATCTACGCCACTGGTCGGTATGTGCTCGGGATAATCGGAGTGGGGCTAATTGGAGCTGGGATTCCGGCATCAACTCCACAGTGTAAACTGAATATTTACATTAACAAATATTGTTTAAGGTTTCACTTTTTTAAGTGAAACTCTAAACAACATTGTAGTTGAAAAAAGTGACAAGCTGTTTCATGATTACGACACAGCTTCCATGGACAGTCTCTCCACTATAGTATTGCTTCGTCCATCTCCATCGAGTATCGACACTATAGTCTCTTCGCTATAAGTATTGCCTCGTCTATCGATTTTCATCCACTTTCATGACTCTGTTTATTGGCCGAATACTTTGCAATCCTAATAGAAAAGCTTCACGCGAATTTTATTACGATTACGACACATACGAGTAGTACGTTACGCCGCGTCGCTTCGTCATCGTCGTCGTCGACGAGATGCCGAACAATGTATATGACACGTAAGGACATTATCGTATAATTTAGTGTTCGTTTCGTCCTTGCTATATTTAATGATTCTCGTAAAAAATGTGTTAGCTTCTGCCTGCATTCAAATTGATCAGACATGCTGGGATACGTTCAAGAGTCCCGAAGGCGTCATTTCATGAGACATTATTTGGTTAGTGTTTCATTGTAACTTATATGGATATTAAGTAAGAGAGAGACTGATATCTAATAACAATATTTTTGGAATTAGTAATCATTGATACAAATTATAATCATAAAATTGGCTATTAGAGGATGCTGCGCTATTAATTAGGTGTCTAATAAACTGCCTTTTCTGCTCTGTGTAACTTCTTGTTGAGCTTAGCGCGTCAACTATAGAACAGGCGCCGATTATTCAAACTTATTCAATTGAGCAGCTTTGGCAATCGAATCATATCAGCAATCGCATCTGTGACCTAACACCGCTAGATAACTTAAGCCACAAAATTGACTTTAAACGTTTGGTGACCTTTAAAAGTACTTCCATTTTCTCGAAATTGTTGATATTATACATAAAACATTCTTACATTATTCTACTTCAAAGCAAACTTTTCCTGCATTGATACTATGTATTTCAGCATTGATAGATTTGTTGGAACCACTCCTGGAAGCAGTAGCGAACCAGGATTTTGTCCTGGAGGGGGCTATAAAGCCATATTACTACACGTTTGAATTGACATCGGGAAATTGCTGGTGAAGACGACATTTTTACAGTAAAGAAGCTCTAAAAATGTGCATATTATCCTCTGAACCCCACCGCTTCGTGATCTATGGTCCTACATACAACTGAGGTAACTGCAATAACTCTCGAATGCTTGACAGCAGTCTACAAGAAGCCAGTTGCTGGAAACATAAATTTATCTTAGTATTGTCAGTTTCAAATGTGAATTCAACTTTCGTGTGATAAAAAAAAGTTTGAAAATTGTAGACCAGTGAAATCAATTGAAGCTTATCCAATAAAGCCATATCCCCGATACTTTGTGGGATCACATCTACCAAGAAAATTAAAAGCTCAGTGGAAGAGATGTAACTCTGAGTTGCCGGAGCGTGGTTTCGAATCGCACTGGGACCATGGATGTTTAAGTTGTCCCCCTCTCGATCCCTTACCCTTATTTCCAATCCGGCAAGGCTATGCTTGGATTAAAGGGTTGTCCCCTAAAGCCTTGACATCAACATAAAAAAGCAGTACATGGCGTTCCCATAAGCTGTTGCACCTCTCGAGATACGTGCGCGTCATACACTCTTGGTCTAGGTCGATCAGAGTTTCTGATTCTTCTTCTTATTGTGTTGCCCTAACTTCTTGAGGAGCATGGTGCGTTGACGACTACCGTTTGTAGTCGTCAACGTTCTAGCGACAACTGAATTATTCGGAGTTGTCAGCCATACCACTTCCAGATCCTAGTCGCATTTTTGTTTATTATTCTATGATAAGAACATTTCATATATTCTTCGGAATAATAAACGTGCCGAGTATCAAAACTAGTCTCTCTATGAAACTCTATATCACAGAGTGGCGAAGGGCGATCACGACCACAGAGCACGGCGATATGATATGAATTACTAAGCAGATATCCTGTTCCGCTGAACAGAAAAGTGGGAGTCAAAGTCAAGAGACAATAGCTTAAATTATTTTAGAGATGACTTCTTTTCTTAAGTTTATTATGCGGTATTTTCAAAACATAAGTCAGGCACATAACCGATTTTAGGGTTCATTTTTGGAAGTAAACCACTAAAATACGAAATTCCATCAACATAAGCTTTTCAGTTAAGCATTTGATGTTAAGTATCAGAAATCATTGAAAAATAACTGAATGGATGCAAAAAAGAAATGTAGGCTCTCAAGGAAGAAAAAGCATTAGCAGTAACCAAATTAAATCAACGCTATTGTTGATAGATTTTCTTGGGGCGTAATCTCTACTTAGCGCCAATTGAAAACCAGCCCATTTCAAAATTTATCTTGAAAATTAATTTGAGACTGATTCATTATAACAACGAAACTATATTATCTTGTATCCTGAACAATATGAAGGTTCTTTTTTAAGTTTTAAAAATCTACCATTATTTTAAAAACACTATATATCAATTGAATTGAGGAAGGACAGAGGCAAGAAGTAGCACGGGCCACGGGCTCCCGCACTGAGCTACAACAAGCAATTATCACTGCTCGCTGATTGAGGAGTACTGAACGGTTTTAGACTTTTGACTTTGACTTTTTTAGTAAAATTTATCTGTAAAGTTCTTATAAACTTACAGTTAAAATCAGATTAAATGATTTATTCACAAATCTTTAAAATTTAACTCGTTTTGCTATACGTAAACAATAATAATTCATCCAACATTCATTTCATTGATTTTCTGTCCATACAATATTTTCATCAATAGAATCCTTCAATGAATGTGAACTAAATTCCTATAGCACAGTAACACGAACTTCTTGTCTGTCATATCCAATTCCATTTGGTCTTGTTTCATCCATGGGTCTTACATTCCATTTTCTTGTTTGCTATATTTTATACAAGAAGAAAGAATTCTAGTGTGTCCTTGTTCTTATAAGATGCTTAGTGTTTAATGGTTTGGAAAATCGATTTGTTTTCTTTCGACAGATTCGCTTTCTTTTGTTTTTATTTTATGTGAATGTAAGAGTACTGTCACCCTATTACAAAGGAGAAAAAACACATCCAAATCGATTTTCAGTTTCAATTGATTCAATTAAAATGGATTCAATAAGAGAAAATGACGCTTTAATAGTAACGACTCCTTTGTAAATGGAAACAACCTGCAATTTTATATTAATTACCAATATTGAAAATAAATACATAAAAAATTAAGTAAATTGTTAATTCGGAAATGATTCTGGTGTCCCAACAGAATAGTGATGGACGAGGCAATTCCGAGAAGTTGTGCCGCTGGCTTACTTGGCGTCGTAGAACGACGTTGCTGATCTTTTTCTTCTTCTTTATGGCACGATAGCCCGACTTCGGGCCTTGGCCGCGTCCTCACATACAGAATGCTCCCATCGGGCTTTCGGTGGTCCACGAAATCTAGCTCCGTCCACTCGTTGCGCGTTCATCACCTTTTTGGGCATACGATCGTCGTTCATCCTTTGTACATGTCCCGCCCATTGCAGTCGGTGCAATTTCACGATTTTCGACACCTGTAGCTCATCATACAGCTGATACAACTCAACGTTGTACCGGATGCGCCATTCACCTCGTTCACGAACGGCCCCGAAGATTCTTCGGAGAACCTTTCGCTCGAATGTGTCCAACAGGTGTTCAGAGTTTTGGGTTAGGGTCCATGCCTCGCAGCCATAGCATAGTACAGGTCGGATTATGGTTTTATACACGTGGAGCTTCGTGTTCCTGTGCACCAGCTTCGAATTCATAATTTGGAGGACCGCAAAATAACACTTATTAGCTAGTTGCATCCGTCGCTTTATCTCATCTGTTTCGTTAGCGTCCTTTGACAAATTGCAACCCAGGTAAGTGAAGTTGTCTACATACTCTATATTGAGTACACAACACTGTGATGCTTGAATTTACTAGCGTTCTTGTTTTTGATTGCATCATGACCTTGGTTTTAGATTCGTCGATATGTAACCCAACTTCTTTGGCGGCGTTATTGAGATTATGCAGAAGGCTTTCTGCATCACCCAATCTTCGAGACAAGATGTTGATGTCGTCGGCGTACGCTACTAGTTGAGTCGACGTAATGAATAGCGTTCCACAGCTGTCCAGATTCATGGCTCGAATCACATACTCCAGAGCCAGGTTGAAGAGCGTCGGCGGCAGCCCGTCGCCTTGCTTGCGTCCAGTACGAGTTTCAAATAGGTCAGTGAGTCTGTTCTGAACTCTGACTTGTGAGACGGTATTAGTCATCGTCATCCTTATGAGTCGCACTAGCTTAGCCGGTATACCAAAATGCAGCAAAATGTTGTACAGTACGCTTCGATCGATACTGTCGTATGCCTGCTTCAAGTCAACAAATATTTGGTATACGTCGATGTTGTATTCCCAGCACTTCTGGAGTAAAAGCTTCACTGTAAAAAGCTGATCTGTCGTCGAACGACCAGGTCTAAAGCCGCCTTGGTACTCGCCAATGATTTCTTCTGCGTACGGATTAATTCTATTTTCCAGAATCTTAGATAAAATCTTTTAAGTCGTACAAACTAATGAGATGCCTCTGCAGTTCTCACATTTCAACTTATCCCCTTTTTTGTGGATTGGGCAAATGATACTTTTACGCTAATCATCCGGGATTATTTCGTCGTTCCATACTTTAACGATAAGTGTGTGTATAGCCTTAACAAGGCTCTCCCCACCATGATTCAGCAGTTCAGCTGAAATCTCGTCAGCAACCGGGGTTTTATTATGTTTTAGTGCTTGCATGGCGAGATCAACTTCTTCTACTGTTGGGGGTTGAACGGGAGGGCCAGTTTCAGCCGTCAGCTCCAAAACTTCTTGTGAGGGGTTGTTCGATTGAACATTGAGGAACTCTTCAAAATGTGAGGCCCAGCGTTTATGAACGCTATCGGTGTCGCTAATAATATTGCCATCCTTATCCTTACAGAGACTGGTCCTGGGTTGGTATCCACTTTTAATCGAATTAATTAGCTTGTACGCTTGTCTACTGTTCCTACTAGCTAGTCTTTGGTTTATTTGCATCAACTGCTCGTCAAGATGCTTAGGTTTCTTCCTAACCTATTCGAAAATCGTCGATGCTCGTCATATTTGTTTTTTTTTTGTTGTTTTGTTCTAGTTGCGCGTTCGGTCGATTGCCGATATTCTTCGCTTTTCGCATCTACCGAATTTTGACATTCCTCGTCAAACTAATCATTTCGGGCTCTCCGGACTTTGTAGCCGACAACCTCCTCTGCGACTCCTTTGATGGTGTCTTTGAGTGCATCCCAGATCTCAAGGGCGCATTCTTTGCTGATGTTATTTAGCAAGGGCGTCAACTTCTCCTCAAGGGCAGTCGTATAAGCAACCACCGTCGCATCATCCGACAATTTGTCAACCGCAAAAATGTTTGCCGGGTTGAATCTCGAATGATGCACGGAAGAAATTCTGGTTGAGGGTATGTTGAGAGAGATCTCCAGGTCTGCCTGTGAATGCGACGATGCGGAAAACAGGTAGAGCTAATGACCATATTTCTGCTGGTCGCGAAGTCAATTAGTCGTTAGCCATTGTCGTTACAGTCTTCATGGAGGCTGTACCCTCCAGTAATCCCCCTATGCCAACTTTCGTTTCTGACTTTGGAGTTAAAATCCCCCAGTAGCAATTTCGTTTGATTGAAGTGAATAGAAGAGATTTTCTAGGCGGTGATAGAACTCGTCTTTAACCGCGTCTTCACTGACTTCGGTGGGGGCATGCGCGTTTATGAGCCAGAGATTGAAGAACCTGGTCTTAATTCGAGTCGCACACAGCCGCTCGTTTATGTGTTTGAAGTCGATAACATGCGGATTAAGTTGATTGTTTACAATGAACGCAACTCCAAACTCCGTGTGGCCCGAAGGTTTTCCACTTGTGAAAATTGTGTACGATTTTCGGTTATCGATCTCGCTACTAAGCCATTTTGTTTCCTGGAGTGCAAACTATGCTCAGGTTATATTTTTCGACCTGAGCCAAGAGGGCCCTTAAGGCCCATGGCCTATTCAGGGAGCGTACATCCCAGGTTCCGAAAGAGTAATCAGTTGTTCGTTTGCGATGTCGTCGTTGGGTTGTATCAGTCCAATCCGAGGCTTTCATTCCACGTTTCTTGACGTAGAATTTTTTCCAAGGATGGGTTGTCGGCCCATCGCTTAACCATGATAGTACATAATTAGCGACGTTTTTTTCGTATCGCGTGTAAGTCTGACTCGAAAAAAACGATCGCGGTTAACATCCCGGTTAAGACCAAACAGCTGACATTTGACAGTTTTTGCGCATCTTCGAATCGCCTTCGTCGGCTTATTTCTTAGATGTGGTGGATTTTATCACAAAAGATGATTATTTCTTTGCAAAATCTTTTCTCGTGATGAGAAAAACTCTCACATTTGGTTTGAAAAAACAAATTCCCTCAAATTTCCCCTATGCGCCCGCCATCTACATTTGAGCTCTATCCCGTGTAGGGTAGCTACACGCGTAAACTCTACCTGGGTAAGTGTCATTTTTTTTATATGAAGTTCTACCCAAACCTGCACGGGATAAACACAATAAAACGTACCTTTTGTAAAATGAAAGAGGTCCATCATGGAGAGGCCTCGGAGGTGCTACTTCGGTGATTATTTGTTTCTTGTCACCCTATGACATTTGGTAACCTGAGACGCTGAAGTTGTTAATACAGCACTCAGGCGCAGCGGTTACTCGAATAATGCGGGAAAGTAACGCCCCGTAGAGAAACATAGGAATTGGCCGGAGCCGCTCACCCTGTGAAACTCCTCTTGCATAGCTAAGGGTCCGCAGTTATGCCACAACTGAAAAGGATATAGGGATCGGCCGGAGCCTTTCAACCTTTATCCTTCCCCTTGCTGATCTTAGTTGGTAAACATTTGGAATAAGGAAACAGAAATATCGTTCGAAAATTAATCATCTCTCCCACAAACAAAAATTGTATGTGTGTATTTGAACGCTCAGATTTTAGTTTTTATTATTTCTTGGCAGAGTTTGCTCTAAAAATGAAATGATACAATTACACTGTAATCGTATTTGTAGTTCTGTAGGCGCGCAATTTACATTTTAAATTGATTGATGATTTCAAGTGTAAAACCATATAATATATATAGTCTTCTGAAAACGTTAACCTTTTAAGCCAATACACTCACCTATACGCCAGACACAATAGAATATCGTATATAACATTCTGTTTTTTTTTTTATCCCGGGCAGATCCTTAGATTTCAGTTGCACTTCAGAGTAATTAAAAGTCACCGAGAGGAATCAGGAAAATGGAAATTGCACCATGACAGACAGATGAGACAATATAAAAACGAAAGATACACTCTTTCGTATTTTCTATGCTTGTGACTCCGATACAGATACTATACATCATCCTCATCCCCTCTGTTGCAGTTCCATCCCTTTATAACCGAGATCCGAGATGCTCGTATTTAATTCTGGTTTCCGTATCATTTCGATGCTTTTGCCATTTGCCATAATGGGCGGAAAAAAATATCTATGTGTAGTCGTAGTATCTGCAGGGTTCAGTTGAATCGCACAGTCAGCCCACCATTCGGGCAAATCCTTTTTATCTCACATTTCCCTTCAATCGTATACCGGTTGCCCTTGCTAGGCTATCATATAGAGAACTGATTCTTGTTTTCTAGTTATTTTATGTGCATGTGACATCGAATCATTATCATTTTACTTTTGAGTGACATCGAGGAGAAGTACGTATCTTATGTACATAAATGGAAAAGCCAGGATTCTCTCTTTGGTGTATTTTTTTATTGATTTCTAACTGAATACACTCCACGGGAGCTGAATGACTTTTCAGTATTATATTAAAAACAGATAAACGAGGAAACTGTATATTTACCGTATCGTCAAGCGTATCGTTGGAATTGACAGGTTAAGTATTTGCTGAATACATATTCGAATGGATAGTATTTCATTCAATTGCATGAAATATGGATAGATAAAAAAATAATAAAAATGTAACAACTTGTTTGAACAAAAAAAAACACAAAAGGTGGTTAATGTTAAATATTTATTTGCAGAAACTGAAGTTGTAACCGATAGTGTTAATGGTCATGAGTATTCTTTCACTTCCTCTAAGTGAAAACACAAAAATACAAAAACAAAATACAAAAATTATGATGTTCAACACACGTGCCCGAATGGGGCAGGTTTGATTTGTACGCATTCTATTCTGAAGTGGAGAGCGATTCGAGTCTTGTTCCTAAGTTCCCGTTGTGGATGCTTCGATGCCAAGACTAGAATGTACGCCTCTGCTGTAGTATGTATGTATGCATGTATGCCGCATGCTGTTGATCGTTGTGCTCATGATGTACGGAGTGTGCTTGCGGGATGTTGCATACGCTGCTGTTGTGCTATCATGAAGCTGGTTGTCAGCCTATTTTATGAAAATTGATGGTGTATGTTGGAAGCGTTGCTACAAAGCCAAATTTGAAATTAACAGATTAGGACAGTGGTAAATGTTAATTTAGAGGGACATGTGACTCGAGATTTTCGTAGAATTCCTAAAAAAAAACAATAACAGAAAAAAAAACCAACTCTTATAATTGAGTTTTCACTGCATTTCGACGAGAAATTGTGTCGTCTAAACCCATTCTGCCGCATTTTTAGGGTTTTTTAGAAAAAAAAATTTCAAAAAACCCTTATGAGGTCGATTTTGTCCGTCCGTCCGTCCGTCTCTTCACTAAATAACTCGCGAACGGCTCAACCGATTATCATGAAATTTGGTAGGAATGTGTAGAATGGTTATAGTCTTTGGCCCCAATACCTTAGAAGTCGGTAGGAAGAAGATAACAGGGTGTCCCGAACGTTTGGAAAAAGTCGACTTTTTTAGTTTTTATCGAAGATTGGCGTATGGGTGTTTAAATCAAAGATCTAAACGAGTATATCTCATATCAGTTAAAATTTTCCAGTTTTGAGTAACGGTAAAAAAGTTATTGGCGTTTAAAGTTAAACTTTCTTTTCGACCTCCGTTTTTCTAAACGGTTATAGGGATCGATATGAAACTTTGCACAAAGATTGGTCAGTATGGCCTTATAATATGTTAAATATTAAAACTGTGGACTTTTGCTAAGGAAAAGTAAATGACAGTAAATTTGTAAAATTTCAATTTGTTCGTGTGTAGCCCGTCTTAGGTTTCCAAATATCAAAATTTTGCTTAGGGTTTTTAGAAAATTACATAGGGAATATGTCTACGAATTTTTAATCGCATAACTGTATCTATAAGTAAGTAAGTATTTAGTAAGGACCTTTCGCAATGTTAGCATTTCTTCAATGCATATCTTTTAACTTGATGAAACGATGAACATGAAATTTGGTGGAAATGCATAGAATGGTAATAGTGTTTGCCACAAATATTTTTGAAGTTTGTAGGACCAAGTTAATAGGGCGTCCCTGAATAGCTGCAAAAGTATACTTGTTCAATACTCATAGGAAAGCCTGCGTAGGCTCTTATGTCAGGGGAGACAATGGAATCATTTCATCTAAGTTGCTTTTCCTTGATTAAAAAAAACAGTAATAGTGGATTTACAGCTAATAATTCAATTCATATATAAAGCCAAGCCATCCTTATACGTTTCCCTGAGTTTTTTTTTGCGCAAGGCCATCAGAAATCTTAAATCGAAAAATGCCTGGAGTACTTTAATACAAACTGGGTAAATAGTAAATCTGTTTTTGGATTGGTCTAATTAAAGGTGGAACGCGTTTATTTAGACCAATCCAAAAATAGATTTACAGGAAGCATTTCATTAATGTTGTGCACACTTCTTATTCATTGCTTATAAAATATATGTACAAAAAATATTCACCTAGCCAGGGATTTGGAGCGACACTTTTTTTTCGCTCCGCTCCGCTCCCGCTCCGACCAATTTGAAACCGCTCCGCTCCAGCGCTCCGCTCCGACTAAAATTTTTTCCATTACAAACATACAACAAAACTTAATTGTTGTTATTAAATATAACAATAACGCGAATTCATCAATTCAATTTATATCTTCTTACGTATTATAGAATATGGCTTAAAAGGTGCGTTTTATTAGATCAAGTACAGAACAGGATAGCACCAATTTCGTACAATTTTGAACATAAAATTGAGTTGTTCTAGATAGGGTGTCCGGAAACTAAACTATCGCATAAGCGCACCGAAATATGATTATTAATGTCATCTCCAGTAAAATATCCCGAATTCTTAACTCCTTAGCTACTAAAAGCATTTAAAGATTTTACAAAAATGCTACCACTAAGACCAACGTCGGAAAAAATATTTATATGAAATAAAATCACAAAATTTTGTCTTTGAAGCTTTTTTACACAGCTTAAACTGCTTATCCGATTTTTATTGGGTTTATTCTTAGGACAAATTGTTGGCCGCGACTGAATAGAAAATAGTAGGTAATATGAGTATTAAATTTTTTTTAAATCTTTAAATGCCTGTGGTAGCTGAAGAACTAATAATTCGGGCTTTTTTTGAAATCCTTTTTGCTGGAAATATCACCAGGAATCATATTTGGGTGCCTTTATGCGATAGTTTTCGGACATCCCGTATAGAACGAGATCTATAAAATTGTTATGGAAGCTGTCCTGTACTCCATTCAATAAAATGCACCTAATAACTAATTTAAATTAAAACGGGCGTTTCATTCAGCGAGTACAGGACAGGACTTTTCTGTCATGTATGATCTTGAATTTTTTAAATAATAAAGAGTGATGATTATGATGACTAAACGCAAAACCTCTTTTGTCACAATGAATTTCACAATAATCCGAAATTTTGCAAGTCTCTCAACTAATTCTTCGCCTTTAAATCGTCCAAAATCATCAAAAAGTGCCATCAAATGAAAAATTTCGTCGAAAAAATTCTATTTTTTATCTCGGAATTTTCTAGATTTCTTACTTCGGAGCGGGGTGGAGTGGAGCGACTTTCAAATCAAAAATCGCTCCGCTCCAGCCGGCCGAAAACCGCTCCACGCTCCGCTCTTTCGCTCCGAAATTTAAGGTCGCTCCGCTCCGCACCATCGCTCCGCTCCGCTCCAAATCCCTGCACCAAGCATTAAAATTCTAAAAAACCCTCGTATTGCGGGCGCAGCCCTCTGTACGCCGGTATTTTTTATACATATAAGGTAAAGCTTTCATGCAATATTACTACTATTTTTATTACCTAGCAATATTTAATTAATTGAATTAAATTAATAATTATTATAAATTATCCAGGATCATAAAATATAATACATTTTTTAAGTACATACATATGTATATACATAATTATGTTCCTACATATTATTGTTATGTATGACGATGCTTTATAGTTTTTGCAGCGCATCTCGCCATAATGAAGCATATGGTAAACAAACAATACCTTAGCAAAAAAATACGAAAATGAATTCTGTCGCCTTCCTGACGCAGAGTAGTCTCTCTATCACATCAAAATGCCGCTATGAAAATCTCAAAACCGTAATTATTATTCAAAATAATGTTCTCCGTCAAGTAAATCTCATGAATATTTAAAACGACTGCTATAATTCTCATTTAATTTCAACACATTGTTGTTTACTTTACAACTTGCATAAATTATACACAAAACCCTACATACATATACATACTTATACAGAAGCGCAGTTGTTGTTAACCCTCGGATGGTTCAGTGGGGTCTGACAGACCCCAGAGAAATTTAAATCTTAAAATTTTCATAGAAAAACTTGTTGAATGGTATTTTGATGCATATGTAATTTAAGTATGTGTCACATACGTTCATTTAAGCATAAATTTGTTTGAATTCATGATTTTGTTAATAAGTTATAGCACTTTGAAAGTGCTCTGGGGTCTGTCAGACCCCACGAACCATTTACGTATGTCTTTTTTACAAAAGTACATTTTTCGTTTTGTGGGAAATTTTCAAAGTATGTTATTTTGCAAACGATAAAATGTAATAATAATAGTCGGGAAGTGTTGAAACTTTGTAATTAGAGTACATTTGGGAAATTAGATATGTTAATTTTGAAAGAAAAGGAAAATTTAGGGTGTTTTGAATTAAGGGTTTTTTAATTTTTTACTTAATTAATTCAAAACTATGCCGTTTTTTTACCTGGTTTTCATTTAAGAGGATCTCTTTTCAATATTGTGTCATTACCTTATGTTTTTTTTAAGTCAAGACATAAATTAATGACGTTTTGAGCGTAAGAATTAGGTGGGTATTTTACATAATACATAAAGCTTCCTCAGCGAACTTGGCTGTACACTTGTCGAACCCCTTCTAAGAAGGAGAAAATCATCGGGCAATATTCCCCCAAGCACAGTGCAAAATATTAAAGACATTTTGTGCATTGTTCAGCTTGCCCCCCCCCCTCCCCTGGGGCTGATGCCCCAGGTCCCCCAATGGGGTCAGATGGTCTCCAAAAGAGGGAAAGATGTTTTCTATGCCCACGAGCTAATGATCGGAAGACAAAATACAATTGCAACGAGTGCAAAAAGCCAATTTGCGAAGACCATCGAGGAAAAAGCTGTGAAGAAGAATGCTCCAAATATTGACTAACTTTGGATCCCGATGTAAGAAAAAATATTAACCTTAGCTAAAAAATGTTGATGTACTTATCTTTGTTAATTAGTATTAAATACGTTTTGAGTAATAAAAATAAAATTTTGTTAAAATTTTAGTTTTTATATTGATTTATTTGTGATAAGTTCAAATTACCCTCAAATTTGACACCACCTAATTTTTTCTTCCACATACTAAAAGCTACTGTCCGAATTCCACTTTTTTTATATACCACTTAATCAAAAGGCTTCACGGTTACTTCTAGTTCAAACTAATGTCGCAAAAAAGCAAAAGTTTAAGTTTTAGAGCGATTTTTGCCTTGGGGTCTGTCAGACCCCACTGAACCATTTACGTATGTAAAATTTACCTGAACCATCCGAGGGTTAACGTTAATATAACGTTGTTTCGTGCATTCCTTTCGACGTGTTCAAAGTCGCTTAGGAAGTCTGCTGAATCGTCTGAGGACGGGTAGAGGTTGAACGCTGTCTATGTGTGTGTGGTGTGTTGCTGTATCCAAAGGATATCATTTTCTGTTGCTTTTGTGCTTTCGTTGCGATTTTCAAGAGTTTTGTCGGCGCATAACTTTCGACACTACTCGTATAGTATACTCTCGAAGCAAAAGTGTAAATCGTTAGTAACGCTTCGTTTCATTGTTTGTGCAAAAGAGGCATGATAAGCGTTAGGTATACACTGTCGTAGTATCCTGTATGTTAAACACCTGTAGCCCCTCAGACTTGTAAGCAATGAACACGTAGCACTTGTATAGTACACGTATAAGGATACCAGGCATTGTGTATAGGTTCATTAAATACACAACCGAAAATTACTTTATATGGATAAAACTATAGTGCAGTTGAGAAATCTGAAGCCAATTAATTACACGAAACAACTTTGCTAATTTCAGGGTGCTATAAAGAGCATAAAGCCGTATAAGCAGCTTACATTGAAATCCAGATTTTCCGCTTATATCAACGAAGCCAATTTAAGCGTGCATTTCGCCTCAAAATTTGTGAAACCACAGTGCAAAAGAAGATGATATAATTTTGGGATGGGTACATACCAAAACTGCTGTTAGTCACCTCCGACTTGAAAACAGAGTTAAGAGCAGAAAGACCGACTAACTGAAATGTCAGAAACGAGTTTCCTTGTCCAAGGATTCTAGAATCTATTTCTGAAATTTAGGTTTTACGGTTCACCTACGAAGGTACATATACTGTTTTTTTTTCATTCCTTAGCTTTGACTTTCTTTCATGATATTATCCATGTTCTCAAATACAGAGTTATGCATTTCGAAACGACTACATCGTTACCCATATGCCAGAACTGCAAATCTACACTTTTAAAGTTGGGTTAAAAAACCATTTAAGGTTTAATTTGTTTTGGAAAATCTAAGTTTTCATCAAGCTCAAAAAATTTTTTTTCCGAAATATTAGTAAAAAGTATATATTTTTGTGAAGATGATAGTTAATAAAGGGTGGTCCAAAGTGAATGCACGAAGTTAATTGTTAATAAAACAAAAAGTTTTTAGAGAACTATCTAAAAAATTTTTTATTATGATAGAAGGATCTATGGCAATTATGTGTGAAACAAAATACCGGCCAAATGCGCGCCATGGTTACGGTGGCGTACTTCTATCCGATGGTCCATATTTTCAATGACTCTGAGACATAATTGAGGTTGAATATCGTTAATGTGCTGAACTATCTCATCCTTTAGCACTTGTTTTTGGCTTATTGACGTACATTTTTCTTTTAAATATCCCCAGCGAAAGAAGTCCAACGGTCTCAAATCACATGATCGTGGCGGCCAATTAACATCGCCAAGACGAGAGATAACACGGCCATTTAATTTCTCTTGCAAAAGAGTCATTGTTTCGTTGGATGTGGGGCAAGTGGCCCCATCCTGTTGGAACCACATATCGTCCAGGTTCATATCCTCTATTTCTGGCCACAAGAATTCCGTTATGTGGACGCATTTGGTCGATTATTTTGACAAAAAAAATCACGAAGTGCACGAAAAGCATTTTGTTTTGAACGTCCATTTTCGTAAAAGGTTTCAACGACCTTAACTCGTTGCTCAATTGTGTACTTCTCCATGGTTGAATTTGCCAAACACTGAAGCAAAGAAATGTCTAATAAAGTTGGGCGAGAAACTTACCGTTAAGGTATGACACTCAATTAACATCGTGCATTCTAGGTGGACCACCCGTTATTTAGGTGCATGAAGAGTTCACTAGACCTTTGCGGATCTGAACCAAAACTTCTCAGGACACCGTAGAACAGGAAGCGTAGTGTTGAGTAATTGACAGATTCGATCGAGGCTTACGACACAAGAGTACACTGTTAAAAGTCAATTAGAAGGAGACTTAGTTACCCCAAGAGTCTCTCGATTGGAATTGTGTATTATTAATGGACTTTTGATTAATTTAACTAACTTTGTTGCTATCTCATTCCGTAACAAAAAATATAGGAAGGCTTAGGTATCTTCAGCGACCGCTCTAGCACTTACGCCGCCCCGGGTAAGAGGACAAATTGTCGCCCCTTAGGTACCAGGCAGATTGATAGTAGATAGTATGTATGGACATCATTGTTGTAAAATCCATTCAAAGGATTTTTCCTCTCGAGTGATTGTCGCTGATCATGGTCGTTGCTTCGAAAGGATTTACATAGTGAAACCAGCTGACGTAGAAGCATTTTTTTGGAGACAAATTGAGCCGATTTATTTGAAAGTGGTACAAGTCCATTTTTGACGAAAATGAGTTAATGCCAGTTTTAAATATATCTTAATATGCACTAACTATAACTAAACTATCATACCAATCTATGTGGAATAACACGCCGAAATAATGAGTGCAAGGTTTTGAAAAATCTAATTGCTCATATGTTTTATTTGAAAATGGTACAAGTCCACTTTCGATAAAAACACTAGAAAAAGGTCGCTACTTGTTTTTTTTATGATTTGAGCTTTAATTTACCATTGTATTGTATTGTCATTTTGTCTTTGCAGCAACAGCATAAATTATACCGAGAAATGAGGGATATACCTCGAAATTAGAAATTGTCTGTGTCCCTAACAAACCAAACTATAATAAAATAAAACATCAAGCTCTGAATTCGGAGATATGTTATGCAATATGAAATTGCTGAGATTATATTTGACCTACTCTTTAAGGCCGATCCACACTTTTGAGCCAGAGTCATTTCCCATACAAGTTGAAAGTTTGTCAGTTAATTAATTAACTGACAAACTATCAACTTGAATGGAAAATTACAAACTATTAATTTGAATTGAATGGAAAATAACTGTGGCTGTGACTGAAAAGTGTGGATCAACCTTTAACCATTAATTTCTAAATCATTGTTTTTTTGACAGTTTAGGACATGTTGCATTTAACGTAGCAGCTTAGACACTTAGAAACGAAAAAGAATTTTCTTGGAATTCAGATCGATGTGGGTTGCAACCTTAGAGAAAGCATGCGTTAGTACAGAGTGGGCATCAGAAAATAAAAATGGCACCGTTCTCACACTATTGCAGTTCATAGTATGCGTGAAAATTATATTCAAACGTCAATTTTTTGTTTACAATTGAGAATATAAAATCCGCGTAATATTTATTACTCTCTTAATATGCCGACTTGATAATTAACCGTTCTCTTGGCACATAGGCACATAGACCTAAACAGACCATTGGTACTATATCTTGATGAAAAATATCTTTCAATAATATTTTCCACCCCTTTCCATAAAAATTTCAGAGGAACCGACGGCCGCAAATGCGATCAAACGTTCGGCGAAATGTAAAATATGTCTAAAGAATCGAAAAAACGGCGCATCATCGTAAGACACAGTATTTAAACTGTTTCTAGAACCAAAATTAGACCTCTTCAAAAAATAAGATTGATTTCACAGAAGATTTAGCTACACCTTAGGCACAATAGCTCGTAGGCGGCGTCAGAAGGGTTAATAATTGCATCGACAATATTTTGACATTTGAATTATTTCGTGGAGTGTAGTGTAACAAATTTGGAGTCAAACACATATGGGTTGTGTGATCACATAGCCACTCTGGACTAACGCATGGCATGGGTTACTATGTTTTCTCTAAGGTTGCAACAGGATTGAAAATGTGTAGTGTCCATTTAAAAAAAGGGTATGCCCCAACTTTATTATTTTCGATACATAACGATATAGCTATACCAATTGTAGTGATTCCAATGAATTTTATGCGTTTATCTACGAATTATCTACTTTTAAACACTTTTGTTGAGAATGACTCCAATTTTGGATCTTTCTTTTAAAATGTATATAGATACATTTCCACATACCCAATTATTTATTTATTGATGATAAACGGACAAATGTCCTTTATATATAAAAAAAAAAACAAAGTTGCTGCCTTATATCCATTAATCTTAATAATATGTATTTACATCTATTTTTACAAAAGTTGCCGAAGAATTAAAGAATAATAAATCATAAGATAATAATTCAACTCATAAAACGCTTAAATTTCCAAAAAAATTGCTCCAGTAAACTAAAAATATATTTTTTCATTTTTTCCTTATTGGTGTTAGATAAATCAAAATGGCTAAAAACTAAATTCCCGATTGATTTCATTCTTTCTATAGGTGAGTTAAATTGATAGTTAGTTCTAAAAGTTCTTAGTTCAAACGTATCTCGCTGTCGTGTAAGACGATTAGGAACTTTGAAAGAAATTTCAAAAAGAATTTCAGGGGCATCAATAGATCCATTAATTAAATTATTTAAGAAAATCGCATCAAAATAGGTTCTTCGTACTTCAAGTGTATTTATATTCAGAATCTTTTGAATATGAGCATAGTTTATATCATCACTACTTACATGCAGTTTGTACGCAATGTACCTTCGAAATTTATGCTGAACTTTTTCAAGAGTGAAAGTGTAAGAAATAGAAAATGGGTTCCATACAATAGATATATATTCTAGATAGTTTACTGCAAACAAGCGAAAAGTATAACGATTTTAAAGCATAAATGTTATTAAATTCCGAAGAGTTCCGAATAACAAAGCCTAACATGCGACGAGATTGTTCAGTAATGTTACTGATATGCTCTTTAAAACATAATGAAGTATCCATCAATATTCCCAGATCTTTAATCAAGCTTACTTGATTGAGTGCACGATTATTTATGTAATATGTGCATTGATATTTTGCTGAACCTCTATTAAATATTATAAACTTACATTTGGATAAATTAAGTTGTAAATTATTAAGCTCACAATAACCGAAAAATTTGTTTAAATTGTTTTGAAGAACAAAAACATCGTCATTACATGTAATTTCCTTGAAAATTTTGCAATCATCAGCAAATAACAAAAATTCAATATCATCAAAAACTAATCATCAAAAACTAATTTTAAATCATTAGTGAATATTAAAAACAAGATCGGACCTAGATGTGATCCTTATGGAACCCCAGATGTTACTTTAAATCGCTTCGATAAATGATCATTGCGGTTCACAATTATTGATCGATTCCTTAGGTAATCGTCTATCCAGTTAATTATCGGACCAAAAAGCCAAAGTTTTTCAACTTTTTAATTAGGATATCGAAATTAAGTTTATTGAAAGCTTTGGAAAAATCGGTGTAAACCGAGTGAACTTCAGCCTTTTTCAAAAAAGCTTTTAAAATATAATTTTTGTATTCTATAAGGTTAGTTGCCGTGGATCTACCCGAGCAAAATCCATGTTGGTTGTTAATAAAGGCCGTACCAAAGGCGTAATGTAGTCCGTAACCACACCTTCGAATATTTTAGGAATACAAGATAAGATGTTAATCGGCCTATAATTTTCAACATTGGCTCTGTCACCTGATTTATGGATAGGTAGGACGTAGCTTATCTTCCATTCATCAGGAAATTGTCCAGAGGATAATGATTGATTAAAAAGAACAATTAGTGGTTGCAGCATATTTTCAGCACAATTCTTCAGAAAAACCGAGGGGATGCCGTCAGGTCCGGCTCTTTTTGATATGTCTAACTCCATCAGTTTCCTAAAAAGCAAATCAGGACTAATTCTAATATTTGATAAACTAAAGCTAGTATTAAACAATGGTGGATCGAAGTGAGACACTTCGTTATTGTAAACGCTGGAGAAATGATCAGCAAATAAATTTGAGATAAAATAGTAGGAGAGTTAGAACTTCTAATACCGTTAAGGAACATTGTGTCAGGAATAATGTTATCACTTTTTCGTGAGTTAATATAATTCCAAAAGTTTTTTATGTTTGTTCGAACTTCAGACTCAACCTTATAAATGAAACGCTGGAAATCGAATACAGATTGATTTTTGCATTTTGTCCTTAAATCGGAAAAAACTTTGTAGTCATGTAAGCTTCCGGTAGACTTGTACTCTGAGTGTGCTGTTTTCTTTTCATATATTAACTGTTTTAATTTACTGGAAAACCAGGCTGGAAAGTTATCATAATTTAAGCGTTTACGAGGAAGATGAATATTAATCAAGTTATTTACAATACTATAAAACAAAGACACTGCTTCATTTAATGGCAAGTGCCCAATCACAGTCCAATCAACAATCTGTAAAGCTTGATTTAAATCAGAATAGTCTGCATTTTTAAAATTTATAATATCACGCGTTTCATAATTTCTTGATTTTCCAATAGACAACGGTAAATTTACAGGAATATCTAAAGCAGGATGATAGCAATCAATTGGTAATATAGGATTTTTGTTTTCTGACACAGTAATATATTCGACATTAGAAAATATTAGATCAAGAACATTGTTGGCAATATTTTTTATATAATTGTATTGAAACAAATTTAAAAAGGAAAAAGTATCAATAACTTCTGAGGCTTTGGTGTTAATGTTTCCGATAGACCATGAAGTTGCAGTCCAATCGACATCAGCCAAATTAAAATCGGCAGTGACAATAATGTTAGCAGTTGGGAAAGCTTCCGAAGTATGCAACAAGTCATCCATATGCAGTTCATATTGTTCAGGGGAAGCATCCGGTGGCAAATAAACAGTGCTGATTATAGTACGAACTGGCTTTGTTTTTAATGACACAATAAGCTGTTCGATTGAGTTATGTTTACAATTCAGAATAGTTGATTTCAAAGATTTGTTTATTGCAATCAGTACGCCTCCACCGTTTTGTTTTGTTGAAGTGTTTTCATTTCGATCACATCGGTAAATTGTATAATTGCTAAAACCAAGCTCCGTGGAATGAAAATTTGTATTTAACCATGTTTCCGTGAATATTATTACATCGAAAATGCATGTCGCTAAAGTCATTCGCAAATCAGCTAGTTTAGTGCGTAAACCTCGCGTATTTTGATAATATGTACTTAATTTCAAATTTAGTTTTTTGATTTACCACGTATGATTCGTGGAATACTATTAATATATTTAATCTCAGCATCAGGATCGTCCCTCTTAATGTTAATGAGCTCACTATTAAGGGAGTTTAGATGCTCACGTTGTTTTAGTGTCAAATCAGAAACAATCTTGACATTATTTGTTTTTAGATATTTACGCAAGTTATGATCTTTCTTACTTTTTATTATTTCGAAAGCGATCGACGAGTTTGAAGTTAAAACTTTAATCGGTCTCGGTTTATCATTTTTTGGTTTACCGATCCTAAACGTTTTGATGTCACTAGCTTCCAAATTTAGTGCAGGTGATACGGCCTTTATTATCTCAAGCGATTTCAAAGCATCAGTTCGAGAATCGCTTTCGACAACACCATGAATGATGATGTTAGAAGATCTTTTTCTTCGATCTTCAATTTCTGCAATGATATCCTCCATGTTAAGCGCTGTTTTCACGATGGATTTGTCGTCCAACTTTTGAGCATTCAAACAAGTTGGATACCAAATCCATCGTGTAAACAGAAGTTGGACAACAAGTTTGAAGTGGAACGAGCATTCAAACCAATCCACCGTGAAAACAGAAGTTGGACAACTTGTTTAAGATGCATTGATTGTAGTCCAATATAAATATACTTTCTAATAATAAAGAATTAATGCGCCTGATTACCAATATCGGTCCGCTATCATCCAATTCTGGCGTTCCGTTGACTTTTGGAACACGCTGTATACTCATTCGGGCATGTTTCCTTCAATGTTTAAAATATTCACGAAAAAATAAAAGAAAAAGCAAATATATTTTTCCTCAACTAATACGTATTGCAAAAACTGATAACGTTTTACGACCGCTCCAACTTTCAACTACTGTTTACACGGCCAACAAGTTGGATAGGATTTGTTTGATAGGATTTGTTTGAGAGAATATCGTACGTGTAAACAGCCTTCCAACTTGGATAAGTTTGAGGGAAAAGTTGGATGAAAACAAGTTTGATGCCATCTAAACGCGCCTTTACATGAATTTGCATTCGAAGATTTCAAAACGTTAACTTCAGAACGATGATCTGCAATTTCATTTTTCAAATCAGCAAGACCAATACGCAGAGATTTGATGATATTATCTTTATCGGTGCAGAGTGTGCAAACAAACAATGGTGGGTTGTCAGATCGCATGCCCCAAGACAATGGAGAGAATAAGATGTCAACAGTGTACAGATGATAATGGCTGATTTCAGATTGTAAGACGAAACCGGACGGGTAAACTTGCAAGACAAGAGAGCTTTTGTAGTGGCCAGCAGACAAGCATTGTCCATTTCACATTGTAAGAACGCGTCTTACGAAAGAAAAAAATCGTGACACGATTGTTTTTCTTTCGTAAGAATCGTACGATCGATAAGATGATTGCATCTACTGATAGTTCAGGCGTTCTGCGACGACAATTAGCGCGTGTTTTACTTGCATTTTAATCTTGTCGACGCCGTCACTTCATTGTACACTAACTTTGGAGCGTGCATGGCAACATTTATACATACTTGCTGTGTGATTATTGTTCGCCGGTCCGTGTTTTGATCGGATAGTGTGAAATTATCACACGATGGTTCTTGTCTTGCAAGTTTACCCCTCCGGTTTCGTCTTACAATGTGAATTCACCCAATGGCTGAATTCAAATTGCAAGACGAAACCGGACGGGTAAACTTGCAAGACAAGAACCATCGTTCTTACAATGGCTGAAT
This sequence comes from Microchrysa polita, assembly GCA_949715475.1. Taxonomy (NCBI): domain Eukaryota; kingdom Metazoa; phylum Arthropoda; class Insecta; order Diptera; family Stratiomyidae; genus Microchrysa; species Microchrysa polita. The sequence continues at coordinate 63,528,523 of OX454416.1, forward strand.
TCAAATTGTAAGAAAACGACCGGACGGGTAAACTTGCACGACAAGAACCATCGTATGATCATTTCACACTATCCGATCAAAACACGGACCGGCGAACAATAATCACACAACAAGTATGTATAAATGTTGCCATGCACGCTCCAAAGTTAGTGTACAATGAAGTGACGAGTCGACAAGATTAAAATGCAAGTAAAACACGCGCTAATTGTCTTTGCAGAACGCCTGAACTATTGGTAGATGCAATCGTCTTATCGATCGTACGATGATTCTTACGAAAGAAAAACAACCGTGTCACGATTTTTTTCTTTCGTAAGACTCGTTCTTACAATTTGAAATGCACAATGCTTGTCTGCTGGCCACTACAAAAGCTCTCTTGTCTTGCAAGTTTACCCGTCCGGTTTCGTCTTATAATCTGAAATCAGCCAATCTGAAATGCATAATGCTTGTCTGCTGGCCACTACAAAAGCTCTCGCCGTCCGTATATTAGCACAAACAAACGGACGGCGAGAGCTTTTGTAGTGGCCAGCAGACAAGCATTATGCATTTCAGATTGTAAGAACGATGGATCTTGTCTTGCAAGTTTACCCGTCCGGTTTCGTCTTACAATTTGAATTCAGCCAATCACGTCCCCAAAAAGTAAACAAACAGTTAATACAGATGATAAGAGCTTTCTCGCTTAGTCAATTGAATGTAGAAGTTGTTAAGTGTTTATCGGAAGATGACAGCAGATTCACGAAGACGAGCCCGCAGTTGTGCCGCTGATACTGCAACGATGGAAACTTCGCAAAAACTCGATGAACTCCACAATTAGTACCGAAAACACACTGGAATTTCGTCGAGATCACAATCGATCAATTGCTGGAAAGTTATGGTGTTATTTGAGGTGATAGAAACCACTAAAAAATCGAATATTTGTTCTAGGTGATAAATCGGCTTTGTTCTACTTTGACAGCTAACTGTGATCTCCGACACTTTTTCTTTTATTATTTACAGAAAAAGAAAGAAATGGTAATATCGATTCAAAAGTGTAGTTTTCTGAAATTACCTTAAGACTTTAGGTAATTTCAGAAAACTACACTTTTGAATCGATATTACCATTTCAAATGTGTTGGCAAATGAGGAATGAATTTTTGTAATTAACTTATTCCTTTACATTAAGAGATAAATGTTGCTTTAACGTTAACTGACAGCAACATATCACTCGATAATATAAATTATTTCAATCGGATATAAATAAATATATATAATGGGTTCCAAAAACCTCGAACTCTTTGTTCATATCAAAGCAGAGTATAGTGCCTTAACACTAAACCTACTGTAAAGTGGGATCGAGTTTAGGCATGATATTTTTCTGAATAGTAGTAGGGGAACGTTATTATTCTTCGTCGCAGCAATCCCTTTTCGGAAGGACTTACATCTTAATTAGTACAGAGTTTTAGCAAGCCATATAAGCGCTATATGCAAATCGAAATACGTAATGGTTTGGCGGCGTATCCAAGGACAATTTAAGGCAAAAGAAATCGATCTAATAATAAATCATAACGTAAGGTACGCAAATTTCGCAAATAAGAAATAAGAAATTCGCATAAACTAATTTTAAACATTAAAAATTTCGCTAAAATTCGCACTTAAACGTATTTTTTACGTTGCAGTGTTGTTTTCCTTTCTTTTACTAAAAAAATGCTTATTCGCAGTGGAACGAGTGTTCAAAACTACAAAAAAAATAATTACGATTATAATAAGCAAAGAATCAACTAGGGAGTAGGACGAGTGAAAACACAACAACACTTTTCAAGGATTTGCAATAAAAAGAGAAATGCAATTATTGTTGCGTTTTTTTTACGTATTTTTCATTTAAACTTCGGGGCTCACCACACAACGATAAAATCTTTTGCTACAAAAATCGTAGTGCAGAAAACAAAGTTATTTCATCAAACCTCCGACTAAACACCTTGCTCGATGTTTGTTAAGAAATCGTGCTCGTGGTGCTCGTGCCAACTCCCTGCATTTAGGAATATCTCTATTCTCAATAATCTCAGATGACAAGTATCTTCCAGAATTGAATTATTTTGGAGAAAAATTAACTTTTCGCGAAAAAGGAAAGAACATTTTGCTCTATTCTCAAAAATGATCAATTTTTGCCGATTTCTAAATCGAAATTTCCGTACCTCTAATCATAACCTTATCACTACCTATTCCGAGACGTACAAGGTCAATTCCTACACCACAACCGCTCGCTAAAACTCTCTAAATACTATTTTTACGTAAATTAGTTACGTTATTGCCATTTTTGCAGCCAAAAAGATGAAAATTGAAAACTTCCTAAAAATGTTTTTTTTTTTCTCGGTCTAGGGTACAATTTTGCATGGGTGTTATACACCATTATAAAGGAAATTATCTGTGCTTTAATTCACCCTTACATGATTTTACTGTAACTTTTATCGTTTGCAAAATAATTCAAGAAATGCTAAATAGGCCTATTTCTCCTTAATTTCTCCCCTATACTCCCTGGCAAACTATTATCACAAACAAATTTATATAGATAAAGTTCAAAGTGTTTTCTCATGTTTGAAACACAATTTCATTAATAAATTGACTGACTTTATATTTGATCAAAACGCAAGCCCTTCAATATCTCAAAACATTACTAAATGGACTTGTACCACTTTCAAATAGAACGGCTCATCAGTGGGATTCAAACCAACGTTCAGCTATAATTTGTACTGTTAAGCGCAATCAACCACAGTTCAGCATAAGGTCTCGTATTGAGTTTCTTCGGAATTTTAAAATTAAATCTTTGTCAATCTTGATGTATAAAATCAAAAACTATTGCCAAATTTTGCTTTCCATTAAAAAACCCAGCACATTTTCAGAAAACTCTGCTCTTAAAAATAGTATGTCCAAAAATGGTGCTCGGTTTCATTACCTATCTCTTGCAGGTATTTTTAGCCGGATTTCTTCAGTTTCGGGTTTCAACATGCATGGTTTAAAAAGAAAAGGAGTAGTATTTCCTGAGACGGGATTAGTTTCATTTTTTGTAAATGATCATTTCGGGCACCAGTTGTGCCCTTCTTCAGTACATATCAGTACAGTACAGGAGTGAATATGTACTGAAGAAGGGCACAACTGGTGCCCGAAATGATCATTTACAAAAAATAAAACTAATCCCGTCTCAGGAAATACCACTCCTTTTCTTTTTAAATTTGTTTTACAGACGAGGAAACCATCGACACAACTGGAAGTTTTTAACATGCATGGTTTATTTTTATAAATGCGTCTTGTCGAGATTTTTTTAGTCTAGGGAATCCAGCCAAATTCAGATATTATCATGTCCGAACACAAAATGATGGATCTCTGGCAATGTGTTCTGTGCTTCGATCATTCGTCTTCTATTGCACCTTGCACGCGAAGTTTTGGCGAATTGAAGTTAAATTATGCTGCAAACGGTCGATGGAAATTACGAAAAAAGAACTCAAAAAAAATTTGTAAAAATAATGCCTTTGGTCATAACATTTCTCACAGAAGAGTCTGTTGTAAACACCTTTATGTGTTCAGCGTTTAAGCGACTCCCTATTTCTCATTTCATATGAATTTCTTCTAGAGTTCAATATTTATTTAGTGGACGGGCTATGGCTATCCTGTTACTCAAAAGAGTAAACAACACTTTAGATCTCATATTTCGTAAATCAAATCGCATATAATGTACATAAATGAAACAATAAAATTACGTGCTATAATTTCGTCCTCTATTTGAAAATTAGGTATAGCCCTTCAGCAAAAATTGGGGATCATGCAATGTTAGAATTCGCGTCCATTATGTCACTTGACGGACGATCCCGCTTACACCGGGGTATTTTCTAATTGGCGATTCGTTACTAGCCCCACCGCAAGATCATTTGTGCGACGTTAAATTGAATCATCTGGCAGCTCACGCAACGCCTGTCACAATAATTTTGGAAGCAGTGAAAAGATAATTATCTACGCCGACTAAAGCAGCACCCCAAGTGGCTGCAAAGCATGCCGTGCCCTAATATAGGGCATTTAAATGGCCACTCGGACGTATAGTTGCGATGCACTCTAGTGACACTCTAGTGCGTGTCGTCTCCGTACGAATGAAGGGGAACATCTTAAAGAGACCCAATAACGAATATAGCACTGCTGCCAAGTCAGGATACAGCTCATACTCAGGACAGGAATCGAAGGAATTATTTTAAAAACTTACGTGAACGGTAGAAAAATTCAGAAATGACATTGAACCCTGACTGTAAAGGCGCTTGTGTAAGTCTCTTTCGGAATTTCTATATTCCTAGTATGCGCAATGTACACTGCGCGACAAATGCTTAGGTTCACTCATATTTCCTTCCATGAAGCGGTAAAATAAAACCTTACCAGTTCAAGAAATGTTATTTTTGGAAGTATTAAATATCACAAACAAAATGAATGGACTGAATCCCCACAGGACATTTTCCTTAAATTACAGTAATTGATTTAATTCAAAGAGTCAATTTCCAGTGCGACAATTGCTTAGGTTCAAGGACGATTTTACCGTTTTACATAATGTTTTCGTTGAAAAATATTTCAGAAAAGTATGAAAGAGGATAAATACGAAAAAACAGGAGCATTTTTTTGTAATTTAATAGTGTGTATTTTCGCCATTTTTATTTATAATTTCATAAAGCATTCGAGGCAGGTAATCGTGTAAAGAATGCAGCACAGATATCGGTATTTTAGACCAAGCTGTCTTAATTCCATGAATTAACTCTTCTTTAGAGTCGTATTGTTTACCACTACTGTAAACCTCCCGAACAAGCCACCCCCAAATGTTTAATGCCAGGGGAGATGGGCACCCAGTCTAACAAAGCCACATTTTTCTCCTCAATAAGCGATTTAACCACCCTCGCTGTATGAATAGGGGCAAGATCATGTTGCAATATCCAAGGATCGCCTCCGTACATGACATTTATCATAGGGATTTCCTCTTCTAAGAGCTGTTTATAAGATGAACTGTTTCGGTAACCTCGTAGAATGACCAAGTCGATAGTTCCATGATATGATATGGCTCCCAATACAATAACGGAACCTATTCGGAAGTGATGGCGTGACAGGTACATAGGGTCCTTCCTATATAATCATGATAGTAGGAGAACCCATCTGGACCGTCGACACAAAGCCGTTTTCCATCCGTAAATATTACCTGCCTCCATTGTGATGTCCAGTTCATGAATCTTGAGGCGAATTCCAGGCGCTGTAGGCGATGTTGCGGGGTTAAGGCTATTTTTTTCTTTAATCGTAAACGTTTTAAGCAAGATGAAGATCTAAGAACTCGTTGGATGGTCCTTACACTTGCTGATAACACCAAAATCTCCCCAAGCTTACGCGCAGTAAAGGGCGAGTTCGAGGCTTCTCTTAAGAGACTTCGCCTTGATGCACCGGAAATCGCTTTTTTTCTGCCTCCTGCGTATCGTCGGCCATAATTTCCACTATCTCGTATAAAATTATTAACAAGGTTCAAGCTCCGCTGAATCCGTATTGCAATTTGTCGGTTTGAATATCCTTCTTGCTTTAGTATGGAAATTGTCGCCTTTTCCTCGGCAGCAAATTGATTTCCTTTTGACATTATCCACTATACGACTCACAGAGTATAACGCGAAAAAAAATGTTTCCACAAACACTTCTCACCAGGACGAGATAACTCTTTAAAGTAAGTGAACCTATACAATTGTCGCAGTGGAAATTGCGATTTTCATTTTAAAAAATTCCGTTAGCTATGCGATTTGCTTAATAGAAATGTAATATTTATTAAAATAACCGTTAGTTGACAGAGCATTATTTAAAAATTATTTCCGATCAGAGTACATAGAAATTATATAATTTTAAAGGAAAATATCCATGAACCTAAGCATTTGTCGCGCAGTGTATATGCGTTGCGAATTCATTTCAGCCCTGTCTAAAAATTTCGAGCAAATGCCCCCGTTTGCGCTTACTCCCCCCTTTGATATTTTTTTTGGTCTTGGGTCACATCTTTCAACGACAGTAACTTCGAAACAAAGACAGCTAGGACAGTCAAATTTTCAGCAAAATGTGAACCGCAACATGCTCAATATATCCAATTCATTTCAGCCCTATCCCAAATTTTCGAAAAACTTACATGACATCATCATAATTGACAGTATACTGCCAACATAAGAAGATCCTTTGCTTTAAGGTATTAAATGTACTATTTTCTCCTAGATTTTTTTTTGTCTAAATTGATTATTATGCGAGTATAAACAAAAATAAATAATTTTACAAAAGGATAGCCTTAATAGGTTAATATTTGTAGCTTGTTACCGTAAACATACCATTGGTCACTTTGTGCACAAGAAAACCCCGAAAAGCACAGGCACTTCTGCGGGAAGGATATTCTGACGAGCCATCGGTTAGAAATTGAGCTAAAACCCATTTTTCAATATCAGCGATGAAAGAGTAGGTTTTTCTGCTTTTACAGCTTCAACCCAGAGCAGCTGTTATTATATTAAAATATATTTCAAATCAGCAGGCATGTCGATAATCCTAATGAAACAATCCTAGATAATTCCTAATGAAACAATTTCAGGAACGACGTAAGCAACATCGTGCTCAGCATGCAATGCACACTCTCAATGCGCACCTACGGTAAATCGAGACTAATTTAATTTCTGGGCGTTTCCAAAGGAATCTAGTGAAAAAGTTCAAACCGGTGAGGTATACCGTAGTATGGATTGCCAACAACAATCTCCTGTTCGATCTTGGGCCGCCTATATTCATATCATAAATCTCGCTAACGCCAACGGTGCTTTCTGCTTTTATGATATTGCTTCCTAACCCAATATTCAGAGATCGAATAAGAATAATAGATAGATAAGAATAATAGCTAAAGCCAAACCTTTATATGCACATAGTTGTAATCATTCGTGTAAACTTCGACTTCGCTACAGTGGCCAAAGAACTGACCCCTGTGAAACTCCCACTGTAACTCTATACTGCGGGGTCTACCGCTAGTATCGTATTGGTGTATATCCAATTTGAGAGGTCTGATTATACAGGGTGTCCCGCAACTGGTTAGCCATAGACCAATGGTAGACTCTACAGGATGTTTTAGGAAAAATGTCGCCAAAACTATTTCTCTAGCTTTTACCGTTAAGCAGTAATTGCCTTTTCTGCGATTCTTGTAAAAAAAACACGACTTTTTTCGAAACACTCCAATTTTCTAGCTTCCACTTTAGCCAAAACAATGTTTTGCATATCATTGCAAAGTTAACAAAAGTTGGCGTAGTATCTTAGCTTTCCAACGACATATAACAATAAAGCACAGAGTCATCCAGTTTCTGAATAATACGTATAAATGAAAAAAAACATAGTCTGCAAATGTACTAAACCGACTTCAATCTTGAAAAGGAAGTAAAATTTTTACATCAAGCATAGACTTGGTTGATATGCATTATGGAAAAATGCTTTTCGCTGCTGTTGTAGATCCTACTTTACTAATTATAACGGTAAGTATAAACAAATTTATTTTATGTGTTGAATTATTTGTACGAAGGTTCGCTGTATACACATTAATATTATGAGAGTATTTTTCATTTTCATCGTCTAAAGAATTCATACATATATTAATTTGTCAGGGTAGTCCCCGCTTATTGTTATACCATTTGTTCAAAGCTAAATCTATAACAATAACCGATCTATAACATTAACCAGGCGACACGAAATCGAGTTGTCGGAAATTCAACTTTATTTAAGCAGCAAAATCAATTATAAAAATGGCATCATAGACATTTTATGTATTTTTTTTACTGTTTTTTATTTATTGAAAAAAATCTGTAATAGTGGTTTGTTTATCACTAGCAAATAATTTCTCCTATGCTATAGCAGCTGCGTTTAGAAAAATGGACCTCCTTTCTCAATAATGTCTAATATCCTGGATCACATTTGGCGCCTATAATATGGTTTAAGGGCTCGAATAATGTCCGGTTGCACAATCGACGTAGTGTTAGCTGGGAGAAGAGCAACGGTAATGTGATTAAGATACCCGGTAACCACATGAGCTGTGCAATTATCGACCAGCAGGAGAATATCATTGTCCATCCCACTTTTTTTAACCATTTCATGAAAATTGGAGACGTCATCCATGCGTTTTTATTGCTGACGTAATCTACCGGAAGGGCTTTGACTCCTTTGAAACAGCGGGCAGAATAAAAGTTTTCAATTGAATGTGTGTAAGCCTATGTGTGAGACTTAAAAGCTATAACATTATCCGGATTTTTAATTACAATAACCGGGAGAAATTTATATGAAATGAGAACGTCCGGTTTGTTCCTGGCTATTTTAATAATATTAAGCGGATTATAACATTATCAGTGATCACATTAAGCGGGGACCACTGTATTATTACTAAAATTATTGATAAGTTAAATTTAAACTGTACAATATTTCGTTTTTACACCCAACCGATTTTGTCTCGAGAGCAACTAATGGAACGAATTCAAACAGCGTGTATTAATTTGAAAATAAACCACTAACAAATCCTTGCAGCAGTTACATCAACGTCTAAAAGATGCCAATGATGCGTTCGGCACGATGGAACTCATTTTGAACAATATCTGTAGGGTAAATTTGATGAATAACCACACCATCCTAATATTTTCAAGCCGAATTGATTAATTTAAAATTACTCGTAATATTGTATGGAATTGATTTATTGAATTTCATTTTTTTTTTAATTTATAAAAAGATAATTTTGTTCACTTTTGCTTACTATAATAATAAAACGTAATAACTACATATTTAAAACCACTTCGTTTATGTGTGAGAGTGTCAATTTCATTCCCACGTGAAAGCAAGATTTTTTCCACTTACGGACTATGTTTTGTTTACTTTTTACACATATTATTCAGAAACCGGATGACTTTGTGCTTTATTCTTATATGCCGTTCGAAAGCTAAGATATTAGGCCAACTTTTGTCAACTTTGCAGATTTTCCGCAACAATGTACCGTTACGAAATTCGGGTTTAATTTTGGCATTAAAAGTTGAAACTGACATTTCTGCAAAATTCAAAACGTCGTATCTCGGAAGATACGAAACCGTTCGAAACGTTCGATATGTCCTTTTATTGGAAATTTTGTATACTTTATGAAGAAAAGAATATGAAAAACATTGATTTGGCTAAACTGGAAGCCAGAAAATAGGAGTTTTTCGAAGAAAAATCGTGTTTTTTGACAAGAATCACAAAAAAGGCAATTACTCCTTAACGGTAAAAGCTAGAGAAATAATTTTGGCGACATTTTTCCTAAAACATCCTGTAGAGTCTACCATTGGCCTATGGCTAACCAGTTGCGGGACACCCTGTATAGAGTGTTTTTTTAAGCCCGATAGAACTTGAAATTGTAAGAAATAACAAAAATATTAAATTTTAATCAATTTTTTTTATTCGAAAGGGAAATACATGGCGTAAATGATTTCGGGTGTATGGACGATTATGTGCACCATAAATATCATCAAGTTCTATCGGGCTAGAAAAAAGCATCTCACTTTTCCTCCATTTTTGCCATCACCACCCTACACGCCATTCTCCTTGGATTTATGTTCGCGCTAATAGGACATAATGATCTTTTCTTTCTTCAATTCAACCCAACCGACTTTAAGTACTTCTCTAACCTTTCGTTCCAATTCAAAAATGCTTTTAACACCAATGTTGGTATTCGTGAAACATTCTGTATCGTATGGACTATTCGAAATGCGAACAATATTGAAATTGGGTATTCACTATTCACCGTGTTCCATAAGCATACGAACACGATATTTTTTCATAACAAAAGGGTGGGGTCCTGGTCCTGGTCCTGTCATCGAATTGTACACGACCAACGATCCATATTTTCCATGAATTTATTTCCAGGCAAGTGTCAGAAACATTTTGACTAGCATTGCATAAATTGAATTTTGTAAATTGCATATGGACGTTGACAGGACATGCCTACGACGCGCACCAATGGGCCTCTCGGTCATTCACCATCACCATGTACATATAACACATACCGACGGCCCAGGCAATTTATTTATTATCGAGATAGTCATTATTTCGGCATTGGGCTGTCAATAGTGCCTGATCCGTGGTGATGGTGGCCATGTTGGGGCTTCTTTTCTCTCTTCGGCAAGTGACCGTATATGCGCTATATATCCTATATGTTCACCCTGGCGTTATAACGTAAGTTGACCTAAATGCGCCTTCATTAAATATTCCATTTGCGAAATTGATCACGATATAACATGTCAATGTGGGGAAATGTACAAGGCATCAACGAATCAACGAAACAACTGGACTGAGGAATTTGTGTCGAATGATGGTTTTCGATACCTACCCTAACCTAGCAAGTTGGGCTGGTCGTCGAAGTACAAATTAGGTTTCTACATTTCAACCTGTTAGTTGATTAATTCAAATGGATATTCGGTTATATAGATGTCGGTTACACATGGGAATCGGAATAGGAACCTTTTTCGTTGCGATAAAATTTAATTTCATGACTTTTATCATTTTAAAGGAAAGTTTTTAATTTATTTCTGCGTATCGAATAGCTTTTTGGCTTAATTTGAATAATAAGAAAATAATATACCGGTAACGTAGTCGTGTAAGAAATATTGAATTGTACATTTACCTAACAGTAAGATTCGTAAAGGCGAGCGGTCCAGAAACCAATATAAGCACTGCTTCCCTAATTTAAATCTGCTTATTTCCATAAAGGTGATAAAGGTTCAATTTCACCAGAAATACAGACAAGAAAATATAATAACTCTTTGTAAATTTGTTAATAGTTAATCTATGGCTAAGTTAATATTTGGCAACTTTCCTTTTCTGCATAACAAAGACTGTAACAAATTCCAACATGCCCACATTTTTAATGAATGCTTAGAAATATCAAATGGACACTGAATCATTATGTTAGGTCCTCTATGCTCTGCTCTTGTTGAAAGTGAAACCGATGCGATACGAAAATGTTGTCTACTCCTCCACCTGAATTTGGTGGAAATGCTTCGAGCATAATTTTGTATGAAAGATAAGTTCCAATAACAAATTTGAAATTATGGGCTAGCAGGTGCCCTCGATTAAAAAGAATACACCTAATTAGAATATAATTGAAAAGAAGAAATATTTTTTTCTCTCAGCTGCGCCTTGAGTTGCATCTTTTACTGAATTTAAAACTTTACCGCCACTCAAAATCTGCGTCCTAGGGTCAGCGAGATAATCTCACATTTATGTTTGACAATCTTTCATTTTCGATAATTCGGGAACCCTTCTCTGAAATGGTGCTCTTATTGGTGCTCATATTTCCTCCAAATTTCACGGTCCACTTATCCGCGTTCAGCTGCCCAAATCGCGCTTCTGTATTTTTTAATAAAAGCAAATCGTCCGTCCTAGGGTCAGTCTAGAAGCGCTTCCTCAGAAACGGTTTAGAAGCGCTTGCGCTTCAAGAGAAGTCGTTTCGGAGTACATATTTCCATGCGATTCTGACTGGAAATTTTTTTTTGCGTATTATTGGGTAGTGACACTTGTCAACACCACCACCAGATTTCGCGAACGCATGGGAGGCATAGGGTCTAGGCAGTGGGGATTCTACATAGGGGGGTTTTGAAGGTTCACATCCCATCTGGCATTTTTTGTTGTATTAATAGTAAAGGATAACATTTGCCACCAGCGCAGACATGAATTCCAGAACATTTTGCACTCGTCCTGTAAGAAATTTCTGAAGTAACCTAAGAGTCGCCATAGACTCCCCAATCGATTGTACAATCAAGTTTCTTTTTTTATGTTCCACTACCGTATTCGCTGGGGAAAATAAGCTTTCTCCACAGAAAATGAGGTTAATAGTATGTACAATTAATTGGACAGTCTATGGCGACTCTAAGTAATAAGAAAAAGAGCATGGGACAATGCCATCGCAGAAATTGCGCTGACATAAGTTTTCTGCTATTTTGAGGAACTATGACCACAAATTCTCATATTGATAAAAGTGATCCACTTTGGATCAACGAAAGATAAATTGAGTACTTTGTCTATCGAAAGTTGGAAAATTTAAACTGTTAAAATTAAAATTAAATTTAATTTGCCATTTTTTCGACTAACAAAATATCAGCGGCATTGAATCATTGAGACTTTATGACTCAATGCCCGCTGGTAGCAAAATTAAATTTAATTTAAATTAATTAATTTACAATTAAGTCCTTCGGTCATTTAATATAATTAAAGGTGCCGATTGGCCATGGTGGTCATGGGCGTAGCCAAGGGAGCAGGGAGGAAGGGACCCTTGCCCCTGGCCGATATTCACGAAATGTTTTTTCTTACTGCTACACTACTTCATAAAAATCGCTTGAGAGCGTACAATTGCGGATTTATGTATTACAATTTAGTCTAAGTTTTATCATAATTATGAAAAAAAATTAAACATTTGTTGTTGGGCGGTGGATGCATCAAGCTCACACAACTTGTTTGAGAGATCCACCGTCCCATTTGCCAACAGTGCGACTACACACTTATGCTATCATCGTAATCAATGCGGCACACAATGTATATTTGGAGTCGGTTTCGACCAACAGTGCACGGTAACAAATTTTGGGATAAAAGATAAAATTATTCATACCATTTTTAATATGAAGTTATATACCTATGCCAATTTTAGAATACATTTTTATAACGTTGAAAGTATAAAGTCAGTGTATACCAAAAATGGTATAGATTTTATCAAAGTTCTTATGAACTTTTCTTTTCGTTGCGTTTTATACCAAAACTCAGATAAATTTTATACAAAATGGTTTAGAAAGGCTCATCTATACTAAGTTCATATTTATTTTATTCTTTTCTAGGATAAAATTTTGTGCGTGCTTTCGTTCAATGTATGGTATAAATTACAAACTTCATCACTCATAGAGTCTGGTTGGTCTAGTAGGTAAGGCGTTGGTCTCCAAATCATAGGGTCTCGGGATCGAATCCCACTGTAGGTAGGTAATTTATTATGCAATTTAGAGCGTAAAGAGGTTAATAAAATATAGAAGAGGTCAATGAGATATAAAATTTATGAGTTACTAGGGGGCTTCACCCCCTGCTCGCTACGCTCACCAACCCAGCGTTCGCGCTCTGCGCGCTCGCGATTTTTTTTTTATTTTTTATTTTGCAATCAAGTGAAAAATCAACTAGGTTTCATACTTGTACTTACTATGACATGATAGGCTGAGAATCATGGGGTAAAATAGTTAGTATTCTTCGATTTATACCTGTTCTCTTATAATTTGTATAATCTGTCCTATAACCAGGATCTATCGATTCTTTATAATTTTTATACCAAATTCATATAAAACACTTCTAAATGATTTCCTATAAAAAATAAACCATTGGTATTGTTGGATTTACACTATAACTCCTATTAATTTTATCGTTTATAGAATAAATATAATTTATAAGATTGAAACTTATAAATTTAATACAATTTTTCCTATGGACCTATATAGATAAGAAAATTTATAAAATTTATACCAAATTTTTTTAGTGTGATGCATGGCGCTCCGCATATTCTCATCAGATGAACCACTTCTTCAATTTTTAACCGCACGCCACTGGTTTTCCTATTTACAAATGAGTACGGCTGAGTTAGTTGAAGAAGATTCTATAATTCTCAAAGCTTTTAAATTTCATAGTTTTCTTAGGCATTCTCAGTATGAATTGGCCCATCTTATGCTGGAAATAGAATCGTTGCAACAACAGCATCAGCAACCATAATGCGATAATTTCAATTGGTATTTCGGTATGCGCCGAAATAACCAAAAATCGCCCAGTTCTGTGTTTCTCTCGAGGGGCGCCCATATCATAGGGCATATTAAAATATAAATCCGTCCCTATTCAGTCTTTTAATGGATGTTGTTATCGTCAAAACCAATGCACTGATGTTGCTTTTGCATTACAATTTGAGGAGTATATCATCAAAGATATTGCATCAGGGGACAGGACAGGACATTTCGGAATTTTTGGAAGTTTTGCTTTTGAGGATTTTTCTTAATTCCATGACTTTTTTTTTTCATTTGAAAGCCAATTTTTTGACACAAAGCCATAAAAAAAATTCTTAACCACTTGAACTGTCACTTGACTCATAAATCAAATTAGAGAAAACTTATTTCCATTTCTTTTCCTGGAGAACAAATTCTGAAATTATAAGCAAATTACTTGACTTGAATCATAGTCATTCCCTTTGCATACTACAAAACCAATATTGCTATGCCAGGCTATACATATTCCTTAACGAAACTCGTTTCAAATGTCTGGCGTCTGATGATTTTTCAATACTTCACCTCCACATCCTATCCACACAGAGCATATAATTTCCTCTGACTTTTCCGCCTGTTTGGCGCTCTCTGACTGAACCAATCATCCGTTCAAATGATAAGCCAAAAGACCGGGCGGTCGGCCAGGCCAACCAAGTATTGAACTTGGTAACGATGGACAAGGACGACGGCTTCAATTTCCTTACCTCAAATTGCCAATAATACCCACTCTGGGTGCCGCCAGTCAGACTCGACTCCACGAATACACAATTATATGTAATTTGCTCCTAGTGTTTCATATTGTAGAGTGAATCTTCTTCTTCTCACACTCTCTCATGGCATATAAAATAAAAACTCGAAATAGAATTATTGGCAGCAGAATATTAAAAAAAAAAATTATGATGGTTTTCGCTTATCGTTTTCACATTTTTCATCACAAAAATCGACAAACATTGGCGATTATTTGCAGCAATCGTATATAGTTAAAATAAAAACAACACACGGTATTTTTTTTCTGAATTTTCCGGGCGCATGCTCCAATAATAAATGGTTCTGGAAGGAAGGTTTTTTTTCCGGAAATAGCCAGCACCTCTTACTCCAGCATCGCTCATAGGATATACTTGCTTGCAACCAACACTCTGAAATAATAATTATCCCAGGAAAATAGTATGCTTTTGGATTTTTTAAGGGTTTTTAAGTTTTACATGAGTGGTTGAATAATAGCCTACGGGAGTTTGGAAAAAATGTAACCGACAACGACCAAGCCAATTAGTGCTGAAGTTCCAAATATTGTGAGAAAAAAACGATGGCGCCATCCGTAAATGGAGTAGTAATGAATATAAAATTGCAGACAACTCAGGTTATGTTACAATTGAATGTAGCCGGCGCATTACACAACAGTTAATTGCAGGAAAATATAATGTAACCGCGTTTCGGTTAGGTTGTTTTATCGTTTGTTTCAAAGGGAGCTCAAGCTGTTTTTATAGCCATTTGAAATAATAATTATAATTAAGTACTCCTACATAAATTCTTAGCCGTATAAGGGCTTTATTTGAGATTTGGTTGCAGCCTGTACCCTTCGGTTTGAAATGTATAATATTGAACCTAATGCTGCAAACAGCACAATACATTTTAAATGGCTGACACGTCAGCCATTCAAAATGCATTGTGCTGCTTTGCTCGGCAGCATTCAACGCGTCTAATCTGTTTCAAGCATAATATTCTGATTTTAGTTATTAAATAGAGAACATGTTTAATTTAGGTACATTATGGCCCTGCTCTACTACGTATACAAAAGTCAAAGTCAAATAATTTTCACAAATAAAAATGCACTTCTTACAACTTCATCAAAATCACTCTCTTTAACCCTATCTCATGCTTGCAATAGACGTTATCGTCATCGTTCTGTTCATTGACCATAATAACGCATTATGCTTTTCGTTTGCCTGACTAGCAATATCAAAGTCAATTTCTACGCCACTAATGTAATTCTGCCCGCATATATACGGGGATCAGCGTATTCAAAGCTATACCAACCATAGGACCAGCATGGTATACGTTCCTTTATTTGATACTATAAATTCTCCACATCCACTATGGAGAGAGAGAGTAAATATTCCTGGCTGCAACTCACTGTATATTCTCATATTTCAATCGACTTCGTTATGCGAGCATATTGTCCTGAAGTTATTAAATTGGAATTCTGCCAGACATAGAATATGGTATCGTGGAAAAAGTGGAGAAAAAAAGTTCAAAATTTTTTATAGTTTATCTGAAGTTTGCCGGTGTTTAGAATGGTTGAGATTTGAGGTAAGTCGAACCCAAATCATTGAAGGTGTATATTGTTTATGGCATTATTGGTTGCTTGTAATTATGTAGTATATTAGTAGTCTGATTGGGGTAGTTGTTAGTGCCCTCTCCTTCGGAGCAGAAGGTCGTGTGTTTTACGACCCATGCGACAGACTATGATCTCACTCAAATTTCACAAGTTATTCCTTAGCGAAACCACTCACAACAATGGTTGGCCTCTACTTTTCACGGATGGATCCAAAGTACTATACAGTACATCTTATGCTATTACATTATGAAGATTCAATCATTACTCTCACTGTCTCTACTGTGACTGTCTGATCCCTGAATATTATTCAATATTTACAGCCGTACAGGAACCACTTTTAAACGCAGTCAAATTTATTATAGTGAATTTGCATTTTTTGAGTTTTACATTTCGCACTGTAACTCTTCATAGAATAGACTTACCGTCATAATATCTTGTCCATATATTGATAACAAAATTCGTTTGATTTGTACCAAAAATTAGAGTGCTCCGACCATTGGTGCCCCCTCACTCCTCGTAACATTTTTCAAAAAGGCATGCCTGTAGCTTCCCTGTAAATTGAGCCAGGCAGATCAAATTTGGTGGGGTGCCTAGTCTAAGCTCCATTATCCTCCCCACCAAAAATTATTACCATCCGATCAAAACTAAGGGTACCCCCCATACAAAGTGAACGAAAATTCTAACAAATTTCACATTTTTTCACTTCTAAATTATATGTAAAATAGAAAAAAAAAATTTATCTTTTAGAACGTCATTATAACAGTTAATTGTAGTCTTGTGAATGTATGTTCAAAAGGTTGTACCAAGGCGTAGGCTACAAGTATACAAAAATTGGGTTTGAAGGTCAGTGATACCAGTTCGGAGCACTCCAATTTTTGGTAGAAATCAAATAAATTTTGTTATCAATATATGGACAAGATCTTATGAGGGTAGGTCTATTCTATCAAGAGTTACAGTGCGAAATGTAAAACTCAAAAAATGTAAATTCACTATAATACTTTTGGGTCTAGGGTATCATTTTCTGAGAAAATGTCTAGAGTGTTATATATCATTACAAAGGTAATTTTATGTAGTTTGCTTCGTCCTCAGGACATTTTAAGCTCATCAGACTCATAGTTTTCCAGATATTTGCAATAAACTGAATTTTCACCCCTTTGCCATCCCCTCCCCCCTTAACCCATGGCGCAAATTAGTGTAACTTTTTACTGCGTATATTGAGCAGTGTATTCAACAATTTGGCATCAAAAATTCCTTTTTTTTTTATGTTTGGGTTTGGGGCTATTTTGAACCAATTGTACTGGACTATGTTGCTTATCAGCCTATTTAAAGTGGGGAAAAACTAAAGTAGTAATGAATAACGCGAAAAAATGTGTCCTCGGCTTTACTAATTGGCAACCCAATTTTGTATACAAGTATACCTTAGCACAGTACAATAGGTCCATCGGCTTCAGTGCTACGAGCCCCAATCGGGTTCGCGCCCCCACAACCTAATTTAATCTACCTTAGCATAAAAGTATACCTTATGGTAAGCTGACCAGACTTCAGAAGATCCAATGCTGTACACATACTTGCAGTATTCGGTTTTCAGGCAAAGCCTCAGCCCCTTCACGCCGATTTGAAGAAAGAATAATAACCACAATAGCAGTTTAGCTGGAATTTACTAAGATAACTTAACATTATATCGAAAATCAACATTGTGACATAATCTAGTGATAACACTAGGGTTCTAGCGACATTACGACACATGTTGTACTAACTGCATCATTCTACCAAGCATGCAGTTATGTAAGATTTTTAACGAATAAAATCACAACTGTCTTTACGTCCTGCTTCCACGTTCCGCAGAACATTATTGTATACTACAGACAAACCACTCACTGAGGCCTATTTTGACCGCATCCATCTCCAGTGCGGGAACGATTCTTAACATTTGCACTCGGTATTGCAGACGAAGCTTTAATTTTAAATTCATCCTCAACCTGCCAGGATCGAAATTTCAAGGTTTAGAACGTATTCTGCATACTGATAATTTCAGGCAATGCTGTACACTTATAAGTTCTTCCTAAAATGCTTTGTCGCCTGACGGGATTAAACTTTCGCGTATCATTCAGGAGTCTCTAGCCCAACTTCAATTAAGTAGGTATACTAACATTAAGGTGAGGATTATGCTACGTTGTTCGACGTACAATATTACTTCACTGTGCCAAACCTATTCTTTCCGAATTTCAGCTTAACAAGCAAAATTGAGTGCATTCAGCGAGCACATATTGGGATCTGCTACATATCCCCACCACAAGAAATTGGAAAACTGTTAAGTTTGTGTTCGCTGAATGGACTTGCTACACGAAATGTCAGTTCTCTCTAATCAGCTGATACATCCGCAGACATTGCGGCAATCAAAAATTCAAAAAACCTAAAACTGCAACTTTCCTTTCAAAATACGTACTCTCATCGCACAATATTATAACGTTCGCTAAAACCTGGCTCAGAAATGACATTTTTTCAGCTGAACTGTGAATAAACAATTTCCAGTATTGATGGTCGAGCAGCTGTGCGTGACAGATCATCGAGCAGTCCAAGTAGCAGCTACACATCTAAATGTAGCATTCCAATTTAACGCTAAATACACGGTCGGAAATTTAGTTTATTTTTAAAACTTTTACAGTAAACCAAAAAAGTTTACTCCATATTTTAAGCAAATTTTGTTTCAAATCTAAGCAATTCAATTGTTTTATTAATTTTAGTAAAATTCGGTTTATTTCTTAAGAAATCCAAAAGTTTTATAAATTTTTAAGGCTAAAAGTATTAGAAAGTAAACCAATTGGACCTTAATGATTAAAATTTTTCAATAAAACCAGACTTATATTAAAGTGTAAACTAAAAGTTTAAAATTGAGACTAAAAGTTGTAAACTCAGAGTTTAAAATCCAAACCATGAGTTTAAAATTTAATCTTTTGGACTAAAATTTTAACTTTAAACCAAAAACAGTTTTAAGTACTTGCCATATGGCCAAATGTTCATGGAATAATAAATAATCATGAGGTATAAGTCCTCTGTGGCGCACTCGGTTCAGTCGCACATGCTAGTAATCTAGGGGTCCGGAGATCGAATCTCGGAGTGATCCAAATTTCTATACATGTGCGGCCTGATCCAAGTGTCTGAACATTATATACTTCAAATAGCCCATAAACGGTTGAGTGAACGCACTCATGCCCCACAAAAAATGTAATAAGATAAAAAAAAACACTAAAAAAAACATTTTAAACTAAATTCTTTTTTAAAGTAAACCTCTCCAGTTTTAATATTTCACCCGATTCTAGTTTTAGATTTAAATATTTTAGTTTTGGATTTAAACTTTTATTTTATTAAAACCTAAACGGAATGTATTACAATCAAATATAATGCAAAGTTTTGTATTTAAACTATTCAGTTTTATTTAGGTGTAAACAATCGAAAAGTTTAAAAATTAAACTTTTTTGTATTGGAACTATATACAATCAAAAAAGGTTTAATAAAGAAACTAAATTTCCGACCGTGTAGGGGAAATTTTCGATACATCGCATGTTGACCGATTAGCGGGTGAGTGGGACGCGGGGAGAGAACACTTTCCAGTAGCTCTTTCCAATATGTGCTCGCTGAATGCACTGATTGAAACAATTTCAAAACCTTCAAGCCACAGACCCCTCGTCAGTAGACCTCATACGATAAAAGGAAATTTTTATTCGGTAAAAAATATTGAAACAATTTGGTGGTGAATATACCTTAAATTCCTTATTTAGAACTCCTCAATTTAATGCTTTTCTCCTGTGTCGAAAAAAATATACTGATCACTGATACTTTCTGAAAAGCTATCTACGCCACTCCTTGACAAAAAATTATCAGAATTTGAAGCACAAACGTATGTTTTAAGACGAAAAACTTAACAGGGAAGAGTACTCGAAATAAGATTATACACATAAAATGGTAGCTTTCCAGGAACAGTTTCAATGTAGCTACGGAGTAGAGTCTAAGGAGAACCTCCAGGGCGGTGGAAGGGTTGCTTATCCTGGTTGCAATATTTCTGAGGAGAGTTTGCAAGTCTTCATTGTTACATTAGTGACGCTACGCGCCGGTTCCATAGGCTCGCCATTTTATTATTGTGGGAAAAAAACCTTTATCTAAAAACCCCTGGAAGAGTCCTTTCTTTAGTATGCTTTTACCTATATAGAGGTTGATGGGGAATTTCAAAGTTATAGACAATTTTCGAAAATTTTAGAAAACTAAAAATGTGATTTGGGCAGCCGTGACTTCCAAACGCGGATAGACCGTGTCATTTGTAGCAAATGTGAGCGCAAAATAGCTCCGGATTATAGAAAGAGAGAGAAGGGTTCCCGAGATATGGAGAATGAACGATTGCCAAACATATAATTGCGATTACAGGAGCTAAACTTTACACGTTAAAAGCAGACAAGACTGAATACCGTACTCATCCATTTTATCCAATAAATAAGCTTAAAGCATTCTATAGCCAGTGTGAACGATCATGCTATAAGTATGCTTAAAGTTTAAATTATGGATAAATATGTACGAGTAACCGACACTGAGTGAGTCATTGTGGGGGATGGCGAATGCTGTACACTTTGCTGTACATTTCCCAATGCTGTACGACAGGTGAAAATGCTGTACTGTACAGCGAAATGCTGTACGTATGGTCAGCTTACCTTATGGGCGCCACAGACCTACCAATTTATTGAACAATCGATTGAGCAATCGATTGGATTGGAAGGTGTATGTGACCTTCCAATTCAATTTTTTGATTGAACATGTGGAACACTTTGCCATGCAATTTTTCATACAAACTTTCATATGATCATGTGTTTTCAGTTGCTGATTTTTTCACATAAACCGGGTGTCATTCCTCATGCTGTAGTTGTGACGGTCATTCTTCATCGAAAGTAGCGATGGATGTCCATCTTCCATTGGCACAAAATAGATAATTTTCGCTATGTCGTGTTGTATTATGTGGACCGTGAGACAGTCATTTCCAATTGCGCAATAAATTGCACAGTGTGTGTTTGCTGTATGGGCGTGAGATCGATTGTGTGCAATCGATTGCTCAATCGATTGCTCAATCGATTTACCAAGAAATAGCTAGGTCTGTGGTGCTCTTTAGTAATAGATTGAATATAATAAGGCGAAGATGGTTCACCCAGTTATAAAAAAAATTAAAAGCTGCTTCAGCTTTGTCTGAAATCTTTAAACTAAAACATGACCTATCAAATAAGTTAGTGAGAACGATTTTAATATTTTTCAATGTAACAATAGGGATAACTAAAACGGGAGTGTGTGGTTAGATGAATTACTTCCTTGAAGGCGATTTATACTATAACTATCATGTAGACTATCAAAATGCACAATCCAGCATAATCCTGCATCCCTGTCCTTGTTAAAAGTGAAGTCAATGGCTGTATTCGGCGAACGAAAAATGTTGCAGGATAAATCTCAACGTTTAAAGACGAAGTCACATTACAATTAAAGTGAAGGTTCGGCGCCCTGTATTGAGGCGAATGCAGCTAACTAGAATTAATAAAAAATAAATAACAGGCGCGACAATCCAGCATTGGAATAAGGCCGCAGGATGTGTTAGTGACAACCTATTTCCAAGATCTTATCTGCTTTTTGTTGAGGCAATGAGAGTAGCATCACACTCAGCAGTGTTATTTATCCCCATAAATGGGTACTCGTTTAACATCTGAGTGAGATCATAGTACGTCACAAGCTCGTGAGTTCGAAAAACACCATGATCCACGTTGAGATTCGAACCCTGTGCACCGAAAGTGCGCGCACTAACCGCTAGACCAGCCAGACTTCAGAATTAATTAAAAGGAGGAAAACGTTTTTTTTTTTTAATTATGTCAACTGGTCGTTGAGTGCAAATACATCTTTCATAGACTTTCAAACCAATGGAAACTTTCAAAAACTTTACTTCCTTGGAAATCTGCCGCCCCGGCGCAGCTGCCAAGGTTACCCATATGTGAAATCCGGCCCTGTGCATCCTCGCCCGGGTGATTTATGAAAAAATACTTACTTGTAAAACGTGGAGAGGTTTTTTTACTCTTTCTGCATCAACAAAATAGAGAAGATCCAAACGGCAAACGAAAGTCATAGCCGAAACTATACAAACCAATCCGGCGACGGTTATTCATATAGTAAGTACTCCCGATACACACGTTTTTGCTTTGGCATTTATGAGGTCCAGCAAGTCTGTAAGAATCAGGAATACGACAAAGTGTAATTGCAAATAGTGTCGTGACTAGATAGTAGAAACGTCGCCAAAATTGCGGTAGCAGCCTCAAGTGCTCAGTATTGATGGTCTTAGCCCCCTCCAGGGCACGATCCTGGTTGCGCCACTGTATCTGACGATCAAAAAGATTGCACAATCGATCGGACAGTGTATGTCAACTCTCCCTAAGGTAACAATTAGTGGCTGGAAATCATTCGGTATTCCCTCGTTTAAAATCCGAATTCGCGGATATATCGAAATATCAAACACGAAAAAGGGATGCATTACAACCGAAAGTTGGTCGGTATCCTACATCGTTTCTTGGCAGTATCATTTCACAGAGTTCCAAATAATGGAGTTAAGAATTCGAAAAAACAAAATGCATTAATGTAAGTAGTAAAGTGAGGTTCTAAGTGTGCGTAGTCAAAGTCAAAATCCTCCATATACAAAGCCAGGAAGAACCTATATTTTAACGGTCATAGGCTGGAGTAAAGAGGGTTTTGGCAAAAGTCTATCTTCAAATAGCTTTCTGTCTATGTCAAGGATGATTTCGGAGGGGAGATGTTTTGAAGAATGGCTGACTGTCGAAAGATTATAAGGTCACATTTTGGCATTTTTGGCAACTACTTCTGGGGCCCGTGTACCGCGTACTTGGCCATCCTTCATAACATGCTGAATTTATGGAGTAGGAGAAATCCAAATTAAATTTTTTGTTTTGTAAAAAAAATAGAAGACAGCTCCAACAGGACAAAAAATGTGTACAAGTTCAATGAGATGAATAATAGATACAGTCACTCATAAGGAGGCGAAGGAATATCTTATTTTATTCTAGGATTACGCTCACATATGCTCCCAGCACTTTAGTTATAAAATTATGAAATTTAAGGAGGCGTGTCCAAGAAGACCTAAGAATGAACCTGGATTGATCGCATAGGCGGCGCTAAATCATATTTTCGAACACACTTGAAGCCGATGTGTTTATACAAAAATTAATTAAAACCAAAAATGTATACCTACTTTGGCTCCGACGTACAAGAAATTAAAGAAGAGGTTTACCTAGTCATCGACTTCATAGCATTCATACGTATTCAGTATTCACATGTATTTAGGTACATCCGAGAATGAGTACAATATCCTCCCTCGCACTATAATCATACACACTTAGAAAAACTTTCTTTTTTTTTCGTCGTTTCATGAAGATATATGTGCTTATGCTTACCAGAGCATAACGTAACGAAAAGCCAGCACAAGCCCATTTCAGTCCGACCATAAAATTTTGCGAAGCATGAAAAAGTGTCGTTTTGCGTAAATGGAAAAGGAGAGACCAAGTCCGCCTTCTAAAATGCTCTTGTACAAGAGTATACTAGTCGCCAAGGGAAAAAATAAATTACTTAGTGTAACTTTTACTACAATTAGAATATCTTTTCGCAAGAAAACTACTTCACTTCGTGCGAACGTAAATCCTCTACATGGAATAGTATCTGTATTACTGAATAGTACTCCAAAAAAACTGTGGGATTAACATATCCTGTTAGCAAAAAGCAGGCAGAAGGAGAAAAAGTAGTTGAAGGGTAGTTTGTAGTTGTGGTTTGAAACATAATGCAAATGTAAGGTTCAGGAAAAAATGCATTAATTGCATGATAATGACAAAATTACAGCGTCTGGCATATGTGGACAGGTAGTGTGCTCTTTTTCACATTATGTTGATCTTGTCTGGAGTTCTAAGCTTCTCCTTAAGACTTTTAAAGAGGTTTTCGAAATTCGGTAAAAAAAATCACTTCGCAATCCAAAAATATCGTGTAACAATGAAATGATGAAGCTATTAATCACAATCCTAACGACGTTAATGTTGACATAAAAACAACATAAAATTGAACAAATTTCATATTCATAAAACTCTATAAAACGCACTTAACCTTCCGGCGGGCGCAATACTAACCCTAACACGATCGGGCGCAATGCATCTGACAGATTAAGTGCAGACAAAAGGATGAAATTCAGTTTTTGCATATTTTAGACTCTTATTTATTGTTGCATTGTCTTTTTGAAACAGTTCTACGAAATTTTAGAAACAAAAACTAGCTCACAAAGTTTAATACCCTTCACATTTTGAATTTTCTAATATTATTCCGCTTTCAATCGCTTCAATATTTAAAAAACCTCCAACAACTCGACCGCTTAAAAAATGTGGGCTTATTTGACTAAAAACACACTATTGAACGATTTGGTGAACCTAAAAGTCAACACAACGTTATTACGCAATGTGAAGAGTATAACATGTGGAAATTTTCATAGAAAAGGAGAAAATAACACAATCGGGCGCAATACATCTGAGAGATTATTTCATCCCCTCCTGCCCCTCAGACATATGGTAGATAGAAACTGAAAACTGCTTTGGGTAGTTGATCGATAAAGATTAAGCTACTGCGAGTTTCAAATCTCTCCCTTTTCATATAGCTGATTGGCGCAACAAAAACTGGTCACTTAATCTGTCAGATGCATTGCGCCCGCCCGAAGGTTAATGATTATATTTAAATGTAATAAAAATGTACTCGTGTCCCTTTCAAATCCTTCACCTGTTTGAATAACCTCATTCCCCATTCATCACACCAACATCTCTAAACTCCACTTAAACAATTTCCTTTTTCATTTCTTCACTCATAAATTTCTAAAGTTCATTGAAAATATTTATAGAATGGGGGCAACTTATCGGCATTTTGTAGCTCAATAAAATCGAAACAATACAAAACGATTTCGAGACGAAGTCTCGTTCAAGATAAACGTAAAAAAAAAAACAAAAAATACGCTCGAGCCGAGTTTCCCTATTAATCGAAATTCAACTGAACTTTTTAAATCTGTATAAAAAAGTTTTCCGTCTTTCCTTCGCGACCGGCGATTTAAATGAAGCGCGTTACCTTCAAATCAGCAAATAGCAACGCGAGGATAAAATTCCCTGGCGGAACGAGAGGCAGGCAACATAACTCCTTGCAGCAGCTCAATTCGACTTCAATTGTGCCGGCGAAAACTCAATAAATGTGCCACAAGTATTTCAAAGGACTTCTTTTTTGTCGATACCCGCGCGTTTTCGCTTGGATTGAGTTTGGAGCAGCCGAGTCGGTATGTACATATGTACATGATGGTCTTTAGAGGCAGTCTTATAAATATGTATAGAGAACTCATATAGAGGCCGTCGTCGGGCTCGCCAATCGATAGATTGAAACTTTGGACTAAACCTATAAAAACTTCTGCCAAATGCGAAAGTCAACAAGTTTATTGCTGAAGAAAATAAGAAAAAGGTGAAGACGGAAATGGTGTGCCGTCGTCGACGTAAGGAAGCAAGGAGCAAGAACTGCCGGATGTCTTCGACATAAGCATCTAGAAATATACCTATAAGCCATATAGTCTGGCGAAATGGACGTAATAAAAGAAACAGACAGGAGTAAAAGAATCATAAATGGCTGGAAAATCAGCAAATATTTCGTCGCATTTGTATATTGATGGATATTGCTCCTCGGGGTCCAATTTGCCAAACAGTGTAGTTTTAGATGGGAAAACGCATCGAATTATATTGAGCCTCTCATATACGAATTGATAAACCCACAGAAAGAAAATAAAAACTAGTTCGCCTGTAACTATCACTAGACACTAGACCTTATTAATTGCAGGGCGTAGATATTAAGATGTATCTACATTGACTCCCATCCCAAATGGCAGCTGGTTAAAAAACTAACATCGCAAGCTGCCATTTGGCAGCTTCTTAGCATTTACACTAGCTACTATATGCTATATGGAGCCTGAAAACGACATAACCAAACTTTCATTTTGGAGATTTTTTTAAATTTAATTATTAAAATCGGAATCAAATTAGTACTCGGCAACATAACATAACATCTGCGAGATGGCATCCCGAGTTGCCAAATGGTGGCCAGTCTGGATACAGCTTAATGATTCAACGGTGTAGTATTTTTGGCTATGTGATTTAGGCACAAATCCCATGTAGAGATTTGCGACTAAGAACTAAGGGACTGTCATCCTCACACGACGAGATGGGGAATCTTCAAAAGATACTGCATGATGAGTAGCAAAAAAAAACGCTTGCATGCATTTATATCGGATTTTTACCTAGTAAACAGCCATCAACGCGGGCAGTAGTCTCGTGTCTACGCTCCTCTCTCTGTAGCTCCATGAACGAATTGTCTTGCTTACGGGAATTCCAGTTGTCTTCTGATACCAGCATAAGAATAACTATAGGTACTGCTTCCAATTGGCTGAGGATACCTCCAAATCTAGGACAATCAAAGAAGATATGTTTTGCATTCTCCGCGACTCCCTTGCATTTGGGACATAATGGCGAGTCGTCCAGCTTAAACCGATCCAAATATTGTCGGTAATCTGCGTCTCACGTTAACTGGGTCATATACAATTTTATATTCCCTTGTTTTCGTCATACCAACATAACTAGCGATAAGGGTATGCGTCCATCAGCCAGTAGAGTATCCAATCGGACCTGCAACCTCTCAAAGACTCCAGCCTTTGGGTGAATTCAGATTGTAAGACAAAACCGGACGGGTAAACTTGCAAGACAAGAACCATCGTTCTTACAATCTGAAATGCATAATGCTTGTCTGCTGGCCACTACAAAAGCTCTCGCCGTCCGTTTGTTCGTGCTAATAAACGGACAGCCTTTCTATGTTTCTTCGCCCCGGGTCTCACGCTTTGGCTGAATTCAAATTGAAAGAAAACGACCGGACGGGTAAACTTGGACGACAAGAACCATCGTATGATCATTTCACACTATCCGATCAAAACACGGACCGGCGAACAATAATCACACAGCAAGTATGTATAAATGTTGCCATGCACGCTCCAAAGTTAGTGTACAATGAAGTGACGAGTCGACAAGATTAAAATTGCAAGTAAAACACGCGCTAATTGGCTGATTTCAGATTGTAAGACGAAACCGGACGGGTAAACTTGCAAGACAAGAGAGCTTTTGTAGTGGCCAGCAGACAAGCATTGTCCATTTCACATTGTAAGAACGCGTCTTACGAAAGAAAAAAATCGTGACACGATTGTTTTTCTTTTGTAAGATCTTTCGTATGATCGATAAGACGATTGCACCTACCAATAGTTCAGGCGTTCTGCAAAGACAATGGCTGAATTCAAATTGTAAGAAAACGACCGGACGGGTAAACTTGGACGACAAGAACCATCGTATGATCATTTCACACTATCCGATCAAAACACGGACCGGCGAACAATAATCACACAGCAAGTATGTATAAATGTTGCCATGCACGCTCCAAAGTTAGTGTACAATGAAGTGACGAGTCGACAAGATTAAAATGCAAGTAAAACACGCGCTAATTGTCTTTGCAGAACGCCTGAACTATTGGTCTTATCGATCGTACGAAAGATCTTACGAAAGAAAAACAATCGTGTCACGATTTTTTTCTTTCGTAAAACGCGTTCTTACAATGTGAAATGCACAATGCTTGTCTACTGGCCACTACAAAAGCTCTCTTGTCTTGCAAGTTTACCCGTCCGGTTTCGTCTTACAATCTGAATTCAGCCATAGGGAAGATTGACTTTTAACTATTAACGGCCGTCTGCCATTCTTTCAACAAACACTTTCTACGAATAGTACAACAACAATTTCCTCAATCTAAAAGCATGCTCTGAATTTTATCATATCTGGGAAATGCTTAATCCCATTTGAAATGTACTTTCTGGAAGATTGAGCTTTCGTGGCAATTTTAACGCACCATTATTTTCAAATTTATGCATTTATTGTTATCAATAAGAGAGCATCTTTCAATAAAATCGCTTCATTTACAAGCTGACTCCAATTTTGGTGTTGATCCAGTCAATATAGTGGGAAACCTTAGTGTAAACACCTGGGTATCCAACAACAGTGCATGGCTTAACACTCCAGGAGACAATACCGTGTTGGATACCGTTGATGATGAGTGGGCCACCAGAATCGCCACTGCATTGTCCCTTACCGCCTTCTGGAACACCAGCGCAAATGTTGGATGGATGGATTTTGTTGTAGTGCATCGAAGAACATTCCGGATTATCGAAGGTTACCAAATCGACTTGTTGCAAAGTGCTTTGGATGGTACCTCCAGTCTAGAAATATTATAAAAAAAAATATTTACAAAGACATATTTATGAAAAGCCTATGAGCTCACCTTGTCCAAGCCCCATCCAATGAGAGTGGAGAAAGTACGTCCATTAACTTCATGGAATGCTGGTGGCAACTTGACAGCTTCAACTCCGTTACCAATTGGCAATGGATTGACCAAACGAATAAGAGCAATATCGTTGATGTACGAGTTGGATGGATTGTATCCTTCGTGAACAATGATTTCAGCAACTTGAGCTACATTTGGTCCGCTTGAGGCAATCTTGGTGACACCGTATTGAATGCTGATTGTGCTTGGCCTGGCCGAGCTAACACAGTGAGCGGCAGTGAGGATCCAGTAGGCGTTCAGGATGCTTGATCCGCAGCTATGTGAGCCGGTTGAACCACGCAACGAGGTCTGATAAATAAAGTGTAACCCTTAAAAATGCTTCAAAACAAATAATTTCGATTACTTACGATGAATGGATAATCTTTTTGATTGGCATCCTTGCCGCCGACAACACGCTCCTGTGACGGGAAGCTTGTTGCGACTGCAACTAAGGCACAGACTAAGGCTAACCGGAACATGTTCTTGATGCAAGATTCGCGAGGAATCACTGTAGGTGTGCGAAGATGAAATCTTTCTTTTATAGTATTAAGAGGAACGTAGATAAGAAATTCACGTATAATTTAATCAGTGAGCTATTAATTAGTGTATCGTGCCTTATCAAATCTATATAATGGTTTGACATCTTACTTCTTGATAAAGTGTAAATTTAGGATTTAAAAATTAAAATAATGAAAGTATAGAAACATTTACATATATGTTTTTGTTTTGTTTACATTCTACTTTTAACTATGACGCAAGCCCAATCTAGTTAAAGTAATTAAAGACCTGGCTTCCAGAATTTATTACATATTTCTATTGAATGTAATATTTCATCTAAAACATTCTTTTACCATGCCAAAATACTACAGACATGCACCGCAGTTGGTGTATAAAATGGAACGATAAGTCAAGACTTCTACAATTAGTAATTTTATCTTAAAACGAGTTTTAGTCGTAATGCACCTTTTATTTCGATTAAATTGAACCACTATAAAGATTTGTGTTCGTAGAGACGACTCATGGGATCGTCGCTCAGCGATCGTAGTTTTGCATCCAATTTCGAGCCGTATTTAAATATTTTTTTAATGGTTCTACTTTCCTAGTATCAACTATGGACTAAAGGGACATGTCTGTATAGAAAATATACCCATATAGTGCTCAAAACCGGTGGTTTCACTTCGATCGCTGAGCGATGATCTCATAAGTCGTCTCTACGAACACAAACCTTAAAGGTTTGTTTTACCTTAAAAATTGATTGATTCGCTCTGTCCATCACTATAGTGGCTGGGACATCAGAATTAATTTTCCCGAATTCCCAACTGCCGCAACTACTTTTCTGCTGCAAATGAACAACTACTTTTTGGGACTCAGGGGAGTTCAACTTTATTTTTACGCGTGCCACATCGCTAGTTTGAAAAACAATGGCGGTAAAAAAAAGGAGTATAAATTCCATTTAATTGCCTTTTTATTGTTTCTTACCTAAAAAACATTTCTGACTTAGAGGCAGGAAATGTTATAGTATGTATTCAATAAATAGGTCACGCAGTTATTGGGGTGTCGATTTACTAGATAACATTTTTACATGTATTTACATATATATGCCACTATGATAGGAGGTTTTTATAAATGGCGATTGCGGCGATTTCCGCAGCCTACACGGTTAGGTTAACATTGAGTCCAGTTACAATCTTGCATTTTTAATGTTTTCCTAAAATTTACTCCAAAAACTATCGCCTCGAAAAATTTTGGGAGCGCCGATAGAACGTATTTTTTAAAAAAATGCTTCCATTGTAGGAATAATGCGATTCGAATTATCCCTTTCAATCACTTCAGCTAAGTAAATCTTAAATCGTATCGATTTCAATTCAATTCAATTCAAACTGCCCCTAAGGTTCTGCAATTAAAAAAAAATTATTCAAATTATTTCAAAATCGATCCAAAATTAACCCTAGTTTTCTGCACTTAAGGCATTAAAATTGTTAGAAATAATGGAGCTAGAATAAAACGATGTAAGAAAGATATGATTGTGAGACGATGCGCCAATTAAAAAAAAAATCGTACGAACACCTTACCTTGATAGAAGTAGAAAATTGAGATGGAAATATATATTCTTTTTGGGGAAAATCACAAAATGTTGACTTTGAAGCTCTGTAAAAACCGAAAAAACCTCTTAGCCGATTTTAGTGTGATTAATTTTATTTTTTAGGTAAATTTGTTGGCTGTAATAATAATAATCATCTCATTTCACTATTCTGGGTAGACTAGATTTGAAGATATTAAGTTTAAAGTTTTTCATGAAAAATTTTTCTTTTTTAAATCTTCAAATGCCTGTGGCAGCTAAAGGGTTAAGAATTGGAAATCATATGAGGAATCACAATCCGATGCGCTTATGCGGCAGTTTCCGGACACCCTGTGTAGTGCTTGCAACATTATAACTCCTATGTATATCCAATGTAATATTGACTCTAAGTAGCCTATAAACGGCTGAGTTAACGCACCATGCCCCACAAGGGGTTACGGTACAGAGAAGAAGAAGATTTTTAGAAATAAACCGCCCTTCAAAATTTGCCGCCCAGGCAGTTGCCCAGGTTGCCCATATGGGAAATCTAGCTCTGCTCAGAACCAGTGGTTAAATTGCGATCATCACATGAGTAGCCTCTACGAAAACAAACCTTAATAATTCCTCTGGACTCGAATGACGCTTTTATAAGCTAAATGATGAAAGCCATACGAATATGTAGTGAAATCTCCAACAGCCAGACTGTAATTATTGTTATACCCTTCGCTTATTAAGCGAAAAGGGTATATTAACTTTGTCATGAAGTTTGTAACGCATTGAAGGAAGCATCTCCGACCATATAAAATATGTATATATATGATCAGCGTGACGAGCTGAGTCGATTGGACGATGTCCGTCTGTCCGTCTGTCCGTCTGTCCGTCTGTCCGTCTGTCTGTCTGTCTGTCTGTTGCGACGCGTTTTGTTCAGCCAGTTTAAAAGCTATGGAGCTGAAATTTTGCACACATGCTTCTTTTTGTTGCAGGCAGTTTGTATGTTTGAATCGGTAAAATCCGACAAGGGGGTCGTGGGGCTGTCATACAAACCTACTCCCCAAAATTAGGTTCTTCTTAGAAAAACTTTTTTATTTATGCACCAAATTCAATCAAATTTCACACACCTGTGTTTTCGTTGGTGACACACAACATATGTAAAAATCGACCAAATCGGACAATGGCGTCGTGGGGCTGCCATACAAACCTAGTCCCCCAAATTAGGTTCTTCTAAGAAAAACTTTTTTATTTTCTCGTCGATTGCAATCAATTTTCGTGCAAATGTGTTTCTAGTGACACAACAAAACATATGTTAAAATGGACCAAATCGGACCATGGGGTCATGGGGCTGTCATACAAACCTAACTCCCCAAATTAAGTTCTTCTGAGAAAATTTTGTTTATTTATACACCAATTTCAACGAAACTTCACACAAGTGTGTTTCTATTGATGACACAAAACATATATATTAATAGATGGAGTCGGACCATGTGGTCATGGGGCTACCATACAAACCTATCCCCCCAAATCAAATTTCTCTAAGAAAAACCATTTTATTTGTACACGAATTTCAACCAAACCTCATGGAAATGTATTTTTATTGATGTTACAAACATATGCAAAAATGAATTAAATCGGACCATTGGGGTCATGGGGCTGGCATATAAACCCAACCCCCAAATTAGGTTCTTTGAAGAAAAACTTTTTTATTTGTCCACCAATTTCAACCAAATCTTTTAGAAATATGTTTTAATTGATACCACAAACATACATACATCCCCCCTTTTGGTTCTTCTAAGAAACCCACGACCCCCGCTTCTCCAATAAATCTTCACCACGGCACTTATGTGAAAATTCAAGGTAAAGCGTGGAAGCGGGGATAATTAAACACAAGTCATAGGAACACCCGAAAAAACTTTTAGCCCGAGGGGAGCGAAGGGTATCCAAATTTCGGCCGCGCCCGAAATTAGCCTCGGTCTCGTTTTTTCTTTTACTTGGGTACCTAAGAAGTTTATGTAATTTATTTTCCTCATTTCCGTTCTATCACGGATATGTCTCCTTGCATTTTATCAATTCTATTGAAACAGCGAGAGACTCATATTTGCGAAGGATCATTTAGTAGTCAATGACCCTTGTTTTATTTTGTTATCGTTTTTCATATTTTCCAGATAATGTATACAATACCAATATTTATATAAATAAAATTGTAAAGCAGATTTCAGTACAGACATACATATCTGGGAATTCTCTTGATTTGCGTCATAATTTTCATTGTTCTATATTTTTGACAACATTTAGTAAACTAAAATAAAATATAATTTACTCCTCAAAATATAAACAGTTGACTTAATTTACAAAATACAAAAAAATACAAAAATACAAAATGATTAATTAATTTCAATAATATGTTTGTAGGTAAACCAAATTGCTTGTTAGTTAAAGCATCGACATAATCAAAGAAGATTGAGAGATTGACGACAATCATAAAAACTTCATCGTAGACTCATGCAGTATTAGTAAATCTAAGAGCATTAACTCTTTTATTGATTAGTATTGTAATCGATTGAATCAATAAGGAATTTTAGCTAGTACATACTTATATGGGTATGTACCTTAATACTTCAGAAAATATACATGAAGTGAGTATAAATAAATGAATGCATTTACGAAAATCACACAAAGAGCTATACCAACAATTTCAAGATGTAAGTTGATCATATTTTCTTGCCTGAATTGTTAACTATGTACATTTTTATACCCTTCGCTTTCTTAGTGAAAGCTGCCACAAGGATTTAAAAATTTAAAAAAATATCATTTTCTTGCATGTTTTAAGCCTCTTTGGGCCGATTTCTCGTACATATTATCTAGTGGTTTGTGTTTATTCCTACTACTACATACTACATACTATTTTCTGGGAGCTTTTACATTATTTTGAATTGAATTCCTGTCTATTTTGCATAGTTATACCATATTTTGCTTGCTTACGCCATCATCTGAAATTAGAAAAATCAGTGCGCAATTTCATACCAAGCAAAATATGGTATACCGTATAACTATGCAAAATAAAAAAAAATTCAATTCAATATAATGTAAAAGCTTTCAGAAAATACATAGTGTACGCCTTGTCTGTACAATAACCTCTTATGAGCTTATGCCCACCCGAATCAGTGGATACTATTGGGTGGTTTCACGTTGCAAGACGAAACCGGACGGCTAATAAACGGACGGCGAGAGCTTTTTTAGTGGCCAGCAGACAACCATTGTGCATTTCACATTGTAAGAACGCGTCTTACGAAAAAAAAATCGCGACACGATTGTTTTTCTATGAGCGGCTTGTAGTTAAAAAAACCGTCGGTACTGAAAAAAAAACCTGACTCAGGGAAACCGCTTGTGGTACCGGGTATTGAAAAAAACCGAAACCCGGTACTGAAATCTCGGTACCGAACAGGCAGGTAGGTTTTAGGTTTATTTGGAGCAGTGATAAATTCTATAATTCTGGGCTGAAATGCTAGGAGCGTAGTGACAGTACGTTGTAGCTAAACTAGCTTTGTAATAACTACTACCAAAATACAATAAATAAGGCGTCGTCGTTGTTTTCGAAACATTTCCATATACATAATATTAATAGTAACGCTAATTATAAGTGCCTACGGGCGAAATTCATAGTATCCACTTATACTTAAGGGAACCCTTAAGGGAATCCTTATTAACTTTGCGATTCAAAGTCATTAATACTTAAAAAAATAAAATTCAATTTTGATACTACTAGATAATTTTTTATATTTATTTGTCAATTACTATAATTGGGCTCCTGAATTAAATTATTTTATTGAATGCGGCAATGCCTTTATAAGTGACGTTTTGCATTCCCATATACTTATCCCTTAAAAGAATCCTTATTTCTTAAGTAACGACTAT
This sequence comes from Microchrysa polita, assembly GCA_949715475.1. Taxonomy (NCBI): domain Eukaryota; kingdom Metazoa; phylum Arthropoda; class Insecta; order Diptera; family Stratiomyidae; genus Microchrysa; species Microchrysa polita. Next base: position 63,563,150 of record OX454416.1, read on the forward strand.
GAATTCATTGTAATAATTCTAAATTTTTGCTTAGTTTTAGGGAAGGAAAATTTTAAAAGGAAAAAGGCAAATTTTGATATTTGGTAAACATAATAACGGAAAATTCCGTAATGGGATTCATTAAAATATTTCGAAGAACTAGAGCTCAATTCAATTTAGTTTTGTCAAACATGAACCCTCGCTCCCTTCATACAACAAACGGCGCTTTATGTGTAGTGGACAAGAGTATAGTATCAAAACTTCATATTCTTCGCGAAATTTACTGATAAAGACGTTGACAAAAGCCATTCAAATTAATCTCTTCTGTCACAGTGATATACATCATGAATACACCAAATTCTATCTATGTTCGATATGCGAATTATAGGTATTTAGGTAATTAATAGGCTTGTAAAAACATAACTAGACTCCATTCTTCTTCTTCTCTATACCGTAACCCCTTGTGGGGCATGTTGCGTTCACTCAGCTATTTATAGGCTATTTCGAGTCAACGTTACATTGCATATAAATTCGGAGTGTATATAATGTTGCAAGCACTATATATTTCCTATTCGCACATGTACTTAAATTTTGAACCACGCCGAGATTCGATCTCCGGACCTCTAGATTAGTAGCATCGTAGAGTGCGACATTATCGCCAAAACGGGCGATGTGCCTACACTGCAGGTCGAGCAACGCGAAACCATGGAGCGGTATAAAGAACGAGGCAAGGAACAAGAAGAGTGCGACTTAACCAAGTGAGCCACAGAGCTTGATAAATGGTTTTTAATAAATGACACATAACATTCCAGTTTATTTTAAATTATCAATATATAAAAAAAATCCTTTCTTTTATCTCCGAAGTATACTGAAAAACATCGATTACTCCCCAGGGGCCACCACTCGGAAAGGGATTCACTAAAGGGCCTGTACTCAATACCTGTTTGAAAAACTTTGCTATAATCAAGTTAATATAAAGTGAAATAACGATAATCATCATCAATGTGGCACGATAGCCCGACGTCGGGCCTTGGCCGCCTGAATCGTTGACCTCCGATTGTCGCGGTTACGTGACCTTGTCCTCCAGTTTCGGAAGCCCAGCAGCTGGTTGGCGTCTTCACATACGGAGTTCTCCCAGCGAGCTCTCGGTCGTCCACGCAACCTCGCTCCGTCAATTCGTTGTGCGTTCATAACTTTCTTTGGCATGCGATTGTCGTCCATCCGTTGTACATGCCCCGCCCATTGCAGACGTTGAAGCTTGACGATTTTCGATACTTCCAGCTCATCGTACAATTGATACAACTCATGGTTGTATCGGATACGCCATTGGTCTCGCTCGCGAACGGCCCCGAAAAATCGCCGAAGAACCTTTCGTTCGAATCGGTCTAGCAAAATTTCGGAGGCTTGGGTAAGGGTCCATGTTTCGCAGCCATAACATAGCACGGGTCGGATGATCGTTTTGTACACGCGGAGCTTCGTGTTCCTGTTCGCAAGTTTCGAATTAATTATAGGGAGGACCGAGAAATATGTCTTATTGGCTAGTTGTATCCGTCGCTTAATTTCGTCGGTCTCGTTGGCGTCCTTCGATAAGTTACAACCCAGATAGTTGAAATTGTCTGCATACTCGATATTAAGGTCCCCCACTGTGACGCTTGAATTTGCTGTTTTGCTTGTTTTGCTTTCGTCGATATGTAGTCCAACTTCCTTTGCGGCGTTATTGAGGTTATGCAGGAGGCTTTCTGCATCACCCAACCTTCGAGACATGATGTTGATATCGTCGGCGTACGCTACTAATTGAGTCGACTTGATGAGTAGCGTTCCGCTGCTGTCCATATTCATGGCTCGAATTACATACTCCAAAGCCAGGTTGAAGAGCGTCGGCGCCAGCCCGTCGCCCTGCTTGAGTCCAGTACGAGTTTCAAATAGGTCAGTGAGTCGGTTCTGCACTTTGACCTGCGAGACGGTATTAGTCATCGTCATCCTTGTGAGTCGCACTAACTTTGCCGGTATACCAAAATTCAGCATAATGTTGTACAGTACACTTCGATACTGTCGTATGCCTGCTTGAAGTCGACAAAGATTTGGTATACGTCGATGTTGTATTCCCAGCACTTTTGGAGTAGTAGCTTCACTGTGTAAAGCTGATCGGTCGTTGAACGACCAGGTCTGAAGCCGCCTTGATACTCGCCAATGATTTGTTCTGCGTACGGATTGATTCTCTTTTCAAGAATTTTTGATAAAATCTTATAGGCCGTACAAACTAATGATATGCCTCTGTAATTCTCACACTTCAGCTTGTCACCCTTTTTGTGGGTTGGGCAGATTATGCTTTTGCGCCAATCTTCGGGGATTACCTCGTCGTTCCATATTTTCAGCAGTAGCACATGTACAGCGTTGGTCAGGCACGTTCCACCATGCTTCAGCAGTTCTGCTGGGATCTCGTCAGCGCCGGGCGCTTTATTATTTTGAAGCGACTGTATGGCAAGATTCACCTCCTCTACTGTTGGGGGTAGAACGGGAGGGCCTGGTTCGGCTAACTACTCAAGAGCTGGCTCCGCGGGGGATGTTGATGGTGCATTGAGGAGCTCTTCGAAATGCGAAGCCCATCGTTTGTTGACGCTTTCGATGTCGCTGATGATGTTACCATCCTTGTCCTTACATAGGCTTGTCCTGGGTTGATATCCGTTCTTGATATTATTTATAAGTTTATACGCCTGTCTAATGTTCTTACTGGCTAATCTTTGGTTTATTTGCTGCAACTGCTCGTCAAAATATTTGCGCTTCTTACGTCTAATTAACCTATTAGATACTCGCCGAAGTTCGTTGTATCTTTCTTTCTTGGCTCGGGATGCGCGTTGTGTGTATTGGCGATAGGCTTCATTTTTCGCCTCAATCGAGGCCCTGCATTCGTCGTCGAACCAGTCTGCGCCGGCCTTTATAGCCCACGACCTCTTCTGCGACCCCCTTGATGCTGTCTTTGAGCTCCTCCCAGAACTCATGAATGCCTAGATTATTGATGTTATCAAGCATGGGCGACAGTTTTTCCTCAAGTGCATCATCAATCAAATTGTCAACCTCGAAGATCTTGGCAGGGTTGATTCTCGTTAGGTGCACCGAAGAGATAACGATAATATGATTTTATTTTGATAAGAAATAATTCATACCCAGCCAGCATTAGCGTCATATACCGTGAAAATTGCCAAAAATAAGCTTCAATTCATGAATCACGAATCGCCATTATACACTCGGCCGCAGAACTATCGAGTCAACCTGAAAGCGCGTGTATTTGTACGTGTTTTTTGGAAATATGGTAGTTATCCATAAAAGTCGTATGTCGTTTAAAAGTTTGAAACTTTAGCCACCTGTTAGTACCCTTTTTATCAATATTTGCTTCGCACTTATTAAATTTTTGCCACTTGCAACAAAAAACCCAGAAAAATTGAAATTTCAAGTAAAGGCCAGGTCAGGTAAACTACCCCTATAAAAGCGCCCGTAATCGGTTTCTCATTATCAGTTGGAACTGTTACTTAGGAACATTTCCGCTAAATGTTTCTTTGAAATTTTTATTTACGAACGTTTTCAGTAAATGCTACTTTGGAACTTTTACTCTTGGAACTGTTATTGAGGAACGTTTATATTTTACACGGAATTGTTACTCTTGGTAACGGTTCTTAAATAACAGTATGGGAAGAGGAGAAATGGTATATGCGATGAGTATAGTTTTCTGTGTCGTAGCGGAGAGTTTTCTTTTCCTTGAAGCTTAAATCATACTTTGAGACGTGAATTTCAATTAAAACGTTTTTCTTTGTCGCGGTGGTGGTTTTGTGTAATTTCATGTTTAGTGTTAATGTAAAATATATTATGACTATATTATGGAAAGGTTATTCAAAGTAACGCTTATTTTAGATTTCCGGTAACGGGTAATAGCAGTAACAGGCAGATATTCTGTTACTAGTAACAGTTACCGGAATATTGGCCCATCCCTTATCATTCATACATAGTGAACCCCGTTATTCGCGGTCCCAACATTCGCGAATTCGCTTATTCGCGATTCATATTTTGCGACACTTCTTCAACATTCACTATGCTTATCCGCGATTTCGTTCTAGTTCGAATGCGAAAATTTGAAAAAAATAGAACTAAATTTTCGTGTTTGTTTTAGCCATTACGATTTCTTTGAACGCAAGAAAATTAATTTACCGCTACAGCACGCATATTTTTCTATCCTAATAAATTTAGATTAAATTAACGCTAAAACTTTCATAATATTTTAATTCTTCGGGGAGTAGCAAGCGTGGGCTTTTCAACAATATTCCATGAAATGATTGAAACGGCCCTTTACCGGAACCCTAAAAGTGCACTGGGGCTCAATGTTAATTAATAAAAATTTTGTGTGGATCACCTCCTCCGAGTCCCCACGAATGAAACAAAGGCTTTTCGGCCCATAAGATCGTCCTGAACAGTACCCGATATTTCCCACATGTTCATATAATGACATGATGTGCCCCTCACCTGGGAACCCGCTCATCCAGAATCATGGAAAACGAGTGATTGAGTGCCCAAAAATTTACATAGATTTGTTGGTCAAACATAGAAGGAGCATTAGCCGCGAAAGCTTCGACCTAACCGAAAATGATAGTCGAAGCAAGTTGTCGGATTTCCATGGTGCAAATTGAACTGAAGGAAGAAATTCGCGAAGATAGCGAATAGAAGTTAAGCTACTTTAAAGTGCGCAAGGAATCAAAAATTACTCCAAATTTTAGAGATAGAATCGAACAGCACTTGTTCAATCGCAGTTTTTTACAGGAGAGTTTTTTTAAATCCTCAATTGCTTTCAGTGTTTTAGTGGCAAGCATTTTCCATGATTTAAAAACTGTGATGTTCCCCACCCTATACGTGTAACATTTGTCATATTTTATGAATATTTGGAACATATTTTCCAATATCCAAGGACACTGAACCCCGACATTCGCGATGATTTTTTGGAACGCATCCCTCGCGAATGTCGGAGGTTCATTCACTGTAGTCTGGCTGGAGTAGTGGTTAGGGCGCAGAGTGCAGAGGGCTATGAGTTCGAGACTCGCGTGTAACGCGAAAATTTCCAAAATTAGGATATAAAAATTGCTTTTGATATTGAAATGTTAAAGAAATGCACACGAGAAAATTATTTTTTTTAAAGTTCGTTCACCAATATGGGCTGTGCATTCGCTCTGTGTGATAGTTAAATTTACAATATTTGAAGAGCATCAGAAGCATAGACGCAAGACATTACATATGAATATACGATACTACGCGCGCTGTCAAAAGTGACTAGTTGACATTTCAAGTGCTAACCAAAAATCTTACATTTATTTCGTCTGCATCTTGCTTAATTGACTTAAAAGTCGCTCCAAACTTCTTAGCCCATCGGACTTGTTGTGTGCAATTGAAGTGCAGTGACTTGTTGATAAGAAAAGAGAGAAAGACATCTAGTGGCATCTTATGCATTTTGACTCATTGACATATATTACTCAAACAAGCTAGTGAGTGATTTTAACATCTGACAGTCCACTTGAGTGATTTTAATAGCTACAGTGTGTGCTACAATAAAACTGCAATATGTCAACAATTAGCCAAATCGCGTGTGATTGTTGTGACAAAACATTGCAATCGAACGACGACTTTTTTACTTGCACGCTTTGCAAAAGGCTTGAACATCCAATCTGCTCGGGCTTATCAAGAGGACAGATATCGGCCTTGAAATCCACTACGAATCCATCACTTTTCGTTTGCTCGGTATGTACTGACAATAATAAAATGTTAAAATCGTGGAAAGCCGAAATGGCTGAATTAAAGGCTGAAATCACCGATTTGAAAAAAGAAATAAACGCATTAAAAGTATCGAATGAAATTCCTTTTAACACCGAGGATATAATAGGCGAGCTTGAAGATCGGAGAAGAAGATCTTCGAATATCATAGTTCGGGGCATGGTTGAAAGCAGTTCTGAGACTGATTTGAAAAAAACAGTGGAGCTAATAAAGCATGTATCACCATCACTGAAAGTTGAAGAAAAAGACTTAAGGTGTATACGAATTGGAAAGCCAAATTCATCTGGCAATAGACCACTAAAAGTCATAACTACGAGCCCTTCTTTGGCTCTTACGATTATTAAAAACAAGAATGACCACAAAGCATTGCAATATTTAAATGGTAATAAATTGAAAGTTTTTGCCGACTTAACAATTAAACAACGTGAACATCTCAATACTTTACGAATTCAGCTGGACGAAGTGAAGAAAAATAACCCGAATGCGACTATAAAGTATATTAACACCATTCCCCGAATCATATCTGGTCGCTCAACAAAAAACTGATGTTACAAATTTATTATCAAAACACTCGCGGTATCAGAACTAAATTAAATGACTTACGTCTTGCTGTTTCTACAATTTCCTATGACGTCATTATTCTCACTGAAACCTGGCTAAACAACAACTTCCATTCGTCTGAGCTTGGCCTTCATGGATACATCATTTATCGTTGCGACCGAAACAATTGCACTTCCAATAAACTACACGGCGGAGGAGTGCTTATAGCCATCAAGAACTCATTGAAATCTTCTCTACTGAAATGCAAATATAACAATATCGAGCAACTCTTTGTTTCACTTGAAACTAAACCTATACGAACAATTATAACGACTGTTTATTTGCCACCTGACGCTTCTTCGGATCTCTACCAGTTGCATGCTGATGACATCCTCATCACATCTGAGAATTACCCAACATCTAGCCTCATTGTTACTGGTGATTACAATTTACGGAACGTTGATTGGACATCTGCTACATGGTCATGTAACAACAATAATTTAAAAAGTAATGAAATTATCGATATCTTCTCTTTCCTTAATTTTAATCAATTCAATAATATAAAAAATGTTTCAAATAATATTTTAGACTTAGTTTTCTCAAACTTAGATACTTTAAATATTATTGAATGTGATGATCCACTTTTATCATTAGACGCTTTCCATCCTGCTCTCGAAATTGCAGTTTGTTTGCCATGTAAAAATCGTAATGTACATACTAATACCGCACAACGTATCTATAATTTTAAAATAGCTAATTTCGATAATGTAAATGCTTCTTTATTTGAATATGATTGGTCAATTTTACATAATATGTCTATGGAAGATGCAGTAAATTCTTTTTATAACTTTTTAAACAATTTAGTAGAACTATATGTCCCAAAAGTTAAATTATATGGAGTTCATTTTCCGATTTGGTTTTCCGCAGAACTAAAAGATTTGATTAGCAAGAAAAAAGTTGCTCATATGATATATAAATCAACCGGTGAATTAACCGATTACAATTACTTTTCTTCTATTCGTTCATTATGTAAATATCAATCTAGGCTTGATTACAAACGTTACATATATAAGATTGAGTCACAAGTTCCTAATAATACTAAATACTTTTGGAACCATGTAAATTCCTTAAAAGCTGATAGTGGCTTACCAAACACATTGTTTTTTAATGGTCATAGTAGCTCCGACATCACAGAGATTGTAAATTTATTTGCAGAAAATTTTTCAAAAGTTTATACCACTGGGAATAGTTTGTATGACCCTCCTCTATCTAATAGCTCGTTTAATTTATCGCACCTTTCTATTGATGCTCAATCATTAATTAAAAAACTTGAAGACTTAGATGATTCTAATAGTTCAGGGCCGGACGGACTTCCTCCAATTTTTATTAAAAACTGTGCAGCTAATTTAATAATTCCACTTTTAACACTTTTTAATAAATCTCTAAGAACTGGGCAATTTCCTACAAAATGGAAAATGAGTTTTGTTTTTCCAATTTTTAAATCTGGTGATAGAGCTGACATAACAAACTACAGACCGATAAATAAACTTTCTTGTATACCTAAAATTTTTGAAAGTCTGGTTACCGATTTGTTAACTCCATTAGTTCGACCTTTAATTATTTCAAATCAACATGGATTTTGTTCAGGGAAATCAACAGCCACAAACCTTGTGTGTTATGAAAAATATATCTACAAAGCTTTTAATAACTATGATCAAGTTCATTGCATTTATACAGATTTTACCAAAGCTTTTGATAAGATAAATTTTTCAATACTTTCTAAAAAATTGGAAAAATTCGGTTTCTTTGGTTCGATACTATCTTGGTTGAATGATTACGTTAAAAATCGGTCCCTTATTGTGAATATTAAAAACAATCTATCTAAGTCAATAGTTCCCACATCAGGTGTTCCTCAGGGATCACATTTGGGTCCATTACTCTTCCTCATCTTCATCAATGATATAATTAATGTGTTTCATAACGTTGAATTTCTACTATTCGCGGATGATTGCAAAATTTTCAAGAGTGTTAATACTGTCGATGATATTTTAACTCTTCAACGTAATCTAGATGCATTTTACACATATTGCATTAATAATAAGTTAGAGCTTAATTTATCAAAGTGTAATTTCATTGTCTTTAATAGATTTTCAACAAATTTTTCACCTACTTACTCTATCAATAGTGTTCCGTTATTGCAAGTGAATTCTATTAAAGACCTTGGAATTATGTTTGATCAGTGTTTAAATTTTACGGAACACATAAATTATATCACTGAGAACGCGCGTCGTATGTTGGGTTTTATCATTAGGAACTCTATAGATTTTAGAAACGTACATGCACTAAAATCATTATATTTTTGTTTGGTTAGATCGAAATTAGAATACATGTCTGTTGTCTGGAATCCAACCTATAAAACGCATTCAGAAAAAATTGAAAAAATTCAACATAGATTCCTAAGATATATTGGCTATAAGATGAATTTAACATATGATAATATTAACTATTATGAAATACAATCTTTACTTAATGTTAATTCTCTGGAGAGTAGAAGATGTTACTATGACATAATGTTTTTAGTGAATTTACTAAATGGAATCATTGATGCTCCGGAAATTTTAGAAGAAATATCATTTAGAGTACCCAGTAGAAATACAAGGAACCAAGACCTTTTTTATATACAGTACTTTCGCTGTAATTATTTAATAAATTCGCCTATTGAAAGACTCAAAGCTAGAGGTAATATGGTTAATAATCGTTTGGATGTATTAAATACTAATAAAGAATTGGTTAAGCACTGTATATTTAGCATGTTTAATTAAGTTTTTTATCAATATTATATTTTACAGTTTTTTCTCTTTATTAAAATTTGCACAAGATTTTTACTGTTTCTTCTTTTCTTTTAAATTTAACGTTTTTTTTTTTTATAATCAGAATTTTAATCTTTAGTAAGTTAGGATAAGTTGAATTTTAGTCACTTATGTTAAGCATTATAATCTACAATTGTTACTAAAGGACATTTGTCCGTTTAAATAAATAAATAAATAAATAAATAAATAAAATTTTGGTTGTAAGAAAAACTCAAAAATAACATGAAATTTACGGGGGATGTTCGAAACATAATCATGAGAAAAGATTTAAAATTTTTAGGGGCAACTTATACTTCTTTCTTCGTTGGAAACTCGCTGTGAGGAGATTTTGAAAGAGCTAACTGACAGTGGCAGTAGCTGCTAATATTTGCGCAAAACATAGAAATTATTTTCTGAATTATTTATTATATTTTGGAATATAGTACGTCTTCATTTTTTTGGTTGGTATGCCAACCCCAATCTTCCAGAATAAAATGTGGCAGAATAAATGATAAAAGATCCTGCTTTTATAGTCTCTTCTTGAATCATTTATTTAAGTAAGAATAAATGTCATCTGTGTTAGATACCCAGTAGTACGTCGTTTACATATCCAGATCATGCCCAACAAGCTTTCGTATTCGCAAGTTCGCTTTAGTGGCAATTAGAAATATTCCGACTTCAGAAAGATTGAGAACCCCTGATCTAATGTGTGGTTAAGCTTCAGTGCTACATCAACATGCAACATTGTTTAAATTCTTGTCGTTAAAATTTTTGTTCGGGTATTGGTCTCCCTAGTTCCTGTCAACCCCTTGTGGGGCATAGGGCATTAACTACGCCTACTCTCCACCTCGTTCTGTTTTGCGCCAACGGCGCTAGCTGCGACCATGTAAGACTTAGCGTTTTCGCCTCGCTTGTTACCGATCGTCTCCATGTGTTCCTTGGCCGTCCGACACGGCGTCTTGGTCCGGAATCCTGTGGATTCCAGTTCAGGGCCTTTTTTGCGATGTTATTGGGCCCTCTTCGGAAGGTGTGACCTATCCATTGCCACTTAAGTCTTTTGATCGAAGTGCCTATCCTTTCTTGGTCAGTTATAATGAGGAGATCCTCGTTCGAAATGATCTCCGGCCACCGAATATGTAGAATGCGCCGTAGACACTGATTTACAAAAGTTTGCAACTTATCAGTAATCTCTTTAGTCACGTTCCAGGTTGAACAGCCATATAGCAGCACGGATTTCACATTGGAATTGAAGACTCGAAGTTTGGTGCGCCTGGAAATATTGTTGTTTAGCCAGAAGGGAGTCAAATTGAAGAAAGCCGCCCTAGCCTTGTTTATCCGTAATTTTACATCTGCTGTAACTACGCTCCCGAGATAGCAAAATTCATCAACTTTTTCGACTGCCTGTCCCGAAATACAAATTGCGCTTTGCCCCCCTGGATATGTGCTCAAGAACTTAGTCTTGGCAGCATTGATTTTCAGCCCCGCATTACGACTTGCGCAATTTAGAGCTTCTGTCACTTGAGCGACATCATCCGTATTAGTTGATAGAAGACAAATGTCGTCAGCGTAGTCAAGATGTTGAAGGTGATCAAACAATTTCCATCTGATTACCTTTGTTACGATGTAATTGAAGTGCCGGAGCCGAGTACATCACTAATGAAATAAGGAAGAGAATAGATGACAAAATGCAGCCTTGTCTCACTCCACTGTGCACCTCAAAAGGATTTGAAAGCTTGCCCTTATGCAAGACGTGACATTGGGCTCCATTGTAGGATTCCTTAATGATGGAGTTTATCTTATCTGGAATATTTCGTCTTCGTAAGGCATCCCAGATGTACTGACGATCAACACTATCGAAGTCGATGAACATGAGATGTAATGGGGATCTCCACTCCGCGGATTGCTCGATGATAATACGAAGGGTGTTACTGATGTCGCTACAGGAGAACCCTTCGCGAAAGCCAGCCTGTTCATTGTTCAATGTGCTATCGACTTTTTCCTTGATTCGCCCTAAAACAATCTTAGCCATCAACTTGGAAATAGCAGGAAGTAGACAGATCCCACGCCAATTATTACAATTCTTCAGGTCACCTTTCTTCGGAATTTTAATAATTAGGCCCCTTTTCCACTCACTGCGGGAAGAGTTTCAGTTTCCCAACACTCTCGGATTAAGGGAAGAAGAATACCCGCTGTAGCGTTAATATCCGCTTTTAAAAATTCTGTCGGAATTCCATCAATCCCCGGGGCTTTACCGGCGTCCATTGATTTGATAGCGTCTGTTAGTTCCTTTTTGGATGGTGGACCGGAACTAATGCCGTTTATTTGAGGGACGTCTTCTGCTGGCAACGAAGATACACTTGCAGGCACGAAAGTGTTATTCAGGACCTCTAAAAAGTGTTCTCTCCATCTTTGAAGCTGTTGTTCTTCGGTAACGAGCAGAACACCTTCCTTATCTTTCACAGGATGTTCCATTAATAAAGATCTGCCAGTTAATGGCTTTATAAGTTTGAAGAGTGTTCCACTGTCACCGCGGAGAGCCGCATCCTCTGCCTCCTTCGCAAGTGCGTTGATATTGTTACGCTTATCACGTCTTACACTCCTCTGAACGCCTTTTTGTAGCGAACGGTATTCATCTCTGTATCGTTCTTTAGCTGAATCGTCAGCAGCTGAGTTAAACTGCTCCTTAACTCTCTTGCGTGCTGAGATAAGAGACCAAGTAGATTCGCTAATAAATGGTATTGGTAGGGGCCACCATTATCGATTTGGCTCATCAGGGCCACCAGAGTGCTAAGGCCGGCTCTGCCACATCCACCCCCATTTTGTTATTATCTTTAGTGGATTTCACGTGTAATTCAGTTTAAAATCATGTTAATGAGGCTTACCTTAAATTTCCTAAAAAATCTCTGCAAAATTAAAAGTGGAATATGTTTTGAATCGGTGAAGAGCTTTACTGAACAAGCTAAAGTGGCGCCTGCGACTCATGATCCGCACTTTGCCAACCACTATGGCATTGATGTTCCCTGTGATTATCCAGTTGGAAAATTCCAACGGAACATCATCTCAATAAGAAAAACATTATTTTATACATACGTGAAGAACAATATCCCTCCCTATGACTGAATTAAATTTGTATTTTCCGAGATCGTTTATTTTAGTAATTTTTCTAATCCAGTCAACATATTCTGCTACTTTGGTAAAAACACCGGGATAAGGTGCTATGGTACAAGGTTTAATGCTCCATGATACGATTCCAACTTGCACTCCATTCGAAAGTAATGGTCCTCCTGAATCACCGTTACATTGACCTTTTCCCCCTCCAGCCACTCCGGCACAAAGATTCGTATAGTGAGTTCTATTATTGTGAAGTTTGTAACAGTCTTCGTCTGAGAACACCATTAGGTCGACCTTTTTCAGATGCGTTTGAATGGCTCCGTGTGACTGTTGGTGGAAGTCAAATTGAAAATATATTTAATGATAATCAAATCATATGAAAAATATATAGGTAAGAATTTTAAATTAAAAATAATATGACCGTCCTTGTCTTATCGATATTCAATAGGTGCAGCTTTTGTAAAGACTTAAAAAATTAAAACAATTGGTTACACATCCATAAACATTAGTCTATGAAATCATCATTAATTTTTAGTTAATACTTATTTTCACAAAATAGTTATTCACCGCCATCCATATTTTACAACAAAAATGAATTATATTTCCAATCAATTCCGCAAAAACATTCACTCATCAAATAACTTAATCGCTACTTAAGAACGCAAAATCGTATACCGAGTTAAGTCCCCATCCTACAAGAACAGCATCACTACCGCCGGGAATAACTTGTCCCTGTTCGGGCAACTTGATGGTATTTATGAAGTCATTAAATCGGAGCGGAACAGCAAGATGTACTAATGCAATGTCGCTCCTATAGCTATCAAATGGATCATATCCTTCGTGAACAATAATCTCGTTCACTGGGGCCGTGTTCAGGCCAGTCGATGTTATTTCCGTCACACCATATTGGATGTTAATTGACGTTGCTTCTCGTCCACTTACACAATGTGCTGCCGTTAGAAGCCATTGGCTGCTAATTATGGAACTCCCGCAAGAATGTGATCCTCCCGTTACATTTACTACTCGTCGCAGGGAAGCCTGTAATATAGGGTAGTTGTTAGACAACTCTTGTTGCTCATAGGTCTATGTTTAAACTGCGGGAACGGAAAAGTGTAGTGGTATCGACTCTTTCATCAATGAACTTCCGCCCAACACTATCTAATGGAAATTTTAATCACAATGCCGTGTAAATTTGAGGCGCCAACATTATTAGTTTATCACATAAATTTTGAATCCTTACAACAAACGGAAATTCTCCATTTAGCGCGTCGGTTCCATTAACAACCCTTGAGTCTGAAATTTCGTCAAAACAGAAGCCACCAATCACCAGCACAATATTAAAGACTAATGCAATCCACATTTTTGTTGTTAACAGAAAATTCTGTCAATGCTTAGCATGCTTTTATACCCGTAGGCATGGCTTAACCGCAGTTGGATATGACAGTAGGGAGCTTCTCTGAGTGATAAGATGATAAGAACTATCTAAAATTTTCTCCATTCACATAAGTACTAGGTGCTTACGAACAGTATCTTCCAAGGTTTCGTATGATAGGAATTGGAATTGCTATATTATGTGTGTTACATTTCGTAATTACATACGATATAGAGCATTTTCTCAAAAGCGTCATACCAACTGAAATGTTAGTCGTTAGATAGACAGGTCAAGAAGTCTCTTGAATATGTGGCATTCCATACGTAATGCAATGCCACTACACTACCTTGAAGTGCACTTGAGTAGAACTCCAAACGCTCTGTATATCTCAAAAGCAATGTGATAGGATTAAGCTGCCATTCAAATAATCGAATCTTGGATGGAAGCGTAATTCCAAAAAAAAAACGGAAAATATCTGTACATCAAAAGTGAGCTCCAATGTAGCACTATAAGCGTCCATATCCTGAATTATTTAATCTCAACGAGCAATATTCGAACATCATATCAACAATAAATGCATACTAAAGGCGAAACGGTCGAGCCCATAAAATCCTCAATAAAATTATGCCAAAGGACCTTCCCCCATAACACATTTATGGATGGTAGAACGAACACATCACCTTCGCGCGCGCGAGAACTTTTACAATTCAAATTACTTCGTTTACATTCCGTATACAAGCTGCAATCTATCGAAGCTCATAGCGAAATACCCCTCCATTAATTTGCATCCCTTATTATGCTACACACGTTCAAAAGTGAAAATCTAAAATTCGCAAACATTAATCACAAAGCGCGCGCCTTCAACTTTTCGTACGCCAAAGTGTCTTAAGGTCATGGAATATTCATGTGCAATTGGTCGCGCTCGTTTGAGAAGCCTTCAATCTTAAAGAGAGGAAGCTGTGTCTAATCCTTGGTATTTATGATGCTATAAAATCTGAGCTGTTGGAATGCGGGAAGTATAAAGTAAAGTATCCCTTATATTTGGTTCTATTATAGTGCCATTGGAATTCGCTTGGTTTAGCGGCGAGATTGAACAAAGTATTACAGGACAACGGCTGTCCAGCCTGAGGGAGTACATCCATTGGGAAGGATAGTAAAATTTCTTCTACACATAACCACTGCCATCAATGTTTTCAATAACGCTACTGTTAAGTAAGGATTCACGACATACAACAAGAGTGACAAGGGTGATTTACGAATTCACTAGGGTGCGAAATCGGGAAAAGCTTTTCCTTCAACTTTTCTGCTTTATGTATCTGCTTATTCTAGAAACGAATCCTAGGAAAAAATAGAGCTTTAAGCTTTTTGTGGGTTAAAGCCATCGATTTTGTAGCGTACAGCGTTGTTTCAAATTAGAAAATTGCTTTCCATTTGACTCGACATACACTGTCCACATCGATTGTACAATATAGCTCAATTTCTTAAGTTGTATCCAAACTGGCTGCTAAATGGAGGCTCGCCAGAAAACTGGCATCGCTAGCTGCCATTTGGCTGAAAATGACATAACCAAAATTTCATTTTGGATGTTTTTTAAATATAATTTTCAAAATATGTATCTGCGCGATTAAATTATTACTAGGTCATTCTAGAATTATACAATTTCACACAAAAAAAACGAACCAAAGATGCGAATTCGTCACTTTAAATTCGACAAGCGGTTGTCAAATTGTTCGCACACAGATGATTGAACTGCCATTTCGAATATCAAAAGTGGACGACCGACAAATGGCAGTCAGTGTAGATGCAATGACAACTGCCAGTTGGCATCGCGAGCTGCCTTTTGGCAACCAGTGTGGATGCACCTTTAGTATGCACTACCAACGTGGCTGCGACGATTACTGCGGTTACAAACTTTTGCGATTTTTTGCGAATTACGAAGTGCGAGAAAAGCTTTTGGCTTAAAAGGCCGATTTCGATATTTTATTGATGTCACAAAAAATATGTAAAAATGGATGGAATCGAACGATGGGGTCATGGTGATGCCATACAAACCCAACCCCCAAATTAGGTTCTCCTAAGAAAAACTTTTTTATTTGGGCACCAATTTCAACCAAACCAAAAAATGTAAAAACTAATGGAATCGTACTATGGGACCATGTCCCCTATCCCCAATAAAGTTTTCTAAGATATTTTTTTTTTTGCCCAATTATGCCAAGCAAACCTCACGCAAATATTGTTTTATCGACGCCTCGGAACTTATGTGAAAACGAATTAAACTAAAGTCATAGGTACGCCCGAAAAATCTTTTAGCCCGACGGGGTGTAAGGTATCCAAATTTCAGCCGCGCCTGAAATTAGCCTCGGTCTCGTTTCAACTTCATATGATGGCGTAACGAAGCAAAATATGGCATAACTATGCAAAATAAACAAGAATTCCATTTAATATAATGTAAAAGCTTTCAGGAAATATTGTGCGTCTTGTCTATACGATAAGACCTACCATTAGATAACATGTATAAGAAACAACAAAATCAAAATTTAATTTTAACTACCTCTGTGTGTTGATTGTTTTAGTGGAAAAAATATTTTCGGATTAATCTCATCAGCTCTCGAAAGAAGAATTTTCTTTTTCTTCTTATCGACACAAACTCCACTTACTGCATCATCCGTCATATAGCGGAAGATATCGGAAACACAAAAGCTCTCCTTATGAGACGGACAGCAGAACAAGCCCTAAAAAATGCTGTCTAAGGTCATAACGTCGAAAGAATTGAGAGGATGTGTTGGTGCTGGAATCGTTAAGAACTCAGCCAGAGATTTAGCACAAGAAACAGAGTAGCGCTATTTTCGCTTGGAACTTTTTGCCAGATATAGGGCCATTCTCTCAAAACTCTTATAAAATGGTTAGTCTTATCGCATAGAGAAAACACACACAATTTTCAGAAAGCTTTTCCACTATATTGAATTGAATTTTTGTTAATTTTGCATTTAGCAACAGGTACTGAATAAGAGCTATCAGAAACCCGGCCATAGTCTAGTCATTACGTGATTTGAGATTACAAAAACCGGTGGAAAAATGTTTTTTTTTCTGCGAAAAACCCTGACTTTGTTCCGCAATGAAATGTTGGTACAAAAGATTCTTGCTCACCACCATTCTTGTTCACCGCAATCTTCAGTACTAGTTTTTTAGCTATGGTTATTGAACTAATAGCCGCACAACTAGTTTACTAGATTTAGCTCCGGCCTGGGTTGTACATCTACTAAGTCGCTCTTCTTCTTCTTCTTTATGGCACGATAGCCCCACGTCGGGCCTTGGCCGCCTGGACTGAAAACCTCCAATTGTCGCGGTCACGCGACCTTGTCCTCCAATTCCGAAAGCCTAGCATTTGGAGGGCGTCCTCACATACAGAATGCTCCCATCGGGCTCTCGGTCGTCCACGCAATCTGGCTCCGTCCACTCGTTGCGCGTTCATCACCTTTTTGGGCATGCGATCGTCGTTCATCCTTTGTAGATGTCCCGCCCATTGAAATCGCTGCAATTTCACGATCTTCGACACCTGTAGCTCATCATACAGCTGATACAACTCAAGGTTGTACCGGATGCGCCATTCACCTCGTTCACGAACGGCCCCGAAGATTCTTCGGAGAACCTTTCGCTCGAATGTGTCAAACAGGTGTTCAGAGTTTTGGGGTAGGGTCCATGCCTCGGAGCCATAGCATAGCACAGGTCGGATGATGGTTTTATACACGTGGAGCTTCGTGTTCCTGTGCACCAGCTTCGAATTCATAATTTGGAGGACCGCAAAATAACACTTATTAGCTAGTTGTATCCGTCGCTTTATCTCATCTGTTTCGTTGGCGTCTTTTGACAAATTGCAACCCAGGTAAGTGAAGTTGTCTACATATTCTATATTGAGGTCCCCCACTGTGATGCTTGAATTTACTGGCGTTCTAGTTTTTGATTGCATCATGACCTTGGTTTTAGATTCGTTGATATGTAGCCCAACTTCTTTGGCGGCGTTATTGAGATTATGCAGAAGGCTTTCTGCATCACCCAATCTTCGAGACATGATGTTGATGTCGTCGGCGTAGGCTACTAGTTGAGTCGATTTAATGAGTAGCGTTCCGCTGCTGTCCAAATTCATGGCTCGAATCACATACTCCAGAGCCAGGTTGAAGAGCGTCGGCACCAGCCCGTCGCCTTGCTTGAGTCCAGTACGAGTTTCAAATAGGTCAGGGAGTCTGTTCTGAACTCTGACCTGCGAGACGGTATTAGTCATCGTCATCCTTATGAGTCGCACTAGCTTAGCCGGTATTCCAAAATGCAGCAAAATGTTGTACAGTACGCTTTGATCGATACTGTCGTATGCCTGCTTGAAGTCAACAAATATTTGGTATACGTCGATGTTGTATTCCCAGCACTTCTGGAGTAAAAGCTTCACTGTAAAAAGCTGATCTGTCGTCGAACGACCAGGTCTAAAGCCGCCTTGGTATTCGCCAATGATTCCCTCTGCGTACGGATTAATTCTTTTTTCCAGAATCTTAGATAAAATCTTATAAGTCGTACAAACTAATGAGATGCCTCTGTAATTCTCACATTTCAACTTATCCCCTTTTTTGTGGATTGGGCAAATGATACTTTTACTCCAATCTTCGGGGATTATTTCGTCGTTCCATACTTTCACGATAAGTGTGTGTATAGCCTTAACAAGGCTCTCCCCACCATGCTTCAGCAGTTCAGCTCGGGGCTTTATTATGTTTTAGTGCTTGCATGGCGAGATCAACTTCTTCTACTGTTGGGGGTTGAACGGGAGGGCCTGTTTCAGCCATCAACTCCGGAGCTTCTTGTGTGGGGCTGTTAGGTTGAACATTGAGGAGCTCTTCAAAATGTGAGGCCCAGCGTTTATCTATGCTATCGGTGTCGCTAATGATATTGCCATCCCTATCCTTACAGAGGCTGGTCCTGGGTTGGTATCCACTTTTAATTGAATTAATCAGCTTGTACGCTTGTCTACTGTTCCTACTAGCTAGTCTTTGGTTTATTTGCATCAACTGCTCGTCAAGATGCTTACGTTTCTTACGCCTAATTAACCTATTGGAAAATCGTCGAAGCTCGTCATATTTTGTATTTTTGGCTCCAGTTGCGCGTTCGGTCCATTGGCGATATGCCTCGTTTTTAGCATCTACCGCATTTTGACATTCTTCATCAAACCAATCATTTCGGGCTCGCCGGGCTTTGTATCCCACAACCTCCTCTGCGACCCCTTTGATGGTGTCTTTGAGTGTATCCCAGACCTCAAGGGCGCCTTGTTGCTGATGTTATTTAGCAAGGGCGTCAGCTTCTCCTCAAGGGCAGTCGTATAAGTGACCACCGTGGCATCATCCAACAATTTGTCAACCGCAAAAATGTTTGCCGGGTTGAACCTCGAATGATGCACCGAAGAAATTCTGCACCTATAAATCGCCTTCACCATATAGTGGTCAGAGTCGATATTTGCTCCACGATAGGACCGAACATCCATTATGCTCGATGCCCATCTCTTGCAGACAAGGACGTGGTCAATTTGGTTGACGGTATGTTGATCCAGGTCTGCCTGTGAATGCGACGATGCGGAAAACAGGTAGAGCTAATGACCATATTTCTGTCTATTAGTCGTTGGCCATTGTCGTTACAGTCTTCATGGAGGCTGTACCCTCCAGTAATCCCCCTATGCCAACTTTCATTTCCGACTTTGGAGTTAAAATCCCCTAGAAGCAATTTGACATCATTTGATTGAAGTGAATCGAAGAGATTTTCTAGGCGGTGATAGAACTCATCTTTAACCGCGTCTTCACTGACTTCGATGGGGGCATGCGCGTTTATGAGCCAGAGATTGAAGAACCGGGTTTTAATGCGAATCGCACACAGCCGCTCGTTTATGGGTTTGAAGTCGATAACATGCGGCTTAAGTTGATTGTTCACAATGAACGCCACTCCAATCTCCCTGTGGCCCGAAGGTTTTCCACTTGTGAAAATTGTGTACGAATTTCGGTCATCAATCTCGCTACTAAGCCATTTTGTTTCCTGGAGTGCAACAATGCTCAGCTTATATTTTTCGACCTGATCCAAGAGGGCCCTCAAGGCCCCTGGCCTATTCAGGGAGCGTACATTCCAGGTTCCGAAAGAGTAATCAGTTGTTCGTTTGCGATGTCGTCGTTGGGTTGTATCCGTCCAATCCGAGGCTTTCATTCCAGGTTTCTTGACGTAGAATTTTTTCCAAGGATGGGTTGTCGGCCCATCGCTTAACCATGATAGTATTCGTAAAACGAAAGAGGTCCATCATGGAGAGGCCTCGGAGGTGCTGCTTCGGTAATTGAAAGTCGTTAGTATAAAAATATATCCTGCTGATGAAAAACTGCATTATACTTGAATAATCCGCAAGGTGATACGTCCTTACATGGTCTAAGATATCAAGTCTTAGCAAAAATTACTCCATAGAACGTTAGCATTGGCATAATTTCACGGGTACTTCTGAATGAGATGAAACAGAGAGCCCGAAATATGCCTCTATAACGAAAACCACGCAATGCCAAGCAGACTCTGCGAGTAATCCAAATATGTATGTATTGTTGAATGCTGGGCGATTGCTCAGACGAGACTCCGGTTTCTTGAAAATATGTCTATAGTAAAATATAAACTCAGCACAGCAGAGTTTCTTTGGGATTGGTTAAGGCTACATAACAATAACATAGTGGCTTCCTTTGGGTGGTTTGCTTCTTTTACTAAAAATACTGAATCTAAACAAACACATTATCGGAATAAAAGTTGCTTTAACCTGAACCGAATCAAAATGTCTATCGGTTACTGAATATCTGAAAAGTTAAACGTTTGGAGTGGAATTTGAATTTCGACCAGACCGAGGCTAATTCCGGGCGCGGCCGGACTAATAGTTCTTTCGGGCGTACCTATGACTTGCATAATCCCCCCTGCTTCCATTCTTTTCCTTCCGTTTTCACGTAAGTTCCGTGACGTCGATAAAACAATATTTGAGTGAGGTTTGCTTGGAATAATTGGGCAAATAAAAAAATTTCTCTTAGGAAACTTTATTGGGGGGAATCGTGGGACATGGTCCCATGGTACAATTCCATTTGTTTTTACCTTTTTTTTTGTTTTTTCGATACACATTAATAAAAGGTTTGGTGAGATTGGTGTAGCAAAAAATGTTTCTCAGGAGAACCAAAATGGGACAGGAGGGTTTGTAAGACAGCCTCATTTCCATTCATTTTTACGTATGTTTTGTGGCATCAATAGAAACACATTTGTATGAGGTTTGGTTGAAATAAAAAAGTTTTTCTTTGAAGAACCAAATTTGGAGGATTGGGTTTGTATGGCAGCCCCATGACCCCATGGTCCGATTTTATTCATTTTTGCATATGTTTTGTGATATCAAGAGAAATACATTTTCATGAGGTTTGGTGTAAATTTGTGCCCGAATCAAAAGTTTTTCTTAGAAGAACCCAATTTGGGGGGTTGGGTTTGTATGGCAGCCCTATGACCCCATCGGTCGATCCGATCTATTTATGTGACATCAATATGGATCCATTTATATGAAGTTTAGTGAAGATTGGTTCATAAACAAAAAAGTTTTTGTTAGAAGAACTTAAATTGGGGGGCTAGGTTTGTATAGCAGCCCCATGACCCAGTGATCCAATTTGGGTGATTCAAACATGCAAACAGCCTGCAACATAAATAAGCATGTGTGCAAACGCATCCTACAGAACCCTATATTCTGATATCTAGAAACATGAATATGAAGCAAAACATAAAAAAAGTTCTGTGGAAAAGGCTATTTCATAGTACGGTCGTATTTTGAATGAGTAGCTCATATGTACATTCCAAAAGCTTCGCGATGGTGAAAGGCTACCGAAAAGGAGACTCCCCGACTACACTTGGGGATTGCAAGAGTAGAGGCATGCTCTTTTCAATTAGTACAGATTGCATCTCCTTTACCCCTACGAATCCAGGATGCTTGACATGATGATGATGTTTATGCACTTCTCGTCAGTAACCATGCGACGGTCATCGTCATGTGGTCAAGGACTATGCTACTAGAAAAGAACAAATTGTCTAAAAACGTTCATACTAGCAACAGCAACAGGTAAGATGCGAATTTAGAACTTTAAATTTCGGATGGTGAATTAGGGGGCAATGTGTTTCCTAGAATGATATAGAGAACGGCAAAGGGGACATTGCATGTACAGTGCAAATTCTTAAAAAAAAAGTTCAATCAAAAATAGAAACACAAAATTAACTGACTTGTGACGTAAAAAGGGCCTTCCTTTATGTGCTTATATCGTACTTAACAATCAGTCAGTCACTATAACTCCATTTGCTTTTTTTATGTCTTTAATATTAATTCCATTGCCACGCCAATGACAGTCAACCGCAATGTTTGTCACAATTTAATTCAGTGGTGGGACTTCTGCATTTATGCAACCGCCAGTAAGGCTGCAGCCTCAACTATCCCCCAGCATAATTGCTGAAATGGTACACCATCTACATATTGGCGTACCTATACCCTAGTGGCCTAGTGCGATGGCTATCATGTTTACACATTCAACATTCTGTCGGATGACCAAGTAAATAGCCATGCCATGTTGTAATATGTACATACATATTAAAATTGGCTTGTAAATGTACTGTCACGGTCATTTTGTTCTGCGTTTAATTTAATCGTAATAGCTATTTTCCCAAGATTTGATAAAATTCATCCGGTTGTAATTTGATTTTCGTTTTAAATGGATATACGGAAAATGCATGATTTATGCCGAATATTTTTCTGAGTAATTGCACATTAAAAATTAAGTGTAACAAAAATGTAAATTAAGTACCTATATCATTTTTTATTCATTTAGATTAAAAAAAAAACCTTTTTAGAATAAATATGTGTTTTTATTTTATTTTTTTGCATAAAATAGAAAATTAGCTCGAATACATTACTTGAGTACTATCTGCGTAGAGTGTCATCTAATAACCTCACTACCCTGAGGTTAGTTTTGTTGAGACTGAGGACTTCGGTGCAGCTGGTATGCCAGTTCGATCCCAGCATACGCTTGCTGTGCCTGAGCCCTTCAGCGAGTCTCCATCGATCTTGGAATTTATCCTCAGTCCATCGGCTGGCAACGCTTCTGGCAGTAGATTTACTGATTCCAATTGCAGGTTCGGGACCAGTGAAGGGCTCGGAATGCTCTCTTGCAGGAGCATCCGCTTTCTCGTTGCCTTCGATCCCCTTATGTCGTTTCACCTATTTCAGAGTTACGTTGTTTCGGGTAGCTAGGTTGTTGAGGTTTTGTTGGCATTCCCAAACCAACTTTGAGGTTGTTTTTTGGACTTGCAATGGCCTATATCGCAGCTTGACTGTCGAAGAGAATATAGATGGTCTTGTTTGTATATCCCTTTCGAGTACTCTCCCCTGCTGATTTACCTTAGCCGCTAGTGGTTTCACACACTTAGCAGAAGCACCCGCAAGGACGTCCATGGAAGAAGCCTTTGGGAGAAATTGAAGACTTCCCTAAATAAATACAATCATCAAATATGTACCTGAAAAAAACTCGCAACACCAAATCTCATACTACTACTCTTGTTTCGGTCAACTTACATCAAAAACACTTAAAACCACATGCTGTCATTTCCCACTGTACCACAAACAGATATGAATTAACCAAATTCGTGCAACACAATCGAATTCTATTAATATTCTGCACCCGGAAAGTGATTATCCTGGGGGCCAGAGCTATGCATTGCTGTGAAATGTGCGTACAATAAATAATACCCGGCTAGTGAATATTCTGAAAGAGCATTACACAACTGAATAATACTCGTGTTGTAGTAACCTCATTGTACAAGTTTAGCCGACGAAAACCCGGATGTAATGCAATGACACGCTCGAAAAGGGTAGAAAGGACGACTGTATATTCTGTGAATAGTGCACCGGATATGTGTGATGAACGGTGCTGGACATGCTCGAAAATTGTTCTTGACAATGTCCCGAAGATGAGAATCATTCACTATGATGTCTCTATAATATTGTAGCAAAGCAATCATTCTCTAGCCGTTGTCCATCGTCCGTATGTTACTCATACGTCCAGTGTGGTGCAAGTGCAATTATCCGTCATGTGATGGGAAACGCTACAGGTCATTTCAGTCGACACTCCATAGTCCATCCGTATTCGATGTGGGTTTGTTTGATATTTCATCGGACGACTTTGTCCTGTACTGGACATAAAAAAAATAAATAACAGGCGCGACAATCCAGCATTGGACTAAGGCCGCAGGATGTGTTAGTGACATTCTATTTCCAAGATGTTATCTGCTTTTGTTGAGGTAATGAGATCAGCATCACGCTCAGCAGTGTTATTTATCCCCATAAATGGGTACTCGTTTAACATCTGAGTGAGATCATAGTCCGTCACAAGCTCGTGAGTACGAAAAACACCATGGAACACGGTGAGATTCGAACTCATGACCCTGTGCACCGAAGGTGCGGGCACTAACCGCTAGACCAGCCAGACTACATTGTACTGGACATAGATTACGAAATATAGATACTATGTAGAGTAGATGATCAACTGCACAAAAAGGCATTTTAATGAGGGGATAGGTGATCTTTTTATACCCGTCACTATGTGAAAGGGTATATTAACTTTGTCATGAAGTTTGCAACGCACAGAAGGAAGCATCTCCGACTATATAAAGTATATATATTATTGATCAGTGGGACGAGAGAAATCGATTGAGCGTATCCGTCTGTATGTCTGTCTGTCTGTCCGTCTGTTGCAACGCAAACTAGTCCCTCAGTTTTGAAGCTATCGGGCTGAAATTTTGTATGCTTGTTTCTTTTTAGAGTACGCTGTATATATGTCGGAACGAATGGAATCGGACCATGGCGTCATGGGGCTGCCATACAAACCAACTCTTGAGAATTACGTTCTTCTAAGAAAAACTTTTCTCTTTATGTACCAATCTCAACCAAACTTTACCCAAATGTGTTTATAGTAAAGCCTCAAGACATATCTAGGAACGGATGGAATCGGAACATTACCTCATAGGGCTGTCATACAATAACCAACCTGTGAAAATTAAGTTCTGCTAAGAAAAACTTTTTCTTTTTGAATTCGACCTTAACCAAACTTTACACAAATGTGTTCCTAACAAAGCCTCAAAGCATATCTAGGAACGGATGAAATCGGAACACTACGTCATAGGGCTGTCATACAAACAAACCTCCGGAAATTAGGCTTTAAGAAAAACTTTTTTCTTTATGAAACAATCTTAAGAAAACTTCACCCAAATGTGTTCCTAGTAAAGCCTTAAAACATATCTAGGAATAGATGGAATCAGAACATTATGTAATAGGGCTGTCATACAAACCAACCCCCAAATATATGGTTCATGTAAAAGAAACTTTTTTCTTTTTGAATCTTAACCAAAATTCACTCAACGCATCTTTCTAAGAACAGATGGAATCGGAAAACGTCATAGGGCTACGGTAGAAATTATTAACACAAAAGAAGCTTAAAGTGTCATTCAATTGTGATGGGTATTCAAATTTCGGCCGCGCCCGAAATTAGCCACTGTCTCGTTTTTGCTAATTTTTGTGTCCAGGAATGAAGCATTATTGTGTCATATTTTTATGTGAGAACCAATTTGAAGAGATTTTAGGTGTGTTTTTTTTTTGGTTATCCCGTGCAGGTTTGGGTAACGAAACTCCATATAAAAAAAATGCCAGCTGATCCACCTGTCATTTTTTTTATATGAAGTTTCGTTACCCAAACCTGCACGGGATAACCAAAAAAACACACCTTTTGTAAAGCACAACCTTGGAAAAGTTTTTTAAAAATCATGGTTTTAGGTAATTTTTGGCCGTAGAATCTAAAAATGGTATTTTTTTATCAAGTTCAGTTTTTGAGATATAGGCGAATTTGTTTTTGGTCCTTATACATTTCAAAGAATTAAAAATAAACGAAACTCTTTGTAGATATTGATTAAATGTTATAAGAACGTCTAAGTAATAATAAAAAAATGGTGAAAGTTGTTATTTGTACCTTTTTTTGTGTATTGAACCTGAGGACAGTTTTGTTTTTAGCCCCGATAGTATCTGCCATGTTACCGTGTTCCGATTTCAGCAATTCAAACATATAAACACAATCACAAACAGCATACAACGGAAATAAGCATGTGTGCAATTTCAGATCGATATGTATGTATACTCGTACTTACGGACAAAAGTATGACTCAACCTATAATCGCGTGTATTTGTACGTGTTTTTTGAAAAGTACGGTAGTTATCCATAAAAATCGTATGCCATTCAAAAGCTTGAGACCTCAGCTTTATTATGGTACAATTTTAACCAATATTTGGTGAGTACTTTTAAACTTATTGCTCTTTGAACGAAATCGTAGGGAAAGTTGTTGATGGTATATTGAGGAATACCGTTCGACTCCTCTAATCGGGCTGCCTTGAATTCTTCAGTGGACAAAGGGACTAGATTTCTGGCTCCGACTCTTCTCTTGAGCTAAGTTCAATGGGATTGATGTCTGGACTGCGTGCAGGCCAGTGTCGACATTTTGGCTTCATTCAAGAATTGCCGAGTGAGATGCGATGCGTGACACCGGGCATTGTCGTGCATCGAAGTGAAGATCTCGCCAATAAATGCTGCATAGGGCACGGAGAATATCGTTTACATATCGATCAGCTGTCAGCGCTCCTTCTCGGCCTCCTCCGGGCACAAATACGAGCTCCGTTTTCCCTCCAAGGAAATGCCAGCCCACATCATACAGGAAACGCCGCGCCGCAGTATGCAACCGTTTCAGTGAAACAGCACTGCGCAAATCGCTCACCCGAAAGCCTGACTCTGCATCTTCTGTCACTGCCATGCACACACATTCTCGACTCGTCAGTGAACAATACTGAGCTCCATTCCGTAACGCTCCAATTCAGGTGATCTCGAGTAAATAAGAGGCGCGCTTGTCGCTTCCCTTAATCGTCTCCTCACTGTCCGGGCACTGACGGATACTCCGCGAACACGCATCAGGTTACCAACAGGTAGCTAAGGTTTCAAACTTTGAAATCACATACGAATTTTATGGATAACTATTGTTCTTTTCGAAAAATACGTACAAATCTACGCGATTATAGGTTGACTCGATACTTTTGTCCGTAAGTGTATTTACATACGAGTACACCGCACGACAAATGCTTAGTTTCAGCGATTCTTCATAATATTTTGTTTCTGAAACTACAAAATATCAGAAAAATAACTGATAGTATAACCTGCAGAGACCCTTTTGCTTAAATTACAGTTATTTGCGACAATTGCTTAGGTTCAGGGACGATTTCACCGTTTTGAATGATTATTTAGATAAAAATATTTTGAATAAGCATTTAATAGAACAAATACTAAAAAACAACAGCAATAATTTTTACATAGTATTTGGTTTGGGCCACGGATATTCGGGACAATACGCAGCGAGCATCCGTAAAATCCGCTGCCTATCAGCATCATCCCCACTATGTTTCCTTTTATATTGCCAACTACCGAGTTTCCAGACTTTTATCGTGACCAATTTAATCATTTTATACACAAAAAATTAAACATTGATTGAACGAATACAACAAAAATGAAAAACCTAAAACTGGCGGCACTCTCATTGTGACAGAATCCTGCATTTATTAAGATTTCAACAGTTTTTTTTCCGTAATACAAGAATTGGGAATTTTACGTGTGAAACTGTCCATTTATTCGAGACTCGCTTGTTGAGAAAGGGCATAAAAGTACTGTCTGTGTCCAATTATGAGAGTGTCCGGCTATTAGAAATGGGTTTCCTGGTAAACTATGTGAAAAATAAAAGTTTCCGTTTATAAAAAATGTCCGGTTATTAGAAGTGTCCTTTTAGGGAAGTTTGACTGTATGCAGATGGTAAGGTAAGTGTAGGTAATGCTCCCAGAATTATTAACCTTCCGGCGGGCGCAATACTAATCCTAACACGATCGGGCGCAATGCATCTGACAGATTAAGTGCAGAAAATAGGATGAAATTAAGTTTCTGTACATTTCAGACTCTTATTTATTGTTGCATTGTTTTTTTGAAACAGTTCTACGAAATTTCAAAAGCAAATACTAGCTTAAAAAGTTTGATACCCTTCACATTTTCAATTTTCTAAAAATATTCCGCTTTCAATCGCTTAAATATTTAAAAAACCTCGAACAACTCGACCGGTTAAAAAATGTGAGCTTATTTTACTAAAAACACACTTTTGAACGATTTGGTGAGCCTAAAAGTCAACACAAAGTTATTACGCAATGTGAAGAGTATAACAAGTGTAAATTTTCATAGAAAACGAGAAAATAACACAATCGGGCGCAATACATCTGAGAGATTATTTCATCCCCTCCCGCCCCTCACGCATATGGTTAGGGACGATACCACAAATTATCGATACCAGAAAAGTACTCATTTGAGTACTCGGCATTTTTCTCCAAGTTCGGTAATTTGGTATGTCTATTAAAATATTGCATATTTTAGAGTGTAAGACGTTTATTTATGCTAATAAAAACTAAACCAAAATTCAATACCTATTTCATTTCCTTATACATTTATTCAAAGAGTAACTTAATCCTAAATTTCAAGTGTAACTATTATGTAAATATTTAAATAAGGCACAAAGTATTAAAACAGTGGTAGGCTAGGCCGATTGTCAAGAATTATAATTATTGTAATTAATTAAAGAAGTCCTTACTATCCAAATTTCCTAAAAATAACAATTTTTCCAAATATTTTGGCGACAATCTATTTCTAGCCTGCGACATTATTGTTCCAGTTTTTGAAAATAAAAACTCACTGGGAACCGATGTCGCGACCACCTGGAGATATACAGTGTGCATTTCAACCTCGCCGCTGCGGAAAACAACAAAACCTTTCATTCATGAGTCACACCACGCACCTTCTCCATCGCGTACCGTAGGGGTATTCAGCATTAGTACGACTTGTAATACTTCCGTCGTGCGCTACGAATTTTTGCGAAGACAGTGTTCGTATAGGCGTATTCAGCACCTGTGAGCTCCCATCGGGAAAGAAACGCTTCTACTAGGAGTAGTTTGTCAGCGGTTTCTTTACATTTTCAATTTTACTTCTTTTAGAAAGTGTTACCACCACCACCACCAAATTCAAAAAGTACTCAGTAGTTACTTGAATCAAAATCGTTTCGATACTGAGTAGTATCGAAAGAAAAGTATTCGATACGAAAGTAGTTGGTATCGAAAGAAAAGTATCGATACTTTACTTGTATTTACTAGTATCGGAACGTCCCTCCATATGGTATATTAGATAGAAACTGAAAACTGCTTTGGGTAGTTGATCGATAAAGATTAAGCTACTGTGAGTTTCAGATCTCTCCCTTTTCATATCGCTGATTGGCGCAACAAAAACTGGTCACTTAATCTGTCAGATGCATTGCGCCCGCCCGAAGGTTAAAGGACATAATTATAAAAGAACATAGAAAACCCATACTGAACGGTGGCTCATTTTGACTGTGACTCACTGTATTATAATTGTTGTATGCACAACCATTGTATAGTGCAGAAGGGCTATAGTTTCATTTATTTCATCAAAAATGCAAAAACAATAACAGACATTTCGACTTGCCAATATTGTGCACAATTTTATGAAACCCCCAAGTAACAATTCGTATGCTTTAATTTCAATTTCAATTCGTATCCTGTAACATTCATATAGTAACACAAAATCAGTTTATCGTGTGACATCGCTTATATAAGTATTTTGATGCGATAAAAACTCCTTAAAACACTTTTCGGAAAGCTTAAAAAGTTCTTATATAATCAATTCACGACCACATCCAATAAGACTTCGACAACACTTCTCTAAACGTTAACCTAAAAAGATGCTCCATTAAATATTTCTTTGTAGTCTTTATTGAATGACATAAACACACATGACTGAAATCAACACACACACATGCATATAATCTTCTATAGCACTGTCGATTTCATTTTTATACATAGTGTGACATTCGTGTGATCATCCAATAAATTGCTCAGCGTAGTTTTATAGAAGGATGAACTGAGATTTTTTAAAGAATTGACACTTACGAAGTGCTCTGGAACACCACGTTTCTTGAATTGAATTCATGGAAATATTGCACGAAACCAACATTTCCTCACTCATTCTTAACTTATGAATCTAATCTTAGCCCAGAAACTGGCTGCATTTTATTGATGAACGTGTGAATTTAATTAGCTTCAACTGATTGACATTTAAAGAAGAAGGTGCATTGCGGAGAAATGTTGAGCATTTCGATAGAAGCAACGAACCACTTGTAGTGTTTACGAGCAATGCTGACTATATGTGAGGTTGGCCGAGTGGTTAAGGCGTCGCGTCGGACTTGCTGGTTTGACGCTGGCTGCGGGAATTTTTTTTTTTCTTTTTTTTTCAAACGCGAGAAAATTACAGAAAATGATGACATAACACATAAATGATGTATGTCTTTTTCAAAGTGTAATTCAGTGCTACAATAAGGTTCAATTGTCTCAAAAATCGGCGCCAAATGCCATTATTGGACTATTATTCAGTGTTTATACCCTGTAAAGTGCCCCTATTATCGTTTGAAGAAAATATTCGACGAAGAATTATAGGGATGAAATTGTTACTTGGGCCGTTAGCCACACATTTTCCATGTCAATTCGACGTTAATATAAACATACCGGAAACGTCACTAAAGTAGCCAGTAAATTGCAATATGTTACAAGATTTCAAAAGGGAACTACCATATCAAATCATTCAAAAGCCTTCACTTTTGATTTCAATATGCAAACGGTAAAAGGCGTAACTTTCTTTGTGGTCTAGTTGAACATTTTTCACGTTTTTATTGCATTTTCTTTTGCAGTGTCATTGCGGATTCTAATACGTCCCTGATTGATATTGGGGACTATGTTTACAATTAAACCCAAACACACTTGCAGAATATTGCATGTGTTTGTTCCTATAACCGTACCTATTGGAATCCTTGAATTTATTGACTTGCCTTTTACTCAACTTTTGTGATCTTGTTCAGTTCAAATCACTATTCTTTTATGATCGCATCATTTTAAGTAGTAATACAGTAATACAATACGGAACATATACCTACCTACCTAAATTTGAAAAAAGGACAATTAAAGACGCTGGCGCAATCACGGGGTTCAAAATGGTTTGGAGCCGTATTTTTTTCGTTAAGGTAATTTTTTCGCATAACCTTCATACATGGTCCAGCATTGAAATCCATATATGTACATGCATGCAGCACGTACAAACATTTTGTACAAATTGCCCTGCGGTTCCACATATAAAGCCTAAAGTCCTCATTAATGCATATGCATGTCTCCCATGTCTCCCAATGGGAGCATAGAGAAATGCCCTTAAGGCATTTCATCGACACAACTGCAGCGGCCCTAGCGACTGCGACTCGCTCATTCCATATAAAGGTACATTTTCCTCGACACGACTGCACGACAGCGACTCGCTCATTCCATATAAAAACTCGTTTTTAAAATGAGAGAAAAAACGAGTTTTTATATGGAATAAGTTTTTATATGGAATGAGCGAGTCGCTGTCGTGCAGTCGTGTCGAGGACAACGTACCTTTAAACTCATTTTTCTCTCATTCTAAAAAAAAGTTTTTATATGGAATAAGCGAGTCGCTGTCGCTAGAGCGTAGAGCCGCTGGCGTCGTGCCGAGTAAAATAAACCTTTAATGCGCACCAAATTGGATGCATTAAAAGAAGAGAGTTCTACTTTTACCATTTATGTTCGATCACATTTTTTTTACCTAGGCAGTGGCGCACGTTAAACTTTTTTTTTTAAATCATTATATGTATGTATTATGTTCCCAGTATCAATGGCTTTGAGTTGATAAGCAAACTGCCTGCAATATCGTGACCTACTAAAGACATACGAATTAAATCACGGCAAAGGTCCTTAAGGAGCATTAACCAGAAATTTATAGCTGTTATCGTCCTTCGTCAACTTGCCAAATGCCAAGAGTTCTCTTCAAAGAGAAGACTAATCTATAAAAAAAATCTTTTTCAAAAGCATATTACAGTAAAGCGTCGAGTATCCGAACTAATGTCGACAAGGGTGGTTCGGATAAACGAAAGTTCGGTTAATCGAACTCCATAGAAAAAATAGAAAATAGCCCAATTATGAAATTGAGCTAGAAACTGAAAGCATTTAAAAAGACTAGAACTAAACAAAAATAAAAAATTCGAGGTTAATAAGCGATGCCAGACGAGAGATTGCTTCCTTCAAACCCTTGATTTTTCATTTAATTCGATGTCTGTCATATGAAAAAAGGTGATTGCCTGGTTCGGTTAATCGAATGTTCGGATAATCGACGTTCGGATAATCGACGCTCTACTGTAATTTCAAATGCCTATCGAAGAATAAGAATTGACTCGCAGCCGAAAGTGAAATTGGATTGGTCATACGTTGCGGAAGGGAGATTACTTCGATACTGGTCGCGCTATGCAATGGAATTCCTTCTCCCAAAGAGGCTGACAAAGGGATCACCTTAAAATCAAGTGGCGCAGATCTATGAGTGAAGAATGTACGTTGTACGTGACTAAGGAACACTTGGGGTCAATTACGATACATTTTGTGCCAGACCGTACACCATGCGAGTATGAAAAGTAGACACGGGCGTGGTCGAAATTTGGATAGGCTTCTGTTTTGTTTTGGGTTAATAGCTTCCGATTCCTCCATATGAAGTGTTTTTGAAAATAGGGCTTATAGAACATCAATAGGGAAGCATTCTTGTGACCATGGTGAGGTTTGTTGTAGTTTGTACATTTGGCGGTGCTCCTTGTACGTCTATAGTAACGTGTTTGGATTTAAATTAAAATTGTTGATAGCTAGAACGTTGAAATTTTAACCAGCGACAATTGCGGTGCTTTACGACTGAATTTTTATTCAAGAGCTCGCAAGTTATTGTAGCAAATGTTGGCGCCAGATTGCGGAAGGCTGAAGTTTTTCTAATTTGAGAAAAATCACTCACAAATATGTACCGAAATTCAAACATTGCCTATAACATCAAAGTGCGATTATCTGTTAATATGTTAAATACACATCGGCCCCATGACTGACGCAATGCGCATTATGATATGGTAAGCTGACCATACGTACAGCATTTTGCTGTACAGTACAGCATTTTCACCTGTCGTACAGCATTGGGAAATGTACAGCAAAGTGTACAGCATTCGCCATCCCACACAATAACTCACTCAGTGTCGGTTACTCGTACATATTTATCCATAATTTAAACTTTAAACATACTTATAGCATGGCCGTTCACACTGGCTATATAATGCTTTAAGCTTATTTATTGGATAAAATGTATGAGTAAACGGTATTCAGTCTTGTCTGCTTTTAAGGTGTAAAGTTTGACTCCTGTAGGTACCATGTACGATCGATGTTAGTGAAATAATTGCCATTTTTTGTTTGGCAATCGTTCATTCTCCATATCTCGGAACCCTTCTCTGTCTTTCTAAGATCTGGCAAACTTGTAGAGCTTTGGCGCTCACATTTGCTACAAATGACACGGTCTATCCGCGTTCCGAAGTCACGGCTGCTCAAATCGCATTTTGAGTTTTCAAAAATTTTCGAAAATTCTTCATAAATTGGAAATTCCCTATACACCTCTATAGGTAAAAGCATACTAAAGAAAGGACTCTGCCAGGGGTTTTTAGATAAAGGTTTTTTTCCCCCAATATATGCTTCGAATCAGTTAAATTGGCGAGCCTAGGGAACCGGCGTAGCCACTAATGTAACAATGAAGAATTGCATACTCTCCTCAAAAATATTTCAACCAGGATAAGCAACCCTTCCACCATCCTGGAGGTTCTTCTTAGACTCCACTCCGTAGCTACCATTTTATGTGTATAATTTTATTTCGAGTACTCTTCCCTGTTAAGTTTTTCGTCTTAAAACATACGTTTGTGCTTCAAATTCAGATAATTTTTTATCAAGGAGTGGCGTAGATAGCTTTTCAGAAGAGATCAGTGATCAGTATATTTTTTTTCGGCACAGGAGAAAAACATTAAATTGAGGAGTTCTAAATAAGGAATTTAACGTATAGTCACCACCATATTGTTTCAATATTTTTTACCGAATAAAAATTTCCTTTGGTCGTTTGAGGTCTACTGACGAGATCGAAAATGGACTGGGGCTTGTAGGTTTTGAAATTGTTTCAATTTTGCTTGTTAAGCTGAAATTCGGAAAGAAAAGGTTTGACATAGTGAAATAAATATTGTATGTCGAACAACGTAGCATAATCCCCACCTTAATGTTGGTATACCTACTTAATTGAAGTTGGACTTGAGACTCCTGAATGATACGCGGACGTTTAATCCCGTCAGGCGACAAAGCATCCTAGGAAGAACTGAGAAGTGTATAGCATCGCCTGAAATTATCAGTATGCAGAATACGTTCTATACCTTGAAAGTTAGATCCTGGCAGGTTGAGGATGAATTTAAAATTAAAGGTTCGTCTGCAATACCGAGTGCAAATGTTAAGAATCGTTCCCACACTGGAGATGGATGCGGTCAAAATAGGCCTCAGTGAGTGGTTTGTCTGAAGCATACAATAATGTTCTGCAGAACGTGGAAGCAGGACGTAGAGACTCTGATACCGCCCCCGTGAAGTAATACCGAAGATGGTCTGGCGGATAAGTGAACGAGATGGTTGTGATTTTATTTGTTAAAAATCTTACATAACTGCATGCCTGGTAGCATGATGCAGTATTGTTTACGCAAGTTAGTACAACATGAACATGTATCCTAATGCCGCTAGAACCCTAGTGTTGCTGTTGTTGCTGATTTTTGATATAATGCTAAGTTTTCTTGGTAAATTCCAGCTGATCTGCTCTTGTGGTTATTATTCTTTCTCCAAATCAGCGGGCGTGAAGGGGAGGGGCTGAGGCTTTGCATAAAAACCGAATACTGCAAGTATGTGTACAGCATTGGATCGTCTGAAGTCTGGTCAGCTTATGATATGGTCCATACTGAGACACCTATCGCGCTAAATTACCTACAAGAATGAGATACATTTGGACAAGCTGTATTCTTTTTTGTTTGTGGGAAGTTTGTTTCAAAAATACACGGGATGCACAAAAACGGATCGAATAATTTCGCAGCTCCATATTTTCAGTCATTGATCAAAATTTCGCCTTTGCAGTTTTTATCACCGCCGTCTCTATATTAAGGCCGCAATGTAGAAATCTTTCGCCTACTGTTTGCACTGTTTTGTTGTTACTTTTAATGACGTCATATGCTTGTTGTTGCTGTTTGTTCGTGTAAATCCAAAACTTAGTAGGCAAACTGTGACCAGGGCCGGCCCTAGGGGTAGGCGAACTGGGCGGTCGCCCAGGGCCACCACATTTAAGGGGCCACCACTCTCAAGGGACCTTCACTTTCAAGGGGCCACCACTCGGAAAGGGCATCACTTAAAAGGGGTTCCATGCGACACCCGTTTGAGATATATACTTGAAATAAATTAAAGTTAATATAAAGAGAAATAATTATGATGTCACTTTACTTATAAAAAAACCTGCCACAACATTTTCGAATTACGGTATTCGGATCCTTGAATTTGTGCTCTCTTAACAGACCACGTGAAAGCTAAGCATTGCTGCCATACACAAATTTTAAAATCGAGATTAATGACTGGAAATCTCATACTTCTTCTTTACAAGACGTGACACCTTTAGGTCACAAGAAGTTTGAATTGGTGTTTATCATGAATAACGTAACTGCACAGACGTTAGACCCATGAGGACAAATGAGGATTGGAGTTTCCTGCATTGAAAACCGTCGGAAGCATTATTTATAGAAACACAATGCACCGCCTGTACAAAATTATTGTCTAGTGCAGTGCTTCCCAAACGGGGTTTCGTAGAACACTAGGGTTCCGCGACGACTTCTCAAATATTGGAAATGAGTAATGTAGAAATTACAATTAATTGAAAATACAAGGAATGCATAGAAAAATTCCACAAAATATTTAGGCTGCCAACTGAGCACTCCGGTGACTTTCAATAATTAACGTAACTTACGCAAACTCATGAAACTCACAAGAACAATCAGATGGATGAAATTTTGAATGTTTGGCGTGTGAAAAGCAGTTATACAGTTGACAAAAATTTGCAAAATGTCAGTTTTGTTTCCAATTGGAAGAAATGGTTGGAAACCATTAAAGATATGCGTAGGTAACCCAAAATACATTTGTAAAAATTTGCGATTTTTTAAATGCTAGAAACATGGTCAAGAAAGAAGATTGGAATTCCACAGAAAAGGAGGTGATTGAAAAACAGCCAGTGACAGCAGCTCACAATATTTTAATAAAACGCTAAATAGTTTTTATAAAGCTTCAGTCAAAGAATTAAAAGGGAAAACATTCAGCCAATCAAGATCAGATACTTCTTTTTTTGTGTATTAGTCATGAAGTAGGGGCCACCATCATCCATTTGGCCCAGGGCCACCATAGTGCTAAGGCCGGCCCTGACTGTGACGGCATGGAACGGCTGAGTTACGGCCTTGATGTATCTAGATGGCGTTGTTTTTATTCACCAAAGGATTGTGCAAATCATAGCAAAGATGATTGAATACACTTTTACAGTCGTCCAAAATCATATTATTCGGATTAGTCAGGTCACCGAAAAACACAAATGGCTGCTCCTCCTCACCATAAAAACACAGCCGTCCGCACACTTGTTTCTCGAGGATTACATTCGCGTTCGAACTCATTGCGCGTACTGCCGTTTCTATGACAAATGGAAATCTGTGGGGTACAAGTACACGTAATTACTCACATTAGTGTTACAGGGTTAAGGGCTGAATTAAGATCGAGAGTGAAATTTTTCGCTCAGGGATTTTATCAATAAAAATGGATACTTACTGTCGTGGAATATGTCACAAACGGTGGGGAATTCCATAAGCTACAATCCGAGACCAGTTCCATAAATCTCCTCGGCCATTTTATGTATTATTTTTCGATTCCCCGGTCCTTTGAAATTTCACGGTGAAATGACCGGGGAATCGGAAAAAATACGTAAAATGGCCGAGAATAATTATGGAACTGTATTCGGATTGTAGCTTATGGAATTCCACAGCATTCCCTACATATTCCACGATAGTAAGAATTTTCATTGAAAAAATCGCAGCTGCGAAAAATTTCACTCTCGAGGTCAGTACTAGGCTTTAAGCTTTAAGTGCTGTATAGATGTAGCCAACAGGGACGACTTCTGAAACGATGTAATAAACATTTCCAATTCCATCCCTGAAGCAAGAGCGCAAAAAGCGGATAAGTTTGGAATTGAATCTCTAGTAACAATATCCACTTGCAGTGGATGCACTATTGCAACAAATCCCGATACGAGATGGTGTTATCACAACTGCTAGGGATAGTGATGACACAAAATAGGGTAGTGAAAGAGACCACCAGTAGGAAGGACGAGAGCTTGTGAATGCAATTTATACGGAGGGAACTTGAAGCTGCAGGAGTAGCATTTGTTGTTATAGTGTAATGGTTAGTTTCATCTAAATTATTATTGCATGCCTGAAATGAATTATTCGATTCTTTTTTTTTGTAATCATTAAACAACTGGTCGGTTGTATTTAAGTTCTGAGAACTTTTTGAAGGTAATACTGCGGTTGTTCTTCTGGTTCTTCTTTATGGAACAATAGCCAGACGTCGGGCCTTCCTTGGTCACTTGAATGGAGCGCATCTAGTGGGCGTTCTCGCCAGTGGCGAATCGTATGCAATAATACTGGGGGTTTACAAAAAAGAAAACTACATATATGACATCAACCCCTCAAAATCAATTTTAAAGTATACTTAAGACTACCTACTTTGAATTAAAATTATTTTATGTCAAAGCATAGTCCATACATACGTACATACTATTTTTTTGCAAAAATGACCATACTTCCTGCCTGTTTCCATCCTGATTTTATAACTAAAGAATCACTACGATTTTCACATAACAGTCAAGAAATCCATAAAATTTTACGAATCAGCAGCATTAAATTAAGCTGACCAGACGTACAGCATTTCGCTGTACAGTACAGCATTTAGACCTATCGTACAGCATTGAGGGGCGTACAGCAAAATGTACAGCATTGGAGTACATACAGACTTAACGCAATTGAGCCTCATATGATCAGGGTTGTGTACATACCTCAAAGTATTTCTCTATCGTACGATATTAATGATAAGCCTGCAGGGCCGGCTCTACTATATGTGCAGACTGTGCACTTGAACAGGGCGCCAACCGAAAGGGGCGCCAAATTCGCAAATCCAATATGCCTTTAAGATCAAGACTTCCTTTAATGACAAATGCATGATGATCAAATCAATTCTCTTCTCTGTTGTATAGCATTTATTTATATATATTCGTCGTCCGCGTATTGTACATATTAAACGAACTAGAACTGATTCAATTATTATCTGAGGGTGTGTTTTCCCAAAGATCCTTATGGTTTTCCTTCATTGCCTCCTCCACATACCAGAATGTAAGCGTTTTTTGTATAATATGCATTGTTATTGGACCCACAGCCCACCGCATAGAGCAACCAGTAGTACCGCGCGGAATCTGTGAATCCCTGTGACGACGACTTGGAAAAGTACGCGACGGGATGGCAGTGGGGCGCTGTTCTCCTTTCTCCATAGTCTCTGATCACTGAGGGAGAAAGAACGATAATAGCAAACATCTTTGGATTTTGCATAGGATAGTTGGGGATGGCCCCCTGATTATGGGAAAAAACTCCTCACTGATTGGAGATCCGCAACCTTGAAAAAGTTGTTTAGTGTTTTTAGCGATTATTTCAAAAACGGCAAAAAAAACAGACAAGTTTACAACCTACAGGTGCCTCGAGAGTTTTGGATCTTCGGCATTTTATTGACTTCTTATTGTCTTAGTGTCAAATGGAGATTTCTTCATCCAGCGAATGCACTTACCTTCAGAAAACCTAACCCCGGGGTTGCAACACTAGCTGGTTACTCGGGTAACAACCTACAGCCACCTTGATGGGCAAGGACCATGGTCCCCTTCGCGTACCCATGCCCGAGGTACACTATTCGCTGAAGACTTTTCTATAGCAGGTCTGATCCTCCTTCGGCCTCACATAAACACTCAGACGTGCATGTCCCAGGCTCGTTGAACCTGTTGTGACTACTCGTCTGCTTAAAGCAGACTCGTAGCGCTGCTCAGGTACGTGGTAACGAAACTCACCAAAGACCTGTGTCCCACTACACAGCCGCGCTGTGTCATAGGGACCCAGACCCCCCTGCGGGAAAAAGATACAGACAAAAAAATATATATATAATGGAATTTTGAATCTATATTATGTACCATACTGTAAAATGAATTATTTTTTATTTTTTTGCAATAAATAAATATTATTATTATTATTATTAAATGGTTCAGAACAAAAATAACTACATAAAACTTCTTTTGCAACCATATACCTATAATACATTCGAAATTTATTGTAAAATTCGGCGCTAGACTATTTCTGCTCCAAATATTATGTTGCATTTTTCGTTCTTAAACCATTTGTGTGTATCTTTTGCCGTAATTGAAATAATTGCTAAAAACTCAAAAATGCCCGTCTTACCCCTTTTTTAAGGTTGCGTACCTAAAATCGGGAAGGACTTTTTTTTTCCATATTCAAGAGCCATCCCCAACCATCTTGCAAAAATCAAAAGATGTTTGAATTTTGCCGACCGAATATCGTATTCTTCTTAGACAATAATTGAACATACTTCGGCTGTCCGTCGATTGGGCTGTTTACGGTATTCGCATTCACTTATCAAGACAAAGTTTAGTTGTAGAAAAAAAATTATGTTGAGGTAAAAAACATCGATGGTTGAAAACCATCGATGGTGAAAACCATCGAAACGCGAACCATCGATGGTGAAAAACATCGATGGTAAAAACATCGACCATCGGACCAAAAACATCGATGTTTTCGAAACATCGATGTTCGATGCTCATCCCTAATACTTATGGCACACCAGAATTACGCCTCCATCTTTTCTCTTTTCTATAGGATAGGATAGGAGAGTCCGAAAGAGGACAGGAAAAATATTAAGCATATTTATTGCTGTCGATATGTGCTCTAATTTTGATAAAAGAAATTTACCGTTATTGGCTTTAGTTAAACAAAACCAGTGTCGGGGCTGGAGGGTATGAGATGTCAAAATACATATGCCGACCAGTGTATATATATTGAAAGATAATAATAATAATAATAATCTCTATCTGTTTCCCAACCATTAGTCCGCGGAAAGTTTTTTGAGGTCCTTCGAACAGTCTCCACGAGACTAAATCCAATTCTGTTAAAAAATATGATTTCTAGAAACAGAAGAAATCAGAAGCTTTAATGTTTTTTAACCCTAAATTACTAACAATACGTAAAATTGACGTGTTTGCTCACATTATAATGTGTATAAGCTGTTCCACGAGTCTGGTTGACTACTCACTGCAGCAGTGCTTTCCTCAGTTAGTTGTTGTATGTCCATGTGAGTGGCAGCATCCTATTTGTGGTCTATGGCGGTAAGCTTAGCAATGTTCTAGGTGCTACTACCTATTTGACGTGTAAATAGTAATACCAATAGAAAATAGCATGTAATTTATACGTCTTGTAAGTAATATAAGTGCATTTTCCGAGGGCATATTTTGGTCAAATAATTTTTGTCTGTGGCACTGAACAATGATAAGCTCGGTAAAATATGTAAACTGGGAAAGCGACTGTAGGAAAATATGAACACGTCAAAATTACGTGTTGTTAGTAATAACGCCCTAACCGGTCATGTTAGTATTCCAGGGTTAAAGGAGGTACTATTACATACTAAATTTAGTCCAAAAACTCATTGACTTAAATATCCATTCATTCTAAAGACCCTGCTGCCAGAATTCAGTATTCAAATCTGGTGCCTTGCCTTGCATAAAATTGTCTATTTCATACTTAATTTGTAAAAATCGGCTACCACCTTCAGGTTCTAAGTCGTATTTTTGCCAAACCTTTTTTTAACCACAATTGTAATTGGTTGTGACCCGTAGTAATTAAATTTCAGAAGTTACAGGTAGGGAAAGACTACTATAAAGACAATTAGAATTTTGTACGAAAATTTATAGCAATGGCGCGTTAGGTCCTTTATCGCAGTAAGCATGGCTGTTTCCAAGATGGTTGTTATCAACTGTGCAGCATAATCTATTTTTATAAGAGGTGTGCCAAAAAAACGCAGCATTTTAATTGCAAAAAATACTGACATTAATTTTTAGGAGGGACTTTTTTATTGAATAATAAAGCACACCCAGTAGGGGGTATAGTTTTTATAAGCCTTGGTTTGCTGTAATTTTTCATGATTATTTACTTTATTTCGGCTAAATTCTGGGATTTTTTCGTTCAATTTTGTGAACAACATCGGGACATCCTAGCGCAAGTTTTTCTACCTAAATTAGCTAATACTGTTTAGGGTGTAATATGGTTTCCAAAACAAAGCTAGTGGAAAAAATCACATTTCTTCTCTGAATGAGTTTGCCCTAGATCAAAGGTTCCTACCGACAACACACATAAGCACACTACC
The DNA here is from genome assembly GCA_949715475.1 of Microchrysa polita. NCBI lineage: Eukaryota > Metazoa > Arthropoda > Insecta > Diptera > Stratiomyidae > Microchrysa > Microchrysa polita. The sequence goes on from OX454416.1 coordinate 63,604,485, forward strand.
TACCGTAAAAGGAAGGAAGAGATTCTAGACTACAACAGAAAATTTTAACAACATTTATGCATAATGATGATGAAAAAGAGCGCTCGTGCTAGCAGTTTTGAAGGCTCATGGCCCAAATTTCATACAACACCCTATTCTGTGTACTTTACGAAGCGTTCTTTTTGGAACACCCTTTATTATGGAGCACAGGAAAATAATACTCACTTTTCCATGTAGGGCAGACGTGTCAAACTCGCGGCCCGCGGGCCACATGCGGCCCGCCTTGCGGTTCTGTGCGGCCCGCGGCCATGTCGAAGCAGCACAATGTGTATCAATACAAAAATGTTGAAATTGGTAAGGTGAACAAATTAAGCCGTTGAAATCAAGTCTACAAAAATTACTAAAACTCGTCAGTGGCTTATGCAAGATTATTTTCGGATTTTTTCTCCAAATACTACCAACAATTTGAGGTTGGTTATTTGATTTTATAAGACAGCTCATCTTTTTCGTACAGGACAATACTAAGTATCTTCATGAAACTGTTCTGTCCCGAAATGCAGGAAATAAAAAATTGGTTGGCTTTACTAAACATGAATTGAGAATTATTTGGAAAAATGGCAAAGCTTTAAAAACTACAGAAATCTTGGAATTGTTAACTAAATCACCTGGATGTGAAATTACAACATAATAATCACATGTGCCTGATTTTTAGACCTATACTTATCATGTATTGGTGCATGAGTTTGTACCATATCGCAAACAAATTATTGTCTCTTTTAGCCACCATTCTGCTTAAATTAATTTAATCCGACTATTTTGTTTTTTTTTTTTGTGACCTGGATGACTAGTGCTAAAATTTTTTTATCATCTGTCCCAAATTTGACGCAAATCATGTTATTCACAAAAAGTGATTACTTGAAGCTCAATCATATTTTCACGTTTTCGCTTTTTGCCTTAATTGTTTAATGTTCTTGAAGTACATTTTCCAAAGGTGGAAGTTCTCACAGATAATCCCGAAGCCGCTAACAGTGATTCCCAAACGGGAGGCGCGCCCCCCTAGGGAGGCGTGGCGGTGCGGGCACAACTCAAATATTGATACCTTTAATAAATTAGGGCTTGCTTTGCTTGCCATAATTAATTATGGTTTTCTTGCGAACTTCTTTCGAAATAATGTACACTAGGAGGTAATCGGCTGTTGCAAAGCTTTGCAAAATGGCAAAAATTGTATTTTCGTCGATTAATTCGCTGCTACAAAATCCATTTGATGAACACCGCTGAGAATATTTTAGGTCGAGAAAAAAATAAAAAATCTCTTGATACGGCTGATATAGTCTTTAAATGTGTTTTTTTAAATAACAGTTACGGATTTTGGTCACTCCAGTAATATTAATTTTGCTCATGACGAAATTCAGGATGCGGAAATCATGATAAAAGTTTTTGAAATTTTCCTCCTGCAGCCCACCTAAGCCTGAGGAGAGTCTTATTTGGCCCGGGCCAGGTTTTGAGTTTGACACCCCTGATGTAGGGGGTGCATGAAACTCGACACTGTTGCATTCTCTTGAGGAGCAACAACCAAACGATGCTGTGGATACTTCAGATCGATTTTCGTCATTACGAATGGTGTGAGTTTTGGTCAAAATTGAGGGTACAGCATTGGTCCCTTAAGGATCTGGTCAGCTTACATTAAATTTTTCCACAAAATGCTTTTCCATCGCAAAGTTCAGACGAGGCAAACCTACTAGAATATTTATCATTAATTTTTTGTCCTTAGAAAAGTTCTTGTCAAAAAATTTCTAAAGTTAAACATAAAATCTCTACTCATTTTTATATTCTTTCATTGAAAATACTCACCCAAAATTCATATATACAGTAAAACTTCGTTATAACGCTCTTCTGGGGTCTAAGCTAAGCCAAAAAAGCGCTATAACCGGGGAAAACGCTATAGCCGGGAAGTCCAAGAATTTATTATTGGATTGATACATGCAATTAAATAGTAAGGAAATGGCAATCAATTGATTACTGGTTAAAAAAAAAAAACAGATATTTGTGTTTGTTTTAGACTGGCAATAGACTGCAGCAACACTGAGGTTTTCAATTTATTCTATAGAGGAAAATTGCTCGAATCTTCTTTATTGTAACTAAGACTGCAAATGTTTTTGGCATGCTTGACGCCTCTTTCTTGTTCTCTTCGGTGTCGACGGATGCTGATGCAATTACGAGATCTTCAATTATACTTTCAATTGTTGTTATGTCTTTTCTTTTCCAGGAAATTTGACCTTGATGTGAATTAACGGAACAACTTGTGCATCATGGTTTTCTTTGTGATTATTACAATGTAAAGATAGACTCTGTGTCGTTCTCTCTGTGTCGTGCTCTGTGGCCGTGATCGTTCGGTCGCCACTCTGTGAAATAGACACTCGTAGAGAAACGAGTTTCCAAACTCGGCGCGACTCGATAAGAAATATTCTTATCGTAGAATAATAAACTAACAATGCGACTAGGAAGTGGTATGGCTGACAACTGTATCACACTCCGAATTCAGTTGTCTCTGTAACGTTGATGACTACACACGGTAGTCATCAACGCACCATGCTCCACTAGGACTTACGGTAATGAAGAAGAAGAAAGATGGACTACGTGCTCAATGAATTTGACAATATAATTTTTTTTACGAAAATGAGACTGGGAAAAGAGCGTTATAACCGGGAAACAGTAACGTTATAACGAATCGAAATTCCCTATAATTAATGCTAGAGACCGGGACCGAAAAAAAGAGCGTTATAGCCGGGAAAACGTTATATCCGGGAGCGTTATAACGAAGTTTTACTGTATTCGGTTCATCACCAAGTGGTGCGCTATGCAGGTGCAGGCTGTGCACGACTTATTTGTGCACAAATTCTAGTGTAAATTTTGCACAATTCCCTCGCCCCGAGAACCCATCACCCCATCACTGATTTTGGAGCGAGTCCACCACTTCATATGACTTTGCACTCGAGACATAGATTCAATGCATGGCTTGGGTATATCGTATGTGCATATATGTACGTACGCTTCTTAGAGTATGTTGCGTCGGGTGGTTTGTTCTGTTTTGTGAAGTGTATTATTTAGCGAAGATATTTAGCACATTATTTGTTGATATGGTTGTTTTATCAGGGGTGCACGTGCACATGTGCAGATATGAGCGAGCCGCCACTGGTTCTCACCTACTGATTGCGGCGGCTATCGATCCCTTGGTTGTTCAACGCAAACTGGATCCGTCCACTCGTTGCGCGTTCATATGCTTATTGTACATGTAATTCTCATTAAATCGTTGTGCATGTTTGGCCCATTGTTATCGCTGCAATTTCTCGATTTTCGTCAGATGTACATAGCTCATCGTACAGCTGATACAACTCATGGTTGTTTGTACTGGAGGGCATTCGGTTGCTGAGTGGTAGATGCGACACTCTGAAGTTGTCGAAGCGTAGGTTCGAATCCCACTGTTACGATGGATGTTTGATTGTCTGTAACAATGATCCTACGGCAGCCGGTTCTTCAATGTAAATCGTCCCGGGGCTACTTGTTACAACGATCAGCTGGCAAAACACCCCTTTGATTCAAGAAAGAAATCTCAACAATGGTTGTATCGGATGCAACATTCATCTCGTTCACGAACGGTCCCGAAGATTCTCCGGTGAACCTTTTGCTTGAATATGCCCAACAAATCCTCAAAGATTTTGGGTTAGTTAGTGGTTCGTTTCGCAGCCAGAGCAGATCGATTATTGGAAGGATCGAAAGATGACACATTCATAATGAACTGGTTTCAGTCGCCTGGAATATTACGAGATATTTGGGAAACTAGACAAAATATGCAAATAAAAAGCGCACAACTCATTATATTTTCATGTTATAATATGTATTTCGTAATGGAATATACATAATAGTATGTAAGTGATTATTGACCATACATAGGGTTACAACACCTCAATATCCTATTGATAATGAAATTCACACATCAAATTTGCATTACATATTTCACTTGCGTAGTGTCTATCATTAAATTTAAAATTACATATAACTAGTTTGCATTTACGATCATCAACTTTGTAAAAACACGAAGAAATCGCCATCATGACTTCAGGATTATTAACAATTTCGAAATCCTAAATGCAGACCCTTAAATATTTGTTTCCTTGTTAAAAGGATTGTATTTTAGTAGTGATACGATTTGTTGCTTTAAAAGCTAATTTGTTGTTTATTTCGATTCGACCGTAGCTTTCTCTTCGCTCTTAACCGCTTCCGTTTTTTTCTCTGCCTTTTCCTTAGTCGGTTTAGCAGGTGTCGTTTTCTCGGCACTTTGATCTTCTTCTTTTACCTCTTCCGCCTCGTCAATAGCTTCAGCGTCTTCACCGCCACCATTCTTTGGATTTTCACCTGTCTTGAAACGATCGTATCTAAAATTATGCGAAAGAAAAAGAAAGTTAGATCTGGTAACGATTTGAACATTTTCGTTGGGATTGTTTGACAGATCTTGGTCGTTTTAGTAGTAACTGGCTGCTGACGTGAAAGGGGACTCAAACCCACGGCCAGTAATTTGGAGGTAGAGACAACGCCTCTACACATTGAACTACCGAAAGCCTCGACAAATCAAGCATTTACACGACAAAGCGTTAACTAAAAGATGGTGCCTACCTTTCAATATTTATGTTCAACACAGATCCGTCTTCTTCATCTTCGTGATCACCGTCCGGTCCAACTTCGCGCAACAAATCACCCAAATCTTTATCGACATCCTCCCAAATTTTATCTTCGCCGCCTTCTTCATTCTCCTCGCCATTTTCGTTAGTCTTTTCCGCATCAGCGCCTGCCTTTTCGCTTGCTTCCTTCTTCTTTGCCTCTTTGAGCTCATTCGCCTGACGTATACTCTGAATTTTCTTGAAACGCAGGAATGCCTTCAAATGTGTACGATTGGCACAATGCTTCTTGATGATCGACTCCTCGTCCTCCTTCAGTGGGATGTAGTAGCGACACAAATCGCAATACATTGTTTCCGTCTTCTTCACATGATCGGCGCCGACGTCGACAACTTTCGGTTTGCCATCCTCACCCTTTTCTTCGCCATCAATTTCGCCGACAGAATCAACGGTGGTGAAGTTGTTGAGATCGACTTCCTTTTCAAAGTCGCTGCTGTCGCTATTGGCCGATTCGTCGTTGCGTGCCTTTTGCTGAAATCAGAAAAGAAGCTAGACTGGTTAGAAATGTTCATGTGATATCAAACTAGTTGATTAACTCACCCGAATGTGATCCAGGGAACATCGATGACTCTCATAGACCATTGGGCTCTTGAAAGCAATGTGACACGTACTACAGTACGGCATCAGGAATTTTTTCATGGCGCGATGGGCCTCCGACTCCTGATGTTTGGGCTTCTGTTGACGATAGTTCAGTCGACACAACATGCAATATTGCGGCTCAACCTTGGCCAATTCTTCTTTGCACGTCTCCTCAATATCACGCTGAGCGTTACGTTGATTCATCCTCATTTTGGCCAACTTAGTCTTTTGACGTAACGCCAAGCGTCGCATTGTTACCGTATGCATTCTCGAATACAAGTGATTCTCGTAGTCCTGCAGAGAATGTAAACACCAGCACGATTAATACATGGAAGCATGCGAACAGTATAGATAGAATTACCCTGAAAGTTCGATGAGTTGATCGGCAGTGGGGACACACCAGCTTGATGAACGTTTTCTTTGGTCGATGATGCGTTAATTCTTCTTCGTCCTCTTCGTCTTTTTCCTCAGCGTCCTCTTTTTTCTCGTCATCATCCTCGACATCGCTACCCTCTGCTTCATCAACCTCCTCCTCTACATCGCCGTCCTTAACCTCTTTTTTAATATCTTTCTTAATTTCAGCTTTCTCGTCCTCTCCGTTCTCTTCGTCGTCGTCACCTTCTTTTGTCTTGCTCTTATCGGCGTCTGTGTCTTTGTCGTCATCGTCCTTTTTGGACTCCTCTTTCTTTACGCGTTTAGGGACAACCTTGCGGAAAGTGGATACATCCCCCCTTCGTTTGCTACGCAACGAACTGTTTATGGAAAAATTTCATATTTGGAAGAGGAAGAATAAAAATGTGTTTACAATGTTGAAAGATGTTTTTTTTTCTAAAGTGATGAAGTAGTACTGTACAGATTGGCACATTATTCAAGGGAAGCGTCGGGAGATCTCGTTCATATTTTGCAAGCACCCTTTCATCGTTGGCTTCACACGCCCGCCTCAGTTTTTACTGTTAGTTTTAGTCGTAGAAACGATTGTTTGATGGGCCAACGTAAATTTCGAATTGAATTTCTAATCAGATCAAATCAAATTACACAGAAAACTCGACTCTTGTCGCAATAGTTTCTTTTTGCAAGTGCGCGGCTTTGATTAATTATATCAAAATCATGGAATAGTGTGTGCGATACTTGGAATCGCAACAGCAATGTGGGGAGCCAAAAATGCAAATGGTGTTGTATGTCGGCATTCAAAACGACTCCATTGTTGCAACAATGACACAACATTTATACACACCCAGAAGATCCGCGACTCTTTCGGGACTAGATACACAATTAGGAAAATGCAAAGATACTCTACCTCGTCAATTTGGCAATTTGAATGCGACGTGTCTTCTCTCGCTGCTCGGCCATCATCAACTTGCGGCGCATTATTCTCAAATCGACGGATTCTCTTCGATTTATTCTCAACGGTGGTCGTCCGCTTGTTCTGTGCACTGACGACGTTCCACCACGACGAACAATATGACTGCTGCGCGGCGGCAAACTCTTCGGCGGACCCATCGAGTCGTTGTTGGCGCTCGAATGCCTGTGCGAGGAATCCTCACGACGATGCGCTGACGACGATCGTATTGATGGCGGAGGCGGTGTTTGCCTGCTACTGCGACTAGAATCATTCCGACGATACGACGACGAGTAACTTGAGCTTGGCCTTGAATCCTATATAACAGGGAGGAGGAAAAATTGTTGTTTTGGTTTTTGGTGTTTTTCTGATCAAATCACATCAAATCAATCGTCCACACATTTAGGATGTTTTTTATTTATGTACTTTTTGCATTTATTATATGACACACGACTGAACGCGTTCGGCTTTTTCATATCTTGGTTTGGATACCACATGCTTTGCATTAGGACTAATTCATTCAACTGAAACAACTAACCACTGCGTCTATCGGCTGCTAATTGTATTTGTCATATCACCATACAATACCATTCGGTATCTGTTTGTCAAACCCAAGCTCAATTACAGAGGTTTTGTGTAGAGACTAGATGGGAAATTGATTGAAATATTTCGATTCTGCATTCGTCACACAATTGCACAATTCGTACACATCATACGAGCTTGTGATGTGCTCAGTTCTGTAGAGTACTTTGGGAGACATTTTCAAAATGTTTTCATTTCAAATGTCTTTTGGTTTCAATCTATTTCCGCCTCGTACGGGCTCTCATCGTGATAAAATATTCATTTTGGTTTTGACTATATTAAATTATATGTCATTTAACACATAAGAGCGCACATATTCTGGCTCCGCAGTTTACGATTTTTTTATATATTTCATTTGATAAAAATAATTGTCTTTGGCGCGTGATTGCGTCTTTCTAGACCATTTCTAAATTTCTATTCGTGTAAATACAAAACAATGCAAAGATTGATTAAAATCAACGAAAATCTAAAGTAGCAAAAATAGTATGTACATATTAGGAGAGGAAAACATGTTCATGAACAAAGATCAAATGAAAGGCACCGGCAGCAATAACGTGTCTTGACTTACCTCGTAGCGGGACCTTTTACGATCGGGTGAACGATCTCGCGATGTATTCTGAAATCAAAAAAATAAATTTTCGCAAATTAACATCAAGCAGAATTTTGTAGAATTGTTTTGGATGCTTACCCTATGCGATCTTTTATGATCGTCATGACGATCATGCCGTGACGGTCCGCTGCGATCACGATTACGATCGTAATAGCTTGACGAGGAGCCCCGCGATCCGCTATAACTATTGTTGAAACTGCTTCTTCCAGAACTGCCGCGATAAGACGAGCCTCCGGAGCCGCGATAGCTTGAACTTCCACGTCCTCCTCCGCCGCGACTGTATCCTCTACCGCCACCGCGTACCATTCTGAAATTGAAAAAAAAATGTAAAATAAGGAAAAATCAACAAGTTCTTCTCCACTGTGACACCACTGTGCATCTACGTGGATTCGAATTATGGATCGTCATCGTTTTCGTGCGAAGTGTCCAGCGACAAAAATATAGCTGCTGCGATAGGGTTTTCCCACAGTTAGATAAGGGGAAGATTACCGGCCGCAGCTCGGCATTGAAACAAATGACCCATATCATGAGGCGCACCAGCGCAATTTGGACAGATGTTGTGGATGTCTGGGTCTATGCGAGAAGAATAAAAATTAAGGCGCAACAGAAGCCCGACCGCACTTAAGCAAAAGGTCCCTCTAGATTAGGCGCCAAATGGCTGCTCGTCCGAAAACTGGCATTGCGTGCAGCCATTTGGCTGCTACTTAGCATCCACACTAGCAGCCAAATGTAGACAGAAAATGACATAACCAATAGTTCATTTTGGTTATTTTTTTAAATTCAATTATCAAAACCGGACTCTGCGCGTTTGTATTATTACACGGCCTTTCAAAAATTATTCATTTTCACACAAAAGAACGAACAAAAATTCGAAAATTGTCACTTTGAATTTGACAAGCGGTTTGTTGAGTTGCCATATTGAATATCAAAACTGGACGCACAGCCAAATGGCGACATGTTTGGATGGAACGACAATAGCCATTTGGCTGCACGTGTCGCCATTTGGCGACTAATCTAGATGGACCTTAATGTCGCTGTAGTGGTTTCCGGGGAGTCTAATCTTCTCAGGTGAGATAGATGGTAGGAGCGCTGAGGAATCTATTCGTACCTAAACTCGTAGTAGACCCGAGTCACTTTTTCAGTGTGAATCGCTGCGATGGCGACCTGATATGATTGTCATCGTAAGGAGTTCGATTGTATCCCTGCACCTCTCTCAGGGTTCGTAGACCAGACCACACCTGACATGTCATGGTGGAGGAATTCAGTCCATGATATGTATTTCGACCAGCTAAATACATAGTTGGAAATCCAATGTATGTATTTCTTGTGAAGGAACATGCATGTTCAACAGGTTGGCAAGAAGCGTTGAGTGATTGACCTTATCAAACACATTCACCATGCCACTAAGATGGTTCTGGGGCACGGACGTCGATGATTTAGCACATCTCTGATACGTATAGTGATCGCATAGAGGGCAGTGGTTGTATGTACTATGTATTTTTCTGAAGGCATGCTGGTGGGTTTTTCTAACGTAGTATGCTAGAATAGTGGAGTGAATGAGGGCCTCCAACGTCTTTGCGACAGTAGACAGCATCGTTATGGATCGGCAGGTCCCTGGCAAGGTCCTTGGAAGGTCTATGTCTTTGTATATGATTTTAAGTTGACATTCATCCAGTCCCGTATTCTCCGTAGTGGACAAAACAACAAAATAGTTATATAGGTGTTTGTTCATATTTACTTCTTCTTTTTCTTTTAGCGGTACAGAAAGGTGTGAACCGCTGTGTATCTATATGGATTCGATTTATAGTTCGTCGTCGTTTTCGTCCGTAATCCCAGGGACAAAAACGTGGCAGCTGCAATGGGATTTTCCCATAGTGTGCGGGGGGTGAGATTAGTGGGTGCAGCTGGGCATTGAAACAAATGGGCCACATCGTGTGGCGTGCCAGCGCAATTTGGGCATATGTTTTGTATATTTGGGTCTATGCGAGATACATAGATACGAATTGAGGCGTCACTCTGGTGGCTCTCGGGAGCCTAATCTCCTCAGGCGAAATAGGTGGTGGGAGTGCTGAGAGGACTCTGTTCATACCTAAACTCGCAATAGACCGACTCACTTCCTCAGTGTGAATCATAGTAATGGCAGCCCGGTATGAATCTCCATCGAAAGGATCCCTTTTGTAACCCTGGACCTCTCTCTCAAGGTCACGAAGGCCACGTTTGATGTTGCGTGGAGGGGGAATTTTGTCCATAAGGTCACGGTTAGGATGATCCCCTCGATAGCAACCTACTAAATATTGTTTTGTGAGTAGACGATTGTGGTCATGTATTGGCATCAAAGAGAATTTTTGGATTTGCAACCGCAGGAACTGGCTTGTTGCCAATACGTACCCCAACCGGCCACTGACAATCACCTGACCAGGTGGTAAGGAAGGTCGCAGACGATTTGGACGCTGAGATGGTTAGGTTTCTGCTAAGAAAGAAAGCTTCTAGTTGCGCTAAATATCTATTGATATCTGCGCGCATGACTTCCCTATCCGCTCCCGTGGCAAGTACAGTGCAGTCATCGGCATATGAGATGACTTCAATGCCTTCCGGAGGTGTTGGGAGACCTGCCATGTAGATGTTAAACAAAGGGAACACCTAATTTGACCTTTCTGAGTTTCGAACGACTGCCTCGAAACTCGGTGAAGGATCGCCTTCCAGCTAGATAGTTGGCAATCCATCTTATCTCTTATCACAAAAAACCCTAAGTTTGTTGTTCGCCACTTCATCCATCTAACCTGAGTGCGTTGTTTGATATCATCGAACCAAGACACTTGAACTCAAGACAAAACTTAAGCTGCTGAAACTTGATGTACATATCCGGTATCGGTTCATCTGGACCTGAGAACCGGCAGCACAGAACTCAGTTTTTGTTATACTAATTCTCAGTCCATACTCCTCCAGAATGTCGCACAATTTTGCAAGTGCAGCTTGCAAAGATGTTTGGGATACTGAGGTCTACATCATCGACAAACAGAAGAGATATTTCTAGACCGTCTGTTAAATGAGTAGCACAGGATGACGTTGAAGAGCAACGGACTCAATACACTGCCCTAGTGTACGCAGACATTCACCGGAAATTCTTGAGAATCGCCGGCTGTGCATTTAACCTTAATCGTAGCTCCATTCTACATGTTTCTTATCATCCTGATGTATGCCTCAGGGATATTAAGTGCTCTCAAGGCCAACCATATTAGATCAGGAGGTACTCTATCGAAAGCTTTTTCCAAATAAAGCCTAGTACTGACATCGAGGATGAAATTTTTGTCCGCTGCGATTTTTTCAATAAAAAAAGTATTCTTACTGTCGTGGAATATGTGGGGAATGCTGGGGAATTTCATAAGCTACAATCCGAAAACAGTTCCATAATTTTTCTCGGCCATTTTATGTATTTTTTTCGATTCCACGGTTATTTCATCGTGAAATGTCAAATGATCGGGGAATCGAAAAATAATACATAAAATGGCTGAGGAGAATTATGGAACCGGTCTCGGATTGTAGCTTGCTTATGAAATTCCCCACCGTTTGTGACATATTCCGCGACAGTAAGTATGCATTTTTATTGATAAAATCGCAGCGGGAAAAATTTCACTCTCGATCTTAATTCAGCCCTTAAATGAATACACAATGCAAGTCCTTGCGTGCTGCTATATTTTTCTCCATTGCAATACGTATGCTTTGAATCGCATCGACCTTCGACACCCGCATTGATTGCCATTTGCAATCTTTCGCAATCGGTTGCAGATAACTCTCTCATAGATCTTCAATGTATGAGATGTTAACTTTATAGCCCTATAGTTGTTTAATTTGCGTAAGTCGCTCTTGTTATAGGAAGCGTCAGACATGGGCTGTCCACCTTTCATTTTAATGAAGTCAACTCTGAGTCAACTAAACCCGACCTCCGAGCGCGGTCTGATCTACCGAGCAAGAAGTGTCTAAATTGATGGAATGCAGTTCGTAATCAAACGGGCATATTTAGTTCTTGTGGTTCTCAGTTCAACTTGTTGGTAAATTGACTTTGAGATGTCATAAAAGCAGGCTGGAGTAGTAATCATTACTAAGACTCGCCATAGACTCTCCAATCGATTGTACAATCAAGCTCCCTTTTTTTAGGTTCCACTACCGAATTCCCTAGAGAAAATAAGCTTTCTGAACAGACAATGAGCTTAATTGTACAATCAATTGGACAGTCTATGGCGACCCTTAGGATTGACTCCAATTTATCAAAGGAGGTCGGTCATATGATCGTTCTTTTTTCGGCATCATCAGGAGAATATCCCTAACGTTTCATGGTTCATTCTGTACCGACCATTATGTATAGGGACAAAATGCGCTGGGATATAACTCAATGCGTAAGTGGGCACCTTATATTACTAGATTATATACATCAATATTTCCAATGACCAAAATAGATATTCGACATTGGCCAGGAGATTGAAATTGAAAAGTCTTAATAAAATACTTCCAACAAAATATCAGATTAACAACCCTAATATACCTGGACTGTCCCGAAATAAATACAATTTCGGCAACTTTGTCCTTGGAACTTATTTTTATCTTCTACAGAACTCAGGTGTATAACGCACTGAAACATGCTGCGTGAGTGCAAATTAAACAATCTATCGATCAGATTATACATTATATAAATAGAATTAATGGAAAGATAAAATGCAAATTTGCCATAAATCCTATATGCACGCCCCATGAAAATGGCGGACCAGAGACTTGGCAGGCAGAGATCATGACAGATGAAAATCCATATTTTCTACGCAATACTTACATGCTTTTAGTTAAATTGAAATAATTCCTGATTTATCGCTCGCTCCCAACAACTGTATCACTTGTGACTGAATATATTGCGATATATTAAACTGAAAATGCGAAATCAATTCGCGTAACTCTGCAACACGCTCGATACAATGCCGGTTCACCAGAAACAAAATGGCCAACACTTGAACATGACCTATCTGCAAAGCTGCCAACTTGAAAATGACAAACAAATTTAAATACAGCGGCTCCAGTCACACATTTCAGATGGTAGGTGGCAATTAGATCGATAAGAATTTTATTCAGGCAATTTCCGGAAATTTTTTTTTTTGAAAATTATGATTCAACGGCTTGTTATGGTTGGGAACATTACGCTATCGGTACATTACGCTTTCGGTACATTACGCTTTCAGGTCCCCAAGGGAAATTTTTGATGTTTCCGATATTTTCCGCCATAAAGCGGACACATAGCTTTATGGCGGACGGTGTCGCTAGTGTCGATAAGAAGAACAAGAAAAATTTCCCTTGGGGACCTAAAAGCGTAATATACCAATTTTTCTTGTTCTTCTTATCGACACTAGCGACGCTTATCTTACCGTCCGCCATATAGCGGACACATAGCGGAAAATATCGGAAACATCAAAAATTTCCCTTGGGGACCTGAAAGCGTAATGTACCACAACAAAAACAAGTGGTGACGTAATAAAAAGCAAAAACAAAACAGTGCAACATTGGCGAACATAACCTAAATTTATAAGCTAATTTTGACGTCTAAGATTCTACATTGCGGCCTTAATATCTAGACGGCGTTGACCGAACGCATCCACAAAATTACTCTTTGCTTCTCCTATGTCCACCTAGCGTTAATTTTCAGCACTTCACATTTCTTCGAATGACTTTTCAGCTTCAGCTGACGAGCACATTTGTTTATCTAGGTTTATCTGCCGAAAGCCAACAACCACACAACATGGTGCGAAAATTAAAATACCATGAACAGAAACTTCTGAAAAAAGTCGACTTTATCTCGTGGAAAGCCGACGATAGTGCACAGGAGAATAAAGTGCTTCGCAAATATCATATTCGTAAACGCGAGGACTACACAAAGTAATTATATTTGTCAATAAATTGACCATCCTTCCAGCATCATCGGACACTAAACATTTTCTTTTGTTTTTAGATACAACAAATTATCCCGCGAAATTCGTGAACTGGGCAAGAAAATCAGTGAACTAGACGCCAAGGATACATTCAGGACCGAGTCAAGTGCACAACTCCTCGAGAGGCTGTTCGCTCTCGGTCTGATATCAACGAAATGGGATCTGGACAATGTCAATAAAGTGTCGGCAAGTTCGTTTTGTCGCCGGAGATTGCCTGTTGTAATGGTTCGACGTAAGTGTAAAATTGCACAGTTTCATAGTCTCGACTACGAGGCTTCGTCGTCGTGATTATAATCCTTTTGCATTTCATTGCAGAAAAACTTTCGCAAAACATCAAGCAAGCGACAGATTTGATTGAGCAGGGGCATGTTCGTGTTGGACCGGAAATGGTAAAGGATCCTGCCTTTATTGTGTCGCGTAATCTGGAAGATTTCGTCACGTGGGTGGATGGTTCGGCGATTCGCAAGCATGTCCTGGAATATAACAATATTAGAGATGATTTTGATTTGTAGGCTAAATGTTAGTAAATTTAAGAAATGTTTAAAAAGTTGTTTGTGTTTAGTTTGGGATTACATTTAGATTGGTCTTTGGTTGAATTTTCATTTAACCGTTGTTTTTGTGAGCGGTTTTGTCCCTGGATACACGTGAACCGCTGCACGTACGTCTGTGTTGTATGCGTGAACGTTTTTTTTTCTAATGTGCTTGATCATCATCAAAGTGGCCGATAATATGACGTCGGGGGTTGAACCGGCATTTTACCTCGCTCGCGAATGGTGCCGATAATTCGGACCTTTTGTTCGAATCTGCCCAACAAAGTTTCAGAGGTTTGAGTGAAGGCTCATGTTTGCGCAGCAGCAGGGCAGTATAGCACGGGTCGGAATTTATATCGGAAACACAAAAGTTCTACCTATGAGAGCGGATAGCAGAACAAGCCTTCTTCTTTATGGCACGATAGCCCGACGTCGGGCCTGGATTGAATTGTCGCGGTCACGCGACCTTGTCCTCCCGTTTCGAAAGCCTAGCATCTGGTGGGCGTCCTCACATACAGAATGCTCCCATCGGGCTCTCGGTCGTCCACGCAATCTGGCTCCGTCCACTCGTTGCGCGTTCTTCACCTTTTTGGCATGTGATCGTCGTTCATCCTTTGCACATGTACCGCCCATTGCAGTCGCTGCAACTTCACGATCTTCGACACCTGTAGCTCATCATACAGCTGATACAACCAACAACTCAAGGTTTTACCGGATGCGCCATTCACCTCGTTCACGAATGGCTCCGAAGATTCTTCGGAGAACCTTTCGCTCGAATGTGTCCAACAGGTGTTCAGAGTTTTGGGTTAGGGTCCATGCCTCGCAGCCATAGCATAGCACAGGTCGGATTATGGTTTTATACACGTGGAGCTTCGTGTTCCTGTGCACCAGCTTCGAATTCATAATTTGGAAGACCGCCAAATAACACTTATTAGCTAGTTGTATCTAGCTACAAGCATTCTACATACTCTATATTGAGTACACAGCACTGTGATGCTTGAATTTACTGGCGTTCTTGTTTTTGATTGCATCATGACCTTGGTTTTAGATTCGTCGATATGTAGCCCAACTTCTTTGGCGGCGTTATTGAGATTATGCAGAAGGCTTTCTGCATCACCCAATCTTCGAGACATGATGTTGATGTCGTCGGCGTACGCTAGTAGTTGAGTCAACTTAATGAATAGCGTTCCACTGCTGTCCAAATTCATGGCTCGAATTACATGCTTCAGAGCCAGGTTGAAGAGCGTCGGCGCCAGCCTGTCGCCTTGCTTGAGTCCAGTACGAGTTTCAAATAGGTCAGTGAGTCTGTTCTGAACTCTGACCTGCGAGACGGTATTAGTCATCGTCATCGTCAAATGCAGCAGAATGTTGTACAGTACGCTTCGATCGATACTGTCGTATGCCTGCTTGAAGTCGACAAATATTTGGTATACGTCGATGTTATATTCCCAGCACTTCTGGAGTAAAAGCTTCACTGTAAAAAGCTGATCTGTCGTCGAACGACCAGTTCTAAAGCCGCCTTGGTACTTGCCAATGATTTCTTCTGCGTACGGATTAATTCTATTTTCTAGAATCTTAGATAAAATCTTTTAAGTCGTACAAACTAATGAGATGCCTCTGCAGTTCTCACATTTCAACTTATCCCCTTTTTTGTGGATTGGGCAAATTATACTTTTGCGCCAATCTTCCGGGATTATTTCGTCGTTCCATATTTTAACGATAAGTGTGTGTATAGCCTTAACAAGGCTCTCCCAACCATGCTTCAGCAGTTCAGCTGGAATCTCGTCAGCACCCGGGGCTTTATTATGTTTAACTGATTACATGACGAGATCAACTTCTTCTACTGTTGGGGGTTGAACGGGAGGGCCTGTTTCAGCCGTCAGCTCCAGCGCTTCTTGTGTGGGGCTGTTCGGTTGAACATTGTGAGGCCCAGCGTTTATCAACGCTATCGGTGTCGCTAATTATATTGCCATCCTTACAGATTAATTATATTGCCTAACAGAGGCTGGTCCTGGGTTAGTATCCACTTTTAATTGAATCAATTAGCTTGTACGCTTTTCTACTGTTCCTACTAGCTATTCTTTGGTTTATTTGCTTCAACTGCTCGTCAAGATGCTTACGTTTCTTACGTCTAATTAATATATTCGATAATCGTCGAAGCTCGTCATAATTTGTTTTTTTGGCTATAGTTGCGCGTTCGGTCCATTGGCGATATGCCTCGTTTTTCGTATCTACCGCATTTTGACATTCCTCGTCAAACCAATCATTTCGGGCTCGCCGGGCTTTGTATCCCACAACCTCCTCTGCGACCCCTTTGATGGTGTATCCCAGATCTCAAGGGCGCCTTTGTTGCTGATGTTATTTAGCAAGAGCGTCAGCTTCTCCTCAAGGGCAGTCGTATAAGTAACCGTGGCATCATCCAACAATTTGTCAACTGCAAAAATTTTTGCCGGGTTGAATCTCGAATGATGCACCGAAGAAATTCTACACCTATAAGTCGCCTTCACCATATAGTGGTCAGAGTCAATAGGTGTGTTTTTTTGGTTATCCCGTGCAGGTTTGGGTAACGAAACTCCATATAAAAAAAATGACAGCTGACGCACCTGTCATTTTTTTTATATGAAGTTTCGTTACCCAAACCTGCACGGGATAACCAAAAAAACACACCTAATATTTGCTCCACGATAGGACCGTACATCCATCATGCTCGATGCCCATCTCTTGCAGACAAGGACGTGGTCAATTTGGTTGACGGTATGTTGATCTGGAGATCTCCAGGTCTGTCTGTGAATACGACGATGCGGAAAACACGTTGAGCTAATGACCATGTTTCTGCTGGTCGCGAAGTCTATTAGTCGTTGGCCGTTGTCGTTGTCGAAGTCCCCCAGCAGCAATTTGACATGGTTTGATTGACGTGAATCGAAGAGGTTTTCTAGGCGGTGGTAGAACTCGTCTTTGGCCGCGTCTTCACTGACTTCGGTGGGGGCATGTGCGTTTATGAGCCAGAGATTGAAGAACCGAGTTTTAATGCGAATCGCACACAGCCGCTCGTTTATGGGTTTGAAATCAATAACATGCGGCTTAAGTTGATTGTTTACAATAAACGCCACTCCAAACTCCCTGTGGCCCGAAGGTTTTCCACTTGTGAAAATTGTGTACGAATTTCGGTCGTCAATCTCGCTACTAAGCCATTTTGTTTCCTGGAGTGCAACTATGCTCAGCTTATATTTTTCAACCTGATCCAAGAGAGCACTTTAGGCTCCTGCCCTATTCAGGGAGCGTACATTTCAGGTTCCGAAAGAGTAATCCATTGTTCGTTTGCGAGGTCGTCGTTGAGTTGTATCCGTCCAATCCGAGGCTTTCGTTCCAGGTTTCTTGACGTCGAATTTTTTACAAGGATGAGTTGTCGGTCCATCGCTTAACCATGATAGTATTCGTAAAACGAAAGAGGTCCATCATGGAGAGGCCTCGGAGGTGCTACTTCGGTGATTGACTATTTGTTTTTTGTCACCCTATTACATTTAGTAACCTGAGACGCTGAAGTTGTTAATACAGCACTCAGGCGCATCGATTACTCGGATAATGCGGGAAAGTAACACCCCGTAGAGAAACATAGGAATTGGCCGGAGCCGCTCACCCTATGAAGCTCCTCCTGCATAGCTAAGGGTCCGCAGTTATGCCACAACTGAAAAGGATATAGGAATCGGCCGGAGCCTTTCAACCTTTATCCTCCCCCTTACGGGAACAAGTGGTTGCTGGGCTGGATAAAAAGTTCATGGATATTTATGTCGGCGATCCGGGTGCTATGCGCGAAACAAGAGTTGTAAGAAGAAGTTCTTTGTATCATGAAGCCTTGGAAAGAGCGAATAATCAATTGTTTCCGGGGAATACTTTTATTCTGGGTGATGTACGGTACCCGGTAATGAATTGGTTGATTCCTCCATTTAAAGATACCTTTGGTCTGACCTCCGAGCAGCAACAATTTAACAATTTATACTCGAAAGCCAAAATGTGCGTAAAAGATGCAATTGATTTGCTGAAAACCAGATTTAGACGAACTCTTCTTTTCGCCACGGAGAATGGTGATATACATACACTTTGTAGTTGATTTTACGCTTGCATTGTGCGTTTTGCATAATATGTGCATAGACCTGAATGATCATTGGGATGTGGATACGGCACAAGAGGAAAACGAAATGGCAGAAGCCATTTCTGAAAACACTAGTGAAATTGATAACTCTAAAGTGTCCAGTAATCGTATAGTTCCGAGAAATCACCGTGACCGTTTGGTACATCAATTAATCGATCTCTCTCTCTTGATTACCGTAACTCCTAGTGGAGCATGGTGCGTTGATGACTACCGTGTGTAGTCATCAACGTTACAAAGACAACTGAATTCGGAGTGTGATGTGTGTTGTCAGCCATACCACTTCCTAGTCGCATTGACCGCTTATATACCGGAGCAAAGATAAAAAGTTTTAGACAAATTTAAATTATTTTTGGACGACATATACGGGCTGCACTAACTAATCGAAACTAAATTTAGTCCCGCTCGCAACAGATGGCGAGGTGCTTACCAATCCATAATGCCTAGCCAAGCGACTGTCTCTGAAATTTATCCAGGAAGAGCGAAGTCGTCTTGTTACTGGAATGATATCGTTTTCGATTTTCGTTTCGCTACAAAGTTTATATGAAATTCCTGATTAGAAAAAACGCGAGATTAACAAATTCCAATCATAATATTGTCCAAATAATCGAAATCTCAGATAAACCATTTCTAAACATCTGCACATTCCACAACCAATTCAAATAAAAAGAAGAAGAAGAAAGATAATACGCGAACTAGACTTGGACGGTATATTCACCCTATGGAAAAGGTACTATCTCCAAAAATGCTTTAAGATAGTTTAAATTAAGAGCCGGTATATAAGCGCTCATTGTTAGTTTATTATTCTACGATAAGACTATTTCTTATCATCTTCTTCTGAATAATAAACTTGCGATGAGTCGTGCCGAGTTTGGAAACTCGTTTCTCTATGAGTGTCTATTTCACAGAGTGGCGACCGAAAGATCACGGCCACAGAGCACGACGACAATTAATCGATAACAATATAATAAGACTTTCACCATAAATTCATTTCATGGAAAACAATTTGCTTTTTTTTTCTTAATATTTTTTCCTTGTTCTTCGTTCAAATGTTTTAATCTATTTAAGCTAAAAAAAGGTCCCTTTTTTAAATTCTTTATGCTTATTTACTAAAGAAATACGTTACCCTATTTTACCTTCTTCTAGGTTCTAGGAGTATAGCCTTGCTCGTTGTCATACATGATGTACGCTGACGAAGGAAGGAATTTTTTTTCGACGGTTGTTACTTCCGAACCGTGATACTACTACTAAGTTGCCTTAACCCCCTGTTGGGCATAGCGCGTCTACTACACCTACTCGCCATCGCGTACGGTTTCTGGCCATGTATTGTATTTGACCCCAGTCTTTCCTCAAAGACGCACATTCCTTATCCGCAGATCTGCGCCACGTGACTTTAGGGCGACCCCTTTGTCGACCTCGTTGTAATAAGGGGTTCCATCGCATAGCGCGACCAGCAATGCAGTTATCACCCATCCGCAACGATGACCAATCCACTGCCACTTTCGCCTGCGAATCACTTCGTCGATAGGTATTTGACCCGTGCGCCGAAGAAGGTATCCTGCATTGGAACTCGGCTGGAATGCCGTCGAGCCCAGCAGCCTACTCACGTTTTAGTGCATAATTGTGTCCACAATTTCTTGTTTCGTTGGGGGAGTTGATCCTATACCTACGTTTTGACGGGAAGCTAAATTATCAATATGAGGAGGGACCTCGCCATCATTTACTTGATTTAAAACTGCAGCGAAGTGCTCTTTCCATCGCCTCAACTGATCATCGGTATGGATAAGTAGCCTGCCATCACTATCTTTCACCAGGTGTTGGTAGGAGCTACGACCCCCTTTACACTCCTTGATGACACTGTAAATGGTATTTAAAACATAATTTCGTGCAGCTCTGCCGTAGCAAGAAGAGTTGATTTGCACTCTTTTGCCACGGCGTGCAATACGTCGGACTTCCCGATCTCTAAAACGGCACAGGAGCTCAATGTTGTGACGATTCTCGTCTGTTGCTGACGGTAGTCCCGCCCTAAGCTCTTTCCGTTCGCCAATCCCCTGCCATGTTTCGTCCGACATCCAAGGCTTTGGTCGGAGGCGTATATCGAAAACCTTGTTCAGCTCGTCCCCACGTAGGTGACGAAATCGATCAGCTTTTCAAGTGCTGAAACCGTCTGAAACCCTTATCGATTTCATCACCTGATAGTGGACGAACTCGCATAGGATTTCGAGTACATTTTTTGTCTAAAACAGCTTGAAACCCTCGTTCAGCTCGTCCCCATACGTGATGATACAACGTCGATCAGCCGCATAAGAATGGCTGATCGACGTTGTATAAACAGTGTTGCCAGGTTGGCTACGTGATTTTCCCCTAAATTCAACTTGATTTCCCCCTAAAATGATGGGTTTCCCTAAATTGAAAAAAGGACACACGGTCAATCCGAATCAATTTTTTGGGATTTTCGTTCTGTCAAAATCAAGAAAATGTATGTAGGATAGATCATCCTCTTATTGCTCCTAAAATAGTTTGAGAGAAAAAGGAGTCACTCAAATTTCTAAACGAACACATTATTACTAATTTTCTATTTACATATTTATTAGCAATCTAAAAAAACGCGTACCAGTCCCATGATGTAAATGTCTATACTATCTCCCACCGATATCGGATCGAGGATCGAGGTACAGGACAAAAGTAAACAATTTTATTTGTTGGTCTCACCGGCAAATTTTAAATGTTAAAGCGACTGTTGCTGTCACCAATTTTGATGAATTTGCTCATTTATGTTAGGAAACAAACCCCCAAATTCTTCCCAAGGTTCTTCAGGTTCCCCCTAAAATTTCCCCTAACATTTTTATCACCCTAAAATTCCCCCGAAGGGGTTGAAAATACTCTAAATTTAGGGGATTTCCCCCTAAACTGGTAGCACTGTGCATAAACTACTCAATCACAATCTTTTTATATTTGTTTGCTGCTACTGCTGGTGCCTGCTTTGTTTAACCCTTAGATGACCAACAATGTCCCTGGGGACCTATGGCGTTTTTAGCTTTGAGCTATTTGAATATGGTACAATCGAACTGGCTCAGCTCCCTTGACATCTCCATTCTATATGTTTAGAAGCAAATGCAATATGTGTTTCGAATTGTTTCCTTGAACACTTTGGCTGCCACCTGACTGCCGGCGATCAAATACAGTATTCTACTAACAGCCGGTAATATGTCAATCGTTATCATTAGGGCTCGGATTTTTATGTTTTTACATATTATTTCTTTAGACCAAAGCCATCTTTATACAAAGCCCGGAAGCAGAACACGTTCATATACTTAAGCGCCAAATCATAGGCCTGTTCAGATCGAAAATTTGCATTGCGGTAAAGGCAAATCGGGTTGGGTCGCGACAAACTTTACACGAAAAGTATTGGTTCCCGGTCGATTTTCGTCGCGAAAAGTGGAATGTGTCGTGAATTAAAGTGTCTAGAATGCAGTGAAAGAACAAAATCCCGACAAAAAGTGAATTTTCCACATGTTTTCGCGATTTTTATCAGAGCAAACACGGTTTTTTTACATGCGCTGTGCTTGTGTTAGTGTATCGTGCAACGTATATACGACATGTTCATAGGCTCGTTTTGTGTGCATGTATTGCTGCTTCCCGGCTTCTAGTGAAGGTGGCTTTGCTTTAGACTGATAATCAATTTCTGGGGTATTTTCTTTGCGTTTCAGAACATTTGAAAGCAAATGGCATGTATTTGTTTTCACATATTTGTAAATATTCAAGTGATATTACATATTTTTAAATATTTCACTCTTTTTTACATATTTTCTTCCATATTTAGAAAATTTGTACATATGTACAAACAAATGATTAAAAAAAAATTTAATTGAATTGGATACAACAGTTTCATTATAATTAGGTATAAGTTTTAGGATTTTTGAAAAGATTAAATTATTAAAGAGATACTTATATATCCATACATGGGACAGGGAACATTACGCTATCAGCTCTCGTAAGAAGAATTTTCTTGTTCTTCTTATCGACACTAGCGACACTTATCTTACCGTCCGCCATATAGCGGATACATAGCGGAAAATATCGGAAACACAAAAGTTCCCCCTATTAGAACGGATAGCAGAACAAGTCAAAAGGTCCATGATGGACATTTTTCACTTATTTCGTGTTCAGTATTTGGTCAGTTAACATTTTTCCAAAATGCCAAAAGTCAAGTCTACATTTAGTTCTCTTGTCCTGAAATACATACGGGAATATTCCCTGACGAGGATTTCCGTGGAGACGGAAGTGTTTTATTTTGTGACAGTTGCGGAAAAGCTGTGGCAACCATTTCTACTGCTTTACATAAACAAAACAAAGAGAAAAGAAGGACCTCGAAACAAAGGTTTATTTCTCCTTCGGAAGGCAGCTGCAAGTCGTCGTTTAAAATGGATTTATGTCGCGCTTTTGTCAAGGCTGATATCCATCCCATTTTATAAACTCAATAATCCCCACTTTAAGGAGTTCTTGGAGAAGTATAGTGGGCAAAGAGTTCCCGAGGAAAGCACCATAAGAAAGACCTATTTATGCGACGTCTACACGGAAGCACTTCATAGAATTTGCGATATAATTGGTGATGGGCCCATATAGATCTCAATAGACGAATCTACGGATGTCGAAGGGAGATATATAGCCAGCGCTATCTTCGGAAAAAAACGAAGCCGGTTTTATTAAATTTAATAAAGTCTTAGAAAAGCACCAAGTCGCGTGAGAATACTTAAGGAGAGCTTCCCCGATTTGCCCCTACCACCAGAGCCCGTTGTAACCAGATGGGGAACCTGTCTGGAAGCCGTGAAGTATTATTGCGAAAGTTTCGAGGAGGCTGTGTTCTCCAAACTTGAC
Source organism: Microchrysa polita (assembly GCA_949715475.1). Classification (NCBI taxonomy): domain Eukaryota; kingdom Metazoa; phylum Arthropoda; class Insecta; order Diptera; family Stratiomyidae; genus Microchrysa; species Microchrysa polita. The sequence goes on from OX454416.1 coordinate 63,627,828, forward strand.
GAGAAAGCAAAAAAATCGAGAAAAAAAAACGTCGGCTTTCATCAAATTGCCACATTCGCTTCAATTTTACAAGGGGTAAAGATAGAAGAGGAAATCGCATTGAAACCAGAGGAAATCGCAAAATTCAAATATGCGCCCACCACATCAGTCGATGTTGAAAGGTCATTCAGCCGGTATAAAAATATCCTTGCACCAGACAAAAATTGAAAATTTTAAAAAATATCTAAATTGAAACAGTTTTGAAGAATAACTACGATTTCGATGCACGTAATCATATTTTTATTTTACATATTTTGACAAAATAAACACATATTATATGTACATATTTCATGTTTTATTTTACATAAAATTCCGAGCCCTAGTTATCATTAATACGCCAAACTCAATTTTCTTTAATTAATATTTTGCCTTTAAATTGACCGCCGGTTGGCAATAGGCTTGGCAAATAAACCTCCCGAATGGTAGCCGGCGGCCAGGCGGCGTTTACGAAATGCTATCAAATGACTCCGGCGGTACAAATAGCAATTTGGTAATAGTTGATGGAAGCCGTTAGGCAGCCAAAGTGCTCAATTTTCTATCTTAACCAGCCGGCTAAAGTGATATATGGCGGTGAAGCCCAACTAGGTCCACTGGGACGTTCACGTATTAAGAGGGTGTCCGGAAACTGCTGCATAAACGCACCGGATTGTGATTTCTCATGTGATTTCCAGCAAAAAAGTTGTACCGAACATACCCCCTCAGCTTAACCCTTTAGCTGGCACAGGCATTTAAAGATTTTTGAAAAAAATCATTTTTTTGCACGACTTAAAGCTTAATATCTGCAAAGCTAGACCAGCTAGAATATTGAAATAAAATGATTATTACAGCCAACAAATTTACCTATAAAATAAAACTAACCACACTAAAATCGGATAAGAGGTTTAGTTTTTACAGAGCTTCAAAGTCAAATTTGCGTGATTTTACACAAAAACAATCTTTTTTTCCATCTCAATTTTTTCCATTTTCTGCCAAGGTGAGGTGCTTGTACGACTCTTTTAAAAATTGGCGCATAGTGTGACAATCATATCTTTCTTACATCATTTTAATTTAGCTCCATTACTTCTAACAGTTTTTATACCTTAAGTGTAGAAAACTAGGGTTAATTTTAGCTCGAATTCAATACAATTCAATTCACACTGCCCCTAAAGATTTGCAATATTGGTAAAATCTATTCAAAATGCCGGTACTACCGGCATCAGGTTCAGTTGGAGCGCAACATTGAATTATTGTAACGTTTCTCATTTTAGTACGGAACCTGGCGGTTATAATTCTATCAGAAACTTGTTCCCGCAACTAATCATACTGCTATGAGCTGCTTTGGGAGCTCGACGCCTGAATACAATAATACCGTGCTACAAGTAGGAGAAAAATATTCCCCACTATTCCACCATCTAATTTCGCTCAGTCCCAAGATGTTGAGTTTGTATGGTCTAAACTCACTCTCTATTTGAAGAAATAGTGCGTTTTGTGGGCCCTCTTAACCATTGTCCAAGAGAGTACACTACACACGTTCCAGAATCCAATCTATGTCATGTGCGATTGCCAAAAGTCGTAACCGGTAAGTCAGTCCTTATCCGAGGCCTAGTAGACGTTTCGTTAGCATAATTAGATTTCAGATGCGCAAGTTGCTGGCATAGACATCCTATCCTTTTAGTTGCCTTATACGACAAGCCAGGAACACTGAGGTTTATTCTGTCCCCACACTAAGGGGCTTTACTCGGATAATGCGGGAAAGTAATGCCCTGTGGAGGACATAGGAATTGGCCGGAGCTGTTGAACCTATGAGCCTCCTCCTGCGTAGCTAAGGGTCCGCAGTTTTGCCACAACTGAAAAAGATATGGGAATCGGGCGGGGCCTTGCGACCTATATATTTTCCCTTACGGGATCCGAACCGAACCGTGATAGCTAGAGCCTTTAATTTTTTTTGCAAATATGAAAAGAACGGCGCTCTACAAGTGTGTTAAATTTCAGAGGAACATTACGCTATCAGCTCTCGCAAGAAGAATTTTCTCGTTCTTGTGATCGACACTAGCGACACTTATCTTACCGTCCGCCATATAGCGGACACATAGCGGCAAATATCGGAAACACAAAAATTCCCCCTATGAGAACGGATAGCAGAACAAGCCAAAAAATTTTCGACAACTTCCGAACGATTTGAAGTGACACCATTACGATCAATAATTACGAGATAAACGTACTTTTATGTAAAAAAGTAAAATTTGCCGACTACTTTTGAAAATTCACCAATTATAATTAGAGTTACGGCAAATTCGTTTTTACGAAATAGATGCGAATTTCGAATTGCGAATAAATGCGAAATGTTCTAATTTGGACTTTTTCCACTAAAAGTTTATTTTGGTCCACAAATGTCAATTATTGGAGATAATTTTTTTATCTCAAATCTTTTTTTCAGACGTTTTCCGTTAATAAAAATAGAGAAATTGTTAAATGCGGAGAGTTCGCTGAATCACGAGCACCAAGGCTTGCAGAACACCGAGAAAGCACTTTAGTTGGAGGTTTGATGTATGAACTTTATTTTCAATGCGTTTTTTTAGGGAAAGTTTTTCTCGTGGTTCGGCGGGCCCCAAAATTGAAACAAAACTTTACATAAAGATAAAAGCGTAACGATATTAGCATATGCCTGACCAGTTTCTCGTTTTACCGTTACCGTAACTCCTTGAGGATGGGTCTTGTCGACTAGTATCTATGTGTGTTGTCATAATTCGGAGTATGTTGCAGTTGGCAGACAAATTTCGTACTGAATAATAAACACGCGACGTTTTGTTTTGCAACGTGACTTTTGAAAATTGAAATAACAACAAGAAAATTTACAAAACTAGGTTTTTATGAAAATTTCAGCGAAATTTCCAATATCCAAAATATATTTTTTTAGCGTTCATGTAAACATCGAAAAACACAAAGCCAGAAACGTGAAGGATTGTTAGATGCATAGAAATTTGATGCAACCAAATAAGTTGTGACCCGCAGTAACTTAATTTTGGACCATCGCTCCACAATTCGATGTAAATCCATTTTATGGACACTATCCTTCGCAGGATAGATCATTCTACTAAATGATCGTTCGCTCGAAAATGATGTCACTGCACATGTCAAAATAAGCTGAATAATGTTGTAAGTTTTCGGTCCTTAGTTTAAAAGCCTCTCTCGCGATCTCCCCAAAATGTTGACACTCGGAGCAATTATCAAAAAGAATTTGAATTTCAGCATGAAAGCATGTAGGGATCTCCTTTGAAATACAAAAATAAGTTTCGATCACTGCAGCTACTGAGATTGTCGTGCAATTTTTCCTATCTCCCAGAATTTGAAATATGTCCTGAAATAGGTACGTTGGAGCAGTTTGGCTATTTTTTCCAATTCTTCTGTGGACTTTGAGATAAAAACGTCAAGAAGGATTTTGAACTCTTTTCGGTAAAATGTCGCAAAGTCTCTTTCGGCTGCAGTTTGAGATGATTCGTCCAATTTTTTCGGAGCACGACGAGTTCGGTGTTGTTTTTTGGAGTCCGATTCAGGGTCAATAGAGAGTTTTAGCAAGTCGTTGGAAATAATACGACATAATTTGACACTCCATTTAAATTTCGCGATGGAATTTTTCCTTGGAAATCGGGAATTACGTATACGGTTTTTTATACGTCAGTGTAAAACTCTCTAATATCTAATTTTCTTGCGAAAATCATGGAGCTTTGCACTAACGCATTGATTTCGCTGTCGTTGTTAATGTCTTTAAAAGACTTTATTGTACTGCGAATGCGTTTCATGGCGTCAATAATGTTAAGTTTAAACTTTTCAATTTAAACATTAGTTTTATGTTTTTATGCCGAATAGCTCTGTTAATAAGTATGTACATTCAATTACATAGTTTTAATATTGCAACTTTCAAATGTTTATATCCTTAAACATCGACAGGTATTCTTTTGTAAATTTATTAATGCCGAAAATCGCAATCCTACATATTGCCATTGAGGTCAAATTTGCCGACTGCAGATGAAAATTGAAAATGTTAGAGGGGTGAGACACGCCCCCCCCGCCCCTCCCCCTCCTTAGCTACGTCCCTGTCGTGATGAGAAAAACTCTCACATTTGGTTTGAAAAAACAAATTCCCTCATATTTCCCCTATGCGTCCGCCATCTACATTTGAGCTCTATCCCGTGTAGGGTAGTTGCACGCGTGAACTTAACCTGGGAAAGTGTCATTTTTTTATATGAAGTTGAAGTTCTACCCAAACCTGCACGGGATAAACACAATAAAACGTGCCTATTGTTTCCCGAGTTATCGACAATTCTTATTACATCGTAGAACACCCTCAAACTTTATACTTTTACGAGGGCTTGGACTTCCGAACCGTGATATGATAGCTATAGAACATTGAAATTTTCAGTATAAGTATATGGAAAGAGCGGAACCCCGACCAACCTTACGTGAAAATATTTGTTTTTAACTAGTGTTCTACATGCACAATGATTTCACATGGGTTCTTGTGAAATTTTATGCCACTTTATTACAATACGTTCTATGCGTTTTGTTCAAATCAAAATTCATTTCCAAACAGCATTCAATTAATATTTGTCCCAACCAATCAATATCATTGACATGCACACTATTTCTAAACATTTAATTAATACGAGAATAGTTTTTCTCTGACAGATTTCAGAATTAATTAATAAGTTCATTCAGTTTAACAGTTCTTTCAAATATTTGCATTGCATAACGTCCGCATGCTCTTTTAAAATCTAGTCTAGCTAGACGCGATGGGAAGAGATTGATCTCCCAAAGAAATTACCTTTCTCCATCTCCATATGAATTTATTGCATTCATCGATTGTAGCTTGGCAATAAATCAAATTTAGAAGAACTAGTCAGCAATCAAAAATCAATCGAAATAATGAAGAAGTTTGCCAGACAAATTGACCTTCTTTATATTCAAACTAGAGTTATTTACGAGTATGATGAGTGTATGTGAATGTACATTTGGTGTATTGCTACTTTATAGTTTTCCTAGATAATAGGTGTGTTTTTTTGGTTATCCCGTGCAGGTTTGGGTAACGAAACTCCATATAAAAAAATGACAGCTGACGCACCTGTCATTTTTTTTATATGAAGTTTCGTTACCCAAACCTGCACGGGATAACCAAAAAAACACACCTAATATCTTAGGCACTTGAGGAGCAGCAGTGATTAAGCGCGAACAGATTATTCCATTTTTTACGATACATATGTGGTTAGGTATTATGGCACAAAAGCGTATACATTCAATGCTCGTACATGATTAGCAAACTTTAAAACGTAAAAGTTAAGCTTACGAAGGTAGAATATAGTTAAAGCGAAACAGTAGCGACGTTTTTTTCGTATCGCGTGTAAGTCTGACTCGAAAAAAACGATCGCGGGTAACATCCCGGTTAAGACCAAACAGCTGTCATTTGACAGTTTTTGTGCATCTTTGACTCGCTTTCGTCGGCTTATTTTTTAGATGTGGTGGATTTTATCACAAAAGATGATTATTTCTTTGCAAAATCTTTTCTCGTGATTAGAAAAACTCTCACATTTGGTTTGAAAAAACAAATTCCCTCATATTTCCCCTATGCGTCCGCCATCTACATTTGAGCTCTTTCCCGTGTAGGGTAGTTGCACGGGTTAACTTTACCTGGGTAAGTGTCATTTTTTTTATATGAAGTTCTACCCAAACCTGCACGGGATAAACACAATAAAACGTCCCTAGTAGTGTTGTTTGTCAACTTTGGCAAATGGGAAAAATTTTAAATATAGCGCATAAACTCGCTGAATTTAATCGAGGCCTGAGACTTACTTTATGTACATAGTTAACTGTTAGGTATGTTGACATCCCGCATTGAAAATCTTTCCGAAATTGTTGCAGGCGCATTGATTCCCCCTCAATCCAGAAGCAATCCTCACATGCGGGGCTATTCAAGTTTCATAAATTAAAGGCTCGGATACAGCGAGACTGTTTAGCTCAACGTGAATCACTTCTGGTGATCCCGCTCAATATAAGCGAAATGATTGGATCTGATTGTTTACAAAGATTGCAATGGAAGTTCTCTAGCAGGTATCGCAGTATGTATACATACAGTCACCTATCCAAACCTCGTTAAGTAGAATTATTCCTTATCTCGAACAGATTTACGGTTTCACTGGCGTTTCCCTTAATTTTCAATGTAAAATGCAATCTCTAAGTCGAAAGCCTCTTCAACTCAAACAATTTTTTATACTTCTTCAATTCTATTTTACTTCCCCTTAGTCGAAACAAGTTCCACTTCATCCCGTTCGCCCTATTTAAGATCAAAATTAGAAGCTGTTCGCAAGAGTTTCTCAAGCCAGGGTTATTGTTGGCTGGACTAATCACAATTTTTGGGTGTAAAGACGTAATGAGATGATGGGGAAGAAGAATGAATGTGCCTGTCTAGACATTTTCAATCTTCGTTCGTCTTCATCATTTTGACAATTGAAACTCGAGATGTCTGCGCTATTGAAGAAACGCATTCATTCTTGAACGCAATTGCCAATGTTAAATATTAACAACACATCATCTACTCATACTATTCATGAAAGAATTTATCATTTACCCGTCCTGACCAAACCCGCGACACATATTTAACGATAAATAATGAACAGATCTGGATAGAATGAGACATTGATCTCTTCTGTTCACTTGACGCAATCAATGACAAGTTCAATGTTGAAAGTGCACGGTCAGAAATTTTGCGATAATTGTGTATACCAAGTATCGTATAACGTCTATTTATGCAATTTCGGTTATAAATATGTATGTTTCATACTTATAAAATTGTTTTATAATAAATATCATATACATTTTCTAAATAGTATACTTTTTTAATATAAAAAATGATTTTATAAAAGTATTGTATACATTTTATATGAAAAATATATAATACAAATTTTAATAACATTTACTTATAGTTTTTATACCAAAATTAAATTAAAACAGACTCCATTTTTTCAGAATTTTACAAATTCCATACATTTATAAGATAAAAGTATAAAAATAATACGATAAGAGTATACACAAGATTTTCAGTTTTCTTTTTATACTTTGTTTAGTATAAATGAAAGCAAATTTCAGAAATAATTGTATAAAGAGAAGAAGAATTGAAGCCCGCAAATTATATTGCTATAACCAACAGGCTTCGTGGCTCAGACGGTTGAGTAGCACATGCACATGCTAGTGATTCAGAGACCTGAGGATCGATTCTCGGTGAGGTAAAAAATTCCGTATATGCTAGAAAAAAAAAATTGTGTAGTTCGGGATGCGCCGGTATAATTTATTTTTGTGAAACTTAGAAGGAATCAAATAAATAGTATAAATATGGTTTATACTTTTATCGTATACATTTTAATACTTATCTGGTATTGAAATTATTATACCGTTTTGTTATAAAATTAATAATATTTTCGTATACCTACTTTTTTTTATAAAGGCACAAAATACATATTTATCAGAAAATTTTATGGATTTATATGTATACGAAAATAGTATAGTTTTTATACCAAAATATCTGACCGTGTGGATTCGAAGCTTGGATAGGGAAGACGAAAGCGCACATGTGTGGACATAGCCAATGTATGCAAGAACAGTCGGCGTAAAGTAAAGCTCTGCAGTTCATTGCCTGGATGTTGAGGGTAACAGGAGCTTCGGTATCCATGAGGTCTCTTTAAACCCCGCATGCGCGTTCCTGTAAATGTTTAGTCTAAAATTATTTTCTGAAAATATGAGGCATTTTTTCAAACTTAATTTCGAGCTGAATTGAAGAGCTAAGTGTGAGAACATGGTAACTGACATTTTTGCAAAAATTTAGATTTTCCTAATGAAAAGCGTATTACTATCTTATCTATGTTACAAAAGGTGATTGTACTCAAAAGTTTAAAAATAAGTTTTCTACCGATAAACATGTTATGTACAAGAGTTTGATCTGTTTCCCAAAGGGAAAAACATGTTAAGTTCAATTACTATTCATCCGGGAACAGCAATATTGTTAACTTTGATCTATTGATTGTTTTAGGCTAATTGGGCCGTTTAATGCAAAACTCGTAACCATTTTTGTATTCCGCGGCAGGCGTTTTGAATACGAGATGACCCACAAGTGCAGGTTTTCAAAAATTCATCATCAATGTGGCACGATAGCCCGACGTGCGACGTCGGGCTTTGGCCGCCTGAATCGTTGACCTCCAATTGTCGCGGTTACGTGACCTTGTTCTCCAGTTTCGGAAGCCCAGCAGCTGGTGAGCGTCTTCACCTATGGAGTTCTCCCAGCGTGAGCTCCTCCCAGAACTCATGGATGCCTAAATTGTTGATGTTATCAAGCATGGGCGACAGTTTTTCGTCAAGCGCTGTAGTATACGCAGCCGCCGCCGTGGCATCATTAATCAAATTGTCAACCTCGAATGTCTTGGCAGGGTTGATTCTCGTTAGGCGCACCGAAGAGATTCTGCACCTGTACGTCGTCTTCACCAAATAGTGATCGGAATCGCAGTTGGCTCCTCGATAGGATCGAACATCTAAGACATTAGAAGCCCATATCTTGCTGATCAGTACGTGGTCGATCTGATTCACGGTGTATTCATCTGGAGACTTACAGGTTTGCTTATAGATTCGTCGATGAGGGAAACATGTAGACCTTATGACCAGGTTTCTGCCGCTCGCGAAGTCGATAAGTCGCTGGCCGACTTTGGCGTTAAAGTCTCCTAGCAGCAGCTTGACGTCGTTTGATGGAAGTGAGTCGAAGAGTGTTTGTAGGTGGTTATAGAATTCATCCTTAATCGCGTCTTCTTTTACTTCTGTAGGGGCGTGCGCATTAATGAGCCAGAGATTAGCGAAACGGGTCGTGATGCGGATCGCACATAGCCGCTCGTTTATGGGTTTGAAGCCGATAACGTGGTCCTTGAGCTGCTTACTCACGATGAAAGCTACTACAAACTTGGCCTCTTCTTCACCACTCGTAAAAATTGTGTGCGATTTGAGGTCGTTAATCTCGCTTTTGAGCCATTTAGTTTCCTGGATTGCAACTATGCTCAGCTTGTATTGTTCTACCTGATCCAGGGCCCTCTTAAGGCCCCTGGTCTATTCAGGGAGCGTACATTCCAGGATCCGAAAGAGTAATCAGTTGTTCGTTTGCGGGGTCGTCGTTGTTTTGTATCCGTTCAATCCGAGGCTTTTGTTTCAGGTTTCTTGACTTGAAGTTTTTTCTTAGGATGAGTTGTCGGCACATCGCTAAACCATGATAGGGTTTATTCGTTGAGTAAAGGCCATCATGGGCATGCCTCGAAGATCCTGCTTTAGTGGTTGAGTTAAACGTTTTCTGTCACCTATCACGTTAAGTAACCTGAGACGCTGCAGATGTAAATACAGCACTCAGGCGCAGCGGTGCTTCTTCCAAATGTCGCATCAGATGATTTGACTTAGCCGTTAGAGGTTTTACCCACTACCGTTACTAGGGGGCGCCCGCGCAGAGGACATATGGAGAAGTCTTTTGCCCCCCCCCCCCAATTCAAAAATTAAGTTCAATAATAATTTTCAGAAGGATGGTTTAAAATAATGTTACACAATGACACTGTTAATCCTGAAAGAATCCTTTTCTTTAAAATGAAACACAAGAGTTGGGCGCCTATCGCCCATTTATTTTCGCCTATATGTACACTTGTTAAAATTCACACGTCCGCCAGTGACCGAGTACCAAATTAGAATGATGACGCCCGCCTGCACCTACTCATCTTCGCCTTCCATGTCACCCATCGTGTCGCCCTTCGCCTGTCCGCCAACTACCAGTGGGAACTAGTGACGGCGCATCGTGCCCCGCGTATTTGCTAACATTCGGCCTTCCTGAAAAATTCAATGTCCTCATTAGAATGCTTCATATTTACAATAGCGCCTATAAGTAATCGCATCGCCTATTCGCCATTCAACTAACGCCTTTCTCAATCGCCTAGAACACCAATAATTCACCACCTCATTCCTACGAACCCGCCTAGTAGTAACACCTTTTCACATTGTCATCGATTACGCCTTCAGTCGCCTATAATCGCCCCTCCTAATAGATCCTCGAGATCCCTTCGCGAAATTTCCTCATTGTCTTCGTCACTTTCACTCCCTTCAACGCCTTGATTTACGCTCACATATCGCCGCAATGAATCAACCGCCACTATCGCCTGAAAACGTTTGTACCCCCTTACGCCTTTAATAGACTCGATTCGATACCTATCATTATTAAACCTACGACTAACACGATATGGTCCATCAAATTTATTCGCCAATTTTCTATTAACGCCCTTGTCCGCCACATTTGTAGATGCATGCCGCCATAACACCAAATCGCCTATTTTATATTCGGTTGCAACCTTTCGCCTTTTGTCATATCTCGCCTTCATCTGCTGTGCAGTTTTGTTTATGTGGTCATACGCCCTCTTTCGCCTTACGCCCAGTTGTTCTACCCTGTCGCCATCAGTTCGCCTTTCGTTAACTGATTGCTGTTCATATTCGCGCATCTCTCTGGCTATGTGCCCAAGATCGTCAGCATCGTCACACTGAGACCCAGTTGCAGCAACACCAGAACTAGTCATGTGCCCAGAATTGAATGAATCGTCACCCACCAATTCAGTTGCATCGACACTAGTATCCCCAATATTCGCCAAACGCCTTAATGCAGTACTGTCTTTACGCCTATCGCCTATCGCCTTTTTATTAGAGTGATCACTTTTCGCCTGTTCGATATGACATTCCGCCTCGCCTGGACCATTTCGCCTCGCCTCTTCACCCGCCTCGCCTGGATCATCTCGCCACGCCTCTTCACCCGCCTGTTCATCCGATCCACCCGAATTTTCCACCAAATCTACAAAAGCGCCCGCCTTATGAGAAAACATCAATTCAAACGGAGAGAATTGAGTTGACGCATTCACCGTATGATTCATTCCCCATAAAACTTCGGGTAAACACCTGTCCCATCTACTCTCATCCACTGCACTAGCTGTTATCGCCTCAATGATGGTACGATTTTGTCTTTCCACCTGTCCATTCGCCCTTGGGGTAGCAATAGAGTTAAGTGAATGTCTAATCGCCTTTTCCGCCAAAAACTCCTGAAAGAACTTACTTGTAAACGCCAGTCCTCGATCACTTACAATGTGTCGGGGATATCCAAACTCAGAGAAAATTTCTCTAAGTCGATCAACAGTTTCATTCGATCTCAATGACTTAGTGGGTTTCGCCCATACAAACTTCGTGAATCCATCCACTACCATAAGTAAATAGGAATACCCTGTTGTTGTTCTCATAAACGGACCCACATGATCCACATGAATTGTATCCATTGGGATAGGTCGCCTTCGTATTGGATGTAAACCGCCTTCGCCTTTGCCGTAATTTCCCTTTGCGAACGCACACCTCATACATGACTTTACATATTTTGTCACAAAACGCCTCATTTTAGGGAACCAAAAACACTCACCAATTAACGCCAAACACCTTTCAACCCCAGGATGCCCTACTTCGTCATGATGCTTCCTCGCCACATTAAATCTCGCCATTTTAGGAACATACAATCTGTCGCCATTGGTTGTAATTCTATACAAACGCCCATCTTTTAGTCGAAAACTCTTACGAGTGTCTAAGTTTGCTGTTCTAGTCTTTAACGCGGTCACAAGCTCCTGAGTACCTGGATCTTGCAACTGAACTGTTAAAAACCAATCCACGTCGCCCATTCCAACAATCATAACAGGATTCCTACTCAATGCATCAACATGTCTCATTTTATCGCCTGGCCTATACTCAATAGTCATGTCATACTCCTGGATCGCCAGCCACCATCTCGCCACACGAGGCACCAAATCTCGTTTGAGCAATGTAGACCTTACCGCCGAACAGTCAGTGATCACCTTAAAATGTATGCCCGCCAAATAAACCCGGAAGTGTTTAATTGATTCTACGACCGCCATTGTCTCCAACTCATAGCTATGGTAATTTTGCTCAGGAACCGTCGTGGTTCTGCTGAAATATGATACCGGTTTCATTTCACCAGACCGTTGCTTCTGGAATAAGATCCCGCCTAACCCAAATTTACTAGCATCTGTATGCAACTCTGTCTCCAGTTCCGCCTCATAAATCGCCAATATCGGACGTTCCGCCAATAGTCCCTTCAACGTATTAAACGCTTTCTGCTGATCATCGCCCCAATGCCAATCAACGCCTTTCCTTGTTAAATCACTCATAGGTTTCGCCAAAATTGAGAATTGCCGAATGAATTTTCTAAAATAACTCGCCAATCCCAAAAACTGTCGAACGCCATGTACATCCACCGGAACCGGAAAGTTTTGGACCGCCTCGATTTTCCTTGACCCTGGTCGTACACCATTCTCATCTATCGCATAGCCTAAGTAATCAATTTGCTTTTTTAGAAATGAACATTTACTCAATTTTAATTTGAGTCCCGCCTTCTCAATTAACGCCAATACCTTATCCAAAAGTTCCAACCCGGAATCTACATCGTCCGATGGAATCAACAAGTCATCCATGTACGCCAACACATCCCTATGTCTCAATTCGCCTAACATTGCATTAATCATTCTCTGGAATACCGCCGGAGAATTCGCCAAACCAAAAGGCACCCGCAGATACTCATATTGCCCATCAGGTGTGATAAACGCTGTCTTGTGCACAGAATCAGGATGCATTGGAACCTGATGATATCCTTGCGCCAAATCTATAGTTGTAAATCGCCTCTTATTCGCCAATCTGTCAATCTGATCTGCTATCAGCGGTAATGGATATCGGTCTTTTACCGTCATCGCATTCAACGCCCTATAGTCAACACACAGTCTCACCTCGTTGTTCTTTTTAGGCACCAACAGTATTGGACTAGCGAACTCCGAATTCGATTCTCTAATAATTCCGCCTTCTAACAAGCTGTTAATTCGCCTTCGCACCACTTCTCTTTCACTGTACGATAACCGATATGGCCTGTAATACACAGGTTGATTCGAATTCAACTTAATCTCCATTTGACACAAATCGGTAACCCCCAAGTCTTCATCTCCCGTCGAGAAACAATTAGTCCGCCTTAGTAATATTTCTTCCAATCGATGTCTCTGCAGTTCGCCCATATCGCCTATATCAATTTCTCCCGTTGCCGTAGTCATAATTGTTTTCATCATTTTAGAAGAGTAATCCGCCCGCCCTATTAACTTCCCTTTCTTCCAATCTATAACGCCCTTCGATAGATTGTAAATCAACACGCCATTCGAACCTCCACATATAAAAACTCCTGGTGGAATTGCCACTATTTCTTTTCCAAAGTTAATCATCTTAGCCGCCATTTCTACAGTCTCTCCCACACGCCCGCCTACAATAGAAAGACCCGCCAACACTGATTGTCCAGCTGGTATAGAAATATTTTCACCTAAAAACACTTGTACCCGCCTGTCTTTAATGTCTTCGATTCGGCATTGAGATGACAACATCACCTGATCCGCCTTTACTAAATGCACCTGTTTTTCTTTAACTATAAGTGCAACACCTGGAGAATTTATACCCGCCTGACCCAAAATCAAATCTATCTCGCCCAAATCGTACTGGGAGACTTCCGCCTCAACATCTAGTAGAATACTGTCTACAGACACCCGAAACTTCACCACGCCCATTGACATACTAACCCCACCGGCGAACCCTTGTAAGATTACTGGCTTGTCATGTTTTATGATACTGCATCTCCTACTCAATTCAAGGCATGCAATATTACATACGCTTCCTGTGTCAATATAAATGTTAATTTTATACCCATCCACCAAAGAGCCATATTTCATAAAATTTTTCTCAAAGTGTGAATTAACAATGCTCACCTGACGCCTTTCGCCTTGATCCTGTCTTGTCGCCTGCGAGTATCTCCTTAACAGCGGACAGTTGGAAATCTCATGTCCAGTTTGTCCGCATCGAATACACCTGTCTCTTCGTGGATACGGACAATTACGGCTCATGTGGCCTTCGTAGCGCTGACAATTGTAGCACCTGAACACTGTCGTTGATTGACTCTCATCACGCCGAATCGGTTGTACTGGAGTAACCGACTCCTGCCGCCTGGTTCTTGATCCATCATGGGTCGCTGATCCGCCTGTCGCCATTCGCCTTCCCTCCGCCATTGTCGCCCTTCCCCTCTCCGTCGCAAACGTCTCCATACTCGCCAGGAATCTGTTGTACAAGTCTTCTGGCGAATAGCATTTTGCCGCGTGAGCGTTCGCCTTTAGCTCGTCCGGCAGCCCCTTAATGATGCAGGAGACTGCATTCTCGCCTTTCACCCCACATCGCTCGCACAACTCTAGTTTCGCCCGATAGTACTGAGTAATCGTCTCACCTGGGTTTTTATTTCGCCTTACCAACTCTTCCAAACTCGTAGCAAAATCACGCCTAATCGGAAACGCCGTCTTTAGTGCGGTTCGCCACTCGTCCCACGTTAAATCATAATTATCGAGGCGATTAAACCATTTTTTTGCCGCGCCCGCCAATTTCTGTTGCATGATGATGCTCCGTTCTTCGCCCGACCAACAATGTACCCTCGCCAACTGATCAATTTTAATGATCCATCGTTCAACATTGTTTTCTGGATCGTCCGGATCAAAACGATCTATGATGTCACCACTCGCCATATATCGCGTCTTAATATCCGCCACTCTCCCCGCCACGCCAACATTCGTCGAACCACCCGCCACATCTCCGCGAAGCAACTCTGATTGCTTTTTAATAACGTCCCGGATTTTCGCCTCCAAACCGCCCTCCATCAACTCCTTCAACAGTGTGTCCACACTCGCACTCGCCCTAGTTCTCACCGCCTCAGACGCCAAACCACCCGACTCGACACCCGCCAAAGCACCACCGCCACTCACCCTGTCTACGATATCTCTTACCACGCCACTCACAATATCACCCGCCATTTCTAAATCCTCGCCCGACACGTCCATTCTCACAACATCCTCATTGTCCGCCATACTCCACTATTTTCTTTTAACACAAACGCCCGATTAAATATTTCACCAATCCACCCGAAAAAGATCTTTCTCGTCGCTACACAGTATTTTTTTTTTTTTTTTGTTCACAACGCCACTCGCCAGACACACTAACAACACCAAAATGAACAGGATCGTTCACGTCGCCACTAAACTGTACTTGTTCACAACGCCACTCGCCAGACACACTAACAACACCAAAATGAACAGGATCGTTCACGTCGCCACTAAACTGTACTTGTTCACAACGCCACTCGCCAGACACACTAACAACACCAAAATGAACAGGATCGTTCACGTCGCCACTAAACTGTACTTGTTCACAACGCCAAGATTGTTCCGCCCGTCGACCGAAATTCATAAAGAAAAACACCAAAAACATCCGCGTTAGGTCGATCCCACTTCTGATTTGTTACACAATGACACTGTTAATCCTGAAAGAATCCTTTTCTTTAAAATGAAACACAAGAGTTGGGCGCCTATCGCCCATTTATTTTCGCCTATATGTACACTTGTTAAAATTCACACGTCCGCCAGTGACCGAGTACCAAATTAGAATGATGACGCCCGCCTGCACCTACTCATCTTCGCCTTCCATGTCACCCATCGTGTCGCCCTTCGCCTGTCCGCCAACTACCAGTGGGAACTAGTGACGGCGCATCGTGCCCCGCGTATTTGCTAACAATAAATAAAATTTTACTATACATGGTGTCCGAAAAATATCACATAAACAAAGCAAAATGCGGTAAATGGTGTAATTTTATTCTATTTTTATGTGAATTTTAGCGAAAAAGGTGCATAGGACACACTTAAAATCCTTTAGCAGCCACAGGGAATTAAAGATTTGTCAAAAATTCACTTTCTGCAAACGTGTTTATTCGCTGCTGATAAAAAAATGGTATTGACCGCAGGAGTCGGGCATTTTTTTTTTAACGGTAGATTATGTTTTTTTTTTAGCTTTTTTGCTTATTTTTGGGGTTGTTCAAATAAAATAACGGCAGTGTCGTATATATGTAGTTGCATATACATAAGAATTAGTTATATAGGTTAAGATGCATTTGTATTAGTTAGTATAAGTACCCATGAATTGTTAAAATCCTCCTCTTTTGGCTAATAAACTTTGTACATATAGCACATGGCGCAGCCGGAGCCGATCCATTAGTCCCCGATTTTTTGAAAAAGAGCGGAATCGTATAAAATGGATTTTAAGAAGCCGTCGCCACTTCTATTGGAAGGTAATTTGAAAGAAAATTATAAAAAGATTCTTTCATTGTACGAGATTTACGCAACGGCTACAAAGACCACCAAGGAGTCGGAACCGATTCAGGTGGCACGATTTCTAAGTTGTGCTGGGGAAGCGGCGATCGAAGTGTTTCAAACGTTCAACCTGACGGAGACGCAAAAAGGCAGCATTGTTGATGTTACAAACGCTTTCAAGGATTACTGCGATCCACGCTCAAATGAGGTATATGAGCGTTTTAAATTTTATTCTCGGTTTCAACGTGAAGGCGAACCATTCGATCACTTCATGGCCGATATTTCCAACATGGTGGAAAACTGCAATGTCGGCAACGAGAAGGAGAAGATGCTGCGAGATCGTATTGTTATCGGCATTTCGGACAGCAATATTCAAGCGAAATTAATCAAACTTGACCAATTGACATTGGAGAAGGCAAAGGAGTATTGTCGTATAGCGGTACATTACGCTTTCAGGTCCCCAAGGGAAATTTTTGATGTTTCCGTTATTTTCCGCTATGTGTCCGCTATATGGCGGACGGTAAGATAAGTGTCGCTAGTGTCGATAAGAAGAACAAGAAAAATTTCCCTTGGGGACCTGAAAGCGTAATATACCAAATCATTTTGCTACTGTTTGCAAAAAATCAAAAAATAACGTGAGTGACATATCTTGTTCGATAGTTTCTCCAGGTGATATCGATCAACCATTATATATTGATAATTTGAACGGTGGAGGTAAATTTAATACATTTTGGTTTGAGAAAGTCTTGATTGGTGACACAGTTATAAATTTCAAAGTTGATAGTGGAGCTGCGGTGAACATCATACCAAAATCAATATGGCATAATGTCGGCAAGTTTAAATCGAATCACAAAATGTCGTCAGTTAGTGCTAAATTAGAAGCATATGGTGTTCAAAATTTAGCTGTTTTGGGAAAAATTTGAAGTTCCTATTTCTGTGCTCCGCAATGGTGTTTCCAAAATAGTGGAATTCTTGATAGTGGATGTAAAAGCGACTCCTATTCTTGGGTTGCAAACAAGTGTGGAATTAAATTTAGTTAGGCGGTGTGGGGATAATATACAAGCAAATAGTATAGAAGTTAGTGCTGGGAATCGTGACAGAAGTAGAGAATCTTTTGTTCGGGAAAATATAGACGTTTTTAGTGGATTCGGGAGTTATCCAGAACACTGTGAACTTAAACTGAAAAATGATGCTGAGCCAATTCATAAGCCTCCGCGAAGGGTACCATATGGCGTGCGAGACAAACTTAAAAGTACTTTGATGGATATGGAAAAACGAGGCATAATTAGAATGAAAGAAGGCCCAGCCGCGTGGGCGCATAATTGAGTGATCGTAGAGAAAAAAGATAGTACATTAAGGCTTTGTCTCGACCCAAAAGAGTTAAATGAGAATATCGCCTACGAACATTTCTTAATTCCCACTTTAGACGATTTTAGGTTAGCTATGGCAGGGAAAAAAATCTTCACAGTTGTAGATTTAAAGGAAGGATTTTGGCAGGTGTCTCTTACTGAAGCTTCTAAAGAGCTAACCGTGTTTAGCACGCCTTTCGGCATGTATCAATTTAATGTTCTACCGTTTGGTATCAGTTCAGCCCCTGAAAAGTTCCAGCAACTGAACACGAAATATTTCGGCGATATACCGGGGTGTTTTGTGTATATTGACGACATAATTGTTGGTGGAGGAACGATACAGGAACATGATAATAACTTGAAGCGGGTTATAGAAAGGGCTCGACAAATAAACGTTAAATTTAATTCAAATAAATTACAGTATTGCGTAAAAGAAGTAAGCTATTTAGGACATATATTCGATGAAAATGGTTTGAGGCCCAGCCCTGATCGCATTAAAGCTATTATGAATTTGAAAGATCCGGAAAATAGAAAGGATTTAGAAAGAATTTTAGGAATGCTTAACTATTTAAGAGATTTTATACCAGGATTTTCAGAGCAGAATGCCCCTTTAAGAGAACTTCTAAAAAAGAATAATATTTTTAGATGGACAGAAAGCCATAAAAATATTTTAAATTCTATTAAATTACAACTTTCTAATGCAACTGTACTGCATTCCTATGATCCTAATAAAGAGATAACGATACAGACTGATGCCTCTAAGAATGGATTGGGTTGCACTATGCTACAGGAGAATAAACCTATCGCATTTGCATCCAAAAGTCTTACCGCCACAGAAATCAATTACTCACAAATTGAAAAAGAGCTTCTGGCCATAGTCTATGCCACTATAAAGTTCCACTATTACATATATGGTAGGAACTTTGTAGTGCATACAGACCATAAACCGTTGGTAACTATTGTTAAAAAATCGATTTCAGATATTCCTTCTACCCGAATTCAGAGAATGTTTCTGAAATTAAGACAGTATACTTTTGAGCTAAAATATGTTCCTGGTAAATACTTACTAATACCGGATATGTTATCCAGAAATTCAATCAATGAATCTGAAGCAGACATAGATGACATATGTCGGGATTTGGTTCATTCTGTAGATATAAGTGATAGTATGAAGCAAGTTTTTATAAAATGTCTGAAAGAAGATGCGATTCTACAAAATTTAATTAAAGTGATAAATGCAGGTTGGCCAGTTTCAAAAGATAAATAAACCCAAAGCATTCTAAGGCGAAATTCGCATCACTTAAGAAAATCAATGAATTCACCACAGTTTCAAGATCAACATGATAATGATGAAATAAATTATAATTTGCGTGGTTCAGAAAGTACCGAGCAAGTTCCACCTCATCAACAAATTGATCAAAATGAAACAAAATCGAATACACCTAATACAACTTATCGAACAAGATTTGGCCGAGCAATAAAACCGCCAGATCGTTTACAATAACACAAAGAAGTAGCAAAATGAATTACAAATTTTGAGCTAAATGAATTATTATCTTGAATAAAATTAATTGTATACCAGAGAATTTAATTAGTTTGCCTTTATGAAATTAAAAAAGATAAAAACAAAAAATGTATAACTATTGTACGAATTTAAAATATTAAATTTAAATAAATTTGTCATAAAACGTTCAAACAAGAGGTTCCGACAGTAAGCAAAATTGATCGTTAATTGAATTGTTTGCATTTCGTGGAGAAAGAGGATGTCGTATATATGTAGTTGCATATACATAAGAATTAGTTATATAGGTTAAGATGCATTTGTATTAGTTAGTATAAGTACCCATGAATTGTTAAAATCCTCCTCTTTTGGCTAATAAACTTTGTACATATAGCACAGTGGCGCAGATAGACTTTCGAAGAGGAAGAGAGTCATTTTGCTTAATCTTGTTCGGTTATCCAATCCATTTTAAAATAAAAATTAGTACAGCAGCACCTCAAATCAGTAAACTTATTTGTGCACAATTTGATGCAAAAGGAATACAATTTTGTTTTACCAAAGAACAGTCTAAAAAATATTGATTACTCCGCATGTGCATGGATAATTTTTCCCTTTTTACTACGGTGAGGGATCCCGAGCATTCCAATTTTTGCACATTATGTTTTCCTAACTTTCCTGATAGTTCCGGGCTTCGTATTGGCTTAAATCGGATGTATAACTACTTTATGTATTTACGTTCGAATTACTGGCGTCATAAGACTATAGTTTTCAAGAATGGAAATTTAAATAAAATCGATTTAAACAAAATATGTATGTATTTTGGTAGACCATTTAAAAATAAAAATAACAGGTGCGACAATCCATCCTTGGACTAAGGCCGCAGGATGTGTTAGTGACATCCTATTTCCAAGATCTTATCTGCTTTTTGTTGAGATAATGAGATCAGCATCACGCTCAGCAGTGTCATTTATCCCCATAAATGGATACTCGTTTAACATCTGAGTGAGATCATAGTCCCTTTTTTTAAACCCTAGGCGCTCTGATTACCCCTGATTTCGATAAGCTTAATAGTTCTACGATAAGATATTCAGCCCCAATGCAGGAACTGTATGGATTGGACAAATGAGTAAAAGCGCGTTATTTTCATTGGCGATGGATTCATTAAGGTCTTATTTCCATAATTTGAGCAACAAGGAATTAATTTTGAAGACGTATCATTAAAGAAAAAGAAGCGCCGAGGCATGGGGTTGAATATCTCGGTGTGGGACTATTGAGCTTGTGGAAATTGGGGGTATTCAGAACACCCAGGCTTAGAAAAATATTCTGGCTAATGTAACGACTAAAATTACCGACTCCTTCAAGATTTTAACAAGACAATGCCCCCATTCATAAAGCAAGGCTTGTAAAATAAGGGTTTCGAGACCAATCCATCAAGGTTATGGAAAGATCGCCGTACTTCCTAGTACTTACAGATAAATTTTTGAGCTCATATTATTTAATGGGAGTCAAATTATCTTTTTATACCGTTATTTTGTGTTTTATTTCCCCTGAAACTACCCTAAAGGCTTTCACGTTTTGTACTGTTTTTAAGAATTTTCGCAACAAAATGCTGACGGGACTCCAGTCTACTGAAAATAAGTGGAACTAACCTACTGATTGGGAGTGTATAAACATTTTATTAAATTAGTGAATATCCCAATAACGACTCGCAGCAAGATTGATCTTTGACTCGTCTGTAGTATCCATTTGATTGAAGATCAATTGCTAAGTACATCGACACTCGTAATACTAATAGCCTCCAGGCAAACATCAGTTATAAAGCTAACTGAAATGGAAATGGTAACCGCGGAACTAATCGAAACGCTCACCACCTGGGCGATCTTTCATACCTGTAATTCGGATAATTCCAAACCAATTGTGTTGCCAAGACAAAGATCGGCCTCCTACTGTTCTCGGCGAAATGTGGGTGGTCATGAAATTTTTATTTGATTTTATTATACACTTTAGCCAGCTGAATAATCTTACAATTGTGCTATCTTCACGATAATGTAATAATAATAATCATTTGCGGAGTGGATGTTTCTTCTTTGAATTCAATCTGTAAGGGTCAATAGCAGAAAGACAATTGTTGTAGATACCTATAAACAGTGGAAGATGCTTCCTGAAGATTCCACTCGTACATCGATCGAGCGAAATAATCTGGAAACTTTTTAGAAGTCCTCCGTAATGACACAAGAACCTTTCACCCATAGTCTCATGACGTAGCGACGCAACCGTAAGATGAAGATCTAATTCAACTATTGTCTTGCACTTGCGATAACTTTTCAAAACAATGGAATCGTTTTCATGTACACCTCTAAAGTCAAATGAGAATCTCGAGATATGGATAAACCTGCAACCTGATGTTTCGTTTGCATTTGAAATGTTTACAAGAAGTAGACTGTAGGAAAATGTTGTCGGATGCAATGTCGAACAATGTGTGGGAAGAAGTTCGTATGTTGCATGATGTGAAATGGTTCTTTATGTCTCATTCAACAGTATTTTACATAATAATTTACTTATGAAAGGTAACTGGCACCTTTCTATAGTGTAAGAGCTGTTTCAGAATGTATGGTTGCCTCATGCTCCGGTTTTCAATTGTGTTTCACTAGGTGAGAATCGCGGTTGCAAGTTGCACGATGCTTTCTTTTTATTCAACAGTTTGCATTAATTAATTTCTTAAGCGGCTTAAAAGTATTGTTTCCCGTCGTCATTGTAGGTGTGTTTTTTTGGTTATCCCGTGCAGGTTTGGGTAACGAAAGTTCATATAAAAAAAATGACAGGTGCGTCAGCTGTCATTTTTTTTATATGGAGTTTAGTTACCCAAACCTGCACGGGATAACCAAAAAAACACACCTAGTGTATCCGTGTAAATGCGTACGTGAAATTGGAGTATGCATTTCTTAAGACTAGTTAATCGTTCGGTATCCAGTTGAATCCGCAGAGAAATGTCGGGAAAAAGTTTAAAGTATTTAGATTATTAAGCAACATACGAGTCATATTATGGTCTCTGGCAAATTACATAAACATTCCTTTTCAGTACTCTGTAAAATAGGACTAATAAATAAGGAAAATGAAACGAGTTGTTGAACTTGTAATGAAAAATATCTATGTAGTTAACTGAAGAGTAAAAAAAAGTTCTTCTTCTTAAAAGAAGTTCTCATGAGAATCAGGTTATGAGAACATTGACCTCGTCCACTAGTTTCGAGAGCATGGCAACTGTTGGCCTACTGATTGCTTCCATCGATCTCTCGGTCGTCTACGCAATCTGGCCGTCCACTCGTTGTGCATTCATCATTCATTTTGTTGGAAATGCGATTGTCGTTTATCTTTTGTACATGTCTCGCCCATTGTAAAGTCACTTTTCGGGTTGGCCTGCAATTGATAGATCATTTCGTTGCCGTTATAGTGAAAAATTATTATTATTATTATTATTATTATATTTTATTAAACAGTATATAAATATACAATCTAATCCTTAAGCGCTAGTAACATAGACCATCGGCTAAAGAAATTTAAGAGCTATTTGTATATATATTTGGTATGTTAGTATTATTGATAGTTTCTAAATCTTATTTTTAAGACTACAGGATTCGAATAAAGCAATTATTTTCTTACAATTATCATATTTTTTCGATTCTTTTAGGCATTCTATTATGCTGAGATTAGAGCTGTTAATTTTTGGGCAATTTAATAGATGGTTTATATTTAGTGGAACTCTACATTCATTACAATTGGGAGGAAGCTGCTTTTTGAGTATGTAGTCATGAGTCAGATGCGTATGTCCCAGTCTGAGTCTGGTGATGAACGATTCATCCTTTCTATTTATTTTTAATGGAAACAAAAATGGCAGATTTCCAGGATTCACATTGATAGAATAAAAGTTGTTTCTGTTCGGCCAATTAGCAGCAGCGTCTTCTTGAATTTTGATTGCTAAGTATTTCTTTAGGTCTTTTGGGCTATAAAGTTGACGTGTTAACATTTTCGCATTTTCGTCGGCTGCTTCATTACCTGTTATTCCTTGGTGGCTTGGGACCCAGTATAGCTTTATTTTATTTGAATGAGATATGAGCTTTTGTACTATTAATGTTATTAAATGTGATTGCTGGTTTGTGTTTAAGCAGGCGTTTATTACCGAAAGACTATCTGTACAGATAATATGCTTTCCTTTTCGCTTAATCGCGAAGTCGACGGCATCGTGAATGGCACATGTTTCGGCTGTAAATATGGATGCTGAAGAGTGCAATGAATAGGCGTAAATTAGGTTGTCGCAGTCGTCAACAATTGCGTATCCTACTCCTTTGTCGGTTAGAGATCCATCAGTGTAGATGAAATTCCATTTGTTTCTTCTCATGGTTTCGTGATATTCAGCGAAGTAGGATCTATACATTTCTGGTGGGGTAGGGTCTTTTCTTAGTTTTGTTAGTTCTTTATTTATTGATGAACTTTCCAATTTCCATGGAGGATGAATGTTAATCTTTTTTGTGTTTATGTTAGCCGGTACCTCGTACTTTCGCAGCAGATCTAAACAGGCCGATAATGTGGAGATTATTTTTGAGTTTCGTTTCCTTCGTAGCAAAAGGTTGTATGTTTCGCGAAGTATGGTCTTTTCTTCGAAAATTATTTTAATTGCTATAGAACTGGTCAGATAAAGTCTTCTCGTTTCTAAAGAAGGGAGTCCAGTTTCTGCTAGCATGCAAAATATTGGGCTGGTTCTATGGGCGCCGATTGATGATCTTATCGCTGCGTGATAGATTGTTTTGATTGGACGAATCATATAAGCAGCACATTTTCCGTATATCGGAAGACCATAATCTATTTTAGATAGAATTAGTGCTTTGGCTACATGTAGTAAACTTTCGGTTTTGCAACCGGAACGGTAACTGCTAAGAAACTTGACAATGTTTAGTCGTTTGCTTAAGCTCGTTTTCAGTTCGATGATATGTTGGTTCCAGTTAAGCCGTTGGTTGAAGTGAAGACCTAAAATCTTTAAATTCTGTACGCGTTCGATTGCTTCGTCCCCTATAGTAATTTCCGGTGTATTACAGGATTTCTTACGACAGAAGTGAATGTGTTTACATTTTCGGATGGAAAGTATTGAGCCGGTTTTTGAAGCCCAATCTAGAATTTGTTTAGTGATTAGATTTAATTTAGTTTCAAAATCAGGTCGATTAATGATTTTTGTCAAAATGATATGTAAATCATCAGCATAAAAGATATGTTTACAAAACTTAATGTTACTCAACGTTATGGAGAGTGAGTTGAATGATAAAAGAAACAGAATTACGGATAAAGGCGAACCTTGTGGAATACCGTTTGATATTTCGAAATTTTTTGAGAATTTATTATTTACTCGAACTTTTATTTTTCTATTGGTCACAAAGCTTCTAATCACATTATAAATACGCTTTCCTAAGTGTAATTGCTCCATTGCCGCGAGAATGATATGAGTTCCTATTCGATCAAAAGCTTTTTCAAAGTCGATCGCAAGAACGGAGAGATGGTTTTTCCTCGACAGGGTATCGCTGATTGTGTTTTCGAGGAGCAATAAGGCATCGATGCAGCTCTTTTTAGGTCTGAAGCCGATGTGATTTTTACTGATAGCAGTACTACTTTCGAGGAACCATGAGATACGCTTCGCCACGATCTTTTCGAAAACTTTAGAAAGGCAGGATATAAGTGATATTGGGCGATATCCTTCGATTCTGTCTTTAGGCTGATTCGGTTTGTTGAGGGGGATCACAGTGGCTATTTTCCATTCCTGTGGAAAAATGCCTGTGGCTAGTATCGAGTTGTAGAGTGCGCAGATTCGATTTTTAGCATCATGTGAAAGATTTTTTATCATGATGTAAGAGATCTTGTCGTCTCCGGGGGTGTTTCCGTTTAACGTTGAAAGTGCCGAGACTAGCTCTATCATGGTTATATCGGATTCGATTAGATATGCCTTTTTACTGGGATGAAGTTGGGGATGTTGCGATAAAAAATCTTCTTTGTCTTGCTGGAATACTGCCTAGTAGTTGCTGCTTGAGTAATTTGCCCATTGTTGTCCAAAGCAATCTGCAATGTCTTCTGCTATCGTGATGGTCTTGTTTTGGTGAGAGATGGTTGGTATTGACCACTGTTTGTAGTTGCCACTGATTGCATTAATTTTGTTCCAACTGTGTTTTGGGGATGACTTTGTGTCGATTGACATTGTGAATTGTTTGAAAGCGTCATATTTTGCAAGTTTTACAGCTCTCTTAAAGCAAGCGTTGGCCTTTTTGTATTGAATTAGGTTGGCGGTGGTTGGCGACTTTTTGAACTCCTTCCAAGAGTTTTTCTTTTGCTCATGTAAGTGTTGCAAATTTGTGTTCCACCATGGAACATAATTTTTATGCGCCTTGGGGGTCGTATGCGGCATACTCGAATGTGCTCCGAATTTGATTGCTTTTTTGATGGTTGATGCTTCCCGGTTTATGTTTGTACCTGCGGAGTTGCTTCTTAGGAATGAGTCAACTTTGGACTTAAATTTATTCCAGTCAGCTAGATCTGTTTTAAATCTTGGTATTGGTGTGAATTTTGAAACACAAGTTGATTCTGTTGAAATGACAATTGGGAAGTGGTCACTGCCCCAGAGGTCATTTAGTATATTCCAATTTAAGTTTGGAGCGATTTGTGCAGAGCTGATTGATAGATCAACAGTTGAAAACGTGCTGTGTGTACTAAAGTGGGTTGGCGACCCGCTGTTTAATACCATTAAATTATTTACATCAATCCAGTTTTGGACTGTTTTACCTCTGCTGTTTGTGGAGGGAGAGCCCCATGTTGTACTCCAGGCGTTGAAATCCCCCAAAAGTAGTACTGGGGTTGTGACATGGTTGAGCAGGTTTTCTAGGTCAAGCATTATGATGCGTTCGCTTGGTGGGATGTATATTGATATTATTGTCAATTTTTGTGGTACTGAGATTTCAACCGCGATCGCTTGCAGATTGGTTGGAATGTCTATTTCCTTGAAGGGTGTGTTTTTGTGTATAAGTAGTCCTACGCCGCCTTTAGCTCTTCCTGTTGATGATGTGTTGCAAAAGAATACATTGAAGGCTGAAGTAAACTGGGGGCTGGCATTTGCTAAACAGTGAGTTTCTTGTAGAGCTATCACCTTTACGTTATACTGTTTTGTCAATAATTCTAGATTATTATAATTGTTGTAGAATCCGTTGATGTTCCATTGTAAAATTTTCATTGTGTGATTGAATGTTAAGAGGTAAGATTTTGATGTATAGTGTTTGTCGGTTGAGGGGGCTTCTTGATTGAATGTGTTTTGTCGCGTGTCTCGCAGATGTCGTCAGCTGTGTGGATGGATGTCGATGGAGTTGGAATGTTTGATGTTCCGGGTAAAATGTTGTGGTCATTAGTTTTGTAGTTGGCCGGAGTATTAATATTAGTAGTTTTTGTTGTTGTGTGGGTGAGAGATTGTTGGTTGTGAATGGTGGGCTGGTGTTGTTTTGCTTGGTAATTTTTATTTTCAGTTGTGGTTGTATTTGCGATTTTTTGTTTGCGATTTTGTACGAAAGTTGTTGCTTCTGTAAGTGTTTCTGATATTGGTGTAGGTGTTGAGTTAGTAGCGTTGACTCTTTCTGTTGCTTTGTGGAATGGTAGCCGGTTTATCGTGGAGACTTCGATGATTTTTTGTTGTTTGACGTATTTGGGGCATTTATTGTTTGTTGATCTATGATCACCGTTGCAATTAATGCATTTTACTTGAGTGCAACTGAGCGGGTCATGAGTGGGACTTGAACATACTTCACACATTTCAACTTGAGTACAGCGCTTTTTGGTATGACCAAGTCGGTGGCAGTTTTTGCACTGCATCGGTTTTGGAATGTAAGTTGAGATTTTCACGTTGATAAAGCCGATTTTTATTTCTCTGGGAGTTTCGTAGGAATTAAATGTTAAAATATGCAAAGGTGTGTTAATTACAGTTTTAGTGTCGGCGTTGAATCTAGTTATTTTGTGGCACTGAATCACATTCTGTTCTCTTAGTCCTTCCACTATATCGCTTTCTGACATATGAGTTAAATGATGACAACTGATCACTCCTTTCGTTTGGTTTAGGGTCGGGTGGTATGAAATTTCCACTTCACAAAGGTTGGAGAGTTTAGTTTGTCTGCTAATCCTTTCGGCAAGGTATTCGTTTTCCACTAACACAACGATGCTGCCCGATCGGTCGAATGAAATTTGGAGAAATTCCTTTGATATTGATTCCAATGCTTTGTTAACCAAAAAAATGTTGAACGAACTAAGTGGCTTTGTTTCGTCTTTATTTTTGATGAGCAGAAATTTGGGATTTTTCTTTTTCTTTTGAATCAGGTTGCTTTTGTTACCGACAAGGCTTGGGAATTCCTTATGATTGGACAGGTTTGCTGATGATGGTCTGAACCGTTTGGATGAGGGGGTCACATCTTCACTTAATGGGAGGAAGTAATTTCGGCGGGATGTCCCGCCTGAGTCCGCGTCCATTTCGGACAACTTTCCAAGTAGTAAGTTTCACTATAGATTCTGGTTTATCAATACACCGAATCAAATGCAAATGTCTAACGGCACTGACTATTGCAAAAAGTCTCTATCACTATCTTCGTTATCACTGTCACTATCAACTATGACCTGCTTATACGAGATTCCGCTTGAGACTGTATAGTGAAAAAAGAAAAACATTTCAAAAATATTAAGATTTGCAGTTACAGTGCATGAACGTTCACAAAGAATCATACATTTTTTTTTAGCGCATAACTGCAAAAACATGTGACTAAAATTTTCAATTTTTTTTGTAGCGGGCATTATATGCGCTATCATCTGCTTCCAGGTTGACGTTAACTTTTGAACACCCTGTATTGTTATCGTTTGGACGATGTCCGTCTGTCTGTCTGTTTCTATGCAAACTAGTCTCTCAGTATTAAAGCTATTGAGCTGAAATTTTGTACACAAGACACAAGTGTCTGGCTGTGTACACAGCATGTATTTCAAAACGAGTGGAATTTGGCCATGGGGTCATGGCGGATGGCGCTGTCATTAAAATCCCATACAGTTAAAATTTGGTTCTTTTACGAAATACTTTTTTCTTTGTGATCTTAACCAAAATTCACTCAAGGGTGTATCTAGGGCCGCCCATACACGGAATCCAAAGAAACTCCATATAAAAAAATGACAGCTGGACAAGTTGTCATTTTTGTTATATAGGTAGAGTTTGACAAAAAGAAGAATCCAAAAAAAGGGTTCAGACGCTTCGTGTGTGGCCACATATACTAAAGCCTCGAAACATATCTAGAAACGTATGGATAGGGAACACTACGTCATAGGTCATTAAGGCCGCAATGTAGAAAAATCGCCTACTAAATTTGCACTGTTTTGTTGTTCCTTTCAATTACGTCATATGCTTGTTGTTGTTGTTTCTTCGTATCTTTCCACAATTTAGTAGGCAAACGGCACAGCTGAGTTACGGCCTTGATGTATCTAGATGGCGTTGTCATATAAACCGGACATCCAACATTATATCTAAGAAAAACTTTTCGTTACAAGCCGATATTAATCAAACTTCACTAAAGTGTGTTTCTAGTAAAGTCTCAAAACATATATAGAAACGGATGAAATTGTAACAGGTTAACTACGATATCCCGTCCATCTACTCCCGTTTTCAAAATCCCGAAATCCTAGGTAAAAAAAAAGTGTTTAAAATTATTGTCCCTCGTTGTATTTGCCCGTAATTTTGTCTATAGACCTTTGACAGTTCATTGGACAAATCGCCGCTAAAAATTTCTTGCTACGAATAGCATTAACTTGTTCCAGAAAGTCGCAGTCGTTCATAAACCCTTGTCCGCAATATTTGAAAGAATCTAGAAAAATCCATTCGAATCGAGCTCATCTTCCAATTTCATTATTAAACCATCGTTAGCCAAGCGTTGTGGCACTAGTGCATTTGCAATTCTAGCGATCTGGGGCGCAAAAAAGCGAAAGCGCAAATTAGCATAAAGTTATTTTAAACGAAAACCGACTTTCCACTTTCAAAGTGAGTTTTATCTAATGAATGTATTCATAAGAAGGATATTCCTTGCCGCTTCCCTTACTTGGATGAATTTATTCTTCTAATCGATTTTTTGATTAAAATGTGCTGCGGTAAGACCTAAGGGTGACATCGGGAGGGACTACAACCTGTTGAACGATTTCCTGGTAGAACCCGGGAGTTTGGAGTGGTTTGTGAGAATTTTCTAGAAATCAACGATAACGAAGAATGAACGAAATTTATAAAAATCGTCAATGAGGCTAAATGATGGCCGGTAATAGCATTTGCATTGCATTGGGTAGGTAACCGATATGCGCTTTTGAATCAATTTATTTTTAGAAAAAAAAATCTGCCATGTTTCAAAATCAGTTAAATCTAGTCGGATGGAAACTGTTACATTTTCGCTTTTCTTTTTGTATCACCTCGTGGTAACGCAGAATTCAAACACTAGGGAGATAGCCCCATATCATACTGATCAAAACATTTTTTTTATTGCGGATGAACGCCCTGCGTCTAAATTCAGTAGAATTTCTGATCCTGGAGAAGAGTATGTAAATGATTCTCTTGGATGGGTTGACTCGAAGGCCGTTTTCATCGCACCATATTTGCACTTTTTTTAGTGTTGATTCGAGTATGTCTGGCAATATTTCCTCGAATTTTCCCATTACCACATCAACCACAATTTCGACACATCCCTGTATGTATATATGTATAATCCATTTGACATAAGCTTCTGAAAAGGCTGTAGACAAACAGGATAGGGTGATAGGCCCCACATGTGTGGGCAACCTCTTGTAACGCTAGCGAGGATAATTTGTTCATAAGTCTGGCGATGACTCTCTTTGATGAGAGCATCTAGCTGTATATCTATCTATTATCTCCGTTCTTAGCGATCTTTCAATTGCACTGAAAGCAGTATTGGGCAAACCAGGCTCAGCTTGTATTGCTCGACCTGATCGAGAAGCGTATGTTGCAATTTCCGAAAGAGTCATCCAGTTGTTCGTTTGTGGGGTCCGCGGTCCGAGGCTGTCGATCTAGGTTTCTTGACGTAGGTTTTTTTCTATGAGGATGAATTGTCGGTCCATATCTAAACAATAATATCGAGTCTTAATAATTGAAGGAGGTCGATCATTACAGGGCCCCGGAGATGCTGCTTCAGTGAAAAATTTTGAGATTTTTTTGAGACACTGAAATTGCGAGTTCCAAATATCGTACCCAAAGTGATATGACTTACCAGTTACCCACAACAGTTTGCATGAGTCGCCTGTTGACAATGGGCGAAGGCTTTTGCCCAACATTTGTATTTACAATATTACAATATTTTAGATTCATTAAGGCGAGATTTTCTAATCTCCCCATTCAAGGCTAGGTTTACTTGATTCAACAACTAAATATCATCGGTATCATCGATGAGCATACGACCCAGATTCCAGTTTATTTGTCGTGAAGTGGCACGATAACTCAGTTGTCATTGTTGCCAGCAATTACGTTGATAATGGGGAATGGTCGTATCCGTCCTGTTTTTGGCGGGACAGTCCGGCTTTTTCGACCTTAACCTGCCGCCCTGCTAAAACGTTGAAGATCCTGGTTTTGCCTGGCTTGGTCCTGTTTTTGGATGGCGTATTGGCATCCCAACCAAATGATTTATTTTAAAGGGATACTTACGTTTCATATGAATTAAAAAAAAGTATATGAATGAGCCTTCATTCAGTAAGACCAAGCCACCTTTTTATATTGTATATGGCCGGCATGAGAAAGGAGTTGGAAATGTTGTGTGCTGTTGACGGTTTTGTTACCTGGGGCAACTGATGCGACTATCGCTGAACGACTATTGCTCTGTATTTCTCTATTTGTATATTGACCTATAATACTGTGTAGTTTCTATAGCAACACTAACCTTTAAATACTTGTATGGCTAATATTAGGCAATACATAGAAATTTCACGTTTAACCTTTTGCAAAAATTTGGGTTACTAGCATCGAACTTCTAGACTATGGAATACGCTTAGACCAATTAAAAAGTGTCCCAACAACTAGGTAAACTTTTTTGGTCTAAAATACAGTAAAAACCGCCTATAACGATTCCGGGTATAACGATATTCCGGATATAACGATGTAAAATTCGTATCTAGTTTGGTTTTCAATGGAATACTGAAAAAATAAATCCGTATATTACGATTCCGGATATAACGATATTTCGCATATAACGATCTAAAACGTAAGAAAAAAAGTGCTTTTTCATTCCGATTATAACGATATAATGAACAAAT
Source organism: Microchrysa polita (assembly GCA_949715475.1). Classification (NCBI taxonomy): domain Eukaryota; kingdom Metazoa; phylum Arthropoda; class Insecta; order Diptera; family Stratiomyidae; genus Microchrysa; species Microchrysa polita. The sequence continues at coordinate 63,659,348 of OX454416.1, forward strand.
ATAATTTCAATTGTACTATGTCTTGGATTACCAGGTTCCGAGAGAGACATAACATCGTATTCGGAAAGAGAAGTCGGGAGTCATCAAGTGTTCCAACCGGCGCGGCGTTTCCGAAAACTGGCTTCAGAACATCTGGCCAAAAGTTGGAGAAGACTTCACTGATGAAAATGTCTATAATGCTGATGAGATCGGACTATTTTATCGGTTAACCCCGGATAAAACATTTAGATTTAAGGATGAATCATGCCATTGAGGCAAACATTCTAAAGAGTGCATAACCGTTTTAGTTGCCAGCAACATGATTGGAACATGTAAAAAAAACTGCTTATCGGAAAATCAAAATCTCCTCGTTGTTTCAAAAATGGTAAAAAAAACTTCATGTCGATTACACAAACAACAAGAAAGCTTGGATGACTAGCGATATTTTTTCCAGCTGGCTCAGTAAATGGGACAAGGAACTTGAAAATAAGAAAAGGAAAATTCTACTCACTGTTGATAATTGCCCTTTCCATCCATCGGTAGAGAATCTCAGAAATATCAAACTCCATTCCTTACCACCGAATACAACCTCTGTGCTCCAGCAGGATCAGGGGATTATCCCTCAAGGTGAAATTCCTATCTTTTTCCGATTTTGAAAATGTTGGATCAATCAGACAATTTTCAAGTGTCACTCCTCGATGCCATCCTAATGATTTCCGATTCCTGGGACGTCACTCAAAAAACTATCCAAAACTGTTTCAAGCATGCCTTTGGAAATGCAGATGAAGCTGGTACCGATCATGAAGGCGACTCTACAAATTTTAATGACTGGGCCCAAATACTGGATTTTAATTTTCATGGTGATGTACAGTCATGCGCAGAGATCGATGCTAACATCTATACATCAGAGGATCCGACCGATGAAGCAATTGTTGCTTCAGTTTTGAATGATTGCAAGGAGGAGGACGACAAAGATATCGACGGCGCTGAAGAAGACCTATTTGAAACTCTAACTTTGTCCCAAGTCTAAGGCGCTTTAGGAGTCATTCGGACGTACGTGGCCTTAAACGATGAAATAAATAAACCGGAAACCACAACTTTCTTAAAAGAACTAAACTGTCAGCAAAAATTTATATTTAAAAAAAGAAAGCAAACTAAAATCACGGACTTTTTCGCAGAAAGTTAATGTACTTATGTGTTTAATTTATCTATACCGTTTCATATGCATTTAATTGAATTCTATGTAAGTCTTAAGAAATGAAACCTCGTTTTTCAATAATTATAAACTAGGACCCGAGCTTGTTTGTAGGTATAAAAATTTGGTTCCGGATATTACGATTTCCGGATATAACGATGTAGTTCCTTCGGTCCGCTGAATATCGTTATAACCGGATTTCACTGTATATATAAATTACTGGTCTAAATATCCGAACCATCAAAGTTGACAGTTTCAGCTGTCTGTGGTATCCACACGGGCTGCCAATTGGTAGCTCGCGAAGCCAATTGTCAACGTCATCGCTTCCACACTAGACAATCAAACTCGCTGTCAAATTTAGATATCCAATTTATTTAATTAGTGGAGTATCAGTCAGTGGCACAATTACACAGCGGTGTACTATTTATCGAATACATAGTGACAATTTTGTACCTTTTTTGTGTGAAACTAGAAAATTACCATTGCATTGCATCTTTCTCCGGCTGGCATTTGGCAGCCCGTGTGGATGGTGTTTTAGTTCAAAAAGTGACATTAAACACCTCGCCCACTAGTAACATTTGACAATCTTGCCTAAATATTCAAAAATTTTACACAGATGTTGGAGCCACTTTTTGATGACATTTTCTTAGTGTATGCGCATTCCATTCTACTAGAAATTCAATGGTTACTAGTAAACATTAACGCGATGATCGCTGGCAAGCGTCCTGTGTAGATTTATATTCCCGGAGGCAACCCCCACGATCGACAAGCTTTACTAAGTCCTGGAGCATTCTTTTTAAATATTATCTATGGAATTGCAAACATTATAGGCAGTTGAAGACATGGTGAGGACCCTATTTAGGAGATTCCTATGGTTTGTGCCCAAGTGACTACCAGAGAAGCTAGGTCAATAAATAAAATTCTCCTTTGATCAAACACTGAAACAAGCTTTTGAGTTTGCAAAAATACCACACTTATTGCTGACAAATTCGAAAGGTACGCAAATATTACGGAGGCATAGGTGTTCCTGGTTATCCTTTTTGCTGTCCTCCTCTTTTACTAGCATCGCCCTGCTAAACGATGATATTTGTAGCTTTTTGTCCTGCTTTTTACGAAAAAAATATACAAGCGGTATCGATAATTCATGAAAGCCCCACGACACGACGAGCCTTTAACTTATTTTTTGAAATGTAATATAATAAAAATACCACAATTGATGTCATAAATGTTACTTTATTACTGCTATATGATTAAAAAATATTTTAAGCACAAGAGTAAGCCGAAAATACAACATAATTACATATTTCTCACAACTTCCCCTCGTCGGAATTACGCAGGAGAGTTCACTTAAGTTTTACGCTTTCAACACATTCGGTTGCTTTGTGCAGAACAAAGTTTTGTATTTACATTAAAAACTAATATCGGCATAACTAAACCTCATTCAATTATGATTAAAATTAATTTAAAAACTTAAAATTAACATCGGATTTATTGTTGTTGTAATTTTAATTTTACGTGGATTAGTCTATTGTAGCGGTGGAACGTTTTTAGTGGGAAATATTTTTTATAACCGTAATTGTGTAAAATGCCTTAAAATTTTTATATTTTTCTTTAAATGGAAGCTTTTAGTGTGTATTACAGCCAGGGTTATACAAGTCACAGAACGATTGATATGTTTGTGATATATCTTCCGAAAAAAATATGCCAGATTACTCGTACTTAAATGCAAAACAGCATAACAAAAATGGATAAAATTGTTGCAGATTAAGTATTGTGGAAGGTCCTAAGTGACTTGTATTTAAATTTTGTAAATGTTAAGGCATTTGAAAGAAAGGCTTGAGAAAATCAGCGATATGTTCAATTCTAGACATAATAAAAAAAAGTTAACCCTGTAGCTTTTACATTCAATCGCTTTGGTAGTCTTTCTCTTTATGCTAAATGCAATTTAATTTTGCGCGATTTCTATTATATTAAAATCTATTAAATGCGAAATAACATATTTTAGAATTTAATTTTTCAAAAATAAATATGTAATAAAAATAAAAAAACTTAAACCCATAGTACTGTGGAAGATGACTCGTCACCTGTCCTGCTGGAGAACAAATGCAAACCGGGACGAGGCGGAACGGCTGGTGCCGAGTCCCATCTTCGATGATGGACTAGTCCAGCTGATCCTTTCAACGTCGAATTTCGACTTTCCACACTGATTTCTGGATTTGATTCACTGGAATCGTCCGAATGATGATGACTGATCATGGTCGAGTGTAACGGCAGACCAATCTCTTGGAACGAACTTATCGAACTAAAACCACTTTCATCTTCCGTCGAACAAATAGCAGTTTCTTTGATCGGTGGCGAACAATTTTCTTCGTCCGTTTCGGTCTTTGACGATGACGTTGAGTGTACAGATCCGTCTGTACTGCTACGAAGTGACGATCGTGATTCGCGCATATTCAATTTTCGCGAGAACGCAAGGCAGAATGGATCGGCATCCGATTGGCAGGCATTGGGCTTTGACAGAGGCTTTTTTATTTGCGTGTGGGCCGGCAGTGGACTGGGAGAGTTTACGTCATACTGAGAGCCACTCGATGATTTCGGTTGGATCAAGTCGGGCTCTTGGGTGTTTAAGAGATTTTGAGCAGTTCGTAGTAGACGAAAGGCCTCTTGAGCAAGTTTTTCGGGATGAAAATCTGATGAGGACGATTGTGTGTTGCGTTTTGGTGATCGCTTCCTGTGAAGTAGAAAATATTGACGCTATAGAATAGTAGACAATAAATATATAAGATTAAATAAAGTATACATTTATCCTTAACATGGAAATGGAAGCTGTATTCATCATTAGAATGAAATACGTTTAGCCTCCTCTTAAATTATTCTATAACGGAAATTACGTAAAAATTAACTTAATCTAAACTGACATTCAAGATACTGCTTGGTCTGCTAAATAATGCTTTTAAAGTTCCATAGCAGGTGGTGGAGATAATTCCAAATCCCATATTTCCGAAACTATGCCACTATTATATTTAGAATATCACACGTGTCAGACGATCCAAAACCAGATCATATGCAAAGATGCAATACAAAACAGTTTCGGGATGTAACTATATTAATAGAATTCATGCCGGAGATTGTAATTTATTAAATCTATATTTACACCATCTAAGAGAAAGAAAAAGTGTTCGATGAATTTATTTCTTCATAATCGAATAAACGAACCTCCGTCGACATATTGAATGATGGCTTTTCCTGCGTACGCGCTCAAACGCCTCAAAGTAATTCATAATGATTTTTGCATCCACGCCATGCTAAATATACCTACATACATGTACCTATATTTGAGTATAGTTTATGTTCCAAAATTAAGACAAGAACGTTTGGAATGTAAATGCATTTGAAAATGACCTCAAAATGTCGAGTGTGAAAAAAAATCGGAATGGGAGTGCATTCCACATATTCTTTGGAGCTCATCTTCTAAATCATTGCAGACGCAGATTTACGAAATGTGCAAATGAATTCATTACTATTGTAAGAGAAAAATCGTGCCTCCATGACGCCTTCACAATTCACATGTAGCATTTTTTTATAGACTGTTGCGAACGAGACAAATTAAATTTGTAAAAGAAAGTTTCTTTGAATAAATTTATGCTTTATTGGGCTAAATTTATTTTAGACAAATTAATTAGGAAAGATGAATGACATTTAAGACGCCTGGATAAAGGTTATATTAAATTTACATTCCATTCCAGTAGATAAATATAGGACTATATTGTTCAACGCGTATAAAAACAATATAATGTATTGCTGTATGGAATGTGAAGGACTATCAAGGGGGTTACAGCAGGTCTACTAATCGCATAACTATGAGAGAGAACTATAACTCTGTAGATTCGTATCCCATGGAAAACTAAAATAGAATAGAATAGTCATCTACCATTCCCTATGGTCCAGGTGATTATAATGCTTATTCATGCAAGCTTCCGATATTACACCCCATTCACATTGGAAGCGATGCGATAAGAAGCGAAAAGCTTCCCATCGCAAGAAAAAAAATTCTTAGCATTTAAATGGGAACCAGCGCGAACCTGCTTGTACCATTCATATTGCTTGCGATGCGACGTCGGGTTGTGCGATGAGGCACTTCATTACGAAAAATCGTGCTTTTTCAGCAGCTGGAATGCGCATTGCCGCCGATGAAATCGTCTACGGCGGAGTTCGGTTTTGACAAGAATTGTAGTTATACAAATGTATGAATTGGTCAAAGAAGTAACATTTGTGGAAACATGCAGTGCAGCACAACCCCGTTTGTAGAGTACGCATACGTATAAAAAATTTTCGGGTACCGCGGTGATGAATTATTGAAGGTAGCTGTGGATATGTCAGTTGTGGGAACATGCAGTGCATCACAACCGAGTATTTCCTCGAGACAATAGTGGTACTATTTCAGAGTGGGCAACCTCAACAATTGTTTTCTTCGTGTTGATCATAAGTTTCAAATGAGCGACCCAAATTTATCTTAGTGTTTCTGCCGATTGGGCGAGAATTTCCCCGAGATAACAGGGTACCATTCTGGGACCGGCAACCCAAAAACTTTTTTCTTGTTGTTTTTGACCTCGAATTTGGAATCAGCGGCCCAGAATTACGTTAGTGTCTGCCACTCCGAATGGAAGAGTATTTCCGGAGAAAATCAGGGGTAAACTCTAGTATTACGAACATTTTTTACGCTACAAATCGGGTTGTACTGCACTGCAGGTTTCCACAAATGTTACCTTTTTGATTTCCAGCGATACCTACAATAATTCGTTCCTAATTTAAACAACACCCGAAATTGTTTTCATCAGTACGAGAACTCTACGTACCGGGTTCACCTGCACTGCAAATTTTCATTCACCATTAACCTATCATAAATCATGCCAATATATGCGCTTATCAGCATCAAACAGCGTCAAAAACCACGACAGCAAACGAATATTTTTTTGAAATGCGCAAGCTGCTATGTACAAATTTCCACAAAAGTTACCTTTTTTACCCATTCATCATTTTCATTACCTACGACTATCCTTTCGTTCATACCCACAATTATCTACAACATCACATAAACATACCAACACGTTTGTATGTACATACATATGTATATTGAAAATATCAATGGTAGAACAAAAAACTCGAAGCGCCGTGTCATGTCACGAAGTCGATTTGAAATCATACCCATATCAGCATCAAACAGTGGCAAGCCGCACGCACCAGCGCTGTATAAAATCCACTTGAAAAATCAGGTTTTCTTGCCATCGAAACAAATCGCATCGTCTCGCAACAAATCGCAACGCCCGGCCCGACACGACGTCGCATTTTGTGAACACGCATCGCATCGCACGGCCCGGAAAAGCTCGGCATTGCACTGCATGTGTACGCGCCCTTATTTCGCCGCGCGTATTTCATTGTTATACCCATAATATAAAATGTGGAATGAAAACACGATTTGACGGAACGCGTTCTGCGATCAGTTGTAAAAAAAAATACAAAGATCACGTCACAATGTATGTGACATATCGCCGCCAACCCAAGCGATACATTGAATTAAATTGAACGCGGACGCAGATCGTGCTTTGTCTGCAGGGATCTTCAATGCTAGGCAAAATAATGCTGTCCGGAAAGAGTTCTCTCTTATTGCAATACCAAAATCTAATGTATGCACATCCTTGATCTGTTTTCTATCAACGCTAAGGGAGGTCACTAGCCCCGCGTTTGAAACTCGAAAATCTGAATATGTACATATCAGTCAGTAGTGATCTAATTTGTTAATTTACCACTGTCAATCTTCTCTTTTTGACGAAAAAAAAACATTTTTGCTTCAGTCATGGACAAAGAATCAGGACAAAAAAAACTTGAAAGCAATTTAAAAAATATAAATGCATTTTGAGAAGAAACATTTGTCGGACAGGTATTTTTGTGACATTAAAAACACACAACAAAACAAAATTCCATTAACGAGAACGTAGACTGAAATTGCCTGCTTGAAATACTTTTAGCCCGTTCCAGATTGTGACAAAAAAACACAATATGAAGGATGTAGATCTTGCGCGACGTCATCGATGTTCCCGTGGTGCGGTCTTAAAAAAATTTGGTATGCATAATCCTTTAGTGGTCCTAACACAAAATCGGAGACCACAATTTTGATAAGTGACTGAAATAACGGTAAATTCAACCTTGAAGTGGACGAGAAGGCAGTATGGTACACCTTAATACTGTCGCATCAGTCAATCAGGACGAAATGCTCTTTTTTGTCCTGCAGATACATGTAAGCAACATGGTTATCAAATTTCAGTACAAATGTTCTTAAAGGAATTTCCCACAATACTAATGGAAGTATTTTGAATCCTTTTCGGGGGATCCTTAGGTCCAAAGAGGACATTTTTTGCAGTGAGTGGTTAAATGGTCAAGATATGTGTCGAACGAAAGGGAATGTTGAGAATCGCGCCTTTTAATAAGTTCAAGGCAAATTTCATCCTTCGAAAACCGCAGCATAACTATATTTATCATATTATGAAACCTATAAAAAAAAAATATTTTTCAGCATAGCAGTAGCTTTTGCCTGAAATCAAATTTTTACCAAATTTAGTTTTATAACGTTACGGCAAGCGAAGGTACAACCGAATTCTACTGGTTGTGTTTTTCAGGACGAAATGCCCTTTTTCATCGTGAAAGTGGTGCATAGTCAATATGGGTATATCAAAAGACAGAATTTGTTAAGAGGAATCCTTGTGGAGCGGTCCTTATTATCCAAAAAGGACATTTTTGTTTGCAAGTAATCGTTATATGGGATGAATGTCATTTGAAAAAGGATGATCGGGAGAATAATTTGGATAAGTTTTTAAATTATTTTTGTCCTTTTGAAATAGCCAGATATTGGAAAATCCTAGAGAGAATATGAATCCAAGTCGGCAGGAGATGTTTTATGAAATTCAAAGCATTTTAAAGAAAATGCATCAGCAGTGGCTATTTATTAGTTGTCTAGTTTTTTTTATATTACGCATTTTGTGACTAAAATAAATAACAGGCGCGACAATCCAACATTGGACTAAGGCCGCAGGATGTGTTAGTGACATCCTATTTCCAAGATCTTATCTGCTTTTTGATGAGGTAATGAGATCAGCATCACGCTCAGCAGTGTTATTTATCCCCATAAATGGGTACTCGTTTAACATCTGAGTGAGATCATAGTCTGTCACAAGCTCGTGATTTCGAAAAACACCATGGAACACGGTGAGATTCGAACTCATGAGCCTGTGCACCGAAGGTAAGCGCACTAACCGCTAGACCAGCCAGACTACTGTGACATTTTGTGACTAAATACTACTAAATAAATCTAGACATTTTCAGTACCAATGTGTTTAATTGATAAAATATTGTCAGGTAAACTTGAAATAAGAATAACTCTTTTCATTTGGTAGGTGGCGATCCTAGGGGCACTTTTGGAGTTATTTCCCTAACCTAATTGAATTGAATGTAAAACCTATAGCTTTTTCATAAACATAATAGCGGAACAAAACACTTTTAGGAATGGACTGGATATGTTGTGCACAATAAAATGAGCCACGTCAACCAAAAAGAATAACAGACGATTTATCACAACACGTGCTCATAATTGGCATAAGCCACTGACTTTTCTTCGACCTGTCCCCGGGCCGCACAAAAGTGTGAACTGAGCCGCATGCGTCCTGACCAATAGGGATCCTGAAGTTGGGGAAATGGGGTAGTTTGGTCATTTTTAAACGGTATAATATAAGCACATTTGTATTTAAGGAAATCCTTAAGGGGGTGACGCTATATACATAGCCACTCAAAAAGGAAACCATATCTAGCACCCTTATATCAATTCATATACATATTTGTTGAGATTTATCATTATTTATATTTTTTAGTTTTTTGTATATTTTATTTGTCACTTTCAATAGCTAAGCCCATCTTTTTGGCAGTTATATACATTTCGCCTTTTAACTTTTATCAGGACTGTTTTCCTAATCAGTGGACCATCCCCAGCAATCCTATGCAAAGTATTAAAGAGGCACCATATTTACCGCTAAAGAGTAGGTACTATTATGACATAATTTTCTTGGGCTACAAGAGGGAACAAAAACATCCATGTGGGAGTTCATATTCTGAAATATTATCTAATACGTAAGTACATCAATTACATTATTGTTGCTTTGGGCCTAGAAAAATGTTCCCTGCACAGTATTTTTTATAAGTGGATACAAAAAGAACTCCTTAGATTCTCAGTTAGGTCTAAACTACGGATCACCCACGAACTCACGTGTTTTTATCGATGAAATAGGCGCCAGTCAGAACTAATGTTTTAATTCTCACGATGAACATTGATTCGACTTTTCTTGTTCGGTTTGCGAGTACTCCGATTTTCGAAAAACAAGTGATGACGTTCCAGTCAGGAATGGTAGTTGGACTTCCGTAAGAAATCTGACATAGCCCATTAAAAAAAAAAGAAACACTTTGCGGCTGAGTTTTCATACCATACTAAGTGTAGCCCGGATTAACGAAACATCCGGATTAGCGCAATCATTTATTTTAGATGAAGATCAGTCCAATAAGTGGCACAAAAGTCCCTAATGTATTTTTTGCTTGAAATTAGTCAGTATGGAATAATTTGCCAAGCCGGTTCGTACAAATCCCGTTACCAAATCTGTCATTACATACTGACAATTTAAAAGAATTTGGATTATAGAATCAGAATTCCTGTCAAAATCCCGACTATAGAATACATAGTGAACAAATTTTGTGATTCGGATTAGCGTGATACCGGATTAAAGGTGATCCGGATATATACCGAGTCAAGACTGTAATAATAAAGAGAGGTCGATAAACGAAAGTTCAAGCAAAATTACTTTCGGGCATCAAAGCACACAGCTAGTTTCAATTATACAATACATAGGTAGAAGTTACGACTTATGCCTATTCGGATAACAAAAGGAACCTTTGTTTATCATGAAATCAACATATTAATCAAGAGACGCTATTATGCCGGGAAATATTTCATATCCATATTAATTGAGCTACTAGCTATACCTATACCTATATATCTATGTAGCTTCTGCACAAAAAAAAAATATCTTCGTCAGGAAATAAAATCATCGATTCAATTTACCAACTGATTTCCTAAAGACTTACGAAATCATTAGTCTCATCTGTTAATTTTTTTTCAAACTGAGGATTAACTTCTTTTCTTTTTGTTTTGTAGCGTCAACTCCGTATACATCTCATTGACTTTTCAAAACTCAAAAATTAAATTAGACATTACACTAATCAAAAATGGGCACACGACGAAAGTTTGTACTTCTGCCTCATTAGTTACAATTGAGAATGAGCACAATACGCCTTGTTCAAAAATCATACGACATACGTATTAGAAGTGCACAAAAAATATTAACAAGCGCCATAATAGTTTAAAGTTTGTAACAAAAATACTATGATCATCTTACCACGTATAATCTCTGTAATTATTATAGGCCGATGCCGTTGTCGTCGTTGTGCCATAGCCGGCTGATGATGTTGATGACACAAGAGATTCTTCCATATTGGTTTTTGTTGGACAAGCTCCTTTCAATGTGGCGGAGCCATCATAGAAATTATTTGTACTGCTACGACATCGTGTACTAGATGCCGGTGAATTATTCTCACAAGGCGATTCATTGCGACACATATAATGTATACTTTTTGATCGTGCGATTTGTTCAGATTGTATAGAATCTAAATTATGATGACATCGTTCCAAGAATCGAACGACTTCTTCCATTACGGCACGATACATTTCGCGACTGGCCTCAACCTGAAAGGAGAGAAAAAAAAAACAAAAATTGAATAAATACACAAAAAATTAATTAGTATCATTGTAAAGTGCAAGTACTCGTACATACATGCTGACTAGTAAGAAAGATAACCAGGAATGAAAAGAGTATTAAAATTCGTTAAAAAAAAGATTTATTCAGCAGAAGGTTTACTTATCTTGAATATTTTCATGCTTTCATAGCCGAGATCCGTACAATGAAAATATCACTTGGTCAGTTACGTGTTTTATTTACTGAGCCAACATTTACGGAAAAAAAAGTTGATAGACGCGTCTTGTACAGAAAAGTGAATATAGGTAAGCGCGGCATTGCAATCATCCGTCACTTTGCTACAAAAGGAATGGGCAAGTTGCAAGATTTTTATCGTCAAGAATTTATTTAATTTCATTGGATAACTGAAGGTCAACAATGGACTACATATTTCTTCTCTTCGGTTCGGTGTTCCATTGTATAAGAAGACCTTCGTATAAACATTTTGTAATATTCTGTGTGTATATATCATTTTTGAATTATTATTCGAGAAAAGGTTAAAAATGAGCATAAATAAGTAATGTGTATACGAATCGTGTAGAAAAGTATGGGAAAATAGTTTGCGTAAAATGGCTTTACAATTAATTTTGTCATAATCTACTCTTAGACGCCATACTTCTTTAAATATGAGAAAATTTGGATTTGAATTAAAGTAGATAATTGGATATAAGTCATTTTTTGCACACCTCCATAAACCTAACGTGTCTCGGGCTTATCTGCGTAGACAAGCGACTTCACATAACTCCATTAAAAATAATCCAACGGTGTTAAATTGCACGATCTTGGAGGATCAATGATTCCCACTGTCCTTAGAGCACACAAAACAGTGACTTTTCGAGGATGTAACGGGCGCATCATCATCATCACTCCAAACGCGACAATTTTGTTTAATAACGTATACCCATTCAACCAAAAGTGAGCTTCATTGCTGAACAAAATTTTCCTGTGAAAATGGGGATCGGTGGCCATCTCGTTTTGGACACGATTTGCAAACGTGCAACTTCTTGGCGACTCCAGCGTTTCGATGCGGCATATTCTTTTTTTATGTTCTAGCCCTAAAGATCATCTATTGAAAATTGCGTCACTGCATATTTTCATACGGGAAAATGCAGCGTTATGCATGGTATGTACACGAAACAAATTAAAACCAACCTTCAATGTGGACAAACTTGCAACAGCATAATTTTCAAAATTTATTTCAAGAAATGAAATATTTTTCCTTTTTTATTTATTCCGAATGAATTAGGAATCAAAATCTTGATATTTAGCAGTGCTGGAGAATCTAGCTAAGCTAGCGGCTGTCAGATTGGAGAGATGGACAAATTGGAGGATATTCCGCTGCACCGTAGTCCTTCCCATGATTGACGCATGAAGACTCAATCAAACGTGTCCGTTCCAATCCCAAAGTGAGAATATCTATTTTTGGTCTTTTAATCCAAATTTTTAAATTTAATTGAAATTTGGAAATACATATGTATATTTATTTTATGTTTGGAATAAATTGAAAATGATTTAATTTTACTTAAATTCAAGGTTTGTTTGATTTTGTTTCGTGTAGGTACATATATGTATGTACATATAATGTATTTTTGCTTGCAAGGTGTGCCATGTTTTATGTCGGTATGTAATGTACCCTGCAAACAATCGGTCAGCAGTCCAGGGTTGAGAAGAAAGGGGGAAGAAAATAGTGCGATGGTGTGCGTATGCACACGCACACATACTGAAAATGTCAACCAACAGCTGTTTGCGGTCGTTTGTTTCTTTTCATCTATTGACATATTTCAAGTAGAGCAAATTTTGTTGGTTGCGATGGCGGACAAAAAGGACACCGCGGTGATTAGTGCAGTGTGCTACAGTTGTGAATTTATCTGGTAAGTTTGCAAATTGATTTGGTATGTAATTATTAACATGAATCTAATATTTTGTATTGCCGTATATTTTCAGAGATGGCAGGCCACAAATATTGGCGAAATTCTGGGCGGCGGCGCGGCGGTGACACGGACAATCTTTCAACAAAAAGATACACTTTCATTTTGGATACTATGTATTTAACGCGTGAGTGCTTATATTGAAATTATATTCTGAATATAATGAAAATATCATTTTCTCCATAGAAACTGTTTTTTTCGTGTTGGGAGCCTTGTAGCACGTGTGAATAAATTTCATGGTACAGCTTTCCGGAAAGGAAGAAATCGTGGTCGTGATAACCATACGACCATGGACGTGATGTCCGCAGTAGATATTAAATCGTACGGATGATTGTCGCGTGATGAATTGTACTTTTATTTTATATATTAATAAAATTTTCTGTTGTGCGTTTATTTTGAATGTTATTTTATTTTGCGACTCGCGGCCGCGAGCAAAATGGACGACAGCGCACCCTGCACGTCGTTCATGGAAAGAGAACCCCGCACTCCGCACCGCACCCCGCATTTTAAAGTTTTGACAATGGTCGCATATTTAATCTACTACAATTCGAATATCTTTGTACTGACAGTCGTCGTGTACTTTACCTACAACCACTCGATGATGTAACCATGTACGGTAGCCTACCATGTACATGTGCTGTCATAGACTCTGTCAGAATTTTTCTTTGACATAAGCCGCTTACTTTAGTCCCGAACGCCGAACAACGGTCAGTGGTACAGTCAGCCCGCGAGTCAGGGGTACGTAGTCGACTATGTCAGCATGACATGGTTTGCAGGGTAAACATTGAATAACTTTGACATTTACCAACCGATTGACTTGATTAGACATCATGTTTTGGAAATCGCTTCACACCGAAACAACGCGTCAAAATAGTGACGCTTTACATTGAAAATAGTGGTTCAGTTGTGTTAACTCATCTTGCATATCGTTGTTCATTATATCTGCCCACGAATGTGTGAAAACGGTCTTGACGATTACTGGTTTCAACAAGATGGCGCCGCATGTCACAACATTCGTGTCGAAATCAACGCTATACCGCCCGAGATGCTCGAAAAAGTGATGAAAAACGCAGCAAAAACAGCTCATTTTGCTGTGGTCAATAATGGTGGCCTTTTGATTGATGATTTATAATTTCTTGCCTAAAGTTGTAATAAACATTTTCGAAAGATGGCATTTTTAAACGATAATATCCCGAGGTCATCAGTGACTCAGATTTAGTTTGTGAAGCTCTGTTAACGCACTCCCAGTATACAGCCAATGAACATTAATGCATTGTTCAAGTAAAATTCCACCGCAAATTCTTTATTTGCATTGTCTAGTATCGAGATTTAGTGATTCATATTTTGAAAATAATATTCTGTGGTGAAATTTCGAAAATAATTTTCTATCGTTTTCGAAATATGTAACCTGCTCAATCCTGAAGATGGTAATACTTGTATTTGTCCTAGGCTAGGTTTTGTTGACACCCCTGTCGTAAAGAAACATGTCCACGATAGCGAGGGTCGGCTCTTAGAATCTTAGTTAAATTCGGTGCGCCGAAAGCGATTCAAAATTCCATCCGAAATATGTGGGTGTTCACAAAAGCCTATTTTCAAGCTGAGTAAGTTTAATGATTTCTTCAATAGTGAAGATCATCTTATTTACTTTAACCTACTTGAAATCTATGATACTATTATTTTCCAGCCAAACTATCAATTTAATCTTGACAAACCATTCGTAGCTTCACAGGAAGCATGGACATCTTTTAAATTACATACAATCTTCTTCCTTTTCAATTAAACTTGATATCACACACGAACAATGGAAAAAATCTAGGCTTTCCATTAAAAAAAAGATTGTATCTTAATTGAAAAGAACATACTATACACTCAGATAGTACATATGTTGATTTAACATTGTTGCAAATGAAATCCGATCGACATAAGAGCGATCGTATCTCATAATTCTTATGCAAATGTGATTTTGGAAAAAGGGGTTTGTTGTAGGAGACAATGAATGGAAACTTCAAAAGATTGATGATCAAGAATATCATCTACACGTTAACGGTACGTAAGGTGACCTCTTTAGAAATAACATATAGTGTCTCCTTACTATAACTACAAACTTCTTTCTTTTTGTGCAATTCATTCATTAAATCTCTGTGCACACAGCATCAAATGAAAAGGAAACGTACAATTAACGTTACAGTAATTTATTTTCTCACTTCATTCTGATATATACATACATACCTACTAAAAACTAACGCACATCACCCATGATGGGTGATGACTGATGAGGAAATATCTGTTATTTCACTAAAAATGTTGTGTTATTTCAAGATACTGTACAGTGTAAATTTAAAGTAGACTAGGTCAAGTGGAGGTTTTAAAACTTTTGTTAAAACTCCAATCAAGTTGATGGTTTTTTTCGGGTAGGCTCTTATTGTCGAAGAGTTTTTACACATTTTGTCGTTTCTTTTTACGAAAGTAATAAAACTGAATTGCAAGTTTGTAAAGCTCTGTTAACGCACTCCCAGTATACAGCCAATGAACCTTAATGCATTGTTGAAGTAAAACTCCACCGCAAATTCTTTATTTGTATAGTCTCGTATCGAGATTTATAGTCGCAGATAACCCTTAACGCTTAACAGCTTTCTCAATTGGGTTACGATTTGTTTGCGGTAAGCAAATAAGAGTATCTTACATGAACAGAACCTCAGTTACTTTAAATTACATTTATTGTATTTTTGGCACATTCGTGCCAGTCTTGATTAGGTTTAGAGTGCGTTTATTGCATAGTTTTGCCAGAAGTGATTATATGAACATATGACCTTTCAAATTTTAATATAGATAACAATCAGTTTTGGGCACTATACTCGTATTGCAGTTGACTTTATATAAACTTTGGTCAACAATTTACTACAGAGTTGTATACCTCATGATGATCAATGCTTAATTATTTAATTACAAGTACATATGAACGGATCGCTTAACTTAAATCGAAACCTTCGTAATTATTCTCATATGTTAATCTTTCAATTACGTCACTTTCACCTGCATTGCATAAAATTGCAAAACACAAGTAAAGCATTGGAGCATGATTCGCGATATCTTCGATTCGATAAGATGAAATACCAGACTGGCATGGCGCCTTAAATCACTAAATCTTAAATCACTCCTTCGCGATTTGAATTTCAAAATACGATGGTACGTACATAAATTGTATGCGTACGAGTATCACCTCACAATGATATATTCGCGAATATTCATTCACCCACGAATTAATAATACATAATGCAATTTCAATTTAATTACAAGCACCTTTTCTCCAGATGTAAAAAAAAACATATATATATGATCGAATCAATAAATATGCATTCAATGAAAAGAAATTCCAAATCAGATTAGTGCAGATTTCAATCTTAATTTCTTTTCAATGAAATCTGCAAAAAGATTATTCGATTTAAATTTGATATTAATGGATTTTGAAGGCTACTTATACGACCTAGCGAACCCCGGTGCAAATTTGATTGGAGTATTCGATGAGATTAAAACTTTTTTTTAAATATATTCATTGAACGATGTTGTTATACGTATTGCTAACCTTTTTTAGAACAGACCCGAGTTAGACCTTGTAATGATGATACTAAAATCCTAAGCCCGACGTTTCGCTATAAGCTAAGAATTTCGCGGTCGATGAAAATATTCAAATATTAGTCGGGATTTTTTTTTGCCTCATCCCGTGTTGTTTTGGGTTACGAACACCATATGTAAAAAAATGTCAGCTGACCCACCTGTCATTTTTTTTATATTAAGTTTTGTAACACAAAACTACACGGGATGAGTAATAAAACATGACGCTAACTCCATATTAATAAAACATATAGGTATATATATATATATAGGAATGAATTTATTCTTTTTCTCAGAAATTGAAATAATCTTTTGTGTCAAATTTCGGTTCAAAATTTCAAAAGTAGCGCTGATAAATTGAAATGCAATTTTCATCCGGTCCATATTATGACAAAAAACATAATGGGCCATTTTTCGTACATTTTATAGGCTGGTTAGTCTTATTGCCTAGAGAAGACACACACAATATTTAGAATGCTTTTCCATTGTACTGAATGACATTTTTGTTTATTTTGCATAGTTATGTTATCTTTTGCTAATTTACGCTGTTGCATGAAACCGTGCAATGATTTTTTTAATCTAAGATGATGGTGTAACCATCAAAATATGGCAGAACTATGCAAAATAAACAAAAATTTCATTCAATAAAATGAAAAAGCTTTCTTTCTTTCACACACAATGTGTGTCTTCTCTAGGCAATAAGACTAACCAGCCTATAAGATGTACCTACGAAAAAATGGCCCAATATGAAAGATAAACGGGCTAACATTTTTGGTCTTTCGTGAGCGCATCGATCTTCTCGTGGTGCGATTTTCACCAAAATTGGTATGCATGATCCTTGACAACAAATCGGAGACCAGAATTTCAATTAGTGACTGGAATAAAAAATAATAAAATTCACCTTTCGATTAATACCTCTGGGCTGATTTCGAATAAACTTGTTGATGGTTCAGAGGTAGACACTTATTATGTGAAAGAAGTCATTGGGCTTAAAATGTACTTTTTTCTGAGGGTAGTTAATTTAAGAGCGATGACTGAGCCTCAAGAAGGTTATCCTTGGGTGGTACCGGGGTTGGGTTACAGCCTCGCAGGAATGTCCACCGTCTAGCCAGTTACGGGTCGTGAAAAGGTTGTCCTTAGTGGTTGAAAAGAGGTTAGCTTCTCAATCTCAATCGACCGAAAGTTTTCCTGTTTGAAAACTGGCTTTTGTATTTTTATTTCATTTCATATCGCGAAAAAACCCAACATTTGCGGAGTTTTCCCGTTTTTTTGTTGTTTATAACTCTGAAAGTGTAAAGCTTCGAAAACCTGTAAATGAAAATATTAGAGAAAACTTAATTGCGGGTCCAACGCGCCATTAATCATTAAAATGTGCTAAGCGGTATAGCTACAATTGATAGTAATTTTTTTAGCGTTTTTTGCAATTTTGACCCTGTTTGGCAACGAAATTTTGGTGGGAAGTTACGGATTCAAGTTCTGCACCCCAAAGTACATAATGTACAAGACAAATGCAACTTTTGTGACCAAAAATGAAAAACTGTTCAATCTCAAAATTTTATTCATAAAATGGAACTATGTTAACAATGGCAAATTTAAATTATCAATTGTAGAAATACCGGTCAAAGGATTTATAATTTGTATGTCTCTTTGGACATGGAAAGTTTTTCGCCGAAATAAATAGTTTCAGAGTTAGGGTCCAAATCACGGAAAAATAGCAAATATTTTAGGGTTTTTCGAGATTTTGAACCTGTTTTGCAACGAAATGTTAGTGGGAGCTCCGTATTCGTCCTCAGCACCCCAAAAAACATAAAAAACAAAAAAAAATTGTCTCTACCACATTTTGCAATCTGATGTAGGTAACTAGGTTTATCACGAAGTAACTACACTATTATGTAGGTGGTCATTATTGCAAGGGTCGACAGGACAATTTGCTTGAGTAACAACGCGATCGAAAGAATAGGTAAAAAATAAACGAGCCCCAAATTGTAAAATTTGTATGGAAAATTGGTAGTACAGCATCAAAAATGACGTTATCCTGCTATCGTGGGTTTTTGTGAAAGTCGATGAAAATCACAACTTGTTCGGTTTTACTACTACCTTAATCTTTTTATGAAAAATTTAACTTCAGTTTCTGGAACTACATTTTTACATAAACTGACTTTTTCGCGGTTTTAAATAATAATGGTGCTCGGGATACAGATATTCAAATTTAGAGAAATTTTAAAATTGAGTTTTCATTGAAATATCAAACAAAAATATCATAACAGTGCTTTGAACTGTAAATGTTTGTGTTCGTAGAGACGACTCATGGGATGATCGCTCAGCGATCGCACTTAAACTATCGGTTTTTAGCATTTTATGCGTATATTTTCTATACCGATATGTTCCTTTAGGCCATAGTTGATACAAGGGATGTCGCCACATTCAAAAAATATGTAAATAGGGCTCGGGATTGGATGTTAAACTACGATCGCTGAGCGATCATCCCATGAGTCGTCTCTACGAACACAAACCTTTAAACCTACAAAGTTAACGAAAGCTGCTTACACGTGTTGACTTTCTTACGGTAAAAAAAAAACAAATTGAATTTTAAAAGGAATGTATTAACAGTGCTATTTATTATTTGTGTATTTCTTATTTATAGAGAATGGCATACGGGAAGCTGGCGGCTTTCAAAACGTCATAACAAATTTGAAATTGATGCTACATAAATTTTTTATCACCAAAACACTCAGGACAGTTGGGACCTTAGAGAAAACAAAGCACCATTTTTTCACACTATCGCAATCCACACATCCTAAATAAAAACACAAAGGCGTAGGTAGGCAAATTTTTCTAGGAGACTTGCTTACACTTTGCCCGTATACACAGAACCAAATTGGTACGTAATATACATGAAAGAGTACCTTAAGGCGGCCCCAGACCGACCGGAGTGTGGCAAACACCGCACAAAAGATTGATACGAAAAATCGTGCAGCAGCAGTGTGGTTGGGCGACTCCAAGGAATCATTCTTGGAACCGGTCTTTTGTGCGGTGTGTGCCACACTCCGGTCGGTCTGGGGCCGCCTTTAAATTAATAAACGGTATCCTCGAAATATCTCCGATGATTGCCTTTATTAATATAATAAACACAGTTTCATTAGTCAATGTTTTGTACATTATATTAACAACCACATAATTGTAATGTTGGTAAGGAATTTCTGTTTATACAATGACCATCGATAATTGATTCAACAATCGGTTAATTAATTCCACTTGCTAACATTATAGAACTAACAACCTAAGAATGGTGAAGCTAATGCTGGAATTAGTTTAATCAATAATTTCCGATCATTGAATTTTCATGCTTGATTTTTTTATTTTAAATAAAAAAATCTGACGTAGCCGACCATTGTATCTAGACTTCTATAAGCGTGACAACATTTCATTTACCTCAATGCGCTCTGAAAAGCACCATAAACTAACACCTACCTACAGTGGGATTCGATCCCCGGACCCTATGATTTGAAGACAGACGCCCTACCTACTACACCACAAAGACTATACTATACTATCTTAACTCACTTAAAGTATTTGTCGAGCTAAAGACTAGCGTTAATTAATGTTATGAACAATTGATCAATATTACAATCTAATAAATTAATAATAACCGCAATGGCACTTGACATTATGCTGTTAGTTTCAGGGTTAAAATTTTTTGGGGTTTTCGCGATTTTGACATTCGACCGTGCAGGGCCGGATTTCCCATATGGGCAACCTGGGCTACTGCCCGGGGCGGCAGAATTTGAGGGGCGGCAAATTCTTAAATTTTTTCATTGGTATAAAATTATGGGAAAATAGAAGAAAATAATTTGCTTTTTTAATTTATTCTAGTTAGATTTATACATATTCGTCTTAATCCAAAGCACCTAATCGCAACCTCAATTCAAATTTTTAATGTGATTCCGCCTTCTGCTTGAAGCCTACACTCATTCACTCTGAATGGCGTGGCGGCCTTTAGTTCAATTAGAGTAGGAGTATAAATCATCTTTGGCTCCACTACATCTTGCCTGAAGCCACATCAAATGATATAAATACGCGAGTACTTGGCTGCTACTCCCTGTTTTCAAGCCTCTAAAATTGCCCCAGACTTGAAGAAAAAAAAATGAAAAATATTTTTGGTGATAGCGATCCTTTGGAAAGTTCAAAACGCCCCCAAGCAAGTAACTCATCTAACCACACATTTTCGTGTGTTCAATTACTTCTTAAATTTGTCCCCACATCAAATTCGCTGGGAAAGAAGGATTTGGTTTCGGGAGAGGTCGAAGTCTCGATATTAGAAATGCGGCATTGGCTATAAATTTTTTGAGTTTCCATCGGGTGAATAGGTTTAACTAAATTTTTACGCGTAAATTTTCGAATTTGCAATTTTTTGTTCAGAGAAAAACGGGAAACTCCACAGAAAATAAAAAATTATTTCAAATAGTTGAAATCAGGAATATTTAAAAATTTTCAGGCGTCGAATGATTTTTGCTGAATAATATCAGTAAGTGCTTTCCCAATTCGTTTTCGTTATCTTTATCACCGAAAAAAAATTAGGTCAAAAGTTCAAAATTTACCGTAATCTTTCTTAATTTTGGGTTTATTCGGTATGACGTTTTCTGGTTAAATATGATGCTAATATAGGAAATTTTATTTGTTGGGGTAATTCGCAAATTATTTCCAAAACGATCGACAATTAAAAAAATTTAGAAAACATGAACGCATTTCTAAGGAAAGTGAAAAGCTGAATGTAATAAGAATTGTAGTTTTCTATGTTATCATTGGAGTTTCAATCATTCCTAAAACAATTTTGTGAGGTGCACGGAACACCAGGAATCCTCCCCTGGGAAGAAATATAAAAAAAATCAAGCAAACAAAATACGCTTACTAGTAAAAAAAATGAAATTTTCAATTTGTCACATACGCCCGCTAACGTTTTGCCTACATTTCCTTTGTGAGGTGACAACTGCTACCTTCAAGCTTATCTAGTGGTGGAGGGCGGCAAATTCTCTACTGCCCAGGGGCGCAATAGAGGCTAAATCCGGCCCTGCGACCGTGTTTCACAACGAAATTTTGATGGGGAGCACTGGATTCGTGCTCAGAAACCACAAAAAAAAACATAATAAATAAAGAAAAATCTCCACCACATTTAGCAATCTCAAGTGCAGGGGATTTCTCCCATTGGTTTTCTAATAAATAAAGATAATGTAACCAAAATTTCTTGTAATAATAATCTACGATTATTAGTTGTCTTAATTACAACGGTCAGCTATACGAAATCAATACAAAAGTTTTAGAATCAAAAAAGAATTTATTAAGTATGGTTCGGAACTCATAGCTTTGCAAAGCGACAGACAATGAACCTAGAGGAACTAAAATTGATTATTGATTTAATAAACGTATAATAGATTCAATCAAGGCTGTTTTTAATGTAAAGCCTGAACTTCTGGATTGAACAATTTTGATAATAAATATAACAATTCGCAAAGTAATCTATTTAAGGAATAGGTACGATCATTCAAGGAACAATTTATCGAACCAATACTTTTTTATAATTAATACAATAAAATCTATAATAGAATCCTAATAAACACTGAATTGTTAAAATGATGAAAGCGGTCATTATTCAGTAAAGACACAATAATTAATGTAATACAAATTAGGAACAATTAAAATTTTCTAATAACTGCTGTTTATGTATAATGCGATATTTTTTTGTGTGTATATTAGAACGCTCAGTAAATGTACGGTGGTACAGAAGGCGTGTTTGATTATACCCTTTTTAAATGTAAACAAACATATTAGCTTAGTTATAAAGTTTTTTCACCATAAAAGGAGGCTTTCGTCGTCTCTTCAATATTCAGCGGAATTAATCTACTCCTTAACCAAACTGCATTGACTGAAAAAACTTCGAACAAGGTGTTTTCTGCAAAATCAGACGGCAGTACACACTGCGATAGCCTCATTGCCAGTCCTCCGCAAATTTCTTCAAGGCTAAATCATATCAATATTTTTCGACATCTCGATCGGTCCCTCGACATATAACCAGGTCTGCTTTTATTTTCTTTGGATTCCTAAAATTACGCAAGTATGAAAATACGGATATGTTAAAATGACTGAATTCACCCGCAAAGAAATCGGGCGAATTGAAGTTGATCTGCTGCGAAAAGTGAAATTATAGAAAACGACTCTAAAAGTTTAGTAATAAAAACACTGTTTGGTCGCATACATTTTCTTCCAAGTCCATGCAAATTCCACAACTGTCCTGAGTGTTTTAGTGGTAAAAAGATATTCTCTTGTGAACTTGAATAAGAATGGTTGTTTTTATGGTTTAGTGGTTGTATGGAACGACCTTTAGAGAGCAATAATACATTGAACATTTGGTTGATTAACAAATGCTTTGAGCTTTTTCTTTTCAATTATCTCATCGTAGTGATTGTCTTTTGCCACTTTGCGGGCTTCTCTCTCATTTTCACACGACAAAGAAGTAAAAACCGCTACTTATTTTAGTTTTTATTAGGGTTTTTTAGATTTTTCAAAAAAACCCTTATGAAATCGATTTTGTCCGTCCGTCTGTCCGTCCGTCTGTTCACTAAATAACTCGCCAACGGCTTAACCGATCGTCATGAAATTTGGTAGGAATGTGTAGAATGGTAACAGTCTTTGGCACGAAATACTTAAAAGTTGGTAGAACAAAAATTACAGGGTGTCCCGGACATTTGAAAATTTGTTCACTAAATAACTCGCGAACGGCTTAACGGATCGTCATGAAATTTGGTAGGAATGTGTAGAATGGTAACAGTCTTTGGCACGAAATACTCAAAAGTTGGTAGAACAAAAATTACAGGGTGTCCCGGACATTTGAAAATTTGTTCGCTAAATAACTCGCGAACGGCTTAACGGATCGTCATGAAATTTGGTAGGAATGTGTAGAATGGTAACAGTCTTTGGCACGAAATACTCAAAAGTTGGTAGAACAAAAATTACAGGGTGTCCCGGACATTTGAAAATTTGTTCACTAAATAACTCGCGAACGGCTTAACGGATCGTCATGAAATTTGGTAGGAATGTGTAGAATGGTAACAGTCTTTGGCACGAAATACTCAAAAGTTGGTAGAACAAAAATTACAGGGTGTCCCGGACATTTGAAAATTTGTTCACTAAATAACTCGCGAACGGCTTAACGGATCGTCATGAAATTTGGTAGGAATGTGTAGAATGGTAACAGTCTTTGGCATGAAATACTTAAAAATTGGTAGGACCAAGATAACAGGGTGTCCCGGATATTTACAAATTTGTTCACTAACCGATCGTAATGAATTTTGGTTGGAATGTGTAGAATCGTAACAGTCTTTAGCACGAAATACTTAGACGTTGGTAGGACAAAGCAAAAAGGGTGTCCCGGAGATTTGAAAATTTGAATTTTTTAGTTTTTATCAAATCAAAGAACTCGATGGGTACATTTCATATCAGTCGCTTTTTTCCAGTTTGGAGTAATAGTAACGGCGTTACAGCTAATAAATCCAGTTAATATGTGGAGCCATAATATATGGTAAATCTATTTTTGGATTGGGCTAATTAACGCCTTTCATTCTGGAACGCGTTTATTTAGACCAATCCAAAAATAGATTTACGAGAAGCATTTCATTAACATTGTGCATAATTCTTATTTATTACCTATAAAATATATGTGCAAAATGATTCACTATGTATGTATTCAAAATCTAAAAAACCCTCGTATTGCGGGCGCAGCCCTCTGTACGCCGGTATTTTTTTCAATGAAAGACATGCACATACGTACACGGAGAGAAAAAATGTAGTGAAAGGTATTAAAACTGTAATAAAAACTATTGCATTTGTAATGATTTTTGACCCTATTGCAACTGATGTAAAAGTTAATACATCTGTAATGAAAAATCTCATTGCGCTGTAATAAAATTAACAATTGGTTGGTAATAAAATTTGCCAGGAAGATAATTTGGCGATAATAGAAAAAATACAAAAAGTGATTTTTTTTATTTTTTCCTTTTTTTTATTTTTTTTATTTTTACTTTTTTTTTTTACTTCTATTTTATCCTTAATTTCTTTTTCCCTATTGTAACTTTACCTTTTTACAATTTGCTTCTACTGGGAATTTAACCGGGGACCTATCGTTTCGTAGTCCTACGTCCTACACCTAAGCTATCTAAGATTACAAGTTATGCGAATAAATTAGTCGTCTTATTTTTTGACAGTTTCATAATTATTACGCGCTCTTGTTAATTTCATGTACACCATGCAATAATTATACCCTTCGCTTATTAAGCGAAAAGGGTATATTAACTTTGTCATGAAGTTTGTAACGCATTGAAGGAAGCATCTCCGACCATATAAAATATGTATATATATGATCAGCGTGACGAGCTGAGTCGATTGGGCGATGTCCGTCTGTCCGTCTATCTGTCTGTTGCGACGCGTTTTTTTTTCAGCCAGTTTAAAAGCTATGGAGCTGAAATTTTGCACACATGCTTCTTTTTGTTGCAGGCAGTTTGTATGTTTGAATCGGTAAAATCCGACAAGGGGGTCGTGGGGCTGTCATACAAACCTACTCCCCAAAATTAGGTTCTTCTTAGAAAAACTTTTTTATTTATGCACCAAATTCAATCAAATTTCACACACATGTGTTTTCGTTGGTGACACACAACCTATGTAAAAATCGACCAAATCGGACAATGGGATCGTGGGGCTGCCATACAAACCTAGTCCCCCAAATTAGGTTCTTCTAAGAAAAACTTTTTATTTTCTCATCGATTGCAATCAATTTTCGTGCAAATGTGTTTCTAGTGACACAACAAAACATATGTTAAAATGGACCAAATCGGACCATGGGGTCATGGGGCTGTCATACAAACCTAACTCCCCAAAATAAAGTACTTCTGAGAAAATTTTGTTTATTTATACACCAATTTCAACGAAACTTAACACAAGAGTGTTTCTATTGATGACACAAAACATATATATTAATAGATGGAGTCGGACCATGTGGTCATGGGGCTACCATACAAACCTATCCCCCCAAATCAAATTTCTCTAAGAAAAACCATTTTATTTGTACACGAATTTCAACCAAACCTCATGGAAATGTATTTTTATCGATGTTACAAAACATATAAAATAAAAATAACAGGCGCGACAATCCAACATTGGACTAAGGCCGCAGGATGTGTTAGTGACATCCCATTTCCAAGATCTTATCTGCTTTTTTTTTTGTTGAGGTAATGAGATCAGCATCACGCTCAGCAGTGTTATTTATCCCCATAAATGGATACTCGTTTAACATCTGAGTGAGATCATAGTCCGTCCAAGCTCGTGAGTTCGAAAAGCACCATGATCCACGGTGAGATTCGAACTCATGACTCTGTGCACCGAAGGTGCGCGCACTAACCGCTAGACCAGCCAGACTACTACAAAACATTTGCAAAAATAAATTAAATCGGGCCATTGGGGTCATGAGGCTGGCATATAAACCCAACCCCCAAATTAGGTTCTTTGACGAAAAACTTTTTTATTTGTCCACCAATTTCAACCAAATCTTATAGAAATATGTTTTAATTGATACCACAAACATACATATATCCCCCTTTTGGTTCTTCTGAGAAACCCACGACCCCCGCTTCTCCAAGAAATCTTCGCCACGGCACTTATGTGAAAATTCAAGGTAAAGCGTGGAAGCGGGGAGAATTAAACACAAGTCATAGGAACGCCCGAAAAAACTTTTAGCCCGAGGGGAGCGAAGGGTATCCAAATTTCGGCCGCGCCCGAAATTAGCCTCGGTCTCGTTATTATTACAGACAGTGGTGAAAATTACCATAAACACAATAAATGTTACTATCCATACAAATATCATACAATGATTTTTGTTATTACACTGCAATAATTTTTACAATAGGCCAGCACCAGTAAAAACAACCGAATTGTAATCAATTTCACTACAAATTTAGTGAAATTGTATGTTGTGAATTTCATTGTATGATTTTGTTGAATTCATTGCACATTTTTCTCTCCGTGTAGTAGAATCCAAAATTGTTGAGAAAAACACACTTCCAGTTATCCGATTGAATTCATTTAAGTTTTATTTTTCAATGTAACTCCCCTTTACTTCAATACAACCATGAGATCGTTTAATAAGATCCTGCATCCCTTTCAAAAAGTAGTCCGCGGGTTTGTCTAGAAAATGGTCCAAAACAGCATCTTTCAGTTCCTTCTCAGTCTCAAATTTTCGTCCTCGGAGGTCCTTTTTTAATTTTGGGAACAGGAAGTAGTCACTTGGGGCCAGGACTGGGCTGTACGGGGGGTGTTCAATTTCTTCAAAGCCGCATTTGACCACAGCAGCAATTGGCCACCGCGGCGGTGTGAACTGGTGCATTGTCGTGAAGAAGCAGCACCCCTTTCGACAGTTTTCCATACCGTTTCTCCACGATGTTGGCCCTCAATTGGGTCAAAAGATCTGCATAATATTTCCCTGTTACTGATGTGCCCTCTTCCTTAAAGTCAATCATTATAATTCCCTTGGAATCCCAGAAGATGGTGGCCATAATCTTTTCCGGCTCTGCTGCACCTTCGCCTTCTTGGGGCGCTCCTCATAAGGCTTCCTCCATTCCATGGACTCCCTTTTGGTCGCGGGATCATAGTAAAGGACCATGGTTTCGTCTCCTGTCACAATTCTGTTGATAATTGCATCCGAGTCGGCGCGACACAGCTCCAAAGAGTCTTTCGAACATTTCATCCGCTGCTTCATTTGATCTGCTGAGAGGAGTTTCGGGATCTATCTTGCCGAGATCTTCCTCATCCCCAAATGGTCGGTAATAATTCTTTCGACGGTGGTTTTTGATAGACTTGTCCTTTCTGCAATCTCTGATAACTGGTCGTTTGTCAATACACAAAACACGAATTTTGTATTCATTTCCACACACGTATAGCTCACGGATTGTTCGGCAATCGTTCGGAGGTAAAAATCCACGTCTTGTTCTGCTTTCCGTTTTCATAAGGAGAACTTGTATGTTTCCTATATTTTCGGCTATATTATGTCCGCTATGATCAGATAAATGTCGCTAGTGTCGACAAAAGGAAGACGAAATTCTTCTTTTGAGAGCGGAAAGCGTAATGTCCCAAAGTCAAAAATTGCTTTCTTTCCGCTTTAGTTAGATCGGATTTTTTAAAGTGATGGTTACACAAAAATGCCAAAATACAGCTACTGTCGTGTGAAGCCCCGAAAATCTTGCAAACTCTAACAAAACAACACAATTAGTGCATTTTTTCTCAATTGGCTCATTAATTTGTTTTGGAAATATAATGTGTGTGCTTAAACATACGCCCACGGAGTAGCAAGAAACGTAAATTTGCAGATTTTTTTCTTCGCGGTCCAGATCAACTCACGTTAGACAAATGTGGCTCCCAGAAGCCAAGAGGTGTCCATGATTTAAAATACATACTAAGAATGACAAGTTTTATGAACACAAAAAGTGATGCGAGTTATCGATACAAAAATGTTGTCGCGGTTGTCAAGTTGATAGCTGAATGACAAAACTTGAGGCGGTGTCTCAGAAGAGTAGATGAATAGGGTAAAGTGCATCTTCTAGTTACACACCTATGTTCTTTGGATGGGCCCTTCTTATTGTCTATCTTTGGTAGAAAAAAATTTATAATCTATAGGAAAAACTTAACTAACCAACCCTGCAAAAAGTCCAAATTAAAACAATATCCTCCTCTTTCGTGCATCCTGTGTAATTTTGGGTATTAAAAAACAATCTTTACCCAAACCTACGCAGGATGCCAAAAATGAGCCCTATATTGAAATAGGATTTCATTCAACATTTCCATAGAAAAACTTGCAAATGGTCAAAACCACATTCCTTCAATATTGGAAAAGACTAAGTATACAATTTTCAGAAAAGTTCATTCACACTATATAAAATATGTTAACACACCATCTCTTTTTATTGCGCTCTACTGACTTATATTGTTATTTATAAGCATATTTTATTAACCACACTGAAATTTTTAGTATACTTTTCAAGTGATTCAATTTAACCGTGAAATTGGAATTTTGCTGACTATGGAAAATAGCAATTAATGTTTGTTTGCTTGCGCATGGATTACCGGCAAGTATACCTACATGTACATTGAATTGAAAATATCATGAAAAGCAAAATTATCAATTTTTCGTTTCAAGTTCATTGTATGCTTGCGGAAAATGAAAATTTTTATGGTAGAGAAAACTTTCAATTTTCAATAATAAATTTAAGAATTGGACACTTAATTTAATTGTCGAATAAAACTTTTTCCATCTGTATTGGGTATTTGTTACAAAGGGCCAATGAGAAAATTTGAATCGTTCACTACATTATATGCATACTTGAAAATTACAGATGGATAGGTATAATTTTCATCAATGACCAATTAATGACAGGTGAAAAAAAATAATAACTCACGACCTTTCAATACAAATAGTGCGGTCAATGTTAAACCACATATTGATCACAGCCGGATGCAATTATTTTGGGAACACAGTAAGCTTCATGACCTTGATTATTGTTGGAGAATTTATGGAAATGTGCAATTTAGTTTGAATTTCTGTTTTCCATATTCGAAGCTTCTTTAAAATTCTGTTTTGTAATGATAAAATTCATCAGTTTAAGTACATAATTACTTTAATTTGTATAGTTAAAATGTTGTGGAAAATAGGTCAACACCTTAAATTATCCATCTTAATCGCACAACGGTAATAATAATATGTAGTAAATTCAAGTGAAAAGGTAAATATTGTAGATGTGTTATAGTAATACAAAATTGACTGCACTAGGGCCTAAGGGTTTGTGTTGCTATAATCGACTAATCGACTCCAGTGATGATCGCCCAGCGATTGTTTTCCCTGATGCGTATTCTATATTATTTGCAACGCATATCTTCTTCCTTATCCTTGAGCAATACAATCTTGCGAATCTGTGTCCCTGATATCAAGTAAAACACAGAGAAATACAGCACAATACCTGAAAGGACTTATAACAGAGCAATAGTCGCTCAGCGAACATCGCATCAGTCGCTCCAAGCAACACAAACCTTAAGATTCGTCAAGCGACCCATGCAGCAATATTTATTCCCATCGGACATATTTTTCGGGTGATATTTTTTTGTCATGTCTTTTTTTTTTGTACACTTACTTGTTTCAGTTGCCATTGTAGCGTGTCAACTTGATTCTGTAATATAACAGCTTCAATATTCGTTGAGTTTCCTGGCACTAAATTTCCAGCTGTTGTCCCAGAAGCAAAGCCCATTAATCGACGATTTTCTTCGACAAGATTTTGGCATTCCTGAAAACAAGAAAAGAAAAAAATTGTAAAAAAATAGGCATGCGCAGATCTATATAATTAAAATTATGTTTTATCGATGTAACTAAATTAAGGGAGTTTCTCTTCAACCTTCGCTTTCATAGTCTCTATCCGATATTTCAATATACAGTGACACGCAAAACTGTTCACGAAATTAAAGATTTTTGCTTTTTTTGCCGCTGTGAAATTAGGAGAAAGAAATCAATGATACTTTTAACTTAAATAAATATTTTATTTTATTCTAAGCAAACAAATCAAAGAAAAATTATAATTAAATTATAATATTTAATAAAAAAATGGATTTGTTTATTTACTTTTGTGAACACTTTTGCGGGTCGCAGGCAATTTCGATTTTAATACATGGTATAGCCGCCTCTGGCTTTAGTGATGGCCTCAATACGCTTGGGCATGCTTTGGATAAGGTTATCCAACAGTTGAGCATTCATTTTCTCCCATTTTCATTGAGCTTTTTCCCAAAGGTCGTCCACATTTTTCGAAATATCCTTTTTTGCGAGCAGCAGTTTTTTGTTTAACAGACCACAAATTTTCAATAGGATTTAGGTCGAGTGACTGAGCGTGCCATTTTATGGTCCTAATATTATTATTTTCCAGCCATTCTTTTGTTAAAATTTCTGGAAGAGGTTCAAAAGAAGTCGCCCAAAATAGCTTTTTTTCGTCGGATAATTGTTACTGGTGCCGAAAGGGAATCTAGATCGACGGAGCACATGGAGAATCCGTATTTCAAATGGCACAGACCGTAGGTGTCTTAAAACCGGAGGGTTAAAAGCGAAACCAAAAGCTTAGAAGCCATTCCTACGAGAGCACCATAAGAAAGCCCGCTTGATCTTTGATAAGCAGCACCGAAATTGGGCTATTGCTCATTGGAAGTCTGCAATATAGTCTGATGAGAATAAAATTAATCGACTAGGCTCAGCTGGGAGGACTTGGACTTAGGTGGACCAAAAATTAGGGCTCCGCGAACACAATATCATCAAAAGTCTGAAATTCGGTGAAGGTTCTTTAATGGTTTGGAGTTGTTTTAAATGCAACAAGTGTGGAAAATTGCGTCGAATAAAGGGAATAATGCGTGCAATTGATTATATAGACATCCTGGAGGTCTTTATGATTCCGAGTATCGATGTTTTTGGTTGCGAAACTGAAGACGCAATCTTTACAAATGATAATGACCCCAAACATACGGCCAAAATAACAAAAGAATGGCTGGAAAATAATAATATTAGGACAATAAAATGGCCAGCTCAGTCAGTCGACCTAATTCCTATTGAAAATTTGTGGACTGTTTCAAAAAACGGCTGCTCGCAAATAAGGATATTCTGAAACCTGTGGACGAGCTTTGGGAAAAAGTACAATGCAAATGGGAGCAAATTGATGCTAAACTGTTGGATAACCTTATCCAAAGCATGTCCAAGCGTATTGAGGCCATTATTAAAGCCACAGGCAGTTATACCATGTGTAAAAATCGAAATTGCCTGCGACCCGCTAAAGTGTTCACAAAAGTAAATAAACAAATCCATTTATTTTATTAAATATTATAATTTAATTTTCATGTTTCTTTGATTTGCTCATCGATAACTCAGCGAATTTTCACCAAAAATCAAAATGCTTCCGACTCTAGTTAATTTGTATATAAAGAAAAAAGTTAATATTTCAGTTTGAGTTTTGCCGTTTTTCAAACGTAGGTTCATGAGTATCTACCCGGGTAGATATATGACAATTTCCACCCAAATACCGTTCTTTTTGTAACAAATTTGTGAAAAAAAAACTTTACAAAATCAGTTTTTTTATTTGTAAATTAAATATGTAAACTTTTTTACGCCATTAAATACTTAAGTGAGGGAATTGCAGTTTTTTAGGGATGGGTAATTCAATCTTGACACTTTATATGCTTAGGATTGTTCTAGCATTGAAATGCAATGGGAGGCTATTAGTTGATATGTAAGTAAATTGAAGGACCCGCAGGCAATACGGTCACTATAATTTATATAAAATAAAATTATTAAATTGGAGAACCGGGGGGAGAAGGGGTTATGACTTCAGATCCTTTCATTGGGGGTTGAGGCGTTTCGTAAAAATTGAGTATATTACGGATATATATGTATATAGAAAAGAAAATGTTGTTAAAAAATGTTTTTTTTTTCAAACATTTTCGAATGCTTCGACAATTTTTTATTTCCATAAATTGGATCTCGTTTCTTTTGCTCTATTGCATATACGAAATTTCGGAGACAAATATTGTGTAGCTGGCGGAATTTGACCTATAAAACTGAACTTTAGTTGGCTGACGTAACCCGAAAGTACTAACAAGAAAAAAAAAATTCAGAAAATATGGTACAAACATTTGCAAAAACTGGACATCCCTACACTATCTATACTTCACACAAAAAATAATCGATGCTATCGATTATACACCTCAATCGATAAATTTATATCATTTGTTCCAATATCTCAACAGAAGGGATTTGGATGCGAATATATTGTATGAAATATTTGTATCAACCCGGGTAGATACTATGAATCCGCGAAGAAAAGAAGGTTAAAATTGACGTAGACCCAATAGTTAAAAAGGGAAATTATGTAGTTTAAATTTTTAATTTCTAGAAACATCTAAAAGTAACAGTAATTGAAAACATATTTAATATAATGTGAATAGACCTATGATTTTTCAAAACCTACCGCCAAACTGCCATTACAATTAATTATTTGACTACTTTAGATTGTAACGTCACACCATCCGTGTACGGCAGGAATAGGAAAATACATACATAAATCAATCAATGGTGGTAACAGACCGGTCGCTAATAAATAATGATTCTTATCCTAGTAACAACTGTGTACTTCAGTTTCCCCGAAGTACCTATTCATTAATTTTGAAATCACCGACAACAGCTGTGTCAGAAAACTGACAATTTTCCTGTTCTTTCGTATAATCCAGCGATCGTTAGGCTCTAAATCTGTACACTGATAGATCAATCTCAATCTCGTTTTAGATTCCAAGGTTATCGTCTATAATCCATCAATTTTGTTTGAATGAATGTCGGACATTATGAAACAATACTATAAATAACCCATATGCAGTTATACCATATCCAGTTTTTCATTTTTGTTCCATATTAGGATAAAATTATTATGAATAGCTAACAAATTGAGTCTAGAAGTATAGAGATAAAAATAATGTAATTTTTAATCAGGGTACTAGCAGCTTTTCTGATATAAGAATGGTTTTTGAACTTTTATCCACTAGATGAAAATCGAAGGCCATTATTAGGATACAGAAGCCGATGTCGGAAATTCATTGATCTGGTGTGAGTGTGTAGGCTTAATACACTTAATATTTTGCATTCAATTGGTATTTATTTTACAAGATTAAGCCAAAAGTCGTAGTCATTGAAATCTGAAGTACATATTTGTCTACCTAACTCTTATAACTTTCAAAATTATACTTTTCTCTTTATACTCTTTTGTGCAATAATTAAAACAATATACTTTCACTGAAAATCATCTATCAAAATAAAATTCCACTTAGTAGATCTTAGCCTAAGCTAGAATTAAAATAATAAAGACAATATTTATGTGCCATCGAAAAATGAAAGATCATTCAATGCTTTCATTAAAACAAACAGAAACGTACTCACTCTTCAAAGCCATAAAATGTCAAAATAAATTATGTATAGTTTAAGCCATTGAGAAAAGAAGGTAAATATATTATTTACTCGATCATTAAATACGTATCATAAACAAATTTTATAAACAATAAGTCAAATCCAATTGAATCTCATTTACACCGTTCCAAGCCAATGTTAAAAAAAATTAAAATGTGTGCATGTAAGTATGTATGTAATTGTAATTGGTTTTGATTTCAAAGATCTTTTCTATTGTCCATAACTATATTTCTATCGCAAAAGAAAAACGCTTTTCCAAGGTGAAAATAAGATTTCTTGATGCAATCTTTCGCGGGTGTCAAGTCTTATTTCCGTTCGGATGCAAACGCCAAACGCGTTCCCGATTATGTTACGAGAGAGGCCGTGAAGTTATAAATTTTGTAAAATACATGTTGTATTCATTCCACCTACAGTAGATCCCCGATAATCCGGACCCCGAAAATCTGGAAATTCGATAATTCGGATAAGACCAAAGGCCCAAATTTTCTTTGATTTGGCAAAATTCGAGATATTTATGAATGTTTTTCTATCGCATGGATGTTTATCTATCTGCCCAGGTCTTAATAGGTGCATTTCGAAAATCCGAATAATTCGATATTCCGGATAGGGTCCGGTCCCAATTAATCCGGATTATCGGGACTCTACTGTATATCAAACGATAGTTATACATACTTTTAGTTGTGTACTCTTCTAAGCTTATATACTAGTCTATGACTAATCATATTTTACATTACGTTGATGCACCTGTGACTGCCTAAAGGTAGATATGGTTGTGCACAGCTCGATATACACGCTTCATATTTTCTCTATGCGTTTTGATGAAGTCTTCTATACTCCCAACATTTTTATAATAAATTCAAGAATTTTGAAATTCATATGTGTACATGAGTATGTATGGAGCATACATTCGTAAACTGACTGACTGACTATGCCCCTTCCGTTGCAAGCCATTTATGTATATTCATTCAAGTTTGATGACGAGACTATGGTCGTTTGGTTGTAAAGTTTATTTGGATTTCTTTTACATATAAAAATCCAGCACCGGCAAAGAAGATACATACTCATACATACAATATTATGGTCGTTTTTAATCGAGCCGGATTTAAGAGAGCGCAAAGAACCTACTTAGCATCTGAAGCGTTAACCTCGATGTCTATGAAGATCTCTGGCTGTAGTCATAACAATAATTTTTTTTTTCGTGAATATTCATTTTTATTTTTATTGTTTTTACTTTTTCATGCGTGATTTCGGCATTGACATTAAAATTATGGAGGATGATAACCATATACATATGCTGGATTATGCATTTAGACATACGCATTAAAAAGGAAAGTCCAGAAATTTAAGTTGATTATTTTATATTTAAAACAGTTTTTACCTATACGAAGTTGACATAGAAGGTACCAGCAGTAAAAAAAGGAAAAAATACTAAATTCGGACCAAAGGGTAGCCAACCAACAGGGAATCGAACTCGTTAACGGTTTCCTAGTATTCGTATTTCTTCACAAACAAAGATTTTGCCTATGGCAAGGAAGGAACCTCCGACACCTAGTATGTATGGAATGGAAAAAGTCACTACCACTGTGGCAACCAACATTTTCCACAATTTCAACTAGGGCCTTCCAATAAAAATGTTAGTATACCGGGTAGTAGCGTAATGTACGGTGTTTCATATGTTCATAGTGGAACACGAGCCCCCCAGCCAAGGGGTCCGCTGCTTCAAGACATGTTGTGTCTTATAGCAATAGGACACTCATTTACTCATTTTTCCACAGGAGAAGAGATTTACTTGAAAATGAAAAATCTACTGGCTAGAATTTCGAAAGGATGTTAGTGTACGCAGCTCTTTATCTACAAACTGAGATTCAGAGAAGTTACATCAATTGATTAATTATTTATAGTGATTATTGATCCCACTCGGCGCGGCGGAGCATGTCAAAATAGAATGAATGGAAAAAAGGTCTAACTTGGCTTAAAGCTGTCTTTAATATCTCTAGAAATTGTGAAGCTCATTCAATGAGGAAAAAGCAGGCGAATCCAATATTCCTAGAATAGAAACAAAGGAATAGACGCCTATTTTCAATGTGAGTGCATGAACTTGAACTGACTAGTAAGAAGTTGTCTTTTTTAGAAATCTAGGAAATGTATTGAAATTGTTAGACCACTACGTCCTATCTTATATCACTAACTTATCTTGCCTACTACATTAAGAATTATTCTCTTCATACTGATTTAAAAAGAAGACAATCATAAATTTCTGCCTTCAACTAACAGAAGGTACTGAAAATAACTAAGATAAATAACTTTTAAATAACTGCCAGGGGCGTACGCAGAAAAATATTTCAGGAGGGGTTTCAAACGTTAACGTTGGTTAGGGAGTCCCGCGCTCTGCAATACACAGATCGCCAAGGGATACTAGGAAATTCATTTGTAAGCTTTAAGGATTAAAAAAATCTTAAAAACCGATTTCATCCAAACTCGTTTGGAAGTAGCCATTAGCAGAAGTTAGTTGAAAAATTTGCAAACATAAATGCAATTGTTCCAATTCCGAGAGACAGCACACTCAGCCTATTTTTCGGTGATGTGAGATGGAGCGCAATTATCAGCTTTTGTGATCCTAGACTAGAGAGTTTTTCAGAAAAGCCGAAAATTTATGCAAGCGCAAGTCCCATGCTCGTTAATACTAAGATTGCAATAACCGACTGACTTTCGCGTCTGTTTAAACTGCGGTGGTGGCAAATTACTTCTTTTTCTATAAATGCATCAAAAAGTTTCGGAGGGTGTTTAAATAACGCAACTGGAAAAAAAACAGGACGGCCGTATGATAAACGCCTCGTAAATTGCGATGTGTCGATGGCGGCTGTCCACCCACACTGGAGTTGAACCTTTAACTAACAGACCGATTTCTGTTAATAAAGATTATAGTGTAGGGCCCCATTTCAATTTCGATCACAAGATCTTTTGGAAACCTTAAATTTTAAATGTCAAACTAAGGCCCCAGATAAGGCACATTTTCCGTGAGACACCATCGGAAAGAATTGTTTCGTTCACTTTTTCACATTAATTTACCGTTATTCTAGGCGCTGATTGAAACGGTGATGTCTGATTCTTTGTTAGAGAATCATTATAGGATCATGTGTACCAAATATAAATAACAAAAATCCAGCACAATGAAAGATGGTGGAAGCAAGTCTATCCACAAAAACTGCAACTGCCCCCAACTAGCAGGGGCCCCCTAGCGTAGTCACAAAAAGTGGGAAAATTTCTATTGTACTTAAAAAATATTTTTCTTTGTAGATTTCTATGTCATTAGAATATTGAAGCTAGATATAATGCGAATAAACAAGTTAGTAGAACTCTTGATCGAAACGTTTTTCTTTGCTTCGAAACAGTTTGAAGCGAGAACTTCTAGGAACATCTTACTGTTTCTTCTAGCAATTATTGCAGCTCGTTTATGTGATTAATTTTTATAAGCTGCTAATTTGTACTAAAAACTGAAAGTGTTTTCACAAGCACCAAATTTTATATAAAATCGTAGAACACCAGCCTTTAAATTGCTGCAATAAGAACGGTTGAAAGCTATATTAGTGCGAATCAGTAATTTCACTCAATTGTAAGTAAAGGGACATTAACAAACAGCTCTGTTCTGGTACTAAAGTTAAAATCCAATCAACAGAACACAAACCTCCGAAAAAGATTTTTTAGATTTGGAAGTTAAAGTAATGCTTCAAGTGGTAACAGTGGAAATTATAGTTAGATGGATTCGACTGTATGTACTGTTAAATTGTGCAACAAAATTATGACATTGGAGGCGTTCAGTTGGCGCCTGGTTTCAATCGCAATTTTATAAAGATGTCAGTCTGGTGGTCTCGGTTATTCCGAGATAGGGATTCTAAATGTCTGCCTGTCCGCACAATGCTGTTGAGACTGCAGTTTCAGTCATTTGATCCGGAACTTAAACACCCACATGTAAGTGTCATTAACATCATTAGTTCCTATAATTTCGTATAGGATACGTCACACGGAGTTTTGTCTGGGAAGTTAATGGATTCTAAATACAGCACCTTGTATCAACATTGACCTTTTCGAAGCTTCGCAAACATTTTGCATCTTCAAAACACAACTTTGTAAAGAGAACTTATGATACAGTTGATAAATAAATGAATCTTTAACGCTTTTTTATAACACCTAAAGAACCCTAATGTCTTATTATATTTTTTTTCCATCTGTAGCTTTCCTTTCTACTAAATGGAGGATCATATTGAATTTTTCCTTTTTTTATTTAAATGCCAGCCAAAAAGCCGTCCCTAAAATTTGGCGCCCTGGGCGACCGCCCGACTTACCCCTCCTTAGAGCGGGCGCTGGGATGTTTGGGAGTCCGACATCTGCTTTCGTGTGGCCGGCTCTCGATATTATGTGAATAATATCTTCGTTAAAAATCAATCGACGAGGGATATCGAGCATAGGACTCTTTTCTTGGCGGAGGAAAGGCTGAGAAAAAGATAAGAGGGGAAGCCCAGAATTGTCCAGTTTCCAGTGCTTGTGTGTCATCTGTAGATATCAAAGAAACGCGCTAGCATATCAGCTGATGTACAGTAAAACCTTGATAATCCGGCCTCGAAACACCGGAATTTCGATAATCGGAATTCAGATTTAAATATAATTTTGTTTTAATTTTCATAACAGTTGTACTACTCTATAAACGTAAGGGAATGTATAATTCTAACAAAATTATTATTTCATTAAAATTGTCAATTCTATAATGAAATTCTGTCCATTAGGGTGACTATTAGTATGTATTTCGAAAATTCGGACTATTCGATAATCCAGATAGGGCTCCGTCCCGAACATCGGGGCTCCATTGTAGTTAATTTGATTCCATGTTCACCGAATACGAGTTCCATTTTAGGGGAAATAAGATTGAAGGTAACCTCAACCTTTCTTTGTCTTGTCTAAAGGAATTTAGCAATATTTTTCGCTTGGCACTTCGAGATTGGGAGATTAATTTTAAATAGTGAGGCTTTAGAAAGTCGGTGTTAACGTTCGTCGTCAAAGGCTTTAGCTGACTACCTGAAACTTTTTCAATTCGTCGAAATTTTGTGCGGCTTACCCTAGGCATGTGTTTACTTTTTTTATGTGAGTGGGCTACGGTCGGTGACTTTCCACTACGATTAGCCTGATTCAGAACTACAGTGAAGTCATACCAAGCTGAAGACAAGCTGTCTCGATAGTTATGTCATTCACCTTCACGGTACCCTTAGGTATCCTCACACGGGTATATACTTAAGTCTTCGCGACATAGTCGACAGGCGTTTGAGTCGCCTTTAGTATTCCCGTCTTAGTTGTCTCTTCGTCCACACATTACATTTGGCGTCCAGCTGGGAGTCCTTTTGGATCTTTTCTTTCCTAGCCAATACAGTGTCGCCAGTGAGGCACTTAATTGTTTTTGCCATTTCAGTTTTACGCTTACAATTTAAGCAAACCATATCATTTGGGAAAGTATTTTTTATAAACAAAAACAAGAGTGCCAAAATGTTTTTCCTGTTCAAATGCTTTACATCTTCAGAAATATTTTGGGTTCCAATTGACATGTATACGGAAAATGATAATAATAAAAAAAATAAAAAAACATCCAAAACACCATTACGAAGCCCATTAAAAATCATGGGCTGATTAATAATTCCAAATGCAGAATCCAATACCGAAATTCGCAGCAGAAAAGAAATATCTGCGCGTAAAGTACGAAAACCTCGAAAAATTGAATAACGTACTTATTACTTTGTACGTAAATTTAATAATGAGCACACAAATACAAACACTTAAAACAATAGTTGCTTACCAATATTTTTCGTGAGAGTATTCTTTCCATTTTAAATTGATTTTATAGTTTGATTAGTATCAATTTTATAGGTCCATTAATTAGATTATTATCTCAAAAAAGAAAAAGTCTACAGAACAACACACACGATTAGCACAAGACCATTGACCCATCCACTCTTAATGCTGAGAAACAGGATACATATCTATCGATGTAAAAAATGCACCACTCTTGATTTTCTACAATTATGGAAACGTCAACGCGAGACACGACTTCGATGAAAGTCAACGCCAGGAATGGGAATATAATTTAAATTAAACGCTTGATAGGCTCTACTGCACATTTATCTATATACACTTCCCACGGGAACGTTTTCCCCCTTGTTGTAAACAAGTACGCGGTCGAATCAGAACAATGGATGCTTACAGGGACTCAGTTAAAACGTATGTACATATACGCACAGGTGCAACAGAATAGTTATTATTGTGTTACAGTTTGTTGTGAGGGAGGGTCTGTTCATAATTTAGTTAATTTAAAAATTTTTAATTAGAAATAAGAAAAATACAATTTGTTCCACATGGTTCATTTTTCACGGAATAAAAATTAAATCAAAGGCAAATCATAACATTGAAAATTTAAAATTCTACAGCAGGACTTTAGTCCTAGAGGAACAATTTTTACAAATCACTATCGACAAGAAACGAAATCGTCACAGTCAACTTGGAAGAATCGATTTTCAACGAACGTCACGTAAGAACTAAACCAAATTTTTACTCTGCTTTGTCTCTAAAAATGTTTAAAATGGGTTAAACAATTTACTGGACAAAATAAGAAAGAACTAGTTACATAAACATGGTACTCGAGAAATATTAGGTAATTCGTCGCCTCATAAAATGATGTCAAAACTTAACCTCGTGCACCTAGATTTGCGAAACAAAGTCATCATCATCACATCATCATCATCATTCACGATTCAGGTTGTAGTACGAGTACTTTTAAAAAGCTATAGCAAACTTTTTAAACTACCGGTTGACGCATCCAAAAGACACAAAATTCACAAATAACATGTTTCACCGGTGTCAAGGGTCCCGCATAATTAAACTACGTCTTAATGTGACGTGAGAATTGAATGACTCCATTTCCCATCATTATCTTTTGCAGAATATTCTTAAGCG
Organism: Microchrysa polita; assembly: GCA_949715475.1. Lineage (NCBI taxonomy): Eukaryota > Metazoa > Arthropoda > Insecta > Diptera > Stratiomyidae > Microchrysa > Microchrysa polita. The sequence goes on from OX454416.1 coordinate 63,700,010, forward strand.
GCCTTTTTTTTCGGAAAGGTGTAGAGATTATAGAGTTGGGTGTCGCGAGAAGCCAACAAGGTACCATTCTTTGTTCTTATTACCAAGAAATGCTAACATTAGTTATAGTTTTCTGGTGAAAAAAAGAAGCCTAGCCGCCGGGGAATTATTTTTTCGTTGACCATCAGGTCGTGAGAATTCCTCCTTTGTTCTTAAAGCTATTTCAACTTGTTAGAATCGAATCAGAAGTTATGTAATAAAAGAAACCTGAAAATCACTAGAATTACGTCTGTTTAAAATAATTTGCATTGAAAGTTAACAAATTTTGAATATTTTTATTTTGTTTCGGAAGCGCACAACATTAGCAAATCCACGCACCGGTCGTACTGAAATTTGAATATGTTAATTCATTTATCAAAAAGTGACGGTCCGGAAATTTACCTTAATGTATAGTATAAGTAATAATGTAAAGTTATTGACCTGCTAGCATTAAACTACCAATTTTTAAATGAAAGTGAAATGAAAATTAGATATTGATAATGCTAATTTGTCACCGCACATTCGATAATGGTATGACTATACTTAGGATGGGTTGTGCTTTCTATTAATGGCCTTACAACGATGGTTGTTGGAATCAATCAATCCCATTAGGATGAACTTTCACAAGAATTGTAGTAATCTTACTAGGAGTATGCCATGTCGATCAATCGTATGAGTATTAAATCACATGTCGCCGTAGGTGAAATACCAATGTCATCTTATAAGAGTCAATATGTGAATATATGTATAATAAAAGTTGAAGTTTTGAAAATGTATCATACAGCACAACTGAAAGTATACCCATCTAACTCTTATCGGCATACGTAATTCTTTATGGTAAGTGGGATTTAAGATGAAAATAATAAATAGTATCTTGTGTGGTAGTTTTTCTAGTGGAAAAATGAAAAACGTTAGCCAAGAGTGTCGCTAGTTTTTTGTGTTAAAGCTATATATACTTCAAGAAATAGAGCATTCAAATGTACCGTTAGTAGCAAAAGGTTAATTATTTCTAATTTTTTGATTACTCCAAATTTTTGACCTCCCACCCCTTTGTGAATTCCTCTTGGCAACCCTAAGACTAAAGGGTAAAGGGTCATACTCCAGTTTATCTAATTATTTTTGAAATCTTAAAAGCTACAGTAGCACTTTGTTCACAGAGTGTCAAACTCGAAACCTGTAACGGGCAAAATAAGACTCTCCTTAAGTTTGGGTTGGCCGCAGGAGGAAAATTACAAAAACTTTTATGTAATCGTATTACAAAAGTTATTACAGAATATTACTTTTAAAATATGGCAGAAAGTCTGGAACACTATCGGCTTCGATCTACAGTCGATGCGATTCAGTGCATTCGTATTGCAATGGAAAAGTATAGAGCAGCACGAAAGGACTTGCACTTTGTATTCATCGATTCGGAAAAGGCTTTCGATAGAGTACCTCGTGATCTGATATGGTTGGCCTTGAGAGCACTTAATGTCCCTGAGGCATACGTCAGGATGAAACGAGACATGTATGATGGAGCTACGACTAAGGTTAGATGCACAGCCAGTGAATCAGAAGAATTTCCGGTGAATGTCGGAGTACACCAAGGCAGTGTATTGAGTCTGTTGCTCTCCAACATCATCATGTGCTACTTATTAACACGCATCTCCGATGCCCTAGAAAAATCTCTTCTTTTTGCCGAAGAAATAGTCCTCAGTAGCCCAAACATCGTTGCCTTGCAAGCTGCACTTACAAAATTGTGTGACATTCTGGAGGAGCATGGACTGAGGGTAAGTATAATAAGAACTGAGTTCTTATGCTGCCCATTCTCATACCCAGATGCACCGATACCAGATATGTACGTCAAAGGAGAGCAGCTTAAGTGTTGTATACCAAGTTCAAGTACCTTGGCTCGATGGTGAACAACGGAGCTACATGTGATGATGACATCAAACATCGCACAAAGGTTGGGTGGATGACGTGGCGAGAAAACTCTGGAGAGGAGATGAATTTTGGGTGAAAATCAAACGGGGACCCGATTATTCTCTCTATACGAAAATTGATTCAAGAGGATCAAAACTAAGGCAGCCTCTTGTACATTGTGAGACACCGTCCACAATGACATGGTTTTGCTTAGTAGACAATAAGATGATGAAAATATGTATTTGTACTAGGAGTACCCTTAATTTTGATACGAGTGAAAATTAGAAATACTTAACCTTTTACAAGATAATACGAAAGAACCAACTTAAACCATAGTTGCGAATTGAAATTTCTTGAAATTGCATAAAGGTGCTTTTAGCCTTAAATGCAATTGCAAGCAGTTTCAGAAAATCACAAAAAGATCATATCCGCAGCCTAAGCTCGGCGAAGAAGAATTTTTAGGAACATTCTTTCTTGTCAACACATTTCTTTCAAAAATCATTTTTGAACATTTTGTTCTAAAACTTGTTAAATTAAATTTCAGACGAACAGACATTTTATCCTAAAGTGATTCCAGAAATCATGACTATACTATACACATACTTACTTTGCCTAATCCATATACTCGTACTACTCCACTCCCATTAAAACTCTCCTTTTATATTGTCGCTGTCTCGATACAAATTTCTACTGCATTTCAGACTTCACAACACATTGATTTTTTATGTTAGGGTTACTCATGAAAAATTGGCATGTTTCCAACGTCAACATTATAGCGTGAAAGAGGTGAAACAGGTCGACTTGTGTCAAGAAGGAAATTGCAAATTGCGCGTGTGAGTGCATGGTGCAAAAGACTCTGCAGCGATTGTCTTTCACTATAGGCAAACAGATTGAGTGCAAGGAAATTTGTAGTCATAGTCTAGCATGTATAGCGATTTGTTTCACAACTATTCAGAATTTTGTCCTGGGGTGAATTTAATTTTCAGACATTATGTTTACTGAAAAGGGTTTCTAGAACGCCGCTAGTCAACAGGATTTAATGAAATGGAACGGAAGAGATATTTCGTGCCAAGAACCACCATAGCTATTATACGTCACCTGTCTGTCAGTAATGTATGGAAAGTTTATTTTGTAACAAACAGTTTCTTAGCTCAGTGGTTCCCAATTGTTTTGAGATCACGGAACACCTAGCAGCGGCGCGTTTTTTTTCGCGGAATACCCCAACATAGAGTTTTGAATTAATCACAGTTATGCCAGACAAGTGAAATTGTGAGGACTAGGGATAATTCCCAACTATCAACCCAGCATATGTGAATGATGAAAATGTGTGAACAGATATTTCTAAGATTTTGCAAACGTCTAGGCCTCCGAAGCAGTTACATTCCATTCCCGAAATTCCAAGACCCGAACAAAGGTGTTAAGTTTGACCCCTTTACGAGCAATAAGAGGAATAATCCCACTTTGTGAGATGCTTCCCAATCGGACATTTTTGATAACTCGGGAACTGTTATCTTTCTGAATTTTTTTGGAATAAATTGGCGCCCACTTTTTCTCCAAATTTCAATCTCTTACCTATCATGGGAGTGACAGCCGTTCAAATCGCGCTTTTGTGTTCTTAAATTGTTGGTTGTTTCTTAAAATATGCATAATGCTGCCAATTGTTTAAAAATAATTCCAAAAATGTGAATAGAAATTCAAAATTTCATCTGATGAACTTTTGTTAAAGAAATCGTAGGCAAATTTTTATTTTTTTATGGGACTTTCTTTTTAACGCAAATTTAAATTTATCTAATTTATTTGCACCTTTAAATTAATCTTAAAAACATCGTCAAAAATAGTGCGGACATGCTTTATCCATTACTTCTTTTTCCAGTCCCTAATGTTGTTCAAATATTTTCTTGGGCATTTGATTTTGACGATCATGTATTACGCATATTTACAACCTACATATTTAACATTTTTTCGTCTGGTTTGCTTGCCTTTTCAAAGGACTACCTACATGTACATATTTTCTATTTTTGGATATTTTGGCGGAACCCCTTTTAGGAATCACTGGCTAATAAAGAGAGTAGAAAAGTTCTAGACCTTTTCACACGATACGAAAAAAATCGTACGGGCAAACTTTACAGCAAAAAACAACATGGATGATTCGTTCGTACGATTGCTATTCGAACGTACGAAACGAACGCAATCTTATAATGTGACATGTACAAAGCTTGTATAAAAAAGCTCTCACCATCCGGTTTTTCGCCGCGTTTTTCGTTTTTGTCCTATAGTGTGGAAAATGGCATACTATAAAAAAAAACGTACGAGCAAACTTTACAACAACAAACAACATGGATAATCGTACGTACAATTGTTTTTCGGTCGTATGACGAGTACGTGCGTACGATTATCCATGCTGTTTATTGTTGTAAAAGTTTGCTCGGACGGTCGGTTTCGTATAGTCTGGAATGGCCCATTAGGTGTATGTTTTTTGCCCGTTAAGCAACACAGTTCGTGCGTTTAGAACAAATCCCAACCTTTACCATCCGATATAGCTTTTCAAACACAGCTTTCTTATTTAACCCATTCCCCACCAATGATGACATATGGCATCAGTGACAGCTTCACATTTCGGCGTGCCCGGCGGACACCCTGTAACATCCTCATCAATTTTGCTTGTGTGAAATTTGATTTGCTGCTGAAAATTAGTATTTGATGTTAAAGGAAGGGTGCTGATTCTAAAATCGTTGACCAATTTTTCCTGTGCTGGCAGCCCGTGCCTTACTTGTGAATATGCTCCCCGACTCAGGGCCATTCCTTTAACAATAAAACCTGATTTCCATCATCAAATTAAATTTCACACAAACTCAGATTATTTCAGAAGTGAATAACACAAGTTTTGACATATAAATCTAAAATTTTTCTTCACTCATCTAAGAAAAATTTTGTTAATGAGTTCCCCCTAATGGTGTCATATGGCTTCAGATCGTAACGGGCAAACGGAGCCTCGTAGAAAAAAAAATGGAAAACGGATTTGGGTTCTGGGTCTATCGCTTATTCTATTTACAAATTTTTATGCTGAAATTCGACAAAAAATGGGTTAATTTGCTCGGTCCTGTGTCTGAGGATAACGGTTCACAACCCAATAAGAATCAGTTTATTATCTCATTTATATCCTAAAACATGTACCCTCACAAGAAGTTAAGTCAATAAAGACATTGTGGTGTGCATTGAAATAGTTAGGAATATTTAACTACAAAACGCCCCGAGATATTTTCCTCAGATCCATAAAATATACAAATTGGTTGTAGAATAGTCTTGAGATTAGATTAGCGTTTTGAAGATGTTCACCAGAATTACAAACGAAATAATTGCAATGTACGGTGGACACCTTAGCGACTCCCTAAAAGGTGCCTGGATCGTTATGAAGCAACGAAATGTTCAAATGTTTGGTTCATCGTGTCATCGTACAGAAGTTCAGGTCAAATCATAATCCGTTTTCTTTTGTGATTAAATGCAATTCAATATATTTTGCGAGCTGCAAGGGATCATACTTCAACTATACTCGGTGCCAAAAAACCAACAATTCTAATGAAAGGTCTTGGCCTCAAATGAATGGATTTGTTTCCCCTGGGTCGCTACCGTCATTGTTCAGAAATGTCCCAGGGTCACTCCCGTTCTTCCGCTACAGCGAATTACTGAATTACCTTTTTTGGTACATTAAAACCAGACCGAAATTACAGTTTACGGAGGACGGGGTGAAAATAGGACGGCAGATCTCCAGACACATCATATACGACACCGCTTCCATGGGAAAATGTAATTTCGGCCCCACTTCATCTAGTACCAATTCAGGATATGTAGCGGGAGACTGTGGGAAAAAGGACTTCAGATCCATTCATTGAGAGTCGAGAACTTTCGATTAACACCAATTCCTCTAGGCGTTATGGAATCTGTAATTTCATTGTGGTCCCATTTAGTGCAGAAAACGGTTAATTTAAAGTGCTGTAGCGGAAGACCCGGGGAGACCGCGAAGAAAAGAAGTTCAGATCCGATAGTAGGCGGTCAAGACTTTTCGTTATAACAAGAAAATAATGAAAAATGAAACCAGGAATGTATCGTATTCATCGAACAGCAAAAAAAAAAAACAGTGAATTTGGATTTAAGATCCATGTTTAAAAAAAAGTTATATTCCGATTCACATTAACATCGTATCAGCTGTGAGCTGCCAAATGACTTATGCCATAGCGTCTTTTCAAGATGATCAGGTTCCACGAAAATTTCAAAAACACGCCTTGTTTGTACTTTATTATGTATTTAACCTATGTAGTAACAAATGTTTTGCCTTATCTTTATTATAAGCTCTCCTGATGCATACCTCTGTTAACCCTTCGCCAGGCACGTCCCGCGATCAACGCGAACGGGACGTGGGGTCTTTAAGGACCCCAAAGTTGATCGAACTTACATATCCTTGAACATGTCTCAAATTGTAAAAAACACACATTTATAAGTACTTTGTTATGTTCTTGAATATGTTTAATATAATTATTCACAATATTGTTGTTCTTATGGCAGCTGTAAACATTTCAAGCGATTGTAGCTATCAATGTTTTTACTTTTTTGTCCCTCTGCCTTGGATTCGAGGAAAACTTAGTTCCTGAAATAGTGAGGATAACTTACTACTAACAAATTATTGAAGTATGAATTAGCAGTGCCCGTAAACTTGTCTTTAACCCTTTTTAGATGCCTCTGCGACTTTAATTGACGTAGAATAAGCTATGGTAAGAATTAGTGGAGGCTAAAATTGTTTGAGATTCGCTAAAGTGAAGGTGTGTTTTCCGCCCGATATCAGAAGCAATTGAAGAAAAAAGTTAGAAGTTGTTTTCATGAATATCTCAAGCCAGGATAATTTCTGGGAAATCGATCCATGGTACATATATAGTCTCTTCCTTTACTTTCATTGTAGCCAAGAATGATATGAGGCTTACCTAGGTCTTGAGTTCAGGTGAAAAGACGCAATAAAACTACAGGGGAATACTAGTAAATACATCGAGATAGTCTAAATAATAAGGCCTCGATATAGAGTATGGCTCCGATTTTAGTATCCTACATATTCAGGACAATTGAGGCCTTGGAACTCATGGGGTCTTTGAAGACCCCACGTGCCCGTTCCCGTAAATTTTTACTTTTGGTTATCAAAACTTTTTTTCTGGAAATATTTTTGATTTATTTCAAGCATATTCCTGAGCAGAATTTATGTGGCTTAGATGTCCTACAAGTTCCCCTGGATGGGCGAATCCCTCTAAAATTAATATATAAAAAATACCCTCTGGGGTCCCAAAAGACCCCACGTGCTCGGCGGAGGGTTAAATACCTCATCACACAAACAAGTTTAAGCCTTTTGAATCCACCATTCTACCTGATACATATTCATTTACGCTTTTGATGAACAATGTTGGCTTCCAAAGTTGTTTTGGGCGACCAGGATGTTTGTGGATGATCGATGCGACTATGTTTTTTATATGTCAATAGGATGATAAACCAAATTTCCGCATTTTCATTTCTTTTATAAAGTTATATTTAGTACATATACGTTTTCCAAAGATGGCATCTGTAAGGGACAATTCCAATGTCGTTATTTCAGATTTAAAAGTGTCCTCAACTTTATTAAATTTCGAAAATTAAGTTTCTATACACGCTTTCGAAATTTTCAGTCTGCGGTCCACTCAAACGTGTAGATAGTGTTATTTGCAACAGGCTAGGTTTAGAGTTTGACACGGGTTGGTCCATTTATTTGGAAACGTTTTCAGATACATTTCGACGATTTACGATGGAAATCCGTAAAAATTGTATAGTCATAATGGTCAAGTTTAGTATGTACCTACTTTTCATACCATCATTGTAGACTAGTTGTTTCCTCAGCCAGTCTCAGTTCAATCAATTGCCATTTTTATCGCTACACGTGAAATAGCAGAAAACATTGAACGAATTACAGAAATGCTTATGCAAATGCTCATATAGTAATTATGTTAATCTTAGCACATAATTCAGCAGTTTGGCATTAACCTTGAAGTCAACTGAACAACGCATAAAGCAACATGTAATGCTCATTCATGATCCAAGAAACTGATATCAATTCACATAATTTATTGTTAATCTAAACTTTGACTTAAAATTTCGACATTAGCATACTCTTAAATTGCATTTGTAACGTACATATAGGGCAATTGTTTTCGTACATATCAGTGTCTCTAGTCTAGTCTAGAGCAAAATAAGACCACACGTATCTGAGATTTGCAGCAAAAAAAAAAAAACAGATTGGTTGGTTTTACCGGTGTATGTACTATTGCTCAAAATCCAAAGTATCGCTGCTACAAACTCGCGACTATATTATAGATGAAAAATTGTGAAATACAAATAAATTTATTGCACATACATATTATATTCGGTATAACAAACTGTTGAATGCGAATTCTTTTAATTTTTACTTTTGGATTGGATTCGTTCCGCATTATGGGAGAGAGAGAGAATCCAATGCATGCCTCGAGTCTTGCAGTGCAAAAAAGCCAATTTTTTTCTCCTCGTATACTACTCGATAGTCGAGTATCTATCTATCTACACATTTGTGAAAAAAATCTGATCCGTTCATTACATCGATGTCTTATACTATTTTAATTGAAAACGTAGCGAATTAGACTGGAATTTGCCAACAGTTATTATTAACTTTTGTGAATGCGCGCTGTGCAATCACGGGAAAAAAGTCGATGAATGGAAGCGTACAGTATACTAGAATGTACAACAAGTGAATTTGCGTTATAATAATGCCGATTTAAAGATCGGAATGGAAATTACAAGAAAAGCTTATGGAGCTTCTGAAAATTAATGAGATGTTAGTTGCGAAATGGATTTTTTCAAATATTCTTCTGCTAACAAAAAGCATATGTGCATATCTGTGATTGATGAAGGTTTTGTAACTATGTATATTGGCGAAGATGGAGATTTCGAAAGTTATGACATTGTTACAAACTATATATGTAGGTAGATACACTGTGAATTTCTCTAAGAAGTAGCAAATTGATATGTATTTCTTTTTGCAAGAAGCCGCCGCGCCGCCGGGTATGTATATGGTTATTGTAATTTTTTACTTTGTAGTTCCGAAATTGAGTTCTATTCAGTTATTATTGTTGGAACTATGTATACAATTCTAGTGATGTGTATGATTGATTCTATGATTAATTTTAAATTATTATCGGTTAAATATAGGTCAATTTTTTCAAATGTTTTAGGTCGTGCTCATCCGTACCAATCAATAATTTAAAACAGTTGGATAGACAAATAGTATCTTCTTATATATAAAAATGGAACAAGGGCTGAATTAAGATCGAGAGTGAAATTCTTCCCGCTGCGATTTTATCAATAAAAATGCATACTTATTGTCGTGGAATATGTCACAAACGGTGGGGAATTCCATAAGCTACAATCCGAGACCGGTTCCATAATTCTTCTCAGCCATTTTATGTATTATTTTTCGATTCCCCGGTTATTTGTCATTTCACGATGAAATATCCGGGGAATCGCAAAAAATAAATTAAATGGCCGAGTAAAATTATGGAACTGTTTTCGGATTGTAGCTTACGGAATTCCCCCTATATTCCACGACAGTAAGAATACATTTCCATTGAAAAAATCGCAGCGGAAAAAAATTTCACTCTCGCTGTCAGTACTAGGCTTTACGCAAAAACTCGAAAACCGCTGGACCGATTTATATAGTTCTTTTTTTTTTTGTTAAATCTCAAACGATGTGGCGGTAAATCGAAATTCCTTTTTGTATGAGTAGAAAACGGGCATATTTGGTCGGCAAAAATCCTACATCGGAAATTTTTTTGAATTATGGTTGGGAATGGTCCCCAGATTATGGCATTTAAAGTCCCAACCGATCGGGGGTCGCATCCTTAAAAAAAGGGGGGGAAAGGGGGACATTTTTTCGTTTTTTTTGCGATTAGTTAAAAAACTGTAATAGATACAGAAAAATGGTCTGAGTACAAAAAAAAACTACATAAAATTATCTTTGCAATGATATATAACACGTTAGAGTTTAATTGAATAATTCGGCGTTAGACTAGAACATAAACTAGAATATTTTCATTTTAGACCTTTTTTAAAAGCTCCATAACTTTTGAAAGAATGCTATCTCAGCCGTAACATTTTGTGTAAGTATTCATAATAAGTTCAAGATCATTTTAAGGCAAACATTGAGTCGCTCCGCTCAAAAACCCCCATTATCCCCCCATTTGTATTTGGAGAAATGACATGTCCATAACTTCCCCCCAAATTGGAGCAGAGTGCTAAATTTTGGTTTGTTGGGATTGGAGGTCATAATGACCCCACCCACTAAAAATCAGCTCATTCGGATAAAAAGTGACCCATCAGGAGTTTGTTCTACGTACATACTACTCATTTTTGGTGGGTGGGGTCACTATGACCTCCAATCCCAACAAACCAAAATTTAGCACTCTGCTCCAATTTTGGGGGGAGTTATGGATATGCCGTTTTGAAAAATTTAAATGGGGGGATAAGGGGATCCTTGACCGGAGCGGATAAATGTTTACGTTAAAATGATTTCGAACTTATTGTGAATACTTATACAAAATTTTACGCCTGAGCTAGCATTCTTTCAAAAGTTATGGAGCTTTTAACAAAGGTCCAAAATGAAAATATTCTAATTTATTTTGATAGGCTAGCGCCGAAATATTTGATTAAACTCTAATGTGTTATATATCATTGCAAAGATAATTTTATGTAGTTTATTTTGTCCTCAGACCATTTTTCTGTATCTATTACTGTTTTTTAAATAATCACAAAAAAAAAAAACAAAAAAAATACCCTCCTCCCCCCCCCCCCTTTTTAGGGTTGCGGACCCCCAATCGGTTGGGACTTTTTATGCCATCATCTCGGGACCATCCCCGCACAAACCTGTGAGGAGGGCCGCATGCGGCCCGCAGTCCGCGAGTTTGACATGTCTGGACTAGAGAGTCACCTGTTGCAATCATGTTTCCATCGATCACATTTGAATTAAATAAAAATATTGAGTCCTTAGTAAAGCTATAAAAAAATGACACTGAAACTATGTAAAAAGGAATTAAAATTTCGTAGCTTCGAAAGTCGACAAATTGCCTTTTTAAAACGAGTGCTGAAGAAGTGCAATGTAAATTTTATGGTACACTGTCAACAAGTTCTTATATACATATGTACTTATTTTAGACTAAATATATATAATGCCATCGAAAAAAATACCGGCGTACAGAGGGCTGCGCCCGCAATACGAGGGTTTTTTAGATTTTGGATACACACATTGTGAATAATTTTGCACATATATTTTATAGGTAATAAATAAGAATTATGCACAATATTAATGAAATGCTTCTCGTAAATCTATTTTTGGATTGGTCTAAATAAACACTTTTTAATTAGACCAACCCAAAAATAGATTTACTATGTATCATGTTTACATATATTAACTGCATTTATTAGCTGTAACTCCGTTACCATTACTCCAAACTGGAAAAAAGCGACTGATATGAAATGTACCCATCGAGTTCCTTGATTTGAGTACCCATACGTCCATGTCCGATAAAAACTAAAATAGTCGACTCTTTCAAATCTCTGGGACACCCTGTTAGCTTTGTCCTACCAACGTCTAAGTATTTCGTGCTAAAGACTCATACGATTATACACATTCCTACCAAATTTCATAACGATCAGTTAGTGAACAAATTTTTAAATCTCCGTGACACCCTGTTATCTTTGCCCTACTAGCTTCTAAGTATTTCGTGCCAAAGACTGTTACTATTCTACACATTCCTACTAAAATACACGACGATTGGTTAAGCCGTTCGCGAGGTAATCAGTGAACAAATTTGTAAATGTCCGGGACACCCTGTTTTATTTGCCATACCAATTTTAGAGTATTTCATGCCAAAGACTGTTACCATTCTACACATTCCTGCCAAATTTCATGACGATCTGTTAAGCCGTTCGCGAGTTATTTAGTGAACAAATTTTCAAATGTCCGGGACACCCTGTGATTTTTGTCCTACCAACTTCTAAGTATTTCGTGCCAAAGACTGTTACCATTCTACACATTCCTACCAAATTTCATGACGATCGGTTAAGCCGTTCGCGAGTTATTTAGTGAACAGACGGACGGACAGACGGACAGACGGACAGACGGACAGACGGACGGACAAAATCGATTTCATAAGGGTTTTTTGAAAAATCTAAAAAACCCTAAAAACGACCAGATTTAGGTCGTTGCAGTCAGTCAACAAGGTAACGATTAAATCAACCACTCTGCTACATCCAACAACCAACGTAAGCCAGCACGACAATGCCAACATGATGTATTTCGTACAACTGCAACTTCGGTAGTCCTAGAACGAGCTACCTTTAACTACAATCCTGAAATCGATATAGTTCCGATACAGCAGTTCTGATTGGAGGCATGTCTGCTATTTTCCGGTATTGTAAGGCGTTGAAGTTCATCGGCGAGCATCAAGGATTATGCTGTGCTCGCGGACAAATTAAATTACCACCATTAGTGCCTCCACCAGACTCTATGCTTATTTGTCTCTGGAACATTAAGAGATTCGGCTCATTTCCTCACAAATATACAAAACTTCCAAATGACTTCTTTGGGTGCAACACATTGTACGTGACAATTTCATGCCTACTTGCAAGGTAGGCAAATCATTCGTTTTCAATGAAAGTATACGTTTGTAGTTAAGGCATATCAAATCACACTTTTAGATCCAGGGGCAATAACACGTTGAAATTGACCGCTTCCTCCAGGTCTCCCTTCTGGCTTAAGGGGATGGTTGAAGCGAGCGGAGTGAGTACAAGGGGTGCTTGTATTAAATAAGTTTGTAATTCATGAATAAATATGTTTTTGAAACATTTAATTCTCCTATCCTTCAATGTTTAACCTTTTCATATCACATCAAATTACATGTTGATGGATTGTGTATAAAACCCACACACACACATAGGAAACAATAAAAAAAATATTACTTTTCATCAAATTTTAAACACTTAAGGTCTAGACAGAAATTATGCTAAAACCGTTAAATGTGTCAAAAGCTTTACAAACTCTACAAACAAACTGATTTTTTCTTTAATCGTCGCACACAAAAATATTTGTTGCACTATCGCTACATCCATTCACAAATTCATCAAAACAGATTTTAACGTGATTTTAATTGAAAGTTGAATGAAAACATTTTACGATTCACACTACCATGAGTATGTTCTATTTCGCAAACGCACCATGTTAGTCCAGTACAATTGGTTCAAAATAGCCCCAAACCTAAACATAAAAAAAAAAAGAAATTTTGGATGCCAAATTGTTGAATACACTGCCTAATATACGCAGTAAAAAGTTACACTAATTTGCGCCATGGGTTAAGGGGGGAGGGGGTGGCAAAGGGGTGAAAATTCAGTTTCTTGCAAATATCTGGAAAACTATGAGCCTGACCTTAAAATGAGCTGAGGACAAAACAAACTACATAAAATTACCTTTGTAATGATATATAACACTCTAGACATTTTCTCAGAAAATTATACCCCAGAGCCAGAAGTATTATAGTGAATTTACATTTTTTGAGTTTTACATTTTACACTGTAACTCTTGATAAAATAGACCTACTGTCATAAGATCTTGTCCATATATTGATAACAAAATTTATTTGATTCGTACCAAAAATTGGAGTGCTCTGACCATTGACGCCCCCCTCACTATTCCTAACATTTTTCAAAAAGGCATGCCTTTAGCTTCTTTTTAAACTGAGCCAGGCAGATAAAATTTGGTGGGGTGCCTAGTCTCGGCCCCATTATGCTCCTTATTCAAAATTATTACCATCGGATCAAAACTAAGGGTACCCCCCATACAAAGTGAACCAAAATTCTAACAACTTTCACATTTTTTCACTTCTAAATTCTATATCTAAAATGGAAAAATAAAATTTATCTCTTAGAACGTCATTATAACAGTTAATTGTAGTCTTCTGAATGTATGTCAAAATTTTGCATCAAAGCGACACTACAAGTATCAACAAATTGTGTTTGAAAGTCATTGGTACTAGTTCAAAGGCTAGTTCCGAATATATCGAGTAACGTGTACTAGCAACGTTCAAACCCCATTTTTCGTACTTCTAAGACACGCTCTGGTACAAACTTTTGAATATACATTTAGAAGACTACAATTAACTGTTATAATGACGTTATAAGAAATAAATTTTATTTTTTTTCATTTTAGATAGAATTTAGAAGTGAAAAAATGTGATTTTTTTTTTAGAATTTTGGTTGACTTTGTATGGGGAGTACCCTTACTTTTGATCGGATGGTAATAATTTTTGGTAAGGAGCATAATGGGGCTTAGACTAGGCATCTCACCAAACTTTATCTGCCTGGATCGATTTGAAAAGAAGCTACAGGCATGCCTTTTAGAAAAATGTTAGGAGGAGTGAGGGAGGCGTCAATGGTCGGAGCACTTCAATTTTTGGTACAAACCAAATAAATTTTGCTGGTAATAGAATGAACAAGATTTCGTTACCCCAGGTTCTTTCTATCAAGAGTTACAGTGCGAAACGTAAAACTCAAAAAATATAAATTCTCTATAATACTTTTGGGTCTAGGGTATAATTTTCCGAGAAAACGTCTAGATTCTTATATATCATTACAAAGGCAATTTTGTGTAGTTTGTTTCGTCCTCAGAAGATTTTAAGGCCAGATTCATAGTTTTCCAGATATTTGCAAAAAAGTTAATTTTTACCCCTTTGCGACCCCCTCCCCCCTTAACCCATGGCGCAAATTGGTGTAACTTTTCACTGCGTAGGTATATTGGGCAGTGTATTCAACAATTTGGCATCAAAAATTTCTTTTTTTTTATGTTTGGGTTTTGAGCTATCTGTACTAGACTAATGTGGAATGCGTATCACATCACATCCGTATTGTTTTCTCTACATACGGTAGAAGATTTTATGCGGAAGTTGCACTTTTGTTGCTAAACGTAGTCGCAACAAAGATGCTAATGAGTTCCATTTTGGTTGCACAGTTTAATGTCCGTCATAAATCGAAAATAAAAATCGACGTGGGCTTAATTTATGTATGTATGTATATATATGGGAATTGAGTGAAAAATGATGGGTTTTGTTTTGTTTTGGTGAAGATCAATAGTGCGAAAATGATGGGAAAATTGATTCGTTAGCCTAAATTGGTGTTTTTATCCGTGGTGATGGAAAAATGTGATAATTGCCTTTTTGTAATATCTATTAAATTTCAATTTGAATGGATGTCGGGTGGATGTGCATGCATGGGCAGCAATTATAGTGTTGGTCAAGTGTTTCACATACCTATAGAGATGAATAAAAAATAGTTAAAATTGTAAAAAATGAAATGTGAAAATAAAGATATTATGATTTCGCCGGAGGATATATATGATTTGATTTTGAATTAGATACGGTCGCCCCGCGACGCAAAGTTTTGCAAAGCCCGAAGCAACGAAAATTCGGAGGACTTTTTTTTTAAGGTAAACATTTTTTTTATTAATGCTTGTAACAAGGTTTTACTGTTTTTCAAAATAAGTGAATAGAAGAATATTTTTGGAACACGTATTAGTATCTCACACTTACATTGTACAGAATTTTACAAATAAAAAGAAATTATGAATATCATCATCATCCTTCATTTAGAAGGGTCTTAGGCAACCAAGTCGATTCTTTATATTGGAACTATTGGCATTGGAACTATTGCCTACTGTCAAGGTTTATTACTTGACCTAAACTGAGTAGTTTCTTCAGCAACACATACCTTTAAATACAGACAAGCCTCGATAACAAAAACATCTATTCGCGAATTTTCGATGTTTCGCAATATTTCTTCGGTCCTTTGAAATTCCCATATAAATTTAAACGTGTTCTTCGATAAACTGCATCAACCAGGAATTTTGTCATGTAACCTAACAACAAACTAATTTTTAATAATTGTGATTTCGATTAGCCGAATTTTCCAATACATAATTGTTGGACCGGATGCATCTTGGGATTCGTAAAGCCGAATAAATCCTCGAATATGCGGTTAACACCAGGGAATTTATTTATATTTTTATTCACCAAACAAGCTATCAACATATGTCTTTTACAACAATTTTACAATGCAAAAAATTACAACTATCTAAAATTAGGAAGGACTGGAAATGGAAAATTGGGATCATGTTTAATTATGTTGGGATAAAATAAGAGATTGGGACAGTTTCTGTTTGAAGGATGATTTATTTATGCCAAAAGAATAATGGATGCTATGTGCATTGAACGTTCGACAACATTTGTTGATAGGTTCGTTATAAACATATAAAGTGGTAGTAGTAGGGTAGTATATCTGGAACGACTGAGTTGATCATTAAAGGTAATTCTATCAGAGAGATAATTAACACGAATGTCGAAGGTGAAACAGGCGTAAAGTAGTGTTCTCCTACTAGAGAGAGAGACATTAAGCTTAAAAAGTCAAGCCTGTATGTGTAAGATGGAAGATTTTGGAAATCACGGGGATCGTAAAGGTTTCTCAATGCAAAAAGAATGAATTGTTTTTGAATAGATTCAAATCTATTGATGTGAACCTCAAACGCAGGGCTCCAAACAACGCAAGCAAGGCTCGTACTAGGGTAATATACAAGGATTCAGTAACCCATAGATATATTACTAAACTCATGAGCGCGTCTCTTGATGAAGCCGAGCTGTTTAGCCATGGATAAAATTCTATCATAATGCAGGGTAAACGCATTTTGTTGTCTAAAACCACACCTAGGTCTTTGATATGGTCAACCCTGCCCAACGCAGAATTATTAAGGTGGTAGGAAGTGGATATTACTTGATTTTTTTCGGGAAAAGTTTATCACCTGACTTGTTAACGTTAAGGTGAAGATTGTTAAGGTTACACCAAGGTCACCAAGGTTACAAGAAGAAACACTGCATCATCAAGTGTTTCAATGGTACTGTATAATTTTAAGTCGTCAGCATAGAGAAGATGTATGTGTATATCAGGAAATATAGAAGACAGGTCACTGATGAAGATATTAAATAAAAGAGGACCCAAATGACTACCTTGAGGCACTCCGGACGAGACAGATATGCTCTTGAAAATCAAACCCAGGAATTTAACGAATTGAGTACGACTCTGAAGGTAAGACCGGAGCCAGTTGGGAAGAAGCCCAGTTACGCCACAGTTGCCTATTTTATCTATTAACACATTATGTTCGACCCTGTCAAATGCTTTGTTGAAATCAGTGTAAACAACATCTACTTGATTACCCTTTTCCATTTGACAGAGGGCATCGGAGACTAGAATTGTGAGGTTGGTTGTTGTATTACGAAATCCGTGTTTATGTTCATTTAGCAGAGGATCGATAGATGGAGTTGATTTATCACAGACCATTTTCTCGAATAGTTTGGGAACTGCAGACAAAATAGCGATAATCTGCTACTGATTTTGTTATCGCAACTTTTATGGATGGGTGTAAGATGAGAGGATTTTCATAAAGACGGAAAAGATCCTGATTGAAGAGATTTATAAAAAAGTGTGAGAACCGTTCCGTAGATGCATAAAAAATTAGCTTGTAGAAAGAAGAAACGTTATCGTCTATAATAGAGGAGGAAAGATGTAAATATTATCTAATCAATCGAATCAAAATAATTTTTGATGCCATTATAGCCAGCATTTAAAAAATCATTATACCACTACACTATTGTACGATTGAGTAAAGGATAAATCTGAATTTGAAAACACGACTGTTAGGGCAGAATGATGAAGAGTGTTTGAAAAGAGATTCTCAGCGTCGATAGTTTGAGAACGGTAACTTCATCATAGCAGTTAGTGAAAATCAGATCTAACCATTTGCCATTTTCTCCATACCTAAGTATGGAGAGGACCTGCTGTAAATCATTGCTATAGAATGCTGACGAGGATGAAGTCAGAATTATTAAGAAGATTGACTGGAAGAAGCTGATTATTATTTTCGTCGACAATAAACCTGATATTCGGACGATTGAAATCTTTAAACACGATAATTATGTCTTCAGTGCTCAGTGACAACTACTGAAGAAATTATATCACAGACCTCATTATACGTGACTTCATCTGAACAAGGGGGTATGTAAATGACACCAATCTAAAGATAATGCTTTTTAATGGGGATTTTGGCGAAGACAAGCTCAAAAGCTTTGTGAAAATTGGTAGTAACTAATTGACTTGGCAGTAAATTGTGTATGTCGATGAGAACTCCTCCGCCTCTAGAAACTCTGGGTAGATCATAGTTACGATCTGATCTATATATTGTCTAATTACAATCGAGTATCTCTTCATTTTTGTAAGAATCATTCAACCAGGTTTCTGGCGCAAAAATGTTAAAATGGGAGTATTTAGCATAAAGGAAGAAGTTATTAATTTTGCCTCTCATATGACTGCTGTTAAAGTATAGGAATCTGGGAGTATTGAGGTCCACCTTCTCGTTAGGAATAGAGCTTTCGATGTTCCTCGCGTGATTTTTGTAGACGAGAAATATATTTAGAACTAACAAATGAGCGGTACGTTTCTAGGTCGCACTTCACCTGCTCCTAAGACATCCCCAGCTCTTCGTGATACCGGTTATAGAAGGTTCGTAAGGAGTTAATGTCGGTAGGTAAACCCTCCTGTTGGATCAGATCACTTTCAAATTTGTGTTTGTTTTGCCGTCAATACATGTATACATATATTCAGGGGCATTGTACATATATGCTAGAAATAGACGTACGTTGTCATAAATCTTATGATCTCTGAGTCTGGACAGTAGATATTTGTAGTCAAGATCATCAATGGAGTTTAAGGTAAGCTTAACGACAGGGAGTATTAGTTCATCTAGGACAGACGTGTCAAAATCGCGGCCCGCGGGCCGCATGGGGCCCTTCTCGCAGCTCTGTGCGGCCCGCGGCCTTGTCGAAGCAGCGCAATCTGTATCAACAGACTGAATTTGTAAGTTGAACAAATTAAGAAATTGAACTTAAGTCTACAAAAATTACTATAACTCGTCAGTGGCTTATGCAAGATTATTTTAGTTTTTTTTTTCTCCAAATACTACCAACAATTTGAGACTGGTTATTTGATTTTATAAGACAGCTCATCTTTTTTGTACAGGACGATACTAAGTCTTTTCATGAAACTGTTCTGCCCCGAAATGCAGTTAATAAAAACTTGGTTGGCTTTACCGAACATGATATTTATTTGGAAAAATCTTGGAATTGGTGACTAAATCACCTGGATGTGAAATTCCAACACAATAATTTGAGCCCAAGTGCCTGATTTTTAGACCTATATGCATGAGTTTGTTTAAGACCATATCACAAACAACTTTTTGTCTTTTTTTGCCACCTTTCTGCTGAAATTAATTTATTCTGACTATTTTGCCTCCCAATGTTATTTTGGGCGACCTCGGATGACTGGTGCTAAACATTTTTTATCATCTGTTTAAAATTTGGCGCAAATCATGTAATTGTGGTTACTTGAAGATCAATCATATTTTGACGTTTTTGCTCCTTGCCTAAATTTTTTAATGATCTTGTAGTACATTTTCGAAAGGAAGAAGTTCTCACGGATAATCCCGAAGCCTTTATAGTGATCTAGACTCTCTGCTTGATTTTAAAAGTAATATTCTGTAATCAACTTTCGTAATACGATTACATAAAAGTTTTTGAAATTTTCCTCCTGCGGCCCACCCAAACCTGAGGAGAGTCTTATTTGGCCCGCGCCAGGTTTTGACTTTGACACCCATGATCTAGGAAGTAAAGGTAAGTAAAGTTATACGCAATTCCCAATCGAATGAATTTACGGTTCCTATTTTCAGATAGCGAACGAGAAACTATGTACATACCATGAAAAAATAGATCAGAGTAGTTAAAATATTCCTTTAACACTAGAAGGGTCAGAGCCATCAATTTGACGGTTTCGTGATTTAAATCATCTATATCTTCTAAACCGCAATGGTTTCAGCTTTCATATTTATTGACTTTTCCTAAAATATACAAAATTAAAGAGAAAAAGAAAAAAGGCAAACATGTAAAATTTGTTTCATTGTTTTGTATTAGTAGAATTTGCGATATCTTGAACTGGTCTACTGGTCCCTTTGTACTGGATATTGAGGTTCGACTGTACATACTTGTATAGCTAATATTAGGCAATGCATAAAATTTCCATGATTATTTCTTTGCAAAAATTTGAAGTAAGGTTTGTGTTACTAGAAAAGGCTAACACGATGATCACTGAACAATTGTTGCTCTTAAAGCGCCCTGGGACATTGTTTGCATATAATGGTCAGTGCAGGTTAATATTCCTGAAGGCGACAAACACGATCGCCAAGCGGTCGTTTTAACTAAGTCTTGGAGAATTCTTGATAAAGGCTAGTTACGCAAACATATAGAATAATTTTTGTTAAAGTAGAAGGTCGCAGTCATATCGCTCAATGTCTTGAGTTTACTTGAAATACCCACAGATAGATAGATAGATATTGCTATTGCTATTCAAAATTCACAATTATTTATAAAGTAGTTTTTTTTAAAAAACGATTATGGCGTGGCATATTGCCCGGTATAGAAATACCCACAGCTGCACGCATACTCTATAGTCTATACCATTTACCTGCGGACGCCAAAGCCGGCCCTCATGGTAAAACAAAACCTCCTCTCAATTGGTACGCATAGTAGTGAAAGCAATGAACTTGATTTCATCTATGCATATTATAATTGAGATCCATTATCTGTAGGAATTTGATATCAAAAGTAATTTTCGCTATAAATACTCCAAGAAAAACTGGAAAAATGAAAATTATCCAGTAAAAATTCATAACAGAAACCAGTGAATAACTATACTAGCTTTCTTAGCATGATACCTATACCTAGCCATAGCCACTGGAGTAGATAAGTTTCTTATGTGCAGCATGAGGTGCTCGCCTAATGGCTTGCTTCCGTATATGCATACCTTCTTCTTCTACTTCTTCGGTTATGGACAAATCAAAGCATAGACGCCAACAATTACCACGACTTTTTTGTTATATCGCGGCAATTATATCTTTCCACTGTGTGTGATGTGTCACCAAAGTCTTCAGACAAATATTAAAGTCTACCAGAAAAACGATAATAATAATAAATTTACGTTAACTCTATTGATTTTTTCATGTGCTTTTTTGGTTGATGATTGTTCTTGACCGTCGTTCGAGGGTCAAACTCTGCCCGTGCTCACAGACAATGAGAATCATCAACCTGTTATGTTTGCTTTAATTAAAGTGCGGGTTCGTCTCCGTCTGTTTGTTTGGTCTGCATCAGCAGACCTTCTATGTATACCCCGCATCAGGTGTATGCATATCATATAATCGGTTGGCACATAAAAATCCCTTTTTATTTGACAGGTGTCGTTTTATCGTGGTATCTCGAAAAAAAAACTTATATATACCTATCTATACGTAAAACTTAACTTTGAACATGAGATTCACATGTACAGTAGCTGCGAGTTGCAACAATTTCGATTGTATTTGTACTTGAAATCACCCTGTAGGAAAAATGGCAACTGGTCTAGAAAATAAGTAGTTTTGAAACTATTTCCAATGTAACTACTTCCGCGACTAGTTCAAAAGTAATGCAGATCGGAACAGTTTGGTGTCTTTTTGGACTAGCCATCAACTTTTTTTAGGAATCGTCGTGACTCGTTCATATTCGTTTCATTTTGACATATGGTGTCAGCTTATAGTGAAGGAATGTTTTTTTTACAAAATAGTGCGAGTTTTCATTTAATAAATGTGAAAAAAGTGCATTGTGAAGAAAAAGAATGACAACGGAAGAATGCAAGTAATGTTTTTAATTTTGTATGTATGTTATATTAATTGATTTCACTGTCCTATTTTTTGATATTTGTTTTGTTTGACTGCGTTGATTTTTTTTCCAAAATCAAATTCCAGCTATTTTATGTCTATTATTATGCAATTTTGCGACGTGCGCTTCCTAGAGCATCTTAAGGTATGATTTTCTTGTTTCTTCTGTCTATACGATTTCTTTGGAATGAAAAGAAAGTAAGAAGAAACAAAACCGAGGATAATTTTAGGCGCGGCCCCTCACTCTCCTCGGGCTAAAAGTTTTTTTTCGGGCGTACCTATAACTTGGGGTTAACCCCCTCCCTTCTTATCCTTCCGTTTTCACGTAAGTTCCATGGCGTCGATAACACAACATTTGGTTTGTTGGAATAAGTTAATAAAAACTATTGTCTTAGACAACTTTATTGGGGAAGCAGGGAGCATGGTCCAGCAGTACGATTGCGTTTATGTTTTTGTTGTTTTGATACAGACATATAAATACCTAGTTTTGTGAAATTGGTGTAATCACATTTTCTTAGGAGAACCAAAAAGGGGGGTTGGGTTTGTAGCAGCCCCATGATCCCCTGGACCCTTTCCATCCATTCTTACATATCTTTTGTGGTATCATGATCCCATGGCCCGATCTTAGCGATTCAAATGTCAGATGATGGTGTAACCAAGCAAAATATGGCATAACTATGCAAATAAACCAAAAATCAATTCAATATAATGTAAAAAACTTTCTGAAAATTGAGTGCGTCTTCTCTACAAGATAAGACTAAGGTTTAGATAAGATGTACGAGATAGTGGCCCTTTAAGTTTTTAACAAATCAAAATGTTTCTTCTTCCTTGCCTCGTTCTTTATACCGCTCCATGGTTCCGCGTTGCTCGACCTGCGGTGTAGGCACAATTTCTCAGCATATTTCTACAGGCAGCTCTATCATGGATCGTGTCATCGCCGAGACCAATGCGTTGTTGTTGCTTTTTCATTTGACACATCCAGGTGTTCTTCGGTCCATCAAGTGGAACTTCCATTGATATCGCTGGACAAATCAAATCAAAATAACGCTAACAATTATGAATAAAGTGTAGCTTTGGTAGCTCAATAGATAGAGATTACACTCTTGCTTTGAATTGCTGGAGGCTGGGTTATAAAACTGAACAGTTGCCATTTTAGATAAAATGTCCCCCTTTCCGTTTCATCTGTTACATCACAAACAGTCGAAAAAACAAATCGGGCAAATATAGAAGTCGATATGTTGCAGGAAGGTTTTCTGGAACGACTCTTTTATAACGAGGAATTTCTTTTTATAAAGGGGCACCGTTTATAACCAGATAAAATTTGCAACAAATAGCATACGATCAGCATTAATAAAGGGTCCCTAATATTTGGATTTGTGGTACCTGGGAAAGGAAAGTAATTTATTTTTCGGTTTCTCCCCTGTTTCCGTATCGAACCTTAGGAACAAAATATGTATTTCTGGATCGGATTCAGATTTAAAGTGTAAAACAAGACAATATGTCTGATGAAATTAAGTAGACGTATCCCATAAGCCCTTTCAAAACAAAACAAAAAATCTTACATCCAGCGAATTGCCGCTTTGACCGATGCGGTATAAGTGCTAGAGTTGTGTTGTGAAGACAGACACAATCTTTCGAATGTAATACGACTTTACAAACGATTATTTTTTTCAGTATTTTGATAACAATAAAATTATTTCAGAATATTTATGTGATAATAAAGCATAATTTGTGTTTTTCAGATGTGTTAGAGTTTAATTGAAAATTTCGTAAGATTTATATGAAAAATATTTTTATCTTAAAAAATGTAAATTTTCACTTTACAGCTTGTAAAATCGAAAACAATCAGTCTCTCCAATGATAACAATGCTACTAGTTCTTTAAAAGTGTTTTTGGAACCATTTCAGTACCAGTTACAATGTAATGCGAAGCGCACCAATCCTCTTACTGATATCAGTCTTACTAGTTCTTGAACTAGTATTTTGGAACTACTTCTCCTACTAGTTGATTAGTAATGCAGGAAAAGTCAACATTGACTGCATCCTATGACAAAGCTTAATTAATGTAGCTAGTTGGTTGCATGTAAATGCAATCGAAGTCAGAACTAGTTGTACATCTTTGGCAAGTGGTTCCGAATTAGTTATAGAACTAGTCCATTTCCCGACTGGGCAAGGAACCATGGCGATACTACTGCACTGCAAGTGTAGCATCAATACTCAACTTAGTGTATACTGAAAGCGATTTTTATTTCTGTTGAATAACACATCACCATGTTGAGTACTCTGAGGTTCTTCTTTCTACGCAAGAGCTGCGATGTGTAACGAGTTGATATCCGTTTTGTTGCGCCACGTAATAAGCAGGGCTCCCCCTTTAAGCGCAGTATAGACCTCGGGCGGAATGAAAATGAAATTTTTGTCCGCTGCGATTTTTTCAATGAAAATGCATGCTTACTGTCGTGGAACATGTCGGAAATGATGGGGAATTCCATAAGCTACAATCCGAATATGGTTCCAAAATTTTTCTCGGCCATTTTATGTATTATTTTTCGATTCCCCGGTCATTTCACCGTGGAAAATATCTAATAACGGGGGAATCGAAAAATAATACATAAAATGGCCGAGAAAAATTTTGGAACCATATTCGGATTGTAGCTTATGGAATTCCCCATCATTACCGACATGTTCCACGACAGTAGGCATGCATTTTCATTGAGAAAATCGCAGCGGACAAAAATTTCATTTTCATTCCGCCCGAGGTCTATTCAGGCCTTTACCAATACATGCGTTGCATCGTTTAATTTTGTGCAGAATTTAACGTTTTGTGGTTTGAAACTAACTCAGTCATGGTAATAAAATGTATAAAATGGAAGGCGCATGCAATCGTTGTATGTGTAACTTTGTTAGAATCGGGCACGCATGTATCTTCATTGCTTGCCTATACGCATTGAATTTACTCCAACTTCCTGTAATGCAAACGTGAATTGCTAGAACTTTTATACAACCTGATGCTATGTGAGTCGGATTTCAATGTGTGGTTGTTGTTCCAGATTTTATGTAAAATATTATGTAGCTTGAACATCTTTCATAATCGGCATAGTTACCGAGTTATCGGATGAGTGAGTTGTTACATTGATTTTATATGGATCATCCTATGATGCAGGACCGTACTTAGATATACATAAATGTTTATTCCTTGGGATGTATAGGAAGTTAACCTGGTCGAAATTACCTCAAGGAAAAGCAGAAAACACAAATCCAAATGAACACTAACACTAAAACTTCTGCAACGATCAATTGATCTCTTTTTTGTTCAAAAATGAGATGGCCACTATGGGGGAGGGGCTGATTTTTATGGAAAACTTGACAGATATCCTTATATTCTCCTCTGTTAAAACGGAGGTGGTGGTGGCATATTCTCTCCGGTCGACAAAAAATGCGTATGCCTTAAAGAAGCACTTCCCCTTGTAGGAATTCCTCAAGCAACACTCCACTCAGTTTTACGTGTGACATAGCTTAAAGGAGTATTTTGATCCGACAAATAATCCTTAAAACATTTTCTGGAAAGCTTCTACCATTCTTATGGAATCAATCCAGGATTATCCAATAATCATTGAATATGAGCACTATAAGGAGCTCAAAACAGTATGAATTTAAAGATGGTGCTGTAAGACTTCGATAACACTTTCTCTAAACGTTAACCAAAAATATACTCCATTTAATGCATCTTTATAGTGTTTAATGGATGACATATACACACACATGTAATATACTCCTTAGCATATAATCACAAATAAACACACCCATGCATTACTTTGCTATAGCAGAGAATCGGTCGTGTTATTTCATCTTAATAGTATGACATTCATATTGTCATCCGATAAATTGTTCATTGTAGTTTTATAGAAAGATGGACATTGT
The DNA here is from genome assembly GCA_949715475.1 of Microchrysa polita. Classification (NCBI taxonomy): domain Eukaryota; kingdom Metazoa; phylum Arthropoda; class Insecta; order Diptera; family Stratiomyidae; genus Microchrysa; species Microchrysa polita. The sequence continues at coordinate 63,725,771 of OX454416.1, forward strand.
GATTTTTGAAAACGTTTAAAGTTATGAAGTGCTCTAGAATACTATGATAGAAACCAAGTTTCTTCAATAGAATTATTTAAAGTCTTGCATGAAACCAACATTTCTTCCTCATTGTTAATTTTTTAACCGAAACTGGCTGCATTTTATTGATGAATGTGATTTAATCAACGTCAATATTGGTAAAGCCAACTGATTGATATAAAATAGACAGTTCATTGCAGAAGATTCTATAAAAATTGTTAAGCATTCCCATAGAAGCAACTAGTAACCATTTATGGTGTTTGCGAGCAATGCTGACTACATCAGAGTGGTTAGCGCGTAAGATGTTAGCTGTGAGCTGTTTATTTTTTTCATTAAATTTCAGTGTCACCCTATAAACTTCTTACAGTTGGCAACGATACTTATTCTTCCGCATTGGTTTTCGGAGCAAATGCGAGAAAATGATGATATAAGATACATGATGTATGCCTTTTTCTAAGCATAATTTAGTGCCACAATAAGGTTCTATTGGATTAAAAAGCGGCACCAAATGCCATTATTGGATAACTATTCAGCTTTTATACTCTGTAAAGTGCTCCTTTTACTATTGGAAGATAATGTTCTATGAAGTATTTGTTAGGTGGGTTATTTAAACAAAAAACACTAACACAACATATTAGGCCAAGCTCGCAATTCATTTAATAAATAGGTATGCATTTTTGGGAATATTTTCGGCGACAGTATATTGACTACGGAATCGGCTCCGAGTAGCTTTGACACCGTAAATTAGAATTACGTACAAACAAAAATTCATAATTTTCATTCATTCAACTGTCAGATCAATAAAATTGCTCCAACGACTTGATTTCCCAACGGTGGTGTCTGTTATGTTGTTACTCGTATTATATGCTATTAAAAACCCGTTAGCCGAGAATGTTGCCTCATCAGTCCATTCTATTTTGGGTTTAAAAATCGCGGGATCGGCGGATTTTCTATTAAAACCAATAACGGAAAAAGATTCCTTTTTTACAAATGCTCCAGGGCGACTCTCAAAACTTGGTGGTATATGTAGTTAGCGATTGTCGAAAGTACAGCCCTTCTCCTAGTTTTGGTTCTTTGATCTTTCTACTCTACCATCTGCTGATTTCATGATTCAAATTTCTGATTTGTTTTAAATCCACAAAAAGCTTATTTTTAAATAAATATTCAGAATTCCATTGGATAGTTCCACTTTAAAAATGGCTATTTCCTGCAAAGTCATAACGGTATATTTTTCAAACTTCACTGAACCAAATCGCCTGCTAAAGTAAAGAAAATATGGCTAAAACCAAGAAAAAAAGACGACAAAAAACAGCCAAGGAATATTTCTCTTTATTTGAGAATTAGTCCCATTGATCCAAGTCAAATGCAATAACATCGCTTTATGGAAATTAACCTTACATCAAGCAAACTGTTCTTATGAAAAAGACAAGAGAATCTAAAAAAAAAATTTAAAAAAATTGACTTGCAGCCAGCCAACAAACATCGAACTCGTAACCCCATTCTTCCCAGTTACACGCTCTACCCATTATACCATAGAGACACTACTGAATGATCCACTACAATGCTCCAATATAAGCTAAAGCTATAATAAAGCTTTTCCAGAAGCTTAACACAGAAAATGTAAAAAAAATGTTATTAAGCATTTGCTCGAATTCAGAAAAATAGTTTGTGCTTAAATCTTGAATCTGTTTCTCAAAACTGAGACTTGTAATAGTACAAGAACAAATTTTTAAATTTTGCCTAGATTTGAGAATTTTGCAAACAAGAAAACTATTTCTTCATTTTAGATACCTTTATTTTTTCGTGTTAGCGTAAATACCTTCAACGGCCTCCTTGTTCTACATAAGGTACATTAAGTTTTCTTTGCAACAATGGCCGTGTTTTTTAATTAGCTAACCTACACTATCCGGGGTAATTTTCATACAAACGCTAACCTGTGACTTTATTCAGGTTAGAAATTATATTGCTATCCAGATTTAATGAGCTTTCCAAAACTCGCCTAAATGTATGCAATCCCAATTATTTTCTAGTACGTTTTCCAATGACTAGCAAAAATTAAATTTTGAAATGAAAAGCTCTAAGGTATAGTTTACATGCAACACACAAGTGTGTGCAAAAAATATAGTTTTTGTTTGTAAATTCATGTTAAAAATGTTGTTCGTCGAATTCTTATTCTAACAAAATTATGATTCCTACATAAAAATATGTTTTCATTAAAAAAAAATTACATGTTAACTTTTGCGTTTGTAAAGTGAAAACGGGGCTTTAATATTTTTGAGCAATGTTTTGAAATTAATGGCAATGCCTACGTGACAATTTGAAATTTAACCTGGATGTTACCCTCGATAGTTTTTTTTTGCGCGTCTGGGGTAGCAAACCTGCCCCCGATGTAAAAAAAACACGGCCAATGTTATATAATACTTTAGACCTGGAAAATTACGCGCTAGACTAGAAAAAAAATGGATTTTCATTTTGGACCTTGTTAAAAGGCTCCATAACTCTTTAAAAAAAAGCAAGTTGAGCCATGAAATTTGGTAAGCATTTATATTAAGTTGAAGATGATTTTTGCTGAAAATTGAGTGGCTCCGACCAAGAGGAACCCCAGTACCTCCCCCCTTTTCCATTTGAATTTTGCAAAACGGTATGTATGTGCCGTGTCGTGTAAGGTGCGCTGAAACAATGAAATTTTTCATTAAAGTAATGAATATTTACACCGATATCCCACCGAAGATGGATACAGTGGGAATCGATCCCGGGACCCTATGATTTGAAGACATGCGCTCTACCTAACATATACAGACTATACGTTACGATGGTTTATAAAATACACATAAAGCGATAATGACATCGTTCATAGTAGTACATATTACTATGAACGATGTCATGTAATTAATTACTAACCACCGATGTTTCGTAAAATAGATGAACTCTGTATTATTTTAAGGAAGAGAAGGTTTATTTACTATGAACTAATTCATCATGGTATTGAAAAAAGTCTATGCTCCCTGTTCATTAATACATATTATGATGATTTTTTTTCAGTGTGGGTCTTTTGTATGGGATGCACACTAAAAAATACCCCCTTTCTCCATTTTTTCATGTTGTTCAGATAATCTGTCCTATAACCACTTCCTAATGCGAACACCAAATATTCGAATGCCGCCATCCTGCCAAAATCCTTAATTAAAAAAAATGGCGAGTCCATCACCAACAAGTGCGCTAACAAGTCTTGCATACATTTTCGATTTATCTCTTTTGAAATTAATGAGCCTATGCAAATACGAGTATGTACGTACACCACTGAGATAATTCAACTCAAACCAAGAACTAAAAGTGATACATTAACCGAGCTATAATTCAATTGGTTGACTTGTTGCATATCAAATTAACGTAAATTTAAATATTTTATTGTGTTTTATACTCTGGGAAAAAAACACACCGAGTTATTTTGTCTTTATACAACTGATTAGCATTTTTGGTCCGCATATCTATACTGACATAGTATGTACATAAATGTGTATCACCACATTTCAGCTGCAGCTAATACTATAAAATAGTCTCGTGCAGCCATGCATATCTTGTACAAAAAAAAGTGTGCGAAAATAAGCACAAGGTGATTCATTGGCGTCGCCATTACAATAAAAACTTGCTTCCAAATGTATTAAATGTTTTGAAAACGATTAATTTTTCCATTATCGCTGGACAGAAATATTTTCAACAAATTTATCTGGTGTGTGGACCCCCTAAATGGAAAATGTCAACTAATCGAATTCTGTCCGGTCGAGGGCAATGTCACAGATATTTTATTTTAATTAGCTAAAAAAGGTAATTAGCATTTTAGTGGATATGACTTTCTTCGAAAAAGTATTAGCGCTTTGGCCGTGACCAGATCATGGACAAATGCATCGCGCTGATAAAATGTCTTGCATAGAGATTAAAAAGGCATAATCATATTCAAAAAGGAAGTGACTTGATTAATAGTGTTTTCGATGTCACTTTGTTATGCGTTTCATGCGAAAGTTTTGCCATTTACATTGGGAAGGATACGAGTACTTTCAAAAATGTCCTACATTACAATACATAGTAATGATCATTATCGAATTTCCAGTTTTACTTTTTTATACATTAATTTTGATTAAACTGATTAGATATGTATATATTTTTATAAAATATAGATGGTACATTGTTCACAACGTGACCCACCCGCACAGTGATGAAATTGTAATAATGAAAACAGTAAATCTTATGTATATTTGGCTGTCTTAAATTGAATGGAACAAAGACGGATGGCATCAGCCCATTAATTGTTATTTCGATTTTATCATTCTTATATGTAATAAAATTAATTGAGTTTTTCCGCTTAAAGATACGCCTGATTGGCCTAATGGATTTTTCCAAAGGATAAATTTCGAGTGTCTCCACAAAAAAAGTGATTTAATAGAATCAACACTAAGGGTACCTTCGGGCTCCAGGACAAAGGTTTTCAGAATTTTAACTTCTTATAGAGAATTTTTAGTCTGGCTGGTGTAGTGGTTAGTGCGCGCACCTTCGGTGCACAGGGTTATGAGTTCGAGACTCATCGTAAACGAATTCAGTTTATATTGTTTTTCGAACTCACGACCCATGTGACGGACTATGATCTCACTCAGATGTTAAACGGGTACCCATTTATGGGGATAAGCGTGCTGTTGCTCTCAACACCTCAACAAAAAAGCAGTTAAGATCTTGGAAATTGGATGTCATTAACACATCTGCGGCCTTAGTCCAATGTTGGACTGTCGCGCCTGCTATTTATTTTATTTTTAAAAGAGAATTTAAATAAGTAGGTATGATCAGACAAAGAGCCAACCGACAATAAAAGTAGAAAAATTCATAAGTTGGTCAACTTATTGTGCAACTTATCTCAGCGTCGTGTAAGATTTATTTCATTGAAATAAAAAAGTTTTCTAGCCATCGAAACAAATCACATCGCCCGGCTCGACGTAGAGTCGCAATCTGTCTCCACATGCATCGCCCGGCCTGGAAAAGCTCGGCCACGCGCTGTGCAATGTTGGCTATATCTGCTCAAATTTTAAAGATCGTCCTGCTTATAATTTTAACTTAAATTAATGTTTGTACTACAAACAAGAAAATGCTATGCAATTCTATCGGTATTTCCGCAATTTTGAATTGCATAAAAGAACTTATATGTGCGCTAGCTATAAGCTATATCATAGAGGTAATATCCACAAATGTTGAAATGGAAAGTTACTACAATCCCATGTAATTGCATTCACAAAAATCCACATCTTCCTATATAAAATCAAAAGTGAAAATTTATATGCACTATAGTAGCAAATATTCAACAAATCAAAAAGGTCAAATGTTTTGTTGGACTGCAAATGTGCACTGGTGGTTATTACTATGAATCTGAATGCAATCATGAATACTTTATAATAGAGCCTATCCGCGTGATGCAGAAATGCTAATAAATAAGCCAAAAACAAACAAACAAAAAGCATACGCGTCAATGTAAATTTACCACGCTTATATGCACTTGACGCCGGTCGCGTCATTTCGCTGAGTATGTACATGCATTCGCGTCGCCTATAACTGCATTATTACAAACTGTGACACAACGACGACTACGCGATGGACTAATCTAAAGGCAAAGGTAAGTTTAGCGGATTTGGCTTAAAAAACCGGCGCGTAACAAGTGAGCCATAGTACGGGTATATTCTCGATTAGTTATTTTTCATTCATATAAATTATGTGTTTGATATCAGGAAAATTGTTAAAGATTTCATTCACGTTCAATAAGTAACATGCAAATTTTCAAAAGTTAGCCTAAGTAGCAGAAAATGCTCATTTCGGATTCATCGGTCGATGTGGGTGCAAATTTGCATCGGCAGACAAGAAATCTCCAGGTATACTTGATATAGTATTGAATATGCAAACATATGATATGGGTTACGTTTTATTTTACAATGTGAGTCCTTTCTCGAAATTAATATGTATGCGACACGCTATCTTCGTATTGAGGATCAGACAGGAAATTGTAGTCGAACTGCGTCATCAAACGAACCTGAGAGGAAGGCGTCTATTTATTTGTGATTGGGGTTTAATGGTACACATATAGATAAAAATAATATAATATGCGGATATAAAAAGCTCGGGTGTTTCAGATAATAGAATCCGATGTTAAATTGAAATAAAGTGAACATCGTTTGTTATTAAGGTGCTGGTGTTGTGTTGCCTCCAATTGATCAATTGGAGGCAACACAACACCAGCACCTTAATGTTTTTCGATCCCGGCAACTACAAAATCCGTAGTTTATTATAATTTTAATAAACTGCACGAGTATCGTTTGTTATATTTAGATGCGCTATCAGGCATATCAAAGTCGCGGGCCGCATGCGGCCCACTTCGCAGTTTTGTGCGGCCCGCGGGCAGGTCAAAGAATCAAAATGTTAAACTCAAGTCTGAGAAATTCACTTAAACTCGTCAAGAGTCAAGGTGGCTAACGCAGTTTAAACTATCTATTTTGGAAATCTTCCTCTATGGTCAATAAACAAATTTCTGAGGTACATTTGCGGACGCGTGTTTTTGAGCAGGGAAATATTAGGCCCTTTAGTGAAATTGATTTGTCCCGAAATTTGGCTCAGAAAAAAGGTGGTGGCTTTGCCGAACATTATAGTTATCTGCCACGGTTTGTATTGAGATTTGTTTGAAAGGAAGACCAAGTTTTAAAGAATCCGAAATCTTGTATTTGGCGACGAAATCACCTGAATGTGAAATTTCGTAAACATAAGAATTTCAGCCTATTATCCGATGTTTTGCCCTTTTTCAGATTTACATGTCCTTGGTACACACCACATCGGAAATATATTTTTAGTCACCTTTTTGGACGAAATTAATTTATGTCAGTTTTGGCTCCCAAGGGTTTATTTTTGCAACCTGGGTGTTCCTAGCCGACCGGTCGGATCCTGATCAGCTGTTTAAAGTTTGGTTGAAATTAATTCACAAATTACTGATCGATCAACTAAACTTACGCGTTTTATCTTCTTGTCTAAAGTTTCTAAATTTGTTTGAAGAACATTTTCAAAAGATGGCACTTCTAACTAAAGGATATAATCGCGAGGTCATTAGTGACTCTGATGTATAATCATATTTTAAAATAATTTTTAATTGATCGAATTTCGAAAAAATTGTTTATATGCATTTCTAATTCTGCGGCCCGCTCAAAACTAAAGACAATGATATTTGGCCCGGGCTAGGTTTCGAGTTTGACACCTCTGCACTATAGTAAAGTAGAAGCTTTAATTGTTAATAACTTATCTCTAAGGTAAAGTATGTTACAAAACGCTAAATTGTAAAAAAAAATACAGTTAGCCCGAAAAACACAATGGGGGTTTGTATGGAAAAATTTGTCGGATAAATTGCGCCACAGCTTTCGATTCGCCTAGTGCAGTGGTGGGAAAACTTATTAGTTAGAAGAGCCTAATTCAGGAATTCACCGATTTGGATTCCTTCAAAAAGTTAAATTGTTTTTTCTTAATCGGGGTTCTTTTAAAAATGCTACTGATTGTAGAGCGTCAAAATGATATTTTTAAAGTGCAAATCTCGTAGAAAATGTGCAGATTGATTTTGATAGATAGATAGACGGATAAATTGTTTTATTTTTAGACATATATAGACTCCAATACAATAATATAATTCGTAAAAAAGAGATGTAAAAACTAAAAGCATGGCGTAGTATAACTGTCTGCCAGATTATGTTGACATATTAAGCGCTGTTTTCACGATGGATTTGTCGTCCAACTTTTGAGCATTCAAACAAGTTGGACACCAAATCCATCGTGGACAACAAGTTGGAAGTGGAACGAGCATTCAAACAAATCCACCGTGAAAACAGAAGTTGGACAACTTGTTTTAGATGCATTGAGTGTAGTCCAATCGAAATATAAATATACTTTCTAATAATAAAGAAATAATGCGCCTGATTACCAATATCTGTGCACTATCATCCAATTCTGGCGTTCCGTTGACTTTTGGGGCACGCTGTATACTCATTCGGGCATGTTTCCCTAAATGTTTAAAATATTCACGAAAAAATACCTAAAATAAAAAACAAATATATTTTTCCTGTACTAATATGTTTTGAAAAACTGATAACGTTTTACCACCGCTCCAACTTTCAACTACTGTTTACACGGCCAACAAGTTGGATAGGATTTGTTTGAGAGAATATCGTACGTGTAAACAGCCTTCCAACTTGGATAAGTTTGAGGGAAAAGTTGAATGCAAACAAGTTTGATGCCATCTAAACGCGCCTTTTAATTGTAAAATATTCGTTAACTCATATTTATAATTGTGTATCTACTTTTAACCTTTTCAAGAGATTTTTAATGTTAGTTACTATTATTCAATATTTTATCAAATCATTAGAAATTTATATTTCAGTATGCATATTATTTTTTAAATATTATTTTTAATTCTCCTTATAGTTTTTCCCCGTTATGATGTCGCTTTGCTATGTGTTTTGCTTAGCTAATTCCATCCATAGTTTCCTGATTACGTGTTTGAGATCCCTTGATATGGAAATGAGAATTCAGGGTAATACAGTTCACGCAACTACAGATTCTGCATGTTTATCTACCCCGAATCTCATTCCCCGAATGCAATTATAGGCTTTCCTGAATTATTCGATTTATGTATCACAGTGCCGTGGTACAATACTTGTTATTATTAATTTATTAATTTTGGAAGACTGTAGCCGCTCCCCATCCCAATTGACTCGGTTGCCAGCTTTTTCGCCAATCTCTAATATGTCCTCATAAAAAAGCGTCCTCGTTTCAGTAGCATGAAGTAACACTTTTTTCGGAAGTCTATCTTCGCTCATATTTGCCACCTTTTTCAAATAAATGTGTATGTTTAGCGTGCCTATGGACAGCGAGTCTAGACCAGTCTTCTGCGCCAACATAATATGTACATAGTTAGGAGTTGTGGATGGGGATGAAATGTACGTTTGAGGAAATATCTCAAAAGTTTTTCGACTTCATCATACTCTCTTGTGCTCCGCAAAAAAGAATCGATTTGGAGACAGCAGAGACACAGACAGAAATATGCTCATTAATAAAATAGTTTTAGTTTCATCACTCGCCAGTTTATACCGCTTCTTGAAGATTATTATTATACCCTTCGCTCATAGAGTCAAATTAATAGTCCGTTTCCACTGAGTACAATAATTCTCTATCATATTCTGCAGGTTTTCTGGTGAGTCAGTCTAGAACACCATATCGTCATCTGCTCCACCACCACCAGGCATATCATCCAGTATATCGTTGACAAACACCGCAAATGCGGTTTGGTTGCATTACGCAAGAAAATAGCGATCAATTCAATACAAGACATTCAAAAACTAGTTTGTTTTTTAGTGATTAAGATTTCTGAAATATTAAAAATTCCGACGGAAATAAAAACATATAAAAAATCTAAATAATCGTAGTGAAAATACGAATTACATTTATAGCATTTATTGATTACTAGAGAAAATTTTGAAAATAAAACGCTCACAAAATTAAGCTCTTTTTCGAAAAATCAATTAAATCTAAATAATGTTCAAAAAATCGCAAAACAATTGCTCTCATCTGGAAACGAGATCTCGGAAGGCATGCGTAGGTGGGAGGAATCCTGTTGATGGGAGGAATCCTGTTGACTTGAATCGCATGCTGATCCCTAATCGACTAAAACCCTATTTCCAACGTGTCATCAAGGCTAGGTTCATATTCTGAGTAGGTAACATCACAATTATCCAGTGGTATCATGGAAGTAGTTCGGATTTCGTTCAGGGGCTGGTAAGTTCTAATTTGTTTAAACATCATGATCCTAGCCAGGAATTTCTTTAGGAGGTCGAGGCTCGAGGGTATGTAATTAAAATCTACGACAAGAATTGAAATTTCTCGTCAGTTGTCAGTTGTCGGTTCCAACAATTTAACACAAAGGCAATCCATTTATTGGCAAATGAAGACGTTCCTGAAGCAGAATTATTTCCAGGCCACATGTAAAAAGGGTTGTCGATTTAATGGACGCCGGTATTGTTGTTAAATAAAAACTTTTCGTTTAAATTACAAAAGAGTGTAACTATTGACTCCGAAAAGGCGAGGGTTTTAGGGACTGTACGGGATCTGTCTTCTTCCAGCGGTCTCCAAACTAATTGACGAATTCCTAATTCAAGTTTCGGAGTGTTCATGTCCAATTGGGGAGTTTCAAAATTGTGGTAACGAATTTCAAATAAAATTATTTTAAAGATCAAATTGACGAATTTTAGTTTTAAATTGTTAAACTTCAGCATCATGTTCACGAATGGCCATGTCAACTTTACGAATTTTCGAGCCATTTAGAAGAATTTCCAGATCAAATTGACCGATTTACATTTAAAATCTTGCTTTGTCAAGAAATGCATCAATGTGTGATGGTTATTCGTTAATTTGTACCGGAAATTCGTTCATAATATTTTAGAATTCTTCCTTTTGACGTGGAACTTTGTTGCTGGCAAAAGGAAAATCGTCAATGTGTGATGGAAATTCGTCAGCATAATTTTTAAGTTTGCCAATTTGTCATGGAAATTCGTCAATTTGGAGCGTGTTTGTGTCAATAATTTTAACTTACTACATAAGTATTAACTTTAACTTCTAGGCAAAAATCGGCGGAAATAATTCGGCTCTTATGTTCCTGTGATTTGGACTAATGTGCATTTGTATTTGAAACAAATATGGATTTCGCTATTTGGGGGCCCGTGTTTCAACGAACACATGAAACACGGAACGTTACGCCACTGTTTATACATAATAAATTCATACTTGCACGCACGTTACTGTTTTAAGTTAAACCTAATTGACAGTCACTTACCTAAAAAGAAAAAGAAAGACAATATTAAATTAACATTTAACCTTTTAAAAATGGTTGTAGAAAAGAGAATAACATGTAATACACATTAGGATATACCGTATTATTTATCATTGCGCAGGGCAGTTGAATTATCCGAAATAATTGACAAATGGGGTAATCGAATAAAAAAATTAATTAAATGAAGAGCACAAAAGATCACTATAGGGGGGCATTTTAACGTTCATCCGGATTCGTCTTTTTTAATAACATAATCGGCTGGTAATTTTCCGTCCTTATTTCCCTTTACAATGCAACAAAATGAGATCCTCAATGTTCTCGAAAGTCAATTATGTTTATCTCACACTGCGAAACTAAGTTTGCGACCATGTTTATGTTTACGAAAACTTCGTTTAGGGTTCGCAGAAAAGTGTTTTCAGTGATCTCTAAAAAGAGTTTAGTTTTATTTTTACAGTTTACAATAATTTATATTCTACCGAGTTCGTCGTATGACCCAGGAAATTCAGCATTTCACTTCGGAAAAATGAGGGGAAGCTCGGATTTTTTTTTTGAGATTATAAACAAACCCTGAATGTCCTCGTTGTCACGCAACCGGTTCGCTAAGACCTATGGTAAGTTTCACAGTTTGTTACTGAAAAAATGCTACCCAAATGTTTGCCTATAATTTTCTCCGTTACGAAGAAATAGCATTTCTTGTGAATGTTGTCCTCTGAAAAACAAATGGATTTTCGACTTATTAAAAAAAAAACTTTCATTACATTCCAAAATTACATAAAATTTCTATTGAAACGAAACGTTTCGAAGCTCTTCAAGTACTTTGAGTTACAATCGCTTGAATCTTGAACAAACGTAAAAATCAACTTTTTTAAGCAAGTTTTCTCTGTCCTTGGTGTCTGAAACTGGAGGAAAACTAGTTCGTGTTAATTTTAAACTTTTCTACATTTTTTTATTTTCAAAATAATTTTCAAACCTCTCTGGGTACTAATTAATAAAAATCCCGCACAAGGTCATGATTACCGACAAGAACTGCAAAAAATGCAATTACTCCGTAGCGATAAAAAAAAATCGGCCGACATTTTTCCCATAACAATCTGTAGAATCCGTTCCGTACATTTTTTCGAAAATCTCCATAACGGTAAAAAACGATGCAAAGTGGTGTATTACAAACTTGTAACTCTTGTCTAAGTGAAGTTTCAAAATTCTTCTATAAATTCGCGCTTTCCTAACGGTGTCAGGGTGCCTTGTTATTTTCAACAAGTTTTCGGAAAATCTCTATAGCGGTAAAATTAACTGTTGGAGTTGAGGATTCCATTTGGCGAATCATGTGCATTTTGTCATTTGAGAATTCGTATCTTTAGCAAATGATCAGTAATATCCATCTTTCCACAGTATTACTGTTGAGTTCATTGAACTTCTTGTCATGACCAGACTCCAATTTTGTTTACATTTGCTTTGTTGTTAATAAGCAAACACTTATCTCATTTTCTTAATCTCGAAAAGTGGCATTGCTATGCTTTCACGCTAAAGAAATTGCCTTAGAGCTCAATTCAATGATCACATAAATATTTAATCAAATCAAGCGATTCAACTCATAGAACTGCCCGTTTCAAAGATATTCCTAGAACCAAGAATAATTGACATTTAAATGATAGCACTAACTCCATGTATGGATATCTAAAACGTCGAATCATATCTTCTTGACATTGAACTTGATTCCATTAAATGGTCATTGAATTGTGTGCAAGGGAATCAAACGAATATTGACATATCGATATGTAGAATTATACATGACAAAAATGCTTTATGCAAACAGAGAAAGAAATGTTGCAAAAATTTAGTGGAATATCATCATCATTCAATGTGCAGTTCTAGTGCAGTCAAAATATCCCATTTCAGGCCTCCAAATAGAAAAAAATAGAGTAAGGCTATTTTTTGTGGTTTTTGAATCAGCGAGCTCCCAGGAATCTAAAACTCATTTTGCTAAAAAAAATTTTGATCGGAAAGGTCCCAAAAAGGATACTCTTTAATCCTTGGCCGGAGGTCGGCATGTAGGGTATCAAATTAAAGGAAACGTCGAGTACATTACATATCCGGTGTTTGTTTCCTGTTTCAAGGACCCTAAACGGAATAAATCGAGATTAAATCGAAAATTATTGTGTTTTCCGTGTATCTTTCCAAAGCCATAACTACGAGAATAATCCAAGTTGTCACTACGTTTTTCCGAATCTATGATTACCATTAAATTTGCTAAGAAAAAAATTATCGGAAAGCTCTGAAAAAGGACATTAAAGGACACTAATTATAAACCTTGATTGAAAGTGAGCATGCGGGGTGTCATGTCAAAGAGGACGTCGAGTGCATTGCATATCCGGTGTTTGTTTCCTGTTTCAAGGACACTAAATGGAAAAATTCGGGCTAAAACGAAAAATTACGCCTTTGGAAAGATACATATACGAGAAACATGAAAATTTTCCATTGGATCCCAATTTTCTCTTGTGAGGGTCCTTGAAACAAGTAATAAACGCAAGATATGGAATGTACTCGACGTCCTCTTTGATATGACACCCCGCATGCCCACGTTCGATCAAGGTTTGTAATTAGTGTCCTTAGCAAATTTAATGGTACAATCTTTAGCTATTATAGATTCGGAAAAGTGAGAAACGTAGTGACAATTTGAATTACTCTCGTAATTAGGGCTTCGGAAAGATACACGGGTAACACAATAATTCTCCATTTAATCTCGATTTATTCCGATGAGGGTCCTTGAAACATGGAACAAACACCGGATATGTAATGTACTTGACGTCCCCTTTGATTTGATACCCCACATGCCGACCTCCGGTCAAGGATTAAAGAGTATCCTTTTTTGTCCTTTTTGGGACCTTTCCGATCAAAATTTTTTTTAGCAAAATGAGTTTTAGATTCCTGGGAGCCCACTGATTCAAAAGCCACAAGAATTAACCTTACTTTATTTTTTTCTATTTGAAATGCTAGTATGACTGCACTAATTCATCGTGATGAACTTGAATTTATTGCTATTACGAGTATCATACCTACATTACATTGAATATGTATATGGTACATTCCTTTGCCATCTAGCAAATCAGACTCATCACATCACGTTCACGTACTGGTACCTTTCTAACCCGGTAAGTCGACACTCGCAATATGATTATAATGTTCGCGAAACTGTCATGTGCCGTGGCGCAGTTAGACGTGATTAGTTTCATTGGCGTTGAGGAATGTTAACGCATGATTGTCACCGCCGATTTATATTCATTGTAAGTAGAATACATTTTATTCTGGAAAGAGTCATTCTAATTCTTTTTTTTACTAAAAGAATACCTTACCTACCTGTAGGCATGGATGGGGTAATTGAGCTCTAGAGACTGGAGGTATACCTTCAGATATTGCAGCCCCGAGACACACAAATTACCATTCGTGGCGACAAAATCCAATTTGGTATTCACCAATGTGCATCGTGTGCGATTCATCAAAATAATTTATTACATTTATAAGTACAATTTAAGCTAGTAATCATTTAAATTGTGGTTGCAGTAGAACTGACAAGACAAGTCACAGTTATACGCATGGCTTTTTAATAGTATCATCTAAATAGGGAAAATTATATGGAAAGAGTGTGAACTTCAAATGAATGAAATTACTTTTTTATGGTTATTTTCAATTAGACTGCATGAAATATCAAAAAGGGCTATACGTACGGGTAGTTGACTTAATTCTTACGAAGCAGTAGTTTATTTTATTCGTTTCGCTGAACGCATTGTTACGTTTTGATGACTCCAAAAGTTACACGCTTTTGGAATATTAATAAGACGTTGCTTAAAATTATAGATTTAAGCATTCAACACGTGTGTCAATATAAGTTTAATAATTTCAAAGAGGGTTCAGTGAATGTACATTGTAAACTGAACGAGAAAATGATGGGAACCAGAATGTTTTTGGCAAATGATATGGAGGATGTGTTAAAATGTGATTTCATGCTTGTAATTTCTGAAATGGTGATGTAACGGATTTTCGTGAGTATATTTATAGAATTTCGCGTCATTAGCAAAACAGTGAGTGCACTCGGAAGAATTTTCGTACAGTAGGCACATCACGGTCGTGGGGCCTAAAGATTTGTTAACTTGTTGAAATACGACGAAAAAGATTAATGTCAAACAATTATTAGCACATGTATTGTATACCTAACCTTCTCCATAACATGAAAATTACCGTCATCGTCATTTGATTGTTATTATCAAAACGTACAAAATGTTACATTTTCGTTGCATCACATCAAACAACTGCCTCTAACTTCCTATTACATGACACTTTTTCCGCTCATCATTTTCAAATAAGAGTCTTGATTCTTTAATGAATGCAACTGTGCTCCTACCTACAACATACCAACATTTCATAATAGCAGAACGTACACACAAAAATAAAATTATGCGAACTTGTTATTATGTACTATGTAGTATGCAATTTTTTTGAATTAAATGAAACAAAATTTCTGTTTCAATTTTTCAATGAATGCGGACTACATATTTGTTTTTCACAGACATTAGCGAATGGATAAATGTATGTAGGTATACCTACATACATTTATACAATTTGTATACAATCCTATTTTCACTCTTCATTAATGTTTTAACCAAACAATGATATTATTTTGCTGAATACCAATGTATCATTAGATACTTTGTTCCAGATGAATTAAATTGTTAAACAGGTACTATGGTCTCAATCTTCGTCTGTATGACGCATTGTCGACTTTGGTTATGTAGATGAGTGTACATATACGAAAAAGTACATAAAAACGCATGGAAGCAGAACTAAATACATAAACCATTGTTCGTAATGAAGTTGATGGCAATGATGATGGCGATTGTGGTGATGGCAACGTACCAAGCGGTGGTTATTTCAACTCCCATCATGTCATCGTTCATCAAACGCATTCGTATAGCGTACCGTACGACCATTATTTCGTATACATTTATGAACAAATCTCACTCTATGGTGGAATTGTGTTTTGTCTAAAATCAGGTGTTTTAATCACCTTACCATACATGACTCATAGTAGGCAAAATAAAAGGCATTTCCTGTAGCCTAGCCGTCTGCAAGCCGCACACAATAAAATCATATGAAAATGAACCGCACCAGAGCCGTGTAGATTTAATATAACGAAGTAGCTTACTAGACCATTACGGCAGCTTCTTTCAAAGACTCAGCCAACTAGAAAAAACTCCAGCTTTGGTGTCTTTATTTTTGTTTTGTGTTGGTTTCTTTCTTCACTGTAAGTCGCGCTGCGATAATCTAAGTATAATCAGCTCTTCTGGTTCTGTATTAGTTCAATTAGTCAGCATAAGACTTTTGTTAGAAGTTCACTTACCCTAATCTTATACCATGTGGTTTTGTAACATGTATACAATGCAGAGAGTATTTCCAGCAAAGTTTTAACAGTTTTTAACAAAAGAATACTGAGCAAAGTAGATAGTGTCAGTTAATTCCTTCGGCAAAATAATGAGAGTGTCATTGGTCTTCCTATGATATAGGAATGACACAAAGTCATTAACCTATAAACCCTATGCAATAAATTTATTTTCTTAAAAATTTTAACAACATTTTTATTTATTGCATATTTAAAATGTACCGAGGTTTCGTGGTCGAAATCTTGTATGCCGGACGTAACATGGCAGCGGATTCTGGAAAGGAAAGAGATAAACGCTTCGTCATTAGATGACAATTGCCACAATTGAGCCCCAATATCGTTTAAAAGCTTGAGAAGTTGGAACTTATGTGGGGAAGTTGCACGAAACAATGAGTTAACCACGACCACCTTATACGAGTAGGGCCCAAAAGTAATAGAAACTGGCTGCGGTGGGTAGGGAAACTGAAGAAACCCCTTGTTTGGCCAGGTATCCGTCGTTATGCAAAGTTGTGACGGTGTTAGCGCAAAGATTCGCCCGTGAGATTTTTTTGTTAGAACAACGAAACAAACGCAACGGACGACTATGCAATCTTTTCCCATGGTCATAAGTAGAATCCGGAACACCTCAAAATCCGGCGCCATTATGGAATCGGCTCAGTCTCAGTAGTCCAGCATTTTTCTAGGCGGGAGCCTCTATAGTCCGCCATGAGTATGATTTGCTTGACCTATACTTTGAAAGTATGTCTAGGGGTCTAGGCCGGTTTCCTGCGCATGAGGTTACATCTTTAGATTCAATTTTTAAGCTAATATGCATGAAGCCATTGATATTCAAAAAGTGATTAGGTGTGTAAATTAAAAACAGATACTGGATACGGTACAACACCGATAATTTTTTTTTGCACTTGTGGTTGAAAACCAGTTCTACAGTTTTCTAATAAAATTTATTCATAAACCATCAATACTTTTTCAATATATTATTGCGAGTCGCAGATTTGCACAACGGTAAAATGCAAAAGCCAAGATCATGCAATAATAAGGTTGGTTCTTTGCATAACTTGTAGTTTTGAGTAACTTCTTAGAAGAAATAACTTCAGCTGCAGCTGGGTGAGTTGTCATTTTTTGTATGAAGTCCCCTTAAACTTAAAACTACACCTAATTATTGGAAAATCGTCCTCTTCACGTGATACGCAAAAATCAAGCCTATTGGGATTCGAACTTCCCCTAAGATTTTTTTTAAAACGATTGATTCCATTGTCCAATCGGAAATTTGTACAAGCTAAGAAAATCATAGGCCAGACTTCGGAGAATCTGTAAAAAAAAATATTCATAAAATGTGTAAAGACAAGCACAATATTCCTAGCCAGGAAAGCTGCCTATAGTTGAACTGAGAGTTTTTTTTTGCTCTGTGTATTTAAAACTGTACACAATGTTGAACTAAACGCACAAATTTAAATAATTTAAATCCCTCCCAAATACTGCCGGATTATATACCGGATACAGTAGTAAACTCCATGAAATACCGGACTGTGAGAGGTTGATCGGAACACTCACATTCGGCAATCTTACTAATTCGACAAGAGATTGCAAAATGATTGCCGGATTATCGAGATTCTACTGTATTCAAAGCACTACGATTAATCACTTTGGAAAATGCAGGGTTCTATTTTAGTATATTCTGACATTCAAAATATGCCTGCAGTCCACACTACCTTTGGTTGTGAGCTCACGTGAAAATCTTCGGATAAAATTCTCTTAGTTCCATGATATTCCAGACATCTAACAGAACAGATAAATCAATGGTTCACCTACGCTCTTCACGTTACTTCTTGGCATTGAAAGCCTTCTTCAACAGGGTCGGTGTTCATTTGACATTTCTCCATTATTAAAACCTGAAGACCACTCGTAGAGTTTTATTTCAGGCAGGATTCACATAACAAGGCTAGGGTATTGCATTAGCTTCCCCGGCCAATTTTCCTAAGGCCGCGCGCAGACTAAAGGCGTATTGGAGCGTAGCGTAGCGTAAAACCTGTCGCCCAATACAACGCTTTTATTTGGCGACAGGTTTTACGCTAAGCTAGGCTCCAATACGCATTTGGTCTGCGCGCGGCCTAACAGAAAAAAAAAAATTCACAGCCCGCGCGTTGTTCTCGAAAATAGAACACCAAGAAACGGGAAAAGTTGTGTCGCTAAGAAACCCTCACGAGCGAAGCGATGTACTCACAACGATACAACATCGCACACTAAAGGTACGTTGTCCTCGACACGACTGCATCGGCTCTAGCGACAGCGACTCGCTCATTTCATATAAAAACTCGTTTTGAGAATGAGAGAAAAATGAGTTTTTATATGAAATGAGCGAGTCGCTGTCGCTAGAGCCGATGCAGTCGTGTCGAGGACAACGTACCTTAAAGGTACGTGTTCGTAGAGTAGTAGTAGTAGTAGTTTTGCATCAAATTTCGAGCCGTATTTAAACATTTTTTGAATGGTTCTACTTTCCTAGTATCGACTATGGACTAAAGGAACATGTCTGTATAGAAAATATACGCAAATAGTGCTCAAAACCGGTGGTTTAACTTCGATCGCTGAGCGATCATCACATGAGTCGTCTCTACGAACATAAATCTTTATTCCGGAGATGTCTCTATGACGGCTACCTAGTACAGTATCAATGAATTGTGGTCATAGCTCCTACTAACACTCGGTGAAGGATAGTGATGAAAGGCTACTTATACAAGGCAATGACCATAGTTGAGGCTTTGGAAAGCATAAACTTCGCTGTTATTATAATATCTAAAGATTTATTGCTGCCTGGTATGGTGCGGCAGGATCGCGTCTCATGTCGAAACGTACTAAGCAGCGACAAATTATTCAGACTTATAGAAAGAGCGTTGGACAAAGAAGCTTCATTTCGAGACGATTTCAAAGGCCCCTACTTTCACGAGAAGGTAGTTCCATACAAAGTAGTGGCTATTATTAATGCAATTAAGTCGGTGCCAAATATTTCGGGGGTCTCAGAGTTGGACAGGATTACTTCCTGTCTTCGATCCAAGATTTAATTAGTGATTGGTAATGTACTCCATACGACTTTATCAGAACCTTATGAAATGTAACTTCTCTCGTACAGACTTGACCCATTAAACAAGCCAAGTGTGCCTTGTCCAAAATCTGGCAAAGCAGCTCATCTCAGTTTAAGAACCAAACCTGGCCAGATCCCCTCCCTGTTTCAGTTAACTGTTGTATATGTATAATTTAAAAAGTGCAAAGTGCTTTTCCAAAAGGACCTGATGTCCCAGCAAAAAAAAAAAATATTTATAAAACCGTTCCTCATTTCGCAAATTTATTCACCAGATTGACGTTACGCCAAGGAAGCCGATAAATAAATGATTAAACCCATATTTCTAACCATGCATTTCACCGTTTGTAAAATAAGTAAATTAGATTTTAAAATTTCCTAAAATAATTTTAGCCAGAAAAACGGCCGAAGAAAACAAGTTCCGGCTAAAATTCCGGCCGGTCGGAATCAGTAATTTCTTTCGGCTAAACAGTCCAAGCTAAATTTAGCCGGAAAACACTGTTAATAAATTAGATCTATCTTTCAGACATTTTAGTGTTCATATTTTAGGTCTTTAATGACTTGTTCTCGTTTAGGAGTACTCTGGATAAAACATTCGATTGAATGAACTTTCAGTTAACCGAATGATCCCTGTCTACATTAGTTCATACTCTACGGTATGTAGTTAGATATGGAAGAATAATTAATTACATCAACTTAATAAATAAATTTGATTATTGTATATAGTATCAGCAAAAGACATCTGCAATCAAATCAGTTTTTATGTCCTTAAGCTACAACGAAAATTTCTCATATATCCCCATACCTGCATAGCAGGCATACATATAGGGTGTTTTTTTTGCCGTGGTGTTTTTAATGTACTCCAAATTACATTAAAAATTACACGGCCTGTGAATACATACCGTTATTTGGTTAAGGTTAAGGTTTCAACAAAAAAATTTAGAAGTAAATCGTACACGAAACTATCGAACTATCGAAGATAATCCTCAAATCAATGTTGAATGACAATAACAGATGTAAATTTCAGGTAAGTGCACCTTAACTGTGATGGTGTGAATTAATTCGTATGTTTTTTAGAATAAAGATGATTACAATATTGCAATCAACTGTGAGCGGTGTGAAGATAATGTAACATTATCTTTGCCAACTCATTGGTCGGGTTTCACCCGATTTAAGTAACTAATTTTTTGTGCAAATGATAACATATTAACACAGTTAAAATAGAATCACCTCAGAAGCCTTAAAACAAAATTTGGTACGTTTTCGTAAAAAAAAACACAGCCTAATTTGTAAGAAAAATTGTGGCTTGTAAATAGCAGCATATTCCCGAAAGGCGGCAACTCGCCAAAAATTGAAATCAAACACAAATGGCAAATCCTTCTTTCCAATCAAATTTCGTATTTATTAAGGGCGTTTTTCCGTGATTTATTTTAATTTTAAATTCTATCATGGCAAGAAAACACCCTGTCCTTATACAAAAATACCTAACAATGAGATTCCAATATTTATGCGCTGCCTTCAACTAATATATCATTCAATGAAAAATGTAATTTTACTACTCGCTGCTCATCTTACGTATCGGTGTTGGAAAATTTTTAATAACCTATGGTTCGATTTGACTTTTATTTGAGCATGTGCATCTTAAAAATTTTCTTCGCATCTTTAAACTCACAAAAAAAATACGTGTATTTTGTATAATACTCGTAATCAAATCAAAGCATTGATTTTTCAATAACAAAAAAAAAACTTTCATTTCACCAAACAAGATGTACATACATATTAGTACTCGTAATATGCATTCATCACATATGATTGTACCTTCATTAAATTGATGTTAGCAATGTCGATTTAATGGTAAGATTATTTCTGGTAGATAGTTACGATTTTAGAGTTAGTACCTCTATCTATCTTCATAGTTTTGTTTATCGAAAAACAAAAACGAATTTCTGTAGTTTACACATGAATGGAACTTCCTTATATGTAAAGCTGTTGTTAGTTTTCATGTTTCCGATAACTATATACGAAATTCTGATTTGAAAACGGAAATAAAGGTATTTATTATACACACGTTTAAAGCTACATGTACAAGTTTGAGTACATCTTGTTTTGCCTAACTAAATTGCAGATTGCATCTAATTGAATGGCTGCGTAGAACCTTCAAAACATTCAAATGAATTTTGAAATTTAGGGCAAATCTGATCGATTATAGGGCACGGAACTTATAATGTTGCATAATCACGAAATGCAGTAATAGACACAATAGCATAACTTATAAACGGTTATGGGAGTAAGGTTGATACTTCGCTATGAATATGCATTTTAAGATCGTAATCATATTTGCCGCTATCCCGTAAGAAGATTTAAGAATCACGAAGGTTACAAATAACGGTCACAGTCCGGTAAGAATAGGATTAAGCTCTGATCGATATTGGTGTTAGATAACAAAGATGAAATAGACACGGAACGTGTATATTATAAATATAGTAGAACCCCGATAATCCGGACTAAAAAAGCCGAATATTCGGTAATTCGGATCTGGATTAAGACCCAAATTTTCTTTGATTCTGAAAAATCGGAAATTTGTTAATTTGTTTGTAGATGTAAAGAAACAGCTATTTCGACCATAAAATTGATTATTTCTGTTAAAGACAATTGAATTGTGAGCATTTTCATCATTAACGGGGCTCTACTGTATGTACATACGAACATATCTCCTGCATCAAAAATGTTTAATGTAGCAATAAACGACAAAATTGATTTAAACCGCAAAATCAATAAGGGGGCCTTTAAATTTAAAAACATTCTATTATATCACCTGCACTCCGAAGTAATGATTGACACTTAATACGTAAATTCGAAAAGCACCATAAACGGAATTCGGTCACGAGCAGACTCGAACCCACGACCCTATGCACCAAAGGTTAGCGCACTACCCAGAATTACTACACTAACCAGACTACTAAGTTCACATTCGAAAATAATAATTATTTTTTGTGCTTTTTTTACATATTAATTTTCTCTAAGCGAATAGATTCACAAATTCCAATTGAATTTCAGACGGGGGGAAAACCCTTATCGTAATTATCCATCGATTCGATTTTTTCTTTAGCATTTTCGATTATATTTTTACTATTCCTCCATACATTTGTACTTATTTGATAGTATCTAATCGAAAAAGTAATTACAAAAATTTACATCATGTTGTCTACTGTTAAATGTGTACAATAAATTTATGAAGAAACTTATTTCTTTAAGGAGGTCAATAGTTTCAAACTTTTTACCATTTTAAGCGCCAGACACATACGTACTTGAGCTCCACCTGGGTTCAGCCGCCTGTTTCGCGTAATTCGCGTGCAACAATACTAATTACTGTTTAATAACTAACTGACTACAAGTCAACTTGAAATTGACCAAGCGCAACAACAAGTGTGTAGAAACATTAATTTTCGCGATTGTAATACATACCCAGACACATATGGCAATAACCGTTACAATAAAACTGACATCACTTCAAAAAACGGATGAATGGAGAAAATTATACTGTGAAAAAGTTACCACGAGTTCCGACTTGAAATTAAATGTTGTGGTGGAATTAAAATGCAAAAATCGCATCATAAAATCTGTATGAATTATTATTATTATAATACGAAGGTAGATATCACACGGCTCGCCAAATTGAATTTATCATTTTGTAGAAAGTTTATTTTTTAATTGGTCTTGTCTAGCTAATACTATCTATTTTAATTCAGTTTTGTTTATTATGAGTTTTTCACATTCCTAGCCATCATGTATTGCAGTTTTGTATAAAACAGATTACGAGAAAAGATAATTTAAAAGAATGCACCCAGCGGTGTGAATTGTTCATTTGGTGTAAGTACTCGTTAGCAAAATTTAAATTTGAATAGAGGTTTACCCTTAAAAAAATGAAATTTTCAATTGTCAAAAAGTGTAAGAGCATTTGTTAGTTAATTGCCATGTCATAAAACTTCACGGGTGCACGCACGTTGCTTTTTCTGTGGCGCTTTTATTACGCCTGATCCATTCTGGCATGGTATCCTTAACATTTGACCTTTGACATAAGTGGGCCCTATTGCAAATCGTCCATCATTGCATTTTTAGATGCCAATGTAATACGTTATGCGTACAATATTGCAATAGTTAATGCAAATTAGTACATATTTTGATACAAATGCATTAAATTATCATAAATTTTCTTGACTGGGTCAAAGCGTCGAATATGTATGTGCATATGGACTAATTCATTTATTCGAAATGAAAAAGACTTGTCAAATCCTATATTAGTGGGTCAGTGGCCACTTTCAATAACAATGAATTTAAAAATATTCACATCTCTTATTGCAAGCAAAAACTTAATTTAGGCATCGGAAATTAGTGGCAAACAGACGTCTATCTTTCGGCTGGAAGACAAAGTATTAGATACAAAGCATTTTTTTTCAATTTCCACCTAAATTTTCGCTAAAATTAATAAATTTGCATTTCCCGAAGAAATAAAAAAAATAGCAAGCCTTTATTAGGCATTAAGATTGTCTGCCGCACTTGCAATAGATGAGTTTGTTTAGGAACGTAACCATAGCGATACAGATATGTACATAATAATCATGTTCATAGTATTCGAAGACGACATCAATGGTGTGGCGCCCGGTGTGGTGGATTGCATTATATTTGCATAATCTTGATACATTTTTATTTATGACTCTATAAATATTATGCATTAATCGCCAATGACCAGCGTTTTCGACGTGACTCTAAATAAGTGCATGGCGAAGGCATATCGCATACACTTTCGCTAGTGGAAGAGGAATGTTTTTTTTATTCGCACCGCAACGTTTGCGTACAATGCATTAGGTTGGGGGTCGTCGGATATAAATTTATTTATGCATTTGTCGCGGAAGATATTTATGGTACACTGGCAGGCCTTTTTTATAATATGGATTTTGCAAATGTCACGAGCGGACGCGAAGGCGCATACCGGCGCATATAGGCAACAGACAGTAAACTTCCTGATGGGGTCAATCGGATAAAAATGATGTCGGAATTGAGATTTTATATTTTATTGTATAATGATACAAATGACAGATCATTTTTGCATGTCGACATGCTTGATTGCTGTAATTCCACAGTTTATTATGCGTTGGTTTTGAACGATTAAATGAATATGGGAGAGCATTCCATGCTCAGTCGAATGCAATTTATAAGATTATGTATAAATTTAACGTATGCATATGTATATGTACGTAACAGCAAAAAATAATTTTAGATATATTGATAGGACCAGTTCTCTCGTACAGCCCCCCTAATTGACGATTTTCAGTAATGGCGACTCGCTCATTTCATATAAAAACTAATTTTTAGATGATAATGAGATGACCTTTAATATGGAATGAACGAGTCCTGTCGCTAGAGCCGCTGGGGTCGTGCCGAGGACATACACCTTTAAAGTCATTATTAACCAAGCCGTCGCTCAAATTCAGCAGGATATATGCAGCAGTTATTTAAAATTGGACCGTCATGGAGCTTATGTGAAAACGGTGGAGGGGGTTAAACACATAGGTACAATAGGAGTTTGTTCTACGTACTACTCATTTTATAAACTGTAGAACAAAGTTATTTTGGGTCACTTTGTATGGGAGGTACCCTTAGTTTTTATCCGAATGAGCTGATTTTTGGTAGGTGGGGTGACTATGACCTCCAATCGCAACAAACCAAAATTTAGCAGTCTGCTCCAATTTTGGGGGGAGTTATGAACATGCAGTTTTGACAAATTCAAATGGGGGGATAATGGGGGTCCTTGACCGGAGCGACTCAGCGTTTACGTTAAAATTATCTTAAACTTGTTGTTAATACTTGTACAAAATTTTACGGCTGAAGTACCATTCTTTCTCCATTCAGTTATGGAGCTTTTAAAAAAGGTCTAAAATGAAAATATTCTAATTTTGATATGCAACTTTTGTGTTGCCTCCTATTTTAAACCCGATGAGTAAAACCAAACAAGTTTTTATTTCAGCCTATATATTTCGAGCAAATTTGCTCATCTTCAGGGCTTTCTACAAACAAAAACATAATTGGTTTATAAATTTAAAAATTGTTAATATAAAATTATAAGTTTACCTTATTTATAAAAATGTTTCCGTGTTTTGACAGAATTTGGTTTTTGATTTGTCAGATTGACTAACTACCGTAGAATGAAATACGATAAGGAGGGTCATATGTCAAAAATGTATTAAACACCAAAAAGTTGGTCATGCATTACGACGAACAAATTTTTTTACTTGAGGATAATAACAAAGAACAAGAGAATTAAGATAAAGTTCAAGTTAAGTTAAAGAGAGAACTAGCGTTATAGTAATAAATATATGTAAATAAATTAAACAACGAAAAATTAGGTATACATACATAGCAATAATAAATAATGAGTCAACGATATACAGTAAAAATTAATAAAAATATCACAGATAGTTATCACGTTGTAAGTTGTTATAAAAAACTACTAAACATTTTTTTAAAGATTTTTTAAAAAATTAAAATTTTTTTATCGGAAACTATACTAGATAATAAATAAACAATAATTTGTAAAATAATAACGAACTAGTCATAAAATAGGAAATTGTTGGTTCTTGGTTTTTTATCTATACGACACTCCTTATGTTTACAAAAAAGAAATTATTTTGAAAAATGTTTTTAATATTTTGGTTATTTTAATCCCATTTTTATCAAATTGAAATAAGTGTTTGTGTAATCCTTTTTATCGCTTTTGTCATTACATGCACGATCTTCATATTTAATAATCTGGTTGACTTCTTGTATCTGGAGTTTAGTTTTATTATTTTGATTAACTAATATATTCGCGTCGTCAAAGTTAAATTTATGTTTATTGTTAATTGCATGTTTTGCCAGTGCTGATAATTTGTTATTAATTGTCTTTTTTGTATCATTTTTATGCTGGCAAATCCGTGTTCCTAGTTTTTGAATTGTTTCACCAATATAGGTTTGATTGCAGTCCATACAATCAATTCTGTAGACTACTCCAGATTTTTCAACCTTCGGTATTTTCGTCTTGAGATTGGCGAACATTCGGCTGTTTTTGCTATGTGGGCGCATGGCAATCTTGAGATCAGGAACAAAGTATTGACAAGAGCGGGATATGGATTCACTAAGACCTGGTACATATGCTAGCGATGAGTAGTGGTTTTTTTGGTTTTACTCATCGGGTTTAAAACAGGAGGCAACACAAAAGTTGCATATAAAAACTCAAACCCGGCAAAACAACACGATATCTCGCATTCTAATTTTTGTTCTAGTCTAACGCTGAAATATTCAATTTAACTATAATGTGTTATACATATATCATTACAAAGGTAATTTTGTGTAGTTTATTTCGTCCTTAGACCATTTTTCTGTCTCTTAACGTTTTTGAAATAATCGCAAGAAACCGAAAAAATGTCCCCTTTCCCCCCTTTTTTTAAGGTTGCGGACCCCCAATCGGTTGGGACTTTTAATGCCATAATCTGGGGACCATCCCCAACCATAATCCAAAAAAAAAATTCCGATGTAGGATTTTTGCCGTTCGATGGCCATATTTTGGTCCAATTTTCTTAGACTAATTTGGCAAAATGTTTAGACGATTGTTATGTGCAAGATCGTTAGAATTTCTGGTGTCTGTATTGTATGTAACTTGTATGTAACTTGTATGTAACTTGTCTCTGTCTACAAGTAAAATAAGGTCGGTGAAACAAATCTAATATTCTCACTATTCTGAGACGTATGCGGACTAAAAGATCAAATGAAATAAAAATTATTATTTTTTTTTTTTGTAACTACAAATCTACAAATTATCTGATGACTTGTTAAAAATCTAAATATTCTAAATTCAATTGAATCATAATCCTGTAATTCAATTCCTTTGCTACGATCAAATATGATCAACACCTATCGGAATCGTATAAAAAAAGAGAACTGCACGTGTAAATAATTGTTTATTTATTAGCACATACAGATGCCCGTTTTTTGATAATTAAATTTCGGCAAACTTACGTAAATCAGACACCCAAATCAAGTTTCTTTAATATAGGATCTATCCCATAATCAATTAGAACTTCACACGTATACACAAAGCACTTATTAGTTTCAATTTGTTCGATTCTGTTAAAATTTCAAAGCCAAATTACAGTTTACTGTATTTTTTTTCGGCACACTATAGTTGGCGCAACTTTACATATGTATGTATGTATATACAATGCAAAAAAGAAAAGAAACTGAAATGTTTCTGACTTCTAAAAAGATTTCAAGATGAGCGAAATTGCGCTTTTCATAGATATAAAATAAACATACAACTCGGATTAAGAAAACATGAAGATAAATCATTAAACATCTTCGATTCCTCTAAAATCCATTGGAAATGGGCAAGGTGTTATTTAGTTTAGTGTACTGTGTATGCTATTATGTATACAATAAATACACTTTATGAGTTTGAACAGCAAAAATAAATGGTAGTCATTCAAGTTTAAGATATTTCTGTTGTTTAGTCATTATCTTAAAATGTTTGGCTTTTGGACAGAGTCGTTATAGCCGTTATATCTGAGTGATTGGTTGGATTGACCTCGTCTTTTACTAAACTTTATGAACCCTTTCAACTTTAACTGGTCAAAACTTCATAGGGCACATCCCAAAATTTTCCAGCAGTTACCGTTGTCGCAACTGACTCTAATGTGTAACGTTTCATTCGTCAAAGCGCGACGATAGGAACGAAAAGGTAGATTGCCTTTACGGGCGTGTTCAAACGTACGTTTTGCAACACAACGCATAAAATGGGTAGTAGTTAGGTAGGTAGTTGTCATTTTTCATTATTTCGATTTAAGCTTGGTACTAGGAAAGTTAGAGTAAATTCCAACGTTGCCTTTTACGAGGAATTTGTGTTGAAAGCCTCCAAAAATAACGGTATTCGCGACTTAGTGCGAAATGTAATCGGGGTTCGACTGACAAATACGCCGGCTGAATGGCATCCTTGTTTGCGTTCAAACCGTTAAGAATCACTGGCTTGATCAGTAATACACACTACGATGTCCTTATGTTGTAAATATTTTAAAATTTGCATTTCATCAACTTTAGTAAGATATGGAAGAAGTGCCTAAGATGTACCTGTTTTAGGAAATGCAGAATAAAAGGAAACTAACATCACATGCTGTTTACATTCCCATTCGTCCATTTCATTCATCATGATCACATTATATTCATTCGTGAAAAGTGGCTTAACATCATTTCTCATCGGAAATGTTGACCTAACACCGTCATCATCAATCATTTGCACCCTCAGCACCTGCCAATTTTACCTAAGTTAAACGCCTCAGATACACTGCTAATCCTTGTGTAATTTATCCCTGACGTTTTGATCACTAGCCGGCGTGAGCGCAGTAACTGCTCGAAAAGCATCGCAAAGCGAAACTTCTGGAATGTGGGCCCTATTAAGCTTTGACCTTTTTATATATGTTTATTTTTGAATCCTAATTTATTTTTGATACTTTGAATGATTAAACCTAGAATAGAAAAAAATGAGACCATACCAAAAGCAATTTATTTGCTTGATTGTCAAACTAGGGGTTTCTAAAATGAATTTTGCCATTCCATTATGGCGAAAGATCATTGGGTTATCAACTACCCATATTCCGAATTAGTTCTATGACACTATAAATCTCAACATAAATACTATTCTATCTGTTTTCTTATTTTTATACTTTGATAACTTCGCGTAAAGTTTATTGACGCCAAAATACCACAATAACACTATGGTGTGACAAAATGTTATGTTATGGTAAAATATTTAAGTTTTCTCTGATTTTGCACACGTGAAAAGAATATACCGCGATCATATCTAATTTCTTGGCATACCTTGACTTTGCTGATTTTTCACTTTAATTTCAACAACCGCTTGGTTGTAAATATTGTGTAGGTAGTTGCTATGAATTGCATTGGATATCGTAATTCAGTACATGGTCTGAAATTCAATATGCCCTAGCGAATTTAAGGCGACCATATTTTCTTCTATCGCTATATAGGGGAGTGGCATCTGATTTTTAATTTCGTCTTCTTGATTGAAACTGCCGCGTCATTATTCTAAGGAAATCTAAGGATTCCCATATGTATTAAAAGTATCTATACATAATATAGGAGATTTAGTTAAAAAAAAAACAACAATAAATAGCTTGCGCGACAGTCCAACATGGGACATAGCCCCCAGACGTGTTAGTGATATCCAATATTTCTAAGATCTTAAATGCTTTTTGTTTATTTATTAAGGTGTTGAGATCAACAGCACGCTCAGCGGAGTTATTTATCCCCATAATTGCGTGCTCGTATAACATCTGAGCCCGATAGTTCGTCAAATGGATCGTAAATTTGAGGATCGAAACTATTACTTTGAAGGCGGGCGCGCTAACCACTGCACCAGCCAGATTTTAGTATGGCAAGGATATTTTACAGGTTGTACAGTACAATTTTCAATAATCCGGGCTTAATCGACTATATAAATCAATATACAAATAATAAATCGGCGAGTCAAGACTAGTCCAACAACGTATTGTTCACATATCCTCTCAACAATATTTTGAAAATGCTTAATGTGACAGATTGCACTTACTTCATTGCAAAAAATAAGCTATTGATAATTTAAAGGACATCTTGTACTGAACTGTCATTTTGTGAAAGAAGATTGAGTTCATAGATTCGGGGTTTACTAATTGTATATTAAGACTTATCAGCTTTGTGTCAATAGTGTCTGGCTGGTTTGAACAGAAATATAGTACCAAGTAACTTGGACTGTATGTAAATTAATTTCGTGCATCAACCATTCACCTAGATCTCCCCTACATGTTGACAGTGGCATATTTAGTTAAATCTGTTCCACCTGATAATCTTACGGTCACACTAGAAATTCAACCTTACTGAAACCATCCGTTGGGAACAATACTGAATTCCAGCGTAACGTTGGGGACATTCCATACTGCTCACTATACTAGGCGATACGTAACGTACATACATAAAATATTTGGTTCAGGTTCATGGATCATTTTACATACGAGTACGTAGAATGGAGCAAAGGTGCACTGGAACCTACCAGACCTATTTGCATGACAGCACAATATGCGAAATGATTTAGAGCAAACGTCCAAAGAGACATGGAGCTGTCTTATTATTCATGGTCAGTGGACGTTGTCGCGCGACTTGTTACCGACACTATGAAATGAAAACGCGTTCTAAGCTGATATACGCGCAGCTATTAATGTGAGATAGAATATCCGCATTGTACATTTACAAAGGACGGGTAGGGTGACTAGCTGACTTACGCCGCTACGGTTAATTCTAGTCAAATGAATGACCGATTCTGGCTCTGAATAGGTACTAAATATTTTTCTGGATTTGTAATTTTAACAGAACAGTGGGGAAAAATGTCTTCCGGCATTTACGACTGGTTGATTTTTTGGGCTAGTTTTCGGTATATGTAAGTTCGGCTATGGTTTATTGTATATTTAATTTTTTCTGTAGGTGAGGAGGTTCAATGCCCCCTGCCAAGGGAGTGTCAATATAAACTGATTAGTTCCATTGTGATGATGACAGTTTTTCTCGTAGAGGTTTCTGGTATGCCGTTACGTAACAAAACTATTTTTCATTATTATTTTAAATAGATTACTTACTGGTACTTAATGGCATAGTATATAAACTCTACAATAAGCAGTCGATAGTATTTGTTCTTTGTTTTTTTTTTTCTAAAAATAGTGAGCCAGTGAAAACCAGGGTGACAGGCTTTTTCATTTTTTGTAATAGTGAAACGGAAATTGTTCTTGAAAGAATAGTAGAAATTACTCATCTCATAATACTCATAATAATCAGTGAAATGATGTTCCTGCATTTCAATACCACCAACAAACTATCAGTTGAGGTGCGATTTTGACTAAGTGTTTCCAAAATTAGTTTGTTTTGTGAAAACTTGCTGATAATTTTTTTTAGGTATGCATTACACAGTCACACCGTAGTTTCAATGGAGGTGCATCCAAATTTTTCCATTTTAAATAAAAAAATAGAAAATATTGCCGAATTATATTTACAGAATGATATAAGGCAGTAACATGGAGTAGTTTGCATGTTCTTTTTCTAATACAAATTAGGCGCTCTGGTGTTGTAATTTTTTTGTTTCACCACCACGAAACGAATTCCTTATTCTTTAGCCCCTACCTACTTCAACAATATCCCCAAATTGACGCTTCCTTATTTAGACCAATACTCTTAGTACTCTCATTTTAAATCAAACAAGACCGAGGCTAATTTAGGGCGCGGCCGAAATTGTGATACCCTTCGCTTTCCTCGGGCTGAAAGTTTTTGTCTTTTTTTCACTTCTCCTCATAGGTATTAGTCGAGTATCGCCAAATTATCTTCCTGACGAATTAATATCGGTCACAAGGGAGTGACGCCTTTCATCCGAATTAGATATGAAATTCGAGAAATGTTTTGTAGCAGGCGAAATGAATTCGTATCGCGGACGATAGAAATTGTTTGCTGGGTTTGTTTAGACCTTTCTTGTTGCTTTGATAAAGACACATTAATCAAGGTTTTGTGAAATTGGTGTAAAAAATGTTTCTTATAGAAGAACCGAAATGGGGGTTTGGTTTGCATGGCAGCCCCATGACCCCATGTTCCGATTTGATTCATTCTTGCATATGTTTTCTGGCATCAATAGAAATACATTTGTGCGAAATTTGGTTGATATTGGTGCACAAATAAAAAAGTTTTTTTTAGAAGAACTTAATTTGAGGAGTTGGGTTTGTATGGGAGCTCCATGACCCCATTGTCCGATTTTACCGATTCAAACATACAAACTGCCTGCAGCAAAAAGAAGCATTTGTACAAAATTTCAGCTTCATAGCATTAAAATTGGCCGAGTAAAACGCGTAGCAACAGACAGACAGAACGATGGACATCGCCCAATCGACTCCCCAAGTCACACTGATCATATATGTATACTTTTTATATGGTCGGAGGTGCTTCCTTCAATACGTTACAAACTTCATGACAAAGTTAATATACCCTTTCACTCTATCAGCGAACAGTATAAAAATGTCGTATTCTTCATCACAATATAAAAATTGTGGAAGGGATTTGAAACTCCACAGCCCCAACGTATGATCGGCACTGGTTGTTACAATATTGCATACCCCTTTTTGTTGATTAGATTAGATTAGTGAACCCGAAGGAGGATTCGCAGCACTGACGCCAGTGGGCTTATTGTACTATGGTCCTAGTCACCTGTGGGCAGGACTATGCCTGATGATCAAGGTTGATCGTGCTAACAAATGAGTCGAGGTTGCTAATTGACATCGAAGCTATGTCGTCCGTGTCTGGATAGGCCACTACAAATTATATCCAGCGGCGTCGGGCCAGAGCATCACATTCGCAGAGGACGTGGAGTGACGTTGAATAATAAACACCAAGCCTTGATTTAAAATAGACAAATACCTATGCGGAGATGCGTAAAAAAAACATGCTAAAAATGATTATGAGGACTGGATAGAGAGAGAGAGTAAGAGAGAGAGACAGGAGTTAGTCGAGGAGAAATCTAACTACAGTGCAACCTTAATAATTCGAACTTGAAAAATTCTGATCCCTGGATAATCTTCCATAGCAGTTATTCTATAAAATCAATCAACAACAGATTAAACGGACGCCATCAAAACAAACAGGCCGCTACAGGCTGCAAACATCTCTGATTGAAAACCCGCTTTAATTGGAAAACCATATATATTCCTTTCATATGATCGGAGATGCTTCCTTTAATGCGTCACAAACTTCATAACAAAGTTAATACATATACCCTTTCACTCTACGAGCGAAAGGTATAAAAAACCAGACCGAGTGAAGAAAAAATGTTTGATCATGTCTAAAGTCGCAAATTGCATTTTAAAGTAACGCGACATAAGTTTCGTCAAGAGTAATCCATTCCTGCTTTGGTGTGGTCATTGCTTATTGTAAACTGCATAGGTAGACTTGCGCGTTCTACAATGTGAGTCTTGGCTACATTTAATTTACGTCATCAATTACCTACCTACAGTGGAAATTGATCCCTGAACCCTATGATTTGAAAACGAGCGCCTTACTCCACCAACCAGACTATCGGTACGCGATGAAGATGATGGTTTTAATTGAGACATACCACTCTAAACAAAATAGGGCCACTTAACTTGTTACGGGTAATATTCATCTAGTAAAAGTAACGCTTATATTTTTCAAGTACAGTCTTGACTCGATAATCAGGATCAATTATTGCAAGGGGTAATCCGGATCATCGAAACATCCGGATTAACGCATTCACATTTTTCTGAGGAAAAACAATCCAAACAAATAAAAAAGCGGAAAAAAGTCGATAAATGTTTTATTTCTTAGAAATTAGCTAGCATCATGTCATTTGTTAAACAGTTCCGTAAAAAAGTACGAGACCGAATCCATAATTTCACCCTGAAAATCTCAAAGATCCGGATTATAGAGTCAAAATTGCTGCCGATATCCGGACTATAGAATACGTAGTGGAAATATTTAGTGGTCCGGATTAGTTAGGATTTAGTGATATCCGGATTACCGAGTCAAGACTGTAATCAGATTTTTCCTATCGACCAAAAATTATGGAACAAAATAAATAAGTTATTGGGATTTTCTATATTGAAATTTTTCTCAGTGCACGATTCGGGAATGTCTGATCTCAGGATTGAAATGAATTTTTTTAGGATTCTCTCTATCTCTATGGTGTGCAAGACTTTCGCCGCCAACAAACACAAGATAGCGCTGATATCACAATCGTAAGCCCAGAATCTTCACATGTTTAAAAAAAACCAATAGGAGTCGAAGTGTTGGTCTTTTCTAGAGTTTAGTCTTTCTCAGTCCTCCTGTACAACTACTAGATCCCTCGATCACGCTTTATTTCGGCGATCTTATACACTTTGCTTGAAAGGAGAAAGCTTAATTTCTAACCAACCAAGACAACATATAAAAATTCTACCCTCATCTATACAACTAAGTGGTATGTTATTAGCAGGTCACACTATCGACTTTATCAGCATCAAGAATTGTTCACAAGGCGGTGTGCTCTCACCTTTAACGTGATTCTTGCGGAGGCACCAGCAATTCTCGACGGGAAAATAAATTGAAATAGCGACTCGAGACAATCTGGAAATTTTTAATTATTAATATTAGATAAACTGCAAGAACAGGCGTTTATATCGGTAACAGTTGATTTTATATGAATTTTTACGTAAATCGTCTCAAAAATTTTACCTAGAATTTTGCACCACTTGAATAGAATATTTTTCGGGCTAGCCTTCCCTAAACGTTTTCGATAGTGCTATGGGCCCGAAGAATATCGGGTCCAGTTTAACAAAGTCATATTTTGGCCCTCAATAAGCGATTCCACGATTCAGGCAGTAATAAATCTTAAAATAATGTACTGTAACTTTTTGACCGTGCCAATAGATTTAACCTACACGCTTATGCTGGCACCTTCATTGCAATGGTTTTTCCTCGCATCTTTGAACTGTGCACACACTTGCAGAAAGAGGGTTTTTGAACTCACTCTCGGAGCCTCGGTAAATATCCGCGAGATTTTCGCCATCGTTTTCACTTTTAACTCAGATAAAATTTCCGATTTTATCCGTCGTTTTTATTATACACATTATGCATTTTATTCAGAAATCTGTATCATATGCTACCTAACCACACATTCCATAAATTTACCGCATGTAACCCTATCCACTATGCATTCCGCTTGCTGTCTGTATCTACACAATTCGTTTTGAAAATATGAAATATGAATGCATCATTCGCATAATATCCGTTGAATAGTAACACTTCACCTAGAGAGAGAGAGACGTTGTCGGACAGCTTTGGTATGTTTTTCGTCTTATTTATTTGATTGGCAACCAAACAACCAAAATGCACTATTATTGTCTTAGAAAAAACAGAGAATTAATCAGCTTTTTTCCATAGAACAGACGCGAAAAAAAACCCATTCACTGGCATTTTTATCGTCACAAAAGATACCAAGACTTTCTATTACCTATGATGCTACTTGCATGGTACTCGAACATATTTTCACGGAAACAAACCGTATAGACTCACAGACTGCAATTTGACGGGTTTTGGGTTAATGTGGCGTTACAGTTTCTTGTTAAAAAAAAAAACACATATCGCATTTTTTATGGCCGTAATAGAAAAAATGCACATTACATTTCATCTTATTGTTCTTCACCACATACACACATATGCTTGAAATGTTAGAAAATAATAACAATAACTCATTGTCAAAATAGCCATAGTCATTCATTCATTCATGATGGCCCAGTGACCAGTACGTTTTTATTTTTTTTCGAAATTTGATATGTGAATGCAGGTTTATGTGTTGTTTTCAATAGAGAATTATTATTTATAAGTGTAATAGGGCAAATTATGATTGAAGAAGTTTTGGTGTCATTAATAAATAAATATTTGTTTTTAACAAGACGAGAATAAGCAGAAATGGTCATGATTTTTGCACAATACAGTGTTCCAATTATGTCTTCGTTCACTAGGTTTTGGGTACTACTTTTTGCGAAAAGAAAACACCTTAAATATGCAATGAATTAAAAATTTAATTTCAGAATGATCAGAATCACAACACCTAATAAATATCTCTCAACTTGAATTTAGAAAAAGAAATATCGAGATTTTTCATACAAAACTTTAATAGAAGACATTCACAAAAAATATCCAATTTTGCGTACCTAAAAGTACATATTTTTTAACAGGATATCAAGCGTGATGGTCGTCAGATGTCATTCACAATTTTCAACTTTAGGGTATGTATCAATGAAAAATTGCAGAGAAAAAAAAGAGGTACAAATTTTTAAGCCTAACGGCTTGCGTCGGAATAAAAATTAAAGAAAGCTACTGGTGTACCTTAAATTAGTGAAAAATTGCGGTTTCTGTATCGCTACCTACCAGAAAATATTCACGATCAGACACGCATTCATCAAAGAAATCAAATCCTCATCAACGTCTTTCTATCTAGTTGTCGTATCACAAATTAACCTATAAAATTTATATTAGACATTTTTAATAAAAGCAAACAACATCTTATTACACAAGTTCGAGTAGTATACGTATCTCCTCACTTCACTATAGATAAGACACCAAATTATAATGCTCATCGTAGATATAACACAGATACGACTATACCACCTAAGAGTTTCTTATGTAGGGCAGTTTTTCATTTTTTTTTCTTCTTTGTTTGTTTATTCATTTATCCCTAGGCCATATGCTTTTTACGTTAAAGTCAACGTGCTAATCGCCCAAGTCCAAGCCCTAAAAAAATTTTTTTTTGTTCTCGGAAAATGAATAGATAGATACACATTATTATTATTTTTAGTAAAATGAATGTTTATAGATCAAGGGAGAAATAAGAAGAAAAAAAACATGTTTTTGACTGCCAGCAAGTTGCTTAATAGTTCTTGCTGCAATCATTTAGACATACATACATACTCGTATCTTGAGCATAATAACTTTGAAGTTAAAGTAGAATTGGAAAGGTGTGGGTGAATACGACAAGCGATATGTAAGAAAGCCAAAAAAATAACTTAGCCAATTTGTAACAATTTAATTGTGATGTATGATTTAACCCATTATAGTGCTGTCAAAATATCCCAATTCAGGCCTCCAAATAGAAAAAAATAGAGTAAGGCTAATTTTTGTTGTTTTTGAATCAGTGGGCTCCCAGGAATCTACACATGATTTTGCTAAAAAAAATTTTGATGGGAAAGGTCCCAAAAAGGACAAAAAAAGGATACTCTTTAATCCTTGACCGGAGGTCAGCATGCGGGGTATCATATCAAAGGGGACGTCGAGTACATTACATATCCGGTGTTTGTTTCCTGTTTCAAGGACCCTGAAAGGAATAAATCGAGCTTAAATGGAAAATTTTCGAGTTTCCCGTGTATCTTTCCAAAGCCATAACTTTCTTCTTCTTTTCTTCTTCCTTGTCTCGTTCTTTATACCGCTCCGTGGTTTCGCGTTGCTCGACCTGCAGTGTAGGCACATCGCCCGTTTTGGCGATAATATCTCAGCATATTTCTACATACAGACAGCTCTATCGTGGATCGTGTCATCGCCGAGACCAATGCGTTGTTGTTGCTTTTTCATTTGACACATCCAGGTGTTCTTCGGTCTGCCTCTGGCCTTGGGTCCATCAAGTGGACCTTCCATTGATATCGCTTTCTTTGCTGGGTTCTCATGCGGACGCCGTTGAACATGGCAATACCAATCCATTTGTCGGTCTTCGAGCTTTTCGGTGATTGGTTGGTCTATGGACAAGCTGCCTCGGATGTAGCTACTCTTGATGTGGTCCCTTTTCGTTACACCAATTGACATGCGTAACATTTTCATTTCAGTCGCTGTCATTTGTTTCGCGTAACCTTCATACATGGTCCAGCATTCTGATCCATACATGAGTGCGGGACGTACAACCGTTTCGTACAACTTGCCCTTTAGCTTCAGTGGCATTTTCTTATCGCAGAAAACTCCAGAGTTTTCTCGCCACGTCATCCACCCAACCTTTGTGCGATGTTTGATGTCATCATCGCATGTAGCTCCGTTGTTCACCATCGAGCCAAGGTACTTGAACTTGGTACAAGACTTAAGCTGCTCTCCTTTGACGTACATTTCTGGTATCGGTGCATCTGGGTCTGAGAATGGGCAGCATAAGAACTCAGTCTTTGTTATACTTACCCTCAGTCCATGCTCCTCCAGAATGACACACCATTTTGCAAGTGCAGCTTGCAAGGCAACGATGTTTGGGCTACTGAGGACTATATCATCGGCAAAAAGAAGAGATATTTCTAGGCCGTCGGAGATACGTGTTAATAAGTAGCACATGATGATGTTGAAGAGCAACGGACTCAATACACTGCCCTGGTGTACTCCGACATTCACCGGAAATTCTTCTGATTCACCGGCTGTGCATCTAACCTTAGTCGTAGCTCCATCATACATGTCTCGTATCATCCTGACATATGCCTCAGGGACATTAAGTGCTCTCAAGGCCAACCATATCAGATCACGAGGTATTCTATCGAATGCCTTTTCCAAATCGATGAAGACAAAGTGCAAGTCCTTTCGTGCTGCTCTAACTACGAGAATAATTCAAGTTGTCCCTACTTTTATCACTTTTTATAATCTATAATAGCTGGAGATTCTACCATTAAATTTGCTAAGAAAAAAGTTTATCGGAAAGCTCTCAAAAAGGACACAAGAGGACACTAATTTCACACCTTGATCGAACGTGGGCAAGTGGGGTGGCATATCAAAGAGGACGTCGAGTGCATTGCATATCCGGCGCTTCTTTCCTGTCTCAAGGACACTAAATGGAATAAGTCGGACTTAAATGAAAAATTACGGCTTTAGAAAGATGAGGGAAACACAATTTTTTTTTTAGTTGAGCCCAATTTTCTGATTTTAGGGTCCTTGGAACAAGTAAAAAATGCCGGATATGGAATGTACTTGACATCCTCTTTGATACGACACCCCACATGCCGACATTCGACTCAGTGTATTAGTGTCTTCTTATGTCCTTTTTTAGAGCTTTCCGATCAACTTTTTTCTTAGCAAATTTAATGGTAGAATCTTCAGCTATTATAGATTCTGGAAAGTGCTAAAAGTAGTGAGAACTTGAATTATTCTCGTAGTTATGGCTTTGGAAACATACACGGGAAACGCAAAAATTTTCCATTTAAGCTCGATATATTCCGTTGAGGGTCCTTGAAACAGGAAACAAACACCGGATATGTAATGTACTCGACGTCCCCTTTGATATAATACCCCGCATGCCGACCTTCGGTCAAGAATTAAAGAGTACCCTTTTTTGTCCTTTTTGTGACCTTTCCGATCAACATTTTTTTTTAGCAAAATCAGTTGTAGATTCCTGGGAGCCCACTGATTCAAAAACAACAAAAATTAGCCTTACTCTATTTTTTTCTATTTGAAATGCTAATATGACTGCACTAATTAATTTTTGCTGAAAAGGCTAAATTCCTTGGCATCTTGTTAAACTGGAAGCTTTGCTGGAGGCCTAACATTCAGGAACGAGTGAATAAAGCAACTATAGCACTCTATACTCTATCTATACATGTATGAAAGCCGTAGAGAAAACTTGCTTGCAGCCGAAAGTTTTACATTGGATCTACACGGCTGTTGTCCGTCCTATCCTATTATACGGTGTATGTGTATGGTGGACGGCACTCAGCAAGATAGCCTATTACAACTTGCTTGCGAAGGTACAAAGAATGGCTTCTGTCATAACTGGAGCCTTTCGTACCACCCCCTCATTCGGACTAGATACGCTGCTTGACCTGCTGCCACTGGATCTGTTCGGTCAAAAGCTGGCAGCTAACACCGCTTTACGTCTGCGTGAAACTAATCAGTGGCGAACGCTTGATTATGGGCATTCGCTTATAATAAGTAATTTTGACCTACCTTTGGAGACTGACTATACTACTCCTAAATACGCTATTGGTAAGAGCTATCACAGCTTGATTCCGTCAAGGGATTACTGGGATAACAACATGCCTCGGGACGTTGAGTCATTTGCTATCTACTCCACTACTCCACTCGGATGTACTTGATGTTAGCCTATGTCACTTCGTCTGCCTAATTACTGTAGCGTCTTGCAAGCGGAGATTTCAGCGATTATGGAATCCATAACATGGTTAGGTAATCATGTCGTCACTGCGAGGGATTTCACTATTTACACTGACAGCCAGGCTGCAATTCGATCTCTCGAATCTGTCTTGACAACATCTAAAGCTGTCGAAATCTGCCGCACGGCTCTTACAGAGATGGGTCGTTTTTTCAATATTACCCTCTGTTGGATACCTACACCCAGAAGAATAACGTCCCTTAAAATTCAACCGATATCACTTTGAAATCGAGTCAAAATCCTATAAAATATAATCCTTTCCTTTTAAATAGATAGCGCTTTAATTCAAATTCATTTTTTTTAAAATAATGGGAAATCCCTTCAATCCAAGTTTTCAATGGGAAATCTTTTTAAAATGAAATGAAATCGCTTTGTTGACATAGAAAATTGTTTTTTTTTTGTTTACACTCGCAGTCGGTCGGCTCGGCAGTAAGTGGTAGAGCGATGTCACAATGTATGGTATAAATTAGAAACGTCGTCCCGTATAGTCTGTGGTGTAGTAGGTAGGGGCCTTAGTCTTCAAATCATAGGGTCGCGGGATCGAATCCCACTGTAGGTAGGTAATTTATTATGCATTTTAGAGCGTAAAGAGGTAAATGAAATGTCGCCAACACCTATAGCGAGGTCGGTTATACAAAACTCATTTATGAGTATTTTTCACAGGGAAAGAACATTTTGTGAAAATTACTCCTTTTGGTGTAATTTAAAGTATTCTTTTGAGTTCATGCATTGGGAGAAACAATAAGAAAAATCCTTTAATTTTAAATAAAATTATATCCCTTTAAAACAAAGAGTCCATTCTTTTAAATTAAAATGAAATCCTTTCGATTTATGGTTGTGACCTGATTAAATTGACACTGCATCACTTTAATTTAAAGTGATTATAGATAGACTTTCAAAAGGAATATCTTATTAGTTCAAAGGGAAATCCGTTTGAAATAAAGGGATTATACAATGATTCAAAGGGAAACAAATATGAAGCAAAATCATATTTGAATCCCTTTGAATCATTTGCGTATTTTTTGAATTTACAGGATTTTTTTTCTCAGTGAGTCATAGTGGATTCGCGGGGAACT
The DNA here is from genome assembly GCA_949715475.1 of Microchrysa polita. Lineage (NCBI taxonomy): Eukaryota > Metazoa > Arthropoda > Insecta > Diptera > Stratiomyidae > Microchrysa > Microchrysa polita. Next base: position 63,767,036 of record OX454416.1, read on the forward strand.
GTAATGCAATTTCCTCCTGCAGAATGGCAATAGAAGCGGCTGTTGTGCGCAGGGCTAGTACCAGATGGACTCATGGCAGCACTTGCGCGACAACTAGGTTGATTTGGCCACGGCTTGACTCGACCCGATCATCCATATTATTGTCACTGGACAGGAAACACATTGGTGGGGTACTCGGTGCTGTAACGGGGCACTGTTCTATTGGAGTGCACGCAAGGAGGCTCCGCATTCCCCATAATGACTACTGCAGAAGTTGTGGTGACGAAGAAGAGGAAGAAAGCGAACATCACTTGCTCTGTCAGCCGGCCCTGGCCGAAGTACGAAGACGTATTCTTGGTTCCAGGTTTTTCTATGATACGGACGATCTGCGGGATGTGAGCCCAATATTGCTCAATAAGCATATTGCCAAAACGGGCTGGTTTTACAGCATGACTTAGTGCGTACTATTCTTCTTCCATGGGGTATCACAGTGGACCAATCTTTCGGTCTAAGTGCGCTAGATGTCAATCTGTTGGCTCCTGCACCTAACCTAACCTATGATTTAATCCAAAAAAATTTAATAGAGCGTATATTGAAATTAGAGACAGTGGTAATTAAAGACAGTGATATAGATATAACCGTCCTCTTTACCATGGGAAAAACGATGGCGGCCAGAAAAATGTATATTGTATGTATTGTGCATAAAATTTGCAACGCAAAGAATTAAAAGAGTAACTTCACTACAGAAAACTTGCTTTGAGGGAAAGACCGCATTTAACCATTTTTAAAAGTAAATATCAGACAATCATTAATTCTATAACAATATGTTGGGTTAGGTGCAGGTACCACTAGGTTTACACCCAGCGCATTTAGACCAGTACTTGGTCTGTTGTGATACCTTCGATAGAATCAAATCTATATTTACCGCTTATGTTGAGAACCAGCTCGTGCTAAGAATATATTTGTTGAGCAGTATTGGGCTGACATCCCGAAGATCATCCGTATCATAGAAATACCTTGAACCAAGAAAACGCCTCCGTGACTACACAGCCAATTTGGGGCTTCCAAATTTCGAAAAACGTTTCGTTAAAATTAAATTACATCACATATTGCCATAGCTCAAATCCAGGTTTAGCAAGGACACTAACAAGCGATGACTTCTTTAAAAACCGTCGAATTAAGTGGATCAACCTGTATTATCAGCAATCGAGTGATTATAATCCTTATAGTTGTCAACTGACACATAAGAAAGATGATGAATTGTTCGTTTCGGACCGTAAGCCTTCTCGAAGTTACAGGTTTCTGAAGTATGTATTCTGTAGGGGCAAAATAGTCTATCAAAAATTGCAATTGCAAAAAAAAATATCGACCACAATAACATGCGATGACTTTTTTTTTTGACAGAACGAAAATTTATTTAAAATTAATTTTTTTTTTATATTAAGATTAGCAGATAAAGTCAATAGTCCTATATAAGAAGAACAAATTAAGCGAAGGAAAGAACACTTCGCTGAAGTTCTCAATCGAGTTACATCAGTTGAAGTTCCCCTCATTGCTGCTTGCCGCTTAACTAGCTTGTCATTAATTTTGAAAAGGTTTTTGACAGTGTCAACCGGGACACAATATAGGCCACCTTGCACAGGAGGGGCATCTCTGAGGAGCTCATTCCTATTATAAGGCAGAGCAATTCAATGACCTACAATCCATCCTATACAACAATTCGAATACAACGACTATATTTGTATTATTTCTCCTTTCATGAGAGCAGTAAATGGAAAGTTACTGAAAATGTTACCAAGAAACTGCGAGTTTGTGAATACGTGTCTTTATATTCAAATTTGTTTGGCATAAAACTATTTCGAAATAATCTCTCTTGTTTTACCGTAACTCCTAGTGGAGCATGGTGCGTTGATGACTACCGTGTGTAGCCATCAACGTTACAAAGACAACTGAATTCGGAGTGTGATACGGTTGTCAGCCATACCACTTCCTAGTGGCATTGTTAGTTTATTATTCTTAAAATAACAGGCGCGACAATCCAGTATTGGACTAAGGCCGCAGGATGTGTTAGTGATATCCTATTTCCAAGATCTTATCTGCTTTTTGTTGAGGTAATGAGATCAGCATCACGCTCAGCAGTGTTATTTATCCCCATAAATGGGTACTCGTTTAACATCTGAGTGAGATCATAGTCCGTCACAAGCTCGTGAGTTCGAAAAACACCATGGATGATGGTGAGATTCGAACTCATGACCCTGTGCACCGAAGGTGCGCGCACTAACCGCTAGACCAGCCAGACTAAAGTTTATTATTCTACGATAAGAATATTTCTTATCATTTTCTTCAGAATAATAAACTTGCAACGAGTCGTGCCGAGTTTGTAAACTCGTTTCTCTATCAGTGTCTATTTCACAGAGTGGCGGCCGAACGATCACGACCACAGAGCACGATTTCGAAATAATACGAGAGACTAAATTGGCAATGGATAGGGCACACTTTGCGAAAGAACGATAAATGTGTTGCTTGACAAGCCATGAAATGAAACCCAATCTTTAATCAAGGCCGGCAAAGGGGCAGACCCAGACTTACATTTACGTTCGATGGCAAACGATGCTGCGCAAATGTGCTCCGATCACTGTTTCGACTTTAGTCGACTTTTTTCACAAAATCAATCAATCTACCATTCTACCACTAAACATTTCAAATATATCCAAATCTATCACATCACTTTATTTACATTTTTTAGACCAATTGGAAGAACTTCGTACTACATTTTTCATTCATTTCATTAAACAATAGACTATACGAAATTTATCATGAGCTGCCATAGTCTACTGGCGTATCGAATGGAAGGATATTCCAAAGGTTGGTGTGTGGTGGAAGATATGCATATTACATACTTTAAATTGTTACTATTTTTAAAAAAGCGGGTGGTTTCATCGTTTTAGAATGTATTCTCCCTTAGCAACAATAACATTTTTGCCTAATAGGATTGTGTACAAACATTTGCAATTCTGAAGGGATTTTTGTTTTTTCCAAATTGTGAAAAATTTGCTAATTTATAAAAATGTTATGCAAAAACTTGTCTTCAAAATTGTACACACTGTACATACATATATGGCTGCTTTAATTTGATAGTGGCACAGCCCCAAAAATTGGGATTTCCCGTTTTTGTGCTCAGATGATGCCAAATGTAGGATTGTTTCATTTTACAAATTTTCCCATTACATTCTTTAGTAAATTTCACGTAAAATGCACTTGTGCCGATATCCAACTCTCTCCGGTTTTCCATGGATACAAAAAAAATGTATCCAATTGCAATGAGTTGTATCAAAATATCTTAAATTTTTCATGAACACTGGCATAAGAATATAACTATGACTGTGGTGATTATAAATACATAACAGCTTAAGTCGGATTGTCAATAGAGCAATTTTAAACTTCAAGTCTATTTCTTTTAAAATTCAAAAAGCAGTCATTATTCGCTAGGTGATCTAGGGGCTTATCTGCGACATGCGGATAACCCACACTAATAACTCACTTAAAAATGAACCAAAATTCACAAAATGTTGATAGCAAGTGACCTTCAATATAGACAACATCATCATCAATGTGGCAATATAGCCGCCCCATTAATCGACCTCCAATTGTCGCGGTCACGCAACCTTCCCCTTCCAGCGAGCTCCCGGTCGTCCACGCCATCTCGCTCCTTTCGTTGTGCGCTCATCACCTTCTTCTTGCACATGCATTTGGTACACGCTGATGTTGTTTTCCCAGCACTTTTGAAGTAACAGCTTCGCAGTAAAGAGCTGATCAGTTGTTGATCGACCAGGCTTAAACCCGCCTTGAAATTCGCTAATAATTCGTTCTGCCTTCATATTAGTTTTCAAGAATTTTTGATAAGATCTTATAAGTCGTACATTATGATTATGTTGCGCCAATCTTGCAGGATTACCTCGTCGTTTCATATTCTAAGAGAATGTATACGGTTGGTTAAACTCGTTACACCATGCTGCAGTAATTCCGCTAGGATCTCGTGAAAAAAGTGGTGGTGTAACTTAAATTGATAAGTGGTTTCTCAAAATTAGCACTAATCATCATAATCAATGTGGCACGATAGCCCGACGTCGGGCCTTGGCCGCCTGAATCGTTGACCTCCAATTGTCGCGGTTACGTGACCTTGTCCTCCAGTTTCGGAAGCCCAGCAGCTGGTGGGCGTCTTCACCTACGGAGTTCTCCCAGCGAGCTCTCGGTCGTCCACGCAGCCTCGCTCCGTCAATTCGTTGTGCGTTCATAACTTTCTTTGGCATGCGATTGTCGTCCATCCGTTGTACATGCCCCGCCCATTGCAGACGTTGAAGCTTCACGATTTTCGATACTTCCAGCTCATCGTACAATTGACACCACTCATGGTTGTATCGGATACGCCATTGGTATCGCTCGCGAACGGCCCCGAAAATTCGCCGAAGGACCTTTCGTTCGAATCGGTCTAGCAAAATTTCGGAGGCTTGGGTAAGGGTCCATGTTTCGCAGCCATAACATAGCACGGGTCGGATGATCGGTTTGTACACGCGGAGCTTCGTGTTCCTGTGCGCAAGTTTCGAATTAATTATAGGGAGGACCGAGAAATATGTCTTATTGGCTAGTTGTATCCGTCGCTTAATTTCGTCGGTTTCGTTGGCGTCCTTTGATAAGTTACAACCCAGATAGTTGAAGTTGTCTACATACTCGATATTAAGGTCCCCCACTGTGATGCTTGAATTTGCTGGCGTCCTTGTTTTCGATTGCATCATGGCCTTTATTTTGCTTTCGTTGATATGTAGTCCAACTTCCTTTGCGGCGTTATTGAGGCTTTCTGCATCACCCAACCTTCGAGACATGATGTTGATATCGTCGGCGTACGCTACTAATTGAGTCGACTTGATGAGTAGCGTTCCGCTGCTGTCCATATTCATGGCTCGAATTACATACTCCAATGCCAGGTTGAAGAGCGTCGGCGCCAGCCCGTCGCCCTGCTTGAGTCCAGTACGAGTTTCAAATAGGTCAGTGAGTCGGTTCTGCACTTTGACCTGCGAGACGGTATTAGTCATCGTCATCCTTGTGAGTCGCACTAACTTAGCCGGTATACCAAAATTCAGCATAATGTTGTACAGTAGACTTCGGTCGATACTGTCGTATGCCTGCTTGAAGTCGACAAAGATTTGGTATACGTCGATGTTGTATTCCCAGCACTTTTGGAGTAGTAGCTCTGTAAAGCTGATCGGTCGTTGAACGACCAGGTCTGAAGCCACCTTGATACTCGCCAATGATTTGTTCTGCGTACGGATTGATTCTCTTTTCAAGAATTTTCGATAAAATCTTATAGGCCGTACAAACTAATGATATGCCCCTGTAATTCTCACACTTCAGCTTGTCACCCTTTTTGTGGATTGGGCAGATTATTCTTTTGCGCCAATCTTCGGGTATTCGTTGTTCCATATTTTCAGCAGTAGCACATGTACAGCGTTGGTCAGGCACGTTCCACCATGCTTCAGCAGTTCTGCTGGGATCTCGTCAGCGCCGAGCGCTTTATTATTTTGGGGCGACTCACCTCCTCTACTGTTGGGGGTAGAACGGGAGGGCCTGGTTCGGCTAACTGCTCAAGAGCTAGCTCCGCGGGGGATGTTGATGATGCATTGAGAAGCTCTTCAAAATCCGAGGCCCATCGTTTGTTGACGCTGTCGATGTCGCTGATGATGTTACCATCCTTGTCCTTCCATAGGTTTGTCCTGGGTTGATATCCGTTCTTGATATTATTTATAAGTTTGTACGCCTGTCTAATGTTCTTACTGGCTAATCTTTGGTTTATTTGCTGCAACTGCTCGTCAAAATGTTTGCGTTTCTTACGTCTAATTAACCTATTAGATACTCGCCGAAGTTCGTTGTATCTTTCTTTCTTGGCTCGGGATGCGCGACCCCCTTGATGCTGTCTTTGAGCTCCTCCCAGAACTCGTGGATGCCTAGATTATTGATGTTATCAAGCATGGACGACAGTTTTTCTTCAAGTGCTGTAGTATACGCAGCCGCCGCCCGTGGCATCATCAATCAAATTGTCAACCTCGAAGATCTTGGCAGGGTTGATTCTCGTTAGGTGCACCGAAGAGATTCTGCACCGGTAGGTCGTCTTCATCAAATAGTGATCGGTGTCGCAGTTGGCTCCTCGATAGGATCGAACATCTAGGACATTAGAAGCCCATCTCTTGCTGATCAGTACGTGGTCGATCTGGTTCACGGTGTATTCATCTGGAGACTTCCAGGTCTGCTTATGGATTCGTCGATGAGCACTAATCATATCCCTAAATTCAATCATTCATTTTATATATTATTCATATTATATTATTTTGGGTTCAAAAATAAAACAAACAAAAAGCAGGCTTAACTGAATTTGGTCATTATAATTTAATTACATTATGTTTCTACATAGAGACACTTACACAAATAATAGTTAAAACAGGATGGAAAAGTTGAATGGCTGAGGGCATTTGGACAAAAAATCATCTTGAATTGATTCTCCTGAAAAGTTGCATTTTTTGAATTGTGCCACTATCAATATAAAACAGCGAATATGTAAATACATAAAACTTAATTCACAAAAAAACACGACCATTTCCTACCCACTTTGGCTATAGTTGTATAGTCTCCAAGTTCTTTGCTTGGAATAAGTAATATAATCAGGTTTACTTAATAACGTAATACATATACATATATGTATTCTTATACAATTGACGGATGGCGACGAGACGTTATCGGTCTATGCTAGATTTATAGCTACATACTCATATCATAAACTCAACATATTCATATAAACGTAGTAATGTAAATATCCCTTATGTAAATATACCTGTATCATGATAAAAAGTAAAAAAAATCCTCGTCGCTCATGGTAGCAATTTTAACGTATGCCATCATATGTAACGCCACATACAAATCTACATATGACGAGTAGTTTTCTATTGTAATTTTTAAGTATATGTACATACACGACACGGTAACGCCGGAAATTCATCATCATGACATGAGCCTCGTTCATGTCAAGGCGACGAAACCAACAACGAATAGGTATATCCATACTTGAAGAAAAACCGCCGATTGACTAAGAGTCTTAACACGTGCATACAAAGTCTGAACGTCTACATAGTCTCTTCATCGGTATTCACTTGCCACTTGGGTTCCAAACAATATCCCAATCCCAACTGGAGAGAGACAAAATTTACAAAAAAAAAAAACAAAATCCTGGAATACAGGTAACACCGCAGGTAAGATGAATAGAGCTGTATGTATATTAAAGGAGCTTATACGCCATTCTATTGTTAAGGAGACAATTCAATATACAGGCGGGTAGAATTCAAGAGATTAGCATACAAATGCTTGTATACGATGGATGTGAACAAGATTTTTGAATTGTCCTAATTTTTTAGGATCCGCTAACTTTGATAATCTTTTAGATATGAAAAATTGCATATTTAAAATAGGTTATGAATAAGGGCTAAAGAAGAGTTTAATAATAATAAAAGCTGGAAATAAAGTGTACAATTACCAAAGTTTTTGATAGGCAACATTTTTTTTTTAAACGCCCAAATTTCAATAGATCGTAAAAAATAATAGTTTTGGACGCAGAATAATGTAACAGGATCCGCAAAGGATTCCGGAAGTATTTTTGTAGCCAACCGCTTAAACGAATAATTAAGACTCTTAGCAATGAAGGGAGTTATGATTTGTATTTCAAATTGCTACTCATTTTCACCAAGCCGCTCCAGAAAATAATCGTTAAGTAATTAAATTTTAGGGCTTGCACAAACACAAACATAAAAGGTTTTACAGAAACTCTCAAAAAATGCATATTTAAAAACTTCTACGTCTATTGTTCCCTATTTTAATTGAAATTTTCTTTCTTAAATCATCATTCACCAAATATATGTCTTACGAAATACATATTATAAGTACAATCAGTTATTGTCAGTACAATCATTTCTAAATAAAATATCCCATAGTGCTCACATAAAGGTGAGAACCGGGAGATTATTATAAAGTCTTAATTTTCAGCGTTCGCATCATTTGTGAAAGCCTAAATTGAACCAACAAAGAGGAAACACTTATCAAGACAAAGCCTAAACCTCAACAAGAAATGTATTCAAGAAATGTTTTTGTGGTAATATCTCGTATACAAAACGGAAGTAAAGTAAAGAGTGTAACAATTTTATACGTTTGTCGAAAAAATATGCATAACCAATGACACTCAATATTTCCTCATTTTGTATGTAATATTTGTCATGTCTTCGAGCAATAAGCGACTAATTACTGTAGCGCTATAAACTTATAAGTTCAGGTAACTATCCACTCTTTTTAAACCACTTATAAGCGCCAATGCAGAGATGTAATTAGATATCTAATGATTATAATCACCGGTATCTTTAAAATAACTTGCGTTACCCATATACTGTTGTAGCTGCAACAACTTTTTTAATTCAGATAATTTCGATGAAATATGCGGGTTTTCATGAATGTATTGTTTTGAGTGAAAACTATAATCCTACAAAGTTACATGATGGCCCGTTTAAGAAAATTTAAATATAATACAACAACCTACATAGTGAGTGCGGATGAATGACATGTTAACGGGGAGAATGTTTTTACATGTCATTTTGCTTTTAAGCTACATTATATTGCTGAGAGCTATAACATGCGAATGTCTAAAATTCGGTCTTAAAAGGTTTTAGTTTTATGTAACACACAAGAGCGCATAACGCCACAATTAAAGTCACTACCACAATTCATTGCAAAAGATGCAGAGTCAATTCTAGTCAAATCGAATATGGTTGGACCTCGTTGGAATTATTTTTTTTAGAAAACCTAAAACTGTTTTTCGGCAGATATTTTTAGTTAGAGGCAGAGAAGGGTCATGTCATAGACACACTAATTTCACATGATCGTAAATTTAAGATCACGCAGATGTCTTGGCTAACTTGTCTACAATGACAACCAATGTTAGCCCGTTCAATTTCATATTCTGTTTTTTTTTGTCATAATATTGAACGAACATAAAATACAGACCACTGAAGCTTACATCCTCCCGCTCATGAGCCCAGATTCAGATGCCGTCGTAAAGTAAAGCGCAAAAAAAATATTTACTACACAAAACATTTTCTGGGCCTCTCCCTCAATTAAAATAAATGTGCCACTTGCTTGTATCTACCGGTTAAAATTGAAAAAAAGACAGTGATGATGGAGAAAGCAATTAACTGTGATGACAAGCTGTGAAACGAACCTGCATTGATTATTTTATTATTATTTAACCCTCCATGCAAGGCAATTGCGGTTACACAATCATGCACATTTACGGACGGAACGAAACGTATACACATACCGAACCGCGACTGAAAAACATTCGTAATAATTACATGATTTGCCGATTCTATTGAGATAATTTCAATTGACGCCGTGTTTCGAAACATACATATTTTTATCCTGAGAGGAGAGTTACTGAGCTTTAGGCTTAAAGTCAAAGATTGCACAGAGTGTTGTAGAGTACAGACTATAAGCTACATTGGCATGATCACATCAAAATGAGACGATCACGAAAACCCCATTTATCCATCAGAGTCTAAAGAGATGTTAAGCATAACTTTATGGCTACAATGACTATTTTTATACAAAGACTTGGAGGACTTACCTTTCTCAATCGCAAGACTTCTATCTCGGTAGAATCAAAGCTTCGACGTTTCGAAGAGTTCTGCAATGAAAAATATAGAAAAAAAGATTGTTACTAAAAACGCCGTACAATATATATACATTTAAAATCCACAGACAAGAAGACTTGTTTGTAACCATACCAGGCAAAATATTGACGCGGGCGCAGTTCGACCAGCAAATAGGTTAATAAACCATTGAATCTTATTGCTATATCAAACTAATGAGGTTTTACCAGAGGAAACCGAACAGATTAAAAGACGATTACGTAGATAGATACAAATATCTGGATGCTGCAAAAACGTACCAGAATAAAGGTATACGAATGTGTGGAAAGTGTTTTCTGAACAGCTAGAAAAAAGACTGCGGAATCTAGACAAAGTAGCTGGGACAGAGACAGGTCAGAATGTATTATTGGAGTCACTTCTGCGTGGTATTTAAAAATTCCCAAGATAGGCGAAATTGAAATTTAATTGCCGCATTAATTCGCAGATTTTGTCAAGAAATTAAACTTATTTTAAAAAAGGTGGTTATTTTTTATATAAGAGATTTTGTAGATAGAAAACAACTTGAACCAAATTTGGCTTTAATTTGTTGTGAAAACTACAATGACCATGAAGATTCTACACAATGACCACGTTTCCTCCCATACGATCTCTATTCTGGAGACTATATATAAATCTCTAATTTGTCATGGTCGCTTGAAATTCGATCTACGATTTTGATGATAGGGTCACTTTGCTAAGGCATGTAACGAAGATATTTGAACTCGAATTGAAGATTTTGAAAAATTGAGGCTCAATAAGAATAAAAAATGTTGCCTCTAATTGTTTGGAATGGAAAATGCGCACATATTAAAGACCCAAGCGAATATTAGTGAAACGAGAAGTCAAACTTAGCACGAGCTTACTGAAAAGAGTAAAATAAATATAACAGCGTAGTAAATTATACGTCTAAACGCATTACATTCGGTTTTTTCGTTGAAAGAGAATTGATATAGCAAAATTACTCGCAATTCTGTAAAAGTTACATTTAATTTTATTTCCAATTTTCGTTCGACTAAAATTAATTAAAAATTTTATTCAGTTTCTATACACGCACCATTTTGTTGGCCTGTTCTCCTTCACGACCCGACGCGACGACCCTATGGAAAACAGGACAATCTACGACAATTAATCATCCATACTTACGACTATGACTTTTTTATTTTTTGATGTGCTATTTTGATTTAAAGCTCATTCATTTGAGCACATTATACATATACATGGATTTTTACAAAATCCATTCAACATCACGAATAAAATCATGGTCGAAAATTATCTTAGTAGGTTAAGAGGTTTACATATAAAATATATATAAGCGCCATTAAACTGGCAAGACATAAACACACTCGTAACATAATAAAAAATGATTGAAGACTTGGCTTTATCGGTACACAAGTAATGCACCTATCTGGGAATCGCATTCTCTGTGCGTTATTTATATAATACAAAGAACTGCAATATCTGCGCATACTGTGAAAATTTATTTAAATGAAACATTTTGGAATCTCTCCAAAATGGAACACTTCATTTTAACAGCAAAAAGGAAGATGTGCTCATTATTCAGGTACGTCGACACAAGAATTTTTAATAGACAAAAGTGAGAACTAAAATAAGTTTATCAAAAATATATGAATGGCAAAAGCCAATGGCATTCATGCTAGAAGTAATTGTAATAGTGTATTTGAAAGTATTCTTTTTGGAAGCCAATCATTCATTATATTGTCAGCATTAGAGATAGAATGTCCGAAAAAATTAAAAGAGTTCCACTTACGAATTCTGAGTGTGATGCCGTTATCTTATTCCAGCTTATTTATTTATTCAGTTCCAAACACTCACACACACTATGAATCTCTATATCATTCGTTCCCAACCTTTTAGCACCACGACCCAATACGTAGCTCAAAATTTATAAGTGGAGAGCTCGTCATTCCCTCCCCTATGAATCTTTTCTTACATCTATATTATATTTAAATACGATACCTATACAGGGTGTCCGGACACTGCCGCATTAACGCACCGTATTATGATTCCTCAGTTGATTTCCAGCAAAAAACGTGACTTCAGCGGATTGGTCTACACCTCCTTCCTTTTTGAATATCGAATTTAATATCTTTCAAATTTACAATTCGTTTTGTTTATTTGCGAGCCGAGCGGAGTTTTGCATAAATATTATACCATTAGTGCATTCTCCATCTCCATTATTTTTGTAAATAAGCTCTTGATCATTAAAAATAGCTAATTTGGCGAATAGTCTTGCCTGCCCTACTTCTGTTCGCATTTCGAAGACAATATGGACTTTATAAGGGATTTCGATATAGTCTCAGCAAGAATACCGAATTGGTCATTGTTTTTTTATCTGAAGAACAACTTTTGTGAGCATGGGTATAGGAATTCAGCAAGACTAATGTATGATGTGTCACCCTCATGCCTACTTTTGTCAATTGAAATCGGTTTGAAATATTTGTGAAATACATATGTAAGTAGTAATTTTACAAGCAAAAGGTTAATCTTGAACATCGAGTCGCGTAAACGATACATCTCATTGTCATTATATCGACCTAATGATCACTAAAACGTGCGAGCCACCATCATTTATTATAATTTTGACGAAAGGTTTAGCGAGCCCCATATACGAAGCGCGTTCGGAAAATAACTTACGTAAGTCCGAAAGAAAATCTTCGTTTTTTAGAAATGTTGGAGTTTTTCATCGTTGCTAGAATGAGTCGTTTAAATTTGTGTATCAAAAGGCTGATAGTTTTTAACGTAGCAGTCTCTCTTGATTACCGTAACTCCTAGTGGAGCATGGTGCGTTTATGACTACCGTGTGTAGTCATCAACGTTTCAAAGACAACTGAATTCGGAGTGTGATATAGTTGTCAGCCATACCACTTCCTAGTCGCATTGTTAGTTTATTATTCTGATAAGAATATTTCTTATCATCTTCTTCTGAATAATAAACTTGCGACGAGTCGTGCCGAGCTTGGAAACTCGTTTCTCTATGAGTGTCTATTTCACAGAGTGGCGACCGAACGATCACGGCCACAGAGCACGACAACGTAGCAGTACACGGTTGTAAATTTTGGTGTAACCCGGGAGTAAATTTTATAAATAAAAATAGTATAACTCCTATCTATTCCAAAACTTGAATCAAAATTGACCCATTTCAACTTATAATTTTAGTTTATTCGAAAATTATATTAATTATATCCGCTACAGAATAAAACTATCCAAATACCCTTTTCATATTATACATATACACCGTTCGGGATAGAATAAATTGCATTGAATGTTGTTATAACATAAAAGGGTAGAATCAATCCTACTATGTTATCAAATCTACACTATCAACGCAAGAAACCCATTCAACCTAGAAATCTATTGATTTGTAGTCTGTCTGGTTCAGTGAGCAGCGCGCTTGCCTACAAATCATAGGATTGTGGATTCTAAGCCGACTGCACTCGTATTACAATTTTTATTTTTTCTAACGGTTTGTAGAAATCTGCTTATCAATTTTATACTATTGAAGATTAAAAATTTTATCAAGTATACTTATACTTTTGATAAACTCCGTGAGTATCGTTTTGATAAAGTTTTTTTATGTTTTATTAACTTCTTGCAAAATCTGTAAAATTTCAGTTGCTTAATTCCCAGACAAATAGAAAAGTTTCATAATTTTTGAAAATACACCAAACAAGTCGTATTCAATCAATCGAATCACCAAAACTCTCTCTCGATTACCGGCGTAACTCCTAGATGTTGAAGGTGATCGAACAATTTCCATCTGATACCTTTGTTACGATGTAATTAGAGTGCGAAGCCGAGTACATCACTAATGGCAACAAGGAAGAGAATAGGTGACAAAATGCAGCCTTGCCTCACTCCACTGTGCACCTCAAAAGGATCTGAAAGCTTGCCCTTATGCAGGACGTGACATTGGGCTCCATTGTAGGATTCCTTGATGATGGAGATTATCTTATCTGGGATATTTCCTCTCCGTAAGGCATTCTAGATGTAGAGACGATCAACGCTATCAAAGGCTTTCTCAAAATCGATGAACATGAGATGTAATGGGGATCTCCATTCCGCGGATTGCTCGATGATAATACGGAGGGTGTTAATGTGGTCGCTACAGGAAAACCCTTCGCGAAAGCTAGCTTGTTCATCATTCAATGTGTCATCGATTTTGTCCTTGATTCGTCCTAAAACAATCTTAGCCATCAGCTTGGAAACAGCAGGAAGTAGGCAGATCCCACGCCAATTATTGCAATTCTTCAGGTCACCTTTCTTCGGAATCTTAATAATTACGCCCTTTTTCCACTCACTGGGAAGAGTTTCGGTTTCCCAACACTCTTGGATTAAGGGAAGGAGAATATCCGCTGAAGCGATAATATCCGCTTTCAAGAATTCAGACGGAATTCCATCAATCCCAGGGGCTTTACCGGCGTCCATTGATTTAATAGCGTCTATTAGTTCCTTTTTGGATGGTGAACCAGAACTAATGCCGTCTATTCGAGGGACGTCTTCTGCTGGCAATAAAGATGTACTTGCAGGCCCGAAGGTGTTATTAAGGACCTCTAAAAAGTGTTCTCTCCATCTTTGCAGCTGTTGTTCTTCGGTAACGAGCAGAACACCTTTCTGCACTTAAGGGATTAAAACTGTTAGAAATAACGAAGCTAGAATAAAATGATGTAAGAAAGAAATGATCTTTAGAATCGTACAAGCACCTCTTTTGGATGAAGTTGGAGAAAATTGAGATGGAAAAACATATTGTTTTTGGATCAAATCACAAAAATTTGGCTTTGAAGTTCTGTAAAAACCAAACCTCATATCCGATTTTAGTGCCGCTATTTTTATTTTTTAGGTAAATTTGTTGGCTGTTATAATCATCTTTGTTTGCTATTCTAGCTTTTGAGATATTGAAGTTTTAGTCGTACAAGAAAAATCTTCAAATGCCTGTGGCAGCTAAAGGGTTAAGCTAAGGGAGTATGTTCGGTACAACTTTTTTGCTGGAAATCACATGAGGAATCACAATCCGGTGCGTTTATGCGACAGTTTCCGGACACCCTGTAGAACGGAACGATAAGTTAAGATTTTCACAATTAGTTAATCATTTATTGTTTTTAGGATAAATGTTTTATCCTAAAAACAATAAACCGCTTGTCTACACCTAATGAAGAAACCTAGTTTATTACGATTTAGATAAAGTCGTGGAACAGTAATAACTGTGAGATCGAAACAAAGGTACAACGACAATCGTGATTCGGCTAACCTAATAGATTTTTTATGGTTGTTGGTATCGACATCCACCATACACACACGACTCATAACAGATAGTACACGAAACAATAACAATGATAAGAGGTCATAAGGTAATTAGACAGGGGGTGTGTCAGTTGTGATAAGTGATAATTATACACCAAAACAAATCTTTGTTTGTTGTTTGACTACTATGAGTACTGCATAAACAAGTTAATTGTATAATGATACCCTTATTTGCTGCACTACTAAAATATCTAAAAATCGGTTTTGTGTCATCATAGAACATATTTTAGTAAGAAAGCATTATTCAGGATTTTGAGTGTTATTTATATGAGATTTATATTTGAATACTGAACGTAGTGGCCTGCTACGAAAAAAAGTATGAAAAAAATTTTAGTCACCTCTTTTTACTGTTATACGCAATCAAAAGATAGTCGAAAAAATGGATGCCTCATTGTAATAGTTCACGTACTGTAACTGTACACAGTGACTCCTCGACTTACATAAGCATTTTGTTCGAAGGGTCTATATGTAAGTCGATATTTTAAGTAACTTGAAATGTTCTTAAACGCATACTATTGATATTTTAAATGCACAAAAAGTTGACATAAATATATGAATTTCAGACTTAAAATTAACATTTGCAACAACTTATTTGAATTTTTCAAAACACCTGGGATTTTCTCTATACAGAGATTCATTGTACACTGAAAAAAAAATCATCATAATATTAATGAACTAGGAACATAGACTTTTTTCATTACCATGATGAATTAGTTCATAGTAAATAAACCTTCTCTTCCTTAAAATAATACAGAGTTCATCTATTTTACGAAACACCGGTCGTTAGTATCACGATTCACGAAAACAAAATTTCAACTTAATGTAAAGCGATCATTAACACAATGAACTTCCAGTAGAAACTTATGCATTGTACATTCCGGCTATGAACCCATACATTAGCCGCGTGCTGCGATAGTAGCTAAAACAAAATAATTGATGATATTGTTCATTAATTACATGACATCGATCATAATAGTAGTACATATTGATGTCACTATCACTTTATGTATATTTTTTAAACCTTCGTCACGTATAGTCTGCGTGGTGTAGTAGGTAGGCCGTCTGTCTTCAAAACATAGGGCCCCGGGATCGATTCCCACTGTAGGTAGGTAGGTAATTTTTGATGGCTTTTCAGAGCAGATGTAAAATGTAAAATGAATGTCGTCAACACTTATGAAGCTGGATGCCGGCCTGCGCCAGTTTTTTTTTTTTAATTTATGAACTCAGTAATTATATCAATGAACAAGTTGTTAATTTTATGAATTAGTTCATAGTTTTAATGAAATTTTTGTTCGTTGTTTTCATAAAATCAGATTCATTAGACTAATGAAAGCCGTGTTCGGTGGGATATCGATGTAAATATTCATTACTTTAATGAAAAAATTCATTGCTTCAGGGTACCTTGTTTTCAGTGTAAGTGGATCATCCCAGGACTATTCATATGTTTACGTAATTCCGCCTGACGTATGTCGGGGAGTCACTGTAAATATTAATATTTCTCAAATTTTCTTTTTAACTATAACGGCAACAAAATGCTCTATTGCAGCCCAACCCAAAAAGTTACTCTTTTAGTTTTATAATAGAGAACCGAGAGATAAGAATTGTTGATTCGTCAAAATTAAAAAAAGAATGTACTGTAAATATTGCACCAGGGTTTTGCGACAACTAATTTTAAAAGATAGCGATTACGATATCACATTAACTTCATTATTCCTAATTTTAGCCAGAATATTTTTTCGAGGGCCAGATTCTATGGTTTTTAGCTAAATAATTACAACACTGAAAATGTAAAAAAGACCCTGCATATCCGTGAAGTTTCAGTTTTTTTGAAAAGTGACGGTTTTTAACCAAATTGGAAGTTTATGAACCTCCAGAGGTCTATTAAGATTTTAAGTACAGTAGAGCCCCGAAAATCCGGATATTCGATAATTCGGATTCAGTTTTAAGATAGCCCAAATTTTCTTTGATTTTGAAAAATCTGAGAGCTTTATGAAGATTTTTCTATCATACTGCCCCTAGATTTAAGGAAACCGCTATTTCGATCATAAAATATACTATTTTGGTTAAAAACAATTGTATTTTTAGCAATTTTTGCATGACGACTGTCTACCGGAGAGTTAATAGGTGCATTTTTAAAATCCGAATAATTTGATAATCCGGATGGGGTCCAGTCCCAATCAATCCGATTTATAGGTATTGTAATTATCTAAAACTTTTGTTTTTATTGTAAAAATGTACCCACTGCATTGACATCAATACTGGGCTTTGACAAAAGAACTTGTATGGGACAACAGTATAGTATGCACATACTTAGCTTTTAATGTGGACAGTAAGTAGTTTCGTCAGAGTTTATGACGAATAATTTGTAGTACAGATGTTTGCGGTCAGTTTTGTTAGTGTTGTAAATTGAACGACATATTGAACCCAAGTCCAGCCCTGTAAATATATCACATATCTATCTCTTTCATACTTCTATCATATAAATGAATTCTAAGCTGTACATATAACTTAAGTTTTTAGTTTCAATAAAGAACTCAAACCAACAGGTTATGGGCCCAGCACGCTTCCACTGCGCCACTCTGCTATCGATTCAGGGGAAGGTGCATGCCAAGATGAAACGATATCAGATCAACGACTTCCAAGCGACGATGATGACGATGGACCGTTCCAAGAAACCGTCGAGTTAGTTTCGTCAAGTTCTGCCAATGAAGTCGATACTGAGGAGTATATTGAAGGCCAAAGTGGATCATCCGAGTGCGATATTGAGGGCCAAAATGGATCATCCGAGTGCGATGCTGATGTCGAAATCCGTCGATCTGAGCGACTTGCAAACAAGCAGCTGACGTCGTACAACTTCTGCGCTATGAAATTAATCGATAATGATCCCGAAACGTTTGAAGAAGCAGTTTCGTCAGCGAACAAGGACGAATGGGACGATGCTATGAAAAACGAGATAGACAGTCTTACCAAGAATGAAACTTGGATGTTGGTTAATCTCCCGGCTGGTAAAAGGACTGTCAAATCAAAATGGGTATACAAGACAAAGTACGATGAGGATGGTCGTTTGACATGCAGGAAAGCTAGACTGGTCGCGAAGGGCTACTCGCAACAAAAGGGTATAGATTATACCGAAACATTTGCGCCTGTGGTAAGATATGAGTCCATAAGATTTTTAATAGCGCTTGCTGTGAAATATAATATGGAGATATACCAGATGGATGCAGTATGCGCATATTTAAATGGCGCACTTAGCGAAGAAGTCTACATGGACCAACCCAAAGGCTTCAACGACGGCTCTGGAAAAGTCTGCAAACTGCAAAAATCTATATATGGCCTCAAGCAGTCGGGCCGTGTTTGGAACCAAACATTAAACGATGAATTGCTAAAATTTAACCTGATCAGGAGCGAAGTGGACCAATGTATTTATTATAACTGCACTGACGATACAATGCTATACATCGCAAATTATGTGGACGATGTCCTCATATTTTCGAACAGCGTGAGTAAAGTCGACGAAATTAAAAGAAAGCTAGAATCAAGATTTAAAATGAAGGATTTGGGCAAAGCATCGTCTGTGTTAGGCATGCGCATATCTCACAACGAAAGCGAAGTGAAAATAGACCAGTCAAAGTATATATCCACAGTACTTCAGCGGTTTGGGATGGCTGACTGTAATCCAGTCGCGACACCAATGGATTGCAATCAGAAAGTTTCGAAAGAAATGTCGCCTAAAAATGACGCGGAAAGGCAATATATGTGTAATGTGCCGTACATGCAGGCAATTGGATGCCTACTCTTCGCAGCCCAAATTACAAGACCAGACATATGCTACGAAAGTATCAGTCAGTATCTGTGGCGCCAAGTTTTGATAATGTAATGACATCTCATTAATATTGGCCTCAAAAGATTGAATCTGCAATCCTTTTTTGCAAAAACGTAACGGTTCTCCAGGTATTAAGTGTTAAAGTTTGGCATTTATATTTATATGGGGTAGTCCTGTTTTTTATTTTTTTATTTCATATATGTATTTTGGACTCAGTTTCGTGTGAATCAATAGCAGCGCATCGAAAATAGCAAATGATTTTAATTGATCTCGCTCTCTATCAAATTTGAGAATTTTTGGTAGCAAATATATTTTGGCATTCCATATTACCAAACTTTGATCCAATGGGAAAAAATACTAGTCTAGTAGCGGGACTGATTAAAATTAAAACGTAAATTTGATTGCATCAAACACTTTCCACAATCAGAAATTTGGGAATACCATACCTCCTCCACTATCAAAGTAAAGAAAAGTCAAACATTGTCATTTAATATTTTGTCCGAATGTTTCGATGAAGGAAAGATCTAGGTCAATTCTCAACAACAAATCAAGGGGTTCCCTTACCAAGAAGTAGTGTAAAAATTACACCAATCAAACGAGAAAAAATAAGTGCAGAATATAGGACTCAAGAAACATACCTAACCATACGTATAAAAAATGAATAAGTGCGTCAATATCATATGGCTAAACCGGCCAATCGAAAACCAACATAAGAGTAGGCGAAGGCGACAATAAATCTCGAGAACAAAACCACATGTTACAAAAAGAACTCGATTTACGAGCAGGTGTTCGTCTTAATAGACGGCCACTGGCCAGGAGGGCCGCCTTTAGGTGAAATGGCGCCCGGGGCGAACTTGAGGGAAGCGCCCCTTATAGTTTACGAAAAAAATGCAAAAAAGTAAAATTAATTAACATAAGTAATTACGTAATACTACATTATATATATGTATGTCAAAGCGGACTATTTTAGTTTTGAATTGAGCGCGCTGTGTAGTTTCGTGTGGCAGCCCTTGTGTAGTGGGATTCTGTGGCCAGACTTAGTTCGTGTGGTAGCCCTCCTTTTATGGAATGGATGATAAATGAAACGGCACGGGTGTGTGCTGTGAGAACAGTCTGTGAGTGGGCCAGTCGCACTGTATCGTCCATTTTGAGCTGTTTGGTTGCGACTTGTCCGGTCTTGTGACGTGTACATATTATCATGGCCGACGAGGCTGAGGCTACGGAGTTAACTCCAACATATATATGCTACCACTCCTGGTAGTCCAATGTTGAAAATGCGGACTTCGCTTCCGACGAATGCTAAACGCCTTATTTGTGCTTTTTTTTAGCAAACTAGCTACCTCCTTTTGATTTCTTCTCTGGTTTTCTCTTAGTTAATTTTAGGGAAAAGTGTCTGTTCTGACTGTCAAGTGGAACTGACATTTCGGTACATTACGCTTTCAGGTCCCCAAGGGAAATTTCTGATGTTTCCGATATTTTCCGCTATGTGTCCACTATATGGCGGACGGTAAGATAAGTTTCGCTAGTGTCGATAAGAAGAACAAGAAAAATTTCCCTTGGGGACCTGAAAGCGTAATATACCGACATTTCTTCTATTTCCGTTGATTTAGTTTTCGCGACAGCTTCTAAAAACTGAAGGCCTAGAATTTTCGGCCATTGTGCTGGATCACGATTCAAGTTCGGTATGGTAAGATCGTTCAAGTTACGAGACACGAAGCGACGAAATCAGTAGGGCGGCTAGAACCGTACTAATTTCATCGCCTCCAATCTCATTGAAGCAACTTGAACGTTCTTTGGAAATATTTTTCTCCATTGGCCCGCCGTTGAAACTATCCCCTTTAACTGTTTGGCTTCCATCTTCTAAACTTCAATTTGAGTCTATTTTTTTTATTAATTGAATGGAATTTCTCCATACTTCGCGACTGTTTTTTTAATCGGAATCAGCCGCAGGTTTTCTTTTCTAATTAGTAGCTCCTGAAAGCTCCTGAAAGACGACAGTAGTAATTTTCCATTCCATTCGATTTTAAAATTTTTCACATTGGTAATCATTTTCCAGAGTACACTGCTATCTTCAATTGTTGAATTGACGAAGAAGGTGAATTGGGGAAAATTGGACCCCCATACTCTGGTCCATGTAAAAACGCACTTGCCATGGTTCTTAATATGGTTGAATTTTATGCTAACGATTTGAGTCAGTATCGATTTTACGTTTAGTCCAAATATTTCCAACATCAATTTTTTTCATTTTGTAATTTCTACAGTGGTTTGAAAAGGTTTTGTTGGGGAAACCTGGCTACTTTGCATTTCTACAGGTTACACTATGTATGTAGGTACCGACCACCGTTTCGTTTTTGAACCACCAACATTTAAATGTTCATTAAGTAAATAATTTAAAAAAATATCTTTGTCAACTTTTCTATTTTTCAAGTAGTTTTCGCAAATTTAATTGAGCGAGAAAAGACACTTTATATCCTAAAATGTAATACATACCTACATTTTAACAAAAATTAAAAAAAAATTCTACACACATAAATATTAATAAACAAAAGTCCAAGAAAGCCAAAAACATAAACATGATCCTGAAATTGATATACTTATTTTAATATTGATAATGGTGGTGCCAAAACGATTGTGCTTATTAGAATTATTCCTTTTTCTTAATTAAAGGTACATGTATCTTTGGAACGCAGTCAATTCCTCAAGTGGAAACTGGAAATCTGATATTATGAGTTCCCAACAAAATTCTTTCCTGGTTTCTATAAAGAAACATGTCAATGGCGACTCGTGGCATCCTAAATTGGGGGTACACTACTGATGCAAACAAGTGCAATTGATTCTTCCAAAATATGTAAAGAACTAACCTCATTAACCCATTTTGTATTTTTTAATTTTTTTTTAATTGAAGAATGTTGTTTTTGGCTTCGTAGCTTTTCGTCTGTTTTTATATAGAGATTTTGTGGTTAATATTACTTAATCTTAGGCCAATGAAAATATTGCCATTGGGCCAATTTTAAAACTTCAAAAGAATCACTTAACAAATAGAAAACATTACAACTTAAAAAAAAATATATAGAATGTGAATCACGGTTGTTTATACCCTATACCCACAAGATGGTATTGGGTATATTGTTTTTGTTACGCCGATATTATGTAACACATCAAAGGAGCCACCGGAGGTATGGCAAAGTATATATATAAATGATCAGGGTCGGTCCCTGAATCGAATAAGCCATGTCTGTCTGTCTGTCCGTGTGTCTGTCTGTTAGCACGATAACTCCCGAATTAATAAAGCTAGCGGTTTGAAATTTTGGGCAAATGTTTGTTCTGCTAAAATCTTGGACGGTATTGAAAATGGGCCAAAGCGGACCACGGGTTCCCCTACCTCACATACAAACTACCCCTCGTTGAAATTTTAATTCGATAGAATATCGCTGTCGATTTGAAACTTTTATTAATGTCTCATTCTCACATATACTTTGAGTTGATCAAAAGTGGAGTAGGTCTGACTACCCCTACCCCTACTTCCCCTACAAAGTTATATTCAGCCATATCTTTTGATAGAATGTCACGAAATACTTCAAATTAGTATCAAATGGTAGCCGTTGGATGCCTTTATAAGGTAAGTAATAAAGATGTGTCAGGTCCGACCCATCTAGCCCTCCCTCCCCCACAAAAAAATATTAAATTGAATATTTTGGGTTTTGCGTGCCTTCTAGGTCTGTACATGGGTATAGGGAATTTATCATTGATCGAATTTTAGATGATAAACTAAATGTCTTGAAGACGATCACATAATGCAACAAATTTGAATTAATATCTCATTTCTGCTAATGATTACCGATAGAAACGGTTTTTTACTATGGATAATAACACGACCTCCACAAATCCTAAATCCCCTCATATCCCCGTAATTATACATCAAAAATTATTTTTTTTAAGGACTTGTAATTAGAGGAGTTTTCTAAAGAGTACATACTAAGGATATAGCTCTAGAAATTTATGCAATTCTTCCACTGTTCGTATGTGTGATTGGTTGTGTACTATAGCATGCATTAATATATTCTGACATACCCAATTCAACAGTTAAAAATAAAATTTCTTAAGCAACAATCAAATTTAAAAAAATAAATTAAAAGTACGGGTCTCGGCGCCCCTAAACCTAGCGCCCGGGCGACCGCCCCACTTTAAAGCCGGCCCTGCTGGCCAGTGCAAAGTGCACTGTCCACCTACGTCCTACGGTCTACGATTCAGTATTGCTTATAAACGGATTAAAGAAAACGAAGACTGACCTTTATCTTGTTTGCGGCGCTGGCACCGTTTCGAATATTCCGCAAAACTGCAATGTTGTTCCCATTTGTCGACACCTGACCATTACCAATGACCGCCGGCAATGAGGGCGGCTCACTAAGCGGCAACGGAGGTGGACAGTCCAGATCGAAATCATCGGCATCCGAGTAGGTGTTGATATCCTTGCCGGGCGCCATAATTGGCGGTATTTCGCGTATCGTTGCGCTGCGCGTTAAGCCGAAATTGATACCAAAATCCAAGGACTTTGTTTGTTGGGAGTGCATCGATAGAGAGCGGGCGAACGAACTCTTGAAATACTGACACGGTGATCCCAAGTCGAATTCCGGTGGATTTAGTGGTGGACCGTCCGGTTGTTCTTGGAGATTTCGTCCTTTTTGGTTGAATTGAGATGACTTCATGGACGGTGAGGATTGGGGCTTGGCCCCTTTTTTCGGTATGCGGACTTCGTTGCTTTGAAGACGCGATTCCATATTTTAGGCAAAATTCACTTTTTCAACGTCACACTATTTTCAACACTGAATTTTTTTTATATATTCACAAAATAGCACTGAGTTGTTTACTATGCACTATTTCTAAAAAATATTCACTTCTGAAAATTTATTTTGAATTATTTCATATTTGCACAAACTTATCGTACACTTCAAGTACTCCAGTAAACAATTGACGTTCAAAAAACTGACACCCGCACTTATTTAATAAACCACGAAACTATTGAATGCCGGCGCCAAGGAAATGCTCTTTGACGAATTGTCAACCAAATGCACTCCCGAACACCGCGAAAAAGATCGCGGTAAAACACACGCGGACGCGACACGCACTACACACGACTTGCAGCTACGAACGTTGAACTGGAATTGAGCTACACACAGAAATCGCCGCAACTACCAGCAAGAGAGAAGTTTTCCGTTTGATTTTCCAGTACAAGAGTTACCGCTTGTGTAAGTACCGCTCGAAGTTCGTTCCCTTGTACCAGAGTATCTTTTCATTTGAAAATCTTTGTGAATTCGTTTCCACAGTATGACAACTCTCCCCGACGCCTACTCTACATGATAATGTACTCTCAGAACACGTGCTTCGTTGCAGCAGCAGCATGTTCTTTTGTGTAGTGGCATCGCTCATCGGCGGCATCTTACCTGGTTTCCCGGCAAATTTCCAAAGAGAGAAGGTATACCATCTGTGCTGTGATGAGAGAAATTGTTGACTGGAATGGATTGTACAATTGTACCAATTACCAATTATGGACTGTAACTGTTTAAAATTTGAACGAGCGAACGCCGATCTTTTCAAAAAAGATTATTTATTAGAAAAAAAAAACACAACAATTGACGAACTTGGCAATGGACGCTTTAATTAGCAGTGGTAAGTAAAAAAATGTTTTTTCTATATTTTGCAACAGTGGCGCAACCGTATATGTATGTATTCGTTAATTTTTAAAAACTTAATCATGTATGTTATCTGAAAAAAATCGAGGACAATAGTTTGGCGCAATTTTGCCCTTTTTTGCTCTATTAGACAGTTTTGGAAATGGGTCTTCAAATTTTTCAAATGGTCAAATGCAATGTAATGTTACCAATGAAGAAGAAAAAGAAGGAAACGAAATATCTGAAAATAAAGGGGACAATTTGATTTTTTTTATAGCTAGCAGTGGCGTAGGAAATTTAGTGTTTGGGGCTGGTATGGTTTAATACTTTTTGGCTTTTTCATTGGTTGGAGTATTCAACCGCAATGCACTGGAATACACAGTATTTAAAATTTTGTATTTAAACGAATTTATACCACGCAACGCTTTGCAATCCCATTTAAATGTACTTTTTGCAATAGTGTAAATTGTGATGCTGTTGGTATAAAGTTATGCAACAGGAAGCAAGCATCTATTAATTTTGAAATTTCGTACTCATTGCCCCCATTTTTCCAACGCCCCTACTACGAAGTTACAGCACTAAGCTGCGCATGTGCATGATTTCGTTTACTTATTAATTTTCCATATAAAATTCGTATGAGAAATGTCATCTTGTAGCTTCGATCAAGTTACCATAGAAAATATTTTGGTCCCGAAAAAAAGTGGCATATCCAGTGTATTTTGCGGTTATTTGCATTTCCTTTTTAGATTTTCTTATTCATTGAATGTACTAGAAATTCAATGCAGGCACTACTCGAAAGTTCCCGAACGAGATTACTAAACAACAATTTTTGCATGTAGGGCTTTTGGCGTGACGGAATTCGTTTCCGTTTTACAAGATTACGTACGAATAGAGTCCTCTTAGCGCCCCACCACCCCTATCGCCTGAAGAGACTAAGCTACCGAGAGCCACAAGAGTGGGCTGCGGTGGTGCGCCTCGCGATGTAGACCACCTGTTCCGATGGGGATGAATAGACCTCGCGAGTGAAATTTTTGTCCACTGCGATTTTCCCAATGGAAATGTATACTTACTATCGTGAACTATGTGGCAAATGCTGGGGAATCGGAATTTCAGAAGCTATCACCCGAAAACGTTTCACTTCATCGTTGAAAATATCTTATGACCGGGGAATCGAAAAATAATAGGTACGTTTTATTGAGTTTATCCCGTGCAGGTTTGGGCAGAACTTCATATAAAAAAAATGACACTTACCCAGGTAAAGTTAACCCGTGCAACTACCCTACACGGGATAGAGCTCAAATGTAGATGGCGGACGCATAGGGGAAATATGAGGGAATTTGTTTTTTCAAACCAAATGTGAGAGTTTTTCTAATCACGAGAAAAGATTTTGCAAAGAAATAATCATCTTTTGTGACAAAATCCACCACATCTAGAAAATAAGCCGACGAAAGCGAGTAAAAGATGCACAAAAACTGTCAAATGTCAGCTGTTTGGTCTTAACCGGGATGTTACCCGCGATCGTTTTTTTCGAGTCAGATTTACCCTCGATGCGAAAAAAACGTCGCTAATATGTTAAATGGCCGTGGAAAATTACGGAACCGTTTTCGAATTGATGCTTATGGAGTTTCCCAACAATTCATACATATTTCACGACAATAAGTATACATTTTCATTGAGAAAATCGCAGCGGACAAAAATTTCACTCGCGAGGTATATCCATCTTAAGGCCTGAATAGACCTCGGGCGGAATGAAAATGAAATTTTTGTCCGCTGCGATTTTCTCAATGAAAATGCATGCTTACTGTCGTGAAAAATGTCGGAAATTATGGGGAATTCCATAAGCTACAATCCGAATATGGTTCCAAAATTTTTCTCGGCCATTTTATGTATTATTTTTCGATTCTTCGGTCATTAGATATTTTCCACGGTGAAATGACCGGGGAATCGAAAAACAATACATAAAATGGCCGAGAAAAATTTTGAAACCATATTCGGATTGTAGCTTATGGAATTCCCCATCATTTCCGACATGTTCCACGACAGTAAGCATGCATTTTCATTGAGAAAATCGCAGCGAACAAACATTTCATTTTCATTCCGCCCGATGTCTGTTCAGACCTTTTGGCAAGAACTACGACGAAACGCGAGCCGCGAC
Organism: Microchrysa polita; assembly: GCA_949715475.1. Lineage (NCBI taxonomy): Eukaryota > Metazoa > Arthropoda > Insecta > Diptera > Stratiomyidae > Microchrysa > Microchrysa polita. Next base: position 63,793,754 of record OX454416.1, read on the forward strand.
TACGTCCAAGACCAAAACCATTTCAAAAATTTCACTGACAGCCCGGAATTGTCAATTTGAAAGCTCGAATATTTAGACTAGTAAATGACAGTTTCATTTAACTTTCATTGATTGGACATTTCATTGATTTAGACTAGTAAATGACATAGTTTCATTTAACTTTCATTGATTGGACATTGCACTGTAGAATTTAGACCAAAAAATTTTACCCAGATGTTAGGACACTTTTTAATTGGTTGAAGCGTATTCCATATTCTAATGAGTGCCTGAAATCAAAATTTTTCACTATTCATCGAAATTTTACATACAATGCTGGATTGTCGCGCCTGTTATTTTTATGGGCGATATCTATTAGCACAATGTTGGCGACCACGCGACCGTCATCGCTAATTGCTCGACTTTTCACCGTAAAATTGCCCATAAAACCACTATTATAACAAGAGTGAATGTTTTTCATTGTGATTATTAAAAATCGCAGTGATCTTAAAGCTCCCCATATACTGTCCAACAATCGATCTGACGCCCGTACAGCACATACACTATGCTATAAATGGCGCTAATATGACAATTGCCATTAAATCTGACGAATTTCTGATAGTGACATTAAACAACTCGCTAACTATAGTAACATTTGAAAATCTGGTTTAAATATTCAAAAAGTTTACCGAGATGTTGGAACCACTTTTTGATGACATTTTCATATTGTATGGGCATTCCATTCTCCTAGAAATTCAATGAAGAAAACTAGCACTAAAATGTAACCAAGCCACTCACGAATTTTCGCTTTATACGTTTTGAGGTTGGTCATTGAGTAAAGAACTAAATGAGAGGCACACAGAAGCGACTCATGGCATAATTTGTCATGTAAGCTGTGAGCTGTGGATCATAATAACCATAGTAGAGACCTTTTGTTTTTATACCCTTCGCTCATAGTGAAAGGGTATATTAACTTTGTCATGAAGTTTGTAACGCATTGAAGGAGGCTTCTCCGACCATATAAAAAGTATACATATATGATCAGCATGACTTGGGGAGTCGATTGGGCGATGTCCGTCTGTCTGTCTGTCTGTCCGTCTGTCCGTCTGTTGCAGTGCGTTTTTCTCGGCGCTATAAAAGCTAGAGAGCTGAAATTTGGTACGCATGCTTATTATTGTTGCAGGCTGCTTGTATGTTTGAATCGCTTAAATCGGAAAAGGGGGTCATGGGGCTACCATACAAACTTAACCCCCCATTTAGGTTCTTCTGAGAAAAACTTTTTTATTTGTGTACCAATTTCAACCTAACTTCGCTCAAATGTGTTCCTATTGATAACACACAACATATGTAAAAATGGATCAAATCCGACCATGGGGTCATGGGGCTGCCATACAAAGTTAGCTCCCCAAATTAAGTTCTTCTAAGATAAACTTTTTTGTTTATGAACTAATCTGAACCAAACATCACAGAAATGTTCTTCTGTTAATACTACAAAACATATGTAAAAATGGGTGGAATTGGACTGTGGGATCATGGGGCTGCCATACAAACCCAATCAACCAATTGGGTTTTAAGAAACATCCTTTTTGTACCTATTGCAGAAAACCTTGTATTCATATATCTTTATCGAAACAACCGGAAATGCAAAAATAAAAGAAAACGTATTGGCGGACCATTCCCGTATGTTTGATTCACCTAAATTGGATCACTGGGTCATGGGGCTGCCATACAAACCTAGCCCCCCAATTTGAGTTCTTCTAAGAAAAACATTTTTATTTGTGTACCAATTTCAACCAAATTTCACACAAATGTGTTTCTCAAGATAACACAAAATATATGCTAGAATGGATCAAATCGGACCATGGGGTCATGGGGCTGCCATACAAAACCCAACCCCCCATATTGGTTCTTCTAAGAAACATTTCTTTACACCAATTTCACAAAACCTGGAATTAATGTGTCTTTATCAAAGCAACTAAAAAGTTTAAAACGAATGGAATCGTACTGTGGGGTCATGCTCCGGCAACCCCAATAAAATTTTCCGAGTAAATATTTTTATTTGCCCACTTATTTCAACCAAGCCCAAAACTTTTGTCAAGACGGAAGAAAAAGAATGAGGAGGGGGATTAAATACAAGCCATAGGTACGCCCGAAAAACTTTTAGCCCAAGCGAAGGGCATCCAAATTTCGGCCGCGCCCGAAATTAGCCTCGGTCCCGGGGGTTGGCGAGCGTAGCGAGCAGGGGGCGAAGCCCCCTAGTTTTCCACTTCGCATTGACACTTCGATATTACTATTGTATTACATAGCTAGACTTCCTAATGATCCTGAAGCCCCAATGTCAACCCTTACCAAAAAGTTTATATGGTTTGATACGTATACTGTCATTCCGTTTAGTTGGTAATGCTTTGCCATCTACAAACAAACATACATAGGTACCAAAGTGCATTTACCAGCTGACTAAGTAGACTCATGCCTATAGGGCGGCTTAATTTAGGGGGCAGCATTTTAACAGAATTTAAGGTGCCATGTATTTATAGGTTTTATAAACTTTGGTCCTCAGATAGGGAACCATACGAAATCCCCAATCACAAAATCCCCAAACGTAGAAAAATCCCCAAAATCAAAATCCCCATATTCAAAATCCCCATAATCATAATACCCATTTACAAAATCCCCATAATCATAATACCCATATACAAAATCCCCCAATCATAAAATCCCCAAGCACCTGAAATATACTGGTAAATGGTAGTAAAAAATGGTAGATGGCTGGTAGATGGTAAATGGTTGATGAAAGACTGTAAATTGTTGATGGTTGATGGTAGATGGAAGGTGTTAAATGGTAGATGGTAAATGGCACTAGGAGGGTCGTAAATCGATACTAACTTTTTTTTGATTAGCACAAACAAAATTTTCGAGTACATTATATTGAATAAACGTTTGCATATATCGTTCTAAACATATTAGGTTTTCTTTAACATCGTCGAGACATGTCCTCATCCGAACGAATATTCTCGGAAAACTTGGTTGGCTTATTGTTGGAACCGATTCGCCTGCATATTATCTGATTTTGTTCTGTGTCACTTCAAAGAGTTTGCCGTTGATTAGCATATACATATATCAGTCCACGACGGTGATTTTTCTATTGCATAGTAGGACTATTACAATTACAATAGTCTAAATCACCTACCATTTACCATCTACTATTTGCTATTTACCATCCACCATTTGCAATTAACAATCTACCATTTACCATCTGCCATCAACCATTTACAAGCTACCATCCGTCTACCATTAGCCACCTACCATCTACCATTTATCATCTGCCATTTAACATCTATCATTTACCATCTACAATAGCCTGAAGAAATTCCCCATTCCCCATTTGAGGTGTGATCTAAGAACGCGCGCGCGTTCTTCTTAAATGGGGAATGGGGAATTTCGTTTGGGGATTTTGGTTTTGGGTATTTTGATTTCGGGGATTTTGATTTCGGGGATTTTGATTTCGGGGATTTTAATTTCGGGGATTTTGATTACGGGGATTTTGATTTGGGGATTTTGATTTGGGGATTTTGTGACTGGGGATATCGTATCCAACCCCTCAGATATTATTCCGATTTTTGCAGCCAGTAGCAATGGGAATAGCTTAAACTTGTAGAGGGCGGACATTTTTGAAAAACCTACTAACGGCATATTATGTAAATCTGACACTTTCCACACGTTATAGTTATCAAAATTTTGTGCCCCGGGCAGTTGCCCTTGACTATTCTCAATATCGTATGGTAAAAAAAAAAGAAAAATTTCATGACACTATGAATATGAATAATTTGAAAATAAGCGAAAATATCAGCATTACTAAAAAAAATATGGATGACCTTAGCCTTAGACAAGATCCTGGTTGCGCCACTGTATGGAAATGTTTTTGATTTTGATGCAATTACGAGCACATGCTCTATTTTAATGAAGGGAGTTTTAAAAGACGTACAAAAACTAAAATAGTTAAAATTAAATATTCCCTTGCCGGCATATCCTGGTATGATTTTCTTAATTTATACATAAATAACAGGCTCGACAATCCAGCATTGGACGCAGGATGTGTTAGTGACATCCTATTTCCAAGATCTTATCTGCTTTTTGTTGAGGTAATGAGATCAGCATCACGCTCACCAGTGTTATTTATCCCCATAAATGGGTACTCGTTTAACATCTGAGTGAGATCATAGTCCGTCACAAGCTCGTGAGTTCGAAAAACACCATGATCCACGGTGAGATTCGAACTCATGACCCTGTGCACCGAAGGTGCGAGCACTAACCGCTAGACCAGCCAGACTACTTTTCTTAATTTAATTCGATGCAATAACAATTATGCCTCCCTCTATCTTCGATGAGTCCGTGCTGATTTTGGATTTCGTAATTTCGTAATTTCGTTTTCACTAAACATGACATGTTGGATGTAATGGAGGCCGCTGGACATCCGGAAATTTCTCAAGGGACGCTTTCTGTAACTCAGAGCGGGTTTGTGCTGACCGGTGCCCCTGTCCTTTTCTCTTGATTAATCCTAACTCCCAGTGGAGCATGGTGTGTTGACGACTACCGTGTGTAATCGTCAACGATTCAGAGACAACTGAATTCGGAGTGTGATACGGTTGTCAGCCATACCACTTCCAAGCCGCATTGTTAGTTCATTATTCTACGATGTGCTTTTACAAATGTAAAATATCTAGGGACGCGGGAGCGTCCCACCCGCCAAAGAAAAACGAAGAAATTTGAACAAATCAAAAGTGAGAAGCGACTAAGACTATGTTTACATGACGGAACAAGTACGGGTTTTCGGACCTCTGTAGCTCGGACCCTCGTTGGTCCTGAGTGTTCAAATTCGGTAAAGGTTGTCGTTCACGCCGTCTTACGAAGTGTAGAAAATTTCAAGAAGATACGATGAAAAACACTGGAGATATAAGAGTTTGAAAAACGCATTTTTTCGAAAATCTTGTTCTCGTTGTTCTCGTTGTTCTTGTCGTTGACAGGGCTACAGCCTTGCAGATGGCATCTCGGGATTTGGTCTCTTTTCCCATTGATAGAGTCTGTCGTGAAGGTGTGCATAGGCTATTGTTTGCTCCGATCCGTAGAGTAGAAAAAAAGGTACAGCGGAAAATGTGAAAAAATACATAGAGTTTCTCGCCTAAATCTTTTTATATGTTTTAAAGGAAGCATTTTGTAAAAGTCGGGGGTAGGCCCGAAAAATGCCTAGAAAAGAATCGTACAGTTTTGTGATTTGGCAGGGCTGTTTCGAACAATCCCTTTTATATGTTCTCTAAAGTTTTCAGTTGTAAAGCGTCTGCAAGAGCGGCGGCAAGGGCTCAAAGTTCCAGATTTGGTTCGTCTCTTATACGAGTACGTACATATTACTATAATATTAAATGAACAAATAACATCCCGATGATCCTAAAGCTTCCAGCAAACGGTAGAGGTTCGCAAACACACACACCTCAGGTTACGAAGGACGCTACGGTTACAAAGGTTACCAAGAGGGTTATTATTGTTATTATGTTCTTAAACATGGTCGTGATAAAAGGGCAGTGAATATCGTCTTCATTTTAAGAAAATAAACGCATTCATTTATTGTTATGTTAAGTTAATTTTGTCAATTGAAAACTGCAAAAAAATATGATATCTCACAAAAACAACTCTGTTGTAAAAAGTTTCCGCCAAAGAAAAAGTTGTCAGCCGCAAAAAGGATTGATACAATACAATCCCGCCAAAATGCTCGCAAGGATATGCATTCAAAAGTGATTGAATTAGTTAATAGTTTCCACCAAAACAGCGTGGTGCGGTATGCGTCAGAATTTGTGAAATAATTTCCGCCGCGATAGACCACGCTGAATTTGCCAATTCGTATGTGGAGTCTGTGTTGTGTGTACCGCATAACGCACCCGCGCTGCTTTGGTGGAAGCTAATTTCTTGCAATGCTGCAATAGAAAGTCCCAACCGGTCGGGGGTCCGCAACCTTAAAAAAAGGGGGAAAGGGGGGCCTTTTTTCAGGAGTTTCATCTTTCATCTTCATCTTCTTTCAGGAGTACTCATCTTATAAACTGTAGAACAAAGTTGTCATGGGTTACTTTGTATGGGAGGTACCCTTAGTTTTTTGGTGGGTGGGGTGACTATGACCTCCAATCGCAACAAACCAAAATTTAGCACTCTGCTCCAATTTTGGGAGGAGTTATGGACATGCCGTTTTGACAAATTTAAATGGAGGGATAATGGGGGTCCTTGACCGGAGCGACTCAGCGTTTACGTTAAAATTATCTTAAACTTGTTGTTAATACGTGTACAACATTTTACGGCTGAACTAACATTCTTTCAAAAGTTATGAAGCTTTTAAAAAAGGTCTAAAATGAAAAAATTCTAATTTATGTTCTATTCTAACGCCGAAATATTCAATTAAACTCTAATGTGTTGTATATCATTGCAAAGATAATTTTATGTAGTTTTTTTCGTCCTCAGACCATTTTTCTGTATCTCTTACCGTTTTTGAAATAATCGCAAAAAAAAACCCGAAAAAATGTCCCCCTTTCCCCCTTTTTTTTAAGGTTGCGGACCCCCAATCGGTTGGGACTTTTAATGCCATAATCTGGGGACCATTCCCAACCATAATCCAAAAAAATTTCCGATGTAGGATTTTTGCCGACCAAATATGCCATTTTTCTTAGACTAGAATATTAGCAAAAATGAAAAAATCCAAAAACAGGATTTTATGGGGCAGAATCGGCTCATTGCATATGACACCAGAATTTTCAATGTAGCGGGGAACGGGTTTTTCTTGAGTCTTGATTACCATTCTAAACGACTTGTACTTGTCGGGGCAACCAAGTCATCCATAATTTCGAAATCCATTTAGTTAAGTTTGTCGATCAAGTCCAAGAAATTTCGAATATGGTTGCGCATATCATTAAAGGAAATTCATATTTAGCTGCAAAATCTACAGGTAGTATATGAAATCTCGGATGCTGCTCTGTTCCACTATTTGACAGTGCAGTAGAATCCGTCTAAATTGCAACTTAGACAATATCATGCACGACTGAAGCTGCTATTTATATAAGTTTGCTACAACCAGTTGTAGAAGCTTATGTCAATGATTTATGTTCGTCGAAAAGTTAAAAAATCACACACCGTGCACAGAGCCCAAAATGAGTTTGACAGCCTCTACTGTAGTATTGACATATTTTGTCAAGGACGGAGCTCATCAAACTTCACCACGATTTTGCAGAGACTTTGCTCGAGATTTTGTTTATAATCTCGGTACGAAATCTATGAAAATGTATGGAAAAACTTGAAGTTTTTAGCCTAGATTTTATAAAGGATTTTGCAAAATCTTCTGAAGTCTGTAAAAAGCTTTACCTCGATTTCATTGGGATTTTTAACTTTTCGGGCCGGACTTTTGATTCATATGCACTATGTAGCTATATTACATTATATTTCTTGAGAGGCTGCACAGTTTTTATTTTCTAATTTAATTTTAACTCGGAGGTACAAATCTCCAAAATGAAATCAGACTTTCGCATCTGGCTGACACCGGCTCATTTGATCTTACGGCAATAACTTTCACATATTTCCAAGGTTCAGTTTTGACAAAAAAACGTCTGCTTGGATTTTCCAAGTGTCGAAATTGTCTTTCCCGAACGGTTCGATTTTCAGAATGGTATAACTCATTTCCGTGCGCGAATTCGTAACACTACTATCGGGTAGAGTAGAAAACAGCACAATTTCAATACAAATTTGAAAATGAAGTTGGGTATATCTACATGTATAGAACACACGTGTCTAATTTGTTGTGCTGTTCTGTCCGGTACCCGATAGTAAAAAAAATGAACACACCTTAATGATTGTCGCAAGGAGTGTTACAATGAGTAATAGAACGAGTAAGCAGTATAATGATTGGTGAATTAAACGGTGACTATTTATCGTTCTCTACGACAATTTTTTCTGGGCTTGTTCTGCTATCCGTTCTCATAGGGGGAACTTTTGTGTTTCCGATATTTTCCGCTATGTGTCCGCTATATGGCGGACGGTAAGATAAGTGTCGCTAGTGTCGATAAGAAGAACAAGAAAATTCTTCTTACGGAGCTGATAGCGTAATGTTCCAAAATTTCCCTTGGGGACCTGAAAGCGTAATATACCTTTTTTCTCTAAATGTATTTGTCAATTGTGAAAATTTAAATATTTTACAAAAGACTTTTAAAATTGATTGTTTATGGATATGTATATGAACTAAGAGCGGCAACTCATTCGTTTCAAACATCTCCCTATGAGTATGCAACCCCTATATATGAGATTAAACAAAGCTTCCGATAAAAACTTTGAAAGCTCTATAAATACTCCCATCGTCACACAGATGGCGGAACATGACACTGAAACCGGATGTTCATCTTTCATCCCTTCCGCCAACGAATGTTTTCTAGCAAAGCTTGTCGTTAAAAATAGATAGGAGCATTAGAAGCGCAATTTCACTAGCTTCTGTACATTTTCCACGCATAAAGATAGAAACAATAGACCATGAAAATTCCTAGCGCATATGCGTCTTGTTGTCTAAATCAGAAAGAAATGAGTGCGCGTTCTTGATGGAGCCCAACAGGAGATGGAGAATTGTTTCAAAAATAACATTTCATCAACGAGGACCATATAGCAAAAAACTCTAGTTCAATAGCATAGAATTGCTAGAAGAGACTTAAAGAAAATAGAGAAAATGCCATTAGCATTAGTGATTAGATTCAATGTCGTTCGTTAACGTTGAGAAGGACCTTGTAAAAGCTTTACTCAGCTCAAAGTTCGCAAATAGCAATTGGAATGCGAATTCTTGCTTCGAAACGATTGATAATTGTTTTAGTTCTGCATACATATATCCATGTTAGATGTTTCGGTTCGAATCATAATATTGATATGAATAAGGGGCTTAAAGTTTACATAAATTCAACAGCTCTCCGCGACTGAATCTGATTAGAGATGGGAATATCTCTTATGCTTATCAAAAGTTTGTTTAGTTTGAATAAATTAATTCAAACACACTATCAGATACACATCATACATCCATTGGCTCTCTTCACACTTAAAAATGCTATTTCTCTCCATGTAGTGTGTATTTTCTCTCCATGCGAGTATGTAAATGTGTATCTCCAGCTCCAATGAAGCTTTTGCAACATTTTCTAGAATTGAGGAGTTGATCAGCTGGTTAACACGCCCGCATATATGGCGGCGTTTAACCACGTGGTTTCGTTTAGTAGTCGATTCGCCAAATTCACTCCAAACAAAAGTAGTTAAAGTCCGAAATCGCAGAGCGTCAGCCCTAGCGTTCGCTTAGTGACATAGTTTGATTAAAATGATACATGTAAATGTTGAAATAAGCGCGTTAATAGAAAAATGACGCAGGAAATTTCCCACACGTGATTTCGTACTACGAAATATAAAACACTGCAATGGGGGAGGGGAGTTGAAGAAAAAAAATAATGAAATGATGTGATAGCGATGAGTGAGTAGTAGGTATACTGATAAAAACGTACGCTCCCATATTATTATACAATGGTAGTCATAAAGTTTGTACAGAAACAAAAAAAAAACAATAATTTTAAATTGAATGTACCTATGTATTATACAGTTGAAAATTCTGTCTTTTTTTTCAAATAATTGAAAAAGCGAATAGGAGTTATTTTGCACTCAGAAAAAAAAATTCAAATGAGAAATTTGATAAAATCAAAACGACCACGACTTTAATTAATATTTTAATATAAATATAAGGCAACTGTGTAACTCTGTCATCTTCAAAATCACGCGACGTAGAAATCGAATTGTTGCTGATTTGAGCTGAAGTGGATATGAAGTTGTTGATCCACCTTCACAACGCCCACGTTTCAATGGCGCGAGACTTCAAGTTCGAGACTTTATGTCGTAGTTCCTTTCGTACTTTTGTCTATATTCCTCCTCCCTCTCAACCATCAGATTTTTCCAAAATTCAGCCGTTTAGAAAGATCAATACAGAATGAAGTCTCGCGTAATTGCAAAAATGTGCCGTACAAATGCTATAAACTCAGCTAAGGAGGTTTTCACACTTACAGCCAGATTAAGTAATCGGTGCAAATTACTTAATTTGAGCTGTCAAATTCCATATATGTATTTTTTAATTCACCACAGCCCAGATTACGTAATCTGGCCAGATTAAGTACAAGTGTGAAAACCTCCTTAGATTTTCAAACTGCGTACCGTTATCATTCATAACAAGTAGAGGTACGGAAATTTCGTTTGTACGATTTGTCTATTTTTGCGAATTGATGCGAAATGTTCTAATTTGTACTTTTTCCATCAAAAAGTTAGTTTTTCTTTGAAAAAACCCAATTATGGAAGATAATTTTTCATTTCAGATTAATTTTTGTCAAAATATTCCCGTTAATAGGAATAGAGAAAATTCAAAATTAATGGAGTTCGCAGAATGCTTGCCAAATACCGAGCAACCTGCTTAGTCGGAGGTTATTATTAAAAATTTCTGACTAAACTCTAACCGGGATTTTTGAACATTTGTTTCACTGTAAATCTCTAGAATTTCTAGTTTATTAAAGTTTATCAGCAAGAATAAAATGTTCAAATTTAGGGTTTATGCGAAATTCCTGTTTTTTATTTGATCAAGGATTAATAAGTGTCATTTTTTGTCCTTTTTGGGACCTTTCCGATCAAAATTTTCTCAGCAAAATGAGTTTTAGACTTCTGGCACTCTACTGAATCGAAAACAACCAAAATTAGCCTTACTCTATTTTTTTCTTTTTGGAGGCCTGAATTGATATTGATATTTTGACTGGACTATAGCCACCATCGCAGCAATTCACATCCAACATTAATTGATTCTTTTTCAGATAGATCTCTTCCACTGTCTACTCCACCTGAGAACGTTTCTCTGGACCAATTAGTTCATTAGAACGAAATTAATTCAACTTCAGTCCGGATTCCGTTTATGCCTAATTTCCTTTTTTTCTCTCACAAATTATTATCTAATTGCCTGGGCGAAATAACATCATCTTCACATTCGAGAGGGCCACAGAGTGGATGCCCTTCAATTTCTTTCGCGCTAATAGTTTTTTCGGCGACCCGATGACTTGTGTTCCAATTCCGTCCATTTTTAAATAATTCTTGTAACTCGATTTTTGGTTGTGCGAGTTCTGCGGCAGCTGCATAAACCTCCTATCTGATTCATTCCGTTTTTACATAAGTTACGCGACGTCGATAGAACAACATTTGTGTGGTTGGTTAGCATTGGTGCACAATTAAAAAAACAAAATCTTAGAAAGTGGGGAGGGGGTGTACCATGTAGGATTCTATTTGTTTATGGGCCGATTCCATCGATTTTTACATATGCTTTGTGTCGTCAATAGAAATACATTTGTATAAGGTTTGGTTCAAATTGGTGCACAAGAAAAAAAAAATTCATAGCCGAACCTAATTTGGGGAGCTGAATTTATATGACACCCCATAACCCCATGATTCAATTCCATCCATTCTTACTTATGTATTGTGCCATCAATAGAAACACATTTGTGTTGAATTGTTGAAATCGGAGAACAAATAAAAAGTTTTTCTTAGAAGAATCTAATTTGGGGAGTTGGGTTTGTATGACAGCCCCATGACCCCATTGTCCGATTTCCGCGAATCAAACATACCGCTAAAAGAAGCCTTTCAGCTTCATGGCTTTTAAATTGGCCGAGTAAAACGCGTCGCAACAGACGGACAGACAGACAGACAGACGGACATCGCCCAATCGACCCTCAAGTCATGCTGATCATCTATGTATACTTTTTAGATAGTCGGAGATGCTTCCTTCAATGCGTTACAAATTTCATGACAAAGTTAATATACCCCTTCACTCTATGAGCGAAGGGTATACGTATAAAAAATAACATGCGCAACAGTCCAGCTTTGGACTAAGGCCGCAGATGTGTTAGTGATATCCAATTTCCAAGATCTTAACTGCTTTTTTGTTGAGGTGCACACACTCAGCAGTTTTATTTATCCCCTTAAATGAGTACTCGTTTAACATCTGAGTGAGATCATAGTTCGTCACATGGGTCGTGAGTTCAAAAACACCATTCGTTCACGGTGAGTCTCGAATTCATGGCCCTGTACAGCGAAGGTGCGTGCACTAACTACTACACCAGCCAGCCAATATTACGTATACATTTAAATCCCTAAAGATCTCGGGATTATATATGTAGATATCTTAGAGAAAATGCCATCTTTCGAAAATGTTCATAATAAAAAAATAGAAACTGGAAATACGGAATGAATATGGTTAATCGATCAGAAATCACTATTTGTGAATTAATTTCCGCCACATTTTGGACATATCATAAACGTTGTTAAACTAAAAGCATAAATTAACTTCGGGCAGAAAGACTGATTCAAAAGACTAAGGGCGGAATTCATAGTCGTCACTTAAGGAATAAGGATTCCCTTAAGGAATAAGTATAAGGGAATGCTTATTCGCGCAAAACGTCACTTATAAAGGCATTGCCACATTCAATAAAATAATTTAATTCAGGAGCCCAATTATAGTAACTGACAAATAAATTAAAAAAAAATATCTAGTATGTAGTAGCAAAATTCAGATTTAACTATGAGCGACTATGAATCGCAAAATTAATAAGGATTCCTTTAAGGGTTTTATTAAGTATAATTGAGGACTATGAATTTGATAAGCTATGCAATGCCAAAAATGGGCACATTCGTGGAAGTTGGTATATATACATTTTTTTCATCCAGGTAATTTCCTGGGTATATTCAGGATTAACTGGGACTTTAAAGCTTCGCCTTCTTTCCAAATAAATTTGAATTGCAAATATTCTCGTCTAATAAGTTAAAACGTGCGTGTGGTATCATAATTTACATTTTAAACCTAGCAAAAAACTATATCATACTCGACAAAGCCAACAACTTTCTCTGAACCAATATTTGGAACATAAAGGTTTTACTAAGGGACATACATTTTGCTGCATATAAAAGACGCCTTAATTATATGGACCATAATTATATGGCCCGTCAGGAAGTGTTTGCGGGCTGCGAGTTTGACATGTCTACCCTAACATTTCGGTTTCATAGAATACTAACATTGATACAATGGAAGATTGGAGCGCCATATAGCGTCATTACTAAAATAGCACTATCACTCAACCTGGGTAGGGAAACTCAAATGTCCAGTAAATGGCCTTAGCCGTATCCAGGACAAGATTATGGTTGCGCCATTGCCGAAGGGGTTCTCTAAGGAAAATATTTCAGTTTCAAAAGGCCTTAAACTACAATTCCAGCACGAGTGTGCGAATAACAGTCTTTTAGTTCCATGTCTTCCCTGTCTCAGAATACTGAATTTCCAATGCTAGAATGTTTCGATTTAATGAATAGCTGAAATTGTGGATTAACACCAGATCAGACCATCAAAGCCGCTACTTTTGAGTAAAACTGAGTGTGTTACAATACTTTTGTACAAGCATTTTCCTATATCCCACAAGTGGCTTGTTCTGTGTGCAGAGTCTGTTCCGTCCGAAGTGTTGTTATTGTTGTAGCGCTTTCTTGCTCTTGAACCGAAGGGGGTGTAGCAGCTCTTTGCCGTTTGAATAACGGGTAGCTCCAGGACGATTTACATCGAAGAATATTATTATAAACCCAGATGTAAATTTACATATTAGCCGGTGTAAATTTACATTTTTTCCAGTGCAAATTAGCTTATTTTTGATTTAAATTTACATTAGTCTAAGAGCAAGTTTACTTATTTATCTGTGCAAATTTACTTATTACCGTTTGTAGATTTACACCAATTTTGTATGTAGTAAATATTTACACCGTAAAGCGTAAAATTACTATCCTTCATATCGTGGTGTAAATTTACTACTATAATAGAAGGAAAAAAAGTTTCCTCCTATAATTGGAGTAAAATTTTTTCGAGTGTATAAAAGAAATAATAGACGAGAATAAACTTTTACAAACGACATTTATTATTTAGTTAACACCCTCATTTTTCACAAATCAAAAAAACATTGAGTGATTCACTGTCGTTGGTCCCCGTTGGATCCGCCTTCCTCGCTCGATTCGGCACCTGTAAATATAAAATATACGGAGCATGAGCACATAGCCCAGTGAGATTTCACACACGCACTCACATCACTCCACAAGGGAACAAATCCCTGACTGACCCGCGAGAGAACAAATCCCTCAGTGGGGACAAACCCCGAGCGGGAGGGAACACATCCCATTGGGGACAAACCCCTCACACACACATGTCATGGGGAACGAATCCCCTAGAGGGAACACATCCCGCATCATTGCACTTCACATACAATCCCATGCTAATCTAATTATTCTAACACTATTCTACTAAATGTACCAATCTTACTCACCAGATTATAGTTCTATCGATTCACACGTACACACAGTTCACTTTCTACACAACTATCTCTCACGAGGATTCACTTGAAACTGATCAAGTGATATAAGTCCTAAGTCTAGTGATGGATTCTAATCTACCCACACACAAGTGGCGCGCACGTGTATGGGAACCGAATCCCGTCGCCCACCCACACGCTACACTGAAACCTTAAACCAACGAAGGATCAGTGCAGGAATATCTTTATGATCCCTTTTACTATTCTTGAGTGGCGTACACATGCATCACTCGCCCACCCAAGTGGCTAGGGTGCGATTTATCTAAAAATCTATATTTAGCATCCTCATATTCTACTTACATGTGACAGCTCGGCCATCCTGCCCTTGAGCGTCCTCGCTCAGATTATCCTCCTCGGATGACGTGTCGACTCGATTACACCACCTTTTCAGGTGTTCCGCTGACTCCACACTTTCGTAGGGAGCTCGTGACGTTCGGTGTGAACCGGGAAGCTCGCAGATGACATACCGGTCATTGTCCAGAACCCTCTTGATGCGAAATGGTCCCTTGTATTTTTCTGCCAGTTTTCTACTTTGTCCTTCGCTAATAGTTGGTTTACGGGCCAGAACCAAGTCTCCGATGTTGTAGCCCGGTGGTGCCTTCCGCTTCCTATTGAAGCGATTCCTCTGTTTCTCCTGGTTGGTCCGTATTCTCTCGTGAACCAGATCCATTTCCTTGTCGCGATCTTCGATGACTGCATCATTTACTCGAACTAACGCGGTCAACTGACCATCGCTCGGGGCCCTGGGTCGAAAACCGTATAATAGCTCGCTGGGTGTTTTCCTAGTTATCGAGTGAACCGTATTATTTATTGAAAACTGAACTTCTTTTAGTTTCTTATCCCATTTATTATCTTCCTTGGTGGTAGTAGCAAGGGCATCCAGAAGTGTTGAGTTGAACCGTTCAACCTGTCCGTTAGCTCTTGGGGTCGAAACAGCTGTAAGTATATGCTCAATTCCGCGTCGTTCACAATATTGCTTGAATATCTTAGACGTATAACAAGTTCCTCTGTCCGTAATCAAGCGCAGTGGTACTCCAAAATGTCCAATAATCTCTTCCAGGAAGTTGATGACGGGTGCTGTTTTAGTGTCCTTCGCTGCATACAGTTGAGTGTACTTTGTGAATGCTTCTACACAGACAATAATGAACTTCTTGCCCGTTGTAGATTTAACAAAAGGACCTAAGTGATCCATGTGTATTGTGTGAAATGGACACTTATCTTTAGGGATTGGATGGAGTAACCCTGGTAGCTTTCCTTTTGGCTGTTTGTGGTACATACAAGGAATACAGCTTTTAATGTACTTCTCAACATATGGTCGCATGTTCTGAAACCAATAGTCCTCTGTTAATTTCTTCAATGTTTTCTCCACTCCGAAATGTCCAAAATCGTCGTGTGCACGCCTAACTACTTCAGCACGCATGCTCCTAGGGATGAGCCATTTGGGCCCGTTTTTGGTCTTCCTGTAAATTCTTTCATTGTGTTTCTCATAATGTTGGTGTAGTTGTCTCTCGAAATCCGTTGTTGGTGTCCTGCTTAGAACATCGCTTATTTCCTTTATGTTTTCGTTGCTAAGTTGATTCGCCAAGACCCAGTCCGCAATCTCGATTCTCATTATCGTCCGATCTTCTTCGTCATTATCGCATTGTTTCGCTGGATTTCTGCTTAATGCATCCACATGTGCCATTTTCGTGCCGGGTCTATATTCGACTTTAAAAGTGAACTCTTGTAGGGTCAACCACCATCTCGCAATGCGCGCATTCAGATCTTTCTTCTCAGCTGCTGCTTTGACTGCACTACAATCCGTTACCACTGTGAATTCAATATCCAGAAGGTAAACTCTAAACTTTTTGAGGGCTTCAACTACTGCCAGTGTCTCCAATTCGTAGGAATGATAGTTCTCCTCATGCCGCGTGGTATTTCTACTATGATAGGCGACTACATGAAGTTTCCCATCTTGATTTCTCTGCAAGAGAATTGCTCCTAGTCCAAGTTTAGATGCGTCCGTGTGTACTTGAGTTTCTGCTTCAGGGTTATATAGTTGTAATACGGGGCGACTTATTAATATCTGTCGCAACGAGTCGAATGCCTTCTGTTGTGCCTCAGACCAAACCCACTTTTGGTCTTTTTTGAGTAAAGATGACAATGGTTTTGCAACTAATGCGTAGTTTTTCACAAACTGGCGGAAAAATCCTGTTAAGCCTAAAAATTGACGGACTTGGTGGACGCTTTGTGGAGCCGGATAATTAACCAAGCTTTTCACTTTCTCCTCCCCTGGTTTAATTCCTTTACGACTAACTTCGAATCCCAAATACTTAATCTCAGTTTTGAAGAATTCACATTTCTTCGGGTTAAGAGTGAGGTTATGTTTTTTAATTACGTCGAGTACTTTATCCAAATTTCCAAGGCCTGATGAAAAGTCTTTTGATGGAATCAAAATGTCATCTAAATATGCCATAGCAACCGTTCCACGTAGTGTTCCAAGTATTTTGTTTACCATTCTCTGGAATATGCTGGGGGCTGTGTTGATTCCAAATGGCATTCTGTTGAACTCAAAGTGTCCGTCGGGCGTCACAAAAGCTGTTTTGTGTTTAGATTCTTCGGCAATAGGTATTTGGTAGTATCCAGATGTCATGTCAAGCGTGGTGAAATAATTATACCCTCCAAGTAGGTCCAGTTGGTCATCAATACGGGGTAAGGGATAGCGGTCTTGCTTAATTTTCGTATTCAACTTCCGATAGTCAATACATAACCTGGATTCACCGTTTTTCTTCTTCACCAATAAAACGGGAGACGCATAAGGGGAACTAGATTCGCGTATGATTTTATTGCTTAAGAGCTCGTCAGTGATCTCCTTAACAGTCTGTCGGCTTGAGGGATTCATGCGATATGGTCTATATACTACTGGGGTATTATCTAACGTTTCTATGTTCATTTCCATATTATTTGTACAGCCAAGATTGTCGACCCCGGACGAAAATATCCGTGAGTATTTATTTAGTAATTCATTCAATTCATTTTTCTGGGCAGCGTTTAGCTCATCTCCTATGTCAAAAGTTTGTTGGCTCGAAGCTTCTTCGACGCCGACATTTAACCACCCTTCGTCAATTTGCATTGCCCTAACGAATGTCTGGTTTTTCTTCACGGTTATTTCCCTATTCTGGGGATTTAATACCGGAATTTTACATTCGCCCTGTTTGTTTATGTCTACCACACATCTAGGTATGACAATTTCTTCGCCCTCTTTCAATCGTATTCCCCCATTAATACATATGAGTATGCCAGGTTTATCCGTTCGACATTTGACGAAATTCAAATGGTTCGGGTATAGAACTACTGAATCTTTTGGAATCAGCTTAACTTTTTCCTCATTTTCCTCAGTACTTTCCCCCGGCATGTGATGCCACAGATTTTGATGGAATGTCAAATTCTCATTATCTTTTATCATCAGAACATTGACGTCTTCAGTACACGGTTGCCCAATTATCAAAGGTGTACCTTGAGTATGTATCGGAACGATACTGAAGTTTGTTCTTATTTTAACTTCATCTATTCCGACTTCGACATTTTTAACCGTCCCAAGTGTTTGGACTTCACCTCCCCCAAAGCCTTTAATAACGTGAGTTTCGTCATTGTCGATATTGCCACGTATGTTTTTCAGAAAGTCGTTTCTTATGGTGTTACAATTAGCCCCAAGGTCAACAAAAGCTCTAAGCACTACGCCATTAAATTCTACGTACTTGTAAAACTTCTCACCTTGTTTATGGGCCCGATCTTCGTTGATGAAGCGCACGTACTTCTGCTGATTCGGTTTTCCCACGGGTTCGGCACCATTGTGTTGTTTGTAAGGCCTGGTACATTGCCGAAGAAAATGATCGCGACTTCCACACCCATAGCACTTCCGTTTTTCCACCTGTGCATCTCGGCGTCGGCTCTCAAATTGTATTTTCCGCTGCTGTCGATTGTCCTGCTGCATCCGACTAGAGGTTGATGACGGTTGTGAGTAGCTCCTCATGTCAACTGTTTTTAGATATTTGAGCAAAT
This sequence comes from Microchrysa polita, assembly GCA_949715475.1. Lineage (NCBI taxonomy): Eukaryota > Metazoa > Arthropoda > Insecta > Diptera > Stratiomyidae > Microchrysa > Microchrysa polita. The sequence continues at coordinate 63,812,236 of OX454416.1, forward strand.
CTTCGGGTGTTTCGTAGTCTCCAACATCTGCTGCAGCCTCCAAAGAAAAGTCTTGTAACCCACTAATTACGCAAGATACCGCTTTCTTGCCAAAGATCTCACATGCGTTTAATAGACCGACTTTTTCGTAATAATACTCCAACATAGACTCATGCTTTCGCTTCACACGTTTCATCATTTCGTCTAATAATTTGGAGTAGTTAAGTTTGGAAGGAAATGATTTCCGGAGGTTAAGTTCCCATTCATCCCACGTTTGGAAACAAATCGGTAATTTAGAATACCACAGTTCAGCCAGACCGCGAAATCGGCTAGTGGCAAAGTAAATAATGGTCTGTTCGTCCCAACCATAGATAGCACGTAGTTCGTTTACTCTACGCAGCCACTTTTCAATACATTGAGTCTTGTCCGATGGATCAAAGATGGGGATAATATCTTTGCCTCCACCAACACTCCGTGGTTTCGCACTCAAAAGGCTCACGGTTTCGGACAGCGACGTTACGGCACCCACGAGTTGTTTGATGTTGTCGGTAGTAAGCCCCATTTCCCTATGGACCTGATTTTCACAAGAAGTATCGGTCCCCGTCGAGTCGCTTTCCGTAGAATCTACGCCTCGGCGCCGCTTAACCAGTAAAATTTCGCCTGGCTGTCTGCGGACTTTCTTCGCTATTTTTTTCGAGACTTTGATTTTTGGCACGGCTCTCATTTTAATGCTATACGGGGAAAATTCACATAACACATACACACAATTAGTATTTTTGTCACAAAATGTTAAGGTGCACGAGAGCGACGAAGGCAGCGTCCAACGGTTATCCCACTTCTGAAGCTAATAGACGAGAATAAACTTTTACAAACGACATTTATTATTTAGTTAACACCCTCATTTTTCACAAATCAAAAAAACATTGAGTGATTCACTGTCGTTGGTCCCCGTTGGATCCGCCTTCCTCGCTCGATTCGGCACCTGTAAATATAAAATATACGGAGCATGAGCACATAGCCCAGTGAGATTTCACACACGCACTCACATCACTCCACAAGGGAACAAATCCCTGACTGACCCGCGAGAGAACAAATCCCTCAGTGGGGACAAACCCCGAGCGGGAGGGAACACATCCCATTGGGGACAAACCCCTCACACACACATGTCATGGGGAACGAATCCCCTAGAGGGAACACATCCCGCATCATTGCACTTCACATACAATCCCATGCTAATCTAATTATTCTAACACTATTCTACTAAATGTACCAATCTTACTCACCAGATTATAGTTCTATCGATTCACACGTACACACAGTTCACTTTCTACACAACTATCTCTCACGAGGATTCACTTGAAACTGATCAAGTGATATAAGTCCTAAGTCTAGTGATGGATTCTAATCTACCCACACACAAGTGGCGCGCACGTGTATGGGAACCGAATCCCGTCGCCCACCCACACGCTACACTGAAACCTTAAACCAACGAAGGATCAGTGCAGGAATATCTTTATGATCCCTTTTACTATTCTTGAGTGGCGTACACATGCATCACTCGCCCACCCAAGTGGCTAGGGTGCGATTTATCTAAAAATCTATATTTAGCATCCTCATATTCTACTTACATGTGACAGAAATATGTTGGCTCAAATTTAGTGGGCTATAAATTCTTCTTATTATTTAAACAACGTTATAATTAAAATAGCATTAGATACATAGGTTCAATTGTTGTTAAGTCCAATTTGGATTCCGAAAAGGATTATTTACCGTTCTTCAACTACACAGAGTAGCCGACTACAGAAAGGACTCACTATCCGACAAAAATTCTGTTATGGTAACTCGGGATATCGAAAAAAGCCTTCGATACTACATGGCATATACAATATAAACTCATAAAGCTTTCCTCCCCGTTATACAGGGTGTCCGGAAACTACCGCATAAACGCACCAGATTATGATTCCGCAGTTGATTTCCAGCAAAAAAGTTGTACGGAACATACCCCCTTAGCTTAACCCTTTAGCTGCCACAGGCATTTGAAGATTTAAAAAAAAATAATTTTCTTGCACGACTTTAAGCTCAATATCTCCAAAGCTAGACCAGCTAGCTTCAGAAACTTAACTTGAGGAGCGGTATCAATTCTATTATAAATGGAAAATCAAAATAAATTCAATGAAAAGCAAATCCGTCTTCTTTACCAAGAAAAGAAAGAGAGAAAATTTACCAAGCAGTAACATTAACTTTTTAGGTCAAGATATCCGGTGGGGGTAAAACAATCAAATTTAGGTATGATCCTCGACAAAACAATCACCTACCAGGATAACGTAGAAGAGACAATTCAGGAAGTTTCTAACAATATAAGATCCACCAGCACCTTAATATAAGATCCTTATACCCTTTTTTGAATACGAACTCTCAAACGAATTTCCAAAACAAAATTCTCATCTCAACTGTCATGCAGCCAAAGATATTATACGGAGCAGTTATTTGGGGTAAATGTGCACAATGCTATAAAGATCGTCTGCAAGTAGCACAAACCAAGTGTCTTAAAATGATCCTCAATAAACCATAGTAGGTACTTTGCTACAAATTATCAGCTCGGGAGAGTCCCCTTGATTAATCTTATAATTGATAAAATCTATTCGAAATTTCATCGAAGCCTATAGCAACTAAACGTTCTTTGTGAGTTCACTCCACTCATAAATACAGTTTTCAGCAAGATTTCTTTCTTCTGAAAATATCTTTAATTTAGGTGTAAGGCAGGGTAGTCTTAGTTGTAAGTAGCCCAATACTTGAAATAAATTAGACGCGTCAGCAGAAGCATCGGCATCGCGAAACGTCAAGCCCAATGCATTTTATATTGCTGACAAAAATGTTGAGCAGAAGACTTGGCATTCAGCATATTTGTCACCTATGCCGATGTTGCTGCTGACGCGTGTAATCTATTTCAGGCAAGATTTTTTATTGTGAATTTTCCTTGTAAATGTTAACATCAAATTTTGCGATAGTCTACACAGCAATAGCTAGTTTAAAGATGAAAATACATTATCTTAGTCTGTAACTCATAAGAATTGAATTGAAAAACATTAGCTTTTGAAGTCAAATAAATGTGTTATCTATTTATCTATCTAACTAATTGAATTATACAACATTGAGGGCGGAGTTCATAGTCCCACTTATGAAAAAAGTATTCGCTTAAGGGATAAGGGTTCGCTTAATATAAAGAATATGTTATAATTAATTTTTTTTTGTTACTATAACTCCGAAAAAATGCTATACATGGAAAATAATTTTCTCGACTAAAAACACGAATATTCCGAGTATAAAGGTACATTTTCCTCGACACGACTGCACGACAGCGACTCGCTCATTCCATATAAAAACATGTTTTTAAAATGAGAGAAAAACGAGTTTTTATATGAAATGAGCGAGTCGCTGTCGTGCGGCCGCGTCGAGGACAACGTACCTTTAGAGCTTTTCAAGACGAGATATCTTTCCGCAGGGAGGGTCCCTGCGGAAAGGGTTACATTTTGCCAGCGTCAGTCAGTCCCAATTATACTCCCCACCAAAAGTTTAAGTTCATGTTTCAAAACCAAGCAACAGATAAGACAACATTCTATTGGGAACTCACAAACTACTAGCCCACTAACCCCACTATTCTCACAACTACTAGCCCACTTTGAACCCAGTACTTCATTGAAAACTTTAACCTTTGGGCGGGCACAATGCATCTGACAGATTAAGTGACCAGTTTTTGTTGCGCCAATCAGCGATATGAAAAGGGAGAAATCTGAAACTCACAGTAGCTTAATCTTTATCGATCAACTACCCAAAGCAGTTTTCAGTTTATATCTACCATATGCCTGAGGGGCGGGAGGGATGAAATAATCTCTCAGATGTATTGCGCCCGATTGTGCTATTTTCTCCTTTTCTATGAAAATGTTCACATGTTATACTCTTCACATTGCGTAATAACGTTGTGTTGACTTTTGGGTTCACCAAATCGATCAATAGTGTGTTTTTAGTAAAATAAGCTCACATTTTTAAGCGGTCGAGTTGTTGGAGGTTTTTTAAATATTGAAGCTATTGAAAGCGGAATATTCTTAGAAAATTGAAAATGTGAAAGGTATAAAACTTTGTGAGCCAGTTTTTGTTTCTAAAATTTCGTAGAACTGTTTGAAAAAGACAATGCAATAATAAATAAGAGTCTAAAATATACATAAACTTAGTTTCATCCCTTTTTCTTCACTTAATCTGTCAGATGCATTGCGCCTGATCGTGTTAGGATTAGTATTGCGCCCGCCGGAAGGTTAATTTGAATAGAAATGAAAGAGAATAATTCTAGTCCTGTTTCTAGTAGGTATAACATATTTTGAAACATGTGTACAAATTCATATGACAGCTACTGTTTTAAAAACCGAAACCATTTAGTATTGGCCGTACAAGTGCTCTCCACGTTTAAGCTTTTCCGAGAGTTGCTTGCTGAGAGTGAATTTTGTGGAGATTTCAGTGGCGCTAAATATTATTTCGTGCCCATAGTATTGCCCACAATCGAAGTAATCTTATTGGTTGAATGGTGACGGTCCAAATCAACTTGACTGCATACGTTCATCATTGTACTCCAACATCGCATAATGAGGACTATCGCACGCTCAGTACATTACAGTCAGATAAAAATAAATACTCTATCTATACACACATATGCTTAGAAAATCGCGTTTTGAAAAAAATTATCGTATCTATGTATCTCGACACAGCGTTTCTATGCGCTCTTTTTCTATGCCTTAGAGCTAGCACGGGGCTAGACTATACACATACGACTACGTCTAGCTTTAGTATGTTAGAAACATATCGCTAATCAGCAGCGCTACACTGTATGTAGTATATTACAGTGAGAATAATATATCTAAAAAGCTACACATACACGGAGGACACGCGGAGACGATAGATTCAGAAAATTTCGTGAACACGCGCGTCGTGAGAATACACATACTACTAGTACGACACTTCTGAGATTTTTCGAAAAGTCTTTACGTCTCGTCACGTTTGCCAGTTGGCGGCGAAGAACGGGTTGTGCTCGGCGAAGAAGATTGGCGCGCACGATACTTTAGTTAAAAAAAATATTTTTTAAAAATTGTTCTTTAAAAATTAATTTCGGAAAATAAAAATTTTAACTTGTTAATCGAGTGCTGTCGAAACGGTTTTTCTTGATTTGGCGAAAATTGTTCATTGGTCATCATATCGAGTGCAGAACGGTCATCGGGATCCTGTCAAGGATCAACACCAGTTCAACCTGCTTTCTCATTATCGTTTGTTTCGTTCAGTTCTCAAAAGTATCGCGACTATCGTGGCTACGAGAGTAGCTTAAGTTAAAAATCGTTTCGCAGCTATTTTATCATTTTATTGCAAAAAAAAAGTTGTCGAGAATTTTGAGTTTGATTTGAATCGTTATTTTTATTCGTTTCTACCCTAACGTTCTACGCTGCCATCTACACGCAAGGATATCCTTTTCACTCGTCCCGAAATCCTTATCGCGAAAGCTATATCACATCACGGAAGTGTTGGACTATTTCATCCCCCAGTATACGTTCGACAACTATCCGTTTTCGATTTTCCCGCAAGCTTTTCGGAAAAAGAAGAAAACTCACCACTTCATCATCATTTCGAACCAGAATCATACACGACGGACGGTGTTTTGCACAGTTTCAAAGTTCGAAAACAACCCCTCACAAGTGTGTCAAGCGGCCCGAGGAATTTTCAATACACTACACTATACAAACACATTGGCATTACTAACGAGGGAGGTGGTGAATATTATTCGCTACTCTAGGTGGGACAAAACAAGCTTATCAAAAAAGACAAGCAAAAAAAGAAAGAAAAAAAAGGTCGGGAACGTTTGAAGAAAGTCAGTCCGGAACGCGAAAATATGAAAATTCATGTAAAACCCCTAAGTAAACTCAAGAGTTTGTGATTTTTGCCGCAAGTGTCTTCATCTCGGTGTGTTCCGCAATTCTAAGTAAATCTATAGTGTTTCGGTATAGAGACGTGGATGTAAATATTAAAACCATTTCGAATCCATTAAAATCCACCCACTTGACAGCAAATATTTTCGGGACAAACTTAAACATAATATAATAAAGGGACCGTGTGTAAGAAGAAGTCGTGTAAAACTACACTTTTACGGAACTCGTCGTTCGGACTAGACAAGCTAATTTCTAATTTCCCAGTGCAATCGCGATTCTTGCAGTCTCGACACGAAAAAAATAAAAATAAAATCTCGTCCTGATACGCTCGATATCCTTGTTATTCGTGTTTTAGATGTTATTCCTATACAGGGAGCCCTGACAAGAAATCTAGTTCAAAAAAGTTAACCTTATCTATATGTATTCAGTGGTGTTGTAAGCCGCACACGGTTGTTAAATCGCATATAAAGTGGTGGTGCTAATAATTATATTTGTTGCAAAATACTCAGTGTGTTGAGCAAGAGTTATAAAAGGTGCTAATTGTTTAAATTTACACAAATCATTAAGTTGTACGGTATATTATATCCAACAGCGAAAAAGTTGCAAGATATTCGCGACGCGCGTGATTGATCCGTGTGCTATAGCTGGTGAAAACCTCACTCCCTCTCTCGTGTGTGCACACTCGGATTTTCTCGCGTGCATTTCGGTGCCTCATTTGGAGTAACTCCCCCGCGTTGAAACCTGCAATATTTTTTTATGAAAAAATGAGTGACAGGGAGCGATCGTCCCCAACACTGATCGAATCTGGATTAAAAAATCTCATCGGCGGACGTGATAGCAATTATCCGCTAATCAGTGGCATTAATGGTGAGTATACCCTATAAATCGGTTGGGGACCTGTAATACAGGTTCGCATAAATATGTAACATGTTCGTGCTCAACTACTTAGCGCAGTTAGTAGTAGCCGCTATAGTTGCCTATAGCCCAGGAAAAGAAACAACAGGGAGATACAAAAAGCGAGCACATCCACTTATGGTTTGTTATTATTGCACTGCAGCATAAGTGCACATCCCTTGAAATTCCTCCACCCTTTGTCTAGTGAAAACGGTGCCCAAATTCGAAATTGAACGACCAGAACAGCAAAGAAGTGTGTGGGATGACGAAGCTGGGTGTAGGGAAGGTCTTACGGGTGGTAGCAAAAAGGGTCAGCTCCTAACTGTCAGACTATCGCGCGACGTATATTGCATCAGGGTGGCGGTTTGGAGACGACCGATGGGGGGTTGTTGTAACAATTGTCATTTTAGACTTTCGCTCCACTCTATAGAACATACTCGACAGGCGTGTTCTAGCCAAGCAGCTAACTAGGTTCTAGGGTGAAAGCAAACAATACAAGTTGCAAATTATTGACCACCGGCGTAGAATTTGGAAACGGGGTCACACTTCGTCATATAGCTTGATTCTTCTCGTGTTTTAGGGGTTACTTCTATTCTGTAAATATGTTTGTACTACAGACGACACTATACCATACAGCCGGTTCATCTGTCCTGCCTAAGCTAGTTGAAGCTAGCTTTTTTTCATTCAAGTGCATCTGACTGTGTGACAGTGTGCTTAACAAATTGACAACATAGTTGCCATTGTTCATTATGCAGTTACAAGTACATAGCTCTGCGTGCACATGTTAATAAGTAAGTTTCGGATACATGCTATGTCATTGTAGAAATGTCAGAATAATGTACATATTCTAGCTCCATACTCGTACATATCTGTAGCTTGTTCAGCCCCATATATTACGAATGGACACAGTGCGGACACTCATTGCTCCAAATTGATTCAATGATTAAAGCACAGCTTGAACTTGTGGACCACGGTTCCATTCAGATTCTTCTATACAACTTTGCGTGTTGTACTTGCGTATATCAGCGCGACATTTGTCTCAACACAGTTACAGATTATAAAGCAAAAGATTGAAAGTCATATTTTAATCTGTTGTTATTGATTCAAATTTGCGAATAGTTTAGCGGAGGTAGAGGCACAGGCGGAGTTAAACTTTGCACGTCGATAATAATCAGTATGTTGTAGACGCACAAATATATATAGACGGAATGTGTATAGCGATCTTTCGAATTTCGTCAATTGAACGTTTTATTAGATATTAACCTTTTAAGTGACGTTTGAGTATTATTTTGAATTTATTTCGTTTGATACCTCAATTGCGATAAATTTCAGTAGTGACATATTCAGATCGTGAATGTACGCTTTTGCTTATCTGAATTCATTTGAAGTTTATTCATTGGTATGGTTGATATACTCTGTTGAATGTAGGCATGTGCAGGCATTTTTACGCCTTAAGTCTAAGGATTGTAATGAAAGGACTTGGCCATCTGAGAATGCCCAGGTAACGGACCGTGCAGGAAGATAGCGCTCCTCTACGAGCGAGCAGCGGCATGCGCTTGCTGTAGCTCAGTATCGGGGGTTACGGGTGTGATTTGTGCCACTCCTTGCTCATGACCTTCTACAATTGAAAAAGGATGTCACATGCCTACGGGACCAAAACACAACACAAGGTTTAAAATTGGGAATGAACCGAGAAAAATACAGCCGACTCGCGCAGGTGCCATCTTATTGCTGCTCCGTAGAACCGGATGGCGCCGGGTCCTGGTTTAACTAAACCCACAAAAATTCAATAAAAATCACCCGCCTTGAGGCACCTGTGGCCGAACGAAAAAATGTAGGGCAACTCTCCTCAAAACCAAAATTTATACAAAAAACTAGGTTTGTGTCACATCGCTCCAATGTGTCTAAGTGGGCGCCTTGCCCGAAGCCGCCCCTTTTTACACCTAGCACACGAATAAAAACGATAAAAAAGCCGAAATAAAAATAAATGTCAATTTTGATAAACTGGTCGATGGTCGAGTAAACCGTTAGAAGCTCCAGATGAAATAAAATGCCACAAGGCAGGAAAAAACTGACATTGACAAAAAGCATTTTAGAACCGTTAGACAATTTTTTTTAGGAAACGGTCAATTAATATTTTGTGATAAAGAAGCACAATAATTATTTTATTAAAAATTCAGTTAATTTTTTTTTATAATAATAAATAAATATTTTTTTTAATAATACTAATAATCAACTGTATCATTAGTTTCTGTTTTGAAAATTGCGTTTTGAAGATGCGAGGCTTTAAAGAGCCCATGCAGCATTCAGATTTCTTAACATTTTACTGTGATTCTAGCACACTTCCGAAAAGCAGAGTGAGACAATTCGCTCAGTTATTAGTCTAGTACAGATAGCTCAAAACCCAAACATCCAAAAAGAAAAGAAATTTTTGATGCCAAATTGTTGAATACACTGCTCAATATATGCAGAAGAAAGTTACACTAATTTGCGCCATGGGTTAAGGGGGAGGGGGTTGCAAAGGGGAGAAAATTCAGTTTTTTGCAAATATCTGGAAAATTATGAATCTGACCTTAAAATGTCCTGAGAACGAAACAAACTAAACAAAATTACCTTTGTAATGGTATATAGCACTCTAGACGTTTTCTCGGAAAATTATACCCTAGACCCAAAAGTATATAGAGAATTTCCATTTTTTGAGTTTTACATTTCGCACTGTAACTTTTGATAGAATAGACCTAGGGTGACAGGATCTTGTTCATTATATTACTTACAAAATTTATTTGGTTTGTACCAAAAATTGAAGTGCTCCGACCATTGACGCCCCCCTCACTCCTCCTAACATTTTTCAAAAAAGCATGCCCGTAGCTTCTTTTCAAATTGAGCCAACCAGTTCAAATTTGGTGCGGTGCCTAGTCTCAGCCCCATTATGCTCCTTACCAAAAATTATTACCATCCGATCAAAACTAAGGGTACCCCCATACAAAGTGAAACAAAATTCTAACAAATTTCACATTTTATCACGTCTAAATTCTATCTAAAATGGAAAAATAACATTTATCTCTTAGGACGTCATTATAACAGTTAATTGTAGTCTTCTAAATGTATATTCAAAAGTTTGTACTAGAGCGTGCCTTACAAGTACGAAAAATCGGGTTTGTTAGTTTATTATTCCACGATAAGAATATTTCTTATCATCTTCTCAATAATAAGCTTGCGACTCCGCATGACCGAGTTTGGAAACTCGTTTCTCTATGAATCTCTATATCACAGAGTGGCGACCGAACAATCACGGCCACAGAACGCGACATAATGTACTAACTGCATCCTTCAAATGAAAATTTATTTCGTGCTATTTTCACCAGAATTAAAGATCCATCTAGATTAGTCGCCAAATGGCGTCACGTGCAGCCAAATGGCTATTGTCATTCAATCCAAACTGATCGCCATTTGGGTGTGCGTCCAGTTTTGATATTCAATATGGCAACTCAACCAAACGCTTTGACAACCGCTTGTCAAATTCAAAGTGACAATTTTGCAACTTTTGTTCGTTCTTTTATGTTAAATTGAATAATTATTGAATGTAAATGTAATGTAATTGTGTAATAATTCAAACGGGCAGAGTCTGATTTTGATAATTAAATTTAAAAAAATCACCAAAATGAAATTTTGGTTATGTAATTTTCTGTCTCCATTTGGCTGCTAGTGTAGATGCTAAGTAGCAGCGAAATGGCTGTTCGTGATGCCAGTTTTTGGACGCGCAGCCATTTGGCGGCTAATCTAGATGGACCTTAAGGATTTTGATTGGGAACACACACAGCCTAATTTAATTTCCGGAAGATGAAGTCAATTTTTTCTAAAACAACAGTCCTCCTTAATAGTGTAGTTACTACCTGATAAACCTAGTACATCGGATTGCAAAATATGGTGGGGACAAACTTCTTATGTTTTTTGGGGTGCTGAGCACGAACCCGGAGCTTCCCACCAACAAATCGTTGCGGAACAGGGTTAAAATCCCGAAAACCCCTAAAATGTTTACTGTTTTTCCGTTATTTGGCCCCTAACTCTGAAACTATTTATTTCTGCGAAAAAACTATCCATGCATATTTTAGAGAGCACATAATTGCGCGTCCAAAGAGATATAAATACTACAAATCCGTTGAGCGGTATTACCACAATTGATAATTTGAATTTGCCATTTTTAACATACATAGTTCCATATTGTGAATAAAATATTGAGATTGAACGGTTTTTCATTTTTGGTCACCAAAGTTGCATTTTTGTTGTACATTATGTATTTGGGGTGCTGAACATGAATCCGTAACTTCCCACCAAAATTTCTTTGCAAAACAGGGTCAAAATCTAAAAAAAACCCAAAAAACGACTATCAATTGTGGCAATACCGCTTAACACATTTTAATGATTAATGGCGCGTTTGACCCGCAATTATGTTTTCACTAATATTTGGACAGGTTTTCGGAGAAATGTACATTTTCGGAGTTACATGCAAAAAAACGGGTAAACTCCAAACATTTTGTTTTTTTTTTCACAGTTTTGACCCTGTTCCGCAACGAAATTTTGGTGGGTAGCTCCGGATTCGAGCTCAGCACCCCAAAAAACACAAGAAACAAAAAAAAATTTCTCCGCCACACTTTGCACTCGAAAATCACCTAGTAACTACACTATAATTAGTTAGTCTAGTTGTGTCATTGTGATTTGGCTTGTTTCCCCGCTAGCTATGTTCTTTAAGAATTCTCGAGATGATACATTACTGAAAATAAACCAAGCAGCTTGAACCTTAAATTCGTGCGCGTAGAGATCCGACTAAAGTTATCGTAAACTACTCCAAAAGGTTAGTAATGACAACGAGCACTATTCCTTGGCACTAATTCTGCGGAAGTCTGTTTCTGCATCGACCAATGTTGATGCCGTCGGTGTATGTTCTCTGGCTTAATTTAGCCGGTTTTGATATTTTTAGGCGGACAAATTATGAAATCCGCTCGGAATTTTAGCCGGATTCCATTTTTTACGGCAATTTTACAAATTAAAACTATTTTATGAAATTTTTAAATTTATTTCCATTTAAATAAAGAATAAGATACGAACCTAAAGTTGCAATATTCAATACAAAATTAATTCATTGTGTTTTTTTTTTTCAAAATTCGTCTCTGAGTAAACCCTGGCATGGGGGCCTACTCGAAGTACTGAAGTAGTACTGTGCACTTCAAAACTTAACAATTTTATATTAAAAAAAAAAACCAATCCCCAAAGTTTGGCCATTGTGGAATTGTGGAATAAGAAGCATTAGTCATAAATAAGTCTAAATCTAAATTAACCGTGAGGTTGATTTTTAGTCTATTTAAATAATTCACATAGTAAATTCATACCACAATCCTAGTATTGTACTAGTAGGTGACTGCAATATCCAATGGAATGCATGTAGGTTAGGTAGATGCAATTGAATTACTGATATAACAACTACTACTCGTAATTGTAATGAAAATAAATCTTGGTATAAATGTGTAGAATTAATTAATTAATCGATTAATCTTCTAACATCCGTTAAAGATCAAATAGCTTTTTAGCATAAAATACAAATGGATTATTTTTTTCAGTTATTCTAAACCATCAGTAGTGCGTTTCATTGATACGACCATAGTCAGAATTGTTAGTCACAATCACTCTGCGCAGTTCCAAAAGTTAAAACAAAATTATTTTGAAAAAAAAAATCTTTTTTGAAGTTAACGGTTATTCGGATATTTGCATAAATTTCTCTGAGCCCAGCCCTGAGGAAGCTGTGATATTACAAATGGACTATTGAAAAGTGGAGCACTCTCGGTTCTTCTTCTCTTTCTAACTGAATATGTATATGTTTTTCTGGTCTGGTTGTCAACCTAGTATGTACATTGGTTGTGTTGCATTTTAGCCTCGGACAAGGGATTAGGGTAAAAGTATGATTGCAGGTATTAATTTGTATGCTATTATGAACATGAAATCGTTAATTCAATAAAAAGATTACGTCGTAAAGACAATTTGGTGCTTCATGTACGAAATAAAAACAAATTCTTTAAAATCCACAAAATCGATTGAGCGCTGGGGAGATAAAGGGAAAATTGAAACGTATTTATTATTTATTGGAAAATAGTAAATAACATGAATGCTAAATATTATATTAAATTGTAGCATGAAACGTATTTTTCGCACCAATGAAAAATTTAATAACAACAGTTATGTTTCATCAACATTATGCTGATGCACTAATAAATTCTATGTTCGAAAATGGGTCACTTGAATAGGGACAGTTTCGATTCGGTCGTTATTTCGAAAGTGCTAGCGTCACATCCTAACTGTTTTTGTTTCAATCCGCTCAGACTATGTTTTGACTTTAATTTTTTTAAATTTCGGTAATCATTAAATACCGCTCAAATGGATCAAATCGATGTTTTGAGAAATGAACAATACAGTTTACGCAAAATTTCGAAAATAGTGAAAAAAAGTAAATCGGTTGTGATTAACTATTTAAAAAATAGTAGATATGGACGAAACATGAAACGAGTGTACATTCCGTGCAAAAAGTAGTAAAACCCTAAACTACAAAAGTTTATCCAAATGTTTACTGGAATTTCGAACAAACTATTTTCTTAGACGGAAAAAATGTGAACTAATATTTTTTTCGGGAAAAAATTATTTAGTTTGATTTCACCATTTCAATTATATTTGATAAAATTTTAATTGAAAAGCCTTCTAAAATGAAATTTCGTTGAAGACATCTGAGAGAGAGGTGTGAGTCCTATAACTTAACTTTAGTTTTAAGTACAATATGGGCTCGATATTACTAAAAACACACTTGTTTCTCATGAGCTATTTTAACAACGTCACGTTCATAGGTCGTCCCCGGAGGAAGAAAGAGGCAAGGTTTTACGCGAGCGTCAAGGCAGAGTTACATTATATGTTTCATCAAAAATTAATTTTTAGATTAAAACCAAGGGCACCGGCCGGCGGTGCAAACAACTTTTTTTATTCAATAGGTATGTAGAACTAAACCATGTTGTTATATTGTACAGGATGCAACCTTATTTTTTAACGAATCGATGGGATCCTCCGCAATGTCAAACCTCTACAACCTCTATTTCAGCGATGAAGTTGTATTTACTCCAGTTGTATTTGCTCCAACGCTCTTCTAAATCATTCTCCGATGGTTGGGTTATTTTGAAAACTAAAGAGCATCAAAGACTCTATCCCAATTTTATTCTTATTTGTACATCGGTAAATTTTTTTTCCTTGCGTTGTGAATGTAAAATTTATTACGACGTTAGGAAATCGGCCCTAAAGTTTTGTACAAAAGTTTTAGGACCCTATTGTACATACTGGAAACCCCTGATTGGTATACGTAACACTTCTATCTTCTCGCAAGTCAATCAATAGCTGCTATACAATTGATTGGTCGATGTAATGCAACCATTCATTTAATGAATGTTAAAATAATTATCGCTAGTCTAATCAGTAATCTGGCTTGCAAGTTCAAAAGTATAATAATAGTTCGAATCAAACGTAATCAGTAACGTATTAAAAAACTTCTTTTTATGTTTTGCACAGTTCAGCATGTAAATACCTAGAAAATTGCATTTGTTAAGTCATAATACGAGTACTAGTGTACTATCTCTCTAGAATATTAATAGTATTTTTATGAGACCACACGCTCAAACTACGAGTATGAGTAGTAAGCTAGATTTGTATAATACGAATATTTTTTATGGTATTCTATTAGTACTCCAATCAATAGAGACGAAATAATAGGGGTTAGCGTGCAAAAATTGGGGACTTCTCAAATTTTTGATATGTTATAAAGACAGGTGGGATAAGTTAAAATCCATGTTTGCGTCACTTTCCCCCCTGTGCTCCCGCCGCTATCTTCAAAAAACTATCTAAAATCGGCCCTTTCGTCAGTTTTTGGCCTGTAACTTCTTTACAGTCCATTTGAGCACAAAATCTTCCAAGACAATTTTGTAGAGGACAAAATTTCCTACAAATTTAATCCAAGATGTTGTACTCTACAATCAAAATTAACAGAGTTATAGCCAAGAAGCGCCAAGAAAATGGAGAAAATATCAAAAATCATGCCAATTTCAAATTCACGAAAACGCATTGTATACCAATAACTCATAGCCTCCTCTGCATTTTAGTATAGAGTTCTCGAAGTATGTTTTGAAATTTGTTAGTAATGATTTTTGGAATTTTTAGCATATTCTTTGCGCTACAACTCTGCCAATTTTGATTGTAGAGTAAAACTTGTCAGATGAAATTTATAGGAAATTCTGTGCTCTACAAGATTGTCTCGGCACATTTCGTGCTCAAATGGACTGGGAAGGAGTTATAAACCGCAAACTGATAAAAGAGCCGATTTTAGATGGTTTTTTCAAGATAGCGGCGGGAGCACAGGGGGGAAGTGACGCAAACTTGGATTTTAACTTACCCCACCTGTCTTTATAACATATCAAAAATTTGAGAAGTCCCCAATTTTTGCAAGGTAAAATCTCCCCGTTGATTGGAGTATAGAAAGTAAGAAACGATTAACATTCGTTCCTTGAATGATTTTAAGGTGAAAAAATTAAATTGGTTGATCATCGTTAGTTTTAACACATTCAAGCCTCACATCTATTACATATATAGGCCAGTCAATTACCGATTTTAGGTCGCAAAAAATTGCTCGGGTCTGGTTTTTTGGGATATTGTTAGGATAGAACACATTTGGGTGAGGCTTGGTTAAGATTGGTTCATAAAGAAAAAAGTTTTTCTTAGAAGAACCTGATTATCAGGGGTTTGTTTGCATGACAGCCCTATGACCTAGTGTTCCGATTTCATCCATTTCTAGATATGTTTTGAAGCTTTACTAAAAAACACATTTGGGGGAAGGGTGGTTAAGATTGGTCCATAAAGAAAAAAGTTCTTCTTAGAAGAACCTAATTTCCAGAGGTTGGTTTGTATGACAGCCCTATAACTTAGTGTTCCGATTTCATCCGTTCCTAGATATTTTTTTAGGCTTAACCAGCAACATACTTGGGTGAAGTTTGATTAATATTGGTACATAAAGAAAAAAGTTTTTCTTAGAAGAACCTAATTTTCAGGGGCAGCCCTATGACCCCATGGTCTGATTCCATTCGTTCCGACATATATACGGCTAAGGAACTGGTTTATAACTTCATGTCACATGACTTTCTCTGTAAAATGCGCATTTAAGCCGATATTCAGCTGGGAACATGACTGAAATTACAATTTCGTACTTTTTTTCAAAAAACAATGTTTAAAGTACTGTATCTTGGGATCCTTTGCGCCTACAAAGCTGGGGTTACACTCAAATTAAAGAAGATTTCCTTAGCTTTAACAGTGCAGTGGACAACTTACTTGTAGGAAGCACCTTTTAGAAATTACAAACAAAAATATGAAAAAAGTCCGAAAATTTTGAGGTTTTTTGAGGGTCATGGGGTTAGCACAGGTTTTTCGAAGTTGCAAACTTGGTGGTACACTTCTGGTATCTATCCTAACAATATCCCAAAAAACCAGAGCCGAGCAATTTTTTGCGACCTAACGCCTTATTTTTCGGTTTATTGACTGGCCTAATAAACATGTAGGAATATTCGAAATAAAAACACGTGATACGAATTTAAAAACCATACTACACTTTCATTAGAATTACGTGTATTACAACATGATTATCTGTATTAAGTAACACGACTGCTTACTAATAGTACTGAAGAAAAAACTGGATACTAAAATAAAAACATTTCGCTGGAAAAAAAGAGTAATTGAGCCCGCCTAACTCCCAATACAAAGCTCTTCTCTTATATAGTTACGGGTTTTTACCCGCGATTACACCATAATGTTACTCATGTGAATTTGGTCGTGTATTTTTGTTTTAGTACATACTACAGTGTTTATTAAGGGGAGGTATAATTTCGAAGTATCGTAATTGTTTTAATAGACAATTAGATTCCTTACCTCATTAGGGTCAAAAATTAATTTCAGTTAGATGCATCTTCTACAATTGTGACAAGTTTAGCAGATTTCACAAGACAGTAAGAACTGTCACAATAATATTATGTGCATGCATATATATTTTAAAAGAACTGAATCCCAGAACATGCCCTTAAAATTTGAAAATTATCCTCTGCTTAAACCGAATGAACCGATAAAAAAAACTTTTTATTGATGAAAACATATCACATGATGGAAACTATGGATAAATTAAATATAATGTAAACGTAATTAACATTGTTGGTATGGTTTGAGTTTGATACAAAAGCTTCATGCAATTAAATTGATTATTGTAGAGTAGACAATTTTAATTAACAGGTGATAGAAAAAATGACAATAAACTAATAATGGGTCTGAGTAAAACTTATTCAGACTTAATTGTACTACTAGTCGAAGGATATGGAATTAAAATTTCCACAAGAGAAATAAATGCTCTGTGGCCGTGATCGTTCAGTCGCCATTCTGTCACATAGAGATTCATAGAAAAACGAGTTTTCGAAACTCGGAATGGCCCGTCGTACTTTTATTATTTAGAAGAAGAAGACATATCCTTATTGTAGAATAATTACTAAAATTACAAATTAAACTGCAACCAGAAATTGGTGGTAAAGGTTTATTTTCCTCGGCACGACCCCAGACTCTAGCGACAACGGCTCGCTCATTCCACATAAAAACTCGTTTTTAGATGATAATCGCCATAATTGCTTAGCATAGGTGCACAATGAAGATTATCGTCGATTTAATCGCGCGACTCATGCTGTAAATGAGGTCCGCATGAGTGATTGTAATCTGGTTGGTCTAGCGGTTAGTGCGCGCACCTTCGGTGCACAGGGTCAAGAGTTCGAATCTCACCGTGGATCATGGTGTTTTTCGAACTCACGAGCTTGTGACGGACTATGATCTCACTCAGATGTTAAACGAGTACCCATTTATGGGAATAAATACCTCAACAAAAAGCAGATAAGATCTTGGAAATAGGATGTCACTAACACATCCTGCGGCCTTAGTCCAATGTTGGATTGTCGCGCCTATTATTTTATGAGTGATGAACGTGGTGCACTCGCTTATTAGTAGGCTTCGGGCGACGGCTACTTGGGGTAGGGAAATTGCTTGGCACAATGGTCGTACTCATTCGACCGATACACGAATGAGCCTTTATATAGAAAGCAGTCGCGCGACTCTTGTTGTAAATAATGCCCGCATGAGTGGTGATCGTGGTGCACTCGCTTGTTTGTGGGTTTCAGGCGCCGCGCCGGCTCCTTGGGGTAGGGAAGTTGCAGTGTAAATAAGCCACGATCGCTGCAGCCGCATCGAGGAAAACACCACTAGGTGATAGTCAATAGCTAGAGCCACTGGAGTCGCTAGGGCCGCTCCGGTCGTGTCGACGAAACGTACCTCAAGTGGTGATATGGCTGACGAACAATTCAGTTGTCGTAGAAACCTTGACGACTACCGTGTGCAGTCCCATGCTCCTGTCGGTAAAACTTTTTACATACACGGGCAGATTTCAATCTTCAAGCTCAACTCCAACTTGCCACTTTAGGACAATTGAAAAAATTGAATATCAAAACAGTTTGGATTCTGCTGAAAAAATAAATTTTCAAATGAAACATTATGTTTTGATAGTGTTCATATGTTGGACAAACGTATACTCTCGTCTCGTCACATCTTATCGGTGGTGTCGGTAAGCTAATCAAGAGTGTTTGTATCTTCTTTATCTGTGATGCAGTTTACTCCTTTAAATATTTCACCTTACCGTATGGTTTTGCTTATGGCACTTGATGATAGTATTCTGCTGAAGGCATTACTGATTGCGTGAAAGGTCATTGTTAGAGTAGAGCACATAATTTTTTTCATGACTAATAGCGACATCAGAGCGCAACCAATGATGGGTCTTGTCTTAGATGAGAATCTTCTAGCTTTGACTCCATTCTAATTAACAGATATACATTTTTGCTTTTCAACAAGACCTTGATATCAATTTGTTGTGTTGGTAGCAACAATTTTCGGGCCTCCAACTTTGTATCAGTATTTAAACTTTTTATTATCGAAGGTCAAAAAGCTGAAGCTAAGCCTACAATTTAGATTTACTTCTGAATTTTTGTGTGGATCTTTGGCAAGAAAATCGGCAATTGAAAATTCCAATTAATCCTTATGCCAGATTGTACGCGCACTCTTATATTGTTTTAAAGGGAACGGATTTACAAACATATTTACACGTCAAAATTGATTTTCTATTTTTTCCTATATTATGTTATGTACATACTAGTATCTACATGTAGTATCAAAATCACGTAATTCTTGAATTTTGCTGGGATTGCTGGTATTAGTTCCCGGATAATGGGGAACAAAGCCCTGACTGGTAGGGGAGAATAAAAAAAGGAAAAGCAGTAACTTTTCTGTGTTTAGCGATTATTCGAAAAAACGAGACCGAGGCTAATTTCAAATTCAAACTCGAATTTATTTTTGTAATGGACTACATGTGCATTTAAAATAATTTTGCTTTAGATACCGGCTACACAGAGAGAAATGATTGGTTGATTAAAAAGAAAATATTTGTTAATAATTTCAAAAGTCTTCGTTGATTTTTAGCCATAGGGGTACTTTTGTTGAAACCGCTAAACAGTTTTAATTAATTATACAAAACACCTTTCGCAATATTTTTCAAATATTGTGTTAACATGAACAAAAGGTTTAAATAAGATTAATTGATCCAATTTGCGCATTCAATAAATTTTGAACTAAACATTTAAAATAAATAACAGGCGCGACAATCCAGCATTGGACTAAGGCCGCAGGATGTGTTAGTGACATCCTATTTCCAAGATCTTATCTGCTTTTTGTTGAGGTAATGAGATCAGCATCACGCTCAGTGTTATTTATCCCCATAAATGGGTACTCGTTTAACATCTGAGTGAGATCATAGTCCGTCACAAGCTCGTGAGCTCGAAAAACACCATGGAACACGGTGAGATTCGAACTCATGAGCCTGTGCACCGAAGGTGCGCGCACTAACCGCTAGACCAGCCGGACTAAACATTTAGTAACGGCAATTATTTTGAATGGTGATATCAACTTAAACTTTGTATCAATATTCCAAATCATTATAACAAAATTATTTGTTAATATTGCCAATATTGCTGCTGTCAATCCTAAATTTGAATTGACATTGCGTACAATGTGGCTTTTATAAAAAGTTATTCGTGTTGACACGCTCTGTGGCTCACTTGGTTGAGTCGCACTCTACGATGCTAGTAATCTAGAGGTCCGGAGATCGAATCTCGGCGTAGTCCCGGAAATATATAGTGCTTGCAACATTATATACACTCCTGTATATGCAATGTAACGTTGACTCGAAGTAGCCTATAAACGGCTGAGTGAACGCACCATGCCCCACAAGGGGTTACGGTATGGAGAAGAATAAAAAGTTATCAATCAAAACATTATACCAAAAACCCAATTAATTTAACAAAAATTTTACCTAAAGTTGCTAATACTTTTGTTATTAATACCCAATTTCAATAGGATTTTCGTATTGATTCCTTTTTTGAATTTGTAGATGTCTTAGAGAAAACATAGCAACTCATGCCATGCGTTAGTCCAGAGTGGCTATGTGATCACACAACCCATATGTGTTTGACTCCAAATTTATTACACTACACTCCACGAAATAATTCAAATGTCAAAATATTGTCGATGCAATTATTAACCCTTCTGACGCCGCCTACGAGCTATTATGCCCAAGGTGTAGCTGAATCTTCTGTGAAATCAATCTTATTTTTTGAAAAGGTCTAATTTTGGTTCTAGAAACAGTTTACATACTGTGTCTTACGATGATGCGCCGTTTTTTCGATTCCTTAGACATAGTTTACATTTCGCCGAACGTTTGATCGCATTTTTGGCCGTCGGTTCCTTTGAAATTTATATGGAAAGGGGTGGAAAATATTATTGAACGTATTTTTCATCAAGATATAGTACCAATGGTCTGTCTGGATCTATACGCCAACAGAAGGGTTAAATATCACGTCGGCATTTTAAGAGAGTAATGAATATTACGCGGATTTTATATTCTCAATTGTAAACAAAAAATTGACGTTTGAATAATATTTTCACGCATACTATGAACTGCAATAGTGTGAGAATGGTGCCATTTTTATTTTCTGATGCCCACTCTGGACTAACTAATGTTTACAGCAAAAAAAAAATCCTATTTGAAGTAACATTTCCGTTCATTTTCTCATATCCTTTTATTCAAACTTCAACTTTCTTTATAATAATTACAAAATATATGACCATTATATAACTTAATAATAATGTGGAGTGGCTATTATCAATCAGCGCATCCATTTTTATTTCGATGGTTTTCTTAATCTAAGCAACTCTTTAGCAATCATCTGTTTTAAAACCACAATTTTCTTCACTTCACTATTTTCGGTAAACACTTCACGCACTTCGTTCAACCACCACAAACGAACAGAACTAAAACACCTCCTTACTGCAAGTGCCGAATTATTATTCCCACTAAATGAAGTGCGTCATTGCACAAAGTTTTGTTAGATATGCCTGTAATAAAAACTGTACCGTTAGATTTGCTACGCATTTCGTATCCGCATCAAATGATTTAGTTGGACTTTCGTATTTCCGACAAAACCTTTATACTGCGTTTTGCTTTGTTTATACTTGCATCAATAAGCTACGCGATTGACAACAAAAGCTTTCGATTATATTACAAAACTGTGTGTTAAATGAGAACAAAACCGGTTTTTATATGAAAATTGAATTCTTCCTTGCCTTGCTCCTCGCGAATCTCTTAAAAAAAAGCGGTTTTTCATCTTGTTCTTGTTCGCGTTTAGACAGGCGCAATAGCATGAGAATCCAGCGCTCTTTTCTTTTTTGCTTTTTCGTCAACCAAATATTTCGTGTCAACAAATGGGAACATTACGCTATCAGCTTCGCAAAAAGAATTTTCTTGTTCTTGTTATCGACACTAGCGACAGTTATCTTACCGTCCGCCATATAGCGGACATATAGCGGAAAATATCGGAAACACAAAAGTTCCCCCTATTAAAGCGGATAGCAGAACATGCCGAAATTTAGTTCGTTTCATAAAAATGTATTTTGGTTTTCTTAACAAAATTTTCTTAGTCAAATCAATCAATCGTGCAGATTGTCAATGCAAATTTATTATCAAATTTAAAAAAAGAATAGTTACAAATCCACAAATGTTGCATCAACAAAACGTAATTTGTCGATGTTGCAAATATGTTTCTCTCTGTGTAACGTGCCAAACACCTGTCAAAGATAGTTCTATGGATTTTGTATGCAAATGCACAGAACGCACGTAACGGGAGCTTTCGAAAAACTTTCCGAAATGTCAAATTCCACGGAAGTCCAAGTGGTTTTGAATTCGGTTGGCGTTTTGTTTCGTCTTGTCATTCGAGTTTGTTCAAAAAACATTTCGGGATCAATTTTTTTAATTTTTGTTTAGGTGGAAACAAAATAAGCATTTATTTCCCCATCCATCTACGGCTATTTCTTTTTTGTATCTTTCGTACATTTTACAAAGTGCATATACATTCGTTTTGGAACGGAACGTTTCTAATGAACGGAAAGAAACGGCACGTAACGTAAACGTTCTGGTTTGCCCTTAAGGCCTTGACTCTATAATGTATTATTTAATTTGGACAAGCAATTCAGGTTGTATCATTAATCTGTCAATATAATAGTAGTATATAAGGGAAAAATTTTAAAAACCTTATGAGCAAAAGGAAAAAAACTTATATAAAAATGCAACTTAAGTTATTTCAGCTTAAGGGCGGAATTCATAGTCCCCACTTATACTTAAGGGTCTGACGGTATTCATAGTTACTCAATAAGCAAACGCTTAAGGGTTTCCTAAACAGTTCCCTTATTCGTATTTGCTTTTGCTGACATATACTTATTCAAACACATATACTTATTCAATTGAATTTTTAACTAACTGCTATGTTTTTATATTTTATTTGTCACTTTCAATATGATAATAGATATATAAATCGTTTGATTAAATGAGGCAATGCCCTAATAAGTGATGTCTATGAATACGAAGCTCCCTTAAGAGCGCGGGGGTGGAGGGGGGATGTCGAGGCGAGCAGGGGCGAAGCCACCTAGTTATACCTAAATAGGTTAAGTGCCTCTTCCATTTAAGTTCATCACCTAAAAAGTTCAGTGGTGTACTTGGTTTGTGGATTATTTTTCTTTTTCTACTAAAAAATACAGCTTGTGTTTTAGAAAAATGTCTCACGCTGGGGGTGGGGGCTCTTCTTCTCAACAGATAAAGTTCTGCATAATTCCAATGGATCTGGTTGCCATGGAAGTTGCCATGCCATAATACTACAGACATACACCGCAGCTGGTGTATAGAATGGAGCGATAAGTCAAGATTTTCACAATTAGTTAAAACTCGTACCCACGAATTGGGAACAGATTTTATGCAAAAATAATTCAAAAACTAGGGGGCTTCGCTCGCCAACCCCCGGGGCCGAGGCTAATTTCGGGCGCGGCCGAAATTTGGATACCCTTATTTACCACATTGGAATTCCCAGTGTGATAGAACAAACCAAG
Source organism: Microchrysa polita (assembly GCA_949715475.1). Lineage (NCBI taxonomy): Eukaryota > Metazoa > Arthropoda > Insecta > Diptera > Stratiomyidae > Microchrysa > Microchrysa polita. Next base: position 63,835,707 of record OX454416.1, read on the forward strand.
AAACACCATCAGTCAGTCATCATAATGTTTAACACACCAACTAACCTCTACACATCATTTAGGTGCTTCTTTAAAAATAAACTCCCATTACAAAAAGGTGGCATCTCTCAAAATAAGTACCCCAACTAAAATTTCTTATCTTGCCAGCTTGTCTATTCTAGTAAATGTCAATCACATAAAATGTGCACTTTTGGCCGCATCTCCCAATATAGTTTAACACCACAAAAAAAGCCCGCGTTCATGTTCTGCATTCGTGAACCGTTCAAGCAGGCTCACTATACAATCAGCAGATCCGGATGGATGGGAAAGCCATTATAGCACACACTATCGCCGAACCGTGCAGCAACAGAAGATAATATTCTTCTTCGAGTCAAGCACGCATGCTTCATTTATAGCCAAAAAACCATAGGATCCCCAATCGTTATAGTATCAATAAAACAGAGCTCCAAATGTATTTATGATATATGGATGGCGTTGCTTGCCTGTATGTTTACGCATATACCACACCACACGTAAAAAATGCGCCAAAGAAACAATTAAAAGTATAGCCCACAAAATTCATACTAAATCAGAGCGCTGATTGTGCTCGTCCGGAATGTTGGTTGGTTTGGTTAGCTGTTGTGATGCCTGTTAGCGTAAGCACGCAGCAGGATTGATAACGAGAAATGCGGAAAGCGCTTCAACTTCTTCTAATCGGGGTGCGCTTCGGGTTTTTGCTTACGCAAAAGACGCTCAACAAAAAAAAAATCGCAAGCCAAGCACAGGGCCGTGCGAAGAGGGGGGCGAAGAGGGCACTCGCACCGGGCGCCGTGTCTCAAGGGGGCGCCGTGGCCAAAGGGCACCATCAATTTTTTTTTAGATAAGTAAATTTTTGCGTATTCTCATTGCGATTTGCATTATCATGGGCGTACTGCTATACTCACTCGAATTTAATATTGCAGACCAGTGATTCTCAACTGGCGGGACGCACCCCCTAAGGAGCGCAGGATAAGCTCAAAGTTGGAAAATATTCCGACCACAAAATGGTGACCAAGGAAACTGATGGGAACAATATATTGGCTAGTTTTGAAAGTCAACAAAGAGCCCCCACTACATGCAAATCGGAATTGTAAAGAAAAAGTGTTAATACCAGTACATCCTTTTTTAGAACATCTCGCAAATGATCCAAAACTGGAAAAACAAAGTCATAGTCTATCAGTGAGCTACAATCAAGTTTTCAGTCTTGAAAAATCTTGAGATAGCTTGATTGCGCTGCGTTCAAACACTTCTCAATCTCCGCGCCGATGTAGTCAAACGGATCTTGTGACCAATGCCGACTTGTGAATTATCGTTATTTGCCACCTGTGTGAATTAGGCAACCAGAAAAACTATTTATTCAATTGTCTGAAGAATGCACCAATAAATTCACCATCTGTGCTTGTCTCTTTAACGTCGTTCTCATGTGAAAATACAAAAATTTCCACACCGTATTTAGGTTTTTTTTTTAGAAAAATTTTCTAGTGGGCGCCAGACTCTCCAGGCTCCTTTTCAAGGCCTGGAGAGTCTGGCGTTCTGGAGTTCAGAAGTTCCATGTTAGTATGGCGATACCGGCAACTGATACACTCTAAACTTCATTGATGTCAGCATCCATTTGATGAAGACGAGCCCGGTAAATCGTATACTCAACTGGAAAAACTTACAAAATCATCATCATATGGTTGTAAAAATTGCGCCTTATTTTTCGCTGTGTTAAGTTTGACTAATTCGTTGGTAAACCAAGGATTTTTTTCTTTTATTTTATTCTTTTTTAAGGGAACGTACTTGCGAATAGCCGCCCATAAAATTGATTTTTCGTTCTACGGTCAGTTTCAACTACTAAGAGTTACACTTTTGCCATAGATATTATTTCCTATCAAACTTTTGGCGATTCATATCATTCTCTTGGTTTTCATTAAATTGTGTGTGTGCTGTCGCGGTTGCTGCTTGGTCATTGTATTTGAAGTATTGCGACCTAATGCTTGAAACAGATTAGACGCGTTGAATGCTGCCGAAGAAAGTAGCACAATGCATTTTAAATGGCTGACAGCTTCGCTGCTGCTGTTCAACAGCAACAGCACGAAACATGAAAATTAGTGTAAAACGAAGACTGAAAATTATAAGAGTATAGAGATCATTGTTCGATTAATGTGACCCGCAAAGGAGTTTCATTATGAAATGAATAAGTTACTTTCAGTGTAAAAATCAATTTTATTATCGTGTGGGGGTATAAATAAAAATTTAAATAAAAATTTTGAGTTTAGTTTTGAAGAGATATGATGATGTGGGGCGCCTTGATCAAAATTTTGCCCCGGGCGCCAAATTGTCTTCGCACGGCTCTGGCCAAGCAATCTGACCGAATCTGCATTGAAACTCGCGTAAGCAACATTAGTACGTATGTATATTCGGTATTCTCGCGATTTTTTGGTTGGTCGACTCGCGGCGTTTCGATCTGATTGAAAGGAACAAATCAGCATTTTCGTCATCGAGCAAGTGTGAGCGTTATTCGCAGCGTCGTCGTGACGTGCGTCGTCGTCTTTTTGGCGTGCTAAGTCACATGTCATGAGAGTCATCAGGCTGAGAATAAATATGTTGTGTACAATAGTTGCCAAAAGAGATAGCTGTACTGTTTGTATTTATTAACCCTCTGGTAAAATTCTGAGATACATACTTCTGGCTGGGACAAAGTCAGATACATATTCTGCTCATTAGTATTTTTGGATTATTTTTAATAATTTGTATGGAAACGAAACACATGAGGAAGTACTTTTTTGTTGTAGGGCGAGGCGGTGTAAGCTGTAATTTTTGAAACCTTTTGTTACAGTATGTGTTTCAACAATAAAATTACAGCTTAATACGTAATTAATAAAAAAGGAGCTTTAATACAAAGTGTCCCAACACAAGTTTGTTCTACATACTCTTCCATCGAGCAATACGGTAGAATAAACTCATCTGTGTATATGGTATTTGATTGATTCATTGGCGCCTCGTAGTGGCAGATATCGGGGGATCACAAGGAAATATAAAATTGCATTGACTACAAACAACAATATTGATGTAAGTCAATTTTCCATAGTTTGTATTAAAATAACTAGGCTCAAAGAAAAAAACAAAATTCAATAGAAATTATTGTTTTATATTAACATAATATTCTTCCGCAGACTATTCTCGACTTTCGCCAGCTAGAGTTGTCGTTCTCAAACCCGCACAACAAACAAGAAAATCAAAAAAGTTTGTTTTACTAGCACACGCGGCGAATCCATGGATTTTATTGCATTTTCATTCCGTGAAAATAAAAATTCGCCTGTTGATAAGCTAGTTTGACAAATTAATGGATTATCCCAGCCACCATTTAACACATTTGTAATCTTTATTTCATGCACCACGCGTAAGCACATATACCTTATTCATTCATCACGTTTTCATACAAGCAGTATATGACGATGTCCCCCTATTTCATGTATATACGCATTTGCGCCTTATTACGGATAAACATTATAAAATCGTTATTCGTAAACATTATGTAATAGTTAATATGTCATAAATATTCAATGCATAAATGAATAATTAAAAAAAACACGTGCGACGGTGAGTCTCGAACTCTGGGATCGCAGCCAGCATCGCCGTCATCACCCCAGCAAAAAAAAATCACACTTGAGGAGAAAACCATTATATTTCCTATATGCATGATCCGTCGACATTCCTTCAGCTGATCATCATGTATCTAACTTTCAATGCGTCCTATCGATACATAATGCCGATTCGTGATTCATGAAGTGAAGCTTATTTGTGGCTATGTTCACGGTACATGATGCCGATGCTGGCTGGGTTATTAATGACTCCAATAACGGTAAATTCACCTATGAAAAGAACGAAACTATTTCATATTCCCGAGTGTCAATTGTGATGAACGTGGACGCTTATATGTATTGTAGGACATATACGTATATATTGTACACAAATCCGGCGCATTTCTATTTCGTTTCTGTCACGCATTTTGGGTTTTGATTCAGAAATTTTTCGATCAGAAAAATTCGTTTGCACTTTTAGATACCAATATCTGAAACTGCAGTCTTAATGTGCGGATGTGAGTCTCCAAGCTTCCCTGTCTCAGAGTATCCGAGACCCTGAGACTGAAATCTTTATAAGACTGCGGATTGAGACCAAGCGGCAAGAGGTCAGCTCCAACACGCAGTAGTACAATCCGGAAATTTTCGTGACGTGAAATGCTAGGTTCCAAATCCGCATATTTAGGCTCTAAAACAACGTAGTGTGACATTTTTTAAGTAATGTATAGCAGTAAGACATTTTTTTTACCGTTGCCTACGCCCATGGGCAACTGGTTACCATTTTGCTTGAAGAACGTAGAACTACCATATTATTTTAAGTGGAACGCAATCATTTATTTGCCGAAAATAATTAATTTGATTTAAATTAATGTAATTTTTAGAAGACGTGACAGGATTGTTTTTTTTTTTTATTTTTTATAACGGGAGCCATTTGCATTTTTGTACATTTTCCATCTAGTCATGGCAGCATGTCTGAGATATTTACATTCAGCGAACGAAAAATTTTACTCCAATTGCATTTTTATTTCGCAAATAGGCCTTGCAGCGGAGAAAGGGTTCGGTGACAGGAAATTCTTGTCGCATTTCCAGTGTTTTTTCTAGAGAATTTCGTTTTCGTTGTCTGATTGCGGCCACTATCTACATGGTATGGTACAATATCTTGTTGCACTCAACGACTCAGTTTCCGTCTTACAATTTGTTTGCACTACCAAATAAATAATAAATTCTTCTCTACACCTTCGAGCAGGTATTAATAGAAGGAGAGGAAACATCACTTAAAAAGTGTGCCGAAAGCGCAAATTCATGGGAGAGAAAAATACAATAACAACACAGTTGAAGCAAAGCGATTTGACACAAGCAGAGTAACAGTATATATCTCGATTCAAACAAAGTTCCATGCTTTGACAACCCACTTTTAAAGACAAAGAGAATGAAGAAGAAGAAGAATTCAACCAAGCGCGCACGAATTTTTGACGCAATTACTACTTTACTGTTAGATGCTTGCTCTCCCATGTATTAGATTCTCGGCACATTTTTGAATTGTCACTTTGTATGGAATTCGTGACTTTCGCCCTCTCCTTCTATTAATACCTGCTCTAAGCTCTACACGAACACGGTTTTGATTCTTTTTTTTGTGTTTGTCATTTTAATTTACACAATATAGAGCATATCAACCTTCAGCGCGAGGCAAGATAAAACTTTAGGGATCTCATATTCAAATTATTTGAACACACAAAACACTTTGCTGTAGGTACAAGACTAGAGTTCACTGGGTATCGTTCTGGACTACAACAAACTGTCTAAAGTAATTTACACTCTAATTTTTTTGATGTGTTGTGACAATGAGACAGTCGCAGCGTAAAAAAAAAAAACAGTTTTTTTCACGTTACACCAATTTTTCGAACTACAATCAGCATTTCCCTAAGTTTGGCATGCTTGTGGAATTGTGTTTTTTTTTTTGTTTTATTATTTTTCCATTTCATTTCATTTTTTATAGAGCGTTTTAAAGGAGTTAATTAAGCAAGCTAAGTAAGAATTTGAAGTGATGAAACGATTAGAGCCGGTGTGCGTTGGTTTTAGTTTCAGTAAAGGCGAAAAGAAGAACATACATAATGTATGTTATATGTATGTATTTGCTTTTCATGCCTGAAGTCCTTATAGAACCGTACGCCAGAAACTCAGTATAATGTTTCTAGGCATGTACATATGTATGTATGTATCTTTAATTACACTCTCCAATTTGCAAAGAAGTATGACTATGTATACCTACTCCAAAAACGTCTGTTCGAGGTGCTTATCTCAGCTATAAATTTCATTCCATCTGACAGTTAAAAAGTCGAAAAACTCGAGCATGCGTTGCGAAAATTTCGAAAAACATACATGCATATTCACCTTCTACACTCCATATCGCCGCTTCTGGGCTAAGTATAAAAATATGGCAATTTCGAAATGTTCTACTTAAATCTTTTCGAAAAAATGGGAGGAGAGTTTTGTTGATTTACTTCGTTCAGATTCTATTCATTTATGGATTTAGAATGCCATAAGGGGAGGGTGTGCGGATCGGGGTGTGGAGATAGTGCATTAGGTCTTTTGACATTTCGAAAATAATATAGACACAACAACACAGCCTTTTTTTCTGATCCATATGTATAGTCGCAGGCTTTTTATTCACCACACCAACAGGAGAGAACAGAGAGATATCCAAATCCATTAGTCGAGCGACGAAGGATATTCGGCCGACTATATACGAGCCGAAGGATTCACCGGTGTGCTATTTCGATTTTCGATTGTATTATGGATATGATGATGTTGATATGGGTTCCAGTTGAGGTGGAAATTGTGGGTGGATGGAAAACGGCCCGGTCGCGACGGCGACAACTATAGCAACAGAGCGGCACATATTTTTCTTACCTTTGCCATTTGCCTGAATTTTTATACTCGCGTATACAATATACTCGTACTACGAGAATTTTATACGATATGAGCGAGTTGGGCGAAGACAAAAAAAAACAATATTGGCATGCCAAATAAGTGCAGCGGAAGGAGCAATGCCGCCGCTACTGCCCGTTTTTATTTTCGCCTGAATGAGGCTATACATCGTGGATTGTAAAAATGCTTAGGCCTTTTATAAGGATCAAAGGCGTACTACGGTTGATTGGTGCGTTGTTTGTTCGAAGCAAATTGAATGGGTTCGAAAGTACGAAAATGTTGGTAAATGGGAAAAAAGTAAGGACGAGTGGAGGTGGATTTTTTTTGGAAAGTTTTACATGTAATTTAGTTTTTTTGAAGTTGTTTTTTTTTAGAATTTTGTAAAAGTTGTATAATTAAAATTAATAGGATAAAACAGCTGCGTTTTTTCCGCATCCGGAATAGGACAGAAATTTTCCATTTCATGTCTCCGAGTTTCTAAAAAAGGATAACTGCTCTGAAATTCGTATGGTTTTGTGTGCATTCCGGGTAGTTTTAGGAAACAAAACTTCCTATAAATGAAAGTTACCCAGCTGTCATTTTTTATAATGAAGTTTCTGTACCCAAAACTACACGAACAAAAACCGTCCCTAACAGTCGCCGATAATGGTCTTCAAAGTACAAAATTACCATAACATCCAAAAAATCTAACCAACCACAAATTTAAAATGGCAATAATTACAATAACAATTAAATTTCAAAAAATTAAAATTCACCAATAAAAATGTGCAGCAATTGGTAGGTAGTATGTACCTGAAACTGTGGAATGTATACAGATATGATGACTCATCACAGTCATCAACTACATATAGACTGTCCATATATCATAAAAACGAAGATAATATTTATGAAATCATTATCTCTCGTCACTTTTTTGTTCGAGCATCACTATAAATTGTCAATTGTGTATTTAATATCATTATCGCGTATTTTTGAACATATCGACACAATTTCAGTTTTCAATTCTATTTTCAAATTTGTAATTAGGCGTTTCTTATTATTATGATATCCTTATCGATAGTATAGTCCGCCGATTAATATTATGTATACTGGCACCGAGTGCCATTCAACTGTGTCTTATCAACCGCGCAGCACCTTTCAAGATTTATTACGTATACATATGTACATACGTTTTGTACGGTGTTATCTTTTAAATTTCATTAGTATCATTGCAGTAAAGGTACAAACAATTGCTTACGTTTTTATTCTTTTTATCAGAGTTTTTTTTTTATCTTTCATCCTGTTCATATCATGACAGAATATGTTTGTTTTTTACCACGATTCTTCACGATGCTTCTTTGGGCTTATCCATCAACCCGTGGGCTCTTATCGGATATTATCACAAGTGAGATAAATTACATATACATACATATACGATATTTTATGTATTTTTGTTTCGTTTATAAATTTATCTTTACAGTCCACTAACATGTGAGCATTGTTGACAGAGAACACTGCTCTAATTTTATACAAAATAAAATTTCTGAAATCAAAAAAAAAGTGTTCACACCATGATAATGACAATTGCCCAGCTACCCTATTCGTATATTTTTAATTTCCAAAGTAAATATTTTAATTTTAAAGGAGTGTTTAAAAAGTAATTAACGGAAGAGTCATCCAGATTTGATGAATGGGCTTATAAGATACAGTTGTTATGTGTTGTGGCCAATTAGATTATTACCTATATTTGTCAGCGTAATCAGTGCAAAATTATTTATTTATATATGTATTTCAATGCGGAAGCATATTTAAACCACTTTCGTAGGTACACAAAGCGACGTGAATTTTATGATATTGTTACGAGGGATTTAAATTGGTATTAAATTATTCGGTTGGACCAGTTTGACAGGATTTTCGTGTGCTTCTAATCATTTTGATTGAAAATATATGCTAATTCACTTTTAAGATAGAAATTATAAATTATTATGTATTATTTTTTCGGATTTGAGAGAGAAGACAATAGGTGTGTTTTTTTGGTTATCCCGTGCAGGTTTGGGTAACGAAACTTCATATAAAAAAAATGAAAGGTACGTCAGCTGTCATTTTTTTTATATGGAGTTTCGTTACCCAAACCTGCACGGGATAACCAAAAAAACACACCTACAGTATGTATCTACATAAGTGTCGCTATACACTGTCCAATCAATTGGACTGTGTATGTCGATTCTAAGATCTAAACTTGTATGCGACGACTTGCAAAAGGCTATTATACTCTTGCGGCGAATTATTGTTGTACGCTGAAACCACACAGCGTGTATTGATTTATAACAAGGGTGTCCAACATAATTTCGATGAGGGCAACATTGTTGGTTTGAAAAGCACTGGTGAGTCACACATTTTTATGAAGGAGAAGGCATTTATGCATGCCTAAGAAGGAGTATTTCTAAAACGACACAAAGTTTCACCGCAACAAGTGGTATTGTACCCGATCAGACATACATAGGTCTAGATTTTTGATTATAATGTTCACAAATATTTTAAATTTAATTTTAAATTTTATTTAAATGGCTTATCCGGATTATATCTCGTACACTTTTTTGCTGGAATTTATATGAGGATGATTCCGGTGCATTTAGGCGGCAGTTTTTGGGCAACTTGTATACATGCAAAATTCTAGGAAAAAATAAACACACTAATGCAAATGTGTGATAGGTGCAAATATCTTCAATTGATATACATAATATCTAAACGACGAAGGAAATGCCAGAACAGGGAATCTTTGCCAGCCATATATCGAAACAAATGCCAGAACCGCGAATCTCCTATCTCCCATACAACGGACAAGATGTTAGAATCGTGAATCTCCAAGCAATTTGTCAGTTAATGTTTGCATAATGAATAATAGATTATAATAATCTATCCACAAAAATAGATGATTTCTAACAATATTTCTGAAAAAAGTGTTGGGCTAGATGAATATATTGATTTTTCGAGGCAAATTGAAACTTCAGATCGTTTTTTAACAAAACTATGTAGTAAAATGTAGATTCGCGGTTCTGGCAAATTGGTGACGATATACTAACAATGACTCAGTTTAGAGTTCCTTGTTACTTGGTGTTTTGTCAGAATAGGGGCTCTTTATTAATTGCCGTATTTTTGTTATTAAAGCCCCATTTTTTACGTATACATTTAATTCTTCTTCTCAGTACCGTATAGCCCCATGTGTGGCCATGGTGCGTTAACTCAGCCGTTTATAGGCAATTTCGAGTCAACTTTACCTTTCATATCATTTCGGAGTGTATATACAATGTTGCAAGCACTATATATTTCCTATCCGCGCATGTACGGAAATTTTGAACGACGCGACGCCGAGATTCGATCTTCGGACCTCTAGATTACTAGCATCGTAGAATGCGACTCAACCAAGTGAACCACAGAGCGGGTCATTTAATTAATTAAATAAAAAATACATAAATTACAAATATAAAATGTCACTATCATTTTCTTCTGTGGCATTAAAAAAACTCTTCAAGATGAGCAGTTTTAAATGTAGGGTTGGTTTTTATATTTCGGGATTAGAGAACAAAAACAAATATTAATCATCGAAAATCGCTTTATTGTTTTTCAAAATATTTCCCGTGAAGATCTATGCACTTTTGCATGCGTTTGAACCAATTGTCGAAGCACTTTTGCCACTCTGATTGAGGTATCTCCAAAACATGCATTCTAAACGCAGCAACCGCTTCTTCAGGTGTTGAAAAACGTTGACCTCTCAGTTTGTTTTTTACTTACGGGAATAAAAAGAAGTCATTCGGTGCCAAGTCAGGACTATACGGCGGATTACCCATCAAATCGATGTTTTGAGTGCTCAAAAATGCAGTTGTTTGAGCTGATGGGTGAGAGCTCGCATTGCCGTGGTTAGTTTTCCTGATTTCTTGGAAGACAACTATGGTTGTGTACCACTCACAATTGACTGTTCTGCGTTGTTCTAGTGGTACGGTTGCGACATGTCCAGTTTTTCCGAAAAAACAGGCGACCATTTGCTTGGAAGTGCTTCGTGCGCGAACAACTTTTGTTTGATTTGCCTCATCTTGAAACACCCATACAGTCGACTGCTCCACGATTCATCACCTGTCACGATGTCATAGACGTGTTCCGAAGCACCGCGATCGTATTTTTTAGCATTTCTTTCGACCAATCGACACAGGCCTTTTTATGAGCGATTGACAAATTGTGCGGGATCCAACGCAAACAATTTTTTTTGACAGTCAAATGTTCATGCAATATTGAATGTATGCTGGTCCCACTAATGCCTTAAGGTACGTTGTCCTCGACGCGGCCGCACGACAGCGACTCGCTCATTCCATATAAAATCTCGTTTTTCTCTCATTTTAAAAACGAGTTTTTATATGGAATGAGCGAGTCGCTGTCGTGCAGTCGTGTCGAGGAAAATGTACATTAAGGTTGTCTCAATTTCACGATAGGTCACATGACGATCTTGCAATATCAGTTCGCGCACAGTATCAATGGTTTCCGCAACAACAACGACGACCTTCACGAAATTCGTCTTGGAGTGAACTACGACCTCGATTGAATTCACCATACCATCGATAAACACTGGTTCTTGATGGAGCTTCATCGCCAGAAATTGAATTCAGTTCATCCATGCACTGTTGCTGCCAGTTGCCAGATTGCAACGCAACGGTTTTTTTTTCAAAAAATTCCTTGGACAACTCGGACATTCATGTGCGTAAAAACTCCTCTGCCTCATCGTCGGTGTTGAATTTTTTGACCTCCGAGGGCTTCTTTTAGAGGTCCAAACATATGGTAATCGCAGGGTAATAAATCCGGACTGAAGGGGGAGTGCTCCAGTACCTCCCACCCCAATTTCGATATTGTATCGAGCGTAAGACGCGCGGTATGAGGACGCGCGTAATCCTGGAGAAGTTCAACATTTTGAGAATCCATCGCACCATTATTTTGCGATATTGAAGGTGTTCGTGGATCAGAGTTTCTACACTACCAATGATAGCCGAATTGTCTCGAACATTCATCCTACGGTCCTCCGAAATGAGTAGTTATACGCGGCGAATGTTGTCTGGTGTGATGCTGCGGTTGGCTGTCGACAATCATGCGGCTCATTCTCGACGGTTTCACGGCCATCTTTGACTGCTTTGGCCCATTTAAACACAGCAGTCCTAATCAGTTTGTCTCGATCATATTTGAACCACCCTCGTATTTTAAAATAATTGTTGTACAAATATTTTAATGTGAAAGAATGAGCAGGACACAAGCGCTGTATCCATCGCAGCATCCGAACTGAATTGGTTCTTTCGAAAAATAGTCCTGTCATGCTCTCACCTGAGATGATATGATTCCATGGAGGGGAACGACATTATCCCGAACTCGGTAACTAAAATCTGCTCCAATTGTGGTGGACGGTGATTACGCAAAAACACGCGATTCGATGACGCTAAGCTACGAAAAAGTTCACATATAAAATAAGCAAGGCTGCAATGGGAGCTTAAACCACTGTGAAGTGTAAATTCTACAAAATAGCACCATAAAGGCAAACACAAATGTCTAGTAACATGGATGACATAAGCCCCCTGGTTGCGCCACTACCCGTCACTATGTGAAAGGGTATATTAAGTTTGTCATGAAGTTTGCAACACACAGAAGGAAGCACCTCCGACTTTTTTCACAGTAGCTTATATGTACGTTAAAAAAGAGCGATGACTGTTCCTAGACTAGCGTAAAGCATTTTTTGTGTTGTAGTATACTAAACATAGTATTCATGCACCCTCATCCTTTTCTGTCTGCCTATGAAAGCGCGTATTTACTAGTACGACTACTATCCTCATTAGCACAAATCATGGAGAGATGACAATTTTTTTTCAAAAAGGGAGTTTCGAAAATTGTTCTATTATTTTTTTATTGTGTATGTCTTTGAACATTGATTGATGATATCATTCCCCTTGTACACTATTGAATAATAATAGACACATCTCTTCTGGCTCAGTCGCTCTGTCATTTTGAGTTCCCTAAAAACTCTATTCCTCTGGATTATTTCCCTAAACTCGGCGAGCCTGTTGTAGAGCATCTATATGCAATCTACATAGTAGCTTGTCATGGAGGGTGACATTTTGTTACACACTAGAATCTGGAATATTGGAAATTGATCGACAACGTGGACATCACTTTGACACAGTGTGTATTTTTTTCTTCTCTCTATATCTTAGCATTTATAGAGTAAATCTCTGTAACGACTATATTTGACAAATCGATATGGAAGAAATATATATAAAAACAACTTTTATTGTAATTGGATACTGATACTTATACTTTGGTAATGTTCATAACATTTTGTTTTTATTGAGGGTGGTGAATGCCGGCCATACCAATCAATCAAGTGTATGATACATGTAAAACACTTCAATATTCGAATAGACCTATCAATTACCCAGCGAAATTACTCAATAGTACAATCAAAATATCCCAATTTAGGGCTCCAAATAGAATAAAGAGTAAGGGCGGAATTCATAATCCCCACTTAAGTAATAAGAAATTCCTTAAGGAATAAGGATTTTCTCTATATACGTGAGCCCTTAAGGGAGCTTCGTATTCATAAACATCACTTATTTTAGGGCATTGACTCATTTAATAAAAAGATTTACTTATTGGGCATATCTATTGAAAGTGTCAAATAAAATATAAAAAAAATCAATTAGTTAAAAATTCAAAACAAACATTTCAAAGTGTTTGAATAAGGATATGTCATGTAAGGGATCCCTCTAGGAAGCCCTTAACCGTTTCCTTATTGAGTGACTATGAATAGCGGCAGTCCATTAAGGGTTCCCTTAAGAATAAGTGCAGACTATGAATTCCGCCCTAAGGTTAATTTTTGTTGTTTTGAATTCAGTAGGCCGTCAGGAGTCTACAACTTATTATGCTAAGAGAAATTTTGATCGGGAAGATCCCCAAAAGGACCAAAAAGACACACTTTAATCCTTGATTTGAAGTTAGACATGTGGTTGGGCATGTCAAAGGGGGTCAGTACATTACATATTCGATGTTTGTTTCCTATTTCAAGGACCCACACCGGAGTGAATCGCCTTTTAATGAAAAATTTTGTGTTACCCGTAATTTACTATCTGTACCTTTTCAAAGCCATAACTACGAATGCATCACGCTGCCACCATTTCCTGAATTTTTTAGAATCTATAGTAAATTACGAAACATTTCGATTGGAAAGGTCTATTTTCTCAGTCCCGCTTTATGTCACGTAAGAGTTTTTTTTTTAATTACATTGTTTCGTAAAAAGATGAGTCAATGTTTTAACCGTTATAAAGAGCCAGAAATTGGAACAAATGGCCTTAACCTAACAGCAGGGATAAGTATGGTTAATGGATGGAAATCTATAAGGATGCCAATACATCAAAGGATGCCAATACGTCTAAACAACGGGAATGAGGACAGAATTGAGAGAAATATTATTTGCTATAACGAAAATGATCCACAGATAAATAGAGAGTTTTAGCATGTCGTTGCAAATAGGACGACATAATTTGACATTCCATTTAAAAATTCGCTTCCTTACCGTATACGGAACAGTATATCATAATTTTGCATGTCCCAAGTAGGCATGGGTGTATTTCCGTATATTTAATGTTCTGTAAACAGTCAAAGGTGTCGTGTCGCGATTTTGATTTGTCGTGTCGTGTCTGTTTAAAAGTTTTGTTTACGGTACGCGCGCGAGTTTTTCCATTGTGATTTCGAATAACGTTTACGGTATTTTGAACGTTAGTGTAAAACTCTCTAATAGTCAGACGGCAAGTATACATTAGATATCCGGTGTTTGTTTCCTGTGTCAAGGATCCTCAACGGAATAAATCGAGCTTAAATGGAAAATTATCGTGTATCTTCCAAAGCCTTAACTACGAGAATAATTCAAGTTGTCACTACTTTTCTCACTTTGCAGAATCCATATTAGCTGAAGATTCTTCTATTAAATTTGCTAAGATAAAAATTGATCGGAAAGCTCTGAAAAAGGACATAAAAGGACACTAATTACAAACCTTAATCGAACGTGGACATGCGTTGTGTCATATCAAAGAGGACGTCGAGTGCATTGCATATCCGGTGTTTGTTTCCTGTTTCAAGAAAACTAAATGGAATAATTCGGGTTTAAATAGAAAATGACGGTTTTGGAAAGATACAGATACGGGAAATACGAAAAATGTTCATTAAGTAGAGCCCAATTTTCTCCTTTGAGCGTCTTTGAAACAAGTAACAAACGCCGGATATGGAATGTACTCGACGTCCCCTTTGATATGACATCCCGCATGCCCACGTTCGATCAAGGATTATTTAGTGTCGTTTTATGTCCTTTTTCAGTGCTTTCCAAACAATTTTTTTCTTAGCAAATTTAATGGAAGAATCTTCAGGCTCCCGAAATATCGAATTCCCCTCGGGCTAAAAGTTTTTTCAAGCGTACCTAGGACATGTATTTAATCCCCCCACATTCATTTGCTTCTGTCTTCACAAAAATTCTGTTGCGTCGACAAACAATATTTGCGTGGGGTTCAGAAAATTTTACTGGGGGATGCAGGAGCATGGCCCCATTTTACGATTCCATTTGTTTTGACCTTTTTTGTTGCTTTGATAAAGACACATTAATTCAAGGTTTTGTGAAATTGGTGTAAAAATGTTTCTTAGAAGAACCTAATTTGGGGGTTGGGTTTGTATGGCAGCTCATGATCCCAAGGTTCGATTCGATCTATTCTTATATACACTCTAAGACAATTTAGTTGAATTTTACACGCAAAATACTAGGAAACTAGTTTCCTATTTTTATAACCGTAAATTTACACAAAAGTCGGAACGCAGTATTTTACACATTTTGGTCGTAAGAAAATACGCATAGGAATTGTCTAATTTTAAGCAACAGTTTGTGTAAATTTGGCATTGTTTTGAAGTGGTTTCTAATCAATGGTGTGTTTTTAGACATTTTGGACGAATTAATGCCTCTTTGGATGAGGTATCTATAGAGTAATTCTGTCGTTAATATACTACATTGAAGTGTGTAATTTTCAACTAGAATATGTATTATTCAATCTTTCATTTCCATAACCACAGGAAAGATGTAGATAAGTTCGAAAAAAATAACTTTTCAGGGCAGCTATTTTGAGGCTTACTTTCCACAAAATGGTGTATTACACTTTTAGACGCAAACTACGAATGCACGTTTTCTATATTCCTCAAAGTGGTTGGCCTGAAAAATTATCATTTTCGACTTACCTACTTTTCCTGTGGTCACCAACTTACTTCTGAAAAGTGTGAGAAACAAAAAAATTTCAATTATCAATCTATTCCATGCAAATCTGAAAAGGAAAATGATAAGATATCTGAAAATTTATTTATTGAATAAAACGAAGCGATGTCCATTTTCAATATATTTTATTGTATCGCTATTTTTTGTTAAGAGTACTTATGCTAAATACATAATATATTATTACAATTAAACTTAACTCTACACTTTCTTCACCAATCACCAACTGAACTGTATCACTTCACACTCAAAATGGAAATGAGATACAATAGAAATTATTGCAAGTCTCTATAAATCAAGTAAAATATTACACAGAAAATGCCTATAAAACTCTTAATTACACTATTCCTGCGTAAATTGAGTAAAAACCGACATCACTGTTAAAATTTACACACTTAACATCTAAAAATAATCATTATATAGGCATTTTGGGCAAATTTCTGTGTATTTTTACGTAGAAAGGTGAAAAATATTAGATTGCTTCATTTGAAAGGGTGTAAATACGCCACCAAAATAATTCCACGTCGAAAATTGTGTATTTGTAAAATATTGGTAAGTGTAAAATGGGTTTAAATTTACAATGCTGTTTTAGAGTGTATGTTTTTGCCATCAATAGAAACACTTTTGTGTGGAATTTGATCTGTTCTTGCATATGTTGTGTGTTATCAATAGAATCACATTTGTGTGAAATTTTATTGAAATAGGTGCGCAAAAAAAAAGTTTTTCTTGGAAGAACCTAATTTGGGGGGTTAGGTTTGTATGGCAGCCCCATGACCCCATTGTCGGATTTTACCGATTCAAACAGACAAACTGCCTTCAGCAAAAAGAAGCATTTCTGCAAAATTTCAGCTTCATTGCTTTTAAATTGGCCGAGTAAAACGCGTCGCAACAGACGGACAGACAGACAGACAGACCAATCGAATCCCCAAGTCATGCTGATCATATATGTATACTTTTTATATGGTCGAAGATGCTTCCTTCAATGCGTTACAAACTTCATGACAAAGTTAATATACCCTTTCACTCTATGAGCGAAGGGTATAAAAAGAAATCACCTGGATATTGTTTGTACCTTTCCATCAGTATTGGAATAATGTATTCAAATTACACTTTTCTTTTCTCTTTTGTCAAGCGTCAGGAAAAGCATAAGAATATCACGTAAATGAAATAAATTCTGAATTCGAAATTTCTAATATTGAACACATGCTACACATATTGCTTCTGAAAATTCTTTGCGCCACTTTCAAGAGTCCAGATTCATGATGCGTAAGTCATTTATTTATTTAATTTCGTTCATGCTCTCCAAACAAAATAAAAGCTTGTCAAAAGTGCAAATATTTATTAGTTAAAACAGGTATACACTAATAATAACCGGTGGATTAGTAATGGCAGCAGTTCGCAGTATTGTATAGTCAATAATAATAGCGAAATGTGATTGGAGTAGGTATCCAAGGTCGTTGAAAAGTCGTTACGTATACATTTTGTCTAAATTTTAAGCTTTAATAAATGCGAAACGTTTTGATTGAGTATCCTATCTGAAAAATGAAACAGCTGCTGTAGTTCTCGTTCAAGGTACATACTACTTTACAGCTGGTATTGCCAATAAATGTCCACAGCAATTGTGATTATAATGCTGGACATTATTGTCAGAGGCAGTGGTACGTGGTACCTTACCTAGTACACATCAATGTAAAAAAGGTGTTTAGAACTTGAATTTTGGCATTTCTATACATTAGCTAGTTCTATAGCATCACTGATAGATTGGCCAAGAACGGTCATGGTTAGTTAGTATAGGATGAAAGTATGTAATGTACGAGTACATACACTCCCGTCCACTTGAATATAGACAAGAATTTTGGTAGTTTATTTAATTTTTCCGAATTTTCACGAGAAAATGTACTGCATATGTATTACACCACAATCTTTATGGGAAAAATAGCCAATTTGCTCCTCAAGTCAAATTTTTTTTACTTTAATTTTATTTTTATCAATATCCTTCCTTAAAAATGTTTTGTCTAGCACAAACAAAAATGTCAAAACATGATGTTTAGTATCCACACTATTCCAACGCTACGTTAGAAAAAAAATTTTGTCCTTATTTAAGTTTATTCTTTGCAGGCTTGTGTCCTACTGTAATTGGAGAAATTCCATATAATGTGGTAATTTAACTAAGGACGATGGCTGTATACATTACTATGGGCATAGCGCAACAGATATTTGAGTTTATTAATATTTTTATTTAAATCTGGCTGGTTTATTTTTATACATAATTGCGTTTTCTCTTTGTCTAAATTTGGATATAAGCAAATATGTGTGTACATTAGAGATGTAACGGATGTCCGCATCCGCATTCTCATCCTCACCTTATAAATATTTACATCCGCATCCTCATCCGCAATCCTCATTTTTGTATGCAGACAATTAGCGGATATATGCGACCCACGTGCTACTTTGTAACTATAAAGAAATGCATTGAGACAAATTGTATTCTGTATCGTATACACAACTGAGCTTCAGTTTGTCGGGGCTGTGTGAAGTTAGCCAGTCATTTTTTTTAATTACGCCCTTTTGCTCGGTGAACCGTTTGTTCGACTGCGGCTACGTTTGTTCTTGATTGCAGTGGCGTGCGGTGACATTTAACAATAGGGATGCGTTTGAAAAAATCAGGAAGGGTACCCAGTTCCGTTTATTAAAAAATATGTAATGTAGATACTATCTAATAAATAATATTTTACATACACTGAATGAATTGAAAGACTGTTTTGCTTGAAATAGAACTAAAGCAGCATAATAGCGGACGAAAGCAGCACAATGCATTATAAATGGGTGACAACAATATAGCCTCGTTCGACTTAATATTATGCCACAATATAATATATTTAGATTTAGATATTTTCAAAAACATATATGTACTTAAAACAGCAAAACCACCCTGTATATGAAACAATTTCATAAAAAATTTTATACTCATCTCTCCAAACAAATCCTGGACTTGATTAAAATTAATCCAGTCAAAACCTTGGATACTAGATCGAATCGTATGTCACTACCTTCAAAATGTAGAATGTACTTGCATTATTCAAATTACAGTACATTATGGTTTAATCGTTATCGTTATCAAATGCAGATAGTAGTTCCCCTGTTGGAAGTGTGTTCTCACAAAACACGTCTATTCACCATAACCCATTGCGCAAACCATAAGCGATAGCACAACAATAAATTCAAGTGATTCTGATGAGGTGAAAAACATCACCCGCAACATATCACTCAATGGAAGCGCAAGCTCTGGTGAGAACAAAATGAATCCAGTGTGTCTCGGCTAGCTAAAGTGTATCATATTACCTTGAACACTCTGTGAGTGCGAATCAGAATCGCTATGGTCGAAAAATGATCAACGCATCCATGGGATCTTTTTGTTGCTTGAGAGGTGAGAATGGACAAGATGATTGATTACAAATTGAAATGCTAGAACAGTGTATCAAGTCGAAACTGAGATTAATATTTTTCAAATTGAATTAAATTTTTTTAAGCTATTGGTTACTTTAAAATTTGGATATGTTTTAATATTTTGCTGTTTTGTGATTGTGAGAAAACAAAAAATCAGTAAATTACGAAATCAAAAGCTGAAAAATTCTAGAAAACTGTTTTTAATTGTTGCAGAGATAAAATTTATAGGGATGCGGCGCATCCACCGCATCTATGGGCCGCACGCCACTGCTTGATTGTTCGCCAATTAATATCGTTTGTTCTTCTCTAATTATTTAATTATAATAACTTTAAAATTGTGAGTGTGAACTTAGCCAGTCATTTTTAAATATGGGTCGGAAAGGTATAGGTTTGGTATCAATCGAAAGCCAGACGTTTGTTCATTTTGTAGGGCGTTTGTTCATCCTGGAAACGGAAGGATACAGAGATTAGTTGTGACGTCATCTTCACTCGACCAACGCCATCTACTCAGCTCAGCTGTACGATGATGGTGTGGATCTTGCATAAATTGTTCGCCGGACACGGGTTCTTCGTACAGCTGAGCTGAGTAGATGGCGTTGGTTGAGTGAAGATGACGTCACAACTAATCTCTTTTTCCTTAATAATTCCTGTATCCTTCCGTTTCCAGGATGAACAAACGCCCTACAAAATGAACAAACGTCTGGCTTTCGATTGATACCAAACCTATACCTTCCGACCCATATTTAAAAATGACTGGCTAAGTTCACACTCACAATTTTAAAGTTATTATAATTAAATAATTAGAGAAGAACAAACGATATTAATTGGCGAACAATCAAGAACAAACGTAGCCGCTGTAGAACAAACGGTTCACCGAGAAAAAGGACCTAATTTCAAAAAAATGACTGGCTAACTTCACACAGCCGTTTGTCGGTCAGCACAGCAGGAGCGCGTTCCATTTATATGATCTGAGTAGTCAGCGATAACTACAGCTACGACTATGAGTGAATTAAGGAACGCACTCCGGTTCGCATTTTTGTGACTAGTGTTTGAGTGGTTTTGTTTTAAATGAATTGAACTGAGGCGGGTGAAGTGTGTTTTTTTTTTAAGGTGAAGCGAAGTAAGGAAGTATGCAACTTTTTAATTTTTAACCACACTAATCAGAGGAATTTCAACTTTTTTTCATCTTCATGAAAAGTGTGAAACCTAAATATTTTTGTCTACATATTCGATCATATCCTCATCCGCACCCTCATCCGCACCCTCATCTGCATCCTCAAAAATTTCTCCATTAATATCCGCATCCGCAACCGCATCCTCACTGTTATACTATTTTGCATCCGCATCCGCATCCTCATCCGCTAAACAAGATCCGTTACATCTCTAGTGTACATACATTACATATTTTAAGTGTTTTCCGTGTTTTCCCCATATTATGTCCATACAACAAAAATGCGCTGAAATTCGCCCTCCAAATTTAGTGCAATGACATAATGCAAATTTTATGTGTCTTACGATAGTCCTATAAACACAACGTACTGTTGGAATAATTTAATTTCATTTTACACACATAGTGCACGCTTCAATTGTTACATTTCTAATAAACTATGAGCTGTGAAAATATTTGGCGCGAAATCTATGGAATTTTGAAATAGTTTTGTTTTCTCGTATACCTACACACTTTAGTTCTTAGATTCATTTAAGATGTATATTTAGTAGAGATAGTATGTAGCAATAAAACACGATTCGATGTGGTGATTATTATTGTTTGCAACATTTGCTTTAGTTTCCATAAAATCCCCCAATGAGAAATACAGGGATTAGAAGTCTGAGATTTTTACTATAAATCATATTTTTTCAATCTTTTATTGAATTTTCTTAAGAACAAAATACATATCCGCGAGATATTTCTGAGAATAAAATTTGAGGATTACACTCGCGGCATTTGTAAAAAAAAAAGTTTTCTATTGTATTTTATCACTTAACTGTTCAGTTAATATAATTTTGTGTTAGTAAAAGTATACAAAATTACAAAAATGCGTTTTCAGAGAAATAATTTTTTTTTAAATAATAATGTATCTTAATGTACAGACAAAAAGTCTTCCTAATCACAACCCAGTTGAAAAAACACTAACATGTATATGTATTTAAATTAAAAAAGAACCTTGAATCCTTTTCTTTAACTCTTATTAATCATATGCTTGATTTTTTTTTGTGATATACGTACATAATATACTTTAGTCATTGATTATTATCTGGGATGCTTTTGATTTAAGCATCATAAAAATACTCTGTTTTGCGTTTTTTTGCCTCTGAAGATACTTTGGGTGTCTGAGAGCACTTCTAAAACTGTTTTATGCTGTGATTATCTTCAATGGCAAACAAAATGAGATGAAACATTTTATCCTTTGATAAATTCTTTGTACATATTTTCCTTCTTTTATATGCTAAAATCCTTTAAAATGTGTTTGTTAAATTAGAGCAATACAAGTGTGTCATAAATTTTACACCAAATAATGCGTTGACGTGTTCCGTATGCAGGGTATGTGGTCATGTTGTGGCTAAAAAAATTAAATCATAGGACACCATTATGATAAATGTAAGGCAAAATTAAAGTGAATAATAATCGACGAAAATAATAAATACATACGTAAATAAAGAGAATTTAAAATTTCCCCGTGTATGTATACAACAGTCTTTAACCACATTATTATCATTTGGGTCCATTCCCTCGGAAAGAAGATGACTCGAGCATGAATGAATGTAATAATATAAGAAATCCGAGAATCAGTTAATATTTTAAGGACCGAGGCGGACCGGGAAAAATATCCACCATAAATTACACGATTAAGGCACAATGCCTTGATTGTTCCAATAAAATAGTAACCGCATTAATTATTTTCTAAAGGAGCACAACATTTCTTAAAAGCTAATAAAGTTAACAGCAATTCAATGAAATATAATTAATAGTTTCAACTAATAGTGAAATAGCCTCTTTCATGAAATTTCCAGAAATATGGAAATGTCCTGGATTTTTCGATAGACAGAGAAGAGAATAAAAGCAATGAGAAAGAAACAAAAAATTGAAAAACAATAAAACCTAACAAAATCCATCGCCATATGGAAATTTTCTCAAACGCCAGTTGATATTCAGACAATTTTGCAGCTGTTCTTTGTGGAGTGCATGTTAATTAACTGGTGGTTAACTAAACTTAAATACAAATAGGAACATCTGCCCCTTAGAAAACGATTCATTCACGAATTATATAAAGCCAAAGGCTGTGCGATGGATCCTAAACTAATAAACCTAATTGAAATGAGCTAATCTAGAGAGCATTTTAGGGGGGTTAAAATATTTCAAATGTATTTAAGTAAAAAATATTTAATTTTTAGAGCTAGTCCTATTAAAGTATACTTTTCTTTATCGACTGCTCCAAAGCCTGAGCTTCTAAAAGCCTATAAAACAGATTGTATTTGATATTACACGCAAAATGCACATTTGGGAATTTATATTGCACGATTGTGCACGTTTCGGGATTTTTACTGCACGTTTTCCGATTTTTACTGGACGAAAATCCGTGCTTTAGTCATAACACTTGGGATTAAATACCTATAACGCTGTAACCGATTTAACATAACCTCACATAACTAACTACTCTGCGACATTTGAATACGTAACTGTAAAATTACTTTTTCAAATCCTTGTATCGCTTACATAAATGAAAACATTTGACTTTTTGGATGGTTTTAAAGAAAGTTTCTGATGGTTTTTTTATGGTTATGTTTTTTTCGTATATTTTTTTTCTCATTATTAAACTCATAGAAACTATTAGAATAGGGCAATTCTTTTTTAAAAAAAAAAAAAAAGAAAACACATCTTGCAATCTACAACAAATCAACGAACATAATTTGTTTCTACATATGAACAACACAAGTTCTTTACATGGTTTTAATAATGGATTGACCGATTTTTATGTAAAATTACTATACCTACATGAATTCTGTGGGGAAGAGAGTATTCGTCTAGTATTCAATCGAAATAATCAGCAATGCACTTTTAAAAGACTGAATTAATTCTTTTGCATTCTTGTTCGAATCCTTAGGAATCCAGTTACAGTACTGGATTCGATTCTTCGAGCTAGTCATCTCCGAAAATTCCCTAAATGCTAAGATCCGGTGAATTCGGGGGCCAATTTAAAAATACTCAGCATTTTGGCCTTCAATCCACATTTCACAGCACGGCATTGGGAACGAGAGCTTTTTCCTGCTGGAAAGATCACTGAAAACCGGAAATGCCTTTTGAAGGTTGCCTTTATAGCCTTTGTGCTCATTGGCGGCTTTAAGAAATTGAGGTCAAAAATTCCGTAGATGCTCATCACACCATAATACCCCATGCTTGGACTATGGACTATAGGGGATAGACTTTAACACCCCCCCTCCTCCCCCATTGTTTGGTATGGGAATGACAGCAGCATTAATCTGATTTTTATACCCTTCGCTTATTAAGCGTAAAGGGTATATTAACTTTGTCATGAAGTTTGTAACGCATTGAAGGAAGCGTCTCCGACCATATAAAATATGTATATATATGATCAGCGTGACGAGCTGAGTCGATTGGACGATGTCCGTCTGTCTGTCTGTCTGTCTGTTGCGACGCGTTTTGCTCGGCCAGTTTAAAAGCTATGGAGCTGAAATTTTGCTCACAGGCTTCTTTTTGTTGCAGGCAGTTTGTATGTTTGAATCGGTTAAATCCGATAAGGGGGTCGTGGGGCTGCCATACAAACCTACCCCCCAAAATTAGGTTCTTCTTAGAAAAACTTTTTTATTTATGCACAAATTTCAATCAAATTTCACACAAATGTGTTTTCATTGCAGACACACAACATATGTAAAAATCGACCAAATCGGACAATGGGGTCGTGGGGCTGCCATACAAACCTAGTCCCCCAAATTAGGTTCTTCTAAGAAAAACTTTTTTCCTTTCTCATCGATTGCAATCAAATTTCGTGCAAATGTGTTTCTAGTGATACCACAAAACATATGTAAAAATGGACCAAATCGGACTATGGGGTCAAGGGGCTGTCATACAAACCTAGCTCCCCAAATTAAGTTCTTCTAAGAAATTTTTTTTATTTATACACCAATTTTAACCAAACTTCACACAAATATGTTTCTATTGATGACATAAAATACATGTATGAATAGATGGAGTCGGACCATGTGGTCATGAAGCTACCATACAAACCTATCCCCCCAAATCAAATTTTTCTAAGAAAAACGTTTTTATTTGCACACAAATTTCAACCAAACCTCATGGAAATGTAGTTTTATTGATGTTACAAAACATACGCAAAATTGAATTAAATCGGACCATTGGGGCATGGAGCTGGCATATAAACCCAACCCCCAAATTAGGTTCTTTGAAGAAAAACTTTTTTATTTGTCCACAAATTTCAACCAAATCTCATAGAAATATGTTTTGATTGATGCCACAAACATACATACATGCCCCCCTTTTTGGTTCTTCTAAGAAACCCACGACCCCCGCTTCCCCCAATAAATCTTCACCGCGGCACTAATGTGAAAATTCAAGGAAAAGCATGGAAGCGGGGAGAATTGAGCACAAGTCATAGGAACGCCCAAAAAAACTTTTAGCCCCGAGAGGAGCGAAGGGTATCCAAATTTCGACCGCGCCCGAAATTAGCCTCGGTCTCGTTTTTAATTATTCCGTCTAAAAATACAACGAGTTTCGATTCTCATTTCGACGTCAAATGCTAGCGACAAAAGAGCAAGCGCATTTCTCTCTGCTCAGCTGTGATCTCTCTTTTTTTTAAATTGAGTCTCCTGACATGAGGTGGTTTGGAAATTACCGGTGAAACCATTTTTAAGGCGTTTTTGCCTTAATATTGAAAACATACTCGCACAACATCGAAACTCCTCAAAGTTTAGGTTTTGTACGATTTTTCATATTTTCCCATAATTCGAGTCATATGCAAGGAACGTTTCCTATGACTAGCATTCAGTCCTCAATCCACAGAGGCTTTTCTACTCCAGGCAAGCTCTCGCAGCTTGTAATTTAAAAAAATGTGTAAAAATCTATATTAGGAAGAATTATTTTTATAGTGGTCTATTCAAGTGTCGCGAAGTGTATTTAAACTTTCACAACTGCCATTTCCAGAGCTATCGATGGCTCAGCGCTGGAGTGCGAGTGAAAGTAGTCCAAATAGTCCACTAACTTTTCTTTGCGCTCCAATTATACTTAAAAGCCGCCATACACTTTGCGATTTATCGTCCATTTTAACTAACGATCAATCGACATTTCTGACGGTCCGTGCAGCATATACACTATCGAAATCTTTATGGAGCCTTCAATAATAGTCCGCTAAGATATATTTTCGATTGGATTTCAAGTCAAGTAAAGCTAATCATATCTGACAATCAATCCTTATGGCAAATAGAACGAAAATTACCACATCAAATTTGATCCTCCAATATAATAAAATAGTCACATACAACATCATCCAACTCATCTGACGATCAAATTGACCGTTTATATGACAATCAAGTGCATTGTGTGCTGTATGCCGACTGTAAGACTATAATTTGACCAATTCCAGTTTTTGTGTTTGGCACTTCTGCTGTAACCCTATGACAGCAGCGATTTTATTAGACTTATGGGAACGTTGTCCTTTTACTAATATGTTCATTTAATGCGGTTTTTAGGTTTTTTTTTATAGGGTTGGCCGTTTTCTAGTACATTACATACATATGTACATACCGGTAGCAGATTAAAAGTGGCTTAAGCAAATATATTACAACGCGGCTTAATCAAATCGATAAGAAAAGCTACGATTAATGACACATCATGCAAGCGTGGCTTGCTTTAGCCATCATGGTTAAATACAAAAATCTTTAAATACGTTTGTAAACCTAAATAATATGTAATCTTGACAATATTATCTTATTTCAAGTGAATTTGATAATGAATTGGACTGATATCATGCATTTTTATGCACACGGCATATTTGAAGAATTTATGCATTGTACCATAGCCATTTCTTCGTTATATGATAAGCTCTATGGCATGTTGGCATGCGGTGCTATTTGAAATTAAATGGCATTGATATGGTTTGAAGAAAAATTGTGAATCGCTTATTTTTTTTACAATGATAATTGAAGTGCCAAAATATTATAATACTTAGGCAGAACTAAAACGGGGATAATAAGGTTTCGACAACCTATGGGCTATTACGCAAATGCTTTGTCAAATCGAGCCGCCTGCCTGGCCCTTGGGTTAGAGAGACTTAACACGTTCTGGCATCCGAAAATCTATACGTTTATGAGTCACATGTGACTCCCAAACGTGAATGGTGAGGTACCTACTCTGTGGTCACATTTGACTCATAGATAGTTAACGTGTTAACTTTCCCCGAGTGAGGAGAGTCTAATGGTTAGCGTTAGTGTATCACGGGCCCTATTTACATTATATCCACACTGTGGGATGTCCTTGCTACCTCACAAGCTTCTGTGCTGCGTGCAATTTGAATTGCTCGTAAATTCAAATTGTGTGAGGTTTCCTTATCTAAGTAGCATGAGTAGTTTAATGATTCTAACGATTGTGCAAGTTGTGCGTACATTTCTCCAGGACACAGGCAGTGAACGCTGTAACATTTGCATGCAGTTATGTTTGACGGCCAAATAAGGTTGGTTGAAATTTTAATAAATCGTGCGAATCACCTAAACTTTGTTTATTATGTTTCGTATGAAAAATACTCATTCACTAACCTACACATTATATATCAAAGTAAAGATTATAGAATAGACTGAAATAAATGTCTCGTTACCTATTTATCAATACCACCTTGAAATTGAATAATCAGCTTATGTTTCGGATTTATATGCAATATGCCGGCATTGTACTGCACACTTCTATGCATTATGACGACTAGAAAAAAAAATCTGTAAATTTGTGAAAACAAACTACTGGAAAAAATCTTGTTAGAACATATAAACTTGCTGTTGACTCCGACTGGAATTATATGGCGGCGGCATTTGTTCCCTACAAATGCAGCATAGACGGTTTTCTCGTGAGTAAATTTTTAATACCCAACTATAGAGGCGATTATTGCAAAACATAATACGCAGGTATTGACACCTTGGCTATGTAAAATAAAATTTTAATAAAAACATACTTGCATGGAAACATACGAATACGCCAAAGTTCATCTGCCGATCGACAGAGTTTCTTG
This sequence comes from Microchrysa polita, assembly GCA_949715475.1. Taxonomy (NCBI): domain Eukaryota; kingdom Metazoa; phylum Arthropoda; class Insecta; order Diptera; family Stratiomyidae; genus Microchrysa; species Microchrysa polita. The sequence continues at coordinate 63,863,225 of OX454416.1, forward strand.
ACATCGGCTTTTAGGAATTTTAAGAAATTTATAAGAAATAATCACTTATTGTAATCAAACATTTTTTTTATAGTGTAAGCGTTAAAAATCCTTCATAAAAGTTTTGCCTTAATTTAATCATATATCGTATGTATGAATTTCACCTAAAATAATGAATGGTATTTTTCATTAATTAGGTACTCTGGGAACTTAACAAATTTTATATACATAATTTATGTCCCGAATCTTAAAAGAAAAAAAATTAATTGAGCTGTAATGTTGATATTTCAATAAATTTTTTATAAATCCAATCCATATCATACACAGCAAAAAATACCATGTGAATTTAATTCCAAAAGTTTACCCGTTTGAATAAAATTCAAACGGCATTGACCTCTTATCTGAAACATCATGCTTCTCTTGGAAGAGAACCCTAAGTTGCTGTTTACCTTCCCTAACACCGATATTCTATGTGCTCTTGTCGCTCCCTGTGCAGCATTAATGGGTGCACAGGGAGCCCCTATTCGAAGGTACTCGGAGTTTACTTGCTTACACTCAGTTCAGAAATGACTCCCGTTAAGGGCGTTTAGAACAACTTCAAAAAAGGAGTCAGACAAAAATCCAATTCCTCAATCTTTTTATAAATTTTTGAAAATACACGTACAAATACATATACGCCTCTTTGCTTTGATTCAATATTTTTGTTCGCAAGTGTATTTTCAAAATGTTTTCGAATATATTCGATAATGTTCATGGTTGACTCTCAAAAGTATTTTTAACATCTTCCTTTATTGTTAACAAAAAATCTTATTTCTTTGATATGCTGTTTGAAATAGTTCGTCACAGTGTATGACAAGATATTTCATAAAACAGAAAATAAATTAAATTAGTGTAAGAAAAACAAGCTGAAAATGCATAATTTTTATTTTCAGTATGACAATTTGGTAAAAATAAGCACATCCAAAAATAGGACATTATTGTATAGGGAGAGGGAGAAAACGACGACTTCACGACGACGGACGCCTACGTTGAAACCTTTTGGAAAGATTAATGGTTTTGAACTATTTCCCACTAATTTCAATGACAAAATAAATAACAGAAAAACATTATTGATACATATTATAAAGGCAAAGAAATGTACTGTGTATGCAAAAGAATCTGCGTAGCAACTTTGTGAGTGCTCTACATAAGAATAAACTTTTTATTAGAGGATTATCATGATAGATGTTAATCGTGATCCCGAATAAGTTATAGGGCCGATTTTTGTGGGGCACCTTTTTTTTTTATAGATTTTTGAGACGTTTTGATAAAAATAGGATAAATAAAGACACGGATTTTATGGATTTGAGATAAGTGTAGATATTGTTAGGAATTTGTGGAAAATATAATGTGAGAGCTCAGGAATGTGAGAACTCAGGAACGTGAATCACGAGGCTTTTGCCCTCGTGAAGTCTATCATATTTTCTAACATATTATTTTATCAATTTATCACGCTTCACTAAATTATATTGAATAGAAACACATACATATACCAATATGTACATGTACATACAGCTGCGAAAAATAAAATAGCACCACCATACGGAGTCAGGAAAATCATTTTTAAAAGGAAACTGAGAGTTTCCAATCAACTTCCAAATACATAGTAGAATATGTAAGAGCCATTTAAAAACAAATAAAAATATTTTTTCTCATTTGTTTGAATATATTTCACATTTTGTTCAAAACGATAAAAAAACGGCGCAAAAAAAAATAGCACCAAACAAAATTTGTTCTTCTAAACTATGGAAAAGATTAATAAAACCGAAAAAAATTCATTGATACAATATAATTATCTTAAATTTAGTCTTGTTAATCAAATTTAGTATGCTATCATCGCAATCACTGCGGCACACAATGTGTATTTTTGGAGCCGGTTTCGACCAACACTGCATGGCGCTCCGCATCTTCTCATCTGATGCGGCGCGTCATGCACTGTTGCGAGAGGCATTACCGGACTCATCCAGGCATTGTGTCAAATCCTCTTATATAGGACCAAAAGTACACAATGACGTCGAATCATGTTGTGCGGAAGAAGCCACTTGTTCCCACTGTGGACAAATAGGACGGTGGATCTCTCAAACAAGTTGTTTGAGCTTGATGCATCCACCGTCCAACAACAATGTTTTTAAATTTAGTATTTTGTAGTAAATCCTTTGTTTGCAATAACTGCACGACAGCGTTTTGTCATAGAATTTACTAAATTCTGGCACCTTTCAGGGGAAACATTATTCCATGAGTCCCTTACCGCCGCCCATAATGTGTCATTACTGGTCAGACTGATGTCTGCAACCGCCCTTTTAACGTCACCCCACAGATGTTCAGGGGTTCAAATTTGGGATGGCCACTCCATTACCGTCACACCATGGTCGTTGAACCACTTTTTAGCTTTCTTACTTGTATGTTTGGGGTCGTTGTCTTGCTGGAACACCCACGATGTTGGCATATTCTCCTCTGCAAAGGGAAGCATAACCGTATCCAAAATATCGATGTAGACATCTTGATCCATAGTCGTTCTTATCCAATGAATAGGTCCAACACCATAGTATGAAAAGCAACCCCAAACCATAATACTAGAACCACCGTGTTTTATCATCTTTCTTGTATAATTTGGGTTGTATTATGTACTTGGTGGCATTCTTACATAAGATCGAGAACCTTTGTTCCCATATAAGACGATTTTGCTTTCGTCCGTCCCCAAAACGGTTCTCCATCTCTTCGCTGGCCAAGCGACATGTTCGTTTGCGAATACCACACGTTGCTTTACATGCCTTGCATTTAAATGGGACACTTTTCTGGGACTAGAGGCCTTCAAATGATGCTCCCTAAGCCGTTTTCGTACTGTTTGGACGGATGACGTAATATTCAGGTCCTTTTTGAGTTCACTTGCAGGCTTGAATGGTTCTTTTTTACATTGTCGGACCAAAAGTCGAACTCGTAAAGGTGAGATAACGCGCTTTCGTCATCGTGTTTCGGGCCTTGGCTTAAAAATTAAAGCGTTTCGAATCATTTTATTGGAACAGCCAATTAAACGACTAACTTTGGCATAAGTATGGCCTTGCGAAATCAGTTTTTTTATAAGTTCTCTTTTTTCAACCGTGCAATGTTTTCCGCGACCTATTGTTCATTAAATTCAAGTATAATGAAGTATTAATTATTATTTTCTTTCAATAATAACACTAAGCACAAACTAATACCACACTTTTTACTTTTACATTAGAAAGAAATTCAATACAAAATTACTTTAAACCCCGTATCGCTTTCACAGTGCTATTATTTTTTTTTTTTCGTGAAATTTGTACTTCTTTGTTTGAATTAGCATGGCAAAGGGGAACCGTTACGCTACTATTAATATTACCCTTCTGTTTAACAGAAAGAAAATGGTTTCGCTCGGTGCTATTTTATTTTTCGGCACTTTATGTATCTTTATGAAATTACTACAATTTGTTGGTTTATAAACAACTCAATTGCTCTACAATATAAAATACAAAATATGCATACGAGTAGGTCCATACACGTAATTACAAACAAAAATAAAATTGAAAACCCAGCAAAAACGTAATGTATTTTGTCATGAAAATTGAAAATATACTTCAAATATTATGTGATCTCATGACTATTTCCACTGTTGGGCTTAACCCTCATCCAGCGGCAGATTTTTACAACGCTTGCCGGCGGCAAAGGTACACCTGTACCTTAGTACATTTTGTATGAAAATCTTCACTATTTGTATAAATTTTGAGCGTAAAACCGTTATATTATGTTGACTAGTCACAAATTAGTAACTGTTTTTGCCGAAGTGAATGTTTTAAGAAGTTGGGTTTATGTGGATTTAATTTCTGGAGTGGGTAAATTTAGAAAATAGGCAAAATTTTAAAAAGAAAATTGAAAAAATGGGTTGCTTGGAATTTTAATTTGACGAAATCTAAAATTGATTTACAAATGAAAAGTAAAAAACGGTTCAAATTAAGTCATTAATGATTTTAGAAGAATTTGGTTTGTTTGATTTGCGAATTGTGGAGTCTTTGGTTAAAATTTACCCCCCCTTGCCCCCAATATATTATTCTGTTACTAGAACCCGTTATTGCGAACGAAAACAAACGTCAATAATTATCACATTCTCGTTATTTTCCATAAAACAACAATATTTGAAGCAATAAATATATTGGAGAAATGAGTAAATGTGTTATTATACGAAAGAAAGGTCCTGTCAAGCAACAAGCAAGTAGAATCGGCTAGTATAATTTTCAGTCTCTAATCTTTGTAAATCTAAACTCAGGCCAATTCCTGTAGTAGAAAAATATCTAGAATTTTAATTGTGATTGTTGTTGGTTAATTGTAATATAGTTTCTCGTATATGTAATTAAATCCAACCAAGGATCGATTGAAAAATTAAAACAAGAAACCGAAGACATGCGGCATATTCTATAGCAGTTATTATCAATTCAACCAAGTTTATGTACCACCCAAACATCCATTTAGAAATTTGGTTGGAGGCTTCTGCTGGTTTTCAGCTGAAACTTCAAAAGGAACTCGGGTGGACGTCCCGAATTACACAAATCATAAATATTAGGTGATTGAATACAAATTATGGGAATTTGTGGTATAGAAAATCAACCGCTAAAATCCAAAATTTTAGCATTTGTTACAAACCTAATTTTCACTAGATGTTATGGGGGGAAAGAAGGCGTAATACATTGTATTGGTTGCCCCAAGCCATTACATACTTCAAAAAGTTTGGTATGGCAGTAAAAGTCTTCAGATTGATGTCAAATAACCAAAAACCGCTGTATGAGTTAGCCTAGTCCTTATAGATCGATATCTCCAAGGACTTTGATCATTACAAATAAAAATCGTAAATCAAATACTTCTGTACATCACTCGATTCTAAACTTATTGATGCTATAATAAGTCTCTCTAAGCATGAGCATTCACCAAAAATATTTTATTTTCGTCTTTTGTAAATTTTCTTTCATACAAAATATATGAAGGTACAAATGTACCTTTGCCGCCGTTAAAGGGTGTAAGATTAATTTTGCTCCCTAACTTGGGGGTGGGTGGTCACACATTTCTGAAATTTGGAATACATATTTTAAACTAAAATTGTAGAGATGTCAGAAAATTTCAGACCGATCGGACCCATAGCAAAAAAGTTACGGTGTTTTAAACACGAAAAAGGTACACCTGTACCTATCCCGCTGGATGAGGGTTAATAATAAGCTCTAGTCATGAGAGCATTCAAACTATTAGTATGTACATATAGTTCGTTTCGTGAAATTATTTTGAAGCTATATGTGGTTCATGTTAGATGATGTAAAATATTTGTGCTCATAGTTCTCTGGTCTCATGTTTCATATACAAAATTTCAACTATTGCATGATCACGATCAATTAGAGATACTTTACTAAGTAAAATGACACAATAGTCAACTGTTTGTGATTCGAAACAAGCCACTGGACTGGGTATCTAGTCCTAATCTTAAACATTTATACGTCTAGTCTAGCAACATAAATAAAAGAATTTAGAAGAAGTTTAACAAAGGATGTTTGTCAATTTTGTTAATGTAGATAGCTACATCTTAACAAAATTGTAACAAATATGAAAATGATGAATTATTTCTTATTTTTTAATATGATTAAAATAAAAGAGACGTTAAAAAAATTAGCCATAAAGTCTGAACGTTATCTGGTCTTTGGATCTGTATGTTTTGAAAGGCCCGGCGGAAACAGTCTTTTCCGGATCAAAACGCTAAGCCGCATATATTTTGGTGGTCTTAGGCGAAGGCCAGCATACGTATTTATAAACATAAGCCTTGAGACAAGGTGACCAATAATTTTTTGAGTTGAGTGCAGTGAAACACATTGATAACACAATAATTTTTCGTGCACTTCTGCGTGTTGTCCACTTATCAATGTGCTTTACAGGGATTCTAATTTAGGTACCGTACTTCATGTAACTATAGTGATAATAACTGATCTCATGAGACCTTTTAACTTTGCGGAATTGGGATAAATATAAAATTATTAAATAATGATAAACAAATGAAACTTTAAATGGACATTTCCCGTATCACAGAATTTGTGTTGGATGCAAAAACGGAAAATTCCAACAACAAAACATTTACGCACTGACGCAGAATCCAATCTGATTTAAGCAATTGCAACAACAAAAGGAGAGCTAATACACACGGCGAATTCGTGGTTTTGCATCCATGAATATTCGTTCTGTCAAATAAGTCCATCCATTCAGAACCCCAAAATCTATTAAAATTCAATTTAAACAAAAAAAAAACTTAAATTAAAACTTAATGGAAACCTTTCAGGAATTCCACTATGATATTATCATTTTACAAGCGACTTTGCTTTCGAGCTTCATAAAAAAAAAGCTAAATATGGCTCCCATCATTATGAAATGCATTAAATTCAAAGTTTACCATTAAAAGGAGAACTCCAGTTTTAGTACCTTATGTGGAGAAAACTAGGGTTAATTTTGGCTCGATTTCGACATAATTTGAATAGATTTTACCAATTGCAGATCTTTAGGGGCAGTGTGAATTGAATTGTATTGAATTCGAGCTAAAATAAACCTTGTTTTCTGCACTTAAGGTACTAAAACTGTTAGAAATAATAGAGCTAGAATAAAATGATGTAAGAAAGATATGATCATTAGACTATGCGCCAATTTTTAAAAGAATCGTACAAGCACCTCACCCTGGTAGAAGTTGGAGAAAATTGAGATGGAAAAAAATATTGTTTTTGGGTCAAATCACGCAAATTTGACTTTGAAGCTCTGTAAAACTAAGCCTCTTATCCGATTTTAGTGTGGTTAGTTTTATTTTACAGGTAAATTTGTTGGCTGTAATACTCATTTTATTTCACTATTTTAGCTGGTCTAGCTTTGGAGATATTAGGCTTTAAGTCGTGCAAGAAAATGATTTTTTCAAAAATCTTTAATTGCCTGTGGCAGCTAAAGGGTTAAGCTGAGGGGGTAAGTTCGGTACAACTTTTTTGCTGGAAATCACATGAGGAATCACAATCCGGTGCGTTTATGCGGCAGTTTCCGGACACCCTATATAGTGCTTGCAACATTATATACACTCCGAAATGATACGCAATGTAACGTTGACTCGAAATTCCCTATAAACGGCTGAGTTAACGCACCATGGCCCCACCTGGGGCTATACGGTACTGAGAAGAAGATTTGATTCAAATCAAGGAAAGGGTTAGTGAGACATTTTAATCAAGAATGGAAATACATTATGTAAATATGTGCGTATCGATAATGGCGATAGATGTGTTTTATGGATTAGTCGAACCTCTCTAACTCTAAGTTAGTCGGACATTTAAGCTATATAAATTGTGCACGAAAATAAGCTTGAAATTTTTTTCAGAAAATAATCTGAAGTAAACATTTATATGAACACGCCCTGTTGTCCTCAACATCCAGGCAATGAACCGCTGAGCTTTACTCTAAGTCGAAACCTTTTTATCCCGACAGTTCTTGCATAACTTCTTCCATATCATCTCGTTACGTCTTTACACTGATAATTGAAAATTTAGGTGAGCCTTGCCAACAATTATCCTGGCTGGAGAAACTATCGCATAAAGCTTTTAATTTTGATTTTAAATAATGCAAACTGCAACTTGTTCCGACTAAGGGGAAGTAAAGTTATAAGTAGAGGTACGAAAATTTCGCAAATAAAAACAGCAATTTCGCATAAACTAATTTTGAATATTAGAAATTCGCATAAAAACATAATTGTGTACATTTTGTTGATATGGGTAATCCTTCATTGAACTGAAAATTCCAGAAATTCACTGTGAAACGAATGTTCTAAACTCTAGACTGAAAAAAACTTCGTGTAACTATTATTCAGTAGTCTGGCTGGTCTAGCGGTTAGTGCGCGCACCTTCGGTGCACAGGGTCATGAGTTTCGAACTCGAACTCTCACCGTGTTCCATGGTGTTTTTCGAACTCACGAGCTTGTGACGGACTATGATCTCACTCAGATGTTAAACGAGTACCCATTTATGGGGATAAATAACACTGCTGAGCGTGATGCTGATCTCATTACCTCAATGCCGGATTGTCGCGCCTGTTATTTATTTATTTAACTATTATTCAGACATATTTAACAATAAAAAGCTGAAAATGAATTAGGAAGTAGTGTGACTGTCAACTATACTACACTTCGTATACGGATTCAGTTGTCGAGAAATGGTTTTGAAAACGCAAATAGTCGACAGCGCTCCTCGAGGAGTAACTGTAAAAGAGAGACTGCTGAGGCAGAATGACACCAATATTTTTACGCTATTCTCCTTCTTATGCATAGGTCATTTCAATTTTGCGACTCACCGAACCACGATAAAAGCTTTTCCTACGAAAATGTCATTGCAGAAAACAAAGTTCATTCCTCGAACCGACTAAACACCTTACTCAATGATTGGCGAGTTATTGTGCTCGTGATTCTACGAACACCATGCATTTTCTTTTCTAAAAAAAATATATCTGAGATGAAAAATGTATTTTCCATAATTGATTTTTTGGAGAAAAATTAACATTTTCAATTCACATCGCAATATGAGCAATGTTCGGCAAAATTCGCATATATTTCGTAAAAACGAAATTTCCGTACCTTTAGTTATACGTAAATAAGCAATGGAATTGAAGAAGTATAAGAAACTGTTGAGTTAAGGAGGTTTTCGACTTTAAGAAATTCACTTTAGAAATTCCATTTTATATTGAATTGAGGGGAACGCCAGTGAAACCCTAAATTTGTTTCTACTTAAGGAGGTTTCGACCTAGAGAGGTTTGTCTGTGTATCGCTTTACTATACATAATAAGAAAATTGCATTCTACCATATGTGGCATCTTCCAAATCATTATCAAATACGTTATACATGTATGTACATATGTATAATACTTACATACAATGTGACATTCATTTCAATGGTAAAGTGCATTATACATACAGATTTTTTATCACTAGAACAAATATTTATTAATTAACTAGGAATTGTCACGTTATTTAAGAACATCTGTTGAGTTTCTTGTCATTTATGTTTTAATAAGAGGCTAATTAACATTTCAATCCTACGTGTTTGTTAAATAATTGTTAGCAGCAATTGTATATTATCATCTTTAAATGAAAGAAGTCTAAAAATAGCATCTAATCCGAAAATAAGTATTTTACAAATAATGATATTCTAGTAAAATAGCAATTATTGTCGGTAAAAAATCGTCCTCTGAAAATGTCAGCATTAGCTTTTTTATGCATAAATAAGCATGGTGGTCCAAATATTGCAATGAACGAAATAATTGAAAGGTGTAGTTCAAATTTATATATTTCATTTTCTTTAAGATAGGCCAACCTGTTCAATTTTTTGGAAATTTTTAATTTTAGGTAACTTAGCACATACAAAGTTATTGGGTTATATTGGGTATCTCTAACTTCATGTTTGTCCACTTTTGAAACTATAAAGCTAGTAATTAACACAAAAAATGCTTCTGTTATTAAATTAAATTGATTATTGCTTATTATTTTTCGTATCTGTGCCATTTAAATAATATTGATTTATTTTTTTTTCAGGTACGTTAATTAATTTGCTTAAAGTTTGTAAATAGTAAGTAAAAGTAAAAGTATTGTAACTACATATGTGCGAGTATACTTTAAGTTTGATGTTGCACGTAAATTATTATATTTGAAGCCATAAAATGTACGTTCGCTCTTAGCTGACTCCAACTATAATATAGGACTATCCATTTAACTTCACTTCTATACAAATCACACTCCCAAAAAGAGATTCACAAAACATATGTAAAAACTGACAAAGTCAAACCATTTGGTCATACGAGTGTTATAGAAATCCTTTCCCAAAGCCCAAAAGGCAAAGTCTTCAAATACGAAATTTAGGCCAATCCGTAATTATTATCTCCCAAACACACAACAAGTTGGAAAGGTGTCCGCCAAAGAAAAATTCACTAGCTACAAAAAGGAATTGATATAACTTCAATCCGCCAGCCATATCCAATTTCCAATTGGCTGGATACAGTGGATAAGCCTGCGGACTATCTTCCAATATTCTTTGGTGGGAGCTTCAAAATCAACTAATACCTACCAGCAAATACGACGACGATATTATAACATTATTACGATACAGGGATACCAGATTCCATCTACAATGAAAGCTCCAACCGAACAGAGTTAAAAGGTCCGCGGGCATGCAGGCTTATGCTCTGTATGAAACCAATATGCGAAACAGGATATGGCTGGCAGATTCGAGCAATGTCAATTACTTTTTGCAGCAAGTGAATATTTCTTTGACGGACAACTTTCTAACGTGTCTGTTTTTGTTTTTTTCACATGTTTTTGTAGTAGATTATGCCATAAAAATCACTTAAATCCAGAAAACATTACTGTTTAAAACATTGAACAACAGAGGACTCTCTGTTCAATATTCAATGTGGAAACTTTAAATTTTCAATTTTCAATTTTCAAATTTCAATTTTCATTTTTCAATTTCCCACTTTCAGCTTTCAATTTTAAATTTTAAATTTTGATTTGTTTATTTTCAATTTTCAACTTTGTCCATCTTCCATTTTAAATTTCCACTGTTCAATTTAAAAATTTTATACCCTTCGCTTTCTAAGCGATTCTTCTACAATTTTTGTTTGTTTGTTTATGAATTAATCCCTACAAATCCCTAGACAGAAATGTTTCTATCAAATCCACAACACATAAGTAAAAACAAACGGCATCGGCCAATGGGGTAATGGGGCTGCCATCGAAACCCAACTCCCAAAATTGGTTTCTTTTATATAAAAGCACAAATGAGTTTTTATTAATGCCACAAATTACATGTAAAAACGGATGGATTGGACCAGTGCGATATGGGGCTGCCATACAAACCATCTCCCCAAATTAGGTTCATCTAACAAAAACTTTTTTATTTGCCTGGCTGGTCTAGCGGTTAGTACACGCACCTTCGGTGCACAGGGTCATGAGTGTAAATCTCACCGTGAACCATGGTGTTTTTCGAACTCACGACCTTGTGACGGACTATGATCTCACTCAGATGATAAACGAGTACCCATTTATGGGGATAAATAACACTGCTGAGCGTGATGCCGATCTCATTACCTCAACAAAAAGCAGATAAGATCTTCGAAATAGGATGTCACTAACACATCCTGCGGCCTTAGTCCAATGTTTGATTGTCGCATCTGTTATTTATTTTATTTAATTCAATCAAACCTTACATTAAAACCGCAAAAACATGTAAAAACAAATAGAATTTTACTTTGGGATCATGGAGCTGCCATACAGACCCAACCCCCAAATAAATCTTTTTATCTATGCACTTTTCCAACCAAACTTCACACAAATATTGTCCTACCGAGACGGCACGGAAACTATAGATCCATTTATTCACTATATACTCGAACATTATGTTTGTGTCAATCAAAACTATTTTCCATATACCATCAGCCATTTACCATCTTCAATCCATCAATCATTTACCATTTACTATATATTTACCATTTACCATCATATTTCCGCTGTTTGGGGATTTTATATATGGGTATTATGATTATGGGGATTTTGATTTTGGGAATTTTTTAGCGGTTGAGGATTTTGCATCGTTCCCTTTTTCTTCTTCCATTTTTTTCTTTTTTCGATTTTTCTTTCTCCATTTTCCAATTTTCCGTTTTTCTTTTTTCCATTTTTCGGATTTTCCATTTTCAATTTTTCACCTTCAATTTTTCTTTATCCATCTTCCGTTTTTCATTTATCTTTTACCATCTTCCATATAACCATTTTTTCATTTGGCATTTTCAATTATGCATTTAGTTCATTTCAGCATTCTAAAATCGGGTTACTCGCTTAAATCTGCCCGAGAAAAAATACCCCGATCGAAGAGCTTAATAGCCTACGCACTAGATTTTCATGTGCTGAATATTTTGGTAATTCTTTTTTTTTCGGAAAATTGTCTGGAAGGCCGTAGCTCTGTCAATCGCTAAACCATTTAGTAGAAACTCTATCAATGGAATTGGTAGATATTTTATCGTTATCGTTTTTTTTTTTAGAAATGGATATTAGAGAGTTTTACATTGTCGTTGCAAATATAACGACATAGTTTGACATTTCCATACAAAAATATCGCTTGCCGACAATACGCAAAATAATTTTTCATGTCCGAAGTAGGCATGGGGTTATAGTCACGACAAATAATATCCTCAATTTCGACTGTTTACAGAATATCAAAAATACGGAAATATACCCATGCCTACTTGGAACATGCAGAATTGTGGTTTACTAATTTACGTGCGTCGGCAAGCGAATTTTTGTATGGAAATGTCAAACTACATCCCAGCTAGACAATTTTCTCCGATACCCAACGAAATCGATTATATAGCGACAGCTGTAATCGAAATGTCTCCAATAACCTACCGAATCGATAAGTCATCGATATCACAGGGATACAAGTCACTGAATTGTCTACTGTACTAATATAATCGACAAGCCTTCGATCCAATTTCGGTTATTTACATCCAATTATCTCCGATACACAACTGAATCGAATACATGACATTCAGTTGTCTTCGATACCATTGGCATCAATAAATCACGGGAGAACAATTTTAACACTTTTTTTCTGTTTTTTTTTTTTAAATCTTGCACCTAATTTATAGTAAAACGGCCTCGCTGATTCCAAAAATGCAGTCCGTTTTTACCCTATACGCCAGGTTTTTGAGATAACGGGGTTTTTTGAATTTTACGGAAAATTACAATAGGCCCCCTTAAATAACAACTTTTTTTAAAAGCTACGGGGTTGCATCTTTGTGCAGGACCTTCTAGTACTTGTATACAATAAAATTAAATAAATAAATGAAAGTAATTTGTCGCGACCTGGATTTTTTGTTAAAAGTTGTGAAATTCTTCGGCCATTTTTAAGTCTTTTTTAATCAAAAAAATGTATTTAAAAGCCTTCGAGTATATAATCCTATTTTTGTGCTCTTAACTTGTGTAATGGAAGCCTCTACTATCCCTTGTCGAAAGTGTCTCAACATCCGGAGTCAGTTTGCTATACAGGGTGTCCCGTTCATGGTGGAGAATCTTTTAATGGTAGATAGTGTGGCTCATTTGGGGAAAATTAATGTTCTACGAGACACCTCTATTTTGAACCGTTACAATGTAAAAGCACTTTTTGTAAATTGTGTAAAAATACCTGACTTGCCGAACTAAATCAAAATTTGCCAAACCACCAAACATGTCATCCGAGATATGACTTCACTTTCCGAAACTACATAAAATTTCCTATAAAACGACACCTCGTCCGTTACGAAGTTGCTCGTATCTTCCGAGATACACCAGTTCAAACTTTGAAGAAATTTTAAAATCGGTTTTTCATGCAAAATTCAAATGATAAAATCGTAACGGTACTTTGAACTGACAAATCTGCAAAGTTGAAAAAAGTTGCCTCATTATGTTAGCTCTCGAACGACATATAAAAATTAAGGGCTCACGATTTAAAAATTTGCGGATTTAACGTTTCAAAGGTAAAAAAATGTGGTTTCAATGTAAAGTTGTAAGTTGTAATCTTCATCATATCAGATGATTTGCATTACACGAAAACCACATTTTTTTACCTTTGAAACGTTAAATTCGCAAATTTTCAAATCTTGAGCCCTTAATTTTTATATGTCGTTCGAGAGCTAACATAATGAGGCAACTTTTTTCAACTTCGCAGATTTGTCAGTTAAAATTACCGTTACGATTTTATCATTTGAATTTTGCATGAAAAACCGATTTTAAAATTTCTTCAAAGTTTGAACTGGTGTATCTCGGAAGATACGAGCAACTTCGTAACGGACGAGGTGTCGTTTTATAGGAAATTTTATGTAGTTTCGGAAAGTGAAGTCATATCTCGGATGACATGTTTGGTGGTTTGGCAAATTTTGATTTAGTTCGGCAAGTCTGGTATTTTTACACAATTTACAAAAAGTGCTTTTACATTGTAACGGTTCAAAATAGAGGTGTCTCGTAGAACATTAATTTTCCCCAAATGAGCCACACTATCTACCACTAAAAGATTCTCCACCATGAACGGGACACCCTGTATATGTGGCAGTTATACATTTCTAAGTCAAAGGGCAAAAAATAGGCCCCTTTGTCCACCAGGCATATCATATGTGTAGACCTCAAGATGGTTCTTCCTTCTCGGTTAGCAACGTGGATATACAAAATATCCATGCTTTTTGTGTATGTGGGATAGCAGAACTCGCGATAAACATTGGATACAAAGGAATTGGCCCCCGAGATCTGATCTGAAGGCTGGTGATCAAAATATTGTTCATGAACCGCTTGTGGATCGACAAAAAACATTTTCCCGCTGTTGCATATAAAACTAGGCCTGGCGAAACAATCTGTAAAAGCCTTACCAACAGAAGGAAATTATTTTAAATATATGCTGTCGGCCCTTCCTGCGCTATCATACAAGAAAATAAAGGCTGGAGTATTTGACGGTCCACAAATTCGGCAGCTTCTCAGCGATACAAATTTTATGAAATCAATGAAATAAAATGAAAAGACGGCATGGCTGGCATTTGAGAATATATGTAGTCAACAACTTTCTAGGCAATATAAGTGCATCGTATTATGCGATAGTAGTCGAGCAACTATTGGACAGTTTCCAAAGGCTTAGCTGCAACATGAGCATCAAAGTTCACTTTTTACACAGTCATTTAGATGAATTTCCGGAAAATCTTGGAGCTGTGAGTAATGAGCAAGGAGAGCGATTTCATCAAGATTTCAAAATCATGGAAAGTCGATATCAAGGCAGATGGGATGCGAATATGATGGCAGACTATTGATGGGGCATAAAACGGGACTGTCCGGAAATTGAACACTCCAGAAAAAGCTACAAACGAAAATTTTTGCCATAATTTTTTTTTTAATTCTTAGGTAATGTTGTTAAGATATAAAATCAATATTTCCAAACAAAAAATTGTTAGCGAGTTTCGTTTTTTTTGATTTCAATGAAAGGAAGGTTTGTATGGGGGCCAAAATTTGAGCCCCCTGTATCTAAAAAACTGGACGTATAGGAGAAAAACGGTTAGCATTTCCGGATTCTACGACCAAAAATTAGCTAGAAATGAATATCAAATCTAAATAAACAAAATGCTGTTCCCCTGTGAATCGATCCGAAAACGATGGTTTTTATCCATTTGTCTCAGACCATGTAATCGGAATGTCTTCGATCAGATGTCGATGACTTTCATGTAAATGTGTGTAAAGCGTGTGTCTGTGTAAACGAATTTTTGTATGGAAATGTCAAACTATGTTGTTATATTTGAACGACATGCTAAAATTAGAAGAATTAAAATAAAAACGATTTTTCCATTTAAGTCAATGAATACTTTTTTATTTCCCAGACACGTGTTTCGACAGTCACTTACTGCCTTCTTCAGTGGGTTTTAACAATTTTTCCTAATGGCTAGCATATAAATACAAAAATGATTTAAAAGTTATAGGTACAGCCAGGTAGCGTTAAAAGATAGATTTTTAAAAGTTACAAAAGGCAAAAAGAAAAAACAAAACAGCGCAATAGTTACATTCTACCTGGAATTAATTGGAAGAGGGGTGAGTGGGCGTTGCCCATATCAGTGTTCAATCGTGTTTCTCGGGGTTGTTTCTCAATGAACCAGCTTTCGTATACGTCAAGTTTTGCGATCTTCGGTTGGGCAATTATTTCTACTTCCTCCATGGTATGCTCTTCTTCGATCACATGTTTCGCCACCGATGATTTTATGGTATGTTTTTTGTTACGCTTTGCTGAATCTATTTCCTTCATATGTTCTTTCACTCTAACGTTTACTAATCTTTTTGTTTGGCCTATATACACCTTGGGGCAGTCATTACACTTTATTTTATATATTCCATGTTTTTCCTCCGGCAATTTTTTATCCTTTTCCTTGGTCAATAGAGATTTTAAGGTTCGGTCTTTGCTAGCCGCTACTAGGTCAATATTATGTTTTTTTCAGATTATCTTTTATATATGGGAAAAATTCCTTCGACATGCTAAAACTCTCGATTGTGATCTAAATTTCAAAAGTATTATACCGTTAGAAAGTCTTTACATATACGTTAAAACAACTTTTATCTACTTTGCAGATTTGAAAGTTCAAAGTACCTACAATTAAAAAATTATTGTTCAAAATTTCAATGCAAAATCAATTTTAAAATTTCCATCAAGTTTATATATACATATGTATGTATCTGTAGGTATCCTGGTAGAAAAATTAATATTTGAAAGCACAAAAAGTCAATTTATGTATAATTTTAGGTTTTGCACTCCAATATTGAATTCAATAAGGAGAGTAGTAATTTTTAACCTAACGCGATTTTCGTGGACCTGACCTAATCTTACACATTTCATATTTGCTTTATAGTGAAATTTTTCTAAATTTTCCTAACAAATAAAACAATTTCTCAGACATTTCTCAAAGAAATTCAATGTCAAAATTTAAAGATTTTATTATAATCACACTCTTGTAGAATTATGAAGAGCAAAATAGTTTAGTTTTTTTTTTTTATCTTATAATTTGGCATAAATTAAAGTAATTAAACCATACTAGTCTGAAGGCCAAAAGTTGGTATTTCGTTATCAGTGACTGCCTTTTTCCTTGCATTCTAGGTAAATATACAAGCAGTTAAATTCAAACTAGTATTTATTTCTTTATTGTAAAACAAGCATCATAAATGTATTAAATATGGAAAATTTGCTTCCTTGAATATATGCTAAAAGCTACTTCAAATGGAATATCTAGAAGAGGAATTATTCTCCGAAATTCATCAAGATATGAATGCAGTAGTAGCCCACAAAAAAAAAAGATGTTTCCATGCCCATAGAAATTTTTTTTTTTTTTGTACATGTGACAATGACTACTACAATTATATTATTAAAGCATCTTATCAGCAACATTTCATGAAAATATGAACAATTTAGATAGATTTCTTATGTTACGTTCAACATCGCACGATAGAGCACCAACCGACTTAGCACGTAGTATACCAGCGATTTGATATCATTATCACCTGGTTGTGACGCTATTGTTTAAAATTTTAAATAGTAAAAGCAAATCTTATCGAAAAACGAAGATATACTCATTCGTATTATATGCATATACTTCTGAATTTGACTTAATATTCATATTTACTTACACCGTTCTGAGGGTGAAATTAAAGACCAGTATTATGGATAGACTTTGAACTCGCATTATGATCACGAGTATTATGAATCATTGATAATGTGAATAAAAGTTTCCATTATAAAGTATTCTCATAATTACCATCTGGCGAAAATCCGCACTCAACTGTGAAATCAGAATGATTTAATACGGAGATAATCGTCATCGTCACAGTGTTGATAAAAAAATTGAATGGCGGGGTAAGGTGTTATTTCTTTGCAGGTATAGTATGTATTATATTACAGTGAAAGTCACACCCCCTTAAATGCGACAAAGTATTACATTTTCAAATAATTACGTAATATACATATATTACTGCAGATATCACCTTGATTAGATAGTATGTATTTTAATAATAATTTTTTTTTGTATTCAATAACTATTCAATTCTAATATAGTATACGATACAGAGTTTTATACTGACATAAAAAACCGTATACGTAATTCCCGATTTCCAAGGGAAAATTCACGCGCGAATCGTACGTAAAACTCTTACGAGAGCTTTCAACTAATTTTACAACAGCTAAAAATCGCAACCCGACAATTTTGACTGTTTAAAAACGTCAAATACGCGGTAATATGTCCATGCCTCCTTAGGACATGCTAAATTATGCTATATGTACATATTGTTTCGCATACGGTAAGCGAATTTTTATATGAAATGTGAAATTATGTCGTATTATTTCCAACGACTTGCTAAAACTCTCTATTATAGAATAATACGATTCAGATTATACTTTAAACGAGTGTATAAAAAACACAATTGTAAATATTTTCTAATATATAATCAACATATGAAGCGCTTTTTTTGAAAGTAGCGTAAGTCCAACTCTTCATGAATTGAGATATATATTTAAAGGTTTGCGTTTCAATTCGTTTAAAAATCTGGATATCTTCATTTGATTTAATTAAATTGTATTTATATTCTTCGAATTTTACATTTTTCTATCCATGCTAAACATTTTGCATACCCATAAAAAATAAGGGATTTTTAAACTTGAGATAACCGATAATTTGGAAAAAATAGCTTTTTTTTCGCTATAAAGGATCAGATTCAGCTTCAACCAGCCGAATATTAAAAAAAAAATTAATTTAACGTTTTTTAATAATCAAGAAGTGCGAAAAAAATGTTGGTCGGTAGTCCAGTCAAATTAGAACACTAAAAACAAAAAAAATACACTTCCTTTATATTTTTATGTCTTGAAATAGGCATAGTCGTAAGAAGCTCAAACTTATTTTAATAGGAAAAATAATTAAGGGGAAAAGGTCATATAATGGAAAAAAGGATAAAAATTTAGACTTAACTGAAGATAGACATGTAGGGTGTCATATTAGAAGAGGCACCAAAGGGCATTCCAGTTCTACAGTTTTTATTTGTTTTAGGCCTTCAGGAAAACGTAAATCGCGTATGCCTTCCATTACTATTATATACAGGGGCCCTATCATGTAATTCGATTCGAAAGCGATTCCTTTCGATTTGGACAAAGTGGTATCATGTAACTCGAAACGAACGAATTGGCTTTCGAATTTGACAATACGAAAACGAAAGTCCCCTATCACGTAATTCGAAAACGTTGGAGGATATGAACGATTGCATCGAAAATTTATTCGAGAGATAGGCCACTCTCGAGAAGCTATGTTAAAGCGGGTTTTAATTAAAAACTAAAGCATAATGGACTTCTTAATATTAGGCCAATCAAAGAAGAGATTATAGAGAATATCGAAGGGGGTGACGATTTTTTTCTTCGGTATTTTGTTAGGAGTAGTTAGGAGGTAACGGTACTAATTTTACTCGGAGCTGCGGGGTGCGCTAACGCGTGGAGAGGGGTTTAAAGGTGCAATTTTGTGCAATTTTTGGGGTTTTGGGCTATATCTCGAAAACTGTGAGTCCCAGGGAAAAAAGTTGTGAGTAAGCATTAAAGCTTTCTAAATATCCTATTTATTTGCCCATACCTGCATATGCAAAACTCCTAACGGTTCTTCCGATATTGGTTAATAAAACTCAAAAAAATTTTTTTTTTGCATTCCATTGACTCTAGTCTCTCATCGAATTGTTTTTCCAATAACTTTTGTAGGGCAAAGTTAGTAAGCGTTAAATTTGCTTTAATTTGATATACTTCTACTTGGCTTGTCTCCTGTCATTCGAGAGTTAAAAGAGTCTCAACGAACTAATATTCTATATTCATCAGAATTAAAACAACCATTACCGAAAATCTGGAGGAGGGACGGTTTTTTATTTCACGGATCTATAAGGGATGGTCCGGAGTAAAACATACTAAAAGCTCGCGGTCATGAGGTGTGCGCTAACGTGGGGAGGGGGGCTAAAGGATTCATTTTTGCATGTTTTCGACTTAATTTCGGAAATATCTCGGAAGGGGTGAGTCCTCCTGAGAGTATTTGTATGGCAGTATTAAATCCCATTAAATTTCCAAAAACTTATTTGAACATACAAATGCCGAATTCCTAACGGTTCCCCCGATACAGGTTATTAAAATCCGAAAATTGTTAAAAAATAGTTTTTTTTATTTGTTTGGCTTTGGTGTCTCCCGCGATTCTTTTTCGGAAAACTATTTCACGACCAATTTGTACGATGTTTAATTGGCTTTCATTTGATGTAATCCCCGTTGTCCGGTCTTCAATCAGTCAAAAGCTTAAGAGTTTAAACCGAGCTTCCGAATTAAATTTTCTCTATTTACAAGGATAAAGACAAACATTGTGACATTTGAGTTTTATTAAGCAATATGGGAAGAACCGTTAGGAGTTTTGCATATGCAAGTATGGGCAAATAAATAGAATATGTATTTAGGAAGCTTTAATGCTTACTCACAACTTTTTTCTCTGGGACTCACCGTTTTCGAGATATAGCCCAAAACACCAAAAATTGCACAAATTGCACCTTTAACCCCCTCTCCCCGCGTTAGCGCACCCCTCAGCTCCGAGTAAAATTAGTACCTTTACCTCCTAACTACTCCTAACAAAATACAGAAGAAGAAAATCGTCACCCCCTTCGATGTTCTCTACACCCCCTTTTTATGCTTTCATTGCTTGGCCTATATAAAATAATACGGCTTCAAGACAATATTATTGCGTTTATAACTTTGTGCTGGGAGTAATGAAACCTCTGTAAATTTCTTGTAACGGGTTCGCCTGACTGGAAGAAATGTGTATTTTTTTGCATTTTATCGAAAACTGCAAAACTGGGGAGAAAAATTAGTCAAAATAATAGTTTTGATGTATAAACATTAACATTTTATTCATATAATTTTTAAGACATGAAAATGTAATTTGAGATTTTACAACACGGAAGAAGTACCAACGGCGGTTCTTCTAATTGAACTTTAATCGTAAATTTATAAATTGTTTGGGTTTATTCTTTATTTTATTGGTCGTCGCTGAAGGCATGTTTTCTCGTTTGTCAGGATTTGACCATGAGTTCGAATCCCACTCAAGTCTCGCACTTTTAATTTTTCTATTTTTTCACTTTTTTATAATTTTAACAAACTTTACTATAAATTCGGGACACTTTTGGATTAAATTGAATTGCGTCACTTAGTTTAATATTTTTAAAAATCTGTTAAGTATTATTAAATTTTTTGTATTTTTCACGTTTCGCGCTTTTCACGTTTCGAGTTTGTCCATCCTATACTTGACAATTTTGACAATAACCTAGGTCGTAAACACGAAAAAACATAATAATATTTTTAGCAACTTACATGTGCGTAGCCAAGGGGACGCAGGTAAGGGCGCTTTCATTTAATTGCTCAGGAATTTGACCCTTTCTAGCACTAAGTATAGACGATCCACGGATATATAGCATTTCCAGGTCAAGTAAATAACTGTCCGAGACAAATAGATAAATTTCCGAAGCAAAAAAATACATTTCCGGATCAAATAAATAAATTTCCGAATCAACAAAACACGATTCCGGATCAAATAAATAAATTTCCGGACGAAATAAATGAACTTCTAATCGAAAAAAATAAATAACCAAAACAAAAAAATAAATTTCCAAATCAAAAAAATAAATGTCCAAATCAGGAAAATAAATTTACAAATCAAATAAATAAATTTCCAAATCAAATAAATATATTTACATGCCAAAAAAAGTAAATCAAATAAATACATTTCCAAATCAAATAAATAAATTTTCAAAGGTTAATATAATATTCTTCTAATAAGAAAAATTAAATTATATTAAATGTATGACACCCCAAGATATATATTAACGGTTGGAAGTGGAAGTCTATGCGAGATTTTAAAGGAAAAATTCGCTTGTGTAGCGCGCAAAAAAAAAAACAGTATATCACAACTTTGCTTGTCCCAAGTAGGCGTAAGTTTTTTTTGACGTACGTTAAACAGCGGAGACTGTCGATTAAAGTTGAAATGTGTACGATAGTACGACATGCTAAAACTCTCTATTAGTAAAGGCACACGACATCAGCTGAACACTCAATTCGTATAATTGAACAGAATCCTGTCTGAAACGGATCACCGTTACTAAAAGCTGTGTCAATGTGTCTGCTTAGAGTGCAGACTCTCCCGCATTTTCCCCTGATTATTTGCTTCGGTTTATTGCCCTGGAATACCATCCTCCGTCCTCCTTGGTATTCTTCACCTATTGCGATAGAAATATTTTTTAGGAAACGGAATCTAATTGATCATGACAATAAAAAGCTATACGTTCTCTTGTAAAAAAAAATAAAAACACTTCTAATTTTGAGCTTTTATTCAAATTCAATCGAGACCTAATAATTTTACCTTTTAAGTACCGACACTGGGTCTTAGACTCGAAGACACTGTCAATGTATAGATTCCGTTATGTTCCCGAGCCTCCATCATTCTGAGGTCACCTCTATCTTGGACTCTAATGTAAAATAAAATTTTTTAGAAAGCTCAGCTGGTGTGACTTGAGTTTTGAGGAAGTTATGGTAGTTTAGAGATGGCAAATAATGTCTAAGAATACAATTTATATCGTCCTATTCCAAGCGGTTGTAGTACAATTGACAATTATATACGTCATTTTGAATAAACAAAATCTCATTCAGATTGAAATAATTAATTACTTATTTTTTCAATGCTCAACGAAATTCATATAAAACATTATTTACTATATTAAAGTACTATAGTAGTCTGGCTGGTGTAGCGGTTAGTGCGCGCACCTTCGGTGCACAGGATCATGAGTTCGAATCTCACCGTGGATCATGGTGTTTTTCGAACTCACGAGCTTGTGACGGACTATGATCTCACTCAGATGTTAAACGAGGACCCATTTATGGGGATAAATAACACTGCTGAGCGTGATGCTGATCTCATTACCTCAACAAAAAAGCAGATAAGATCTTGGAAATAGGATGTCACTAACACATCCTGCGGCCTTAGTCCAATGCTGGATTGTCGCGCCTGTTATTTATTTATTTTTAAAGTACTATCTTTTTCAATCGTTTCCTTCATACCAAGCATTGTTTATTTGATTCGTGAAATATGTTTTTTGATGGAAAAAATCATTTTTTTGATTTGTGAATATTTTTTTCTGTTTTGGACAATTTTTTATTTGAATTGTACATTTATTTTTCTGATTTGGACATTTATTTTTTTGATTTGGAAATTTATTTTTATGATTTGTTTATTAAACATTTTTCATTTAGGAATTCATTTTTTTGTTTCGGACATTTATCTATTTGATCTGCAAACGTGTTTTGTTGATTCGGAAATTTACCTATTTGTTTCGGACATTTATCTATTTGATTCGGAAAGTTATTTACTTGACCTGAAAATGCTATAAAAAGAATTCTTATTAGAGTTAGATGTTATCAGGAGTAACAATGAAAACACGGGCAGATACCACTTATCGTTAAAAGGCGAACAAGATCATTCTTAACGGTATTCCCTTAAAATTTTCCAAAAAATATTTTTGCGATCAACAATTTAAATTGACGGAAAATCGCAATTGTTGTTGTATATTTAAATTACATGCTACTTGTGAAAGTCATGATGTTGAAAAAATTTTGGGCGTGCCCCTCTCCCCTGACCGAAGTCCTGGCTACCCCCATGGCTACTTAAATAGACCTTAACATAGAATTTGAGCCTAACATTGTGACCGCAAATGAAGAGGCAAAAAAATAACAAACTGCTAGTATACGTATCAATGTGAAAAATACAAAATCAAAAAGATAATTGTTACTATCGATAAGACAAACAATAATTAAGTATTTTTACAGTTATATGAAATAATATATAAAGAAAGTTGGAAGTCGACTAATAACTTTTAATAAGTCGGTTAATAACTTTTAATAAGTTTTATTTTGAACAAAAAAAACCGTTTTGGTTTTAAGAAAAATGCGACCTTCTTTGTGGAACAGAGAAATCAAACTCATTTTTTCAAATATAAATAACTGTGCTCTAAAAAACATTCCTCAAGGCGATATGGCAAATAATTTGAAAAGTTTGCGCATTTTGTCTATATTCCACAGCGATATCCAATTTGCCTCAGTGCTACTCCTTTTAGTCGGAATACCTTTTTTTTGGAAAACACTCAAAATGTAATGTTAATGTAGGTCTCTGGATGTCCGTAAAGTTCACACTTGGTCACTTCTTTTTTCATTCAAACTCGAACTATGCAAATTTTATAGTACATAGTTACATATTTACATAAACAATTCAACTCATAATTTCAGTCACTTTAATTGAAAGTGTGAAAGGCTAATCACTTCACTATATTTCAAGTAATTTTCTTTCATATTTTCATTTACTTCTAATATTAAATTTCTCAGAAAAATCCCATTTAATTTTACTGAAAAATATTATAAAATTTTGGCAAGCATATTACAAAGAATTTACTACAAATCCATTTCTATAATATTTTCTGATCAGAAGATGATTTATTGTTGCCCTAAACATTTTAATTTTGAAAGTAGTCACACGGATGGACTTACGCCAGTTTCAAAATAAACACTTTGAAGTTGTTGTTAAGTAGCAAAATTTGTGACTATGAAAACAACAGTCCATTTTTGAAATTTATGTTTGATTTTTTGTCATAGAATGAAACCGCTAAAGACACGATAATGCCATAGTTAACTCAATTTTCATAAAAAGCGGACTTATGCCACTTTCAAAATAAGCGGCTCACGTATATAGATATGTATGTTTATTTTTCAATCGCCTCAAGGCACCGTAAAATGATTTCTCATTTGAATTTCAGCAAAAAAACAGAAAACTAACTCAAATCAGATAATTGGTTTCGTTTCTATAGAGCTTCAAAGTCAATTTTTTTCTGAGTTCAAATTACGCTTCAATCTAGATTTTCCATTTTTTTTAAAGTCTTTAGAGTCTCGCGATCATATCCTTCTTACATTATTTCTGGCAGATGTAATTTCTTAAATGGTGAAAACAGGATTTAGTTTCGTTCGAATCTATTGAAACTGCCAATTTGCAATTTGACAGGATCAAGGCCAATTACGGTCAAGTAAAAAAAACCCTAATTCGCGATATAGAGATTGCGTCTTTATACTCAAAAATACATACTACATCGTAGGACTAAAACTAAACGAAGCTAACAAATCCGAACTGCTGGCCTGGATAATCTCTAAATAATCAAAACTTTATTCACTACGACATTCAGATAACTCTTATAATTAATAAAATAAGATCTTTATCTCTATACTCTCTAGCGTGATTAGTTCTATGAATTATAGTACTACTAGTCGCATCAAACATCTTAATCCGACCGTATAAATTTACCTTTTATCTTATCGCAAACAAATTTCAATGTAAATGTATTTTTGATTCGAAAAGAATTTTTAGATCACATGTAGCATACTTTTGTGATGTGATGTGGAAGTTTGGTGTGACCAATTCGAAATGAAAAAAAAAAAACATCCAAACACAAGATTTTCAACGAAATGTTAATCAATGAAATGAATTTGATGCGAGGCAAAGTCGAAAACAACAACAAGAATTGATGCAGAACTCATAAAGATGAAGACGACACTCGGACTCGCATCATCCCATATAAACTTAGGATGTACGAGTATTACTATGTATCTTATGCATAAACCAAACGACAAGGAATGAATTGATTCGAGGAAGCTGGGAATGAAAGATGGACATCCAAATGAATCTAAATCTTCTAAACGTATACGCTCTGTGTGCTGTGCTGATGTCTTTAAGGAAAGTATTTGGCCGAATACAGCAGGACTCGTATACGAATTGTTCTGCAACTACTGTTGTCTATAAATAGTTGATCTAAATGTGCACTTTTGAAGATTAATTAGTGTTGTGGCTGCTGGCAGGTGTTCAACAATTATTCGGACTGTAATGATGCTCTGATATCTGTTGTTACTGTATTAGTTTGCGCCCTTATACATATGCCACACACGCTTAATCAAATGAAAATATCACTTCTTAGGTTCATGGTCCTTTGTTAGGTGGAGGTGGCAGATTTATTGGCAATATGACGGTGGCAATAAAACAATTTCATAGAATGCATGGATGCTGTCGAATTTTCATTATGTATGGTGGCATACGTCGTTGAAATTGTCTGCCATGAAATTATGCGCGTCAATGCAGGAATGTGCAATGAGTCAATGAACCCTCCAATTCCAATTTGACTGCATTACTATATTCAGTGGCGTAACGTTTTCCGAATCTCTTGTGTTCGAAATTGAAAGGGAGCCCCACGTACGATTTTAAACCACAGGAAATATTGACAGAACCCGCATTCACAGCAGTCCACAAATTGGCAGGAGCAAAGAAAATCTTCTGTTTAAGCAACATGTTCCACCAGAGATAAACATTGAAATTTGAAAAAAAGAACATACTGGAGAACATGTCCTGTAGCCGAAGAAAAGTAAGCCAAAATATGATCAGGCAATCGAACGGCGAAATCCTACATCGCTGGATTTCTACAGGATGGTTGTGGATGGCCCCCAGATTATGGGAAAAGAAATCCCCATCGAACCGAATGGAGGTCCGCAACCTCAATGGGGGTGAGGGTTATTTTTCCGTTTTTTGCGATTATTTCAAAAACAGCAAAAGATACAGACAAATGGTCCGAGGACGAAAATACATACAATTCCCTTGGCAATGATATCATACACATTAGAATTTTATTGGAAAAGTCGGCGACTAAAAAATAAATTAGAATATTTTCATTTTAGACCTTTTTTAAAAGCTCCGTAACTCTTCAAAAAATACAAGTTTAGCCGTGAAATGGATCATTCTTTTTATTTTCGGCTTTTAGGGGCCCCTGTCGCTTGGGGCATGGGGTTATAATCACGACAAAATTTTCTCAATTTCGACTGTTTTTAGAGAATATCCAATATACGGAAATACACCCATGCCAACTTTGAATATGCAAAATTATGGTTTACTGATTTACGTATTGTCGGCAGGCGAATTTTTGTATGAAAACGTCAAACTATGTCGTTATATTTGAACGACATGCTAAAACTACATTACATATTAATTCTTTTTTGTAAACATTTCTAATAAAATTTTCCTTTTTTGCAGGTAAGTGGATTGACATCACAAAATTATGTATAATGAGGTATATATTCCCTTTTTTAGATTTTGGTAAGTTATAGATATCTAAAATAAATTGTACCTATATTCCAGTCAATCAATTCGATGTTAAGGCCTTGTAGTTTCCGCATACAAAAATAAAAACTTATGCAAAAATATTGGTAAATTGGTTCTCTGCATGGGGTAATTTAATCCTTTTTGCATAGTTCCTTCGCACGGTGGTTCAGTGAAGAAAATCCTTAAAAAAATCGAATACATGAGACTCAAACTGTTAAATTGTAAAACTAATTTTAATAATACAAGTAAACAAATTTAGAACGTTAAGCCTTTATTTCAAAGAAAAACTATTAGTTTTGAAAAAAAACACAAAGCGAAATATCCAAAAAACCTATGACATATCTGAAAAAGCGGTTGATATTATATTATACTCAAAATACATTACATGGTGTCCCTCATCGGGTGGTCAATATTGAAAGGATTGATGGGACAATTTGTTGGAGCAACAACGCCTTTAAAAGATTTTCCGTTATTGTGATACAGTGTTTTTTTTTGTAAGATATAACGAAAATCACGTTTTGTATACACGGTTTTAAATTTTTACAGCTTTCAGAGTAGGCAATTGGTTGCCAACTTTCCGAGTTGTAAATTTACAACACGAAATTTACGTTAAATAAAGCATTTAAAATTACATCAATATATTTAACCCATTTCCAACAAAGATTTAATTTTAAATTCATAGAGGGAAACAAGTCCCATACCCATGTGTAAAATTAAATTTTTTATTTAAAATTAACTTAACGTTAACTCAGCCGTTTATAGGCAATTTCGAGTCAACGTTACAATGCATATAATTTCGGAGTGTATATAATGTTGCAAGCACTATATATTTCCTATCCACACATGTTCGAAAATTTTGGACCACGCCGAGATTCGATCTACGGACCTCTAGATTACTAGCATCGTAGAGTGGCGACTCAACCAAGTGCGCCACACAGCGTAGCAGAATACTATCGACAAGATTTACGAAATGTAAAATTGAAATGATGAAAAATTACATTCACTTGATTTAATTTTACAATAAATGATGAAAAATCACATTCACTTGATTTAATTTTACATTTTTTGTTTGTAAAATTACAGTAGCAATGTGATTTTACAATATTTTATTTAAAATTTAATAGTTTTCAGTTATTTTAACCTTTTGCTAAAGAAATGTGTAAGATTAAGTTTCAATTTTTTTTTAGCTTTTTTTGTAGTAATTTTTACTACACTTTCTGTGGGAAATGCAATAAACTTTTTACTGTGTAGTTAAATTAAAATTTCTCTTTCTACTGATCAATAACTGCAACTTGACTTCAATTTCTGAAACTACATAAACTGAGTTTTTCGCGGTATCAAATCGGTGACAAGATAAATTTATTCAAACTTTAGAGAAATTTCGAAATTGATTTCCCATTTAAATTTCGAAGAATGATATCATAACGGTACTGTACTTTCAAATCTGCAAAGTTTACAAAGGTTACTTCAGGGTAATGGCTTTCTATTAACTGTATACATTACTTTTGACACTATTAGATCTCATAGATTTGGAAAAACATGTTTTTAAATAAAAAACGAGGATAATTTCGTGCGCGGCCGAAATTTGGATACCCTTCGCTCCCCTCGGGCTGAAAGTTTTTTTCGGGCATATCTATGACTTGTATGGCAGCCCCATGACCCCATGGTCCGATTTGATCCATTCTCGCATATGTTTTGTGTCATCAATAGAAACACATTTGTGTGAAATTTGGTTGAAATTGATTCACAAATAAAAAAGTTTTTTTTTATAAGAACCTAATTTGGGGGGTTGAGTTTGTATGGCAGCCCCATGACCTCAATGTCCATAGACGGACAGGTGGACAGACGGACAGACAGACAGGCAGATATACAGACAGATGGACAGACGGACATCGCCCAATCGACTTCCCAAGTCATCATATATGTATACTTTTTATATGGTCGGAGATGCTTCCTTCAACTTCAATGCGTTACAAATTTACAAACTTTATGACAAAGTTAATATACCCTTTCACTCTATGAGCGAAGGGTATAAAAACCCGGTATTTTAATCTGATTGAGGTTACTTTTGGAAATTGGGTACAATTTTTGTTTTTGGAAATACAATTGACAAAAAAACCTTATAGATCAGGTATTTCCAATGGGTTCTATACTGCGGTTTCATTTTCGGGTTGTATTATTTTTAAATAAAATAAATAAAATCAATCAACATTTTTATATACACTGTCCGTCACAAAACTAAGGAGTGTATTCTGAAAAAAAATTTAATTAACTCTACCAGTACAAAAGCTTAACATTTTTCAAAAGACTCTCCTCGAATATCAATACACTGTCTTTGCGTCATTGCATTCCCTACACCCTGAAGTTTCGCGAAAGGAAAAAAACAAGTAAGGTTCTTTTGTATATTGTAGCGACTTCCAATGTTTTAATTTCCAAATCTTTCATTGGAAAACCAAAATATTCTCATGGTGTCAAATCGGAACTCTAACGAACTGTGAACTCCAAGGTGATGCTTCGGGCCAGGGAATTGATCACGACAAAGGTCGTGTGGCTGCAGCTAGTAGATTTTCCTTTAGATATGACACTCATCACGTTGCAGGCAGAATGCCTCAAAATAGCACACTGATCACTCTAGCTAGAAAACCAATTGTAAGGAAAAGTATATTTCGATAACACCTCCAAACCCTACGAAGATGTGTGGTAATAAAAGTATAGATGTGTAAATTCGCTGCTTCTCTCTGTATAGACTAGTGGGGTTACCAAACCACGAATGTCTGCGGACCACTTAGTCTAAAAGTGAAGTCCTGCGGACCACCATAAAAGGAAACTCTTTCTATAGGATTTTAATTCTATTTATAATAGTACGATTCTGGGAAAATTGTAAAATACATACATATTTTTGGTTGCGTTGACCTCAATATTTCATACTTTCTGCTCGGTGGGATCGAGCTCAAAAATTTTAAATTTGGCTGAGCGAGCTCGATGTGATGTGGTAGATCCATGTTTTACTATGACTATAAGTATCGGCAAAGAACCCTAGCGGGTAACACTCCGGTTAATACTAGCTTTTGTACCTTTTCACCACAAAGACATGGAATTTCAACCGATTCAAAAGCCATTTAAATTTCGTCAATTTAATTTTATTCAAATTAATCCTTTACGGCTCAAAATCATGAAAATTAATTTTATATTTGAAAATCGATGAGTTATGTCATATAGAGCGATGAAAAAATAGTAAAAATAGTCCTGCTTGAGAATTTGTTGCTTAATTTTTGGCCCAAAATTTGCAATGTTGTATATCTGCCGCATTATGCTAATCCGTCATTTATTTTTTGCGTTCCAAGTGGAAAATGCATTGAATAAAATAGTGTCTTTATTCAACAAATTTAAAGAAATTATGCATTATTCAACTAAAATACGGAACAAATTAAAGTTAAATAATATACATACAAAAAATATTATTTAATATGATTCGAAAATTGAAGAAACTTCCGGATTAACTAGGTTTTAAAATTTAAGTAGTATTTTATTTCACAAAAAGCTAGATTTTATTTTAAAAATATTTAAGCGGAGAATTTCATGAGATATTCATACAAAATAGCAAGCGGTTTATAAGTTGCGCACTCATTTTTACTAACGCTGAATTGTACCTGCGCAGCAAATATTTAAGCCATGCTTGCTGTATTCTTATTCTTCCAAAATTAGCTATATCAATAATTTTCAGAGCAGAATCGTTTTTTTTCGGATCAGTTATACGCATTTCTTTCTAACATATTATAGCGATGCATGCATTTGCGCCTTATCCAAAAAAGATAGAAATACCCTATTTTGCTGGTTTGTTCAAAATGAACCATGAAATCTTGGAGCTCCAAACGAATAGTTTTCAGCACCGAAATTTTGTCGTATAGAAATCAGTGTTCGGCACCTCTTTTTCATTATAGTTTTTGTGTCTATTTTAATTTTTGTACCAAAAAGTGGCAATTACACCCACATCATATCTTCAAAATATAACCGGTTTTAGTAGGTCATTTACATAATGTTGCAGATATGCAACAAACACAATTACTCGTAGTTCGAAAAATCATTCGATATCCCTCAAATTTTGAAAAATTCGGACGAAGAAAATAGACACTTTTATCTAACATTGAATGTTGGATGTTTTGAAAAACTATAGGTACATATAACTATAGTGGTGGAAATTGGAATAGGTTCACCTTAAAAAAAATAAATGCATTTATTTCCGTTACTTAGCAAACAAGTACAAGTCAAACCACCTTAAAGTAAACATTCCACAACACTGCCATAACGGTATTTGCCATATGCCAGTTCTATTGAATTTACTCGTGAGTTCGATCAATTGATTTAAACTATAGCGTTTGAAGCCAACCAACAGCCGGAAATTTTTTTATTCATAGTTTCAATCTCCGTAGAATAAACCTTTTTTGGGTGAACCTATTCCAATTTCCACCACTGTATTCAAACGAAAATTGCATAACAGTGCGAAATGTTGTCCCAATGATCTACAAATATAAATTATTAAAAATTGATGTCCAGATGCAAGAAATATTTTTAGACAAAAATCAAAACTACTTCCCACTTATTGCTGAACGAGAATAAGGCGTTTTAAACCACCAAATTTTAATAGGATACTTTCTAGGAACGATATGGCGGGTAGTGTAAACAGCGTCTGGCGAAATGGTCATCAATTATTTGTTGGCAGACATCGTGCAGACGGCTTCCTCATCTATTACCCGGATATTCGTGCATAAAGGAATAGCGAATAACTGCGAGTATCATGGGCTTTCTAGGTACATATTACCTTCAAGTTACAGACAATAAAATATGCCACCAAAGATCAAAAAATTGCAAAGGGGAACCCAAGCAGAAACTTGGTCAAATTTTCATGTAAATTTACACTGAAAAAAGAATCATCATAATATTAATGAACTAGGAGTATAGACTTTTTTCATTACCGTGATGAATTAGTTCATAGTAAATAAACCTTCTCTTCCTTAAAATAATACAGAGTTCATCTATTTTACGAAACACCGGTCGTTAGTATAACGAAAACAAAATTTAAACTTAATGTAAAGCGATCATGAACACAATGAACTTCCAGTAGAATCTTATGCATTGTACATTCCGGCTATGAACCCACACTGAGAGAAAAAAAGGAAACCGATCATCTAAAAAGTAGTTGATATCAACTACAGTTCGTCTTTGATTTTCAGCTTTTGATTCTTTGTAGTTGAAACTACGAAAATGTGGGTAATATTTCTATTCCGTATTAGTTAAAACATCTACTAAATTTGCGAACTAAATTCATTCATTTGTAAAGACAGCCACTTATTGTCTATAAATTGACCAATGTTAAGTAGTTAAATTGTTTTGAAGACAAGTTTAACTACTTCAAGGACAGCTATTCATTATCTATAAATTGTTAAATGTTGGATAGCTAAATTGTGTTGAAGAAAAAAGAACGATTGTTTGTAGTTAAATTTTATATTTGAATAGTACAATCAACAACTATTGTGAAAGAATTGACTAAACTTTTTCTTCTAATCTTGTGTGGTTAAATGAACGAATTTAATAGTATTTTCAGCTGCGAAGATTAGAGAAATCAGCTATTTCTTTGGTAAAACTATCTAAATTTAAGTCAACTACTTCACTTTAGATAAAAAGTCTAAACCATTTTTTTTCAGTGTAGGTAATTTTTTGTGACTTTTCAGAGCAGAGGTAAAATAGATGTCGTCAACACTTATGAAGCTGGATGCCGGCCTGCGCCAGTTTTTTTTGAATTGATGAACTCAGTAATTATATCAATGAACAAGTTTTAATTTTATGAATTAGTTCATAATTTTAATGAAATTTTTGTTCGTTATTTTGATAAAATCAGATTCATTAGACTGATGCGAGCCGTCTTCGGTGGTATATCGGTGTAAATATTCATTACTTTAATGAACAATTTCATTGCTTCAGGGCACCTTTTTTTTCAGTGTAGGGCCTGCTGAAATTTTTCGTGTCTTAACATCAGAAGTTAGCCGTTCAAGACAAAAAAAAACAACACAAAGGGACCAAATTTTCATATAGGACTAACGAGCAAAATAAATCGTAAAAACGAAACCAAGCGCACACGGGGTCAATTTTTCATGAACAAAAATATCGCAAAAGGGATGATCAATCACAAAAGGTGTCAATTTTCGATTTTACAGAAACAGCATACGGGGCATTTTTTTCCAAAAGGTAACTGTAGTGCACAGTAAAAGGCAGGATAATTTTGGGTTTCACTAACATACAAATTTGAACATTG
Source organism: Microchrysa polita (assembly GCA_949715475.1). Taxonomy (NCBI): domain Eukaryota; kingdom Metazoa; phylum Arthropoda; class Insecta; order Diptera; family Stratiomyidae; genus Microchrysa; species Microchrysa polita. The sequence continues at coordinate 63,896,379 of OX454416.1, forward strand.
ATAACCAAAATTGCTCGGTAAAATGTAGGTAAGTACACGGTCAAAGTCGCTGTTGCATTGCGTGAGAACCAGGTTCAGAAATACGGAAAGAAATATGTAGATATGTATTACACAAAGCATTGTTAAGCAAAAATTGTAAACATGGATTTCATCGCGAAGAAATAATAACATTTTCGTAAGTATAGGTACATACATAATCAGAATATTCCGCGGACCAGCTTCGAGGCTCTCACAGACCACCTTCGGTCCGCGGACCACCGGTTGGGAACCAGTGGTATAGACCTTAATTTTTTATCAAATATGTATACATATTCGTATCCGTACATCATCAAATACAGGGTGGGTCAAAAGTAATCACCCGATGTTCTTTTGCTGTATTTTTCTTAATAAAAAAAAAGACTTCGGTTTTGCTTATGAAATAAGTATATTTAATCCCTTTGAATTTATTGTATCATGTCGCAAAAATGATATCGGCCAAGTGGGCGCCGCCACAGTTGATTACCATACGAGCCCGTTTTATGGCATTTTCCATCACTCTTCCCAGAATATCGGGCGACAGGTTTTCGCGAATATTCTCCTTAAGGGCTTCAAGAGTCTGAGGCTTGTTGGTGTAAGCCCGCGACTTAAAAAAAACCCCCATAAAATAAAGTCTGGAACAGTTAACTCGGGTGATCTGGCCGGCCAGTGCAAATCACCAAAATGAGAGATTAACCGACCCGTAAATGTTTCCTCCAGAATATTGATTGTGTCTCGAGCAGTGTGCGCGGTTGCACCGTCCTGTTGGAACCACATGTTCTCCAGTCCTAGTTCATCCAATTTAGGAAGAAAAAATTCGCCATCCACAGTCGTCGTTTGACCCGCGGCGTTTTCAAAGAAAAAACGGCCCGATTACTCTTTTAGCGTTAACAGCACGCCACGCAGTAACTTTGAGCGGGTGTAATGGCTCTTCGTAGGTGATACGTGGATTTTGGGTTCCCCAGAAACGAGTATTCTGTTTGTTCACGAAGCCGCTCAGATGGAAATGAGCCTCATCGCTCATGATGATTTTTGATCAAAAATCGTCCTCTTCTTCGAAACAAATTTGCCAGCGTTCCTTAGGAGTAAACCGATTCATGGCTTCACAGTTCGTATTCTACACGGTCGGAAATTTAGTTTATTTTTAAAACTTTTACAGTAAACCAAAAAAGTTTACTGCATATTTTAAGCAAATTTTGTTTCAAATCTAAGCAATTCAATTGTTTTATTAATTTTAGTAAAATTCGGTTTCTTTCTTAAGAAATCCAAAAGTTTTATAAATTTTTAAGGCTAAAAGTATTAGAAAGTAAACCAATTGGACCTTAATGATTAAAATTTTTCAATAAAACCAGACTTATATTAAAGTGTAAACTAAAAGTTTAAAATTGAGACTAAAAGTTTAAAAGTTGTAAACTCAGAGTTTAAAATCCAAACCATGAGTTTAAAATTTAATCTTTTGGACTAAAATTTTAACTTTAAACCAAAAACAGTTTTAAGTACTTGCCATATGGCCAAATGTTCATGGAATAATAAATAATCATGAGGTATAAGACCTCTGTGGCGCACTCGGTTGAGTCGCACATGCTAGTAATCTAGGGGTCCGGATATCGAATCTCGGCGTGATCCAAATTTCCATACATGTGCGGCCTGATCCAAGTGTCTGAACATTATATACTTCAAATAGCCCATAAACGGTTGAGTGAACGCACTCATGCCCCACAAAAAAATGTAATAAGATAAAAAAACACTAAAAAAAACATTTTAAACTAAATTCTTTTTTAAAGTAAACCTCTCCAGTTTTAATATTTCACCCGATTCTAGTTTTGGATTTAAATATTTTAGTTTTGGATTTAAACTTTTATTTTATTAAAACCTAAACGGAATGTATTACAATCAAATATAATGCAAAGTTTTGTATTTAAACTATTCAGTTTTATTTAGGTGTAAACAATCGAAAAGTTTAAAAATTAAACTTTTTTCTATTGGAACTATATACAATCAAAAAAGGTTTAATAAAGAAACTAAATTTCCGACCGTGTACGTTTGTTTACTTCAGAAACTAGGAAAAATGAAAAAAAAAGGAAAAAAAAGTTACAGCGATTTCGAATATTACCCTGTATTATTGCAAAAATGGGCAAATCCTCATTATAAGAAGTGTATCAGAATAGCAAAAGCGGCTATCACCGCGTTTGTTAGAATAAAATCAAAACGTGGTAGAAAATCGGTTATACTGAAAAATTAGGTAGCCGGTTTTTATTGTACACCCCTCACATATAAAACGTAATACATAACAGGAGATAACACATAAATTATTAGCTAAGCATCACACCACTCTTCAGCAAATCAACAATTTTTTTTCTCAGCTTCATGGACCATTCGATAATAATCATATGATTCAAGTGGCAAGTTAAAGATTAACATTTTATAATGTCTACAGCGCATCTTATCGGCATAATGCCTATCACCAATAAAAACTTGTCTGCCGTGAAGCAGTAGGTCTATCTTGGGTAGATACAGAACATAGAAGAGCATATTACTCGAACACTTGTTTCGTTCATAAAATGTGTTGTTTTTGCTCCAGATTCGTATTCGCTGCGCTAAGATAATAATTGTCAAAAGATACCGATTGTTGTGTCATCTCATCAGTATCACACTTCCTCGCATTTTTTTAATTAAACTGCGCAACGAATATGTCATCAAAACAGCTAAAAGGAGCTTCTAATAGAGTATTTTTCATCCTAATAAAATGCTCATTGCCAAGTTTATTTATTATGTATCTGAAACAGAATATAAACTCGTAGTATTGAATTAGTAGTGAATTTAACTTAGTAGATAGAAAAAAAAACGTAGCTAAAATTTTTTATTGAAAAGTACGAGTTCGAGTACATTATTTACATATGTGTTGAGCTTGAGCTTGCGAGCGATGACTAGTGATAGTATAGTAACGAATCAATCAGATATCATCATGCTCTTATTGCCCTATGAAGATCATCGCTTCGTATACATATCTTGAGACATTCTTATCACAATTTATTATAATTATAAACATGCGAACATATTGGTCGGGCCCCTAGTGCTAGTCATTCATCTTATCATCATCGGGAAAGGCCATAGGCGGCAACACTTGACTGGAAAAAATGTAATGGAAAGCTGATAAGCTTTTCGTATTGGAAATACGTCGTTTGTGTATGTAAGTCTGGTGGTGAATGGCTGGAAAAGTTGTTTGTATGACATCTAGTAGCCAGTAGACAAAACTGGTTAAAATTAGCTTTTTTTTCAAATCGTTACCGGATACAAGGCCAAATAAAGTGGCAGTTACAGTCAGGTGTGTATTTAAAATGTTAACATCTACGGCATTTTCCAAACTATATGACTTGCTTTTTCTAGGGTCTTAAAAGCTAAGGAGTTTTTCTTTGCAGTTATCCATACCTAGTTATCAAATTTATATGGAATGAAACTAGTAGAAACGTGACATAAAATACAAAACTAATAAAATCTGTGTGGCTACTGCATTAAGCAGTGTTTAAGTTAATAAATGTTGAAAATACGGATTCTTTTGATATAATTTTATTTCTCGTGTACGCGGGCGGAAGTACTCGAAACGCTGCTTAGTTTCGTACAAAATATTACCTTAATATTATTCCTTAGATTTACCTGAGCTCTAGAGAAAATACAAAAAATTTACAGATCCATTCTAGCTTGCGCAGCGATGTCTTTTGTTAATTTGTTATTATAAGTTATAGAATGACCCGAACATTTTTTACGCACCATAATTCTCTTTTTGACCAGTGCCTGGAGGAAAGAAAGGTTCTCTCTTTAAATGCCCAACACTTTGCCAGCTAACACAGAATACCTTTCTCTGTATTCTGTTCGGCATGCCAAGTCCATACACTCAGAAAAATAAACAAATGAATATTTTTGAAATTATGGTTGGTTGATTGGTTCAAGTGGCGGCTTAGACATAGGTGAACCAACCAGTGTTGTTTAGGAAGTACAGCAGCTCCCCTAATTTCACATTAGTTGCATCCTCCAAGCTTCCTAGAAAAGCCTTGCCGAGCGTCCTATACCGGGTTCTGGCAAGACCCGCGGGCATTCACACAGAAAGTGAGTCAGGGTTTCCTTCTCATCTACATTTTTAAATTATACTCCTGTACAATTTAACCTGACTGCGAGTCTTATAAAATTCAAATTCTTTTTATTTCAAATTAAAGCTAATTCATCAAATGACAAATAAAAAATACAAAATATCTGTTGTCTTCCTTTTTTTTTTTAAGATATTAAGAAAATAAATTTAATGTATAGAGTGTGCTATTCAAGTGAAACGCAGTGTATATAAGAGCGAGCGGACACGGTGCCGTTATTTGCTACCATTTTAGTAGCATATTAATAGACACATCAGACAACAACAACGCATTGGTCTCGGCGATGACACGATCCAAGATAGAACTGCCAGTAGAAATATGCTGAGAAATTATCGCCAAAACGGGCGATGTGCCTACACCCCAGGTCGAGCAACGCGGAACCGTGGAGCGGTATAAAGAACGAGGCAAGGAAGAAGAAGATTAATAGACACATCAGACATGCAGAAATGTGATGATGAAGGCATGCGATAGTTATTTTTTACTTATCGGATCATTGAAGTAAATCCTTGAAATTTCTTACAAAATGGCAATCTAGAAAATTGATCCAAGAATTTACCTTAAATTCCCCGTTTTCATTTTACAGTTCATTTGGTTTCTAATCTTAGTAAGTGTCTTATTTCTTTTTTGTGTAACAAAATTCAAGTTAATTTTGGTGCAAAATTTTTTTTATATCCAAAATGTTAAAAAAGTTAAAAAATCACACATTGGAACTGAAATGATGCTTAAGCCATATGGCTTACTTTGTAGATATAGTGACCACTAATCTTGCAAACCTCCCTCAATCCATTATTGTTGCTAAACAAACGAACCGTGTGAACAAACTTGTACGTCATTTTAATATAATTACACATTTATTATCCCAAAATAAGAAAGAAAACAGAACGAAAGCTTCGACCACTATCACTATACCCACTCAATAATGCCATAGTCACGAGGCTCACTGACTTGAGTCACGTGGATGGAAGTGCGACTCTTACAATTTATTCTACTAATATGAAACGATGTTTCACTTATACACATACTCGTACCATATCCTACAAGCTCCACCAATGGATACATTGTACCCAACATTTTGTCATCCTTTATCCTCTGTGAAGGTGCGTCTATAGCATACGCTTTCAAACACCGGTATAGAATCAGGACGAAACGTAAATATAACCATGACAACTCATTTACCTTATCTGGTCGCGACGAACGCCTCTCGTTTTTATAAAACGAATAAAAAAAGCTAAAAATCCAAACAGTCAGTCCAATCAGGAGCAGAGGACATTTTGCAAACAGGACATCAATACGTCCTCTCTCTCTCATTACACACGTGGACTTTTGTTAACAGAGATTTTCAATACGTTAACGTCCGAGTATATATGCGCATAGTAACTCACATGACTTTCGTATGTGGATGGATATGTTAATCTTCAATTTCGTACTCGAAGACCTGGTCAAGTTGTGTATGGTTGATTTCTAACCCGTATTACACCGCCTTGGTCAATAGCAGGGTGCAAACCTTTTTTTTCTGTAAAAGCTATATTTGCACGAGGAAGCCTAACAAGAGCTTGTGGTCATGCTCGGAAGAGCTTCCATTTGTATAGTACATATACATGATGTCCGATTCCGATGCAATAAACAATACTTACATGTACTAACTTATTTTAGTATTTATGTATAAATCTCGTGTACAGACTGGAAAAAAAAGCTAAATAAAACTGCTACGCGAGTATCTAATAAATGTGAGCGTGTCTACAGCTACAGCTTACACAGTATACCGATATACGTGTGCTTGAAATGGTAGCACCAATACACACATTTCGTGTTGACGAGCAAAGCACGTGGCCGAAAAACGTGAGCACGACTGACAAACGCGCGTTTCCATCCATATTATACACTCGCCGTGTAGGTACAGCAGTATATCAAAAGATGAAAACAAATAACCGACTGCAACAACTAACTGTGCGATAATTGCAAAGTGAAATAAAATCGGTTTTTGATGAAAATGCATTTCAGATATGTAGATTAATTTTTTTTTTATTTTGACTGTTTTTATTAGCCTATCATAATAGTATGTATAGTGATTTGAGTTGAAAAAATGATGAAACCCAAACATAAAAAAAAACTTACTTTTGATGCCAAATTGTTCTATGGGCCGCATTACGCAGTAAAAAGTTACACTCTTTTGCGCGTCACTTTTGGGGGGAGGGGGTGGCAAAGGAGTGAAATTATGATTTTTCGCAAATATCTTTGTTAACTATAATATTTACAGCAAAATCTTCTGAGAACAATTTAAACTACACAAAATTCCCTTTTCTAATGGTATATAATACCGTACCTTCTCTTGCCAGATTATATACCTACTAGATCTAAAAACATCCGATGTAATTCCGATTTTTTCATAATTACATTTGTCTCTCTAGCTCCTGAAGTAATTTAATTGGAGCCATGGACATTGGGATAACTATTCCTATGAATATATAGCTGGCGCACACGAAGACTCAGGCTGCTCCGACAAAGCATACCCATATTTCCCCTATTAACATTTTTCAAAAAGACATGCCTGTATAACTCCAAATCACAGTAGGCTCGAAAAAAATTTAGCAAACGTTAAGGCTAAGTCCCGGCGCGGCTATTATCCAGAATTTCAGAAGAAAATAGTTTTCCTATTTTTCCTATCATGAAATCTATATATATAAAAGAAAGTCGTGTTAGTTACACCATTTATAACTCGAGAACGGCTGAACCGATTTCCATGATTTTAGGTTCGTTGGATTTTGCTCGGTTTGGAATAACATAATAACTATTGAAACATGCGAAAAATTCACAATGAGCCAACATTCACAATGGGTTTCCTTTTTGGCAACTTCTGCCTGTATTTCTTGATGGTATCAGTGGATTTCAGAAAATTTTCTCCACGGGATTAGTGTTTACTCCAATTTAAGGAACAACTGTCGATGCATATGAGAAATTCACAATGAGCGGAAGTTTGAAGACAAACATACCTTTTCCGATATTTCTTGAGCGAATTTCGGATATTTAGTAAGTTTACTACATCAACATGGTCTACGCGAGGTTCATGACCAAATGCAGCATATTCAGAAAATTCACAATGGGCAACAATTCACAATATTTTTTTCATAGTTTTGTCTTTATTTTTCGATCGTTTAGAGAACAGAGTTCCAACCGAATAGCGGAGTAATTATTGAAACACAAGACAAGACAGCTGCTTTTCAAGTTACACCACCATATTGGAGCCTACACCAAATAGTTGAATACCTACGTAAATTTGCAACAAAAATGTCAAATGAGCCAATTTCGAAGATATCTTTTTTGGCTATATGTATCTCCTCCACTGGATAGGATCCAAAACACCAGCTATTGAAATATGCATAAAATTCACATTGCTAAACTGTACCTACCATTTTTTTAAAGCTTTCCCCATGGTTTTTCTACCTCCGAAAACCTAAAAACCACTGAAACATGCTGAATCTCCTAAACCTAAACGGGCGAGAAAAATACTTTAGATGCTTCGAAAAATTGGAAAGACTGACACTGGAAAAAGGGTATGTTGCTACCCATACTACCTAACACCTATCCATTGAAACGTGGTAGAAATTACGATTACTAACCAAAATTGGGAAAACCAATTCCTTCTCATACCTTAGTCCGCTTCTAAACAGATATGTTATGGATTTCAGTGATTCCGTCCCCTACAGCGCAAGAGACCCCTATTCCTACTAAAATTTCTGCAAAATTGGCCAAGAAAAGTGTCAATGTCAAAATGATTTTCCTCCTCCTTTTCGCGAATTAGCGGATTTTCCAGTATTCCCTAAACAAACATCTGAATAAGTTCCATACTCAGTACGAGACACATCTGGAAAATAGACCAAGAAAAATTAGCAATGCCTTGCTGCCGCTCATTTTCTAATGATTTTGTCTGTATCTCCTCAACACATTCGGGGAGTTCAGTAATTTTGTCGCACCCACAAATTGATCACATTTAAAATGTGGGGCGGTACGAAGTTTGCCGGGCATTTCATTTTCTCCTTCTTTATCGGATTAGATTTCAGGATCATAATGAATGTTAATTTTGTTCTGTTTTTCCCTTACCGAAACGGCAGATTTCTCTTTCTCGGCGCGCAATAGTAGAACAAATCTTCACAAACCTGAAAAAAATAGCCAGGAGCGTACTATTGAAGGAATCGCTTGAAGGTACAGAATAGCCTATTTCAGTAAACTTCCACATGCAACAGAAAAACTTCAACCTGCAGTAGCTGAATTGCTTCTGCCATATCTATTACCACTAAATGACTTATTTCCACGATAAAAGAATTGCTATTGCCGAATCAGAAAAAATAGGCAGGAGAAAAAAAAACTAAGAGAGTCCTTACTTTCTTATGCTTTCTATGCTTAACACCCAAACAAACTTGAGGTCCTCATTAGTTTTGTACCCGCCAATCGATAACATCTAAAGCCAGCTTAACAAAGAACTTATAAATGCAGTTAAATTTAACTTTTTTCTATATTATTTCTTGAAGGGATTACCCTATTTGAATGTATTAAACACAATTTGCCAATTTCCAATTTCCATTTCCACGCCAGTAATAACACAATAGCAATATTGCAGGAACTCGGAAAAATGTTCAGGAGAAAAATTACGGGGACATATTTTTGGATCGCGGTAGTTTTCCGTCACCAACGAATTGGTACATTTAGAAGTTGGAGCGATACGAAGTTCGCCGGGCCAGCTTGTAATAAATAAAAATACGACTAGGAAGTAGTGGAATGGGTGACACTTCATATTACACTTCGAATTTAGTTGTCGAAACGTTGACGACTACCTCGTGTCCACAGTGCTTCTCAGGGACAACATTAACCTCACTACTCACTAGACTTCTTAAATTAAAAATAAAATGAAATTAAATTTAAGTTTCACTTTGAACAAAAAATGCAGTAGAATTCTAAGCTTCTCTTTAAATTTAGATTATTTTTCAAGTACGTACAATGGAAACCTAACTCCATCAACCCCCAAATAAACGCCCTAATATAATAATATATATAATACATCTTAATATTTTAACCATACCTCCAATACTAAGTTCCTTCCTACTGCTTATACTCATTTTATTCTGCGTTCCGTAATGCGAGCTCAACATCTATTTAAATCTCGTGTTAAGCACATTTGTAGCTGTAAGTTTTTAGTATTAAGTTCCTTATTTTAAATATAGTTAAGTTTAATTCATATAAAATTAGCATAAGAACAAAAAATGCAGTAGAATTCTAAGCTTCTCTTTAAATTTAGATTATTTTTTAAGTACGTACAATGGAAACCTAACTATGTATTTACATTGTCTAGTTTCGATTGCTTCAACATCCCACACTCTAATAAAGGACGCCGTGATCAAAACCGGTGGTTTTCGGTAAAAAATAGGAAAATTTAATGGCAAAAATACATAGGAAACGGTCTGCGGTCACTGGTTTAATTTACGTTAAATTTTCATCAATAAGCGCAGCAATTAGAAATAATTTTTAATTTCTTTTTAAATAATCGAGTTTACTCAACTTCCGAGGGCTGGACTTAGGCCGCAGATGTGTTAGTGACATTCATTTTTCAAGATTTTGTTAGGGGTTAAGATGAACAGTACGCTCAGCCAGGTTTGCCGTTTACAAATTTCTAAGTGTAACATTTTCTTAATAAATTTGTTATACCTATTTCTTAGGTTTAGTGTAACAAATTTTTAGGACAATCGTATCACTGAAATTTGTAGTAATAAATGTGACCAAAACCTAAACGGCTGGTTATTTATCCATTTTTTAGCTTTTTGTTTCAAATCAAGAACGTTTTTTCATAAATTTTAGAATTTAGCATTGGTACTAAATATTTTTGTCATATGGTATTTTACAGAAGGATGATATTCAGTTTTTCGGCGACCATTGAAAGGTTAGCATTGCAATCTAAAAAGGTATATTTTTCCATAGTCCACTAACCAGGCTCTATAGTCGTTTTCGACTTTCCCTAAACAAAGTCGAGCTCTTTAGGCCAATCTTGTTGAGCTGATATCAGAACCTGATAGGAATTCCTCCTGGAATCTGCTATGCTCTCTGCACTACAAGTTCTTGAGTTTGTGGCAACCTATAGGATACTGCGTCCAATAACAAACTAAGGCTTGATGAGTGCTTCCACTTTTCCAATATCGTGGTTGATATACCCCTTTTTTTCTAAAATTTTACAATCTACCACTCTACCGAACAGAAATTTACCACTATTTGAAATCTTCAGAGTTATGACGTATTTTTTACGTTTTTCAAAGATTAACTATAATTATACGGAGGGCAAGTAAAAAATAAGGTTCCCAACGCTGTACACTCGCCGCGCGAAATGCTAGGTGAAATCCGGCAATACTGCCTTGATTGATGGTCCCCCCACTCCATTTCCACTACCGGGAGCGATCGCTGCGACCCGGCCTAACAGCCAGCCCCGATGGAGCCCGCTATTGCTCACCACCAGGTGTGAAATCCGAGATTGGAGAGTAACGCTTCGGGAGCTGGCTAAGCAGGTTCCTGAGGTTTGTGAAAAAACCGTCGACAGCATTTTGACCGAAAAACTTGGTTATCGCAAGGTGTGTGCGCGGTGGGTACCGCACATGCTTTCAGAAACCCACAAAGACAATTGCGTAAAGTGTGCTGAGGGGTTTCTTCGAGAATGCGCCGAGAATACCGAAGAATTATTGGACTCCATTATTACGAGAGATGAAACGTGGTGTCACTACGTCACTCCGGAAAGAAAAGAACTATTCAAAACAATGGCGCCATCCCGGATTGGCATCCTACCGGCGGAGTTCTTCGAAGAGGATTTTCAGAAGTGGATTACTCGTCAGGAAAAATGCGTTGAAAAATCTGGCGACTATGTAGAAAAATAGTTTAAAGTACAAGCTTTCTGATGGTATACTTATTTATTGCAATAAAAATGCCTTACACCTGAAAAAATGTGGGAACCTTATTTTTTAGTTGCCCCGTAATATAGGTACTACAAACAATTAACCATCTCCCTCCATTATAAGGAATGCCTTGTCGAGCGGATTTCAATCGTTACAAACATATTTTACACGAAGGAAAATAAAAATCCCGACAAAACAAAAGCTATATATTTCACTAGAAAGAGGAAACCGTAGTTCTTAGCATCCAGGCCACTTCACCTAGATGGTACTATTGCTCCTTGGTGCCAAGATCACATAAAATACTTGGGAGTTCTCCTTGATAAAAAACTTACATTCAAGGCAAATACTGATGCTTTACTTAAAAAAGTCTCAGTTTCTTATAAAAGTTCTGTATCCACTGATCAATAGGAAATCGCCTCTATCAATTAATAATAAAATAATCTTATTATACCCTATACCCATAAGATGGTATAGGGTATATTGTTTTTGTTACGACGATTTATGTAACACCTCAAAGGAGCCACCGGAAGTATGGCAAAGTATATATATATAAATGATCAGGGTCGGTCCCTGATTCGAATAAGCCATGTCCGTCTGTCTGTCTGTCTGTCTGTCTGTCCGTCCGTGTGTCTGTCAGTTCGCACGATAACTCCCGAAATAATGAAGCTAGCGTTTTGAAATTTTGGTAAGATGATTTTTTTGATAGAAGCTTGGATGGTATTGAAAATGGGCCAAATCGGACCATGCGTTCCCCTACCTCCCATACAAATAACTCCTCTGTGATAGTGTAATTCGGCCATATTTTTCGACAGAATATCGCTAGAGACCTGAAATTTTCATCAATGCCCAATTGTGACATATTCTTGAAGTTAGTGGAAAGTGGAGAGGGTCCGACTACCCCCACCCCTACATCCCCTACAAAGCAATATTCCGTCATATCTTTTGATAGAATGTCCCCAAAAACTTGAAATTTTTATCACATGATAGCTGCTGGATGCCGTAATAAGATATTAAAGATGTGCGAGATTCGACCCATCTACCCCTTCTCCCTTAAAAAAAATAAATTGAATATTTTCGGTTTTACGCGCATTCTAGGTCTGTACATGGGTATAGGGTATACACTCATCGTGCTATTCGCACGATTAGAACTCGGTCGCGTTTAATACTATTTTCCAATCAAAATTTACTTATGCCGCTGCTGCTTGGGGAGCTTGCGCTCCGTCCCATTTGGACAAACTGCGAATAAAACAAAATAAGATTCTAAAAATGTGTTTGGATTTGCCTCGCTTCTTTCGTACATCTACACTACACTCGATCGCTAACGTTTCATTCCTTACATCTAAGATTTTATAGCTGAAAAATAACTTTCACAAAAACACACATAAACGTCCTAATATAATAATATATATAATATATCGTAATATTTTAACCATACCTCCAATACTAAGTTCCTTCCTACTGCTTATACTCATTTTATTCTGCGTTCCATAATGCGAGCTCAACATCATTTAAAACTCGTGTTAAGCACATTTGTAGCTGTAAGTTTTTAGTATTAAGCTCCTTATTTTAAATATAGTTAAGTTTAATTCATATAAAATTAGCATAAGAGGTTTTTCTTCCCATGTTTTTTCTTACTTAATTGTTATTTTTATATTTTTAGTACACACCACACTTATTTCATTAATTTTGTTTGTAGCTTTTACACTATTTCGATATACTATATAATTTTAGTTTTATGAGCAAGGATTCGATCTCTAACCATTAAACGACTGTTCACTTAATTTGCACATAATATTACATATTAATTGGTTGAATAAAGAATTTGAAATTTGAAATAAACAATTAACCGTAGCTCGTTTTTGAGTTCAGGAATCACTTTAGAATGAACTCTAAAAAAAGGCTTTTTTTTTACAAATTCATATTCTCAGAAACGCACGTAGAAGCTAAAAAATGAACCTTGCGAAATTTTCAAAATCTACCACTATTTTGACCAACAATTTACCACGGTCCTGGAAAAATAAGTTGAAATACTGGGGTTGAGCTTTGCAGTGCTCGTGTGCCTCATTTAGTTGTAGCTTATAATTTGTTCACAGTGACCGAAAACATATACATAATTTGGGGCTATTTTCATGTTTTCGAATGAAAATAGACCCAAAACATTTCAATTTCCATACAAAATGACACATTGAAAATACGCTAATTTGCGTGTTTTCTAAGAAACCTTGATTTTTTTTTAAATGAAAATATGTAAGCACCCAGGCCTCAAACCTAAACTCCACTATTCAGCACATTTCGGCTATCGATGACTACGCCAGCTCATTTTTATGCTTAGAACGATTTATAGGAAAAATAATATTGTCAAATGAAATTGCAAATAGTGCACTATGAACACTTTTCGGTGATTTCTGAAAACGTACGCTGAAATCAATCTGTTTTCGCCCACTCTGAACATAATATTAGCTTCAAGGCGTTTTTGTAAAAAAAAATAAGTTTCAAGCTTCTGACAAGTACTAAATTTATTTACTTTGAATGAAATTAAATTCTTTCTGGACGGGAACCCTTTAAAATCCAACTGATGTCTTTGAATGGCCTCTAATCTTGGTTGAATAGAGAAAAATTGGAAAACAGCAAAACATATTTTACATGACATTTTTCTCTAACAGTAAAAAACCTTAAAATGTAAATTAACTTTTGCTGATTGTAACAAATTTGAGAGCGGTGTAATATTGTAACAAGAAAACTGAAATTGTGACGAGTGGTAACGCTGGACGGCACCCGGGTCAACTGCCCTTTCAGAATTAATTTTGCCAAAGCTTTAACCACACAAATATACACAATTTTTAGACCTCTATGAAAATCTATAGGTAGATATGCATAAGTGATGATACCACTCATTATTACAGGAAAAATGTTATGCCGAAAGATTCTAAAGAAGGATAAAAGAGGATGCAACCTTATTCTTAAGAAACATAGGTATGATGGGTGGGTAACATATCGAAGTAGATATCGAGTGGAATGTCTGGTATTATTTCCTTATTTCAAGTAAGTAAAAAGGACAAAATTTGTGTGTTTTCCCATTTTCCATTCGTGTTCCCAGTGCCATAATTGTCCAAAAATAATATGCTGTACTCTAATCATTTTTTGACTTTTCAGCATCTATAAGGTCCATCCAAACTGACTGCCAAATGGCAGCACGTGCTACCAACTGGCAGTTGTCATTGCATCCAAACTGACCGCCATTTGGTTGGCCGTCCAGTTTTAATATACAATGTGACAACTCAATCATATGCCAGCTGACGCCTTGACAACCGTTTGTAGAATTCCAAGTGACAATTTTGCATCTTTTGCTGGTTTTTTTGTGTGAAATTGAATAATTCTTGAATGGAAGAGTAAATAATTCAACCGCGGTGAGTCCGATTTTGTTAATTGAAATAAAAAAAACTACAAAATGAAAGTTTGGTTATGTCATTTTCAGCATCCATTAGTAGCTAGTGTAGATGGCGGTTCACGATGCTATTTTTTTGGATTTACCTCCCTTTAGGAGACAGTTTAGATGCAGCTTTAGACATTGAAGATGCTACCACTCGTTTTGATAGAAAAAATGTGTTTTTCCTACCAAAACTAAAATATCTTGTGTTCGAAATGGGTGCTCTACAGAATAATATTTAATAGCGGAAATCTATGCTATCACCAGTTTTGTCAGCTAGTGCAAACTGTTTTTTCGGGTGAGATAATCTTCTATCATTTTAGTAAACTCTGAGCCTTGTGTTATGTTATATTTTCGTCAATAATTAAGACAGAAAAAATTGAATGGTTGAATGTTCAGAACGCTTGGCTAACTTAAAATGAAAAACAGATACTGAGTATTTCATGCCAAAGACTGTTACCATTCTGCACATTCCTACCAAATTTCACGACGATCGGTTGAGCCGTTCGCGAGTTATTTAGTGAACAAATTTTCAAATCTCCGGGACACCTTGTTATCTTTGCCTTACCAACTTCTAAGTATTTTGTGCCAAAGACTGCTACCATTCTACACATTCCTACTAAATTTCATGACGATCGGTTGGGCCGTTCGCGAGATTTTTTCATTTGGGATATGAATTTTTTCATTTGGGATATCGATTTTTTCATTTGGGATAAGGATTTTTTTCAATTGGGAAATACTATATATAAATGGGAAATGTGAAAGCACACAACATTTTGTTTTTTGTACCCAATTTGGGCTATTCTGGGTTTTTGAATTAACAAAGAAACACTGAATATGTAATGTACTCGACGTCGCCTTTGACATGATACCCATCATACCTACCTCCGGTCAAGGCTAAATTTGTATCCTATTAGGGACCTCTTTCCCCAATATTTTTCGTATCCAAAAGAGTTTTGGGACCCTACAGATTCCAAAACAAAACAAAAATATTGCCTTGGTTTTTTTTTGCTCTATCTTTGCTCTATCTGGAGCTTCATAATGGTATATAAGACGGCTGTGCTATTCGTATTCCCCAGCTTAAGGTGTCATTTCGCAAAAAGCCAATGAGTCTATTGCAAACTAATGTTGACACCTTATTGACTGTTATTGTTTAATTAGAGGCGGAGGAGTGTATTTATTATGGCGGAAATATAGTCAACTAATTTTCAAGGTCAAAAATTGTCCTTAAATTGCAAATTGTATGAGGCGAATTATGATACCGCCTTAAACATGTCAATTTCCTGAAAAGCACCAATCGAAGATTTATTTTCAAGGACACTAATAAAGGGTTTTCTAGAAAGACTTACGCGAGGAACCTGATGTGACCCAGTACGTTACATATACGTGACATTTACTTCTGTGCATTTATTCAATTTTCTGTATAATTGTCTCAATTTCATATTACATGTCCAAGACACAAGACTTTTTCACCCAGTCACCCACTTACCATAAAGAATTCTTCTTGGCTATGCTTTTGATAATGCGAATGCGAAAGCAATCCCTGGAATGGACATTACCGTGTAAGAGTGATGATGATTGTCATAGTTCGTGGTTTGACACGTGCTTCGGCAAGTTGACATGCGGATTGGAGTCATACCTTCAGCCGCGTGATTTGAAATATTCTGTATATTCTGATGACGGCTATATGAATTGCGCTCTATAGTCGTACAGACGAGTGTACACACGATTGGGAGAGCTCTGTATATGTATTAGACTCCTCCCTTAAGAAATAAAGGAGCTCTTGTTTGTAGCGCTTTTAGTGTGGCTTACTAACTTTATAGATTATGTACGGATAGGGTACAGTCTTGGAAATTTAATATTATTATAAATGTACACTTACATGTGTGTCGATACTTGTTTGTTTAGATTCTGTGCTTAGTATTATATTCTGTTTTAACGTGTATATGTCCCTACTCGGTTTTTATACTGACGCATACAATACAGTGTGTGTCGCGTCTAGGTCTATACACAGTGACATGACAGTTTGAAATATCGAACGATCTGAGCAAACCGCAGTTGCAGATTCTATGTGATCCGGGAAAGAAGAACTTGGAGATTCCAAGCATCGGTTTTTAGCCCGCTTATCGCTATAATAGTGTAATCACCCTCTATCAAAGAAAGTTGTTTGCATTTTCAAAGAATTTTGAAAAATACTTCCTCCAGTGGAAATTATTTTTTGTTAAGAGTGTTAACAAGTGTTTACATAACGTGGAATAATTACAATTGATATTAAAACTAAATAAAGTGTTGAAATAATTGACATAAATGAATAATGGTGTTGAAACACCCTGTGTGTGTGTGGACCCTTTAATTTTTTTTTTAAATTAAAGGTTCAATGAAAACCTTTTGATTTATTTAGTGAATATTCAACAAATCAGTGTGTGAGTGTTAATTTTAGCGTTGTTACTTCTACGTATTGCCAATAGATAGTCTTCAATGCCGCTTAATTTTCAAAGTGAATGAAATTGCGTCGCAGTATACATTTTTAGAAATAAGTAAAAATCTTACCCGACCTTTAACCGGATATAATCAAATTCAAAATCTTTCAAATCCATGAATATTTAAAATATTTATTTTAATATTTCTCAGTTATGCTCAAATTGTTCTAAGCTACGATGTCAGTCATTTTAGCGTCTAGTTCAAATCATAAAAATGACAATTAATTTATCAACAATTTAAATTTTAAGCCTTGTCCGATGGATTTTTTTCAATTTTAATAAAAATCAGCTCGACATGCACTACAAAACATCGACATGCTCGGAATAATTTTCTCCATCTGAGGAAACTATGATCAAATTCCCCGCTGGGAATAACGAAAATATCGCACTATATTTTTGCAAATATGGAAATTATAAATGGCAATAAGTAGTTAAGTATTCAGCACATTCTGGGTCTCTCCTCTTTTTTCCCCTTTCTCTTGGTTTTCTTCGTGTTTCTTGCTGTTTTTCCTTGCACTCAGGCATATTTTTGGGAGCATTTGAAAATCCATTCGAATTCACTTGTTCGAGAATCACAAAAAAAATATTATAACCAAGAAAATTGAACTGAATTTATTATTGTGAGGAAAAAATATTTATTACCCAAAAAGTGTTAAAAAATATAAATTTATTTTTCTTTATACAAAAAAATCTTAAAAACAGTTAGAAAAAAAAACTGTGAACTAAATACTGATGATTGAAAGTTGGTTCGATGCAAAACTAAGTTACTAAAAACAATGCAAACATATCGAGTGACTTCGCGAATATTTAGTCAAGTTTTAAAAAAGAGATGTTGCAATTATTTGACAATAGATAAAAATCTTAGTGTCCCCTTGAACTTTTACAAATACCAGTAAGAACAATTTTGCCTAAATAACCGTCAAAAATGGGATCCGAATCGGTGACTCATAATGGATACTATCCGGAAAGTTCCAATTCGAATATAGGCAATTATTTTTCGCAAATATCCACCAATTCGACCGCCAGTTGTGGATCGAATAGTTCGTCTCATTCCAACAACAGTTCACCGACAAATCAGTGGAGTAATAATAATATGAACAATGCCGCACAGCAAAATCAACAAAATCAACAACAATCACAGCAGCAGCAACAGCAAGCTCATCATCAATTACACCAGCATCACTCACATCAGCAGCAGCAGCAACAACAACAACAACAGCAGCAGCAACGTCAAAGCACGTCTGCTTCGTCCACCTGCTCATCGTCATCGTCTTCGTCATCGGCACAGCAAGATCTGTCGCCACAATTGCCTACCTCTACGGCTAACGCCACTCATCACAATAACCATCACATGTTCAGCGTTAGCTATCAACAACAAAGGACGAATCCTTGGAGTATACCAAACATGTCAACGTATCAGCGAATGTACAATGAACATCATTATCCAAACTATTCGCATCACCATCATCATCATCATCACAATAACCAACATAGTCATGTAAGCAGCAGTAGTGGTAGCAGTACGGGTAGTACGACGCAACAGCTGAGTAGTGAAAATGTTGGAGCACATCATCATCACAAACGATCGGGGAATCATCCAGGTTGGTATTGAATTATTTTTATGGCGGTCGAATTTCGGGATGATCTCACCTAAAAATTGTGAGGGTGTATATAGCATTTCTATTTTTTTTTCTTACACCCTTTACTGATAGGGGTTAAACTCAAAACCTGCCGAATACAGTTGTATCCGTATACTCGATAGTCGGAAGCCTCGAAACTGCGAATTTGCGCTAATTTGGATTGAAATGCTCACTCTGTAGTCCGAATTTCGCTTACCCCATTTTTTCGCCGAGCGATGTTTTACAGTTACATAAAGTTCTCTGCCGTAATTTAATAAAAATAATGTCTATTTGGATACCCAAATTGGTATAATGTAACTGGACTAATACGGACAGGCGCCATTCTATAATTCCTCTATTCGTGCTTTTTTATTCGTTCAACCATTTTTAATCATGAGTGCTGAAGTTTAAATTTGTATCGTTAGCAGTTTCTATGGTTTTTGGCTTGTTCCACTTTGTACTAGGATCAAATCATCTGCTTGAAATTCACCCGTCAAAATTCAACCCTGAATCGGTGAAAATCTTTAATTTATAGTGGGAATGGCTGTGATCGCCAAAGGAAGAAAGATTGGATAGGAAAATATGCTTTTGCCCCATACTATGTATGGGGTAATCAAGTATTGAAAGATGTAGTCTCAAGTTTCGCTGATATTTCGAGGGAGGAACTCCTGCAATAATAATAAGCGCTTTCATGTTAAAATAAATGATTATAGCCACACAGCGAATCAAAAGCTTAATATCGAATGGCGCAGCACTGGAGATCAGACATATGTCGATTTTTCATTATCTTATATCTTATATACGAACTCCGGGGAGGAGCCTCCGTGGGAAGCTTAACCTGTTCAGTAAAAGGAGAAAGGAGCTCCTAAGATGGCCTGAAATGTTTATAGAATCTAAATACGCTATCAATACGCAGAACACGCTAAATATAAAAATTCAGCGACTGCATCAATTTGCTGACAAGAAGCAAAATAGGAAAAAGGATAACTCGACCCAAAATTTTTAGAAAACTAACGTAAATATTACGTTACATTGGTCCATACATTTTACTTTTACTGAACGCTTAATACTAAAATAAAAGCTTCCACTGACGAATTACGAGTCGGATGCTAACCCCGGAAGCAAGTTGACATTTTCCCGGAGTCATAAATGGTAATTTGGTACTGCTAATCGGATCAACAATAAAGCGAATTTCGTTAAATATCGAAAACTACCGGCGTATGAGTAAGGGAGGGGGTTTGGTTCTAATTTCAGTCGGGAAAAATCCCAGATCACTTCATTCCCGGTAGTTAGGATGCCGTATCTCTTGTCAGTCCTGCTTATTCCATAATACCGCCTGGTAAGGTATGTTGAATCCTCTGGGATCGCTAAAAGTACTACAACGGTGATTTTCGCTATAATGTAAAATATCGTTCATACACTGTAAAAACAAGGTTGAGTTTTACATCGAAAACTCGTTGAATTTTACATTTTTTTTTTCGCAAAATAACACTAAACGTTTATTTTTCAACAAAATTTCTAGTAAGCGCACAAAATAGTGTAATAGTACACTCATTCTTTAATATTACTATATTTGGGTGTCATTTTACACCGCATTTGGTGTGAAGATGTGTCATTACTTTATTTTTACTTATTACCGTATGTTAATTTACACATTTTGTAGTAAATACATATCTACACCGTAAAGCGTAAAATTACTCTCATTCATATCGTAGTGTACATTTACTACTATAAATAGATGGAAAAAAAGTTTCCTCCTTTTATTGAAGTAAATTTTTTTAGAGTGTAGTTAATTGCACTTGACTTGTTCGCGTGGCAGTTGCACTATCTGAAAAACAACAAGGTCCTTAACCTTTATATCACGTAATTTATTCAACAAGTATATACGCTGGGAATTGTCTAGCCAAGGTATTGACATTTTTTTTATCGTAAATAGTTGAAAAAGTGTTATTTCGAAATTCCTCTGAAACGGAGCTTTGGCCAATATTTTTAAAATGCAAAAACCTGATTTTAGTTTATTTAGTGCACAAAAAAAATGTGAATCTGTTATTCCATCGGGGAGGGGGATTTAATCCTATTGATACCCCGCTTTTGAAAGGGTGCCCCGCATTCGGCGGTTAATACTGAAAGGATTGATAGGAGAATTTGTTTGTGCGAAAACATCATCAACGGAATTGGTACAATTTTTACCGTTATTCTGCTATAGTGTTTTTCGTGGAAGGCAAATTAAAATCCATCAATCTCCTCCAATCTCAATAAATGACTTCAGTTTCTGAATCTAGATAAAAATTTCACATTAACTGATTTCTCTGCTCCAAATGTTCTCTGTTCCAAACGCTAACGTTGCTGTCAACTGCTAAAATACAGATATCCTAACTTAAGAGATATTTCAAAACTGATTAATAGTTTAATTTTAAACCAATAATTTCATAACGGTACTTTGAACTGTCAAATTTGCAAAGTTGACAAAAGTCGCTTCGGAGTATTGCGTTTCTGACTGTATAATACTTTTAACATTTTTTTAGATCCCAAAACTTCGGAAAACACACTTTGAAAATAAAACGAGAACGAGGCTATTTTCGGGCGCGGCCGAAATTTGGATACCCTTCACTCTCCGCGCGCTAAAAGTTCTTTCGGGCGTACCTATGACTTGTGTTTAACCCCCTCCAAATTCTCTTTTTTCACATAAGTTTCGTTGCGTCTATAAAACAATATTTGTGTGAGGTTTGGTTGGAATAAGTGCTTCTTAGAAGAACCTAATTTGAGGGGTTGGGTTTGTATGGCAGCCCCATGACGCCCTTGTCACTTAGCGGTTCAAACATACAAACCGTCTGCAATAAAAAGAAGTAAGTGTGCAAAATTTCAGCTTCATAGCTTTTATACGTGCCGAGTAAAACGCGTCGCAATAGACAGACATCGTCCAATCGACTCAGCTCATGCTGAACATGTATATATGTATATACACTTCCTGTCATAACAATAGCCGCACCATAAGACAGTCTGATTCTTAGAAATTTAAAGAGAGCACAGTTATTCCATATACTATAAACAAAAGGGATGTTTAAAAGACAAACAATTTCACAAAAATGTTCCTTTTATTCCAAACCGTTATTTCTCTATAAAGGAAAAATTAAACTTTCGGTCCGTCGTAACTATAGCCGCACTTGTAATTATTATTATGGCAAAAACTGAATCAAAAGCAGAGATTGAGGCAATTGTCCACGGAAGAGATTCTTTTCGAATAAAATAGATTCTGAGAGATTGTTTTGTTTATTTTTCACGAAATAAATTAAAAAAATTTTCGGGTTTTTTGCTTATTAACTTCTTAGCATCGATAACCGCTTTTTACATAGAAAACTCTCTGAAATCGTATTTCTTTTTTTAATTTTTACGGAATAATGTTTCACCAAGGTTCCCTGTCTAATTTCGATCAATGGGAGGGCCCCCTCCCTAACATTCGTAACATTGGAACCAACTTTAACTACTACGACTGGTGAGAGATGATGCAATCTCTTGCCTTAAAATCCGTTATGTGTCCTATCTTCTGTATAAAATGGAAGCAGTTTCTTATCAGGACAATCCTATGAAATTTTTTCTATGCCGGAAATAACGAAATCAACTGTTATGTTGGTAGACTTTCCGGGCCAATAATTTTAATGAGCACTTGCTAGATTTTCATAGATCTCAATACAAATTTTGGACAGAGTTTTTTAATAGTGTTAAGCTGGGTTGTTTATACATTTAAAAGTTGATGTTACCACTTCTAATACAGTAAAAACTTCTCTGGTATATCCTGATCATAAAGTTTTTTCGTTTTAATACAGAAGACATGGCACATAACGGATTTTGTAGCAAGAGGTTACATCATCTCCTACGAATCATTACACTGCAAGGAAGTTCAAATGTAAGAAATGTTACAGAGGTGGCTCTCTCCTTTATCAAAAGTAGACAGAACATCTGTGGGAAACATTATTATGTAGAATTCATAAACAAAAACACAATTTAGAAAAGTTTTCTATGTAAAAGAAACGGTTATCGCTACAGAGTGGTCAATAAGCAAAAAAATCGAAAAACCGTTATTATTTATTAAGAAATAAATAAACTAATCCCTGAGAGTCAATTTTATTTAAAAAAGATTTTTACGGTTATTAATTTCCTAAATTTCCGCTTTTTAATCAGTTTTTGCCATACTAATTCCAAGTGCGGCTATAGTTATGACAGACTGGAATTTCAGATTTTCCTTTATAGAAGAATAACGGTTTGAAATAAAAGGAAAATTGTTGTGAAATTATTTGTCTTTTAAATATCCCTTTACTTTATAGTGTGTGGAATAACTGTATTGTCTTTTTACTACCAAGGATCAATTTGTTTTATGGTGCGGCTATAGTTATGACAGGCAGTGTATATATATTTAACGATCCGGAACGATCAAAGCATCAAAAGTAGATTAATTCACATTGTAATTAAGACGGGGGGAGGGGGGGGGGGGGTTTCATTGGGTTCTCTTGAGCCCACGTTAAGAGCTCGTTAAAATATTCCGTTACCTGAGAATGTTACATTATCAGTCTATACTACTTTGGAAAATCGGGATCTGCGACAAAGCCAACTACAGAATTACACCATGATTTGGCTACAGCTGGTCATCCACCATGCATGACCTTATTTTGGTGGTATAGTTATCGCTTGTCGAAATAGAGATTTCAAATTAACATTTGGAATACATTCGGCTAGAGCGCAGCCGTTTTCGTGCTTTAAGATTTAAGGTTAAGGTAAGGAGATTACAATTTGATCCTTTGATACACTGTAAAAACAATGTTGAATTTTACATCGAAAATTCGTTGAATTTTACACCTTTTTTCTCGCAAAATTACAGTAAACGTTTATTTTTCAACAAAATTTCCAGTATACTAACAAAATAGTGTAATATTACACATATTTTTTAATATTACTCTATTTTGGTGTAATTTTACACCACATTTGTGTAACTTTACATTTTCTGTGTATATTTACCAATTGGAAGGAAATTTTCATGTAATGTTACGATTTTGGTGTAAAAAGTCACACCTACATTTCTGTCAAACTGAGTGTGTGCATTATTGCATTTTCCTGTATCTCACAAGTGACTTGTTCTGTGTGCAGTTAGTCTGTTCCGTCCGAAGTGCGTTCGTGTGAACATCATATCATTGTTGTGTTGTAGCGCTTTTTTGTTCTTGAACCAAAGGGGGTGTGGCAGCTCTTGGCCGTTGGAATAACTGGTAGCTCAAGGACGATTTAGATCGAAGAACTGGCTGTCGTAAATATTATTATAAACCCGGATGTAAATTTACATATTTGCCGGTGTAAATTTACATTTTTTCCAGTGCAAATTGTTTGTAGATTTACACCAATTTTGTAGTAAATATTTACACCGTAAAGCGTAAAATTACTCTAGTTCATATCGTGGTGTAAATTTACTACTATAATAGCAGGAAAAAAAGTTTCCTCCTATTATTGGAGTAAATTTTTTTAGAGTGTAATTCCGCATCGGTTGATTCTAAGATTCAAATTTTAATGTTATTGAAAATTTTGAAACAAGCAAAAAAATCATATTTTGGAATAAATTTTGAAAATTTCGATGGTTCAATTTTGCTCATGTCAGAGGTCGGTTCGATTTTTTTAGCGTATCTACATACCATATGTTTTTTACTTTCAAAGTGAGTTTTTCCAAAATTTTGGCATTTAAATGTGATGTATTGTAAATAATATACCGTTAAAAAGCCTATACACTGAATCAACTTTGACTTGACAGTTCAAAGTATTGTTGTTTGAAATTTCAATGAGAAATAATTTTTGTTTTAAATTTTTATTAAGTTTGGACATCCGTATCTTGGCAGTAATGTTAACATTAAGCTATTGAAGAGTCAGTAGCTCTGGTCGATTCACTTGGATTATCTTCGTAGCTCTCCGTACATTTGGATCTCTATAAACATTCATTAGCTGGGTTAGTTTTTCCCCGAGTTTGATGACACGCACAATGACCTTTCGGAAAACTTCTCGTTTCTGGCAGAAGGATCTGCGAATTTTTTTTCCGTCAAAAATACACCCTATATCCAATGACTTTAACATTCATTTAATATTAGCCAACCACGCAAATATACGACCGATCTCATTCGAATCAACTTCCATGGTATGTACAATGTTCCTATATCTAAAATTTTCCAAATGTCAATAACCTCCGAATTTCCTATTACCTCGCATCATTTCAGTGCAAATATCTTTTATACCGAAATCATACTGTGATAAATGTATCTCAAAATGTTCATATTCGTCGAAAAATTGCCAAAATTTTATCACAGAGGCATAAAACGATAGCTTTAATCTATGAAGTTTATATTGTTCCGCTTAGATTGTATCGATTAGTTAGTCTATTATACATATTTAGTAAGTTAAGTCAATTTTCAGTTGACGAGACGCGCATATTGGTGAAAGTTTTTGGGTTGTTTTCAGGCTTTTGAACTCCTATCGGTTTGTTTGGTGTCGGTGTCGGTTTTTTTTCTGCTTCTTACAGTCTTTTGACGAAATTTTATAAGTCTAATTTCGTCGAGACATTCACATAAATATTAAATGAAAATATGTATATTATGTAGATACATAATTTTCATAAATATGGAAAATGTTTGAAACAGTATCAAACAAAAAAAAAGCATATAACCAAGCTCCGTTTTGTTTGTATACAGATCGGAATAAAAATGAGAGAAAAAAGAAAGAAATTTTTTTTTCTGCGATGAATAGATAGTTTTGCATCCGTGATGCATTTTTGTGTGTGCTATGTATGAATGTGTTTTTTGGCAGTTTTCTGGTTAGTGTATTTATTGTTAGTTTGTTAATTAGCCGTGTGTTTTCCATTTCGTTGAGTTTTTTTTTTGAAACTATGATTTTTTGTAATTTTGAATGTGAGAATGGTAGTTTGTTATAAATAGAAGATTTAGAAAGCGAAAGTGCTCTGTGCATATGCACCACCTAATTGGTTTTTGCATCAGAAGTTGTTGTCTGAAGACGTGTTGTGCAATATGTACCATAGTAATCAAAAGATTGTAAATAATCTGCAAATATGTGGAAAGATTTGAGAACATGATTAGATAAAATACGACTGTCAGTCTCTTTTGCGCTTAATAATGACTGCCAATATATATTCCGTATAGGCTTTATTAGCATAAGGATATGCAGCGACTCAAAGACTAGGCAACTCGGAGAGTAAAAGTCCTGATACAACCTTTGAGTATGTGCAATCGCGGTTTGACACTCACAAAAGCATGTTCCATATCTGATAACACAAGAAGAGCCAGTGATAAAAAGTAAAAACCAATAGTTAATGTTCGACAAGTGGTTTTGTGGAGATTTGAATTTAAATTTATGTTTTTGAGTTTTATATGTATTTAATCTCATCGAGGCAATAATAAAATGGAAAGACATAAGGAGTACTGAGAGCTAATGCACTCATAATTATTTAATTACATATGCGGTTGATTAATATATAAAACGGATCATTTATTTTATCTGAAAATAGGAAACTGTGATTGTTCTTTCATTTGTCACGTGACAGTTAAACAAAATGGCTTAGGCAGCGTTTTCGCCTAGTTTGTTTAGATTTTCAAAACGGGATTTGATGATATCCCTAACAATGAATTTATGTACATATAATGCTTGAATTCACACTTTCCCATTTATGTGATGACTTGTACCCACTTATCATAATTAGCCCAATAAGTAAAATACATACAAACAACTCCCGCCCTTAAGCCCGGTTTTTGAGAGCCGAGTAAATGGAACTGCCAGTCGCTTCAACTCGACTATTTAGTCGTTAGATTCGAACTCCATCCTATTGCAACAATTTACACGATGTGTCGAGTGGACAAACTATTCTTTTGACATTTAAACAATTCTACTCTACCATTATGTGAGTCGCACTTTAGGGCTAAGCTTTAAATTATCTAGCTAATCCAATTTCTATTAACGTAAAATAAATATCCTGCCGACCTGATTTTATCAAATCAACTTGTATCATGCAATCCCCGATAGACCAGTCTAATCGATAAGTCATCAAAAAATATAACGATTAAATAAAATCATATATGGAAAATAAAATGTCTCGTGCGGATAGTTTTCCGCCAATCTCCCTGAAGACTTATCAAAGTCTTAGAATATCGCGCGCATTGATTACGAAAATCTTCAAGCAAGCATGCTTGAATTTTCGCTTTCAAATTAGAATAAGAGGATCCTGTTCGTATGTTCTACATAAATTAGAAAGTAAAATCAACTGACTCGACTTCTACAAAATTCTATCTATCATACCTACATACCATTTATTCATTCGTGTGCTACCGATAGGGGTAGCTAGAAGACGAGACGCGATTTTGATCCATATGCTTGTTGCGGGGCGTGCTAATATATGGAGTTAAGATTTCAGAAGAATGACGACTTCCACAAATCCTTGCTATGGCTCGCCAGCACACATGTCCATGGATAAAAATGTGATTTTCTGTAATTTGTATGTACTGCTTTTGTTTTGGTATTAAAAATAGTCAGTGGTGGTGAGGCACGTCTATACGTACAAAGTACATGTGTAATGGCAGCTGACTTTAAAATTTTCTTCGAAATCACCATCCGATACACGTGACTCGAGAATCACACGGTACGGTAGTTGTATGCCTATTTTATATGAGTATATGATGAAATTATTAGATCGGAGGATTAGCTAGACAAAAGCGTAAGTAGCAACCAAATGCTAGAAGAGGTGATTATTTGAGTTGGGATTTTTCCGTTGTTAGGAACTGGATATAAAAAGTCAACAAAATATATTTTTTTTAATATGCAATGTACATATGTATTCATTATTTCATTTGTAATAATATGTAATTAAAACACTAAGAGCAAGGCAAATTATTCAAAATGTTTAAGTTGTTTGCCAGACAACATTTTTGTATCGTTTCGGTCTCACAGAATACATATAAGCAGGGCCGGATTTAACCTCTATGGCGCCCTTGGGCAGTAACCAAATAGCCGCCCTACGGCATTGGTTAAATTTAAAAGTATGTAGTTATATTCATATACACATGCTAGGCAAAACGTTAGCTGTGGTATGTTCGAAGAAAATTTCATATTTTTACGCGATTTTGTTTGCTTGACAATATGGTGCTCCGAGGAATGGGGCCAGGTGAAGGTCCATGGGGTTCGGACCCTTTCCGAAATTGTTTAAAAAAGCATTGAAATCCCAGTGACGACAACATGAAATAATGCACATTACATCGACTGTACATTTTCTTCAGAATGTGTTCAGAATGCTACATTTTCACTTTACCTCAAAAACTAAAATTTTTTATTAGCGTCATGTGGTGTGATTTTTTAGCAGTGGAGTTTTCCATTTTATTCTTTCTAAAGGAAAATTACATTTCGAAAATTTAAACGTACAAATTGTGAAACAATTTTTAAACCTGTTCACACGACAGAAATTTGTTACTGAAAATCATCATTTCATTTCTAATATCCAGAGTTGGACACCTCCCGAAACCAAATTCTGGCTAAATTCTAGTTGCTTCGCGGCTAATTTAAATAGGAAAAAAAATAAACTAGCGATTGAACTTGAAAAATTGTACTTACTTGGGACACTGCGCCACCCACACAGAAACCATGGGAGAATCCATGTGTGGGCGACCTAGAGCTCCCAATTTTTAGATAAGTCTATTCCAGAGACTCGTTTAGTGTGAAATCGAGTTTTTGGCAAAGTACTATTCCAAAAAATTAAATTTTGTATACAAGTATACCTTGACAATGGTAAAGGCGATAACAGCAAATACCCTTCCATTTGACGAGTCGTGTAGGGGGGAAATCATGTATTGATTACATGTCCAAGACTTGTAGGGTCAGGAATTCCTTGATTGTTACAGGAATCCGGAGTGGAGAGGGTCAAAGCGAATCAAACTCCCGGAGCGAAAGAGCGAAGCGAGGAGCGTTTTTCGAGATCGACTTTTTTTTTGTAAAAATCGGCCCTCTCCGAGATATTTTAAATTAAAAGTATTGAATTGACATTTTAGCATAATTTATTCCACTCTTAATTACATGTAAGATTTGTACAATATTCAAACGTTTGCGGTAAATTTAAAATAGTTAGCCCTATAATCTTTATTCATATCGTAAAAAAGGATACTGTCAGAAGAAAGGCATACGGCAAATTTGTTCGAGCGGTAGCGGAGCGATAAAATTGAGCCGCTCCGGATCCCTGATTATTACACCCAGAAGCTTAAGGCTTCCTATTAAAATGGACACTTTAGTATATGCGCTAGTTTAAGTTGGAGCCGATGCTTTGCGAAAATACTTGCTACTTCTAGACTCACTGAACTACGCGCCACCAGTATGCTACTCGGAATGAATGCTAAAAGAATTTTGCGTGAAAGATTTCAATTTCAATTCAGTTGAGTGTGCGATTTGGCGCCCTGAAAAACACCCAACTTGAATAAATTGTAAAGATGAAATTTAATTTTTCTGTCTAATTATATCAACAGCTCTTCGAGTTTCCAAAATGCATCTTTCACAGAATATAATCCAAGGGATATTTTCAAAAACTGCCGCTTCTCAAAATCTGTCGCCCCGGGCAAATACCCAGGTTGGCCATATGGGAAATCCGGCCATGCATATAATGAAGAGTGGAGAGCAGTTGGTGACGTTTAATTTTATTTTTTACACCAGAGTTAATGTCCTAATTGTAAAAATCTAATCAAAGTTACAGTTTGAGCGATACTTTATTTTTGAAAAATGTTTTCCAATCGCTTTCAATATGGTTAAAACTACCGTTACTTCTAGACTAGTGTAGTCTTGGCAAGAAACATCAGGTGAATCCCCACTTTCGTCGTTAATTCAGTCCGAAATATTGCAATGTAGCTCGAAACTACGTACTTATAACGAAGGAATAATGATTAAGAGTGCCAGTATTCTACATAAGTTATTTTATAACATTACATTAGACAAAATATTGACAAAAATTATCTAAAAAGAATAGTTGAAGTTTTGAACAAAAAATCGTTTTTATGCATTTTAATTTTTAACTTTTTAATATATTTCAATTCCACAGAAAATTAAATTTTTGTCAATTTTATTTTTGCCTCACACGTATACGTCTCAAATAACGCCAAATAGCCAAGAGAGCTTAGCAAAATTAAAGAAGCAGTCGCAAAATTTTGGAGAATATTTTTTCCACTAAATATCTCAGACTTGCAAATTGTTAAACAAAATTTCGTTTTGTTTACTATTTAAGATTTGGACTATAAATTTTGAATAGGGATGTAAAACGTGCATTGAATATAAAAGTTCCCACTATCCAGCTTAAATTTGAGAAATATTAAGATTTTCACATTTAGTTCAGTTAGTTTAGTTAGAATAATCGCCACAAGCTTTTTTTAGTATCACACACGTTCCATGTGTTCATTGGGACCTTGAGCTGAAGGGTCTCCCAAATTCCGGGAGCCATATTGATTTAAAATACTCGTATGTCGTATAAGTCCTGATTATACTTGAGCAGAAAAACGTTGTCAAGCCGCAGGATCAGTACGAAAACAATACCACTGATTTATTCCAAGTTAAACTTAAAAGTTGCTTTAAGTAAAAAATATTAACAAAAACATGTTCTAAATTGACGATTTTCAAAATCATGTTTACGGATTTTCCATAACTAATTGGCGAATTTAAAATACATGTTGACGAATTATCATTATAGTTTAGGGAATTTCGAACTATTTCAATTGAAATTGACGAAATTCCATCTGAAACTGATGAATTTCTATTACAAAGTAGAGAATTTCAAAACCATGTTTATGAATTTAGATTACAAATTGACAAATTCTCAGATCAAATTGGTAAATTTCCATTTCAAATTGGCGAAATTCAAAATTATGTTGACGAGTCTTCATTACAAATTCGACGAATTTCAAAGTAATGTTAACCAATTTCCATATAAAATTGGTGAATTTAAAATATCAAACTCTCTCTCTTGACGAATTTCATTCGTTTCCATTACAAATTTCCATTTCAAATTTGTCCAATTATGTTGACCAATTTCGTAATCATTTTGAGGAGTTTCGATTACAAATTGGCTAATATAAAAATCTTGTTTAAGGATCTCCATAACGAATTGGGGAATTTTGAAACACATTGTAGAATTTCCATTTTTAATTGATGATTTTAATTGATTCTGCTAATAGATCTAACAGATCAAACGAGAGAAACAAATTTTTAGATTATGTTGCCGAATTTCCTTTAGAATTTGGCGAATTTCGATCAAATTTGTTAATAATGAGGAGGCAGATTAATTTTCAACTTCAAATCAAAGGGGCTAGGATGAAGGAGTATTTTATCCCATATACATATATATGTTCCATATATTATAGTCGTATCAACGTACTATGAGTTTTCTTAATATTCAAAGAATGAGAACTCGTATTTTAAAATGATTTAATTTTCTTCCTAAAATGATAATATAATATAACATCGTATGTTTTTTTTTTGTAAAATTCAGGTCACGCTTAGAATTTGGCGAAAACAGGAATATCTTTTTTGGCAAACCCCGTTTTCAAAATTGTTGTCAGAGGTGATTTGAACTGAAACATAGTCCGGAAGTTCATTGCATTAACTAAAATTCATTCGCGTAGATATCGTACACACGGGTTCCTAAGACTGATACTATTTTAGAGGATTTAAAAAACCGAAATTGTTTTCAGTGAAATTTATTTTCCAATGTTTGGTCATTTCATTAACATTTTATCGAAGACAGTTGAAATTGCACAATTAGGAGCTATTCACACTTGAACTTAATCTGGCCAGATAACTTAATTTGCGGTGTGGTGTACAATTAAGTAATTTGCACAAATTGCATAATCTGGCCGTAAGTGTGAAAACCTTCTTAGTCTACATTAATATTTTTTTCATCAAAATATTATTATTGGTGTTGATTTTCCGCCTAAAAAAATATTTCGAGCCAACATCCAAATGAACATGCATATGGGTGTCAGTTATTTTGGGGTTTGACTTTATTGTTTTACCAGGGAACGTTTGTTAAAAAAAGAGCATGATATGTTGTTGAGCAACTTGCTTTCAATCGATTCTTGTGTGCTATTGGCAAATTTATTTTTCGTCTCTTAGATTAAGGACCATTTTTCCGTTAGTTTTCGTTTTCAATTGAATTTTCTGCCTTTTGAATAAAATCACTATAAAGTGTTTCACAATTTTCAATTTATCAGACGATTACTATTCCTACTATTCCTTGTTTCGTGATTGCAAGATATAAAATCAACTAGTTTTGATTTAAAATTATCTAAAGTTAATCTGAATTTGACATTAAAAATTAAAAAAATTTAGCATTGTTAGCATAAAAAGCATAATAAAGCAAAATAATTCACAAGTTCTCCTGCCTTTAATTTCGCACGGAATTTAATGGTGTTCTCATCCGTATATTTTGAGCAAAAGAAACAGCGATTAAAATAAAATGCAGAAGTCCCGTTAGAGTTTCTGAAATAAAAAATTCCAGCAAAAAAGCTTAAGCCAAATATAAGTTATACAGTATATAGCAGAAATATAATAGACACTTATTTCTTATCGTTAACGGATGAAATATGAGTAATTACCCCAATCCTTAAATTAATTACTGTTTTAAATTAATTACTGTTACTTAAACGAACGAGGCGTAAAATTGCCCAATAATATTTTTTATTTAATTTACGTGTACAAATCAATTCAACTCGTTAATTTACTCAGTCTATCAACCCTGCTGTACAAAAATTGTCTTCTGGTCAATTTTATACTCAAGTACTTCTTTTCCGTGTATGTTAAAAGAAGAAACCTGATTTGTTGCAATATAGGTCAAAATGTCGTGTCTACTACTTTAAATACGCACCCCTCACAGTCAACTTTTACTTTCACTTTCTCAAAAATTATACTTTAAATATAAGTGGCAGTCAAATTGAATGTAGGCGAAACGAATTAATCGGCCAATGACGATAAATGTCTCCGTAAAGCGTATACATATTTCTTGTCCACTTTGAACTAATTATTTTATTACTTTAAATACAAACAGGATTTTATTAGAATGTCTGTTTATATTAATCAATATAGAAAAAAAAAACAAGACACGCGTCTGCATTAATGTAAAATCACTTTGAACCAAAGCTAAAAAAATCTTTCATCAATTATACTAAACAAACTTGATTAATTCTTCTGCTCATGTACATATCATACTCTGCTTCACAAAATAATCAAACAATTAAATTTTTTGTATGTGCCAAAAACCGTCGCATACTCATTTTTCTGCTAATTATACAGTCTTTGTTTTAGTAGATCCGTTTGCGGTGAACCCGCAGCAAAAAAAAGCATAGTCTTCCCAATGAAAATAAAAGAAGCGAATAATGGGTATTATTTTAAAAACTACAGACTATATTATATACATTCAACTTCTTAATCTGCCAAAAATTTGAAAATTTCACTTTTCCATGCTAAAAGATACAACTATGTATACGATCTGCTACTGCTCTAGCCTCTAACTACGAACTAATACACTAACATTATTCAGGTGTGTTGTACATATTATGCATTTCCGATATATAAAAATGTACAATTATCTGATTTCGCATGAATGCGAAAACAAAACGTGTGCTCACCTAGTGTATCAAGTTTATATGAAAATTAAAGAAACAAAAAAATAAAATACATATAAAAAAATGTTTTCTTGAGCTTCTAAGATGAAATCGAAAGTTTTGACTACACTTATTTTTTTTTTGTTTTTTATGCGACTGTGTGAATTTCGTGAAAAAGAAATGTAAATCCACGAAAATTGCCGAAATTTTATGCTATTCGCTATGAAGAGTCATTGCACTCAAAGTGATGGGTGTATAGAAAGAAAGAAAATGTTTTACATATTTTTGTGTATCTATTATAATGGTTTGATTTTCTGTGCAGTTAGTGAAAATTATGCGAATCTCATAAAAATTATATGAACGAGATTCTATTTGATTATAAAAATGTAATACGTATGTTTACAATATCTGAAATAAATTTCATCTGAATTTCCGAACTACTGTGTGTTTTATACAAATATGTATCAAATTGTTTTTCTTGGAAAATGGTTATTGGTTAAGTCGACCTATTCCCTGCAATGCGTTATAATAGGGTCAAAATGCAACAAAATGAGGCCAGAAATGTTAGGCCGATTTTCAATGGTCACTGAAATATTTGATTTTTTAGGATTTTTTTTAAATAACCATGAATTTCACTATTTAAAGTAAGAATTTAAAAAGAAATTACTAAGGTAATGGGTTAAAACTTACTTTTGGATTTTATAGTCAACACTATCGCAGACATTTCTTAATCATTTAAAATTTCAAAAACCCATCACAATTCGACATTTTAAATTTTTATAAAAAAAAATGTTCTTAAATTTTTTTAAAGTTGATTTTTAATGTAGTATTACTAAAAAAAATATATGAGACGGAGTCTGCAGACCATTGGACAAACATACTCGTGTTGTCAGCTTTCCAAAAAGGTGCCAATGTCAATATAAATATTTGAAATAAATGAAACAGCTAGCTGCAACTTGTTCCGGGACCATCATTTCGTTTGATAAAAAATGAATTAAAAGCTATGGTGTAGGGATAAGTTTTTAATGTGTTATGGATTTGTCGTTTTTTATCAAACGAAATTATTGTCCCCGAACAAGTTGCAGCTAGCTGTTTCAATTATTTCAAATATTTATATTGACATTGACACCTTTTTGGAAAGCTGACAACACGAGTATGTTTTTCCAGTGGTCTGCAGACTCCGTGTCATATATTTTTTTAGTAATACTACATTAAAAATCAGCTTTAAAAAAATTTAAGAAACATTTTTTTATTAAAAATTAAAAATTAAATTGTAATTGGTTTTTGAAATTTTAAATGATTAAGAAATGTCTGCTATAGTGTTGACTAAAATCCAAAAATAAGTTTTAACCCATTACCTTAGTAGTTCTTTTTAATTCTTACTTTAAATGGTAAAATTCAAGGTTATTTAAAAAAAAACCTAAAAATTCAAATATCTCAGTGACCATTGAAAATCGGCCTAACATTTATGGCCTCATTTTGTTGCATTTTGACCCTATTATAACGCATTGCAGGGAATAGGTCGACTTAACCAATAACCATTTTCCAAGAAATACAATTTGACACATATGTATTTGTATAAAACACACAGTAGTTCGGAAATTCAGCTGAAATATATTTCAGATATTGTAAACATACGTATTACATTATAATCAAATAGAATCTAGTTCAAATAATTTTTATGAGATTCGCATAATTTTCACTAAAAAAATTGTTCTTGGAATACAGCACAACTTTGAAAAGTAATTTTGAGAATAACCGGATGTATTTTTTTGCATAGAAACCTTTTTTTGACGATTTTCATTTCTGTTTGTTGACTAGTGCAGCTGATTCTTGTTACAGAAACTCAAGCATACAGAGAAAAAAATTATTTTTATAAAAAACATTATTTTGGATCGTGGGGCAAATTTCCCGAAACCCGCTTGGTCTTTCAGGAGATAGTAGCAAAGCTTCGAAAAAGTTAACTCTCATAATTTTGCTTTTAGTGAATTTTGCTCGTATTTCGGTAGTTATTCGGAGTGAAGACCATTCCGATAAGGTATATTTACCGAGATACGCCAATATGAACGGAAGATGAAGGTAAAAGTATGTGAGAAAATGCACTGTCCTCATAATTTTGACCTTGATGAACTTTGCGCGCGTTTGATAGTTATTCACAGCACAGCAATAATTTATCTCGTTAGCTTTCTCATCCAAAATTTAACGCAAAACGTCTTTTGTCACAATGAATTCCACAATTATTCGAAATTATCAAAAGCTTCACAACGAATTGCATCGAATTTTTCGACTTTTTTTCCTGAATTCTCCGAGTTTTCCGCTAAAAATTTTATATTTTTTCATTCGAAGAGCTATTGTGGATAAATTGCTCACAAAATTGCAAGGAAAAAAACTAATTTTCGATTTTTCCAATTTTCCGACATTTCCGGAGGGTTTTCCCAAAACGTTCTTTTCTTTCTCCTGACAATTGCAGACAACTGAAAAAAAAAATTTGAACCAAATCGACCTAGCCGTTCTGAATTGATGAATTGCTATACATTTTTTCGCTCCATTTTTATATATACAGTCTTGACTCGATAATCCGGATCAATTATTGCAAGGGGTAATCCGGATCATCGGAACATCCGGATTAGCGCAATCACATTTTTTCTGACGAAAAACAATCCAAACAAATAAAAAAGCGCAACAAAAGTCGATAAATGTTCTATTTCTTAGAAATTAGCCACAATCATGTCATTTGCTAAACAGTTCCGTAAAAAAGGACGCGACCAAATCTACCATTTCACCCTGAAAATCTCAAAGATCCGGATTATAGAGTCAAAATTGCTGCCGAAATCCGGACTATAGAATACATAGTGGAAATATTTAGAGGTCCGGATTAGCGTGATATCCGGATTAAAGGAGATCCGGATTACCGAGTCAAGACTGTATATAGATAAGCAGATAAATTGTATATAATTTATGTCTTCCCTTAAGAAAACGCCACAAACATCAGAGATATCATCCTTTACGTCAGGCGTGTTAAACTCTAGGCCTGCGGGTCGCATGCGGCTCACCCTTCAGTTTTGTGTGGCCAGGTTTAAGTAAAACAATGTGTATGAGCTGGTCTAGCGGTTAGTGCGCGCACCTTCGGTGCACAGTGTCATAAGTTCGAATCTCACCGTGACCCATGGTGTTTTTCGGACTTACGAGCTTGTGACGGACTATGATCTCACTCAGATGTTAAACGGGTACCCATTTATGCGGATAAATAACACTGCTGAGCGTGATGCTGATCTCATTACCTTAACAAAAAGCAGATAAGATCTTGGAAATAGGATGTCACTAACACATCCTGCGGCCTTAGTCCAATGCTGGATTGTCGCGCCTGTTATTTATTTTTATGAGCACAAATGCGAGGTATTGAACGTAAGTCTGAGAAATTTACTTAAACTCTTCCTCTATTATACTACATATAAACAATTTGCTGACGGTTATTTGAGGTAAATATAAATTCTTTAGTCCCGAAATTCGGTTCGGGAAAAAGTTGTTGGCTTTGCCGCAATTGATAGTGATCTGCGACGGTTGCAATATAATTTGAGTTCTCATCTTTCAAGTTATAGGACAAAACATCTTTAATTGAGATTCATTTAAAAGGAAAGCCAAGCTTTAAAGACCCCGAAATCTTGTATTTGGTGGAGAAATGACCTGGATGTATACATGACAATTTCAGCCCAAGTATCTGATTTTTTTTAATTTTTTAGTGGTTACAATTTGCACCGTAACTATTTGGAAAATTTTGAAAATGATCTATAACTTCATAAAAAAAACTCACAAATCAAGTTTTAGGTAATTTTTGCTGAAAATTAAAATTCAGCTTTGTATGAAAGGAATGCTTAGTTTTGATCCGATATAGCTGATTTTTTATAGAAAGAATTGTGGTGTTTAATCTTGAGGACAGCCCTAAATTTTTCCCTTTACTGTTTTTAAAGTTTACCTAAATGAAAAAAAAAATGTAATTTAAAATATTTCTTTGGGTCTATTAGGTCTGAAAATTTGTAACAGATTGTCATTTGTGCCAGTTGGGAAAAATTACAGCCTTTCCCATATGGTAAATACGGCCATGGATTGGCTTCGACTTAGGCAAGAACAAGATGAAGGGGAATAGGTTATTTTTCCTGATTATGGCCATGAAAAGAAATTAAACGCCGCGTTTTTTTCAATTAGGCTATGCTATGCACTTAATAGACCTGCAGCCACTGTTTGGGAACTCCGTTCAGCATTTAGATACGCTTTTTAGTACGGTTTACCAGTTTTTCACACACCTTATACCGTTTGAACAAGAACAGAATGAATTCATACTGATAATATGGGAAATACACGCCGTAAATCACGATTCAAGCCGTGTCGCGTCGTCAATTTTCAGTTCCTCATTTACCCATTACCTACTTTCATGCAATGAAAGTGAAACACACAACAAACCATGTGTAAAGGCACTAAAGTAACTAGCCATGCTGAATGAAAGGGAAATATCGTGGAAACTCTACGCTCAAACGAGACAGCACGAAAAGACGGAAATACATAAGAGCCCGCGAAGACAACTTTAGTAGTAAAATGCTTTCGATTTCATTTCAGGTCTTCAGGTAACTCTAGATCACCATACAATAACATAACTATGGAAAAAAATCACTCGAGACAGACATAGCCAACGCGAGCAACGTGGGTATCCACCAAACTACCTACTTACTTCTTTCTTCCATCCACATGCTGACTACTAATAGCTCCAGTGTAGTAGAGTCTTATACACTCATGTCTACCAAATGTATTCGCAAAATGATCGCTCAACACAAGCCGAGCCAGCCAGCACTGAGCCAAAGCCGTGGCTTCTTTTACCACGCGAAAGAGATCTTAAAAAAAGCACGGTAAGCAAGCAGGGTTTTCCAAGAGGCTGGTGCTGCTGTTGATCGTGATTAAGCTTGTTCAAGTGAAAGAAAAAGTGAAATGTGTCTATGAGAGATGTTGATGATGTAGGAAGGAGGAGAAACGACTCAACCATAATATTGTTTAAGGTTTTTTTTTTGGTTTGGGCATACCTGAGATACAAGCCTTTAGCCGGGCCAAAATGCTATGCCGAGATGTATATATTTTGGATACCTTACCCATACACCGCTAGCAGAAACCGCATGAAAAGCGGGAGCATAACCAGCTAGCGAACAGCTAGCAAAACAGGTTAAGATTGAGCTTTATAATAAGAAAAAAAAAATTACTGATTCCAAAAAAAGAAAGGGACGAGAAATTTTTTTTTACAAATTAGTTCTTTGATTCGGTATCTAAACTTTCCATACATAAATTTTTTTCGATTCGGATCAAAGTGAATGGGGTCATGTCTTTTTTTTTTAAATCTAATTCCTGGTTTTATCGTTTTGACTTTTTTTGACCATTTTGACAATAAAACCAAAACTCATAAATTTGTCACAATTACTTTCGGTTCGATTGATAAATATATTGCAATTTTGAAATATGTTATAATTTTTCACAGCAGGCAACATTTCGCTGCCTTAAAATCACTTTTTCGCCAACATCTAAAATTTGTGATACTTGAGTGATCAGTGTAACGACGATTGCGTCTCGTAAATTTACATTATACAGCGCGGTTCAGTTCATATGCAGTAGCACCAGTCGTTATACTACCGGGGGGCTCCTGCTTCACATTTGATCCAAATGCAATGGTTTTTACAAAACGGGTATATGTACTTCCGCATTCAACCAGATATGTATACAGATTTAGATTGCCTACTTTGACACGTATCGTAAACCTTCTTGTCGATCTTCTATATTACTATTCACTTTTACTTGAAGGGAATATTCACATTTCAACATTTTGTGTAGTTAATTTTATACCTTCATTAAATTCATGTGAATGTACACATGTACCGTGAGTGCACCGAATATGTGTTACAATTTTCCTTGTAACTGAGCCCACATATAAACGAAATGTCGCAATTTTTGCGAAAAAGAAAGTAGATAGTAAGTAGCATGTTGATAAATTTTGCAATTCACTAATTGATTGAAACGAGACCTTTTAAATATATATGTATGTATGTACACTTAGAAGCAAAATGTACTTACAATATTTTAAATCGTCTTAAGTGAAAATAATAAATTCATGCAAAGTGTTATCGCGCTTTTAGAATTGAGGAAATTTTTAGTCGTTTGATGATTTGATATTATAAGGTGCTCTAAATATTGAATAAGATTCAGGAAATTTTATAGACATATGTTTTGACATCTGATTTGGGTGTCATACATATAGACGGTTGGTAATTAGATAATTTTTAGCCAATCATTGATGAATTAGGCAATAAATAGTAAAATTTTATCGTTTCTTGCAATCGTGTAAAATATAGAGATGATAAATGTCTTTGCGGCGAAATGTGGATGCATCTAATTAAGGCATTAGGGCAAGGCAGGCGTGGCATTATAAGAAAAGGTGCTTAGAGTTCGGTAATTTAGGTTGCATCATATTAAAGTGCATAATTAGTGTTTTGAATGTTGATTAGGCAATAGAATGAAGACACATTTCAAAAATTTCAAATGGCTTGATAACTTACATTTCCTAGTAGTTTTCAACTCGTAACATTTTAATAACTCTTTTGAAATTTTACAACTATTTTCTTAAACATGATCTGGTATGAGTTTGGTTTATCCCGGAACCATTATTGAAAAGATTAAATCAATTATGAAATCTGTAGTACTCGGTATCTTCCTTTTTCTTCCTCATTTAAAAATATCAAGCCAAATCGTCTTATTATTTCAATGGATCACCAAAATAACAAATAAGTATCGAAAAACTGTTTTAAGTTTTCAAATTATTTTCTAGTATTTTCACGACGATTCAATATTTCAAAAACAATCGTATTATCAAAATTCTAAACAATGAAATTGTAAGCGTATGCTCAATTTATCATGTTGACATCAAACGAATATATGTACCTACATTGTATCAGAAAGTAAATTTATATCTAATAATGTATTCACAGTGACCGAAAACATGTCATTTGGGGCTACTTTCAGGGTTTCGTATGAAAACAGCCCCAAAACATTTCAATTTCCATATTCAAATTGACACATTGAAAATACCCTATTTTGCGTGTTTTCTATGAACCCTTGATTTTTTTCAAATAAAAATATGTAAAAATCCAGGACCCAAACCTAATTACCCATATTCAGCACATTTCGGCTCACTCCGATATTAACTGACACCCGAACAAATTGTTCAGTTTCGTGTGTTCGCCAATGTTCTGAATTTTCCCATGATAAGAGAATGTACGGTCAGTATGGAATGACGAAATATTTTGCAAATGACTACCGACGACTGCACTAGCAAATTTTTATACTTTGAAAGATTTATAGGCAAAATAATATTGCCGGTTGTCATATGAAATTAAAAATACTGCACTGTGAACACTTTTCAGTGATTTCTGAAAACGTACGGCAAAATCAACCGGTTTTCGTCCACTCTGAACATAATATAAAAGTATTTTTTTAAGTGATTTAAAATCTCAAATGTAATTTTGCTTCCTACTGTTTTTAATGATAAAACCATTTCTGCAATACGAGTGGGCTAAAACAAAATTGAATTGAAATTAAAATAGTAATTTTGATTTTGCGTAAAATTAACTTGTAATCCGCGTAATTTAAACATCATCGGAGAAAGTAAGAAAAAATGTGAGTTTTGGGTAAAACAAGTGAATTTGCGATAATTGTGCATGAGGTATTACGCAATTTTGAATGCATTCCGTTTGGTTATGATTTATGAAAAATTATGTACATCGATCAGGGATTTGGAGCGACACATTTTTTCGCTCCGCTCCGCTCCCGCTCCGACCAGTTTGAAACCGCTCCGCTCCAGCGCTCCGCTCCGACTAAAATTTTTTCGCTCCGCTCCGCTCCACGCTCCGCTCCGCTCCATTACAAAAATACAACAAAACTTCATTGTTCTTAGTAAATATTTATTATTTTCCGCGAATTATTCAATTTAACGTATATCTACTCACGTATTATAGAATATGACTTAACAGGTGCGTTTTATTCGATCAAGTACAGAACAGGATAGCACAAATTTCGTAATCCGGATCAATTATTGCAAGGGGTAATCCGGATCATTGGAACATCCGGATTAGCGCAATCACTTTTTTCTAGGAAAAACAATCCAAACAAATAAAAAGGCGGAACAAAAGTCGATAAATGTTTTATTTGTTAGAAATTAGCCAGCATCATGTAATTGCTAAACAGTCCCGTAAAAAAGTACGAGACCAAATCTACCATTTCACACTGAAAATCTCAAATATCCGGATTTTAGAGTCAACATTGCTGCCGAAATCCGGACTATAGAAGACATAGTGGAAATATTTAGTCGTCCGGATTAGCGTGTTATCCGGATTAAAGGAAATCCGGATTACCGAGTCAAGACTGATTATTATTAATGTCATTTCCAGCAAAATAGGTGCTGAATTCTTAACTCCTTAGCATTTAACGATTTTCCAAAAATGCTACCACTAACACCTCCGTGGGAAAAAAATGTATAGGTATGCAGTAAGATCACAAAATTTTGTCTTTGAAGCTGTGTAAAACTGTAAAAACTAAACTGCTTATCCAATTTTTATGGGGTTTATTCTTAGGAAAAATTGTTGGGCCCAACCGAAAGAAAATATGTATATGTAAAATGTTAAATTTTTGAAAAATCTTTAAATGTCTGTGCAAGTTGAAGAGTTAATAATTTTTTTATACTCCTTTTTGCTGGAAATATCACGAGGAATCATATTTGGGTGCTTTTATGCGATAGTTTCCGGACATCCCGTATAGAACGAAATCTCTCAAATGGTTATGGAAGCTGCGCTGTACTCCATCCAATAAAACGCACCTAATAACTAATTTAAATTAAAAAGGGCGTTTCATTTATCGAGTACAGGACAGGACTTTTCTGTCTTGGATGATCTTGAATTTCTTAATAATGAAGAGTGATGATTATGACTAAACGCAAAACCTCTTTTATCACAATGAATTTCGCAATAATACGAAATTTTGCAAGTCTCTCAGCGAATTCTTCGCCTTTAAATAGCCCAAAATCATCAATTCGTTCCATAAAATGAAAAATTTCGTCGAAAAAAATCCTTTTTTTTTTCTCGGAATTTTTTGATTTTTTACATCGGAGCGGAGCGGAGCGGAGCGATCTTCAAAGCAAAATTCGCTCCGCTCCAGCCTGCAAAAACTCGCTCCACGCTCCGCTCTTTCGCTCCGAAATTTAAGGTCGCTCCGCTCCGCTCCATCGCTCCGCTCCGCTCCGCTCCAAATCCCTGACATCGATCTAATCTAAAATAAGTACGCAGCAAAAAAAAAACACGAGCTACACGCCAAGTCGTTGCGCAACATACGGGCCGCGAAGGGATTTGATTCGACCCTCGGGCAACATTCGAAAGAAGTGCTCAAAGCAACGCCATCTGGATATATCAAGGCCGCAACTCAGCTGTAGGATGACGGCATGGATCCTGCTTAAATTGTTCGTCGGACACGGGCAAACAACAACAATGTCACGAGAAGCAACAACAATGCAATGCAATTTAATCTGCGGATTTGACGTTTACGAGTCTACATTGCGGCCTTAATATATAGACGGCGGTGCTCAAAGGCGCCTCAATTTAGCAAAACTTTGCGCAAGTCAGCAGCATCCGCTCTACTTACGCCGCCCCGGGCAAGAGGACAATTTGGTGTACTATACCGGTCATATTGACTCTTAAGCGCGATTTCAATTCTGGGCTTTGTTGAAAGTTTGTTTGTAATTTCAAATTTAAAGCGTACACTGAAAAAAATGGTTTAGACTTTTTATCTAAAGTGAAGTAGTTGACTTAAATTTAGATAGTTTTACCAAAGAAATAGCTGATTTCTCTAATCTTCGTAGCTGAAAATACTATTAAATTCGTTCATTTAACCACGCAAGATTAGAAGAAAAAGTTTAGTCAATTCTTCCACAAAAGTTGTTGATTGTACTATTCAAATATAAAATTTAACTACAAACAATCGTTCTTTTTTCTTCAACACAATTTAGCTAGCCAACATTTAACAATTTATAGATAATGAATAGCTGTCTTTACAAATGAATTAATTGAATTTGCAAATATAGTAGATGTTTCAACTAATGACGAATAGAAAAATTATCCATATCTTCGTAATTGTTTCAACTACATAGAATCATAAGCTGAAAATCAACGCGAACTTTAGATGAATTCGACTATTTCTTTAGATAACCATTCTAATTTTTTTTCTCTGTGTAGTATTGAATTATTAGAGCAAAATTGTTTTCGAGCGCCGTAAAAAAATATAGACTTACCACACGGGAACCTGACGGTGTTTTTAAACCGACGTAAGAAATCGAAATTAATTCAAATATATTTTCCACTAAAACACTCAACACATTTAACCTAACTTCTATTAGTCGTAGCTATGTCCACTGAGCATTTAGGTCTTCCGCAAAAAATGAGCCATGGAAACTTACCTTGAACTTCAATTAACTTAAGATGAATGTGCACTCGCAGGCCTGATTGATTGTCGCGATGACATTTCGCGTGAAATAAAATGGAATTGCATTGTTCTAGCTGCCGAAACGTTAAACACCGGTGTGAAGATTTTTTTTTGTGAGACCACCATGTGAATTATACATAATGACCATTAAACATTTGACAGTAGGCATTTGTACGGATTTCACGTGAAATGCCTACTCTAATGGTGGAAATAGAATGGATGCAGCAACAGCAGCAGCAAAGATAATGCATTGGGCCGCTGCTGCTGTTGGTGCATCATATCTATTTCAAGCATAACTCTTCGCGCTCGGA
This sequence comes from Microchrysa polita, assembly GCA_949715475.1. Taxonomy (NCBI): domain Eukaryota; kingdom Metazoa; phylum Arthropoda; class Insecta; order Diptera; family Stratiomyidae; genus Microchrysa; species Microchrysa polita. The sequence goes on from OX454416.1 coordinate 63,940,507, forward strand.
TTTTTTTAGTGGGTTCAACGTGTGTGGTTTATGTTCATGAATGTGTCATCTAAAAAATTCTTCTTCTTCTCAGTACCGTATAGCCCCATGTGGGGCCATGGTGCGTTAACTCAGCCGTTTATAGGCAATTTCGAGTCAACGTTACATTACATATAATTTCGGAGTGTATATAATGTTGCAAGCACTATATACATATTTCCTATTCGCACAAGTGCGGAAAATTTTGGACCACGCCGAGATTCGATCTCCGGACCTCTAGATTACTAGCATCGTAGAGTGCGAATCAACCAAGTGAGCCACACAGCGTGAATAAAGAAAGAACTAAATAAAAAATAAAACGAAAAAATAAAAAAAGAACCAATTAAATCGCCAAGCCAAATCCCGATATTAGCATGTCCGAAAACAAATTAGGGAGGTCTGCTATTGCGGCTCTGGCAGTGCGTAGGTGCTGTGGTGTGGCTCCTCTTGATTTGCCCTAACTCCTTGAGGAAGTCTAATCGCATTTTAGTTCTTCTGAATAATAAACGTGCCGAGTTTCGAAAACACGTTTCTCTATTAAAAGCGACCGAACGATCACGATCAAGGAGAGGAGGAGAGTTTTTTTTAAATGGTTTTTTTTCAGTGCTGCGTTTATTTGCCTTCGGAAATTCAATATTCAATATATCACATAGATATATTGATGCAATAATAATTACGTGCTATAGCTTCGTACTCTATTTGAAAATTTACGTGCATACCCTTTAGCAAAAATTAGGGATCATGCAAGGACAGATCTAAATTGTGAAAATAAGAGGAAATCAATTTTCAATTAGGGGATGGAATTAGCATAATGTTCCAATGCGTTTCTTTGAAAAAAAATAGCACATAATTGAGCGAATTGCACCAGGAATTGCTTTTCGGGAGTGGGGCGAGTGCTAGCAAATCGCAGACGCATCTTTTACTAAGCATTTTACGAATCTAAATGCAATAAATCTGAGTTTGAATTGAGTGATAAATTAATAATGGCTGTCGGGACAATTTACTAAAGAATGTAATGTAGTACAACTTCTTTTTTAAATATTCTATAATATAACGATATATGTATGATATATATAATCATGTATAAATTTATTCAATGTCCCTTTTTCTATTTCAGGTAAGTCTCAAATTCATGAAAATCGATATCCGTAAGTATATTTCAAACTAGAAACAACATGAACATTATCCACGAGTTGATGAAGTGTCAGCTTCTCAACATTCCTCAAAACTCTATCAATCCACTGGTTATTACCGTTTTCATTATGTAGCTCTAAGCTCCAATGCGTATTGAAAGAATTTATTACATATCTAATCTGTTTATCCGGGACACTTGCGCAGAAAGTTCGTTGATATAGATAAATGCTCCATAGAATGATAGGCGCTTCATATAAAGGTATGAAAGTTTAGATAGAGCTGGTAAGGAAGGTACCGGCGCGTTATGTCAATTGATATTGTTTTTGTCGTCAAAGAGTCCATTTGTCGTCTGGAAGGAATTAAAAAAAAAACACATTTGTGGCTTCAAAATGTTTTCAGCCCCTAAATTTTGTGCTAACCCCCTTTCCCCCTGACATAATTCGGCGCTTTCTCTGGTTCATATTATGTTTGGTCCATCGGGTCCGGGTCCAACTATCTTTCTATAACTTTTATTGTCTTTTTAATAGCTACAAAAAACAGACAAATTACTTAATTTCCTTCTTGTCCCCCAAGTTGTACAAAAGTGGAATCGTACCATGAGTATTAACTGTGAGGATAGGGGCCCAGCAAGCTTCCTAAAATTCAGTAATGATTGACATACTTGGTCTTACTTCGCTAAAATTAAAGGTGCAAATGAATAAGCCTTCAACTTTAGTGGAGTAAGGCCATTGTCCGCTTTATAGACAGTGTCATTCAGAGAACTTGATGTTGCATTGCCGTAAAAATAGATGCGAAGTCAATCGACCTTCCTATTATGTTGAGTGGCAATGTCGATTAGGTCTCTGCGTGCGATGTTTCAAGGCAGATGAATTTGCTCTACTGCGCATTTGGGATGCAACATTCGGAATGCGATGATTTTACACGAACCCCCTTTGCATTCCCTCCAATTTGGTGACATTCCCATCAGATGCTATTCCGAATGAATACGCCAGTGAAAGTACATCAAGTGAGTCAGATTGACTTCGATTAACCAACTGTGGGGGATGCTGTCAAAAGCTTTGGCGTAATCGATGTGCCACGACAACAGAGTCGATCGTGAGTTGTTTTTTGCATCCTCTGATACAACTGGACAGCCCTTCTACTCCTCCGGCAAGGATATTATTTCCACCAAGGTGGCAATAGATCCTGCGGTTAATAACGGCTGTAATTTATTTATAGAGTGTCGGCAAGCCCATTATCGGGCTTGTGTCAGCAGGGTTTCCTACCGTTTCTTTTTTAGCTAACAAATAGATAACAGCTGCTGCCAGGAAAGGTGAAATCTCCTCAGGATTCCTAATAAGCCGATTGGTTTTTTGCGTAAGCGAATCCCATATACTCGGGAAATGTTTGTGCCAGAAATTTAACAACCTATCAAGGCCAGTTCCAATACTGGCTCCGCTTGATTCATTCGCATATGTTCGTTAACCTCAGCGAAATCCATTCGAGTTTAACTGGTATGGTGGGTGGTTTCATCTTGAATCCACTCGGCTTCTTGGGAGATCCGAACTGGGATTAGCCAAAGTCCCAAAGTCGGATGTAGGGCTGACCTGTTGTTGGTCGTTAATTGATCTAAAGAATTTTTGCTGGTTTTTGGCATAAGCGGCATTTTGGACATATATGGAGAGGCTCATCGTGTATCGTCGGAGACGATTCGCTACAACCAGGTGCTTAAGTGTGTTTACCCTATTCCTCAGCTGTCTGCTGGTTTGCCTGTGACAGAATGTGTCAAACAGCCAATATCCGCTCGAAGCAAGTCTCGCTTCCGTCAGAGGCGGATTTTCCAGGCTGCGTCGTATAGTTGTCTCAAAACGGTGACATTATCGTGAACTTTTTCACCATGCAACCTGATTGTCGCTACTGCACCGCCATACCTAAGAGATTGCAGTTTTAATAACGACCTATCGGGGTGTACTCTAGAAGTTTGTGCCATCGCTTTGATAAAGAAAATCACCACAAAAATCCAAAATAGGTAAAACGTTTATTTTGATCTCTTTTAAAAGTGCTGCAAGCAATACGTTGAATAATTCTGTATGTATTAACAAATAACCCGATGTATATCATTTCCACGTCATGTAAATAACTCTCCGAAACAAATAGATAAATTACCGAATCAACAAAATACCTTTCCGGATCAACAAAACACGTTTCCGGATAAAATAAATATATTTCCGAGCCAATTACATGAACTTCTATATGAAAAAAAAAAAAATGTCCAAATCAGAAAAATAAATTTCCAAATTAAATAAATAAATTTCCAAATCGAATAAATATATTTACATACAAAAAAAAAGGAAATCAAATAAATACATTTTCAAATCAGAAAAATAAATTTCCAAATCGAAATAACAATATTATCGTAATAAGAAAAATTAAATTACATGAAATTGATGACATATATATGTATTAACGGGCGAGGGAAGTTTTTAATAAAAGTACGCTACATTAGCTGAACACTATACAATTCGTATAATTCAACAGAATCCTGTCTCAATCGGGTCACCGTTATTAAAAGCTATGCCAATGAAGGTTTGCGAAAAGTGCAAAAAATAATAAAGCTTTGTTGTAAAATAGTGTACGGATTATATACTTAGCGAAGGGCTCACCAATCAAGCAAACATTTTATTTTCATCGAATAATACGTTTTCAATTTGCATCTCGAGCGTTCTTGATTTGGGTTATACCACCTATACTACTGCCCGCGGGATAATTGATGGCATAAATGCTGCGATAAGTATTAAGAACGTTCATTCATATTGGCCGAGGCTAAACCCGAATAATGCGGCAGTATCGAACCCTGCACCACGAAGCTGTTCTTGGTCTCTGCTCTGCTTGGGTTGCAGACTCTCCCATATTTTTCCCGTGATTATTTGCTCGGGTTTATTTCCTTGAATTACCACCAAATGACGAGCCACTATCATCCTCTTCCGGTTGGTAGTCGTCAGTGGCGATCCTACGTATGGGTTTTGGGGGTTCAAGCCCCCTCCGAAATTAATTAGTGATACAGTGCTGTGGAATTAAGTCTAGGATGTCATTTTGACCTTTTGATAAAATACCAACAACATAACTTGCTTCAAAGAAATATGCTCCTAGTAAAAAAAAAGTTTCTGTTTGCGGCGAGTGGGATTTTTTTTGCAATCGTTTTCGTTATATGTTATCCGGGCAGGGTTAGCTTTCAAATGCTAACTTCGGGGTTGACTAGCGTAGCGAATAGGGGGCGAAGCCCCCTAGTGCAATTAAAAAAGATGCTGATTAAGTTTTAGTGTAAATTTTTCATTGGTTTACCTGAATGGTTCTGGATGACCGGTGCTACAAAGCTCTGAGCAGTTGTCCAAAATTCGGCGAAAAAAAAATCACAATTACAATTAAAATATTGTTGTTACTCAAATTGTTACTTCTTGTCTGGTTTTTAAATTTTGTTGAAAAACATTTTTAAAAGATATGGCTTTACTCAAGGGTATGAGATCGTGATTAAATTTCGATAATAATTCTATAGGCGTTTTCGAACTGTTTATTATGCGGCCGCTCAAACTTTAAGATATATTAAGATATTAATGTGTAAAGTGCTGATTAATCTCGGTCAGGTTTTTTGAGTTTGACACCAGATTGCAGCTGTTCATTTTAGAGAAGCACAAAGGCTTAGGTAGAACATTTTATCTAAGGGGCTTAACCTTGCTCGTAAAATTGAATAAGTGAGAGCGTAAAAAAATAATAATAGGACGTTTCGTAAATTTTCAGTATGGTAGACTTGTTTTTTTTTATACGTTTCACATTAGATATTAACAAGAATAATTTTAATAGGTTAGGAAGCTCCAGTAAATTTATAAACGGCGAAAAGGAAGACTAATGTTTTTTGTCATACCAATGCACTATCCTTTGCGATTTTTGGTATGAATTAAATTTACTCGGAATTAAGAGAGAAGTATGCTCCAATATATCCGAAAACGCCGAGTTCTTGATAAAACTTGATGCATTTATACCACAAAACATGATTCAAAACTACGTTGGGCATTCGTTTCGGTCCTTTTATGGAGATTTCGTAACTAGATGATCCTACTGCTATGAGGTATTGATGTCTTTAAACCAATCCCTAATTTCCTAGGGCAAGGCTAATCGGGGTTTCTCGAAAACCCCTCCCGAAATATATTTCTGCGCACGCCCCTGATAGTCGTCACCTATTGCGATAAATATATTTTTTTAAATAATGAATCTAATCTAATTGATTCTATCTATGACAAAAAAGCTCAACGTACTTTTGTAACAAAAATGAAACACTTCTAATTTGGGGCTTTTATACAAACCGACACGGGGTTTCACAGACCAAAAGACACTGTCAATGTACAGACTCCTTTATGTTCCCATTCTCTTCACCTCTAGCTTCGATTGTAGAATACTGGTGTGACTTCAATTTTGGGAATGTTATTGTATTTGAGAGATGGCTAATAACGGCTAAGAAAACAATTATTATCGTCCTATTCCAAGTGTTTCTAATAAAATCCGTACTTTCCATACGTATACGTTATTTTGAATTATCAAAATCTCATTCAGATGGAAATAATAAATTATTATTTTTCAATGCGCAACAAAATTAATATAAAAGCACATTATTTACTATATTAAAATACAATCTTTTTAAATACCTTATTTCATACGAAACATTGTTTATTTGGTATAATATGATTAAGCGAAGCTCAATCTGTTGTTTTGCCGGAACCTGTAGTTCACTATGTCGTTCACTTTTTAATTGAAACAATGTTAATTATGCAGACTATAATAACCCTGAAGATGGGCCCACCGGCCTGAAATATATTGCTTTCTGCACAAAACATTGTTTTAACCATCGCGAACCATTCACTTTTGGAGGCAACACAAACATCACCACATATTGTTTATTTGATTTGTAAAATATTTTTATTGAAGGAAAAAATCATTTATGTATTTGATTTGTAAATTTATTTTTCTGATCTGGACATTTATTTTTTGATTTGGAAATTTCTTTTTATGATTTGTGCATTTATTTTTTTCATTTGGGAATTCATTTTTTTAACTATTTTGATCGTGATTTGTTGATTTGGAAACCTTTGTTTATCCGGAAATTTTTTGTTTGATCTAGAAACTCATTTCCTTGTTTCGGATATTTATCTATTTGTTTTGGACATTTACCTTTTGACTCGGAACGTTATTTACTTGACCTGAAAATACCTACTATATGTAGGTATTTATTATTATGTTATTAGCCGTTATTAGGGTTAAAATACCTACTATATGTAGGTATTTTAAACCCTTTCCCGGACAGAACGTCTATAGACGTCCAATTTTGAGCATTTGACATACAAATCGTGTCAAATTTTGGCGTTGTGTCCGGCAATGAGTTAAATGGTATCAATACGTTTTATTATTTCCCGTTAAGGGTTTTGCCAAGGTCCTTGAAAATCCTTATAGTACCCAATTCGAGCATATGAATCGATGATGGCTGTTGCCCCTTTCCGCGTTTACTTACTATTAATTTGTTCTTGCATGTCTATGCTAATTGATAGAAAAAGCTTTTAATGGAGATGCTATAGAATCAATATAGCTAGACACTGATGATGATAAAAGCTTAACCTATTATGTACATAATGTATTAACATTACAAAGCAGATGATTGATACAAAACTGATACAAATCAGGAATGAATCGGAGAAAGTAAATAGATAGAAATATGTATATACATTCACACAAAAGGCCGAAATTGTTGAGCAAGAAGTATGGGAAATTGAATCCAAAGTCTCTATATTTCCAAATCGGAGAGAATAAAGTAGCCAAAAATCAAGAAAGATATGTTGTGCACACAATATGCGCTCATCTAGCATATCGACAGCTAAACTTGATATCTTTTTTCCTTTTACGAGTATCTACGACGGCTCTGACTATGAATATGACGTGAATCGGTAAGTTTGATGATATTCATATCTGGCTTGATTTTCTATCGTGTACGGATGGGTTTCTCGTAGGTTTTCATACATTTATGTACAAGAGAGCTAGATCTAGAGTCAAAGCCTACACTCTGCTGGCTGAGTCTCACGGAAAAACAGCTGAGTGCTGAGATACATAGTCGATATAAAAAAAAAGATAAATATACAACAGGTCGTCATTTTGGCTTCCATGTATTGTTAATTATAATTTCAGTACATAGTCTATATGTGTGTCTAGTCTCTTCTATAAGCTATAACTAAACTAGCGTAGCAATTGAGCGTGGAGATGGCAAAAATTGAAGCGCCGAGCCGCGGCACGATGCAAAAAGAAGTCCAACCGAGCATGGGTATAAGCTTACTTGGACATACACCTAGAGCACCGCGTCGCGTATATGTAAAGATACTCTTTTTTTCGCGCAATATTATTATTATGTACGAACATTCGTATTATAGAGTTTAGTTTGGTCGTCGTATAATATGTATATGCTTCTTGTTGTATAGCTTAGAGGAGGTGGTTTGTCTGTCGCTCCTAGGCCCCCTTCTCATCTATAGCTGGAAGCCAACTCGAGTATAGTATACCCAACATAGAGAAGATACGAACAAGAAGAAGAAAAAGAAAAAGAAGAAATTTTTCTGATTCCGCGCTTCACAACTAACAACAACTCTAACTCTTACTTCATTCGGGTTCGAGTTGTTTGGGTTATTGCATCGTTTTCACAGTGACACAGTCGCATTTCTGCATTTTCCGTATAACTATAATTTATAACGCGCGACTCATTCCGTATATAGAAAATCAATCCGTCCATTTAGTATAGATAATCTGTGTAGATATTATTTATAGATATTGATAAAATAAGCTTGCAATTTTTTGATTTAGTTTATAAAAACGGTTTGAAACGTATCCCAAAACATAGTGATTGGTTTCTCTCCTTGCGTGAATGTTAGGAGTCTGTTTTTTACTCCATGCACCTGTTAAAGGACTATATACAGACTGTATAAGGATTATCCTCGAATCCTTTTGTGTTAAGTTATTTTACCGAAATTATTTGTGTATATAGACAATTTCCCGCCAAATAGGCCTAAGGACATTCAAAGTGTTTTCCGTTTACGTCGAGTGTGTGTGTGTCTCTGATAATATTCAAAGTTACCAAACCGTGATACCGGGCAATGTATTCCTCGTCTAATGGACCTTTAACAAACTGACAACGACAATATCTGATTGTCGGTGATAAATTGTGATGCTGTGATCTCTTCTAGTGCTATTAAACATTTCCTCTAATGTGACATATCATCATATACGGAATAGTACGAGTATATGTGTTGCAAAAGGCAATAAATATTCGAATTTGCAACCAAGAAAGCTTTGCTAAGTCCACTACAGATATACGAGAGACTTTCGGAATGCTGGAAAATCTAACTCTAGTACGTTCAGTTGCCTATCTGTATACAGTGAGATTCAGTTCTAAGCCATACTAGTGTAGTGTATCTCTGTTGTGTCGTCACCATTATCATCATCATTGCCGGCAGCAGCAGCATCCCCTTTTGCTCTGTGTGAATGTTAGAATTTCGCCTAACACTAGCCGCTAGTGCGCTTAGAACGATTGCAATACCAAACCGCGAGTCCATATGTACATACTACTTGTGAAGCGCACATTGTTGTATTTAATGGAAGTGATCATTTGAAACGCATGGGATAACACGTACAAGGTCAAACTTTTTTTAATCGACTTCATTTTTTTTCTCGCGGTTCCGACTGGATCTATCTCTTTACCCACGGATTCTGTACAAATATGCGGCATGGATTATACTGTTTTTATTTTTCAATATTATGATGAAATTTACGTGAATTAGCTGGCGCAAATATATTGTGATGAAGTGCAGTTTTTTCACGGTTCGGAAAATGAACTAAGTTCGCGAGAGGAGTGTAAATTTCTCTGGAAAAATAATACTAATTAGAGAGTCGTCTAGCATCCTGATAATACTAACCAGACGAAGTGAAGTGTTTGGTGTGTTTTTGTGTTTATCGCGATTAGACACATAGAAGTTGAAAGTACACATATGAATAAAATCAGCTGATACTATGCATATACATCCATATTGTTGATAGTGCACAAACAAATTTACAATGTTTTTACAGTGAGGACATAACAGAGTGTGTTCGCGGTATTGAAACAGACTTCGATTCGTGTGATAATCATTCTCGTGATTAAACTCTATAAAGGACACGCAGCAAGCTGCATCTTTAATTTTTCTTTCGGCAAATAGTTTATGCATAAAATCAGCGTCAATGAGGATGGAATATCAGTTACCACCGCAACAGACTATATCAATTGGTCCGCCTGCATCGCCACATCTTCAAATTTTGCAGAATGTCCAGCAGCAGCATCAACAGCAGCAACAACAGCTGTTGAATGCAATGCAACCGCCGGCACCGTTACCATCCCTTAACACGTTACCGTTACAAGTTGTTCATAACTTACCGCATCTAGTTACCAGTAATAACGGGGTTACCACACAATCGATAAATTTAAGTAATAATTCGAACAACAGCAACGGGAATAGTAACGGTAGCACGGGCAACAATAATGGTAACACTGTACAAGGTCATTTGACGACCAGCTTACCGCCTCCCAGTCAAATTTTGCATCATTTGCAACAACATAATAATAATAATAACAATCACACACCGAATCATAATACGAGTAATAACAACAATCAACATCAAAATGGCGGCGGAAATGTCGGCGACGATAATGCGCGATGGACACAGTTTCAAGTGCAGCAACTTTGGCGACATCATGCCTACTTAAACGGTAATGTTTCCTTTTGAGTTTTCTTAGATTTTAGTTAAAATTAGTCTGGCCAATTTAGTCGTTTTCTGCCATTTTGCCAGAGAGATCCTTTTTAGTAAAAATCCAGGATCCAGCACCAGAATGTTCAGCAGATGAAAAAGACGTGTCTTTTAAATAAAAAAATAGACATCAGATAAATTATTTTAAATTTTGCATGGGTGCAGAATAGTCCCAGTCATAGAGGTCGAAGAAAACTACTTAAAAGTGATAAATTTTAGCGTTTCTCATATTTTACATTTTTACGCGATCCTGTGTAAATTGTTAATTGCTATTCCGTATGTTTAGAAAACAGATAAAGATATTTAGATTTATTAAGTTAATTAAAAAATCATATGGAGAAGTAACAAATATTTGCATGGCACGAAAATGTTACGCTAGTTGGGGGGTGGATCAATTTGGTCCATTTTTAAACTCCATACCTCTGCCACTCAACAGATTTATGAAAATGGCTCTTGGAAGACGCAATTTTTAGGAATTGGGTAACTGTGTCCATTACCTTACCAAAACCGCGACTCAATACTTTTAAAATGTCGTTTAAACGCTACAAGGAAAGGACCAATTGATTTATCACAAAACATGGTTCGTATTTTAGTGTCAAAAGTTGATTTTCAAATTATCGCAAAATTCAAACAGTTGTATCGCAGAAGATACGAAAGGCTTCAAAACGTTTGAGGTCTTCATTCATTCATCATTCCATTGGATATTTAATGAGCTTTCTGCATATGACCTAAGTTTTTGGTTTTAGGAAACTAAAAGCTAGAAAATTTAAGGGCGTATTACTCATATGCCTAAGCGTTAGTGATTGACTGCTTACATTCGCTGTTAAAGCTCATTGTTGGATTTTACTATGCCATTTCTCTAGGTTGGTTAAATTTTTATGAAGCCGTTTCACTTGGCGTATGTTTTGACGCTTCTAGTGGATTATTATTTTACGATTGGCTAATAAGTTTTCCGACCACATAGTTAAATGTACCTGTCCTTATTGCATGAAGAATTTTTTTTCGAAATACTCTCTGAGGAAGAGGGGTTTCTCACATGGGGATATCCTTTAGAATCCGTGTGACCCACACACAAGGCCATGTCTTTGTGTCCTGGTAAATATAGGTGGGTCCGATAAAAAATGAGTAATATTGTTTCAGTTTAAACTCGTGTAGTTAGCATACTTAATATTATATCTTTGAAATTTCCTATAGGAAGTTTAGTGAATTGGGATATTTAGGACAATTCAAGAAATGAGAATTTTCTTAATTCTAATATTTATTCGATTTACTTAACAATTTCCCATGACATAAAAAAATAGTTAAAAAAAAATATTGATATGGCTGAAGTACATATAGGGTTTTCCAATTAGAACGGGTAGCAGCGTGTAGCGGCCTATTTGTTTTGGTGGTGTCGGTTTTATCCGTTGTTTACTATTCAGTCACTCATGCCAAATCACCATGGGCAGCACGTTCAAATTATAAAACACGATACACATTCTGCACGAACGATTTGACGGTAAGGTTATTTCACGCGGAGGTGATGTGAATTGGCCATCAAGATCGTGCGATTTGACCCTGTTAGACTTTTTCCTGTGGGGTTTCTTGAAGTTGCAGGTCCTGGGGGCTGCAATCGACCGATGCCCTTAGACTCAATATCAACCAAGCCCTCGCTAAAATTCAGCAGGATCTAAGCGGCGGAGTCATTGAAAATTGAACCACTCGAATCCGTGCCACCGTGACAAGCCGCGGCGGACATTTCAATGATGTTAGATTCCATATGGCATATATGTGTCTTTCAAATAAAATCAAAAAATCGTTTATACCTCTCACTCAGCTTGTTTTATTCCATTTCAACATCTACCCGCCCTTATTGCTAAACCCTATATTTACTTTCCTCTTTCTTCAAAATCTCTGAATTTTATAACCATATTCAAATTGATTGTAAAAACGAGACCGAGGCTAATTTCGGGTGCGGCCGAAATTTGGATACCCTTCGCTCCCCTTGGGCTAAAACTTTTTTCGGGCGTACCTACGACTTGTATTTAATCCCCCCATCCTTTTCCTTCTGTCTTCACAAAAGTTCCGTAGCGTCGGCAAAACAATATTTGTGTGGGGTTCGGTTGAAATAAGTGGGCAAATAAAAACATTTACTCAGAAAATTTTATTGGGGGATAATTCAAGGTTTTGTGAAATTGGTGTAAAAAATGTTTCTTAGAAGAACCAAAATGGGGGGTTGGGTTTGTATGGCAGCCCCATGGTTCAATTTGATCCAATCTTACTTATGTTTTGTTTCATGAATAGAAATACATTTTTGTGAAATTTGGATGAATTTAGTGCACAAATAAAAAAGTTTTTCTTATGAGAACCTAATTTGGGGTTTATATTATTTGTATGGCAGCCCTGTGATCCTCACTCAATGAGCGAAGGGTATAATTGTACAATTTTGGAAAAATGTCAAGAATGTGTAGGTACACTGTACACATAATTTGTAAAAAAATTTGGACCTTGTCATACTGGCAGATTCCCCTCTACACCCTTCTACATTTTTAAGGTTTAAAATTTACTATAGCGAGACCCGGCACCGGTACTTTCATAAAATCCCCTTAATAATAATTAAATTATTATTATTAGATTCCATAAACAATTTGCAAATCAAGTTCGATACATTAAACTAGATTATGATGTGTGCTCACTTACTCACAAACTCCGGTATGGGTATGCAAATAAAAATTGCTCGAAATCGATTTTGTAATAATACGCGGAACGTGTACACTTTCGCTGAAAGTCATGTGTGTTGTGTCTTGTATGTTTTAACAAAACATATTGCATATAGTAACGCCCATATGTATCTTGGTTGTATAGGTGTAGAGATACATATTTATCTACTCGTATTATGCGTTTGTCAGATTCGCGAGCTTTGATATCGTTACTAGTGAGCCAGTAAGTCCATACATACTATGCATATTTTCCGACACTAACGATAATCGAAGAAGGTATGATTGCGATTATGTGCACTGACTCGACTTTTTAAGTTACATTCGTACATATACCATTCGATAGATAGGAAATGTTTTTGCAAAAATGGAAGACACACCATTTTTCTGCATGTGCATTTGTGGCACTGATACGACGTATACTCATCTGGGCACGCACGCGTCATCTTGATGTGCATATTTTTCGATTGCATAATATAGGAAAACAGTAATAGATATGCAGAAGAAAACCTAGATATCTGTATATGCAATGAAAACGACTGTGCCACAATATGGGGACGTACGCACGATTCTTGCAAGAAACAAGAACTGACGAGAGGCTTATACAGACGTATCCAAGTCGTTCGCATGATATCATTATCATGTGCGCATAACTACAATTGACTTTTGGCGGATAAAGTTAAGCCGGCTCGGCGATGCACGCACGCTGAAAGATGCGTCATTACGCGTGTGTGATAGGATCAAAAAACTAAATTGTGGACATCATTTTTGAAAAACTTTTTGTACAAATATGTTCAAATGTACAAAAAAATGCAAACAAACAAAATTTTGTTACTTCGAGGCTTTCTTTATACGGTCAGAAAAAGTTGTGCTGATTTTGGTGTAGAATGAAAGCTTTAAACCTTTAAAAACGATTTGAAGTCTTGAAAGTATTAATTAAATACTAAGTTCTTTGGTGTATGCAATAAAAAAAAATCTGGCATTAACAGTCTAAAATATTCGTACAAATCTTTCTGAACAAAATTTTAAACCAACTTTTTTTAGATTTTTTTTTATAGTGTGTGTGAATTTTTGTAGAAATTTCCGTTGCAAAATTTTGAAGGCAACTTTTTTCCAAAATTTTTTAATGTGAATAGTTGATAAAAAAAGTGGTTCAGCTGCCTGAAGAAATTTTGTCGGGCTCCTAGTTATTCATATTTATTGCCTTTGCATTATATTTAATACATGAGCTGTGTATACTTTTTAAATTTGTATACATACATACCCGTATTATATGTACCCAAACGTACATAACATAGCCGGCCTATGTAAGGTATCTCTATATACTATCTATTTACAATAAATTGTCGCAAAGTCCACTTCAAACTTGACTGCAATTGCATTAAAAATCTTGTTTACATTACACTCTATGAAATTTTTACTCTTATAATAGAAGGAAACTTTGTTTCCTTCTATTATAATAGTGAAATTACTCTGCAATCTAAATTTGCAAATCAAGTGTAATTTTACATAAAAAATGTTTAAAAAATTACTCCAATATATTAGCAAATTTACACCGCGCTATGTGTAAAAACACTCCGTAATAATAGGAATATAATGTGGTTTCACTCTTTTTTTCGTGGTAAAGATTTAAGTTGCGAACCTTTACAAACAATATAGTTATCAATAAAACTATTTAAGGATAAGGATATATAAAATATAAACAAGTATCGGTCGAGTTTTGCTGATCAGTTTTTCGTCTACATGGGAGGTTGCAATATGGTCTTTTTTGTGCGATCTGTACACTTGTTATTCTTCTCAGTACCGTAACTCAGCCGTTTATAGGCAATTTCGAGTCAACGTTACATTGCATATCATTTCGGAGTGTAATGTTGCAAGCACTAAATATTTCCTATCCGCACATGTACGGAAATTTTGGACCACGCCTAGATTCGATCTCGGGACCTCTAGATTACTAGCATCGTAGAGTGCGACTCAACCAAGTGAGCCACAGAGCGTGTACACATGAGTTCTAAATGCAGAGAATTTACACTGTGCTAAGTACAGCCGATTGAAGTTTGACAACTGGAGAGCACGCTACAAAAAATGAAATAAAACTTCAACTGCACGTTGTAAAAATACACCACAAATCCGAATTATATACATAAACGTTGTAAAAATGCACCAGAAAATCTGAATTATACAGAAGTGTAGCGTAAAAATACATTTCACACCGATTTTGGTGTAATTTTCTTATTTTACACAGAAATTGTTGAAAAATGCACTCTGTATGTGATTATAAGCGGGAAAAAGTGTAAAGTTACCGCATTTTCAGCGGAAATTTAAATTCACTTTTTAGAGTGTACATATACATACACAATCACATTACATACATGTAACATATACATATAGTCACAACAATGTTGTAAAAAAATGTTTTCCTTGAACTTAACCGTGCCGCGCGTTCTCACCCTCATGTAAATACGTTTGTATGTAAAGTTTATTTATGCATTTGCACTATCTGTATCTGTAACTGACTATGTAATAACTTTTCACGTTTGTAATGTGTGCAAATTTTCAAACGATTTGCGGTATAGACGCGACTATCGCGATCGCGACTAATTATTTGCGGTATTTGTGTATATTTGCTAGTAAATTATTGATTTTATTAGAGACAAATACATACATGCTAGAATGAACAACGTGAAAAAAACGCAAAATTCTATTGATTCCAGTAAATGCATGTACGCGTATACTACACTGTATAATTATTTCTTGAATGCAACTACTTAAGTACACACTGCAACTTAGACGCTATAATTGCTTGTGTTAGTATTTAGCTTATTTTGATATTTTGTTTCCACTTCGTTTAACTTTTTGTGATAAATGTACGGTTTTGGTAGAAATTCATTAAATTGGAACGTACTAAATTTTATAGTGCCAAAAATATATGGCAAAAGTTTTATTCAGTTTGTTGCAACACATGTGCATTTAATGGGAAACTGATTTTAAACTTGTTGTCGTTATTTGGTGGGAATGTGTTCTTTCAAAATACGGAATTATTATTAGATAATGGAATATGATAAAAAAAAACATGTTGTTAAATTTTTCCAACGATTAATAATTATTATAACCGATTAATTATCATAAGCAGACTAATAGCTTTTTGGAAAGCCTGCACACCGCAGATCGTTTTTAAAAAAATATGCATGATTTGTGACGTATAATTTTTTTCTAGTTGATGTTCATTTTATTAATATAAATAAAAATAATAAAAATAATTTGGGTCAATACAAAATATCTAGTGTTGGCCTAGAACAGTTTTTTTTTTCTCAAAAACATATAAAACATAATACAATTTAGGGAGCCTATATTTTATCGTGCTGCAAGACATGCGTCTAAATACCAATAGCAATGTATTTATTATTAGAGACATACATATATGCAGTTTAACGCTTTGTCTGATAGCATATGAGTATTTCTGGTGAAACTAGCTTATAACTATAATCGTTCGCTTATTTTGCAGATTAATTTGCACAATTAAGTTGGGGGAGGATAAATATGAAGGCTGAGGTTTTACACCAAAACCAAGACACCAATGTCTACGTCAGGTTATTCATTGATATACCGAATTCTATGCAAAAATGGGACCAAAAGCCTATAATACGAACAATGTATATTGGTACATTGTTCGCACTGGTTAGTTATATTTCACACGTACATAATTACATCGGCACAGCTCTACACGGAATCTAACCTTATCATCAGCAATAGCAGCAAAAAGTATTGTGTGATGTAATCATTACTTCCAAGCTTGTAGAGCCGGGGTATATAGATCTGGGCCAAAATACACTATCTTTTAAGTTTTGGTGTCTCACCCAAAAAGTTCTTTCGAAATTTGAATTTTGTTATACCTGGAGATATTGACACCACCTAATTATGTCTTCCACACACTAAAAAATACTGTCCGAATTGCATTTTTTTATACAACTTAATCAAAAGGCTTCACAGTTACTTCTAGTTCTAACAAATGTGTCAAAAAGCAAACATTTAAGTTTTAGATCAATTTTTGCCTTGGGGTCTGTCATAACCCACCCATCCATTTACGTATGTAAAATTTACCTGAACTATCCGAGGGTTAAAAAAATTTTAAAAAAAAGTAAAAATTGCAGGCAAACGAAATACCCAACCAAAGCTTTATTTGGAGAAGCACGGAATTTTCCAAAATGGAGACATTTGTTTCTTGCATCTTTACTACCGAAAATTTTTCGAAATTTCCAAATTCTGACTTTTGTCAACATGAATTTGAATACAATTATCGTTTTATTCGAGTTCAAAGCCGCATTCAGATAATAGAAATTTGAACGCTACCCTCGTAATAACGTATACCTAAGAGGAGTGTAATTGGCTTTCTAGATAAAACCATCATGTTACAGTTCAAAGATGCGTCCCAACATAAAATCGCAAAGAGGAGACCAAGGGAAAATGAGTAAAATTTTTATTTGAGCCGTGGAAAAAAGGCAAATGAGGATCCAAGGGCATACAAGGTCGATTTTTCGGAAAAAAAAAAAGAATTATTTTTATAAGAAGAGGAATGTTGGGGCGCACAATTTCCTAAATTTGTCAGTATTTTAGCTGTTTGCGTTCAGAAGTTACGCGGCCTTTCAAAGATTCGACCCAAGTAAATCGCTTAGGGAGAACCCTGCCTAAACGAGTCAATTATTCGAAATTTTTTGTTTTCAAAAAAGCGGACCAAGGGACTAATGTAGAGCATGTTGCTGTGCACATTTTGCTGAAATTTTCAGAGTCCTATAGCTCTATGTGTTGAGAAGTTACATCCGTGCAAATATGCGAGCCAAATCAAAAAAAAAGGAAAAACAAGAAAACGAAGTCAAGCAGGGTAAATTTTGAATGCTACCGATGAAAAAAAAAATAACCAAGGAGCCCCCAAGCGCAAACTAGGGTAATTTTCGAAAAGGAGCCCGTAGTGCAGGACAGGAGAACCTCATTTTCCATTTTGAGTTTCACTAGTATAAAAATTGCGCAACTCTGAGGGACGACAACCTTCGCTCCACGGACCACCGGTTGGGAAACAGTGGCCTAAATTGTTCCACTTCTCCCAATTTCTTACGTTTTTCAAAAAGTTTTAGTCAAAATCTAAATTTACTAGTTTTTTAGATATTACCACTAAACACCGCGCGAAAGTCAGTTCCTCCAAGTAGTGACCTAGGTCATCACACATTTTGCGAGGCTTACCCACACATGAGTAATGTAAATATATATGTACTTAGACATTATTATTTTTGAATTTGATGAATGCCTGAATCCGAAAAAAAAGTTTCCATTCGCAATTCTCACAGGCGGTGTTTCTTTTTAGGAAATTTGGCACATTCGAATAATTGTCTCAATTTAATAGTATCACTTAAATTTCCCTCTCCAAATCTTAAAAGCAAAACTGTTAATTTAAGTTGACAAATAAAATTAAATCAGCTTTTCCCTATCTAAACTCTTGATGTCTTAACCCAAACATGTTATGAAAATATTAATTAAACGTATCAACAAAACCACTTTAATTAACTATGCAATTTAACAATATAAAAGAAAACCTCTATTATTAGCACCGAAAGGGCTTCTTCTTTCAAAAAAAGAAAAAACTATTTACAACAAATGAGTGGTCAAACGTGGTCCATCCACTTATGATAACTATTTCTAACTCTCACCCTTCAGATTACGGCGAGTAACTTAACTTGTTTCTTCTTACTATATTCTTCGGCAACTAGCCAAAAACCTACCATACTAGGTATTAATCAGCCAGTAATACAATACATTCGCATTAAGATAGCTATATGGCTACATTTCTTTTTTTGTCTTTCTTCCATGAAATATAAGAAGACATAAAGTCTAACCGAATAAAAATAATAATAACGCAGTAATAAAAAAATCGCCTCAACACTGCAAGGTACGAGTAGAAAATTTTTGGCGTTCACTTTCGAATGTTTATAAATTTTCTTGATTGTTGTTGTTGTTGTTGGCGGTGGTGCATAGTTAATTTTTCATTCTACACTCCGCGTGTTCGAGGACAGTGAGTGCTCTACAGAGTCTACATACATACACACTGACTATACATAGCACATTCATGCTTACATACTATGGACAAGACAACTTGAAGATAGCCGAAAAAGTGAAAGTATATCTTGACCACCAAATCAACGAAAGTAAATTCGAAAATGTTTTGGGTTTTTTTGTCGTTGGTGGAAATACTGTAAGTACGAGTACTAGAGTGTGGCAAGGCGCAGCATAATGTCGTGTGATGATGGTGTCAAATTGTAATGGTAAATATATACATTTATAATGTACATACATTACATCAATATGTATGGATTGGGTGCATACTGATCAAAGATGAAAATGTATCAAAAAAAAATGTTTCAACAAATAGAAGATTTTATCAAATCTCAGATTTCTAAGGATAGGAAAATAATTTCTGGAAAAATTTGCATTGATTGGTTTTAAATTCTTAATTTGATAAAAACACAAAAGTTTTTTTTACTAAATGTAATATGTAATAGTTTGTCATTTGTTTAAAATTTAAAATTTTGTTTTCAATCACAAAGTTCTTCACTCACAAAATAGTCCATCAGAGAAAGTATAAAAGGCTTACTGTGGCGCATGGGAAGAAAGTTACTTATTATGAAAAGGAATGAACAGGCTCCTGCTCCTATAAAATCAAATAAGACAAATAGTGACTGTCGAGTGTTTTTGAAAATTTTTCTAATTTTCCTTCCAAACAAAAATTCTACTCAGACAGGTACATAGCTAGTATTCTTGGCGGTATCCTTCTATACAGTGAAACCGCTCTAAGTTGACCACTCTATAACGTGACCACCGCTTTAAATTGACCACATAATGTTTCGAGCGTATAGCGAGCAGCGGGGCGAAACCCCCTTGTTATCATAATTTTGCTTTTGACTTCATTCCAGTCCCAATTTCTGAGAGCCAACTTCCGAAGAAAGGAATTTCAATAAACATTACAATTTGCTTTACATATTTGCAATTTTGTTCTCTGTGGTCACGTGTGCACATATTGTTAACGTCAACCGCTCTCTATAGTACAGAGGCGTATGCAGAAAAATCTTTCGGGACGGGGTTTCGAACATGAAAAAAATTCCGTTGTTTGGGAAGTATAACGTGCACGTCTATCCTTGCTCGTCGAACAGCAATAAAATTTATAGCTTATGTCTACAAATGCATCAGCTCATGTACTAAAGCTGTTAAATGATAATCACCAAGGCACATTTATATAATTTATTCGATAGCAATAATGAACTTATTACCTTATTGCGACTCTGATCTGTAAAGTCAGTTCACAAGACCTTGCACCTTACAGTCGAATAAACGTACTCCGAGCTTATTGAAAAATCCTTCTCTTGAAAGTACGAATATTTTCTTGTATATTTTCTAAAAACAACGACTTTTTCATGTATTTTGAAATTGCCGTTACATAAACAAACTGCAATTAATGGTCTTACAGTAACAGTAACGTTAGCTTTTTTGCATTCAAGACACTCTCTTTATAATTCAGAAAAAAAACGCCTGCCTCCTTAAAAAGACAGATCCGAAAATTAGTGCAACTCTAATTATTATTTGACATAAAGAGAAAATTGGTTTACGTATTATAAACACTCCCGTGTCCTACTTAATCGATTTTAAAGAATTACTTTATATAAGAAATGGGCAAGCATTTCATTTATGGTAAGGAGTCGTTGGTCTTACTGAAAACGCTAACACACTTTAAATTACAGTTCCTTCTTATAAAGTATTCAAAGTATGTATTTTTGTCCTGATTTAAAAGTTTATTTTGTCCGACCCTATGGAGCATTGGTTCACAATTAAAACATGTCTGCGGACCACTTCTCCTGAAAATCAAACTATGTACCACCATGTTTTAATAAAAGGATATTGCGTTACATTTTTTATATGACTTATCCGAATTTCAATTGTTTGTACCAATAAAGTGGAAAGTTAGTGATAAAAAACATGCAGTTCAGACCTCATTTGTTGTATTTGTACTACAAAGATGTGAAAAATCGGGCCTAAACATGACATAGATCGTATGTACGGCGAGAAAGCCCTTATTGAGCAGTAGACCCACTTTTCTGAAAACTATAAAAAACGGCAGTGCTTATAGGCTGGGAACTAATAGAGTTAGATTATTTTGTTTCCCCTGCAGCACTCTAAAGTGGGTATAGCGATGCTGCACAACAGCATAGCACTCACAAAGGATGTGATATATCGGCGTTTTCTTATTGTTCTGAAGATGTCTCTCGACAGCTGGTTCGTTGCCTTTGATATTAATATAAATAACTAAAATCCCAAAGCAGTGTACTCTGTTTTTACTTACAGTGTACTCAACACAATCAAACCAGTTGTGGTTTGGCCAAAACCCCTCGCAACTAAACATTGATTGGTTGATTTTGTTTAATGTTCTTTTAAAACCCTCTTTCGCATTTAATTTCTATTATCCACAAGAAAATTTAACACTTAGTCGGAGCATCTAATGAGATGTGGAACATGAAAGTGTTTTAGAATCTTAAAAAAAATTTAAGTTTTCTATTATTGGTCTGAAAATAATTTTATATTTAAAATTTAATTTGTATTCTCCTGGAGCAGCGCTTGGCAAACTTTTTAGCCAAAGGAGCTTAATTTGGGATATGTACCACTTTCTACTTTGAAAAGCCAAATCGTGTTTTTCTCAAAGCTGCTACTGAGCCACTTAGTTTGTAGTGTATAGTTTCAAAACAATAGAGAGTTTTAGCAAGTCGTATGGAATAAAACGACATAATTTGACATTCCATATAAAAATTCGCTTGCTTACCGTATACGAAACAAAATATTTTAATTTTGCATATCCTAAGTAGGCATAGGTGTAAAAAACGACAAATTATTTCGCCAATTTCGACTGTTTCCAGAGAATCAAATATACGGAAATACACCCATGCCTACTTGGGACATGCAAAATTAAGATATTTCGTTTCGTATACGGTAAGAAAGCGAATTTTTATATGGAATGTCAAATTATGTCGTTTTATTCCATACGACTTGCTAAAACTCTCTAATAGAGAGTTTTAGCAAGTCGTCGGATATACATACTATAACGACAAACTTTGACATTTCCATACAAAAATTAATTTGCCAACAATACGTAAAATAATATACCATAATTTTGCATGTCCCAAGTAGGCAAGGGGTAATAATCCGACATTTCATTTCGCTAATCAGGATTGTTTACAGAATATCCAATATACGGAAATACACCCATGCCTACTTGGGACATGCAAAATTATGGTATACTGTTTTAGGTATTGTTGGCAAACATATTTTTGTATGGAAATGTCAAAGTTTGTCGTTGCATATCCGACGACTTACTAAAACTCTCTAATATTTTTAATGGGAACATCGCATAGGAGAGAGACACAAATCTAGTAGGAAAATGAGATAGTTGCAAAATTGAGTTTTGAAAATATTTTTATTTCAGAAGCAACCGTTTCATTATAATATGGAATACTTTATGACAGAAGTTATTTATGTGACCCAATTTGACAGATGAAATCATTTGAATTCCGGGTCTGTTTTTGGGGAAACACCTTGTACCTTCAGCCTTATTTTAAAACACATTTGTTTTAAAATAAAACATATTTGTTTTAAAATAAGGCTGAGAAGTTCGCCCTGAATATTTAAAATATTTGAAATACAGAAAGGGCAATATCTTTTTCTTAACCTTTTATGGTATGTTGTACAGATTTTTGGATATCAATATGGATTTAATCATCGAATTTTTAAAATTTCGCATTGCTGCAATAGGGATGTAAAGTAGCGATTGTCAACTTGGTCCAAATGTAGCTATCGTGTACCAAGAAAGACATTTCGACTTTCTGTTACAGCCGTTGTAGTGATGATATTTGATAGAAGATGTGGGAATTGAAATTACGTCCGAAATTTCTTAGCAAATTCACACTTAGCTTGGCTGAAAAGCAATGCTCCCTAAATAAACTTGTAAGCCTTTAAAGTTCCCTGCCTTAAGTTATGTCTATCCTGACCCCCTCGAGATATCGTAACCCTTTGTGATATCAATTAGCGCACAATGGGTAGTTTTTCATGAGTATACTCCGTCAATATCGAATTAGCGACTTGATTCACAACCTAAAGCCTTCGGGCTGGATCTATCTTTCATCCATCTATCTTTCACCCACGGTGTACTTACACTTGCGGAAGCATGGATGGAATATGGTGACACGCTCTCATTTACGGTTCCGTATTCTACAGTTTAAGCAGATAATAGTGAATGCGTTAAATTTTTTTTTTCAATATGCTTCAAGAGCCACTAAATGAGCTAAGGGGTGGTTTGCGAGCTGCACTGTCCTTGAGTTAGTTTGCTCCCACTTCCCAGAAATTTTGGAGGGGGTTTGAACCCTCAAAACCCCGACAGAACCGCCACTGCTATAGTATTTTTTTTTGTTTTTTTGCCTCACACAGAAAATAACCATTAGTTTTTGCTGTCAAAAATGGTAAATTTCAATCTCTATAAAAATATACGTGCATACCATTTAATTAAAGTTGGCAATAAATCAACTTTTTAACGTATTTCTACGAAGTACATCTATTTCTTATCAATTATATACATATTCTCAAAACCCAGACATGTCTATGCCACTTTTTACGCCACGTAGTAGGTAAATAAATAGATACCTATTTACGAGTATTGCGCAGGCATTCGTTAAATGTTGTGATTCAATATTTCATTACAATGTTTCAATATTACTTCCCAGATTTTTCTAGACTATTGGGGGGAAATTGTGTCTGTCTAACAAAATAATATTATTGTATTGTCTAATAGAATTACATTGTAAAATTCGATAAAAATATACGTCTAGAGCAAAAAAGTCACGTTAATCATATAGTAAAAAAATAGTTTGTATGAGGGATATTATAGTATTGTTTACCGCTCATTATATTTTGTTATAAAATTTCAATTTTTATATATAAATACTACTCGTAAAATCGTGTTGTGGCAGGTTATAAGTATTCAATAATTACTAATCATTCAGTATATAAGTAAAAAGAGGTTGGATGACACAGAAAGTTACGTATTTTTGTATGGAAACACCTAGTACTCGAAAAATATTATATGTATGTATTCGTTTTTACATTTTGTATGTCTTAAATTACATTTAGACATGCTAAATTGTAATTTTCTATACGTAGCAAGCAATACTAATTTAAACTGTTTAACCATCATAGAATATCGCCATAAATTTATCGAAGTCGTAATCTGTTGTCAGTTGTGATAGGTTAGCATCGAAGGACTTACTATTTATGATTTATTGACCCTATTATACTATATACTATTTATTTATTATTACTATAAATTGAGATTTATTTGTTGTAATTATAATTGGAGTTTAGAAAAAAGGGATTTTTTTTACTAAAGCTTTGAATGAAATCAATGAAATCCATAGAATTTCTTGATATTGAGTGATTTTTTTTAAGAATCATCAAAGGAATTCATAACACAGGCATACACCACGAAGTCCCTCTTTAAATAAATGAGTCCCAACTATTATCTGGAAATACGCTTCAGAGCCTTTGAACAATTTTTCATTCACCGCTAATTGATTTTTTTTTTCAGAAAATGTCAAAAACTGTAATTTTAATTTTTAACAATTATTAAATTTTTTTTTGCAAAAATTTTGAATTTTTTTCTGTAAATTTAAAAAGGAATTTTTGTACAAACATTTAATAAATATTTTAAGTAGAAATTTGTATTTTTAAGAAATATTTTTGTACAACATCTTTGTAAGGATAAGGATAGCAATCCTCATATAAATAAATTGCATTTAAATTTTTGCATTTAAAATTTTGCACCAAAATTCAGCATTACATTAGCAAAGTTTTGTACCAATTTTTGTACAGAAGGACATTTTCTACAAAATATACAATTTTTGTTTGTGTTTTGCTAATGTGCTTAGAGTGTTTATATTCTACACTCTTCGTATAATCAACATACTCATAATAATATGTAATAATTATTTATCAATCATTCTCATTCCTAATTATTCTTAATAAAAATATGCACATATTCAAGAAGTCAAGCTAGTTTTTTCTGCACGAGTATATAAATACCATTTTTGTTCATACGTAGATATTTCTATGGATTTGTATAAGAATCAAGCCGGTTACTTGAGAATCTAACTTGAAACCGGTTAGAACTCAGCTGGGAGAAGATTTAGCTAATGCCGATTCTATTTATATATATGTATATAAGTACGTACATAACATATACAATATACTCATAGATTCGTGGCACTCGCCATTAGATACACAAATCTAGGCAAAACCCAGTCAAGTCTAGTTTTGCGCTCATCCACCATTTTTTGCCAACTCTACTTTATGTGGTACCTATGTCATGAACAAATTCTTCTGTGAAAATAAAATACCCTATCTAAGGTTATCTAGGAAATTAGGGAAAACAATTAAAATTGTCTACTCAAAAGCACTTCTTCATTTAAGTTCGTGTCACTATGATTATTCTTTTTTCCTGCTAATGTTAGAAGACATTAATCAGTATTTTTCATAATTAGAATGCAAATATTGTCGTTACTGAAAGTGAAACATTATTACCTATGTATGTAAATTTTTGTATTGTATTAAAATTGAAGTGTCATTAAAATTGCAAGAGATGATTTGTTCAATATGTCTTAGTATTTAAGTAATCAATTTGAAATTCCCGAAGAACAGGATGTGGAATTGAATTAAAGAGAATAATTAAGTAAAAAATTTATGATTACAATAAAAATTCCCGATAGAACTCGTGGATATATAAACTTATTAGCATTTTGACATTTTACTTGTATACATAAATGAATATGTACAAATAACTAATCGAATTTCAGGTTCAATTTATTAAAATTTGTGAATTTTTCGGGACTGCAAATATAAATTTGAGAGTGATCAAAAAATAGCATTCCAGATCCCTAAAGAGCTAATGTCGGTGTTCATCTTATAAAAATGATCATTCACTGAACCAAATTGCCTGCTAAAGTAAAGAAAATATGGCTAAAATCAAGAAAAAAAGACAACAAAAAACAGCCAAGTAATATTTCTCTTTATCTGAGAATTCGTCCAATTGATCCAAGTCAAATGCAATAACATCGCTTTAAGGAAAAGTAACTTTAAATCAAGCAAACTTTTCTTATGAAAAAGGCAAGGGAATCTAAAAAAAAATAAAAAAAAATGGACTTGCAGCCAACCAACTTCGAACTCGTAACCCCATTCTTCTGAGTCACACGCTCTACCCATAACATCAGAAACATTACTGAATAATCCACTACAATGCTCCAATATAAGCTAAAGCTATAATAAAGCTTTTTCAGAAGCTTTACATGGAAAATGTAAAAAGAAAAGTGTTATTAAGCATTTGTTTGCTTGAATTCAGTTTCTCAAAACTAAGGCCCATTCTCTCGTAGATCTTATAGAATGGTTAGTCTTATCGCCCAGAGAAGACACACACAATATTCAAAAAGCTTCTCCATTATATTGATTTGATTTTTGTTAATTTTGCATAGTTATGTTATCTTTTGCTTATTTACGCTGTTGGATGAAAGTGCGCAATGATTTTCTCAATCTAAGATGATGCCTTAAACAAGCAAAATATGGCGTAGCTATGCAAAATAAACAAAAATTCCATTCAACACAATGAAAAAGCTTTCCAAATATGGTGTGTGTCTTCTCTACGCGATAAGACTAATAAGCCGACAGGTACTGAATAAGAGCTATCAGAAACCCGGCCTAAGACTTGTAAATAGGATCATTTCAAAAAGAAATTTTTAAATTTTGCTTAGATTTGAGAATTTTGCAAACAAGAAAGCTATTTCTTCATTTTAGATAGCTTTATTTTGCCGCGTTTGTTAGTGGTTCCAGTTGGCAAAAAAGGTCACTAGAACATGCTTTAGTAAGAAGAAGAAATCAAGAAACAAGGGTTGAATTGGGAAGAATATTATGAAACTGTTATACTACGAGGACGGAAACACGTAAAGTCTGTAAGGCCGCCAACACACGACCTAACCGTGAACTGCAATCCATGGATTTTATTGGATTAAAATCCAAATCCGCCCTTGTATGCGCTCATTTGACAGAACGAAAATCAATTTCATGGATTCCAATCCATGGATTTCAATGGATTGACCATGTGTGGGCGACCCACCCAAGGGTCGGCAACCCTGCTTCAAGTTGCTGCGCTTCTTCATTCATCGCTATCTTCTCGGGATTAGCGGTAATTTTCATTGAATGTGGCAGACACACATGTTTTTTTTTTAACTTCATTAATTCTGAAAATATCAATGATGTGAAAACTGAGTTCATATTCAAAATTTAAAAATCAGAAGAAACCTGAAAGCACTGAGCAAGCTTTTCGCTGTAGTGACATGTTTTTTTTCTTAGTATCTATTGTACATAAAATATGGAAACCAATGGGAATTGAGTGTTTTCTTTTTTCGGGGTAGTGATGCGCTGAGTCCCATTTCTACAAGGGCAGTATGAGGTTGTTTTGTTCACGCAAATTTTTTAGTGTCTCTTTCTGTGGTATGCATATAACCTGGGAGTGCAAAAAATCAAACCGGCAGCAATAACATTAGCGCTTACGCTTTTCTTACTAGAAAGTTCGTATAGTGATAGCAAAACATACAAAAACTTCCTGCGATCATCTGTTAAAGGATGTAAGTCACCTATGATTTTACTGGCATATCGTTCCGCGGAACTTAGCATTCTTCTTAGTTTGATCGATGGAAAACGCATGAGCAAAAGTTACATCCTTCCTAAGAATGCCTTTCAACACGCCATACCTCTCTGCAAGTTTATAAAATGATGTTTAGAGGAATTGTACGCATTTGTACCGGAAGATCACTCAAATTACCAGGATTGGATAATTCAAACGCGGTTTTAACTCACTTCATGATTCGGTTTGACAAAATCAATTGTTAGCAGGGCCATAAAAGGTTCAAGCTTGCTGTCTAATCCCAGAACGTTTTACTTGCCCCACACTCGGAAAGTAGCGATCAGAAGCAAACAGAATTTTAACCAGAACTTTTTTTTCGTTTTACCTGTCCCATAGATAGTTTTTCGTAGAGGGAGGCGATCTGTGACCGAGAATTTTTCATTACAGGGAAATGCACTTAATAAAGCAGTGAGGCATCATAAATAATTTGAATTCTTAAAAAATAAAGTTTGAAGCTGCATGCAAAAGTTTTCACCTGAATTGTTGTTTATAGTGTGCTAGTGCCTTTTAATATGTGTGGGAAATTTTAGGAGGGTAATTATAACGATCAAGACCGCACCTATATTTCATTACTGCTAAATTCAAATTTAAATATCGCTCTTCGCTTTTAAGGAATGACCTTACCTCTCAGAAATAATATTTGATCAAAACATAACTCATTTCTCCTATAGTACACCGGACCACAAGTCCATATCTGATTTCGTATTCATACATATAAGACCATAGATTCTTCTACTCTACACTATATAAGCATCATCTTACTGCTTACCACACTCACCTATAAGATCATATCAAGCAACGTAAGCTTACAGTTCCAAATCCGCGTAACATAATCCGCATTTTTCCTGCTTATTGATTATACCAAATCATTACGATGGTACCTGTACCTGCTGAGGTGATCTGTCTGCGTGTAGTGAACACGCGGCCCACTCGAACACATACCGATATACAAGTTACCAATGACCGATACACGTGCCGCCATAAGACGACCCAAGATGCTGACACCTCAACTTGTGCAATATTGTAACACATATTCGAATTTATAATTGTTAACGTTGCAACTCAAATTCCAAATTCTTGCAATTCATTTATTTTTGCTTACTATACAAAAATTGTAATTATAAGAAAAATTGTAAATTCTGTCAGTCCATTTTTGATGTTCAATTGTGACTCGTCGCCGGTAATTTAATTGTTAATAAATATTTTTTTGTATACCGAAACAATATTTTCGATAACTGGCGCCCGAGCAGGGACCCGTCCGGAATAGTTAACTCTGATCAGAAAACAATCGCGAGTTACGTGGTAGTGTTTGTGTTTGCGCGTGTGTACCGCGAGTAAGCTCCTGTGATTTTTAAAGCAGCGAACCAAAAGGGAACAATACACCCCATCCGACACATCCAGCCAGCGACGGAGGACGATATCCGTAAATCAACGCATACTCGTCCTATCCCCCTTACCGGCGACTATTTGAAATATGCGAAACCACGCATTTGAAATCTTCAATCTATTGTGAGTACAATTTTTATAACAATATATTGAAAAAGGTGCCAACCAGTGCACAACAAAGTGAAAGGCCAATCTATAATTCGAAAAATAAAACATAGCAAATTAAAAAGTGAGGGTGTAATGACTCAAAACGCAACTATGGAATTATTGAAAGATGCCATTTTGCAAATGACAGGATCACTCAATGCTCAAATTGAGTTGACCAAAAAAATCGATTTCAGGCTTCAGAGGCTTGAAGAAACTAATACCAGTAATAAAAATCCCGCAGTGGAAGCACCTCCAATAAGGGGACCACAAAGTGCGGAAGAATTAAAAGAAATATATAGGCTACCAGACAGTGTTAAAGAATTGCAAGTGTTCGATGGGAATCCTTCGCAATATATTTCCTTTGTCCATAATGTAGAAAATATTTTAAAGGACTACGAGGTGGTCCGAAATAAACCTTTATACAGGGCAATACTACAGCATATTCGTCAGAAGGTGAGAGGTCCTGCAGATATTGCTCTAATCTCATATAATATATTTGACGACAGCTGGCCCGCTATCAAACAGTGCCTATCCCTGCACTATGCGGATAAAAGGGATATTCGCACATTGGAGCATCAGCTAAATCTTATGCGTCAGGGTAACTTGAGTTTAGATGAATTTTATGCCAATGTGAACCATCAGTTCTCATTGATAGTTAATAAAATCAAAACTGAGACATATTCATCTGAAACAATGGGTGTTCTAATCGAAACATATCGAAATAGAGTTCTGGATGTATTTATCCGAGGCGTAAATGGTGATCTTTCGAGGGTACTTGTCATCCAAAAACCAGCAACATTACCGGAGGCATATACATCGTGTCTAGAAATCCAAAATTTAAATTTCCGAAATGTTTCAATCCATCAACCAAATATTTCGAATACAATCACCGCGCCAAGGAATCAGTTTTTCTCTCAAGGTTACAGGCCAGTAGTACCTCCTAAGCCAGCACCACGAGCGCAACCGAGAATGTTAGCAACTCCCCAACAACGAAACGAGGCGTATCATATTCAGCACGGAATACGTCCTGTACCACCACCACGGCCGAACGTGCAAAAGCCTCCAGTCCCAATGGAAGTCGACCCATCGCTGCAAACCAGAAATATAAACTACATGAATCGTCCTGGCGACAACAACCCATACAAAAGGCCAAACGAATCGGCCAACATTCCACGAAAATTTCAAAGGATCAACAACCTGGAGCAGTCTGAGGATTCGGAACCACAATCCAAGGAATACAATGCAATTATGGAAGAAGAATGCAATGAAGAAGTATACGACAATGTGGTGGAAGAGGAATGCGATGAATTAAATTTTACGACACAAGCCTCTCTAGCGTTCCATACCTAGAGTACAAAACTAGAGATGGGACGTTATTAAAGTTCTTGGTAGACACCGGGGCTAATAAAAATTTTATCAAACCGGAGCTAGCGACGAAT
Organism: Microchrysa polita; assembly: GCA_949715475.1. NCBI lineage: Eukaryota > Metazoa > Arthropoda > Insecta > Diptera > Stratiomyidae > Microchrysa > Microchrysa polita. The sequence continues at coordinate 63,970,977 of OX454416.1, forward strand.
GGGAAACCAACTGAAAAGATCTTCACAATACAATCGGCTGGAGGACCAATTAAAATAAAGGAGAAAATATCAGTAAAATTTTTTGCCTGTGTTGGTAACAACTCTCCCATTCAATTCTTTGTTTTACCTGGACTAAAATCTTTTGATGGAATCATCGGAGACGACACCTTGAAAGAGCTGGAAGCCGTAATTGATAGAAAAAATAATTTTTTGATAATCAAACCTAACATAAAAATTCCTTTGAAAGAAAAGAAGTCGATACAGGTAAATAATATTGAAATCAAAGATAATCACCTCGATTCGGAAACTAGAAAACAACTTAAGAACTTGATTTCGAAATATAAAACACTTTTTGGACCTCTGAGTGACCACGAAACAGTCGATACAAACGTGAGAGCTGAAATAAAAACAACCACGGATGAGCCTGTTTACACTAAATCTTATCCGTATCCCGCCAACATGAGAGCCGAAGTGGAAACCCAGATCAACCAGATGTTACAGGCTGGAATCATCAGACCCTCGAAGAGTCCCTATAACTCACCATTATGGGTTGTTGAGAATAAAATGGATTCCTCTGGGGTGAAGAAATATAGAATTGTAATTGATTATAAAAGACTCAACGCAATTACCGTATCGGACACCTATCCAATACCGGATATATCGAGCACTATATCCAGCCTTGGCGATTCTAAATTCTTCACAACACTTGACCTTACATCAGGGTTCCACCAGTTAAAAATGAAAGGAAAAGACATCCCCAAAACGGCGTTTTCAACGATGAATGGAAAATATGAATACACAAGACTTCCCTTTGGCCTCAAGAACGCTCCGGCCATATTCCAGCGAGCAATCGACGACGTACTAAGAGAATACATTGGAAAAATATGTTATGTATACATTGATGACATAATCATATTCGGAAGAACTGAAGCAGAACATCTAGCAAATCTTGACAAAGTATTCTCCAAGTTAGAGAAAGCTAATTTACGCGTTAACCTCGACAAGACACAATTTTTGAAAACCGAAACTGAATTTCTGGGATATTTGATTACTAGCGAAGGGATTAAACCGGACGAACGGAAAGTATTAGCTATCAAAAAAATAAAACCTCCCGATAATCTGAAAGATCTTAAAAGTTTTTTGGGATTAGCATCGTACTATAGACGTTTCATAAAGGATTTCGCAAAACTCGCGAAACCGTTAACGAATCTTACAAGAGGTAATAATGGTCAAATAAAAGCTAACCAATCAAGAAAAGTAAAGATCCAACTCGGCGAAAGGGAATTGAAAACCTTTAACCAAATAAAAGAGCTGTTAACATCATCCGAGATACTAATTTTTCCAGATTTCACTAAGCCTTTTATCCTCACGACGGATGCTTCGGATCAAGCGATAGGAGCTGTCCTTTCACAAGGAGAAATCGGCAAGGATCGACCTATTACCTACATTTCTAGAAGTCTAAACAAGACCGAGGAGAACTATGCCACTAATGAAAAAGAAATGTTGGCAATAGTGTGGGCTCTCGACAATCTGCGAAATTACATATACGGAGCTAAGAAAATATACATTCTTACCGACCATCAGCCACTTACGTTTACTCTTAGCAATAGGAACAACAATGCGAAGCTCAAACGTTGGAAAGCCCGTATCGAAGAACATAATTGTGAACTCATCTACAAGCCAGGAAAGTCTAATCTCGTCGCGGATGCTCTATCCAGACTGAAGACCGAAGCGCATGTTCTTACGTCACCTACACAAACAATGCATAGCGCAGAGGAAGACAGTACCGACCTTATACCTTGTTGTGAATCCCCAATAAATACCTTCAAAAACCAGTTGATTTTTTCAGAAGGAAAAAATATATATGGTCATGAAGAACCGCATTCAGGCTATCACCGACACTATATAAGATTAAAAACAATCACCAGGGAAAGTCTTGTGAATGCTTTGAAGGAAAAACTACATCCGAATATCCTCAATGGGTTGAAAATACCTGAAAAATTCATTCAACTTTTGCAAGAAGTTTACAGGGAATACTTTAGCAAGTACAAAATCCGTTTAACCCAAAGAGTTGTCGAAGACATCGCTAACCCTGAAACCCGATTCCGAATCATTGAATCTGAACATCGAAGGGCTCATAGAAGCCATGAGGAAAATAAAAATCAAATTTTGGAAAAGTACTATTTTCCTCACATGTCAATGGAAATTAAAAAATACGTGAAATCATGTGACATCTGCAATACAAATAAATACGACCGACATCCACACAAACCGGAATTTCAAACAACTCCTATACCAACTTACCCGACTGAAATTTTACATTTGGATATCTTCGAATTTCAAAAAGAAAAGTTTATTTCCTGCATAGACAAATTCTCTAAATTCACCAAATTCTTTCGAATCAAAGACAAATCCGTACTTCATCTTAGAGAGAAATTGATCAAACTGCTACACTTTTTCACAGTACCGAAAACGCTTGTGACAGACAACGAAAGAGGTCTTATAAGTCCCATTATATCCAACTACCTAAAAGGATTGGGAATCAATGTTTACTTAACGCCCAGCCAGAAAAGCGAAGTAAATGGATCTGTGGAAAGGGTTCACTCCACAATAATTGAAATCACTAGATGTCTACAAAAAGAATTTCCCGACCTGTCGCTAAAGGAACTTATTAACATCTCCGTTGACCGATACAATAATTCGATACACTCCGTTACCAATAGGAAGCCCAGTGACGTATTCTTTGGGCGAGAACAGCGCGTCAACTATCAAAATCTCGCAAATTTTAGAGACAAAATTAATCTGGACCTAGCTGAGCAGATAAACAGAAACCAACAGCGAAAGTTAAAAGCTGCAAATTCAAAAAGGCGAACACCTGTTACATACGAACCGGGAGACACAATATATACAGCAATAAAACAAATTCAAGGAAAAAATAAACCGAAATTTAAGAAAGAAACAGTGGCTCGCGAAAACAAAGTAACAGTAACAACAGAGAGCGGAAGACGCGTACACAAGTCTCACATAAAAAATATCTGAATATAGACCATATATCTTCATTCCAGACTACTATGGCTGCATGTAACCTTGACTGCAGATGTCTTCGAAAATCTTGGACCAATTGCTACGATCAAACAAGGAGGCGGACGAATAATCAGCGGCAGCTTCAACTTAGTTCACACCATCAACTTAAACGACTATGATGAAGTACTTAAAAGAACATACCCCATTGTTAATAAGATCAACAACTCAAGTATACTGAAACCGCAGATAGAACACCAAATGACACAAATACTTCGAATGATTACAAAACTACGTGAAGGGACATCGAAAAATAAAAGATCTATTAATTGGATCGGAACGGCCTGGAAATGGATAGCCGGATCCCCTGATGCCACCGATTGGGATACGATAACAAAAAGTCAAAACGATATCATCTCGAATAACAACCAACAGTATAAAATTAACAACAAGCTGATGGAAACAACTAATGCCATATTACAGGAATATAATAAAATTGTGCGGCATTCCGAAGACCAAATCAACGATAAATATGAGCAAATGATCTTCAACCGATTGAGTATTCTGCGAAACGAAATCTATGAAGTAACACTAGCAGAACAGATGGCGAAAAAGGGAATAATCAATACTAATCTTTTGGACAGAAGTGAGATAAAACAACTCATCACACAAATCGAAACTCTTCCATACCAAAACGACGTCGAGGCTGTTGAGTATGGAGAACCAACCATAGTAACTAAAGGATCAATCCTCCTGTACATCATCTCACTACCAAAGACGAGCGAAAAGGAATACAATCGGGTCATTATACGATCAACGACCAGATACGATAAAAGAGTTCATTTAGAATTCCGCGAACTGCTGGTAAGCCAAAAGGAAGAATTCGGAATCAAAGAGAAATGTCACACCTTAAAAAACCTCACAATTTGCAAAGAAGGCCATATAAGAAAACTACCCGAAAGTCACTGTATAAGTCGCATAATAAGGGGGACGGGGGCTGAATGCGAGTATGAGTTCAACAAGGATGAAACAATCGAGATGATCGACGAGAACACCATCTTTCTGGATCTTTTCTATGGGAATATCACTGATAAAAACTCAACCCGACAGCTGAATGGCAGCTTCCTAATCCAGTTCAACAACGAAACCATAAGGATAAAGGACGAAGAATTCACCAATAAACAGCTTAGGACGAATCAAATCTTACCATCAATTTTCCAAGCCAGACCTGCCGAGAAGAACCTAAGAATCGATTCCGGATACCTTCACAGCCTCCATTTGGACAACCGGAAGAAACTGCAACATCTTCGTAACAGCTACACACATTCTGTTTATACAGACATTAGTTTTGGAGCCATTCTTATAATTCTTCTTAGTTTTTTTGTATCTTTCAAGCTTAAAAGGAAAACATCGAAATTGGAAATTACTTCAGCAAAAAAACAGCCAATAATGACGAATTTCAATATCCAGCAACTACATCCGCCTAAGATCGATCTCCATTCGCAAGCACACTTACCAATGGCCGAAGTCAGTATCCAGGACCTCCAACCCATAAGGCTCAATCTCTAAGGATACCAAGCTAGGTCCGACGGGACGCGGACATTTGAAAGGGGGAGAGTTACCAATGACCGATACACGTGCCGCCATAAGACGACCCAAGATGCTGACACCTCAACTTGTGCAATATTGTAACACATATTCGAATTTATAATTGTTAACGTTGCAACTCAAATTCCAAATTCTTGCAATTCATTTATTTTTGCTTACTATACAAAAATTGTAATTATAAGAAAAATTGTAAATTCTGTCAGTCCATTTTTGATGTTCAATTGTGACTCGTCGCCGGTAATTTAATTGTTAATAAATATTTTTTTGTATACCGAAACAATATTTTCGATAACTTACATACCAAAATTCCCATGAATGAAAACGAAATTGAATAGATCGAAGCTTCATGCGAAAGACATAATACACAAACCTATCCATATCCATCCATACCGCAAAAGCGGAAGATTGGATAGTGTTGAGACGTTGAGAGTACATAACACACTACGCCATGTAGTATTATTAATCTAAAAGCAAAAGCATATGCTTTGATTTGATGCAGTGATGTGCTGTGCTGTGGCATAGTCAAGCATGGTAACCTGAAGAATGCATGTAATGTTTGGTATTCTTCATGGATCGGAAAAAATAATTCAAATCGTACGTGCTATATCTACATTGCAGTGGAGCGTAAGTTAGTAGTTAGCTGCAGCTGTAGTTATTTAACCATCTTATAGACAAAATAATTGTGCATACACGATCATGTTAGTTGAGCTGAGCGCCAACTAAGTCAGTATGCTAAGCTAGGCCAACATGTATGATGATGATATGATCACCGCAAACGATATTTACTCATAAATGTAGTTTGCGCCTATTATTTTTCAAACAAGGTTTTGTTTATTTTAATAAATTTATCGAATCATTTAGAATTGTTTTAAAATAAACAAATTAATTATTAACACCCTCCAAATAAATAAATCGTCCGTTTCCGTAGAGACATTTTTTTTAATCATGAAAACTGTATTCTGGTTTTATAAACTCTTTTGAAAAATGAGGCGATGATAAGTTTAATTAGAGATCTAACTTCCTCTCCCGGCTATTGACGAAACCTAGGATTCATGAATAAGAGAAATTGAAGGTATTTGTAATATAGCCTGGAAAATAACCAGCCGAAAGCATTCGTCAGAACGTTGATGTACCCAAATTTGTATTTTTTCTTTTTAAGAAGAATACATAAAAAAATGTATTGTCACATTCTGATCATGCATTAATGCTTTTGCAGTCATCCACTGTAACTTTTTGAATATCTGCGTCACTGATGACTATTTTCTGGTGGCACTCGATCATTTATCTGAAGCGAATTGTTCCAAGGAGAGAGATTGATTGATATACCAGGAAACAAAACAAAACCGTCTCTGAACAGTCTACAAGAAAGTCTGAAGTTTCTTGTATCCATCTACTTCTTTGCTAAAAAGATGCCCGAAAAAAACACAAGATGCAAAAACTTTCAGCTTCGTTGCAGATAGCAACAAGTATCGCAAGTCTACAATGACAACGATGTCCAATTCGTCGCCGTTGGTGGTAGCTAGCGAATTTAGCTTGCTATAGCTCTATGTTTTTTCTGTTAGTTTTTCGCTCGGAGATTTTGCTTGTCTTTTGTATGATAATTAGAGAATTTTCGAATTAATGATATATACAAGACGCGCCATACAAAGAAGATTGTTACTTTAATGGCTATGGCCATGTTGGCAATAAATATAAGTAAAACGCCGACAATGGGAAATTCAGAAATGTACTTACGGCTTACAGACGAATGGCGGCGGATGCACGTGAACCGGGAAGTGATGGTAGAGTTAAAGTGTTCAGTTATTGCTTTTATAAATTTATGTTATAGAGCGAGCGTTGAGCGAGGTTTCGATTGTCTTTTGTATTTTAGGTGAAAGCATATACATATTGACGTAGGTCAATGTGAAGGGATGTTGACAAGAATCCAGTGATTTTAAGACTTTTTGTGAAAATTTATTCGCAAATTATGAGAAAAATTCCACAGCAAAGGTTAAATCGAGGAGCGACTCGCATCATTTTCAAAAGAGACGCTTTGTTGGTTTAAAAATGGATTACTGACTTAAAAGTTGCAATTCTCAGCTTGAGGAATTTTCTCATTCATGCTCTAGCGAACGAGAAAGCATCCGAAGATGTTAATCGTCTTGGAGCCATTTTTAAGAAGGACTTCGCCATCTGAGTATGCCCAGGAAACAGAGCCGATGCCTCTGTAACCGTAAGGGGTAGGCAATGAAGAAAGAGCTCCTCAACGAGCGAGCAGCGGTTTCCATAGCTTAGTGCGCGGGTCGGATTTGTGCCACTCGCTGCCCTTGTCATTTTAGAAGTGGATATTGCTTGCCAGGGTTAAACTGAGGAGGCATTAAACCTATAGGGCCAGCCAACACAGGTGTCATACTTTTCATGCTCCGTGGATACGGATAGCAACGGATCCAAGCAAAACTGTACTCACTAAATAATGATAAATTGGCCCAATACAATACGATCTTTATTACAAGCCGGGAACCACTAGGAAGATCGGCTTACATTTGGATGGGAAGACACATCAAAATGTGTAAATCTACGGGAAAATAGTGCCGTCCGGGTTTCAAACATTCGAAAATCCTCGAAAGCTAAATATTTCTCCCGTTTTTCATATTTTCTGTTCTCACAACCTTTTAGTTCCTAACATATTGGTAAATCGACTGATAATCAATATTTTTCGTGTAATTTGACTTGCTTTTAACGCAATATAAATTTTCATTCTTCTCAAGCCTTAAGGTACGTTGTCCTCGACACGACTGCATCGGCTCTAGCGACAGCGACTCGCTCATTTCATATAAAACTCATTTTTCTCTCATTCTAAGAACGAGTTTTTATATGAAATGAGCGAGTCGCTGTCGCTAGAGCCGATGCAGCCGTGTCGAGGACAACGTACCTTTAGATAGGCTGTCAAAGTAAATGCGAGTTTTCTTATTCCTAGCTTTGTATGTAGGTGGCTACGATGATGTGTGTCGCATCACCCCTTTATTCACCCCTGTAATGGAGGGGGCATGGACATTACAAATGCTATCAATCAAGGGTATTGTTATATGAATGCCGTGCAGTTGCCTTTTTCGAAGAATTCACCGATAAATAGGACCTAACCAAGTCGGTGGGCTCTGCTACCTAAAAGGTATATTGTGCCAAGCTTGTCGTGCAAATTTTCGATTAAGAAGGACATTACTACACAACAAATAAACACCACGCAAAAAACAGCTACACCTGGGAAGTGGTCCGGCGGCCGCATGTTGAATCTGAATGTGAGGGACCATTATGTCGCCATCAGCTCTCCATTTCTATAGCGAAAAAGAAACCACCCGGGAAAAATCACAACTCCATCACTGCGATTTTCCCCACTTCCCAAAACGCGTGTTCCCTGATTGACATCTGCAAATAGTGATACTACTGTTTACAACACGACCATCGAATAACGAGTTTATTTATTGTCTGTAACGTAAAAAGGAAGCATTTTTGAGAATGTTACATATACGAATATGAACCATCGAACTTCTAGACTATGGAATACGCTTAGGCCAATTAAATTACCCAGATATTGGGACATCTGGGTAAACTTTTTTGGTCTAAAATCTATAAATTATACCATTCACTTGTGTAAATATCCGAACCGTCAAACTTGACAGTTTCAGCTGTCTGTGGTATCGCCACGAGCTGCCAATTGAAATTGGAATTGTAAGCAGTCATCGATTCCACACTAGCAACAATCTCACTCGCAGCGAAATTTAGATATCCAATTTATTTATACAGTGGTGCATCATGCAGTTGTCAATTGTACAGCGGTGTACCATTTATCGAATACATAGTCCTAATTTTGTAACTTTTGTTCGTTTTTTGTGTGAAACTATAAAATTACCGAATGACCTAACATTAATACGAACACAGTGTACAATTTCGATAAATGAATGTATGAAAGCATACAAAGTTAAATTTTGATTGCATCATTTTCCGGCTGGCATTTGACAGCCCGTGTGGATGCTGTTTTAGTTCGAAAAGAAACACCTCGCCTGCTAGTAACATTTCTTGCTTTTCTCTTGAATCGAGCGAGTTAGATAGTTCTCGGCCGTTATTATAACAACGGTTGACTCCGACCCGATCAAAGGTAGTTTTTTTGTGCCCACCAACTAAGCAATCCGGATGCATGATGAGAGGACGTTGTGAATGGTGGTCCTTGTTGCTGAAGGCTGTTTTCAACGGGAGTCAGGAGACAGCTGCCGACGAGGACGAAGCAAAAGCCGTTTAGTTACGTTTTCTATTCGGGAAGTGTCTTGCGAAATGGAAAAAAGAACAGGTTTGTCAGTTTTGGCTGTGAAAAAGATTTTATGATGAGTTTACTGAGAAGTGTATCCGTCTCCTTACATTATTGTTGGCGCTGAATAATTTACCAGCCAGGAGCGCACCAGGGCGGATTAGGTTTCTTTCTAGAGCGACATTGGCTTCGTCATCAAGGACTTCCCGGACTACCGGCGTCCTCCATTACAAACAGTCATGCTAAGTGTACGAAGCGGAGCGTCAAATATTGCGGCTATTTTTTGCTACTGGGTCAAAGGCCCTATTCCCCAAAAGTAACTAAAAAAGTTGTGCATAGTTTTGTTAAAGTGTAGAAGTAGAACGTGTGCTACCTTGGTGGACCGGATTGACTTTTAAATCTGCCTGTCATCCCAGTACATTACTGTTTAGTCAAAGTCAAGGGAGTAGAATAAAAATAAGATTGAGGGGGATTATTTGTGTGAAATACTTTGAACATGAAACCGTTGATTCAGTACAATTTTTTTGAAGAACGTATAAAGGTGTCAGGACCACCATGTGCTACTGAATATTACATCTGTCACCACTTTGAGTGCATTCACGTCCACTCCGCTCAAGCTCATTTTGCTAAGAAAAATATAGCAATTTCTGCTTACACTTCCTTCCACCAGAGGTGAAAGTGTCAATAATCCTTATAATCGCAACATGTATATATGGATGAGGATAGACCTATGAAACATACCATAGAACCATGCCGTTGGAGTCAGTTACATACAGCAAAGCTCGTCATGCAATTTGAAGTAACGCTTACCATCTTTGGAAGACGATATTCCTATCTGCTAATGAAGGTTATCACGAAAAATTTCGTCTACCTTGTTTAATTTTTACTATAAAAATTTATGACAACATAGTTTTAGGTATATTTTTTCTATTTTCCCAAAATACTTAATATCAAAATAATACTTGAATGAAGTGCTGAAAGTTACTTACGCTGTTTTGTGAGTGAAAAGTATTTATTTAGTTACAGTGTTGTTCGACGGTTTGTCACAAACATTTTTTTTTGTATTGTTAAGGTGCACACCTTGTGAGGATTTCAAAAAATGTGCCCATGGGCTTATGTACAATCGCTGCCATTATATTGCCTGGTGCTACATCAGTGATTGCCAAACTGTGGGGCGTGTCGGTTTGGATTAGGGGACGTGAGCACAACTCAAATGTTGACGCGATATGAGATATTTCTTGTTATACCTAATAGGGTCAAACCCGTCAAATTGACGGTCAAGGCTTATCATCCCAAAAAATCCATAAATCCGTGGGTTTGAATTTGCTTTTTTTGTTAGAGTGCCTATGTAAAAGGAAACAATCGTTTATAGAGGTTTTATACTTGAACTTTTTGTGATAATGTGCGCTTTTGGAGCGCTCGCATGCACAAGCCTAGACTATGGCCTTGAGTCATTTTCATGGTTTGTGTCGTGCTTGTTTGCCCAGTTATTATTTCTTGTGATGCTATAAACTCTAAAACAACATTAGTTTTGGTTGTCCAGCATCAGTATCAGTATCAGTACTGATACTTTCCCAAAAATTTGTGCACGTCAGGAACTAAGAGGCGCAACAGGTGTTTCTTGAAGCTTTGAAGACAACACGGATACGGACATCGGAAAACATGAGGTCATTTATGCTGAAAATATTAGGAGCTACTGAGTAAATAAACTAAAGTAAAATACTAAGATTTCTAAACTACATTGAGAACTACAAGACCAGAGATCCCTGCAAAGCAGTAAGACAAGCAAACACACCAAACTATCGCCAAGATAAGTCCTGTCATATGTATAATGCTCGTAGTTCTGATTTTTAGCTGTGGAAAGTATCATATCCTTCCATGGTATGGGTAGAGTTTCAATAAAGATCCGCTAGATAACCACAAATGGTGCATATATCAGTCCTACCAAACGAGTGGAATACATTTAGGTCGACATTCTTCCGAGCAACTCTTGCGAAGCGATCCTTATTTAGCTATCCGGAGTTCTTTTCCTCTTCATGGTTGAAATACAGTTGCGTACAAGCAAAATAGTTTGTTCTTATCGTTGAGCTGCGATCACTTTATGATCATTGAGCGTGTCTCTCGGAGCCAACACGGACCCTTACCTTTCTTATTTCAAGTCATACAGTGGTCTGGGAAGTAAATGTCACTAACTCAGCTATAAAATAGTATGTGTTATCAAAAACAGAATATTTTTGGGTTTGAGGAGGGATTGGGTACGCTCTTAGGTACTGGGCAGTTTGTTTCTATTTCCAAGCACCTATACCTTATAAAACTGGCTACAGCTAAAGCAACAAGAAAAAGGATCGCCGGAGGATATGAGGAGTGTAAATATGCACTTCAGGATGACTCAAAAAGCATTCAAATTTTACTTTTTTGCCATTTACAAAAGACTTTTTGAGGAAAATATGCCCTCGGTCATCACCTTAAAAAATAAATATTTTTGAATGTTTCACAAAAAAAAAAATTTTCAGAAATACATTAATTTCCAATTAATAATAAGATATTGTCTTATTTCTTCGTTTACTTGAGCATTTTATATTTATGGGAGAACCAATTCAGCTAAAAACACCTTGCCGTCAAATTGACGGCTGTGACCCTTTTAGGTATACAAAATTCCTGACCCTTCTAGTGTTAATAGGCTTGTTCATATTGACGTCTAGGCTCGCGGTAAAATAACAAGATTCCGCTCAAAACGGAATCTTTTTATTTGTTAGTATACTTGCGGATTGTGGTAGCTACAGTAAGTACATAATAGCAATTTTATAACTCGACATATCGCTGACCAAAAAAAAAAGGCTTTTTGTGTGGATTTTTTTTCTGTCAAAATGCAGATTTTCAGCCAACAAAATGACAAAACATGTCTTAGTTCATTCCTATTTATCGTTTATGGCAAAAGTTCTCGCGGGGGGCGCCATACTATGCAGACTTCATAAGGAAGGTATGAACTGTAAAAAATTCCGACCACTGCGCTAAATGATCCCCTACATTTTAGTACCCAAACATAATTTATTTGAGTCTTTTTCCGGCCAATTTACCTTTCCATACTGTAATATTTTGTAAAAGTAAAAAAAGGCCGTGGGAAATTTTCCCATTTCCTTCTTGTTTCATCTTAGAGAATTCCACAATGAAGAAAAATGAATCACCACAACATTATTCTAGCACACTAATGTCTTCTACTGCAGAAGTATACATACATCATAGGCCATGAAAATCTTACCAAATAAATTATAATTCATATACGTTTGTATGTACAAATACTCATCACGTTGACTGGAATTGAATGTTCCAAAGTCTACCACAAAAAAAAGACTGTTTGCCTTCTTTTTTTCTTTTTCCATACTCACCAAAACATAACAATAATAAAAACGCCAAAAATTAAATTTCAGTGAAAGTGGCGAAGCATTCAGCTGGAAGTGAACTTTTTTCACCCAACAGATTTTCGGTGTGTAGTACCACCATACCAAATTATTGTTGGTTTTACTTTGCCGTATTATATACCAAAAAGCCGGCTTTATGGTGCGGCAACGATGACCACTCCATCATCGTCATCGACCAGCAAAGGCAAACCAGCAACATTCTTTTGCACTCCCTTCCACTTCTTCTTCTTACCATTTCACTTTGAGGTTTGAGTTTTGACCAGTTTCGCTCCCACAGCAGCGCCACCACACAAGAGATCGACAACTCTTCACTCATGGTATGTTTTCATCAAGCCAAAATCTATCTTACATCATATCATTATTGGTGGATTCTTTTTTCTTTGGTAATGTTTTGTTGTGGTTGTGTATGTATTTCTTTAGACTTTTGGAAGTAAGTATGTATTGTAGAAGCTCTAAATTTTCACTTTCTACGGATATTATCTTCTGTGAGCGAAGAAAGAAAAAAAAATATTTCGGTAGATTTTACTTTCATTTTACCGAAATTTTTGTTCGTTTATGGTATACGAGTGTAAGTCCGGTTTTGTTGGTAGAGTAATGCAATTAAGTAAAATGCGAGTATATTTACTTATGTGGTTTTTAGTAGGCGCACATTCGTATATTTGCGAAATTCTGGTATGCACCTATACTCACCAGCACCACACCGCAGAGTGTTGCTGAATTTCGCCACACATTTTTGGGAAATTTTCCAGAGTAGTGATGGAATTATGACAATTCTCCCTCCGGTAGGTATAGTCACGGACCTTTTAATTCACTTTCTTCACTTAAAATATTCATACAACATCCATTTAATGGTATTTTAATTGGGAGTTTGTTTCTTTATTATTGCTTTGGTTATACTCGTAGTCACGGATTGGAAAAGCTGCGCAGAAATGAATTTCTATAAATTGGTTGACACTGGTTATCGTATTGTTAAATTAATACCAGATCAGCTTTTTTTAGTACTAGTTATGTTTAAAAAAATTAATAATGCACAAATGAATGCATCTTACAGCATAAGTAAGAACTAAGCCAGGGCGAATAAAACCATAGTGTAATAATAAGTAGTCGTGCGGTGAGAAAATTCAGGCTACTTAAAGAACGATACAATTCTTCTTTACAACCAAGTTTCTTAATTATCGAAAATTAAAAGAAAATTCCCAGGAAAAAATCATCCTGTCCTGAATTCTAAAATAAATCCAGTAAAGAGAACTTCGTGTTAGGTACCATTTATAGTTTCCGCACTATTGTAGTTCCTTTTGGGTCTCTTGGGGTTTGTTACAATTTAATATTATTTGTGTTATGATTTGATTTATTTAATTTTATAATTTAATTCATTAAATATCCATTTCCTTAAAATAACCTCATACTTCGTCAGGCTTCTTTTCTCGCGCATGATTCTAGGTCAATTTTTCGATATTATTCTAGTCAACCTATATTTAACCTAATTTCTTTCGCAGAATAGTTTTTTTTAAAGGTCGTCTGTTAAATAACACTAAACACCATACTATTATTAGCAAACAAAACTATGCCAATATGTTTAACGTTTGTTTATGCAATAGTGTACTGCTACTATAATCACGTACGCGGCATCGCTTGCTAAAATGACTCGCAAAAACAAAAGCCACGATAAATAAGAAAAAAATGCAAAACTTTCGCTCATGCCGGTATATGCTAAAAATTATGCAATAATTTTTTCCATTTCTGAATCAACGACGACGCGCTGTGCTACAACTTTATGGCAAATGCACATTTTTCCGTATACGAGTATTTTATTACTTTTCTTATGTGCTTCACTTACACACTTTTCTTTCTTCCTGATGAAAATGCACATTGCGGATGGATAAACGCTGCGACCAGAGGAACGGTCGACGCGGTATCATACAAACATAAATCTGATCTGTTTCAGTATGCTACACATGCAGATAGCGTGCACCTAATTAATCTGATTCTTTCATTTGGAAGATCTCAATATGAGCGCGAATTATGTAATTTTTATAGGAAATGGATATGGTAATAATAAATTATTGTATATGAGATGGTTTTCACTCTTATAACCCAGTGAACAGATATTTTATTACAATCCGGGGCAATAGGATATTTTTATGATTATACTTGATGAGGATAGTGTATGTCTGGGTCACATTTCAGGAAGATAGATGAGAAATTATGAAAGATTTTTCATATGGGGAAGCAGAAAGGTACGACTAAGGAGGAAGTGTTGATATGCTTCAATTGAACAGCCTATTTCTCCAATATGGGGTTGATGAGAAATATACTTTCTTCCTTTATAAGATACAGCACAATTTCTTCAGTTTTCGCTAGGACCAAATAATCATAAAAAGGACACACATTTATCTGTAACCGAAGGTGTATGTGTGACATCAGATAAAAGAAGGCGTCAAATAAATTACACATATCCGGTGTTAATTATTTTCACAACTTTTTATAATGTATACATATGGACAATAAAGATAATACAGCTCATTTTGCTAAGAAAAATACCATGCGCAAAGTTCCCAAAATTAACAAAAAAGAACGGATGCTTGGCATTAACCGGGATAGGCATATGCTAATGCCCTGCCTAAAGTAAGTAATTGGAATAGAGATGGAACTCCATATAACATTAAAATCTACTGAAAAACATTTTACCATTGAGTGTGTGCTGTAAGTAACGTGTATATACACGAAGATATCTTCCTGTATGTACACGCGTTACTTACAGCACACACTCAAAGGTAAAATGGTTTTCAGTCGATTTTAAGTTCCATCTCTATTCCAATTACTTACTTTATGCTAATGCTATCAGTGGCGTATCTTACGATGTTCCATATGTTGGCTGTTGGGTCGAACACTAATCGCTGAATTTTTGTCGAAAGCCTTTATATCGCTGCAATAAGAACGATTGAAAGATAAAGAAGCACTCGTATTTTTTTTTAGCTATAACCCACTAAAGTAAGTAAAGTGAGTTCCCGAAAATGAAAACTTCCTGCTTCCGAATTATTGTTATTTCGGATCTTGTATTCTCACTAAAATTTTTGGCTGAAGAGTTGATTGAACTTTGTTTTTTATTTAGAAAATGGCATAGACCCAAGCATAATCGCATTCCTTCCTTGCCTCGTTCTTTCTACCGCTTCATGGCTTCGCGTTGCCCGACCTGCGGTGTAGGTACATCGCCCGTTTTGGAGGTAATATCTCAGCATATTTCTACAGGCAGCTCTATCTTGGATCGTGTCATCGCCAAGACTAATGCGTTGTTGTTGCTTTTTCACTTGACATTTCCAGGTGTTCTTTGGTCTGCCTCTGGCCTTGGGTCCATCAAGTGGAACTTCCATTGATATCGCTTTCTTAATATTTGTGGTATTCGGCTCAACATCTTGAAAAGCTGCTCGAGGAAATTCTTCATTTAGGTCATAAAAATGCTCTCGCATCCTGCTACAAATTGCCGTATCGTCAATCAGCAGCATTCCTTGCGGGTCCTCCACGTACTTTGGCGCGTACTTCCCGTGCGTTCCTTCTCCTTTGCGACCCTAAATATCCTGGCGTCGTGCTTAGGTCTCTCGCGCAAAGACGGTCCTTCGCTCGCAGTCTGAGTTTCTAATTCTTGGTAGAATTTCTCAGCTCCCTTCGCCTTTGCTTGAGCTACTAAGCGCTTTACGTTCTTCCGGCATTGCATATAATTTTCGCGAGATTGAATCCGTTCGGCTTCACTGCTTGACTCACATTTCGTCCATGTCTTAAATGCATTCGATTTGGCTTGCACTGCTTCCTTAGTTTCGGTGTTCCACCACCATGATTCTTTCTTCGTGTGGAGTGGACATTTCATAATCGCATAATCAAAAGAAATGTAAGGCTAGCATTTTGCCTTGTCTACCTTGGTGTTATAGAAAATCATTTTTCGACGTATGGATTTAATGAAAAAAATATATTCACAATAAAAAAAAATAAAAATAATTTCGCAAAAATGGTTGCCATCTTTATAAAATGAACAGAAGGAATGAATTTACTCATTAATAGCCGATGCATACTACAAACAAATCCTGGACTTGATTTAAATTTATTCAGTCAATGCATTGGATACTATAGGGTATTCCAATAAGGACGGATATATGTTGAAATGGAATAAAACAAGGCAAGACCCATATACATATGCCATTATGTATGGAATATAACATCATTCAAATATCCGCCGCGGCTTGTCGCGATGGCACGTATCCGAGTGGTCCAATTTTCAATGACTCTGCCGCATAGATCCTGCTGAATTTGAGCGACGGGTTTGTTGATATTGACTTTAACGGCATCGGTCGATTGTCGCTTATTGGTATAGCTCTCCGACCAAACCCCACAGAAAAACGTCTAGCGGGATCAAATCGCACGATCTTGGTGCCCAATTGACGCAAAAAAGCGTAAAACTCGCAAAATTTGCACTAAAGAACACTCATTTTGATAATAAAGTTTTATAATTTGAACGCGCTGCTCAACCGTGTAACTTGACATGGTGATTTGGCATGAGTGACTGAATAGTAAACAACAGATTAGACCGACGCCATCAACAAAAACAGGTCGCTACAGGCTGCTTACTACTCGCACAAACTGGAAACCCCTATAAATCGACTCGTATGTCACTAAATTAATATTGCATCGTAGAATGTACTTGCATTTTTCAAATTTCAGTGCCATATTGTAAAATTGGTAATCCTATTTGTTTAAGTAAATCCTGTCGGAAGTGGGAATCCCTTATAACAGAAGAAACTAACATTACTAAATTTACTATAATAAAGTAAAATGAAATCCACTCAACAGGAAAAAATTCACCTACTTTTTCGAATAAGTAAATTGAGTTTCATACGTGTTGGACGATTCCATATCGCGATTTCAACCAAAACCCTAAACCAAATCTACGAAACCGTGGTAAAGTCTGGTGAACTCCGCCCGAATGTATGCAATACACATCGTTGAATATAGGTAGCACGTTTACAGTAGAAGCCGCCTTGCCCACAATCATCTCGTTTATACGTCCTGTCCACGTCATCAATCTGTAAGTGTGAGTTTTTAACTTTTTACGAACACTACATCATCTGCATCAAAGATTTGTAGATTTTTATAAGTTCGATTGTACTTTTTGTTTTAGTCATGCAACAAATGGTTAGAGTGAAAATTTAAACGGTACTACTGGAGTTTCAAATTGCGTGATAAAATTAGGGCGATAGTGTGAACATAATTCGAGATTTCATAATAAACCAATGAATCTAGTTGTCATATGTAAATTGAGTTTTACCACCGTTTACTCATTTGAATCGTTTTATTAACACTAGTGAATTTGGCATTGAATAGATATTAAATTTTTTAAAGCAACTCTGAATTTACCCCAACAACCGAAGAAAAAAATGCACCACGGCCAAATCATCACCAGTTTAACCCGGGACGATGAAAGGATGACATCGGTGTGCTAATAGCGCCAGCTGGCTGGAACTAACTCTATTTACCTTTTCCAATTCTTCGAAGACTTAACTTCTGCAGCTTATCCTTCATGTGGTTTCTATTTTCTTTGTATATGATTAGAAAGAACATCCCACTCCCATTAGCCCGACTTAAAGCTACAGCGCACGTACAAGCCGACGCTCTGCTTGCATATTCACTCTTAATTAATAAGAAGACCTAAGGCCATGTCGGAAATAACGGTATTTTCTTCAAACTTGGTGACTATATTTTCAGTAGCCTGATTGTTCTTTTAATAACACAAAGTCTCAACCCCGAGACTCCGGGTTTCCGATTTTCTTTCGAGAAATCTTAAAAATACTATACAAACGTGAAAGTCATTAGGATAGTTGCAGATAAAAAAAAAAACACCAAATGAAGGTATTAAAAGATAATTTTATTCCGGAAAATGTGGCTAGTAATGAGTAGATCTTTCTTTACATGATTTGAGCACCAAAAGTCAATCTGGTGTATAATAGTTTAGGTTAAAACGGTAATTTAAGTAAATATCATCCCAAGCTCCCATAATCGCTCCCAGAAGATCTTCAGTGTTGTTAAATCTGTCGTCTAACTGTATATATCTTCTTTTTCATCTATCTCCAAACATTTTTGGAAATATTTAAATCTAGGTAAAATGCAGGTAACTTCATAATGTTTATGGATCGGTCTCGTAAGCAATCTTCAATCAGCCTTGCTTCGAGAATGGGATCATTGTCTTGTTGAAATCTTCTAGGATTTGCATGGGAAATGTCGGTATGTAATGTTAAGCATTTCATTAGGAGGAATAAGCCCCTGAATTCCCTTATTGGCTTATCCTCGCTTCATATTTGGCACCTATGTCATTATACCTATTTGGGGGGAAAACCATAATTTTAATGGGAAATCTAGTTTCATTTGGAGGGAAGCCCCGTAATTTAGATATCGCGGCTTACGCCAATAATTATGTTTGCCTCCATCTGGTCAGATTTTAGATGGGGATGGCATGACAACGATGAGAAAATCGACACATTGTTTTCGAAGAAAGTGATTACAATAGCATTAAATTTAATGCTTTCCCAATGAGCTTTGAAAACCAAGCCGTAGAAACATATTTTCTATGTGGACTTACGCTTTACCATCAGCCGTATATTTGCCAACAACTTTCATGAAAACTTAGGAGATGTGTTGAATGAAAGAACTGAACTGAAGCTAGGCTGGTGATTGGTAGACGTATTTAAATTTGATTTAAAGCAGCTGACTCAAAATACTACCTGAGTCAATATGCTATAAAAAATAAATAACAGGCGCGACAGTCCGACATTTGACTAAGGCCGCAGATGTGCTGGTGACATCCAATTTCCAAGATCTTAACTGCTTTTTGTTGAGGTGTTGAGATCAACAGCACGCTCAGCACCACTACACCAGCCAGACTACGATATGCAATACTGTGACAAATAAAATAGTCGATCTATTCGAAAGTTCTTAAAACTGTTGAAAGTTATTTAATTAGATCTGTCTTATCCGCTTGCAACCATCATAAATTATTTTCTTAAAGGCTCATCGAATCGTCAAAAAATATTATGGAAGTGAGTATGAAAGTTACTCATTCAAATTAAAGTAAGTTAAAGTTTCTTACATTCAAATTAGAAAAAAGTTTCATCGCATTATTATTATTCCACGAATAAATACATAAATAAAAATCATGCCGAAGTAACCTCGTGACAAGTTTTATTAGGTTTGAGCTTCACATTTCTAATACTAATAGTATGGTAAAATTTAAAAAAAAGGAAAGAGAAAATTTCACAACTCCCTTCTAAATTCTCTATTTTTCTTCTAATAAATCTAAGAGTTGACAGGTTGTCCATTTGCCTCGTTGATATTAAAAAAATCGTTCACTTAGTCATCAAGTGACTTAAAGATGGATTCTTGTCTCTCCGTCAGATTACAAATACTGAATCCCCAAAGCCTAGCAATTAGCTGAATTATACCATAAATCTCTATAAAATCTGAATAGAAAATAATCTTTTAAACATTCTTTTGTCTGTATCTTAAATAATTTTTTCGCATATTTATAAAAAAAAACTAAAAGCGAAAGTCGAAATGTTTTATCATTCAATAAATCAATTGCTGATTGAATATCCACAAAATTGTTAATTTGTTGATTTGAAAATGATGCGCAGACTTTCTTCGGTAATATTGATTGCTTATTAAAAATTCAAATAGAAAAACGACATATTGATTTGCATATATTCCAGTATATGCAACTTGTCAAATTTGAAAAAAAAAACGATAGTCAGGTCGATGAACTTATAATATGTGTTTTCTATGATTTGATGGCGGCGGTAACTTTCTTGGATTTACATACATTTAGGAATCGTTTTGTATTGGAGGCAATAAATAATATTAAATATGTGAATTTATATAAAAACACAAATATGTATTAAGAAATACGTAACATTATTACCTATAATAATGTATTTTTATTGAATAATAATAATGTTGTCCAATATTCAAGTTAGTTGAGAATCGAACCACCTTAAAATTAGTTTTTCAATTATGTACATACTTACATTTGATAGTCAATTTGTTTTTCTTTGGGTGGATTTTGATATAGGTTGACTCGGTACCAGACTCATTTCGTACGGGTATTTCCTAAAATCTTGCCATACATTTCAGTAGATACACTGTAAAAACAAGGTTGAATTTTACATCGAAAACTCGTTGAATTTTACACATTTTTTCTCGCAAAATTACAGTAAACGTTTATTTTTCAACAAAATTTCTAGTATGCCCACAAAATAGTGTAATATTACACAGATTTTTCAATATTACTCTATCTCAGTGTAATTTTACACCACATTTGGTGTGAAGATGTGTCATTACTTTATTCTTGTGTAACTTCACATTTTCAGTGTATATTTACCAATTTTGGTGTAAAAAATACACCTACATTTGTGTAAAACTGACTTTTGTGCATTTTTGCATTTTCCTGTATCTCACAACACAAGTGACTTGTTCTGTGTGCAGTAGTCTGTTCCGTCCGAAGTGCGTTCGTGTGAGCATCATATTATTGTTGTGTTGTAGCGCTTTTTTGCTCTTGAACCGAAGGGGGTGTGGCAGCTCTTGGCCGTTGCAGTAACGGGTAGCTCCAGGACGATTTACACCGAAGAACGGGCTGCCTTAAATATTATTATAAACCCGGATGTAAATTTACATATTTGCCGGTGTAAATTTACATTTTTTTCGTACAAATTTGCTTATTTCTGATTTAAATTTACTTAATTTTAAGAGTTAGTTTACTTATTTATGTGTGCAAATTTACACCAATTTTGTAGTAAATATTTACACCGTAAAGCGTAAAATTACTCTAGTTCTATTATTGAAGTAACATTTTTTAGAGTGTATCTTATCATGGTTTAATGTCCAAATCAAATTGAAGACATTTTCTCCGAATTAACTTTCCCAAAAATTCACTCACTCTATATGTACGTATGTTTGTTTGAATTGCCACTAATGAGCGACCATCATGGTACTCTAATAAATCAATTGAATTCGATCTGATTTTTTCCACCATTCTCCCGTTCGGCGGTCGGCGGTCGGCGTGAGCTCAACCTTTAGCCCATTTGGTTACATTTATCATTATCATTACCATCATCAAGTAAATGCATTTCGTTCTGCATTTTCACGGAATAAACACACTCCTAACTAAGGCATGCTTGCTTATTCCTTAACAGTGCATTTATGCTGTATTAGCCACACCAAGCCATATCCGTGAATATTTCCAAAATACTTTTACATACAACACAGGCCAACACCGCGCGTGTTCGAGACAAAATACATACATACATACATATATCTCTGAAATTTCAGCGTATATAGCATTCTGCATTTTTTATTGTCACTATATGGAAAAACTTTCCATTTTGCAATGACTTTTCCTGAACGACCTTTGCTTAGCCTTAGCCCGAAAGGTACATTCGTACGTATCTAGATATTTTTATGGTACTTATCGACAGTGTTATGCATATCACTGAATATCTGTGGCATTATACAGACTTTGCAGAGACACCAGACAGTCTCGCGACCTGTTCAGCTTCGCGGTATGGTATACCTTACATATCCATATTAGTGCAGTCAAAATATCCCATTTCAGGCCTCCAAATAGAAAAAAATAGAGTAAGGCTAAATTTTGTGGTTTTTGAATCAGTGGGCTCCTAGGAATCTAAAACTCATTTTGCTAAAAAAAAAATTGATCGGAAAGGTCCCAAAAAGGACAAAAAAGGATACTTTTTAATCCTTGACCGGAGGTCAGCATGTGGGGTATCAAATCAAAGGGGACGTCGAGTACATTACATATCCGGTGTTTGTTTCCTGTTTCAAGGACCCTCAACGGAATAAATCGAGATTAAATGTAAAATTATTGTGTTTTCCGTGTATCTTTCCAAAGCCATAACTACGAGAATAATTCAAGTTGTCACTACGTTTCTCACTTTCCCGAATCTATAATAGGTTAAGATTCTACCGTTGAATTTGCTAAGAAAAAAATTATCGGAAAGCTCTGAAAAAGGACATTAAAGGACACTAATTACAAACCTTAATCGAACGTGAGCATGCGGGGTGTCATATCAAAGAGGACGTCGAGTGCATTGCATATCCGGTGTTTGTTTCCTGTTTCAAGGACACTAAATGGGAAAATTCGGGCTTAAACGAAAAACTACGGCTTTGGAAAGATACATATACGAGAAACACGAAAATTTTCCATTGGATCCCAATTTTGTCATGTGAGGGTCCTTGAAACAAGTAATAAACGCCGGATATGGAATGTACTCGACGCTCTCTTTGATATGACACCCCGCATGCCCACGTTCGATCAAGGTTTGTAATTAGTGTCTTTTATGTCCTTTTTGAGAGCTTTCCGATAATTTTTTTTCTTAGCAAATTTAATGGTAGAATGTCTAGCTATTATATATTCGGAAAAGTGAGAAACGTAGTGACAATTTGAATTACTCTCTTAATTATGGCTTTGGAAAGATACACGGGAAACACAATAATTCTTCATTTAATCTCGATTTATTCCGTTGAGGGTCCTTGAAACATGGAACAAACACCGGATATGTAATTTACTTGACGTCCCCTTTGATTTGATACCCCACATGCCTACCTCCGGGCAATGATTAAAGAGTATCCTTTTTTGTCCTTTTTGGGACCTTTCCGATCAATTTTTTTTTTAGCAAAATGAGTTTTAGATTCCTGGGAGCCCACTGATTTAAAAATCACAAGTATTAGCCTTACTCTATTTTTTTCTATTTGAAATGCTAATATGACTGCACTATATGCGATTGCCATGGATTTAATTTGTATGAAATGCCGGCATGGACCGCTCTTAATGAGTGCATTCAGCGAGCACATATTGGAAAGAGCTACTGGAAAGTGTTCTCTCCCCGCGTCCCACTCACCCGCTAATCGGTCCCATGCGATGTATCGAAAATTTCCCCTATTTAGCGTTGAATTGGAATGCTACATTTAGATGTGTAGCTGCTACTTGGACTGCTCGATCAACTGTCACGCACAGCTGCTCGACCATCAACACTGGAAATTGTTTATTCACAGTTCAGCAGAAAAATGTCATTTCGGGGCCAGGTTTTAGTGAACGTTATAATATTGTGCGATGAGAGTATGTATTTTGAAAGAAAAGTTGCAGTTTAAGGTTTTTTGAATTTTTGATTGCCGCAATGTCTGCGGATGTATCAGCTGGTTAGAGAGAACTGACGTTTCATGTAGCAAGTCCATTCAGCGAACACAAACTTAGCAGTTTTCCAATTTCTTGTGGTGGGGATATGTAGCACATCACAATATGTGCTCGCTGAATGCACTCAATGTAATTTGTTTGCAATTGAATAAAAAAAGACCGTTTTGTTATAGGTCACTGGATAAAATTCGATAAAATGCGAATAAGAAATTTCGGAAAGCCCTTATGATGGAAAGTGCGGATGCATTTTTCGTTTATAATGTTTTTTTTTCTTTAGAGTGGGTGAAATTTACGAGTCGGTGATTGCTTTTAATTTTGATGGATTGCATTGGTTCGTTGAGGGATTTGCATAAAAATGCCCAGTTTTTCAAATACATAATTATACGGACGTACAATAATAATAATAAAATTTTTAAATATGTATGTGCAAACATGTTTTCTAAATTAAGTAAATTTACATCCCTTTGAATATTCTTCAAAACAGAATACAGTCGACCCTCAATATATTGAAGTTCCAAAGGAACGAACAAACAATTCAAGACTTGAATTGTTTGTTCGTTCCCCTGGAATTTTATTACATACATATATTGTTATATCGAACATTTTTCTTCGATTCGGTTTATCGAAGTCAGAATATACCCTGATGTTGAAAAATTGTTTCTTTTATGAAAAAAAAACACGTTTAACCAAAAAGGAGCTACTGTACGAGTATAATTTTTATCGGAATTTCTAAACACACACCAAAGTATTTCAAGATATCACAAAATCGAATAATAGACGCTGATGGGTGGTCTTACCAAAGTTTGAATATGTTTTTTTTATGATTTCCATCATAAGTACATACTGTACCGCGGAAGAAAACCGAAATTTTATTTCCATCATGGGTGTCCAAATAGCGGCTGGCAGGACACATACCCATGCGGTCCCTAACACTTATGAACAAAAAAATTTTATGGAAATCTCGATTTATTCTTTCTGTTCGACATTCTTTCAAATTTAGAAGAAAATCCCCTTTATTTAGTGATTTTCCTACTCTAAAGGGGAATTTCAGGGAGAATAATTTTGGAATAATATTTTCGAATTTTTGTACGGAATTTATTTGTACACCGTATGGCAATGTTTGCCCACAACCACATAAAAATTATTAAATAAGTTTTATATTAGAATTTACATTTTCATCTAAATTGTATTTTGAAACACTTACATTTCTCCAAGATATCCGAGATTGAACGAAATTTCATTCGCGTTAAGGTAAGTCAAACATCAGATGTTACGGAAAGGGGACAATTTTAATCCAATTGCTTTTTTTACTAACAACAAACGCTACTGAAGTGGAAAAGAAAAAGGGAAGTTCATTGTCAAAACGACAGACCGCTTCATTCTGGCAGGACATTTCCCTAAAGTTCGTTTCATAAGCAATTTATTGCTCATCCCAAATCTAAAATGCTCAATAGTAAAATCAAACGAGTTCTAATCGTGCGAATAGCACGATGAGTGTATACCCTATACCCATGTACAGACCTAGGAGGCACTCAAAACCCAAAAATTCAATTTCATATTTTTTGTAGGGGAGGGAGGGGTAGATGGTTCGGACCTGGCACATATTTAATATTATATGAAGGCATCCAACAGCTACCGTCTGATACTTATTAGAAGTTTTTCGCGACACTCTAGCAAAATATATGGCTGAATATAACTTCGTAGGGGAAGTAGGGGTAGGGGTAGTCGGACGTTCTCCACTTACCACCAACTTCAAGCATATATCACAATTAGGCATTCATGAAAATTTCAGGTCACTAGCGATATTCTGTTGAAAGATATGGGCGAATTAAACTATCACGGAGGGGTCATTTGTATGGGAGGTAGGGGAACCCTTGGTCCGATTTGGCCCATTTTCAATACCATCCAAGCTTTTATCAAAGCAATCATCTGACCTAAATTTCAAAACGCTAGCTTCATTATTTCGGGAGTTATCGTGCGAACTGACAGACACACGGACGGACAGACAGACAGACGGACATGGCTTATTCGAATCAGGGACCGACCCTGATCATTTATATATATACTTTGCCATACCTCCGGTGGCTCCTTTGAGGTGTTACATAAATCGTCGTAACAAAAACAATATACCCTATACCAACGGTTCTTAACCGGTGGTCCGCGGACCACTGGTGGTCCCTGAGGCGACCCTAGGTGGTCCGCGAAGCCTTTCATGTGGTTCCCTCATAATCCGATACGACAATTCTCGAAATTCACGGAGCTCAATCTTAACTTTCTAATAGAAATTTGAAGGTTGGAAGCGGATTGGATTCCGTTTTGACTGAGCAGGATATACTGTTTTCATTGAGATTTTGACCGTTGTACACTGTGTACGATATTTAGTGTATTGTATTGGTCACAAAAAGAAATGTGAGTGTAGCTTATTACGATGAAATGAAAAATCGTCAAAATTTGTTTTAAATGCTTCTTTTTTAGGTGACGAACGCAAAATGATTGCGATGTGCAATCATCGACGACGACCGAGAGCTTGATATGAATGTTCACTTTATGTGGAGTAGTTACGTGTCTTTATAGACTTGAGGGTTGTCATAATTGTAGGTAAACAGTTCAGGTATTTAAGGTCATGAATATTCTTTTCCGGCCAGACCATAATGGTAATTTAAATTACTGAATTAAGATAATTAAGCTATTATTGATCTTCGGTAGTACTTAGGGTTCCGACAGTTTTCTCTTGGTAAAACATGAACCAGCAATGCCATATTTATAGGAGTTTATGTAAACATTGTTGTTCTCCCAGTAAGAACTGTAAAGAAGGGCTTTATAATCTGATGAACAAAACTGGATTTCAATATTATGATGGATGAAACAAACCGAAATATTGGGCAACACCCTTTACGAAAATTAATAAGGGGTTTGAAATTCGTTCAGACTTAGTAAAATCACACCCAGAGTCCTTTGCAAGACAGCATCTGTCAACTGTCAGTCAACTTTTTCTGGATGATGGTCTTAAAAGCAGAAATATCCGTTAGGCGTTATTTCCACATTTTTCTAATCGAAAACCTCTACTGACAAGACAACAATAAGTTGTGTTTCAAAGGTAGTTCGGTACAATATTTCATGATTTGAATCGTTCTTATCACAATTGCAATTTGGTGGTCCGCAACAACTAACGAGTTTGATCAAGTGGTCCTTCATGTGCAAAAGGTTAAGAACCACTGCCCTATACCATCTTATGGGTATAGGGTATAAAGAAGGATTCGCAACCGAGCGGTTGACACCATTCCCACCTATATGATTCAATTGTCATTCTGGAACATCCAGATCTTCCGCCCATCAAATATCTCACAAAGGCTTTCAACTTGTCAATATCCACGCTTGACATCACTCAATTTTGAAAAAAAAAACCGGTAAAAACGCAAAACTCGGAAAAACCTACCCTTCAATCACAATACTACTATCAGCCGTTGCAAAGACGCTCGAGGCACTTATCCACCCCACCCGTGTATCACAGCTGAACTAGCTTCTCACCAGCATGGCTTCAGGAAGATGCATAGTACCACAACATCTCTGGATCTGAACACCCACTTCACATTGGTTTGAACCAGAAACCCCCTGTGACAGAACCGTTCTAGCGGCTTTTGACCTATAGCAAGCCCTCGACACGATCAGTTATTCTGCGCTGTTGACCCATCTTCTTAATATGCATATTCCGGCACAAGAGGTCAGACGGATTGCTAATTTATCTAGCTGGGAGGCAATCCTATACAAAGTTGTTCAAAGCATACAAAAATTAAGCAGAGTTCCACAAGATAGCGTACTCTCTCCTACATTGTTTAACATCTACCTGGCCAGCCTTCCACTGCCTCCCGAAGGTATCGAACTAATTTCGTATGCGAATGATTGCATCGAACCAACTACGGGGAATTATTTAAAAGGTGTGTGTGCCCGACTGAATGACTACATAGAAAAACTGGTGGAGAGTTCAATATCCGCAACCTACTCATTTTGCCGTCTAAATGTACTGCAACACTTCAACTTCCACCACCTGGGCGCAGGAGTTTTCGGAGGAGCTTACAATCCGAACTGGTAAGCATAATGATGACGTTGTTCCTACTGTTACTAATCCTAAGATTCTTGCGGTGTACTTAGACAGCATGATGAAGTCGAACCGTCATGACGTATTCGACGAAATGCACAGTAGTTTTAAACTTTCTAAAGGCACTAGCCTGCAGTTCCTGGGGCATGGACAAAGAAACCTTGCTGGTTATTTACAAAGCTATAGGTTGAGCAATCCCTGGATATGCAGCACCGGTGTGGTCACAAACCGTTTGTGAAGCAAACTGGAATAAGATTCAGGCATGCCAGAATGCTGCTCTACGTATAGCTACAGGTTGCCCCCTGATGTTGTGCCAGGATCATCCTTATCAGGAAACCAGCATGTTACCAGTGCGTGATCATAATCTTCTCCTGTCTCTTCAGTATCTGCTCGGTTGTTATCGAGAGGATCACCCAAATCATCACCTCATGTACAATACTCCCCCTTCACGAAATGTCAGGAGTGGACTCAGAGATCTCTAGAGATATATCCAGAGATACAAACGGGTATAGGTATTCACACAACCGTTGTGAATCGGTCAATAAGGGAGATTCGCTAGGAATAGTTCTCTCACCACCCATATCGCCTGAAGAGACTAGGCTCCCGATAGCCACAAGAGCGACACTAGCCAAGTTTAAGTCAGGCCAGTGTTCGCGCCTCAATTTCTGCCTATCTGGAATATACCCGGACATCCAGAACATTTGCCTGAGCAGCGGTCGTGCGCCTCATGATGTGGTCCACTTGTTTCAAAGCCCCGCTTCACCCACTAACCTCTATTGCAGCTGCTACGATCTTGTCGCTTGAGACAATAGATGGGACAGACATGCACAGCCGTCAACTCAAAATATTATGTCATAATTAAGCATTGGTAAAAATTTGAGGTCGCTAGCCTTATCCTGTCAAAAATTATGGACAAACTGAAACTATCATGGAGGGGTCATTTCTATGGGATGTAAGGGAACCCATGGTTTAATTTGACACGTTTTCAATACCGTCCAGGGTTCTGTCGAAGAAAACATCTGGCCAACATTTCAAAACGCTAGCTTCATTATTTCGGGAGTTATCGTGCGAATTGAAAGACACACGGACACGGCTTATTATGTACTTTGCCATGCCTCCGGTGCCTCCTTTAATGTGTTACATAATATCGGCGTAACAAAAACAATATACCCTATACCACTTTTTCCCAACAGGTGGTTAATAAATCAGAATTAAAACTCCTTTTTCAGAAGTAGACCCCATAGTACCTCGAGGTACTGATTAATTAAAATAACAGACATAAGCTTTGAAAAACTAGGTTTCGTTACTAGGTCGATCTGAAAATGCAATGTGTGCTGAACTTAAGTAAAGTTGCATAAAGCTCGATGGTCTCAGTCTACATTGTACCTGTGATTTTCGTGAGGCAGTGAATTTTTTCTCATATAATGTGACACTTGTCTGTACCTAATTGTTTTTACTTCTTAAGTTAATTGGCACAGTGGCAGCACAGTGCCCACATTTTGCCACAGTACTCTAAGCAATAGAATCCATCAATATCATTTGAAGACATGTTAGAAGAAATCAAACACCTCAATACTTCGTTAAAAAAAAGTTAAAATTAAAAATTAAAGTTAAAATGACTGACAAAGTTGGGCGCCTTTAACTCTCAAAGTTAGGAGTGTCTGTCCTAATCTACAGAATAAAAAGAAATGCCGATGTTACTGTCCTTGAATGCGCTTTAATTTTGGTAGTTACTATACGGTACGGTCTTCACCCATATATATTTTGTCATTTTGGTATAAGAGTGGTCATCAAAACCACTTTGTTGTCGAATTGACCTAAGGAAAACGGCATACCATAATACAATGAATTTTGGTTTGGTTTAATAATATAGTTTCCAAACCCTCAAAATTACGCACGTGCCCCCTATACTTTCCTTTAAATATGTTTTAAACAATGAGTTAATTATAGAGTGGCGAAAGTTTCTTAATTATTTTGAAAGACTTGAAAAAAATCCACGCAGCTGTAAAAAACTGTT
The DNA here is from genome assembly GCA_949715475.1 of Microchrysa polita. Classification (NCBI taxonomy): domain Eukaryota; kingdom Metazoa; phylum Arthropoda; class Insecta; order Diptera; family Stratiomyidae; genus Microchrysa; species Microchrysa polita. The sequence goes on from OX454416.1 coordinate 64,000,659, forward strand.
TGATGTTCCGCCGTAATTACAAATTGTTCGCTACGACCGACGATGGGAGACGAAAATGGTGGTAGCGGTTGGTGGCACTTAAGCAAAAATCACGCTCAATCAGAAGCGTCAATATTTATGTAAAATCCATGAAGTACTTATAGATATCAATCAGAAGTGTCGTTGTTCCGGCTGCTTTTGTCTGGCTCTAAGCCTGGAGGGTTGTTTTGTGAATTTTATCGCAACAGCTAAATTTATATTATACATATAGGAAGCACGATTTCAATGTTGAATTCAAAAACGTTTGACTGCGATAAAATACTGACAATTATTGCTATCTCGTAAATAGTACGTACTAAGCACAGTCTTCCGTGAAATTCACTTTAGCGAGAAGCAATAAACAACATGTCAGGATATTTCCACACTGTGATCGTAGGTCTGAAATCTTGAAAAAATATTCTCTAAACTCAATATTTTTAGCACCTAAATCATTTATGTCTTTTATGCATTCCTCAAATGCGCGGCGAAGCAAACAAATAAACATTCATTAATATTTTTCGGTATATGTATAGTGTGTCATGTCACTGCGGTTTATGGTCGAGTACTGGTTAAAGTCCTTCTAATTTATTTTCTTTGGCATTAAGCTGCTGTCATGTGTGCTTCCTAAAACATACATACTCGCGTACATAAGTATGTCTGGCCCCTACAAGATGTTCACGAAAACTCATCCCTCGCCTCCTGGGGGTGAATTGTGCCAAAAAATTATTTTTGCTTAGAACATAATACCATTGGGCTGAGCGTTCGTTCTTTGATTTTAATCATCCAGGTCTTCTTATAGCCTCGGAATTGTACGCAGCACCTACATTGATTTTATTCTCATATATGATGCAGAAATGAATTAAGAATAGCATTTTGTTGAGAATGAACGGAATATATTTTTCAATGATGCGGTTTTATGAATCTTTGGGATTTATTAATAAAAAAAAGGAAAAACTGAAAATGCAAAGTTCAACCAGATGATTCTCATACGTCTCCCTAAAAATATTGGCCGAATATTTCAGCCACAGTGATTGCAGTGTTCTTGATGGCGTCATTTCAACAAGTTTAATAATGAGATGTGCGCGCCACCTCTATAATAAATGTGCGTTGTCATTTAAACTTATTTGACATGATGACGAATATTGTCGATGTAGACTACCCAGTTTTTCTTCTCTAATTATGTTCATTGAATACAAGAGACAGAGAAAAAAGTCCCAATTCATTGCCAAGGGGTTGTCAATTAAAAACGGCATTTCAAATTTTGTTTTTCCTGATCGCACACAATTTCTATGCAGTACGATGTATGGAGGTGTATTTGTATGGTTTTGTTATAGTAAAATCAACTGAGAAATCTTATTAAATAAAAAACAAAAACATACACAGAATAGAAGGTGATTGAGACCATCTTTGAAAATGAATAATTTTAGAACAGCAATTTGGTGTTATCAAGTGTTTTAACCTGATTCTATTGGCATCGATAGACAAATACATAAATCGACTGTAAAATAATCGCAAAGCAAAGAAACAAAAATTGTACCAAGGTTAAAATTCTATTTTTTACTTTGGCATCTTTTGTTAAACGCGTGTAATGAGCTTTTATTTTCTTTATTTTTGCTAACTTGAAGCGAAATTTTGGTATGAGTAAATGAATGTTTAGAAGAAGTAGTTCCGAAAATTATTAAATCAACGATCCAATCACACTATTTTATATTTTCAAATGCAAAAACAAATAATTTTCATAAAATACATTTTTATAGAAAAACAAATTGCAAATAATTACGACTACATTAAATTCATAGAAAGGAAAACAATAGTGTTAAATATTTCTCAAAATATAATTAAGTGTAAAAAAGTTACATTGTACTACATTGTGAATTGTTAGAACAAATCATCTTAATTAACGTTAACGATGCATTAAGCGAATTAAATGTAACACTTTTCAACCTAGTACAGTACATATGTACATATTTTTTAATATTGTTGATTTTCAATACATACTTTTCTCTGCTTACAGTTCATCTCCAAGTTTACTTGAAAAGTATATCAAACCAAACTTTTTCCAAGAATAAATTCAAATAGTACGTACATACCTATGTATGTATATATCGCCGTTTATTCCTACTTATTAATAGATACACAGCATGCAAAAAATTGATACAAATTAAGAAAGCCCATCATAATAATATCCCACAGAATTTCTCAAGCATTTATTAATGAAAATTCATGTGACATTATTGTTGGTGGCAAAAACTCATTCATCAATTTAACAACTTTATCCACAATTCAGTTGACAAACAAATTAAGCGTATCTATTCTGGGGCTGAAAATATTTGAAAATATTCACACTTGAAAGATATTGTTCCGTTCTGAAAATAGTATCATAGTTTTAGATTTTCGAATAAAGAAGAATTTATTTTATAAGAGATAGGTATACAGATTAGTTTTATTTGTTTATACTTTTTTTTTCTATTTGTGTTTATGCCGTAAAGAAGAAATCGCTTGATATTATACGTACTCGTATATTAGTTACTTCAATATATTTTTGAAATACATACCTACATTGTGCACCAATTTTATTCACACATCGAACCGGAACGATAAAAAAGAAACCAAACAATTTTTTTTAATATTAAATAATGTCATTTTTGTTCGGTAAATGTATGTATTTTTAAATTTATGAGAACATTTGTAGATTTCAATGTCATCTTTCCAGTGGGATTATCTTTATTATTTTATCGTTAAGAATGAGGATGTGCTATATTGAGTGCTTTCGTGCTATATTAATAATATTGGACTGTATATTTTTTAGAGATGTTTCGGATCGAAATCGTTCTACAGTCTTTAAGTCGGCCTCAGCCATTGTGAGAGTGGGAATTTTGCAGAAAATTATCTTATTTGTTAAAATATTTGAAATCAAGATGTCTTGCTTACTTGCACTTATCATTCGTGTTACTTAAAATTTTAATCCGAAAGTTTTAGACTACATTTTGATCAGTGGCATATTTTGAGATCCCCAAAGAGAAGTACACTGTATTGTGCTAACTTGGTATCTGATGCTTTTGGGTATATCTGGGTATATACCCAACGACGAATTATTACGCCTAATCGAGTATCGCTTCGACTTCAAGCTGATCTAAGTCATCTGAATCATACTAGGGTTCAAATTGCGCAGCAAGTTTAGTTTATCAAATACTATTAATGCATATTACTCAATATGGTCCCGCGAATATCCATCATTTTTTTCTTTTCCGATTTAAGGGTGGAAAAAAGGTAGCAACATCCGGTCGGTCGGTCGCGGTTTGATACCGGTCTCAAATGTCAGCTCGAATATTCGATTTTCAATTGTTTCTATACTGCTCACAAAAAAATAAGGGCCATTTGCCTTTTTATGTTTTAATACTACCGTCTGTCTCAGGACAAAACCCGCAATATTTTCACCGTTTTCAATATCAACGCTCTTGTGAACAATAACGACACTCTTGTGAATCTAATGACATCCATAATATAAGCTCCTTGCCTGTGAGCTATCGGGCGGAGAGTGTTCCTGGTTAGGTGCGTGGCCCTTATTTTGTTGTGAGTAGTATAATTCAAGTATTATTGACAATGTGTACTAGCGAATAAATGGCGTATTACGTATCACAGTGGACAAGTTCTTCTTCTTATATTCGGGGGTAAAAATTGCTCAGATTTCTAGTGGTCAACTGAATAGGTAAAGAATGCAGAAATCCAGAGTGAGACTGGTCTACACATTTGTTCTGAAACGAACGACATTATTAAAGGCATGAACTGTCTTCGAAATCTTTGATTGAATACTACTATAAACACACCGCACAACACTGTAAGGAAACACGGAACCCAGAATACAAGGAACAATCGCGTCGGCAGCAAGCAGGAACAAGGAACTATTGGCATCACACAAGACGGATTATAGGAACCTGTTTTCTGCCATTAGGTAGTCTTAGGTTGATTTATAGGTCATAAGAATTATCCTGATCAGCGCAGAAAGATTTAGGTTAGTGTATGACTCTCAGAAGTGAAGATTCTGGTTAGTGTATGTCTCTCAGAAGAAGATGAGCTGAAATTACTTCCTTCGAAATACCGCTTTTTAATATCCCGCCATTTACCTTCTATGTCGGGATACTAAAAAGCACTATTACATTTACTGTTAAAATAATAATTGGGGATATTTAAGGCTCGGAGACCCACAGGCTTAATTTGAATAATAGCTTGTCTGATCTTTCCATAGTCGAGACGCAAGTATCGCCTGTATGACAGTCTTGTTCTGTAGGGGCTCAATTATCATCTTGATCGATTAAATAAACTAATTTGTATTCACATAACATGACTATTGATTTTTTTGTTAACAATGAAAATAATTGTTGTCGGTATTTTGACGGGATTATTTAACCATCCACTAGCGGGAAAATGAAGGAGTTTTGTAATCGTTGGATTTTATAATGGCGGGATTTTGAAATTACGGGATTGAGTAATGATGGGATAATGTATAGCGGGATTATGAACAGGGGGGTTTTGATTCTCGGGGTTACGTAGGTATCCCCAAAACTCATCAGGTCTTGTCTCTGTTGCCTATCTGTGCAAAAGACGACCACTTGAATTTACAAAGAGAATTCTATGGAGATTTTATTTGCCGTAAAAGCGTTTTTCCACCATGCATACAATGGAACGATTAGTCAAGATTTCCAAAATTAGTTAAAAAAAAAGTTTTACAAAAAAATATTGAATTAAAAGGAAAGAACAAAAAAAGTCAATACTTATTCTAACTTCGAAAAATGGGAACTAGTATAGTGATTTTAGCTGAAAAAATGATGAAACCCGAACATCCAAAAAAAGAGCTGACTTTTGATGCCAAATTGTTCTATGGCCTGACCGCATTATGCAGTAAAAAGTTAGTCAGCTCATAGTCCATCACATGGGTCGTGAGTTTGAAAAAACACCATAAACTAAATTTGTTCACGGTGAGTCTCGAAACCATGACGCAGTAACCACTACATCAGCCAGACTATTTTAAAATTTGCCTAACAATCTTTTCGTGGCCGACAATTTCAACTTCTGAGAAATTCATGATGCTAAAAAAAATTTGAAATGTTTGAAAACCCTACTGGCGGCAAATATGTAAATCAGTCATTGACCAATGTGACCGCCCAGGGTATTTGCCCAGTTTGGAAAATCCGGCCTTGAGAAATTCAATTGGCAGGCAAAGATTGAACACACAGTACAATAGCCCTATTCGACTGAAGCGGACATTGATCCTGTCCAAGTCGAATGAAATCGGATCAAAATTTCCCTAATCGGTAACAGCTGACTATCGTGTCATCTGTCCCGAATGCGATATTCTGCATTACAAATTGTATTTGTAATTATGCACCTTTCGAGATACAATTAAAGGGAAAAGTCTCAAGAAATATTAAAATGATTAACTCTGAATAAATTTTACAAACCAAAAATACTAAATAACAAAATGACATACGGGAAATTTCAGGGAAATTGTTCGCGGAGACATCTGGGGGATTAGTTTGGCAGATGATCCAAGTCATACCCTTGATCGATTTCCAGGATCATCATTTTGTATGGGATTTCCAATAAATCTGGAAATGATCCAGTGAGTCGAATAGGGCTAATACAAAATTCAAGATAGAGTAATGATAGGTGACTCTAAAGCATTATTAAGTAAAACACGTAGAAATCACCTTTACCTATGCTTCTAACGCAAATCTTAACTGTTGTTATAGATTTTATTTTCCCATAACACAATCTATTTTTTTAATAACCTCAAAAATGTATTTAATTTTAAACTAAATGAAAACCCAACTCAAGCTTTATTTGCTCTAATTGTTAATCTTATGTACATATGTATGTATAATATGATGATTATAATAAATTTATTGAAATGGTTATAATGCTCCGTAAAATGTCATATTAACATTAACTTGATAGATTTTATCATCTGAACACAGAAAGTATAAACTTCAAGACTAATACGAGTAAATTTACATAAACGAAAAATATTGCTCATGCGGATATGTGTACTGCATGAATGCAAGTTCATAAAATGTTTCTCTAAATAGATTTAACGATCTGAAGATATGATTCAGGTTGTAATAAACAATCTACAGCAATAATTCATATAGATATACTTATGTCTTACTCAAATTACTATGTGATTATAGTATTACAAAAATTATAATTTTTTCTAAAAATAAATATTTGAGTAAATCGATATTTTATTGGGTCTTAAATATATACATTCATACATGTATTGCCCAGAAGGACATGATTATTACAAAATCTAGCGTTTCTGGAAATAGAGTTTGGCCGAACTGACAATTTTGCAATTTATAGTGTAGTAATGTGAGGCCAATTGCCTGCGATTTGGCTCCATTAGACTATTTTCAGGGGTACCTCAAGTGGCTCGTTTACGGACAACATTACACGTCTCATGGGTGAAGTTTAATTTGAACTTTAAGAATGGACCAACTAAAACTAATTGATTTTTGTATCGATCTAAATTACTATTTTACAATCATATATTTTTTTGAAAATCAAAAGGAAAAAGATCCCACTCAGATGTTCAAATAGTGGGCTATCAACATTTTAAAATAATAATTAGTTTTTTTTTCTCTTCTATACAATTGCAATATGCAAAAGAACGAGTCCGAGGCTAATTTCGGTCGCGGTCGAAATTGGAATACCCGTCACATTTGAACGAAACTTAAGCTTCTTTTGTGTTAATAATTCTTACCGCAGTCCTACGACGTGTTCCGATTCCAAATGTTCCCGGATGGTTTGAGGCTTCGGTTCATAAGGAAAAAAAATTTCCCTAGAAGGACCTAATTTTGGGAGTTTGGATCGTATTACAACCATATGATATAGTACCGCTATACCTTCCGTTCTTGGATTTATTTTAAAGCTTTACTAGGAACACACTTGGGTGATTGGTTAAGATTGGTTAAAAAAACAGTTTTTCTTACAAGAACCTAATTTTCGGAAGTTGGTTTATTTTATATGATAGTAATCTGACGCAGTACTCCGATTCCATCCGTTCCGGGATATGTTTTGAGGCTTTACTAGTGGCTATCGGAGCGGATTTGGACTTCAGCTTATGTAAGAAGGTTATACGATTCAGACTTTTTTCGCAGAAAAACAGAATTATCAATCAAGTGGTCTATGAATGAACCGTGTATTTTTTACTCCTGCAAATAATTACATTTGACAGCCAGTCAGTTAAAACGCCAGAGATAATAATCAATTGACTTTGTGACAATTAACCAAAGCATTTATGAATGTACCAGTTGTAGTAATAGTCTTAAAAGTAGAATGAATATGTACTCATACAGTGCTCAAGTCTAGTCTGCGTCGTAGTTAGCTCTCTTGCACTTTGTCTATCTATCTACATATCTATCTATCTATCTATCTAATGCATAAATGCATCTAACCAACTATGTATCAGCCAGCGGTGCATAGGAAATGGCTTCATTCTATTTTAATTTACAATAAGCTTGTGAATACAATGCACATATTTCCAGCTTTGTAAATAAGCACATGAGTATAGTACCTCAGTACCTATACGACCGTATTTATTATCACACGTCTACTCTCATTACACACATATCGCGTGGGTCGCGAAAACGGTGGTTTTCCATATTATATCGGCAACAGTACAGAACAATCTCATATGACGCGACCAAGTGCGGACTCTTCAAGTATTCGAAGCAGCGATAATCACACATCTAGTATGTCGGCTTAGTATATTTTACTAGCGCTAGTGGAGCCTCTAACTTGTTGAATGTAATGGACACACTCATGTGCTATAGTTCTGCGAAGCTAGTATAGGGGGAGGAAACATGTAAACTTAATTGAAGGCCAATTCAAGGTCAAGGTGATTGCGATTCCAGCTGTCATGTCGTCTGTACTTTTTGTTTCACGATGTGTTTCGCTTGCAATCCAATCGAGCGTTAAGCCAATAAGTTTGACAAAAATGTGTGTGTGATTCAAAAAGGGATTGATATATAGGATTGGTTTCCTATTTACATACCATTGATTTGTAAATCAATTCCTTTTTGTACCATCGTCCATTGCATAAATTTTTTCGAATTGTCAAAATGAAAGCCAAAAAACATCCATCCTTTATGGTTCTTCAAATACTGATAAATGCCCCATTTAGTAAATTTCGAGGATGTTTTTTCGCATTTCGCAATTTAATTTTTTCGTTATCGGAATCATATTGAAGAAATGGAAACACATTTTTCTAGCAAATAATTATATTCCGTATACCTTTCAGAGTTTTTTAGCTCTTAGTAAAAAGCTATGACTATGAATAGTAGTCTAGTACAGATAGCTCAAAGCCCAAACATCCATTTTTGATGCCAAATTGTTGAATATACTGCATAATATAAGCAGTAAAAAGTTACACTAATTTGCGCCATGGTTTAAGGGGTAGGGGGTGGCAAAGGGGTGAAAATTCAGTTTTTTGCAAATATCTGAAAAACTGAGTCTGAGCTTGAAATGTCCTGAGGACAAAACAAACTACATAAAATTACCTTTGTAATGGTATGTAACACTCTAGATATTTTCTCAGAAAATTATATCCTAGACCCAAAAGTCTTATAGTGAATTTACATTTTTTGAGTTTTACATTTCGCACTGTAACTCTTGATAGAATAGACCTACCGTTATAAGATCTTGTCCGTATATTGATAACAAAATTTATTTGATTTGTACCAAAAATTGGAGTGCTCCAACCATTGACGCCCCCCTCACTCCTCCTAACATTTTTCAAAAAGGTATGCCGATAGCTTCTTTTCAAATCGAGCCAGGTAGATCAAATTTGGTGGGGTGCCTAGTCTGAGCTCCATAATGCTCCCCACCAAACTTATCACCATCCGATCAAAACTAAGGGTACCCCCCATACAAAGTGAACGAAAATTCTAACAAATTTCACATTTTTTCACTTCTAAATTCTACGTAAAATTGAAAAATACCCCTTTGCCACCCCCTCCCCCCTTAACCCATGGCGCAAATTAGTGTAACTTTTTACTGCGTATATTAGGCAGTGTATTCAACAATTTGGCATCAAAAATTTATTTTTTTTTATGTTTAGGTTTGGGGCTATTTCGAACCAATTGTACTGGACTATAGTACCGACCTCTCGCATAACACTTTTAAAAAATTGTTCCTACACCTGAACCGTAAACGTTCGCCTCCCATGCAAAGTTCGTCATTCTTTTCTTTTCTTGAGTTTGAAAACGTGACGACAGCTTTCAAGTCAAAAATTTGTCTTACCATGAGCTATTTTAGCGCACAATATAATAATATACATACATCTTCCCTGCTTTTTACAATTTTTTTCCTGAGAATCCGTACAGATTCGGCATACTCTCGACCATAAATATCGAATTCATTGCCCACAACAAGAATATGTATGATAAAAGAATTAAACATGTTGAAAACTTAAATGTCTGTCACATGTTCAGTCCACGTGCAATACATCTCGTCCTCCGGTCAGATACATATTATGTATATGCTTTCATTCATACAATGTATCCGAAAATTAATCCCCTCAAAACTAAAACTATGCACTTTCTGTCTCAAAAATATACATACATACCACGACTAATTACAAAAATACCCCATTAAGAGTCCACATATCCGCACCAGTCATAGAATGTCAATTTTAAATCTATTTTTAACCGAAAATGTATTTACTATAAAATAGATTTTGAACTATGTATTATATTTGTATGCATGTACGATGTATTTCTATATGACCATTCAATTGACTACAATGTTGATTTTATGCGAAATTAACACAGCATTCACCAGGAGATGCATTCAAAAAGTTTTGTATTGGTTGGATGATGCCACGAAATCTGTCTGCCATTCAAAGATTGAACAGCAGCACATCACTGAGATCATTTCGCTTCAGAAAATGCCAAATGGAAAATCAAAAAATATTCTAAACGAAAATACATAATATATGTATGCAGTCAAAAAGCATCTAAATTAAATTTGGATTGACTCATTTTGTACAAAATGTAATTTTGAAAATTTTGCAGATATGTATATATGTAGGAACCATTTACATATTTCGTTTGAAGTAGATACGTATGTGTATAGAATGTCGAAATTTATTGAAAATGCACTTATTCGCATCTGTTAATTATTGGCTCAGTGAACTGAAGTAAATTGTACCTAAGTCCATTATCAAATTGAATGAAAATGCAGTCAGTACACATGTGGCAAGATAGACAAATATTTTTTTAATTTGCTACAATAATACGTGATGTCGAGTAAAAACTAAAAGGTTTTGTTAAAATTGTCCTACCTACGAAAATTATCACTTTGATACAGTGAAAAAAGACTTTACATGAAAAAAATGCCGTTTTTCGCAAAATCCATGAAAAGCTATGAAACTGCACCCTAATTAATGATTTCGGCATAAAATGTTTTGCACATTTTTGCACATTATAGGAGGGAAGCTTTCGACACTTACGACAATATTACGCATTATGCCGCAAATTAGTTGATTTAAATTCACCGCTAATGCGCAATCTGCCCAAACATAATAGAACCATCTTAATAATTTTCTCAGTTAAAGACGTGATATAATTTTTCTCGACTGATTCGTAGACACTTCCTTGCATATGAAGCTTCAAATTTGCATTGTATAAAAATAACTAAATTTGACAGATTAGCTGATCTGGCATGAGCACTTTCTTTTACTTAATTTACTCCCAATTACAACAACCAAGCGCACTTTACGGCAATGAAACTTGGATTTAATTTGAAATGTTTTTGTGTGTTAATAATAAAATAGTCGGAAGGTAAACGGGTCCTTCCCGACTACCATGGGCGTAGCCAGGATTTCGGTCAGGGGGGGGCAAGCCCAAAATTTTTTCAACATCATGAGTTGAAATTTCCGGTCGCAGAAATATTGTTATCAAATTTAAGAGTAGCCTGGCTTGTGGTTGGATTGGTGCACAGGGTCATGGATTCCAGACTCACCGTGAACGAATTCATTTTATGGTGTTTTTCGAACTCACGACCTACGTGACGGACTATGATGTCGCTCAGATTGTAAACAAGTATCCATTTATGGCGATAAATAACATTGCTGGGCGTACATCGCACGGTAAGTGCTGTACGAAAACTCAGCTCCAAATAATGAGAATTGTCACGAAAAATGGGATAAATTTGATGATGCGTAGTTGATTCCACAAAGCATGACCTTACAGGGGTAACAAAGCTAAGCTGTATACCATTTGTCACCCTTTCAAATGAAAATAAGTTGAATTCCACTAACTTCCCGAAGGGATCTAACGCTTCAAATTATATACTTCAGCTCAGAAGCCATGAAATGAAACAGGAAATATGGGATCCACGCAGCCACAGTAGCACACTCACAAGTGAAATGTATGTGCTGGTACGCAGCCTCCGTCAGTTACGAGAGGCCACTCGCTGGCATCTATTTGTATGCGCCTCCTAACTGCAAACTGTTCCAATCATGGCTCAGGATTTTTTACCATCTTCTTCGACCAGGAGGGGGGGGGGGGCGACCGCCCCTCCCTACCCTCCTGGCTACGCCCATGCCGACTACTATGTTTGTTATTGTTACGGGATAAGGTTTTTTTTGCGGACACGGTTTTGGAAATGGTTTCAGTTACACTAGGAGGTTTTCACACTTACTCAAGATTACGCAATCGGTAACAAATTACGTAATCTGGAGCCTAATTAAGCTACATATTACGTAATCTGGTGACTGCAAATCAAGTTCCCAGAACGACTATATTTTATAAAAAAGTGTATAGCTCAACATGTCGGCCCTGAAGGAATTGGCCTACTTTGAAGCCATTCCTCCTTTTTATGCAAAATTTAATAATTGGACTTCATATGGGTTTATTTCGCGGTATACATTTTCCATTTATCGCGAATGATACATCATTCATTCATTTGGTGTAAGTCATGAATATTTTCCACGACCATAATGCATTAAACATATATTATGTGACATAACTATTACATCATCTTTATGAGTAACGAGTCTTTATCCGTAATATGGCACCAAGGCGTATATAGTTTATATGGGGCAGTGGTTCCCAACCCGAAGATGTCTGTGGACCACTTAGCCTCGAAGGGAATTGCTATACGGACCACCGTTCCGAGGATGGATTAAAATGTTTGGATGGTTTTCGTGCCCATTCAGTTTTGGTCAGATTTTTGTAGTTATTTTTCATTTTTTTCGGGTCGATGCACTTTTCTTGGTGGTACTGTAGTTTTCTTAGACTTTGTAATAGTACGATGTTGAGGAAAAGCAATCGCACGAGGTCTGCAGAGTACGTCGATTCAGTACCATATTTAACCAAGTGGGCCTAGTTCTTTGGGATGAATAGACTCAAGAGTTGTACATAGGTATGGAGGAGCATCTGATTCCTGCTGTAAACTTGACACCTTATAGCGCACCGAATTTAACCAATAGAACACTTTAGTATTGTCCATCATCGTTCAAACTTTTTGAATACAAAATGAGTCGCCTGCATGTCCCATGAATGTGGCCTTATTCCAAAAAGGGTGTTTCGATTAAAAATTTTACTGCAAGGATACACATCGCCAACAACAATTAAGGTTTCCCGCCAGTTTTGTTTATTTTGTGACACTTAAAGTATTGATAGAAAAGGTGTTAAACATTTAAAGTCAAATTTTAAGAAACAACAATTAGTTTAGTATTTAGGTGATAAACTTAGTACATGAGAGTGCAAAATATATTGAAGAACTTTTTTTGGTTCTTATGATTTTGGGGTGCTGAGCACGAATCCGTACCTTCTCACCGAAATTTCGTTACGAAACAGGGTCAAAACCTTGACTCCGACCCGCTCCAGATCCGTGCTAGAGAATTTTCTAATTGGGGTCCGTATTAAAGCGGCTTAAATGAGTTTTTAATGTTAAAGGGAGGCCCTTAGTCCGACCTCGGTGAGCATTTTCACCAGCGAAGCGCTGGTTGCTCATGCCCACGAGCAAGTGGTGCAGCGCATAAAAAAGGTTAACGGACGTGAACTTCTTTTCACACAAACGTAGATTAATGAAAATGTTGATAAATCATTTTTTCCAGAGATTTTTCGAAACTTTTCTCTACAAATCTTAGACCGCAACCACACTGATCGGGGTGTGCAAAGCCACACGTAAAATATCGTTAAAATCGCCTGGAAGGGGCAGAGAGAGGCGATGGGGGAATTCAATTTCGCGATCTGTTCGGTTTTCGCTCAACTATAGTAGCAGTTTCGTTGGGAGAATCCAAGGTACCGATCTTGGCCCAATTTTTTACGCCGGCTTTGGTAGACTCCGCGGCCGGCGCGGGCGTAAGATTGAAGCCATATGGCATCGCAAAACTTTATTACATCTTTAATATTTGAATATGTGTAGAATTCTCAACGTTAAAATCCAAGTTTTTGTTGCTTCCAATTGCAGAAATCCAGAAAAAAAACCAACCAGTGAAATTGCAGTAGACAGCAGAAGCATTAAGTAATGCTTTTAGAGCGCCTGCACACTACAAACTTTTAATCGGCCGATAGTTTGATCGTTCTTCTAATTAGCACGAGACCAACTGAAATCAAGTGTGCGCACTTCCATATGGTCTCGTGCTGATTAGAAGAACGATCAAACTATCGGCCGATTAAAAGTTTGTAGTGTGCAGGCGCTCTTAATGTCCTTAGTGCGATAATGTAAACATGTTCAATGAAGATGCTAGTAGGTTTCCGTGGGAAACTTTAGAATATGAAGCGTTTGCTGGTGCGATAATTACATCATTGGGAGGAACGGATTAACTAGTTAGAGTTACTGATGTAGGATTCTTATCACGCAAAACTTTAAAGATTTGACAATTTTTGAAAAAAAAAAAACCTTTATTTTGCAGCATTTTGCAAAACTATAGAACATTGATCTTGATTCAAAATGTCCAAGACATTTCGTATAAACTTCAAACTCTTGGATTTGAATAGTTTTGTTGCCGGAATCGTTTTATTCAATCAGAGAAAAATGCTCTATCTCCTTCAGTTTTGATTCACGATGAGATGAAATTAAAGTCGTATTCTGTTGTTCCGAACGGTTTTATTCTTATTTTAGGAAAAGGTTGTATTTATTGTTTCCGTGAATCAAAACTGAAGAAGATACAACATTGTTCTCTGATTCAACCTCGTAATCGACAGCTATATTTTCCTCCACATCTGCAATTGGCTTTCGAGAAAGGTAGCCTTGCTTAGCCCAATAAGCCTTTTTTTGGACAAAGCTGAGTTGAAAATATGAAGTGGAATAAAAGGACTGTCTCTGCTTTCTGGCAACAAATTGTAGAATTTCCTATAACATGATAGAGACGGAAAGTTTCACTATTCCGCTTTCGCTCTTAAAGGTATGTACTGAGTTCACCGGGCGAAAAACTTGCATATATGTCTCCCGTGAAAACGGTGCCATGGAGACTTGCTTTTTATTCACTCAATGTAAGATAAATGTTCACTCGCGTTTTGATTGATTGTCGATGACATCAGAGAAAAATGTTGTATATCCTCCTCGATGACATCTTTTCACTGTGAAATAAAGTGCAACTCCATTATTTTCGCTGGCGTAATGTCAAAAACCGGTGTGGAGACTTTCATGTGAAGTGAGTACCACCAAGCGAATTCGATTTTACGATCATCAAAATTTTGACAGTATTTGCATGAATTTTACGTGAACTGACGATGAGTACCTACTTTAAGGTAAGTACTTTGTTTACCGAGCAAAAAAAAAATACATTTATGTCTCCCTTGAGAACTTAAGATAATTATTAATAATAAAATATGTAATAATAAAAATTAGGGTAATTTATGATTTGACCGGATTATGTACTGAATAAATATGCACACGCTTCCAAATTATGTATATTAAATTACTAAAAATACCAAAAACGTGTTAATTGACCAAAGACGAAAAAATTCGTTGTCGTCAACCTCTGAACCACCCACTTACCTGTGAGCAACAAAAGCTGCACTCTCTCTTTTTGTTAACGATACACATATTATTTCGTTAACGCCTTGCGCCGGCCGTTCGGTTCCCTCTTGTCTTGAATATATTAGGTGTACTTTAAAATTGGTAAAATAAAACCAAGAAAAAAAGCGCATCTTAGTGATAATATGGGAAATGAAAGTGAAATTTCACATTGTCCCCCCGAAAAACGTGTATCGTTTTAGTCTGATTTATTTAGTTTACTCGTATGTATATTTATCCATATTAAATTTACCAACAGCTTTGAACATGAAGCTTATATTATTGTAAGAATCACCGGGAAAACGACTACGCGCGCGTCCGGCGTCAATATCTTGCCCGCGATGTCCGCATCCGTATAATGTAAGGTGACCAGACTCCTGAAAGCCCAATGCTGTACACATACTTTGCGGAATTAGTTTTTTTTTTGCAAATCCTCAGTCATACCATGACACGGCAATATTGCTTGGATTTAATCGTATTTTAAAACCTTTTGGATTGCGAACTAACTTTCCTTCCGCATTATTATTTTACTTACTACGGAAAAAACATGCCAGATATATGAATTAAATTATCTATTGACAATGGTGAGCTCCAAGAAAATTTCGAAAAACCTCCCATTTTTATATCCACTGAACTTGTTATAATTTCTATTCTGTTAATATAAGGAATTATATAAAAGTTACCTATTTTACTTATTTTGGAAACCGCTGGATCGCAGGATTCTCAAACAAATTTTCACATGAAATAAAATTGTAGAGAAGCTCAAAAAGGCACTAATGTAACGTTAATCGAAGTTCAGAGGCATGTAAGCTGTAACGTATAATACCAAAAACATAGCTCTTGACAAATACGTTTACTATGACAAAATGTGAAATATAGAAAGGTGTTAATTGTGGCCCAATTGATAATATTTGCCTGGGGCCTCCAAAAACCTAAGACGGACCCTGCTCAGGCTGGTGGTGGCTTTCCAGGCACGGTTTCAATAGAGTGGAGTCCGAGAAGAACCTTCAGAGCGGTGGAAGGGTGTCTTTTTCTTATACTGGTTTCGATATTTCTGAAGGAGAGTATGCAGTCCCCCATGGTTACATTAGTGGTGTCATGCCAGTCCCCTGAGGTGTTAATGCAATTTTAACCGATTCGAACTTTATCTAAAAACCCTTGCAGAGTTATTTTTTTAGTATATGCATTTTACTATGGAGGTTTATAGGGAGATCGGATGAAGTACAGTGGCTGATTTTCGATCGTTTTGTAATAGAAAAAATAACGACGGCTGTAATAATTACAGCCGTCGTTATTAGAATTATTCTAGAACCTTGGTAGCTAGAGCCTTGAAATGTTTCCCAAATATGGACAGTGCAAAACTCTACAAGTCTGTCGCGCTGAAGAATTTCCATGTTATTGGCCATTTTTGATTAACAACACACAAGTGCGAATTCGTCAGCTGTAACTTCCGAACGTGGAGAGGTCTACGCCAAGTAGGTTTACAAGTTTTCAAAATTTCAAAATTTTTCGCTCACGAATTTCCGAGTGATGGACAAATTTCAATTAGAATTATGTAATTTGGGCAGCCGTAACTTCCAAACGAACATAGGTAGGAGTAGGACCATGTAATTTGGAGGTAATGTGAGCGCCAAGTATCTGGTACTGTTTCCGATCTATCCAAATGAACTTATTTTGTAGTGAATTAGGTTTCATTGTGTGGCATAAGGAATGCTGTACATTTTGCTGTACATTTCTCAATGCTGTACGGCAGGTCAAAATGCTGTACTGCAGACGTGTCAAACTCGCGGCCCGCGGGCCACATGCGGCCCGCCTTGCAGTTCTGTGCGGCCCGCGGCCATGTCGAAGCAGCACAATGTGTATCAATACAAAAACGTTGAAATTGGTAAGGTGAACAAATTAAGCCGTTGAACTCAGTCTACAAAAATTACTAAAACTCGTCATTGGCTTATGCAAGATTATTTTAGGATTTATAAGACAGCTCATCTTTTTCGTAAAGGACAATACTACTCTACTTTTCATGAAACTGTTCTGTCCCGAAATGCAGTTAATAATAAATTGGTTGGCCTCACCCTTCACCATATCACAACATTGTACCATATCACAAACAAATTATTGTCTCTTTTAGCTACCATTCTGCTTAAATTAATTATTTAATCTGACTATTTTGTTATTGTGGGTGACCTGAATGACCTGGGCAGCGCCGGCACAACTCTAATATTGATACCATTAATAAATTAGGGCTTGCTTGCCATAATTAATTATGGTTTTCTTGCGAACTTCTTTCGAAATATGTACACCAGGAGGTAATCGGTTGTTGCAAAGCTTTGCAAAATGGCAAAAATTGTATTTTCGTCGATTAATTCGGTGCTACAAAATCTATTTGATGAACACCGCTGAGAATATTTTAGGTCGAGAAAAAAATAAAAAATCTCTTCACACGGCTGATAGTCTTTAAATGTTTTTTTTAATAAAATTTACGGATTTTGGTCGCTCCAGTAATATTAATATCAATTTTGCTCATGACGAAATTCAGGATGCGGAAATCATTAAATTTAAATAATACTTCCTAAAATTCAGTAGTTCCAAAATATGGGCTGCACACAAACAAATGTTCAAACAATTTAAAATGCGCCAATGGATTCCTGGATGAAACTTATGTCCAAAATTAAAGCATTCCTTGACCGTGGCATGGGGGGGGGGGGGGCAGGATCTGCAGATCTCGCAAGGGGTGCACGAAATGGATCACCACTGCGCTAAAGTGATCCAGACTTTCTGTCACATTTTAAAAATAATATCCTGTAATCAACTTTCGTAATACGATTATATAAGTTTTTTAAATTTTCCTCCTGCGGCCCACCTAAACCTGAGGAGAGTCTTAATTGGCCCGGCCCAGGTTTTGAGGTTGACACCCCTGCTGTACTGTATAGCAAAATGCTGTACGTCTGGTCAGCTTAGTATAATGTATCCAAAAACTAGTAACATAGGTTATGGGAGTGAAACGAAGAATTATTATTAAATCATATTGTTGCAAGAGTGAGCAAATTGTACCTTTTCATTTAGGAGTGACTCTACGATTATAGTGGTCACTTCCTGACTCAACAATCTTCCTGTACATATTATGATAGCGCCGGCCGAGTCATTTCACTCTTGTCGTAGGCAGATATCTGAATTGGAGAGTTTGTGGAGTTTGGTCATTGCAATCAACGTATACACATTGTATGCTACATTAACAGGTTCCATTTGCTCAACAACACTCGTGTTATCTGCTTAGATCTTTGCGGCAAAAGATTATGGTGCAAAACTACTTTAGTTACATTAATACGAAACGATATCTGGATTGATTTATATCTTACAAATCGGACAATCGTTTCATTTATTGCCCAGCAGGAGGAATTTGTATACGGTCGAGTATAATATTAATCAATTTATCATTTCGATCAAATGTACAAGAGAAATCTGAATATATACAGTATACACTAAATTCGGACATTTCAGGGAAGTTTAATTTATCTTGGCAAAAAGACATTTTTTTATATGGAAGCGTGGTTATTGCCAAGTATGTATTTAGGACGTTAAAATAATATTTAATGTTTACTAGTTAAAATCAAATCTACTCACATTCTTCAAACAAATGCAATGGGCAAATTCCAAGTTTGTATGTAATGTAATCTGGATTAAACGAGCTATACATACGTTAGATAGGTACTAACGAAATAATTTGAAAAATCCCATTCACGTTTCTGCCATGTGTCATTCACATATTCCGTGTTAACTCAGTCGACTGTGTCAATAAGCACGTGACGCAGTCACGTTTCAGTAGCCGTTTTAGCTAAACGTGAACTGTTGGTGTACGTTTGTTGTCTTTTAACTACTGATAATACGAAGACTAGGTTATGGAAAAATGTGGATTATTTGCAAAAATTATGCAGTTCATTAAAAATAAAAGAAGCAAAATTTCCACTGGATATTAACAGAACAAAATATATACACAATTCACGAAATTTCAAACAATGAAATTGCCATCACCATAATATCGATCAAGTTACATATGTCTATAATTAAAAATAGTCTTTCTTTATTCAGGTAAATCGGGCAACAGTAAAGACATTTGCGGCGATGATAAATTCAAAGAGGATGGCGATCCCTGGAATGTCGAAGCACAGGCTGCCTTCCTTGGACCAAATTTGTGGGATAAGACTTTGCCGTATGATGCTGATCTTAAGGTAACCCAAGTTAGTAATCTTCCAATTTTTTTATCTGTAGTACACTATTATTATATGTATGTATTTTTGGGAAATCAATTAAACTATATCAGACCAAACTAACAAGACTAAAATCATTTATAAACATACCATACAACACAAAACAGCAAAAAAAAAGTGAAAACACAAACAATATTAACGTTTGAATAGAGTTCTTTTGTTTGCTCTAGGTATAATACACATACTAAATAAATCAGACAAATAAAGTAACGAATTTTTTTTTAAGATAGAATTTTATAATACATTCAAAAAGATTGTTTCTCTTTTTGTTTTTCGATTCGATTTCGTGTGACAGTAATATCATTATAATTAACGCGCTCCGTCATTCATAAAAAAACACACATTTTTGCATTACGCATTTTATGTTTTTTTTTTTTTTTTATTTCGACAACACAAACAAAAAATACAATCCATCATATGGTTTAAGTTATATTTTTTCAGGAAATTTATATTTATAGTGTGTTTATAGGGGAAAGACACAAGAAAAAAATGTAGAACCGTGAAACCATATTCACAAAAATAACTGCATTGTAAGTATATAAAACTTGCTCTATTTTTTATCTACATTTATTATAATATACATACATATCTTATTGTTTCTCTATTTTTAAATCTAAGATTTTGAATTAGAGACAATAACTATTTGTACATACGTTCGTATATATTCAGATTCACACATAAATTGGCGAGCGTCCGAGTGAACAAAAAATAAACCGACTCATTAGAAGAATAAAAATAAAAAATCTTCCGAAGGAAATCATGTGTAGGTGTAAAATAGTAACGCAGCGTATCTCGTGACTTCAAATGACGTCATTTGAGAAAGATATATTCTGGACCATATTGTGTGTACTTTGGAGGGAACACACACACACACAATCGTGCTTACGTATATAATCAGACAATATGCGTTAAGGAAATTCGACCATAGATTTATTTGAAATATTCAAAGATTGTTGTAGTATAGGCATAAATATTGGAATTTTTAGCGGAGAAGATTTTTTTTTCTAATAAACAAGGAATGTACACTGGGTAGAAATATAAAAGTAAATGTAATCATAAATTTGTTGGAAAATAAAGAAAATTTTTCTTTTTTTTTGTAATAAATGATCTCTTTGAAAAATAATAATTGCATTGCACATCCCGAGGGAAACATAACTGAAAAAAATTACGGACGATTCTTTCTTTTTTAAATCTGCAAGAAGTTTTTTTTTCGATAATCCGTAATTTTATTCTTCTGTATTCTAAATGATAAATACAATTTGGTTCTCCTATTATTAACGTAAAAATCCTCGGTGCTATTCTGTACTCTTCAATCATCCGGATATTTATATTTAATTTAAATTTTTCGTCAGAATCCCATCTCCTATCTACTATACATAATGCTCGTGTAAATATTTTATGAAAAAGCAGGACAAATGTTCTAAAAACCGGTGTTTGGCAAGACAAGTCTACTAAGAAAGCAACATAGAAAGACGGACGGACAACCAGAAAGACAAAAACGAATTTTCAATTATACAGGGTGCCGTATTTAACATGATCGTCAACATTTTTTGACAATGCCGAAACGATAAACGTGACATTTTTGGTGTAAAATTTAAATAATGTGATTTTTCATATTTTATGGATTTTTAGACTATTTAAAGTCAAATTACGATTAAGCCTAAAAAGTAACAAGAGATATTAGGTCGTATGAATAGAAAGATGCTTTGCTAAATACTTGGCTCAACAGCATAAACAACAACAATTTACATTTAAATAGGACGGTTTGGCCAAGCACTGAGCAAAGTATTTTTTTTATTTATACGACCTCTTGAAAATTAATGCTAAAGTTTCAAACCTCATTATCTCAAAACTCTGAATTAGCACATTCATTGTTTTGGAATTGTAACGACGATATAATAATTCGCATGAAACTGACGTGAGGCTTAATATGAAACATTTTTTTTGTCCCATTGTTGTTGCTCATATCTATAGTCGAACCGGGTGCGGTGTGGCAAACAATTCAAATTAAAAAAATTGGTTCTGCATTGTTGTGTCCCCTGTCTCTGCATAGTGTAGGGCTTAAGATGTTCGTCAGTTATTACTGTCACATCCTTGTACAAATCTGTAGTTTCCCAGAAGTATTAAGCCAAAACGTCCTAAAAAGAACAAAAAACGTTAGAAATTTTACCCTGGCCGGAGGTAGACGCGGTGTAATTTCAAAGGTAACATCGAGTACATTGCATATACGATGTTTTTTTTTTTCTTTAATTCCAGGACCCAGAACGAAATAAACTGGATAAAAAGGACAAAATATTGTATGCTTTCACATTTTCGTTTGTATGCTTTTTCACATTATATGTTTGCCAAGGCTACCCCAAAGTTCTATGCTGTAACTATTTTTTTGATTTCTTAGGCATTGAGGATGATATCTCTCATTTTACTAGCAAAATTATTACGCGCCAAGATCTCAAAAATGATAAAAGAAGGACATAAAAGGTGTAGTTGATGATATGTAGTTTGATTCCGCCAACACAACAGTCAAACTTTTAATTAAGTTGGCGATTTTTTGTAAAGGACATAAACCTTTCCTCAACAAATATAATCATGATGGGTACCATATCAAAGGGGACATCGACTGCAATCCATATCCGGTATGTTTACCTTATTTCAAGGAGCCGGAGCTCCTAAATTGGGTGAAAAGGACAAAATATTATATATGTGCTTTGACATTTCATTTATAATGTTCCCAGTGCCAAAACTTTTTTTTATTTGCTTGACTTCTGAGAATTTGTAAACATTGAAAATCCTACCACCCATTTTGTTAGAAAATACGCAAAGATCCTTAAAAGGATAAAAACGGATACAAACTTTTCATTCACAAATATATCAAAACGGACATCGGGTGCATTTCATGGCTGGTAGTTCCTTATTGTAAAATGTTCGCTATGTCCGTGGGTCTTGCAATTGGATCACTCTTATTAAGTAAAAACTAGGGTTTTTCCTTATACTGCAAGTATTTTTTATTGTTCGGCATACGGCCGTTTTGGAAGCAACGCACATCCTTCTTCAGTGCTAACCTAATAATGTGCGTTGCTTCCGAAACGGTCGTATGCCGGACAATAAAAAACACTTGCAGTATAAGTAAAAAACACCTAGGTTTTACTTAATAAGAGTTCCTTATTTCAAGGACACCAGAAGCACATAAATAGGGTGAAAAGGACAAACATTTTTGTCTTTAATATTTAGCATTTACTTGTGCGACGGCGACGCAAAAATACTAAAAATGTAAAGATTGTGTTCATTTTTATCCTTTTAAAGACCTTTGCGCGTAACATTTTTCCTAACGAAACGAGTTGAAGCATATTCAATGTCTATAGATTTTAAAAATCAAGAAAATATTCTGGGAGCCTGGGAAAATGTTCAAGTATTATTTATATTATGTTGTGTCCTTTTGACACCAATGCTTTTTGTAGCGCAAAAAAATTGTAGGCTTCTTGAAACCGACATATTAAAAAAAAACAAAAAAAACTTACTATTATGCAACCATTTATTTAACCCTTGGATGGTTCAGTGGGGTCTGACAGACCCAAGAGAAATTTAAATCTTAAAATTCGCATAGAAAAACTTATTTATTATGTAATTTAAGTATGTGTCACATACGTTCACTTAAGTATGAATTTGTGATTTTGTTAATTAGTTATAGCAGTTTGAAAGTAACAAAAACACCATTTACCATTTACGCATGTCTTTTTTTACAGAAGTAAATTTTATTGTTTATGGGAAAATTTCAAAGTATCAAACGATAAAATGTAATAATAATGGTCGGGAAGTTTTGAAACTTTCTAATTAGAGCAGATTTGTGAAATAAGATATGTTATTTTTGAAAGAAATGGAAAATTTAGGGTGTTTTGAACTAGGGGTTTTTTAAATTTTTTACTCAATTCATTCAAAATTATGCTGTTTTTACCTGTTTTTCATTTATGAGGATCTCCTTTCACTATTGTGTCATTACCTTATGACTTTTAAGTCAAGTCATACATTAATGACTTTTATGAGTTTAAGAATTAGGTGGGTATTTTCCATAATTCATAAAGCTTCCTCAAAGATCTTGGCTATACACTTGTCGAACCTCCTCTAAGAAGGAGGAAATCAACGGGCAATATTAGTTGAAGTGCAAAATAATGACGACATTTTAGGAATTGTTCAGTTCCCCCCCCCCCCCCCCCTCTTCAATGGGGTCAGATGTCAGATGCCCATGATGTCCCATGCCCAATGCGGTCAGATGGCCCTCAAAGAAGCAAAGATATTTTCTTTGCTCACGAGCAAAGGATCGGAAGACAAAATACAATTGCAACGATTGCAAAAACCCAATATGCAAAGATCATCGAGGAAAAAGCTGTGAAGATATTGTCTAACTTTGCATCCTAATTTAAAAAAAAAAAATTTAACCGTAGCTAAAGAGTTTTGATGTACTTATCTTTGATAAATTAGTATTAAATGCGTTTTGACTAATACAAACAAAATTATGTGAAGATATTAGTTTTTATATTGACTTATTTGTGATAACTTTAAATTACTCTCAAAGTTGACACCTAATTTTGTCTTCCACATACTAAAAACTACTGTCTGAATTCCAATTTTTAAATATACCACTTAATCAATTCTAGTTTAAACAAATGTGCCAAAAAAGCAAATATTTAAGTTTTAGAGTGTGGGCCTGCGAATATACTTGTGCTACGACGAGGATGATCTGGCCTATACTAGATATATCCCGTTCCGCCATATTACTGTCGCTAGACAGGAAATATATACGCAACATAGTGGGTGTTATTACGGGGCACTGCCCTATTGGGGAGCACGCCAGGAGACTCCGAATTCCTTACAACGACTTCTGCAGAAGTTGTGATGATGAAGAGGAGGAAGAGAGTGTGCATCACTTTCTTTGTGAATGTCCAGCCTTATCCGAGAGAAGGATGTGAGCCCTACTTTGCTTAACAAATACATTGTTAGCACTGGTTGGTTTTAAACGGAACGTAGGAACTGCGGTGGTATCACAATGGGCCAATTTTTGGTCTACGTGCGCATGGCGCTAGTCAGGCGGCCCCTTTATCTAACCTAACAAACCTTTAGAGTGTTTTTTGCCTTGGGGTCTGTCAGACCCCACTGAACCATTTACGTATGTAAAATTTACCTGAACCATCCGAGGGCTAATATTATTTGTTTTTGTTTCCGAGAATTTCTGTTACGGGTTATGATAAAATATCTATTAAATTTCAATGTTATCTGGCATTGTGCCATTTTAATTGACCTTATTACATTTTGTTTTATTCAAAACAGTTGACTTGTATATAATGTATTCAAGTCGTTATAAAAATCGCAGACATATTCATTAAAATACCGCTTGCCCTGATTTGAATTATAGGAAACTTACAGGAAGAGTCTTTTTCTTTTGTATAGCCATGTCTGCAGACATAAATAAATAGCTCTTACCCTACTACGTATTTTAATTCATTTAATAAATTTCGCCCCAATAATTTCTTATTCTTGTGGAAGATAAAGATGTGTATTACCATTATATGTTCCTTCGTCCCTACTTTTGCTTAGATGTGAGGAAGTACATATTGGCAGCTGCTTACCCAATGGACTAAAGGAAAGGTTAATAAATGAACAACTTATTGTAATTATGACATAAAAATACTTAATCTGTTAAAGAATGTTATCTATGATGTACACACATAGTGTTGTGCTGATAATTAGTACATATAGTGATTGTAGCTTTAGACCCAAACATCCAAAAAAAGAGGAAAGTTTTGATGCCAAATTGTTGCACACCCTCCCCTCTCCTCTATACGTACTAAAAAGATACACTAATTTGATCATCACATTAAAGGGGGAGGGGCGTCGAAGAGGGGAAATATTAGTTTTTAGAAAATATCTCAAAAAGTGTTAGTCCTATCGCAAAATGTCCTAAGAACGAAATAAACTACATTTAATATCCTTTGCAATGAAGTATAATACTCTAGACCATTCCTTGGGAAATTATACCCTAGATCCAAAAGTATTATGTGGAATTTAAATTTGTTTATATTTACATTTCTTTTTTACTTTTAATAAAGTAAAGGTAGCGTGATAAGAATTAGTGCCGATGTTGCCAATTAAATGTACTTAACTTATACCAATAATGAGCTTGCTCCGGCCAAGGACACCCCCCACGTCCCAGTTAATATTTCTCAAAAAGGCATGCCTGTAACTACTCTCTTAATTACGTCAGGCCAATTAAATTTGGTTAAGTGCCTAGAGGGAGCGCCTTTATACTTTGCACAAAAACATTACATCGATCGGATCCAAACAAAGGGTACCTCCCATACAAAGTGGACCCGAAATCTGCCGAATTGCACATTTTCTTCTCTTTAGAACCCATCTAAAATAGAAAAACAATACTTATCTGTTCGACCGTCACTATTACAACTATTTATAGTCTTCTGAATGTATATTCAAAAGTTCGTACTGAGATGTGCCCTTAAAGTCTTGAAAAATCTAGTTGGAAGGTCACTAGACCCAGATTTAAGGCTATTCTCAAAAATCATCGACAAATACGTATTAGTGACCTTTCAACCCGGTTTTCCGACACTTGTAGTGCAACCCTTGGTACGAGCTTTTGAACATACATTAAGAAGACAATAATTAATCGTTACTTAGTGACTTTCGAACAGATAAATATTTTTTTCTATTGTACGTATAGAAAGCAATAATTAATTGTTATAGTGACTTTCGAACAGGTAAAATTTTTTTTTCTATTGTGGATAGCTTCTGAGGAGAAGAAAATATGCAATTTGACAGATTTCGTATTCACTGTGTATGGGCAAAACGGCATATATGGAAGCAATATAATTTCTGCAGAAATTATCCAATGTGCAGAATTTTTTGATAGACACTGAAGGGAATAAAAGTATTGAGAAAGACGAAACATGTGAAAAAAACAACAAAACTAAAGAAAGTGGTGCACTTTATGGAAATTTCATCAAATGCCAGTTGATTTTCATACAATTTTGCAGTTATTGTTCTTTGAGCGCACGCTAATCTGGTGGTTAACTAAACTTAAATACATATAGGAAAATCTGCCCATTTGAAGACGCTGCATTCACGAATTAGATAAAGCACAAAGGCTGCGCGTTGGATCCTAAACAAAAACCGGTCATGGATTTCGGATGCCATATTTAAATGAGCTAATCTAGACAGTTTTTATGTCCGTTAAAATATTGAAAGTGTACCGCATTTTAAATAAAAATTATTTTATTTAGAGCAAGTCTTCTTATTTTTTTTTCAATGTGTTTCCTGCGTCCGCTGCTCCGAAGCCTAACTTTCTAAAAACCTAAAATATGATTTTTTTTTATATTGGACCGAAAACGCACATTTATATTGCACGTTTTTGCGCTTCGGGATTTTTACTGAACGTTTTTCAATTTTTCACTGCACGGAAATCCCGGCTCTAATTATCACTTTCTGACCAGCTCCTCGTCAGCTAAGCCTGTACGTTCAGAAAATTTCATTTTGTCTTTAGAATTTTTGAAAATTCATCAGACAAATCGCGGGACGCCAAAAATTTCACCTAAAACAATTCTCTCTCGAAAAATGTTTAGTGTATTTTGCATAAATCCTGTGATCACAATATTCAAGAAGGATAACTAGAAACAATAAAAAAAATTCATTTAATTCGAGTTGATCAGCAAATTTCACCAAAAAATAATGGTTAATCGGGCAGTGTCAGCTCTACCTGCATTTGCGATGATATTGCCGCGCAGAAGAAATGTTGTCCATTGATGTCCGTCTGCCCGTCTGTTGTTACGCGTTTTACTTGGTCAATTTAAAAGCTAATCTGAACTTTTGCTCAAATCTATATCCAATATCCAAATATCGGCCGCGCCCGCGAAATTAGCTTCGGTCTCGTTTCATCTTCCCTTTTTATACCAATCAGCGATCGAAACGCCGCCTGTGGTATTATCGCGTCGTCTATTTTGATGGTATAATTACATTAATTATAATTTAAACATTTGTTTTACGAGTGTTCAATTGACAGCCAAGCATTAAATTGATTGATCTTGCTTTATGGCTGGCCACAAAGCGTTTTGAATAATTTCAGATTTTAAAAAACTTCCTTCATTCGATGCGACCGTCACTGGTATTATTAATACAATTTGTAGAGTAATCATGACAATGGAGAGAAGATTTTATTTTATTTTTGTGAAGTCAGCAAATGTGGTGATCTTGTCAGAAAATAAGTTTATGAACGGTTACAATTCTCCGCACATCTTTGGGTGATCCGTCTTGAGGCCCTTTCCGAGCGGTGGCTTATTAAAAGTAGTGGCACCGGGCCTTTTATTCTTCTCTGTAGACCGTAACCCCTTGTGATGCATGGTGCGTTCACTCAGCCGTTTATAGGTTATTTCGAAACACCGTTACATTGCATATAATTTCGGAGTATATATAATGTTGCAAGCACTATATACTTCCTATACGCACATGTACGGAAATTTCGGACCACGCCGAGATTCGATCTCTGGACCTCTAGATTACTAGCATCGTAGAGTGTGACTCAACCAAGTGGGCCACGGAGCGTGTCTTTTATAGACCACTCATAATCCTGTCGACCTGGCAAAACAAATATATGACAGCAGAAATCACACCATCTGATCATTGAATCTTCGAATCAAAATTAGCCTCGGTCTCGTTTCTTTCTTTCATACGACCTATCTACGTTACAGCTTCAAGCTTTTTTTTCTATAATAACTACGAAAATAAATCTATATTTGTTCAAAGTTTTGTACTAAAATACAAATAATGTTAGGAGCCTATTAGAAGCCTGCTTCTATTGTATATATTTTATTTCAACAATTCTTTTAATATTCTTTGTTTTTTCTGAAAATCTTTATTACGGGTTATGATAAAATATTAATTGAATTTTAATGTCATCTGGCAACGATTGGTTTTTATTGACCTTATTAGATTTTGTTTTATTCAAAACATTTTACTTGTATATGTATTCAAGTGGTTATCTAAATCGCAGACACATTCAAGAAATACTGCTTGCCCTGATTTGAATTGTATGAAATTTTCAGGAAGATTATTTTTTCTTTTTTATAGGCAGACATAAATAAATAGCTCTAATCCTACGAGATAATTTTATTTCCTTGTCAAAACTTACCTACCACTACCACATGCATAAATCCACCAACATCTTTCAAATGCGTGACTTTTGGTTAATACCTTAAAACCATTCACTTTACTATAGGTATGGCAAGTCACAAATTTTTGACAAACTCGTTGGCTTGAAGAAGAAATGGATCATGTTTCTAATGGGCAAATAATAAATAAAAAACCAAATGTCTCGTCACGACTTCTTTTTGTTGCTGTGCATGACACTATCGTATTTGCTTTCGTTCTGCGTTTTTTTCGCGTCCATATACTTTCACTCTTATTTTTAGTCAAACACTAATCGTTTCTGGGAGTTTAGGAGAGCTGAAGTTGTTCGTGTTTTATCTTTTTTTATTTCAATATTCTTCTGCAGGAAGGAAAACTAGTGCATCCAATTTAGTATCACACTAAATTTGGGATATAATGAGCCGATCCGATTTTATTATAATTTGTGTTAATTTCTTTAAAAGATTCATCCTAACTTGATCTCTTTTGTATAGTATTGTCTAATGGAGAACACGACGTCATCGCAATCAATGGGTGCTTGGCGTATAAATTAGATAAAATCATTAGTTTTGGCGGTGTCTTCATGGGATGATATTAAAAGCCATACTTTATACGTGCATGTTTGTGTGTGCCATGCAAATCTTAACTTTTGTATTCAAAAGACAAGCGATATCATTATTATAATTTTATCTAGATCTTGAAGAAAGGAAGCAAAAGAAAATGTTTATCTTCCTGATCCTTGATCTGATCCATGAAAGTGAGTTAGCTTTTGATGCTAATCGTTTTTCTGGGTTGTTTTTTTTTTCTGGTTGACACTTTGTCCTTGTAAGCGGATCAACTCAAAGATATTTTATTATTCGTATTTAGAATTTCGATTAAATAGTCAGACTAAATAGTCAAAAAGTTAACTTTATTAATATTTATCTGAGAGGTACGAGTGGATTAAGTAGTCAAGTAACAGTCAGCAGAAATTATTCATATGCAGGTACCTTATATGACTGTCAGTCAGTGATAAAAAAATATATTAAAATATACCGGTGACTGTGACTTGACATCTGTGTCGGATTAAACATGTTTTTTTTTTAATTTTTGTTTCACAACGAAGCTCGCCAAAATATGTTTATTTCAGTCCTCTTCAGAAGAGAACATCTGGACCAATTTGTATGCAGTGCAGATTGTCTTGGGTTTGTATTTTGAAGGAGATCAAGATAACAGGTAGAAAAAAAGAACATTTTATTAACAATTGGTAAAATTTTTAGGACACATTTTTGTTTAAGTTATAAAATTCAATGTTATGAGTTGAAAGAAATGCAATTCGGATATTTATTAGTTAAGATTGAGTTATTATAAACTTAGGACTTGATTTTAGATTTTGTAAATATTCAAAATTAAATTAAATGTTTGTATATAAATATATATGATTTTTTTAGGTAAGGGTTTCGTATAGGATTATGTATAAATAAAATCATATTTCTATCTATTTCGATATATACCCAGATAAAAAAAAAAACAAGATGCACCTATTATATAATTTTCCTTGAAAAATATAACTTATATATCATCCTATCCACATTACATATTCATTCCAATACATGCTTATATCTATGCTTCAGCACAATTTTTTTTTTACGTTTTTTGGTAAATATGTACTAATGTACTTCTTTTTTTATTTTCTTGTTTTCCTCTCGTGCACCCAAAATAGTATGCAGATTTGGACGAGTTCCTATCAGAAAACAATATTCCTGACGGTTTGCCCGGCACACATCTGGGACATTCGACCGGATTGGGTCATCGATCTGATTCGTTGGGACACTCGACGGGCCTGTCGTTGAGTTTAGGACATGTTACCACCAAACGTGAACGATCTCCATCACCGTCAGATTGTGTGAGTCCTGATACACTTAACCCACCATCACCCGCGGAGTCAAGTGAGTATTTAGGTGTTAATAGGGTAGAAACAAAAAAAAATATTCATTTTATATACAAATAAATTTTTATTAATTTATTCCTATATATTTCGAATTTAAAATTATATTTATATGTACATATATGAATCATTTGATTTTCATTACTATGTGTGCTCTTGAAAATGGGGTGTCGAAGATCAAATTAAAATTATTGAGCAGCTTGAAAATGCGCAAATGCTAATCAGATTATAGAAATGACTTCGCTGAAATCGCGATTTTTTCCGCTTTTAAAAAATGTCCGGTTACATTGTCAAATTTCGTGCGAAATTCGAAACAAACGTAATATAAAATGGGCAGTTGATGCTTGCGGACCCCATGAGAAGTGCAAAATTTCGTTGTCATTTAATTGACTTTATGATTTTATCTCTTTTGTTCATTTGTTACTAACTTAATAATTTTCTTCATTATTCTATAAGACTCTTAAGTTTTTCATTGCCTCTTAATTTTTTTCTTTGCTAACACGTTTTAGTTTTTTGTTTGGTTTTTATTTTTCGTTCTTATTTTTGCTACTTGTCATTCCTAGTCCATATCTATACGTATATAGATCGATCTGTTTCGTCATTTTTTTTTTTTGTTGATTTACTTTAAATTCTATGGACAGTCCTCGAAACATCGTTGACGTTTAGTGTTTGATATTTCAGCGTTTTCATTTGCTTCATCTGGACGGGATTTTGATCCACGCACGCGGGCATTTTCTGATGAAGAGCTGAAACCCCAACCGATGATTAAAAAGTCACGAAAACAATTTGTTCCAGATGAGCTGAAAGACGACAAATACTGGGCCCGACGACGAAAGAACAATATTGCCGCCAAACGGTCGCGAGATGCACGCCGACAGAAGGAGAATCAAATTGCATTGCGTGCCCGATATTTGGAGAAGGAGGTGAGTTTTGTAAGAGTTTTATATGTTTATACATTATATTTAGTTGGCTAGAGTCGCCATAGACTGTCTAATTGATTGTACAATTAAGCTAAGCTCATCTTCTGTGGAGAAGGCTCATTTTCTCTAGTAAATTCGGAAGTGGAACCTAAAAACAGGCGCTTGATTGTACAATCGATATGGCGACTCTTATAGTGACATGTATGAGTTTCGATGTGTAATGTCAGCCATTTTTAAACTGAGATTACGCTTCGAATATCGGTAGGATTTCAAGAGTTCAACGTTGATCCCTTGATAAAAATGTTTGTAAAACATTTCACGAAATTGGTATAATAAAAACAATTTTATTCTCTTATCCTGATTGTCGTAGTTCGTTCCATCCGTTTTACGTTCTAATTACAGTTGTAAAGTGTGATGATTCGTGTTAAATATAAAATATTAAAAAAAAAATTAAACGTCCATACTAATAAATAAAAAAATTTAATTATTTTGACATGACTCGTAATGAAAATGCCCACTCTACCAAATTTATTACTTTCTTTGCGAAATGCTTGGACTTTCACAAAATTATAGCAATTGGGGACACCAGACTAGCTCTTAAATTATAAGAAACATTAACTGTCAGTTTAAATTTGCTTTAACTCAGACGAATTTATACACGAAATAGTTAAATGTAATTTCCTGCATAATTTTAGGAGAAGATATGTAAAGTGTTAGTCAGACCTTCTCACTAATCTGATTGAAAATGATTCCATGATTGTTTGAATGGTGACTGATGGATGGATGGATGGATGGATACGAATAAAAAAGATAAACGACATAAGTTTTAAACGTTAATGGTTCTGAATAATTTTCCAAATACATTTTTTGCGAAAAACTAAATTTTTACGCCCTTTTTTTCCTTAATTCAATTTAGTGTAAGATTTTACTGCGTAGTAGTAGTGTGTACGATTTGATATCAAAACTTAACTATTTTTTCGAATGTTTGTACTGTACCAAAAGTGATGAGCAGAACTCACGCAAAGTCATTTAGCGTTAACACCATGGAAAATCTTAGACAGAGACGGGAACGTTTTTCAAAAATGTTGTCTTAGAGATTATCTGTTTTCATTCATGCCCTTAGAGACATATGCGGATTGCCTTCAATTTTACGCAACTAATAGACAATATCTCAATCCGGCACTGGCAAATCTATAATTTTCTAACGCGTTTTGTGCGTAGGGTAGTGTGGGAAAGAAAGAGGAGTTCATTCCTTGGTTCAAAACGTTTTTTTTCTTCAGTTGATAAAATGGATAAGGGCGATAAAATACCCTGAGTTGGTGCATTTCTTTGGTTTTATTTCTCTGGGATTTCTGTCAACTTAGAATTTATGGAAAATAACCACACTCGATGGGACAACTGAAGAATCACCATCATCATCATCATCAATATGACACGATAGCCCGACGTCGGGCCTTGGCCGCCTGAATCGTTGACCTCCAATTGTCGCGGTTACGTGACCTTGTCCACCAGTTTCGGAAGCCCAGCAACGCATTCGCGTCTTCACCTACGGAGTTCTCCCAGCGAGCTCTCGGTCGTCCACGCAACCCCGCTCCGTCAATTCGTTGTGCGTTCATAACTTTCTTTGGCATGCGATTGTCGTCCATCCGTTGTACATGCCCCGCCCATTGCAGACGTTGAAGCTTCACGATTTTCGATACTTCCAGCTCATCGTACAATTGATACAACTCATGGTTGTACCGGATACGCCATCGGTCTCGCTCGCGAACGGCCCCGAAAATTCGCCGAAGGACCTTTCGTTCGAATCGGTCTAGCAAAATTTCGGAGGCTTGGGTAAGGGTCCATGTTTCGCAGCCATAACATAGCACGGGTCGGATGATCGTTTTGTACACGCGGAGCTCCGTGTTCCTGTGCACAAGTTTCGAATTAATTAAAGGGAGGACCGAGAAATATGTCTTATTGGCTAGTTGTATCCGTCGCTTAATTTCGTCGGTTTCGTTGGCGTCCTTTGATAAGTTACAACCCAGATAGTTGAAGTTGTCTACATACTCGATATTAAGGTCCCCCACTGTGATGCTTGAATTTGCTGGCGTCCTTGTTTTCGACTGCATCATGGCCTTTGTTTTGCTTTCGTTCATATGTAGTCCAACTTCCTTTGCGGCGTTATTGAGGTTATGCAGAAGGCTTTCTGCATCACCCAACCTTCGAGACATGATGTTGATATCGTCGGCGTACGCTACTAATTGAGTCGACTTGATGAGTATCGTTCCGCTGCTGTCCGTATTCATGGCTCGAATGACATACTCCAAAGCCTGGTTGAAGAGCGTCGGCGCCAGCCCGTCGCCCTGCTTGAGTCCAGTACGAGTTTCAAATAGGTCAGTGAGTCGGTTCTGCACTTTGACCTGCGTGATGGTATTAGTCATCGTCATCCTTGTGAGTCGCACTAACTTTGCCGGTATACCAAAATTCAGCATAATGTTGTACAGTACACTTCGATCGATACTGTCGTATGCCTGCTTGAAGTCGACAAAGATTTGGTATACGTCGATGTTATATTCCCAGCACTTTTGGAGTAGTAGCTTCACTGTGAAAAGCGTATCGGTCGTTGATCGACCAGGTCTGAAGCCGCCTTGATAGTCGCCAATGATTCGTTCTGCGTACGGATTAATTCTCTTTTCAAGAATTTTCGATAATATCTTATATGCCGTACAAACTAATGATATGCCCCTGTAATTCTCACACTTCAGCTTGTCACCCTTTTTGTGGATTGGGCAGATTATGCTTTTGCGCCAATCTTCGGGGATTACCTCGTCGTTTCATATTTTCAGCAGTAGCACATGTACAGCGTTGGTCAGGCACGTTCCACCATGCTTCAGGAGTTCTGCTGGGATCTCGTCAGCGCCGGGCGCTTTATTATTTTGAAGCGACTGTATGGCAAGACTCACCTCCTCTACTGTTGGGGGTAGAACGGGAGGGCCTGGTTCGGCTAACTGCTCAAGAGCTGGCTCCGCGGGGTGCATTGAGGAGCTCTTCGAAATGCGAGGCCCATCGTTTGATGATATTATTTATAAGTTTGTACGCCTGTCTAATGTTCTTATTGGCTAATATTTGGTTTATTTGCTGTAACTGCTCGTCAAAATGTTTGCGTTTCTTACGTCTAATTAACCTATTAGATACTCGCCGAAGTTCGTTGTATCTTTCTTTCTTGGCTCGGGATGCGCGTTGTGTGTATTGCCGATAGGCTTCATTTTTCGCCTCAATCGAGGCCCTGCACTCGTCGTCGAACCAGTCTGCTCGAACTGAAGGATACACGGCAATAAATCGGGCACAATAAAATAAGTGCATGGAAAACCTTCGATTTATAATTCCACTCCACAAAACACGCTTCGGGACATTTGCGCTTCCTCTTCCAGCATTATTGATTTGAGGATTGAAGACTCTTAATCCTCCGACTGATAATTGAAATTGCTCTATACAGCAAAACTAAAATGATAATGACTCAACTGTCACATCGACTCTTATATTTTTGAAGGGGTCTGAACCGATGGATGAGGGATCTCCCGGAACACTGCCATCTAGATAGACAAGCCGAACTGCAGAAATTTATTCGTCCATAAGTGCGTTCATGACGAGCGACAGTTGACATTTCTAAAGCTCACAAACTCCAGTGCTTTTGAACCCAAAAGTTCAAATGTGCCGAGCGTTTATTACGAAACAAAGGTTATGGTTTGCTTTAGTGCCTCATTTTGGAATAAAAATGGTCCAATGATGCCACTACTCCACAATCCGCACCAAACTGTCACTCTCTGTGGATGCATTGGCTTCTCGACAACAACATGCGGGTTTTCCGAGCCCAAGATGCGTCAATTTTGTTTATTAACGTAGCCGCCGAGATGAAAATGCGCCTCATCAGAAAAGATAATTTTTCGCAAAAAATTCGTTGTCCAATTCAAGCCGCTCTAAGGCCCAAACTGCGAAGCGATAACGGAGTGGATGGTCGTGCGACTTTAATTGCTGAGTCAATTGGACCTTGTAAGGGAATAATCCGAGATCTTTGTGCAGAATTCTTCTCAGGCTAGTGCGTGAAATGTTTAACTGTTGGGATCGATGGCGTGTTGATGTTCGTGGATAGAGTTTCACACTCTGGGCTACAGCATTCACATTTTCATCTGTGCGCACCGCACGAAAACGGGGACCGTGAGTGTTGTTCACTAGCATGCCAGTCTCACGAACTTTTTGCACAAACTTGCGTGCGTGACGCTCCGTGGGTGCTTCGTTTCGGCCAAAACTTCTTTTCAATAAACGCACTGTTTGGGCTAAACAGCACTCACTTTGAAAATAAGTTTTCAATATTTCCCAACGTTGTTCAAGCGTAAAGCGACTCATTTCGTGTCGTTCCTCGGAGGTATGATACTGACTTTCTATCCAGATTACGAGCGAAAAATAGCTGTCAGTGTCAAACTAACCTATTATTTAAAAACGAGCTTGTAATTGGCCGACCCGTTATGTCGGGCCATTATTTATGATATTTAAGAAGCTGTAAAAAATATCTTGGACACTTCTGGTCACACACGCACGCTCATGTACTCGAGGTGGCAATTTTAAGCATTTCTTTCTTAGATAGCATCACGATTCAGCAACGAGGCTCATTTTTCACCATGGTCATGTGATTTGATACTTTTCGATTATTATTTTTTTTTTGAGGATTTGGTTTATGCTAGCAAACCAAATACTATTGACGTCTAGAAAACAAAATTTTACGCGTCATTGCTAAAATACTACCCCAAATGTTCGGAAAGGTGGTTCAAAATCGGACTGATAGTTTGCGCTTTGTAACTCCTAGTCGTGGTGGTCATATGCTCGGAGACAATTTTGATACATTAAATAATAAAAATTATCTATGAAATGAAACTCAAACTGAAATGAAAATGTATCGTAATTTACATCAATTGTGTGTGCTTTTTCCCAATTTTTCAATTGTTCAGTATAAAGTCTTTTTACGAAAATGAGAACCGAAACGCAAGTGGAAACCCGAAAAATTATAATAAATTTGTGGAAAGAGAGAAAATCCTTTCGTGAAATCGGAAAAATAGTTCAAAGTCATTATTCCACAGTGAGAAACATCATTTCGAAACATAAAAGTTGTCAAAAACTAGAAAATTTGCGCGTTCTGAACGACCTAAAAAACTTAACCCGTTTCTAGTTAAAAACATTATTGGAAGTGAAAGTTAATCCGAGGGCAAGTGCTGTAAAAATTGATGAAAATATTACCTGTGATTCCGGCCAGCCAGTACGATCCGTCGGGCATTAACTGCTAATGGCTTCCATGGACGAGGCCCAAGGAAGAAGCCTTTTATTTCGGATAAAAACAAAAAGAAGAGGAGACAGTATGCAAAAAAGGATGGAAATTGTGGAAATGACTTCTGGCGGACTGTCCTATTTAGCGGTGAAAGCAAATTTCAGATTGTTGACGCTAAAAAAGGCTCAAAAATTTGGCGAAAGAAAAATTCCGAGTTTGAAGAAAAAGATGTTACATCGACAGTAAAGCATGGGGGAGGTTCAGTTATGGTGTGGGGTATATGTCGGTGGCAGGGGTAGGAAATCTCATGTTCATAGATAGCACTATGAAAAAGGAGCAATATTTATCAATATTGCAGGAAAATTTAGCTCCTAGTGCCCAAAAACTCGAGTTACCTAGGACGCGGATCTTCCAACAGGACAATGATCCGAAACATACCTCCCGTCTGGTAAGAGAATGGCTATTGTACAGGACAAAAGCAAAAGGTGGACCGACAAAAAATAGTCCTTTTCTTCCTATAATAGAAACAACGTGTGCCATGACTTTTGATTCTTAAACATAGCACCATTTTCATATTTTTATTTGCGATTTGTTAATTACTATTCAAATTCTTATGAAAATTTAATAATTTATTTATAATGAATAAAGCTTTGATTTGAGACATTAAGCTCTTTTCAATTCTTGAAACTTACAGATAAATTTTGAGTCAAAAGTCATATTTCAAAGTGTGCCTTCACTTTTGATTCTTACATAATGGATTTCAATTTTTACGTAACGTAACGCCCCAGACGAAAAATATTTAAGACATATTTAAGTTTAACAAAATAGCTCTAATTAATTCATTGACGTTATATGTGTTATGTATCCTTTTGAGATTGATTTAAGACTCTGCATTTCCTTTCATATTTGCGGTAGTTTCATCGGGATTAGTATGTATCTCCTTTTTCGATACAGTATAATTCCTATTGTGTGAATTCAGTGTCCATATTTGGCAAAGAACACGCCAAATGTAATTTTATTAATTAATCTACTTGATACGGATAAGTTATTATTTATCTAATTAAATACGTTTAATATATGTATAATATTAATAAAATAATATTTTTTTTTATTTTTTATTTTAGAATTCAACGTTACACCAAGAAGTTGAACAATTAAAACAAGAAAACATGGAGTTACGTGCACGTTTATCAAAATACCAAGAAGTGTAATGCTGGCTGTTACTGTTATTATTATTTAAATCAACGCAATTTACAATGCATAGTAATATTAAAAAATTAAAAAATTAAATGCAACAAGCAGAAAACAATATAATGTTAAACAAGTCTTAAGATTAACTAATAAAAATAAGGAAACACGATAAACGAATTAACAAATTAATAATACCATTAAATCCATTAAATCCAGATAAAATTAAAAGTGAGAGAACACATAATATTGCAGACAGCTTATTAGTGCATAGCTATGTATAGGTAAAACTTAAAATAAATGAATAGAAAACAAAAACCATGTGAACGATAATGGGGCTGAAAATATCTGTAGTTGCAAAACCAACAACTCTTATATATTAGAAAAATTGTTATATTTATAATTTGATTAAGAAAATCAGCAAAAAAATATGTTTCATGCAAAAATTTTTGTTTTTATGTGCAGCAATTGAAAATTGATATAAAATCGTTAACTTATATACAAATTATTAAAGAAATATTAATAAATAAAGCAAAAAAACAAGCAAACACACACACATTTATGTAAATATATATTTAGAAGGCAAGAAGAAGAAGATGAAGATAAAAATCGAAAACAAATGGCATAATAAGAGCAAATATTTTCGTACGTTAAGTTTTAAACATAGAACAAACAAACAAAAAATTAATCTAGAACCCTATGTGTATAAGCAAAGTTGTTATTGAATGAAAAATTGAAGAAGATTGAACGAAAAAAAAAACATATTAAGAAAATAATGCTTCTAAGTCGGTACTTTATACAAACACATACACACACACAATTAAATACGCATTATCAAATTTATTAGCAAAAGAATATTTAGATTATCATTGCGCATATACAATTTTACGGCTTCTCGCTAATGTAAAGGCATCCTTTTCGTCTTAAGTTTTGTTTCCTCTTCTTTACTTTGTGTACGTATAAAAACCTTGTCAAGTTTTAACAGATATATTATCTACATACATACTTACTGTTCTGTACTTGTTGTTATGCAGCATACGAATTGGTTAAAAATATGTTTTTCTTAATTTTAAAGAAAAATAAATAAAAATTACGCACTGCCAATATATATATATATATCATGTCATATTTAATTATCAGCTTATTTTTTGTTGTTGTGTTGTTTTTTAATTTTTTTTCTTTAATTCATACAATATAATAATTAAAATTATATTCATTTCGAAATATGATAATCAGTTACCCGAATCTATCTCAATAGATAGTGCTTGTGAAAAGGTTTTTATGCGTATACATACCTATCATCAATCTGTCGTTCTAATAAAGTACTTTTGGGTATGGGAACAGTTTTTGTTTATCTAGGCATTAAGATGAATTGCAGATGTGTAGCTTGCAGATAAAAAGCAATAATTATAACGCATTACATACTATCATCATATTATATCCGATTGCGAAAAATTTACCAGGATAAAGAGCATATAAAGTCCCTTAAAGTTATAGTGTCCAGTATCCGTGAATCCAATTAGAGAGGCTGTTGTTGTTTTGAATATTTCTTTGAACAAAAAAAAAATACTTAACAAATTAAATCTTAACATCGCACTAACCAGACAATACGTTAAATTGCTTCGGAAACAATCTACAATAAACAAGGATTCATAAATCGAACTTAGTTCTAAAAAATTAGATCCTAAAATAGTATTGTAGTTGATCTCGAAAGATTTAATATGACTTTTAGTGAGTATGTCATTTCAAAAATAAATTAGAAAAGTTTATTTTTTTTTGTTTTTGATTTTCATCTGTATGAATAGGGGACAGTAGTTGCAATAATAATTAATACCACATGATGCATTGTGATTATAATCTGAATGTCATCATTTCGTGAAATACTTTTATGCGTAGACAATTTATCAGTGTAATGGTAGTTGTAAAATTCCTCTAAATTGACATTTGTTTTTTTCTGTTTTTATCGCACTTTCAAACAACAGTCGTGTATAAATCGTCTTCATATTGTCCTTAATTGTAGTTTTAAACTTCACCTAAAGATAGAAGAAAACAAAACAAAAAAAAATACAAAAGAAAAACATAAAAAATTTAACTAAATCAATTCATTTACATTAGAATAATTTTCTTTTAGCAAAATTCACCATTATTTTTTCTGTTGATTGTTGGTTTTCTTCTCGACTTATTTAATTTTTTTATTTTTTATTTTCTTCATCTTGTTATTAATTGAATAGTTTGTAGAGAGAAAGTGTACGAGAAAGAATATTGTGTTTAAAGTATAATGTCAAGAAATAATGAAGAAATTTCAATTCGAATGACTCTTATATCTTCGATTTTAAAGGCATTAAATGTTTCTTTATTTTTATTTTTTGTTTATATTTATGAATGTGTTTAACTTTCAATTGTATTGAATGAACACAATATTTTTATTTGAATTATTAATTTTTAATTTTTAAATAAATGTTTATTAGAATGGTTAGATTTATTATCCTGTTTACTGTTATACTTACTATTATTATATTGGTTCCAATAAAACAATTTTATTTATTAGAATTTCTATATGTGAATGTTTTTGATTTTCATTCGTTATCTTCTCATCATGTCGCTTTAAATTTTGGGGAAATTTCCGTTGTACAGAAATTCAAAAGTATCTTGAAAATCCTGAACAGTTTACGCAACCGTAAGCCTCAGTTTCAGTTACATGTGGTCCACGTGCCTAAGCTAATCTGATGTATAAAAGAAATGTTGTTTGAAAATTAAGATAAGCTTCGTTTAAATTTTTCGTGCCGACAATACCAAGCACATCCTCGAAGCACGAACAAACCAAAGATTTATCGATTTTTGTCATCATGAAATAGTGGTGAAATGGAAACAAAATTTTCGCAATAGAGGTTTAGTCTTAGAGTAACTTTCACGCTTTCAAGTTATGAAGTTTTAGCTATACTAGAGGGATTCCCCCTGCTCGCTACGCTCGCCACTCTCGCCTACAGCCAACCCCTCCTTCACGCTCTGCGCGGACATGCTCGCGCTGCGCACTCGCAGCACCGACTGACTCTTTTTCATTCTCGAATGGTATACTTATCGACAGCTTGTACGTACATTCGGGAATCATCGTAGCCAATCAGAACAATAATAAAAATTGTGGTTTTTCGAAGATAGCATTTTTATATATAGAAGGATACTACACTTAGGTAATCTGCTTTGGCCGTCTAGTTACGAAATTTACTAAACTCAACCACGGCTTAACCGAAGAGTGTGTAGGACAGCAACTTTTTTATTATTCATGGAGGAGGGGCGCGTGGATAGTATACAATCGCTTAATGCCATGATAGGCGTGTTTTTTGAACTCCGGTGTGTCAAAAGTGACAGGTTTGGTACCATCCTATCATTCCTTGATTCGATGCCAATTATTTGCAATTTTGTTATTGGATGCCGACTCATACAATTTTATAATATGACTTCGTGGTTCTCCTGGATATCTAAAACAAAAACAAGACCGAGGCAAATTTCGAGCGCGGTCGGAATTTTACTTTCTTCTGTGCTAGTAGTTTAATGGCAGCCCTATGAAGAAGCGTCAAATTTTGTTAGTTTCAATATTTTGAGATTTTTTTATGAACCTTAGAGCTATGGGGTTTTTACGGCAGCCCCATGACCCCATCGTAGGATTTTGGTGATTTAAGAAATTAGCTCATAGGGAAAATTTAAGCTCCATAGCTTCTACCACGCTCTGTGGCTCACTTGGTTGAGTCGAACTCTACGATGATAGTAATCTAGAGGTCCGTAGATCGAATCTCGGCGTAGTCCAGGAAATATATAGTGCTTGCAACGTTATATACACTTCTCTATATGCAATGTTACGTTGACTCGAAGTAGCCTATAAACGGTCGAGTGAACGAAGCATGCCCCACAAGGGGTTACTGTACAGAGAAGAGTATAGCTTCTAAAATTGGCCAAGTAAATGAGGAAGTGAAAATAGATTTAAAATACAACAAAATAAAGGCATACATGTTCTACGGATTTTTAGTGGCTAGAGATATTTTGAATTTTTTTTGAGGAAATTACAATTTTTTTTAACATTAACCAAAAAATATTCGTAAAAATTGTTAAAGTAATAAAAAAAAATTATTACACTTATTATACCCTTCGCTCATAGAGTGAAAGGGTATATTAACTTTGTCATGAAGATTGCAACGCATTGAAGGAAGCATCTCCGACTATATAAAAAGTATACATGTATGATCAGCATGACGAGCTGAATCGATAGGGCGATGTCCGTCTGTCTGTCTGTCTGTCTGTCCGTCTGTCCGTCTGTCCGTCTGTTGCAGCGCGTTTTTCTCGGCCACTATAAAAGCTACGGAGCTGAAATTTTGCACACGTGCTTCTTATTGTTGCAGGCTGCTTGTATGTTTGATTCACCCAAATTAGATCACTGGGTCATGGGGTTGCCATACAAACCTAGCTCCCCAATTTGAGTTCTTCTAAGAAAAACTTTTTTATTTGTGTACCAATTTCAACCAAATTTCACACAAATGTGTTTCTATAGATAACACAAAATATATGTAAGAATGGATAAAATCGGA
This sequence comes from Microchrysa polita, assembly GCA_949715475.1. NCBI lineage: Eukaryota > Metazoa > Arthropoda > Insecta > Diptera > Stratiomyidae > Microchrysa > Microchrysa polita. The sequence goes on from OX454416.1 coordinate 64,043,063, forward strand.
GCATGGGGTCATTGGGCTGTCATACAAATCCAACCCCCCAAATTAGGTTCTTCTAAGAAAAACCTTTTTATTTGTGCACCAATTTCAACCAAATTTCACACAAATGTATTTCTATTGATGACACAAAACATATGTAAGATTGAATCAAATTGGACCATGCGGCCATGGGGCTGCCATACAAACCAAACCCCCCATATTGGTTCTTCTAAGAAGCATTTTTTACACCAATTTCACAAAACCTTGAAATAATGTGTCTTTATCAACAAGCAACAAAAAAGTTAAAAACGAATGGAATCGTACTGTGGGCTCATGCTCCGGCAACCCCAATAACATTTTCCGAGTAAATATTTGTATTTGCTCACTTATTTCAACCAAGCCCAAAACTTTTGTCAAGACGGAAGAAAAAGAATGAGGAGGGGGATTAAATACAAGTCATAGGTACGCCCGAAAAAACTTTTAGCCCAAGCGAAGGGTATCCGAATTTCGGCCGCGCCCGAAATTAGCCTCGGCCCCGGGGGTTGGCGAGCGAAACGAGCAGTTTCTTATACAAACGTTTATACACAGTATATCATGCGTTCTGTAAACACATTTCCATTGATGTAAGCTTTCACAAATGCAATAAAGCAGGCATGTCAAACTTGCGGTTTTGTGTGGCCCGCGCCTTGGTCGAAGAAACACAATGTGAATCAGCACAAAATGGTAAAAATTTGTAGGTGTTCAACTAAAGTCTAAGAAATTTACTAATACTCGTCAAGAATTCGGTGGTTTATGCGAGGTTTAATTATGTATTTTAGAAATCTTTCTTTCAGTTCTACAAACAATTTGCTGGCGGGTATTTCAGGTACATTTGTTAAAGGCGGCATTTGTGTAGAAAAATATTAAGCCCCTCCGTCAAATTGTGTTGTCCCGAAATTCGGTTGAGAAAGAAGTTGCATTTATTTAAAAAAAAATGCCATGCTTTAAAGACCCAGAAATTTTGTATTTGGTGAGGAGATCACGGTGATCGGTGTTCCACTGATCACATGGAGCACCATACGTTACGCCATGTGCTGCACTATAGTCTAAAAAAATCTCCACATTTCCGTGCTTCAAATAAACAACTTCTTGAAGGACATGATTAGTTGGCCCCTGGTTCAAACAGTTTTCTTTAAATCGAAAGATTTTACTTTTCGGGTCTCGAATATTCTAATTTGGAGACCGCCATCCGTACAATGCTGCTGAGACTGCAATATCATAGACTGAAAATCAAAAGTTAAAAAAACAGCAAAACAGAAAAGAAATTAACAGAAAGAGTTTAACCGAGATACGGTGTAATCAGGAAAACCACTCTGCAAACCAAAAAAAACGCACTCTATTTGAACACAATTCGTTTTTTCCGAATGATTTGTGAGTCAATTGATTTTTACTGAGTAATAATATTTAGTTAAGGCTAACACTTTTCTGTTACACAATAAAATATACGTATACAATAATAAGAACGGAATTTTCCGCATCGTTTCATATTTAAATTTATTAAAAAAAATCTAAAAAATAATTTTGGTTTATGTTTATGTTCCGAAGACCAAAGCGAAATATATATTCGAAAATCGTTCGTAAACAATTCTAAAAATTATTCGCAACTTATTTGGAAAAACAATTCGTTTTCGATCTGTATTTTTCGATTCGTAGCCGAGTGCAATTTTAGAATCCTTTCTGAATTCATTAACGTATCGGAGTTCGTAAAAAATGAATGGATTACGAACCATTTACAAATCGTTTGGTTTACTCTTACTGGCTAAATACATGAGTGCGAAGGTCCGTTTCGTTAAAAGGTATTAAATGTCATTCTCGATTGTTGTTTCTTAAAACAACAATTTTAACATTTTTTCGACAAATATTTTTAAAGCCGACAATTTGAACTTTCTGTCCGTTCTTCATTGTTTTTCTAAAAATGTGAATTACAACACCCACACCCCTAAGAAAATTTCTGCGGCTACAATGGTGCTGAAATATTTTGGGCTCTTCTCTTTCAATACTGTACGGCTGGTGTGCAATGCAGCAAGATGCCGTACATCTGGTCATTTAATATAGGTGCGTTCCGCTACACCCCCCACTTTGGAAAATTACTAAAAAAAATATTGCACTTATATTTTCGTAATTGTTGAGTTATGTGCTAATTATGTACCGAAATTAAAAATTTTGTGCTAGTCAACTTTAGAAGATATTAGCAATTGAAATGGGGGGGTACTTTAGAAGATATTAGCAATTGAAATGGGGGGTGCCCCCCAGTTGACTAGCACAAAATTTTTAATTTCGGTACATAATTAGCACATAACTCAACAATTACGAAAATATAAGTTCGAAGTCCGTAGGCTGATTTTTTTTAGTGGGGGGGTGTAGAAGAACGTTCCGCTACACCCCCCATTTGAATTGCTAATATCTCTAAAAGTTGACTAGCACAAAATGTTTAAATGTGTTACATAATTAGCACATAATGAGCACGTAACGGTGCAATGATTTTTTTAGTAATTTTCCAAAGTGGGGGGTGTAGCGGAACGCACCTATTTAATATCATTTCCGAATCGCGAATTGATTAAACTACTTCCAATTTCGTTTAGACTTAAAAGCTTAAACGCAATTCAAGCAGTTTACGCTAGTCGCAAAAGATTCTATTACTGATATTTTCGGAATCTGCAATAAAAAGTGCTGGAAAATAAACTCATATAAATGAAAGCAATGAGGTAGTATTTATTTGAGCTAAATACTCGTATTACAATATATTAATGCAAATTATATAAAATAATTTTATCCAACACTGAATCAAGTTAACTGCATCAATTATTATAAAAGCAATCCTTTATACGTATTTGATTAATCTGTAGTCTTAGAATTTACAGAAAATTTATTTGAAACTAAAATCAATCCCATTTAATTCTAATATTTGTTGTTTGAAATATACATATTTCCATTGTTTTAATTTAATCTATTCTATATATCTACAATAAACATTTTTGCTAAATGTCTCCTCTCATTTCATAAAATTTACATTAGCCGATCTAACAAAATTGTATAGTGTAGCATTTCATTGGAGAAACTAGCACTATGAATCAACAGATATAAATACGTATATTATACAAATATTGTTGCATATTGTAGCACTTATAAGAGTAGTCGTATTTTAGGTGTTTTTATTTAGTTTTTTTTTAACAATTACTGAAATCATTTACAGCAAACAAATTGACGTATTTGTGTGCATATAGATAATGCTAAGTACATTACATACAATTATTAAAATATGTGCATAAAAGCATCAAACTTAGAGGCATATGCGAGTTATATCACGTATGGATATACATAATGCAAAAAATAAGTACATTAAAAACAAACACACACACATATAAAAGACACTAAATTAACAGTATCTTTTATGGCAGAAAAAAAAACATTAAACTAACGAAAAATAAAAATTTTGAAATTATATTTCAATATTACATTATACAGATAACCGAAAATAAACAAACCAAAACTACAAATTGTTGTTATCATATATAAATATGACATTATAATGATATTTACATGCAAAACAAAATTCCCGTCCTCGATTAGATTTAATATTCAAACAAATTAACAGAATCAAAATAAAAAAAATCTATAATGAAAAAAAAACAGGAGTACATGAAAATAAAGTAAAAAAAATCAACATTTTATCTGCAAAAGATAATAATAATAAATAAATGAATAAATAAATATAAAAAAAAAAAAAAAACAAAAAAAAAAAACACAGTGCATACTGCAGATTCAGTGAAAATAAATAGGAAAGGAAAACATATGAAAATTCTGCAATTCTGATTCAGCAATTTAAAAAAAAAGATCAGCATGGTCAAAAATATAAATTTAACAAAGACAAATAACAAGAAAAAATATTCAATAGAATACTGTTGTTACACGGAAAATCGCACATATTGTGGCAGCTAAGATTAATTTTATTTAAATAAAATAAATTTTAAATACATAACATAAAATTTTAAATAACAAAAGGGCTTGATCATATGGATAAAATTTAAATTCGTTGAGTAATGCTTTAATTTATTGTTAAATTCAATATTAGTTGATTATGTCATGGTAGCTGTAGGTGATTTAATCTGCTAATGAGTACGATTCATAAAATGCGAGTGGATTATCCTGTCGCGTTTTTTCCATACACAGTGGAGCGTCGATAATCCGAACTTTCGATTAACCGAACCGGGAACTCAGCTTCTTTTCTTGTGAAAGACATCGAATAAAATGAAAAATCAAGGGGAATCTGAAGGAGGCAACCTCTTATCTACACTGTGACATTCATATATGTTCTTCCATAAAAATTTATTACGGATCCAGTTAAAGTACACGGAAAAAAACGATGGTAAAGAAACTATTTTTCAGTTAAAAAGAATTAAATAATTACATAATTGGAATGCTTAATAACTGTAGATATCAAGAATTAGTGATAGATTTATTTAAAACATTTTATACCTTTAAATAGGAAACATTGTTTTACGACTAATTTTCGTGATTTTCCGAAACAGGTAAACTAAAAGAATGCTATCCGCACATTACTCCGGACATTTTGACGTGTTTACAAAGGCAATCATGGCCTAATTTCCCCAGTTTATCTCGGTGCTTCCCGGCTTTCTAATGTAGGTGGTTTTGGAAAAAACCGTACGGCGAGAGCTTTTATTGTGGCCGGCAGTCAAGCATTGTGAAAAATAATCGTATGCTGTTTGTTTGTAGTTGTAAATTTTGCTCGTACGGTCGTTACCTTGAAAATGTTTCTTTTCTTATAATACTCATCTAAACACTCAGATATCGACATATGAGTATGGATGTATACCCCCCTCCCTCCTCGGTTGCTAGTTTTCAGCGTCCTCCATTCTCTGTTTTAAAGGTGTTTTTAGCAAGAGAATTGCACTTTCATTTGACAAACATTCACTTTCGATAACTCGGGTAGATTTCCCCAGTTTATCTCGGTGCTTCCCGGCTTTCTAATGTAGGTGGTTTTGGAAAAGCCGTACGGCGAGAGCTTTTATTGTGGCCGGCAGACAAGCATTGTGAAAAATAATCCATGATGTTTGTTTGTTGTTGTCAATTTTGCTCGTACGGTCGTTACCTTGAAAATGTTTCTTTCCTTATAATACTCATCTAAACACTCAGATATCGATATCGACATTCGGTTGCTAGTTTTCAGCGTCCTCCATTCTCTTTGTTTTAAAGGTGTTTTTAAGAGAATTGCACTTTCATTTGACAAACATTCACTTTCGATAACTCGGGTGGATGAGGTTTCTGAAATTTAACGCACTTGTAGAGCTACTTGCGGGCTCACATTTCCTCCACATTTTAAAGTCCTACCTATACCGGTTCAACCAAATCTTTAGTCTTTTCTAATCGAAAATTGTCCAAAAAAATTGAATTTTGTCAAACTTGTGAAGCACCGCACTGCCCACATTTGGTGAAAATTTCAATGCTCTAGCTGTCAAGGTTCAGAAGTTACAACCGCCGAAAGATGCAATTAAAGAGTCGGCATACATTAGCCAATCGATTGAACAGCCAAAGCTCATTTCTCCATTTATGTTTGGCAATCGTTCATTTTCGATAACTCGGGAACACTTTCACCGATCTTTCCGAATTAGCATTTTGTAGCTACTTGGAAATCACATTTCCTCCCAATTTCAAGGTCCTACCTATCCGCACTTTTGTGTTTTCTAATCGAAAATTGTTAATAATTCGGAGCGGAAAATTTTGAAATTTGGCAGATTTGTATAGAGCACCGGACTGCCTCTATCAACCTCTATACGAAAATTCATACTAAAGAACTCTTCAAAGTTTTGCAGATAAAGTTTTTTTTTCCCCATATTATGTCCATGAAATCCAATAAAATTACGAAAAGATCCCAGGGAACCGGCATGGCATCACTAATATAACCCTGGAGGAATGCATAGTCTCCTCCAGAAACATCGCAACCAGGATAAGCCACTCTTCCATCGATCTGGAGGTTCTCCTCGGACTCCGTAAATGTGCCAGGAAAGCCCCATACCGCATAGGAATTGTTGAAAATTGGGGTTGGGGTATTGTAAACCGAATTCGGCAATGTGTACAGCATTTGGCCTTCGGGAGTCTGGTCACCTTACCTTACAGTGATAACACTATTCTCCACAAACAAAAAATCATTTTAGAGCGTTTTCCACACTCGACAGAAAAAGTAGACGGCAGGGTCCCACGGGAGTATCAAGATGTGCGGCTACGTCCAAAAGCATGTTTTTAGTTTTGAAATTTTTCTTTTAGAGAGGCCTTATGGTTCTATTTTCACAAGAATCCCAATCACCTATGTTTGGGATCATGGAGTCCCACCTAACTAATAATTGCAATTTAAATTGAGGGGAAGTCTTAATTGTTTAAGAGACGGTTACTCGTACAAATTTATCCATACTTTAAGCTTAAAGCGTACTTGTAGCATGGTTGTTTACACTGGATGTAGAAGGCTTTAAGCTTATATATTGGATAAAATCTATGAGTAAGCGGTCTCTTGGCTACAATCATGATGTTGAAATAAATAGGCTTCGTCGTTCATTCACAATTTACTCCATAATCGCTGAAGCAAGAAAAAAACAGAATTGTGTTGTGTTGTGGTGTAGAAAAAATTTTATGTTTTATGGTGCTGAGCACGCGCTGAATATCAAATCTTTCCGAAAGAAAGTATGTTTTATTCGATGTTTATTTACTGAATATTTCCTTCCGACTGATTCTTTGTAGAAATATGTGATTAAATTGAAATCCTTGTGATTCTATGTATTCGATTGAATTCAAATAATATGGTTAATTTATTGCAGTCCCTGCGTTTGCGACCTTATAACACAAGCAAAAGTGCCTAATCTTGTGCTGTTTAAGCAATTAATTGTCAAATATGTGTTATATCGTTATAAATATGTTTCTTTAAAATAAATTTAAAACCCAACACATGAAATCCCTTTTAAATGAATAGATGCAAGAATTTTAACCCTACATAAATAAGGCTTGCTGCAAGTAAAATTTGCTACTAATAAATACTTGCAAAAATACTATTTTTTTTTAAATACATACTGTTTGATGTTAAAACTGTGTAAACTTGAAACGAATATGTTAGCTTAACAGATAATGTACGTACTAGCCATTCAAAAAATTGAAATAATTATCGAACGAGGAATAAAATGAATTTATCTAAATGCATGCACTAGTTTTGTTGAAAAGAAAAATGTGATAGTTATTAACTTCCTAGTAAACTATATCGAATATTTCAGTAGGTTTAACAATTATTATAATTAATATTCAAGATAATTATGATAAAACAACAATTTTATTTTGGTAAATTATTAATTTGATTAAATAAATGCATGCATACATTAGTTGATTAAACATTATTTGGAGCGTTTAAGGCAATGTAATGGCAAATAGTTGTATAATAAAGAAAAAAAACATACATTTAGCATCGCGTAGTTAATTCTTTTTACAAGTTAGGCGGCGTTATGTGTATCCCTTTACAAAAAAAAACACAACTTGCACCTAATTAAACATTCACAGTAAACTACAATAGTTATAGTTTCCTATTTTCAATATCTTTAAAGTTAAAAAAAAAAACAAATACATAGATCACGACTAGAATTCACTAGAATCGTTTAAAATCGAGTACACCGTGTTTTGTAGAGTTTACCATATTTAGACTAGACTATAGTAGTTTTATGAAATTAATTATAGCTCAATAGACAGAAATATCTAGTTTAGTGAAATACAGAGACAAAAAAAAACAACTGAAGACAACATACACACCTACACATTTACCGAACTACCTAGAAATAAATACATATACATAATGTATGTAGCTATATAATATTATATAAAAATGACAAAATAAAAGAGAAAAAATGAGTTTATGCTGATGAAAACGTTAAGAGCCTAAAATGATAATAAATTTCCCACACAAAGCAAATAGAAAACAAAACATGCATATAGTTATACCCTTTCGGAAAAAATGCAAAACAAACACTATGGAGAGTTTGAAAATATGTGACGAAAAATAAATAGTTGATATGGCTTTGCCGATCTTACTAGTGATTAGTGATATGATAAAAAAAAGGACAAAAACAATGAAAACTAATAATAAGAATAAAACTAATTTTAGGGCATTGTGTATAATGCAAAGTTATATACATACATATACATGAATAATGTAAAAGCAATGTTATTATTATGTAACATTATGCAATTTTACTTGTTTTTACAAATTATAAATCTTGTTTTACAGAGCATGAATTGAAATATACGTTGATAAATTATATAATAAACATGTGTGATGTTTCATTGTATTTATTTTTTCCTTATGAAATATAGCCACATTTCAAATAGACTCAGTGACGCTAAAACGGACATTTGACGTTCTTCCGATACAAATTTTAGAAGAAAAAAATGTCAGGTTTTTATTCGGCACCATGTGTATTTCGCAAAATCCGGATACAAATCGATTTATTGCTATTATTATTAGTTGGGCAAAATTTTGGAAATACGAGCAACATTAATTGACTTAAGATGGAATTTTATCTTGATCTCTAAACAAATCGTTTCTTTTCTACTCACACTTTAAATCGCCTATTCCGATTTCTGTTTGCTTGTCTGTTCTGCTAACAAAAAAAAATTTTGTTTCCCTCACATTAGGACACATAATTAATATCTAGCTTAACGAAAGCTTTTGATGACGAGTTGTGTCTCGGCTGGAAGTGTAAGTATTAGATAAACTTGCGAGCTGAATAAGCATGAATACCCTGGCTGAATTATTTATGAAAATAGCTTCACGAAGATAACAGAATTCCTCACCCGTGTGTCGGCTAAGATACAGTTTTACCGCCAAATGAATTTTAAAACACTGCCCAAGCAAGAATTCGTTCGCTTTAAAGAAGCACTTCACACTGTACCAATCATATAGTACCACGAAATTCATTTATCGTGTGACATCGCTTACCGTAAAATTTTGATGCGATAAAACATCCTTAAAGTATTTTCCGGGAAGCTTATATCATCATTATGGAATAAATTTAAAGATGGTGGTATAAAACTTCGATAAAACTGTCTCTAAACGTTAAACTAAAAACGTACTCCTATAAATACTCCACTCTTTTGTTTATTGGATGATACACCACACACATGCAATAGTCTCTTTAAGTTATAAGTTAAGTTATATATTCTTCTATAGCACAGTCGGTGTCATTTTTATAGTGTGACATTCGTATTGGATGAATTGTTCACCGTAGTTTTATAGAAGGATGGACTTTGTGATGGATTTTTTGTGAATTGACACTTATGAAGTTTTCTGAAATACACAATTTCTGCATTAGAAATCCTTGGAATCTTGCATGAAACCCACACGTTTGCACTCATTGTTATCTTCGAAACTAATTAAGGTTATCTCTGCGCAGAAATTCACTCTATTTTATTGATAAATGTATGATAGGGTGCAGTGCAAAAGAGTCGATAAAGAATTGTCAACCACTTCTATAGTAGCAACAACCATTTGTAGTGTTTCCGAGCAATGACAACCATATGTGAGGTTAGCTGAGTGGTAGCGTGTAGGAGGGGCAATCAACAGACATTGGTTCGATGCTAGCTGCGTAAATTTTGTTTTTCTATTTTTTGCAAATTCGTTCAATGACAGAAAATGATGATATAAGGCAAATGACGTACGCCTTTTTTGAAGTATAATTTAGTGCTACAATAAGGTTCTATTGGATTAAAAAACGGCGCCAAATGCCATTATTGGACTATTATTCAGTGGTTATACCCTGTAAAGTGCCCCTATTATTGTTAGAAGAGAGTATTTTACGAAGTATTATAGGGATGAAATTGTTACTCGTTGTAAATAGAAAGAGCATCGCAAAAACAATTAACTATAGTTGACGGTTGTACAGCACATAACTGGTTGTTAGTAAGCTTATTATCAAAAATATTCTGATACTATTGGATAATGCTGTATCACATTAGACGCGTTGAATGCTGCCGAGGAAAGCAAGACAATGCATTTCAAATGTCTGAAATCTTTGCTGTTGCTGCTCAAAAGCAACAGCAAAAAACAAAATGTGTTTTAAACATTATAGTTAAATTAATTAAAATTAACACGTCAATCTTGTTCATTAGACATGTCCCACATTTGAGACCGCTCTCAAATTTAGAAAAACATGGGCACTATTAAATACATAAATATAAATAAATAGGCCCCGCTACACTGCGGGGCAATCAGAAAATTTGCGTTCTTTTTACTAATAAACAAAAATTAAAAATTGAAAAATGATATGGATTTTTAGCCTTAATAAAATCATGCATTAAAATCAGTCATTGACAACAAATTTTTAGAATTTTATATTCTGCGTTGGATTTTTGATAAGATGTGTTTTTGCATGCCAGCGATCCCGGTTTATAATATATCTACATAATTTCACTTTATACTAGATGCCCTCCAATTTGTTGAAATTTCAAAGAATAATTAGAACCAGAACAATGTACGTATGCTTTACATAAGCACTTCAACCTGTAGCAATCATATAGTAACACTAAACGCAGTTAAATGTGTCATAGCTTGACATAACACACACATATGTAATAGTCTCTTTAAGCAGATAATCGCAAATGAACACACATATGCAATATTCTCCTATAGCAGTGAATCATTTGTGTTATTTCAACTTCATAGTATGACATTCATATTTTCATCCGATAAATTGTTCATCTTAGTTTTTTTTAGTTGAATGGTTAGCGCATAGGACGGGCAATATTTTAATCATCGGTTCAATGCTAGCTGCGAGCTGTTTTTTTTTTCAATAAATTTCAGTGTCATCCTATAATCATCCTATAGGTGGCAACACTACTTATTCTTTTCACATTAGTTATCGGAGCAAACGCGAGAAAATTATGATACAAGATACATGATGTACCTATGCTTTAATTAATTTAGTGCTACAATAAGGCTCTATTGGATTAAAAAAAAGCTCCAAATGCCATGATTGGACTATTATTCAGATTTTATACCCTGTAGAGTGCTCCTATTATTATTGGAAGAGAATATTCTATAAAGTTTAATAGGGCTAAAATTGTTAGTGTGTTAGCTTCAGCATGTTGTTACTCATATCTCATATTACTTTCTTTTAAAGTTCTGAATAAATTCGAAACCGAAATCTTGAAATCAATAAATACAGAAGAATTAGGCCAAAATTTGATCTCCTTACATTGAAATTGAAACGGACTATCAATCACGGGAATGTGCGCTTCAGCCGAATGCATTCCAAATGAAAAATCTATCTAATCCAACAACCGCTAACTTTAGGATATTTCTTTCGTGCAACAGAACTTCAAATTACAAAAAAAAAAATGCCCTAAATTCCATCACACAATTACACTCATTAGAAAGAAGAAGTTTTGCCAATTATGTTGAAATATATTTTTTTGACACCACTGCCTGAGTCTACACGCGCGCCGTTATCTTGGGGGTCACATTTCCAAAGATTCATTTCGACAGTCAATCAGGCAATTAAGTACCGAATCTTGGTCTTCCAAACGTTCTGCGAACTTGTTTCCTCTAAATAACGATTTATTCGGCGGAATTCCAGGCGGCCACTTGACAAAAGACGTGTTCAAAAATAAAACTCAAAACCTCATCTTCCTAATCTAATTTAGTGTGAAACGGATACAAATCGATTTATTGCTATTATTATTAGTTGGTCAAAATTTTGGAAATACGAGCAAGTAACATTAATTGACTTCAGATGGAATTTTATCTGGATCTCTAAACAAATCGTTTCTTTTCTACTCACACTTTAAATCGCCTATTCCGATTTCTGTTTGCTTGTCTGTTCTGCTAACAAAAAGAAAAAAATTGTTTCCCTCACATTAGGACACATAATTAATATCTAGCTTAACGAAAGCTTTTGATGACGCGTTGTGTCTCGGCTGGAAGTGTAAGTATTAGATAAACTTGCGAGCTGAATAAGCACGAATACCCTGGCTGAATTATTTATGAAAATAGCTTCACGAAGATAACAGAATTCCTCACCCGTGTGTCGGCTAAGATACAGTTTTACCGCCAAATGAATTTTAAAACACTGCCCAAGCAACAATTCGTTCGCTTTAAAGAAGCACTTCACACTGTACCAATCATATAGTACCACGAAATTCATTTATCGTGTGACATCGCTTACCGTAAAATTTTGATGCGATAAAACATCCTTAAAGTATTTTCCGGAAAGCTTATATCATCATTATGGAATAAATTTAAAGATGGTGGTATAAAACTTCGATAAAACTGTCTCTAAACGTTAAACTAAAAACGTACTCCTATAAATACTCCACTCTTTTGTTTATTGGATGATACACCACACACATGCAATAGTCTCTCTAAGTTATAAGTTAAGTTATATATTCTTCTATAGCACAGTCGGTGTCATTTTTATAGTGTGACATTTGTATTGGATAAATTGTTCACCGTAGTTTTATAGAAGGATGGACTTTGTGATTTTTTAATGAATTGACACTTATGAAGTTTTCTGAAATACACAATTTCTGCATTAGAAATCCTTGGAATCTTGCATGAAACCCACACGTATGCACTCATTGTTATCTTCGAAACTAATTAAGGTGATCTCTGCGCAGAAATTCACTATATTTTATTGATAAATGTATGATAGGGTGCAGCGCAAAAGAGTCGATAAAGAATTGTCAACCATTTCTATAGTAGCAACAACCATTTGTAGTGTTTCCGAGCAATGACAACCATATGTGAGGTTAGCTGAGTGGTAGCGTGTAGGACGGGTAATCAACAGACATTGGTTCGATGCTAGCTGCGTAAATTTTGTTTTTCTATTTTTTTTTGCAAATTCGTTCAATGACAGAAAATGATGATATAAAGCAAATGACGTACGCCTTTTTTGAAGCATAATTTAGTGCTACAATAAGGTTCTATTGGATTAAAAAACGGCGCCAAATGCCATTATTGGACTATTATTCAGTGGTTATACCTTGTAAAGTGCCCCTATTATTGTCAGAAGAGAGTATTTTACGAAGTATTATAGGGATGAAATTGTTACTCGTTGTAAATAGAAAGTGCATCGCAAAAACAATTAACTATAGTTAACGGTTGTACAGCACATAACTGGTTGTTAGTAAGCTTATTATCAAAAATATTCTGATACTATTGGATAATGCTGTATCACATTAGACGCGTTGAATGCTGCCGAGGAAAGCAAGACAATGCATTTCAAATGTCTGAAATGTTTGCTGTTGCTGCTCAAAAGCAACAGCAAAAAACAAAATGTGTTTTAAACATTATGGGTAAATTAATTAAAATTAACACGTCAATCTTATTCATTAGACATGTCCCACATTTGAGACCGCTCTCAAATTTATAAAAACATGGGCACTATTAAATACATAAATATAAATAAATAGGCCCCGCTACACTGCGGGGCAATCAGAAAATTTGCGTTCTTTTTACTAATAAACAAAAATTAAAAATTGAAAAATGATATGGATTTTTAGCCTTAATAAAATCATGCATTAAAATCAGTCATTGACAACAAATTTTTAGAATTTTAAATTCTGCGTTGGATTTTTGATAAGATGTGTTTTTGTATGCCAGCGATCCCGGTTTATAATATATCTACATAATTTCACTTTATACTAGATGCCCTCCAATTTGTTGAAATTTCAAAGAATAATTAGAACCAGAACAATGTACGTATGCTTTACATAACCACTTCAACCTGTAGCAATCATATAGTAACACTAAACGCAGTTAAATGTGTCATAGCTTGACATAACACATACATATGTAATAGTCTCTTTAAGCAGATAATCGCAAATGAGCACACATATGCAATATTCTCCTATAGCAGTGAATCAGTTGTGTTATTTTAACTTCATAGTATGACATTCATATTTTCATCCGATAAATTGTTAATCTTAGTTTTTTTAGTTGAATGGTTAGCGCGTAGGACGGGCAATATTTTAATCATCGGTTCAATGCTAGCTGCGAGCTGTTTTTTTTTTCAATAAATTTCAGTGTCATCCTATAATCATCCTATAGGTGGCAACACTACTTATTCTTTTCACATTAGTTATCGGAGCAAACGCGAGAAAATTATGATACAAGATACATGATGTACCTATGCTTTAATTAATTTAGTGCTACAATAAAGCTCTATTGGATTAAAAAAAAGCTCCAAATGCCATGATTGGACTATTATTCAGATTTTATACCCTGTAGAGTGCTCCTATTATTATTGGAAGAGAATATTCTATAAAGTTTAATAGGGCTAAAATTGTTAGTGTGTTAGCTTCAGCATGTTGGCTTTCTAACGGCTTATTTCTTTTGATGTTTGGATTTCAAAATTTTGGAAAAACTCACTTTGAAGTGAACGTGAACGTATCTGTGACTTGGGACAAATTGCACCAGCGAAATTTTGTAAATTTACTCATATCTCATATTACTTTCTTTTAAAGTTCTGAATAAATTCGAAACCGAAATCTTGGGGGTCACATTTTCAAAGATTCATTTCGACAGTCAATCAGGCAATTAAGTACCGAATCTTGGTCTTCCAAACGTTCTGCGAACTTGTTTCCTCTAAATAACGACTTATTCGGCGGAATTCCAGGCGGCCACTTGACAAAAGACGTGTTCAAAAATAAAACTCAAAACCTCATCTTCCTAATCTAATTTAGTGTGAAACGGACAGGAGAAACGCACATAATGGTTTCTCCTACTTTATTTCAATTTGAAATTCTATCTCGAGGAAAAAAACACCCTGTATACCACCAAGCAAACAGTTAAAATCATGAATCTGTGCCTAGCTACTCTCAAAAGACTGTCTTATTCTGAAGCTGGCTTCGTTAGAATATGGGCGCAGATCCAAATTCGCCAAAGTAGTGTGAATTGATAAGGGAACATTCTCGTCTATCTGAGTATTTAAACAGATAAAACACGTAGGCTCAAAACAAAAAAAACGCAATGAAACATGTCGATCTCAAATTCAATGTGAAGGGATCATCTTTGGGTCCTTTTATTCTTCAGCATCGGTCGATATCAAGATTCCAATATCTGATTTACTCAGAATTAAAAAAAAAAAGATTTTTATGTCTTAGAAAAAAATTCACCGCAGGCCGAGCAATACGACGCAATGAAGCGATATAAAGAATAAGGAAGAAGAAATATGATCAAAATGAAGACTAGTGAGAATGCCAGGAACATAAAATTCAACGACTGTCCAGGGCCGACACACACAATACATCCAGTCCTTTTTCAACAAATTTATGGAGTAAATAAATACTCTGTTAGTGGTCGTTTCCATTTAAAGTGACATTTCTCTTTTCTATTTCAAATTATCCTTACATCTTTTATTCCTCGGAAATTACAGCTTACAATTTCAACTTACTTACGAATATTTCAACTGATTAGTTTATTGTATCCCAGAAACAAAGTTCGATTATGTTTTGAGACATTTCCTTATTAATTGACGCATACTGAAATTTACCCTCAGATTAGATTATGCTCCTTTTATAAGAAATTCGTGGTCACTGTTTCCAGTACAGCTTCCCGAAAAACAAGTTGAACCTTTAAATCTATCAATATTAAATTCTCGTTTATTTTTATTTTTTACAACGTTTCGCCTTTATTGGCATCTTCAGGTCTACAATTAAAATGAGTATAGTACATGGGTCAATATTACATGTTGTTACTTACATTCTATTTTTTCAATTGTGTTACAAACATTTATTTCTTGGGGACTAGACGATGATACCTTATAGGTACAAATAAATAAATTAAATGACGAGTGGAATTAGACATTGGACAATACATTACGCGTTAAAACTTAACTCATTGCCGGACACAACGCCAAAATTTGACACGATTTGTATGGTCAAATGCTCAAAATTGGACGTCTATAGACGTTGTGTCCGGGAAAGTGTTAAAATATTATGTTTACCCCAGGAAAATTGGCATTTCACTTCGGAAAAATTAAGGGAAAGCTGGATTTTTGCATGAGCCTTCCTTTCGAGGTCCTAAACAAGTCCCTAAAAGTCCCCGTCCCTACGAGTGCCGCTAGCGGTGCTACAGAGCGAAAACAGGTTTCTCTGAATATTTCGATAACGGTAGCATATACAAAAAAGTGGTGTATGGCAAATTTAAAGCTCTTGTGAAATCTCAATAAACGATGCAAAGACCGAATACTTTCGGGCACTCCTAACGGCGCCAAGAGGTCTAACGGTATTTTTAACAAGGTTTTATTAAAATCTCTATAACGGTAACTCGTACTAAAAACTTTTGTATGAAAAATTTGTAGTCTATGGGGTTTTGAAGAAAGTGGCCAAATTTCATATCAATATGTATAGCCTTAAGGGCGCTATGGGGGTTCAAACCTTAAAAAAACGTGTTTTTTGAGGTTTTTCGTAAATGGTGCTAAGACGAGGGAGTGCGCTCTAAGGTGTTCTAGGAGAAATTTGTAGCTTCTGTGGCTGTTAGTAAGACGCCAAAAGTCCCCAAAGATGGGAGCCCCCCTAACGAAGTTATGAGGGTCCAAACATTCAATTAAGCAGTTTTTGGGGAATATCTCTATAACGGTAACGTGCACCGAAAGCTGTTATAAGGCAAATGTGTAGCCTATATAACGCTTAATTAAATATCTGAATTTCAGATTGATGCGTGCAATACTAAGGGCGCTATGAGGGTATGAACCGTACAATAACGGTATTTTTTCGTTATTTTCGTGGATTTCTTCATAACGGGATCGCATTCGGTTGGGAAGCCTGTAACAATTTGTTGCTTCTATAACGTCAACTTAAAATGCCAAAACAACTTATTTATGCGGGCACCCCTAAGGAAGCTATGAGGGGTCAAAACTAAACAACTAACTAAACAAAAAAACCGTTTCTCGGATTTTTTTGATAACGGGAAACTCTAGAGGGAACCCATCTGGAATAAATTTGTAGCTCCTGTTGCTGTTACTAAGACGCCAAAAGTCCCCAAAGATGGGAGCCCCTCTAACGAAGTTATGAGGGTCCAAACATTCATTTAAGCAGTTTTTGGGGAATATCTTTATAACGGTAACGTGCACCGAAAACTGTTATACGGCAAATTTGTAGCTTATATACCGCTTAATTAAATATCTGAATTTCGGATTGATGCGGGAAATGCTAAGGGCGCTATGAGGGTCCGAACCGTACAATAACGGTATTTTTCGTTATTTTCGTGAATTTCTTCATAACTGGAGCGCATTCGGGAAGGAAGCCTGTAAATATTTGTTGCTTCTGTAACTTCAAATTCAAACGCCAAAACAACTCATCTATGCGAACACCCCCAAGGAAGCTATTAGGGGTCAAAATTAAACAAAAAACCGTTTCTCGGAAATTTTTTGATAACGGGAACCTCTAGAGGGAACCCATCTGAGGGAAATTTGTAGCTCGTGTGTCTGTTAGTGTGACATCAAAAGTCCCCAACGATGGGAGCCCCCCTAGGGAAGTTATGAGGGTCCAAACATCCAAATAAGCAGTTTTTAGTGAATATCTCTATAACGGTAATGTGCACCGAAAACTGTTATATGGCGAATTTGAAGTTTTTACAACGCCTAACTTAATGCTCAAATTTCAGATCGATACGTGCAGTACTAAGGGCGCTACGAGGTTCCAAAACTTGCAAATTCTGCATTTTTGGTTATTTTCGTGAAAATCTCCTTAACGGTAACGTATACCGGAAGCAGTCTGTAAAAATTTGTTGTTTCTATGTTTCAAATAAAATGCTCCATCGATTTTTATGCACCTGGAGCCACCATACGGGCATTATAACGTTTTAATAAACTAATTTTTAAAGAAGGTATGTGTAGTGTATGTCTTTACGTACGTCCATATGGGCTTAAAAATTACACTTTTGGTACACTTTTGTGTTCATCCATTTGGATAAAACAATATTTTATCCAAACGGAGGGACCCTATTCGACAATTTTCGGAGTTAAATTCACACCGGATTTTTTGCTGTGTAGCGCCCTTAAGGCTATACATATTGATATGAAATTTGGCCACTTTCTTCAAACCCCCATAGGCTACAAATTTTTCATACAAAAGTTTTTAGTACGAGTTACCGTTATAGAGATTTTAATAAAACCTTGTTAAAAATACCGTTAGACCTCTTGGCGCCGTTAGGAGTGCCCGAAAGTATTCGGTCTTTGCATCGTTTATTGAGATTTCACAAGAGCTTTAAATTTGCCATACACCACTTTTTTGTATATGCTACCGTTATCGAAATATTCAGAGAAACCTGTTTTCGAGGGTCTTTGACCCTCTGTAGCACCGCTAGCGGCACTCGTAGGGACGGGGACTTTTAGGGACTTGTTTAGGACCTCGAAAGGAAGGCTCATGCAAAAATCCAGCTTTCCCTTAATTTTTCCGAAGTGAAATGCCAATTTTTTGTTCAAATTTCCTGGCGTAGTTATGTAACTCATTTAGTTTGTTGTTAATTGTTTTCCTTTTATCAATCGTGTCTTTTATTTGTATTTTGAGTAGGTTCAGTTCGAAACTTTTGATAGTATTGTTGATAATTTTGTCGTATTTTTCGTTTATGTCAAGGTTGCGTTTTGATTTTGTTGGTTATGTTGCTTAGAAATCTAGGGGTTACTTTATACTGTCTGCATTTGATTAAGAATGTTTGTCTAATGTTAAGTTTCTGTGCTTTTCCACCAGTGGTGGTGAAGTTCTTGATGTTCTCCCACGAACTGAACCTTCTCAAAATACGAATAAAAGACACGATTGAGAAAAGGAAAACAATTAACAACAAACTAAATGAGTTACATAACAAAATATTTAAATATAAGTCCCCAAGGAATAAATGTATGTAACACAATTGAAAAAATAGAATGTAAATAACAACATGTAATATTGACCCATGTACTATACTCATTTTAATTTTAGACCTGAAGATGCCAATAAAGGCGAAACGTTGTAAAAAAGAAAAATAAACGAGAATTTAACACCAAACAAAGCTGGATAGTGAATAAGTAAAGAACCCAACAATACTTACCCAGAAATCTATCAAAGATACAAATTCTTTATATTATGGGATTTTGGGGCCCCTGCGGCTTGGGAACCTGTGTTCCACTGAACACATGGAACACCGTACACTGCAAAAAATCCGGTGTGAATTTAACTCCGAAAATTGTCGAATAGGGTCCCTCCGTTTGGATAAAATATTGTTTTATCCAAATGGATGAACACAAAAGTGTACTTCCAATTACACCAAAAGGAGTAATACTCGATATTTTTGGGATAAAAATAAAACACAAGTTTCACAGAACATTTAACTCATAGATGAGTTTTGTATAACTAGCATTTACCTCTCTATTGGTGTTGGCGACATTTCATTTACCTCTTTACGCTCTAAAAATGCATAATAAATTACCTGCCTACAGTGGGATTCGATCCAGCGATCCTATGATTTGAAGACTAACGCCCTACCTACTACACCACACAGACTATACGGAATGACGTTCGTAATTTGCACCATATATTACGTGCGGAATTAACTCCATTTTAAGTAAATTTTAACACCATATAAACAAAAACTGATATAATTTCGAATAAAGGTTATTATTCATCCAAATGAATTTTATTTTGAGTGTTTTATCCTAATGGATAAAAGGAAAATGTTATACTCGGGACGGAGTGAAATAAATGTATTTAACTCCATAGGTATAAAAAAATTAAACCTTTTTGGATAAATTTTGGTTCACACCGCCTGATTTTTTGCTGTGTACGTTATGCCACTGACTCTTTTCTTTTAAAAATGTCATTACGAGACTCTACGAACCAGGAGTCCTAGCATATTCCAAGTGGTCCCTAACTTTTTCGATAAAAATCAACAATTTGGCTCTTTAAAGGAATACTAATGTGTAATTTCCTAATTTAGGCTCTTGGATAATTGGCGTTAGAGGTTTGAGTCCTCTTGGCCCAGGGGGTTTAACAGAGCACTACTTGGCTTTCATTCTAAAGAACGCCAAGAGCCCGACGAAAAGGGATTTTCACGTCGGCGAACAACGAACAAGTACCGTTAGATACATACATAATTTTAACGCTTCGAAACGAAATCACGAAAAAAAAATATGCAACTTATCTGAGGTTGGCGTTGCGGAGTCCCCATCCCTGTCAACCATAACTTCCTGAGGTTGGCCGCGTTTCCTTATAAAGCATCCGTTTTCTACAATATAATTTTCTATAATATTTTAATTGATACACTGAAATTATCGGCCTAATGTCCTAATAAATGCGATAACAAAAACAGTTCCTTTTCCTCTAATGTAACCCCATTTCGTAACATAGGTAACCACCGAGATCTATTTTTTACTCGATATATTATTAGCTGAAATTACAATGTTGCTAAAGTAACTACTATCTGTATTGATCGGTTTGGTTATTCCATAAACGCAGCTGTCTCAAGTTTACGTCAAAACCTTTTAAACTTTAATATTTCCATCATTAATAAATATTACGCTTGTTACGATGCTGCACCACTTACTTTCATCTATCAAAGCAGCTCGAATAAGTCGAAGACGAAGAGTATAGCATAATGGAATCAACTATCGTAGTTGAAATTGTCTTCATTGCACCAGTGCTGTAATCATAATTGCGTTAACTGAACGTATACCGATGCTGCGCCGGGCTCCGGGCATCTACATAACTAACGACGGTAAATCTCAACTTCTAATAAGCCCCCAGTCAGTGTTCGCATCAATCGGCATTACAAGTTAAAACTTGCATCAATCCAATCTCATTTACAAATTTGCGTAATTATTATGCAATTAGTCTAACTAGACTCGAGATTTATCAACTAGTGACCTCATTTCGACCGCTCTGTGTCACTTATATAAGATCGCGAATTGAGTTGCGAATCGCTGTGTTTTATTTTTATTTTTTTGCTCTGCCTCTTTTTGCATAGTAAAATTTATTATAGTAACCATACTGACCGTATGCATAGAGATTATTTATATCCCAAAGTATATGGACAATTTTGCGATGGTGATGGCCACCAAAAACTCGGTGAAAAATGTTATGTTGTGTACGATGCTTTTAGCCAACTGTCAGTGCTATCGAATGGGGATAGACTGAGTCTGAGATACATACTCAGATGTGAGCTTGGAATTATGCATTTCATCTCCACGCTACATTATGCGCGATTACAAGATCAACATTACGTATGCGCGTCTACAAAGATCTCTGCACATGGTGTCTGGTCGGTACCGGCGATGGGTTTGGAGTTGCCCACTCTGAAAGTATAATTAAAAAATATTTACATTCATAAGCTGGAAAAACGTTTCCCTTTTGTGATCTTTCAAAAAAATAATTTCTTTTGTTTTGGGCCAAATCAAAAAATGCTCTGCAAATAAAAAATTTACGCTGAACTTATTTCGAAATTTAGTTTATACTGTGGAATACGTATAACCGTATACATGGGCTTTAACATTTAACGAACACTCGGCTATAACGTACGAATTCAGAAGTCCCTCTTAAAAATCTAAAAAATGCATACATTTGTGTTTTAATATCGGTACAAAGTACTAAATTTGTGACTCTATGAGGGCTTACAAAGTGGTAATTGTTTTTTTTTTGCCAAGGTGGATGTTTTAAGAAGTTCGGTTTATGCGGATTTAATTAATTTAAGAAATAGGCAAAACTTTAGAGGGGAAACTGAAACTGAATTTGAAAAAGTCTAAAATTAATTTATAAGTAGAAAGTAGTCTGGCTGGTCTAGCGGTTAGTGCGCGCACCTTCGGTGCACAGGGTGATGAGTTCCAATCTCACCGTGTTCCATGGTGTTTTTCGAACTCACGAGCTTGTGACGGAATATCATCTCACTCAGATGTTAAACGAGTACCCATTTATGGGGATAAATAACACTGCTGAGCGTGATGCTGATCTTCATTACCTCAGCAAAAAGCACATCAGATCTTGGAAATAGGATGTCACTAACACATCCTGCGGCTGCAGCCTTAGTCCAATGTTGGATTGCCGCGCCTGTTATTTATTTTAGAAAGTAGAAAACGGTTCATATTTAGTTATCAATGATTCAATGAGCTTGGTATGTTTGAATTGCCTTTGGTTGAAATTAAATGAAATGAGGGATAAATTTATCCTATTCATTGGCTAATACGTCAGTAACTGAAGTCATAGGCTGACGGTCATTTTACCTATGAAATCCTTCAGCTACTAGTGAGTAAACTCGTCCAATATAATCGAGGCATGATAATAATCAGAGAAGTGATTTTGAGGACGAACCGTATTCGAATTTAACACACAAAAACACTTGAACCGGGCCGCCAGAAACTTTAGTTTTACTTCGTATATGTCAACGGTATTAATTATGTGCTACCACAATTAGCGAGCTATCGCCCGATATTCTCCAGTTGCCTCACACCGCCATTGGATTTGTTGCACGATTGGAAAAAGATTCTTTAGTAGAATTGTCTTAGAAAGGTGCGAATATAATTTCTATGCAGCCAGCGAATGTCTATATCCTAAGGGACGCATCCTTAAATTCTTTTCGACAATTTGCATCGTCTTTCAGGCTAAAATATGTAGGCTATAGATCTAACATTTCACTCAAAAATTTAATTCGTCAGTTTGCGTGTGTTTCTAGCAAAAATTAATATAATTGGTTGTCAAGTCAATTGTACTATCGTCTTAAAATGTTTGCAATTTTCGCTCTCGTATAGACGAGCGACCTCGAATGTAACGAACAACTTTTAAAGTCCCGTGACTGCTTGCCACATCCGAGTTCGACTGTATATAAAATTCGACTGTGCCTGTGTTCGTAATGCATCTCCTCCTAAATCACTGAACAGTTTTGGCTGAAATTTGGTGTGTAGGATCCTTGATATTGCGGGATGGTTAAAAAAAAAAAATAACAGGCGCGACAATCCAGCATTGGACTAAGGCCGCAGGATGTGTTAGTGATATCCTATTTCCAAGATCTTATCTGCTTTTTGTTGAGGTAATGAGATCAGCATCACGCTCAGCAGTGTTATTTATCCCCATAAATGGGTACTCGTTTAACATCTGAGTGAGATCATAGTCCGTCACAAGGTCGTGAGTTCGAAAAACACCATGATCTACGGTGAGATTCGAACTCATGACGCTGTACACCGAATGTGCGCGCACTAACCGCTAGACCAGCCAAACTGCCGGGATGGTCTTAATATACAGAAATGAATATTGTTCATGTTGTAGTTCATGGGGAGGTCATTCAAATCCAGCTTCTAAAAGTAGGTTGTTTTAAGAAAAACTCTTTTTATTTGTGGGACAATGTTGGCCAATGCTCACTTAAGTGTACCGGAATATGATGGGCGGGATGTCGTAGCCAACCCATCAAACCTTGCATAAATATGAAAAGACAGGAAACATATGCGGGAAATGGAAGGAATCGAAACATTTTTTTCTTGAATTTGACACTTTGTCTTAATAGTTAGAACCACGTATTATTAGTTTAAATATAAATAAAAACCTGTTAAAAAATGTCAAATATGTACATATTTCAAAAACCACTAAAATTGGCTAGAACAATGTTTTCATAATTTCATCGCATTTTGTGTTACAAAAAATGCAGCGGGTGATCAATAATCCTCCAATTTATTTATAAAAGATATTTCACGGTATCTGAATTTACCTTTCTGACTTTGTAGTCGTTTTCACTTAACCCGGTAACTCTGCACATTTGCGTGACTGCGGCTAAACTTACGCGAGATTGTAGTACGGTACGCACAATATAGTAGTATGAAGAGATGGGCAACCGCGACGGCCGGCATCTTGGAGTGATCTCACAGAAAACGTGAATGATTTGTAATTGGGCGAAAAGTGGCTGGCAAACAGTAGACAGACAACAGATTCATTTGATTTTCAAACGCCAACATTGAATTGAAGTTGTTGCATAACCACTTGCGATGTTTTATGCTTTTATGATGCGATATTTTTGGATATATCTGATACGTGATATTCGTTCGTACATTCATACCATACATATTGAATTGTCGACTAACAATTGAAATGTTACGCGTTTTTGGTTATAATAACGTTTTTTTCCAGATACATAACTGCTGGACATATTCATGTAAGTTTAATAGGGAGTTACATAAAGATTATACATTATGTAGAAGTTTATTTATTCACTGTATGGAGATGAAGTTAAGTCAAGCTAAGTAGTCCAGTCAAAATATCCCAATTCAGGCCTCCAAATAGAAAAAAATAGAGTAAGGCTAATTTTTGTTGGTTTTTAATCAGTTGGCTCCAAGGAACCTAAAACTGATTTTGCTAAAAAAAAATTGTCATCTGAAAGTTCCCAAAAAGGATAAAAAAGGATACTCTTTAATCCTTGACCGGAGGTCGGCATGCGGGGTATCATGTCAAAGGGGACGTCGAGTACATTACATATCCGGTATTTGTTTCCTGTTTCAAGGATCCCAACGGAATAAATCGAGCTTAAATGGAAACTTATCGTGTTTCCCGTGTATTTTCCCAAAGCCATAACTACGAGAATAATTCAAGTTGTCTCTATTTTTATCACTTTTCAGAATCTATAATAGCTGAAGATTCTTCCATTAAATTTGCTAAAAAAAATGGTCGGAAAGCTCTGAAAAAGGACACTAATTACACACCTTGATCGAACGTGGGAATGTGGGGTGTCATATCAAAGAGGACTTCCAGTGCATTGCATATCCGGTGCTTGTTGCCTGTTTCAAGGACACTAAATGAAATTGAAAACACGAAAAAATTTCATTTGAGGCCAATTTTCTCCTTTGAGGGGCCTTGGTACAAATAGCAAATGCCGGATATGGAATGTACTTGATATCCTCTTTGATATGACACCGCGCATGCACACGTTCGATTAAAGTGTGTAATTAGTGTTCTTTTATGTCCTTTTTTCAGAGCTTTCCGATCATTTTTTCCTTAGCAAATTTAATGGTAGATTCGTCAGCCGAATTTTCAATTCATATCTCGTAGTATTCACTATTCTTCAGGCATGACTAAAACTGTCTTCAAGAATAATCTATCAAAGACCCTCTTCACCTCCAAGTCTCATTAATCCATCCTCAACCATTTTGCCTCTCACCCAATTTAATTGATTATTGCTAAGTGTTTGTTTATATTTATGTATATTGTGCCTTCTTTGGTAAATAAATGAATATAGATTATGTTCTTCTTCTTCCTTGCCTCGTTCTTTATACCGCTCCATGGTTTCGCGTTGCTCGACCTGCAGTGTAGGCACATCGCCCGTTTTGGCGATAATATCTCAGCATATTTCTACAGGCAGCTCTATCTTGGATCGAGTCATCGCCGAGACCAATGCGTTGTTGTTGCTTTTTCATTTGACACATCCAGGTGTTCTTCGGTCTGCCTCTGGACTTGGGTCCATCAAGTGGAAGTTCCATTGATATCGCTTTCTTTGCTGGGTTCTCAGGCGGACGCCGTTGAACATGGCAATACCAATCCATTTGTCGGTCTTCGAGCTTTTCGGTGATTGGTTGGTCTATGGACAAGCTGCCTCGGATGTAGCTACTCTTGATGTGGTCCCTTTTCGTTACACCAACTGACATGCGTAACAATTTCATTTCAGTCGCTGTCATTTGTTTCGCGTAACCTTCATACATGGTCCAGCATTCTGATCCATACATGAGTGCGGGACGTACAACCGTTTTGTACAACTTGCCCTTTAGCTTCAGTGGCATTTTCTTATCGCAGAAAACTCGTTTTCGTTTTCTCGCCACATCATCCACCCAACCTTTGTGCGATGTTTGATGTCATCATCGCATGTAGCTCCGTTGTTCACCATCGAGCCAAGGTACTTGAACTTGGTACAAGACTTAAGCTGCTCTCCTTTGACGTACATTTCTGGTATCGGTGCATCTGGGTCTGAGAATGGGCAGCATAAGAACTCAGTCTTTGTTATACTTACCCTCAGTCCATGCTCCTCCAGAATGTCACACCATTTTGTAAATGCAGTGATTATGAAAAGTGATAAAAGTAGTGACAACATGAATTATAATTCTTCTAGGTATGGCTTTGGAAAGATACACAGGAAACACGAAAATTTTCTATTTAAGCTCGATTTATTCCGTTGAGGGTCCAGGAAAAAAAAAACACCGGAACGTACTCGACGTCCCTTTTGATATGACACTCCACATACCGACCACCGGTCAAGGATTGATGAGTATCCTTTTTTGTCCATTTTGGAACCTTTCTGATGAACATTTTTTTTAGCAAAATGAATTTTAGGTTCTGGGAATCCACTGATTCAAAAACAACAAAAATTAGACTTAGGGCGGAATTCATAGTCCCCACTTATACTTAAGGGAACCCTTAAGGGAATCCTTTTTAATTTTACGACTCTTAGGCCCGTATTTATGAACATTCCTTAACTTAAGGAGACTTTTTTTTTCTATGAAAAAGTATGGGAATGGCATTTAATTTATTGAATTTCGGCATCCTTGACCCAAGGTCTCCTTGACCTGTGGACTTTCGCATAGCGGCGGTGACTCAGGAACAAAGCACAACCCTGGTCAAAGCAGACAAAAAAGTCTCCTTAAGTTAAGGAATGTTCATAAATACGGGCCAAAGTCATCAACACTTAAAAAATAAAATTCAATTTTGATACTACTAGATAATTTTTTATATTTTATTTGTCAATTAGTATAATTGGGCTCCTGAATTAAATTATTTTATTGAATGCGGCAATACCTTTATAAGTGACGTTTTGCATTCCCTTATACTTATTCCTTAAGGGAATCCTTATTCCTTAAGTAACGACTATGAATTCCGCCCTTACTCTATGTTTTACTATTTGAAATGCTAATATAAAAATAAATAACAGGCGCGACAATCCAACATTGGACTAAGGCCGCAGGATGTGTTAGTGACATCCTATTTCCAAGATCTTATCTGCTTTTTGTTGAGGTAATGAGATCAGCATCACGCTCAGCAGTGTTATTTATCCCCATAAATGGGTACTCGTTTAACATCTGAGTGAGATCATAGTCCGTCACAAGCTCGTGAGTTCGAAAAACACCATGATCCACGGTGAGATTCGAGCTCATGACCCTGTGCACTAACCGCTAGACCAGCCAGACTACCAATGCTAATATGACTGGATTAATAATAAGCTTATGATGGCAGATGGGTGAGTGTAGCAGGTATCTTAATAATTTATGGGTGAAAAATCAGATTGAGATTGATACCCACATAAAAATTCGACTATAATTTATTACTTTGGTTAAGTCTAAACGTTAGGGAAAAACAACATGGCTTAACTTATTAGACTGATCCCTGAAACCACGAGCCAGGGGAGCGACTGATCTAAGAATACGTTCTAATATAACTTTTTCTTGCCAATTAAATAATAAATTATTCTTGATAAGGATCAAGAATAATTTATTATCTAATTTATTAATTATTTAGTGCTTGCCCTTCCCCACTGGCCGATAATCACGTTACATTTTTTATACTAAAAAAAATCTGCAATACGATGTTTAGGAGCTTAAATTGCGGATTTGATACGGACTACAAATAAATAACTGCGTGAAGGTGAAGGTGATCAGTTGGCGTCTGGTCTCAATTCACAATTTTAGAAAGATTTCAGTTTCGGGGGTCTCGGATATTCCGCGATATGGAAACTAAAAAAAGAGACTGTCATCATGCTGATAAGGATTAAGTTCTTTTTACCGGCCACCAACACATTGAAATTACATCTGAGAAAATGTGGAAATCGTTTTGTTCATTATATCCTCTGTTAAATAGAAAGTCCCAATTATCCGCTTACAATAAGTTGCTTATTTACAAAATGATAATCCAACCGATCGGAGCATATGGTTCACCTGTATGGGAAAATTACGCTAAAACAACCAAAAATCATTTGCAAGTCACCCAGAATACAATATTAAAACACATTATGGACAAACCCTTTTTCTATTCAACAGAAAGACTTCATAGAGAAACCAAAGTTAAAAGAATAACTGAAATAGCAAAAACAAGAGCTTCTAAATTTATAGCAACTTTTTCGAATATAGATAATAGCATTATAATGGCGTTAAGGAACATGTAGTTATACTCTGTAATCTATAGTCGCTAGACATAACTTTTAGGTTAAGATTTTATATACAATTATTGCTTTTTTTTGCACGTTAAGGTTTTTTATATAAAAATGTTTCCTTAAATAATTATACACCACTTCAAGCTTGTTACCACTAATTGTTATGCAAATTAATCATTAAACTATGGAGTTGAGGCTAGAAGCCGGTATCTAGATTACACAAAATTGTACAACATTATAATCCTAATATGCTTAATAAATGAATTTGAATTTGAATTTGATTAAGTTCTTTTTGAGAACCAAATGGAACTTACCACCATTCCATCTGAAAGGGATCGATTTGGTGAAATACTTATATATGGTGCCATATTTATCGCAAAAAGATAAAAAAAGGCGTTCTGGATTCCCTTTTCTTACAATAATTGTGTACACCTTTTCTAACAATATTTTTGGGAACGATAATTATAGAAACTGTGGGAAAATCGTAATTATTGTCATAGATTTCACCCTCCCTAAAAGAAAATCCCTGACTATGATCATAATAATAAAATAAATGTTGGGCCTGCCTCACCCTGAACAAAATATTCCCCCGTTGTTTCAGGATTTTCTAAGAAAAGTAATCCTTTTTAAATTACTATTCAGATCTACTTTAGTTGCTATAATAGTATCCGAAATAGATTGTCAATTGTTTTATGATTATGTTTGACGAAATATCATCAGCATTTTTGTTTTACGGTTACAAATGCAAAATGCAACAAAAAAAATATTACAACATCAAAAAATGACTAAAATTCCATTACACAAATTAACATTGTGCACTGCGCAATCTATAGTTGATATAAGTACGCGTATCGCGTATGCATAATAATCTGATGTAAATGCACATAAGTTGTGTCTATCTACTCAATATAACGGGTGCAAATGTAAGATACAATAACTCAAGTAACAATTGATACGTACAAGCAAGAGGCATGTATTATAACAAGAAAGCACAAAGAAATCTCTTGAATATTTTTTTCACTTATAATAAGTGCTTTTCTGGTGTGTTTATTTCAACAGGGACAGATTACTTAACATAGTTGTGAAATTTATCATCTTTCATGCTCATAGTACACCTTTATAGAGTGCATGGGTCTGATCGGCTTGTGCAGTTAAAAATTAAATGTTGATTTGGTTTTGATTGATATAAAGTTCATAATATACGAATAGAGTTGATTAATTCTGTCCAAAATTAAAACGTCTTAAAACATAATTAAAGGATTAAAACAAAATTGAAATCTATATACACATATGGAAAATATATATCAGCTGTACCGGACGAGATCAATATCTGCTCGCAAGCAATTTCTAAACATTATCGGTCTTACTAAGGAACATCACGCACGCTCTGTGGCTCACTTGGTTGAGTCGCACTCTACGATGCTAGTAATCTACAGGTCCGGAGATCGAATCTCGGCGTGGTTCAAAATGTTCCGTAGGTACTTGTGCGGATAGGAAATATATAGTGCTTGCAAAATTATATATATTATAAAAATAGAAACGGCTGAGTTAACGCACCATGGCCCCACATGGACTATATACGGTACTGAGAAGAATAAGAACGAATATCTAATAAATAGTGATATGAACATTGCTCCACCTTTTTCAACATCGATGTGAAGATTCATCAGTAATCTCAGTGGAATTTAAAGCAAATCGCATTTTTCCAAACTCCACATTGCGCTCCATTTACCGGACAATGATTATAGTCTAGTACAGATAGCTCAAAACCTAAACATAAAAAAAAAAAGAAATTTTTGATGCCAATTTGTTGAATACATTGCTCAATATACGCAGTAAAAAGTTACACTGATTTGCGCCATGGGTCAAGGGGGGAGAGGGTGGCAAAGGGGTGAAAATTCCGTTTTATGCAAATATCTGGAAAACTATTAGTCTGACCTCGAAATGTCCTGAGGACGAAAAACTACATAAAATTGCCTTTGTAACGATATATAACATTCTAGAAAGTTTCGCAGGAAATTATACCTTAGACCCAAAAGTATTATAGTGCATTTACATTTTTTGAGCATTACATTTCGTTTGTTTGTTTTGCCCTCAGCACATTTTAACGTCAGACTCATAGTTTTCCAGATATTTGCAAGAAACTAAATTATCACCCCTTTGCCACCCCCTGCCCCTTAACCCATGGCGCAAATAAGTGTAACTTTTTACTGCGTATATTAGGCAGTGTATTCAACAATTTGGCATCAAAAATTTCTTTTTTTTTATATGTTTAGGTTTGGGGCTATTTTGAACCAATTGTACTGAACTATTAGTGTTTTTGGTGGCTCGAAATCCATTTAAACCGCGTGGGGCAAAAACCGAATTTTGGAATCATTTAAAAAAAAGAAATCAATGTTAATGTATTTGGCCATAAATCGAATGGAACAGGTTTCACACAGATAGTTATTTCGATTTTAAGGGGAGGGAGGGGATCATTTTTCAGTTTTTCTTAATTATTTCAAAAACTGTAAAATTTACAGCAAAATGGTTCGAGGATACATGAAACTACACATAATTACCTTCGCAAAAAAATAATATAAAATAATTGACTTATTTTTATAATTATACCCTAGACCAAAAAATAAAATGGGATATTATCATTTTTGGACATTTACATTTTCTACTTTAACTCTGAAAAAATTACTAGTTGAGCCAGGTTAATTTAGGGAAATATTCCCAATAAAATGAAGTTGACTTTTGCCAAAAATTGAGTTGTTCCGACCAAGGACACGCCTGATTCGCCTGCTAGAACTTTTCAAGCCGTCACATCCATAGTTCCTCCCCGGGGGGAAGTGAGGGGTTAAATTTTGGTTGAACGTCAAGACCCTTTATACTCTCCACGATAAACTAGTTCAATAGGATGAAAACTACAGCTATCGCCGGTTCAAAGGGACCCAACATATTTTACAGTAGATATTCAAAAATTTGGTCAAATCAGCGAACATGACGTAACAAAATCGGCTATAAAAGTAGAAGTAGCCTGGGGTTTTATGGGGTTATGATTCTTACATATTAGTAATCTTGAGACTTTCTGAAATAATGTTGCAGAAACAGACCCTTGGAGGCACATGGGGGTAGTTGTTAAAACTCAATATGAAAAATCCAGCTAGGATCAATTTGACCTTCAATGATTAAAATTAAATTTTATTTAAATCCAATTTTTTTTACTTTTGTTTATGCTAACATTTTTATTATAACCTAAAAATTGAAAATAAAATCATAAAACAAAGTTTCAAGCGAATTTATAGTCAGGGTTTTCATTGAAACTTGATTATGGAAAAATGTGCTTAGGTAATCTGCAAAATCAATTCTCTACACTTTGAGAGCCGCTGATTTCTTACTGTGACAGATATCGGTCCGAGATTTGTTATAAAAAGAAACTACAAAATGTTTACTATGCGATAAATTATTCACAATAGCTCTCCAATAGTATTCATTTTTTTAATTTTTTCCACTACTTTTTACCACTGGTCGTGTGCCCAAATACCGGACAGTGCCTTTTGTGGTTCACAATACATGCAAACATCAGAACTCCATAATAATGGATTGTCAATTGTGTACCAAAAAGAAGAAGAGTGATGGCTGCGAAAATTCAAAAAGTGGGGAAAAGAAAAAGTCATTGATCCGGTAAGTGTCGCAATCTAGACTTGATGAAGTTAAGCAAGAAATGTACTAAAAAAAATAAAGCTAGTTAAGCAAGAAATGTACTAAAAAAAATAAAGCTACGAAACACTTCGAGACATAAAATCTTCGTTAAATTTTTTATCCGGAAAATTCGACGAGAACACCAAAACAATGTATCAATTTTTAAAGCAAATGGTTTAAAAATGGTGTTACTAAAGGCTGTGTGAAGTTAGCCAGTCATGTTTTTGAAATTAGGTCCTTTTGCTCGGTGAACCGTTTGTTCTACAGCGGCTACGTTTGTTCTTGATTGTTAACCAATTAATATCGTTTGTGCTTCTCTAATTATTTAATTATAGCAACTTTAAAATTGTGAGTGTGAACTTAGCCAGTCATTTTTAAATTTGGGTCGGAAAAGTATAGGTTTGGTATCAATCGAAAGCCAGACGTTTGTTCATTTTGTAGGGCGTTTGTTCATCCTGGAAACGGAAGGATACAGGAATTATTAAGGAAAAAGGGATTAGTTGTGACGTCATCTTCACTCAACCAACGCCATCTACTCTGCTCAGCTGTACGATGATGGTGTGGATCTTGCATAAATTGTTCGCGGGACACGGGTTGCCCGTACAGCTGAGCTGAGTAGATGGCGTTGGTTGAGTGAAGATGACGTCACAACTAATCTCTTTTTCCTTAATAATTCCTGTATCCTTCCGTTTCCAGGATGAACAAACGCCCTACAAAATGAACAAACGTCTGGCTTTCGATTGATACCAAACCTATACCTTTCCGACCCATATTTAAAAATGACTGGCTAAGTTCACACTCACAATTTTAAAGTTGCTATAATTAAATAATTAGAGAAGCACAAACGATATTAATTGGTTAACAATCAAGAACAAACGTAGCCGCTGTAGAACAAACGGTTCACCGAGCAAAAGGACCTAATTTCAAAAACATGACTGGCTAACTTCACATAGCCTTTACTAAATCCTTAGAAGGAAAAAGGCGTACCTGTATTGACCATATGTTTTTTAAAGACTTCACCAACATTACTTTCACGTCTGCTATTTACGAAACTTTTGTTACGGATCATTATTCTACTATCGCAAAATTCCCATTGAACATTAATAAAAATATATCTACTGATATTACTTACTTAACATACAAAAATTGAATACAATCTGCTACAATCACAAATAGCTCAACAGAACTGGTCTTTCTTTTATATAATTTCTAAAAACATAAAATATACTAAATATTTTCTAAAAATTATACATAATTTGATAGAGAATGCAACGATTCCAGTTTCAAGATCTCAAAGGAGTAGGCAACCTCTGAACAATTGGTACTCTATTGGTATTCTTAACTCGACTCGATACAAAAATCGTCTCGCAAAGAAGGTAAATAATGAACCTTTCAATATACCTAGCCCTGATAAATAGTTTCAAAAGTTACCGCCTTACCAGAACTACCTAAATAGGATAATTAAATACGCTTAAGCAAATTATTACTATATGGAAACTAAAAATTGTATGAGCAATCCAAAAAATGTGGGCAAATGTCAACGAAATAACCTCAAACAACAAAAAAGTTGAACAGAATATTACTGAAATATTATATACCCCTGGAAAAGTTTTGAATACCACCTCGGAAATAACAAATCAATTGAATTATTTTTTCATAGGTGAGACAATTTCAAACTCGGTCCCTATATTACTCCGCAAGCCAATGAACTTAGACACCCGTGTCCTAGAAACAATTTAAAAAAATTCAGTCGTATAACAGTCTACAGGCCAATTTCACATCTCTCGAATCTGATGGGGAGGACGGAATAACCTCCAAACTTCTTAAGAATCTGGGAAATTAGGTGTCTGCGCCTCTTTGCTATATATGTATATAATTTATGCCTACAGTTATTCCTGTCTTCAAACCCGAAGATAAGAGGTGCTCCAATAGCAGGGCCGGATTTAGCCTCTATTGCGCCCCTGAGCATATTAGAGCAAAGAGTTTGAATTAAAACTAGTTTTATTATTTTGTCCAACCATCGTCCTTATACTTATACTTTTTTAAGGAAAATGTAAGATGTTCTTTATTTTAACTGGTTAAAGTACATATTATTTAATTCCTCTTCAATTAAGCAACAAAAATGTCAATAAACGAATTTATTAACCGTAATAACTACTTGGTTGCAGAATGTTAAGACAAAATTTTATGTTTGTACTTTGACATGTATGTGTATGTACATTATATTTAAGTAGATTTTATCCAAAGTAGCCGAACAATTATTATTTATTTATTTCAAGTACTGTTGAAGGCATTGCCTTATTACAGGGGTTCTGGTTCACATTATCTTTGTGTTCACATTATTTCAAATTCTCAGGTTACATTATAATTAAAAATATGTTAAAGTTTAAGTTTTACTTAATAAGCTATTGAAATTTTATATATTTAAACAAAACGCAATATTCGCAATTCATTCATTAAGACAGAAGCTTCTAAGTTTCAACGATTTTAATGTAAAATGTAAATGTAAATTTCATTTATAGTTAGCAAATCTCTTGTATTTAAAATTTCAGTTAGCATTTGTAATGAGTTAATACCTCGTAGATAGTGCTGCCGGATCGTAGGTATTGCCAGCAATATGAATGCGTTGATTGTATTGGTTGGTTACACATACGGATCTGCACCATGCAGCGACGAAGATGACCAGGAATAGCTTGTTGGAGATACCAAGTAGGTTTTATTCTTGATTCGTTTATGAATTGATACCAACAAGATAATCGGCTTCCAGCAACTCCAGACTCAGCATTACTAATTGAACTCGCAGCGCAGTGAGGATAATCTCTATTTCCTTGATGTTTTCTTCTTCATGGCAGTTGTTGACAAGATTCGGAAAGTCTGATAACTCCTTTATAAGGTTAGGTTCTCTCTGATTTTGCCAAGCCAGTTCGAAAAGTCAGCAGTCTCTATTTGTTGTTGTTGATACTCGAGGCACACTTCAGGCCTTCAGGGTAACGGTCATTTGGCAGCATTGACACTGTGTTCAGCCATTTTAGAGTTTTGGATGCGATTTTCACTTTCATATGGTTACGTCCGCATTCTTTTCTCACCGAGTGGGCTGCAGTATTTATGGTTAGATTTAGTACTCTTTTTAAAAAGTCCTGTTGGATTCTCTCTATAATCTGGGTTCCTTTCATTGCCCATATTTCAGCTCCATATAACGCAGTGGTTTCTATTGTAACATCAAAAACCTTAATTTGAGCATCTAAACCAAATTTTTTGTTGTAGAATATATTATTGAGGGCGGCTAGTGCCACTGAACTCCGTCGCTGTTCAATATCTTTTCGCCACGAACCTGTCCTATATACTGTGGATCCAAGGTACTTGAAGTCAGGTGTTATTTTTATTTGCTCTATTTGTCTTCTTCTTTCCTTGTTGATACGATTTTCAAATATGACAATTTTTGTTTTCTGTGCATTGACTACAAGCTCTTTCTTATCGTAATACCCTAAAGTAAGAAATTGGAATAGAGATGGAACTCCATATAACATTAAAACCTACTAAACAACATTTTACCTTTGAATGTGTGCTGTATGTAACGTGTAGCCACAGGAAGATATCTTCCTGTATGTACACGTTACATACAGCACACACTCAAAAGTAAAATGTTGTTCAGTAGGTTTTAATGTTATATGGAGTTCCATATATAAGAAGATATCTTCCTGTATGTACACGTTACATACAGCACACACTCAAAGGTAAAATGTTGTTCAGTAGGTTTTAATGTTATATGGAGTTCCATCTCTATTCCAATTTCTTACTTTATGGCAATACATTTCAAGGGCATTCAGTTTGTCTTGTAGGTCCGTAGCCGAATTAGCTAAAATTACTATGTCATCTGCATATGCAAGCATCATTATATCCATTTCATTACTTTTGTTACTCCAACACCTTTGAATCCAAGGCTTCGAAAGAATATTTCAATATCATTAATGTAATGATTGAAAAGTAACGCGCTCAACGGATCCCCTTGAAGGTACCCCTTTCGTCACTTTTACAGTGTCCGAATATTCTCCGTTTCCAGCTTTCACAGCTGCATAATTGTATGTCTGAACTGGCTGTGGCGTTGATTGGTTTTAATAACAATTGTTTTGGTCATATCTAAAACTTTAGCTGCGTTATGTATTCGCTTTGCTAATTCATCCCATGTTATGTTTTCAGGTACACACTCGAGATGAACGTTGTAGGCTTCCTTCAATTCTTCTTTCCACTGAATTTTCTTGTACGAGTAAGCTTCTAGTTCATTACCTTTTCTCTTATGTGCAATATTTTGTAATTTAATAGTATAAGGAAGGTGATTAGATAAATGAATAAAATCGTTTACCTTGAAATCAATAACGTTTTCCGTTAAATCTAGCCCAGTCCAGACCGAACAATGAAATCTAAATTTTCAATAAATGTATAGGTATCAAAGTGTATGAATGTAAAACTAATGCGTAGTCCAATCATCAAAAAACAGTTTTTTTTTTCATTAGATTTACTACACTTATACACATAATTGACAATAAATTGTAAGTAATTAAAAATGGGCGGAATCTTATCTATAGGACTTTTATAAAATTTAGTTAACGTTTTTTCTCTTCAAAATAGTCAAATTAAATGTGTTCAATCAATCAGCAAATATTCTTAAAAAAGATATCTTTTCTTATTTCTGCTGAATTACATGAGTGGCCGAACATTCTGCCACTCGTGTATTATGTCAATACTTGTCACACTATGACATAAGTCGTTGGAAAAATCTAAGCGCCAAAAGTAAACGACACGATCGACCATATGCCGCATGTCACTCCCAGCCAATATCCATGTCACCTTAAAATGAACGACTCGCGTTTGGCCAGCTCTTCTAGTGGCAGATTTTGTCAGTTCGTGGGAAAATCTATATGACGAACAGTCTAAAAATGAATAGGTGATGGCTGTGCTGAATTACGAAAAGATGCAGATAATTCGGTGTTCTATGCATTCAAGTATTCTCTTCGCTGTTTAATCTATTTCGGCTAATTTTGAGTGTTTCGCGAATCTTAATCATTCGAATTTTTCGATAATCGAAGGGCATTAGTATCTCTATCCAGGCAAAGCAAATGTTTTGATTAGTATTGTACAAAGTATGTAACGCTCGGTTTTAATTCGTAGAGTTGCACATTAAAGTTGTTGATAATTTCAAATTTTTTACAATTCCAAATTTTCCAAAAATATAATATTTCTATTGAGTTAAAAATAGTCTGAAAAACTTTCCTGTGTTAATTTTTTTATTGAGGATAAATCATATTTGCTTAGTGGAAGAGAAATGACAACATTTATCATAGTTGTAATATTTTTGAATAAAAAAATTAAATTATGTATTTCTACAAGGGGGTACTCCAACGAAAGGACGAAGAAGGTACACACACTTCAGACCGACAAAATAAACAATTACCGGCAAACACTTTTGACATGAAAATGTTTAGCCTCTATGACGCCTTTTCATATAATAATTAAAAGTAATCTCGGCAATGCTCTCGAAACGACAGATAATAAATGTGTGAGCACCCCGGTGTCTATTAATGAGGCCAAACTAAGTCATCGTATCCATCATACAAACACTCATAACAACACATAATAGCACAGCAGAATACAGAGTACCGGCATGTGTGTAGTACTCAAATGCTGATTGAAAGTTCCCAGTTGATTGAAGCTCATTTATTTCGGAGCTATATTACATACTACTCATACTCACTCAGAGTACCATAAAATAACTACGGCCGGTTATTGAACTTGTTCAGTATGGAGATATAGGACTGATGAGAGGAAATGTGAAGATGTGAATGTTTCGTAAATTTAGCAACATGTTTGCATCGGACTGGACTGAAATGATGTGAAATATGGAGCACACAAAAACTGTCTATCAAACGTGTTAGACTTATCTAAACAGGTCATAGAGCGT
Organism: Microchrysa polita; assembly: GCA_949715475.1. Classification (NCBI taxonomy): domain Eukaryota; kingdom Metazoa; phylum Arthropoda; class Insecta; order Diptera; family Stratiomyidae; genus Microchrysa; species Microchrysa polita. Next base: position 64,080,841 of record OX454416.1, read on the forward strand.
TCTAAAAATATATCATAAGCACCGCATCATCAAATCATTCGAAAAGATTCATGATGAAAAGATATTGTATGCGATTTTACACTCGTATGTCGTATGTATACTGTAAGGTTGGAGGATGTATGTGTATCACCAAATTTTGAATTTTTTTTAAATCTAATTAATAAAATAATAATAAAACTATAAAATGATTTGATTGGTACGTATGTATGTACATATATGTATGTATGTCACTTGATTCAATAATAGAGAGTTTTAGCATATCGTTCAAAATATGTATTACGATAGGGCGAATAGGCTTTGACATGAAAAATTCGCTTGCTACGCAAAACAGTATCCCACAATTTTGTATGTTCGAAGTAGGCATAGCACACAAATAAAATATCATGAACCGACAATTCCAGCTGTTTATAGTCAGTCAAATTCACGGAAATACACCTATGCCTACTTGGGACATGAAAAATTATGGTACATAATACCAAAACCATCGTTACTGACAGCCCGGAACTAGAATTTATTTATGTGTTAGTTGGCCTCTCGGCACATTGCCTCTCATTCTAACTAATGCAAAATAATAGCCATACCGAACAATTACCGCTATATTCTCGCTAATGCAAGCATTGTCACTAATACATAGACAATGTACTCTTCTCAACTGCACTTTACGCACTCATGCAAAATTGTATGTCACGAAAGTCCAAATAGCGCATAAACAAATTCTAGCTCCGGGCTCTGAGTCACGGTGGTTTTGCATAATACTGTTCTGCGTACGACAGGCAAGCGAATTTTTCATAGAAAATGTCAAAGCCTATTCGTCATATCGTAATATTTTGAACGTTATGCTAAAACTCTCTAATATATTCGAACATTTCTATTAAAATCTTTTTTAAATTAAGTGTTTCTGAAATAAATATACATATCAGAATTTATTTATTTTTTATTTTTGTGCATAACTTAGTTGTTGAGTTACATATTTGAATCCTATCGTACCCAACGTCTTATTTTACCTTTTCTTCATTCAAACTTCACAGTATGTATATTGACATATTAAAATAAATATCGTGAAAATGTAAAACTCACCTATAGCAACCTAGCCATCAGAATTATTGAGTGGTTTTTCAATATCTCTGAATTTAATTTAGCTCGCCTACAAAAGCGAAATCTTGTCTATTACTTGACCTTCTTTGCACGAGAAATGGTTACAGAGATAGAACATCCGAGTCGTGTCTATCGAGAATATTTGCCAACATCATCCTTCACACTTGAATTATTGGAATTCTTCGTTTGGCAGGAATTTCGGGTATCAGCAAACAATTTGTCGATCATGCTTTACACGCGCTCTCTAGATCTCTCTACGTTTGTGTGTATGGTCGACTGTCGATATAGTAATTCAACTACACATAGTACATCGTGAAAGTTCAAATATTTCACCGTAAGGAATTCTTTTAATTTTATGTCTTCTGTTATTTTTATTGGTTTCAATCTCGATTCGAGATATTTAATTGTATTTTATTTGAATTCAAAACTACATTGAACTATTTTCATCTACACAGTTGACATAAAACAGTTCAATTGAAGAAAATATTATGGTGGTTTGATGAAAGCTTAATGGTTACTAATACATAGGCCAAATCAGGCGTCTTTTTAAAATGCTCTACAGTCTATCATGAAATTTAAGAATACAAATGTATTTAGTATAAAGTTTACATAATTTAGTAATCTGCATTTAGCGAGGAATCAATTTACTACTATCTTACTAAATCGGCATTTGCAAGTGCGACGTGGTCATATGTATACACTATTCGGCATATGTATGTATGGATTTTGACATCTGGTACTCTCGAGCCCAGACAATGAATCTGTTTAACTAGAGCGAATAACGGTAAATTCCTTATAAGGATATTATTGGTCGTGATTTTTCAGCTTTGCCTACTTGGAACCCCAGTGGAGGCTCTGTCATGATGCAGGGATATATTGCTTACAATGGTCTAGGCTGCTTAAATTCAAATCACTGCTTTCTTGGCCAAAGCTTCTTTTGGTCGTCATTCAATCGTTAGAAGTCAAATGTAAATTTGGTTTAAGTTTCACTTCTTCCTTAGAGCTCTTCATGGTGGGTCACTCATCACGGGGTCAACTTTCGCTTTGTTTCAGACATATTTTTTTTTTGTATTTAATAATAAACAGTTTACCGTATGAAATAAAATAGTTTCAATGACTAAGGCCGGGTTTCTGATAGCTCTTATTCATTACCTGTCGGCTGGTTAGTCTAATCGCATAGTGAAGACACACACAATATTGAATGGAATTTTTATTTATTTTGCATAGTTACGCCATATTTCCCTTGGTTACGCCATCATCTTAGATTGAAAAAATCATTGCGCACTTACATCCAACAGCGTAAATAAGCAAAAGATAACATAACTATGTATGTAAAATTAACAAAAATTCAATTCAATATAATGAAAAAGCTTTCTGAAAATTGTGTGTGTCTTCTCTATGCGATAAGACTAACCATTCGATAAGAGATTTGAGAGAATGGCCCTGTGTTTTGCCTCCATCGATGCTCTAAAGCTAAACCAATCTTATAAGTAGAGCCAGGATTCTCGTGCCATTGCACGTTATTGCACGAAATTGCATTTTTAGGGTATTTTGCACGAAATTGAACGTTTTAAGGTTTTTGCATGAAAACGAATATTTGCATTTTTAACCCTGTTTCATAACAAGTTTCTCTAGAAATTATCCAATGTGCAGAATTTTTCGATAGACAGAGAAAAGATTAAAAGTATTGAGAAAGAATACACATGTGAAAAAAAAAACAATGAAACGAAAGAAAGTTATACACTTTATGGAAATTTCACCAAATGCCAGTTGATTTTCATACAATTGTGCAGTTATTGTTTTTAGAGCGCATGTGAAACTGGTGGTTAACTAAACTTAAATACATTTAGGAAAATCTGTCCCTTTGAATACGATGCATTCAAGAATTAGATAAGCACAAAGGTTGCGCGATGGATCCTAAACAAAAACCGGTCAAGGATTCCATGTGCCATATTTTAATGAGCTAATCTCACTCTATGAAATTTTTACTCTTATAATAGAAGGAAACTTTGTTTCCTTCTATTATAATAGTGAAATTACTCTGCAATCTAAATTTGCAAATCAAGTGTAATTTTACATAAAAAATGTTTTAAAAAGTACTCCAATATATTAGCAAATTTACACCGCGCTATGTGTAAAAACACTCCGTAATAATAGGAATTTTTCTTTTTTCTCTTTTTTCGTTGTAAAAATTTAAGTGGCGAACCTTTATAAATAATAGGTGTGTTTTTTTTTGGTTATTCCGTGTAGGTTTGGGTAACGAAACTCCATATAAAAAAAATGACAGGTGGATCAGCTGGCATTTTTTTATATGGAGTTTCGTTACCCAAACCTACACGGAATAACCAAAAAAACACACCTAATATAGTTATCAATAAAACTATTTAAGGCTATATAAAATATAAACAAGTATCGGTCGAGTTTTGCTGATCAGTTTTTCGTCTATATGGGAGGTTGCAATATGGTCTTTTTTGTGCGATCTGTACACTTATTCTTCTTCCCAGTACCGTAACTCAGCCGTTTATAGGTAATTTCCAGTCAACGTTACATTGCATATCATTTCGGAGTGTAATGTTGCAAGCACTAAATATTTCTTATCCACACATGTACGGAAATTTTGGACCACGCCGAGATTCGATCTCGAGACCTCTAGATTACTAGCATCGTAGAGTGCGACTCAACCAAGTGAGCGACAGAGCGTGTACACATGAGTTCTAAATGCAGAGAATTTTTGGAAAAATGTGGTACACTGTGCTAAGTCCAGCCGATTGAAGTATGACAACTGGAGAGCACGCTACAAGAAATGAGTAAAACTTCAACTGCACGTTGTAAAAATACACCACAAATCCGAATTATACACATAAACGTTGTAAAAATGCACCAGAAAATCTGAATTATACAGAAGTGTAGCGTAAAAATACATTTCACACCGATTTTGGTGTATTTTTTTTATTTTACACAGAAATTGTTGAAAAATGCACTCTGTATGTGATTATAAGCGGGAAAAAGTGTAAAATTACCGCATTTTCAGCGGAAATTTAAATTCACTTTTTAGAGTGTAGACAGCAATTTATGGGTCAAAATATTGAAAGTGTACTGCACTTTAAATAAAAATTATTTTATTTTTTAGAGCCAGTCTTCTTCATTTTTTTTCAATGCTTTTCCTGCTTCCACTGCTCCGAAGCGTAATTTTTAAAAGCCTAAAACTACTTTTTTTCATATTGCACGGAAAATGCACATTTGAGCATTTATATTGCACAATTTTGCACGTTTCGGGATTTTTAATACACGTTTTTCAATTTTTTATGGCACGAAAATCCGGGCTCTACTTATAAGTTTTGATTTTTCATTTATGTTTCGAGCCATGTGATATTCTGATATTTTTACTTGACGTTCAAAATGAGGAACTCAAAAATTAATAACAATGTGGTTTGTGTTTTTCCATCAATTCTCGCGAAAAAAAGGAGTTAAATATTGTCAAAATAATTATGCCGCGCCAGAATTACTCCTCCATCTTTTCTCGTTTCCATAGCATGAAAGTCCGAAAGAAGACAGGAAAAATATTGAGCAGATTTATTGATGATGATATGTACTTTAGTTTGGAAAAAAAATTATCGTTATTCACTCCAGTTAAAAAAAAACTGTGTCGCGAGTATGAGACGTCAAAATACATATGCCTACTAGTGTACATAATATAATTTAATTTTACATGCATATTATATAAAGCCATATGCAGCTGTAAGACAGTATGACAATTTATCAGAGGGACTTTACTGTAAATACATACATACATATCTATCTGGAATTTAAAATTAGTATAGAGTGAACATGGTTCGGTACTTTATTAATCAGCCAATCTTGCAAATCAATTAACCCTTCTGTCGGCACCTACTAAAATATGCATATTCTATACCCAATAGGTCTGGCTGGACCTCTCTCTTGATTACCGTAACTCCTAGTGGAGCATGGTGCGTTGATGACTACCGAGTGTAGTCATCAACGTTACAAAGACAACTGAATTCGGAGTGTGATACGGTTGTCAGCCATGCCACTTCCTAGTCGCATTGTTAGTTTATTATTCTACGATAAGAATATTTCTTATCATCTTCTTCTGAATAATAAACTTGCGACGAGTCGTGCCGAGTTTGGAAACTCGTTTCTCTATGAGTGTCTATTTCACAGAGTGGCGACCGAACCATCACGGCCACAGAGCACAACACAACTGGCTGGACCTACTGAGAAAAAATTTTATTTTTTAGAAAAAGTGACATTTTTATCGGTATAATCATTCTACCCAGTCTTTACAGCCATTTATAAACAATAAAAGCATTAAAATCATTTTTGTAGATATACTAGAAGCGTTTTTATGAAGACATATTTTGAGCTGGTATTAGTACAAACATGTTTCTCCCTTATTTTCTTCTGTTTTTGCTTCTCTTTTTTCATTGCGTATCCGTACAGAAAGTTTAATCGAATTTTCCGATTCCAATATCTTTGGATAAATATTTGGCGCTTTTTTGGTAGATTTAACCCCGATATTAGTCTGTAGATTTAGGGAAATAGAAAGAAAGAAATACGGAATTTTCAAGCGCAAAAATCATTTTATTTTACATTTTCAGTAAATATCTCAATTAAATGTTTTAGGAAACACCATCGTAAGTCACTAATACTTGGTTTATACTATTACAAAGGAAATAAAACTCGTATGAATTTCCTAGAATCAAATCTCAGTTGATTATGTGATGTTATAAGACGGGATAAAATTAGGCGTACCCAATTTTCGAACTTCACGGCTTTTTAAAGCAAAATCTCAGAAAATTGTATCGTTTATCGTACAAATTGAATTTTATTGACATTATTACATCACAAATAGGAGATTTTTAAGAGAATTTAATATTTCCACTTTTTACCTCAAGATGAAAATGGGAAAAAAAAAACTATAGGTCTGACCAGACCTATTGGGTACCAAATAGCACTATAAATTGAAAATCATCAAAAATATACTCAAAACTTCAACCGATTTTATTTTAATTTTTGCAAAATGCTTCTAAACATATTATTCTAGGATGTCATGAAATATGAAGTCGTTGCGATTTCATCTTCTATACATTTTTGACTAAAATAGAGTGCCCAAGGTCTGGCCAGACCTTTGTGCCGACAGAAGGGTTAAAAAATACTCAAATCTTAATTTCAGTACAGTTCCGAGTAAAATATTCAAATAATGTAATGAAATTGATTTACTGTCGAACGTTTATGTAACATACAGTCAAACCGAATAAATAGTGCAATCAGGAATTTCATTGCATATTTTTGTATATCTTAGCGGCTCGTATAACTTACCGTTATCGTTGCCAAGGGTATGTATTTCATGGCCTCATTTCTTGCTTTCTATACAATTATAGTCAAATTCTAAAGCCAAAATACCACGACCACGTGATTTAATTTCACGTTTTGAGTTTCTCCTACAGAGACATACTCGTATGTATAGAAATACATATTCGTTAAGTGCAGCTACTCAATATTCTTAGCGAAATTGATGAGAACAAACTCGCTAAATTATTCACCTTTCAAAAAAATGCTGAATTGAAGTAAACATTCACTTGAGGCTGTGTAAGGGATAATATTTGTTGGTTTTGATTGCATTACGTAATGTCATTGATGACAAAATACATACGTACTATTGACTGAGTTCAGGAACCTGGCTGATTAGGGCTGCGTAATTCAATGAAGGCATGCTGCACTTAGCTTAGTGTGTCAGGTAAATGCTGCTTAGCATTTTCATATAATTAATAAATTTTTTGCTTGCTCTATAATTTATTATACTTTTTAATATTGCAAGAAGTAGTTCATCCGGATTGCATTACCATTTTAAATTTGTTTTAGCTATAGCAATTTTCAGTGCGAAAGGTGGCTACTGATATCTAGTGCTACAATTAGAACATTAGAACATCTGCCCATGTTTGGGATCGCCCCAATTCATCCTCTGGTCATTGCCGGCGCATCTTCGATCTCGTTTCTTTCGACCTGCAATTACAAAAAAAGGGATCACAAAGCATCGGAACTTTGCATATTAAGCACTCAAAATACATACTTATCTGATGTTATGATGTTATTTGGTTCCAATCGCCATTCTGCCTTCACCGTCGTCAGCAGCACGTCGATCGTCGTAAATATGAAAAGGAATATAATTTAACATGAATTTAAATAATTGAATTAAATTTGAAATAACTTACCTTTGAAATCGATTGGAATGTTTACATTTAATACTGTCAATTAATCAGCTGATCGTTTTGCATTGACCTACTTTTGAAAACAACTAGTACAATTTTATCATGTAATAGATATAGCAAGTACATAAACCATAATCATAAACATAAACCTAAACATAGAAACATTAGAATTTGTTAGTATGGTACACACAACATTACATATACTTGAAATTGGCCTTGAACTGCGGGTAACGTATTGGTAGTTCACCCGCCCGTAGTTTACGAGGAAAGTAACGTACAAAGAACGGACACTCTCGTTACGAAAGCCGTTGACCGATATCGTTTTTGCATTTGATTTTGAATTTGGATTTATATTGATTTTGACTTCGCGATTTTTTTGGATTTGATTTGATTTACTACATGATTGTTTGCACCGGAATAAATTTGTATTTGTTAAAAGTTTAAAAGTTGTGTTTGTCATTTGAAAAGCCCATTTCTGGTTGTTATTTCCTAAGAAAATATAATTAGTCTAAGAAAATTGGGCCAAAATATGGCCATCGAAAAGGCAAAAATCCTACATCAGAATTTTTTTTTTTATTATGGTTGGGGATGGTCCCCAGATGATGGCATACATAAACTCCATAAAATGACCTTTCCAATGATATAAAACACATTAGAGTTTAATTAAATATTTCGGCGCTAGCGTAAGCAAATAAATAAGAATATTATAATTTAAGTCCTTTTTTTAAAGCTCCATAACTTATGAAAGAATGCTACCTAAGCCGTAAAATTTTGTGGGAGTATCCATCATCCCCCCATTTAAATTCGTCAAAACGGCATGTCCATAACTCCTCCCAAAATTGGACCAGAGTGCTAAATTTTGGTTTGTTGCGATTGGAGGTCACAGCCACCCCACCCATCATAAAACAGCTCATTCGGATAAAAAGTAAGTTTGTTTTACGTACTACTCATTTTATAAACTGTAGAACAAAGTTGTCTTGGGTCACTTTGTATGGGAGGTACCCTTAGTTTTTATCTGAATGAGCTAATTTTTGGTGGGTGGGGTGATTATGACCTTCAATCGCAGCAAACCAAAATTTAGCACTCTGCTCCAATTTTGGGTGAAGTTATGGACATGCCGTTTTAACGAATTTAAATGGGGGAATAATGGGGGTCCTTTGCCGGAGCGACTCAATGTTTACCTTAAAATGATCCTGAACTTATTGGGAACACTTATACAAAATTTTACGCCTGAACTAGTATTCGTTCAAAAGTTATGGAGCTTTTAAAAAAGGTCTGAAATGAAAATATTATAATTTCTTTTCTAGTCTAACGCCGAAATATTCAATTAAACTCTAATGAGTTATATATCATTTCCAAGATAATTTTATGTTGTTTTTTTGTTGTCCTCAAAACATTTTTCTGTATATTTTACCGTTTTTGAAATAATCGAAAAAATGTCCACCCCCCCTTTTTTTAAGGTTGCGGACGCCCAATCGGTTGGGACTTTTAATGCCATAATCTGGGGACCATCCCAAACCATAATCCAAAAAAAATCCGATGTAGGATTTTTGCCAACCAAATATGACATTTTTCTTAGATTAAGTAGCGAATAGCTAGGGATCAAAACAAAGACCATCAGGCAAAAAAAATCCTACAGATCTTCAAAATAAAACTTTTCTGATTTTTCCATCTCAATTTTCGATGCTATACTTGTACAAACCTACCGATGATTTATTTTGAACTTGGTACATTTTTTTCCGTATCCTTTTATTTCGAGCTTTCGTGTCGCGTTGAATACTAAAAATGAGTTTATATGTTTATATGCAAAATAATGAATGATAAACGATACTGGGAGTGTTGCCAAAATAGCTGTAAGTACATAGTTTAGCCGGATGAAATTATTAAATCTGGCCGGATCGATTTATAACCGGATTGTTCTTCAGTTCTATCTCAGGCTAACATTTTTTATACCCTTCGCTCATAGAGTGAAAGGGTATCTTAACTTTGTAATGAAGTTTGTAACGCATTGAAGGAAGCATCTCCGACCATATAAAAAGTATACATATATGATCAGCATGACTTGGGGAGTCGATTGGGCGATGTCCGTCTGTCCGTCTGTCTGTCTGTTGCGACGCGTTTTACTCGGCCAATTTAAAAGCTATCAAGCTGAAATTTTGCACAAATGCTTCTTTTTTCTGCAGACAGTTGGTGTGTTTGAATCGGTAAAATCGGACAATGGGGTCATGGGGCTGCCATAGAAACCCAACTCACCAAATTAGGTTCTTCTAAGAAAAACTTTTTTGTTTGTGTACCAATTCCAACCAAATTGCACACAAATGTTTTTCTATTGATGACACAAAACATACGTAAGATTGGATCAAATCGGACAATAGGGTCATGGGGCTGTCATACAAATGTAACTCCCCAAATTAGGTTCTTCTAAGAAAATCTTTTTTATTTATGCATCAATTTCAAACAAATTCCACACGAATGTATTTCTATGGATGACGCAAAACATATGTAAGATTGGATCAAATCGGACTATGGGGTCATGGGGCTGTCATACAAACCTAACCCCCAAAATTAGGTTCTTCTAAGAAAAACTATTTTATTTGTGCATTAATTTCAACCAAATTGCACACAAACGTGTTTCTCTTGATGACACAATACATATCTAAGGATTGATATAATCTGACCATATGGGATCATGGGGTGGCCATACAAACCCAACGCCCATTTTGGTTCTTCTAGGAAACATTTTTTGCACCAATTTCACAAAACCTTGAATTAATGTGTCTTTACCAAAGCAACAAAAAAGTTAAAAACGAATGGTTTTGTTTTATTTCACTGGAAAAAAGTGTCATCGACAATCAATCAATCCGCGAATGCACATTTCTCTTAAATTGATTAAAATAGGGAAAAGGTGTCATCGAAAATAAATCAGAGTGCGAGTGCACATTTATCATAAAATGAGTGAATAAAAGGCAAATCTCCACGGCACATTTCTCGCGGGAGACATGGATGCAAATTTTTCGCCGGTGAACCCAGTACTTATCTTAAAAGAGAACAGTGAAATCGAAAAACCGATAAATGTTTAGTTTTGGAGAATTTTCGCGTTTTTAAAAACCCGGACGGCACAATTCTCCCGTACATTTGCCCACCATTTTGAAGTGTTTCCGGAGATAAACACGAGCCGATTTCCCCAGTTTACCTCGGTGGTTCCCTGCTTGTAATGAAGGGAGCTTTGCCTTCCCTGCCTCTATATGTATTATATGTGATGCCCCTCGCTCTTCAAGAGTTGGCTTTCATTAGGGAACTTTTTGACTCTTCTCGCAACGATTTTATTCTGCAAAAGGAGTGCGTGAAGAGTATGTGGACAAGTCCGTATTTTATAAAATATAAGAAGCCTTCTTTTATGGTGAGCAAACTTTAAAACAAATATGTGTGTTCACATTTTTTAAAAAGAGTATGAAAATATGATAGGTAAAACACGCCTTCCATACCGTGCGTTTACTGGGCGTTCTATTATATTTTACTTGCAAATAGGTTTATTCAAATTTACAGGCAAAGTGTAAGCGAGCCCCCCTAGAAAAAATTGCCTACAAACGCCTTTGTATTTTTCTTTAGTATGTATGATTTGCGATAGTGCCAAAAAAACGGTGCCATTATTTTTTGTTGATGTGCAATCTGGACTAACGCACGCTTGGTATGGGTTAGTATGTCTTCTCTAAGGTCTTGGCGGAGTTAAAGAAAATTGAGATGGAAAGGATTTTGTTTTAGAATGAAATCACCAAGCCCTAAATTTTCTTAGGGGTCGAGGGTATGCATCCAGGACGTTTTTCTTTCGCCTTTTACCGCTAAATGGCATCTACTTGTGATTAGCCTTTTGCTACTCTTGATTTTCCCTTTACTCCTAGTGGAGCATGCTGCGTTGACGACTACCGTATGTAGTCGTCAAGGTTTCAACAATAACTGAATTTGGAGTGTGGTACGGTTGTCAGCCATACCACTTCCTAGTCCCATTGTTAGTTTATTATACCCTATATACCCATAAGATGGTATAGGGTAGGTATATTGTTTTTGTTACGCCGATATTATGTAACACCTCAAAGGAGCCACCGGAGGTATGGCAAAGTATATATATAAATGATCAGGGTCGGTCCCTGAATCGAATAAGCCATGTCTGTCTGTTTGTCTGTCTGTCTGTCTGTCTGTCTGTCTGTCCGTGTGTCTGTCTGTTTGCACGATAACTCCCGAATTAATGAAGCTAGCGGTTTGAAATTTTGGTCAAATGTTTGTTCTGCTAAAATCTTCGACAGTATTGAAAATGGGACAAGTCGGACCACGGGTTCCCCTACCCCCCATACAAACTACCCCTCCTTGAAATTGTAATTCGGCCATAACTTTCGGTAGAATATCGCTATCGACTTGAAACTTTTATTAATGTCTCATTCTCACATATACTTTGAGTTGATCGAAAGTGGAGCAGATCCGACTACCCCTACCCCTACTTTCCCTACAAAGTTATATTCAGCCATATCTTTTGATAGAATGTCACGAAAAACTTCAAATTAGTATCAAATGGTAGCCGTTGGATGCCTTGATAAGGTAATAAAGATGTGTCAGGTCCGACCCATCTAGCCTTCCCTCCCCCACAAAAAATATGAAATTGAATATTTTGGGTTTTGCCTGCCTTCTAGGTCTGTACATGGGTATCGTATAGGGTATACACTCATCGTGCTATTCGCACGATTAGAACTCGGTCTCGTTATTCTATGATAAGAATATTTCTTATCATCTTCTGAATAATAAATTTGCAACGGGTCATGCCGAGTTTGAAAACTCGTTTCTCTATTAATCACAGAGTAGCAACCGAAAGATCACGGCCACAGAGCACGACATCCTAATAACCTTGGATGCCTAATAACCTTGGATGCCTAATAACCTTGGATGCCGTTGGATGCCTTGATAAGGTAATAAAGATGTGTCAGGTCCGACCCATCTAGCCTTCCCTCCCCCACAAAAAAATATGAAATTGAATATTTTGGGTTTTGCCTGCCTTCTAGGTCTGTACATGGGTATCGTATAGGGTATACACTCATCGTGCTATTCGCACGATTAGAACTCGGTCTCGTTATTCTATGATAAGAATATTTCTTATCATCTTCTGAATAATAAATTTGCAACGGGTCATGCCGAGTTTGAAAACTCGTTTCTCTATTAATCACAGAGTAGCAACCGAAAGATCACGGCCACAGAGCACGACATCCTAATAACCTTTGTTACCAAGTTTATCCTATTCAGACGGAGTGGTGTTATATTCCGAAAATTACTCAAAATTACTTCAAACGTCAAACTCGCATTTTTACGCTCTCAAGCACCCCTTCCTGCCCCCTTGGGTACGCCCATGTTTTTTTTTTCAAGCACGTTCAAATTACACGTCATGTGATACATCATTAGTTTCTACGGGATGGTATCGTACGATCGTTAGATAATTATGACGATCGATATAGATCGAGTGGTGAATGGCGACTCTATGCAGGGCCGGATTTCCCATATGGGCAACCTGGCAACCTGCCCGGGGCGGCAAATTTTGAAGGGCGGCATATTTCTGAAACATTCATCCGTCCATTGAATCAATAATGTTCTGTGAAATATACACATTTCGATATTTCAGGAGGCAGTTTAAATACGAGTAAATTAGAAAAAAACAGTAAAGAAAACTGCAAAATTCGTTCCCTTGGTCAGTGGCGGACTTACATATCTGACGTCAGTGGGCGTTTCGACTTTTGCCGCCCTACCGATCTTGCCCCTTATTTTTACAATCCAACGATTAATCGATTGATCCTTGACCCCCAAATTATTCCAATATGGCTGGCTAACGAATTAAGCAAACACTTCTCAAAATTGGAATAAAGTCTGATAGCTGATCTATAATTGTTTTGTCTGTTCACGAGGCGTTAAAAATTCCGTCGTAGGCTTCAGCCTGCCAGTTCACCACTATAGCTTTCTTGGGGTTGCAGCTAGAGAACGGTTGCGGCTAAGAGACAAAGGACTTAATATCCATTGTTTGGGAGTCGAAACCTTTCGATTGACTTCAATTTAACGTACTGAAAACAATCGATTTAGTGGGATGTAGCGGGAGAAGGGGTAACCCCAAGAAACAAGAGTTCAGATCCGCCCCTAGGGCGTCAAGGCCTTTCGCGATATTAAAATAACGAATAAAACAGTACCGGCACCGACTGCCAGCTCTAATAAATCGAATTTCATTGGAAACTCGACATTAAAGGGTTGTGTGCTTTACTTTGAGTTACAGGGATTTCGAGGCATCGAGCTTTCGAGTTAAATTTTAAAGAAAATTCGAAGAGTTTAGTTTTCTATGTTTTGTATTCAAAAGAAATGGGGAATCGGGTTCTCTGCGACACAACATGTTTTTCGAGTTAGAGAGTTTCCACTTATCTAGTTTTCACTGTATTTCCCATCATGAGACAGGGGTTGCTTATGCATCCAATGCGTAAATTCGTATTTTTTACAAATATTCTTTTGAGCTCTAAGGAGTATCTAATTTCACCTTCAATGTAGTACCTAACCTATACTTATACTTCTGAAATTTTCGCTTAAGTTCTACTACTTTCAAAAACTCCGGAAACCAACGTATGTACAAACAAAATTGTACACCTCCCATGAATACGACTGATTTACTTTCAGCTTAAACTAATGACGGAGGGCGGCAACTCGACTACTGCCCAGGGGCGCTACAGAGGGTAAATCCGGCCCTGACTCTATGTGGAGGATAAATTAACTGGATTAAAACTTTTTTTACCTATAGATGAACTTATCTCTATATAGGTGCATAAATCACTAAAATGTGTCAAATTCCACCAGCAACATATCCTACAAAAATCATGTTTAAAATATGAAGTTGTATTTCCACATTTTTTATTTGAGCATCATCAATGTGGCAAGATAGCCCGACGTCGGGCTTTGGCCAAATGTTAATACACACAACATTTGTCAATGCACATGATCTAAATTGTTCATAAAATGTTTTATTAAAATTTAGGACCAACTGTTGACAAGGGTAATCACTAGAACACATTTAATTGAAATTCAAATATAATTGTGTCATACCCATGAACAGTTTCTGCTCGACGCAAATATTCTACATAGATAATTTTGTGGTAATTTCATGAACACGTCAAGAAAGTGGCCAAGTGAAAACTTGAGATTTTCAAAACATCTTGTGGAAACTATTAGAAGAGGAAGCGATTTTAATAGTGAAAGAATTTTCTTTTAATCAAACATTTCATGTACACATTAATTTTGAGTGTTCAAATTTTAAACATGATGTCAGATATAAGAAAAATTTATTTAATTTTTATACCCTTCGCTCATAGAGTGAAAGGGTATATTAACTTTGTCATGAAGTTTGTAACGCATTGATGGAAGCATCTCCGACCATATAAAAAGTATAAATATATGATCAGCATGACGAGATGAATCGATTGGGCGATGTCCGTCTGTCTGTCTGTCCGTCTGTCCGTCTGTTGCAGCGCGTTTTTCTCGGCCACTATAAAAGCTACGGAGCTGAAATTTTGCACACGTGCTTCTTATTGTTGCAGGCTGTTTGCATGTTTGATTCACCCAAATTGGATCACTGGGTCATGGGGCTGCCATAAAAACCTAGCTCCCCAATTTGAGTTCTTCTAAGAAAAACTTTTTTATTTGTGTACCATATGCAACCAAATTTCACACAAATGTGTTTCTATAGACAACACAAAATATATGCAAGAATGGATCAAATCTGACCATGGGGTCATGGGGTGGCCATACAAACCCAAACCCCATTTTGGTTCTTCTAAGAAACATTTGTTGCACCAATTTCACAAAACCTTGAATTAATGTGTCTTTACCAAAGCGACAAAAAAGTTAAAAACGAATGGAATCGTACTGTGGGGTAGAGATATCAAAAAAGTAACTACCCGTTACTTAAGTAGTCGTTACTACTAAATATCGGAAGTAACGACTACCGAGTACAAAAAGTAGTCGTTACATATGTACCGAACAACAAGATACAAAGCAATCTCGTATGTATGTACTCAGGCACAAACACCAGAATCGAGCACACTGAGTAGTACACAGTCTGGTATCTAACCTTGACGGTTATCCCTAACACTCCTGTGAGATACGCGGAGAAGATCCTCCCTTGAGATTTTTTTTGCGAGTCCACCGACACCTTGATCGTGTTTATCGGCTCAAGGATTCCAGAGATATCGACGGATTTCGGAAGTAAACTGAGCTTCAATAAAACCGGGCCACACGGTAAGCGCGAACTCTAATCAAAACAGGCAAATCGTTTGTAATGTGAGTTAACGGTACTTCAGATAAAAATCATAGTCATTTGAATTGCCCTTTCTGTAGATATAACTTTCATAGTTGTAAGTTTCATACTTACAGAGAAAATTGAATTTGAGTTCGAAAGTGGCCCTATTTTTGTGAAGCCGAGTGTAGTACGAAGCTGATTGTGAAATAGCTGTAACTAATATCCAGGTTGACGGATATCTCTGATCCCCATGTGCACTGACCCGAATTGAGGATCCGTCGACCCGTTAGACAATTTTGTGGCGAGTCCAGCGACACCTTGATCGTGTCGCCACGCCAAAGGATTGCAGAGATATCGACGGATTTCCGAAAGAATACGAGGTCAATCAATTCGTCCATTAATAGTACATATACGATGGAAAATCGTGCTGAGAGAGAGTAGATATCAGACTGTGTGTCTGTGCTACTCGCCAAGTAGTACAAGCGCAAGAATCGAGTAGCCCGACTACTACTCCGCATGAATACGAAGTCGACTTCGTATTCATACGGAATCATGCAATCCTTTGGGGGAGCGACACGAACGAGGATCGTTGAAACCTCTTTCCAGATTAGTGCACAGGGTGGTAAGAGATAACCGTCAACCCGGATATTGGCCACAGCAATTTCACAATCAACTTCGTACTTATCGATATCTCTGCAATGCCCAAAGAGTTGCCTTTCCCGTCAGTAAACAGGAAATAATCGTCAGCCAAGATATTGGCTGGTCTAGCGGTTAGTGCGCGCACCTTCGGTGCACAGGCTCATGAGTTCGAATCTCACCGTGTTCCATGGTGTTTTTCGAACTCACGAGCTTGTGACGGACTATGATCTCACTCAGATGTTAAACGAGTACCCATTTATGGGGATAAATAACACTGCTGAGCGTGATGCTGATCTCATTACCTCAACAAAAAGCAGATAAGATCTTGGAAATAGGATGTCACTAACACATCCTGCGGCCTTAGTCCAATGTTGGATTGTCGCGCCTGTTATTTATTTATTTAAGATATTGGCCACATCAATTTCATGATCAACTCCATGTACTCTAGAAAATCCTCGATATCTCTACAATTGTTCTGCCGAGCGATACGATTGGGGTGCCGCCTGTCTCGCAATTCTTTTGTGTAAAACAGTGCAAAAAATGAGTACAAGTCATCCTACCTTCTATACTATGTCTGCGACCAACCGTGAATATGAGTACTTTCGCATTCGAGTAGGTTGTCGTTGTAGTTTTTTTATGTGTTTCTTTAAAAGCAACGATTACTAAGTAACGAATACAAAGTAACGATTACTCGAAATAAATGTAACGAATATAACCGATTACTGAACTGTAACTAAAGTTGACATGACTGCTGTGGGGTCATTCTCCCGCAACCCCAATAAAATTTCCGAGTGAATATTTTTATTTGCCCACTTATTTCAACCAAGCCCAAAACTTTTGTCAAGACGGAAGAAAAAGAATGAGGAGGGGGATTAAATACAAGTCATAGGTACGCCCGAAAAAACTTTTAGCCCAAGCGAAGGGTATCCAAATTTCGGCCGCGCCCGAAATTAGCATCGGCCCCGGGGGTTGGCGAGCGAAGCGAGCAGGGGGCGAAGCCCCCTAGTTTTTTTTTATTAGAGAAAATAATGAAAAATTAATCGTAATTTTCATTTTAGCAAATAACTTTAAGAAACAAGTTCTCATAGTTCGAAATTTGTCGACTAACAGTTACAATTCTTAATTCTGTTATGAGCTAACTTATGATGGCATGTTGAATGCAACTAACGCAACATTGTTCCCCTATTTACATAATTCACGAAATATAGGTTTATGAATATTAATTATCTTTCAAACTTCCATTCAGGGACGTAGCCAGGGAACATTGGATGTGATCCCAACCACTTCCAGAAAATGTTCCATACATAATTATTAATTTTTTTTTTATGGTTAGAATTGAATATTAAGAAGAAAATGTTAAGTAATTTTACAGTTTCTTCATACTGTGTGGCCGGATACACAGTCAACCAAAAATCCTTCAACTTAATGATGCCCTTGGACTCCTTCACAACGTTTAAACGAGCAAAATTCAAGAAAAGGTTTGAGTACATTTGAAGAAAAACTGAAACACCTACCGCAAATAGAAAATATGGTATCGCAGCAAACCAAAAAATCGTAATCAACTCGTAAATGGGAGGTTTTCACACTTGTACCTAATCTATCCACATGGAAATGTATGGAATTTAGCAGCTCAAACTAAGTAATTTGCACAGATTGCGTAATCTCGCCGTAAGTGTGAAAACTCCTAATATTATGTATGAAATTATTGATAAAATAAATGTCGAATATATTTTAAACTGCATAATCATACAAAGAACTATTCACTTAGTCAATAATCCAATTGATGAACAATAGTGTTCTCTTATGAACTATACACTTAAGTCGAAGAATATGTAACGAATTTTGCAATAAGGTATGCACTATGTCGTAAAAATAGAACGCCATAGATCCGAAGCTAGAATTTAGTTTGAATGTTTGTACGTTTTGTATCTATTTTTATTTTAAACTTATGTAAAGAGTCAATTACATGGGCACAGATTCGCACAGTCAAGAAAACAACTTGAGAAGTGTCACATTAAGGAGAAAGGTGACTATAGTGATAATAAGTAGGTACATGTCATATGTAATTGAATCAGATTAGCGCTTGTTGAGAACTATTGCATTTTGCTTTTTATTATCTAATAAATATGTATTATATGACAGTATGTATTTTGAATGTACAATGTACATGTATGTACGAGTACAATTGATTATTAAATTGCAACAGTCCAACATTGAACCTAGGCAGTAGATGTGTTAGCAACAGGAGCGTATGCAGAAAAAAAAATATTAATTTCTTAGAAATTTTTTTAGAAAGTAGAACAAAATTTGGAAGTTGGGTTTGTATGGCAGCCCCATGACCCCATGGTCCGATTCCATCTATTTTTCCATTTTTTGCAGTATCAATGGAAAAACATTTGACCGAGGTCTAGTTAAAATTGGTGCACAAATAATAAAGCTTTTCTTATTGAAAAAAACCCAATTGGTGGGATTCAAATATACAAACAGCCTGCAACTTAAATAAGCATATGTAAAACATTTCAGCTTTTATAGACAGTCAGACAGACGGATATCGCCCAATCGACTCACCTCGTCAAACTGAGCAATTCACGGGAGAACAATTTTGGCACTTTTTTCTGTTTTCTTGAATTTTGCATCTAATTTATAGTAAAACGACTTCGCTGATTCCAAAAATGCAGTCCGTTTTTCGCCTAGACGTCAGGTTTTTTTAGATATCGGTTTTTTTAAACTTTACGGAAAATTACAAAAGGCCCCCTTAAAAACAACTTTTTTAAAAGCTACGGGGTTGCATCCTAGTGCAGGACCTTTTAGTACCTCTCTACAATAAAATTAAAAGCAATAAGACAATGTAATTTGTCGCTACCTGAATTTTTTGTTCAAAGTCGAAAGTGTCTCTACACACAGGAATCATTTTGTATATACATACGTGGCAGTTATATATTTCTAAGTCAGAGAGCAAAAATAGGCCCATTTGTCCACCAGGCATATCATGCCTACTTCAAAACTCCAATTTGCGATCAGGATAAATGGCTAAAGATTTTTCAATAGCAGGTGTGATCATCCCTTGGCCCCCTTTCGGTTACACCTAACGAATTCGGCTTGCCAGCCGCAGAATCGTATGCCTGTTTACTACTCGTCTGCTTAAAGCAGACTCGTAGCGCTGAACCATTCACTTCTGAGTGGCCCCATCCGCTTACTAGGCAGCAATTTGACTCGGGTCGTGTGGTCATCAATCCACAAACTAGCTAGGTATGGCGCATTGGCCATTCTCCCTATCTAGCCCTTCGTGGCTTGGGTTATGCGAAGCCTCCAGCTCCGAGGCAAGACACGTACGCTTCTGATGGGTTCCTCCCCTACGAGAAAACACTGCGTCGTGTGAGCTTGTATGGCTGACTTTCCAAAGGAATAGTCAGCCATGCTGTGCCACCCATACATGACTAGGGACACAAATAATAAAGCTTTTCACGGAGCTCGAGAGCGTCACCGCCCGCAGGTCTTTTTACAGATCAACGCCATGGCGTATCAACCATACCAGGGGCCTCCCTGCGCTGCTCAGGTCCGTGGTGACGCAACTCACCAAAGATCAGTGTCACAAGAACAGCGACCCCCTTGCGGGAGAAACCACACAAGCGATTGTTACTTTTGTTGTACTAAAACATCAGGGTACACACACAAATACAAAAATAAGATACACTATCCGAATTTAGCATCGTCAAAAATACCAGTTGTTCATTCTGCTGAAGTACCAGTATCAAATATCGCCTTCGCCTTCTTTGGACGTGGACGTAAATATGCTTCTAAGTCCGTCGACATCATCTCTGTCCGAACTCAGCGCTAGCAACCAACCTAATGGATTTAAACAGAACGAGCTGAACGATCTAGTGCGCGATCTGGAGCGGGCTTTCTAATAAAGCTTCAGAACTGTTAGCGTCGAGGCTACAGGAAAAACATATCCTGGAACCAAAGTATCCTTCTATCGTTCCAAGGAGACCTCTTTTCTGCAGTACTTCCGAACCAAAAAGGAATTGCCTATTGCCAGAATGTCTCGGGATTGATGAAAGAGCGGGAATTAATTCCTACATACCGGCAGTTTGGCGATTGTTTATCGACAGTTCCAAAGGAAACCTGAAATATGTTCTGCTTAACAATGGGAACACATTTGGTTCCGTTCCAATAGGTCACTCAGTTTGTTTACGCGAGGAATACAACGACATTAAAACAGCCATGGACATAATTGATTATAACCAGCATAACTGATAATATGTGTAGACATCAAGATGGTTCCGTGCTTTTTGTGTATGTGGGATAGCAGAGCTCGCGATAAACATTGGACACAAAAGAATTGGCCCCCGAGATCTGATCTGAAGGCTCGTGATCCGAATATTGTTCATGAACCGCTTGTGGATCGACAAAAAATCATTTTCCCGCCCGTTGCATATAATACTAGGCCTCATCAAACAATTTGTAAAAGCCTTACCAACAGAAGAAAATTGTGTTATATATGTTGGCACTTCCTGCGCTATCATAAGAGCAAATAAAGCCTGGTATATTTGACGGTCCACAAATTAGCCAGCTTCTTAGAGATACTAATTTTATTGAATCAATGGAAGAAAATGAAAAGACAGCATGGCTGGCATTTTTGAATATAGTCAACAACTTTCTAGGCAATATACGTTTATCGAATTATGCGATAGTAGTCGAGCAACTATTGGCCAGTTTTGTAATGCCATCTAGATTAGTCGCCAAATGGCGTCACGTGCAGCCAAATGGCTGTTGTCATTCCATCCAAACTAGTCGCCATTTGGGTGTGCGTCCAGTTTGGATATTCAATATGGCAACTCAACCAACCGCTTTGACAACCGCTTGTCAAATTCAAAGTGACAATTTTGCAACTTTTGTTCGTTCTTTTGTGTGAAATTGAATAATTCTTGAATGACCGTGTAATAATTCAACCGCGCAGAGTTCGATTTTGATAATTAAATTTAAAAAATCACCAAAATGAAATTTTGGTTATGTCATTTTTTGTCTCCATTTGGCTGCTAGTGTAGATGCAGCCAAATTGCTGTACGCGGTGCCAGTTTTTGGACGCGCAGCCATTTGGCGACTAATCTAGATGGACCTTAAGGCTTGGCTGAAACACGAGCATCAAAGTTCACTTTTTACACAGTCATCTAGATGAATTTCCGCAAAATCTTGGAGCTGTGAGTGACGAGCAGGGAGAGCGATTTAATCAAGATTTAAAAACCATGGAAACTCAATATCAAGGCAGATGGAATGCGAATATGATGGCGGATTGTTGGAGTATAAAACTGGACTGTCCTGAAATTGAACACTCCGAAAGAAAACTACAAACGTAAATTTTTGACATAATTTTTTTTTAATTCTTAAGTAACATTGTTAAGATGTATCAATATTTATAAATAAAGCGAGATGCGAGAGCGAGGCTAATTTCGGGGGCGACATTTGAATGAAACTTAAGCTTCTTTTGCGTTAACAATTTCCACCGCAGCCCTATGACGTGTTTCGATTCCATCTGTTCCTGTATGCGTTGAGGCTAATCTAGGAACAGACTTGGATAAATTTTTGTTAAGATTCAAAAAGAAAAAAAGTTTTTCTTACAAAAATCTAATATTTGGGGGTTGGTTTGTATGACAGCTCTATGATGTAATGTTCCGATTCCATCCATTCCTAGATATGTTTTGAGGCTTTACTAGGAATACATTTAGGTGAAATTTGGTTAAGATTGGTACATAAAGAAAAAAGTTTTTCTTGGAAGAACCTAATTTTCAGGGGCAGCCTCATGACCCCATTGTCCGATTCCATTCATGCCGATATTATATATATCGATAAAAAGAAACTTGTGTGCAACAGACGGACAGACGGACATCGCTCAATCGATTTCTCTCGCCACACTGATCAATAATATATATATTTTATATAGTCGGAGGTGCTTTCCTTTCACTCTACGACCGAAGAATATAAAAACCGAAAATCATACATCTTTCTACAAAAATTACAAAATGACATTTTGCCATCCTTGTAGCCTCCTAGATGAAGGGTGAAACCAATAAAAAGCCAATTTAATATCGCACATATTCATAAGAAGCCTATAGGTACGTACATCCGTACGTATTCAATATTGCCGGCAGCTCCAAAATTCTGGAGAAACTTTTGGCCAACTGCCAAAGATATCCACTCGTATACGTTGGAAGAAAAAATAATTTCCTTCATACTGACACCTTGTTAGTTGTTGTGATAAGCAAACTTTGAATCGTTTCGTACCACCTTTTTATTGGCACTTTACGGATACATACGTTCATCCGTTCAATCCTTGAACATGCAATTGATTGTGAAGGAAATAATTTTATGTTTTTTTTTTTTCGCGTCTGCATGAAATAATATGGGCGTTAAAGTATGTATGTATTAGCAATTAAATTTTTGTGTGAAATTTAGTTCTTTTTGTATTAAGAAGTAATAGGCTAGCTTGAACTAGCATATTAAGATGTACGAGTACCTACATATTATATAATAATTTCGTTTAGACAAAAAATTTATATACAGGGATACCCCGATTTAAGTCGCTTCGATTTAAGTCGTTTCGCACTTAAGTCGTTGAATAATTCCCACCTTACAACTCGATTTACGACAATTTTGCTTCGCACTTACGTCGTTTCGTGATTTTTATTGGTTTTTTAGAAAATCGAAAATGGGAATGGGATTTGGCATTATAGAAAATATCTTGGTAAAACAATCACATCCTTTTGGAAAAAATTTATTACATTACAACCGACCTTTCGATAGATAGAGTCATTATTCGGAGAGTGTACGCATGAAGTTGTTACAAGAAAAAGGACTACTTTTCATTGTGGAAACGCTACTCAACCGGTAGATCAATCGTAAATTATATAGTTTTGTTATCATATATGAAACGTGGATGATTTATATATGAATTATCTTATCTGTAAACTACAAGCAGCTATAGTTTTCACACTCTTGAGTAAAGGTGTCAACCGCAAACAATTTTTGGGCGGCATTTCGGCTAGAACTTTATAGAAAGGAGCCTACAAAAAAGCTGGAATTCATGTTCGGTAAAAAATAAAACACTTATAAATTAATGGTAACGAAATTGAAGCTGAATCAATAATTGTTACTGAGAAAGGACAGCAACTCTATACAGTCCAACGGAGAAAACTGACATCAACGTAAACGTAAAACATGTTTTTGTTAGTGAACTATCCCTAAAACAGTTCGCAACAATATTGCTAAGATTGCATCGTTTTCTTTAAAAATGTGCACCAAACGTTTGCGGTTGAAAAAAAAAAAAATAAAAAAAAATAGTTTATTCGAATTTATATAAAAATTCCATATTTGGCATTTCAGCTTTTGTAAAGCAATCAAAGCACCCGAAGGAAGGCACTGTGTTCTTGTATATTAACCTTAAGCTAGAAGCTAGAGCCTGAACTTAACAAGTGCCGAGAATTCACTAATAAGGTTGGTCCTGCTGAGATTGGCAACCTTCAGGATTATTCCAGTATTGCAGTAGCAGAATATTTGTCCACTAACGACAAATTAACTAATTTCGCGTAGTAAAATAAATGTGTTACAATCTGACAAAAAGAAAAAAAAGCGGCATTAGCGTAATTATGTTTCTTGTGTTAAATCTTTCTGGCGCAGTTCTTAACGATTCCATCACCACGATCTCTCAATTTATTCATAAGGATTTTTATGTTTTAATCCCTTCCGTTATTTCTTACAGAATAACTCAAAATTGTATCAATTAGCACACGATGACCATAAAGAAAGGGTCGCTGAGTTGAAATCTGGCTGTTTTTATGGTCTTCTCTTTATTTTTGTATCGAATCTTTGGAACGGAGTACTAATTTCTGGGTGGGATCCAAATTTAAAATATGTAAAATAAACATCCTGTCCATATACTGAAATCAGTGTATCCCAAGAAGCAAAAAAAATCTAAAATATAAGGGGCGGCATTTTGCCGTCTTGCCCGGGCGGCGTAAGTGCTAGAGCGGGCACTGATATTAGTGGAAACGCGAAAATCTTATGTATCGGTCTGGAAATATATCAATCAGGTGACTTGTACTTGCCAAATTACCAATCGATATCTCAAAGATGATGGAAATTATTTGCCTTATTCTACGCTCAATACCAAAGGAAGGATCAATAATGTCCTGATTTTATTCCATGTTAGAACGAAGAATCTAAATTCCTGCTTTGTGGAGGAGCATACAACGTTATATCCGTATTTTGTTGTCTAATTCTGGTTGAAAATCATCACTTTCCACCTCCACTGATCGGTTTTCTGAGTCAAAAAATTAATTTTGTCTGTACTCTACGTTTCACTTTCTTGTTACCACATTTTTTTCACTCATACCTAAATTTGATTCGATTTAAGTCGTTTCGACTTAAGTCGCTTTTTTCTGGAACGTAACCCTGACGCAAATCGGGGTATTCCTGTATTTATATTTTATCTACTCTACCATAGGAATTAGCCGCATTAATATATAACAATAATCCTTTAATTTTCCATTTCCATATCTCAAACTTTGGTGAGTTGTTGTAATAGGCATTTAGGAAGATAGTCTTTCTAGACAGGATAGTAATTCACAAAGAAAACTCTTGGTACTTCTCAATAAAAAATTAATATCATAGAATAGATACATCTCACAATTAAATTAGAAACACTTTCACCAGCCAAACATGCAATTTCTTTTTTGCCTACGTGTCTGACGTAGCGTGCATTCCTAGAACAGAAAAACAGAAAATGCACTCATACACCACCTTGCCACCACATTCTTATTTTAAATATTACGAATACATTTGTGATACAACGGGCTTCCTCGACTTTGTACTATTAGCAACCACATATCGTTCAGAAATGTTTGCTTCTCTTTTGTATTGTACACTTGACCACGTGGTCACATTGTTGGGCAATGTCCGCGTTGACAGATCCATGACGTGACTAATGCAATGTTTAATGGGTCATTGTGCGGGCGTTGGTTGAATATTGACTTAATGAAAATGTATAGAGAAACGACCTTGTATTTTCATTTTCAAGTTCACCCTAATATTCTTATGTATGACAAATAGATACATATTTGTGGAATTGTGGTTTTTTATATATTTGTTTGCGCATTTTCTTTGGAACACTTTGAGATTTTTGTACAATATTCTGATCCAATTAATGCTTTATTAATATACGTATTGTTCCTAAACAACAATTAACAAATTAAAATTATGAAATGTCATATTAAAAAACTTAATCAGCTAATTTATATCATAGAGTGGTACACGGAAAAATTTACCAATATAAAACCAAACCATATCAAGGAACATTTAGGCAAGCATCTCATTTTCTTTTAAGTTGAATATTCAATATCAATTAATCTGATTTTAATTGTGTCAGATTTTCTCAGATACTCGTATGTACATTACATATTCGATTAAATGGGACAACACAGGAGAAAATATTCGTCCGAATGAGTAATTGACCATTAAAAGCGAATAGGTTGACCACAAGTTGGCGCCATTAAATGGCAAGTTTCCAAGTGGGAAAACCACAAATAAAATAATGTTGATTAAAACGGAAAGGCAGAGGATTTCGAATAGAAGAAAAAAAGCTTAAAGTATTTATTGTTATCCGGATCAAGTTGTATAAGCAAAGATGATTTATTTATTGTATATGAAATGTGAAACTTGGTTCATTGTAAAAAAAATATTAGTATCTTGGCAGATTTCAGAAATTTTCACTCATATTTGTACAATTTAAATTTTTAAATTTAATAAATTTATATTTCTTATTTTTTATAAATACATATATATGTTTAGGTAAGGATTAGAGATTTTCCAAATAAATTATATGTACTTAAGGAAACCCTTAAGGGAATCCTTATTCATTTTGAAATTCATAGTCGTACATATTTTAAATTGTCAAGTTGCTTAGCAGTCTGTTACTCATTCTCACAACAGAAAAAAAATTATGTCTTGCTAAATCGCAAAAAAAAAACAGTTTACACGATTTCCACTTGAATTTATTTGCATCTATGAACATGGGTGCACGCACTCTGCTGCATGGTTGCAAATTCCCTTGTGCTCATCTTTTAATCAAATTGAAGACAATCAAGTTCGTCTCTGATTCAGTTACATACTTCACTACGTTAGGTAATCATCAGCATTTTATATTGTCTTTAAAGCAACGATTCTTAACCGGTGGTCCGCGGACCACTGGTGGTCCCTGAGGCGACCCTAGGTGGTCCGCGAAGCCTTCGCTCTGGCTCTCACATAATGCGTTAAGGAGAAACTCCGATATTACGCAGCTCAATCCTCCTTTTCGCAAAACAAACTCGAAGGTTAGGAGCAGAGCGGAGTTAGTTTTTGGCAGAGCAAGTTGTTTTAGATCTCATGGCATTCCGCTACTCACAAAACATGGTTATTTTTTATTTTAACCATTATACAAATCGTTTTAGACTGTTTTTATTGAGATTTTTTACGATTATAGTTTTTGAAGAATATATTATTGTGGGGATATGTGCTCTATTGATGGTATAAAGATTTCGGACGATTGATGAAACATCGTCAAAAAATTTTTTGTTGGCATTCTAATCCCCTCAGTAATGTAATTTCCACGGAACTCTGGATGTAAAAAAAACATCTTCCGGCTTGTGCAAAACATCGGAGTTTTCTAGGCTGTAGCACTCCGTAAGCACAGTGGTAAAAGCTTAATAGTTTTAACGAAATAACGCTATAATAGCGTAGTTAATAAAATCAGATAATTGAGCGGACCAACACCCAGAAAAATAACGTCCCTTAAAATTCAATCGATATCACTTTGAAATCGAGTTACATTCCTATAAAATATAATCCTTTCCTTTTAAATATGTATCGCTTTAATTCAAATTCATTCTTTTTAAATTAATGGGAAATCCTTTAAATCCAAATTTTCAATGCGTAATCTTTTTAAAAAGAGTCAATCAATGTATGTTCCAACGCGAAATCGCTTTGTTTACATAGAAAATTATCTTTTTTTTTGGTTTACACTCGCAGTCGGTCGGCAGTAAGTGGTAGAGCGATGTCACAATGTATGGTATAAATTACAAACGTCGCGTCGTCCCGTATAGTCTGTGTGGTGTAGTAGGTAGGGGCTTTAGTCTTCAAATCAAAGGGTCGCGGGATCGAATCCCACTGTAGGTAGGGAATTGATTATGCATTTTAGAGCGTAAAGAGGTAAATGAAATGCATTGAATTTATAGAACATGGAAAACGCTTAGACCAATTAAAAAGGGTCCCAACATCTGGGTAAACTTTTTTGGTCTAAATTCTACAGTGCAATATCCAATCAGTGAAAGTTCAATGAATCTATGTCATTTACTATAGTCTAAATATCCGAGCTTTCAAATTGACAATTCAGGGCTGTCAGTGAAATGTTGGGAATGGTTTTGGTTTTGGACGTAGTCGCGGCTCGCGTTCCGTCGTCGTTCTCGCCTATAAGAGATGGATAGACCTCGCGAGTGAAATTTTTCTCCGCTGCGATTTTCGCAATGAAATTGTATACTTAGTGTCGTGGAATATGTATCAATTGCTGGGAAACTCCATAAGCATCAATTCGGAAAACGGTTGCGTATTTTTTCACAGCCATTTTATATATTAGATTTCGATTACCCGGTCATAAGATATTTTCAACGATGAAGTAAAACGTCTTCGGATGGTAGCTTCTGAAATTCCGATTCCCCAGCATTTGCCACATATTCCACGACAGTAAGTATACATTTTCATTGAGAAAATCGCAGTGGACAAAAATTTCACTCGTGGCACTGCTGAAAACTTTTCGACATGTGTCTTTTTGTTCAACGCGAATATGCAATTCTTATTCTATATTTTTAAGAATTTATCTGTAAAATCATTTTTCTTCCAGTAAGTAACGAAGAGCTTTATCATGTGATAAAATATAATTCAGGCTTAAAAATTATGAGCTATTTCTTGGGGCCGATTTCTCGACATCATATCTAGTGGTTAGTCTTATTGTATAGACAAGACGCTATTTTCTGAAAGCATTTACATTATATTGAATTGAATTTTTGTTCACTTTGCATAGTTATGCCATATTTTGCATGGTCACGTAAAAAGTATAGCAGAATGCACTTTAACTGAATTAGTTTCATTAGTTTCCCTATCGATATTACCGAGGTGTGCGATCACGATCAGCGCAAGACATGGTATTCGGAACAAGACTTAATGTTTTTAATGGCTCCTTATACATTTTAAATTCGGTGGTCCGCGACAACTAACGAATTTTATCCAATGGTCCCTTGTGTGCAAAACGTTAAGAACCACTGCTTTAAAGTATTCTGTATTCAATGTGTTGACACTGTGAGGAAAACAATAACACCCTTAGATAAGCGAAAATCGGATCACAATAACTTTACGTGTATAACATTTGCTTATAAAACGGTTCTGTGCTCCTTTAAATGCAGGATATTGTATTGTCGTCGTAACACTTTAAATGAATGATAAAAAGTTTGAGAAATTTATTTGACTTTCAGGCATTCCCAATTTTTCAATATGCTAACAAAATGTATAGAATGGAAAAATTTACAACTAGCTGCGACGTTTAAACCATTCTGAAACTGAAAACACCATAAATTGATTTTGAAGCTATTTGATTATTCAATCGAATTTTC
This sequence comes from Microchrysa polita, assembly GCA_949715475.1. Taxonomy (NCBI): domain Eukaryota; kingdom Metazoa; phylum Arthropoda; class Insecta; order Diptera; family Stratiomyidae; genus Microchrysa; species Microchrysa polita. Next base: position 64,109,802 of record OX454416.1, read on the forward strand.
TAGATCAGGGCCGAATAGGAGCGTCCAATGTATGAATAAACACTGTTTTTATCGTTTACATGGTTGTTTTTTTTTTCATGTTGACTTGAATTATTATTAAGTTATTTTTTGTTTTGGCATTGTTATTTTTTAGTCAACTGAATAATATAATTTATGGATACAGATAGGTACTACGTGAATATTCCACAATTTATCATTATTGCAGAAAAAATTAAAAAATATTCTCGTTGTTAATGTTAATGTACAAAACATTGAACAACAGTGAACACTCTGTTCAATATTTAATGCCCGGCCTTCAATTTTAAATATGCAATGTTCAATATTAATGTTCAATTTTAAATTTCAAATTTCAATTTTAAATTAAAATTTCCAATTTTCAGACAATCGATTCAAAAACGAGTGGTAACCATGCCGGCTCTATAATGGTCGTGCGAAAGAATGACAAACAACAACTCCTTTGAATGAGTGTGATGATTACCTCAATAGCGCATCCGCATTATTGAGGACCGATTCCTAATAAACAGAAGCGTCCAGGCACGATCAAATAAAAATCAGTGGAGTCATGCCTGCCCATTCCAATCGCTGTGCCACTTCCCTCTATTCCTTTTAATCCCGGCTGGCAGCAAGTATCAATAGTTGCAATTGATATCCTGATAATTAACCAAATACTTTCAGCAAAAATTACCAAATTATAAACATTATTTGGCTGAAAAGGGACTGTCAATTTTTCATTCTGCGCTGGCTGGAATTCATTGCCTAACTATAACCCCACAGTAATCTGATCTTATGCCAGCCCCACACGGATCGGGGTTCGCCGAACCATGCGGTACAAAAGATAAAAGAAGAGAGGTGATGAGGGAATTTAACGAAGAAATAACGTCCATTGAAGTACCCTATTGCCTCTTATCCTTTCCAGGTGTGTGTTGTCTACAATTGTGATCTTTTGTATAGCATGGTTCGGCGAACCCAGGTGTGGGGCCGGCACAGTGGCGGAACCACTACACTCGGGGCCTTCCCGCCAACTTCTTGAGTGGGACCTATATACTGGGAAAAAAGCATAGTGAAATCAATCGAAAACACTTTTGAAGGTCGATCCACACTTTTCAGTCATCAGTCACAGTCATTTTCCATACAAGTTGACAGATTGCCAGTTAATTGACTGACAATCTGTCAATTTGTATGTAAAACGAGACCGAGGCTAATTTCGGGCGCGGCCGAAATTTGAATACCCTTCACTCTCCTCGGGCTAAAAGTTTTTTTTTGGGCGAACACATGACTTGTGTTCAATCCTTCCCCATTCTTTTCCTTCTGTGGCGTCGATTAAACAATATTTGTGTGTTTTTGGTTGAGTGGGAAAATAAAAATATTTACTCAGAAAACTTTATGGGGGGATGCGGGAGCATGGTCCCATAGTATGATTCCATCCGTTTTTTTTTTTTTTTTTGACAAGGACGCATTAAGTTTTTTTGAAATTGGTGTGGAAAAAATGTTTCTTAGAAGATCTAAAATGGGGGGTTGGGTTTGTATTATAGCCCCATGACCCCATAGACCCATTCCATTCATTTTTACACATATCTTATGGCATTAATAGAGATGCACTTTTACGAGTTTTGGTTGAAAGTGATGCACAAATAAAAAAGTTTTTCGTAGAAGAACTCAATTTGGAGGGTTGGGTTTGTATGACAGCCCCATGACCCCATTGTTCGATTCCATTCATTTTTAGATATGTTTTGTTGCATCAATTGAAATGCACTTTTATGAGGTTTGATTGAAATTGGTGCACAAATCAAAAAGTTTTTCTTAGAAAAACTCAATTTGGAGGGTTGGGTTTGTATGACAGCCCCATGACTCCACAGTCCGATTCCAACCATTCTTACATATGTTTTGTGACATCAATAGAAACACATTTGTATGAAATTTGGTTGAAATTGGTGCACAAATGAAAAAGTTTTTCTTAGAAGAACCTAATTTGGGGGGTTAAGTTTGTATGGCAGCCCCATGACCCCCTAGTCCAATATGATCCATTCTTACATATGTTTTGTCTTATCAATAGAAACACATTTGTGTGAAATTTGGTTGAAATTGGTGAACGCATGAAAAAGTTTTTCTTAGAAAAACCAAATTGGGGGAGTTAGGTTTGTATGGCAGCCCCATGACCCCTCGGTCCGATTTTAGCGATTCGAACATACAAACTGCCTGCAATAAAAAGAAGCATGTGTGCAAAATTTCAGCTCGATAGCTTTAAAACTGGCCGAGTAAAACGCGTAGCAACAGACGGACAGACGGACAGACGGACAGACAGACAGACGGACATCGCCCAATCGACTCAGCTCGTCATGCTGATTATATATATACATATTTTATATTGTCAGAGATGCTTCCTTCAATGCGTTACAAACTTCATGACAAAGTTAATATACCCTTTACTCTACGAGTGAAGGGTATAATGACTGTGAGTGATGACTAAGTAGTGTAGATCGACCTTAAACCAACGCTGTTGAAACGTGATTTTGACGTTACAGTGTTTCTACTAAAATTAAGAACGTCGTACTTAAAATAACTTTGCTAAGAGCTAATTTGACTCTTTGCATTCATGTATTGAGAATAACATTCTTGTTGTAACGTATATTAAATTAATGAGTTCATCAATCGTTTTTTTATTTTAAAATTGAAACGTTCACGTAGTGCAGCATTGCATTGACCTCTATAGGTGTTGGGGATATTTAAGCATAGTAAATTACCTGCACCTACAATGGGATTCGATCCCGTGAACCTCTGATTTGTAGACTAGCGCCCTATCTACCCTAATGCCGCATACACACAGTCAATACGAATCATTTTTTTTTTAATTTTCGTTCTGTCAAATCGAAGGAAATGCATATGAATTGTCGAGAACGAAGAGTCCAAAAAATGGATTCGGACGCTTCGTGTTTGGGCGGCCTAAGTTTGTAACTTGCTAGTCAATTGAAAAAGCGGCATAATTATTCAACTCTATTCGTTGTTTCAGCTTTAAATTAAGGTGGCTGTAATTTAAATCCTTAAATTTTAAGAACGTTTGTATTTAATTTTAAATTCAATACAGCAATCTTGGCATGACTCCTTTCAAACCAATTGTCGCCTCTGCACCAAAGCCCTAATGATATACCCCAAGCAAGACAAACTATTTTAGTCTTCAACGGCATGCGCCTGAGTGCTGTATTTACATCTGCAGCGTCGCAGGTTACTAAGGTTTTTAAGAAAAGACAATCGAGAATAATAGAGAGTTTTAGCATATCGTATGGAATAAAACGACATCATTTGACATTCCATATAAAAATTCGCTTGCTTACCGTATACGAAACAAAATATCTTAATTTTGCATGTCCCAAGTAGGCATGGATGTATTTCCGTATATTTGATGCTCTGGAAAAAGTAGAAATTGGCGAAATAATTTGTCGTTTTTTACACCTATGCCTACTTAGGACATGCAAAATTAAGATATTTTGTTTCGTATACGGTAAGCAAGCGAATTTTTATATGGAATGTCAAACTACATATGTCGTTTTATTCCATACGATATGCTAAAACTCTCTAATCTTTTCTACACCCTTTAACGATAAATGGCACTTGCATGTGTTTTGACTATTACATACATACTTTTAATGATAATGCGAGCCCAAGCACCCCTGCCTGTTACTTTCTGGCTACGCCTATGCTAAGCTCAGTGGTTCGATTCCATCTATACCAGCACAACTTATACCCAAAAACAAGAATGTTGTAGGAGTTTCTTACTAATTTGTTACATTAAAGTACATTCTGTGTCACTAGTATATATATTAAAAAAATCACAACGACCATTAGAAACGGAATTATAACGTTGTGAATGATATGCTAAGTAAGCAAATGAGATTATTACTTGTGAAAAGTGGGCTAACTGGTACGAATTTTAACACAGAAGTATTATGAACTTTTGATTGATAAAAGTGAGCTTAAGATTTAGTAAAATAAGTGATTAGTATTGGGAAGGATTAGGCTGAGATTTAGATTATATGCTTGTATAATTATTAATTATACCCTTCACATTTTGCAAAAAAAAAAAGTATTAAATTTGTAAAAAAAAATTTCAATTTATCAGAGGAAATATTTAATTATAATTTTATTATGAGAACGGTTACAAGGGGAGTTGATTGGATGTCTGTCAGATTATCTAGCTGTACCAGCATCCCATCACTTCTTCAATTCACAAAGTTACCGGGATGAAATTTTGCAAACGCGCTTTTCAGTGTAGCTCGTGTGTTTAAAATTTGAATCGTCGAAATAATTAGGCAGAACTACCATAGATTTTTATATTATTTATTTATTCCTTACGGAACAGATAAAATCAAAACATTATGTCAGAAAGTCATCAGGTAAACGTTTGCTCTGAAAAATTGGATAAAGCATTTTCGACATGGACTTTTTATACAATTTTGAGAGCTACTGATGGAGAAGCGAGTAAAAACTTTACAATTGCTTTTGTTTAGCTTTGTTTTTATTATATCGTATAAACAATAATATTTTTTTCGGATGGTAAATTCATAGTCACAATAGAGCTCCTCCTACAAAACGAATATTTATTTTTTGTGTAGTTATACACAATATACACTGTGGAAATTTGTTGAATACTTAAAAAAATCAATGGTTAGCTTATAAACTTTAATAGCTTAGATATAAGGTTTCATGGTGAATCTTATTTCGAAATTGTGGAATGCAACATCATATATAAATCTCCTAACAATTAACAAACAAAATCAGCAAATACACTAATTGAGATCCAAGGATTCGCCGTGTGAGTACAGTCTAGCAGAGATTGGTCGTATAGTTTTCGTTGAAATTACGATCGTGTTTGCATTTTTTTAAGTGAAAGTTCATTCAGGTTATGAATTATTATTAGAGAGTTTTACATTAACGTTTAAAACACCGTATAGCAAATACGCCATTTCCAATGAAAAACTCGCTCGCGAGCCGTACGTAATACGGTTTCAAGGGTTTTATCTAATATTTACGAAAAATAAAAATCGCGACCCGACAATTTTGAACGTTGAAAGACGTCAAATACACGTTAATACGCCCATGCCTACTTGGGGCAAGCAAAATTTTAATATACTGCTTCGTTTACGTAAGGCAAGCGAATTGTATGCAAATGTCAAACTATGTCGTTATATTTCAACGACATGCTAAAACTCTCTATTATGTACTGAAATTATTGACAAAAAAAAGTTTATTTTTGAATTGTAACACATCTTAGGGTAAAAGGCAAGCCTTCCGCCGTTGACCGAACCTGAAATTTTCGTCGCTCGTGAATAGTTTAAATGTAGGCTTCTACATTTCTATGACATGGTCTTCTAATTACAAGCGTTAGTTACGTTGGTTAAGTTTATTGGTGTATAAACATATTTACGCAAATTATGATAATTTTATTTAAAAAAAACCCAATGTTTGAATCGAATCCGTGGATTCGACTGTCAAATGAGCCCACCCACAGATGGATTTAACTTTTGACGGAACGGCAATCCATTAAAATGGACTCGTACCCACGGATTCACCGTGAGTGTCAGGACTATGAGACAATCTTTCATTTTCATCGGTTTTCGTAATTGACATTAAGTGTGTTTGGTTATCCCGTATAGGTTTGGGTAACGAAACTTCATATAAAAAATGACAGAAGAGTCAGCTGGCATTTTTTTATATAAAGTTCGTTACCCCAAACTACACGGGATGACTAAAAAACATACTTATTGTAAGTTAAATTATTTTAGCACACAATTGTGTAAAGTTTCATTTTAATGCCGAAAAAAAATAACTTAAAAAAAAAACTTCCGACTTTTATACGATTCTAATACCTAGTCTTTTGATTACATATGTTTACAGAAAGGGGGTTTCTCTTGCTAGGGATGTATAAAGTTGTGTGGTTGTGTGGATATGCTTTCTATGTTTCCGCACGACTTGCGGACTGAATTTCAGGTTGGAATCCTGGAAACTGATGCAAATAAACCCTTAAACGGTTTTTATCTTTAATGCAAAAAATTGTACATATTAGAGTTTTAGCTTATCGTCTGAAATAAAACGACATAATTTTACATTCCATATAAAAATCCGCTTGCTTACCGTATACGAAACAAAATATCTTAATTTTGCATGTCCCAAGTAGGCATGGGTGTATTTCCGTATATTTGATGCTCTGGAACAGTCGATTTGATACTTAAAAACGTATTCAAAATTGAGTAGATGATTTCTTTTGGAAAATAACACTTTAGTATTGATTTTAAATATTTTTATTGGTTTATTCTTGGACAAATAAAATAAATGTTAATAAACTGTTTAAAGATTCAGTTTACTTCTGGAGATGTAATTGCAGCAGCTTTATTAAGGTAAATCTAATAAAAAAGGGATTTCAAGCTTCCGAAAAAAATCATACTTTTCATCTATTTATTGCTAATTTACCTAAAATTATATCCTTGAATAAATCATATTTTCTAGAGATTTCTGATAATTTTGCGGAACTCTTCAAATAAACCATCAAAACTATAAAGATTTATTGTGAAATGTTTTTTAAAAAATTCACGTGACGTTAAACGAAAGTCATAATTTCCCATTATCTTGAATTTCACAAATATCATTTAATCACAAAGAATAGTGAAATGCATGAACCAATTGCACATTGTATCAAATCTGAGTCATATTCCAAAACTCTATTTACGTAAAAAGTACAGTCTAGAAAACGATCAAAATGACACCACTTAAAAATTTACGATATATATACCGTTATTTTGAATAATTTTCTTTTTGACATTTTTATGTCTTGACTCTTCAAATAAACCATCAAAACTATAAAGATTTATTGTGAAATGTTTTTTAAAAAATTCACGTGACGTTAAACGAAAGTCATAATTTCCCATTATCTTGAATTTCACAAATATCATTTAATCACAAAGAATAGTGAAATGCATGAACCAATTGCACATTGTATCAAATCTGAGTCATATTCCAAAACTCTATTTACGTAAAAAGTACAGTCTAGAAAACGATCAAAATGACACCACTTAAAAATTTACGATATATATACCGTTATTTTGAATAATTTTCTTTTTGACATTTTTATGTCTTGACTCTGGCACATAAATCGAAAATCGTCACGAAAATTGCAACGAAAAAGCGTTACGTTTTTGGCATTACAGGTAGTACCCTGTGAGTTTTTGGTGCCATTCATGGTTCAACGGAAGTTGGGCTAGGTGCTACCCTGTGAGTGTTGGGTGCCATTCAAGGTTCAACAGAGGTTGGGCTTGGGTTCAATTTACGTTCAACTTGAGTTCAACTTGGGTTCAACTTGGGTTCAACTTAGGTTCAACTTGGGTTCAACTTGAATTCAACTCTAATTCAACTCGAATTCAACTCAAATTCAACTTTCAACTTGGGTTCAACTCACGTTCAACTTTCGTTCAACTTTTGATGAACGACCCAAAAAGTGTTACTTTCAACTTAGGTTTAACTCACGGTCAACCAAAAAGTGTAACTTTCAACTTAGGTTTAACTCACGTTCAACTTTCGTTCAACATGTGAGTTTTGGGTGCCATTTATGGTTCAACGGAAGTTGGGCTAGGTGCTACCCTGTGAGTGTTGGGTGCCATTCAAGGTTCAACAGAGGTTGGGCTTGGGTTCAATTTACGTTCAACTTGAGTTCAACTTGGGTTCAACTTGGGTTCAACTTAGGTTCAACTTGGGTTCAACTTGAATTCAACTCTAATTCAACTCGAATTCAACTCAAATTCAACTTGAATTCAACTTTCAACTTGGGTTCAACTCACGTTCAACTTTCGTTCAACTTTTGATGAACGACCCAAAAAGTGTAACTTTCAACTTAGGTTCAACGCACGTTCAACTTTCGTTCAACTTTTGTCGAACGACCCAAAAAGTGTAACTTTCAACTTAGGTTCAACTCACGTTCAACTTTCGTTCAACTTTTGATGAACTACCCACAAAGTGTTACTTTCAACTTAGGTTCAACTCACGTTCAACTTTCGTTCAACTTTCGATCAACTTTTGTCGAACGAACCAAAAAGTGTTACTTTCAACTTAGGTTCAACTCACGTTCAACTTTCGTTCAACTTTTGTTGAACGACCCAAAAAGTGTAACTTTCAACTTAGGTTCAACTCACGTTCAACTTTTGTTGAACGACCCAAAAAGTGTAACTTTCAACTTAGGTTCAACTTTCGTTCAACTTTTGTCGAACGAACCAAAAAGTGTTACTTTCAACTTAGGTTCAACTCACGTTCAACTCACGTTCAACTTTCGTTCAACTTTTGTTGAACGACCCAAAAAGTGTAACTTTCAACTTAGGTTCAACTCACGTTCAACTTTTGTTGAACGACCCAAAAAGTGTAACTTTCAACTTAGGTTCAACTCACGTTCAACTTTCGTTCAATTTTTGTTGAACGACCCAAAAAGTGTTACTTTCAACTTAGGTTGAACTCACGTTCAACTTTCGTTCAACTTTCGATCAACTTTTGTCGAACGAACCAAAAAGTGTTACTTTCAACTTAGGTTCAACTCACGTTCAACTTTCGGTCAACTTTTGTCGACCGACCCAAAAAGTGTAACTTTCAACTTAGGTTCAACCCACGTTCAACTTTCGTTCAACTTTTGTTGATGGATCCAAAATGTGTAACTTTCAACTTAGGTTCAACTCACGATCAACTTTCGTTCAATTTTTGTTGAACGACCCAAAAAGTGTAACTTTCAACTTAGGTTCAACTTTCGTTCAACTTTTGTTGAACGACCCAAAAAGTGTTACTTTCAACTTAGGGTCAACTCACGTTCAACTTTCGTTCAACTTTTGTTGAATGACCCAAAAAGTGAAACTTTCAACTTAGGTTCCACTCATTTTCAACTTTCGTTCAACTTTTGTTGAACGACCCAAAAAGAATCAAATTCGAAAAGCAAATCGTCACACGAAATAATGTATAAATCGTTTCGAGGTTGCATCAGTACTGTACATTAGCATTTGTTGAAAACATGAAAATGTCCCACTGAGTTGCGGACTTGTACGCAAGCTGAATTTTTACTATCTTTTAGCACAGAATCGTTACTTCTTATTAACCCTTTCATGCCCAAATTATGGATTTTAAGCGGAGAATTTTTCTAACAACATTATGTCGTTCAGTAGGCATCTTTTATGATATTTTCTTGAAAAAAATTTTTTAAGCGCTATAGTTAACAAATTAGAGGATGATGCCATATGGCATCATTGGGACTCAAAGGGCACTTAGCAATTTCCGTGTGAAAAATGAGATATTTGGTCGGCAAAAATCCTACATCGGAAATTTTTTTGCAGAATGGTTGGTGACGACTCACAGATTATGGGGAAACAAGTCCCAACCAATTGGGGGTCCACAACCTTAAAAAAGGGGGGAAAGGGGAAATGGGGGTCATTTTTAGGTTTTTTGCGAGTATTTCAAAAACGACAAAAGATATAGAAAAATAGTCTGAGAACGAAAAAAACTACATAAAATTATCTTTGCAATGATATATAACATATGAAGGATCTATTCAATGATTCGGCGCTAGCTTAAAAATAAATTAGAACTTATTCATTTTATACCTTATTTAAAAGCCCCATAACTTTTGAAAGAATGTTAGTTCAGCCGTAAAATTTCGTACAAGTATTCACAATAAGTTCAATATTATTTTGGGAGAAACATTGAGTCGCTCCGACCAACGACCCCCATTATCCCCCCATTTGAATTTGGCGAAAGGACATGTCCATAACTCCCCCCAAAATTAGAGCAGAGTGCTAAATTTTGGTTTATTGCGATTGGAGCTCATAATCACCCCACTCACCAAAAATTAGCTCATTCGGATAAAAACTGAAGGTGTCTTCCATACAGCAAGGAACTAGCATTTATATGAATAGGGGACTTACTGATTTGCCTTTCACGCCCAATGATGCCATATGGCATCATGCTCATGCAAAACCACTTTATAGGGTTTTCCTAAAAAAAAATCGAAAAATCTTTTGATTTTCTCTTAAAACAACCTCTTTACAAAATAAAACCATTAAAATGATTTGCATAAAATGATTATTATCAGGAAATATGGGGAAATGTATAAATCAGTTTTTCGGCTTTGCGACAATCGTCAAACCTTCTCTAAAATTTCATTAAAAATAACATCCCAAAACCAAAAATTTCACGCTGGAAAAAATCAACTAGGTATTATACTATTGGGAGAGTCTAATATCACACAAAAAGTTAAAATTTATTTCTTACATTTTCTATGAAAAATCATTAAATTTCATGATGCCATATGGCATCATTGGGAGCGAAAGGGTTAAAAACCAATTCATTTCTTTGCTCTCCGACCACATGCCCACAGTACTTTTTTGCCATGCGAAGTCATTCTTTCTGTACCTAGTAAAAAAGTTGTATCACTTCCTTATAAAATTCGTCAAAGTTCACCAGAGTGTATATGAGCTAGTGAAAAATGTTGTATCACTTCCTTATAAAATTTTCAAAACTTACAATTTTTCATTTTTTTTCCGTTTTTAAAGAAACCTTATAAAATTTTTATTTTCATCGAAAATGTTATACGTGCCAGGAAATGTATTTGTGTTAAACTCTTTTTGATATTAACCAACTTTTGTATGAGCTAGTAAAATTTTCATTTCATCTGAAATTACACAAATGCAATGCATATACATATTCACCAATTTGCTCAAACTAATTCCGCACAGCAATTTATAGGACATTTTTTGATATGTTTCATATTTGATAAAAGACCATTTTAAGGGTTAAAGTATGTCCTGCCAGAGGACCTAATATCGCTCAATGGACCTTAGTTGTAATGTTGATCAAAAAATATATGCATTGTTTAGTCTGATATATGATTTTTTCTACCAATTGATTTTTTTTGGTCAAGGTTAATTACACTTCAACGCCCAATGTGAGGGGTATAAATCATATTTTGAAAATAATAATTAGCCATCGTGAAGCCCACAAAATTTCCAACTTTTCCATAACCACGAATCGGCTCTTTTCCTATTTGTCGATTTTGGAAAAGAGTGCAAACATTCAACTTCGATTTCCCAAAATGTCATAATTTGCAGTTAACCCACTATTCACAAGTGACACAGTATATTCAAGGTTTCACTAAGGGATGGAAAGGTTATATACGAGTAACTTAGATATTTAGCATGTAACATACATTTCCTCGACATTCTTAACCCTCGGATGGTTCAGTGGGGTCTGACAGACCCCAGAGAAATTTAAATCTTAAAATTTTCATAGAAAAACTTGTTGAATGGTATTTTGATGCATATGTAATTTAAGTATGTGTCACATACGTCCATTTAAGCATGAATTTGTTTGAATTTGTAATTTTGTTAATAAGTTATAGCACTTTGAAAGTGCTCTGGGGTCTGTCAGACCCCACGAACCATTTACGTATGTCTTTTTTACAAAAGTACATTTTTCGTTTTGTAGGAAATTTTCAAAGTATGTTATTTTGAAAACGATAAAATGTAATAATAATAGTGGGGAACGGTTGAAACTTTGTAATTAGAGTACATTTGGGAAATTAGATATGTTAATTTTGAAAGAAATGGAAAATTTAGGGTGTTTTGAATTAGGAGTTTTTAAATTTTTTACTCAATTCATTCAAAATTATGCCGGTTTTTACCTGGTTTTCATTTATGAGGATCTCCTTTCACTATTGTGTCATTACCTTATGTTTTTTTTTAAAGCAAGGCATAATTAATGACTTTTAGGTGGGTATTTTACATAATGCATAAAGCTTCTTCAGCGAACTTGGCCATACACTTGTCGAACCTCTTCTAAGAAGGAGGAAATCAACGGGCAATATTCGCCACAGTACAAAATATTGAAGACATTTTGTGCATTGTTCAGCTGCTTCCCCCCTCCTTAGGCACGGATCCCCCCCCCCCAATGGGGTGACATGGTCCCCCAAAGAGGCAAAGATGTTTTCTATACTCACGAGCAAATTATCGGAAGACAAAATACAATCGCAATGAATGCAAAAAGCCAATCTGCGAAGACCCTCGAGGAAAAAGCTGTGAAGAAGAGTGCTCTAAATATTGACTAACTTGGATCCCAATTTAAGAAAAAAAATTAACTTTAGCTAAAAAATGTTGATGTAGTTATCTTTCCTAATTAGTATTAAATACGTTTTGACTAATAAAAATAAAATTTTGTTAAAATATTAGTTTGTATATTGATTTCTTTATGATAAGTTCAAATTACCCTCAAATTTGACACCACCTAATTTTTTCTCCCACATACTAAAAGCCACTTTCCGAATTCCACTTTTTTTATATACCACTTAATCAAAAGGCTTCACATTTACTTCTAGTTCAAACAAATGTGCCAAAAAAGCAAAAATTTAGGTTTTAGAGCGATTTTTGCCTTGGGGTCTGTCAGACCCCACTGAACCATTTACGTATGTAAAATTTACCTGAACCATCCGAGGGTTAACAAACCCTATTTGTATTTACTATATTCAAAAAATTGACGGAATCTATCATCTTCCCGACAAGCGCTATTCATATCCATTCTCGAGCTCAAATAAACGACATTTAATTGATTCGTGACTATAAATGAACGATATCAACTATAAAGTCATCCATTGAGAAAAATGTACATAACTGCCTGGTGGTGACTTATTTTGCAATTACGAAGCCGGTAAAGTCATATCTTAGCAGCTGTCTGCACGCCAAAAAGAGTTTCCCGTCGACACGACTCGTGTCGGTGCCTTTTTTAGCCAGCGCAGCGGCGACAGCGCTTACTGTTTGATTGCAATTGCACATGACCAGGGTCAGCAAGCATGTCTTGTAGGTTGTTGCAGTTTGCAGTGAGCACTGAGCAGTGTAGCGCTTACCACATTGCAGGCATAGTGCAGCTGCTGAAATTGCTGGCATTTGCAATTGAATTTGGTGCAACAGCATATTGAACTACTGTTGAGTACCACGACAGCCGGACACATTCATTGCACTGTTTGTAGTCAAAGTGCTTGCGCACTACGTCAAATTATATTACACAATACCTTACAAGCAGCGAGTAGTGTTGTTCACTTTATTACACTGCGCGACAAATGCTTAGGTTCACACATATTTCCTTCCAGGAAACGGTAAAATAAAAGGTTACCGGTTCAAGAAATATTATTTTCGAAACTATTAAATATCACAAAGAAAATGGATGGACTGAATCCCTACAGAACATTTTCCTTCAATTACAGTAATTTATTTCATTCAAAGAGTCAATTTCCAGTGCGACAATTGCTTAGGTTCAGGGACGATTTTACCGTTTTACATAATTACAAGAGCAGGTTTTACATAATTTACAAGAGCAGGTTTTGTTATTTAATTGTGTGTATTTCCGCCATTTTTATTTATAATTTCATCAAGCCTTCATCGTATAAAGAATGCAGCGCGGATATCGGTATTTTAGACGAAGCTGTCTTAATTCCATGAATTAACTCTTCTTTAGGGTTGTACTGTTTACAACTACTGTAAACCTCCCGAACAAGCCACCACCAAATGTTTTCTAATATGTTAATGGCAGGGGAGTTGGGAACCAACTTAACAAAGTCACATTTTTCTCCTCAATTAACGACTTAACTACCCTCGCTGTATGAATTGGGACAAGATCATGTTGCAATATCCAAAGATCGCATTTGTCCATGACATTTATCTTAGGGATTTCCTCTTCTAAGAGTGGTTTATGAGATGTACCCGTTGAGCGACTTCGTAGGATGACCAAGCCGATAGTTCCATGATATGATATGGCTCCCCATACCATAACGGAATCTATTCGGGAGTGATGGCGTGACAGGTACATAGGTACCTTCCTAATATCATGATAATAGTAGGAGACCCCATCTGGACCGTCCACACAAAACTGTTTTTCATCCGTAAATATTACTTGTCTCCATTGCGATGTCCAGTTCATGAATCTTGAGGTGAATTTCAGGCGCTGCAGGCGATGTTTGCGGGGTTAACGATGTTTTTTTCTTTAACCGTAAACGTTTCAAACAAGAAAAAGATCTAAGAACTCGTTGGATGGTCCTCACACTTGTCGATAACCCCAAATTCTCCCCAAGCTTACGCGCAGTAAGGGGCGAATTCGAGGCTTATCTTAGAAGACGTCGCCGTGATGCACCGGAAATCGCTTTTTTTGTCTCCTGCGTATCATCGGCCATAATTTTCACTATCTCGTATAAAATTATTAACAACATTCGAGCTACGCTGAATCCGTATTGCCATTTTTGTCGGTTTGAATATCCTTCTTGCTTTAGTATGGAAATAGTCGCCTTTTCCTCAGCAGAAAGTGGCTTTCCTTTTGACATTATCCATTATATGACTCACAGAGTACAACGCGAAAAAAAAATTTTCGACAAACACTTCCCACCACGACTAGATAACTCTTTAAAGTAAGTGAACCTATACAATTGTCGCAGTGGAAATTTCGATTTTAATTTTAAAAAAATCCCTTAGCTATGTGATATGTGTTGATAGAATTGCAATATTTATTAAAACAACCGTTAATTAAGAGAGCATTATTTAAAAATTATTTCCGATCAGATTACATAGAAATTATATCATTTTAAAGTAAAATATCCATGAACCTAAGCGTTTGTCGCGCAGTGTACGTCACTTAACGTTTGCGAGAATTATTGCGATAATGAAGGTGAATTTACATAATGAATATATCTTACATTCAGAATTACATAATACATTATATTTGAGTAAATATAGTAATAATAAGTAAGACCCAATAAATTAAATGCTATACTAGAGTTGCTTGCAGGCTCCATGATTATATGATGTTGTTCTGAAAAGCTTTTCAATTTTACTATCGGGAGAAAACATATTCGGTTTTGGAATTACATATGCATAAATGAATATTTACCAAAAAAAATTTAAAGATTTGTTTATCTTTATATTATATTAAATTTACTAACAAATTTGAAAATTTAGAGAATTTTATTATGGTTTTGTAGATTTTTTTTTTCTAAAAATTCTCAAAAAAATAAAAGTTTTATTCTATTTGACGGAGTTAAAGTTCTTGCTTAAGTCCGGCTTACTCCACCATTTTTCCTTTTAAACTACTACAGAGGTACCTAAGGAGGATTAAATAGCCATCCATAATTTCACCCCCGATGAAGCTTTATGTTATTTGAATGTTATGAATTTAATTCGACTGAAGTATTTCCTCTACAGTCACAACAGTGCAAATTCAGCAGATAGTTTCATTGCATTCTAGTTCAATTACTGGATAACTGCTTAATGGTCGACTTCCGTTGGAAAGTGTTTTTTTTATTCTAACCGGTTCCTCTTTATAATAATCGAAAATTTCGAAAATTTCATGAACTAATCTGGAGCATTTTAAATACGAGTATAGTAGCCATTATATTTGATGCAAGAATATTATGTACAGCTTGCTTCGTGTCCGCTGCTGTTATTCATTCATGTTCTACATCTCGCACTGAAATGATTGGTATTTGTCGCATATATTTCAATACGTAATACGTGCGCTGTAACGTATTAAACTTGACATAACAAACCAGTAATAATGCTTTATTGTAATATGAAATGCAATACATACATATGTACATATATATTTATTGCATGCGAATATTACGAAGCTGCTCTGTTATTGTGATTTTATTTATCATTCATTGCCTTCACTGAGCTGAGATTGGGTGAATTCAAATTGTAAGAAAACGACCGGACGGGTAAACTTGCAAGACAAGAACCATCGTATGATCATTTCACACTATCCGATCAAAACACGGACCGGCGAACAATAATCACACAGCAAGTATGTATAAATGTTGCCATGCACGCTCCAAAGTTAGTGTACAATGAAGTGACGAGTCGACAAGATTAAAATGCAAGTAAAACACGCGCTAATTGTCGTCGCAGAACGCCTGAACTATCGGTAGATGCAATCGTCTTATCGATCGTACGATTCTTACGAAAGAAAAACAATCGTGTCACGATTTTTTTCTTTCGTAAGACTCGTTCTTACAATTTGAAATGCACAATGCTTGTCTGCTGGCCACTACAAAAGCTCTCTTGTCTTGCAAGTTTACCCGTCCGGTTTCGTCGTATAATCTGAAATCAGCCATTATGTTATGAAAGCGATTCGACGGTAGGATGTCGCATGTTATATAGACAGAATACAAAAGAATCTAATCGGTTACCAGATTGACTAGAATTGGATTCGTGGAATAAATTTTGTCAAAGATTTATGACATTCTCCATCGATTTACATACCTATGTAAGTGTTAGTTTTTAGGAATTCAATTGTCTTCATTGAGGCGTTATTAGTTATACATATACTTCTATATTGCGAGGCAGTTTATTTTAGAAGAGATAGTACCATAGTTTAGGAATGGGACGAGGCATGAGAGAGAAACATATCTCATGGAAGAGCAGAATAATCGCAAAATTAGAATTAGAATTAGATACATTATTTTGACACTTACATACATATATTCTAACCCAGATACATATGCCTACCGTTCTATACATATATAAGACTCCATGTAGTCAATTGGACATTAGGGATGATTTGGACGTTAGGAAATTATACAGGAGGAATTTTCTTATTCATCTAAACTATTCAAGAAGCTTCTTCGTCGTTTAATAAAAAAAAATATCATGAAAATCGGCAATTTTAGAAATGTTAGGGAAATTTCGCAAATGTTAGGGTTCTTCTTGAAGGAAATGCTTATAATTTAATAAAATGTCTCTACGAACACGTACCTTAAGACGAATTAAACAAAAAAGATTAATCTCAATCGGTTTCGAGTTTATGCGTGCCAAAGAAATCATGTTCTGTTTTTATATAGCCTTTTAAAGACCTTTTTCTCAATAGATAGTAACTAAAAATCAAATGAAATAAATGATTTTGCAATTGAAATTAACGCTTAAACAAGTCAAATTAACGATTTCGCAAATGAAATAAACTGTTTCACAAGTCAAAACTATCATTCATCAAATTCGTCAAATAAATTTGACTTCTTAAATCTTTGCGAAATCGTAGATTTGCCTTTGCCTTTTGCGTTAATTTCATTTGATGCATAGTTAATTTGTCTCGAAAATGGTACTAATATAGAAATTTTAACAGAAGTACACTCCACACAGAACCTAAAAATACATTCCAGAAAATGAAATGTCCAATAACCACTGGATATTTCACTCAAATTCGTGATAGCAGAGTGCATTATGTAACCGATTCTATTCCACATTCCAGGTCCAACTCAATAGTATACCACAAGCAAACGACAAATTGAGTATACTGTACAGTACACACTGTATGGCGGCACATTGCGTGTGAATCTATCAAATAGACCCATGCTTGCGCAACAAGTCTCTACAATCGCCTCTATACGTTCTATTACTGCTTCCACCATTTCCATGGAATAAGAGAAAGAGCCTTTTTCAGCACCAAAAATGCTACGCTGCCCACCAACCAGGCATACGCACGCATGCTGAAGCCGAAGCCACCCCACATTACGGGCGCATGGAACAAGCTTTTTGCATAAGATACGACTGAGATACAAGGCCGGCTGTTATATGAACGCCACACTTATGGGTAGCTAGTTGCTTTGCTGGTTCTAATAACGAATAGTAGAGGACCCAAAATCAAGAATGGTAACCCCGGAATGTGCTGGCGTCTCGGCAGAGATAAGAGCTCCCAAAGAGAAATTTATTTCAGTTTCAGCCGTATCTGTTGAAATATACCGTGGGAAAAAGATACTTTTTTAAGAGACCGTTTTATATTAGAAAAGCTACGATAGGCCAAGTGCGATTGCTCCAACTTTTCTACTGCGAGAGACGAAAACTCTGGCTCTTTCTGGATGCGCTATTACGCCGCACAACAAAGTACTTTATCTTGAATTTCATTTCATACATTCGTTTGCCACGAACGAACGTGTGCGGTTGGATTGAGATTCGAGAGTGAATACAAAGCGTTTCAATCGGTGTACTATTAGTTTTTTGGCGGCAGCGGTTTAGTTTAGTGTGTGTACAATCTATTAGATAAAACCGGAACCGTGTACCGCCTTCCGTTGTGCTTCGGACCGTACAGTTCTTTTCTACAAAATTTCGGTTTCAAACGTCAGGATAACAGTGAAAATCAAGCATTTTACTCAGAATCAACACACATCGAGATTGACGGAGTTACGTGATTCTGCTGTTATAACACACAGAGCATAACATTCTGAGTGGGGCAACGTGTGTTACGACACCACACAAAATACTCCGGGTGTAGTGCACGTTACGGAAAAAGGATAATTTTCGGGAAAAAAACAAGGAAAATACGTTCGGAACGAGACAAAGACACGACATGTGTTAATGCCGTACGAGCATTTAGTCAACATACGCATTTTTCGCGGTCTTGAAAACATCGCAAGTGCGCGCGTGTTACATAAGCACGTTATGATGAGTCGTGATTATCCAACAGTTTTTTGGTGACCCAACAATTTTGTGTGTGTTTCAAGTCGGTTTTTTCCCCTTGAGCTAATTTGTCGTGATTATTAACGTTCACCATAATAATCATCGTTGCAAGTGTTGTGTGCAGTTGGATTTGACGGATTACCACTTGTGTGTGGACAATTTCATTTGAGTGAGCTTTTACGTCGCGAGTTCAAATACGTTTATGTGATTGATGCGGGCAAATAACACGATGGACGTTTTGTAACAAGAGTTTGAATAGAGATTACTCGTACATTAAATTATCCAATTCGCATAATGAGCTTGTTCTTCTCCATATCGTACGAATAGAATTTGAAAATTGGTGCGACTGTTATCTAATCGACGGTTATGTTCTAACGAACCCATTCGGTTGAATAAAACTACAAGAAGCAACCAGCGAGGGGTTGTTACATGATAGCACCATTCCACACTACTTCAAGCGGCGTCCTTTCACTCCACTCTCCGGCCTTCAGAGTGTTACGTGTAATACACAAAGTACATCCCATTCAATGATGTGACAGGGATCAAATAATGTGCGATGTGCGTCTGATACGTGTCTGAAGTGTGTGTGTGCTCCCCTGAATCTCAGAAGATTACGGAAAATTACATAATCGACAGATTTTAGATGATATAATTCAGTGATTTGTGGAATAATGAATGGGTGTTATTGAAAATGAAATAGTTTGTGTTCGTACTGCTCGTTGTGAAACGTTTGTGTGTGCCAAATTTCTTGCAATCTATCAAAAAGTTACCGAATGTGGATAGAATTGAGTTTGTCATCGTTTTATATAATAATTCAGAACTTGCATTACATATGCAAAAAAATCCGAGAAATTCGTTGTGTTTAGTGTAGTGTGACGTAGTAACGGCATCAACATGTCCAAAGTAGTGAAATCCAAATCGTATTCCTCCCGCTCAAGTCCTACCTCAACAATTTCCAGCTCAGATTATCGACACCTTATCGATTCGGCGCATACCGAAACGCGATCTGTCGTCGTCTCACATCCACGTTCCTCGGCAGATCCATATCCTTTATATGCCGACTCACTGGCCAATAGTGGGCAATTGGCCGAGGCATTAGACGTCTATGCCTACGTTGCCAATTGCCTAAATGCACCCCCACCCCTGGATCAGTTATGGCATCTCAGCTCCGCTCTGATCGATAGTGTCACCTCCTCGCGCAGTAGTTCTTCTACCAATCATTCATCCCTCGTGCCCACTGCCACCATACAATCTTCATCGTCGCAATATGTGGCGAGGTCGCCGATACTTGATCCCATGCTCTGCCCTAAATGTGAAGAATTCCCTTTGTGTCCTGTAACGGACATTTGTGGTTATACATTCTGTCGCGAGTGTTACGTGAGCGCGGCCCAATGTTCGGTGTGTGATAATGTGTGGGCCGATAATTGTGATAGATTTGCCGGTTGTTCGTCCAGCAGTGATGATCTGTGTAGTGCACGATCGTCGTGTGCCGGCGACTATGATGTAACGGGCGATATTAATCTGAATTTAGACGGATCCACGACGGGGGTTGATTGGCTGATGCCGAAAGTTGATGTTCTTGTCCGGCGAATTATTGATAAAATGTATCCGCACGAAGTAGCAATAAGAAAGCTCCACAAAGAGGCGGAAGACTATTTGGATATAAATTCTTTGGACGAGGCGTTGAAGGTTTGCAATGAGTGTTTGGAAAAATGTGAGTACTTTTGTATTAGCAGGACAAATAAAAACTAAAATTTTTACATATTTTAATTGGAATATATGTACATAATTCTCATACTTTTGACCTAAAATTAATAAATAATTTTCTGTACATAGTTGGCGATTACATAACCAAATCTTCTAAATTCATTTCGCCATGGACTCCCCACCCCGAAATATTTTATTAATGGCCAATTAAATTTGCAAATAATGTATTCTTCTTCATACCAAACATGATATGATCGAATGATTATTATGTAAGGAAATGATCTTTAAAAAGTAACTTTTTTTTGCCTGATAACATAATTATCTTTTTTGATAAATTTGTACTTATTCTCAATTCATGTTAAATATTATTGTATGGTCGTGAGTGCAATATGTATATATGTACATAACTCATACTCATAATCGTTATTTTGTGTCTTATTTAGTTTTGGGAAGTGATAAGAGTCTGTCAGCACAGCAGTATATTGTGAATGAAGTTCTTGGCTATTACGTGATTATTTTTAGGCATTCGCGGCTATCTAATTCTAACTAAACTAATTATGTAAGTTTTTGTGTGACATAGATTAGTTTTGAAAACATAATATAATGGGATTAGATTAGGAGATTCTGTTATGCGATTATTCATATGACTAGTATTAAGTTTTACCGAAACTGTCATTTTATATCGATTAAGATGTTTGTCGGGAAATGTCGATTATTGAGTTTAAATATTAGGAATATTCACGAAAAGTTATGATAAATACAGTAAGATACTTTTCTAATATTACACTAAAAGAAGTATAAATTTCGTACATTTAAAGTTCCAACCAACTCTAAAAAATGGAAAAAAAGAATTAATTACGCGGAGAAACTAACGGTGGTAAAGTTTTCAAACCCCAAAAAATTATAGAAAATGTCAAAACACATCCTTTAGCAAAAACAGGTCGATTAGGTCGTAATTATATTTTAGATTTTTAAAACTTTGAAAAGACCCAAATCTTCAGTCAGTCAGTAGTGTCTTCAAATAAATAATAAATAAGAACGTAAACCACGCTAAAGCAAATAGAGCACATGATTCGCTCGCCTGAACCTTCTGAATAGGTCTCTGTCACTGTAAAAAAAAAACAAATTTGATAAAGAATTGAGGACATCATTCCCTCAATTGAATGTCAAAAGAATGATTACTCACAGCCTGTTTTTATGACATCTCCATGCCAGCCATTGTAATAATGCTTTTCAAGGAAACTAAAATTTTAACAAATTTGAACCGGCAACGACACGAAATGTTGAAAAAATATTTTAGATTTCTGAGATTCATCAAGTATTTATCTAATCGATCGATTCCCAAACTTTTTCGTGTCGCGACCGCCTAAGTTTCAAAAAATCAACATTAAAGTAACTCGCGACCCCCTATGACTTTGTATCTTTTTTATTATGCAAAATTGATTAATTCTTCGTTCCTCTTATAAATTGGCTTGCAACAGGGATAAAATGGAAATATTAGTGATCAAATGCAGTTTGTGCCACTTTTATCGGAGAGACTCTACTGTTTATTCATGCCAGATATTTTTTCGACTCGTGTAAAAGTGAACTTATTTCCTCTCCAGACCTCTTCAAGAAATACAAAAAATGATAGAGAAAAATTATGCAACCATATTTTGACGGTAGTTTATGGAATTCTCATGATAGTAAGTAGGTATGCATTTTCATTTAAAAATTTCGAGAGGAAACAATTCCAAGGTGACTGACTCTGGAGGTCCACCCAATCCTTAAGACTAACTGCCACACTTGGTTGGTTAGTTGTTAAAAGTGGAGGTTAAAGCAGACGCTAGCCAAAAGCCCATAATTAGCGCATAAAGCGCCGTTTCGAAACCACAAGCGTGAAAGTGAACTAGTGTAAATAATGAAGTTAAGCTGATGAATTAAGGAGTGAAGAGGTGTCTTGAACCAGCCACTGCTATTTAGGAATTACAGCAGCTCTCCTAATTTCACATTTGCTGCATCCTTCAAGCCTCCCAGAAAGCCCTACCGAGCGTCCTATACCGCGTTCTGGCAAGACCCGGGCAATCACACAGTAAGTAAATCAGGATTTCTCTACGCGGTTTAGTCAGAAAATCAGACGTTTTTTTCCAGTCGTAGGAAGGCCACATCTTCCTTGATATAACGCAAGTCCTCAGATTTACATTTGGAATTAGTAGCACTTATATAGTTGGTAGAGATCTTACTCCTAACATCTTCCATCGGGAAGAAAACATGCTCCGCATGAAAGCTGTCAACAGTGGCACCCATTTTGGCAAAGTTCGTTAGCCATCTCGTTACCTGGGAGCTCGCTTAGAACTGTGGCCGTATGACCTAACACTCCAGCAGTTTAACTCTTTGAGCCTGACTGCACTACATGCTGTTAGTTCAGCGCATCCCTCGGGCATGTTCGCATGCCCCCTGTGACGCTAAGGCAAGCCGGTTTCTGCGCACTCTACCAAGTTTTGTTACATTGTAGCCTTTACGAAGCGCTGGCCACCAGACGAGTGAGCCGTATGTTAGGATCGGTCGTACCATAGAGTACCATGTTTGACTTGGGACAACGGCAATACAGAAAAGTGACCGACCCGCCAGCTTTGCATACATAAATATTTCTAAGATCAACCCTGGTCCGTTTGTTGTGACCACCATGATGCTACGAAAAGGCAGTATAGAAAATTAAGTAAGTTCCACGATCTCCAGAGTTCACTGTTAACAGCACTTCGTTCCATTTTCAACATATTGGTCTAGAAATTCATTATAGGACCGTCGAGGCATATCCTGTCAAAATTCTCATGTTTGAGGAATCGGTTAGTGGGATATATTTTGCTACCCTCAAACAATGATTCTAGTCAAACAAACACGGATGTCAACAAAAGTTGGGATGCCATAAAAACTGCGTTCGTGAACAGCGCAAAAACCGTCCTAGGTTCTAATCAGGATTACCGGAAGGGCGACAATAAAGATTCTTTTAGCTGCGTAGTAATCGAAGAAATTGAGACCACATCGAAATATTGTATGAACAAAAAGCTTTCGAGGTTCAACGTGTACGACACGATGCAGGAGAATTTTACCAACTGGCCACATATATACCATCTACGGGGTACACCGTCGGGGGCACCTAGCACCTAGCCTTTACGGCCTTATCTCCCGGTCCTTCGGCGTTTACTGACACGGTCTTATTGTCAGATGGGGATTTCTCCATCCAGTGAATACACCCACCTTCAGAAACCCAACCCCGGGGCTGCATCACCAGCTCGATGGCTTGCTTAACAACCGACAGCCACCTCGAGTCCAACTCCTTGATGGGCAAGGACCATGGTCCCTTGGGCACACCTATCCCCGAGGTCCACTAATCGCTAAAAAAAATTCTCTATAGCAGGTGTGATCCTCCTTCGGCCCCCTATTGGTTAGACCTCACATACAAATTCAGATGTGCACAGGCTCCCAGGCTCGTTAGACCTGTGACTACTCGTATGCTTAAAGCAGACTCGTAGCACTGATTTTCACATAGGCGTAGGCATGTTCCGCCAAGGCCATTCTTCCTAACTAGCCCCTTCGAGGCTCGGGTTATGCGAAGCCGCCACCTCCGATTAACCGTATGGTGAACCTCCACATCAGGCAACACCGTTTATCGTGCTCGGCCATTATCTGACTTCCCTCCCGTAAGTTATGGGAGGAGGTCGGTCATGCCAAGAGCTACCCGTACATAACAGGTGGCGTAACCTTGTAGGAGGTTTGAACAAATTTTGAGACTTAACTAAACATTCAGGATTAACCATAATATATTTTCCAACATTTTGACACAAAGTACCATCGGCTCGTTAAAATGCAAATATTTTAGTGATTACAAGGCGCCATCGCCCACCAGAGAGATCAAATGGTGCAAAATTTTTAAATATTTGTTGCAAACCGATTCCTGATTTTTTCGTGTTGATTGTTATTGCTTAATTTTCTCTTGACTGAAAAATGTTGGAAAACATATTTGAAATCTTGGGCAAGAGGAGTTTAGACGAGACTTACCATGTCCTGTTGGGCATTCGGTAACTCTGTGGGTTGATTTGTTGGGGTCTGGATTCGAATCCTCTATAACCATGGATGATTGTGTTGTTTTTATAAAAAAAAATCTCCTACGGCATTCGCTTCTATGATGTAAATCGTTCCGAAGGTACCCTTTGTTACAAACGCCAAGAGCTACCAAGCCCTCAATATTAGATTCAATAGACAGATCGACGAGAAACAAAGAAAGAAAAATCTCTGGAATAGTTACTATGTATATAGCAACAGCAATTGTCAGTTTGTTAATTACAAAAAAAAACATAAAATAGACATTTTTAAAAACTTTGTTATCGATATCATTATGAAATTCACTTCCATGCGCCTCGCCACAATTAATACCATAAAAATTCAAAACTTTATGTACGTATTTGTACTGATATTTTACTCAGATACTACTCATCGGATTATTCATTTGATTAATCACCACTTAAACTTCTTTAAATGA
Organism: Microchrysa polita; assembly: GCA_949715475.1. Lineage (NCBI taxonomy): Eukaryota > Metazoa > Arthropoda > Insecta > Diptera > Stratiomyidae > Microchrysa > Microchrysa polita. The sequence continues at coordinate 64,134,522 of OX454416.1, forward strand.
CTTGCTATCGGACATTTTTCTGTAAGATACCGAGCGTGAGGGAATTATAGAAAAGACACGATGTAGCATGTTATTTAGGTAAACATGGAAGCGAAAGATAAATAATTATGTGAACATATTATTTAAATGTGTAATGAGAGAATTAATAAAATAACAATGTACATATATCCAATGAGAAAGATACTTTGAAGTTGGTCGATTTATGAAATGTTTTTAGCATTTAAAGCTCAAATAATAGAAATTCCAAATATTTTAATTTCGTCATGAACAGTTTTTACTTTAAGTGACTGATTTATTTTAACTGAATTGTTATAAATTCCAAACAACACTATTAGATTGTGTGAGCCTCGAAATCCGTATCAAAAAAGTATTTTCATTCAGAAGGAAGCTACTTTCTCTTATCTTATGTAACATTATAGAGATATTGACACCCAATATTGATTCTTTCTTTATCAAACATTTCGCTTTTTCGAAAAAAAAAATCTTCTACGCTATATCTGTTTCGTCCAATCAGAACTCCGGAAATGCTGCTTTTCTACGCATATACACATGGACGCACCCGTCTTGCTCTCCGCTTTCAAATTGAAAAAAGATTCTTTCTCCAAGACTTTATTTCCGGAGATTTCACAAGTTTTTTTTTATATTCAGTTTTTATTATGTTCACATTTTATGGCATAAAATTTGTTTCTCTCATCCTATGATGGGCTGCCTGACTACACGGTATAGGCATCTAGTGATGGCTGACAGTATTATCTCCACCTTGAAAAGGTGCGACGATTTTTGTGAAAATAGCATATGGCTGTATGTTGTCTAGTATAAAATGCTAAATTGTACTTTTTGTTATAAACAAAACCCATCAAGTGGTTCTCACAAATGGCTGGACTAGATTATTTTTTCATCAGAACAGTATCAGGGCAGGGTTTATGTAACAGCTAGAGTAGCGGGAGGGTGTGATTTTGTTGGGTAAAGATAACAATGGGCTGGTGTTGTTATTTCAGCGTGGAATCAACAGATGGCACCGATGACTGTACATGCTCAACGAAAATGTTTTTTGATTGACAAGCTGTTGAGTGGGCTGACGCAAGAGATATGGATAACGTATTGGGTACGATCTGATGATTCTTGAGTGTGGTTTGCATAATGTACATATTTTGGTTTATTTTCTGTCAAATGTAATAAACGCAACAAGTTTGATGACAGTCTCCGTTGTTATTCGAATCTCATCCTATTTGAATACATATTACCTTGAGATTGAGATATGTTTGTCCTAACTTCGAACATCAACTTCAGGTTCATGGCCGCGTATTTACAAACCCCTTCGCAGTACGAGACATCAATGCCTTCAACTCTGAACTGGTATGTTTGCAAATTTAGCGTAACAAACCCGTGAGGATTTCAAGGCATTTTTGCCTTGATTTGCATACGGAAATGTATCTACAAACTACGCCTAACAAACCCGTGTCAAATTAAAAGGCGAATGGAAGCCAGAGTGAAGCTTGACGCGTCAGCATCGGCATAAGCAGAAATATTTCAATTTAGACCACACGCATTTGTCTTTGATGACCCACATTGAGAGCAGCAGCAGAAAGATTTTTCTGCTTCTGCTGCTGCTGTCAATGTGGGTCATCAAAGACAAATGCGTGTGGTCAAAATTGAAATATTTCTGCTTATGCCGATGCTGACGCGTCAAATGTATTTCAAGCATAACAATCCTATTCTAACCGAAGAGAAGTAAAATAGTGGTTGAAGTACAATCTGAAATTCTGATTCCTCGGGATCATGCGTGCTTACCTCACGGCAACGTTAACATTACCATTTTCGTTCCCTATTTCCATTTCAGTTTTATACTCGAACCCAGAAGCTCCACTTAGCACAAAGACGTTATAGCCTCACTTATGAGGCTTATTGGGGTTGGTTTTATAGATCTTATTGGGGTTCCGTGTTATTGGAGCACATTTGCTGATTCATAATAAGATGCTCTTCCATAGGGACTTTACCGAATGCCTCATTCAACGAATCCACCCCTGGGCGTATTATGGAAAGCCTATCACAGTCTGGATTGACGGATTTTTTCGAACTTGTTCAAAGTCATAGTTTTTTTCTCATCTGTCCAAAATTTTGTGCAAATTATGTAATTAACAAAAAGTGGTTACCTGGAAATCAATCATATTTTTTCACGTTTTCGCTTCTTGTCTTAATTTTTTAATGTTCTTTAAGTACATTTTCAAGAGGAGGAATTTTATCAGGAATATTCCTGAAGCTTCTATAGTTATCCAGACTTTCTGCCATAATTTAAAAGTAATATTCCGTTATGAACTTTCGTAATACGATTGTATACAAGTTTTTGAAATTTTCCTCGTGTGGCCCACTCAAACCTGAGGATAGTGTTATTTGGCCCCGGCCAGGTTTTTAGTTTGACACTCCTGTTCTACACTATGATGTGACTAATATGTCCTTGTTTGTGGCCTGTTTAAAAAAAAAGTTATTTTTTGTAACCTGTCCGTTACCACAAAACAACTTTTATGTATGTATATATGTACATGTATTTTGGGGCCACTTACCCCCTTCTTCAGTACAATGTTAGTAACCATTGTCATTAGTTTAGAAAAGATTAAAAAAAAAATTCTATGATACAGATATAAAGTTGTCTTCTTCTCTGAATTCTTTACAATATCTTATTTAATATATAATAATAAATAGTCTGGCTGGTCTAGCGGTTAGTGCGCGCACCTTCGGTGCACAGGCTCATGAGTTCGAATCTCACCGTGTTCCATGGTGTTTTTCGAACTCACGAGCTTGTGACGGACTATGATCTCACTCAGATGTTAAACGAGTACCCATTTATGGGGATAAATAACACTGCTGAGCGTGATGCTGATCTCATTACCTCAACAAAAAGCAGATAAGATCTTGGAAATAGGATGTCACTAACACATCCTGCGGCCTTAGTCCAATGCTGGATTGTCGCGCCTGTTATTTATTTTTATTTTTATCTTATTTAATACCGCGGGAAAATAATTATATTTTGCTGATATGCACGAAATAATAATATAATCAACTTGATCTAGATTTTCGAAATGTTGATGACATAGAAATCGTTCCAACTGATTCGCTTATTTCGAATCTCAAATTCCGATCGCACGAATCCTGCGGTGATAACATCCATAACCGAGAACATTCCTTTAAGCATAATGTTAATGTGTCATATCTCGCGTCAAGTCGATACGTACACGTGTGATAAATGGCACACCATTTGGAATTGAATGTTATATATGAGATGACACCATACAAGTTCAGATATGCGAATATTTGTATGTATGTGCATAGAATAGAATGATCTGTTAGATAGTCATGCCTATTGCTATCATCTACTGAATCAGTATAAATTGTGCCAATTTTGGGTTTTGTATCTAAATGACTGCATCTGGAATACTGAAAATAATATTTGTATACACATATCTCGTGTACTACATTCTAGAATGTTACGTGATTTGTTCTGATTGACCTACTAGTATCGAAGGCAATGAGCGGATTAAAACAGCAACTTAAATTAATGCAATTTGTTGGTGTATCGGATTCTATTGATGACATTATACGTGATACACGATATAGCGTGTGACCAATGCTAACATGGCAATGCTAAATAAGTAAATAATTCATTCTTCTGAAGAGGATATAAATGTGCACAAATGCACAAAACTACATAGTTTATACCCAGTAGCCATGCTCCTGCTAATTTATTACTATGCAGTAAAATTGCTTACATAAATGTTACCGATTTTACGAGTACATATGTATATCTGTTCGATTTAATCTGCATATAGGGATGTAATACACTGAGCTTTAATGAAACCGGGCCACACGGTAAGCGCGAACTCTAATCAAAACAGGCATTGTGTTTGTTGCGTGAGTTAACGGTACTTCAGATAAAAATCATAGTCATTTGAATTGCCATTAAATGCACTTTCTGCAGATATAACTTTCATAGTTGTAAGTTTCATACTTTTTGAGAAAATTCCATTTGAGTTCGAAAGTGGCGAGTGGCCCGATTTTTGTGAAGCCGAGTGTATTTAGAACAGTGCAAAAGGTTAAAGATAAGCGAAAAAGAGGTCGATGAGAGGTATCAATTTGAACAATTTTAATGTCTGCTTCCGTGAGAGTTTTTACTGTAGCCACCATATCAACATTCTCCGAATGATTATTATCGATCACCCATCCACATCCATTCACCTCATGTTTATTGATTTAGAGCAGGTTGATCGATAGTGCTGACCGGGGCTAGATGTGGAGGGGGGCACTTACTTTTTACATAAGTAAGTAAGCTCTCAGATCCTTTTGAGGTATATAGCCGAGTGAGACAAGGCCGCATTTTGTAACCTATTCTTTTCCTCATAGCCATATTCAGCTTCAAAAGCAGATGAAAGGTATCAGATGGAAAATGTTTGATCACCTGCAACACCAACATTTTGCTGACTATATCTTTCTGCTATCAACAAAATGGAGGACGTAGCTCAAATGGATCTGCATTGCAAATGCCATAATGCTGGGCTCAAGGTAAACGCTGCCAATACCAAATAGCTAAGCTCTTATCCGGGGGCCAAAGCCTATTTCGGGTCGGACGAATTCTGCTACATCGGAACTCGGAAGCATGGACACGGCAGATGGTGGCGCGGACGCTAATGTGCAATATCGTATCAATTAGGCTAGTGTAGCCTTCTTCACTTTCACTCCTTTCTGGCAAAATAACATGATTTGTAGGCGCACCAAAAACCGAATCTTCTATATGGCTGTTAAACTCGGAGGGTGACCAAGGAGATAACAAACAACTTGCTACAAACTCTCGTAAACCAGTGTCTAGGGCGCATCCCACAAATCCAAAGTGATATACCGTTGCAAAGCCAATATGTTGAAGCAACTTTTATCAACTTTGCCGAGTTGTACGTATAAAGCACCGTTATGAAATTACTGTTTGAATTTTCGATGAAAAATCTATTTTAAAATTTCTTTTAAGTTTGAGTAACTGTATCTTGAAAGTGCCGATAATGTTGGCAACAGGAAAAACTTCAGTTTTTGTGAAATTTTATGTAGTTTCTGAAATCTTGGATTAAGTCATCAGGAGTGCTGCAAATTACGATTTTGCGTGACAAGTCACGATTTTCGATGACTTTCACAAAAAGAGCGATAGCAAGGTAACGGTAAGAAAAATACCGATTGTATTGGTAATTTTCTTGCTGAAACAAGTTGCGCTATCAACCCTTACAGTATTGACCACCCAATGCGGGTCACGCTGTATATATCCGAACGAATGGATTCGGTCCATGGCGTCATGGGGCTGCCACAGAAGCCAACCCAAGCTTAAGTTTCATTCAAATGTGACGGGTATTCAAATTTCGGTCGCTCCCGAAACTAGCCTTGGTCACATTCTTAACAGATTTTTCATTATTATTATAAGGAATAAACTGAAAGTACACTTTTCTCAAAAATATCTCTCTAATTACATAAATGAAAATTAAACTTTCATCATCATTCCATCTCAGGCAAAATGTATGCAACATGCGTTTGTATAAAAAATTGTATTGTCATGTCACACATTTTAGTGGGTACCTACATACTATTGTCATATCCAAATATAATTGAGGGAGGGTATGGTACTTTCGTAGTCTCGTATAACATATGCGCTAATGTGACAATAATCATCAGAATACATCCAGCCAAAGAAACATACATACATAATAAATTCGTGACATAAAACATTACGACATTATAAAAGCCAAAGTCGAACCTCGCCATTACAGATAGTCCAGTCATATTAGCATTTCAAAAAGAAATAAATAGAGTAAGGCTAATTTTTGCTGATTTTAAATCTGTGGGCTCCTAGTAATTTAAAGCTCATTTTGCTAAAAAAAAAATTGTGATCGGAAAAGTTCCAAAAAGGACAAAAAAGAATACTCTTTAATCCTTAATCGGAGGTTGGCATGCGGAGTATCATATCAAAGGGGACGTCGAGTACATTACATATCCGGCGTTTGTTTCCTGTTTCAAGGACCCTCAACGGAATAAATCGAGCTTAAATGGAAAATTTTCGTGTTTCCTGTGTATCTTTCCAAAGCCATAACTACGAGAATAATTCAAATTGTCACTACTTTTCTCACTTTTCAGAATCAATAATACCTGAATATTGGTATGAAAAAATGATCGGAAAGCTCTGAAAAAGGACATAAAAGGACACTAATTACACACCTTGATCGGACGTGGACATGTGGAGTCTCATATCAAAGAGGACGTCGATTACATTTCCTACCTACAGTGGGATTCGATCCCGAGACCCTATGATTTGTAGACGAACGCCCTACCTACTAGACCAACCAGACTTAGTGATGAAGCGAATTCAATTCAAGTGATATCATAACTTTTCTTTTCATTGCGAAACAATTTAACTTCTACTATTTCTACTTTGAAATTAAACTGGGTCCCTTTGATTGTAATATTCATTGCAAAGTCATTAGAGAGTTTTAGCATGTCGTTGCAAATACTTTGACATTCCATATAAAAATTCGCTTACGTACCGTATACGAAACAGTATATCATAATTTGGCATGTCCCGAGTAGGCATGAGTGTATTTCCGTACATTTGATGCTCTGTAAACAATCAAAATTGTCGTGTCGTGATTTTGATTTGTCGTGAATAGCTGTTTAAAACTCTCGAAAAAGTTTTGTTTACGCGCGCGAGTTTTTCATTGGTAATTTCGAATTACGTTAACGGTATTTTGAACGTGAGTGTAAAACTCTCTAATATAAAATCAAAAATGAAACATTTTGAAACATAAATATTTGGTTACATTTTGTTCTTGGTTCTCGTCAGCGAACGAATGGTTCTTGTCAAAAGTAAAATCAATGTGAAAATATAATGAATCAATGTATTTATTTTGTAAAAAAAAACTCTTTTTTCTTAGTATTTTTAATTCAAAGTGAGTGTACCTGTTTTAAGGACCCTCAAAGGGGAAATTTGGGCTCAAATTAAATAATAATCGTGTTTCCCTTATTTTTATCTTTCCCAAGCCGTAATTTTCCATTTACGCCCGATTTATTCCATTTAGTGTCCTTGAAACAGGAAACAAACACCGGATATGCAATGGACCCGACGTCCTCTTTGATGTGACACCCCTCGTGCCCACGTTCCATCAAGGTGTGTAATTAGTGTCCTTTCACGTTCTTTTGCAGAGCTTTCCCAGCAAATTTAATGGCAGAATCTTAATTAAGTACATATTCTGAAAAAAGAAAAAAGTAGTGACAACTTGAATTATTCTCGTAGTTATGGCTTTGGAAAGGTACACGGGTAACACGAAAATTTCCAATGTAAGCTGGTTTTTTCCGTTGAGGGTCCTTGAAATAGGAAACAAATACCGGATATGTGATGCTCTCGACTTCCCCTTTGATATGTTACCCCGCATACCGACCTCCGATCAAGAATTAAAGACCTTTCCGATCAATTTTTTTTAGCAAAATAAGTTGACACCCTACTGAATTGAAAGCAACAAAAATTGGCCTTACTCTATTTTTTTCTATTTGGAGGCCTGAATTGGGATATTTTGACTGGACTATATGATCACCCTCATTGCCACCATACCGCCATCATTCTGAACGTTATTATTTAATGCACGCTATCGCGCATACCACCTACGTAACATTTGCAATTTCGTTAACACCACCGCAGACAGTTGGAATTATCTCACGCGTTTGTTGGCATAATACCAATAAAGACAAAAAACGCATATAAGACATACATAATAATATTCATTCAATAGGAGTGTACCGAAAAAACATCCATCCATTGTTTTCTGACTTTTTTGTTTGATGTCTAGCTTTAGCTTATAAATACGAGTAATAGATACAACCATACAAATTGTCGAATGCGCTGGTATTATGATTTTCAATCTGGTATAAAACAGCCTGTACCCATTTAGTTATTTCTAGCTTCCGCTGCATAGAAAAAAGAGCAAGAAAGACGATGGATTTTGGTGAAGCAAGTTCCACTTATTATTTAACCAAAAATGAATAATAAATATATAGTGAATGGCGCGAGCGCGAGAGACGTACCGACATAGCAGACATTAAAAACAGTATGCCAATGGGTCAGAGATGAAACGAATGATGAAGAATGTTAGTGGTAACACGGTTAATCTTTTACATAATGGAAATTTAAGAAAAAATAGGTTAAGTTACGCTGAAAATTTATGAAAGAGAAGTGGAATCTTTGAATTATATATCTGAATTATCGCAGCCATAAATAAGCCATAAAGTTTGTAATCAATAATATAACAAGTATTTTAAAATTCAAATGTTTTTTACTTTATTCTACACATAAAAAATATCACATTTGACTTTTTTAATTTTGTCTCTAACATAAATTAACTTTATTTTACATATGCATAGTATTAAAAAAATCAATTTGTTGACCATCTATTGTAAATCCTTTATAACCAAAACCCCACTCACAAAAAAACCTATCAATTTCTCACGACTTAAGAATTTTTCCAAAAACCTGAAAAATGCCTGCCCTGATTGCAACGAAAACCTAAGATAACCACTGAATCGTCGTACATTTTCCTATACAGGACGACGAGGCGTCGTCAATAACTTGACAAAAACCATAAAACATAACCAAAAGGATCCGAAAATAGTCGTAAAATATCAACAAAACATATACCGCAACTCGACGACTCGCACCAAAAATACCCGACCGTATCATACAAAGATTGAGTTGTTTTACTCACGTCTCGTGTCGGTTCGGTACGTTTCCCTTGTCGATTCACATCCAGCCAACATATCATATCTTTTCGCCTGTTGGTATTATTAACTTGAAGTGTACCAATGAGAGTTTTGTATGGGATACTTGAAACGGGGTAGGATCCATTAAAAGCCTGCCTGACTTTCCCAGAACGTTGCCAGTCATTTCAAGATAAAGTGATATGATGACAAGGTCGGTCCGTATGTACAGACTGTGAGAGGTGTGAGTACCGGTGAAATGCCATTGCAAGATACGTACAAAACATTTATCTATACAGTGAAGCATATAGTTAGGCGCTCTGAAGCAGCAAAGTGTCGACAACAGACATGACGACTCTGTCAGTCAACATATTAGTGTACTTCAATTTCTGAATCCCTTCAGGAGAGTGATGACTTACTAGCTATACAACTCCGTAGAATGATAAAATCATCGCAGACTTGTGGTACGTAAAATACCCAAGAGGACGAAAAGAGTCACAAAACAACAATGACAAAATGAAAATGTATATACATAAGATGAAACGTATTTAAAAAGCTGTCTGTCGAAGGTCCTTCACGAAACCATCCTTATTGCGAGAGGGAGGCTTTAGCTGTGTCACATAACGAAAATCAGCAAACTTATTCCCTTTTAGGAATGCTTATATTTATTGTCAGTTCGTATTATGTGATCCTCGGGGGGATTTTACGGAACTAAGTAAGTGCATTGACATTTGGCGTATATGATTTATTAAATTTGTGATTTTGTGACATGGTCGGAATCTGAATTATGATTATTGTTAGTAAAAATTTCATACTGTTAATCTCATCATCTCGAGAATATGACGCAAATGGGGTGTCACGTGTCACTAACATATCTGCGACTGCGTCCTAACTTATAGAGTGTGAATTTCCAGAGTTTTGAACACATAACCTGTCAAAAGAAGAATCCTAGCGACTGGCTAACTTAAAAAAAAATCAAATATGTCATCATCATAAATGGTTAGGCTACTCGACTTCCGTATGTAACCATATGGAAAAACCTCATACTTGAACCATTGATAAAAACAAAATAATTTCTGTATTCCTAATCTATTCACGTGAAAATAACTTTAAAATAACGAACCATATTGTTCGTTTGGTAATCCTATTTATATTCAATTCATAGCTTTGATAAAAAACAGATTACCCGATTTTTTCTTTTGTAATCACTAATCATTTAAAGGGTATTTAGAATTTTTGACAATTTCTGTGATACATTAGGGTAAAACTGGGATTTGTCGACAATGGGGCTAATCTATGGATTTGAAGGAATTTTATTCTGTAGATATCTGAAAAGTTCATGATATTTTTTGCTAAGCTAACAATATTCTTCTTGACAAGCTTTACCACTACAATTCGTTGTGTAGCTGGATCTGTGGCGTCTACGTCACCTATTTTGGCGCTATTAGAGAACACATCTAGACCGCTTTTCGCGAAGCGTTTACTTCTGCAGACATGTAATGGTAAAATAGAATTGAAGCGGAATGGGAGGCGCCTGCTCTAGTGCTTCCAGTCTAATACCATTCACGTGTTTAATCGATCAAAATGTTCCGATTTCAATCGCTTCAATATTTCAAAACCCTTCAAAAAATCTAAAGCTTCAACTGTGAGATAATTTTTTCAAAATAGACTATTGATCGATTTTTTGAGCCTAGAAGTTTGACACAAAACTAATACGTATATGCAATACCACACACCAGCACCACACAAATTGCTATCTTTCATCATTTTCCAAGTAAACATACGGTACAGATAACAGGTGTTTTTTTGGTTATCCCGTGGAGGTTTGGGTAACGAAACTCCATATAAAAAAAATGACAGCTGACGCACATTAATGAAGTTTCGTTACCCAAACCTACACGGGATAACCACAAAACACACCTAATAATAGCCCGAATAAAGGATATAAACGGATAACGTGAACGAAACCGATGAATAAATATGATGTATCACAGTTTATTATGACTTCTCATAGATGATATGTATGGATATCCTAGCGTATACTTTCGGCCGCATTTAGGAATACGGTTTCGGCGTAAAACGAAGTCATATTCAAAGGTTGAATAACATTGAGATTATTCTCTGCGCTTAATACACGGTTTTCCCCCGAGTTTGTATACGGTCTATTGCGCTAGCATTTTCTGATGCTATTATGCAGTGATTCTATGAAGAAGGTCAAGTGTCAAAATGATAAATTATCTTGCAACGCCATCGCTATTGTAGGGTTTGGTATGAAGATGAGAGAGTTTTTTTTTCGAAATGTTCAAAAAGCAAATTTTTCTGGAGTTTCTCGATTGTTTTTCGGACTAATCGTGGACAAACAATGTAGCACCATACGATGAGGATGTGAACAAGAAGGATATGCATCTATATGGAAATCATGATAAGCTTTGTTTTATTGGTTCGGGGCGACTATGGGGAGTACTTTTCTAAAGTTTGTTTTAATTTCCTAATACCGTAGAATTGCTATAGAAATGTATGTAATGAATGGTGAAAATGACAGCCTGCCATGATGAAATTAGAGTGTCGTACTTTTTTTTTTGTAGTCTGACTGGTGTAGTGGCCAGTGCGCGCACCTTCGGTGCACAGGGTCATGGGTTCAAGACTCACCGTGAACGGATTCAGTTTATGGTGCTTTTCGAACTCACGATCCATGTGACGGACTATGATTTCACTCATATGTTAAAAGAGTACCCATTTAAGGGGATTAATAACACTGCTGAGCGTACTGTTGATCTCAACACCTCAACAAAAGCAGTTAAGACTTTGGAAATTGAATGACACTAAGTAGGCACATTTGCGGCCTTAGTCCAATGTTGGACTGTCGCGCCTGTTATTTATTTATGTTATTTTACATTTGTTTTATTACAAAAATTGCAGCACATCCAAAAAGCATGCAGACAGAAACCGAAAAATGTTGTCTTCCGACTCAATTTTGTTCGACAGTAATCATTGATTTATCAAATGACTAGTGCATAGAACAAACTCCTGGTGGGTCAATTTGTAAGTGAGGTCCATTAATTTTAATCCGATTATCCCGGTAGTAAAATGGTGTACTCTCCAATGGCGATAAACCAAAATTTTGCTCCTGGTCCAATTTTGGAGGTAGTTGTGGACATGCCGTTTTGCCAAATTTAAATGCGGGCGGTTGATCGCAGCAACTCAAAAACATCTTCAATATGAATACTCGCACAACATTTCATGGCATTTTTCGAGAATTACGGCGCATTTTAAAACTGTTTAAAATTAAAATACATAATTTATGTTTTAATCCAGCGTCTAATTTTCAAAGAAAACGGTTTAAGCTATTATCTATCACTCAAAAACTGTAAAGCAAGCTTAGAGTTTTCCACAAACTACGGCTAAAATATGTTACACAAGTATATTTCTTAAATTAAAAAAACCCGCTTCTATCACACTCTGCCCACCTATCTAGTAACAGAGATACAGTCGCATTAATGGCTCTTGACTTCGCTGTCTATTATACTGACTAATCAATTAGCATCCGTCAGGGTTAAGGGCTGCCTTAATATAGTTTAATAACCTTCCATTTCAACCAATTTATTAAACAAGTATAGAAAGCTTTTACTGAACCTCTTTCGGTTCACCGCGTCCTTATGCTCAGCACGATAATGACGGATGAGAGCATTAAAAACTTTTATCTATGAAATGGGTTGAAAATAATGACTCCGTCTAGGTCGGGTATAATCTAGAAAAAGAATAAATTAAATACCCGCATATTCATCAAATTCCAGCACAACACCATCAATCTATCAAACTTTCCAGACGCGACGTCATTGAAAGCCCATTACAGGACATCACATAAACGCGAGTCCTTCGCGTAGGCATGTATAATATACACACGATTACAAGTCATGCACTAAGTGTACGCGGTGCTGTTGCTCTCTTTTAGAAACATATTCGATTTGATGTAATTAGATTCAGCCCCCACAGGTGTGCGTGACCAATAGCGCAAAGCAAGTCCAACTCAAGTAGGAAAATGAGAATGATTCAGTGGTGAAAAAAAAACCCTGCCTGGTGGATTTTTCCAAAGCCCTCGTGATAGATATGCACCATGCGGTATTTGTTGTAGTTAAGCATATTGAGGTCGATGAATTACGAAATAATCACCCCAAAATGAATGGCACTGAAATATACACGAATGCTTGTTTACGAAAATATTATATTCTAATCGTTTTCACCATCAGAATGGTAAAAAAATAAATTTCCATACACGCACCATGAAACACACAATTATAAATTATATATAATTATATAATTTAATTGAGGTCACCGAATATAGCGGAAGGCTCGGGATAATGAGCAAAAAATTACTGAGAAATGCACTCGTAAAACAAAAATATAGACTTATAAAAAACAAAAAAATGCATTTTGTTCAACACCTCTGGTCATTAAGACCAAACCGTCTAGGCCAGTGGCCGGCGAACTTTTTCACCAAAAGAGCCGAATTTGACAATGTGTATCAGTCTATAACATCCTCCTAGAGCGATTTTTTTTTAATTTTATTTTAAGGAATCTACAGTTAAAATCGAAAATAAATGACAGGCGAAAACAACGAGTTTCTAGTTTCTTCGTTTCATCTTCTTAAATTGTTGTAACTCGTGTGTAAGCTATACGTAAATAAATTGTGCCATTCAACTATCGTCCATTTCGTTAGAAAAAAAATTGATTTTTCAAGCATTTCAGACTTGAAAGTTGTCGAATTTGGACATCCTATTGCAATCCCATTTCTAAGAACTAATGAAATAGCGGCGATACAGCTTTATAACAATTATTATTATATTAAGCAAAGTTATTTAAGGTGATTATTTAAAATCAATTAATAATTATAATTTTATGGTGGATGGGGTAGCACTGAAGAAAGGAGTACGTTGCTCCCGAAACGGCCGTATACCAAAGCAATAAAGAAAATGTACAGTGTAAGAAACCTCCTAATTCTTTTACTTTTTACTTTACTTTTTTACTGTAAAAACCACGGACACATGAAACATTATAATTTCATAGTGAACATAACATGCCTTAATAACATCACTGTCGCACAACGGAGTAACACTGTTCTGGGTTAGAGGTCACAGGGAACGAACAGGCTGACGAGCTGTGGACCAAACCTTTTTTGCAGCATCTCTCCCAGCATAGTAAAGAGGCAATCAGGAACGACTCAACGCGCTGTAACTTAGCTGGGATAACTTACCTGAGATCAATCAAAATTTTTCATACCAGGATACTCCCGTAAAAAATTGCTTAGCCAATCTACAAATTTAGCATCTTTGTCACAACCTATTTGCTTTAATTTGTTTAAAAAAAAAATACATAAGCTTAAAAATGCGTTCTGCTACTTTCCTTTTGTTTTAGAAAAATGCATAAGTTTAAAAATGCGTTCTGCCACTTCCCTATCATATAAAATAATCTAAATTAAAATTTCATACGATTTTTCGATAACGATATTTTTTCGTTATGCCTACGAATGTGTATTTCCTTCCGCACCATTAACTCTCATCAGCATGATTGCTGTTGCTATTACATAACACAAATAACAGAGCCATAAAAAGCAACAATTTAACCATGAAACGCTTTTAAATATACTCGAAGAATGTACGCACGTTTGTTATCAACTCAAAAGTTGTTACATCAAAGAGAACTAGATAATTCAGCACTCAGACAAAGTACACACAAACAAAAAATACATGGCAGCAACAAAAATGCACCCAAGAGTATTATGGCAGCACTGACACACATATCAAAAGACTGAAATCCAACACTTTTGGTCGGCATTTCGTTATCAACAGAAAATTCAGCATTCTATCTTTACTTTGCTCGGATTTTTTGTGTGTTCTTTTCTTTACTTGATCTACCAATGTAGCAAATTACAAGGTCGGTAAATATCAAAGCTGAAGTCTATCTGAAAAAGTGTTGATCATTCAGAAAGAACGTCTAGGAATAAAATTGTAAAAAAGGCTCCATTCTATTCTGATAATATTCTCGGAAAGAGTTCCGAAAAATATGCAAATAGGAGTTATACTTCTTTTTTAAATGTCTACTCAATCCATTTGGCATTCCATTTTCATTTAATTCGGCGAAAGATGCCATGATTGCTGAGAGACTATTGTCTAAACCACTATTTAAATATTTTATGGATAGTGCTGTATTCCTCTAAGCTATATTCGATATTAGGAACACAGCACTTAAGATAGAAATCGTCAAGAATACTCCAAAATAAAAGTGCAATAATTGCTTAGCGATCATCGCTCGGGTCGCTTCAGGGAATAGTAATCTGTACTGTGCAGTATGGATGGGCATATACTTTTTGAGAAATGTCTCAAAGTTTGTGTTTCTAGAAGCGACTCTTGCGATGTTCGCTGGGCGATTATTTCTCATGAAACTCCTAGAGCAGGGGTGTCAAACGCAAACCATGGCCAGGGTAAAATAAAAGTGCCTTCAGATTTAAGCGGGTCGCATCTAAACATCTAAGGACTCAGAATTTTGTATTTTCATATTTTGAAAAAATGCCACCATTTGAAAATGTACTTCATGCAAATTTGTAAACTTTGATCAATAGGTAACCACTATTTTAAATTGTTTCACCAAATACTGGATATAGTCTTTAGAGCTTGGCCTTTTTTTAAATAATTCTCAATTGAAGATATTTCCAATTCGCCAAACCAACAATATTTTTCTAAGCCGAATTTCGGGGCATAACAATTTCACGATGGGGCTTAATATTTTCCTTTCCAAATTCTTTGTAGTACATACATAGACGAAGATTTCTTCATCAGTTTTAGTAAATTTACCACTGAGAAATTTCTCAGACTCTAACGAATTTAACGCCTCCATTTGCGGAGATACAACTGGTGTTGTTTGGATCTGGTTGCAAGTTCAACATGCCTCTCCTAGAGGGTATACTATTGTGTTTCTTGTATTGAATATAATATCAAGAAACATAGCTTTATAAAAATATGTGCACATAATAAGCACTACGAAAATATATTCACTCAAACGACTCACGCGATCATTGCCAAACGATTATTGCTCTTGTCTAAGTCCTGGGGCATCTTCGACAAATACTACGTATATCTATGAAACAGTGTTCTGAATATCAACAAAGGCTTAATGCAATACAAATCCATACAGAAAATATGAAAATAGCACTCTTAGGGGCGATTCAGACTATCGACAAGATTTACTAAATCCAAGATTTAGCTGACAGTTGTACAATATTGTACTGCAATTTGAATAATGCAAGTACATTCTACGATGCATTTTGAATTTAATGACATTCGATTTAATCTAGTAGGCGGGTTTCGACTCGATTAACTTAGGCCGTGTTTTTTAACTAGCTAACCTACACTATCCGGGGTAACTTTCATACAAACGCTAACCTGTGACTTTATTCAGGTTAGAAATTATATTGCTATCCAGATTTAATGGGCTTTCCAAAACTCGCCTAGATGTATGCAATCCCAATTATTTTCTAGTATGTTTTCCAATGACTAGCAAAAATTAAATTTTGAAATGAAAAGCTCTAAGGTATAGTTTACATGCAACACACAAGTGTGTGCAAAAAATATAGTTTTTGTTTGTAAATTCATGTTAAAAATGTTGTTCGTCGAATTCTTATTCTAACAAAATTATGATTCCTACATAAAAATCTGTTTTCATTAAAAAAATTACATGTTAACTTTTGCGTTTGGAAAGTGCAAACGGGGCTTTAATATTTTTGAGCAATGTTTTGAAATTAATGGCAATGCCTACGTGACAATTTGAAATTTAACCTGGATGCTACCCTCGATAGTTTTTTTTGCACGTCTGGGTTAGCAAACCTGCCCCCGATGTAAAAAAAAAAACACGGCCTTAGTAGTTTTAGTAAACCCTGTCCATAGTGTGAATCGCCTCTTAGACTTATAAAAGCTCAATAGTCGCTCAGTGATAATCGCATTAGTCGCCCTGAGTAACATAAACCTTTACTTCAATCTTAAAAGATGGCCTTTTTTATGTATGTTACTTCTCAGCTTTAGTTAGTTATTATATAAATAAATAATTATTAATTATTTATTTTAATATAATAAAATAATAAATACCTTACAATAATATAATAACTTACAACGTAACATATTAAAAGAATTAGTACAACATTTATATTAAATTTAAGTACAGCAATGTTAACTAACTAGTGATAAGAAATCGGAAATAAAACGAGTTCACAACTAATACAATTGGCATCATCAGGTTTGCTATATGTTTGTTGAATTAAATTGAATAAGTTAGGACATTGCCTGCACGGTCAGAAATTTTGGTATAAAAACTATTAAATTTTCGTATACATATATACATAAATCTATAAAATTTCTGATAAATATATATTTTGTGCTTTTATTATTCATTTTATAACAAACCGGTATAATAATTTCTATACCAGATACGTATTAAAATGTATACGATAAAAGTATAAACCACATTTATACTATTTATTTGATTCCTTCTAAATTTCATAATAATAATAATCTATACACACACATCGCGTTATACGTTATACGAAAATTGTTCTGTATACCAATTTTCGTATAACGTATATCCCAAAATTTCTGACCGTGTGATGGTGGCAAAACGGCGAAATAATGCTCCATGACGATTCAGGAGTAATAATCGCTCAGCGATCATCGCGTCAGTCTCTTCTAATAACATAAACTATTACAATGGGCAAACATTTTGTCTTATTCTTCAGGAAGGGAACTGTAATGATTTGTGGTTCCTTTGTACTGTAAAGCTTAGAAGCATAAACTGTAATTTTGTCCCTCTCCTTCATAACACAAACCTCCCAAGGTGTCAGCAAATTATATCTTTCAATTATTTTTAGTAGTTCATGTTCTGTGTCTTGTGTAATAAATCAAACGTATTAATAACAGTAGCATTGAACAAATATTGAGCACCATTTCAAATAGGAGTAGTGGCTGAAAACGTATAATTAAATAATTTTTTCAGAAATTTTGTTGAGCATAATGCAGATACAAAATCGACCATAAAACCGTAACAGTCCGTCAGAAATGAAAAAGAAAATCTGCCGTTAATTCAAAAAACAGTTCATTGTTCTCTTCTTCTCAGTACCGTATAGCCCCATGTGGCGCCATGGTGCGTTAATTCAGCCGTTTATATGCAATTTGGAGTCAACGTTACATTGCATATCATTTCGGAGTGTATACATATAATGTTGCAAACACTATATATCAGCACGAAAAATCTAATTTTTTCAAAAAAAAAATAAAAAAAATATTATGGAAGATACTTTTTGAGCTCATATTGATTTTTTTATTCAGAAGTTTCCCGTTATTGAGAATAGAGACATTTGTAAATGCAGATAGTTCACAGAACCACGATCACAATTGCTTAGTCTGTGAATCTGCAGATTTTTCGAAGAGAGTAAAAAATGTAAAAATAATGTTTTTATGAATTTTAGCGAAATTTTTAATATTTGAAATTAGTTTATTAGGAATTTTTTTTAATTGCATAATTTCCAAACCTTTATATAATTATACATTTACAGCCTATCGTCAGCAGATTTTCGCCTGGATGTTGCTGTGACTCTCTGAAAAGTGGGTACAAAACCGGCGTTAATTGCAGATGATTTCGACGCCCAAAAACCGCTCATTATGTATGCACCTCCCTAAAGCAGGCCACCAAGGCTAGATTGGGCACTGGTCGCAAGCGTTTGATAAGAAAATTAGGTGCAAGTTTCCGAAATGTCTTGGCTTTACCCATAATCTATGAAAAATTCAGGGTAGCTCTTTGCAACACCAAAACAAAGGATTACTTCAGACTTAGGCTGTAATTAGTCCCTGTTAACTATATTTAAAGCTACTATAGCCACACTCCACCACATTTCCTTTGAACAGCACAAATTTCCTACAGGAAGGTAGGCCAGTGGACCCGGCCCTACACATAGTGAGCTACATTGAAAATCTCTTCATCGAAAGACTAATTTTCGCTTATTATATGTGAAATACTTCAGAGTGCATATCAATAAATCTGAAAAATGAACTTATTATAATAAGTAAGTTTTTTTGAGTCAGCCCGTGTAGTTTTGGGTAACGAGCTCCACATAAAACAAAGTTCCCAGTAAGAACAGAATCGACAATTCATCGATAAAGAATCAAAAAGTGTCTAGTAAGGAATCGATGACTTTATCGATCAAACTATGGAGACATTTGTATGGGCTTGGCCGTTTTTTTGATACCGAAAGTGAATACTGGAATCGATCTTATTCCGAAGACTATCGTTGATGTAGAATCGACCATTGCGGACTATCAAGAATTTATGAAAAATGATGACTGTGGTGAAAAAATATTATTTTTTTATTTTTTTCTATCTATTTTATAGGTACTTAATTTTTTTTACCTTATTTTAACCTTTTTACTCTTTGCTTCTACTGGGAATCGAACCGGGCACCTATTGTTTCGTAGTCCTACGTCCTACACCTGAGCTATCTACGATTACTAACTATGGGAATAAATTAGTCGTTTTATTTTTTGACAATTTCAATCTAATTCAGAGACATCTAGATGAAAGTCATCGATATGTGATCGAAGACATTTCGATTACATGGTATCTGAGACAAATGGATAAAAAGTCATCGATATTGGATCGAAGGCTTGTCGATTACATTAGTACAGTAGACAATTCAGTGACTTGTATCGCTGTGGTATCGATGACTTATCGATTCAGTAGGTTATTGGAGACATTTCGATGGCTGCTATCGCTATATAATCGAGGACTTATCGATTCCGTTGGGTATCGGAGACAATTGTCTAGCTGGGTTAATATACCCTTTCACTTTATGAGCGAAGGGTATAAAAATGTTAGCAGGATTTTTTTATATGAAGTTTCGTTACCCAAACCTACACGGGATAACCAAAAAAAACGCACATGTTATTCTATTTTTCTGGATTGTTATTCTAAATTAATTGCTCATAATTCTTGCAATATAACACTCGTAATAAGTATTGCAAGCTATTAAATCAATTTCAACGCCATTCAATGTGCTAACTCTTTGCTTGTGATGTAGGTGTAGAATGTAACAAGCATGTAATATAGAATGTAATCCACCACTTACTTTTTGCGACATAACTGCCAGATATAGAAAGTCCATGCAAGTATTGCGAGCAATCTAAGCTGAGAACTTATTACGGACTTACGTTATGTAACGTGTATACTAACTTATTTCAATCTTTAGACACATTAATTCAAGTCTTGTCAACTACTTTTCATATTCACTCAAACCGTAAGGTAGAATGTAAAACTATTACAACACTACAAATAAAATAAACCATTCAACTTTTGTGTAACCCATTGCCCTGACAACGGAAAAAAAAATCGAAACTAGCCCATTCGTACAAAGTGTTGTATCTTGTGTGTGTTATACTACTAATACTGTTCGAAGTGCTATGTTGTGTGCCGTGCTGTTACAACTCTTATGTCAAATACGTAAGGTAAAATGGTAAATGTTTCGATTGCGTTAAATGATTACGTGACGATTTTCGCAAGATCACATCATTCTGTAACCAATTTTGTTACAATGTTCGTTATAGGTTGGTTGTATCATACAAAAACTCAACGGCTCAATATTGTAGGATGATTGCTAGAGATAGTCCAAGTGATGGTAATCGCCATCACGGGTAAGCATCGATAGTCATACACATATAGATACATTTGAGATGATGCAGTTAGTGAGATAGGATGGTGTAACGAGATTTTTTTTTGTATAGTGCGAGAGTTATGGTGCACTGGAAAAGTTAGTATAGCACTAACAGTGAGCGGGCGTAATCTATAACCGACTGGTCATATGTGGATTTTCAAACCGTTGGAAGAAAGTTGCAAAATCGAATCAGTTAATTGAGACACATGTACCTACGTTGCATATAAAAAAAATAAAGAAATGGAATTTGATAGAAAACCTTCTAAATGTCGAGGACTAACTCACTGATCCGAATACGAGTATAGTTGAGTCGTTTACACTTTGCACTCCCTACAGTTCATATTACGCTGCATGTTATCACTTCAACGATGGATGATGGTGAATATTGCTGACATGTAGGCGGTAGGTTCAACAAAGCTGAAATGTGATTTGAGTGTTTCATAAATACTGACCTATTTTTATTTTTCGCTATAGGCGAAGAAACGCTAGTTCTATTGCAAGTCTAGCTAAGCACGATTTTTGTACATAGTATGTACGTACATTCTCGACATATAGTAACAATGTTTTCTTTTTCTTTTTTGACTTTTAGTTTTCGAATTCAAAGCGTGTTCAAATACTTTGTGGACGTACATATATTATTCATGCATAATTCACATAATTCCAAACACACATACTCGTAGCTTTTAAGCATTTTGTTGCTAACCGCGCGTATATGCACTCGAAACTTTGAATATCGAAAGGATGCGAATGAACTTTTGGTAAAATGGTTATTCAGACTATACTATTGCGCAGAGGCACCATGGGTTTAGCTACAACAGGAATATGAAGTGAATAGGGAATAGAATAGTGTTGCATTACACTTATGGATCATTGTGAATTGTGCAAGGTCATTTAGACAAAAACTATGTATAAACGGTAAAGTTGCCATATTCATTCATATATGTACATATAAGTATGTATTGAGAAAATAAATCGTTTGATGTAGTATGAGTTTTTGCAGAAACTCAATTTAGATATGGGTGTCGTCTAACCCAGTGCTTACCGTTTTCTACGTAATTAATTGGTACTACTATCACAGCTGGATATATTGCCGTGTTATGCATCTGGTAAGTTACATGCAATGCAACATAATTCATAAAGTTTTAAATAATTTGTCGGTAGATTTAACTGGCGACCATATGAATGGCGAATCAGATGTACATCACAACATCGGCAGAAACTTGTATAAGCCATCTGCATCCCATATAAGTCTAATTTAATTAAGTGAAATGTTATGCGTTATAAGTATAGTACTGGTTTATACTACATTTAATGTATACGGATGGGATCCATCAATTCTAACTAATCGGGATATTATATAAAAATGCACCAAATAAATTATCTTGATTAAATTGAATTACATTATGCACATGAGCACAGTGTTTGATGTCTTCATTCTGTATTTTTCTGATAAATAGATAAAAACAACTATTTTCAGTGTTTTCCTGCAAGTTAAAATGTTATATGATTTATATCACGAAATTCGGAAAACTTCGCACACTTGCCAACACTCAAAAAAGTAAAAACAGTAAAGTAAGAAAAAGTCAGAAACAAACACATTCAATTTAAACGAATTGAACGTTCAAAAAATATCAATTGAATTTAACGACTTGACCACTAGGATCAGGGGTGTCAAACTCGATACCTGGCCCGGGCCGAAATTTCTTAGTAGAGCAGAGAAGAAGATTTCTAAAATATACATATTTCACGCTTGCATAAGCTACCGATGGCAAGTTTTAGTGAATTTATTAGACTTGAGTTTAACACCTCGAATTTGTTTTTTTTTGTGTTCCTGCGACCTGGCCGCGGACGGCCAAAACTCTGAAGTGGGTCGCATGCGGCCGAGAGTTTGACATGTCTGGCATGGACTAAAATTAAAAAACATTGCATATGGAATTGAAAGAAATGCGTTTGGCCAAGCTAAAATCAATCCGATTAACTCTATCTATAACGTTTAAAAGCAACATTATCTTTTGAAATTTTTTATTATTAAAGGGATACATAATTTAATTATGCATAATTTAAACGTAAACTTAGCACTAGCTACGGAGACCTTTGGCTGATCTTTTAAAGTAATTTGTTATTATCTTTTATTTTAAGAGAGAAGACATTTCAGAAACAAAAAGAACTGCTGCAGGAATTGAGTATCGAACGACCCGGCGCAAATCCAAAGAACCACCGCATTAATTTTTGATTAAATTTGCTTCGGGTACCGGATTGTACTGTATTTTGAGTTTCCAAAAATGCGACATTAAATTCGGGTACTTTACAACGAGGTTTTACTATACTTTTTTTGCAAAGGTTCAAAGAACATTACAACACACTTGTAACGAATCCTTTGCGAATTTAATATAATGGAATTAACGAGGGGGTTTGGAATTTGGATTACAACCGGGATCTTTATTTATGTAAATTGTATTAAAATGTGTTCCCATTGATACCTACAAACATTCATTACATACAAATCTAAACGCCTGCCTCAATTATTTTTCATTAACTTTTCCCAGTGTAGCATTTGGGGTGTCATGTATTATTAGTCTCCGGAAATGTGCCGCCTTTCATCCATTCATTCATAATCAAGAGAGCAATTATTTTTTCGTTAAAGTATCCACGGATACGTAACAACCTGGTTGTATTAGGACAAATGTATCCCTTTTTATCCATCAATTGATATCACAATTCGACTTCATACGAACACCACCGAAAGAAACTAAACTAAAGACTACATTTCGCTCTGACCACGGTTTTGTTCGGTTAAGCGTGATTTTTTTTACTTTTTTACGAACATAAATCATTGACTTAGATCAGGATTGTCCAACATACGCCCCGCGGCCTGCGAAGGGATTGTATTCGGTGCACGAGCAAGATCGCAAGAAGTGAGCATAAGACCCTGCCTTTAGCAAAATTTTTCACAAATTGTTATACCAAACAGAAATACCGAATTTTTTTGTCAACAGACTAGCCAATCTGGTGTTTTTGTATTAACAAAAAAAAAAGTGGTTAAATACAATTTTTTTGCGGTATCTTCTTTTTTCCGGCTTCATTGTTTTTTTTTGTGCAAAATATTAAAGAGAAATTTTTGTATGGCATTTGTTAATGTGTAAGAAATCCAGAATCATCAAAGCAGGAAAAAATATTTCAATTGAGGCTGTAATCTAGGCTAACTATTTTTATAAAAAAAAGTTCAGTCGCAATTTTGCGAAGCTATAATTCTTAAAGTAACTTCTTAGAAAGAAACTCAAAAATTTAACCTTGTAACTAATCTCGTCATTTACCTACCCGTATTCGATAAGGGTCCTAGATAAGAGGTTTTGTTTTTATACCGAATAACAACTGTACCATAACAGTGTTTTAGTATTGCTCTGAAGATGTAGTTGACTTTCGTCAAAAATTTGAAAAAGAACAAGGATTCCACCCCTCCCCCCTGTTCATATTTTTTTGAAGACCGGTCGTTCATGAGTTTTTGAACATACAATTTTGACGATTTTTAAACATGGTAACAATATAGATTCAATTTTCCTAACAGAATAGTAGAAAAAATAAAGGAATTTCTGAAAGCATCTAAACTAACCAAGGACACATTTTCTTTCAACTAAAATTTACATCATCTTCTCTTCTAAAAAGGCTATGAAATGTAAATCTCTATGCATTTTTCTCTTTCCACAAAGTGCAAGTTTTGACTATATCCAACAGCAACCAGCCCTAATTCAATTGTTGGAGCTCACCAAGCATAAGATTCTAATTGTGCTCTCCATTCCCTTTTCACTGTACACCGAGACAATTCAACTACATATGTACTAAAAGACCCGCGAGGCATCATAGTAACAACCAGATAAATTTATTTTAACGAAAAAGGAACAGAAACAGAGCGCACCAAAATGATTCGTCTCTATAAATGCCATTCACCAAGCTTGTGTAAGCTTAGCGTACATTTCCAGCTCATTACTATTTAAGTCTTCTATACATGTAGTTGCTCATTGGGTTGATACATGTACATGTACATGGGTAAGGACTCTTTTTATTTTTAATGGTCATACGACAACAAGGATAATTTCCATTCCCATCGTCGTCAAACGGGACGGAAGCTTTTACACCACTTGACACAGTCGTAAGACATAGCTACCGTGTTGTTTGCCATATTTCCTATCTTATACGGATATGTTGTGTGTATACTCTACGAATGAGTGTCATGAAAATTGCGGACATAACCCACAATCCCGGCATGATCATTAACGTAATTTACCAAATGACATTATTTTTTCGCATAAAAATTGTATTTGTGTGTGTGCGCGCAAAGTGCTTTTATCGATTCAAAAGTTATGTCGGTACAACATTTTCCGGTATGTATCCTTGACGTAAATTAGGAAAA
Organism: Microchrysa polita; assembly: GCA_949715475.1. Lineage (NCBI taxonomy): Eukaryota > Metazoa > Arthropoda > Insecta > Diptera > Stratiomyidae > Microchrysa > Microchrysa polita. The sequence continues at coordinate 64,159,439 of OX454416.1, forward strand.
CTTGTAGCGCACAACGGCCGGCGCCGTTAACTTGTAGGATCTCGGGGAATATTGTTTTTCATGTAAATATCCTGTGTATACATCCGCTGGCTTGTAGGTAAATCAAATTAACAATGTACAGAGCAGGAACGAGAATGCCAAGTTTCGTCGCTCGACAATAAATTTGTATAGTAAATTTAAATGGTTAAATGTTAAATGGGATGTGACGTTGAAAGGCTCAATGGTGGTTGGTTTGAAGAAGTTCTTTAGGTGTTACTCCCGCCGAGCAAACGGTTGGCTTGACAGCAATGAGAAACATTTTGAAGTTTTAACCGCATCAATTAATAGTGAAATGTGATGTGGCTTCACAAAGTAATGATGTAATCACTAGTTTTCAATGAATTATAAATGTCCCTTTAGAAGAGGGGAAATTAGAACCGCACCATTTAGGTACCTACCTACCTTACCTATTTTGCATTAGGGATTGTTAATTGAAAAATATTTTTTTTTTCATTGTTTGAGTTTAATTTAAACATCAATTTTTAAATGTTTACTAATTAATATTTTCTTTCTTTATTTTCAGGTAAGTTTCAATAAAATCTTAGTGGCGATTCGTAATTCGTAAGTATGCTTAGTCAAAAGACTCTGGGTATATGAGTCTTTTGACTAAGCCCGATACCATTTATATTATTCTTTCCAATTTGCTTTTAGCATAATAAGGTTGTACGGACTTTTGTTGAACTTTTCAAACTTCCACCCTTACCTTTGCTAATTACAAAAGTTTCCGGTAGAATACCAGAAAATTGTAAATAAGTCCGGTGATTCTATTATGCGGAAAACGAAAAGTTTAAATATTGATATTAGGTACATACAAGACGCATGTACATATGTATGGTACAATATCCCCCAGCAGCATAGTCGATTTTTCACTTTCTTTTTATATTTCCGCAAAATTAATTTAGCCAAATGTTTAGGTAAATATTTTGATATAAGAAACGAAACGTTTAAACAGCCAATCCTTTCCTATCCCTTATAAATATCAAGAACAAGTTTTTTTTTCGTCCTCTAATTAAAGAGTTAAGTAAATAATATATTCAGCGTGTGTATATGTATGTCGTTTGCTATTTAAAAAGAATATTAAACAGACGATATAATTGCCGTCATCCTGAGTACAAGTAAGCTATTCAAAGAACAACGGAACCTAAGACTTCAACGTCGCTTGTATGTTGTATGCTAGGACACCTTTAGTAGGAGTTTTATGCTTACTCCTACAACAGGAAGCGTTAGAGCAATATGCATCTTTATGACCTTACTCTAACTGGAATACTTGACTACTCTCTGCTGGCAAATATACACGTCTATATATCCTTGTTTGGATATGTACAGGGTGGGCCAATAACAAGTTCGTTTTTAAAAATGCTATAAAATGAACAAATCGCAGCTCCGAGGCGGCCAATTGACATCGCCAAGACGGCTGATAACACGATTTGGGAATTTGGTGCGTAAAAGACCGATTGTGGCATGGGCTGTGTGGCATGGCGCGCCATCTGCATGAACCAGATGTCCAAATCCATGTCTTCAATTTCAGAAAAAAAAAGTCCTCGGTAACGCGCACCGTTGACCGAAACGTTGTTACCAGCCTCATTTTGGAAAAAAATGGTCCAATGATGCCACCACTCCAAAACCCGCAGCAAATTTTCACTCTCTGTGGATGCATTGGCTTCTCGACGACAACGTGCGGGTTTTCAGAGCTCCAGGTGCGGCAATTTTGTTTATTAACGTAGCCGCCGAAATGAAAATGCGCCTCATCAGAAAAGATAATTTTTCGCCCAAAACCGTTGTCCAATTCAAGCTGCTCTAAGGCCCAAACTGCGAAGCGATAACGAAGTAGATGTTGCGACTTTAATTGCTGAGTTAATTGGACCTTGTAAGGGAATAATCCGAGATCTTTGTGCAGAATTCTTCTCAGGCTAGTGCGTGAAATGTTCAACTGTTGAGATCGATGGCGTGTTGATGTTCGTGAATAGAGTCTCACACTCTGGACTACAGCAGCCACATTTTCATCTGTGCGCACCGTACGACGACGGGGACCGTAAGTGTTGCCCACCTAGCATGCCAGTCTCACGAACTTTTTGCACAAACTTGCGTACGTGACGCTCGGTGGGTGCCTCATTTCGGCCCAAATTTCTTTTCAATAAAGGCATGTTTGGGCTAGACAGCACTCACTTTGAAAATAAGTTTTCAATATTTCCCAACGTTGCTTAAGCGTAAAGCGACTCATTTCGTTCCGCGGAGGTATGATACTGACTTTCTATCCAGATTTCGAGCGAAAAACAGCTGTCAGTGTCAAACTAACCTATGATTTAAAAACGAACTTGTAATTGGCCCACCCGTTACATATGGGAATTGCAATATGCAAAATAGCTAACCCATGTGTATGTATGCATATGCATACATAAGGACGGTTGCTATTCGTTATCGAACTGCTTCACAACTCGTTCAAATTTGCTTCAAGAAATGTTGAGGCTGAACTCGGAATTTTTCTCAACAATTTAGTTTACCCTGAAGAATCTTTAACTTTACTTTTCGGATATTTTCCGAAAAGGAAAAAAGCCTCTTCAATCCTGACGTTGTTTGTGTTTCTTTATGAATTTTAAACAGATATATATATATATATATATATATATATATATTGAAATGCCACTACAACGCTCCGCAGACATGATTTTACTTTCCAGTGAAATTGTTGAAACTCAAAATTTCGAAAACCGACGATTCTTGTGTCGTGCATTCGACTGAGAACTTTTGGGACCATTGAATCCGAGAAACGAGACTATATTATCGTTTTTCATCTGAGAAAGTTATACAACTCTTATCATTCTGTCCAGAATATGTTCGGGTATGTGTAAGAAACCTTTCTCCATTATCCGGTTTTGTATCCTTTGTGATCCTTAAAAAAAGGATGGCGACAGAAATGAAAATAGAACAATCATTTTAAGAATCAGAGCAGCGTCAGGTCAGCTTATCTGACCTACTCGGCTCCCAGCAGGATTCATAACTACTGTTAGATAATCTTTCAAAAGGACCTGTGTTGTGTTTTCTCTGATCTATGGAGAAACATATCCAAAGTCCAGAAGAATGTTCTTCGTATTATTAGAAATCGTTTTAACAAGACACACACACTATTAATACTTGTAGGGATAATATTCATGATATGTTATAAAGACGTTACGGTTTTCTCATTTTAAAGGTTTTATGTGTGCTATGCATATGGCATGTGACTTGATATGAATGCTATTCTGTATAAGGGATGAATCGACTCGTACGTTCGCAAACATCCTTCCTTATGAATAGAAGTATTTGGATCGACTTTCATATAACAATCTTGGAAGACAAGATATTATGGAGACTCGATGGGAACATTTGTGGTACATATTTATAGATGAATTCTTTATAATCATAACATAATGTATGTTTTGTATGGTCGAAAGAGTTCTATTGAAGGCATTTTCATGACGAATTTCCAAGGAAATAAAAAATGAGAAAATGATGAATTCTAAGTTTAACAAAATAGTAGACGCGAACCACCGTATATGGATACTATGGCGTAGGAATTTTCATTCGAATTGTCACAAGAGTGGAACGCTTAGAATTTGCAATTTACTTATCTCACAAAACATTCGTATCGTATAGTAAGTCGATACAAATGGGAATCGAAAGAGATGATCCCATCCTGACCCGTTCGTATCCCACGTCTAGTAAAGTTGTGTATGTGTATAAGAATTTGGACTCAAGCACAAAAAAACAGGAAATTTGGACAACCAGACCAGAAAATTTGGACAACTTTCTTTTGGTGACTTTCGAAATCCTAGTTTACTTGTGACTCATCGAGCTACGACCCGGTACGCTTTTGTTTTAGAACAGACTTGCTTTTTATTAGACACATCAAAAAGAGCTTTCTTATACAGTTATATGCTTCACAAAAAGTGAAAATTTCCTCTTTGGAGGAATAAAGAAAAAATTACATGCGAAAAATACGTGAATTTGTCAAATGAAAAAGCGACAACAACGCATTAATCTCGGCGATGACAGGGGGCAGGGAATAATACAAACAAATTTTGAAAATTACCATTAAGCAATTTTTCTAACGTCAAAAAAGGGTTTGGATTGGTTTCATGTTTCTGTTTTGGAAATTCTGAAATCTACATATCAAAATTAATGTACCGTTCTTCTTTCTTTACCGAAACTCCTAGTGGCGCATGGTGCGTTGATGACTACCGCGTGTTTCTTGTTTGATGTGACATCAATAGGGATCTATTTATATGAACTTTAGTTAAGGTTAGTTCATAAACAAAAAAAGGTTTTCTTAGAAGATCTTAAATTGGGGGGGTAGGTTTTTATGGCAGGCAGCCCCAGTGATCAAATTTGGGTGATTCAAACATACAAACAGCCTGCAACATAAATAAGCAGGTGTGAAAAATTTCAGCTCTGTAGCTTTTATAGCGGCCGAGAAAAACGCGCTACAACAAACGGATAGACGGACAGACAGACGGACATCGCCCAATCGACTCACCAAGTCATGCTGATCATATAAGCATACTTTTTATAATGGTCGGAAATGCTTCCTTCAATGCGTTACAAACCTAATGACAAAGTTAATATACCCTTTCATTATATGAGCGAAAAGTATAATAAAGTACGCTGATTTTCGATTCAAGATTAATTTTGGTTTTGAACGGGTTATGGAACAGGAAGATAAATTGCAGAGTTCAATAAACAAATTTTTTATTAAAAACGAAACAAAAAAAATATTAAGCATACAGGGAATCCATTTCTCCTCTTGTTTCGTCCACTGAGGCCTACTTTTCAGGAGCTACCATTAACCATTCGGAGAGGTAGCTCGACAAGGGAGTTTGATGTTCAGTTGTCAGTGAGCACACAATTTGGTTACTTCGCCGAATGGTTAATGGTAGCTCCTGGAGAGTAGGCCATTCGGTGGACGAAACAAGAGGAGAAATGTTGTTTCTTTGCATTTTTGCTTCTAAAAAAGAAATTATACTTTGTTGTTATTCAATTTTAGAAACTCAGATTCCTCAATGAAAATGATAAATATAATATATAATAATTAAGCGCAAAAGTTAGTTTTTGTAAAATTTTATGTAATTTGTGACACAGAAGTCAAATTCTTGATTAATGGTTTGGGACCGGGGTATCCAACTTAATTTGTACGCGGGCCACATAATTGCTTTGGGAATCTTTGGCTGGCCACACATTTTTTTGAAGAAGACAATTTGTTCATGCATTTTCCTAAGATTCACTGTTACTTGAACAAGATGTAAGGTCCTGACCTAGGCACATAGATGCTAATTTTTGCACTCGCTCGACTCGCAAATACATTTGAATTTAAAATCATTGATATTTATAAAAGTCCCGCGAGATTTCAAAAATTGGCAATAAGTAGAAGTTTTTTATAAAGACTCGAACACGACAAAGAGGGGTATAGAATCAAAACCGGCTATCTCCACTCTAACCAATTTTTCAGTATGAGCGATTTTCTACTACGTTCAAATTAGACAGTATTTCCTCAAAGTTTTAATTGTAATGCAAAGTCTATGTCTCCACTATTCGGAAAATATAAAAAAATTGCCTAATAGTTAAACATAAAAGAAGTTTTAATATAAATAAAATTGGAGATTGCCGGTTTTGATTCTAACATATGGAGATTGCCGGTTTTGCTACTAATATAACAGGAGATAGCCGCTTTTGATACTAAATGCCACAAAATCAAATAATCTAGTGTGTATGTTTTGTGAAAGAATCACTTCCGATTGTGCGAATTTGTTATTATGTTTTATAGGAGGGCTCCAAATTTTCAATTATTAAAAAAAAATGTCGAACAGGACCAATTTTTCCCGATGTTGCGAAATGTGGACAATGAGTGCATTCACGTCGAAATGAGCATTTCCGAATTTTAGAGCGATTTCTCGATTTCGATTCACACAAGTAAGAATTAAAAATAAAAGTTAAAAAAGTGTTATGTTACAAATGTGGAGCTGATTATAGTTATGATAAAAAAAATTAAGGTTTCTAGGTTCATTGTACCTACTGAGTTATCTTGCGAATGGAGAGACACACAGTCAACCGAGAAAATCAGGGAATTACAGATCAATACTTTTATTACCGCACATCTTCGGTTGAATCGGATTGGTCGCAGAGACAGACTTTTCCTTACAATTGGTTTCCTAGCGAGGATGATCACAGTGCTATTTTGATGCATTCTGCAAGGTGATGAGTGTCATATCGAGAAACTCGAATACAGGATCTGTTATGATTGCGTGATTTTTTTGTGACACCTGCGGTTAATATCCAGTCTTGACATAAACTTATCCACATTTTCGGTTTATGGGTTGATAACCAAGAATCTCCTGACTACAGTCATACGATCTTTGTCGTGATTAATTCCGTGCCCGAAGCCTTGGATTTTACACAGTTCCTTAGAGTCCCGATATGGCATCATGCGAAGTTTTTGGTTTTCCAATTAAAGATTGAAAATTAAAACATTGACAGTCGCAAGAAAATATACAACAGCACTTTACTAGGAACTTCAGGGTGCAGGGAAGGCATCTCTTTGCCAGTGCATTGGTTTTCGAGGAGAGTATTTTGAAAAATCTGAAGTATTTGTGCCGATAGGACTAATCAATCTATTTTTTGCAAAATATGCTCAATAGTTTTATGACAGACCCTGTATATGAAACTTTTGATTGACGTTATTTAATTTTATTTAAACTCATGCTTAGAATTTAATCATAACCTGAAACAAAATTTGTATCCGTTCAGTTGACGTAAGTTCATTTAGGTCAACCTCATCGGTATATTTTCCAAATTTGTAAAACAATTTAGACTAGAGTAAAATCCCGGTTTTCAAATTTTTCAATAATTCAAAGGAACCGGAGACAACGCTTATTCTCATTAAATGCGTTGTGTTAACCAAAATATTAAACATCTAGCGCAAATAGTCTTTCGTCACTTGATCTGCGTTTGAATCCATTTCTTTTATTGAAACTTTGATTTGATACTAATTTTCAGTTTTATTTAAATCTAAACCACCGCTGACAAAGAAATTCGGGTAAATCGATACTCTTATGAGTTTAGATATAGCATTTAGCCTTTAGCAAATTCCCTGCCATCTCTACATGCTCTAAAACTGTATCCTTTGGCGTATTTACGGATACAGTAGCTGCAATAAAGCAAAAATACAAAATAATTTGAAAACTTGATTTCACCATTTTTAAATGTTTTCTGTATCAATTCAACACATTCTTCAAGTTAGGAGGTACAAAAAGAATACAACTCGGAACGGTAACCACAGTATAGAACCGATTGGAAACACCTGATCTATAAGTTTTTTGACCAATTCTATTTGCAACAAAAAAAAAATCGTACCCAATTTACGTGTTCCTGTATAATTTACCTTTGATTTGGAGATTGCCGTTTTTGATTCTAACATGCAAGTGGAGATAGCCGCTTTTGAAACTGAACATATTTTTCAATAGTAAAATTAACATGGATTTACGATGATTTCCAATAAACTGATAAGATTTCTGTATAGCAATAATATTAATTAATTAAACTGCATCATTAGGTCATTTTGTCAAAAAAGTGGAGATTGCCGGTTTTGATTCTATACCCCTCATATTCATGGTTACAGTGAAATTCGAACCCACACTTCAGCATATATTCAGAATACTCGACTAGGTATTTTCTGTTCGGGGGTGTCTAGCGGAATAAGGGAGGGAACAGATTCGTCAGTTTCCGCTGGAGGAAAAGATTAAGAACCTTGTCTTCGAAATTAGCTTTTTCGTCAACATTTGAGGCGCTAATTAGTTATTATTAGTTATGGCTAGTTTCTTTTAATAGTGCGATTGAAAGCATAGGCCCGACATTTTTTTGCCTGCGGGCTGTAAAAATAAAAATGCATAAAAATAGATGCAACTATGTTGGTGTGTTAATTTTGTATCAATTCCGTTCATAAATTTATTCCACCCTACTTCCTTGCTGATGAGGTCATAGTTTGGAAAGCTTTATATATGCTCAAAAAGAGCGGAAAATTTTCAGACATAAGAAGGAATATTTATTTAAATGTCATGTTGGCAAATAGATTGGGCTTGCTTTTGAGTACTCACATTGACAGCAGCAACCTCTAGTTTTGTCACATATTTGAAATGTATTATGCTGTTGGCTGCTTTCGGTACCAAAACTGTTAGAAATAATGGAGCTAGAATAAAATAATGTAAGAAAGATATGATCGTAAGACTCGCCAATTTTTAAAAGAATCGTACAAGCACCTCACCTTGGCAGAAGTTGGAGAAAATTGAGATTGAAAAAAATATTGTTTTTGGGTCAAATCACGCAAATTTGACTTTGAAGCTCTGTAAAAACCAAACCTCTTATCCAATTTTAGTGTGGCTAGTTTTATTTTACAGGTAAATTTTATGGCTGTAGTAATCATTTTACTTCACTATTCTAGCTGGTCTAGCTTTGGAGATATTAGGCTTTAAGTCGTGCAAGAAAATGATTTTTTCAAAAATCTTTAAATGCCTGTGGCAGCTAAAGGGTTAGGCTGAGGGGGTATGTTCAGTACAACTTTTTTGCTGGAAATCATCTGAGGAATCATAATCCGGTGCGTTTATGCGGCAGTTTCCGGACACCCTGTATACACACTCTGCAGATATGCTTAAAATAGATTAATTTGCCAAACTCTTGATAACTAAACGTCCGAGAGCCGTTTTGAATAACATACATGGATGTAATTATATTAACGGTAAACATTGATTTCGACAGGCGACATTTTGTCATCTATGTAAACTGCATTGGTTAACCATTGTGATATGCTGTTGAACCAAATGACATGTAGTATGTACGCATTTATCAATAAATTAAGATACCAGCGTCATACAATACACTGTCACTATGCCATAACTCAATAATTCATACGTAATTGCAATATGGCACGGGATTTTCTAAGCCGAATAATTATCACTGGTTAAGCGGCGTCAATTACGACCTAGCACCACATGGTTTTCGTATCCTTACGTTCAGTGAATATACTCTCGTTAACATTGTATGTTATGCTTTTTCGAGTGGTATACAATTTGTGTAGGTACCCCGGTTCATTGAATTCAACCTGGGTGAACTGAACAGGACTCCATAAATGCATTCCATTAAACTTGAGGATTTTAGTGCATAGCGGACTGCACGTACATGAAATTATGTAATTTCGACTCTTGTAATCGTAGACGTTGTCGGTCGTATGCACTACTTGAACGGATAAAACTCGACCAACTTTCGAGCGAAGTTTATGTCGCCTAAGGTAATTTGTCTATGCTTTTTGCCAGTTATAAGAGTAGATCTAGTTAAGCGTACTATTACGCTATTACTATATATATTTGAATTTGTACATCGTATGCAGTTGAATGTTTGTTTTACTAAACTACAGCAAGAATTTATAGGGGACTATTTATATGAGTTTTGTGTATAAATGCACTCAGAACTTGCATTGAATTTCGGAAAAGGAAATTAAATCAAGGAGTCGTGTTTCCGTATCAAGTTCGTTATCGAAAAGTTTCTATGTACATATTCGCTTGTTGCTACACGAAGGTGTGGCACAAATCCGTTCAAGCGCAATAATTTACAGCTCAAATGATGGAAATTCAGATCTGAAAAACTTCTATTTTGCAACGAATATGAAAACGACAAGCAGTATGATAAAAGGAAAAATACCTACTTATATATATACAGTGCGTACTCGATAATCCGAGGCCTCGAAACCTCGAATTTCCAGTAATCCGGATCACTTCAAAGATAGCATTGTACACTCTGTAGTCCGAATTTCAAGAGCTTCTCTAATCGGAATCTGACTTTTTTTCTCATAATAACAGTGATATTATCGCCCGAAATACAAACAAATTTTTCTTTGTTCTTGGAAACAACAAAATCTAGAATAACAGAGTGAAATTCTTCGAAATTGGAAACCGGTTCTTCGAAAAATTTGATTAAATTCGTCTATTTCATCGAAATTTAGAGCAAATTAAAGGCTTCCACTAGTCCGAATTCCTCTGTAGTCCGGATCGACCCCGGTTTTTATTAGTCCGGATTATCGAGTACGCACTGTACTTGTATTGTGTCGTAATAAAAGCGACATTATAATCTAATCACGTAAAATTCTCGCACAATACGTGAACAACAACGCACTTCAAGAAAATAGATTTAATCTCACTTTATATCACTACTTAAGGATACTGTCACTTACGACGCGAAATTCATTCATCTCCGCATTTTATGTACGAGTACTTCGTACAATACTTACCGAATGCGAATGGCATGTGCAAAAATGCCATGAAACACTAATTACGCGAATGTTATGAACGCCAACGACCATAATACTTACGTGGGGTATGATGTGCTCAAATTCCCACATAATACTCTCGTATACATATCTAATTCAATAGGGATGTCGTTATATAGCGTCTAAAAGCCATCTTAGAACAAAACGAATGTCATAGCACCCATCCATATAAAATACAGCACACACTTTCTTTGTACATATTATGTACCTACATCGTACTACCTCGTATACGTTTAATTGCAGTCTCTAATTACAAGAGTTGTAACATTTAAATGGTTCTAGTTGTATGGGAATTCATAGTCCTGAAAAGGAGAGAGCCATTAACCACTATATACCGTATTTGTGCAACCAATATAGAACGAGTGTTTCCAATGGCATGAACACGAAATTATCAACACAAAATAACAAAGGAATTGATTAATGATTCATCGGTGAAACCAATGAGTGACGATAATGAAAGTTGGACAAATCAAATAGAATTATCCTGTTGATTTTGTGGCCAGAACGGGAAGTAGAAGGTTTATTTTCGAAAAGACTTTGTTGACATTTACTCTATGACAGTGAAGTCATGTTGGAGTATGGTTATTGTCTTTGTGTTTGAATTTTTTATTCGACGATGCGGTATTGGACGTTCAATAATGCCAGTGACCTTTAGAATGTCTGATGGTATGCTGGAATGGTTTTATGTGGGCAATAAAGAAAAAAATGTAATTGGTAAAGTCAGTCATTCTGTATCGTATTTTATGACTTCTTTTCCAACGGAATTGTTTGCGATGCCATATATTGAAGAACATTTTAATCAGTGTATGTAGTATGAAGAAGAAAAATCCTGATTACGTAAAAACTTTGGAATTTTATTTTCACGTAGGTACTATAGAGAACACAAAATGGTTCTAGTTGTAAGATAGGAAAATCATAGATAATGATCATGCATTGCAACCGTTAGTCCAAGGTGGGCATCAGAAAATAAAAATGGCACCGTTTTCGCACTATCGGAGCTAACACATCTAAACAAAAATTTAATTCAAATGCCAAATTTTTCTTTACAATTGAGAATATATTATCCGCGTAATATTTATTACTCTCTCAAAATGCCAACGTGATATGTAATTAACCCTTCGGTTGCCACATCGACCTAGATAGACTATTGATACTATTGATAAATGTCGTTCATTTTCATTTGACGGCCACAAATGCGATCAAACCTTTTTTTCAATTCATTTTTAATTTGAATATTTTATGGCTTTATAAAATCGATTCATTTGAAATTTTGACTGCAGATACCACTGCACCTATAGAAGTTCTTCTAAGCGATAGTCTAACATTTAATTTATACTGCAGATGTGTTCGAAGAAGAAGAAGCTAATGAGATATTTTCAAAAATTTATTTAAAATTTTTCACTATGCTGTCTTAATCCTTGTAACTGCTTTTGAACCGCCCACATTTTTTGAATATTTTGGGGTATATATCTTTAGGGTCAAATAAGCTACAAATTTAGCAGACTTCTTTTGCCGAAAATGTACCTCTATACAGATGAATATTTTCAAAACCCTATCCTATTCTTTTTTCAAAACGACACACAAAATATTCACCTTAAAGGCTAGCCTTTTTTTCTCTAAACCTTGTTTCGTCCGCCGAATGGCCTACTCTTCAGGAGCTACCATTAACCATTCGTGGAGGTAGCTCGACAAGGGAGATGTGTGTTAAGGTGTCAGTGAACACACAATTTGGTCAATCCGCCAATAAACTTATATACATACTTAGGAAAAAACGTCATGGATATAATATAAAAAAAAAATGTATACTCTTCGCTCTTTTCTTCTTCCTTGCCTCGTTCTTTATACCGCTCCATGGTTCCGCGTTGCTCGACCTGCGGTGTAGGCACATCGCCCGTTTTGGCGATAATTTCTCAGCATATTTCTACAGGCAGCTCTATCTTGGATCGGGTCATCGCCGAGACCAATGCGTTGTTGTTGCTTTTTCATTTGACACATCCAGGTGTTCTTCGGTCTGCCTCTGGCCTTGGGTCCATCAAGTGGAACTTCCATTGATATCGCTCTCTTTGCGGGGTTCTCAGGCGGAAGCCGTTGAACATGGCAATACCAATCCATTCGTCGGTCTTCGAGCTTTTCGGTGATTAGTTGGTCTATGGACAAGCTGCCTCGGATGTAGCTACTCTTGATGTGGTCCCTTTTGGTTACACCAACTGACATGCGTAACATTTTCATTTCAGTCGCTGTCATTTCTTTCGCGTAACCTTATAACCGTATACTCTTCGCTCATAGAGTGAAAGGGTATATTAACTTTGTCATGAAGTTTGTAACACATTGAAGGAAGCATCTCCGACCATATAAAAAGTATACATATGTGATCATATGTGATCATGGGGAGTCGATTGGGCGATGTCCGTCTGTCCGTCTGTTGCGACGCATTTTACTAGGCCAATTGAAAAGCTATGAAACTGAAATTTTGCACAAATAGTTCTTTTTGCTGCAGGTAGTTTGTATGTTTGAATCGGTAAAATCGGACAATGGGGCCATGGGGCTGCCATACAAACCCAACCCCCCAAATTAGGTTTTTCTAAGAAAATCTTTTTTATTTGTATACCAATTTCAACCAAATTTCACTCAAATGTATTTCTCTTGATGACTCAAAATATATGTAAGAATGGATCGAATCGGACCATGGGGCCTTCCATTTTGGTTCTTCCACCAATTTCACAAAACCTTGAATTAAAAAGTTAAAAACAAATCAAGCCGTACTGTGGGGCCATGCTCCCGCATCCCCCAATAAAATTGTTTGAGTAAATATTTTTATTTGCCCACTTCTTCCAACCAAACCAATATTGTTTTGTCGACGCAACGGAGCTTTTGTAAGGACGGAAGGAAACAAAATGGGGGGGGGGGGGTAAATACAACTTGAAGGTACGTACGAAAAAAACTTTTAGCCCGAGGGAAGCGAAGGGTATCCAAATTTCGGGTGCGCCCGAAATTAGCCTCGGTCTCGTTTTATATTGCGTTTATAATTATTACGTGAATAATTTTGTTTCCTATCCTATTCGCCTACATGATTGGTGCTACGCCTCGATGGGGACTTTTGGTACTTTTTCAGCCTCATTTAATCTTTAAATACGCTATAGACTTCAGTTAAATGTATCGTTATAAAGATAGCTCAAAAAACCTTTCCGAAAACATGATAATTTGAAAGTTTGAGTGACAATGTCCCTTTTGGAGAGACGCATGACCATCGGGCTCTTTTTGGAAATTGTCAAATTACAAATTTACAGTATTGTTTTTGTGAACGTTATAATTTTGTTTTTAATAAAACCGTTTAAAATACGAGACTGTTAGGTGTCGTTAAGAGGACGCGAAACGATGAAAACCTTTTGACTTTAGAACTACAAAAACTATAGAAGTTTGTCGGATGGCCACTTGTCAGCACATGTTACCACTATCGTAATTTTTACAAAAATATTTTTTTTCTTGAGGGTGTTAGATACCTTGCAGCGTCCGCCTCTAGCAGCTCCGAGTCCGGAGCTTCTCACCAAAAAGTTATCGTGAAACAGGGTTAAAATCGAGAAAAAAACCCAAAATTATCAGAGTTTTTCCGTTTTTGGACTAACTCCAAAACTGTATCTTTCTGCAACAAGCCGTCCTTGCTTATGTCAGAGAAAACATGATTGCGCGTCGGAAGAGACATACATCTTCAAAGTGCGTTAAGCGGTATAACTTTGGTGGAAGCTACATTCGTAGCTCCAAAAAAAAAAAACATTTTTTTCGACTAAAAATGTAAACCTATTCAATCTCAACATTATTTCATAATATGGAGCTATGTATGATAAAATGGAAATTTTGGACTATCAATTGTAGTATTAGCTCTAATTTTCTCTCTAACATATGCATAGATAGCTTTTTGCAGAAATATACAATTTCTGAATGAGAGGCCATAAAACGGAAAAACAGCGAAAATTTTTGGGGTTTTGCGCGGTTTTGATTTTGGAACATGTCGATTCGAAAACATTCTAAAATATGCACATTTGTGGAATCTTTGGGCGACTCTAACTTCCAAACGGTGATAGCTACGGCTTCCAATTTTGGAGAGAAATGTGCGCCTAAATATAGTCGACATATTCGATATTCAGGCATATATTTTGACAAAATGTCGCGAAAAACTTCAAATTTGTGTCAAATGGTAGCTGATGGATGTGCTGATAAAATATTAAAAGTGTACCAAATCCGACCCAACTACCCCTTCCTCCTCACAAAAAAAACATACGATTTAATCTAGTAGGCGGGCTTCGACTCGATTAATTTAGTGGTTTTAGTAAATCCTGTCAGTAGTGTGAATCCCCTCTAACCGTCATTTTCACACGATTGAAACTCGTTCTAGTTTTTTTATATGCGCTATCATCCGCTTGCGACTTTACGTGACTTTTGGGACATCCTGTATGCATCGGAACACCTCTTCTTATAAGGCTGCTCGATTTTTCCTCTTCTATGTTCTTATTGAAATAAATATTAACCCCATAAAAATAACCAACCGCGACACGAATACCAAAAATTAAATTTAACGTGGCAAACACATTATGCTGAAGAAGTCAAGGTTTTTTCCTCCGCGATATTTAGGTCAGTTAGTGAATTTTTCACTTCCTTGGCTGCTGCTGCCTCATTGCAACTTCTGGTGCACTGATGAAATATTTATGTATGTACGTAGAGAACGCCAAACCAACATATTATGCATTTCCCTCGAAACTCATAGCTACATACTCGTACTTCCAGCAGAGCAGCCAGTAGCAAGCAATAAAGTCTATCGAAAACATTTCAACATGGACACGTTTTCTTTCTCGTCAGGGTTTTCAAATTGAATTTCTTTATTAGATTTTCCTTCCAAAGGAAAACATACATACATATACGAGCACATAGATCGATGGGGCTAGAGTGCAAGAGTTGAAATTATTCAAAGAGTCCACTTGAACCATATGGATGCGGAACTTATTTAAACTGAATTAGAGACAAAATATTGGAAGAGTACGAGTATGTGAAATAAATTATTGGTTTCAAAAGCATACGAAAAAATAAACTGGATTTGAAAACAGGATATTTGGGATAATTTGGATCAGCATCGGTGTTTTGTATCGAATGGGAATGGTGCCAATATTATCTGATTTTAGGTGAAAACCAAATCCTCATCCATAACTAGGACAGATAAAGATAACTGAAGGCTTTTAAGAAAATAATTTGAAAACACAAACAAATCAACTTCCATATTTGCAGGACGAATTCTTCTTTGTTTTAACATTTCGATGCACCCCCGCCCTCCAATAAAAAAGTAATTGGTTCACACTTTTAATTTGAAAATAAGCTTATAATGCATTTATTTATAATCTTCAAAAACTATCCCTTATCCTTGAAATTGACCGTTTACATTTTAAATTCAACCCAACCAAGCTGGTAAAATTTTTCTTTGAAGCCAAACTTTAACGGAAGAAAAGCCTAACTAAAGTTGCAGATAACCGTAATATGTATTCAGTTGCCGAAAACGACCGACGTTATGGGCATAAATTGGAAATCTACGTTTTACAGTGAAGTCAAGGACGGTCAGTGGTTAGCCAGAAATGTTTTCTTTATTGACTATTATGTCGGACGTGAATTTTGTACTCATGTTGTATACAGTTTTAGAGGAGAATGATTCTCGCTTTAACAATATGAAGTAATCCTTTTCAACATTGGCTATGGCAAAGAGAAATTCAATCATTATGGATTACTCTGACTTCATCTATTTGCACAGGGGTTTATCATTTGATTGGATCAGCAGAAACATAGAACAAACATTCATGGAAACCATATTACATCGATTCTATCCTATTATCCTTTATTACTAGGTATATTACGTGTATTATTCGTGTTCGTGCGCATTGGAAAATCTCGTTAATTATCAAAATGAATTGCTCATTTTACCATAGAAATATCCGAGATTTTTCTCCATGTAATTTCCTTTTCCTTCGTTCATTGGCCCGCCAAGGACGATTATACAACACTATTCTATCGTTCTTATTCATAGAACGTATCCATTCGTATAAAGGACGTAATTTAGGGATCTTTTTTTTTTTCCATGAACAAAGCGCGACTATAACTACACCACTCCTACAGAACTATAATGTTATAGTGCAGAAAGTAGGTAAATCGGATTATCCTCTCTTCGTAGAGCGTACGCGTATAAGATTGAAAATTTAATTGGATTATTTACAATTGAGATATTATGGAAAGTAGGTTATGTGTATAGAGCAGATACACGGCGAAGTGGATTTTACATCATTAATTAGTTATTTCACTGAATTAAGCAAAGTTTCAATTTCTCACACGATGACGTTGTGGGTCGTGTATTTGTATGTGAATAGTTGAATGAATTTCGTACGTATAAGGCGTGTGTATAAGTATAAATCAGATTATACTGTCTATTATCGATAGATGCCAGGATTAGGAAGAAATTCGAAACTAATTCAGGATGAAATCGAGAGAGATATTTGATACTAAGGCGATTTGTGTATTACGCTATTGATTTGTCAGGAGAGTTCATTGTGGTTTTTGGCATGACGCATAAAGGTTGTAAGGTTGAGCTCAGATTATTTTTCTATGTTTTATGATTTATTACTATGACTGTAGCGGTCAAAATTATTATTATTTTTAATTATACTGCGATTCTCCAGTTTGTTCATCCCTGAACCAGCCAATGTCAATGAACCTGAAAATTAAATACAAATATTTTGAATCGTTATATGATATAGGGAAGCGTGGGGTACATAGAGCCATTAGATAACTACTACCTTGCCTTAGCTTGAGTGGCAGATAGTGCGTGAAAAACACACAAACATTGAATAATCATGCTTACCCTATAAACATAGAGAAAAAAATTCCGTTATTTACTTTCCATAATTTCCGATTTTCCCCTTATACGTGAATACGTGAGCTTTGAGCTTACCGCTTCAAAATTCCTGAGCTAATCTTTCTTTGGTTTTATTTTGGTGACTATCACTTTGTCGAAAAGGATCGAAGACTTTTCTAAGAGCGGACCGTAAGTGTGTAGATTTTTTTTACGGCGAATAATTGAGATTCACAACATTTTTCTTTGGCAAAACGCATACAACCCGATAAGAACGTGCTTTGGCCAGGAAATCCTGGTGGCGCTCATTATTTTCGGACCAGGACTGTTCCACATTGGATACTGTAAACAAATTTTATTGGTTTCACATTAAACGAATCCTAATCCCGTCTAAGCAAAATCGCGCCAACATAAAATACCGCCATTTCAATAACCCACTAATTCAAAATACCTCTTTTCAATATCCCGTCATAAAAGGTAAGTATTGTTTCAAAATTGCTCGCACGATTAGTTAAAGAATACTTACCGTCTATGACGGGATACCAAAAAGCGCCACCACATTTACCGTTAAAATAATGGGTCCCCTGATATGGAGATGCTACCCAAGGGACCATGGGCGTAGCCAGGGGGGCAGGGAGGTGCGGTCGCCCCCCCCCCCCCTGGTCGATGAAGATGGTAAAAAAATCCTTATCGATGTAGTAAAAAAATCGCTGCACTATACAACATTTTCAAAAATTTTCTGCTGCTTGCGCAGCAGTTGCTTTTTCTGCCGCTCCAAGTGCTGCCAGAGAAGCCATGATCGGGACAGTTTGCAGTCAGGAGGCGCATACAAATAGATGACAGCGAGTGGCCTCTCGTAACTGACGGAGGCTGCGTACCAGCACACACATTTCACTTGTGAGTGTGCTACTGTGACTGCGTGGACCCCATATTTCCTTTTCATTTCATGGCTTCTGAGCTGGAGTACACAATTTCAACCATTAGGTCCCTACGGGTGGAATTCAACTTATTTTCATCTGAAAGGGTGACAAATGGTATACAGCCCTGGAAGGTCATGCTTCGTCGACTACGCATCATCAAATTTATCCCATATTTCGTGACAATTCTCACTATTTGGAGCGGAGTTTTCGTACAGCACTCACCGTGCCTATGTGCCGGGTACATTGCGGCTAGACGAAGTAAGCAGGGTAAGTTGGATTTTTGGAAATTGGCGTCGTCGAAACGACGAAGGATGAATTTTGTGTAACTTTTAGAACTCCAGTATTTCTTATGGCTGGTTTTCGATTCGACGATAAGTCTGTGTCCATACAACTAGCTCGTGACAAATATCTTTATTTTTGAAATGTGGGACCTACTTTTTCAAAAATTATGGAAAAAATATTTACTAGGACAAAACTAGGACAAATCAGGAAAATGGCTCAAAATTCTCATTTCATTTCGAACTCATAAAAATCGGCTCCAAGGTAGGTACTCAATGTCAAAATAAGACATTGTATATAGAATTAGTATTAATCAAGAGAACTCAGGGAGAAGATATTCCAAAATTTACTGTAAATAATTCTACAATCCGCACTGTAAAAACCGCAATAGGTGAAGTGAAAGAAAACACGTGCTGGGACCCCAAAATGGATCGCTGTGCCTCTTGTATATACATGAGCTTCTCATTCAACCCAATTTCCTAGTATGTTTAGAATATGTGTTTTATGATTCGAGCATATTTTTTTTTTAATTATATCAATGTTAAGTTTTTATTTATCTCAGTTTTAAATTTAGTGTTTTATATTTCAGGCCAAATAACATTGAATTAAGAAAAATTGATTTTTAAATCAATTCCCTTATAAAATTACTCAAAATCGATGTTTTTCCATTCTAAATAAACTAACAATTGAAAATCTGTCAAATTTTATAAATATTTTGAGAAAGGGTGATTTGTATGAGGCGTCAAAGTAGAAGGTCGTCGAATCGACGAAGCACCTTTCCGTACTAGAAATAAACATGACCTTCCAGGGTTAAGGACCTTGTAAAGGACGGGTCTCATATTTCAGTGTCTTTCAAGTTCTTCTTTTTCTTCTCAGTACCGTATAGCCCATTGTGGGGTGCGTTAACTCAACCGTTTATAGGCAATTTCGAGTCAACGTTACATTGCATATCATTTCGGAGTGAATAAATATAATGTTGTAAGCACTATATATTTCCATTCACATGTACGGATATTTTGGACCACGCCGAGATTCGATCTCCGGACCTCTAGATTACTAGCATCGTAGAGTGCGATTCAACCAAGTGAGCCACAGAGCGGGTCTTTCAAGCCGTTGATATTTTGATAAATTTAGAAGAAATCTTATTAAAACCGGTAACCATATTTCAATCAATAGAGGATTTATGCATATTCTTACGATGCTACTTTGCTAAGATGAAAGTGACAGACGAAACAAACTGGTTTCGCAAGTGGAATATGCAGTCCGAGATACAAGAAATGCACTGAAAATACACAAACTACGCTCTAAAAGGCAGATATTGGAGGCCAGTTGAATGTAATCAGAATGCAGAAGAAAATCATTTTCATCTCCATTTTAAAAATTTTACTCTAAAATTAGAAAAAAAGAAATAACATGCGTGGCAGTCCACCAATAAACTAGGGCCGCAGATGTGTGAGTGACATCCAATTTCCAAGATCTAAACTGCTGTTTTGTTGAGTTGTTGATATCAACAGCACGCCCAGCAATGTTATTTATCCCCATAAATGGATACTTGATGAGCTAAATCATAGTCCGTCACGTAGGTCGTGAGTTCGAAAAACACCATAAAATGAATTCGTTCACGGTGAGTCTGGAATCCATGACCCTCTGCGCAAATCCAACCACAAGCCAGGCTACGCTAAAATTTTCTAACAATATTTCTGCGACCGGAAATTTCAACTCCTAAGAAAATCATGTTGAAAAAATTTTGGGCTTGCCCCCCCCTGAACGAAATCCTGGCTACGCCCATGCAAGGGACTTAGTTTGAAAAATAGGTGGCCTGGTCTTTTGGTAGTCGAGACTTAGGTATCCCTTGTATGACTGTCTTGGTCTGTAGGGGCTAAATGATCTCTCAATTAACTTGATCAAAGAAATAGTGATTAATCGATTTGCTGGAATTTCAGAACTTTGACATCTTTATGTATAGTGTGCATTGAATTAACTATAGCAATGTCCATCACGATCCGTAATAATTCCTTAGCAACACTCAGGACTGGTCTGGCTGGTTTAGCGGTTAGTGCGCGCACCTTCAGTGCACAGGGTCATGAGTTCGAATCTCACCGTGTTCCATGGTGTTTTTCGAACTCACGAGCTTGTGACGGACTATGATCTCACTCAGATGTTAAACGAGTACCCATTTGTGGGGATAAATAACACTGCTGAGCGTGATGCTGATCTCATTACCTCAACAAAAAAGCAGATAAGATCTTGGAAATAGGATGTCACTAACACATCCTGCGGCCTTAGTCCAATGTTGGATTGTCGCGCTTGTTATTTATTTATTTAACACTCAGGACACTTGCATTAGAAAGCATCAAAGCTCTAAGTTGTCACGTATGAGGAGGTGGGGAAGCTAGAAAATATTTCTAAATAAAGGAAATTTTGTTATGCGCAAAATTTAGGATTCTTTATACATTTTATGGCACTACATTTCCCTTGTCTTTGGTGCGGTAAGACAGGACGTTGACGATGCAGTTATCAAGATGCTCTTTCCATTTTGCTTTGTTTGGTTGTTAATTTGTCGCCTTATTTCGGGGCCGAGCTCCTAATTTCTAGGATTCACGAGTCTGGAATTTGTCCAGTTAGACAACTACATAGATACAGGATGTAAATATTCATGATTTCGATCGGATATAACAGCGATGATTTGGATTTTCGCAGTTACGTTTTTGCCCCGGGGGAACTGAACTCGAAGTTCAATCTAAAAGCCTTGAGATCAATTATTTTTGTTCTCTTTTTCATTCAGCAGCTTTAGGGAAAAATTTATTCACAAATTTTATTAAAAATTATGACAATGCAAATTCTGTCCAAAATTTTTGAAATACAATATTTTAATTATTTTAAAAATCAAAGCAATTAAAAAATATATTGACCAATTTTAGAGACTAGAGTTATCACATTTAAAAATTGTTTAGATACCGTTCTTAAAAAAAAATGCATTCCCTTATACGGGACTGCTACCATACCATATGGTCGAATAAATAAAATTTACATAATCACAAATAAAGTTATTACAATAGACGCTCGAAAATTAGAAAAAAAAAGTTTTGACCAATTCTAATTTCTAAGATTTTCTAATTTCCGAGCGTTTTCAAATAGTGTCGAAAAGTGGTCCATGAGTTAATGTAAACACATTCTGAAGGCTTTATATAAATTTGTTTAATAACAGTTAGTTAATAGGGTATAAATGTAATGTGTATCAACATTTATTTGGTAAAAAATTCACTTATTTTCATTTGCCTTTTGCCAATATTCAATTTACGGCTTTATCCCGGATGTTTTGTATTGCAAAAATGCCCGAGGCCCTTTGATGATTTTCCTTAGCCGCGCTAAGTAATCGGTTTGAACAGTTGATTGCCTCTGCACGGGAGAAAAGAGCATCTCCGATCAATTCCTCGTCGTGACAGTCGCAGCTACTAGATAAATTCGAGTTTTCGTCAATAATGATGTCCTCATTCCGCTTTACTTCCTACATAAATAAAGAGCATTGATGTTGTCTATTGTGTAATTTATTTGCCATCTATCTATCTATCTATCTATCTATCTATGCCCGTCCTAGACGTTGAAATAGCTCTATTGTGTCCTGCCTTAGGTTAGCGAGGGGGAATATCGTCCTTTTCTTCAAAATCGATTTCGTCATTAATTTATCGCACCAATTGAATCAATTGATTAGACAAAGTCAAATTTGCGTGATTTGACCCAAAAACAATCTTTTTTTCCATATCAATTTTCTCCAACTTGTGCCAAGGTGAGGTGCTTGTACGATTCTTTTAAAAATTGGCGCATAGTCTTACGATCATATCTTTCTTACATCATTTTATTCTAGCTCCATTATTTCTAACAGTTTTAGTACCTTAAGTGCAGAAAACTAGGGTTAATTTTGGCTCGATTTCGACATACTTTGAATAGATTTTACGAATTGGAGATCTTTAGGGGCAATGTGAATTGAATTGTATTGAATTCGAGCTAAAATTAACCCTAGTTTTCTACACTTAAAGTATAAAAACTGTTAGAAGTAATGGAGCTAGATCAAAATGATGTAAGAAAGATTTGATTGTAAGACTATGCGCCAATTTTCAAAAGAATCGTTCAAGCACCTCTCCCTGGCAGAAGTTGGACAAAATTGAGATAGAAAAAAAGATTGTTTTTGGATCAAATCACGCAAATTTGACTTTGAAGGTCTGTAAAAACCAAACCTCTTATCCGATTTTAGTGTGGTTAGTTTTATTTTATAGGTATATTTGTTGGCTGTAATAATCATTTTATTTCACTATTCTAGCTGGTCTAGCTTTGGAGATATTAGGCTTTAAGTTGTGCAAGAAAATGATTTTTTCAAAAATCTTTAAATGCCTGTGGCAGCTAAAGGGTTATCCTGAGGGGGTATGTTCAGTACAACTTTTTTGATGGAAATCACATGAGGAATCACAATCCGGTGCATTTATGCACCCTGTATATGGTCTCTAATCAGAAATATAAATTAAAAATTCGTATCGAAACCCCCTCCCGAAATATATTTTTGCGTACGCCCCTGCTGCACTCAATATGTACTAATTATTTTTTCTCAAAAGTTACCTATCCGGTAGCATATTTTCGATTACATTATGTACTTACACAACAAGAATGTAACGGAATGTATTTAACTGTTTAAAAAGGGATTAAAACATAGAATTGACAAGACCAGCTTCTGACGCTTGAAAATTAGAACAGTTTGTTCTTGTTCTTCTAGAGCGGCACATGCATTTAATTTACTTGTTCTAATTTCCGCGCATTCTAATTTCCGAGCGGCTACTGTATTTATATTATTAACATTTTTTTTTCATACAAATTTTTTAATGTAAATAATTAATTTATTGTATTTTATAAATACGCATAGAATATAGTAAAAGAGTGAAAAAGCACGGGAGACGGACGTGCTTACACCACAAGGATACCATCTACAGATATACCGTCAGGGGAGCCCTAGACTTTACGGCGTTATCTCCCAGTCCTTCGGGCGGTTTGGACCTTCGGCTTTTTCCTGACAAGGTCTTATTGTCTGATGGGGATTTCTCCATCCATTGAATGCACTCAGCTTCAGAAACCCAACCCCGGTGCTGCATCACCAGCTCGATGATTTGCTTAACAACCTACAGCCACCTCGAGGCCAACCCCTTGATGGGCAAGGACCATGGTCCCCTGGGCACACCCATCGCCGAGGTACACTATTCGCTAAAGGCTTCTCTATAGCAGTTGTGATCCTCCTTCGGCCCCTATTGGTTAAGGCTCACGTAGAAATTAAGATGTGCACATCCCAGGCTTGTTGGACCTGTGACTACTCGTCTGCTTAAAGCAGACTCGTAGAGCTGCTTTTCTCAAACGGGCCGTGTGGTCATCAATCCACAAACTAGTTAGATATAGGCGCGTAGGCATTTTCCACCAAGGCCGTTCTCCCTAACTAGCCCCTTCGAAGCGAGTTATGCGAAACCGCCAGCTCCGAAGCTCACACGATTAACCGTATGGTGACCCTCCCCACCAAGAAATCACCGTTTATCGTGCTCGGCCATTATTTGACTTCCCCCGTAAGTTATCGGATGAGGTCAGTCATGCCAAGAGCTACCCGTACATAACTAGGGAGCACGGGAACGTTATCGCTCGAATGGTATTTGTACAGATCCACGCCATGGCGTATCAACTATACCAGGGGCCTCGCTGTGCTGCTCAGGTACGTGGTGCCGCAACCCACCAAAGATCTCTGTCCCACTACACAGCCTTTTGCTGATGTTGCAGGGACCCAGACTCCTCTGCGTTGCGTGCTTACACCACAAGCTGAGAAACGCGGTACCATGGAGGAAGGAAAAATCAGAACTTTATAAATTTAACGACGTGTCATTCAACATTTTTTGCAACACGCCAAGTGATTCGTTTTTCGTCGGAATTCCAACTTTATTTTTTAATCATAGCTAGAATACAAATTTATCTTCCCTTAGTACTGTTTGCCTGCATAGTTCACTAATGATCCTCATTCGTATAGATATATTGCCTAACTTTTTCAATATTTCCATGAAAATTTTCTGACAACACGTTCCATTTTTAGAGACAAAACTACATACGAGTACTAAACTATACAAGAGTATTACGCAACTTTATGAATCAACGCGCCCATTGAAGCATATACCCATAGCTATTACATCATCCTAGAATACGAGTAGTATCTGCATGCGAATATTTTCCTACCATATGGTAGAGCTGCTTCATCCATAACCGTTCCTCTAACAACATACAGACATTTCAATTCACAAAATGAGCCTCCGGAACTATGAGAAATTATGCCGAATCCGCAAATCCAAAGAACTTCCTTTGATTAGCCGAGGATATCAAGCTGAGGATCATGATTCCGGTCACACCACATAATAATTGCAAATGATTCAAATCCTGCTTTCCCGTTTTGCCTGGATACGTGTACACACAGATTGGCATAAGGATGACTATGACGTGGCTATGATGTTTGTATAGGCGAGGCATAAAGGTCGAGAGAACCCCCCGATTGTTGTCTGTGCGGGCCACAATAATAAGCAACATAACAAAGAAATTCAAACGTTTTGCATCATCTACCTCAGTGCTTATAAATCTGTATTGTGTGTATATTGAGCTGTAAGCCTGTAGTATACGTTTGACGTTGCACGTCGGCTTTTGTATATTCTTGGGCAGAATATACGTCGTAGAGGTTCTATCAGCTAGTAGGAGGTCGACTTGTTTTATTTTCTGTATAGTTCCAGGCGCGCGAGAGAGGTCAACCACCCCACTTGCGTGCGAGTACACTATACTCCGGCTGTGTCGACTGCATACGATATATTCTGCTTACTTTTCTCGCTCCCGAGTTCAAGCTTTTCTTTTCAGCGATCCTCTCTGGAGTATCTATTGTCTATTGACAAATCAAAACAAAATATGTAGTAGTATTGATAAGAGAAAGGACCTCACCGCTAGACGAACATTCTCTTAGCCTTCGAATATTTACCGAGTTGGAAAAACGTGGCTATTCTTAGCTTCTTTTGCTCAGTAAACGCTAGAGCCACTAGTTGTGTATCCACATGAGAAAAGCTTGAGTCTCACAGAGCTGAAAAGCTTGTGTTGTTATCAATTTTCGCGCAGAGCGAGCACATGCGATAACAATTCGCTGAATTTGTTCTCTTCGTCTTGTATGTTCTCTAGGAGACACACACAGAAGAGTGCTTTCCAGCGCACACGCGGTATAAACAATAAAATATCCTAGCTAGGTCTAACGACTTCTGCTAAACTGCCAAGTGTTCACAGCTTTTTTTTTTTGCTATTACATAATTTTCGGATTCTATGAAATTCTTTGGAACACACACACAACTCACGTCATCGGCACACATTTATATATGCATAGGTACAACACGCCACGCCATGGAATGGAATACTAATTAGTAACTAACCCCGACCGAAATATAAGGTGACGCGTGCGGTGGTGCCACCCCATCGAGTTCGAGAACAAAAGTAGGAAAGCAGCAGCAATAGAAACAGCAGAAGCAGTTAAGTTGTCTGCATCTGTACGACCGACGAGTATATCGGCGAGTACTATTGTACGGTGGAGTGACTATTTTTCTCTTTGTTGAGCTCGCAATTTCAAAATCAATATTTAGCAAAGAATATTAATTTTTGTTGTTGCTCTCATGTGTTTGTGTTCAATATTTACTGTTTACATTTCACGAGCGCGGTAGAGAAGTATCTAGTACTCGCCGCGCTACTTGTTTCCACATATAAGCGAGACAAAGCAAGAGTTTGTTAATTACATGGACTTAGATTGGCATAATTTCAATAAAACTGAATATTATGTAAGATTTCACGTAATATTTGTATGAAATATAGTTGGGGCGTAGTAGGGGTTGTTGTCATTGAAAAAAGTAATAAATTACAATCAGAAGTGGATTTAGTTTCGTTACTTTGTATTTTTAACAACTCGTATCATCGTGAAAAGGAATATAACAGACATGCTCATTATGTGCATATTTCCTAGAAAAAGAAAACAATAAAATAATAGCGGCAATAAGATCAAGTTCCAAAATTAAACGTAAAAAATCCGTTTCTTGTCCTGATAAAAAAAGAACGATTCATTATAATACTGTCTTGAGTCAGTAATCCGGATCACCTTTAATCCAGATATCACGCTAATCCGGACCACTAAATAATTCCACTATGTACATACTCTATACTCCGGAGTTCGTCAGGAATTAAGACTCTATAATCTGGATTTTTCGGTTTTTGAGCTTGTAATGATAAATGTCGTCCTCTGTGGCCGTGATCGTTCGGTCGCCACTCTGTGAAATAGACAGTCATAGAGAATCGAGTTTCCAAACTCGGCACGACTCGTCGCAAGTTTATTATTTAGAAGAAGATGATAAGAAATATTATTATCGCAATATAATAAACTAACAATGCGACTAGGAAGTTGTATGGTTGACAACCGTATCACACTTCGAATTCAATTGTCTTTGTAACGTTGATGACTACACACGGTAGTCATCAACGCACCATGCTCCACTAGCAGTTACGGTGATCGAGAGAGAAAGAATGATAGATTTGGTTACGCATTCTCTAACATAACGGTTCGGCAAATTATATAATGCTTTATAAAGTCAACGGGAATCGGGAAAATACATGTATGGACTTTTGTGTCATTTTTGTTTTTCCTTTGATAAACTTGCGCTAATCCGGATATTTCGTTAGTCCAGACTACCCCTTGCAACAATTGATCCGGATTATCGAGTCAAGACTGTACTTAACATCTACACCTCTAAAAAATAAATCTTAAACAAAACATTTGGAGAACTCAACAAAATATTGAGATTTTTAAGTTTCAACAAAAAAGTGACAACTGCTACCGGGATCGATAAACTTTATTTAATTATACAAAGTGAACAGTATCACTAATTGCGCACTATGAAACCCCTATAATCCAATAAACAACATTCAATATGTAATATGGAATTATTTAAACAAATAATACACACACAATAAAAATAATAAAAAGAAGAATAACAATCCTATTGAGCAAGAAAACGAGATGTGATGATAATATCACGCCTTATGAAAATAAATGTAGTGGCTATAGGAATCCAAATTATTTAATGAAAATATTTCCAGACATTAAAATTCAAGGCAATCCGTATATGAGTCATTGGCTTGTTGCTTTTTGTCTACTTGTATACAGATTTTAAATCGTACGATTGAGAATCAGCATGCGAATGAAATCCATACGTTTGGTTTTTCTTACATACTATGAACTATTCTACCATTCTTAAAAAAACATCAATTTATAGCGTATTGCGTTTTGGATTATATATTATGATGAAGTCGCCGCATTTTCGATAGGTTTTATTGTTCTTGCAGAAATTTGATTTGTGTTTTGATAATACATAATTTCAAAATTGGTAAACAGTGAGACACCTTTATTATGTTAATTAACAATTTAAAAAAAAAACAAGGCTAATTTCGGGCGCGGCCGAAATTTGGATACCTTTCGCTCCCCTCGGGCTAAAAGTTTTTTCGGGCGTACCTATGACTTGTGTTCAGTCCTCCCCGCTTCCATGCTTTTCCTTGAATTTTGACATAAGTGCCGGGGCGACGATTTATTGGGGGAAGCGGGGGACGTGGGTTTCTTAGATTAACCCAAGGGGGGGAGGGGGTTGTACAGCAACCCAATGAACGCATGGCCTTTCCATCAATTTTTACGTATGTTTGAAGCATTAATTATAAGGTTTGGTTGAAATTAGTGGACAAATAAAAAAGTTTTTCTTCGAAGAACCTAATTTGGGGGTTGGGTTTATATGCCAGCTCAATGACCCCATGGTCCGATTTAATTCATTTTTGCGTATGTTTTGTAACATCAATGAAAATACATTTCCATGAGGTTTGATTGAAATTGGTGTGCATTTTTACATATCTTTTGTGATATCACTAGAAACACATTTGTGCAAAACTTGATTGAAATCGATGAGAAAATAAAAAAGTTTTTCTTAGAATAACCTAATTCGGGGGACTAAGTTTGTATGGCAGCCCCACAATTTGGTCGATTTTTACATATGTTGTGTGTCAGCAATGAAAACACATTTGTGCGAAATTTTATTGAAATTGGTCCATAAATAAAAAAGTTTTTCTAAGAAGAACCTAATTTTGGGGGGTAGGTTTGTATGGCAGCCCCACGACCCCCTTGTCGGATTTTAGCGATTCAAACTTACAAACTGCCTGCAACAAAAAGAAGCATGTGTACAAAATTTCAGCTCCATAGCTTTTAAGCTGGCCGAGCAAAACGCGTCGCAACAGACGAACAGACGGACAGACTGACATCGTCCAATCGACTCAGCTCGTCACGCTGATCATATATATACATATTTTATATGGTCGGAGATGCCTCCTTCAATGCGTTGCAAACTTCATGACAAAGTTAATTTACCCTTTTCGCTTAATGAGCGAAGGATATAACAAACAATTTTTGTTTATTATGAAAAAAGGATGTTCTTGAAAATAAAATACCTGCACGCTGCAGAAATTGAGTTAGGGTCCATCTCTAATGCGACTTCAAATTTTAATTCATCTGTGCATGGGCGTAGCGAGGATTTCGTTTAGAGGGGGGAACCAAAAAATTTTCCTACTTCATAATCGTAGTCAGGAATTTTCTTAGAGGTTCGAGGATATGTAATTAAAATTTATTCCAAAAGTTAAGATGTCCGTCAATTGTCCCAAAAATGTTGTTAGAGCAAATAATGTTAAATTTAGTAAGTGCAATAAGGAACGCTTTTTTTACTCCCTTTGGCTACGCCCATGCATCTCCGGCTGTTAGCTTTTTTTTCTGTCAACGTTATAAATTTACAACACATTACAAATACATACTGCTACTAATGGCTAAATCTTCTATTCTGCAATTTTTTTGGCGTTCTTGATAGCGACAAATGTTCTGTATAGTAATGGGTTATCCATTTTTACTTTGAGAAAGTAAAGCTAAAAAAACATCAAAATCGAAAAATTTTTCGTTGTGTGCGTCAAGTCAACACTCTAACCACAGCGACAATGTTTTCGGTCAAACGGGCAAAATTATGACACACATCATACGACGTTTTGAACCGACCCAGTTTCTTCGAATTTTCGTATTGTGTTGGCTATCGTTCGCTGCGTAGGCCGATTATGATGACCATAATCTGATCGTAAAGGCCGAAATGTATTAACTGGAGATTCATCATTAGGGTAAAACATTTTAAGCGTCGGTTACTCGTACATATTTATCCATAATTTAAGCTTAAAGCATACTTGTAGCATGGTCGTTTACACTGGCTGTAAAATGCTTTAAGCTAATCTATTGAATAAAATTAATGGGTAACCGGACCTAAGAATTTTAACGCGTTGTGCGACAGCCAAACAATCCATTGTGAAATGGAAAACCTATACTAAACAAATACATACTAGTTTTGTTCACGTTTACATTTGACAGTTATCAGATGGCCGGGCTGTACTTTCCCAACTTATACTGTTAGAATAAAAGAATTTTTTTTTTAATTCTAAGTGTGGCTGTAGGGATACCTACATAATCCCGAAAAAATCAAAATCCCGCCTGTTCATAATCCCGCTTTTTACAAAAATTCCGTTTTACATTATCCCTACATAGCTAAATCCCGCGACTTAAAAATTCCGCCATTATAAAATCCCGCTACATCAAAGTCCCGTCCTCTGCCGTTTTAAAATCCCGCTAGTGGATAGTGAAATGATACCGTCAAAATACCGCCAAAATTATTTTCATTGTTTAAAAAATGTAATAGTTATGTGATTCCCAGTAGTTAATGCGATACTTCCTCTTAGCATAAATCCGTCGCAATACATATTTCCTTATTTCTTCGATCAAGATGATAATTTAGCCTCTACAGAACAAGACTTTCATACGGAGGATACTTAAGTTTAGACTACCGAAAGACCAGACCACCTATTTTTCAAATTCATTCACCTAGTCCGTGTCTGTACCAGAATTTAGTACTCCCATGCGGGGAGACCCATTATTTTAACGGTAAATATGGTGGCGCTTTTTAATATCCCGTCATAGAAGGTTAAAAAAAATCGCGCGTGCGAATTATGAAAGAATACTTACCTTCTCTGACGGGATATTAAAAAGTGGTATTTTGAATTAGCAAGTTATTGAAATGGCGGGATTTTGATTATACGGGATTTCAATTACGCGTGATTCTAAACTGGTGGGATTTTGAAATGGCGGGATTTTGAAAAACAGGTGGGATGGGTAGGATTTCGTATCCAACCCGTGGCTTTATAATTATCCCGTGCAAAAAAAGTTCACGAATGCTTAGGTCGATTTTTCGAAAAATCTTTGGAATTTGTAAGACATGCAGTCCAGTGTATTCACATTTATGGCATAAATTTGCAACATTTGGGTTATGTGAAGAGCCTAAAATTATAAATGCAGTGTTCACTAACAATATTTACAGTAAGTTTGTAATTTTTCCGGGTCAGATGCCAAGGAACGTCCCAAAAAATACCATTACTTTCCAAACTGATTTTTTTTATCTTAATTCATGAAAAAATAACTCTTCCGATAACGTCGCTGCTTTACTAGCTTCCACCTACACACTTTTTTGTTGTAATTTGCTCATTAACACGCTTTTTGTACCCTCAATTGGATAATAGTTCATTTATAGGAACGCCTGTTCACAATGGAAAGGGTTGTTTTGCATTCTGGAAATCCGATTAATTTAAAAAGTACTCAGGACTCATATGCATCAAAACCTGTATAAGAGTAATTCAAACATTAGTTAAAAACTGAGAAACACGATACAAAACTATTGTCGGTGCCTTTAAACAGCTGGGTCCTCAGGTTTATTACACCAGAAAAAGGTACAAACGACAAATTTAGGCATGATTTTTTTTTAGTTAATATTGTTAAAATTAATAAACAATTAATGAGTTTTGTTCATTTTGAATGTAGAAAATGTGTTCGATATGGAAGCCAAAAAATGGCTAACTTGTATCAATAAACATCGGTGATGGCAATATTTCTACATTCAACAGCCAAAAACCAGATAGAAACAATACTCAGAACGGATTATCTATTATTAACCTTCAATAATTCTTAATTAAACCTTCGCATAAGAATAATAACCAACGAACCAATTTGATAGTACAATCTGTTTGACCAAAATCGCATTCAGCAGAATTCGTATTACTTTTATGTTATCTTACTTCAGGGTTTTTTGGACAAATTATTTCGTAAAATTAATATTTTCGACCATTAAATTTACTTAGATAATCAGAATAGTCAGCTTCATGAAATTTCACATAAATCCTTCCTTCTACGGTTTCAACTGTCACGATTGATTCTCATATTAAAACTTTAAAGTAAATTCGAAATTAGAGAGTTTTAGCATATCGTTTAGAATAAAACGACATATTAAAACTTTAAAGTAAATTCGAAATTAGAGAGTTTTAGCATATCGTTTAGAATAAAACGACATAATTTGACATTCCATATAAAAATTCGCTTGCTTACCGTATACGAAACAAAATATCTTAATTTTGCATGTCATAATTAGGCATAGGTGTAAAAAACGCCAAATTGTTTCGCCAATTTCGACTGTTTCCAGAGCATCAAATATACGGAAATACACCCATGCCTACTTGGGACATGCAAAATTAAGATATTCTGTTTCGTATACGGTAAGCAAGCGAATTTTTATATGGAATGTCAAATTATGTCGTTTTATTTTAGACGATAAGCTAAAACTCTCTATTGACTTTTTCTTTGGAAATTCTGTTAATTATCTCAAAACCCTACTTTGATCTGGTAAATCTGCAAATCTTTACTAAAGCTTTTTTTTTATGTTTATACTTTCCAATAAGATGTTTTTGCTTTTGAAATTCAAAGGCTGAAGAGAAATCTTTTGAAGCACTCAAAGAACACAAATTGATTTCCCTCCCATCGAATCTTCGGCTGAAGTTTTGTTTATTTTGTGCTTTCAAACTTGCATGAAACTCTACAGTTAAAATTGCAGTAATAAAGAGATACAGTTTCTGGATAATAGGGAATTCTTTTAAAGTTTTCCCTTTCCGGATTGCAAGCTTTGATTTTAGCCACTTCTTCTTCCTTTTCTGTGTAAGAATTAGCAGCAGGGCCCTATTGCACCAACCACTTTTCACTCAACAATTATCGAATTTTCAATTTTTCTGCAAAATTTATGTTGCACTAAATCGCCAAATGAAAAGCACTCCTGTAATTTTTGAAAAGGTAAAAAATACTCATAGAGACTCTATTTCTGTTGCATCAACGCGAGAATGCGTGAATGATTATTTTCAAACTTTAAGCGAAAAGTTAATCATTTCATCGAAACGTTTGCAAATTGTTGTTGCACCAATAACTGTCAGTTATCAAATTACCGTTTACGTTTGATAATTTAGCCAAATTTTTAGTTAGAAAAATTGGGCTTACAGTTTAGTAGTGTAGCGCGTTAAACAAGTATATAGTGAAAAAATGTTGCGTTTCGAATGACTTTTTGAAGAAAATTCTGTTAAACGTGTTGTTTCGCCGCGGATTAACTATAATTTGGGCCACTCTCGAACATTTTCGCCTAATCAAGAATTGGGGGACGGTTGGCATTTTCAACTTCACGGAACAATGCTGTGAGCACTATTCAGCAGCTGTTAACCACTCTTCATTGGTTTGGGACTGGATGCCAGTACCATGGCATTGGAACTATGCACGGAGTGCATAAATGAACGGTTTGCACATTGCACCGAGTAACAGCCGCTATTTTTGGGCGATACTATGCGTTGGCCCGTAGAAAGGTGTTCCGAGATAGCATCCGAATTTCTACGTCTTGGCGGCTTTCCTTTAACAGCTAAAGTTTTGTGTTCGTAGAAACGACTCATGGGATCATCGTTCAGCGATCGAAGTTAAACCACCGGTTTTGCGCACTATATGGGAATATTTTCTATACAGACATGTTCCTTCAGTCCATAGTCGATACTAGGAAAGTATAACCATTCAAAAAAAAATTTAAATACGGCTCGAAATTGGATGCAAAACCATAAAGTAAGTAATTGGAATAGAGATAGAACTCCATATAACATTAAAATCTACTGGAAAACATTTTACCTTTGAGTGTGTGCTGTAAGTAACGTGTATATACACGAAGATATCTTCCTGTATGTACACGTTACTTACAGCACACACTCAAAGGTAAAATGTTTTTCAGTAGATTTTAATGTTATATGGAGTTCCATCTCTATTCCAATTACTTACTTTATGGCAAAACTACGATCGCCGAGCGATCATCATACGGATTGTCTCTATGAACACGTACCTTAACAGATTCCTAATAAAAATATTAGGCGTGTTTTATTCAATTGAGTACTGGCATAACAATATAAATTCCATACAAACTTGAACATGAAGTTGAATGCATGTAGTCCTAGAGCTCCAACCGTGTATAGGTGAATTTGCTTGAGTCTCCCTTGTTTTTATAGGAAGAAGAAATCTTTCCCTGAAAGCGTCAGCATTGAAGAGAACTGTAAGCCAAAAAAGCCCGATTTTTTGGATTTTCAACCAAAATTGTCCGATCCGACTGCCCTTCCGCGTTTCATCTAATGCATTGCCATCACCTCTTCCTGTGAGATATCTTCAATATTTGTGGTATTGGGCGCAATATCTGCTCGAGGAAATTCTTCATTTACAACATCATCAAAATACTCTCGCATCCTGCTTCAAATTGCCGTATCGCCAATCAACGATATTCCTTGCGAGTCCTCCACCTACTTGAGCGACTGTATTTCCTAAGCGTTTCCTCTACTTTGGGCTGCGACTTTAACCTTCAAGCGGGCGCGCGGGCGGTAATTTACCGCCCTGATCATTTAAACACGCATAGCTTTTCCCTCGGTGGCCGGATCGAGGTGGGAGAAGTATGTACATATTCTTAAGTCATACTGTTATAGATACGATACAAGAAAATTTTAGGTAAATTTTACCTTCCATACCTTTCCAGCGGTCATCAAACGTTCGGGGATTGTATATTTTGGTATATAGTTGTGCTCAAAATGTGTGTGCTCTGTGTAATATCACTGAAGTGACATGCTTCGCTAAAACTGCTGAGATTGTTTTATTGTTCACCAGATAATACTTTTTTTGGGACATGCGATTCTTTTAATTTACCATAATTATGAGAATGGAAGTTGTACGGTTGAGGGCAAATGGAGGGGAACAGACGAGGGCGGTAAATTACCGCCGCGCGCCCGGTAATGTCACAAAAAATGCGCGCCCGCTTGAAGGTTAAATATTCTACAATTTTAAACGCAAAATATATTATGTATATTGACATACTATCTACATCACTTTCAGTTTTAGCCAATTTAAAAAATACACAAATCAGACGTTGTGAACGCCCAAATGTCACAAAACTACATAATTTGCATTACAATAAAAATGTAAGTCGTCATTTTCCTGCTAAGTTTTAATTTTTATTGGAGAAACTCTAATCATATTTACATATCAAACAAACTGAAAACTTTGTAAGTGATAAGTTTGATTTGAGTGAAACTTTGGTGGTCAAAAATTTACTCTTCTAGAATTCGATAAGTCGTAAGTGAAATAGGTCCCTGGTGTTTTCAATTTAAACATAACACATAACAAAAAGCCTCGGCCCTGCGGGTTTTAAATTCGAAATATGAATAGAAATCATTGCCCGGTTCGTTTATGCGGTAGTTTCCGTAAAAATAGTGTAAAATTTCAAAATTTGATCCGACAAATAATGCTTCCTAAAAGCAAAAAAAACGAAATTCACGTGCACATTATACACTACAATTATGCTCCTTTTTTGTGTTCTTTGTGCTTTTGCTTTGTCCCACGCGATAGGGTAAAGCCAAAAACGAAAAACCCCTTATGTTGTATCGCTTGGTGGTTGCATGTCATAATGAAAGTCCTGACATTCCCCGTGCCACCCACAACTTTCCGCCTTACCTACACTCGCGTATACTGTTGGGTCATCGACCAGCCACCCGAATGAAAATTGCTTTGCCCTCAATGAGAGTTTCATTAGCGCTTTACGGATAAACCAGACCAGAGAGTATATCTGCATAGCCGTAATAAAAATATCGTATGTACACACAGAACACAGATAAAGTATTCTGAGAACAGAAAACACCATGATATACTAAGGTAAATGTTAGATATGTATTGCAATTAAATTAGCTTCCACCTAATATGAATATTATGGCGAACTTGTTGTTTAGCATACAAGTGTGACTGACGCCTGTGGCAAAAATATTCACACAGGAATTATCACTTTGGGGCTATAAAAACCCGTCATATATGTATTTCTTTATCCAAAATAACATACATACATATTAATATAATATAATTACGTCTGGTTTGTGTATTTAATCACGTCTTCCGTTCTAGAGGCCAACGTTATGTAATTTATAGTCGTACGATGCCCGACTTGAATTACTAACAAATTTAGAATTTATTACATATTATCTTTGATATGTGTAGAAATGTTTTTTATGAGGGGTGTATTGTTACGCTATTATAATATTGTGTTCTAAGTGGTTGAACATGAAGCTTTTTTGTATACTTGTACGTGTGTACTATATACAAAAATACACATTTATCTACATCCCAGCAAACAATTTCTATCGTCCGCGATACGAATTCAATTCGCCTGATAGAAAACATTTCTCGAATTTCATATCGTTTTCGGATTAAAGGCGTCACTCCCTTCGTGAAGGAATAGTGACCGATATTAATTCGCCAGGATGATAATTTGGCGATAATAGACTAATACATAGAAAAAGTGAAAAAAATTTAATTTTTTTTATTTTTCCCTTTTATCTATTTTTTTCTTTTATTTTATCCTGAACTTTTTTTTACCTTATTTTAATTTTACCTTTTTACACTTTGCTTCTACTGGGAATCGAACCGGGCACCTATCGTTTCGTAGTCCTACGTCCTACACCTGAGCTATCTAAGATTACAAATTATCGGAATAAATTAGTCGTTTTATTTTTTGACAATTTCATCATTCTCTCGTTCTGAGGGATTACTATTTTATCATCTTTGCAATAATAAGACGATATTTCGTTAATAGGAGTCGCATTCCTGACATATTGATGACAATAAAATGATTTTTCGTCGGGGAGACAAGTCTACGATAAATTTTTCATTTGAATAATATCGCTTTCGAATAATTTTTGTGATTTTTCGAAAAAATCGATAAAATTGTTTGCTGGGATATTTTATAAGTTAATATAAAAATAGAATTATGACCACATCCTTTATTAATTTATGTGCTATAACTAGTCCAATAAGAAACTTTATTATGCACATTTCATATAGAGGCTCCAGTCGAAACTTGGACATGATTGTGCGTCTTGCGTAGTAAAATTCAGTCTAGTGCTAATGGTCTAAGTATGTATTGTACATAAAAGTATGTATAAACATGAACTCTTACTATTTATACACGGTTAAACATTTTGGACTAAAATCTAATCTAATTTCGGTATATGTAATATGACACACCACATTTGACTTGAATTCTAAGCAATACATATCTTCTTCTCTGTACCGCGTAACCTCTTGTGGGGCATGGGTGCGTTCACTCATCCGTTTATAGGCTATTTTGAGTCAACATTTCATTGCATATAATTTCGAAGTGTATATAATGTTGCAAGCACTATATATTTCCTATCCGCACATGTACACTTAAAGAAAAAGGTGCCCTGAAGCAATGAAATTGTTCATTAAAGTAATGAATATTTACACCGATATCCCACCGAAGACGGCTTTCATTTTATCAAAACAACGAACAAAATTAACAACTTGTTCATTGTTATACAGTTGACTCGCGACAATTACAAATTCGATAACTTGAATTGCTCGATAATTTGAAGTACTCATCCAGAATTCTCGTTAAATTGAAAAATATGTACAAAACTCCATAGATGTACTCTCGATAAATTAAAAGCGGTAATGATTTTTCATTGCATTATAATTTGAAACAAGTTGACGCCAGTGCTCGGGAAATGGAATTCAAGATGAATTCAAGGTTCTATAAATTTAAGTAAATTTTGTTTGCCGCTCTATAAATAGAAATTTAGAAATTTTACAAGTCTTAATTCAGAAGGAGAACACTAAAATTTTTACCGGTGCATGATGTTGTTCCCGGAAATCAACTTAATTGAATGATTTGAATTTACTTAGATTCCCGTGAGCTACATGAAGAGTGAGTTCGAATAAGCGAATTTGGTTCCGCGTGTCAAAAGGTTCTTGTCGATCGAAGAAAAATTAAGGCGAAACTGTATTGATATAAGTAATATTCATTGAAAAAAAATAGACATAAAAACTCTTGCTTCGCTATACCGTTCTCAAAATATTTCTAAAAAACTTTCGATAATTAAAACTCTCGATAAATTGAGTCAAAATAGTTGCCCCTTGAATTTCAAATTATCGAGAGTCGACTGTAATTTAATTACTGAGTTCACCAATAAAAAAAAACTTGCGCAGACCGGCATCTAGCTTTATTAGTGTTGATGACATCTATTTTACCTCTGCTCTGAAAAGTCAGCAAAAATTACCTACCTACCTATAGTGGGAATCGATCCCGGGACGCTATGATTTGAAAACATGCACCCTGCCTACCTACTCCAACCAGACTATATCTTACGAAGGTTTATAAAATACGCTTAAAGCGATAGTGACATCAATATGTACTACTATGAACGATGTCATGTAATTAATGTACAATAACATCAAATTTGGTTTTATTTACTTACTATCGCGGCTAATGTATGGGTTCATAGCCGGAATGTACAATGCACAAGATTCTACTGGAAGTTCATTGTGTTCATGATCGCTTTACATTAAGTTGAAATTTTGTTTTCGTTATATGTACTAACGACCGGTGTTTCGTAAAATAGATGAACTCTGTATTATTTTAAGGAAGAGAAGGTTTATTTACTATGAACTAATTCATCATGGTAATGAAAAAAAGTCTATATGTACTCCTAGTTCATTAATATTATGATGATTTTTTTTTCAGTGTACGGAAATTTTGGACCACGCCGAGATTCGATCTCCGGACTATAGAATACATATTGGAAACATTACTATTACTAGCATCGTAGAGTGCGACTCAAACAAGTGTGCCACCAATACGTATACATACTTAAAAAGTTTGCCTTGACTATAGTTTTGAATTACGGGTTTAAACCCGTAGTGTATTCACTAAACTTTGAACATTTTCGAATGAAAATTAAAGCTTTTTTATACTTAAAAAAAAACTGTCAATGCATCCCAGAGTTGAACCTAAAACTCAGCAAACTGCACTGAGCTATAGCTACTTCAGTACAGCACACCCAGTTTTGCTTTTTCTCACTTTTCTACAATTGAACAAAGGAAACAAACATTCAATTCAGTACAATGTACATGCTTTCGGAAAATGGTGTGCGTCTTGTCTATACGATAATACTAAACATTATATAAAATGTACGAGTAATCGACACTTAATGTTAGAATTCGTACTTTGCTTGAATTTCAATTCTAAGAAACTTTGAATCAAGCCGTTTTAAAGTTTCTTGGAGTAAAATTCAAAGCAAAATTGGATTAAAGTGATATTTTTGCCAATTTACTTTCAAATGTAATAATAATTCATTAAAAAGTAATCAAATTATATGAAAGGTAAATTTAAAGCAAAAAAAAAAAACAAAATGTTAGAATATAATTCATGAAATATTAATATATTTTTCAACATTTTGGAAGACTTAAAATATTAATAATTCTGAATTAAAAGCCGGTGGAACTTGCGATTCGGCTAAAAAAAATTCCAAAATTTGTAACCGTGTAGTACTTAATGGGGCAACATATATCACCTATTTCGTGCTTCACTAGATTAAAAATATAATATCCAGCACGTTTTTTTCTTCTAACCGACAATATGGCAGATATTTCTTATTCATTCAAAATTAAAATTTGTTGCGAAAGTATATATGTAGGTATGTATACATATTAATTTTACATTAAACGAAATTATAATCAAATTTATTTTGGATTATCAAAAAATATATTATAGTAATAGTACACCAAAGCATTACACCTGAGATAGTCCCGCCAGAACGGGCGATGTTCTTACACCGTAGGCTGAGCGACGCGACGCCATGGAACGGTATAAGGAACGAGGCAAGGAAGAAGAAAAGACATTAATTGAAATAAACAAATTAATTTAATTACATTTGTATTTCTTAATTTAAAATTATTACTTTCAAAGACTGAATTCTTCCAAATTTTGAATGAATACGAAATATGGGACATATTATTGGCTAAAAGAAAAAAGTAAGTTTTTATAAATTCACCAAGTATATTTTGCGCCTTGTTATTTCATTTTCAAAAGGCGTGATTTTCTTAAAAAAAAATACATACATACATAAATTCAAAAATCTCAGTCACCACTTGACATAAGTCCAACATTTATATACAGTCTTGACTCGGTAATCCGGATCGCCTTTAATACGGATATCACGCTAATCCGGATCACTGAATGTTTCCACTATGTATTCTATAGTCCGGATTCCGGTAGCAATTTTGACTTTATAATCCGGTTATTTCATATTTTCAGGGTGAAATGGTAGATTTGGCCTCGTACTTTTTTACAGGACGGTTTGGAAAATGACATG
The DNA here is from genome assembly GCA_949715475.1 of Microchrysa polita. Taxonomy (NCBI): domain Eukaryota; kingdom Metazoa; phylum Arthropoda; class Insecta; order Diptera; family Stratiomyidae; genus Microchrysa; species Microchrysa polita. The sequence continues at coordinate 64,199,649 of OX454416.1, forward strand.
ATGATGCTGACTAATTTCAAAGAAATACATAATACATTTATCGGCTTTTCCTCATCTTTTTATTTATATAGACTGTTTTCCTCAGAAAAAAGTGATCGCGCTTATCCGGATGTTCCGATGGTTCGGATTGCCACTTGCAATAATTGATCCGGATTAGGAGGAATACATCAAGTTACCAGTAACTGTATGAGATGTATACCTAAACTATGCTTAAAACAAACTACTTTTTTCACACCACCATCCAAACCTTCATTTTCAAACACGGAAGCCTATAACATTTCCTACAAAATCTACAATTTCAATTCTAATGTATTGTTTTACAAAATAAAAATGCAAATATCAGAACTTGCGTAATTATACAATATTGCATTGAGCAAAACTCAACAATATTTCCTTTCATTTATTGGCCGGTTCGTTCCATGACGAAAAAAAGCCACTAGTTAACCCTGAAAGCAATTTCGTTTTGCGTCGTCAATTATATATCTTTAGTAAGCATAGCAAGCCTCGAGCTAGTTTCTAGAGTTAAGTGCATACAACATACTTGTCTCGTACGACAACTTGCAGGGTGTGCTACCTTGAAAAACGAAGTTATGCAATTCTCTACCTGGAAATGTAATGGACCTCGGTTTGTGTATTCGTCGTCGTTCCGTTACTATACCAAAACCACCAGCAGCATGCATGCTTACTATGCCATACTATTCACAACCGCGCTGATGATGGCCGCTGCTCTTTTGAATAACACACAAAAGTCAGCATAAACACGAATACAAACAAAGGCAATTTTCCCCTTAGGCAGGATACAAAATAAGTGTTACTGTATTTATATGCACAAAAGCAGCGCGCTCTCTTTGGTAAACTTACCACTTCTGCATTTTTAGCCAAAGCTTTTGCCATGCTCATCCATTCCATTTCCATTGTCAGCAGGCAGAAAACGACTCTTGATAACTGCTGCATGCATGCGTGTGAGAATCTTTTGCTAAACAGAAAATACATTTAAATATGGGTTGCATAAAAATAAAATGCGTAAAATAAAATAAAAAGCTTAAGAAAGATTGAATTCGAGGTTAATTAAAATTTTCCGTTAGAGAGCCTGGGTTGAACAACCCGTCAAACATTTATGCCTAGCCCCTCAACTCTCTATAGAGACCGGCTAGATGGGTTTATGTAAATGCCATCATGTTGCTACAGTATGGAATGGCTTGTATGGCGTGACATGAGAAGTTAACTTAAATGCGTTCGCAAATACATAACACCTCTCTTACCACCTGGTGTCTATGGCATGCATGGTTGTTGCCGTTGCAACATTTGAAGGCTACATATACTTTCCAGTTCCATTTGTGTCGTATAATGCGGTTGCAGTGGTTGCCTCGAATACAATTTCATGGTCTTTCCTGCTATTCGAGCTAGCTTGCATAGCAACTGCATAAATGCATTTATCTGTACGGTATGCCATTGAAATTGCATTGGATACTCAACTACATACATAGAGCGTGTGAAAATTGCAGTGAAACTGATGCACCACTAGGATGTGCTATGCTGCAGAAGATGTTTGGCTGATAAACTTTTATGAGAAACAATAATAATCCTTTTTTCGTTTTAGGAGCTTTTAAGCATAGGGAAGAACTCATTATTTTGTTTGTATTTTTGTATGTATTGATATAATGAGGTGGAAAAAAATTGCTTGTTGAATTTTACCACAATTTATGCTCAATCAATAAACATGCTGAATATAAAAGCTCTACCACGTTTCGTCTTTTGATAGACAGGGTGACACACAAACGTTTTGCAAAATAAAAGACTAGAAAAAATCTAAAATTATATTTTTGCAAGGAATTCATTGTACATATGTACTTACATACAATTAATTCCTTTTGAGATGTGTGGTGTCTGCAAAATATGGGATCACAGTCGCCGCACCCACTCTTATTCGTTATTTTCTTTGGTAATTTTGGGAATCCCTAATTTATAGAAATAAATCAAGCAGGTTGGAATAATTATCGAAATTCATTGTTGAAGGCCAGCTTGCACTGATATAAACTCATACATAGTGATATAATTAAAAGGATCATCATTATTGTAGTTTTCTACATAGTGAGTTGTTTTTTAGAAACTTACGTCTTCCCAGAAATGATTTCCAGAAATATGTTTATAATTTTATAGCTTATGTGAGGACGCTAATTCGAAAACTAAGTGATTAAAATGAAACATTATTTAACCTAGAAGTACGGTTTTGAAGGCGTTCCATGTACACAGTAGACATAAATTGCTTGTCATAACTATAGTCGCACCATAAAGCAGACTAATCCTTGAATATTTAAAGAGAGCTTAGTTATTTCACAAACTTAAGTCATATGTAAAAGACAAATAATTTCACAAAAAATATCCTTTTACATAATTCAAATCATTATTTTTATATATTTTTCGAATAGAATAGACTCTAAAGGACTTTTGCCTATTTTTTATCAAATATTTTAAAGGTTTTTTGACCTCTTAGTATCAATAACCTCCGCTTATACATAACAAACTCGTTGCAATCATAATGTTTTCATACGTTTATTTGTTAGAGGTAAGATAAGTTCAATTTAGTTTATTTACAATATGGTTACACGATCATTGATTTTTAAAGAACAGGCTGATTTTTGATATACATACATACATATGTATTGTTGCGAACCACGGTTCAGTGTCGAGCCGTCGTCACTGCAACAAAAAAAAATAACCGAGACGCGAGTGACCCGGTGGCATATGACCCGGCGAGGTCATCGGAAAGTCGTAGGTTTTTGGGTCTCGCATCCCGGTCCTAGCTAAGCCACCATGAAATTATGAGAATTAAGGAGAAGGAATGGGAAATTGAAAGGATGTGTCCATCCTTCGAGACACAGGAGAGCGCAAATAAAAAGATTAATTTAAATTAATTTTACAAATGTATTAAGAAAACTAAATTATTGAAATAAAAAAAAATACATAAAGAAATTCAGGGGATTTAAAAACGCATTATCAATAATTCAAAAATCAAATAGATAAAGTGAAAAAGAATGCAAACTAAATTTAATTAAGTAAAGAATTAAAAAAAAAGGAATAGTAATAACAAAAAATGGAAAAATAGAAAAAAAAACTTACTTGAAATCCGCAATCGACGATCGATCGTGACGCCTCATCCATACTAAAAAAAAATACAAAATAAAACAACGCCCAGAAAAAAAAGAACCCCTTTAAAAAAAAAACTATGACTCCAAATACGATTCATGGTCTCTGTCATCTTCCTCTCATGATCAATCGTAATGCTCGTTCCACAATACCACTTCTTCGTTCCAGTCTTTTATGCTGTTTTTTTTTTCGACATAATATCGTTCACTTTTTTTTTCTTTTGTCTTAATGATGGACTTCAATTATATAAAATAGATGGAAAAACAGTCTAACCACTTTCATTCGTTTATTTTGGTATAAATTGAATGCACCGGGTGGATCACAGAATTTTTTTTATTATGCAAAGAATATAATTCTTTTTTTTATAATTTAAGTGTATCCACTAAATATCCACTTTAAAAGCACCGGTCACATGTTTCTTTTCCACTACTGTATTGTTTTTTTTTTTTGTCCACAATCCGTTATAGTCTGTTTAAATCACATACGGCCCATTATCGCAACTTTCTTTTCAGATCGATAAAATTAATGCCGCACTACTATCGACAAAAAAACAAATATCCAAAAATTAAAGGACACGGCAACCACTAAAAAAATTGTGGGTCAGAGCGCGACACGGCGCTTCTGGGACAACGTCCCATCCGCCCGCTACCAAAATGCCGAATCCACTCCCGTTTACATTACATATTTTTGGTAGCAATGCAGCATTAAAGGTCAATTCACCCAAAGTAACGGCTGCATTGCATCCGAAAAAAAAAATGCATCAATCCACAAAGCATGTAGATCGTCCCACCGATCGCTTACGAACATCACCAGCATTGCATTGTAGATGCATACACACCATCTATCGTCATCATCGCTTGCTATTGCAAATCATATCAGCAGCAGCATGTACATGAGATTTGTATCAAATCAAATTGTTCGTACATACATATCTACAAGTACAGTACTGTTGTTGGTATGATTTGCATTGCCTGTGCAATATTGACGACGGATAATGCGAATTTTTCGTAGGTCATGTCGTGGTTCGCAACAATCGTGGGGACGACCCACACCCAGGAGATAAGTCTCATAAAGCCGGGCTTACTGTTAATGCGTTCTAAGAGAGCCAATACCCATAACATGACATCGAATTGGCCCCGCAATTCATATGTCGATTGTGTTAACCTATGATGCAAACCGTTTTTATCGATAAATCTTCGGGGAAAGTTTATCGGGAAAAAGGGTTCGCGATTCGAGTGAACTAAATAAAAATATATGACATGAGTATTGCTTCCCTTAGGCCTCAAATAAGCTGCCCTGATATCTATGAAAGTGGATTTAATAGCCCGATCAGTTTCATGGGGTGATCCCGCACATAGGTCCACTGTGAGCGATTAGGAGTAACGCAGAGGGGCCCACGAGGATTATTGTAAGCAAAACTGATCGTGCTATACCACCAGACTAGTAGATACTAGGGGCCCGGAGTCCCATTTTAATTCAGGGAAGGTCCACTGTCTCCTCCCAAACATCGATCATTCTAGACGTGTAGGCTCGGACAGAAAGTTCCATGATGATCTCGTCCATGCACTTGGAGGAGGCAGCAGACATTGCCTGTGCAATTTAAGAAAAAGACTGCTAGAATAACGACCTTAAACACATTATTTCATAGACGAACGGTTGTGGTGGTTCCTAGGCAAAGCTGCTACCGGTTGCAGAAACAGATTTTCCGCTTCACCCAAAATATTAGACAAAAATGAGAAAAAAAAAATAAAAAAAAATTATATCACGAGTGAGAAGACTGAAATAAAAGAGTGGCATCATAGGGCGTACGTGGATGCGATGATAGAAGAAAATAAAAGTGCATGTACTTCATTAATAAAATAAAATAAACAATGCCAAAAATGAAATGTGACACCGGTAGTAAAAATAATTAAAATGCAAAATAGCGGTAATGTGAATTCAAAATAGATTTAAATGAAATGAAAGATTAGTGGAGTTCTCCTATGTTTCTCCAGATGAACACAAATGGGACAGGGATGAGAAAGGTTTAAATTTGGTAAAAAAAATAATAATAATAAGGAAGTAGAGCCTCGTCGCGTCACTGGGTTACAATCCTTTTTTGTAAGCTAATTCGTTTGGATTTAAAGTTAATAAATCCGACAGCCCAAAGCCGGATATAGTTACAATAGAATGTAAACACCAGTGAACGCAGATGATCAACTACCGAGTTGCCTCCTAAGTCCAGCGGCCACTCATGGGCCTATCCCACACGGGAGATGTAGGGGCAGTCTCGGTAGTCGATCCATCCTACGACGAGACACTCCAGCCTGTAAGGGATTAAAAGTTGGACGCCATTGTTGCAATGACGACCGCTCGACGCGTGACTCGCGTAAACGGACCACACTCCATTCGAGTTGATTTCTACATTGAAATCAAACAACGGCCTCAGCCATCGGATAAAAAGAAAGCCTATCTTGGGCGCCATTCTGTTGCGAACCACGGTTCAGTGTCGAGCCGTCGTCACTGCAACAAAAAAAAATAACCGAGACGCGAGTGACCCGGTGGCATATGACCCGGCGAGGTCATCGGAAAGTCGTAGGTTTTTGGGTCTCGCATCCCGGTCCTAGCTAAGCCACCATGAAATTATGAGAATTAAGGAGAAGGAATGGGAAATTGAAAGGATGTGTCCATCCTTCGAGACACAGGAGAGCGCAAATAAAAAGATTAATTTAAATTAATTTTACAAATGTATTAAGAAAACTAAATTATTGAAATAAAAAAAAATACATAAAGAAATTTAGGGGATTTAAAAACGCATTATCAATAATTCAAAAATCAAATAGATAAAGTGAAAAAGAATGCAAACTAAATTTAATTAAGTAAAGAATTAAAAAAAAAGGAATAGTAATAACAAAAAATGGAAAAATAGAAAAAAAAAACTTACTTGAAATCCGCAATCGACGATCGATCGTGACGCCTCATCCATACTAAAAAAAAATACAAAATAAAACAACGCCCAGAAAAAAAAGAACCCCTTTAAAAAAAAAAACTATGACTCCAAATACGATTCATGGTCTCTGTCATCTTCCTCTCATGATCAATCGTAATGCTCGTTCCACAATACCACTTCTTCGTTCCAGTCTTTTATGCTGTTTTTTTTTTCGACATAATATCGTTCACTTTTTTTTTCTTTTGTCTTAATGATGGACTTCAATTATATAAAATAGATGGAAAAACAGTCTAACCACTTTCATTCGTTTATTTTGGTATAAATTGAATGCACCGGGTGGATCACAGAATTTTTTTTATTATGCAAAGAATATAATTCTTTTTTTTATAATTTAAGTGTATCCACTAAATATCCACTTTAAAAGCACCGGTCACATGTTTCTTTTCCACTACTGTATTGTTTTTTTTTTTTGTCCACAATCCGTTATAGTCTGTTTAAACCACATACGGCCCATTATCGCAACTTTCTTTTCAGATCGATAAAATTAATGCCGCACTACTATCGACAAAAAAACAAATATCCAAAAATTAAAGGACACGGCAACCACTAAAAAAAATGTGGGTCAGAGCGCGACACGGCGCTTCTGGGACAACGTCCCATCCGCCCGCTACCAAAATGCCGAATCCACTCCCGTTTACATTACATATTTTTGGTAGCAATGCAGCATTAAAGGTCAATTCACCCAAAGTAACGGCTGTATTGCATCCGAAAAAAAAATGCATCAATCCACAAAGCATGTAGATCGTCCCACCGATCGCTTACGAACATCACCAGCATTGCATTGTAGATGCATACACACCATCTATCGTCATCATCGCTTGCTATTGCAAATCATATCAGCAGCAGCATGTACATGAGATTTGTATCAAATCAAATTGTTCGTACATACATATCTACAAGTACAGTACTGTTGTTGGTATGATTTGCATTGCCTGTGCAATATTGACGACGGATAATGCGAATTTTTCGTAGGTCATGTCGTGGTTCGCAACAGTATGTTAAAATGTATTTCGATAATCCAAAAGTCCCCGCCTCTATTCGAAAATCGTTGAACTAAAATAAAATTATAATACGTTCACAGTGAACGAAATCATGTAATTTGGGGCTATTTTCATGTTTTCGTATGAAAACAGCCCGAAAACATTTCAATTCCCATACAAATTGACACATTGAAAATACGCTAATTTTCATGTTTTCTATGAAACCTTGATTTTTTTTCAAATGATAACGGGTAAGCACCCAGGTCTCAAACCTCAATCTATTCAGCACATTTCGGCTCACTCAAATTTTTTAACTGACACCCGGAAAAATTGTTCAGTTTCGTGTGTTTGCTAATGTTCTTAATTTCTCCATGATAAGAGAATGGACGGTGAGTTTGAAGTGACAAAATATGTTGTAAATTACTATCGATGACTGCACCAGCACATTTTTAAACTTAGAACGATTTATAGGCAAAATATTATTGTCGGTTGTCATATGAAATTACAAACAGTGCACTGTGAACACTTTTCGGTGATTTCTGAAAACGTACGGCGAAATCAATCCGTTTTCGTCCACTCTGATTAGAATATTAGGGTATTGTAATTTTTAGACTTACAATTTTTATTATTATACACAACTACTACAACTGGTGAGTTCTGTTATATTCATTATATCCTGTATAACATGGAATAAATATTTCGTCAGGAGAATTATGCAGGGTAGGTTTTCATATCATATTCAATAAATGAGGTTTTAATCATTTTTGAAACAGAAATCAGAAACAGAAAAAATCTTGCAGAAAAAACTATTGTCTAACTGTGAACGTTCGAAACTAAGCGAAGGAACTTTCACCTTTGATCGGGGTCAGCACCCCGGAATACAAAAATAACAAAAAAATGCAACTTTTGCAACCAAAAATTTAAGACGGTTCAATCTTAATTTATTTCATAATATATGGAACTATGTTCAAAATTTGTAGTCTGGCTGGTCTAGCGGTTAGTGCGCACACCTACGGTGCACAGGGTCATGAGTTCGAATCTCACCGTGGTTCATGGTGTTTTTCGAACTCACGAGCTTGTGACGGACTATGATCTCAATCAGATGTTAAACGAGTACCCATTTATGGGGATAAATAACACTGCTGAGCGTGATGCTGATTTCATTACCTCAACAAAAAGCAGATAAGATCTTGGAAATAGGATGTCACTAACACATCCTGCGGCCTTAGTCCAATGTTGGATTGTCGCGCCTGTTATTTATTTTTTTTATGTTCAAAATGGCAGATCTAAATTATCAATTGTGGTAAAATCGCTCAACGGATTTATGATATTTATGTCTCTTTGAACGCGCAACCATGTGCTCTCTAACATATTCATGGAGAGTTTTTCGTAAAAATAAATAGTTTCAGAGTGGGGGCCAAAAAACTGAAAAACAGCGAAAATTTTGGGGTTTTTCGCGATTTTGACCCTGTTTCGCATTAAAACTTTGGTGGGAAGCTCCGGATTCGTGATCAGCACTCCAAAAAACATAAGAAACAAAAAAAAAATATCCACCGCCACATTTTGCAATCTCATGTACTAGGTTTATCACGTGCTTACTACACTAATATGACAAACTAAATATGTATTTTTAATTCGATATTCTCCTGTGTATCTTTTACCAAGTAGTAGTAGACATCGCTTAAATTAATTAACTAAACTATTATCCAAATATTACTCAGGGAGATGGGATACCGTTTCGAAACGTACGCACAAGTATCCAAGTATTTCTGGTAACTAATGAAGATTTTACATACATTAGCTTCACATAAACCACAAAGGTGACTCCTTTCCTTGCAACAAGGCCATTCGTGATTATCTTTGAGTGCTCTGCATGCATTTAGAGAGTCTACCCCATTTTAACTTGCCATTTATTTATTCTGTAGATAGTGTGTGCATTATTCATGTATGTATGTTTTACGTATATCATACGCACTACTGCAGAGTTTAATTTGATATGCAGTAGAAGGCAAAAGTTTAGCGGAATAGTGGTAAGAATCCATTACTAGAAAATATACTGCAACTGCAATAAGTTCTTATGATTTTAAGTAACGGCAAAGCAACTCTGATATCCGTATGGAAAAAGCAATGAGTCGTTTTTGGTTTGCCTAAGATTTGACGTCTAAAGTAGTAACCCTACTGCTGAAAGACTGTTTATTTGTCCTGCCTTTCTAAGAAAATTTTTATAACTGAGGGGATGATTGCTACTGCTATAATACATATCCTAAAATTCTTAGTTAAAATAACATAAATACAAATTTTCCAAGGAACTTGAAGCATGTAAGAAATTTTTCTTAAAAATATAGTTAACTAATTCGTTCAATAACATTAGGGAAGAACACTTTTTAAAGTGCTACAACTCATCTTGCAAATCAATGAAATTAATAATTTATTCTGAATAATTTTTACATGCCAGATCGTGATACCCAGTCTTTAAGCGCAAACATATTTACAATGACCAATGAGTTATGTACTCCACATCCTATTTTTTTAAAAGAATCTTCGAAAATAAATTTCCCGAATGGCCATCGGCCGAATATTGAAAACTAACTCTGTCGCAACTTCGTTTAAAAGAAAATCCTCAACTTCACCGCAACGTTAGGATATTACACGAACGAAAGACACGTCTAAAATGACACTTTTTTGTAACCAATGGAAAGTGTCAAAAGTTTTGAAAAATGACGGAGAAAAACAGAAAATGAAAACAAAGTTTAAAAACACTCTTATTTTCAGGACTATTAAATTCTCGTCGGACAGCAAGATGGTTGGGTACAACTTAAAAAAAAAAGTGAGGCTATAATGCTGGATAAATGATTGTTGTAAACTGTCGGCAGAATGCTACGATGATGATAGCACTTGCAAGTAGATTATGGTTGGATATATCGGAGAGAGTATAGACTTCTTAGTACGTATTTTCAAACTACCGATGAACTTTATAATGTGGTCATGAATTTCAGCGTAGCTGAGTGTAGTGATAAACTTCTCTATAAAGAATCGCCACGAAAAAATATTTATTAATGCGAACTGGAAATAAAAGGGAAAGGATACATATAAAATAAATACAGAGATTTTCGTTATTCGGCTGTTCGCTGAAGAGAGCCCTTTCCGAAAATTACAACTCGGTATCTGTAATTAGTATATCGGGAAGACAGTACTAAGTCCTTATTGTGTTGAAAAGATCCTAGTCCGTCACATATGGGTCGCGAATTTGAAAACCGACATACTGAGTCAGATTCGAACGCACGAACCTATATTTTGAAGCTGAGCGCGCTTACCACTAAGGCAACCATATACTACAATTCTGTGAGTAATTTAAATCTCTATGCTTGAGGCCAAAATAATGGTAGCCTGTAGCCATGATTGAAATTATTAAAAATTTATTTGTTTTTCAGAGTGTAACTAATTCAATACAAATTCGGACATACATATTTCCTCAATTTATGAAATAAGACGTTGAGTAGTGGAAATGCTGGAATTATCGAGTTTTAACTTTCTAGTAAACTAAAAGTGAAAACAACTTGAATATTATGATATGTTTTGCTGTTTTTTTAATCCGTTTACTCACTGTCAGATTATTCAACTGTAGCAGTAAGGGCAGTCGTAAATTCAACAAGTTGTCCATTATTATATTTGATAAATTCATCTTCTTCCAAAACAAACATGCATTTCACTTCAATGGGCTTCATCTTTTACTACTCTGCGCATAGTTCACTCCCTTAATTAAACGAAGAAAATATTTAACTTCTGCCTCATATTCCCAAATGAAAAAGCCATCATCACTTTTATATGTATTTTCGCGCACAACGATGCATTCATTATGATGACCTAGATTTCAAAAAGAAGACAACATTAGGTACACGAGCCCCAACAACTATTCTTCTTCTTTTTTTTCGGGAGAATTAAGTTTAGTGCAAAACTTTATCCTTTTCTCCCGACTTCTAGAATAGTATAGAGTGCACCCTTATATAGACACCAAGAAGTGTGAACATTTTCAGCCTGATTTCAAGGCTTCTCATAAGACAGTAATAGAATTTTTCTTGTATATTTGCTATATGAACAAAAGAATAATACATAGAGGTAATGCGGCATAGCCAGGATGCTGTTTGTGTTTTTTCCTCTGCTGAGGCGAAACTTATTGAAAGTTTCATTGTTTTTCGAGTATACGTGACTGTATCTGTTTCGCGCACTGCGAGTGTATAACATAAAATACAGCTGTCTGGGGGAAATACTATTTATGGTTTCATACGTAGTTATATGTCCTGCGAAGAAGAATGGTTAAAACTTTGTTGCGAGAGTGTAATTTTTATCAAGGGAATAAGAAATGTAATAGATATAGTTATCGTCATAGGGCTAAATGACTCGGAATTCGAGAGAAACATTTTGTACATCTTTCGGAAAGCAAGTTTTGCGAATTTTTATGCGAAAGGGATTTAATTGTCCGTTGAATTTATTTCTCAGGAAAGTGTTTCCTTAAATTTATTGATATGTGGCGCAACCACGGGAGGGGCTACGAGAGGTAAATTTTTTGAAATAATTTTATCGTCACATTTCACAAATAACGGGAGCTAGAAACACCACCTTAGGGAATAAACCAAGGAAGTTATTGAATAAGATTATTGAAAATAGTGAAATAAAAATAAAGGAACTTCCATTATGGGGAGAATCATTTAAAAGAGTTTTAAATTCCGCCATTACGGGAAAATAGCACCATCGCCTAACTTGCGACAGTAGCCTCTATTTTAGGTAATAGGGATAGCCTTAGCCCATTCCAGCCCAAGATCTTGGTTGCACCACTGCAAATCCCGACGAAACTCCCTGCGGTTACTACTTACAAATGAAGAAAAAACACACCTCCAGCCAAGAAATGGCATGCAAACTGCTCCGTCTCCCCAGTCAGTAGCGAATCGAAGAAAACAATTGAGGGAATATGTATTATGAAACCGGATCCAAAAGTGTAGCGATAAAAACGGAGACCATTCCTGACATTTAAAAATCTTTCACGGGTTATTAAATTTTTAACATATACCAACTCGTAAATTTTCGAATTTCTACGGTTAAAGAAAATTCGTTGAATGTGGTACCCTGAGCTTGGGGCTAGTTCTTGAATGCGCAAAATTGCTATAAATTCATTTGTTTTCTGAGATTTATGGATTGGACTTCGCCACACCACCACAACACCTAGCATGAATCCTACCTCACTCCTCTAGGAGGCAAATAATCTCCTGGGCACCCCTGACACCCGTACCCAGATATTTTGGCCTCTGCTAGGGACTTCGCTGGAAAACTCCTACCAGTGAGGGTACATTGCATACGCTAGAACTGGTGCCCGACTCTTCGGCAATTGAAATTCCACAATGTTTTAATTTGGAGATATAATATGCTTCTGTTTTTTTTTTGAAATACCATCAGAGCTATCTACAGCAGCTGGACATATGGATAATCCAAAACATATTCGTCATTATCTTCCAAGGGCAGTGATGAGTTGACAGGCCGAAGCTGAAGCGTAGAGCGACAAGTTTTAGAAGCGGTATTTTTAACTTTTCTTGTTCCGATGGAAAAATAAAAAAATTGGTATCCATACTTTACTCCGATTTTTGAATTCGATCCACCCATTTTACAAATTGCGGATTATAGAAATAAGAGAGATAAAACTTGTAAAAAAAGCGGTCGGTAAGGAGGAAGCATTTACAAATCTGTCACTGACAAAAGCAACCGCGTTTACTGAATTTTAATTAAATCACCTTTTTTGTTTTATTTAATTTGCTTTTTCTATTGATATAAACTTTCTCTTGAGATCTCGAAATGCGCATTTCACCGAATCAATGGATAGTATGAAATTTTTCGAAATTTGCCGCCCCGGGCGCGTATTTATATGAACCCTTGTTTAGCTCGTAAGCTGCTTCAGGACCAGATCGATCAGCTTTTCTAGTGTCTAAAACTAAATAGTCAAAACCTGTTATCGCATAGGGTTAGTACATTTTTTGTTTGAAAAAGTCAGAAAACCTTGTCCAGCTGGTCCCCTTGTAAGTCAGAAAATCGATCAGCTTTTCTAGTGGCTTAGTAGCTGGGAACCCTTGTTTGTCCCGCCCCCTACAATATGACGAGCTCGTGTCGGCTTTTGAATGTATTTGTTGTATAAAATATTTTTATGAAACCTTTTTTTACAGTTTTGTATAATATTTTCACTTTATTTAATTACACAGCAAAAAATCAGGCGGTGTGAACCAAAATTTATCCAAAAAGGTTTAATTTTTTTATACCTATGGAGTTAAATACATTTATTTCACTCCGTCCCGAGTATAACATTTTCCTTTTAACCATTAGGATAAAATAAAATTCATTTGGATAAATAATAACTTTTATTCGAAATTATATCAGTTTTTGTTTATATGGTGTTAAAATTTACTTAAAATGGATTAATTCCGCACGTAGTATATGGTGCAAATTACGAACTCCATCCCGTATAGTCTGTGTGGTGTAGTAGGTAGGGCGTTAGTCTTCAAATCATAGGGTCGTTGGATCGAATCCCACTGTAGGCAGGTAATTTATTATGCATTTTTAGAGCGTAAAGAGGTAAATGAAATGTCGCCAACACCTATAGAGAGGTAAATGCTAGTTATACAAAACTCATTTATGAGTTAAATGTTCTGTGAAACTTGTGTTTTATTTTTATCCCAAAAATATCGAGTATTACTCCTTTTGGTGTAATTGGAAGTACACTTTTGTGTTCATCCATTTGGATAAAACAATATTTTATCCAAACGGAGGGACCCTATTCGACAATTTTCGGAGTTAAATTCACACCGGATTTTTTGCTGTGATGTAATTTGAAATTTTTGTCTCAAAATAAAATGTCCACTTTTAGTTCAGTAATATCGTGTCGATTAAGTACCAATCCGTGAAAAAAATACAGAAGTTTTTTTCTCACTCTTTCTTTATGTATTATGGGGCGCTGATTCCGATTATGAACTTTGCACCCTAAAAAAAGTGCCGCAACCTTTAAAAAAGGGGGGAAAGGGGGCATTTTTTCGTTTTTTTGCGATTATTTCAAAAACGGTAAGAGATACAGAAAAATGGTCTGAAGACGAAAAAAACTACATAAAATTATCTTTGCAATGATATAATAACACATTAGAGTTTATTTGAATATTTCGGCGATAGAAAAGAACATAAATTAGAATATTTTCATTTTAGACCTTTTTTAAAAGCTCCATAACTTTTGAAAGAAAGCCAGTTCATCCGTCTAATTTTATATAAGTATTCACAACAAATTTAAGATAATTTTAACGTAAACACTGAGTCGCTCCGGTCAAGGACCTCCATTATCCCCCCATTTAAATTTTCAAAACTGCATTTCCATAACTCCCCCCAAAATTGGAGCAGAGTGCTAAAAATTGGTTTGTTGCGATTGAAGGTCATAGTCACCCCACCCACCAAAAACCAGCTCATTCGGATAAAAACTAAGGGTATCTCCCATACAAAGTGACCCATCAGGAGTTTGTTCTACGTACAACAACGTACTACTCATTTTATAAACTGTAGAACAAAGTTGTCATGGGTCACTTTGTATGGGAGGTACCCTTAGTTTTTATCCAAATGAGCTGATTTTTTGTGGGTGGGGTAACTATGACCTCGAATCGCAACAAACCAAAATTTAGCACTCTGCTCCAATTTTGGGGGGAGTTATGGACATGCCGTTTTGACAAATTTAAATGGGGGGATATTGGGGGTCCTTGACCGCAGCGATTCAGCGTTTACGTTAAAATTATCTTAAACTTGCTGTTAATACTTGTACAAAATTTTACGGCTGAACTAACACTGTTTGAAAAGTTATGGAGCTTTTAAAAAAGGTCTAAAATGAAAATATTCTAATTTATGTTCTATTCGAACGCCGAAATATGCAATTAAACTCTAATGTGTTATATATCGTTGCAAAGATAATTTTATGTAGTTTTTTTCGTCCTCAGACCATTTTTTCTGTATCTCTTACCGTTTTTGAAATAATCGCAAAAAACCGAAAACCCCCCTTTCCCCCCTTTTTTAAAGGTTGCGGCACGTTTTTTAGGGTGCAAAGTTGATATTCGGAATCAACGCCTCAAAATACATATAACAAAATTGAGATATAAGCTTCTGTAGTTTTTTCCTGACGAAAATACGATATTATTGGACTATTTAGGCAATGACAACTATTGGCAATGCAAATGCTTATTTAAAATTTAGCTGATCGATTTTGTCACTTTTATGGCTTTTTGAACAAAAAATGTACTTAAAACCCTACGCGAGCCCGTCGATAAGGGTTTTCGTCTGTTGAGACACTACACGGTCGGAAATTTAGTTTATTTTTAAAACTTTTACAGTAAACCAAAAAAGTTTACTCCATATTTTAAGCAAATTTTGTTTCAAATCTAAGCAATTCAATTGTTTTATTAATTTTAGTAAAATTCGGTTTATTTCTTAAGAAATCCAAAAGTTTTATAAATTTTTAAGGCTAAAAGTATTAGAAAGTAAACCAATTGGACCCTAATGATTAAAATTTTTCAATAAAACCAGACTTATATTAAAGTGTAAACTAAAAGTTTAAAATTGAGACTAAAAGTTTAAAAGTTGTAAACTCAGAGTTTAAAATCCAAACCATGAGTTTAAAATTTAATCTTTTGGCCTAAAATTTTAACTTTAAACCAAAAACAGTTTTAAGTACTTGCCATATGGCCAATTGTTCATGGAATAATAAATAATCATGAGGTAAAAGCCCTCTGTGGCGCACTCGGTTGAGTCGCACATGCTAGTAATCTAGGGGTCCGGAGATCGAATCTCGGCGTGATCCAAATTTCCATACATGTGCGGCCTGATCCAAGTGTCTGAACATTATATACTTCAAATGGCCCATAAACGGTTGAGTGAACGCACTCATGCCCCACAAAAAATGTAATAAGATAAAAAAAAAAAACACTTAAAAAAAACATTTTAAACTAAATTCTTTTTTAAAGTAAACCTCTCCAGTTTTAATATTTCACCCGATTCTAGTTTTGGATTTAAATATTTTAGTTTTGGATTTAAACTTTTATTTTATTAAAACCTAAACGGAATGCATTACAATCAAATATAATGCAAAGTTTTGTATTTAAACTATTCAGTTTTATTTAGGTGTAAACAATCGGAAAGTTTAAAAATTAAACTTTTTTGTATTGGAACTATATACAATCAAAAAAGGTTTAATAAAGAAACTAAATTTCCGACCGTGTATAAAAGCTGATAGATCTCCTAAATACGCGCCCCGGGTAGTTGCCCATATGAAAAATCCGGTCCTGGATGTTTTTTTTGTAAAAAGATGCTACCGACTGGGTAACTAAACTACACACCAAAACTTTATGCAGCGTCCGCTTTAGCACATACGCCGCCCGAGGCAAGAGGACAATTTGCCGCCCCCTTACGTACTATTGCAGGCAGGTCGCGGTAACACTACACGTAACAGCGAGTAGCTCCGAAACGATTCACATTGTTGAACCGGCTGTTGGCCGTATAAAAAGGCGCATTTTCATAAAGAGAACACTAAAATTCCTGGTCACAGTGAGACTCGAACCAATGCGATAGTAATTCAGAGAATAAAATCACTTCGCGAACTGAGGTAGTGAAAGCCCAGTTAGCATGTAGTAGAAGCCTAACTATTCAGACTCTTAAGCGCAACTCATCACAGTTCAGTCAGGCATTGCAGAGTTTGCTTGAAATTCTAAAATTATATGGCATACTAGAAACTGCCGCCTTTTAAAACAATTTTCTCGCTAAAACACTTAACACATTTTAGAAAACTCCGATCTGGAGCCAAAGATTGGTGCCCGTTTTTGACCTTTTGGAGTTGTGCAACACTTGAATTTCAATTAATGTTACGATGAGGTGACCAGACTCCTGAAGGCCCAATGCTGTACACATACTTGCGGAATTAAGTTTTCAAGCCAATCCGCAACTATACCCCCCCCCCCCCTTGTCACCCAAGAATGAGATAGTTTTTAATAATAGAAACTTCGACGAATTTCGTAAGGCTTCATATACAGGCTTCAAAATATGAAATGAATATTTTCCTGTAACAATAAAGTCGCTTTTCTCAGAGCCGTGCAAAGGGAAGGGAAAAGCGGCAGGAATGTGGGCACCGAATACGCGAGCCCAAGCATACTTTGCAAACTTCTTCACTCAAACAACAGTCAGTAATGCTTCAATTTTTTATGTAAGGTAAATTCATACCTATGCGCAAAATAGTTTATAAATTCTAATTTTTAATAATGTCAACATTTTTGAACCTGAGCGTCGGACCCCTCCCGAAACAAAATCCTGGTTACGTCCCTCCAAAATATTATCCTACCTCCATTTCTGTAAACAGAATTGAGTCGTAGCCGATATTCTGGGAAATGTATGGTGAAGAATGTGAAGAAGGCAAAGTTCTGTGGTACACATAAGGGAGCCCTAAGTCCTCAATGTCCCCCTTGAAATTTCCACTAAATATGGGCAGTACGGTGCTCTGCAAGTCTGCGCTCACAAATTTTCCAGTTATGGACAATTTTCAATTAGTAAACACAAAACTGCGATTTGGGCCGCTGTAACTTATGGGCGCTAATACGAGGACCTTAAAATTATAAGAAAATTTGAGCGCCAAGTAGATCTACAAGCGTGCCAAATTTTAGAAAAATCGGTCAAAGGGTTCCCGAGTCATCGAAAAGGAGCGATTGTCAAACATTAAAGTGCTATTATCTAGCTAAATATCGATCGTACGAAGGGGGGTCGAACCTTACAGGCTAAAAGCAAACAAGACTGATTATAGTCTTCACCAGCTTATTATGATGTAGTGCTGTGGTTGACAAACTTTTTAGCCAGAAGAGCAAGATTTGAGAAAGAGCGAAATTGTTTTTTTTTTCATAACGGCACGTATTATCTGGGTAACGTTATAGGACGAGGACTTTGTAGAGATTCAAGATGAACTTTTCGAAATAAAACAGAGCAGAGGAGACACAATTCCCTTATGAAAAATGTATGACTCAATATAACGGTAATTTCTAGTATGATAATTTTAATTGTCGGAATTCTGAAGCACCATAAATCTTTGACCAGCATCCGATTCCATGTAATTTTAATTAGTAATTTCCTGAAACCCAAAGGTAGACAATTAGGACATTCTTCGAGCTGGGTAATTTGAAATCGGTTAGAGGTGTGATTAGAATTTTTGAGTTTGTGTTGTATCTTAAACCACTAGCCTCACTGACCGACATTCCACCAAGTATCACAAATTACAACGCTAACCTGCATGGGTGGGCAGAGTAAATTTTTGTTACAAGACGTATTCGCGGGTCAAATACCATAAATATGCTGCTACAAATATACCTAACCTAGCATACCGGTCTTCACAGTTGGAAACATTACATGATGCTTCAACCCTGGTCGTACGGAAAATGGCAACTTATTCCTAGTGGTATATGAAGCGGAGCATGAAAGAGGAGCTGGAGTTTTGGAACCCAGCATCAGGATCTCGATCGCTAGCTCCAGGCTTTTCGAAAGTTACAGCCGTTCAAAGATGCTACCCAAGACCAATAAAAATCCATGGGGTACCCCCTAAGGGCAAGGGCAGTGGGGGTATATTTTTAGATTTTTTTACATAGCGGGTATGTACCGGGCGATTTAGAGGATGTTGGGGCGCACATTTTGCAGAAAATTTCAGAGTCCTAGCCTTCTCGGTTCTAAGGTTACAGCCATTCAAAGATGCGACCCAAAACCAATAAAATTCCATAGGGGTACCAAGGGCACTAGGGGTCTATTTTTCGATTTTTTTTTATAGAGCGGTGGTGAAACGGCCGATATAGAGGACGTTGGGGCGGGATGACATGTTCCAGAATTTTAAAATGCTTTGATTCATTAAACCACACTGAATGAGTCAAAGAGCCGCTTCCGGGACGCCCTTTGCCAACCGCTGATGTAGGGAATTAGGTTTCATTGTGTGGTATTGCGAATGCTGTACATTTCCCAATGCTGTACGACAGGTCAAAATGCTGCACTGTACAGCAAAATGCTGTACGTCTGGTCAGCTTATGTTACGAGTTACGTAGATATGATATTCATTAACCTCAATTAGATAATGTTGATGGAATGAGTCGGAATTCGGAAATAGTTCAAGAGTCATTTCCGGGCAGGAGAACGCCATTCGCGCTTTCCCAGAACAAATAGATGAATCAAAACTATATACTCGTACATTTATGTAAACATTGACGAATATTGTGTTTACCAACAGACTCGTTATCATTTTTCAAGTGTTAACAGCTGCTGATTAACAGCCACAATAGCTTTGTATGCATTAATTATATAACTTGTATGTATCGTATATGTGATATTTTTTTAATGACACTGACACGTAATTTTGCCTGATATCGAATCTGCGTATAAATTTATTTACTATCAACGGGTCGCCTGACATCAGTTGATTGATACCATGTCATGCGGAGAGTTACATTCACGCTTCATCTCTCTGCATGCAGTCGCAGGCTTGCATGCCCAAACAAAGGGGACAATATTGAAAATAAAGATTGTATCTGTATTTACTTGCATTTTCATTATCAAAAATTTGTTTACATTGTATTTCGACAATTTTAAAAATAAATTTTATTTTTCTTCACTTTACTTGCAGCTTCATGCCATCACAGCAGTCTGCTGTTACGATCCAAAGTCTTGTACAAGCTAAATCACTTTCAAAGCTCATTGGCGGATGCAGATAATGCACTCAAAAGTCGGCCCACGTCAGCCAAGGTCAGTTAGTCCGTCAGTCTATTATCTATTTTTGTGTGTGCCATGCTAGACACAGACGAAATTTTTACTTTTTCTTTGCACAACTTTTTTTTTTGGTGTGTTTTGTTTTTATTATTTATTTTCAGCCATGCACAAATGAAAAAAAAATATAACTCGCGCATTTGCTGTTATAGGTGGATGAGTGTGTTCTGTTTTTGTTTATACGTGCCAATAAGTGTAGAAGTACAGCAGAAACAGCGTGTTGCCCGGGGCAATGTTGTTGATGTGTGTGAATTGTTTACTTTTTAGGTATACATTTTCTTGTGATATTGATATTGACGCAGAATTGTTGTTCCTGTTGTTGAATGATTGGATTACATGCATTTTTTTAGTATTGGATTTATTCCACTTTGTATGCACTCGTTATATTTTGATATATGGTGCTGCGCATTTAGCATAACTA
Source organism: Microchrysa polita (assembly GCA_949715475.1). Taxonomy (NCBI): domain Eukaryota; kingdom Metazoa; phylum Arthropoda; class Insecta; order Diptera; family Stratiomyidae; genus Microchrysa; species Microchrysa polita. Next base: position 64,220,026 of record OX454416.1, read on the forward strand.
GAGCCCGGATTTCCGTGCAGTAAAAAATTGAAAAACCTGCAGTAAAAATCCCGAACGTGCAAAATCGTGCAATGTAAATGCCCGAATGTGCATTTTCCATGCAATATGAAAAAAATCATTTTTTAGGCTTTTGGAAAGTTAGGTTTCGGAGCAGTGGACGCAGGAAAACATTGAAAAAAAAAATGAAGTAGACTTGCTCTAAAAAATAAAATAATTTTTATTTAAAATACGGTACACTTTCAATATTTTATCCGAACATAAACTGTATGAAAATCAATTGACATTTAATGAAATTTTTAAAGTGCATCGCTTTCCTTAGTTTCATTGCTTTCTCACATGTGTTTTCTTTCTCAATACTTTCTCTTCACGGGGCTAAGTTTTTTTTCCCTACCGCCTTCACAAAAGTTCCGTTGCGTCGACAAAACAATATTCGTGTGGGGTTTGGTTGGAATAAGTGGGCAAATAAAAATATTTACTCAGAAAATTTTATTGGAGGATGCGGGAGCAAGGATTTTATAATTCTCCACTCAGGGCACATTATGTTTTCGTGGGATAGCAACATTTTAAATAGTGACCATTACGGCTTCGAATGAATTTTGAGGCTACGTTTTTGGTACCTTCCTAATCCTACTAAGTACTTTTCGGCACGTTCCACCATCGTAGTTGGAGCCTTGTGGTTGGTCAGAAATAATGCCGCTATGTACATATTTGCAGAAAAATTCCATTGTTTTGGTACCATCATAAAGCCCTATATGTGGGTACATATTTAGTGGCAAAACCGTAGCCGTTTAATTCCGTTGTAACTTGTTTAGATTATCTATGCTTTAGAGTCAAACCTGGAACTAGAAAGTGTCTAGCGCACAGACTAAGAAAATCGAAGGACAGTGTCATAGACAAAAAATGTGGGACCATTTGCTATCTCATTCATTCATTCAACCAATATACATACTGGGATGACAGCCGGACTAGACGAGACTAACAATACATATGGTAGAATAGAAAGAGAAGGAGAACACCGAAAGTGGTCCCCTTTTCGATAGTCCATCTTAGGGCTTGGACTACTTCCTTTTCTTCTGCTTCATTGGTCTAGCGTCACTTAAGTCTCGTTGGGAACTTTAAAGTGCCACTTGTGAATGTCAAATACGTACTGCTTGCTAATTTTTCCAAGATTATTTTACATATTTGGACAGAAAACTTTTTTTCTGAAAAAACCATTCTAACTTCTAACTTCCTTTTTAAAGAACAGTGATTCCCAAACTTGGTTGCAGTTTGTCAAGGAGTGGGGGACGAGCACATCTCAAATGTTGATGCCGTTTATAAAAATCAAAATTTTTTCAAAATCTCGTGAACCTAATCTGTTATTCCCTTCGATTCAAGGAAAAATTTATATATCGCTGTAACACAAAAAAAAAATAATATATGTAATGATATTAGTTTGTATTCAAGTTAAGAGCCTCTGGCCAAAAATCCTGCTGAATGAAAATCGCAGGAAATATTTTAGCCTAAGAAAACTGTCCAAAATCGCTCGAAATTGACGTTTGGTCTCGTGCTGAATTAATTATTTCAGGCTATCTATAGGTTATCCACTCCACACTTTTCAGTCATCAGCCAGTCATTTTCCATACAAGTTGATAGATTTTCAGTTAATTGATAAACTGACAATCGGTCATCTGTATGGAAAATGACTATGACTGATGACTGAAAAGAGTAGATCTACCTTTATGGATGCAATGATACTTGGTTAACCTAGTAATGGCAATTTTACGTCTTCACGCAACACTCTGAGACAAAAATAGGCATTTTGAGTAAATATATTTTTTTTTTTAAATTTAAGTGTTTAATGTTCAAAATTCCCCAAAATTTTTGTTTATTTTTCATGCACAGGAATGAGATTTGGCTTCTGAAGGCAATTTGCTGGGTTACGTGGGGACCTGCTTATTTATGTAATTTCTTAACGGGGTGAATCCAAACATTGAAAAAGAAAAGAATTTCTAGCGTCTTCGTATTTGATAGCTTTGAGGAGTTATTAACAAAATAAAACAGAAGCAAATGTAAATAAAGATAAATGGCGGTAACGGAAAAATATCCACACTTATTTTCAGTTTTTTGATAAAATTTTTGTGGAGGCGCCAGACTCCTCACAAGGGGTTAGGGTGATTGGTAACTAGATGTCATAGTGAAACCTGGGGCAATGTTGAATTTGTGTTGGGTGCAAAACGGAGAGTTTTAAACTCAACAGATTTTTTTGAATGTATTAGACATTTCAAATTTTTGTCAAGGAAGATGCCGTCTTTGATTCTGTATATGTATTTAAATAAATATTCGGTTATCGGATATCATTGCGTCAAGTTCCACATTCACTGCCGACCCCAATAACATGAATAATAATTTGCACGAAAAATTCCACAAAAGTTTGAATGCGTTCTTATAAAAAAATTCCCTTAGGCAGCAACCACACCGATCGGGGCTCGCCAAACATCCGTTGATTTCGGTTGCAGCCTAAGAGGAATTTAAAAAAAAATTGTGCACATTTTGTGTTCTTGGGAGAGTCGGTTATATTGTACCACTTTTTACTTTTATGGATATTTAGTTTATGACGGCACTTGAAATAATGAATAAATATGTAAAATATACGTTAGGACTTTGACTACCATATGTATGGAAATCAGTTCTATAGCTGTAGTTTAACGTTTTTAAAAATGTATTTTCGTGGAGGACTGCTAACAGTACGATTTAGCGAACGAGTCGTTTTAATTGTACCACCAGTATTTCAATCGTACCACTGAATAAAAACCATTAAATTTTTTAAAGAAATATTATTTGGAGCACTTAGGAGTAAAAAAACGCAATTATAAATAGATTCTTAGCAAAAAATAGACGATTTGCAGAATTTCGCCTAATCGTGCTTAGACCAAGCAACTAAATCGTACCAGTGCCACCTACCAAACTCACAGCGGTACGATTTAACGAACCCTGCAATTTTTCGAAAGATGAACTATCTCGTCATAACTGCAAAACTTGAACACTGGCACCCAAATCAACAATAATTTAGCTTAAATTTGTAATCAGATAAAGCAAACTGTGTGCTTTTAGCTTACCTTCCTCACCAGTTATTCCCTTAGCAACTGACACGCAAAATAACAAGAAAAAGTCACAAAACATATTTTCTTGGCTCACATACACATATTTTGACAGATACCACTCGCAACTAGCGGATTCGTCAAAGACAGCGTTGTGATATGGTTTGGTGTTACCAGTGTGTACATAATTGACCATTTAGTCGAAAATTTGGAGGTGGTACGATTAAAACGATGGTACGATTTCACCGACTCTCCCCTATATACAAAAGAAAATTATATTTGAATGTAAAAAATTATATACAAAAACATAGTTCAAATTCTGTGGGAAATTTAACATTTTGAAGACAGATTTTTAGGACGAAAAAGATCCCCTTTTGCCGCTTAAAAACTCACTGCATTAAGAAAACGGTCTTCTAATACAAATTAGAAAACCAAAAAAGTAATGTTTTTGGGTGAAGTTAGTAATTCGAAGTTTAGTAATTTGTCAAAAAAAATAGAGAGCCATCGCCATTCGAGAAACTTGTTAGTCATAATTTGGATTAGAGATGGGACTTCCCTAACTGAAAATTGAATTATTTGGATTGATTTTGCGAGCGCCGTGCATCTCAATCGCACTTTAAATCATCCATGAGATGTCCAGACGCGTGTTTGGTGTGCGAAGACCGGATGAATAACTTTGAATAATGTGGGTGGACAAACACATTGTAATCTAATGGTGATGGCAAAATGATACCGGGTACGAATAAATTTATTCCAGTTATTATTGGCATTTTGGTGACAAAAAGTCCTTATTACAGAACGATTATTAGTATATTATTATTGGTGTTTACATTTTCACTACAAAAAATGCTGTTTGGGAGTTATCGAAGCAGCTCAATGCGGTGACATCCCTTAATCGTTTCTCAATTACTCTAATCAATGAACCCTTCATAAAAAGGAGTACCACAGAAATATGCTTTGATTTTCCTATAGATATTTCTAAAGAAAACGATGGTAATATCCGTCAAGCTGTACAATTTGCAAAAAAATGTCTTGATATTATAAGGATCCTAAAAGCACGGATTCTACCTTTTGAGCTCGAGTAGCAATTGCTTTTACAACGACGATTACTGTGAATTGTAATCCCCGGGCTCTATGGCCGTGATCGTTCGGTCGCCACTCTGTGAAATAGACACTCATAGAGAAACGAGTTTCCAAACTCGGCACGACTCGTCGCAAGTTTATTATTCAGAAGAAGATGATAAGAAATATTATTATCATAGAATAATAAACTAACAATGCGACTAGGAAGTGGTATGGCTGACAACCGTATCACACTCCGAATTCAGTTGTTTTTGTAACGTTGATGACTACACACGGTAGTCATCAGCGCACCATGCTCCACTAGGAGTTACGGTAATGAAGAGCGTAATCCCCGGGACTACTTCGGCGGAATCAAATATTGCCACAAAAAGTTACAAAGTTTTTGACTTAAATTCACATTTACTAATGGTCATGATTGTTTGAAATACTTGTAAAACTAAAACCGAAAATTAATTTTTTTTTATCTTTTAATGAAGATCCTTGGATATTTCTAAATTTCGTCGCGTGTCTATTCAGGAGTCTCTATCACTACTCAATGTTTCAAACATAATGAGAATGACTATTGTATAGAATTTGGAAAATCTTCAGCGATTGGAATTTGTACTTTGTACTCGATAAGATTTCGATAAAGTATTTCTTATCGCCAGTTTCAGACCAATATTAACGAAAATCCTGGAAAATAGGTTATTTTTGCTACTTCCTTTACAACGTTTGTTGCTAGGCCTAGTTCGATATAATCGACTGCTCCTGACAATCGGTTTCTCGACTGGGAAATAATGGATCACTGAGCCTGGAAATTCATTCAGGTGTCCCGTGGGAATTTTGATGCATAGAGCGTCCTCTGATCGAAACCTCGTTACGGGGTACACTTACGCTGTATTGTACCCCGTGACCACTGAGTTGTTGTTCTTAATCAATGACATAGGTAAGTGAACAGAGGTATCTTTCGAAAACTCGTACAATCGTATCGTATTTACTTAGGGGGTCGTGTCGCCAAAATAGCTGGGAACAAATGGTTTGAATATCCTATATTGTTTAGAAAAGAATCTTAATTTAGCTCTCGGAAGTTAAATCTTAGCTACAGTTGAAACAATCCTACAGTCCCCGACAAAAATGCGTAATCTATCAATTAAGTAGCATTAAGATAGTGAAATCTTTTTTCAGTAGCTAAAAAGGACTCTTGAAAACATTAAGATCCCAAATTTGACATCTTGTATACTGTGAAAATTTCAATACAAAATAATTTCATTTGCATCTCATTGTGCATTTTTTATTTGTTAGATCAGCAAACATCTCGGCAAACGACAATCCGATTATGAGCTTTTTTTGTAGGTCGATGATTGTTCCCGATGTTTGTGATTTAGTCGTGTCTAGACGTTCTTTGCAGCATCGCACTTGATGATGACGTTTGTGAAGGATGAATGCTGTGTGAAAAGTGAAAATATCTACATATATAACTTGCGGGTGAAATGTCTTTCTTGTCTGCTGCATGAAGATGATACGCATTTTAAAAGGAGAATGCAAATAGAAAATTCTTTTTATGTCATGTCGCTTTCTTTGATACAACGCACAGCCGATTGAAAACAAAGGACATTGAAAGAATAATTTTACGATTTTGAAAGAATATTTTTAAGCATGGATAATTATACCCTATACCCATAAGATGGTATAGGGTATATTGTTTTTGTTACGACGATTTATGTAACACCTCAAAGGAGCCACCGGAGGTATGGCAAAGTATATATATAAATGATCAGGGTCGGTCCCTGATTCGAATAAGCCATGTACGTCTGTCTGTCTGTCTGTCAGTTCGCACGATAACTCCAGAAATAATGAAGCTGGCGTTTTGAAATTTAGGTCAGATGATTCCTTTGATGAAAGCTTGGATGGTATTGAAAATGGGCAAAATCGGACCAAGGGTTCCCCCACCTCCCATACAAATTACCCCTCCGTGATAGTTTAATTCGCCCATATTTTCCAACAGAATATCGCTAGTGACCTGAAATTTTCATGAATGCCTAATTGTGACATATGCTTGAAGTTGGTGGAAAGTGGAGAACGTCCGACTACCCCTACTCCTACCTCCCCTACAAAGTTATATTCAGCCATATCTTTTGCTAGAATGTCGCGAAAAACTTCTAATTAGTATCAAACGGTAGCTGTTGGATGCCTTCATATAATATTAAATATGTGCCAGGTCCGAACCATCTACCCTTCCCTCCCCTACAAAAAAGATGAAATTGAATTTTTGGGTTTTGCGTGCCTTCTAGGTCTGTACATGGGTATTAGGCCAGTCAATTACCGATTTTAGGTCGCAAAAAATTGCTCGGGTCTGGTTTTTTGGGATATTGTTAGGATAGATACCAGAAGTGTACCACTAAGTTTGCAACTTCGAAAAACCTGTGCTGACCCCGTGACCCTAAAAAAACCTCAAAATTTTCGGACTTTTTTCATATTTTTGTTTGTAATTTTTAAAAGGTGCTTCCTACAAGTAAGTCGTCCACTGCACTTTTAAAGCTAAGAAAATCTTCTTTAATTTGAGTGTAACTCCAGCTTTGTAGGTGCAAAGGATCCCAAGATACATCACTTTAAAAAATGTGCTTTTTTTGTAAAAATGTCCGAAATTGTATTTTAGGAGGTTTGTATGACAGCCCTATGACGTAATGTTCCGATTCCATCCATTCCTAGATATGTTTTGAGGCTTTACTAGAAACACATTTGGGTGAGGTTTGGTTAAGATTGGTTCATAAAGAAAAAAGTTTTTCTTAGAAGAACCTGATAATCAGGGGTTGGTTTGTATGACAGCCCTATGACCTAGTGTTCCGATTTCATCCGTTGCTAGATATGTTTTGAAGCTTTACTAAAAAACACATTTGGGGGAAGGCTGGTTAAGATTGGTCCATAAAGAAAAAAGTTTTTCTTAGAAGAACCTAATATCCAGAGGTTGGTTTTTATGACAGCCCTATAACGTAGTATTCCGATTTCATCCGTTCCTAGATATTTTTTTAGGCTTAATCAGCAACATACTTGGGTGAAGTTTGGTTAATATTGGTACATAAAGAAAAAAGTTTTTCTTAGAAGAACCTAATTTTCAGGGGCAGCCCTATGACCCCATGGTCTGATTCCATTCGTTCCGACATATATACAGCTAAGGAACTGGTTTATTACTTCATGTCACATGACTTTCTCTGTAAAATGCGCATTGAAGCCGATATTCAGCTCGGAACATGACTGAAATTACAATTTCGAACTTTTTTTCAAAAAACAATGTTTAAAGTGCTGTCTCTTGGGATCCTTTGCGCCTACAAAGCTGGGGTTACACTCAAAGTAAAGAAGATTTTCTTAGCTTTAACAGTGCAGTGGACAACTTACTTGTAGGAAGCACCTTTTAGAAATTACAAACATAAATATGAAAAAAGTCCGAAAATTTTGAGGTTTTTTGAGGGTCATGGGGTTAGCACAGGTTTTTCGAAGTTGCAAACTTGGTGGTACACTTCTGGTATCTATCCTAACAATATCCCAAAAAACCAGAGCCGAGCAATTTTTTGCGACCTAACGCCTTATTTTTCGGTTTATTGACTGGCCTAGGGTATACACTCATCGTGCTATTCGCACGATTAGAACTCGGTCTCGTTTTTTAATTGGTTTGCACGATAGCCCGATGACGCATGTACCGTTGACATCGAATTGTCGCGGTCATGCGACTACCTTGTTCTTTAGTTTTAAGCGCCGTTCGGGCGGTGGATTTATTGTCCAACTTTTGAGCATTCAAACAAGTTGGACAACAAATCCACCGTGCGAACAGAAGTTGGACAACAAGCTTGAAGTTGAACGAGCAATCGAACAAGTTCACCGTGCGAACAGAAGTTGGATAACTTGTGTGAGTACAAAAAACCTTCACTCTTTTTACATTGACTGTAGTCCGATCGAAATATCAACATAAACTTTTTATTAATGAAGAGTTAATTAACTGAACGGGTTTTTTCCATTTGTTTTGTATATTGCAAGGGTTACATGGATGGCCCTGGTAATCTCATCAAAAAAAATATGTACTTCTCTAACTATATGTTAGTCGGAAATGTTACCATCAATGCTTTACAAATCAAGAGAAATGAACGAAACAACAAATATATTTTTCCTGTGCTAATGCGTATCGCAAAAGCTGATAACATTGTACGACTGCTTCTGTCCACACGGCCAACAAGTTTGATAGGATTTGTTAGAAAGTATTTGTTGAAGTTGTATCGTACGTGTGAAAAATTGGTGGGAAAAGTTGGATCAAACAAGCTTGATGCCGTCCGAACGCGCCTTTAGGGGCCCATCAACTGTTGTACTTTCTCATCTACTGATTGCTCCCATCGAGCTCTCGGTCGTCCACACAGTCTGGCGCCGTTCATTCGTGGCGCGTTTATCACCTTCTTGCACATGCAATTGTCGTTTTTTTTACTTTTGAGTTTTTAATTTTTTGTTTAAATTTTTTTTTTATCTGAAACACATCTGAAAATTATATGCAGTGCAAGCTTTAAAATATGTATTACTGAAAAAAATCGAAGAGTTGCCGTAATTTGTGAATTCTTTCAGTTTTGTTTAAATTTAACAAAAATATAGAAAGACTTTGCATTTCTTAAAGAGGCAACACCAGGACATGAAGGAAATCAAGGAAAATTATATTAGTTTATAAGTTTATGGTTGACACTATGAGTCAGAGCAACCGTTCGAATTTACTGAATGGAATGTGAAAAATGTATTATTGTAAATATCTCGTAAATTTCAGTCTATAATTTTTTTTTACATAATAATTTTTTTTTTGTTTTATTTGATGTCTTAGCTTTAAAATAATAAAAACCAATGAAAAACATCTAGGAATTATCTTAAATATTTAGAGTCGAACTTCCCACAAACAGACACCATTAAATTATAATTTATCGGGTAACAAACTTGTAATTTTTTACTTTTCACTTTCTTCTCACAATTCCCGGATATTTTTTCTTCTTCATCATTAGTTGTGCATTAGCGCATCCAGCAATCGGCAAAAAATGTTCCGCTCTAAAAATATTTAATTAATATAGGTATATGTATATTAAAATAAATTTTACTCATTCCAGAAAAATGCAAATGTTAGTCATTCCTTTTCATTTATTACAAGTGACTCAGAAAAACCTTTTGAAATACAATTTTATTTTATTTATTTATAGGCGAAAGAAAATTTTTTAATTGAATTTACTCCGAAATTTCTTTAAATTAATCGGAAATACCATTTTATTTTTTACATAGATCCTGATGTGGCATATGCAGTATGATTAATTGATAGCCTCTTGAAATATTCAATGATGTCATACCTATAACATTTCATTGAACTTTTGACTCTGTCAATGAGTCTCGTGTCTGACCTGATGCTGTCAGCTACAAATACATATAACGAAAACAGCATCTCGTCCCCCCTACTGGAATCAACTAGAAACCAAAAGTGATTCAAGAAGATGAAAAACATCTTGAAATCCTCAAATGCTCTTTGACATCGACTATGTCAAAACATGCATGCCATGTGCCACGTATATATTATAGAACATTTTTGCAAAACTTTTCTTTTCTCATCAGTCTCATCACTCTCAGCGAACTTTTTTAAACTAACCCCCACACAACACCCTCGCTCTTCGGTATATATGTGCTTTGCGAATTTTGTGATAAGCAAAAATAAAAATTCGCTAATCATTGAAGACGTTCATATGTGTATAGCGTTAAAAGGTCGTTGTCCGACATATGGCACGACGCAAAAATGTGTTTTTTCTTCTTCTTCTTGTGCAAATGCTAAACAACACAACAAATTTTTTGCCCGACAAGCGATGACCGCAATTAAACTTTTTTTAGCGATGTGACGCTCAGTGAAAATGAAAATAGATAAAAATGTTTTAAGTAAATATTATCAACAATATTTCTATTAGAATGAATATTAACCATTGCTGACTGGGAGGCGATATTTGTAGTTTTGGTGTCGAAAGGAATAATAATGAAAGTTTCATTTTATTTATTTTGCCTGCAATATATAAAGTGAACTCTAAAATATAAAAATAGTAAAAATGAAATATTATATAAAAATATTAATTATGTAAAAAACAATTTACACTGTTGAGCTTGAATTCTCATACAATTGGTACAAACGGTTGCATCCTGTAAATGGGGCTTTACGTAACTAATTCTGCTACTTCTAGGCTTTCTTGGCCCTCAAAACGAAATGTCAAAGTTCAGATACACGTATGCACAAGTAAGTTAAGTTGTTCAGATCGAATACCTACATAAGTCGAGATTGCAGCCTATGGAGTAATTGGAGAATACTCTATGTTTGTAAAAGCGTGTAAACAAATGTTACTACCCGTTTGTTATAAATTTATAATTATTAACAATTTATGCAAACGGATTAAATTGTCTAGTACAGGGGTTCCCAACCTTTTTCAATACATGCCCCCCTTGGAAAGTTATCCGAATCTGCCGCCCCCAACGAAATTTTCGTTCGCTCAAAAACGGAAGAAGGCATCTTTCAGCTCATTATTTTTCTTTTGTTAAGAATTCGCCACGTTGACAAATAATAAGAGAACATTCGTATCGTTGGAAAAATCTCACAGAGATTTTGGACTAATCAGATCTGGTTTCTATTTTCGCAATTTAAATTTATGAGAAGTTCCAAAGATTACATTCAGCTCATCTGAATATTGAATTGATTCCACACTTAAACTATAAAAGAAGGCTTCAGTGGGCGGGCGATTCATCACACCATAGCAACGTTTAAGTTTGACTGATACGAAGTTAAGAAAACGTAGCAGCCGTAGCGGCCGCAGCTGAATTAAATATTTTCGGAGAGCTAGATTTATATATATCCCTACTACATTGGGTCAAGAATTGAGGCCGCATGATCATGATCATAAGACGGTTATTGCGCGCTGAAAATGTTGCCTGAAGATGCGGCATTAGACCGAAAACTCATTTTCCCTGGCGAGGTAAATTTTTTGGCTCAGCGGTGCGTCTACAAGCAAAATTTAAGTCATTGAGTGACTAGCTGTATTTTATGAAGCACCATTTCAATTTCATTCAAGTTTAACGGTAGTGCACTCCTGGTTTTTCCCTCGGTCTATATTCCTAAAATAATTTCAGCGATCATTATCAAACAGACTTTGGGCAGAGGCTTCCCGCTAATATATTGTGGTTGCAGCGATTTAGAAATTTTGTTCATGATTTGAAGAATTTTACCAGCTCATGGCCGTTGTAATATAACCCATGACATAAACACTCGAGTTGATCCCACGCCCCCCTTTGCCAACCGTCACGCACCACTAGGGGGCGCGCCCCACCGGTTGGGAAGTCCTGGTCTAGTAGGTTCGAGTGCTTGTTTGTTTTAGTTTTCCCTTGAAACTCTGTTCTACACTGTACAAATTGTACTTTTATCGTGCAACTAGAAATAAGTTGCTTCTACACGTCATTGTCATTCTACTATGGGCTTGAATGATTCAACAGAGACATGTGAGGTGTGACGCCAATGTAAAATAATTTGCACAATTACACAATTTGCAGATTTGAAAATGCAACGTGCACCTAGAAACGCGTACATTTACAGTGTATGCGTAGCGGCTATCAAACATATGTATAGAGTGTACAGTGTATGCACTATGATTAGGTCATAGTTTAATTTAAAGTTAGAATTAAACATCACATTGTTACAAATTTTATGTGTTACCGAAATTTAAAAAAAAAATATGTGATGTAGAGCCCGGATTTTCGTGCAGTAAAAATTTTAAAAACGTGCAGTTAAAATCCCGAAACGTGCAAAATCATGCAATATGAAAAAAAAACTGCAAAATTGTATGAAAATCAACTGAAATTTTCACAAAGTGCATCACTTTGTTTAGTTTTGTTGTTGTTTCACATGTGTTTTCTTTAACAGTACTTTTACTCTTCTCTGTCTATCGAAAAATGCTGCATATAACAGAATTTCTGGGAGAAAATGTTATGAAACAGGATTTAAAATGCAAATGTTTGTTTTCATGCAAAAACCCTAAAACGTGCAATATCGTGCAATATACCCTGCACGAGAATCCGGGCTCTATTGATAAGAAACATTATTAATACCACAGAAAATAAAAATACAAGAAAAATAAATTTAGCAATTTTAAAAATAATATGACACTATCTATTATAATATAGCCCTGTTAAGTTTACTGAAGAAATATTGTCGTCATCGTTTGTGGTGACACACATTTGAATTCACGGACTATTTGAATGATGCTTAAGTACGTAAAAGTAAATAAGTACCCGGTTAGAAATTTGGTATAGAATTCTAATAAAATGTAATGATTACATCCATGTTTTAATACACAGATTTCTAACTTTTAATACTCGTATATCTGGCTTATTGGAAAAAATTTGAATAATTTTTTTTCAGTTGTAATCCTCCTGTACTTAAACTAACAATATTCGATTTTTTCTCGTATAAGAAGTCGAGATTTTAATCGTTTTGTTTTTGTGTTAAAAGTAATCCAGTGAGAAGCTTACTATTTAAACACAACTGCCAAAAATGTTGTGTTTCTTTAATAGTATTAATAACATATTTAAAATAGGATTGCATTTTGAAAAGATTTAACATGTTATCATGTCTTCTTTGCCTGTTTAGACATTATTAGAATATCCTAATGAAACTAAAAATAACAAACACATTCACACATTCATACATTAAATTACGATTGGGTAGACATTCGCGCGGCTGTGTGAAGTTAGCCAGTCATTTTTTTTTAATTACGCCCTTTTGCTCGGTGAACCGTTTGTTCGACTGCGGCTACGTTTGTTCTTGATTGTTCGCCAATTAATATCGTTTGTTCTTCTCTAATTATTTAATTATAACAACTTTAAAATTGTGAGTGTGAACTTAGCCAGTCATTTTTAAATATGGGTCGGAAAGGTATAGGTTTGGTATCAATCGAAAGCCAGACGTTTGTTCATTTTGTAGGGCGTTTGTTCATCCTGGAAACGGAAGGATACAGGAATTATTAAGGAAAAAGAGATTAGTTGTGACGTCATCTTCACTCAACCAACGCCATCTACTCAGCTCAGCTGTACGATGATGGTGTGGATCTTGCATAAATTGTTCGCGGGACACGGGTTGCCCGTACAGCTGAGCTGAGTAGATGGCGTTGGTTGAGTGAAGATGACGTCACAACTAATCTGTTTTTCCTAATTCCTGTATCCTTCCGTTTCCAGGATGAACAAACGCCCTACAAAATGAACAAACGTCTGGCTTTCGATTGATACCAAACCTATACCTTTCCGACCCATATTTAAAAATGACTGGCTAAGTTCACACTCACAATTTTAAAGTTGCTATAATTAAATAATTAGAGAAGAACAAACGATATTAATTGGCGAACAATCAAGAACAAACGTAGTCGCTGTAGAACAAACGGTTCACCGAGCAAAAGGACCTAATTTCAAAAAAATGACTGGCTAACTTCACACAGCCCATTCGCGCACAAGTCTCAATGGTGCAGGCGGTTCGATCACAAAAATATATGGAACTGTAATGTTTGAGTCCGCTAAGTATGTTTGGTTTGGCAGCGGCAGTTTTTTTCGCCAATATTGTCTTGTCTGATAGATTAGATGATGCAAATGTGCCTCCATCGGCTTGACTGCCTTTCGCTCCAACTTCTACAAAAATGAATCTGCAATGTGAGTCTGCCAGACCTTGCAATACAACAGAAAAGTATTTTTTGTAGTTATAGTATAGAGAACCAGTTTTCGGAGGACAACGTATTTTGCAATGTTTTCCATCCACTGCTCCTATGCAGTTGGGGAAACCACATTTTTCATAAAAGTCTTCTGGTATTTTCAAAAATGAAGCTTCTGACGGCATCTGCAAATGCATAGAATATAGTTTTGACCATATCGCATTGCAAGTTTCTATAATTATTTTTCTTATTGTACTTTCCCCCACTCGAAAACTGAACGCAAGACCACGAAATGTCATCCCAGTTGCTAAATACCTAGAACAAAGAAAAACATTGCAATTTTGTAATGCTATAGTATCCGCTGAATATACACATTTCATCGTTTTATTTTCATATTATAAAATAGGAGTGTAAGAAGAAATGGAAATATTTGAAGGATCAATATCGACGGGCTTTGAGAACTTAACCATCGACACCATCTGGCTCTGCAGCTCCAAAGTCATCTGGCATTAAATTCAAGTATGCCGAATTAATGTCATTTGTCAAACAGCAAATAATGCCGACACAAATGGAAGGAAATATTTCAAAAGAAGTTGTTACTGCTGAAAACTTTGTTTCAATTGATGGTGCAACTATCGATGAATCGGTAAATTTGGAGTTGCCAATCAGTGATTCAACTCTTGATTATGAAATTGATGAAAGTGATGTTTCTAAAAGAAAGTCAAAAACTAAAAAACCACTAAATGCTGCCAGCACTGAAACTGCCGAAATGATTGACTTGGAAGCGAAAAAAATTCGTTTATTGGAAATGGATATTCTGCGGGAAAAAAATGAGGATCTGTTATTTTTTAAAAGTTTGCTTCCAATGATGAACAATTTTACACAAGGGCAAAAACTACGAATTAGCAATGAAATTCAAACCATATTTTTGAAATATACGGAACAATCTTTGGCACAATCATCACTTTCCGCGGATAGAGCGATTAACTTTGAAAATTATTAAAGATGTATCACAAAAAATTAATTCTTGAAATAAATGTAAATTACCTTAATGTAATTATTAGTCTCTCTTCCGGTGAAATTGGTTCGCGAAAATTGGTTTTCATTTTCTGAATATCCTCTTTAATATTTTTAAGTATATATTCAAATGTTTCAAGTGACATTCTGGTATAACCATACAATTTTTCAGGGTAATTTCGAAGTTCCGAATATAAATGGTGAAATTCTCCAAATCTGGGACGTAATTTATTGATTGGATGCACACCGATTCTCTTCTTCTTGAGAAATATGTTCTATAGGAAGATGTTGTCTAATAATATCAGACGACGTATTTTTGCAGACACCATTTTTACGATTATACTTCCGAACTGTTTGAGTAGCGTTTCACAACTGTGTAAAAATACATATCATTATTACACTACGCTCCCAGTATGCACGTTTTACGCTCAAGTTAGCTTACGCTTGTATTGGGCGACATTTTCTACGCTACGCTACGCCTTTAGTGTGCGCGCAGCCTAATTCACGAGGAGACCTGAGTTTGATTCTCGGCATGGTAATTTACTATTTTGAGTATAAATTTATTTTAATGTCTTTTATATTACAACTAATTGAGAGTAGTTAAAATATTTTTCTAATAAAATCATTTTATTGGAATTCAATCCAGATTTTTAACCGTGCACTTCACTAAACAAATCTTAACACACTATTAACGGAAACAGGAAATAACCTTGTTCAGATAATGAAAATGTAGGACTCAACTGATTGCATTGAAATTTCAGATATTTGTTATCAGTACAATAACATTTGTGCAACTTAAAACGTACACATAGTTCACAATATACATACATACAATATGATACATGTTGTGTGTTTGTGTAACTAACTTTGGTTATTCTAATAAAGTTAAGAGGTAACATAAATGGATATTATCACTCTAGTACTAACAAAGTTTGTTTAATGTTTTGTTTAATTGATTCCCAGGTCAGTGGACCTACGCAAGTGAATTGCATGAATAGGCACACTACTTACCTCAATTAGTGTTGTTTGAATACACAACAATTAACACATTTTTTGGCACGTTAATGTGTGTCCGCAATTGGCTATAAAAATGCGAGAGCTTTGTCAAGGCTGTGTTAATACGGGCAAACATTCACAACGCAAACACGAAGAACATGAATGCACCTTGTGTTGACATGACATGAAATGATATAATGCAGTGGCTCCCAATTGTTTGAACATTTGTTTGTTAGTGCAGCCCATATTTTAGAACTACTGGAATTATTAGGAAGTATTTTTTAAACATCATGATTATCGCATCCAGAATTTCGTCGTGATTTCGGCCATCATCATGGTTTCAGTGATACAGCAAAATTTATATTGATATTACGGGAGGGAGCGACCAAAATGCATGGTTTTTGTGCCAAAAAGTAAACTGCAACTAATCTTGTGTCTTACTTTCATTTTATTTATAATTCTTTTAAAAACTCATTAGATAAGTGCATTCAATATATATACAGATTTCGTAAAAGCATTTGAAAGAATCAATTTTAATCTTCTTGTGAAAAATTAAACCAATTCGGTTTTTGTGGACTCCTGTTGAATTGTATCAACGATTATATTAGAGATCGTTCTCTTATAGTTAATATAGAAAATCATATATTTAAACCTTTTTCACCTAGTTCAGGAGTTGCACAAGGTTCTCACTTGAAACCTCTTTTATTTCTGTTGTATATAAATGATATTAATTTAGTCTTAAATAATGTTTAATTCTTACTTTTCGCAGACGATTGCAAAATTTTTAAAGCAGTTGCAGTTATCAATGTTAATTTAGTCAAAGATCTTGGCATCTATTTGGATGCATCTTTGAACTTCTCTCAACATGTAAATTATATTTCGGACCAAGCTCGTAGAATCCTAGGATTTGTCATTAGAAATACTAATGATTTCGATAACATTCATGCAATCAAAACTTTATACTTTGCATTAGTTAGCAGATAATAATTGGAGTATCTCACTATTTTGTGGAATCCATACCATAAGACTCATTCACATACTATAGAAAAGGTACAGCATTTATTTTTAAGACATGTGCCAAGAAAACTTTATTTATCATTTGAGAACATTGATTACCTCGCTATCCTATCCTTATTAAAGATGAATTCTCTTGAAACTCGTAGATTATATTTTGATGCCAATTTTTTTACATAATAAAGTTAATAAAATTTTGGATTTGCCTGGTATTCTGCAAGTCATTTCTTTCAAAATTCCAGCAAGAAACACAAGACGTCATGAACTGTTTTATTTAGCTACTAATAGATCCAATTTCATTTCGAATTCACCTGTAGAACGTTTCAAATCTGTTGGAAATTTAGTTTCTAATCACCTCGATATTTTTAATCTAAACCGCCAACAGTTAAAACCATTTATATTAGATTTATTTGAGTAGGATGAAATTCGATACATCTGAATTTGTCTATTTTATAATTTGTTAAAATGAATTCCAAATTTAATATCATTTTAATCTTAAGTATAAAGTATAACCCATATACATACATATTGAATTTATACTGTAATAGTTTAGTTTTAAGTCTACCATTATCATCCCGTATAATATTGTTTTCCAAGGACATTTTGTCCGTTTGAAATTAAATAAATAAATACTGAATAAATAGTTCAACTATCTATAACAGAAATTATCCTTTTTCGTTGTGCCATATTACCTCACACTTCGATATCCATTCACCCCTATAGGTGAACTATTTGCGTCCTAGACCTGTTTTTTTTATATTTTCCATCAAGGGGCCTTTCTTTCAACTAGACATTTCACTTTATTATACAAAAAATGTTTCGACTGAACTACAACCAAGTATGCCCCATGGAAAGTGAAGTTCAATGCTCCTAGAGAGGGAACTTTTCAGGGATTTCAAAACAATAGAGAGTTTTAGCATATCGTATGGAATAAAACGACATAATTTGACATTCCATATAAAAATTCGCTTGCTTACCGTATACGAAACAAAATGTCTTAATTTTGCATGTCTCAAGTAGGCATGGGTGTATTTCCGTACATTTGATGCTCTGGAAACAGTCGAAATTGGCGAAATAATTTGTCGTTTTTTACACCTATGCCTACTTAGGACATGCAAAATTAAGATATTTTGTTTCGTATACGGTAAGCAAGCGAATTTTTGTATGGAATGTCAAACTATGTCGTTTTATTCCATACGATAAGCTAAAACTCTCTAATATCTGAAGCACACATGATTTGATGGACAAAACACAAACATTTTGAAGCTACTATAAAATACATTTCATACATCTACCACTCACGATTTTCTTCATTGTACTTTTCGCCAAAAGTATCTATCTACATATATCGATACCAAAGTCAGTGAGACATTGCCCGCCTGAGCCAAAGAGAAGTTTCGGTTGGCTACCTTTGGGAATGGCATTTTTATCTTTATTCAAACGTCCCGTGCTCAGAGGAAAACCTTGAAAATTCTGTGCCTTTATTCTGATTTTAGAAGTCTTAGCTTAATTCGAACCCTCTTAATTGCATTGCTACATATATGCTAATGGATTCTAAAGTATCGATAAATTATGTCAATTTCAGGGGTTATATGTTTTTTTTTTTTTTTGCAAAATGTCAAAAACAAAATTTAACTTAATCCTGATCCGATCAAAGCGAAATCAATCACTGAAATGTCGGCTAGTCGGCAAGGTCCTTAAAATCTGGTCTGTTCAATTAGATAATCAGATCATATTATTCTGCGATTTGAAATTATGCTTGAGGGAGGGCATCCTTCTAGAGTTGTTCTTTCTTACACATTATTTTATTTTATTTTCGTCACTAAAATATTTTTTAACGTTAAAATTGTTTTGAAGACATTTTCAAAATTAAGCTAAAATCGTTCCAAATCGTCCAATATGTGACGGCATAATTAATTGTGTTTGAAATTTTTGAGATACTTTAAACTCCAGTGGATACACCTGTACCCGTGTCGGTATGACTAAGGCTAATGGTTTAGAAAATTTAATATGATTTCATCAATGAAAACAATCCTGAATTGGCTGTGTATGTCCACAGCCACTTTGTATTTGAGAAAATTTGTCTCCTTACTTTAGTCTCAATTCAACTAAGCTGTATTTTAATGGGAATCTTTATCGTTCTGTCTTAACGATCAACCAAAATTCAGCTTCATATTGTGATTTTTGGGGAAGTTACGAGTATGTGTTTTTTTCTGCAAAATGTTAATGGACTTTCTTTTTTGGAGCAACTTTGCTCTGGTTATTATATTATTTCCATATCAAACAAATCAACAACTTGCCACATCAAATTAACATTTATCACATTCAAATAAACAATTTCCTGTTGCAATTTTAAAGTGATAAAATATAATTTAATAATGTTAATTAAAAATAAAATAGAACAAATTACATTATCGTGTCACTAAGAACCGTGCTTTTTCAATAAAATAAACCGTTTTTTGCACTCTCTTTATCTCGCATAACCCTTTCGCTGCATATTTCCACCAATTTGTGCTAATGACAGGCTACATGTATGTATAGTGTGGAAATGAAAATATGTGTTGGGGATAAAAGTCCATTTCTGCGAAACATGTCCTGTTGAAGGACTCTTCTCATCGCGTTTGTTAAAATTCTATAGTGTACTAGCTATACATATTATGGGCAATGCTCTGGACGTGTTATCCATCTAAAGGCAGCGCTATTTTATTATGTTTTGTATGGGATGTGTTTAAATTTCGAGTTTATTTTTCCTAGCTTTTTGTTTGGTTTGACCTTAATTGCTTTTTCGTTCGCTCTTGAAACTATACGTACTTACTCATACTCTCTGGCTATGTACGAGAATATGTGAAATGATCGTTTGTTGTCTGCGTACTTGTATGAATAAATTAATTTCGTCGTTTTTGTTTCTTTATTTTTACTGGCACTAAATTGGTGGTTAACCCGCGAAAAAAATATCAAGTGGATATAAAAAAAGGATGGATGGATGCATTATGCAAATAGGAAAATACATACCCGAAAAGGATCCATTTGTTATGTGTGAATATATTACAAAAGGGGTTATGCAGAATTTGACCCAATTAACACAATTACGTTTGGTTTTGTATGTAAATGAAAGGATTACATAAGAGTATGTATAGATTTTGCCCGTTTATTTCTAATTTATTGTGCCCAAAATTAAAATAACTGTGTCTGTGTGTAGAATCTGCTTATATGTTCCAATGATTTTCTCCGAATTCATCGTGTAACCGATACCGGTCATGGATTATCAAGTATGTATGGGGTTAGATGACATATCATGTTGATAGTGTACAATACATATTCGTAATATGGATAAAAAGGACCATATGCTGCAGGACATTTGATCCCATTTGTTCAGTATTATTATCCGGGTCACGTCGAAGGTAAAAACAGTCTGTTTGTGCTCATCTGTCTTGTGTGCAAGAGACAAAGAACAGATATTTATTGTTGTTGAGTCTGCAGTAGCTGCCCAAGTAAAATGTATGCATATACATACATAGACATACCTACATACTATGAAATGCTTACTATAACGGCTTGTTGGTCGTATACAATTTTCCACAAGATTGATGTTCTTTGGTGTCAATGAATTGCAATTACCGGATGTCTTGCTGTCTAAGTATACGTACATGTTTGGGTCTATAAAAGGATGAATCATAATAATGATATTATGAATTTGCCTAGAAGAGTATGTTTACTCTTTGAGCAGTCTCGGCACGGTGTGGTGTGGATGATAAAAATAAATACATACATACATAATTGGTTAGACTTGTCACAGCATACATTCTTTATAGTGTAAAACAAATTAGGAACCAAAAGATTCACATGTCTTCGGCCAGCGGTTGCAAGCGCCCCTTCTTGCCTCCTAAACAATATCTTAATTGTATTCCTTAAACACATATTCGTCAGAATAAAATTTCTTAAATTAAAAATCACCAAAGGGGATAATCATCAATTCCAACTTTGACACATACGCAGAAAAGAAGATTTTTTTAATCGAAAATAGTCATTTTCGAACTCGCGCCGGTTTTTCGTTAATATCAAGTACTTACGTTGTTGGTAGTCTGGCTGGTCTAGCGGTTAGTACGCGCACTTTCAGTCCACAGGGTCATGACCATGATCCACCGTGAGATTCGACTTCATGAAGTCGAATCTCACGGTGGACCATGGTGTTTGCGAACTCGCGGGCTTGTGACGGACTATGATCTCACTCAGATGTTGAACGAGTACCCATTTATGGGGATAAATAATACTGCTGAGCGTGATGCTGTTTTTGGTTCAGTGAAGTCATACAAACACCGAGGATTTTGTTTTTGGGATTTTGCATTTTTAAGGATTTGGATTTTGTGAATTTATTTTCAACTTATTTTACCCATATCATGTGTAATGCGATGGGGTGAAAACACCCGCTAATCTTTAAAAGGAATTACGTCATCCAACGAACGCTGCCAAAATGCGTGTATGGTTAAGCAATTATGTCCCAATTCATGATTCTGAATTGATAGCACTCTAGTCTCCAGGTGACTTCACTAAAGTGCTAAAATTTTAAAATTATAACTGTTAATAGTCTATTCAATTCTGAGTTAATTAACACAAAAAGAATTGTGTTTACATTTTTTATTATTGATTCATAATTGTTTTTCCAAAAAGAACACAAAATAGCCATTTAAAATTTGTCATCAGGATAGCACATGCAATTTCTTTTTTGTCTATCTTCCACAATTAAAGACATAGGACCCCTAATTTTTTGTGGTTGTTTGAGTAAGATATTAACTTTAATATGAATAATTAAAAATCATGATCTGCGGAAGAGGGATCAAAATTTAAGGCTTACAAGGAGTCAAGGTGGTCAAAAAGTGAAATTTCGAGAAAAAATTAATAAAAGTCGATAAGTTGAATCCGAATTCGTGTGTAATAAGTAGCGTTAAGATAAAAATAACAGAGGCGATAAAAAATGAGTATTTGCCAATCCCTATGAGAGAGTCATTTTGAGAGAAGCATCCAGTCCTCATGACTCGGTCGCAAGGATTAGGGTAAATTTTGACATTAAGGTGAGCCTATTGTTCAAATAGTGATACAAAAATGCTCCACATCTAAAGAAACTAAAACTAAAGGAAAATGCGCTTAAATTAAACCCGAGAGCACTTGACATGTAATAAAGAATGGCGCTATGTTGTCTTTTCGAATAAAAAGAAGTATCATCTCACAGTATCACTTGGCCCTCGAGACCATTACACAATCTGTCCGACAATGAATGCGATCCTAATGGTGTCCTTCCTAGCAAAGATCCTGGAAGTAGACATTATAACTGTGTTACTCTTCTTAAGTGAACTTCTTTTTATCCGAAAAGATAACATACCGCCATTCTTTGTTCCATGTCAAGTGTTCTCGTGATTAATTTTAACGTATTTTCCTTCGGGGAAAGATAAGTAGGAGTTTATTCTGTAGTTTTGGTTTCTTGAAATGTGGAGTTTCGTTATCACTGTTTGAACAAAAGATAGGATCGCCTTAATGTCAAAATTTACCCTAATCCTTGTGACCGAGTCATGAGGGCTAGATGTTTCTCTCAAAATAACTCTCTCATAAGGATTGACATGTACTCAATTCTTATCGCCTCTATTACATTATTACATTATAATGTCATACCTTAACGCTACTTATTACACACGAATTCGGATTCAACTTATCAACTTTTATTAATTTTTTCTCGAAATTTCACTTTTGACCGCCTTGACTCCTTGTATGCCTTAAATTTTGGTCCCTCTTCCGCATATAATGATTTTTAATTATTCATATTAAAGTCAATAGCCCTATTCAACTCACTGGATAATTTCCAGATTTATTGGAAATCCCATACAAAATGATAATCCTGCAAGTTGATCCAGGGTATAACTTGGATCATCTGCCAAACTAATCCCCTAGATGTCTCCGCGAACAATTTCCCTAAAATTTGTCATTTTGTTATTCAGTATTTTTGGTTTGTAAACTTTATTCAGAGTTAATCATTTTAATATTTCTTGCTACTTATCCTTTTAATTGTATCTCGCACGGTGCTTTATTACAAATGCAATTTATAATTCAGAATATCGCGTTGCGGCCAGATGACACAATAGTCAGCTGTTACCCAATTGGGAAATTTTGATCCGATTTCATTCGACTTGGACAGGATTAATGTCCGCTTCAGTCGAATATGGCTAATATGTTACTCAAACAACCACAAAAAATTGGGGGTCCTACGTCTTTAATTGTGGAAGATAGACAAAAAAGAATTTGCATGTGCTATCCTGACAAATTTTAAATGGCTATTTTGTGTGCTCTTTTTCGAAAAACAATTATAAACCAATATTGAAAGATCTAAACACAATTATTTTTGTGTTCATTAAATCAGAATTGAATAGACTATTAACAGTTATAAATTTGAAATTTTAGCTCTTTTAGTTTGGTTGGACATCAGCCGAAACTATTCATGCGAAGGGGTGTGCTAATCTGGTGACAAGCACTGTATCTTCTGAATTTAAACATTTTATATACATTTTTTCAAATTCCAATGCCGAAAAAACCCTTTCAGTCGACTTTTGCTAATGCTGCAATCAAAACCGTTGAGTTTCATGGGATTTCAAGTACGAAAAGAAAAAAAAACTTCAGCTGAATCTATGGGAGAAGACAAATGATTTTTTAGTATTTTTAATTCTTTAAAGTAACACTTTTGAGCCTTCAAATGTTAAAGTAATATACTCCGTTGAAAGTCACTAAAACAATTTTCGTCAACTTTGCATTAGTTTAAAAACTATTATGCAATTATTGTGGCAATTTTGAAAAAATCAATACAATTGGAAATTTCCCCTGGAGTTTTTTTTATCTGTATCTTCAAAGTGATATTGATATTCGAAGCCGAAGCAGGAACGATTAATGTGAAATTTTTGAAAATATGGTTCTAGACAACAAAGACATTGAGTCAGCAAGGACAAAACTCTATGATCTAGTGACAAAAATAGAAACTCGGAACATTTTTATTCTTATTTTTTTTTGCAATTATTAAAAAAAAGTTGTAGCGGGACAAGACGAAAAGTGGTGATACCAATTTTATTCATTGCGTTTTTGCTCAAACAAGTTGTACTTTATTGACCCTACCAGTATTTCCCATCAAATCTGGGACACCATGAAACAACAGGGACATCACAGCACAAATCAAGTCGTTTGTCACTGTGTTTTGAATAATTTTATATGACCACTTCAATAAAAGGTCCCCTGTGTATTAAATTTCGCCCAGTGCTAACGATTTAAAGATTGAATGAAGTTCAGGACCCATAAAGCGGAAAGCTCGAAGCTCATTCATTAGCTCGTATGTATAAAGGGTAAATTGAAAATTATTGGTGCTGCATAAAAAAAATCTAAATATTCGGTACAATTTTTGCAAATCTCGATTTAGCCACCAAAAACCAAACGCCTTAGTTATGGTATACATTCTTTCACACTAGTATACCTGTAGAAGTCGGCTGGGCGGCAAAATGTGAATCCGCCACTGTGTGGGAGTGTTTATGTGCCCTTATACATTCTATACTGCTGTATACTTGATGCAATGCTGTATTTGAAAAGCAAAATTAATTGGTAATGTCTTCTTCATTAAGTAACTAATACGCATATTATGAGCGCAATTGACAGAAGGTGGCGAAGGAAAAAAATTAAGGAACAAATCCTTATGAAATGTGTTCAGTTTCCAAAACTTGAAATTTCCAGTACTTACCCCAATGTTCTCTTATGACATCTGGGAAAGCTTCATTTTCGGGAGTGCCCCAACAGACAATCGCTAACACTTTCATCAACAATTTTTGTATTATAGCACTAAGTAAGCCTTCTACTATCTTTTGCAATTGCTGGTTTGATACATATTTAGGTGATTGAGAGCACCAAATAAAAGTGGTGTAACAAATTGGCACAAAACTCGATCATTGGGAATTTCACAAACATTCAAAAATTATACACCCAGAAAAATTGTTTAAAGTTTTAGTATAGTGAAATTAAGCCGAAAAGGTGATAAACACCAGACTGCCGTATCCTGCCGAGTTTGGTAAACTTATCTCCTATTATTATCGTTCATTTAATGCTTCTTCTTTACAGACATCAACACTAAGAATATACAAAAAAAAAACATAAATTTTCTCAAAAGTTGGTTGATGTGATTTATTCCTTGCACACGCCTCAATTCAATATGCCTCTCCAAAGGCTCCATAAAACTTTTAATACATTTCTCAATAGCTATTCTGGCTACTTCAAAGAAGTCCTATAAAATCAAATTAAAATTTTAACATTAACCTCGTATATACGAAAATCTATGGTCCTGGCTTATCCATATACATATATTGTAGAAGTCTCGGTATCCAACACCAAAATTTCACCTACACTATATGTATATGCCAATTAGTTTGAACTTTATGTATACTTTATGAATCCCTCGAGTGAAATTCTGTCAAAGAATAAAATTGTTCATCAGAAAAGGTTTGTGCAGCTATACGGCACTGCCGGCGTTCGTCTATATGGCCATACCCCTAAAAGGAGTGTGCCATAAAAATTATATTATGTATCAAGAAAACGAATGTACATGGTTCAACTAGAATGAAAAGTCAACATAATTAAAGCTTGTGGAAAATTTAGCTTTAGTGCAAATTTTATAAAAGAAACATTACCGCATGTAGTTTCAAGCCGAAAATATTTGGTTTGCAGTCATAAATGAATTTCTCGAATGAATTCAAAGAAACCATTTTGCTTGCCTTGTCTTTTTTTTTGTTTTGACGCAAAAAGTTACCAATTTACATTTGCGTCACTACTTTTTCACTTTTTAAAGAAGAGAATATTCATTAATATACTTCTAGGTATACCTCATTAAAAAAATATTCTTACCGTGAAATTCAATAAATTCATCAAGCTCGCGCGTATTTCTTTGGTAAATTATTCAGAAGAACTCATACTTAGTTAACTTGCCAAATTATTCTCGAAGGATTATTTATATTTCGGCTACGTCGAGACCGAAATTCGGCACACAACTGCCTCTGAGTAACCGGCCTGGCAACGTAAACACCTCATAATGCTTTCATTATGTACTTTTCGTAACGCTTACTAAAAAAATCCTCGCTCTGACTATCCATCAAATGTCTCGTAAAATTCATTTTAGCCTTTTCTTTTAGATATCCTATCCTTAGTCGCGAGTTAGTCCTTTTTATAAAAACCGACCGACAGTGACGCACCGCGACGCTTCCCTTTACAAATAGCTCTTCTTTTTCGCTCTGTTAAGTTTCTTCTTTTTTTTATACCCTTCACTCGTAGAGTAAAGGGTATATTAACTTTGTCATGAAGTTTGTAACGCATTGAAGGAAGCATCTCCGACCATATAAAATATGTATATATATGATCAGCATGACGAGCTGAGTCGATTGGGCGATGTCCGTCTGTCTGTCTGTCCGTCTGTCCGTCTGTTGCTACGCGTTTTACTCGGCCAATTTAAAAGCTATCGAGCTGAAATTTTGCACACCTGCTTCTTTTTATTGCAGGCAGTTTGTATGTTCGAATCGCTAAAATCGGACCGTGGGGTCATGGGGCTGCCATACAAACCTAACCCCCCCAATTTGGTTTTTCTAAGAAAAACTTTTTCATGCGTGCACCAATTTCAACCAAATTTCACACAAATGTGTTTCTATTGATAAGACAAAACATATGTAAGAATGAATCAAATCGGACTATGGGGTCATGGGGCTGCCATACAAACTTAACCCCCCAAATTAGGTTCTTCTAAGAAAAACTTTTTCATTTGTGCACCAATTTCAACCAAATTTCGTACAAATGTGCTTCTATTGATGCCACAAAACATATGTAAGAATGGTTGGAATCGGACTGTGGGGGCATAGGGCTGTCATACAAACCCAACCCCCCAAATTGAGTTTTTCTAAGAAAAACTTTTTGATTTGTGCACCAATTTCAATCAAACCTCATAAAAGTGCATTTCAATTGATGCCACAAAACATATGTAAAAATGAATGGGATCGGACAATGGGGTTATGGGGCTGTCATACAAACCCAACCCCCAAATTGAGTTCTTCTACGAAAAACTTTTTTATTTGTGCATCACTTTCAACCAAAACTCGTAAAAGTAATCTCTATTGATGCCATAAGACATGTGTAAAAATGAATGGAATCTGCCTATGGGGTCATGGGGCTACCATACAAACCCAACCCCCCATTTTAGATCTTCTAAGAGACATTTTTTCCACACCAATTTAAAAAAAAAACTTAATGCGTCCTTGTCAAAACAAAAAAAAATAAAACGAATGGAATCATACTATACTATGACCATGCTCCCGCATCCCCCCAATAAAGTTTTCTTTATAAAAATATTTATTTTCCCACTTAATCAAAAATACACAAAATATTGATTTATTGACGCCACAGAAGGAAAAGAATGGGGAAGGATTGAACACAAGTCATATGTTCGCCCAAAAAAAACTTTTAGCCCGAGGAGAGTGAAGGGTATTCAAATTTCGGCCGCGCCCGAAATTAGCCTCGGTCTCGTTTTGTATTTTCCCACTACGCTTTTATCGTCGCATCGTTGAATGCGTTTGCGTATGTACTATGTGTACTGACGAGCGAATTGTCCCTATAGATTCATCCTAGTCATCTAAAATTCAGATTCAGTACGATTTGAGAAGCACATACAGTGGAGTTATTTAGAAAAAATAGCAGCAGAAAATACGAAACAGGACGAGACTCAGCTAGGCTTTCTGCTGATTCTGCTATACAGAGCGAAAGAAAAAAAAAAATGAAATACTGACGTGAATCGTTAGGAACGTATACTTGTACATACTCGTATATACGTACAAGCGAAAAGCCTTAATAATATTCGGGTCCCGAAAGGATGTGTAGTCAATTTACGTGTATCTGTATGGTGTGTGTTGAGCTTGATTTGCATATCCGGAAATATAAAGTGGATTTCTTTCGTTTCTTATGGCGTCATGGACCCAACTACTATTGAAGAAGTATATATGTACATACGGATATTCCATTTTATTCTGTTTGAACACGTAGTCTAGTTGGAATTCTTCCACTTGCTTTGAAGGCGAAGGCGATTTGTTGAAAATTTACTAACGCTTCGACAGCTGTGAGGAATAATAAATGAATTGGGATAAAAGATAATGTTTTTTTTCCATTGAATCTAGGACTGAGCGGAGGTTGGCGATGGGAACAATCAGATTAAAATATGAGGAGTTGCTCGAGTGCTTGTACATGTCAGTGTATTATGACTGCAGAATATTAAAGTTTGCATACATTTACAATTTTTTTAATGCGATCGAAAAATATAAATCAAACGGGTTGGATACGAAATTCCCATAAACGAAATCCATAAACCAAAATCCCTAATTCTAAACGCCCAAAATTTAAATCCCCATATTCAAAATCCCATTTTAAAAACGACAATCATAAAAATACCAAACTATGCCGATTTGGTATTGTTTCTGAAAAAAATGATTCCAAGCCTTGTAGCTGCACAGGGAGTTCAAGTGCATCCAAATTCTTCAGAATTATTTTTTTATAATTAGGAATGAAAGAAATATGCAAATACTCGCTTAATTGGATATCACGACACGTTTGCAGTTGACATTCAAATTTTCCTTTGTTTGAGTCAATTAAATACGAGTATTAGGGCCTGGTTATTACTTCCAGTGAAGAGTGCTATTAGTGCATAATGGTGAATAAATCGAATCGAATCTTTGTGCTTTTGAAAAATACTCCGAATCGTGAGGGCAGTTGGTCATCACCGATTGAGTTGGTTCTAATGCAATAAAATTAGTTATGTAGTGTTAGACACTTGAAATTGAAAATGTTCAAAACTTGTTCGTATAATTTCTATACTTCGACAAATAGACAAGTAACCTATCCTAACACTTAGCTAATTTATTGGATAAACATCTTCCGAAAGCTTTCCCATGTATCACCTAAAATCGTATACCATTCTAGGAGTAAATGTATTAATAAATAAATTCACCTCGACCTTATTTTCTTTATTATGTATTATAATTCACCCTTCCGAAATCCTTAATTTAATACATTATCCCTTTTTCGTTTCTCTCATTTTAGGCTTATCATCGGCGTGCTTTGGCACTTTCCGGACTAGGACGTTATGAAGAGGCTTTAATATCACAATGTTTGGCTGCCACATTCGATACAAAGATGTCATTTACAGCGACAACGTCTTTTCGTAATGAAGTTGGTCGGGTAAGTTTTCAATATCTGTATCTGTGTCTGTAAATTGAAACTTGTTGTTAGTAGTACCTACATATTGTGTTTTTGACTAGCAGTTGGCAGCGCTTATAATGGCGTTGTCTAGGTCTATTCATAGATTTAGACATAATCAATTCGACTAAGGACTGAGGTATGGAGCGGATATAAAGATTCGTATCTTATCAGGACGAACTTTTCAATTGCTTTTTACTGTATAAGTTATTAAGACTGCTGTTGTTGAGAAGTTATTTTTAATAGAGTGTTGACTGGCAAATTGATGGCTGAGAAGTGAAATGAAAGTGTAATTTCAAGGATGAAACATTTTTCATGCAAGAAGTGTATTATAAAAAGAGTCCACATTTATGAGGAACTTATCTATTATATATTATACGTAACCGACCACAGAAGAGTCGATAGCCGTCAAATAGGTTGATACCATCGAACTTCTTGCCTATGGAATACGGTTAGACTAAGTGTCCTAACATCTGGCTTAACGTTTTTGGTCTAAATTCTATAAATTATACCAGTTACTGGTCGAAATATCCGAACCGTAACAACTTGCCTACTAGTAACATTTGAAAATCTGGTCTAAATATTTAAAAAGTGTGTGTGACCTATCATTCATGCACTACACGTCAGTCTAGATACCTTTGTCATTTATCACGTTTTCATACAAACAGCTTATGTATCATTTATACACGCCCTTGCGTCTTATTACGGATAAAGGCTACAACATCGTCACTCATAAAGATGATGCAATAGTTATGTAACATATATGTTAAATGCATCACTCGTGAAAAATATTCTTGACCTACATGAAATGAAGGAATGATGTATCATTCGTGATAAATGACTAATGCACACCGCGAAATAAATGGCTTCAAAGCGGGCCAATTTCTGCAAGGGCGACATGTTGACCTATACACTCTTACAAAAAAAAAATTCAAGCTATGCTTATAATAATATTTGTTGTCTGGAAATGTGTGGTGTGATTGCCAACTTGTGTTGGTACACTCACGCCACCAACATGAACGCGTAAAGAATCAAACTTGCGTTTGTTTTATATAGTAAGAAGAATTCGACAAGTGTACGAACTATTTTTGAGGAGAAAAGAACCATTGTATTTCCCATATGCAGCCACACTTACTGATTAATGGAATTTGCCTTAGCTGACCATCATGTGTTTCCCTTTCAATGCGTCTTATAGATGCAGCACGTCGACTCGTAATTAACTTGACCAGGAACAGGGTGTCCTCCTCATGGACCACAGTCGTTTTTATGGTCATCTGAAAACTATGCGCATTGCCACTAACTTCAGCTGTCCTTTTGATGATACTGACAACGAAACGGCTTCACATATTTTTTTCTGAATGCGTTTGTAGTGTTTCGGCATTGAATTCCCTGTAGAAGAGGATATCTTCTCTTTTAATAACAATAATAATTAAAAATCGATTTGTCGAAAGAAATCGATAAGATAAGATCATTTATAGTATTGCCTGGCAACTGCACAATAGGCCACCGTTTGCATCGCATGTATAAAGAAATCTATAAAATACGAATAATATTTGAAAAATCATCCCTACCCTGCCAAATAACAGGAAAGCATAGAAAACACCAGGCTCAAACGGAGTCCAACAAAAGGAGTTAAAAATAGTAATGCATATACAATTCCCGGAATGTTAAAACCTTCACGGATTGTTTTTTTTTTAAAGCGATGGTAAAAAAGGACTATTGTGGCATCAGCACGATGTCGAAGACCCTGCTGATGTCCAAGGCCAACAAGTTCCATAATATTGAATTACAGACGCATCAAAAGTAAGTAATCTGTCAGCGAGAGCGAGCGGATTTTCCATGCCATAAGAAATCTAGAAAAGTATTTCTTTCAGTCATCACAACTTCATATTCCTAGAGGGTGACAGTGGTAGAGTTTGCTGACAATATCGCGTTTCTGTAAATAACAAGGAATCCAAGGAGCATCGAGGTTTATGCTAATGATGCGATCATAACTATGCCATCTGACTCATCAGAGTAGGAGGTAACATAACCCCATAACTCCTAAGTAAGCCATTAGGATGTGGCAAGGAGATTGTACGGTGGTCGATGGTCGGCGAAGCACAGAAATGCAATTCATTGGTTATAATATCAACAGCAATGGGTGGAGGCAGTAAGTAACTGGGCGAAACCTGTTTCGTCCCTGATACTGTTAACCGAAAACATGATGAGTTGAACAATTTTTTCCGCAACTCCGGCAATACTTGAATTGGCCCATAAGCTGAATGACTCTTTACAGTTTCCAAGTTGGAAGGGAATTGAACAAGATACTAGACTCGTGCGGAATCAGCTGAAAGCGACCGTGGGAAAAAACATGAAGCCCTAAAAATTTGGTAGATTCGATGTTGGAGTCTTAACATAATTAAGATACAAAACTAATGATACAATTCACCTTCAACATTTCAGAATCAAGACGGAAGTGTGCAAATGGCCAACGAATCGTTTTTCGGTTGTTTCGCCGATATAACTGCATTCCGGGAAGTAGAATCCAGTATATTAGTAAAGATTTCACCATCACGTACGACATTGTCATGCACATGCACTATGCTTTTTTCTTCTCTTGAATGATGTCGAAACACAACAAGAACGCATTGGTCTCGGCGATGACACGATCCAATATAGAGCTGTCTGTAGAAATATGCTGAGATTTTTCCGCCAAAACGGGCGATGTGCCTACACCGCAAGTCGAGCAATGCGAAACCATGGAGCGGTATAAAGAACGAGGCAAGGAAGAAGAAGATGTTGAAACACATTCAAGGATTTCAGTAAGAGAAACGAGTAGAATACAAAAATGGCGGCGCAGTATGTCTCATCATCGAAGGAGTCACAATGATATACCCATAAACCGCAAAATATCAAAGCCCATGCCGGACAACTCGTGCAAGGGAGAGATCTTGATCCATGCGATGGTCCCTTCATCCAACTAGATATTGTTTAGATATCATCCGATTATGGTCACATATTTTTATCAGTTTTGCTCATTGATGTCTTCTTCTTCCTTGACTCGTTCTTTATATCGCTCCATGGCGCGGCGTCGCGTCGTGTCGCTCGGCCTGCGGTGTGGGCACATTGCCCGTTCTGGCGGTACTGTCTCAGCTTATTTCTACAGCCAGCTCTACCTTGAACTTGAATCGTGTCATCGGCGAGACCAAGGCGTTTGGTTCATTGATGAATCCCAGTTTATATCAAATATAAACCATACGGGTGCTGCAGCTGGATCCACCGCTCTGTATGAAAACAATTCCCGCAAGGGGGTCGGTGTCTTCGTGAAACTGACCTTTGGTGAGTTGCGTGACCTCGTACCTGAGCAGCGCAGGAAGGCCCCTGGTATGGTTGATACGCCATGGCGTGGATCTTTACAAGGACCTTCGGGCGTTGACGTTCCCGAGCTCCCTGCTCCTAGTCATGTATGGATGGCACAGCATGGCTGACTATTTCCCTATTCCTTCGGAAAGTCAGTCATACAAGCTCACACGACGCAGTGTTTCCTCGTAGGGGAGAAACACACCACAAGCGTACGTGTCTCGCCTCCGAAATCTATGAAATCCCCCGGGAACAGCTTCGATGTTCAACTTTATAGGTTTATAGGTTTGCTATTGGCTGAAAATTACCTGCTTTTTTCTGTTTTTTTTTTTCAATGGTTGTCTATAACAAGGCTGCAATTGGTGTAACATTGTCGTTATATCGAACACCTACTAAGGAAGGACCTAAATAGATACAATTAATGTCATCGTGAATGACGCAGTTTAAGCAAACGTGCTCGAACATAAATCTTCGCAGGGCAATTGAACATTATGGGTGTATTTTACCTCTACTGTAATCCCATTAATAAAGCTGTTTTTGAGAAGAATTATATCCAGAGTTTTGATCGTAGCGAGTTTTAACCACATCGATACGATAGTTGTATTTTGAGAATCCAAAATGTTTTTATTGTTTTTCGCACCAGAATTTGGCAAGAAACCTGATATTAACCTAAATCCTAAGCCATTGTTCTCATTTATATTTAGTAAAGTGTAAAAAAACATGGATGGTAATTTAATCGTCCAACTCGTTGTCGTTAATAAGCGTACACTCTAAAAAGTGAATTTAAATTTCCGCTGAAAATGCGGTAACTTTACACTTTTTCCCGCTTATAATCACATACAGAGTGCATTTTTCAACAATTTCTGTGTAAAATAAGAAAATTACACCAAAATCGGTGTGAAATGTATTTTTACGCTACACTTGTGTATAATTCAGATTTTCTGGTGCATTTTTACAACGTTTATGTGTATAATTCGGATTTGTGGTGTATTTTTACAACGTGCAGTTGAAGTTTTACTCATTTTTTGTAGCGTGCTCTCCAGTTGTCAAACTTCAATCGGCTGTACTTAGCACAGTGTAAATTCTCAGCATTTAGAACTCATGTGTATACGCTCTGTGGCTCACTTGGTTGAGTCGCACTCTACGATGCTAGTAATCTAGAGGTCCCGAGATCGAATCTAGGCGTGGTCCAAAATTTCCGTACATGTGCGGATAGGAAATATTTAGTGCTTGCAACATTACACTCCGAAATGATATGCAATGTAACGTTGACTCGAAATTGCCTATAAACGGCTGAGTTACGGTACCGAGAACAATAACAAGTGTACAGATCGCACAAAAAAGACCATATTGCAACCTCCCATGTAGACGAAAAACTGATCAGCAAAACTCGACCGATACTTGTTTATATTTTATATATCCTTATCCTTAAATAGTTTTATTGATAACTATATTGTTTGTAAAGGTTCGCCACTTAAATCTTTACAACGAAAAAAGAGTGAAACCGCATTATATTCCTATTATTACGGAGTGTTTTTACACATAGCGCGGTGTAAATTTGCTAATATATTGGAGTATTTTTTTTTAAACATTTTTTATGTAAAATTACACTTGATTTGCAAATTTAGATTGCAGAGTAATTTCACTATTATAATAGAAGGAAACAAAGTTTTCTTCTATTATAAGAGTAAAAATTTCATAGAGTGTACTCAATGTACACTTTAAATTCAAATTTCGCATAAAAGCTCTTTCATATTCATAAATTTGCATATATGTACGTTTCCTCGAAACCAACGCCAACGTCATACCTTTTTTTATTGAATTACAACTCTGATGGTAGAATTTCCAATTTTGTCCTTTCAAAGCAGAGCATTCAAAGGCTAATTAAATTTTCGTTTCATAGAATTTTAAGTGAATTGCTGCAAAAGCATGGAGGGGGTGCATTATATTTAATGTAAATTAGGAGAGGAAATTGCCACAATGATAATAAGAACTTGACGTTATTGCAACACACATACTTCCTATATTACAAATAAAATAATGCTTCAATAAATCCTTGCCTAATACTCCTATTCTATTTCAGCTCCTTCAAAGGTTCCTTGTGCCATCGATACATTCACATACTCGCATTGCTAGCCCATTATCGTCAGCACCCTATAATCTGGAAGTATCTCGAAGACGTCGAAGACGACGTCATATATTGCGACCACCACCACCTCCGCCGCCCCAAAATATCGGTTCGAGTGATTGTGATGAAGCCAATTCGAGTTGTGGCGAGGACGACGACGAATCGTACGAGATTGTGCAGAATGGTCGACGACATCATCATCAGTATCGACGAATGCATAGTAGCAGCAGCTATATGTCGATAAATGGAACCTCACATCTTCGAACAAATACAAGACTTAGATCTTTATTAGATAGGATACAGCAAGAAGTACAAAAGATGAAAAGTAAGTATGAGTTTCAACTTAGATATTGTATTGATGTGTGGTTCGTAAGGATATATAAGTCTAAAAGGAAATGTTTGTTTTTGAAGCAATTGAAACTTCATCCTTGTGCCTTCTTATCGAGAATAATAAAAATGATACGAAGAGTTTTGAATGTCTCTGGGAAACTTAAGTTCAGGGTGAACTGTCTCACAGTCTCATAAATTGTTATTAAATTTGGTGTCATATATTTTATGTTTTATGTATACCCTTCGCTCATAGAGTGAAAGGGTATATTAACTTTGTCATGAAGTTTGTAACGCATCGAAGGAAGCATCTCCGACCATATAAAAAAGTATACATACGAGTATATGATCAGCATGACTTGAGGAATCGATTGGGCGATGTCCGTCTGTCCGCCTATCTGTCTGTTGCGACGCGTTTTACTCGGCCAATTTAAAAGCTATGAAGCTGAAATTTTGCACAAATGCTTCTTTTTGTTGCAGGCAGGTTTGAATGTTTGAATCGGTAAAATCGGACAATGGGGTCATGGGGCTGCCATACAAACCCAACTCCCCAAATTAGGTTCTTCTATGAAAAACTTTTTTATTTGTGTACCAAATTCAACCAAATTTCACACAAAAGTGTTTCTATTGATAACACAAAACATATGTAAGAATGGATCAAATCGGATTATGGAGTCATGGGGCTGCCATAAAAACCTATCCCCCAAATTGGGTTCTTCTAAGAAAAACTTTTTTACCTGTGCACCAATTCCAACCAAATTTCACTCAAATGTATTTCTATTGATGCCACAAAACATATGTAAGAATAAATCAAATCGGACCATGGCGTCATGGGGCTGCCATACAAACCTATCCCCCCAAATTAGGTTCTTCTAAGAAAAACTTTTTTATTTGTCCACCAATTTCAACCGAATTTCACACAAATGTATTTCTATTGATGACACAAAACATATGTAAGAATGGATCATGTCGGTCCCTGGGGTCATGGGGCTGCAATACAAACCAAACCCCCATTTTGGTTCTTCTAAGAAACATTTTTTACACCAATTTCACAAAACCTTGAATTAATGTGTCTGTATCAAAGCAACTAAAAAGGCCAAAACAAATGGAATCGTACTATGGGGACATGCTCCCGCATCCCCCAATAAAATTTTCTGAGTAAATATTTTTATATTTATTTATTGAGGGAAGCGAAGGGTATCCAAATTTCGGCCGTACTCGAAATTAGCATCGGTCTCGTTTTCTATTATTTTGAGTTGGAAACGAAGAGTTAATTTTTTTTCTGATTTGAATCATATTTACACCTAAGTCGGCCACGAATATATGGAGCGAGTTTCCTCTTTAAAAGCTATACAAATTTCGTGGGTAACTTAAAGTAGTTTCCCAAAAAAGTACAATTTCATACTACATTTTAATATTTTCGTCACGGTTTTTATGAAATTCTCAGCTTCCAGTGAGGAAACTGGCTGCAAATCGTCGAAGTCTTGTCTAAACCTAATTTATCAACGGGTTATCTCTCAAACTTATTTATTAAACTTTAAATCAAAGAACCTCTGCTCTTGGATACTTCATAAATTGTTGGAATTAGGTGTCAAAGTGTTGCATTTTATTATGTCATTCAGAATGATTTGATAAAGACATTTATATATGTATGTACATACATATGTATGTGTATATAAGTGAAAATACCAATCCCATAATTTAATAAAGATTTTGTTTAAATTTTTATTCCAGGAGTCGAGCACAAAGTCAACGTTCAAGTGAATCCCGCCCAAATCGATTTAGCCGATTTCGATTGTGTCCTGTGCTGTCGAACGTTGTGGCGACCGGTCGTCACTCCATGTGGTCATACATACTGTTGGGTATGTTTAGATCGTTGTATGGTCTATTCCTCATCCTGTCCGCTCTGCATGACCACCTTGGTGGAACAATATCGTCCAAGCTATCGACGTGCCACGGCCACCCCGATACCGTTCTCTCTACAAAAACGATCTGTGACCAAATTCCTCGAGTCGGCCATGCAACGATTCATTCCAGACTGGTATGAGAAGCGACGACTGCAAGAAGTGGACCTGGAACCGTCCGTGCCCGTTTTCATTTGTACAACAGCATTTCCGCATGTGCCATGTCCGCTATTTGTCTGCGAGCATCGCTATCGTCTTATGGTTCGACGAGCCATTGAATCGGGCGAAAGACAGTTTGGTATTGTTCAGCCGCATACGGGCAAATCTCGCTATTCAGATGTTGGCACAATGCTGGAAATTCGTGATTGTGTCCTGTTGGGTGACGGATGTTCGATACTCAGTA
This sequence comes from Microchrysa polita, assembly GCA_949715475.1. NCBI lineage: Eukaryota > Metazoa > Arthropoda > Insecta > Diptera > Stratiomyidae > Microchrysa > Microchrysa polita. Next base: position 64,257,324 of record OX454416.1, read on the forward strand.
CGATTGGATGTCGTCGCTTTCGGATTTTAACTCGCGATGAAAAGGACGGCTACGAAACGGCCAAAGTTGAATATATCTATGATGAGCCGATTCCCCAGGATTATGTACATGTTGTGACTGATATGCATGCTAGTGTGCTGGGCAAGGCAATCAAATGGTTCGAGAGTCTGACGGAGGATATTAAAGAGGAGATTTTACGAAGTTTTGGACCAATGCCCAATTTGGAGGACAATTGGGAAGCTGTTGCTGATGGACCGGCATGGGCATGGTGGATTATAGCGATATTGCCATTGAATCAACCGTTGAAGGTAATTTGGGATTTTTCATTTCATTTTGTGTGTGGCAGTCTTGTTATTTATTATGACCATTCGTTTTCATTCAATTTCCTTTGGGAAGGATGAGTCTTTTGTGTTCGTTTTGGAGATAATCCTCTGCAGTTTAAAGTACAATTTTGCCTTTGCTGAGATTTAAGATTTTTTTTAGATAAAAAAAAAGACTACGAAGAAAATCACATGAATTTTAAATATTAAGTAGTTCATGGATTCTTATGTACCATTGACAATTTTCGTGTGTTTACATAATTTACGTATGTATTTAGATTTTAATTAAGACAGATTTGAAAATGTAAAAAGAAATCTTGGGGAAAACGCGCATCGCTCGCTCGCGTCAAAGAATTAAAATACCTTTTAATAGCCAGTCAATTTATGGATTCTTTTGATTTTCTTAGCCACGTTACGGTGTATCGGATAGTTGCGGCCAATGTATAAAGTGCATTCAGAACAGGACGATTATACATACATATTTAGCAAACATTTGAAAATCGTTTTTCATTAAACTAAATTCTGCATGGAATTGTTTTCATATGCATTAACTTCCTTATGTTCTTTAATACAGTGAGTATTACTTTGTAAAACTGGCTGATTGATATTTTCTTGTCAAAAAGGATGTTGTTTATAACAATTTTATCAAAAGTCGCATATTCTATAGCTATGTTCAGTTTATATTTTTCTTGTTATGTGTAACGGGTGTTATATTTGAGGATTTAAGCGACGTGCGATTGTTGAAGATCTGAAATGTGCAGGACACCTAGATTCAGGTCCCCGGCCGAAAGCATAGATCTTGTAATGGAAAGTGATGCAAACCCCTGTAACATGTTCTATTATTTATTTAGTTTTAAATTAGTTATCAAAATTACACGAGAAATAGAAATACGGCCCACAAAATCATGTCGCATGATTTATGTTGCCATATTAAAACAAAGAAGAATTCGAAATGCAGTGAAAAAATCAAGGATCATATGTCGATTTTGGTTATGAAAAATGGCTTACCGCACCGAAGGCACAAGCAATATGCCAAATAGTTGTTGATTGCTAACGACCACGACATTTCTTCGCGATACGTAGTTCCGCCCAGTGCGATTAGAGTGATTAGAGTGACAGTCTGTACAAAAATAATCATCTCGACGATGTTTAATACAGTGGCATTTAAAAAAGGACATTTTATAACTTGTCTGAATTCGATTTGTCCATTATTTTGGCGCCTGACATTCTCGTATCGTGACCTCTCGGAAAATGGTGACATAAAATTACTGTAGCGATTGTCTGATCTAAAGGCACCATCTTTTTTTCTTTTTATCTACCTAAGACAGGATGACATTCTCTTCGGAAGTTGAAAAAAAAAACACAAATTGTTTTAAATTACATCGACCACATAGTAACAAAAAAAAATGCTAAAAAGAGTTGCGTACATTTTTTAACCGCTTAGCAGATGAACATTTTCACTTCTAATGGAAAAAATCACAAATTAAGGCTCATTTGTCAATTTGTTTTAGTTTTAATGACTTCATTTAAAAGTTATTAGACATATTAAAAGCGACTTTTTGCCCACACTTTATGATTTATGTTAAAAAATTAGATGAGCTGGTCTTGTTCTTGCTGCATTATGAATGTTTTTGTCTTTTGTGTATTTGGTATTTTATTCTGGTGAATATTTAGTCTACGTCGGTTATTGGTATTATGACTAGGACGTCATAAACATACCTCTCCCAAAAAAATCTCCGTTTAAAATATCTTGATGATGAGTGGGGATATCGGGTTGTTATTGTTATGCCTGCGGAAGATTTACAAAACGTTCCCTTCCATGTAAAATAGTTGGTGAGCCACTACTCCAATTTCGAGATGTCTTCCTTCATTGGTATTCTCGTCAGAGAAAATTAATCTTCTCCTAAATCATGAAGTTCATCAAATTTTTAAATACGTTCGCCGGTGTTTAGGACTGCGTACCTATTCACTATAGAAGTTTCCGAGGCTGTCTACATCTCCTTGATTATAAATTTTGCGAGTTGTGCGTAAGGAAAAAAAAAAGCTTCTCCCCTCCATTTTTTCGTTTGTCCAGTATGATGATCGCGTTTCGTTTTTACGACTAAACATAGTCGATCGGGCTTTTGGGCAGCTTACTCGCGTGAGCTCCATGCGAATTGTTTCCTTTACTTCGGCATGAAGAATAAGGACCTGAAAAGTGTGTACCTAATTAAAAAAAAAACAATTTGATTTTTAGTTTCCACTCATAGAGAAATTAGCTAAGCGAACCAAAGTAACATTTTACATAGCATCGCCATATTTTGCTTGGTTACGCCATTAGGCCATTCTAGACTATACGAAAACGACCGTACGATTAAAATTTACAACAACAAACAGCATGTATATACGATTGTTTCTCGGTCGTAGGATGCGGTCTCACAATGTGAAATGCATAATGCCGGCCACTATAAAAGCTCTCACTGGACGATTTTTCTGCCGTACAGTTTCGTCTTATAGTGTGAAGAGGCCATTGTATTGTTGGTACATAGATAGATAGAACTAGAAATTGTAATTATTTTATTCGAATGACCAATGCATTAACATTTGAAAATGATTTCAGTTATATGGACGATTATGTGCACGAAAAATCACAAAGTTGTCTATAAGTTGCGCGAATCGACTATTGATTTTCGAAGTAAATTTTAATATTTGGTAGCGTTTTTCAAGATTGAGTTAATCATGATGATTTGCCAGAGCTAGAGTATATATACTAAAACAAATAAAAAACATTTTTGATTAAAATTCAATGTTTTGTCTTATTTTGACAATTTTAATTTCTATTGGGCTTAAAAAAACATCCTATACGTAATTATACGGATCAATTTCTCAAATATCTCATAATTCGGCCGCATCAAATTGTTAAATTAAATTTGCACAAAAAAATAATTTCGCGAAGAATATACATTATACATATTCGTTCATATTATCTGGGTCGAGTGCTGGCGTTATGCTACCTGTACATATTAAACAACTAGGACTCTGAAATTTTCTGCAAAATGTGCGTTGCAACATGCTGTAGACCGGCGCGGCGACCACTTTATCCCCCCATAGCAAATTAATTTTGGAAAATTAACCCCGCTTGCGCTTTATCCCTCGATTTTTTTTGTTCATATGAACATGAACATTTTGTTTTCTTGGGTCGCATCTTTGAACGACTGTAACTACTAAACGGATAGAGCTAGGGCTCTGAACATGTATTGGGGGCATATTGCGACAAATATAAACCGTGCAAAATACATATATACCTTTGCGATATTATGGCATTTTACTAATTTTTCCAAATTTCTCGCGAGCGAGGATGAAAATTATTTCCGGACCGGATTGTGGCTCGCGAGTCGTATGTTGGATCCAGATCTGGATATTCTGGACCTCCACCACTGGGTTGTTTGTATGTTGTATTTTTATTTGAACATATCTCATCAATTTGTAACATTGATAGCACACTGGCTTCAGTGCTGCGAACCCCTTCACGTTCACGCCCCTTTACAATCTAACATATAACACATTTTATTATTGGCTCCTATTTTTTTGGTTCGCCGAAATAGTCTTCAATTATGTTGAGAAGTTGGGTTACTGAGCAATGCAAGCAGTATTCTGTTAGAAATTCGTTGGCGTTGTTAGCGCTTACTGAAGCAATTCAACAAAACTCACTCATCGTTTTGGTAAATTACCTCATTGAGCTCTGGCAACTTGAAGGATTCCTACAACTAATGTCTTCCTTTTTTACTGATCACTGAATGGTTGATAATCACTGTCTAGCTCACTGTTTCCCAACTAGTGGTCCGCGGACTGGATGTGGTCCGTGAGAGCCTTATAAATGGTCCGCGTAAGAAACTAGTGACTATATTGATGTAACTTAGTTTTGTACCTTGGAAACTGGGTTGTTTTGTGTCGCCCGGACCAATTGCTTTATTAGATATCACCTCCCCATTTGATGCTAAGACCAAGTGACCATTCTTTAAAAAACGGAATATTTCTCTGTGACTAAATAAAATTAATAAATTTTCATTAAGCAATGTCTATGACGGTCTTAAATTGACTTTCAGATAGTCAACTTTGGAAAAATCAATCGCGAACCGACTTTTCAAATTATGGCGTGAGCCTCGTCCCCATTGCTCCAACGACTTTTCACTTACTTTTGCCGCAAAAGCAAATGTTTAGTTTGTAAGAAATTTTCAATGCGCGCATCAGAAAATTATTAGATGTTTCGTCTTCTTTGTAATAGCGTCCTGGTTTCGCCTCAGCTATTAATATTTTATAATTTGCTATTTTTCTCCTTAGTTAGGAGAATATGGATGATGGGCAATCTTTCGATTAAACAATTTCAAATTTTTAGCAGGGTTTGCTTTGAATTAGATGAGAGTTTTTCTGTTAGAAAGCCAAATATTCGGCGAGGAGCTTAGGATGCCTCCTGATATTTTCAACCACATTTTTAATACAGAGCAAGGAGGTTTATTTTCCAAATAGTTTGAAAACAAACAATGAAATTTACTAAGCTGAAGCTGTGATTTAAAATGACGCCGTGCGGTGATACTTAATCAAAGTATTTTTAATTGATTACTATATTGGATTTGAATTAGAAATAGACAGTTTGGCAAAGTTTTGTGAAGCGAGAGTATCAAGAATTAACCATACTCAGCGGGCGTCAAAAACGGTTACAAATAAGGAAGAGATCCCAAATAGTTGTAGTACCGAAAGATGTTGGGCGAAACAAAAAAAGGCAGCATATGCTCTTCTTACTGTGAAGCTTTTTTGCTGTTGATGGAACATGGTTCCAAATGTTTATTGGACATGCAGGGGACTATGTATAATTTTTTTTGCATAAGAGACGAACGATGACAGACGATACTAAAGTGATTTATTGTGTAAATTCGGTGCGCTAAAAGGTGATCGACGCTTACAGCGACAATAAAATGGCTTTCCATACTGACAACGCTTCAGTCTTCTAAAAAAAAAAGAAAAACAAATACAGGCACTTGGTTGAACGGTACCGCACTACGTAGATCTAGGGCGACAGCTTTGTCCTCAACGTCGTTGTATCACAAAGCCTAAAAAAGCTAGAGTACCGCTGGGAAAAGTGTATCGACCCTAAAATGCTAGAAAATCACAACAAAAATCTGACCACAACTGAATGGGTAAGAAAACCATCCAAACTTTTTAATCCATCCATGGAATGGTGGTCCGTAGCAATTCCCTTCGAGGCTAAGTGTTCCGCAGACATCTGCGGGTTTGGAAACACTGGTCTAGCTAATAAAAAATTAAAAAAATTTGACACAGGTCGATTGTGATTAAAGAAAATATTAGGTAGATGCAAATGTTATTGGCAGCTGATCAATCTTGTACTCTAGAGCGCCCCCTAGGAAGGTGTGACGATCAGGGAAGGGGGGCGCGAGCACAACTCTAATATTGATACCATTGAAAAATTATCGTTTGCTTGCCATTAATGAATTATGGTTTTCTTGCGGTTGTCGCAAAGCGTTGCAAAATGGCAGAAATTGTATTTTCGTGGATTAATTCGCTGCTACTAAGCCCATTTGATGAGCATCGCTGAGAATATTTTAGGTCGAAAAAATAATTGATATGGCTGATCTGAAACGCATTAGCCCGTTTTATTTTTTGAATGATAAAAAATTACGGATTTTGGTCGCTCCAGTAATATTAATTTTGCTGCTCGACGTTATCGCTGAAGCCATGATGACATGACCGAGCTCACGACGAAATTCAGGATGCGGAAATCATGAATTTAAATAATACTTTCTAAAAATCCTAGCTGTTCCAAAATATGAGCTGAACTAAGGAACAAATATTTAAACAATTTGCATTCCTTGCCATGGCAATTTTTGCATCTATTTTCGGTTTTGGCCACCATTTTTTCTTAGGGGGCGCCAGAATCAGACGATCTCGCAAGGCGGACTCGAATTGAAAACGAGACCGAGGCTAATTTCGTGCGCGGCCGAAATTTGAATACCCTTCACTCTCCTTGGGCTAAAAGTTTTTTTTTTGGGCGAACATATGACTTGTGTTCAATCCTTCCCCATTCTTTTCCTTCTGTGGCGTCGATAAAACAATATTTGTGTGTTTTTGGTTAAGTGGGAAAATAAAAATATTTACTCAGAAAACTTTATTGGGGGTATGCGGGAGCATGGTCCCATAGTATGATTCCATTCGTTTTACTTTTTTTTTGTTTTGAAATTGGTGTGGAAAAAATGTTTCTTAGAAGATCTGAAATGGGGGGTTGGGTTTGTATGGTAGCCCCATGACCCCATAGACCGATTCCATTCATTTTTACACATGTCTTATGGCATCAATAGAGATACACTTTTACGAGTTTTGGTTGAAAGTGATGCACAAATAAAAAAGTTTTTCGTAGAAAAACTCAATTTGGGGGGTTGGGTTTGTATGACAGCCCCATGACCCCATTGTCCGCTTCCATTCATTTTTACATATGTTTTGTGGCATCAATTGAAATGCACTTTTATGAGGTTTGATTGAAATTGGTGCACAAATCAAAAAGTTTTTCTTAGAAAAACTCAATTTGGGGGGTTGGGTTTGTATGACAGCTCCATGACCCCACAGTCCGATTCCAACCATTCTTACATATGTTTTGTGGCATCAATAGAAACACATTTGTTTGAAATTTGGTTGAAATTGGTGCACAAATGAAAAAGTTTTTCTTAGAAAAACCTAATTTGGGCGGTTAAGTTTGTATGGCAGCCCCATGACCCCATAGTCCGATTTGATCCATTCTTACGTATGTTTTGTCTTATCAATAGAAACACATTTGTGTGAAATTTGGTTGAAATTGGTGCACGCATGAAAAAGTTTTTCTTAGAAAAACCAAATTGGGGGGGTTAGGTTTGTATGGCAGCCCCATGACCCCACGGTCCGATTTTAGCGATTCAAACATACAAACTGCCTGCAATAAAAAGAAGCATGTGTGCAAAATTTCAGCTCGATAGCTTTTAAACTGGCCGAGTAAAACGCGTAGCAACAGACGGACAGACAGACATCGCCCAATCGACTCAGCTCGTCATGCTGATCATATATATACATATTTTATATGGTCGGAGATGCTTCCTTCAATGCGTTACAAACTTCATGACAAAGTTAATATACCCTTTACTCTACGAGTGAAGGGTATAAAGATTGGGAACCACTGCGAGTGTTTTGTTTCAACCCCATTTTTTTTAGTCCGAACTTTGATCTACTAAATCTTCTTCTTCGCAGTACCGTATAGTCCCATGTGGGGCCATGGTGCGTTAACTCAACCGTTTATAGGCAATTTCGAGTCATCGTTACATTGCATATCATTTAGGAGTGTATGTAATGTTGCAAGCACTATATATTTCCTATACGCACATGTACGGAAATTTTTGGACTACGCCGAGATTCAATCTCCGGACCTCTATATTGGTAGCATCGTAGTGAGAGACAGAGCGGTTCTAAATCTTACTTTATTAAAAACAAATAATAATCAAACTGCCCGTACAAATATATAATATTTTTCTGTTACATGTTATATTATTGATTTAGTAATTTAATTTCCCATTCTTTCAGGTCGACATTTTGACCACAACAAACCTGGAAAAACGGCTGAAAGCAATTGGCAAAACATTGGACTATATCACGGGCAAATATCGACGATCTCAACAAAGTTGTGTAGTGATGCAATGTGAAGGACTGCCCTCGTGTCAAGCCGTTGACTGTTGTCAACGATCCACTTCAACTACATCGGCATCGGAGGAATCAGTGACAGCTGAGAATCGTACGGAATTTCTTTTGTAGCTCCTAATCTTCTGGCTACTGGAAAGAATACACCATACACTATGGATATCTTCCATCATCTGCTGTAACGGCGGCGCGGCGAAGTCGCTGTGGCTTTGCCGCAACATAAAAGCCGTTAGGTGGGGAGGAATTTGATTTCATCTGTCGGCGGCTCTCGTCTGCTACTGAAATTGTGTACTGAAAAATATTTCTTCTACTGAAATTTCATAAATTGTATTTAGGAAAGAAAAACAAAAAAAAACTTAAAGCTTTAAAATGAAACCTTATTAAGACATTACAAAACAAACATCCGAAAAAAACATTTCTCAAATGTACACAGAATGGCAGCAGCTTCTGGAATTATCATGAAACTAAGTAATATGCGTGCAATATTCTGTTCTCTTTCCAGAAAAGTATGCACGTTTCGAGAAAATGAGGTTTTCCTTGGGGGGCCAAACAATAACACTTTAATAAATAATATAATAGATTTTTTTCATAGACACATTCAAAACAGTCCTGTTCTCTATTATATATAAAAATGATAATAATAATTTCAATTCTATATGCATTCTTCCTATACACACACACGTATTATATATTTGTATTTTTCCTACAAACAGAATAATATTATTGTTGTACTATGTAGACGTGAGATCAAGTATTGATGTGAAATTTAGAATAGAAAAATAATGAATGTAACCAAAAACTTATATAGGAAACATGACACAATCAGTCGAGAAGGGAACTATGTATTTTAAATAATAATAATGAACACTACCAAAATTCGATATAGTTAGGGTCATATTTTCAATAATACTAAAAAAAAATAATAAGAACACTACGTCAATTTCTGTATTCTATTCAAGAGCTTTAAAAATGGACGTTTTTTTTTAATTATGATCGGATAGAAAACAAATATGGCGATTATCTAAACGCAGTTTTTTTAAGTTTTTACTTTTGTCAATATAATTTATTGTTCTCCTGACTTTAAGCAATAAAGGAAGCAATTTATTTTCATATAGTTCCAATTTTAACAGACAATCAACTTAAAGGTTTGGTTTTAGTTTAGTGCTTTCCACTATTTCTGTTAATACCAGTCAGTAAGATGGGCTTACTCTGGAAAGGGGAAGATATAAAACTGCTTTTAGATACTCCGTCGTATTTCCATTTACATATTGGATAGTAATTAACTTCTCCGCGTAACCATGCAGATTAGGAACGAAATTCAGAAACATTCCATTAAACAGAAATCTTATTTGTCCTGTATGAATCAATTTGTTGCGATTTCACCTAAAATATAAATATCATTAAAAGAAATTTCTTTGTATATTACGATCCAACAGCTTATTTAATACCATTCTCATGATCTCTTGAAAGCAATCAATTTCTTCAAGGTAAAAGCAACTGTCAAAGAGTTTCAACCAAATTACTATTAAATATTTGTAGACAATCCGCAACCATATAAACTGAACAGCAACCGAATTGAATCTTGTAGTGTATGTATATGTTATGTACCAAGTAATTAGATTACAAATTGTAAGAAAATAAAAATAGCTAATATAATTAATAAATAAATATTTAACGAATCTGCATCATTCTAATTGGTATAGATTCTGTTAAAAATTCTTACACACTTCGTGACTTTTTTTTATCTTTCTGGCTGTATGCAAATTTGTAATGTTTCAAACGTTTGTTTTGTAAGTTTCTGTCTGTATGTATTTACATTTTTAGGGCTTTTTTGTGATATTCCCTTTACATTATCTAGAAAACAGATATCTAATCAAATTGTCTTTATACCTTCTCAACATGTTCTCAATATTATAATAATTTAGAAATCAAATTACAAAACAAAAAACAAGACAATTTTGAAATGATAAAATTTCATAGGGAAAGAAAAGAAATTTAAAAGAATTATGAAACTTATGATGCTGTGAATAATTTTAAGATCTAGTTTTTTTTTTCAATAATTGCTTTATACTTTATATTTTTTATATATATTTATTTTATGTGTAGTTACTAGAAACATTACTTTTAGTAAATACAAAATTTTATAAGAGCACTCAATCAACTAAAATTATTTTCTTTCAAATATCCTTACGGATCAAGACAAACGATTTCATTGCGGTAGTTGATTCTATTTCTAGAATTGATAGAGTCAAGATTTTTGTAACTATTTCGTTTCATCTTTGAAAAAAAAAAATCAGCTTTGAAAATGAAAATAGACAACTATCTTTCTACTACTAAGTATGTACTGCATATAAAATGAATAAATACAAAATAGACACCACACACACATCTTTTTTACAATGAATTATAATCATTTATTTTTTTATATAATGTTTAGTAGTGAGATATGAAAAAAATGATACTTAGCTTTTATACTTGTTTTTTCTACAAATCAAAATACTATATACTAAGAATATATTTACATAATAGCTTAATCGTATGTATTGATTTTCTCGTCTTAATATTTAAGTAAAGTTCAAAAGAAAACCAATAGTAGCTTCAGAACAAAATTATGTAGTAACCATATAAATTCGAATTGTGTAAAAGCTGGCAAATAGAAAATCATATTTTCTTTTCACGGATTCCACTATTTGCAATTTATCTCCGTAAAAAAAACACTGTACATAAAAATGATTGCGACAAGTTGACCGAGTTGCGGAAGCTAATCTGGTATTTTCCAAGTCAAAATTTCAATTCTTTGTTACACTAAATATATTTTTTCTGGCATATGACTTTCATAGTCTTCTACTTGTATGTGATTGAAATGATCAAAAATAGCAGGATTTCAATTTTTCATTATAAACATTTAATTAAATTTCAATAGAAAAACTTTATTCAACTACATTAAATTTTGAATATTAAAAATAAAAAATTCAAATCTATTTCTTTTTCCATATTTCACAATATTTTCGTTACTCTTGATTATAGAGCCTTTAAAAAAATCTTAACTCTTCTCCAATATTTCAAAAGAAAAAAATCCACAAAGAAGAATCAACAAACCAATTTCATACCTTTAACATATTTTTATGCCTACCCACTTTTGTCTACTAGTTAGAAGATAAACAAAAGGTTATTCTTTCTTAAATCGTCGTCAAGTGAAAAATAAATACAACCAATTAAATCTTTAAAATTTACAAAATATAAAATCAACATGTTACTTTATACTTAGCTTCTAGTATTTATTAAATTTATGTCCTTTAAATTCGAGATAAATTAATAAATGTATGTATGTAAGTAAAATTCAAATATAAACTAAATCTGTATTTGTCATTGTCAAGATAAAAGATATAAAATCAAAAAATGAGAAAATATATATATATATATATAATGAAAAAATATACATATTCGTATAATAAAAAAAAATTGTTTCATTTGGCCACCTTTTACTACTCTTCTGATCGTCCATGCAACCTGTCTCCGTCCACTCGTTACGCATTCATCAACTTATTGTGCATGCGATGCATTCATGTTTTATAAAGACTTCTCTACATAATTTATATAGGACACAATTTCTCAAGAAAGGTACATTATTGATATTTCACGTGAAATCGATACAAATACTGTCAAAATTTTGATGATCGTGAAAAGGAGTTCGGATGTAGGCACAACAGGCGTAGGTTTAATGGAGCTTGGGTGGCTGTAGCCCCCGGCCGATTTTAACACGTTCATTGTCTATGAGACACATGTGCATACAGTGTTCTTTCTTCTTCTTTATGGCACGATAGCCCGACGTTCGGGCCTTGGCCGCTTGGATTGAAAACCTCCAATTGTCGCGGTCACGCGACCTTGTCCTCCAGTTCGGCGAAAGCCTAGCATCTGGTGGGCGTCCTCACATACAGAATGCTCCCATCGGGCTCTCGGTCGTCCACGCAATCTGGCTCCGTCCACTCGTTGCGCGTTCATCACCTTTTTGGGCATGCGAACATCGTTCATCCTTTGTACATGTCCCGCCCATTGCAATCGCTACAATTTCAAGATCTTCGACACCTGTAGCTCATCATACAGCTGATACAACTCAAGGTTGTACCGGATTCACCTCGTTCACGAACGGCCCCGAAGATTCTTCGGAGAACCTTTCGCTCGAATGTTTCCAACAGGTGTTCAGAGTTTTGGGTTAGGGTCCATGCCTCGGAGCCATAGCATAGCACAGGTCGGATGATGGTTTTATACACGTGGAGCTTCGTGTTCCTGTGCACCAGCTTCGAATTCATAATTTGGAGGACCGCAAAGTAATACTTATTAGCTAGTTGTATCCGTCGCTTTATCTCATCTGTTTCGTTGGCGTCCTTTGACAAATTGCAACCCAGGTAAGTGAAGTTGTCTACATATTCTATATTGAGGTCCCCCACTGTGATGCTTGAATTTACTGGCGTTCTGGTTTTTGATTGCATCATGACCTTGGTTTTAGATTCGTTGATATGTAGCCCAACTTCTTTGGCGGCGTTATTCAGATTATGCAGGAGGCTTTCTGCATCACCCAATCTTCGAGACGTGATGTTGATGTCGTCGGCGTAGGCTACTAGTTGAGTCGATTTAATGAGTAGCGTTCCGCTGCTGTCCAAATTCATGGCTCGAATCACATACTCCAGAGCCAGGTTGAAGAGCGTCGGCGCCAGCCCGTCGCCTTGCTTGAGTCCAGTACGAGTTTCAAATAGGTCAGTGAGTATGTTCTGAACTCTGACCTGCGAGACGGTATTAGTCATCGTCATCCTTATGAGTCGCACTAGCTTAGCCGGTATTCCAAAATGCAGCAAAATGTTGTACAGTACGCCTCGATCGATACTGTCGTATGCCTGCTTGAAGTTAACAAATATTTGGTATACGTCGATGTTGTATTCCCAGCACTTCTGGAGTAAAAGCTACACTGTAAAAAGCTCATCTGTCGTCGAACGACCAGGTCTAAAGCCGCCTTGGTACTCGCCAATTATTTCTTCTGCGTACGGATTAATTCTATTATCTAGAATCTTAGATAAAATCTTATAAGTCGTACAAACTAATGAGATGCCTCTGTAGTTCTCACATTTCAACTTATCCCCTTTTTTGTGGATTGGGCAAATGATACTTTTACGCCAATCTTCCGGGATTATTTCGTCGTTCCATACTTTAACGATAAGTATGTGTATATCCTTAACAAGGCTCTCCTCACCATGCTTCAGCAGTTCAGCTGGAATCTCGTCAGCGCCCAGGGCTTTATTATGTGTTAGTGCTTGCATGGCGAGATCAACTTCTTCTACTGTTGGGGGTTGAACGGGAGGGCCTGTTTCAGTCCTCAGCTCCGGAGCTTCTTGTGTGGGGTTGTTCGGTTGAACATTGAGGAGCTCTTCAAAATGTGAGGCCCAGCGTTTATCAACGCTATCGGTGTCGCTAATGATATTGCCATCCTTATCCTTACAGAGGCTGGTCCTGGGTTGGTATCCACTTTTGATTGAATTAATCGGCTTTTACGCTTGTCTACTGTTCCTACTAGCTAGTCTTTGGTTTATTTGCATCAACTGCTCGTCAAGATGCTTTCGTTTCTTACGCCTAATTAACCTATTCGAAAATCGTCGAAGCTCGTCATATTTTGTTTTTTTTTTGGCTCTAGTTGCGCGTTCAGTCCATTGGCGATATGCCTCTACCGCATTTTGACATTCTTCATCAAACCAATCATTTCGGGCTCGCCGGGCTTTGTATCCCACAACCTCCTCTGCGACCTCTTTGATGGTGTCTTTTAGTGTATCCCAGATCTCAAGGGCGCCTTTGTTGCTGATGTTATTTAGCAAGGGCGTCAGCTTCTCCTCAAGGGCAGTCGTATAAGTGACCACCGTGGTATCATCCAACAATTTGTCAACCGCAAAGATTTTTGCCGGGTTGAACCTCGAATGATGCACCGAAGAAATTCTGCACCTATAAGTCGCCTTCACCATATAGTGGTCAGAGTCAATATTTGCTCCACGATAGGACCGAACATCCATTATGCTCGATGCCCATCTCTTGCAGACAAGGACGTTGTCAATTTCGTTGACGGTATGTTGATCTGGAGATCTCCAGGTGTGCCTGTGAATGAGACGATGCGGAAAACAGGTAGAGCTAATGACCATATTTCTGCTGGTCGCGAAGTCTACTAGTCGTTGGCCATTGTCGTTACAGTCTTCATGGAGGCTGTACCCTCCAGTAATCCCCCTATGCCAACTTTCGTTTCCGACTTTGGGGTTAAAATCCCCTAGCAGCAATTTGACATCGTTTGATTGAAGTGAATCGAAGAGATTTTCTAGGCGGTGATAGAACTCGTCTTTAACCGCGTCTTCACTGACTTCGGTGGGGGCATGCGCGTTTATGAGCCAGAGATTGAAGAACCGGGTTTTAATGCGAATCGCACACAGCCGCTCGTTTATGGGTTTGAAGACGATAACATGCGGCTTAAGTTGATTGTTTACAATGAACGCCACTCCAAACTCCCTGTGGCCCGAAGGTTTTCCACTTGTGAAAATTGTGTACGAATTTCGGTCATCAATCTCGCTACTAAGCCATTTTGTTTCCTGGAGTGCAACAATGCTCAGCTTATATTTTTCGACCTGATCCAAGAGGGCCCTTAAGGCCCCTGGCCTATTCAGGGAGCGTACATTCCAGGTTCCGAAAGAGTAATCAGTTGTTCGTTTGCGATGTCGTACAGTGTTCGCATGACTCATAAATGTATTGATATTCGGATGCCTGACGTGGTGGTAATGTCGGCGAAAACCGGTCCGACAGTGAACGTGTCAAGGACCTCCGATACTAACAGGTCAAAATTAAGCTTTTATCAATTTTGCTTTTCTCTTCTGATATGGCAAATGAAATTAAATGGAATTGGACCAAACCTGACAAAAACCGTTGAATATAATCAAAAGTAAAAAGTCACGACGGAGCGGGGTTTGAATCAGTTCCTACATGTTTGGCTTTTGACTTTAAGAGTGTCTCAAAGCACTCCTCATAGCGCCGGTCCTAGGTATTATGGCGCCCTGTTCATATACTAAAAAGTCGCCCTTCTATATATTAATCAGGAATGGAATGTGGAAATCTGCCATAGTCATTTTCCTTATGAATTTTGTGGCTGTATGACTGACACTTTGAATTTGTATGGATAATGGCTGTAACTGCAACCGATCACTAGATTTTGTGATAAAATAGTAATTCTTAGAGCTGGTATTCAATTGATCGATCAAATTATGTAACGATACTATGGCCTGAAGATGAATTGAACAATGTATGATGTCAAATTTTGATAGAAAAGTCATTTTTAAGAAAATATACGAGGCCTAAATATGTTTTGCAAAATAATTGTTCATATTATCCACTCTTGACAACTTTCTTTTTAAATTCCCTAATATTGTTCACTTGTAACTTTAAAACGCACAATACGATAAAAACCGTTGGCACCGAAAATGAAACTGACCGTAGTTCACACCGCAGGGGAAATTTAATTCAAATCTAAAGCGCAGAATAGGACCCGAGAGTGAAATTTTTGTCCGCTGGGATTTTCTCGATGAAAATGTATGCTTACTGGAATATGTGCGAAATGCTGGGGAATTCTATAAGCTACATCCGAAAATGGTCCCATAATAATCTTTCTCGGCCATTTTAAGTATTTTTCTACTCCCCGGTCATTAGATATTTTTCACGATGAAATTACCGGAAAATGGAAAAAAAATACATAAAATGGCGGAGAGAAATTATGAAACCATTTTCGGATTGTAGCGTATGGAATTCCACTGCATTTGCTACATATTCTACGACCGTAAGCATGCATTTTCATTGAGAAATTCGTAGCGGACAAACATTTCACTCTCGAGGTCTATCCTGCGGATTGCATAGACAATTTTACGCGGTTAAGTCTCTGCAAACTATACTATATACATCCTACTAAACTTCTGTATCGCCCACTCTCATACAATTGAAACATGTACAACGAGCTGAGACTTCGAGAATGAGCCATCAAGTGAATACGCACATCTTACCTACAACGAGACTGCAAAGCACCTATTCCCTTTTTGCAGAATATTGGGGTCTACGCTACAACAATTTCTTATGTGCACAATTGCTGCAATGCACAACTCTTCGCTTCTACCAACACCAAGCATACAATCTAAGAAATCTAGCGCCCGTGAACACCCATCCCGCTCCGCAAAAATTTGCAAATCTGCAAACTATACTATATACATCCTACTAAACTTCTGTATCGCCCACTCTCATACAATTGAAACATGTACAACGAGCTGAGACTTCGAGAATGAGCCATCAAGTGAATACGCACAACTCACCTACAACGAGACTGCAAAGCACCTATTCCCCTTTTGCAGAATATTGGGGTCTACGCTACAACAATTTCTTATGTGCACAATTGCTGCAATGCACAACTCTTCGCTTCTACCAACACCAAGCATACAATCTAAGAAATCTAGCGCCCGTGAGCACCCATCCCGCTCCGCAAAATTTTTTTTGGTAGACTAGGAAGATTCGTGCTCAGCAAAATACATAAGTTACAAAAAACAAAAAATGTTTTCGTCCTCATTTTGCAAACTCATGTACTAGGTTTTTCACCTGCTTATTGCACTGGAAAAACTTTTGCCAAGATGAGGTTCTTATACGATATTTTATAAAGTTTGCGATCGAATCTAATTTTTATCATTTTACTCTTACTCTATTTTCTCTGTCCTGATAAGAATATTCGCACAAATGGGGTCCAGTTAAATCACAGCTTCAATTTGATCCACGGATCTGGACTATTTACAAAAGTTAAATTTTCCCACTCCTAATTCGTTCAGTTGACACTGCGATCATTTGTCTTTAGTTATTCTTCTTACAGAAAAAAAAATTATAATTAGCCTATGGTGCGCCCCGAACTAGGTAGTTTTTTTATAAATTTCTAAAAAAATCGAAACTTGAGATCCCATATGAACCGGTCATCAATTTGCTGTCTTTTATCTTATATGGGTATTGAAATTGAGGATGGCAGCACTTCCAATTTATTATTCCTTTTCATCAATACAACATTTAGGTCTATTAAAATCTACGCTATTACGGATATGCATAATTTGTATGCAAATATTTAAGACTCGAATGTTTCCTCAGACTAAATCAAAACAACTATAAACCGGGTTGTGATTCCTCATGCGATTTCCAGTAAAACAGTTGAAAGCAACATATCCCCAATTCTTAACCCTTTACCTGCCACAGGCATTGGAAGATTTTTGAAAAAATAATTTTCTTGCACGACTAAAATGTCAATATCTCAAAAGCTAGACTAGCTAGAAAAGCAAAATAAAATGATTATTAGAGCCAACAAAATTACCTAAAAATGAAACTAACCGCACTAAATTCGGATATTTTTTTCCATCTCAATTTTCTCCAACTTCTGCCAAAGTGGGGTGCTCATACGATTCTTTTAAAAATTGGCGCATAGTCTAACGATCATTTTATTGTAGCTTCATTATTTCTAACAGTTTTGATGCCTTAGGTGCAGAAAACTAGGGTTAATTTTAGCTCGATTTCAAATCAATCCAATTCAATTGGAATTGTCCCTAAAGATCTGCAATTTGGTAAAATTTATTTAAATTATAGATAACAAAACCGATCCAAAATTAACCCTAATTTTCTGTACTTTAGGCATTAAATCTGTTAGAAATAATGGAGCTCGAATAAAATGATGTAAAAAAAGAAATTATCGTTAGGCTATGCGCCAATTTTTAGGTTTTTTTTAGAAATGTTTAAAAGAATCGTCAACTTGGCAAAAGTTGGAGAAAATTGAGTTGGAAAAAAAGAATGTTTTTTGGACAAATCACAGATATTTGACTTTAAGGATCTGTAAAAACCAAACCTCTTATCCGATTTTAGTGCGGTTAGTTTTATTTTCTAGGTAAATTTGTTAGCGCTAACAATCATCTTATTTTCTTAATCTAGCTAGTCCAGCTTTTGAGAAATTTAGGTTTTACCAGAAAATGATTTTTAAAAAAAATCTTCAAATGTCTGTGGCAGTTAAAGGGTTAAGAATTGGAGGTATGTTGAGTACAACTTTTTTGCTGGAAATCACATGATGAATCACCATCCACCATGTATATGTACATACATACTTCTAGACGTTTACGAATGAAATTCAATTAAATGGAAAAATCGTGAAAATAGAAAAAGATCAATTGGATAAATTTGCAAAATTTCCAGAAAGTTGCAATTCTCTCGAGTGTTTGTTTTGTTTTTTATACAGTCGCACACGTTCATATAAAATTAGAAATAAAATTTAAATCGCGGTACCTTTATTGATTCAATACAACATTTTATGTATTCACTTCGAGAGAATTCCATATCCACCACAATATCAATTTGTTTTTTGTAATCTGAATATCAAAGTCATTGCGGATTTTCATACAATATACGAGCACCTATACAGCTGGAAATTTTTGTTTTGAAGTCAATTGTACGTAGTGTGAGAGGGGATCCTTATTTGCAATTCATACACGTAAAGAATATTTCAAGATTGCGGAATTCTTATTTTGTTCTGGAAAATTAACGGAGAACGGAGAAGTAGCGACTTGTTTATTAAAAAGGGGAATAAATGGCAGGCAAAACGAAAAGAAGAAAACCCTAGAAAAACAAAATAAACACTGTAAGCCAGAATAGTAAAATGTCGTCACTGAGTTGAATTCAACTAAATAAATTATTCAATTTCATTGAGCTTTTTTCGACGATTCGAGTGGGATATTAATTCGTGTGATAATGATACACAATATGTATGTATCATTTGTTTGGTTAAAAATTTAACCGATTTACTGTGAAGATAACTGGTAAATAACCTTAAACATTAGCTGTTAGATTTAAGGTAATTTATATAAAATTTGTTAATATCCATTTCGATGACTATTTTCGAATCCGTGATGCCAGTGGCGCAACCAGTATCCTGTTCTAGCGGGGCCAAAGACTATTAATATTAATAGCCACTTGAGGTTGCTGCAGCAAGTTGGGCGATGGTTATCTTATCCAGTGACGACACTTTTTAATTGCACTTTGTCGTGTTCCTGTTTATCAGAAAAGATTTGAAAAACGATTTGGCTTGGCTTATTTTTACAAAATTTAGGATTTCTGTACCATTTAAAAAGTGCTTATCTTAGCCAATTTCAATTAAAAATTCATATTTTTCAAAAGTGAAATATTTAGAGCTCGGTAAAAATTTACTATTGATGCTGGCGGATTTTTTTTGTTGCTAATATCATCTCAAACTTGTGCGTTTGTCTTCTGTTCTTTACAAAGATATTTCTCAAATTCTGATAACGATTGCAACGAAAAGGACTTGGCCATCCGAAAATGCCCAGGGGACGGAGCCAATGCCTCTACAACCGTGCAGGTTAGGCAATGACGATAGGACTCCTCAACGAGCGAGCATCGGCATGAGCCCGGGCCCCGGCCACATCTATACCCACTATATTTTAAATAAAAACAACCCGACCTGAGGCGCCCGTGGCCAAACAAAATTAATGGAGGGCGCCCTTAAAAAGTCAAAATTCGCCCCTGGAATGGGGGAGGGGGAATGTTGCAAGAGATCGCATGGTGGATCGGTACCAAAATCCTCTACGGGAGGCACAACCGCACAACGCTCATTTCGGAAAACACAACACAGCAACAACACAACAATACACAAGTACTTAACTGATTTTCCGCGATTAAATCAGACGCTAACCGCGAGCCATCCTGATTTTTAAATATGAATGATTTAAAATTAACTAAATCATCAATATTCTTGAAAAATGCTCAAAATCCAAAAATAGGCACTTAGGTGTCGAAATCAGATCAATGAGTGGCTCTGGTTATTCGCCCCAAGATGCATATTTTTATAAAATCTGCAACGAAATTCATTACTTCATGTCATCCAATTTATCTTTTTACTCATTTTTGGGCCATGGTTGCGCCACTGCCTAATGCGTTGCCCAGTATGCAAACACCCCATTTCAAACTTCAAACAATGTATGTAGTACCTCAGTGGTCTTTTTTTTTTCAAATAAAGCTTGTTGTCGACGTTATTTGCTTATTCAAAGTTTCGAACAGCCTCATAATATTATACAGTCTGTATACAATTGATCAGTGTAGCTACCTAATCTCGTAGCGTATAGGCAATTTCTAGAAAAATGCAAAATCAGTTGAAGAGAAAACACATCAAGTACCTAAATTTGAAGAGAATAGGTACTAGATCGGATAGTACCAACAAGAAGTGTTAATCTTTAGTCGTCTTTCATTTTAATCTGAGTGCCCGTGGTGTCGAGATCAGTCCTCTTCTTTGGTGTAATTTTTAAAATTTGTTTCTTAACCGATATTAATACTTCAAGTTTAATAATAAAAAAATATAATAATTCCGAAGTTTATCCAAGAAACCGTGGGTCTCAGTTATGAGAGGCAATAGTAGATTTTTAATTTTTTTTGCTATATTTGATTGAAAATAATAATTTGAAAGTTTTCTTGGTTGTCCAAATATGCAATTAATGCTCTATTAGTTTTTTCCTCGTGTGTAGAAAATCACAAAATGAATGTATTATAAATTGTGTGAAATAAGCTGGTACAGTGGTGGTGTAAAATGTGTAAAAAGTATCGATCGTAATACAGTGCGGTGAGCAGTGCAGTGTGCAGTGCAGGGTTTTCTCATTGAAGTGATTTCTATAAACTTAAACAATTAAAGCGTAAGTTCCTTTACTGATTTATAAATATTTATTGCTGGGAAACAGTTCCACAAACTTCAACACGGAAATAAAATCTCGACGTCTCAAGGGCTAGTCGAATCGATTTTTAAAAACAGTAATCTATAGCTTTTGGGTTGGTGAGACTTTGGTAACAGCGAGCACATATTGGAAAAACCAACTGGAAAGTGTTCTCCCTCCGCGTCCCACTCACCCGCTAATCGGTCCACATGCGATGTATCGAAAATTTCCCCTATTTAGCGTTGAATTGGAATGCTACATTTAGATGTGTAGCTGCTACTTGGACTGCTCGATCAACTGTCACGCACAGCTGTTCGATCATCAATACTGGAAATTGTTTATTCACAGTTCAGCTGAAAAATGTCATTTCTGAACCAGGTTTTAGTGAACGTTATAATATTGTGCGATGAGAGTACGTATTTTGATTAAGAAAGTTGCAGTTTTAGGTTTTTTGAATTTTTAATTGCCACAATGTCTGCGGATGTATCAGCTGATTAGAGAGAACTGACATTTCGTGTAGCAAGTCCATTCAGCGAACACAAACTTAGCAGTTTTTCAATTTCTTGTGGTGGGGATATGTAGCATATCCCAATATGTGCTCGCTGAATGCACTCAATGAGTCTATTCACGTACAAGTCAGCGGACTAAAATTTTGACACAAATTCTACCTATATTTTCCACCACCAGAAGGCACACGCAAGTTAGCGGCGAGGTTGGTGTGTGAATGCAATGTAACACTTATGTCAAACGATATACATTATTATGAAAAAATCACGTAAAAACATGTAGATGAGCATAATCTGCGTTATATTATTTCCACAATATATTTCTTCATAAGTTTCATATTTGTTTTCCCGCCATCTACTCTGATATATAGTTACTCCGTTGCGAAGCGTATAAATTTTGCGCTAAGTAGAGGACACTGCGCTACGTTTCACATACACTGAGTGACTTCTGGTGGAGAGTAATATAAGTAGAATTTGTGTCAAAACTTTGGTCCGCTCAGTTGTGCGTGAATACACTCAATGTATGAGTTGTCGCAAAATAATTTGAGTAGTTTTCGTTAATTACATTATAGACCTCGTCACTCATGTTTCTCTTAAATAAGACAGCAAAAATTGATCTGATGTAAAGGAAGAAGCCAGAGAAATGATAGTAGCGCCTGAAGTATTGTGGAAAACATCTCTAGGGGTTTCGAGGCTCATCATGGTTGTTCTTTCATTGTGTGTATTCTATCTTTAGTGGCGTGTGCGAAGTTCAACGGCTTCATCTACCTATAATACCAATGCTTTTACAAAATTGCCAAATACAAATAGAGACGCTTATACGATTCTAAGGTTACCAGAACTAATTTTAATGTTTGTCTCCTAAATTGCTTTTTAATGCGACACAGAGTCACTTTCGCTTTCAAAGTCAAAATGAAAAGCAAAAATTATCTCACTGTTTTTACATAACTGCCTCCAAATTTTAAATTGGCAGATTAAATTAGCTCCTGGTCACACCACTCTTATACGTCCATATTGAATTTGTTACTAACTCTGATTGGATATAGGAAGTAGGGCATTTTAAAACGTTTCAGTATAGGCGTGGTTTTTTGTACTCGGGTATAGGTTATTTTAGTGTAACTGCATGGGGTTACAGTACCAACATGAACCATGTTGAACCAAGGCTATGTTGTTATTGTAACCCCATCCCAAGCAGCACAAAATAACCTTGGTTAGATATAAAACCTGATTTTTGGTTATATTTTAGTTAAATAATTAACAATATGGGTTATAGTTACAAAAGGGAGCATCTTTTTGGAATCTAAACTTAAAAATTTGCTGCAAAATTAACTAGATGGTTTCATTTGGGACAATTTGTTCTCCTAAATACCTTAATGTTGTCTTTGTAGCATTATTGTTTAAAATTTGACGCAATTGTCGTTCTTTGGACAATTTTGTTATAAAATAACGCAATTGCTACAAATACAACATGGTTTAATACGTATACATACACAGTTGAAAAACTGGTGTAATTTTTTGGATAGTTTTAACTCAACATAGTTTATAACAAGCATGCATACGAAATTTTGAATTCGCTTTATAGACTCAACGGGAGTAAAACATATTTATACAAAAAGTGGATCATTTTCATCTATCTTTTTGATGGATGACGATTCTACTCAAATTTAAATATTTTTTCTATAAAACCATTTGTTCTAACCACGAAGGGTACCCCAAATTTTGTATCAATTCTATAAGTGCAAAGAAGTCAGGAAATCCAATAATAATGTCCTTATCATTTTTACGCGGTCGCAAAGTCAAATATCAAATCGAGTTTCCGCGGAAAGCTGTTTCATCTATCAATTCGATACAGATCTTAGATAAAAATTTAATTTCTACCCAAAATTAAGGTAAATTTCATCCCTGAAGTGTATTGTTTACGATATGGAACATGGGCAAGTTAATGTTGCGTACAGTACAGTTCCTCTGTGGCGCACTTGGTTGAGTCGCACTATACGATGCTAGTAATCTAGAGGTCCGGAGATCGAATCTCGGCGTGGTCAAAAATTTCCGTAAATGTGAGGATAGGAAATATATATGTAGTGCTTGCAACATTATATACACTCCGAAATGATATGCAATGTAACGTTGACTCGAAATTGCCTATAAACGACATGCCCCACAAGGGGTTACGGTACAGAGAAAGACAGTACAGTTTCGGGTGTTGATGAAATTGGTGTCTTTTTTAAATAATCTATTGATTTTACCTTACTTTCTTATTAAATCTACTAGTTATTGTGTCGAAAAAACTGACACTATTTGTGGTGTACTTTCTATTCATATTCTTATTATTCTCATTTCAATGTAACCATGCTTTATTATTTCTATACAAAAATTCGATAGATTTATATAGATAAATTTTTATATTGAAAGTACACCAAATTTTTCGACTGTGTAACAAAGGCCGTGTTTTTATCACATCGGGGGCAGGTTTGCTGACCCAGACGCGCAAAAAAAAAAAACTATCGAGGGTAGCATCCAGGTTAAATTTCAAATTATCACGTGCCAATAATTTCAAAACATTGCTCATAAATATTAAAGCCCCTTTTCCACTTTACAAACGCAAAAGTTCAAATGTAATTTTTTTTTAATGAAAACATATTTTTATGTATGAATCATAATTTTGTTAGAATAAGAATTCGACGAACAACATTTTTAACATAAACTTACAAACAAAAACTATTTTTTTTTGCACACACTTGTGTGTTGCATGTAAACTATACCTTAGAACTTTTCCAAAAAAATTTAATGTAGCAAGTCATTGTAAACGTAAATTAAATACAAGTCATAGGTACGCCCGAAAAAACTTTTAGCCCGAGGAGAGCGAAGGGTATCCAAATTTCGGCCGCGCCCGAAATTAGCCTCGGTCTCGTTGATATTTGCAATTATATTGGGTACAAAGCTTCCCAGCGCTAAACGGAAACAAATATCATAAAGGGATAATTTCAATAGAATTTTTGGCATATGAAAAAAAGAAAAATAATACATCGCATGATCGAGAATCAATCTTGCAACCGCCATGCATTGCGCGTGAAGTACTTCAGATTTAGAGAACATGAGAAGTATTTCCCTTCTGGCGCAATGGCAATGGTGACAGACTAGCAAGCAAGAGGACCAGGTTCGATTCCAGCTTGAGGCAAATAGATAAAAAGGTAGTTTTCTTGGATAAATAGGTATAATATATGTATTATAACGTTTGAATTTATTAATACAGATACAGTAGCGCGTCGATTATCCGACATAATATCGACAGAGATGGTACAGAAGTTCAGATATCCGAGAGTCATTTAAGCGTCAAGCTGCAAATGTGTGAAACCACTATAGAACTATATACGAAAACGAAAAATTCGAAGCAGTTGAGTGATATGCTAATCATTGAAGAGAAATTTACGGGAAAGATTACGAAATCTGTGGCTTCAAAATTTAAATTATAAAAATCTGAAAATTCCAATATGTTTCAAAACTCTAAAAAGTTCTAAAAATCCTTCATCATGTCTAATTTGATTAGCAGATACGTTTTCTACACCGTTTTTCTCTCTCAGCACCTCGCTGTCCTCATCAGTCATATCGATTGGAGGAACATTTCCACATGAATGGCCTTCACAATAGCAAAGCAAAGCATGGAACCAGCCCTTCCTGCCTTCCTGCATTAGCAAGCCCCTAAACAACTTTCTACACTTACAATACAAGAGAAGCATTTAACCTTCAAGCGGGCGCGCATCATTTTGAGACATAACCGGGCGCGCGGCGGTAATTTACCGCCCTCGTCTTTTCCCCTCCATTTGCGCTCAACCGTACAAATTTCATTCTCATAATTATGGTAAATTGAACGAAGAGCATGTCCCAAATAAGTTATCATCATAAAAACGATTATCTGGTGAACAATTAAACAAGTTCTGCAGTTTTAGCGTCACTACAGTGATATTACACAGAGCACACACATTTTGAACACAACTACATACCATCCCCGAACGTTTGATGACCGCTGGGAAGGTATGGAAGGTAAAATTCACCCAACATTTTATTGTATCGCATGTATAACAGTATGACTTAAGAATACATACTTCTTCCACCTCGATCCGGCCAACGGGAGAAAAGCTATGCGTGTTTATATGATCAGGGCGGTAAATTACCGCCCGCGCGCCCGCTTGAAGGTTAAAAAGCAATTCAGGGGCAAGCGGCTTCGTAGTGGTGATTAGAATGAGGCCTTGTTCACAAATATTCCATCTGCAATCCTTCAGTGGTTTGGTTTCCCCCAGCCACTTCGTCACTCGATGGTAGCTTCGAAAGAAGTGGTACTTGGCAGCATCTTTAGTTGGCGGAAGACGGGCTTAGTTTATTTTTGCATTGGCCGAAGCTCTAACGAATAGAGAGTACCGGAAGGAGTCAGATTATCGCGGAGGCCGCCTCCGTAAAGGGCCACTAGCAACGCCTCCCCTACTCTCTCTATTTCATCAGGATCTGCATTAGGCTGCGGAAATACCTCGAGATACTGCTACCGAAATGGTTGCGGATGTATGACGTGTACCTCTTAATTATTATGCCAAACAAATTTGTGCAAAAAATGTCCACCATCCAATACAGCGAATGAGCCTTCATTTATTAAAGAACGGTTTACCGAAAGAGAAGTAAAGACAGAATAAAACGACGACCTTGTGCACTTCCGCATCCCAATGTTGTTTAGGTTGCTCATCAGAACGTTTAGTTATGCAAAATCTTTGAAATCGTGAGAGGATCTACTTCAACTGTTCTTTTCATCACTTTAATGGAACTTGTGAGTGAAGCTAATGTTGTAACTTTGTCGTTCCGTTTCAACTTCACATTCCCAAACGTTTCCCCAACTATTTTTGCTTCTGAACCCAGCTCTTGTGCCAAGTGGCAGTTGACATCAGACCCGCCAACCATTCCACTGCTAAAAAACTAGCCTCGAATTTACTGAAAATGGTGGATGCAGACTGAACCAGCTCTTCAGTTTCTCCGAATCTGTTGTGTCTCGCACAACTCGAGCAGGCCTCATGTCAACATGCTGTTCTGTTGTGGAACATGCTGTGTCACTGAATCGCTCGACTTCGTCGCAAATATTGAGCATGTCGACCATTCCAAGTGACCAACGTATAATACATTGCTAGAGATTCCTCTACCATGAATCAGCCCACCCTGACATTTGAGGGACCTCAATAAGACTTGTTCAATAGTCAAGTCCGTCCAGAGTCCAGACCAAAATTTATCAAAGCGGATATAAATATGTATTTTGTACTCATACGCTGTTCGAAGCTCGACATATCTTCAGCGCTTTTAGCATAGAATAAATGTCCCGCCGAATGAAAGAATGGTATTATAATCATGCTGACACATTTTAAATTGGGACCTCCCAATCACCCATCCGTTCTGCCTGAATGAATGTCTTCAAGAGGGCCGTCATCCAATAATTCTGAATCCAGAGTTTGCAAGTAGGTCCTTTGTGCTCAAATGCATGAAACATATCGTTGGATTTCGTACTCATCATTAGGAACAAGGTGTTTTTATACCCTTCGCTCATTGAGTGAAAGGGTATATTAACTTTGTCATGAAGTTTGTAACGCATTAAAGGTAGCATCTCCGACCATATAAAAAGTACACTGAACCAAATATTTCTTCATATGAACGAATTTTTTCTTCGTAAACTTTTGAATAAAATTTTTATTTGATTTGAATAATAGTTTGTTCCATTGAAAAAGTCCGGGTAGATTTTTGGAAAAAATTTGCATATTATTCAATATGAAAATTTGGTTTTTCGTTTTATCAAATTAACTAAATTTTCATCAGTTTTATTACTATTCGCTTACAATTTTTAATCAATTTGAAGAAATCGCACTTTGTAAAAGTTTTTCTTCGTATAGAAGAAATTATTCAAACTGACGATTTGTTTGCGCTAAATTATTGAAAGCAATTGTAAGATTGACAAAAGTTCGTCAAAATAACAAATTCACAATTTGTCAGATTCGTCAAAAGGATAAAACTTAATCAAATGGAAGAATAGCATCATTCTTATATTTTATATATATTATATTTTATCACAGTGAATAATTTAGTCATATTGATAAAATCAATTCTTCAATTCTTCTCTTTTACGAAAATTCTTCACACTGATGAATTTATAGTAACGCATTTTCTGTTTATTTTCGATTTTCTGAGTAATTTTTGCCTTTAAATTTTAATAGAAATCTCAATTCCAAAAAGAAATTTTTTCATACAATTTGTCAGAAAGAAAAAAAATAAAAAGTGTCCTGGCCGAGTCTCAATAAGGCGTCCGCCATGCAGTGTGTATCAAGTAGTGCTTGTCTTGAGAACATTGGAAGTATATTTCCTTTCTGGTGCAATGGCAGTGTGAGTGGACTGGCACGCAAGCGGACCGAGTTCGAATCCTGATTCTAACACAATGGGTAATATGGTTATTTGTATATAAAAAAGTGTTTAATAAATATTGTGAGAGTCTTGAAGACATATAATAATAAATGAAATTAGTTTCAATACGAATAAGACAAGACGCAATGTTAATTTTTTTATTTAAAAAAAAAAATGAAAATTTCTTCATATTGACAAATTATTCCTCAATTTACAATAATTTCGTAATTATTCAATATGACTATGGTATTCTTCAATCCAAATAACAGCTTCATTGACCGTATTTTGATGAAATATTCTTCATATTAAATGTAAATTCGTCGAATTTACGAATTTTTTGGTTCAGTGTATACAAATATGATCAGCATGACTTGGGGAGTCGATTGGAGCATGTCCGTCTGTCTGTCTGTTTGTCTGTCTGTTGCGACGCGTTTTACTCGGCGGGTATTGAAGCTAGCAAGCTGAAATTTTGCACACGTGCTTCTTATTGTTGCAGGCTGTTTGTATGTTTGATTCACCCACATTGGATCACTGGGTCATGGGGCTGCCATACAAACCTCCCAAGCAACATTTTAAGTAGCGACAACTAGTGCTTTTGATTCCGCCACTTTAATAAGTTTCGGTTACGTTTTTGACCCCCCAAATTTTAACTTCATCGTAACAAATACTGCAAAGTACTTTTTGGGACGTTCCAGGGTGATAGTAGTTGGAACTTTGTAGCGAACGAAATGTTGCTACTACATATTTGACAAGTGTAGGCGAATGGTATAGTTTTGGTACCTCATTTTGCTACTACATAGTGAGCAACTCCAAAGAAATATTTTTAAGTGGCAAAACCGTAGCCGTATAATTTCTTTGTAACTTCGAAGGATTTGCTACTTTATAGTAAAATAAGAACTATATATAGTTCCTAACGTTACTACAAAGTCCTATTGGGAACTTTATAGTACCATATGGAGCTGTCAAATGCTTGTCGCCATATTTTCCAAGATTTTACAAAATCATTTTGTACACATTTCGAGAAAGTAGCTATTTTTTCAGATGAAACAATTTAGAACTTCTTTGTGTTAAGCAACAGTTTGGTTTGCTGAATATTTAGAGTGATAAAATTAGAAAGTGGAGGATAACACTGACTTTAGTTGGGTTATCTCTTGACAATTTATTTAAGAAATGATTAGAAAAATGAGAGGGCATTACTTTTTTTCTAGGTGGAATATCCACTTCCACAGTGAAATTGGCTTAGCACGAAGTTTTCTTGTTAAAAAGAGCTGGCAAATGATCAAATAATGTAATCACTCAATTAAATCCTTTCAGATTATATTATTTGATTGCCTGAATAGGGTAAAAATACAACTTTAGCAAATGTGTAAAAGTATATGTGTGTCCATATAATAACCCATTCAATCTAAGTTTACTAAAATTGTGTCGGTTTTACCTACACATATTCACAACTATGATTGTGTGGGAAGACGGGACCAATAAAGTCCCAATTGGGTGGTTAGACAAACAATGCCACTTGGTTGGTGCGTTCCAATCGCGTTGCAACTTGCTGGTGGCAAATGGGTCCTGGTCACCAAACTTTTCATTCCCCATATCAGTGACTCTTCGGTGACAAAAAGGTCCTTATCACGGAACGATTGAAAGTATTTGCTACTCCCAAAGGCAATCTTGCAGTGATATCCACGTTTTCGCTACTAAAAATGCTAGTTGGGCTAGCTCCCCAATTTGAGTTCTTCTAAGAAAAACTTTTTTATTTGTGTACCAATGTCAACCAAATTTCACACAAATGTGTTTCTATAGATAACACAAAATATATGCAAGAATGGATCAAATCGGACAATGGGGTCATGGGGCTGCCATACAAACCCAACCCCCCATTTTAGTGCTTTTAAGAAACGTATTTTACACTAATTTCACAAAACCTTGAATTAATGTGTCTTTATCAAAGCAACTAAAAATTCAAAACGAATGGAATCGTACTATAGGTACGCCCGAAAAAACTTTTAGCCCGAGGGGAGCGAAGGGTATCCAAATTTCGGCCGCGCCCGAAATTAGCCTCGGTCTCGTTTTTTCCTGTATTAAGAATCTCAGTTCCGCTCGGAATTCTCTCCATTTCGGCTTCTTCTACAGATGTCAGTTTTAATTCACTCATGATCATGGTCCCAAGCAGAAAAATTAACCAACAAATGTGCTCGCACTGCTCTAGAGTAGACATGTTCAGACAGCACCCAAAATTTGAAATTTTCGGAAACAAATACCCGATTTGAAAGAGCCGTCCCTTAACACGATTATTTTGTATTGCTAAGATTTGAAGGAATTTTGTCTTCTTTAAACGGTACTGATTGACTTTTTTCGCAGAATGTTATTTTGCAGACTTTTTTTTTGGAAATAAAAATAAAAACTGAAAAAAGACCAAAATGTTCACAGTTTTTAGACTAATTTGGATCTACAGTGGACCCAAATAACATACCAAGAAATTGATGTTTCCGGAGTTTTTACAATGTTGGATGTTGGACTTATTTGTCAAGACTTGACAGCTGTGGCGTTCCTACGTAGGGGGGTTTAAATCTCCTCAAAAAATGAATAACACATACAGTAAAATACATAACTATCTATCCAGGACATTGCTGTCACTTTGTTTGAAATTAAGAGTGCCAATCCTAGTGCTTTTCGTCCATTTTGCGTCAAGGGCGTTTTAAAAATCTTGGATTGAAACGCGTTTTTTCGACGTACGACTGCCCCTGATTGTTGTCACTGGAAATACTCTGGATCCCATGCAGTGAAAATGAAAATTACTTTACTTTGTTCCCATGGGTTATAGTTTTCCCCTCGTATGTGAATAAGTGTGAGATTCTCGCTTTTAGTTTTCATCGTTGAATATTGAATTTTTTTTTAAAGTGGCGTGATCCGAAGATAATTTTTTGTTTATCCTGTGGAAAAAATACTTGTGTGATGTACATATATTATGCCTTTATTGAAAGTTGATACACAGCACTACGATAAGTAGACGATATTTCGATATTTTGTCATTCTATAGCCGCAATGTATCAGGGTATATTCTAACCTCTTCCGAAATATGCGTACGCCCCTGCTTGACAGTCTCCGGCAAAATTGGATTTTTCTAATCTTATTAATGGGTAATATCATTAGAGACTTAATATCGTCCATAAGCAGAATGAATGATTGACGCTTATTACACACTCGTGCAATAAAGTACGGTTTAACTAAGAAAAAATACCCCAAAAAAAGCTATATTTAGACAAGTGTAGTTCCATTATGCATTTCTTCCAATTTTTTTGTCGAATGAATCGTAGGTTAATGCATTCAAACAAATCTAGTGTTTTGGGTTTTTAGCTTGACAAAGTGAGAAAATTAAATTAAAAAGGAAACAATTTCACTTTCAATTAATCATATTTTAAACATGTTGCCCATCGACTATCAGATAAATTCAAAAAGTCAAAGAAAAGCAAAATCTGAACCAATACTTTTTCATGGTAAATACAATTTTATATTTTCTATCATCTAATACTTTCCCAAAAACTATCGTAGAGTTTAATATTTGCGAGAAAAGAATCAAGTCGGAAGCCAGATTACATTGCGACACACCCTCTTCGAGTTGTCAAGTCACGAATCAAGAACATACCGAAATATATGTTTCTTTTGAAAATTGTGGCGAAAGAACCGATAACCAATTTATTGCTGGACTATATTTTAGCAAAATGGATTTATTGTACAGGCTCAATTGCCTTTTACAACGAACGAAAAAACATTTTTCGATGGAGGACGGACTTCCCGGAGATGAATCAGAAAAGTATACGTTAAAATGCAAAGATATATTTGCAGGGAAATTTTAAAAGTTAACGATTATTGCAATTTGAATTTTAAGAATACATTTTTCAAATGGTAAATATTATGGAAATCCAGATTAACACGTTGACTGTCTAGAACTTTTTCGTCAACATTACCACCACGTCTGCCTTCTGGAAATCCCTTTCCACTGTTTCACGAGTCAAAGACGTGAAGGGGGAAGAACGCTGAACGAGAGCGAGCGCGTTAATATGCCTCAATTTTTAATTTAAAATAATTTCTCTCCTGAGATACAATAACAAATATTAGAAAATGTCTGTCTGTAATCTTTGATAATAACTCAATTCCTGACAAATCTTTAAAAACAATATATCGTTTACACTCGAATACAGCATATTTCATCGATAAAACACTTTATCGCCACGTAAATTTACTCAGCCATTGAATCTCGTCATTTCCGTCTTGCATGGACACACATCCACTTAAATCCTTTTATATGGCTCATTTACATACATATCTACTATACATTCGTTCGTACTTTGTTGTCCGTTTTGGAGAATTTTTGAAACGATACTTTACAAATTCATGTCGTAACTCCATATCGCACTTGTTGATTTGTATACATTTTCCGGGACACATACATTTAGAGCTGTATACACTTCTATAAGTTTGGCTTGTTCCTTTTTTCATCGCGTTTGAAAGGATGAAATAAAAGTTAGCCAACGTAAAGCAGATAAGCATTTCTTGGCTTGTTTCCAGCAAATCTTTCGTTTTGATACCTACGCTTTTCAACTATGTATTTTCAAAGTAAGTTTGCTTTTATAATGTACTCGCAGTTCATACGTTGGTAAACAGAGTTCAGGTTAGTTTCGTGTTTTAAACGATATGTCAATTATACTGCAATCAATCCTCATTAAAAAGGAGAGGTATGCTTATGTTTAATGATTCAATTACCAAGTTTTCGAAATTATTTAAAATGAATCTGATACATACGAGGCACTTATTCCCAAAACTCTCTTCTTGCATTTCGGAAAATTTTAATTAAGTTTCGGGTTTTAGCAAATAATTGAAGTCTCGCATTGCTTTTCCCCAGAAATTTTATATAATAAACTTCTTCAAAAATTAAATGTAATTTCCCATCCTTTTTCATAGAAATCCTTTATATTCAGGAGTCAATGCATACTTGATGTAGGGCGAAACTCAAGGAAACCTTAGGTTTTCAATAGACTTGAAATATAATATTTCAAGGTAAGTGAGTAGCTACCTTGACTTCAAGTGAGATTGACTGACAAAATTGTTTTATTGACTTTACAATCGAATTTGATTCTTGGACGTTGCTATTTTTAGGGTTTTTTAGAATTTGTTTTTTTTTTTTCAAAAAACCTTTATGAAAGCGATTTTGTCCGTCCGTTCGTCTGTTCACTAAATAACTAGCGAACGACTCAACCGATTTTCATGGAATTTGGTAGGAATGTGTAGAATGGTTACAGTCTCTGGCACAAATACCTTAGAAGTTGGTGGGAAAAAGATAACAGGGTGACCCGAACGTTTGAAAAAAGTCGACTTTTTTAGTTTTTATTGGAGATTGACGTATGGGTATTTAAATCAAAGATCTTTTGAGTAACGGTGAAAAAGTTATTGACGTTTAAAGTTAATCTTCCTTTTCGACCTCCGTTTTTCTAAACCGTTATAGGAATCGATATGAAACTTTGCACAAAGATTGGTCAGTATGGCCTTATATACGTTAAATATTAAGACTGTTGACTTTTGCTGAGAAAAAGTAAATAACAGTACAATAACAGTAACAATTTGGTCGGGTGTAGCCCCCCTTAGGTTTTCAAATATGAAAATTCTGCTAAGGGTTTTTAGAAAATTACATACAGAATATGTCTACGAATTTTCATTCGAATAACTGTCTCCAAACCGGAAATATGTATAGCCAAGTCAGTGCCGGATTAACCACGTGGCAGAAGGTGGCAAATGCCACGGGCCCCGCGTTTTTAGGGGCCCCGCGTTTTTCTGAAACAAAAATTATAACAACCAAGATGCCAACGAAATTCTAAAAGGCAGTTCCTTCTAAATTGTTTTGAACAATTTACGCTAGAATTATAGCAAGGTTTATATTGCTTGAAAACACACGTAACCCTACGTCCATAGTGTCTCAGATTCACATTCTAGCGGGACATAAGATTTTTGAAGTTAATATTGCGAAATGTATTTGCGCTCATCCATAGAATTTATAAATGACAATTATATCTCTCATTCACAGTGGCGTACTGCTGAAAACGGGGGCAAAATTCTCTCTCTCTCTCTGGTTCCTTTTAACCCCTAGTGGGGCATAGGGCATTGACTACGCCTCTTTTCCACCTCTGCCTATTAGCAGCCATTGCCTTTAGCTGGTCCCACGATTTGCCTATAGATTTTCCTTCTGCCTCAACAGATCTTCTCCATGTATTTTTGGGTCGTCCCACACGACGTCTAGCATTGGTTCCCTGAGGATTCCAATCTAGAGCCTGTTTAGCAATGTTTTTTGGCTCTTTTCGAAGTGTGTGACCTATCCACTTCCACTTTCGCCTTTTGATGTCGATGCCTATCCTATTTTGGCGAGTAATTTTGAGGAGATCGTCATTAGATATAACCTCAGGCCAGCGAATTTGTAGGATGCGTCGTAGGCACTGATTCACGAAAGTTTGCAGTTTGGTGGTAATGTTACTGGTCACCTTCCACGTGGAACACCCATATAAAAGCACAGATTTTACATTGCTTTCGAAGATCCGGAGTTTGGTATTTCTGGAGATGTTGTGGTTTTGCCAGAGAGGAGTCAGGCTGAAAAATACTGCTCGGGCTTTATTTATACGCGATTCTACATCGGCATCAGCCCCACCATCCGCGGTCACTACGCTTCCAAGGTATGTAAAGTCCTCGACTTTTTCTATCGGTTGTCCGGAGATAGAAATTGTGTTTTGCCCTCCTGATGACAAGCTCATGTATTTAGTCTTAGCGGCACTAATTTTTAAGGCAGCACTTCGACTTTCACGATGCAAAGCATCCGTCATTTGAGCCAGATTATCTGGTGTGTTTGAGAGAAGGCAAATGTCGTCCGCGTAGGCCAGGTGCTGAAGGTAATCGAATAATTTCCACCTGATACCCTTACTTTTATGGTCGCGTAGAGAATCGCAGATTACGTCGTTGATGGTAATAAGGAACAGCATTGGTGATAAAATACAGCCTTGTCTGACTCCATTATTCACCTCAAAAGGACTGGACAATTCACCCTTGTGCAAGACATGACATTGGGCTCCATTATAGGACTCCTTTATGATGGAAATAAGTTTCTCTGGTATGGCTCTCCTACGCAAGG
Organism: Microchrysa polita; assembly: GCA_949715475.1. Lineage (NCBI taxonomy): Eukaryota > Metazoa > Arthropoda > Insecta > Diptera > Stratiomyidae > Microchrysa > Microchrysa polita. The sequence goes on from OX454416.1 coordinate 64,292,242, forward strand.
CTGTCCAGATATAAGCCCGGTCAACGCTGTCAAACGCCTTCTCGAAGTCAATGAACATAAGATGTAACGGGGATCTCCATTCAGCGGATTGTTCAATTATAATTCGGAGGGTGTTGATATGATCGCTACATGAAAAACCCTCACGAAAACCAGCTTGTTCATTGTTCAGAGTGCGGTCGATCGTTGTCTTGATCCGGTCCAAGATTATTTTGGCCATCAGTTTAGAGACTGCAGGAAGGAGACAGATTCCACGCCAATTATTGCAATCCTTGAGATTTCCTTTCTTAGGAATTTTAACAATGACGCCCTTCAAAATTACCTGTTTAACCCTTCTGTCGGCACCTACTACAATATGCATATTCTATACCCAATAGGTCTGGCTGGACCTACTGAGAAAATTTTTTTATTTTTTAGAAAAAGTAAAATTTTTATTGGGTGAATCGTTCCTATCAATTCTTTACTGCAATTTTTCAAGAATAAAAGCGTTAATATAATTTTTGAAGATATTCTGGAAACGTTTTTAAGTAGATATATTTTGAGGTGGTATTAGTACAAACATGTTTCTCCCTTATTTTCTTCTTTTTTTCCTTCGCTATTTGCATTGCGTATTTCTAGTAGATACATAGTTCGATCGAATATTCTAATTCCAATATCTTTGAAGAAATATTTAGCACTTTGTTAGCAGATTTTACCTCGATATTACATAGTTCGATCGAATATTCTAATTCCAATATCTTTGAAGAAATATTTAGCACTTTGTTAGCAGATTTTACCTCGATATTACTCTGCAGATTTAGGGAAATAGGTGGGAAGAAATAGGGAATTTTCAAGCGCCAAATCATTTAATTCTAAATTTTTCGTAAATTTCATGATAAAATCTATTTAGATAGACGTTTGCATGTCAGTCATACATAGTCCTTACTATTACAAAAGAAATAAAAATGGTTTGAATTTCCTAGGATCAAATCTCAATTGATTAGGTGATGCTATAAAATTTGACGAAGTTAGGCGTACCCATTTCCGAACTTCACGGCTTTTTATAAAAAAATCCCAGAAATTTTTATCGTTTATAGTACAAATTGAGTTTCAATGACATTATTGCATCTTAAATAAGAGACTTTAATATTTGCACCTTTTACTTCAAGAAAAAAATGGGGGGAAAAACTATAGGTCTGGCCAGACCTATTGGGTATCAAAAAGCACTATAAATTGAAAATCATCAAAAACATACTGAAAACTTCAACCGATATTTTCAATTTTTTGCAAAATGCTTCTAAACATATTATTCTAGGATATCATGAAATATGAAGTCGCTGTGATTCCATCTTCTATGCTTTTTTCACCAAAATATAGTGTCAAAGGTCTGGCCAGACCTTCGTGCCGACAGAAGGGTTAAAAATGATTCAAAATTGATGACCAAAAATATTGTTTTTCATTTAAGTGTGTAGGTTATTCAAGATTCTTTATTTTAATTAGTAAAACCGAATAACGCTAACGTGCTAACGTAAATTTGGCCTTCTGGTATGCCTAACATTAGTATCTTTATTATGGGCCCTTTTTAGTTAGATGTTTAGTTTTAACCTTTTATGAACCTGAGTAACCCTGAAAAGGGGCAATTCACTTGAAAGCTATATTTAGAGGCAACACTTATATGTTTCCATATTTTATCACTTTTCGGAAAATGACCAATGGTAAAATTTTCTGAGGTCGTCCAAAAAAGGACTTCTTAAATAAATTCTTCTTTGTCGAATAAACAAAATTTTCAGTAATCGAATCGCATATGTAGGTATACTTACTTCTTTGATTTTTGTCCCGCTAGAATGTGAATTTGAACCACTGTGCGTGGTTATCTGTCTCAGTGCGTCTGGGCAACATGTATTTGGCTTTCAGTAATACCGATCGGCGTTCCTAACACATTGTCATTAGAGGTACGGGAATTGCGATTTTATGAAATTTATGCGAATTTCGGCGAAAATGGTTCATTTTAACGTGAATAAATGGGAAATGTTTTAACTTGTTCCATGGGCCCCGCGCTCAACATTTGCCACGGGCCCCGCGCTCGCTTAATCCGGCACTGAGCCAAGTAAGTATTTAGTAAAGGCCTTTCACAATGCAAGGGAAGCCTCTTAAGCATTTCTTCAATGCATATCTTTTATCTTGATGAAACAATAAACATGAAATTTGGTGGAAATGCATAGAATGGTAATAGTGTTTGCCACAAATATTTTTGAAGTTTGTAGGACCAAGTTAACAGGGTGTCCTTAAATAGCTGCAATACATGTTCAATACTCATTGCGTGGGCTCTTATGTCAGGGGACGCAATGGAATCATTTCATATAAGTTGCTTTTCCTTGATTAAAAAAACAGTGACAGGAGATTTACAGCTAATAATGCAGTTCATATATAAATCCAAGCCATCCTTACGTTTGCCTGAGTTTCGTTTTGCTCAAAGGCCACCAGAAATCTTAAATCGAAAATTGTCTGTAGATTTGCCTTGGAGTACTTTCAATTCAATTACCTTTCAATTACCGATTTTAGGTCGCAAAAAATTGCTCGGGTCTGTTTTTTTTTGGGATATTGTTAGGATAGATACCAGAAGTGTACCACTAAGTTTGCAACTTCGAAAAACCTGTGCTAACATCGTGACCCTCAAAAAACCTCAAAATTTTCGGACTTTTTTCATACATATTTTTGTTTGTAATTTCTAAAAGGTGCTTCCTACAAGTAAGTCGTCCACTGCACCTTTAAAGCTAAGAAAATCTTCCTTAATTTGAGTGTCACTCCAGCTTTGTAGGTGCAAAGGATCCCAAGATACAGCACTTTAAAAAATGTGCTTTTTTTGTAAAAAAGTCCGAAATTGTATTTTAGGAGGTTTGTATTACAGCCCTATGACCCAGTGTTCCGATTTCATCCGTAAGAAAACATAAATAATTGTATGAATTTTGAAAGATTTTTTTTTCCGGTTTTAACCGGATGGACCAACAACCGTCCGGGTTAAAACCGGGAGGAGGAAAAAACCGAATAAAACCGGTTAAACGTTCTGAAAGTACCGGTTTTCGGACTAACCGTCCGGTTTTTGACATCCCTACTCCGAAGCGATTTACATTGTGGAAGCCGCTGCCAGGGTGTCCGGAAACTACCGCATAAACCCACCGAAATATGATTCGTTATATGATTTCCAGCAAAAAGCGTAGAATTTACATAACTTTAACACTTAACGTATCAAAACTGTTAGAGATAATGGAGCTAGAATAATAAACTTGCACACGGACTTGGCTCCATAGAAATGAAATGAACAAAGATTCGCTAGAAAGAACTCAAATACTATTTTTTTAGTAACTACACATATGCATATTGTGGAAAATAAAATTTTAAGATTTTCTTTAACTTTCCAAAGACAGGAGCCTTCACATCCGCTGAAATGCAATCTTCTGAAGAACCATTTTCGCATGAACCCATGTTTCATTTAGTACTGAGACGATTTTGTTGACAATTCAAAATTATTTCCATAGTCCTTCAAGGTGCTGTCCTGTTCCCCCACTCTTTTTCTGATTTTTATCAACGACCTTCTAAACTTATCATCCAATCCGATCCACAGTTTTGTCGATGATATTACTCTTGATTTTGGATATTCTTTCAGATCTGCAGCTGAATCTCGCGGTGACGCTACATCAATTAATTTTATTTAATGCTAGTAAAACTCAATGTTGTTTGATATCGAATAAGTTGTACTCTCCTTCTACATCTCTGTCTATAAACGTTGATGGCGCTAGTATTTCAAATTCTCCTTCTCTTAACATCCTTGGTACCTACTAACATATCGTGCAAACTTAAATGGACCGATCATTTATTTGATATTGCGAAAAATGCCTTAAAATACCTTGGGTTCTTAAATAAGTGTAAAAAATATTTTTCTGCCAATGATCTAGCCCAAATTTATAAAAGCCACATAAGACCTAGACTAGAATATGATTCTCATATTTGGGCTGGCGCAGGCAGTACTGCATTGTCTAAGCTGGATAAAGTACAACGCAGGGCTTTTAAAATTATTGGCGATCAATCTATTATATCTCGAATTGAATCTCTTGAGCACAGACATAACGTAAGTTGCCTAACATTATTTTATCGGTATTATAATCACCGTTTCTCGAATGTAATATACAGCCTACAACCTTTTTCCAGACCTTGCAATCTCATCACGAACCACCCGATTTTCAAGTCGTGCCCACCAGCATACACTAGAAGTCAGGAACAGTAACAGTAAATTTTTCGATTTCTTCCTCACTTGATCAATTAGAATGTGGAATAACTTACCATCTTCAGTTTTTCCAGTAATTTTTGATCTGCAAAAAACTAAATGTGCATCGGCACTTCCTCGCCACGCAACCCCCTCTCCATCCCTTACCCTAATTTCCCTCCCACCAAGGCTATGCTTGCATTAAAAGGTTATCCCCTAAAACCTAGACATCGGCATTAAAAAAAAATCCTTAAAAAAATATTTTACGTCCTGACGGACAAGTCGAACGGACCCAAGTGTACTTGTTATATCCACATTAACCTTCCGGCGGGCGCAATACTAATCCTAACACGATCAGGCGCAATGCATCTGACAGATTGTTGCATTGTCTTTTTGAAACAGTTCTACGGAATTTTAGAAACATAAACTGGCTCACAAAGTTTGATACCCTTCACATTTTAAATTTTCTAAGAATATTTCGATTTCAACCGCTTCAATATTTAAAAAACCTCCAACAACTCGACCAATTATTTTACTAAACACATACTATTGATCGATTTGCTGAGCTAAAAGTTCAACGTTATTACGCAATGTGAGTATAACAAGTGAAAATTTTCACAGAAAATAACACTTTCGGGGGCAATTCATTTGAGAGAGTATTTCGTCCCTCCCGCCCCTCAGACATATAGTAGATAGAAACTGAAAACGGCAGTTTAGCCAATTTAGCCGGTTTAAAAGGAGCTATTCTATTTTTTTTTGTCTATCGCCGAATTTTCCAATAAAATTGTTATATATCATTGCAAAGGAAATTTTTATGTAGTTTGATGACAATGAGATAATTTGCGGACCTTGAATTGGTGGGGACTTAGGGCATTGACTACGCCTCTTTTCCACGTCTGCCTATTAGCAGCAATCGCCTTTAGCTGGTCCCACGATCTGCCTATAGATTTTCCCTCTGCCTCAACAGATCTTCTTCATGTATTTTTGGGTCGTCCCACACGACGGCTATCACTGGTTCCCTGAGGATTCCAATCTAGAGTCTGTTTTGCAATGTTTTTGGCTCTTTTCGAAGTGTGTGACCTATCCACTGCCACTTTCGCCTTTTGATGTCGATGCCTATCCTATATTGGCGAGTAATTTTGAGGAGGTCGTCGTTAGATATTACCTCAGGCCAGCGAATTCGTAGGTTGCGTCGTAGGCACTGATTCACGAAAGTCCTCGACTTTTTCTATCGGTTGTCCGGAGATAGAAATGGTGTTTTGCCTCTCCTGATGACAAGCTCATGTATTTAGTCTAGCGGCATTAATTTTAAGGGCAGCACTTCGACTTTCACGATGCAAAGCATCCGTCATTTGAGCCAGATTATCTGGTGTGTTTGAGAGAAGGCAAATGTCGTCGGCGTAGTCTTGGTACCCTCACTTTTATGGTCGCGTAGAGATATAAGGTAATAAGGAACAGCATTGGTGTCAACGCTGTTAAACGCCTTCTCGAAGTCAATGAACATAAAATGCAACGGGGATCTCCATTCAGCGGATTGTTCAATTATAATTCGGAGGGTGTTGATATGATCGCTACATGAAAAACCCTCACGAAAACCAGCTTGTTCATTGTTCAGAGTGCGGTCGTTGTCTTGATCCGGTCCAAGATTATTTTGGGCATCGGTTTGGAGACTGCAGGGAGGAGACAGATTCCACGCCAATTATTGCAATCCTTGAAATTTCCTTTCTTAGGAATTTTAACAATGACGCCCTTCTTCCATTATTGAGGGAGAGTCTCGGTTGTCCAACACTCTTGGATCAGGGGTAGAAGAATATCCGCTGTAGCGTTGATATCTGCTTTGTTCCATGGAGGTACTGTCTGCCCCCGGGGCTTTACCAGCTTCCAATGATTTAAGAGCCTTAATTATTTCCAGCTTGTTGATGCTGTTGCGTTTATCACTCTTTTTTGAAGTGAATTGTACTCGGTCCTCAGTTGTTGCTTAACCAAATTGTCAGTAACCGAGTTTATTTGCTCTTTAATCCTCTTCCGTGCAGTTATCAGAGACCATGTATCATCACTGATAAATGGTCTCCTACCTCGCTGTATTCTGCCCACAAATGTTTCGCCACACGATAGAAAAGCTTCCTTCACAATGTTCCATCTATCATCAATAGAAGAAGCATCTGGCGTTTGTGCATTAGCTACTTCGCGCAATGCGCTAGAAACTGCGCGTATTGTTGATGGTTCTTTAAGCTTTTGCACATTGAATCGTGGCAATACAAGCTCGTTTTGTGTGCGACAAACAGCAGCGGTCACCAAGCGAATTTTTGCGATCACAAGTTGGTGATCGCTGCCTACATCAGTACCACGCTTAGCCCTAACGTCCATGAGACAATTCCTCCATGGTTTGGAGATGGCTATATGGTCAATCTGGTTCTCTGTTCGGCCATCTGGAGATATCCAGGTTGCTAAATGGCAAGGTTTGTGTTTTAACAGGGTGCCGCCAATGACAAGCTGATGAGCAGGCGCGCACAGAGGGTGGGGCAAAAGGGGCAATTTGCCCCGGGCCCCGAGTTAGAGAGGGCCCCGCAGGGACAGTGGTCTCGTAGTGCGCATACGTCTGCAAAATTATTACACGAATGGACGTCAGATAAATTTTATTTAAATCTCTATTTATCTTGTTTTGCGTTATTCCAAGCATTTCTAGGACCCTATAGGATTTCCCTTCACCTACTTTTTTCAATTAAAATTGCTAAATCTAAAATTGGCACTGATCTTGATATATTTTAGGTGTTGAGATCAACAGCACACTCTAATTAATCAGAATTCCCTTAAAATCTGAGTGTCCTCGAACTAATATATACATATGTGTTTTATAGAGAAAGTGTTAACCAAGAAACTGAAAACGATGGAAGGCCCTTTAAATGGCTATTTCTTATTTAGTTTCCATAAATTTATATTTATTCAAGTCTCTCTCTGATTGTTGTTAACTCATTGTAGTCTTATCTCTAACTATGCTCTCGAACTAGCAAGATTTCTCAACGTTTTCTACTGGTTTGGTTTTAGACTTGCGTTCTGCTATGGATCAGTGCACACTCGGTCTTATAGTGACGTTTATGAAGAGACAAGAATTTCGATTTTCGCAATGCCATCAGCAGTGACGGAACAACTTCACTCTGGGCCCTCCCGCCAACTTCTTGAGTGAAATCAATCGAAAACACTATTGAAGGTCGATCCACTCTGCTATATATTCTAGTACAATATATGTATTACAATATAACAATACTAATATGTATAACACTATGTATTACATTGTAACCAACTTTACTTTAGTAGAATAAATGTCAGTCATATACAGAGATTCCTGCCTTTCAGATCCACATTTAACACGCTCTTTTCAGTCATCAGTCACAGTCATTTTCCATACAAGTTAATTGATTGACTGCGACAATCTGTCAATTTGTATGAGAAATTACTGTGACTGCGACTGATGACTAAAAAGTGTGGACCGATCTTAAACCAAGTACATATTTTGAAAGATGATTTCGACGTTACAGTTTTTCTACTAAAATTAAGAACAAAATAACTTTGCTAATAGCTACTTTGGCTCGACGAACGCCCTATCTATCTACCCCAATGCGGCTCTCTCAGGTACCAATATCCTGTAGCAGGAACAACATTTATAGAGTTTCCAAGGACAAATGTTCTTTTTCTCAAAGGGGCCACTTTTATTTATATGCCCCGGGCCCCGTAAATCCTCTGTGCGCGCCTGCTGATGAGAGTTACAGAACTCTACGAACAACTCACCATTGTCGTTTCTAACACCCAGACCGTGATTGCCCATTAGATGTTCCAATCCTACATTGTCAGACCCAATTTTAGCATTGAGAGCCCCCATAATAATTTTTATGTCACCTCTGGGATCCTTGTCAAAGATGGCTATATGGTCAATCTGGTTCTCTGCTCGGCCATCTGGAGATATCCAGGTTGCTAAATGGCAAGGTTTGTGTTTTAACAGGGTGCCGCCAATGACAAGCTGATGAGAGTTACAGAACTCTACGAACAACTCACCATTGTCGTTTCTAACACCCAGACCGTGATTGCCCATTAGATGTTCCAATCCTACATTGTCAGACCCAATTTTTGCATTGAGAGCCCCCATAATAATTTTTATGTCACCTCTGGGATCCTTGTCAAAGATGTCGCCAAGCAGGTGGTAAAAGGCGTCCCCCCGACTCAGTCGGGGCGTAGCACTGAATAAAAGTAATGTTTCTTACTCTGGACTTGAATGGCAGTTATTATTCGGTCGGAAATAGGCCTCCAATCTACAAGAGATTGGCGAGCTTCCTTGTTCAAAAGGATGCCTCCAGCCAATCTGGGTGAGGCTTCAAGTTCACTACCAGAGTAAAGCAGCACCGTTTGGGAACTAGGTGATAAGGTCGTTCCCAAACCGGTCCATCTTGTTTCGCTAACTCCTAATATCGAAATTCTATAAGCGGTCACTTCCCGTTCGACTTCTAGGCCAGTCAATAAACCGAAATATAAGGCGTTAGGTCGCAAAAAATTGCTCGGCTCTGGTTTTTTTGGGATATTGTTAGGATAGATACCAAAGGTGTACCACCAAGTTTGCAACTTCGAAAAACCTGTGCTAACCCCGTGACCCTCAAAAAACCTCAAAATTTTCTGACTTTTTTCCTACTTTTGTTTGTAATTTCTAAAAGGAGCTTCCTACAAGTAAGTTGCCCACTGCACTGTTAAAGCTAAGAAAATCTTCTTTAATTTGGGTGTAATCCCAGCTTCGTAGGCGCAAAGGATCCCAAGATACAGCGCTTTAAACATTGTTTTTTTTTGTAAAAAACTTCGGAATTGTAATTTCAGTCATGTTCCGAGCTGAATATCGGCTTAAATGCGCATTCTACGGAGAGAGAGTTATGTGACATCAAGTTATAAACCAGTTACTTAGCTGTATATATGTCGGAACGAATGGAATCAGACCATGGGGTCATATGGCTGCCCCTGAAAATTAGGTTCTTCTAAGAAAAGCTGTTTTCTTTATGTACCAATATTAACCAAACTTCACCCAAGTATGTTATCCTGATTAAGCCTCAAAAACTATCTAGGAACGGATGAAATCGGAACCCTACGTTATAGGGCTGTCATACAAACCAACCTCTGGAAATTAGGTTCTTCTAAGAAAAACTTTTTTCTTTATGAACCAATCTTAACCACCTTTCCCCCAAATGTGTTTTTTAGTAAAGCTTCAAAACATATCTAGAAACGGATGAAATCGGAACACTAGGTCATAGGGCTGTCATACAAACCAACCCCTGATAATAAGGTTCTTCTAAGAAAAACTTTTTTCTTTATGAACCAATCTTAACCAAACCTCACCCAAATTTGTTCCTAGTAAAGCGTCAAAACATATCTAGGAATGGATTGGAATCGGAACATTACGTCATAGAGCTGTCATACAAACCTCCTAAAATACAATTTCGTTCTTTTTTACACAAAAAAACATGTTTTAAAGTGCTGTATCTTGGGATCCTTTTCACCTACAAAGCTGGGGTTACACTCAAATTAAAGAAGATTTTCTTAGGTTTAAAAATGCAGTGGACGACTTACTTGTAGGAAGGACCATTAGAAATTACAAACAAAAATATGAAAAAAGTCCGAAAATTTTGAGGTTTTTTGAGGGTTGTAAACTTGGTGGTACACTTTTAGTATCTATCTCAACAATATCCAAAAACTACAGAGCCGAGCAATTTTTTGCGACCTAAAATCGTTAAATGACCGGCCTATTCCGTGAGTCTCGTACTACTGCACGCCCCACATCGTTCGAACGTTCCAAGAACCAATCGTAGTCCGTTGTTTGTAGCCAAAGGTCGTTGCCGGTAAATCAGTCCGTGGTATGCGAGGCTTGTCCAATGTTTCGAGTGTAATTTAGCTTCAGATATGCAAGTTACAAGCCTACATACCCTATCCCTCAAGTCGCCTTTTACAACAAGCCGCGAACGCTGTGGCATAGCTCTAACCCCAACACCACAGGAGTCAATTTTTGTTAAGCTTCGTACATATGTATACAATTGAACGCAATCAATGTCGCGCGCAATTGTATAGATTTGTACGAGACCCAGGAGAGTTTTATTCTCCCCTGCCTCTTTAGTCGCCTTCTACGACACGCCGGAGAAAGCGGTGGCATTATTCTCTACCCATGTCACAGGGCATAGTTGATCGATAAATACTGTATCAGTTCACTCTCTTTTCATATCGCTGGCGGTCGCCCGGGGCGCCAAATCGTACGGGCGGCTTTTTTGGCTAGCACTCGAATAAAGAAATTGTAAAAGCCGAAAAGAAAAATTCAATATCAAAATGGATTTAGTGGAAAGGAAACCGTAGAAACAATTCGTCTATTGTAATAAAAAGGGGAATAAACGCGTTTATTAAAAATATATTTACTATGCATTTAGTTTAAATAAAAGTACTCAACGGCAAATGTACAGACATTTTTGGATTTATAATTTCTGATGAGTTCTCAGCCAAAAGAAATTTGGGCAAACGTAAGGATGGCTAGATATATAAGCTGAATTTATTAGCTGTAAATCCGTTACCGTTTCTCCGAATAAAGAAAAAGAAACTTATATGAAATGGTTTCGTTGAGCCCGTTGGTATGTAGGGTACACAGACCTTTCCTATGCGTATTGAAAAAGTAGACTTTTGCAACTATTCAGGGTCACCCTGTTAACTTGGACCAACAAACTTCAAAAGTATTCGTGCCAAACACTATTACCATTCTATGCATTGCCACCAAGTTTCATGTTCATTGATTAATCCAGTCACAAGATAAGCGTGAAAAAAAAATGCTTAAGACGCTGCCATGGTATTGTGAAACGACTTTACCATATAGTATTACCTTCGCCATATTTCCGGTTTGGATTAAGTAATTCGAATGAAAATTTGCAGAGTTATTTCTATTTATTTATTATTTATTTGCTGACCTAAGAAGGGCTACAGACGCACAAATTGAAATTTCACAAATTTACTGTTATTTACTTTTTCTTAGCAAATGTCAACAGTCTTAGTATTTAGCGTATATAAGCTCATATTTACCAATCTGTATGCAAAGTTGCGTATCGGTACCTATGACGGTTTAGAAAAACCGAGGTGAAAACATAAGCTTAACTTCAAACGCCCATAGCTCCGTTATCGTTATTCAAAACTGGAAAAAAATATCTGATATAAAATGTACTCGTCGAGTCCTTTGATTTGAGTAGTCATACGTCTATCTCCGATCAAAACAAAATATTCAAAAATATCCGTGCCAAAGACTGTTATGATTCTACACATTCCTACCAAATTTCATGACGATCGGTTGAACCGTTTGCGAGTTAATTAGAGAACAAATTTTCAAATCTTCGGGACACCCTGTTATCTTTGTCCTACCAACTTCTAAGTATTTTGTGCCAAAGACTGTTACCATTCTACATATTCGTACCAAATTTCATGACGATGGATTGAGCCGTTCGCGAGTTTTTTAGTGAACAGACGGACGGACAAAATCGACTTCATAAGGGTTTTTGAAAAAAATCTAAAAAAACCCTAAAAATGCGTTGAAAATGTTTTTTTTATTTGTCAACTGCTTCATTAATTCATTTCATTAATTTGCACGAAGTTCTACATTTAAAAACCGATCATGCTTAGTGAAAGTCGCCCAAATTGTACTTCCAAGAGGCAGGGAGAATTTGTAATGTGTTAATTAAGTCCTTCTAAAAAAAATAAAGTTATTGACTAATTATGCGCTAATTTTCCAATTGAAAATTTAATTCACCAGAATTAATGATTCTAATTGGGTCCACTTTCATGATCCCTGACTAATTTAATTTCCGGAAGATGAAGACCAAAAAATTTGTTTAGCCTTAATAAATATTGAACCCCCGAAGAAATTCATATGAAATGAGATAAGAAATCACATAAACACTCAGCATATAAAAGCACCGTTTTCGTTACTATTTTTTGGAGTCGTTTTCGATAACTTTCACCCACTTTTCGCATCGCCCGATGTCTTCGCGAATTTCTCCGCCGCAGATTCCTTCATAATTCTCTTCTGCCAAGATGGTAATATCGGAATTTTACTGGTGTAAAAAATTTAAATATTTAAAATATAAAAAGACCTACAAACTCGGTCTCATTTTTTTTTATATGTCAGGGCCGTCCGACGGTACTTGTGGCACTGTGGAGACCAGTGGGATCTGTAAATATAAAATTAGTACAATGTGAGTACACATGCACAAATTATGGATGACCATGACCAGTTAATAATAAATTAAGACCTAAGTGTTGTGAATATAACAATAAAGATAGGAGGAGCTCCATCTCTATCTTACACGAAACTAGTATATGCTTACAAGAAGGGTAGATCCATCCCTCGAGTGGAGTACCTATATATGTACTTATTTTCACAGTAAGTTTAAGAACTTACCTCCAAACAAAAGAGCCCAAGCACAATCACAAAATTAGAGAACACTAATCTACTGCACTAAATCACTGTAAACCACCAACTGAAAGATCAGTTCCGCTAAATCTGTATCTGCATCATACGTCTCTTATCATTTGGTAAATTATTGTAATCAAATACAATACAAAGTGATCGAACACCATGTAACGTATGTGTTGAGAAAAAGCGTTTGTTACACTGGGGTTTCTGAATTTTACTACTAGTTCCGATTTCATTCTCTCTCCGCATTTATGAAAAGCCGCGGACGTTGAGACCATTCGGAAATTCGTCTGCAAAGATAACCGGCTTATTTAGTTATCTGCTGCGAACTGTGTAAAGGTATCAAAAATTACTCCAGAATGCAAGTAATGGAAACGAGAACAATTCTTTGGCACAACATTTTCCAGAGCAGCATTTTCGAAAATGTGTTGAATGTTTTCGGGGTACAAAATGTTTTCGCATTAATTTTCGATGTCCTACGTCGGAGCAAAAAATTGTTAGGTTGACTAGTCATAAGTTAAGTTTGGACAGAAAGGTTGCTAAATATGGACAAAAATTTGTTTGTGCTGTGGTCTGAAACAAAGGCATGCACTAGTGAAGCTTATTTGGCTGAAAGGCGAAAAATCGGGTAATATGCTAAAACTGTTATGTTTACGATAGTTCACGTCCACGTGATCTCCTCACCAAATACAGAAATTCCTGGGTCTTTAAAGCATGACCTTCTTTATAAATAAAAGCATTTAATAAAATGTATCCGTTCAAGAAAACTATCAGGCAAAGTGAACGGCTTCTTTCTTAACCGAATTTCGGGACAAAACAATTTGACGAAGGGGTTTAATATATTGCTACACAAAGGCCGCCTTAAACAAATGTACATACCTCAAATAACAGTCAGCAAAGAACTGAGAGAAAGATATCTAAAATACATAATTTAACTTTTTGACGAATTTTAGTAAATTTCTTAAAACTTTGTTCAACACCTACAAGTTTTTACGCTTTTGTGCTTTTTGTTTCTTCGACCTAATCGCGGACCACACAAAACTGCTAGGTAGGCCGCGAGTTTGGCATGCCTGGCTCAGTGGGTTGGGTAGAGTGGCTAGGGATTATATTCTCTGAATTACAGGAGCGTAGGTTCGAGTCCCACAGTGACCAGGATTTTTTGTTCCTACTCGCTACTTTTAAATCGCTTTTACGACAATAATGACATAAATACTATTTTCCTGGTATAATACAGAAGGGCGGCAAATTGTCCGCTTGCCCGGGACAAAGCGCAAATCTGAAAACCGCAAAGTGATATCTTTATTAGTTGCTGCTGGGTGCTAGATGAAAAAGAAAAATGTCGTCTTACCGGTTTAACGAAAAAAGGCAACACGGGTGTTTAGTATGAATTCATTGTGTTTTTCATATTACAGGTGAACAAATTAAATATTATAAAGATAAAAATTAAGTATAATTAGTTTGTTTTGATTATGATAAACGAAGAAACAATTTTACGAGCTCGAGCAGCATAAATGCATTTAACACTTTTGGCAAATGCATCGTGTCACGGAATGCAATGTTTACATTTCTTTCGACCTGCTTCTTTATCCAACCAAATCGGAAAATGGTCGAACTTATCAAATCTAACATCGGGAATTGGATGTAATATTTTTTTACCAATGCTCGAATTAGTGGGCGCCTCAGTGTGGACAAAATATGGTCGACCAACACCTCTCCTATTATATACCGTCACATAATCATACATTTCAAACCATTTCTAATTATTTTTTAATTCTATTCATTAACTTAGTAAATTATATCGATTGATTTCACGAACAATTCATTTTATTTTCCACACTATAATCAATCACTATGAAGACACGAAAACTTCACGTAAACCGTTTTGTCATCCCTGAACCCTGAGGATGCCATAGTATTTTGACCACAAACCACTTATAGCTAATATGGCGCTAAACCAATAATACAATTACAAAATAGGAATGTTTACACACTTACAAACAAATTCTGATGCAAATCTGATGATTAGAAATATGTATGTATAGGTTTTGATAATGCACTTTCGTGTTACGCACTTGCCTTACTTTTCTCATAAAATCACTCGAATTCAATATTCAACTGTCTATAAAAAGCAAATGACAAAAGGTAGCTCGCTCAAACCAAAACTAACTGTTCATGAATGAAATACATATGTACTGTACACAACGATACAAAAGTGGCTGCGCAATCAAAAAGTTTGGCAAAACTTGAAAATTAAATTTTAGTGAAGGCATCCTTAGGGATGCCTTACTGGTTAGAGGTTTAAGAATTTTAATGCGTAGTGAATATTTGTTGTGCATTTATTTTATAGGCAATAAATAAGAATTATGCACAATATTAATAAAATGCTTCTTGTAAATCGATTTTTGGATTGGTCTACGTAAACGCGTTTTAGAAAAAGAAAACTTTTAATTAGTCCAATCCAAAAATAGATTTACTTTGTTTGTTTGTATTTGTTTGGAGAAAAGTACTCAAAGGCGAATCTACCGAAATTTTTCCCTTTATAATTTCTAATAAAGTCTCAACAAAAAGAGACTCAGGCAAATGTAAGCATGGCCACACATGTATTTGCAGAGGTGCGCACGGAAAAAATGAAATTCCACAAATTTACTGTTATTTTCTTTTTCTTAGTATTTAACGCATATAAGCTCATACTAACCATCGGTACCTATAATGGTGTAGAAAGCCGAGGTGATAACCTAAGCTTAACTTTAAACGTCCATAACTCCGTTACCCGAAACTATAAAAAATAACTGATAGAAAATTTACTTGTCATCCTTTGTAGTCCAGTACAATTGGTTCAAAATAGCCCCAAACCTAAACATCCAAAAAGAAAATAAATTTTTGATGCCAAATTGTTGAATACACTGCCTAATATACGCAGTAAAAAGTTACACTA
The DNA here is from genome assembly GCA_949715475.1 of Microchrysa polita. NCBI lineage: Eukaryota > Metazoa > Arthropoda > Insecta > Diptera > Stratiomyidae > Microchrysa > Microchrysa polita. The sequence goes on from OX454416.1 coordinate 64,307,884, forward strand.
ATTTGCGCCATGGGTTAAGGGGGGAAGGGTTGGCAAAGGGGTGAAAATTCAGTTTCTTGCAAATATCTGGAAAACTATGAGTCTAACCTTAAAATGAGCTGAGGACAAAACAAACAACATAAAATTACCCTTGTAATGATATGTAACACTCTAGACATTTTCTCAGAAAATTATACCCTAGACCCAAAAGTATTATAGTGAATTTGGATTTTTCGAGTTTTACATTTCGCACTGTAACTCTTGATAGAATAGACCTACTGTCATAAGATCTTGTCCATATATTGATAACAAAATTTATTTGATTCGTACCAAAAATCAGAGTGCTCCGACCATTGACGCCCCCCTCACTCCTCTTGACATTTTTCTAAAAGGCATGCGTGTAGCTTCTTTTTAGAGTGAGCCAGGCAGATCAAATTTGGTGGGGTGCCTAGTCTAAGCTCCATTATGCTGCCCAACAAAAATTATTACCATCCGATCAAAACTAAGGGTACCCCCCATACAAAGTGAACGAAAATTCTAACAAATTTCACATTTTATCATTTCTAAATTCTATCTAAAACGGAAAAATAAAATTTATCTCTTAGAACGTCATTATAACAGTTAATTGTAGTCCTCTGAATGTATGTTCAAAATTTTGTATCAAAGCGTACACTACAAGTATCAACAAATTGTGTTTGAAAGTCATTGGTACTAGTTCAAAGGCTAGTTCCGAATAAATCGAGTAACGTGTACTAGCAACCTTCAAACCACATTTTTCGTACTTGTAAGGCACGCTCTGGTACAAACTTTTGAATATACATTTACAAGACTACAATTAACTGTTATAATGACGTTCTAAGAAATAAATTTTATTTTTTCATTTTAGATAGAATTTAGAAGTGAAAAAATGTGATTTTTTTTAGAATTTTGGTTTACTTTGTATGGGGAGTACCCTTAGTTTTGATCGGATGCTAACAATTTTTGGTGAGGAGTATAATGGGGCTTAGACTAGGCACCTCACCAAATTTTATCTGCCTGGCTCAATTTGAAAAGAAACTACAGGCATGCCTTTTTGAAAAATGTTAGGAGGAGTGACGGAGGCGTCAATGGTCGGAGCACCTCAATTTTTGGTACAAACGAAATAAATTTTGTTTGTAATAGAATGAACAAGATTTCGTCACCCTAGGTTCTTTCTATCAAGAGTTACAGTCCGAAATGTAAAACTCAAAAAATGTTAATTCTCTATAATACTTTTGGGTCTAGGGTATAATTTTCCGAAAAAACGTCTAGAGTGTTATATATCATTACAAAGGCAATTTTGTGTAGTTTGTTTCGTCCTCAGAAGATTTTAAGGTCAGATTCATAGTTTTCCAGTTATTTGTAAAAAAGTGAATTTTCACCCCTTTGGGACCCCCTCCCCCCTTAACCCATGGCGCAAATTGGTGTAACTTTTTATTGCGTATATTGGGCAGTGTATTCAACAATTTGGCATCAAAAATTTCTTTTTCTTTTGGATGTTTGGGTTTTGAGCTATCTGTACTAGACTATTGATTTTATTACGTCCATCTCCGATAAAAATGAAAAAAGTAGACTTTTTTCGCCTCTTCGGGACTTCTTGTTATCTTTGTTGTCTACCAACTTTTAAGTTATTCGTGCCAAAGACTGTTAACATTCTACACATTCCTACCACATTTCATGGCGATCGGTCCGCGAGTTATTTAGTGTACACACGGACGGAAAAAAACAATTTTATAAGGGTTTAAAAAAATCTAAAAAACCCTGAAAAAAAAACGATGGTTAAATGCATCGGCCATCGAACGAAATAAAACCTTCAATGGTCAAAAAGCATCGACGCTGTACCATCGATGGTAAACATATCGACTATCGAACGAAAAACATCGTTGTTTCGGAAAAATCTATAATAATAATCGATGCCCATTACTACTAACTAACAGTGAAATAATACGTACACTCCTCTATCGAAGCTTGCATAACATAATATCGCACGATGTACTTAGCCGGTGTTTAGATGCACTTACATTTCTTGGGATTGAAATAAAGTTACTGAAATGCTAATATTGCATTTTGCAAATGGCGCCAAATACTACACGTAATACCATTTTACAGTTTCCAAAGCTTTTAAGTCGAATGTATCTAACTTGTGATTGTAATGGAAGCAGTGAATGCAATTACAAATAGAACTGCATCTGTAATAAGCTTTCATATGAGAATATTGTTTGATTTGAAGCTTTTTATTTACGACACTGCTACAGTAACAATAAAAAAATTGCTTTCAGCAATAGTGTTGCTTTTATTTCATTGCGTGAAATCCTAAAAAACATCATGTAGGAAATCAAAGCATTTTTTAAGGATCTTTATAAGCGAATTGGAAAAATAACCTTATGTCAAAAGAATTTTTTCTACGAAAGATCAACTAAAATATAAAGCACAAATTAATATTATAATTTTAATTAACTCTTTACTAAAGCACTCCACACTCTAGAGATGATTCTGTTTCGTGGGGAGCACGTGTCGATGCGTTAATTTGAATATAATTTTGTCTTTCCATTCATGGTATAGCCGAAAGAAATAAGTTTTTCTAATTTAGGTTTCAAGTATGTATAACTACATTCGAGCAGGACTAGGGGTTTATCTATTTTACACACCGTAAGGTGAAAACCCACGTCCGAATACAAAGTCGACTGTCAATATTGTTAATTCAAACTACACATAATGAACTTACAACAATTGTGAATTTTATAACACTTCCAATAGATCTAGATTACTGCACTCCTGAGTTTTTCTCTATTCTAGAATACATAAATGCAACAAGTTTTTAGATTTCGCTAAGCTTTTCTCTAATACGACTACATTGCAACTTGCAACTACCCCCAATGCATTTTCCAATATGCAATTGAAGTTAGTTGGCTTTTTGTTCGTCGGTCGTGTATATGGTTTTGCAAGTATATACTAACTCGGTGATTTATCTGAATTCGAGTCGATTGATATCCAACTGTCATAGATTGTCGGAAGAATTTAGTATCTTTACTTTTTATTTTGTGTGCGATTAAACATGATTAAACACACGTTTTTCGGTAAATTAGCAGATGTGTTATAATAGTGAATTACATTTGTCGAAAAGAAGTATGTTTCTACTCTTGTGATATAGGAAAAATATGAATAAATCAGTTGAAAATTAACTACATTTGTGAAAAAGTGTGTTTGCCTATGATATGGGATCAGCCATAATAAAACAGATATGGCGGCCTAGGGACTATATTGCCTCTAAGTGTAATTCATACAGTTTTCCATGACCTCCATTGCAACATTTTTTTAAAGGTATGCAGTTAAATTAGGTGGAAAACGAAAGACAGATAAGATATTCCGAATTCTGCTTAAAAAAGTCGGTGAAGTATACATACATGAAAATATAGAATTTGTGTCAATGCACAACGCGTTAAAATTGTGTAATACGCGGAATACAATCGAGAAATAATTCATTTGCGTATTGATTCGTCTAAGCTCAGGTAAACGATCGGGAGAGTTTTCCACAGTCCGTTGTGTTATCACGACAAATGCACGCACCTACACACTCACTGTCACTATTGTGCAATAAGAAAGCTGTAGGGTTTTAAATGACTATGTATTTCAACTAAGTCATTCGCTCTCTCAGCAGTAATTCTATCCATACTAGCCCATATACATACTAGCAACTAGCCATGGGCGTAGCCAGGATTTCGGTCAGGGGGGGAGGGGGGCAAGCCCAACATTTTTTCAACATCAAGATTTTCTTAGGAGTTAAAATCGTTGGTCGCGAAAAAATTGTTAGCCAATAGTTAGAGCAGTCAGGCTGGTGTAATCGTTTGTGCGCGCACCTTCGATGCACAGGATTAAGGGTTCGAGACTCACCGTGAACGAGTTCAGTTTACTGTGTTTTTCGAACTCACCCCCCTTGTGACGAACTATGATCTCACTCAGATGTTAAACGAATACCCATTTATGAGGATAAATAACATTGTTGAGCTGTTGATCTCAACACCTCAACAAAAAAGCAGTTAGGATCTTGAGAATTGGATGTCACTAACACATCTGCGGCCTTAGTCCAATGTTGGACTGTCGCGCCTGTTTTTTTTTTTAATTTTAGAGCTAAATTTTAGGAAAGGATGGTCGAGAATTATTTTCTGCACCATTTAACGAAAAATGGCCTGAACCTGTTTATATTTTACTGGTGATTCTGATTACATTCAATTGGCCTCTGATTCTACTTTTCAGACCGTAGCTCGTATATATTCAGTGTTATTTTTGGATTTTGGGCTGCATATTCCACTTGCGAGATCAATGTCCGTTTTAAATTCTGGCTTTGTTTAGTTCTACATGATCGCATCTCTTGCCGAAACATACCGCGAAGCCTCTTATCTAACATCCACAGCATCCATAGAAAGAAACATTATCCAACAGTCGCAGTCGGCTGGAAACATTTAGGGATACATGCTTTTCCTCTTCCTTAAAATGAGAGCCCAAGCTCTTTAGCTGTTTTTCCTCTTCCAAATAGGAGCCCAAGCGCTTCAGATGCTCCTCTAGCCTTTTTATTCAACTGAGAGTCCGATCTCTTTAGCTGCTCAACCCAGCTGCTCATCTACGCTTCACAATAGTAACATCAGGAGTCCTAGCTAACCCTTCTCAGAACGAAATCTCACAGTAAAGTTAAGATCTGAGTTGGGCTATTTCCGATGGTAGTTTTTTGAACTTGTATGATGAAGTTTCGACATTTAAATACTATCGCACAAAATCAACGATCTGAGCGTTATAGCTCTGCATCTAGAGATGGAGTTAAATGCAGTCGGGTTAAAGAAAAAAATAAACAAACCAAAGTGCCTAGTCTGAGTGGAAATTCAACCCCCCCATACATATTAATTTATCTATTTAGACAATATTATTGCAGTTGATGGCGGTATGAAGAGCATTCCACAGCCAAGTGCTTTCGGTGGGTTATCCAAAATTTTGCAAACCAGATTGTAAAAACCAAAGCAGTTGTAAGGGAGCAGTACTTGAAAAGCTGTAACTACCTATCTAAAAGCAGCAAACAATCATCAAGACTTAAGATCTTAGCCAAGCTAGCGAATTAAATCGCAATCGAAAGTGACAGTGGATCTTTCATTACTTACCTACATTACTGGTCGATGCAAGCAGGCCGAACAAACTTTACGCTAAATGAATAGAGAGTTGTACATTAACGTTTAAAACACCGTATACCTACCTAATACGAAATTTCCAGGGGGAAAACTCGCGCACGAACCGTACGTAAAACTTTTACAAGAGTTTTATCTAATTTTTACGACAAATAAAAATCGCGACCCGACAATTTTGACTGTTTAAAGACGTCAAATACACGTAAATACGCCCATGCCTACTTGGGACATGCAAAATTGTGTTATATTGTTTCGTTTACGTAAGGAAAGCGAATTTTTGTAGGGAGTGTCAAACTATGTCTGTATATTTGTAATGACATGCTAAAACTCTAATAGTGTTCGACTGAAAATCTGTGGTCAAATTAGGAGACATTGCGAGAAACCGTATACGTTATGGGATGTAAGTGCAGTCGATACTCTATTTTCCACAAGTAGTTAAGGCACCCTATAGTATTAATGAACATTATTTTCACACTATGCATTGCAACTTATTTTAAATAGCAAAGAAATAAGTAATTTTTCCGGACATTTAATGCTCATGTTTTAGAGCTTTCAAGACTTGTTCACGTTTCAGAGTAGTCTGGGCTCACATAAAATTGTTCACCTTCACGTTTGGCGCAGTTCATGTTTACGCGAGTCGACTGTATAGACATTAAAAAGGGACATCCATAGCGCTCAGGGTTGCTGTAAATTAGGACGAAACAGAATAGAATTGGGTATGTCCATATGTATCTATGTTGATTACTTTGTAAGGTAGAAGAAAGGCTTGTAATGAATTGATATGGAAATGTTACTGTGTGGTTTTTTGAACATGTAAACTGCAAACAAAAATGCGAAAAAGTGAATCGGAAAAAAATTATCTATGACAGATTTCTTTTCTTTCAGTATTATTAATATTCAATTCAGTACAAAAAAAAAATTCATCGGCGGTCGCTCCTAACCGCCCCCCCCCCCCCCCGCCCTGGCTACGTCCATGCCTATATGTACATAGTAGCTATTATAGAACAAAAAATGTTCAAGTATACAAATATTATGAAAGTTGCACACGAAAGATAGTGTTGCACATCTACAGATTCTTGGTGGGTTGTTGAGTTATGCGCCGGGGACAGCACGGGTCTTATGCAATTGTGTATGAAGATAATGGACATTAACAGTATTGAAATATCAATGCCAGGGTAATGCAAAGTTTCATAATTTTTCTTTTTTGTATTGTTTGCGATGCAGGATGCGGCATTTTGCACGGCATACTGTTGTTAATTCTTGTGTTCAAATGTTTTTGTTAATAAACAGTATCTCCCGCCTTTGTGAATTGTAATTCTTAAACCATGGGATGTTTACTTTATAACTATTTAAAGCCTTGATTACCTATATTGTGCTGTTAACTTTATTTTACTCCATTCTCATTACAGAATAATAATTTTATAGTTATTCTTCAATCGATTTGTTTTCGATTTTTTTATTTTATTAAATGTTAGATAGTAAAGAAATAGAAAAGAGTAGCCATATCATTATTTATTACATCATACTTATCAGTGGCGTAGATAGCTTTTTGGGGAGGAGGATCTATGGTCTGAACCTTTATTTAGCATTAGTAGGTAACGTATTCAAAAATGTATATATATGTATGTATGTATACAAAAAGTTTTCTTCGTCGACCACGGCGTTGATATGATTTTTTTTTTATGTTCTTGATAAGTCCGTAGAGTTAATTGAAATTTACACAACAAAAATTTGTTCAGGAAATACTCGTAATATCAGAGTTTGCAAAGAGCTCAAGCTCATTCATATTTTTTTGACGAATTTTCAAATACACACGTCCAAAAAAATATTTTTTTTAAACAAAAAACATTTTAAATATACTCAATTTGCTGTGGCATTAAAAAACGAGACCGAGACTAATTTCGGGCGCGGGCGAAATTTGGATACCCTTCGCTCTCTTCCGGGCTAATAGTTTTTTCGGGTGTACCTACGACTTGTATTTAACCCCCTTCCTTTTCCTTCGGTCTTCACAAAAGTTCCGTTGCGTCGACAAAACAATATTTGTGTGGGGTTTGGTTTCAATAAGTGGGCAAATAAAAATATTTACTCAGAAAATTTTATTGTTTATTTTTGACCTTTTTTGTTGCTTCGATTAAGACACATTAATTTAAGGTTTGTGAAATTGGTGTAAGAAATGTTTCTTATAAGAACCAAAATGGGGGGTTGGGATTGTATGGCAGCCCCAATGGTCCGATTTGATCCATTCTTACATATGTTGGTGTGTCATCAATAGAAATGGTTTGGCAGCCCCATGACCCCATGCTTCGATTTGATCCATTCTTACGTATGTTGTGTGTCATCAATAGAAATACATTTCCGTGGAACTTGGTTAAAATCGGTGCACATATGAAAAAGTTTTACTTAGAAGAACCTAATTTAGGGGTTAGATTCGTATGGCAGCCCCATGACCCCATGGTCCCATTTGATCCATTCTTACATATGTTTTGTATCATCAAGAGAAACACATTTGTGTGAAATTTTGCTCAAATTGGGGACAAACAAAAAAGTTTTTCTTAGAAGAACCTAATTTGTGGAGTTAGGTTTGTATGGCAGCTCCATGACCCCATCATTTGATTCCAAATATTTTCATATATTATTTGTAACATTTATAGGGGTGCTTTTATGACAAGTTTGGTTAAAATTGGTTCATAAATAAAAAAGTTTTAACTAATTGTGACTTATCGTTCCATTCTATACACCAACTGCCGTGCATGTCTGTAGTATTTTATGGCATGGCAACTTACCACCTCTATGGGAACTACGCTGAACTTTGTCTGTTTGGAGGAGAAGAGCCCCAGCGGGAGAAATATCGAGTTATTCCATTTCGGAAATGTCACATTGGAATCTTTGCATTGAGTAGGTAGAGTTGCTGACCTTGTGACTCAAGGTCGGAGGTTCGAGTCCCGATTGGGACGAAACTATTTTCCCTCAATTTTTGGTATTTTTTTCCCAAAGTTTTGTGGTTTCGTACAGATAGACACACTCATCAGGTCTTGTGTCTGTTGTCTATCTATACACAAGACGACCACTTGAATTTTAGCGGGAGAATTCTATGGAGATTTTTATTTGCCGTGAAGGCTACCTCCATGACGCTCGACCGTGCAGGTCTGTACCGGTGGTGAATGCTCACATTGCTTTGGGATTTGTGATGGTAGTTAGATATTTTTCCCTTTCCCTTTCCTCTATTCACCACCGGTACAGACCTGCACGGTCGAGCGTCATGGTGGTAGCCTTCGCGGCAAATCAAAATCTCCACAGAATTCTCCCGCTAAAATTCAAGACAACAGACACAAGACCTGATGAGTGTGTCTATCTGTACAAAACCACAAAACTTTGGGAAAAAATACCAAAAATTGAGGAAATTGAGAGAAAAAAGTTTAGTCCCAATCGGGATTCGAATCTTCGACCTTCAGTCACAAGGTCAGCAACACTACCTACTGAGCTATAGACGCTTAGAGGTCTCAATGCAAAGATTCCAATGTGGCATTTTCGAAATTGAATAACTCGATATTTCTTCTGCTGGGGCTCTTCTCTCCCAAACAGACAAAGTTCCGCGTATAGTTCCCATAGACTTGGTAAGTTGCCATGCCAAAAAAAACTACAGACATGCACCGCAGTTGGTGTATAGAATGGACCGATAAGTCACAATTAGTTAAAATTCGCACCCACGAAATTTGGGAATCAGAATTAACACAGTAATTGAAAAAAGTTTTTCTTAGAAGAACTCAAATTGGGGGGCTAGGTTTGTATGACAGCCCCATGACCCAGTGATCCAATTTGGGTGAATCAAACATACAAACAGGCTGCAACAATAAGAGGCATGTGTGCAAAATTTCAGCTTGCTAGCTTCAATACCCGCCGAGTAAAACGCGTCGCAACAGACAAGACAGGCAGACGGACATGCTCCAATCGACTCCCCAAGTCATGCTGATCATATATGTATACTTTTTATATGGTCGGAGAAGCTTCCTTTAATGCGTTACAAATTTCATGACAAAGTTAATATACCCTTTCACTCTATGAGTGAAGGGTATAAAAAATGCTGTACAAACAATAACAACAACATCGAAAATTTTAAGATTTAGTTTATGTTATTAAACCCTTTTCCTAATGATTCTATACGTTATTTTTGCATAGCAAACCTTTGATATTGTTGAAAAAGTTTTACACGAAAATGCTTAATTGTTTGCCCTTTTTCCAATTATCAAGTTTTGCCTTAACTAATTGACCCAATGCCTGAGACCCTATCCTAGATCCACAGCCTTGTGCGAACCCTACACACGGCACAAAAATTCACCTTGATGTAGTTCTGAATAGGCAGGCCAAGAAAACTCTTCCAACCATTTATAACTGAATATTAATTTTCTTTCTTCAAACTTCTGTGACAAGGCAAATGAATAGTTTTTATTGGCGGAACCCAAACATTTGTCAATAGATTTCACCGCTGAGTGTCAGTGAGATATTTGTCTGCAAAGTTGCCAACATGATTCTTTTTATTATCCTGGCTAGTAAATGGTATCTCCTTGATCTCCCCTATCTACGCCACTGATACTTATCCTATAAATATTATATGTAAAAGTGCTCCCAGCAGCTAAAGTATCTATTTCAACACACTTCTAGACGTGTATAATACCAGTGAGAATTCATTCATGCAACAATTGCAGCTAAAATCCTCTTTTTCACATAACCTCTACGGATAAACCTTCCGCTTGTTGCTCAAAGGATTGACATGTTGTACATTATAATAGGACTTTGCTTTAAATATGGTTGAAGTGGATAGAATTGCCAATTTTCCGTCATTTCCAACGGAACGTCATGACAACCGGTACAATCCTTGTTGGGATCGGGTACAGTTCCACCCTCGATTCAACCTTTCATTCTTTTCTATAGTATTTGAACAGGCATGTACTATTTTGGGGGTGGATGGATATTTTACCTCATAATTGCCTTTATCCTGTGATGGTTGTTGTAGTTCATATTTACCTTTGAAATCTCAATTTCAGATGGAGAGTAGAGAGTATGACATTGTATGCATATGTTTGTCGAATGGATAGGAAACCTTGTTTTCACTTGATTGACTTCTTCTTCTTCTTTCACAAGCATTCAAAATGGAGAGTTTGCGCGTTGCAATGTTACGCAATTTTAATTAAATGCTAACATCGATTTAATACAATTACAGTTGACTTCAGTACGGTGGCGGATGAGCGTGAGTGCATATTTTTCGGAATAATTTAGTAATGAATTAATAAAGTGCAATTTAATGTGAACTATAAAGAATCATATAGAAACGTTTTATTAAAAAAAAAAACGAAAGATGATACAAAAATCGAATTGTCGTGATATTTTGAAGCTCAGACCAATGTTGCAGACTTACAGTGCATTAACGTATTATTTGTTATTTTTAAACACATGAGTGGTGAAATAGTGAAACATGATCCAACAACAAAAAACCATAATGAAACCATTCATAATTTTAAAGTGTCAAATAGTAAATATATATAAATACGTAACCTTTTAATGAGACCATAAAACCAATTAATAGTGACGTCTCAAAGCGAACTGTGTTGGCTGGGATATCCATTACGTGTGGAATTCGTCACTTTTTACGTCAATTACCTGTTGCTGTTCCTGTTGCATTTCTGCCGATTTATTTATAGTAATGGATGACGACACTGACGAGAAAGATGATACAAAAAGGTTTGTATTGGATTTTTAATTATTACGCAACCAGCAATAACAATCGAAACATATTGAACGAAAGGATTACTTAATTTATACTTAATCTGTGTTAGCTAAAAATGATTATGAATAAATATAATCTCCTTAGGGATGACTATAATCGGTTCAATAAATGAGATATATAATTTATTTATGCAATCAAATTATGTTCTTGAAAAATACCGTGATTGAATGTATGTGCCTCCTTATGGTTACTATGCTGTTTGAATTTAGATTGTTTTAAAGTACCAGCAATTAATTTAAAACAACAATAGTTTGACCAATAATTTTGTGTGGATCAGAAATGTAATGTCTGTGACCTATTACTGCAGCTTGTAATGCGCCTAATTTCTGTAGGGTAGCCTAATATTTTCTATATTTATATATTTAAAGTCTTACAATGGTAAAAGTGGTCATAAAAAACAAAAACATACTTTTTTTTTAAACTGGTAGCATATCGAAAGAAACGATCACAAAAACATTTTGTCAGTATCATTGGTGCAGTTCTTTACTCGAAATATTTAGGTTTTGTCAATATGTACCCATAAAAAAGTCCTTTAATTACTGCAATTCAAGTTTGATCTTCTTCAATGCCATCTCAGCCAATCATCCGAATTTCATCATCTGTGGATTCTGAAACTGCGGAATGTGAAAAATATTTTTTTAATGATTGTGGCTGAAGATTGACGGAATGCAGCCCAAAGTGCTACCAAAGTAAAATAATTTAACCCGCAAATCTAAGAAACGGCATTTGATTTAATTTATAATCTCAAATATTTTCTTAGTCAGAAATTTGAATTTGTATTCCTAATTTTATCTACCCCAGTGTCATTAAATTGATCTCGCGATCTAAGTTTAACATGATATACCTAAAAATTCAATAATATCAAGAATTTTCACTATTACTTTTTAAAACATGTATGTTTAGTAATGTATTTTTTCCTAAATATTTAATACATTTGCTTTGCACGAAGACAGTATTTATGGGATAAAAATAACCCTATCCCCTATTTCAAAAAGTAGGCGGGTAAATTTTTGGTTTATGGTTTATCTTCATAACAAATAGACATGATACTGTCCATTTAAAATCTTACACGAAGTGACTTAACACGACTTCTATATAATAATATGTTCAGAGTGACCGAAAACATATAATTTCGCGTTATTTTCATTTTTGGGATGAAAACAACCCCAAAAACATTTCAATTCCCATACGAATTGAAACATTGAAAATACCCTCTATTGCGTGTAAACATGTAAAAACCCAGGTCCCAAACCTTAATTCCCCTTTTCAGCACATTTCGTTTCACTCCGATATTTTAACTGACATTCGAACAAATTGTTGAGTTTCGTGTGTTTGCAAATGTTCTTAATTTCATTATGAGAAGAGAATGGACGGTCAGTTTTGTTCGAGTGGAATAATTTAGAGATCGAGCGGAGGTAATAAAAGACGCGTCTGACTTCTACGACAGTATATTTGAGAAGAAGTAATATAAAGACAATGAATGACAATTGCAATAAAGCAAAGTTGCCATAAGCGATGCACTCAGTAGTGCCAATAGTTAGTTAAGTGAAAAGTGTATTGATGTAAATAATTTCAATTCAACACGCCTCCTATCAATACACTTGATACATAATATTTGCAAATCAAATTATAAAATAAAAATTAATTCAATTTCAAAGTATTCAATTTAGTTAATTACGAAAAAATTCCTTTTACGCATTGATGATGCTTAGTTTTATCCAATGGCTTCGTAAGAAAATCGGCAATCATTTTCGCGGTCGACAGGTACCTTACGTCGATTTTGCCATCCTGCTGTAATTGCCGAGTGAAGTGATACCGGATGTCGATGTGCTTCGATTTGTCCTGAACTAGATTGTCCTTAGCCAGATGTATCGCGCTTTGGTTATCGCAGTATACAATTGTCGGTCCGCTGATTAAATGTAATAAACGCATCTCTTCCAAAAGCTTCCTTGTATGGACAATTTCCTTAGCCACTTCGGAAAGAGCCATGTACTCGGCCTCCATGGTAGATAACGCAACTGATCGTTGCTTTTGCACTTGCCAGCAAATAGGCCCTCCAGCTAATAGCACGACATATCCAGTACATGATTTTCGCTCTTTGACGTCACTGCCCCAATCAGAATCAACGTAACTGAAAAGAGAATTGTCTGTCCGTCAATTGGAAGTCAATACTGCCCTTTAGGTATCTGACCACACGCTTTGCCGCTTTCCAGTGAACTTCTTTGGGATTAGCTGAATATCTGCTAAGCACATTCACAGCGAATGAAATATCCGGGCGACTGGAATTCGCTAGGTATAAAAGTGACCCAATGAGCTCGCGATAGGGTTTAACTTTAGCCGGCTCAGAATCATCAGCAAATCGTTGACCAACTTCCATCGGTGTGGTTACTACGTTGCATTCCTCCATGATAAAGTTCGACAACATTGTTTCGATGTATCTGCGTTGACTAATAGTGATATTTCCCCTCGGATCATTCCTTGTGATATGCAGCCCAACGATGTCGGCACACTTAACTTCTCCTTGGTCTTTAACCTCGAATGCTTTTGTGAGTTCCTTTTTGACTAATTCGATCGATCGTATGCAATTTCCAGCGATCAAGAAATCATCCACGTATATCACGATATAGAGTTTGTCGAAGCTTGTACTTTTCACGTATAAACATGGATCGGATAATGACTGAACAAAGTCCATGTCTTGCAATCGGCTATGCAGCTTTTTATTCCACTGACGGCCGGCCTGCTTTAGGCCATAAAATGGTTTCTTTAGTTTGCACACCTTTCCCTTGAAATCGCAGAAACTTGGATGGTCAGGTAATTCCATATATATTTCCTCGTGGAGATCTCCTTGCACATACGCCGTCACTACGTCCATTTGATGTAGATACAATTCTTCCATTGCACACGTCGCTAGAAGGGTTCGTATCGTAGAATAACGTGCTACAGGTGCAAATGTTTCTGTGTAATCCCTTCCCGGCTTCTGCTGACATCCTCTTACCACCAGTCGAGCTTTATGTTTGAGAACCGTGCCGCCGTCGTTATATTTTGTCCGAAACACCCACTTGTTGGTGAAAACATTTGCATCTTTCGGCTTATCCACAATATCCCACGTTCGGTTTTTGTTGAGCGACATGAGTTCGGATTCCATGGCATTCGCCCATTCCAGACTATTATGGGAGTCCAATGCTTCTTTCACAGAAAGTGTTCCGTTTTCATACGCAAAGTTGATTTCGCCTGCAACCACTTTTCCTGATCGTAGTTGAATGCCAGGTATCGCCTCCTTTGGCATTTCGTCGTCCTTGGTTTCAGCTTCACTATCTAAGCTTTTATCGAGCGACTTGAATGAGTCATTTGGATTCATCTCTTCATCGTCTTCTTCAAGACTATCCTCAACTTTCAAATCTTCGCCAGCATCGGATTCGAGAATTTTCGATTCGCTTGTATTTATTATCGGTTTGTCATCTAGCAAACTTAACATTTGGTTTAACACCCGTGAATAATTCTTTCGGTGTTTTTTCCACTGATGCCGTAGGACTGATATTTCGTATGAAAGCAGCTGTATTGACAGCTTCTGCCCAAAGGCAGTGCGGAAGGCCGGCATCAATGAGCATACATCGCGCCATGTCCATTAGGGTGCGATTCGCCCGTTCCGCGACCCCATTTTGCTGCGGCGTATATGGCACGGTTAGCTGCCTCTCGATTCCCGATAGCTCGATAAATTCGTTGAACTCCTTGGATATGAGTTCTTTAGCATTGTCGCTCTTTGATCGTTTAATTTTTCGGCCGGTTAAATTTTCCATTTTGGCTTTGTAACGTTTAAATTCCCGTAGAACCTCGTCCCGTGTCTTCAAAAACGCGACTTCGACATAGCGCGACTTGTCGTCGATGAACGTAACGAAATATTTCGCCCCGCCGAGTGAACTAACGTTAAGTGGCCCGCAAATGTCCGTGTGTATTAAGCCTAAAATGTCACTTTCTACGGTTTTCGACGGATAGAACGGTAGGGCACTTATTTTACCCTTGTCACAAGTTGTACACCGCACTTTCTGGTCTTTTAATCTGTCCATTCCCGTAACTAAATCTTTCGAATCTAATTTTACTAAGTCTTTAAAATTAAGGTGGCCGAACCTCTGATGCCAACAAATTAGATCTTTTTCATGTTTCGACACACTTACGCCGCACGATAAAGCCATCTCCGCGCCCGTTTCCGCAATGTACAAATTTCCGCGCTTTAAACATGTAAACACGACATTTCCACTTTTGTCTCTAACAATCGCAGCATTTTTACCAAACGACATGTAAAGTTATACAACGTCATGTAAAGTTAATTTTACACACTGACCGGTTTTCGATTTAATTTCCACGATTACCGTACCCACGCCGTTCGATTCGATTATTTCGTTTCCCGCGGTTTTTATTTCGGATTTTGTTTTGTTTATTAGATTTTGGAAACTATTGAGGTTATTACACATGTGTGTCGTCGCGCCGCTGTCGACACACCACTCATGTCCACGTACGATTTCCTCGATGCCCGAAGCCGCCATCGCTGCTTCCGATTTTCGTCCCGACTTATTTGCTTTCTTACGACACTCACTCGCCTTGTGCCCAATTTTGCCACAGAAATAGCATTGAAATGATTTTGGTCGCCTACCGCTGCCGTTATTGATATTGCTGCCTCTGCCGCCAAATGTATTTTTCTTGTGTGTGAATAATGCACAGGTTTGATTTTCATCGCTTTTCGCAGAGCCAATCTGTCGTCTCGCTTCCTCTTCAAGTAGCTTCGCTTTCAGGTCAACTATTCCCGGCAAGTCATCTCGAGTCTCCAATGCAACGCAAAAGTTTTCATAATCGTCAGTCAGCGTATTTAAAAGCATGATGGCTACACCGAGAAAAATAACGTCCCTTAAAATTAACTCGATATCCTTTTGAAATCGAGTTACATTCCTATTAAATATAATCCTTTCCTTTTGAATATATATCGCTTTAATTCAAATTCATTCTTTTTAAATTAATGGGAAATCCTTTAAATCCAAATTTTCAATAGGAAATCATTTTAAATTAATGGGAAATCCTTTAAATCCAAATTTTCAATAAGAAATCTATTAAAATTAATGGGAAATCCTTTAAATTTTCAATAGGATTTTTTTTTTGTTTACACTCGCAGTTGGTCGGCAGTGTAGTCGAGCGATGTCACAATGTATGGTGTAAATTATAAACGTCGTCCCGTATAGTCTGTGTGGTGTAGTAGGTAGAGCGTTAGTCTTCAAATCATAGGTTCGCGGGATCGAATCCCACTGTAGGCAGGTAATTTATTATGCATTTTAGAGCGTAAAGAGGTAAATGAAATGTCGCCAACACCTATAGCGAGGTCAGTTATACAAAACTCATTTAATTTTCACAGGGAAAGAACACCCTGTGAAAATTACTCCTTTTGCTGTAATTTAAAGTATTCTTTTGAGTTCATGCATTTAAAACAAAGAGTCCATCCTTTTAAATTAAAAGGAAATCCTTTTGATTTATGGTAGTGACCTGATTAAATTGACACTGCATCACTTTAATTTAAAGTGATTATAGATAGACTTTCAAAAGGAATATCTTATTAGTTCAAAGGGAAATCCGTTTGAAATAAAGGGATTATACAATGATTCAAAGGGAAACAAATATGAAGCAAAATCATATTTGAATCTCTTTGAATCATATGCGTATTTTTTGAATTTACAGGATTTTTTTCTCAGTGTAGTAATTCCTTTGGAAATGTAATTCCGCCTTCTTCTAATTTGTCCGCAGTTGACTGAAACTCTCGAATGTGATTCGCCATCGACTCAACATCACTTTTCTTCATGTAGAACAGCTTTTTGTATGGCATTATCTTTTTCGCGGGTCCTCTCGAAACATACAATTTTTCGAGGGTGGTCCATGCTTCTCGCGATGTTTTTGCCGATTTAATGTAACTCAATTGAGTATCCTTCACGCCGAGTATAATCAACGCCAGTGCCTTTTCGTCTTTAGTGATCCATACTAATTTCTCAGACTCCAATGTTGGCGTCTCGAGTTCATCGCTGGTATATTTCCAGAATCCGTTGCATATCAAAATGCTCCTCATCTGCTACTTTCAACTATCGTAGTTGTCTTCGCTTAATTTGTCGACGCTTGTGCCGTTCGCTCCGTTCATATTAATAATATGTACTTCGTATATTGAAAACGCAAATGTATTACCTTTGGGATCCACCTGGGCCCATAACCTGTTCGAGTGGAATAATTTAGAGATCGAGCGGAGGTAATAAAAGACGCGTCTGACTTCTACGACAGTATATTTGAGAAGAAGTAATATAAAAGGTGTGTTTTTTTTGGTTATCCCGTGCAGGTTTGGGTCTTTGATATGTAGTATGGATTGGCCCACTTCACGTAGATGAGCGTACGTGTGTGACCAGAAAAGTTCTCCCCTCATCTTCAGCGCCAACTCTCCTACACCTCTCGAGCAACCAACAAGATGGCCGGCTCGGTCGCGTCGCTGTCAACCTTTGACAACCATCCAGTTGGAATCCAATTGGAGGCAAATGGCGGCAAGTGAACGTGAGTGCACGAAATAGTTTGCGCGAGTGAAATATCGAGTTTTTCGATGTGATTTGTGATAAATTCACCAAAACAGTGTAGGCCGTAGTCTCGCGAAAGTGTTTTACTTTGAAAAAAATGCGACACATGTTGTTTTTCCGAATTTGAAGTGCTTTGTTGTCGGGTGGTCAAGTGAACAACGCAAATACATAATCGGTGTGTCTTCTCAAATGTAATCGCGTGTGCACCTAGATTTTAGTAGTGCTATGTCAATGTCGGTCTGAAAATGATAGTTTAACGCGTTTTTAATTGATATTTCATTTGAAACATGTGCGCGATTTTGTGCTTGACAGCCAAGCGATTCGTTCGTAAGCGTTCGCACCTCGTTCGTTAGCGTTCGTACACGTTTTGTACGAAGCAAGCACGAACGTTTACGACGCAAATTCGTCTCGTTAATGTGTACACAGGCGTTTCAAATTTCTCTCTGTTTCGGGGGCTACACAGTTTTTATTGTTGCTAGCACAGCCATTATGCGCGGTCGAGAATTTTTTGGTTTCTTATCGTTTTTGTCGGTTTGTCGGATCGGCGACTGATGACGTTGCAATGCTAGTGGAGAGAAATGTTCGAAGACTACATGGAGTCAGCCGGTCAGTACTTTGGGTAAGTACACAAATCTCGTTCAATTTGCGAGTACCAAATAATGTATTTACACTTTTATCCACAGTCTGGGACGACCCCTACATTATCAGAATCGTGCCGACCGGAATGGAAGTTCGAAGCCTATGGTGACGTTGCAATGCAAGTGGAGAAAAATGTTCGAAGACGACATGGAGCCATCCGGTCAGTGTTTTGAGTAAGTACATACACAAATCTCGTTCAATTTGCGAGAACCAAATAATATATTTACACTTCTATCCACAGTCTGGGACTACCCGTACATTATCAGATTCATGCCGACCGAATTGGAAGTTCGAAGCTTATGGTATTTCAGAACTGCGGTGCATTCAATCTGTTGATTTTCCCAAGCAACGACAACGGCTTCTGCAACAGAAAAACTTTCAGCTGGTATTGGAAATACAGTAAATTTCACTTTACCTTTCCTCTAAAAGCCTGAATAGACCTCGGGCGGAATGAAAATGAAATTTTTGTCCGCTGCGATTTTCTCAATGAAAATGCATGCTTACTGTCGTGGAACATGTCGGTAATGATGGGGAATTCCATAAGATACAATCCGAATATGGTTCCAAAATTTTTCTCGGCCATTTTATATACTATTTTTCGATTCCCCCGTCATTAGATATTTTCCACGGTGAAATGACCGGGGAATCGAAAAATAATACATAAAATGGCCGAGAAAAATTTTGGAACCATATTTGGATTGTAGCTTATGGAATTCCCCATCATTTCCGACATGTTCCACGACATTAAGCATGCATATTCATTGAAAAAATCGCAGCGGACAAAAATTTCATTTTCATTCCGCCCGAGGTCTATACTGCGCTTAAAATGTGACCGAAACACTACTTTATTTTCAGAATATTTCCAATGAATCGGTGCTGAAGAGGAAAAGAAATTCGTCAAATCAAAACGTTATGTACATTGGAATTTTTAAAAACAAGCAATTCGCTGGTGCTATGAAAATATTTGCCAAATTAAAAGCTGATCCATGTGAAGGCATACGACTATTTCTCGATCTTCTATCGCAAGATTCGCTGAATATGGCAAAGCAAAGATTAACAATGTACGCGAACTCTCCTGTTGGACGACAAGGATTTGAAAAATAGCTCTGTTGGCGTCAATCGATTATCTGGCAGAGGTTCGATATAATGTTCAAAATGAATTGATGAAACCGTCCGATACGAAGACGTATAGCAAGAACAAGTCATTGCTACCTATCATTGACACGACACTGTTAAAATGTTATTTGTAGGTAAGTGACTTACAATTTCTAACTGTACATAAAATGAATTAAAACTTCATTTTATATTCAGACAAATGATTCTCAAGTTGCGCCTTTGTTTCGTCTCAACCAACGCCTTTTGGAAGAACATTTGGAAGAACCGGAGAAAACGCTAAAAAATATTTCAAGTTTGGCGAATTGATAATTCCGTCTCAAACAAAAGGACAGCACAAGCGGGCCTTGGAGTTGCTCCGTCCGCAGGCAAACGTATTTATGATAATCCAATTTACTGTACAGTCTAAGCATATTTTTCCTTCCATTATACAGGTTCCTAGCTCCCGTCTCAACGGACACGAACGTACCATTGAATATCTTTTGTTAACTTGTATGGAAAATTATAGTAACTAATAAATGTGGATCGACCTTATATACTGAAAATGCGGTGTAGTTGTTGTTTGTACTTATTTCCTCAGGACAGCACAGGGTTGGATTGGATTGCACGTTATGACACACAATATAAATACCCACAGCCAAGCTGAGCACAAATCCGAAGCTTCCCACCAACATTTCGTTGCGGAACATGGCCAACATCGCCAAAAACAAACATTTTCGAAGTTTTTAAATTTTTTTGGCTTGTAACACTGAAATTGTGCATTTATGCGATAAGAAACCAATGAACATGATAGAGAAAACATTATTGAGGGCCCAACGCGACATAATTCTTCAAAATGCGTTAAGCGGTATCGCTACAATTGATGGAATTTTCTTGTTTTTTTTTTGCTATTTTGATATTGTTTCACAACGAGATTTCATTACATAATAAAAATAAAAGCAAAAACATCGCATGAATTCTGTCGAAGCCGGTCCCAAGCTTAGTTAAAAAAGGAAGAGAGAGGTGTTTAACGAAGTATAATTTTTTCTCCAATCAAACTGATAAATAATAAAATACATACGTAAGTATATTTCCCTTAGAGCAAATTAGTAGGTCCGTTTTATTGGGTCACAACAAAATAACTTCCATACAAATTTGACAGGAGTTGTTCTATACCCTGGAAGTTGCGCTTTTCTGTCCTGTACTCGACCCAATCAAACATACCTACTACCCATTACACATACACATCCCTCCTGCATCGAACCTTCATGGTTCTTGCCATGGAGGGTTCTTTTGGCAACTCTTGGCCGTTTCGGTTTTGGATGAAACGGGTGTGGTCCGCCCCGGAGAGGCTTGAAAAACCCGTGTGGCAGCGAGCTGCCACCGGGAATGGTTGCACGTAGGACCACTTACACAGCCACAAGAGTGACACTAGCCTACCTATCTCGGATATACCCGGACATCCAGAACATTTGTCCGAGCTGCGGCGGTACGCCACACGATGTTGACCACCTGTTTCAATGCCCCGCTGCACCCACTAACCTTACTCCGAGGGCGTTATGGGACAACCCTATTGCAGCTGCTACGTTCTTGTCGCTTGAGACAATAGGCGAGAACGACGACGAAACTTAGAACATGTCCACAGACATGCACAGCGACTCACACCCTTCTGCACCGCTACAACAACAACAACTACCCATTACACCGATATGAAAATCATAGCAACGTAATTTGCAGAAAACAAAAATTTCGATTTATTTATTTAATTTTTCAATTTTTTGCTTAGTGCCAAAATTGTTTACATTAAAGCATGCAAACAATGTAAAAAAAATTTCTTTAAATTGGCAATTCAAATTTTTCCACCAAATGTGTGCCCCCATCATATGAAAAACTAACGGCGCCTATGGTGTGGTTGATAGTATGTGTGTTTTTTGTGATTGTGTTATAAAAACCTAGACAAAATTTCCCCTTCAGGGCCTATCTAGAATTTCTTCTGTATCTATGGTTTGGGTAACGAAACTCCATATAAAAAAAATGACAGCTGACGCACCTGTCATTTTTTTTATATGAAGTTTCGTTACCCAAACCTGCACGGGATAACCAAAAAAACACACCTAATGACAATGAATGACAATTGCAATAAAGCAAAGTTGCCATATGCGATGCACTCAGTAGTGCCAATAGTTACTTAAGTGAAAAGTGTATTGATGTAAATAATTTCAATTCAACAAGTTTGAAGTGACCAAATATGTTGCAAATGTCTATCGGAGACTGCACCAGCACGATTTATAATATGTAGGTAAAATTATACTATTGTTGGTTGTCATATGAAATTTCAGATAGTGCATTGTGAACACTTTTCTGTGATTTCTGAAAACGTACGGCGAAATCGAGCCGTTTTCGTCCACTCTGAACACAATAAAATTCAGTTGTAACTGGGAACCAGTGTTATGTATACAGGGTGTCCTATTCATGGTGGAGGATATCTTAATAGTAGGTAGTGTGGCTCTTTTGAGAAAAATTAATTTACAACCGAACCCCTCTATTTTTAGCTGTTACGATGTAATAGTATTTTTTTGTAAAAATGTCCGACTTCTAACTAACTCTAACTAACAAAATCAAAATTTACCACACCACCAAACATTTCATCCTAGATATGATTTCACAATCTGAAACTACATAAAATTTCCAATAAAACGACACCTCGCCCACAAACTTGTATCTCGGAAGATACGAGCAACTTCGTAACGGGCGAGGTGTCGTTTAGACATTGGAAATTTTATGTAGTTTCAGAAAGTGAAGTCATATCTCGGATGAAATGTTTGGTGGTGTGACCAATTTTGATTTAGTTCGGCAAGTTGGGCAGTTTTAAATTGTAACGATTAAAAATAGAGGGGTCCCGTTGTACATTAATTTTCCCCAAATGAGCCACACTACCTACCATTAAAATATCCTCTACCATGAATGGAACACCCTGTTTACTCCGATCCAAATTTTCATGTATGGGACACAAAGCTGTCGCACGAGATCTAGAGACCCCGGCAAAGCTGTTCAACCCATGGACCAGATGCGGCCCATTGAGACCATCAGTGATATTAGTATTGAATTGGGATAAATGACTTTTATAACCTATTGTATCAAACAATTTTTAAACACACATGAACAGAATTTGCGGAAATAATCGAGCAGATTATTGTCCCCCCGTTTCAAGTATTTTCAACGTTGAGTCTCAGACACGATGAGGAATATGAGAAAGGGAGTTAAAATGTTTAGAATACTACAAGCGTCCGAATTGGACAAAGTTTTTGGAAGCGTGCCTCATAATTAGTCTGAGAAAATTAAGCCAAAATATGGCCATCGAACGGCAAAAAGCTTACATAGGAATTTAACAGATTATGAGATTATGGGAAAAAAAAGTCTCAAACGATTGGGGGTCGGCAACCTTGAAAAAAAGGGGGGAAGGGGGGGGGGTCTTTTTTTCGTTTTTTTCGGCGATTATTTCAAAAACGACAAAAAATACAGAAAAATCGTATGAGAACGAAAGAACTACATAAAATTATTTTTGCAATGACATAACACATTAGAGTTTAATTGCATATTTCGACGCTAGGCTAAAAAATAAATGAGAATATTTTCATTTTAGACCTTTTTTAAAAGCTCCATAACTTTTGGAAGCCTTTTTAGGCGTACAATTTTGTATAAGTATTCACAATAAGTTCAAGATCATTTTAAGGTAAACATTGAGTCGCTTCGGTCAAGGACCCCCATTATTCCCGTATTTGAATTTGTCAAAACGGCATGTCCATAACTCCCCCCGAAATTGGAGCAGAGTGCTAAATTTTGGTTTATTGCGATTGGAGGTCATAATCACCCCACCCACTAAAAATCAGCTCATTCTGATAAAAACTAAGGGTACCTATTCTATTCACAGCCGATGGCGGCGCAGACGCTGATGGGCCATCTCGTATCAATAAGGCCCTAGCTTTCCTCACTTTGGATCCTTTCTGGCTAAATAACAACATTTCTAGGCACACCAAAATCCGAATCTTGAATGCATTTGTGAAATAATTGAAAAATGGCTGAAGATTACCAAGGAGGTCACAACTAAAATGCAAACTTTGGTAAACCAGTGCCTACGACACAACCTACGAATCTGCTGGCCGGAAGTTATTTCGAATAATGTTCTCCCCAATGTCACAGGCCTGAATTGGAGAGGCACTTCTGTCAAAAGGAGAAAGCGGCGATGGCTAGGTCATACCATGTATGTAGAATGGCTACACAATATTTAGAATGAGGCAAAGGCTTTAGTCTTTGTCAATCTGTTTTTAGGAGGATGTCAAAATCGTTAAGGAGTTAAGGCTCATTGAAGCGTTAAAGCAATCGTTACATAGTCCTGTTTGTTGCTCCCTTTTTTTATGGAAATGTGATTCCTTCCGAAGATAATTTCTTGAGTGAACACTACTGACATGATACAATTAAAAATTGTCTCATAATTAACAAAATTATGGCAAATAATCTTTCAGCATTTGTATCGTTATCTTTGTTTTTTTTTTATTTAACCTTTAGCCGAGCAAAGCCTCTTCACGTCAGTCTATTAGCATCATCTTCAATTTGATTTACTGTATGCCTATAAAATTGCTCTCAATCTTGACATACCTTCTCCGCACGTGCTTTTATGTTTCATTAAGTGGGTAGGATTGGTTTTGATATTTAAGATAAGGGAGAACACTTAAGTTAAAACTACCTTTCCAGGATTAAAATAATTTGACTTGCTTATTGTTTTTCAGCTTTGAAGAATTCCTAACAAAATAAATTGAGTTTTAACCTATAAAGAAAACATGCATACAGAAAACTAAACATACACTGCCTGTCATAACTATAGCCGCACCCAATGAATAAGAAAATCTAAAAAGGAAATGCAAATAACAGCAAAATACACTGGATATGCGACTTTTTTTCGGGACCAAAATATTTTCTATGGTAACTTGATCGAAGCTACAAGATGACATTTCTCATACGAATTTTATATGGAAAATTAATAAATAAACAAAATCATGCACATGCGATGCTTAGCGCTGTAACTTCGTATAGTAGGGGCGTTGGAAAAATGGGGGCAATGAGTACGAAATTTCAAAATTAATAGATGCTTGAAATTAATTAATCAACAACGTTCCTGTTGCATAACTTTATACCAACAGTATCACAATTTACACTATTGCAAAAAGTACATTTAAATGGGATTGCAAAGCGTTGCGTGGTATAAATTCGTTTAAATACAAAAATTTAAATACTGTGTATTCCAGTGCATTGCGGTTGAATACTCCAACCAATGAAAAAGCCAAAAAGTATTAAACCATACCAGCCCCAAACACTAAATTTCCTACGCCACTGCTAGCTATAAAAAAAATCAAATTGTCCCCTTTATTTTCAGATATTTCGTTTCCTTCTTTTTCTTCTTCATTGGCCGCACCATAAAAGAAACTGATCCTTGGAAGTTGAAAGACAATACCGTTGTTCCACATACTATAAAGTAGAGAGATATTGAAAAGACAAATAATTTCACAAAAATTGCCCTTTTATTTCAAACCGTTATTCTTTTATAAAGGAAAATTTGTAATTCCAGTCTGGCACTTGGAATTAGTATAGCAAAAACTGATTAAAAAGCAAAAATTTAGGAAATTAATAACAGTAAAATTTTTTTTAAATAAAATTGACTCTCAGGGATTAGTTTATTTATTTCTCATTAAATAATTATAACGGTTTTTCGAGTTTTTTTTGTATATTAACCTCTCAGTAGTGGTAACCGTTTCTTTTACATAGAAAACTGTTCCAAATTGTGTTTTTGTTTATGAATTTTACGTAATAATGTTTCCTAAAAATTTTCTGTCTACTTTTGATAAAGGAGAGGCCACCTCCGTAACATTTCTTACATTTGAACCTCCTTGAAGTGTAATGATTCGTGGGAGATGATGTAACCTCTTGCTACAAAATCCGTTATGTGACATGTCTTCTGTATTAAAACGAAAAAACTTTATGATCAGGATATTCCAGAGAAGTTTTTACTGTATTAGAACTTTTAAATGTATAAACAACCCAGCTTAACACTATTAGCCTTCGGGCGGGCGCAATGCATTTGACAGATTAAGTGGCCAGTTTTTGTTGCGCCAATCAGCGATACGAAAAGGGAGAGATCTGAAACTCACAGTAGCTTAATCTTTATCGATCAACTATCCAAAGCAGTTTTCAGTTTCAATCTACCATATGTCTGAGTGGCGGGAGGGGATGAAATAATCTCTCAGATGTATTGCGCCCGATTGTGTTATTTTCTCCTTTTCTATGAAAATTTCCACATGTTATACTCTTCACATTGCGTAATAACGTTGTGTTGACTCTTAGGTTCACCAAATCGTTCAATAGTGTGTTTTTAGTAAAATAAGCTCACATTTTTTAAGCGGTCGAGTTGTTGGAGGTTTTTCAAATATTGAAGCTATTGAAAGCGGAATATTCTGAGAAAATTTAAAATGTGAAGGGTATCAAACTTTGTGAGCCAGTTTTTGTTTCTAAAATTTCGTAGAACTGTTTCAAAAAGACAATGCAACAATAAATAAGAGTCTAAAATATACAGAAACTTAGTTTCATCCTCTTTTCTGCACTTAATCTGTCAGATGCATTGCGCCCGATCGTGTTAGGATTAGTATTGCGCCCGCCGGAAGGTTAAATAACTCTGTCCAAAATTTGTATTGAGATCTATGAAAATCTAGCAAGTGCTCAATAAAATTATTGGCCAGGATAGTCTACCAATAGAACACTTGATTTCTTTATTTCCGGTATAGGAAAAATTTCATAGGATTGTCCTGATAATAAACTGCTTCCATTTTATACAGAAGATAGGACACATAACGGATTTTGAGGCAAAAGATTGCATCATCTCTCACCAGTCGAAGTAGTTAGGAACGGATGAAATCGGAACACTACGTCATAGGGCTGTCATACAAACAAACCTCTGTAAATTAGGCTCTAAGAAAAACTTTTTTCTTTATGTACCAATCTTAATCAAATTTCACCCAAATGTCTTCTTAGTAAAGCCTCAAAACATATCTAGGAGCATATGAAGTCGGAGCACTACGTCATAGGGCTGTCTTACAAACCAAAATGCAAATATTAGGTTCTTGTAAGAAAAACTTTTTTCTTGTTGAATCTTAACCAAAATTCATCCAAATGTTTTCCTTGATTAGTCTCAACGCATTCAGGAACAGATGGAATCGGAATACGTCATAGGGCTGCGGTAGAAATTGTTAACACAAAAGAAGCTCAAGTTTCATTGAAATGGGACGGCTATTCAAATTTCGACCGCGCCCGAAATTAGCCTCGGTCTCGCTTTCCTTATTTTTGACCTCATATTTAGAACCATAGCGACCTACAATTACCATAATATTTCTACCGCACCGATCCGACGTGTATTTTCCGAGAAAAGGGGTTATAATTTTGGGACAGGCATATAAATTGTTTTCACCAATGGCCTCAAACTCCGAATCAGGGACCAAGAACTTCTTTAGTGCTCCTACAACGCCGATTGGATGAGTATACTGACCGAGAAAGTCGGGGAACCAGTATGGGGAGGGCTAATCCAAAGTCCTAACCTTTTTGTGAAATGCGACTTTAAGCAAATTTGTATTCATACGGCCTCTTGAGTGCAGCCGTCGCGAGATCAGGAAAAGTAAATGATTGCCTTTTGTGGTGTACTTTAATTCATCCATTTACACTGACAGCAAATAATATCAAATACACGGCAATTCATAGGGCCGATAAATCGTACATATTATCTAGTGCCCTTCGACTGGTTAGACTTATCGTAGACAAGACGCAGAACTTTTACATTGTTTTGAATTCTAGCTAGTTTACTTTGGATTTTGCATGGTTACACCATCGTATGAAATATAGCGTAATGATTCTACTAAAAATCATAATAATAAACAAGCATTCAATTCAATACAATGTACAAGCTTTGTATCTTGTCTATACGATAAGACTAACCAGTCAACGGGCACTAGATAAAATGTACGAGTAATGCTTGAACATATTGTACGCGTTGAATGCTACCGAAGGAAACAGCACAATGCGTGTTAAATGGCTGACATGTTTTTTTTGCTGTTGCTGCTGAACAGCAGTACAACAGTACCCAGCGAATTATTCGCGCCGCGCTGGTGTGCACACCGAAAAATCGCAGCGGAAAATTAGTACCGCGTTGGTGTGAGCACCAATTTTAAATTTCCGTGTCGCCGATTTAAGTTCAAGAATTCTGAAATTTCAAATAGGACTAATTGTTGCCATAACTTTCTTGGTTTTACAACAAAAAATTTTTAAAACATAATAGGGGGATTCATGCTTCGTATATTGAAATACGATGTTATATCGTATTTCAGTTATCATTAAATTCAAAAGTCTGTTATTTCTCTCCGAATACGATACCTGAAATAACATTTTGTGCTGGGGTGTTATTTGAATATCGTATTTGTTATAGTATGATATGAGTAAAAACTATAATTGCCTATTTGTGTTTTTGTGGAAACAAAATTTATCCTTTTCGACCTGTTTTATTTATGGTGTAGGTGTTTTATAAATTATTGAGCTGTTTCTGTTTAGTATTGACAGATTGGGAATTTAAGTTTCAAATGAACTACCGTATGGTATCTGTGGAGGAGTGAAAGAAGTAACATTTGTGGAAACAAGCATTCCATTCAACTCGTTTGTGAGACATGGAAAAAATGAGTTGTGGCATTTGAAAGAATGTATCGATGGATGGAGGAAACAGGTAAAGCTTGTGGAATATGCATGCAAGAAGCGGTGAACCGCTGTAGGACGAGCAAAATAGACTTACTTACTTAAAATTTGGAATCAGCTGCCCCAAAATTGCGTTAGTGATTGCGCCATTCTAATTTGACGGTTATTTCCGGAGAAAACTGGGTTACTTTTGGGCCAGCAATCCAAATTACTTTCTTGTCATACTCTTCGCTCATAGAGTGGAAGGGTATATTAACTTTGTCATGAAGTTTGTAACGCATTGAAGGAAGCATCTCCGACCATATAAAAAGTATACATATACATATATATATGATCAGCATGACTTGGGGAGTCTATTGGCCGATGTCAGTCTGTTAAAAGCTATGAAGCTGCAATTTTGTACAAATGCTTCTTTTTGCTGCAGGCAGTTTGTATGTTTGAATCGGCAAAATCGGACAATGGGGTCATGGGGCTGCCATACAAACCTAAACCCCTAAATTAGGTTCTTCTAAGAAACATTTTATCGGAGCCACGGAACTTATGTGAAAACGGAGAAAACTAGGTTACCACTCTTGGGCTAGCAATTCAAATTTCTTTCTTGTTTTTGACCCCAAATTTGAAACCTGTGACCAAATATTACCTTAAAGTTTTTGCCGTACCGATTCGACGTGTACTGTTACTGTTTCTGCATCCATCTTATTTCCGGCATTAGTATTCATACGGCCTATGCAGAATGTAGGCAAACATATACTTTTCCTGCTCTCGTGTGCAGTCGTCACGAGAGCAGAAGTATATTTTTGCCTTTTTGCATACTTTCACTCATTAATTTATACTCACAACTAATGTCAAATACACGGCAATTAGCGGCAATTATACGTTGTATTGAATTGAATGTTTGTTTACTTTCCATAGTTACGCCATATTTTGCTTGGTTACGCCATCATTTGAAAATGCGTAATGATTTTTTCTAGTTTGCATATACAGTAGAATCATTACGTAATTTCACACGATGGCGTAACCAAGCAAAATATGGCGTAACTATGGAAAGTAAACAAACATTCAATTTAATACAATACACATTGGCCGGGTTTCTGATAGCTCTTATTCAGTACCTGTTGGCTGGTTAGTCTTATCGCGTAGAGAAGACACACAATATTCAGAAAGCTTTTCCATTATATTGAATGGCATTCTATAAGAGTTTTGAGAGAATGGCCCATTGTATTGAAGCTATCGGACAATGGTGTGCGTCTATGATAAGACTAAACAGCCGATAGACACTAGATAAGGGTCCATTCTCTCAAAATTCTTATCGAATGGTTAGTCTTATCGCATAGAGAAGACACACACAATTTTCAGAAAGCTTTTCCATTATATTGAATGAATTTTTTTGTTTAATTCGCATAGTTATGTTATCTTCTGCTCATTTACGCAGTTGTATGCAACTGCGCAATGATTTTTTCAATCTAAGATGATGGCGTAACGAAGCAAAATATGGCGTCACAATGCAAAATAAACAAAAATTCCATTCAATACAATGGAAAAGCTTTCTGAATATTGTGCAAACAGGACCCATCTGTATTACATTAGTAGACCTATCTTCAAGAGATCCGTTCGCACACTCAAAGATCTGTCCATATTCCTCTTGATGTAGGCCTTCCAGTTCCCGGCTGTGCCCACTGGCTAACCTCCATTATAACTGTGGGAAGCCCTACCGCAACATAAACGGTAGTGTCTCCCCCACATCTTGAACGAGAGCGACGACCAACAGCAAAAAAGATTAAGTTGAAACACGGTGACTGCTCCTTTCGGCACAGCTAAACGAAAGAAACTACACCATACACCAGACATAAAGGCTTGATGTTGGATTGCATATACATTTTCACTGTTGAATATTACATTTCTATCCTAGCTACTACTTTTTTCGGCTGCCTGTCCCGAAATCTTATTCCGCTTTGCACGCTTTGGATTTATGCTGAAGTCATGGTCATGGCAGCGTTCATTTTGAGCCCATAGCATTAGAGGGATAAATCTGTTTGAGCATCTACCTTTTTCATTGATGAAAAACTATGCTGTAGATAAGCATAGTGTCAACCGGTAATCAAGCATTTTGCACATGGTTATCTGATTGCCTGATATTTGACCAAAAATAACATACCTAATAAAAACACGGGTTCGGGCTTGTTATCGAATACGAGAACTAATATAGGCAGAATAGGGACAGAAAATACGAAAATCGTATAACATTTATTTTTTCCTAGTAACCAGGTTGTTTTTAATTGAGCGGAAGGAGAGACTTTCTCGCAATTCTCATTTAAAATTATAATTATGACACATAAAACGAAAATTTGTATTTTTGTTTTGTAAAAAAATCAGCTGTTCATTGTTGTTGTTGCATAGTATAACATAGTATTTCATATACGACTAGGATTTTTGGGGCGTTCATTCAAATTTTGTTGTGTTATAATACTCAAATACGCAATAACAAGGATTTCTGATATACGAAGCGAGCATGAATCCCCCTAATAATAGAAGTTTTTTTTATTATTATTATTTTATTAATAAATTTGTACTGTCGTTTTTATGCTTTTATTCTCATAGATTTTATTATGTTTCGATTTTCGAAGATTTTTTTCTTAATTTCTCATATTGCTGTCAATTACTTCAAATAAAATACAACATTATATGCGAGAACTAAAACGTGTTTCATTATTCTATGTAGAAAATCACGAAATCTCAGTGAGAAGAAACGTCGAGATCAGTTCAATTTGCTGGTCAATGAACTCAGCTCAATGGTTTCTTCGACTAATCGTAAAATGGACAAATCAACTGTCCTCAAATCGACAATAGCATTTCTTAAACATCACAATGGTAAGTTGCAAACATAAGAAAAAATTCTAGACATTTTATATACTTTTACTAATAACACATTCCTTATAACATTTTCAGAGGTAGCTGTTAGATCCCGGGTGCATGAAATACAAGAAGACTGGAAACCTGCATTTTTATCCAACGAAGAGTTCACTCATCTAATTCTGGAGGCACTGGATGGATTTATAATGGTCTTTTCAACATCTGGACGCATATTTTATGCATCAGAGAGTATGACTTCACTTCTAGGACATTTGCCGGTGAGTAATCTTGCAATATTGGCACAACTACACATAAAATAAAATAAAATGAACTGTTCCATACTTCCTTAAATTTTCAGAGCGATCTTCTCAATACGACCATTTACGACTTAGCCTACGAAGAGGATCACTCGAAACTATACAACATATTACTGAATCCTATTCCTGTGGTTGAACCTTTACAAAACGGACTTTCTTGTGAAAATCAAGTGAACTTCACCTGCTATCTGAAACGAGGTGGTTTGGATTATCGCGAGGATTCGTATGAACTAGTGCAATTTGTTGGATATTTTAGTAAGTCTACAGACCTTATGCTTCTTTAAAAATCTGTTTTAAATGTTTACGACTTGTATTTTTCCAGGAAGCGATGTTGATCTTGACAATATGTTAACAAATCCTCGTTCAACCTGTTATGGCGGCGAGACAGAGACAAGATTGATTTTTGTCGGGACTGGAAGAATACAAACACCACAACTAATACGCGAAATGTCCATTGTGGATTCGTCGAAGAGTGAATTTACGTCGCGACATAGTTTGGAGTGGAAATTTCTCTTTTTGGATCATCGAGCTCCACCGATTATAGGCTATTTGCCGTTTGAAGTGCTGGGAACTTCAGGCTATGACTATTATCATTTCGATGATTTGGAAAAAGTTGTTTTGTGTCATGAAGCATGTAAGATTACTATTAGGCCAGTCATTTTATGATTTAAGGTCGCAAAAAATACCTCGCCTCTGTTTTTTTGGGATATTGTTAGGGTAGATACCGGAAGTGTACCAGCAAGCTTGCAACTCCGAAAAACCTGTGCTAACCCCGTGACCCTCAAAAAACCTCAAAATTTTCGGACTTTTTTCATATTTTGGTTTGTAATCTCCAAAAGCTGCTTCCTACAAGAATGTCGTGTACTGGATTTTTAAAGCACAAAACCTTCTTTAATTTGAGTCCACCTCCAGGTTTGTAGGTGCAAAGGATCCCAAGATACAGCACTTTAAACATTGTTTTTTTGTAAAAAAGTTGGAATTGTAGTCATCTTTCGAACTAAATATCGGCTTAAATGCGCACTCTACGGAGAAAGTCATGTGACACGAAGTTATAAGCCAGTTACTTATCTGTGTATATGTCGGAACGAATGCAATCGGACCATGGGGTCATAGGGCTGCCCCTGAAAATTTGGTTCTTCTAAGAAATTTTTTTTCTTTATGTATTAACCAAACTTCACCCAAGTGTGTTCCTGGTTAAGCCTCAAAAAATATCTAGGAATGGATGGAATCGGAACATTACGTCATAGGGCTGCCATACAAACCAACTTAAATATTACGTTCTTGGAAGAAAATTTTTTTTTTAATCTTAACCAAAATTCATCCAACTGTGTTCCTGGATTAGCGTCAACGCATCCAGGAACACATGGAATCGAAACACATCATGGAGTACGTCGTATGACAATTTCGGACTTTCTTACAAAAAAATCATCTTTAAAATGCTGTATCATGGGATCCTTTGTACCTGCAAAGCTGGGGTTGCACTCAAATTAAAAAAGATTTTGTTAGCTTTAAAAGTGCAGTGGGCGACTTTCTTGAAGGAAGCACCTTTTAAAAATTACAAACCAAAATATGAAAAAAGTCCGAAAATTTTGAGTTTTTTTAGGGTCACGGGGTTAGCAGAGGTTTTTCGAAGTTGCAAACTTGATGGTACACTACTGGTATCTATCCTAGCAATATCCCAAAAAACCAGAGCCGATCTATTTTTTGCGACCTAACGCCTTATATTTCGGTTTATTGACTGGCCTATATATGGAAAACGTTATGTCTAAATTTTTAACACTTTGAATTTTTTAGTAATGCAAAAGGGTGAGGGTAAATCGTGCTATTATCGTTTCCTTACCAAAGGACAACAATGGATTTGGCTCCAGACTCGATTCTATATTACATATCACCAGTGGAATTCAAAGCCGGAGTTCGTAGTGTGTACACATCGAGTTGTTAGCCATGCAGATGTTATGAAATCGTTGCGTAACAATAACACAGGCACAAGTCTTGCAAATATACAAACGGCCAGTGTAAAGGAGCTCGACGAAACGGATAATAGTATGGACAAAAATATGCAGTCATCTGCATCCGCTGTTCTACCTAATTCATCGTGGAGTACGAAAAGCTCTCGAGGATCGCGATTTGGTGGATCGTCCAGTGTTAAAAGTCGCACACGACATTCCGGTTATCACCGCAATGGATCCGATTCAACGTCAATTTCGGCTGATTCGGTGGTCACGCAATATAGTACGGTAAGCTAATGGCTGGCACGTTCCGAAAATTTGATTAATCCAATGTTGAATTTGATTTTCAGCGAACTAGAATGCGTGTGCCATCACATAGTCAAACGCAAAAAATTACGCCTCAGCATCAGATGCAAAGTATGTCTAGTCATATGCCAAGCCAGATGGGAAGCCCGCAGATGGCACAAATGCAAACTCGAAGCTTACCCGCACCCACCTTATTAGGCCCGCAATTTTTAGAACCGCCTCAGTATCTTGCCGCTATTCCTATGCAACCAGTGATTGCACCACCATTTCCGGGAACAGTTATTTCACACATCCCCGTGTCTAATGTAAGTCGAATTACAACACATCTCTGGAATCTATCTAATTGATTTTCTTGTATTTATCGATTTATAATTTTCAGCCGCACATCGAAAACTTACCTCCTGGTGTCGTGGTAAATCCATCGCAATCTCAAGTTCAAGTTCAACTACAGCGAAAACACGAAGAGCTCGAACAACTGATCAGCAAACAAAAGGAAGAACTTCGTCTCGTTCGCGAGCAATTAATGATGGCCGGATGCGGCATGCTGCCGTCAGTTGTCAATGTTCCCATGTCCTTCTCCAACACACCTGTCAGTAGCCGATGCATTACGAGCCATCCATCCGAAATGATTCCTCCGCCGCATCAACACCTTTTACATCCGTCGTTGGCAATGCAACCGATGACTTCCGTGGATATGCAACATCATCCTGGCATTGAGTCCGTTGATTCACAACGAGTGGAAGTAGCGAGACTAGGTCCATCAACATCTACACAAGAAGAAGAAATGATATCGTATATGCAACTAGCTCCAGTTCCTGTTTCTCGCATGCATCATATGAGACTGACGTCGGATAGTCAAAATTCAAGTCAAGGGCCTCCACCACAGCAGGATCCTCAGCAAGCTCAAAGCTCGCAAATGCAACAAATGTCGATGCCCAATGAGCTAGAGGTTTTACCGTATCAGATGTCGCAGGAGCAATCAGAAATAATTTTCAATGCGCCCAATTCTCCAGGAGCTACGTAAATTCATGGCCGTTAGTTGAGGATTTTTTTAATGATATATGCAAACTAGGTCGATTTCAAAGTGATACTCTTATGAGTTATGAAAACTGGGTCGGATTGTCTGTTTTTAGCCGAAGACTAATGGAAGAAAGCGTAAGTTTAATAACAATTGTAAGTACATATATAATGGTATTATGTAAAACGATGAAACAGGGTACGTAAATAGCGATCATACAATTAGTAAAGTACGATATTCAATTGGGTTATTTTAAAAACGAGGATTTTTCCTCAATTTTACACATTTTTACTTATTGCTGGAAATACTGGGAACAACCATTTTAATATGTGCTTATTCAAGCACACATGAACACTACTTAGCATAATAATAATTACAGTTAGTTGCCAAAAAAGTGTCTATTCTAAAAATAGGATAACATGCGTGTACAAAGTAAATTATGAATATTTAAATGTAAGTTTTCTATTAATATGAAAATTAGCCGATTTGCAAGTGTAATAAGACGATTTACACCAAATACAACTTACGTAATTTTCTAGCATTTAAACTATATTTTATATTTTCGTGTACACTCAGAATTAAGATAATACAAAATGAGCATTTTGCGCTTAGTGATAATGTGTATTAGTATAATGGATTTTAGTTGAAAAAATTATGAAAACATCCAAAAAAAGAGCTGACTTTTGATGCCAAATTGTTCTATGGTCTGACCGCACTACGCAGTAAAAAGTTGCACTCTTTTGCGCGTCACATTTAGGGGGGTGGGGGTGGCAAAAAAAAGACATACCTGTAATTTATCGCCGAATCACAGCAGGCGGGAAAAATTTGGCAAACGATAAGGCTAAGTCCCATTAGATCCTCCACCAAATATTACTTCGTACGTATTAAAACAAAGGGTACCTTCCATACAAATTACACAATTTCAATGCCACTAGTTTATTAAGAAATAAGGGACCAAGTCAAGCAAAATTAAAGTTTTGCTCGTACACGGTTAAAAATTCTGGTGTATTGTTTATACCAACTGATGGTATAAAGCTCATGCATACATTTTTAGTATGAATTGTATACAAAAGCGATGTATAAATTTTGTTTATTTGAATTTTTATTAAATTTATCCGAGTTTTGTATTAAAATATTGAATTCGAGATGTTTGTATAAAAACTATACGAAGCTGTTACAAAATTAATCCAAAAATACTAATGAAAATTATGCAGCATTTATATGAATCTTTTACCAGAACGTGTTATTGATTTTATACTATAAATTACAACTTGCATACCAATCGAGAATTTGTTTAATAATATTGAACTGATGGAAAAATGTTATACCAAAGTGAGGTAAAGTTTATCCTAAGATTGTACATTTCTAAAAAAATTTCATTGCAATTGCATTTGCTAAGGTGGACTCTGTACGTCGCTGTGGCTCACTTGGTTGAGTGATCATCGTTAAGCGCATGCTAGTAATCTAGAGGTGCGGAGATCGAATCTCGGCGTGGTCAAAAATTTCTGTATGTGCGGATAGGAAATATACGAGTATAGTGCCTGCAACAGTATGTCCCAGAAGGGGTTTTCTGCAGGCATACATTATCCTTCAGATGTAAATGAATGTCGTTTTTTTTTAATTTTGAATAAAAAAATTGTATAGTTTTTATCATATATCTGGATAAATACTATTTACACCTTCGGATTATTTTTATATTGTTAGCTTATAAAAATATTTTATACGCGATTAGCATGAACTGTATAGCTTCAACTGATAACTTCGATTAATAAAGAAGCTTGGTATAATTATTATACAGAAAGTCTATGGAACTATATGTATACCAAAATTTATAAAATTCATACCATTTTTTTAACCGTGTAGGCAATTTTCGGGTCATTTTGTATGGAAGGTAACCTTTGTTTTAATCAGATCGAAGTAACACTTGGCGGAAGGTCTAATAGGACTTAGCCTTAACGTTTGCCAATTTTTTTCCAGTCTGCTGTGATTTACAGGCATGTCTTTTTGAAAAGTGCTAATAGGGGAAATATGGGTATACTTTGTCGGAGCAGCCTGAGTCTCTGTGTGGGCCAGGTATATATTGATAGGAATAGTTATCCCAATGACCATGGCTCCAATTAAATTACTTCAGGAGCTAGAGATAAAAATAACAGGCGCGACAATCCAGCATTGGACTAATGACCCTGTGCACCGAAGGTGCGCGCACTAACCGCTAGACCAGCCAGACTACAGCTACAGGAGCTAGAGATACAAATGTAATTATGAAAAAATTGGAATTACATCGGATATCTATAGGTCTATTATATAATCTGCCAAGAGAAGGTATACGGTATTATATATCATCAGAAAGGGAATTGTGTGTAGTTTAAATTGTTCTCAGAACATTTGGCTGTAGATATTGCAGTTAACAAGAAATTTGCGAAAAATAATAATTTCGCCCCTTTATGACCGCCTCCACCCCCCCCCCCCCAATGTGACGCGCAAAAGAATGCAACTTTTTACTGCGTAATGTGGTCAGATCATAGAACAATTTGGCATCAAAAGTCAGGTCTTTTTTTATGTTTGGGTCAAGAGCTAAAATCACTATACTATATGGAATACGACGAATATGTGTTTGTGTTGTAAAGAAACGTGATTAATAAATACATATGTGCACAGGGTAAAAAAATTTGTGTGAATTAATAGACAAGAAGTTCCCAAAATGTACGAGTAGCAGCAGCAGGAAACAAGGTGCTATTCAACAAAAAACTAATATTTCCCAATTAAAAGTATCCTGTTCTCAGGATGGCAATTTATTTTTGTGAATTAAGCTTTCCTGCAGTTGAGGCATTCAAGACAAAATTCAAATGATTAGTGAAGCGATTTGAAAACTTCGAAACTATGCTTAATCTATATTGTCCGAGGGCAAGAAGAAGGAATTGTGCTAGGATTACGAAAATCCAGAATGTAGTTTGGCATAGGAGTATAGACTAAAAAGATCAAAGTGTGGATCCTTGAATAGCATTATAAATCCTGTACAAGATTCGACTGTAGTAGAATAATGAATAAGTTAAGTAGAATGACGAAGGACGTAATTCTTATTACCCACTAGGACAAGGGATCTCTCTCTCTGGTTCTTTTTAATTTCTAGGGGGGCACAGGACATTGACTACGCTTCTTTTCCACCTCTCCCTTTAAGCTGGTCACAACGCTTCCAAGTTAAGTAAAGTTCTTAACTTTATCTCTCGGTTGTCCTGATGTGAAGCTCAGGTATTTAGTCTTAGCGGCATTCATTTTTAAAGCACTTCGACTTTCACGATGCAAAGCATCCATCATTTGAGCGAGACGATCTGGTGTATTTGAGAAAAGGCAAATGTCGTCGGCGTAGTCCATGTGCTGAAGGTAATAAAATAATTTCCATCCATAGGCTTTTCTTTTTTTATCGCCTAGAGTGTCGCAGATTACGTCCTTGATGGTACTAACGAACATCATTGATCATAAAATATAAACTTGTGTAACTCCATTATTCACCTCCAAAGGAGTAGACAATTCGCCCTTGTGCAAAACATGACATTGGGCTCCGTTATGATGGAAATAAGTTTCTCTTGTATGCCTTTCCTACGTAAGGCTGTCTGTTGTCTAGATATAAGCCCGGTCAGGAAGGTAGCCAGGATTTTGGTTGGGGGGGGGGGGGGGGGGGGGGCAATGTCGCAGAAATCGTGCTTTTCAATTATTAAAATAAATAACTGGCGCAACAGCCCAACATTGGACGAAGGCCGCAGATGTGTTAGTGGCATCCAATTTTCAAGATCTTAACTGCTTATTTTGTTGAGGTATTGAAATCAAGAATACGCTCAGCCTTGTTATTTATCCCCATAAAAGGGTACTCGTTTATCGTCATAGTTCGTCACATGGTCACTGGATTGTTCTGCAAAAACCAAAAACCATAGAATAAATTGGAGAAGAGTACTTGTTCCCAGGGATTTGGAGCGACACATTTTTTTCGCTCCGCTCCGCTCCCGCTCCAACCAATTTGAAACCGCTCCGCTCCGACAAAAATTTTTTTGCTCCGCTCCGCCTCATTACAAAATACAACAAAACTTCATTGTTCTTAGTAAATATTTATTATTTTCCGCAAATTAATCAATTCAACGTATATCTACTCACGTATTATAGAATATAACTTAATAGGTGCGTTTTATTCGATCAAGTACAGAACAGGTTAGCACCAATTTCGTACAAATTTGAACATGAAATTGAGTTTTTCTAGATAGGGTGTCCGGAAACTAAACTATCGCTTAAGCACCGAAATATGATTGGCTACCAAAAGCATTTAAAGATTTTACAAAAATGCTACCTCTGTGGGAAACATTTTTTTATATGCAGTAAGATCACAAAATGTTGTCTTTGAAGCTGTGTAAAACCGTAAAAACTAAACTGCTTATCCGATTTTTATGGGGTTTATTCTTGAGAAAAATTTTTGGCCAAAAAATATGTAGTAGTATGAGTATTAAATTTTTGAAAAATCTTTAAATGTCTTTGGTAGCTGAAGAGCTAACAATTTGTTTATACTCCTTTTTGCTGGAAATATCACAAGGAATTATATTTGGGTGCCTTTATGCGATAGTTTCCGGACATTCCATATAAAACGAGATCTGTCAAATTGTTATGGAAGCTGCGCTGTCCTGTACTCCATTCAATTAAACGCACCTTATAACTAATTTAAATTAAAAAGGGGGTTTCAGTTATCGAGTACAAGACAGGACTTTTCTTTCATGGATGGTCTTGAATTTCTTAATAAGGAAGAGGATTATGACTAAACGCAAAACCTCTTTTATCACAATGAATTTCACAATAATCCTAAGTTTTGCAAGTCTCTCGGCGAAATCTTCGCCTTTAAATCGCCCCAAATCATCAATTCGTTCCATAAAATGAAAAATTTCATGGAAAAAAATCTTTTTTTTTTCTCGGAATTTTTTGATTTTTTACATTGGAGCGGAGCGAAGCGATCTTCAAAGCAAAAGTCGCTCCGCTCCAGCCTGCAAAAAACCGCTCCACGCTCCGCTCTTTCGCTCCGAAATTTAAGGTCGCTCCGCTCCAAATCCCTGTGTTCCGAAGAATCACTACTACAAACCCATCTTGAATATGAACGATAGTCATTATATCTATCCATCATGCTCGCAAAGTAGCTTAACTTCCAAACCTGAATCTCGGTTAAGATAGTGCTGCGTGTCCGCTCTTGAAAGATTTTCTATAAAAACGTATGTAAAATAGCAACAGCAGTTCTATACCAACTCCTGTGATACTTCTATATAGTTTCGCCACTGTTTTGCTTCGTTAAAACTCGAGTGTTGTCATAAGCAGGCAGTAGAATGCTACACCCTTATACTCCCATAAGGTCACCCCTTACGTATGATGCGCCTTACATAGATAATATTTTGAATTCTTGAAAAATTACAAAATCAGGTTTGCCAAGGTCTAACCATGTATTTTCACTGCACATCAAAACAGGCGCATTTATGTTACGTTTTCCAGTAAGGAGTAATTCTCTCTTCATTCCCAATCATGTTTCATGGAATTATCTCTGCGATTAATTCAGGAGATGACTAAGTTTCTGTTTAGACCAGCTATTGCCATGCGCAAAATAGTTGGATGTTATCCTTCACTTGACCCAATATATCAAATAATCAACAAAATATTTATTTTTTTTTTTAAATAAATATAATTTTCACAATGGACAAGTGAGATCAGTGTGAAATATGATGTGCTTGCAAAAGGGAAGGAGCCTTCATTTAGATATTCCGCGCGCCGTGAAAACTGAAATCTTCTCCAAAAACTAACAAAGGGCACAACAAGTTTTTTAGTAATATGTAGTTCCTCGTAGGGTTTCAGATGAGAAAACATTGAACTTTTCTTAATTTAATCCTCTGTTTAGATCCTAATTTGAAATTTGTGGTAGTGAAAAGCTAGAATTCATGAACAGTGTCGATGTTAGTATGGAGAAATTTTTTCATCCGAGAGTTGGTATATCTATATTATATATTACATTTGTCAAATTTTCAAAAAAAAAAATGCTTTGCTTAAAAAAAGCCCTGTTTAAAGAATAATTTATCGCAGTTTCTATTTTTGCTCAGAATCTGCGCAGTGGAAAGCTTAAAGCTCCAAGTGAGGCGGGAGTCCGCAAATACCTATCTATACAAAAGAAAATCGTGTTAGTTAAACCATTTATAAGTAAAGAACGGCTGGACCGATCTCCATAATTTTAGGATTAGGCTCTAGCCGGAATAGCAGAATAACTATAATACGCGAAAAATTCACAATGAGCAAGAATTCAGAAAGGGTTCTTTTTCGCATATTCCTGTGTGTATTTCTTTAATATATCAGTGGATTTCAGTAAATTTGCTTCACGGGATTGGTTTCTACCCAAAGTAACAGGCCAACTTTTGAGACATATGAAAAACTCGCAATAGTCACAATTATGAAAACAATTCTTTTTCATATAGTTCTTTACGTATTTCTTGTGTTAACCACACCGGATGGGTCCAGCACCCGCTCTAGGGGGGGGGGGCAAGCCGGGCAGTCGCCCGGGGCGCCAAATTTTAGAGGCGGCTTTTTGGCCAGCACTCGAATAAAAAAAAAGATTAAAAAACCCAAAAGAAAAATCAATATCAACTTCGATTAAGTGCTGCATTTAGAATACTAAAATGCTAAGTAAGCCGTGCAAATTTTACGTCTGTGATGCTAGCACCCGTTTTTGTTTAGTATATTGAGTAACAGGAGAGCAAGTCCACTAAATAAATATTGAACTCCCGAAGAAATTCATATGAAATGAGAAATAGGGAGTCGAATAAACGCTGAAAACATTAAGGCGTTTGAAACAAACTCCTCTGTGAGAAATGTTATTCACAATAATTTTTTGGAGTTGGTTTCCATAGTTTCTATCGACACTTCGCGCATTTTGCAATTCAACTTCAATTCGCCAAACCATCGCATGAATCGATTACTTAAGTTGGTTCCCATTGCATTGATTCATCTAGCATTGGAGGGCAAACTACGAACAAGGTGGTTTGAATTTGAGCAAGATGAGGGATCGAACCAGAGAACACATTTCCAGAGCTCCCTAATTTGTGTTTGGACATTTGGCTATAGGCTCAGCCGATTTAACTAGCTCTGACCTTATTCTCTTTAAAAATTCTCGAGATGACGCAGTTATGAAAATAAGCCATGCACATTGAAAAGCCTAAAGCAATCCGGCTAATTGAAGTTTTTAAGGAATTTATGGAAAACAACAGCAGAGCGTTAGTAATGAAAACCAGCACAATTTTTCGGCCCAACATTTTTGAGGGCAGAGTTTTCTAAAAATGTATTGAGTATTTTACTGGAAAACTAAATTTCGCATGCATTCTCGATTTCTTACATCAAGCTTTGACATTTTGAAACTCCAAACAAACTCTATAATGCCTTGCTGAACTGTGGTGCGTGGTGGTCCGCTTAAGAGTATAAATGATAGCTGAACGGTGGTTTGAATCCGAATGCGATCATGCATTTTTGTATTGTTTTTTAAAACGATGTTCTTAAGTTAGCTGGTTTCACTAAGTAAATTGTTTTGGAGCAACAACCATGAGTACAAGCACTTGCTTCAAAAGGAAAAACCTCTTTGTATCGATTCTACAACAACCATTCTATACATCCAGATCAGTGATTCCCAAACTGGGGGCGCACCCCCTAAGGAGGCGCGACGATTAGGGAAGGGGTGCGAGCACAGCTCTAAGGTTGGTGCAGTTTATGAATTATGGTTTCCTTCAACAACAACCATTCTGACTCGAACTTCTTCCGAAACTCACCAGGGGTAATCCGTTGTTGCAAAACTTTGCAAATTGACAACCATTTTATTTTCTTCGATTAAAAAAAAATCACTGCTACTAAATGCGTTTGATGATATAGCTGATTCAAATTGACAAAGCTCGCGATTCTAAAAAGAAACGCACCAGTCAGCTAGTTTTTGTTTAGATAGAATGAATCTTTGGTAAAAATCTTGCTGATTTTGGTCGATCCGGGTGATTTCATTTTTCGTGCTCGACGTATCACTGAGGCCCTGGTGACGGCCGAACTTACGACGAAATTCAGCATGTGGAGATCACGAAATTTAATTAATATGTAGATACTTCTAAAAATTTCCAGTAGTTACAAAATATCGGCTGAACTAGCAACTAAATTTTCAAACAATTTAAAATGCGAAAATAGATCCTGAAATATAAACCTATAAAATTAAAAGAGTTCCTTGCCAACGCCAATTTTTTCACACCTATTTTCTTGGGTGCCAGGATCAGTATAGACCTCGCAAGGAGGCACTGAAAAAGATTGGGAACCACTGATCTAGATAGTATGGATATCTACTATCAATCTGTTTCGTACAGTACCTAAGGGGCGGCAATTTGTCCTCCTGCCCGGAGCGGCGTAAGTCCTAGAGCGGGCGCTGATGGGTCTACACAAGGCTCCGGCCGAAATAGCAGTATAACCATTGAAATAAGCAGACAATTTACAATGAGTTATAACGTATATTTTTTTTCCTGCCGAATTGGTCCTCGCCCTGAATATCAGAATAACATTGAAATACGCGAAAAAATTCACAATCAGCAAAATTATGACGACATATATCCACATATTTTTGTTCTATATTCAACCCCCCATTTTGTTTCTTTTAAGAGACATTTTTTACTCCATTTTCACAAAACCTTCAATAATTAATGTGTTTTTATCAGAGCAACAAAAAGGTCAAAACAAATGGATTCGTACTATGGGGCCATGCTCCCG
Organism: Microchrysa polita; assembly: GCA_949715475.1. Classification (NCBI taxonomy): domain Eukaryota; kingdom Metazoa; phylum Arthropoda; class Insecta; order Diptera; family Stratiomyidae; genus Microchrysa; species Microchrysa polita. The sequence goes on from OX454416.1 coordinate 64,351,169, forward strand.
CATCCCCCAATCAAATTTTCTGAGGAAATATATTAATTTGCCCACTTATTCCAACCAAATCCCACACAAATATTGTTTTGTCGACGCAACGGAACCTTTGCGAAGACGGAAGGAAAATAATGGGGGGGGGGGGGATTAAACACAAGTTGTAAGTACGCAAAACATTTTAGCCGAGGGTATCGAAATTTCGGCAGCGTCCGAAATTAGCCTCGGTCTCGTTTTTAAAATACTTCTCTATCTCCTGAACTAATTCGCGGATCATATATCAATCCGAAGGAGTTCTACCCCCAATAGGAGACACATTCTCACATTCTTCTTTTCTTGCCTATATTCTTGGAACGGAACGCCAGATTTCAAACCACTAACTGCATCAACGGATTGTTTAATTTCATTTAATTCAAATTCTTCCTTGGCTGAGTACCTTCCATCATCAATAGTAGAATAGCTATTGAAAAATCTGAAAAATCAGACAAGAAAAAAATCATCAAGGCAACTCATTTTCTCATGCTTTTCTCTATACCTCCTGAACAAATTTGCCCCACCCGCCATTTGATAACATCTACAAGGTGGGCGATACGAAATTCGCTGGGCCAAGCAACCAACTATGCCACTGCATTTTTAAATTCTTTGTATATATCTTCGGTTTGCCGAACAACAATTTAGAACTTGGCTCTGTTGTGATCATGCTTTGGAATGTTAACCAACCAAATTTGTGTCGCGTTTGGTGGTGCAAAAACTCTTGAGTAACGTCATCCATGCGATAATCCTGAAAGGTTAGTTCCAAGGTGAAGATGTTCTTATTCCGAGGCCAATCTTTTAATGTTTTTGGTTTAAATTTGGAGAATGAATGTTTCTCTCATGGTCAATTGTACGTGGCAGGTTGGTTCACGTGTCGGGCAGCCATCAGCTTTGTTCATTCTTAAGTACTTAAATGACACCTGTTTCTGTATTATTTCGATTGCGATAAAACGAATTGCTGAATTAACTTTTAGTTCTAATATCATGGAAATACATTTACTCATTCATAGACGAATTTATTTTACTTTCTTCTCATAAACAAATACAAAATTGAATTCATTTTATAACAAACGAAAGGTTGTGTCGAGCGATACAAAATTCCCCGGATGAGCTTTCTGAAACTACCCTCTCCCCTGAATTGCTTCCATCCACTTCTACAAAAATGCTATTAACACCTCTGGAAAATTGGGCAAAGGGAATAATTATAAAGAGGCAGCTCGTTTTCTCATTTTTTGTCTATACTTTATACTAATTGAATTTAGTATCTTTCAAATTTATAAATCGGTTTTAAATTTGCGAGCGGAGCTAGTTTTCAATAAATAAACTGTCTGTCACACAGTCTACAGAAAAATATGGGAATTAATTATTATTATTAATTTTTTGCTTTTCTATAGTGTAATGTACGTCGCATACATTTTTGCCACATGTACAACATACCGTTTTTACTTTTTGTCCTTTGACCTCGGACAAGAAGAGCATATCTTTCTGGCCCGACTTCTACTCCAATCAATAGAGACGAAATAATAGGGGTTAGCGTGCAAAAATTGGGGACTCCTCAAATTTTTGATATGTTATAAAGAGAGGTGGGGTAAGTTAAAATCCATCATTTTTTGGCCTGTAACTTCTTTACAGTCCATTTGAGCACAAAATCTGCCAAGACAATTTTGTAGAGGATAAAATTTCCTACAAATTTAATCTAAGATGTTGTACTCTACAATTCAAATTAACAGAGTTATAGCGCCACGAAAATGCAGAAAATATCAAAAATCATGCCAATTTCAAACTCACAAAAACGCATTGTATACCTACCAATAACTCATATGGAATTTTTAGCATATTCTTTGCGCTAGAACTCTGCCAATTTTGATTGTAGAGTAAAACTTGTCAGATGAAATTTATAGGAAATTCTGTGCTCTACAAGATTGTCTCGGCACATTTCGTGCTCAAATGGACTGGGAAGGAGTTATAGACCGCAAACTGATAAAAGAGCCGATTTTAGATGGTTTTTCCAGGATAGCGGCGGGAGCACAGGGGGGAAAGTGACACAAACTTGGATTTTAACTTACCCCACCTGTCTTTATAACATATCAAAAATTTGAGAAGTCCCCAATTTTTGCAAGGTAAAATCTCCCCGTTGATTGGAGTATTCTGGGACCAATCGATAGCCCTGCAGTCCTGTCTTCACCTCTTTCTGTACGCTTCTCGGATTAGATAATCGTTTGTTTATTTGACCTTCAATAAGCTATCTCGCCAGTTGGTATAATAACGTTTTTCGTTTGCCCTTTCCTGATTCAAATGGCGGAAGTGGCAGTGGATAGGTCAAGCACTCCGAAAAGTGCCAAATAGCATTGCAGAACAGGCTCTAGATTGGAATCGTCAGGGAACCGATTCAAACCGTCGTGTGGGACAACCCAAAAATACACGGTCTGTTGAGGCAGAGGCAAAATATATATGCAAATCGTGGGACATTTCCTGAAAATACCTACGGGCCTCTTCAGCACTAAGTCTCTTCCCTTCGACCCTAAGTATGTAATATGGAAAGGAAAATTTGATTACCTACGACAAAAACACTGCGTTGCATCTTGTCACTAACGTTTGAATAGATACATATATTTATTTCCGCCATTGTAATGGAATATGAACACTAAAATCAACCAATTAAAAAAACTCAACACCCTTTCACTAACAACAATCTGTTCAGCTAGCCTATCATCGCTTCAAAATAGATACAGCCATCTAAAGATGAAGTAATATATACCCAGTAATTTTCTCACTTGTATTTGACAAAGTAGAAAACTAGGGTTAATTTTAGCTCGAATTCAACTCAATTCAAACTGCCCCTAATGTTCTGCAATTCGGTAAAATGTATTCAAATCATATCAAAATCAAGCCAAAATAATCCCTAGTTTTCTGCACTTAAGGCATTAAAACCGTTTGAAATAAAGGAGCTAGAATAAAATGATGTAAGAATCGTACTAGCACCTCACTAGAAGTTGGAGAAAATTGAGATTGAAATTTAGATTGTTTTTGGGTCAAATCTCAAAAATTTCACTTTGAAGCTCTGTAAAAACCAAATCTCTTATCCGATGTTAGTGCGGTTAGTTTACTTGTAATTATTTAGGTAAATTTGTTGGCTGTAATAATCATCTTATTTCGCTATTTTAGCTGGTCTAGCCTTGGAGATATTGAGGTTTAAGTCGCGCAAGAAAATCATTTTTTCAAAAAAATTTAAAATGCCGGTAGCTAAAGCATTATGAATTGGGGGTATGTTCCGTACATTTTTTTGCTGGAAATCACATGAGGAATCACAATCTGGTGCGTTTATGTGGCAGTTTTCGGACACTGTGTATGGTGCTGAGCACCGGTGGTTTAACTGCGATCTCTGAGCGATCATGACAAGACTCATCTTTACGAACACAAACCTTAAAGTCCCTCTGATATAAAAAAATCTCATAGTTTTTCAGTTCGAGAAGTATCTTCGTAATTTGTTGCAGAGTAATTGAGTATCGTATCGTTGAGTATCGTCGACATAAAAATCTTCGTATGAGCTGTGCCTTAGTTTTGATATTGTAGTTTAATGTGTTGTTTACAACAAATATTTTCTTCTCATTCAAATTCATAAATATGAAATCTGGTTTAAAATCTGAAAAGTAAGCATGTAAATAAACAACTTTTTAATAGGTTGTACGAATCGTACATTGTATGTACTTATGCATATGTTTTTTAAAAATAGATACCGGCATGCGTTCACCCAAATTCTCCGGCAATTGAAAATAAAAACAAATTGAAATATCTTATTTAAGTTGCATCTGAAACGAGTTATGCATACTCGTGTAGTTTAGTGCATATTTTTAAAGTTGCTCGTAAATCTGTTACTGGTTTCGTAGCGACACCGCCACATTTTAAGTTTATTTTTTTCTTGATAGATAGTTAAAGCGCGACATCCATGGTAACAGTGCGTATAATACGGAATGGAGTATTATCAGCTTTAGCGACAGACGTAAGATGTTTTGAATAAGAAAAAAAAAACGACAAAATCACTGTATACGTTACATATTTAAATGGAATACATATTTAAATATGCGATTAATAAAATTCTTGTTCAGTTGCTTTATAGTAACAGGGAAACGAACGTCTTAAAATACGACGGCGTAGTAACACAAGTGCAGTGAATTTAATAAGTGTTGCTTTTAATTGTTCAAAAAGATTTTAATTCAATTAAAAGGCGCAATTGATTTCTTGCGGAAAACTGGAAAAAGGATTAAAATGTATCGCCAAAATTCTGTGGAACAGGTATGTATGAATTTTTGATATGTTTTAATGTTTTGCAAATTTGAGAACTGAATTTGTTTAAGGTACGTTGTCCTCGGCACGACCCCAGCGGCTCTAGCGACAGCGACTCGCTCATTCCATATAAAAACTCGTTTTTAGAATGAGAGCAAAATTAGTTTTTATATAAAAAAACAAGCGAGTCGCTGTCGCTAGAGTCGATGCAGTCGTGTCGAGGAAAATGTACCTTTATACTAATACGGAAATAGTTTTATTTTGCGCAGTGCAATGGAATTAAATGTGTTTGTGTTTTTTTGCAACGACGTTTCACATACAATTACCTACATTAGGACCGCGTAAAAATCTCAGTTACTGTTTTCAAGAAAATCATTCCTGCTGCTGTGAATATTGTGAAATTCAAATTAAAATTGATTTAAAATTTGGTGAAAAACCTTCTTTGTTAGCAATCGAAAAGCGGGTAATTTTCACTACTATTTTCATTTCGTATGCGGGATGACTCATCTTTATTATGGCCTACCGGTATTCAATATATATTTCCTCAAATAAGTAAACAACAAACCCTCGTCAGATCATGAACGGTATATTGTGTTGCTGCTGGGATAAGTGAAAAAAAAATTAAATCTATGGTTTATTAAAAAAAAAGTTTAAATAAACTTTTTGATAAGATCTGACTACAAAGTCAATAAATTGTAAAAAAATTAACCCTTGAAAACCTATAATCATCGCAATGGCATGTATGTGTTTTAAAACGACAAATGACAATTATTTGTTGTTAAAATTAATTTTAGTATGTAATGAAATTGCTCATATGATTAGCTAGTTGCAATAACTTAAGCTTATCTGAAATGATAACCTCTTGAAACCGGACCACGTCTTATAAAGGCGATAATTGTGTTAAAAGGCACCAAAAATTTAATCGATAAAATCAAGTGTCAATAAACGCTCTGTTGATTAAATCGTTTGTGAAAAAAGAGTATGACTGCATTTTGGAGGTTCTCTAAAAAAACAGGGTTACTGGTAACTCGACGTATTCCATCTAGCATATTATATTAAAGTCAAAATAATACAAAATGTTGGTATTCATTTTTGACTTTTTTTTAGTGTTTCTGTTTTTTGAGGAAAATTTTGACATAACATTGCGCAAAAAATAGTTAAAATATTTACCGAAACTTTTTTTTAGCCAATAGTATGACAGATATTTTGTATTCATTCTGTATTAAAAGAAAAGGTCTTCAAACATAATTTTTAATTAAAATATAAAAAAATTAATTTAATTCGTTTAATACAACTATGCACCTTAATGACCCCCAAATGGTGAAATTGTGGTATACCACAATGTTTCAGAGAAGAATTGTAGAGCTACTAATTGTATCCTCTCTCGCATAGACCGCAGTAAATTGTTTGCTGCTAATTTATTAGTATCGTTTTCGCGTATTTTTAAAATAAAACGCGCCCGAAATTTGGATACCCTTCACTTTCTTTCGGGCTAATAGTTTCTTCAGCGACCCCATGACTTGTTCCGATTCCGTCCGTTCCTGAATAATTCTTGTAACTTGATTTTTGATTTGGTGGTTTCGGCGGCAGCTCCATAAACCTCCCAATACTTTCGTTTTTACATAAGTTACGCGACGTCGATGGTCGATAGAACAACATTTGTGTAAGGTTTGATTAGGCTTGGTGCCCGCTTTGAAAGCGAAGAGTATATAATATTATTAGCTTTTATATTTGTATTACTTGGTTATATTAATAAATTATTTGTTTATCTAGCTGACACATTGAAGATATTTTCCAGCCATTCAAGATTTTAAAAATATTTTAATTCAATAAATAAGTAATTAAAAAAGTATTTAATTCATTTTATTACTTCATTTAATTTCACTAAAAAAAATCGGATACTAATTATATGGAACAAAGTACTAGAAAATTATACTATTATACTATTCGCATTGCCACCTTTAAAAAATGTCATAGAAACCGATTCATATTATGTTTTAATTATTTTAAGGATTTATATCAGCATGTTTAGATTTTTTGAAAGCTAATAATACAGATAAGTCTTTCAAGTACATAGTTTGTACGATTTATATGGTACATATATTTTTTTTAGTAATAGTACACCCAAAATGATTTGTAATAAATAAATTAAATGGATTTTATTACTTTTTTAATTTAAAATTAAACCTTTTGTATACTCTTTTAATTTTGAATGAATACGAGATATATATCATATTGTTGGCTAAAAGAAAAAGTTTCAATAAATTCACCAAGTACTTTTGGCGCAATATCATTTCAAATGTCAAAATCTGCGATTTTCTTAACAAAAAACACAAAAATTCTAATATCTCAGAAACCATTTTGTAGTATTTTTACGCTAGTAGGTATAACGTGTTCCAAGTGATATGTTGAGTTAACAGTAACTCTGTATAAGAATTTATTTGCTTGAAATAAATTATTTTTTTCTTGCTAGTAGTTATAGTTATACGTAATATGTTTTGATCCTAGGAGAGACTTATCAACGTCTTTTAACTGCTAATGCGGAAATTACAACTACACGAACAAAATGAATAATAATAAATTCACTAAATGTTCCATTAATGAGTTTACATGCAATATGCAATTATGTGAGTTAATTGTATCATTTTGTTAGTGATTCAAATAGAAAACCAAAACCGGTCTTCAATTAGATTATATAGTATAGTTATCATGCATAATAATTTTTACAAATTTATGAGGAATTATTTTATTATTATTATTATTGACTTAGAAATTTACAAATAAAATAAGCATTCAATAAAAAGCAAAGGTCATATTACTTGTATGTTATTTTACCGGTTTCCGTTTAGATATTCGATTTTATACTTTTGTCGCTCTTTACAGGGTGTCCGGAAACTGCCGCATAGACGCACCGGATTGTGATTCCTCATATGATTTCTAGCAAAAAAGCTGTAAAGGATATACCCCCTTAGCTTAACCCTTTAGCTGCCACAGGCATTTTTGAAAAAATCATTTTCTTGCACGACTTTCAGCTCAATATCTCGAAAGCTAGACCAGCTAGAATAATGAACCAACATGATTATTACAGCCAGCAAATTTACCCACAAAATAAAACTAATCACACTAAAAGCCGATAAGAGGTTTAGTTTTTACAGAGCTTCAAAGTCAAATTTGTGTGATTTGACCCAACAACAATCTATTTTTTCATCTCAATTTTCTCCAACTTTTACCAAAGACAGGTGCTTGTACGATTCTTTTAAAAATTGGCGCATAATCTAACGGTCATATCTTTCTTTCATTATTTTATTGTAGCTACGTTATTTATAACAGTTTTTTACCTTAAGTGTAGAAAACTAGGGTTAATTTTAGCTCGAATTCAATACAATTCAATTCACACTGCTCCTAAAGATCTGCAATTGCTAAAATCTATTCAAAGTATGTCGAAATCGAACCAAAATTAACCCTAGTTTTTTGCACTTAAGGCATTAAAATTATTAGAATTAGAAATAACGAAGCTAGAATAAAATGATGTAAGAATGAAATGATCGTTAGACTATGCGCCAATTTTTAAAAGAATCGTACAAGCACAATCACAATCACAAAAATTTAACTTTGAAGTTCTGTAAAAACCAAACCTCTTATCCGATTTCAGTGCCGTTAGTTTTATTTTTTAGGTAAATTTGGCTGTAATAATCATCTTATTTTTCTATTCTAGCTATTCTAGCTTTTGAGATATTGAAGTTTTAGTCGTACAAGAATATGATTTTTTCAAAAATCTTCAAATGCCTGTGGCAGCTAAAGGGTTAAGCTAAGGGAGTATGTTCCGTACAACTTTTTTGCTGGAAATCACATGAGGAATCATAATCCGGTGCGTTTATGTGGCAGTTTCCGGACACCCTGTATAAGAGGGCGGATTGATCCCTTCACAAAACAAACACTATCATTTAATTGCCAAATCTAATCGAAACTTTTTATCCAAAAGGGTGCATTCATGCACAATTGAGCGGACCCCGATTTTTCTGCGAATTCTACTTACATTTTCCTCCACCAGAGCCGAAGCCATCTATATTCAAAGCCCGGAACCAGAACACGTTCATACCACAGAGGAGATAAGGAATATGCTCATACACTTTCACGGCAAATCACAGGCCTGAATAGACTCAAAATTTACATTGCAGTAAAGGCAAATCGGGTAGTGTAGCGGCAAACTTTACACGAAAAATATTGGTTCCCGGTCGATTTTCCGCGTGAAAAGTGCAATGTGTCGAGTAATGAAATGTGTAAATTGTAGTGAAAAAAACAAATCCCGACGAAAAATAAATTTTCTACGTGCTTTCGCGATTTTTATTAAAGTAGACACGGTTTGTTTACATGCGCTGTGATCATGTTAAAGCATCGTTTAACGTATAGACAACCTGTTGATAGGCTTGATTTGTGTGCATGTATTGCTGGCTCGGGGCTTTGACCAATATAATATACATATATAAAATATAGTGCAGATTATGCTTACATAGTTTTGAGGATTGCTAATAAATGTCCTTTGGCATTCACACACCACCTTTGTCGCTAACTTGGGTGATGTGTGTGCCATCTGGTGGAGGAAAATATAAATAGAATTCGCTGGTGGGGTCCGCTTACTTGTGTGTGAATGCACTCAATGCTTATTGTCTGCTGATTGATACAAATTTATTCAGAGAAATTTTTAAAGTTACAGTTTTTATTTTTTATAAAAGGGTCATTGTTTTCCAGTATGTCGACTCAGAACGTCAATTTAAAATGAAATTCGGGGAGATTTCCCCGTATTGAATAATCTATGACCTTTTTCGGGTGGAAGAAATATTTTCTGCCGATAATTGCATTACTGTAATTTCACAGGTTTCTTCCGAATTCAATGAACTGAGCGATTACGAAATATGTATGCCTCTATTAACCCTTAAATGCATGGGGTCTGAACCCATTATCGTAACTGACCTCCCCTTATGTAAAATCGGTCCCTGAACGGAATCAGCCTTTATTTTCCCAGGAAACAGCCTGTTTTCTCAGAAACGCGAAAATAGTAGAATCTGCATTGTGTACCAAATATAGTACGCCATGCATTCAGGCCATATGTTGTAAATGAAAGAAATTTTTTAAAATTTTATTTAAGCTGCCTCTTACTTTAATAGGAATAGTGCAAAAAAAGGATAATGCTTATTGAGAGTTTTGATCGAAATTATAGTGAAAATTCGATATAATGAAATCCAAAGGAAAGGTGGTAATTTCTATAGAAAATCGCGAATATTCATTTTTTAAGAAGGGAGCTCGTTTAGGTGCGTGAATAGTTTCCTATTCCTTATTGAAATTTGTACCGATGCCTATTTGTGACATATCCTGGAAGTTTTCTTATTACCCCTATACATCAAACCTAAATTTAGCCATATATTTTGATAGAATGTCGTGAAAAACCTGATATATTGGATGTCCTTATAAAATATTAAAAGTGCACCAGATCCGACTCATATACCCCTTCCTCCCCTGCAAAAAAACATGGGCTTTTGGGCTTTGCGTGCCGTCTAGCTCTGTACATGGGTATAGCGTATCCACTCATCTTCCTATTAGCACGATTAGAACTTGGTCTCCCTATACAATAAATCTTTTGTATAATAGTTAGTTTTAAACATATTGCATTGTTAAACGTATATCTCGAGACTTCTTTTGACGTATCATAGCTAATGGGATTCCTTTCTTGAAAAGTATATGGATTGAATATGGAAATGAACTGCTGCCTGCTTTATAATCCAAATTTGTGCAGGTCCCAGGACATCTCCACAAGTATTACATCCATGTAATTTTTTGTTTATCGAATGTGGTACTCCACAAATATGAAATGGTTGACCCTAGAAGCACATTTTCTGAGGATCCTGACCGTGCACTTCCAAGACAAAACTTGTCATAATCAAATGCTTAAGAAATTGGTTATTAAGGCGCAGCTGCTTGAGTCCTGGTGAAAGTCCAAATATCTTACTAAGATGGTAACTGCGGATGCTCGGTTTTTAAGTGGCGTGTTCTAAGGACAAAACTAAAGATGTGAACAATTTTTTCAATATACTTGCCAGCTAAAAAGACTGAGATTATAAGAAGCAGCTACAGAAACGCTAAGCCCTGACCGGTGTGTTATTGAAAACAAAATGACAAAAACCATCTTTGATAATCAACTATGACAGCTCCGTTTCCTTGGATCCTGAACAGGACTGCTTTATATTTATGAATATGCCATAATGCATGGTGTACCATATATGGTACGTTGCAAAATTGGCGCAAACAATACGTTTGGTGATTTTTTTTTTGTCAAAATCTCAAATGAATCTCAAGAACACATTCCAATTTACTCACCAGAATTTTTCCTTTTCCAAATAACGGTAAATTTCGCCAATTTTTTTTTAGCTTTAAAGAATAACTTTTAAAATTCCACGAAAAATAACGTTCGTCCACTTTGACGACGCACAAAAAGTTCAAGGAAAGCTTCGGGAAGCCAACATTAAATTTATGTGAAAGCTTGTAGACAAAACTTTGGGAAAAAGTAAAAAAAAATACAAAATTTAATAATCGCTAGACTTTTACAGGAATCTAGCCATGTACCATATATGGCACGATATGCATTTAAGGGATAAAATGGAACCAGGCCATGCCAAGCAGTTAACAAAATACACTTGGGAGCAAAGAAATCGACCCACCCCAAAACACTGACAAGAACTCAAAAACTGAAATTGGAAGGGAAAAACAACAGTACTTTAAAAAGGATACGAGTAACGGTATGTGACATTAAGCATTTGGGGTGGGTCGATTTGTTTGCTCCCAAGTGTATGTGTTGTCGAATGCTGGGCGATTCCTCAGTTAAGACTCCGGTAGCGGTATATTGCAAAATTATCTAGTTTTCTGTGCCGGTCAAAATGCGGACCCAAAAGTATGGCGCCCCAGCCAACGGCTCGGTTTGCCCCTCCTATCTGCCTCCCTTAGAGCGGGCGCTACTGTTAGCTATGAACTAACGGAAGTAATGTCGGCTTTCAATAGCCAAAATCGTAGCTGGCTTATCGTCGTAGACTTTTTTTTACTCACTCACACGAGCTTCTCAATAAAGACGTTGTTTTACGCGCTATGTTTGTCGTCTCCCTGATTTACTGCATGCAAGTAGGTGATATCATTGGCTGCGTTCAGCGAACGAAATTCACTGCAAATGCTACAAGAATTTACTCGCCACCGATCCCTTTCCCTGCTGATTAATCTATGTATGAAATGAGAATCTAATTGGAATAAAACTTTTCTGCTACACATTTCGTTCGTTGAATGCAGCCAATGACTGAAAGGGTTCGGTGGCGGGTAAATTCTTGTAGCTTTTCCAGTATTTTTCCAGTGTATTTCGTTCGCTGAATGCAGCCATTTGCTGCGTTTTCAACAACTTAATTTTTTTCCCCTACAAAAAATATGAAATTGAATATTTTGGGTTTTGCGTGCCTTCTAGGTCTGTACATGGGTATAGGGTATACACTCATCGTGCTATTCGCACAATTAGAACTCGGTCTCGTTATGTTTGAAGTTATGAAAAAAACCGATAAATCACCTTATATAGCGTGCATATTGTCTGGGCGCTAAACCGAATTCCACCCCTCCCCGCTCTGTTGGAAGATTTATGAAATTAATAGTTTGAAAAGTTCAAATAGGTGAAATAAGTGTGGCCTTGGTCGGACTGCCTCCATTTTTGGCCGAAGTTTCAACGGCAACTGAAATCGGAGTGTGATACGGTTACAGGGCGGACATTTGGCGAAAATCTTGATCAGTCGACTCTTGATAATTCGAAGCCCAAGGGACAGCGTAAAAATTTGGAATTATTGAGTGTTCGAATTATCGAAAAAAGGGACTATGTAAATAATTTATTTCATAATTCAGCAAAGCTCCTCCAACCGGAAATTTTTTTCGCGACACTGCCTCAACCATTTTAAAGGCTTTCCTTCAATAGTGTGCTTTCACCTGTAATTAAATTTTGTTCCAACATAAAGCGAAACAGCACTAGCACAAAGATCCTAAACGTATCATGGAATTACAGTCGAACTTCCCTAAACGGACACTTCTAATAACCGGACATTTCTTATAAACGGACACTTTTATTTTCCCCAACGTTTTTTCACATATTTTGCTAGGAAAACACCTTCTGATAGCCGGACACTCTCATAATCGGACACGGACAGTACTTTCATACCCATCCTGAACAAGCGAGTCTCTAATAAACGGACAGTTCCAAGAAAAAAGCACAAATTCTTACATGACAGAATTGTATTTAGGGCAAAGAGTCTTGCGATTACCAGAAAATGGATCTTACGCTTATTAGCAAGACCCGATGTACGGGACTTGTAAAATGATATATCAACGACTGCAGTTCTTTTTTATCTCTCGGTTGGTGCTCGCAACTTTTATAGAAATTGCATAAATTCAATTTATGCTGCGGCGTTTAATCGTGCAATTCTCTATTCTATAATATTTTGCGAATTGAAGAAAAATTGAAGATCACATAACAATTCAGATGAAAAATAAGTGTGCTCGGTTTTAGAAAAAAATCGTTGGAAAAACATGTGAAAACGACGAGACGAAACCTTTTATGAAAATAAAAGTTATTTTGAAAAAGTGGAAAGAGAGTGGGAATGAAATGACTAAAAATTATACCCTAATCCGCCGGGACTACAAATTTTTATCGCGGATTTTGAATATATTTGCAGATTGTAGTGAAAGTCTATTTTATAAAATGTTACACCTTCTTCTTCTTTATGGCACGACAGCCCGACCAGGGACGTACCGAGCACACATTTGTTAGGGGGGTGAAAAGTAAAATTTGCCGACTACATTTGAAAATTCACCAATTATAATTAGAGGCACGGAAATTTCGTTTTTACGGAATAACGAGATGCGAATTTCAGCAAAAATTGCTCATTTATGCGAATAAATGCGAAATGATCTAATTTGGACTTTTATTTTTGTCCAAAACTGTCAATTATTGGAGATAATTTTTCATCTCAGATTTATTTCTGACGTTTTCCGTTAAAGTAGGTACTAACATCGTCAGTTCACGTGAAATCCATGCAAATACTGTCAAAATTTTGATGATCGTGAAATCGAATTCGCTTGGTGGTACTCACTTCATATGAAAGTCTCCACACCGATTTTTGACATTTCGCCAGCGAAAATAGTGCAGTTGCACTTTATTTCACAATGACATCATCGACAATCAATCAGAACGCGAGTGAACATTTATCTTACATTGAGTTAATAAAAAGCCAGTCTCCACGGCACCGTTTTCACGGGAGACATATATGCACGTTTTTCGCTCGGTGAACTCAGTACATACCTTTAATAAGAATAGAGAAATTGGGTGCTGTTCTGAAACGCACCGGTCGCATATGTTCCCACAACATGTGGAATATATGTAAACGAAAAGTTCCGGAGATCATTTCTTATTCGTAAAAACGCAGTTAGAGGATCAGAATGGACAACATGTTGTGGGAACATAGGGGAACCGTACCCATTGTTAAATGCAGAGAGTTCGCGGAATCATGAGCAAGATGGCTTGCCGAACACCGAAAAACCTCTTTAGTTGTAGGTTTGATGAATGAACTTTGTTTTCTGCAATGCTTTTTTCTCAGAGAGAGTTTTTCTCTTGGTTCGGCGGGCCCCGAAATCGCAATGAACTTTACATAAAGATAAATCGTAACGATATTAGCGGCATATGCCGCAGTTTCTAGTTTTGCCGTTACTGTAACTCCTAGTTTTGTCGACTAGTATCTACGTGTGTTGTCTGAATTCGTTGATGCAGTTGGCAGACGTTTTCTTGTGCAACGCGAGTCTTGAACAGTTGTTCAACTGTGAATCTACATAATTTCTATAGAGTTCTAGAATATTAAAATAACTACAAGAAAATTTACAAAACTAGGTGTTTATGGCAAATTTCAGCGAAATTTCTAATATCCAAAATTAGTTTATGTGAAATTCCTGTTTTTTATTTGCGAAACTTCCGAACCTCTAATTATGATATATTTTTTGAGCGTTCATGTAAACATCGAAAAATACAAAGACAAAAACACGAAATTTGATTCAACCAGTTAAGTTGTGACCCGCCATAACTTAATTTTGGACCATCGCTCCACAATTCGATGTAAATCCATTTTATCGACAATATCCTTTGCAAGAAACATTAGAATCGAATTGTTGATTATTATTATTAGTCTTAATTTACTAAATGATCGCTCACTCGAAGCTAAGGTCAAAATAAGCTGAGTCTATTTCGGCTGTAGTTTGAGATGATTCGTCGCCATTTTTTTCGGAACACGACGAGTTCGATGTTGTTTTTTGTAGCCAGATTCAGGGTCAATATCTAATTTTTTACGAAAATCATGGAGCTTTGAATTAACGCATTGATTTCGCTGTCGTTGTTAATGTCTTTAAAAGACTTTATTGTACTGCGAATGAGTTTCACGTCGTCAATAATGTCAAGGTCCTGAGCTTCCAAATTTTCAGTCAAATTTTTCGATTTAAACATGAGTTTTATGTTTTCATGCCGAATACCCCTCTGTTAATAAATATGCACATTCGATTACATACTTTTAGTATTGTAACTTTCAAATGTTTATATCCTTAAATATCGACAGGTATTCTTTTGTAAATTTACTAATGCCGAAAATCGCAATCCTACATATTCCCACTGAGGTCGAATTTGCCGACTGCGGATAAAAATTGAAAATGTTAGGGGGGTGAGACACCCCCCCATACCCCCCCTTAGCTACGTCCCTGAGCCCGACGTCGGGCCTTGGCCGCCTGGATTGAAAACCTCTAATTGTCGCGGTCACGCGACCTTGTCCTCCAATTCCGAAAGCCTAGCATCTGGTGGGCGTCCTCACATACTGAGTGCTCCCATCGGGCTCTCGGTCGTCCACGCAATCTGGCTCCGTCCACTCGTTGCGCGTTCATCACCTTTTTGGGCATGCGATCGTCGTTCATCCTTTATACACAAAGCCACCTTAATTTAGAAAGCCGGGAAGCAGCAATACATGCACACAAAGCGAGCCTATGAATATGTCGTATATACGTTGCACGATGCACTAACACAAACACAGCGCATGTAAAAAAACGTGTCTGCTCTGATAAAAATCGCGAAAACACGTGGAAAATTGACTTTTTATCGGGATTTGTTTCTTTCACTGCATTATAGACACTTCAATTCACGACACATTGTACTTTTCGCGACGAAAATCGACCGGGAACCAATACCTTTCGTGTAAAGTTTGCCGCGACCCAACCCGATTTGCCTTTACCGCAATGTAAATTTTCGATCTGAACAGGCCTATGAATTGTCGTTTCAGTATATGACCGTGCTCTGCTTCCGGGCTTGTATGAAGGTGGCTGTGTTTGTACATGTCCCGCCCATTGCAATCGCTGCAATTTCACGATCTTCGACACCTGTAGCTCATCATACAGCTGATACAACTCAAGGTTGTACCGGAGGCGCCATTCACCTCGTTCACGAACGTCCCCGAAGATTCTTCGGAGTACCTTTCGCTCGAATGTGTCCAACAGGTGTTCAGAGTTTTGGGTTAGGGTCCATGCCTCGCAGCCATAGCATAGCACAGGTCGTATGATGGTTTTATACACGTGGAGCTTCGTGTTCCTGTGCACCAGCTTCGAATTCATAATTTGGAGGACCGCAAAGTAACACTTATTAGCTAGTTGTATCCGTCGCTTTATCTCATCTGTTTCGTTGGCGTCTTTTGACAAATTGCAACCCAGGTAAGTGAAGTTGTCTACATATTCTATATTGAGGTCCCCCAATGTGGTGCTTGAATTTACTGGCGTTCTAGTTTTTGATTGCATCATGGCCTTGGTTTTAGATTCGTTGATATGTAGCCCAACTTTTTTGGCGGCGTTATTGAGATTATGCAGAAGGCTTTCTGCATCACCCAATCTTCGAGACATGATGTTGATGTTGTCGGCGTAGGCTACTAGTTGAGTCGATTTAATGAGTAGCGTTCCGCTGCTGTCCAAAATCATGGCTCGAATCACATACTCCATGTTACACCTCCGTGAAATATTCTCATAAGCGGACACTTCCAATAAGCGGACAAAATCTCATTCCCCAATGGTGTCCGCTTATGGGAAGTTTCACGTAAATAGTCAAACTAAAGTTAATTTTTGAAAAAAATATCGAAACAATTCTTGTCCTTATTTTGTTATAGACTGGAGATACACTAAATTTAATGAGAAAATAGGATACCTTTTCGCATTCTTTTGCGTTTTTTTAATGTAATGTGGTTTCCCAACTTTTTTTAGTAGTAAATGCTGAAATCTTAAAATTCGTTTTCACATCTACGGATATGCACGTATAGTTTTTCGAAATTATTTTAACTTGAAAGTTAACAATAAACTGAAGAAAATGTGTAATCTTTTCACAATTAGCCGTAAAAAGACAGCAACAGAAACATTTCATGAAAAATTCGAATTATAAAGGGTTTCTGAATGCGAATTTCGAATTATAAAATGCTAGCGATCACTCAGTTGAACGAAATCATTTCGCTTTATCGAGTGTATACAACTTCATACACACTTGGCTCTTTTTTTCGATTTATCGAAGGGACTGGTTAACTAGTTCGGATTATCGAAAAATTCGTATTACCGAGAATCGAATTAACGGGAGGCGACTATATCAAAATAAACTTTTTCACTCATACAAACCAAGCCGTAGGCAAACATAAAAATATTGGGGGCTTGTATTGTTCTCAGCATACTTTAC
The DNA here is from genome assembly GCA_949715475.1 of Microchrysa polita. NCBI lineage: Eukaryota > Metazoa > Arthropoda > Insecta > Diptera > Stratiomyidae > Microchrysa > Microchrysa polita. Next base: position 64,368,276 of record OX454416.1, read on the forward strand.
GGTTCCGTGTTTAATTTTTACAACCATAGGTATGTCTTCTTTCTTGATTATGGTGAAAACTGGAATGGAACATTAGATAAATGTCCAAAACAGAGTTTTTTCCTCAAAAGAGAAAGGAAACCCGCTATAGACTTGAGTTTGACGCCGAAATCAGTAAATGTAGAATGTTGTACAGTTTCAGAAAGTGAAGTCAAATCTCCGATTAAATGTTTGGGTGTGTGGAAAATAGTGATTTTGCTCGGCAAGTCGAGTTTTTTGATACAATTTACAAAAAAATGCTAAAATTTTATAACGTTTAAAAATAGAGGGGTCATGTAGAACATTAATTCTACCCAAATGAGCTGTGCTATCATCCACTATCGCCTGTACCATGAGTCGTGAGAAACCCTGTACAATTTTATTCAATTATTATCATTAATTATACGCTATCAGTGTCTTATTAATTTATAGATTTAAATTCATCTTGGGGGGTCGAAGCCATAATAATAATAAGTTTCAAGTAAAAGTAAAAAAATAGGTATATAAAAGTTGACGTATTACAGATAACAGTAAATTCCATTTGTTTTATTATTTTTTTCTAAAAAGTAAAACAAAACATCAAAAATTCGAAATGATAATTTCAACTACAGTAGAGAGTAGATTATCCGAACTAATATCGACAAGGGTGGTTCGAATCAGCGAAAGTTTGATTTGTTATAAGGCTAGAGTTAATTAAATAATGCTAATAATTAGAATACTTATAAAAAATTATTTGTACTAAATGAGTTCCCATAGAAAGTCGGGTTTCATTCGAGTAATCAAATGTTCGGCTTATCAGCGTTCGGGTAATCGTCGCACTACTGTATATATTATTATGGTAGCATCGCACGTGCCCGATTATGATAATGACATTTCTTTTGCCACATATTATTTTATACAAATATGTATCACTTTTTCTTCCAAGGTCTGACATCTGACTTCTTTCTTATTACGCACAGAGGCATTTTTTTCGTGGTAAGCAAAATCTGTAATTACATTTAGTCAATGGAAAATCGGGAGAACAACTAGCATACTGCGTGAATCTTAAGTTCTGAGAAGAACGAGAATAACGTTTGCTTCAGGAATAGGTTGTGCTAAGATGCCACTCTTAATATATCTCTCTAACACTAATTATCGTTATAATCTCTTGAGAGGCATAGTGTGTTGTGAACCGTCATCACCACTTTTCAACAAATTACATTATGTATCAAAGAGATTCATACCAACATACCTTTGCTTTTATTAACTACCCAGCAAAATCGGAAAGTTTTATATAAGTCTTATATTCGAACAGAATAAGACTTACTCAATAAGAGATTATTCAAAAAAGTCTTAGTCTTTTACAAGAGGAAATCCTTACTAAAAGGCTTACCTTAACATGGGGCATGTCATTGGCGGTAAGGTTTAAAGCTTTGAAGCTTCCAAATCTTGTATATACCCCTGATTATAAGACTTATTTAAGAATTACAATAATTCTTATTTAAGGATTACAATAATTCTTATTTAAGTATTATCTTAAGCATTATCTAAGGCAACTAAAATATATCCATTAATAAAAGGTTGAAATAAGTATTTTTTCTTTCTGTAACTCCTTGCTGGGCGATGGTGCATTCACTCAGTAATTTGTTTAATTTATATTTGTTTATATTTCCTATCCGCACTTGTACTTTGACCACGCCGAGATTCGATCTCCGGACCCCAAGATTACTATCATCGTAGAGTGCGACTCAACCAAGTGAGCCACACAGCCATGTTATAAATAAATATTTGCAAACTGCCGTATCCCACCTGCCCGAAATGGCATTTATATACTTACTAATAAGGCTTTTATAAGAATATAATAAATGCCTTAAATAAAGTATATTATAAACCTTATAAATAACTTTTCTTTCATTGATATATAAGCTATAGGACAACTGGGAGCTTTCAAATAGTGTGCAAATTGAGTTTGAAATGTTGTCTTACATTTTGCTAAGAAGTAAGTCTTATATAATGATATGAATAAGATCTAATCACGCAAAGCTATTTCAGCTTACTGAATGCTTACAGTTCAGTACTAAGTAAGCCTTTTCTAAGTCTTACTTCTTCATAGACCTTACGGAAATTTTGCTGGGATAGGAGTTAACAATACACTCATACCTGATTATACGGCCTCTCTTTATATGGCATTTCGCTCTTACGGCCTTTTTCAATTGTGACACTATTTCGATATAGGGCACTCCATAATTCGTTATACGGCCGAATATATTTTTGGGAATTCCCCTTTTATATGCAAAGTAAATAAATGGGGAAAGTACAAAGTTATGTTGAAAATCTCACTAAAAGGATAAACAACTGTGCTGTAGAATGTATAAACGATGCTTTAAATCGCTTCAAACAAGGGATTAACATTCTCTCTGAAGCCGATCCATGAGTAGTATGTTCATATTTATGGTATGTATGCAAAAGGTTAAAAGTTCTTCCTATGAAATGAATTGTTAAGTTTTCTCTTTACATTGAACTTCTTTATGTTTCACTAATAAAAAGCTGCATTTTTTATAAGATCAAATCCGATCTTTTGTTATTGACTGATTTGTATGATTTCCATATACGGCCTTTTCACTTAACGGCCAAATTTTTCGGAACCAATCTATGCCGTATAACGAGGTATGTAAATAGTTATTATTCCCTTACAATTTAGGTTCACTTTAGACTATAAAATGTATGTATGTATTTTCAATCCTATGTACTACTATCCACGGTAATTAATTTTGACTTTCTTGGCTGCTTAAAAAGTTTAAAATGAAGGTCGCCCTTGTGCAAGAGAAACTTCCGACTGATTCACAAACGAAAAACGTTTGAATAAAAACACATAAAATCTACTGAATGAAGACATATTCCGAGTCATTTACCATTCTTTCTTCCTTAATCATATTGCAATATTGCAGTATTCGCTTTTGACTCTCATATCAGTTCATGACTATGGGCTTTTCAATATCATCGGGTTTTTTCCCTTATCACTATCAACATAATTTTGACTAAACACTGCACCTAACGCATTACCAAACTTTTTTATGCTAGTCTAGTAGGTATTGCATAGTCCAGAAGATAGCATAATTTGTTGGTAGTAACTTTAGAACCTGTTGGACGACCAGAATAGTTTTACCTAAAAAGAAAACATTATGCGAAAACAATAAATGAGCTCACCAATTCTTCCATTAAAAAGAAGATCATTCATATATAAAAAATAATAATTATAGACAAAATGCGACTTTATTACTGAGAAGAAAGCCGGCAATATTGCAAGGTGCCAATAAAGCTCTTTTCAGCAGGAGCGCCCAGATCAGATTAGTATTTTTTTTCTTGTTACAAAATATAGGGAAGAATATGACCCGTCCCGAAGGGTTTTGCGTCGCAACGTGCTCCAGATAGGTCCCTATCCTCCGTTTTTGAAAAATTTCGAAAAATTGATCCTGTTTCATTTGCTGTTGGGACGCGTATTTGAACGACTGTATCTAGCTAGGACTCTGAAAATTTCACCAAAAAATGCGACGCAACATACTCTAGATCTTAGAGAAATCATAGTAACCCATTGCATGCGTTAGTCCAGAGAGGATATGTGCACACACTATCGATACGTGTTTGGCGTTAATTGTTGTTTCATTTGAATTTTTAAAAATGTCAAACAATTTATAAATTTATTTACATTGAGACAATTTCCGCATGAAAATCATGCCATTTGCAAAAATGAAAGCAAATCCGGTAACCCTTTTCATGTCAAATGATGAAATAATTCAATTTCCGGGTTATTCCCAATACAGCATTCATAAAAGCAAATGTTCAAAACTCATTATTTTTCTGTGAAAAAGGAAAATCATAGTTTTGTTGGTCTAATTTAATAAAACAATATGTTTTTCATTAAATATAATGAATTTTATTGAATTTTGACCAAAAGTTACACTTTTGTTTTTAGCATTTTTCCGGATTGCTTACTTTTTGCGCTCATGTAATCGTAACAATAACAATTAATTTGTAGGTATGTCTAATCTGTAAAAAAAAATTGATTTTTTGTTCTTTTAGTATCGAGTATGGCCTCCACTTTTTGATATGCAGACTCAAAGCCTGGACGGAACGCTTTCAATAAGCCGATCGACGCTTTCGGCGTTTTAATTGATGTTATATTGGATTTACCTCAATATTGGCCACCTCGAAAACAGACATTGTCGCCCGGGCATTATGTGGTCGTGCATTATTCTGCATGCGGATAAAACCATCCAACGCCTGTTGTGAAAAAAAATGATATGTGGCCTAACAATCCTTTCGATATAATTTTCGGACGTAATTGTCCCGTTATTTAGGATAACAAGGTCAGTTTTGCCTTGCAAGCTAACTCCAGCCCAGACCATCACACCATGGGACCGCCTTGCCTCTGAATTTGATTACTGCAGGGCAGTGGCGGTTACTCCTTAGGAGCACATGAGCACGTGAACCCCCTACACTCATCATAACCATCACATCGTAAAATTGCTTCTCTACGTAAAATTTTCTATTATACAATATATAGCAAATATTCAAATTTATATAAAAATCTATGTCATCTACCTTAGACCCGCGAAGAATAACCGAAATTGTTAACACAAGTCAAAAACAACAAGCCACCTCTATTCTTTAATCGCACGTGCGGTTAGAGTTGCCTGTACCCGTCATCCGTTTCCATACGATCCTATGCGATGTCCCATAGTATCAATCGACGCACACTCGCTGGCATAGGAGCACACAAAATATGTGCGAACAGAGGAAGAATTGCGTGCGAGCTTGAGAATCGGTGATGTTTTTTTGGATGGTTTGTTATGAATCGATGCATTTTGCATTGTTTATATGAATCTTTATGTGGAAAGGTATAACACATAATATATTTAAATATCAAGGCAAAAGTAATGCCGAATGTATTCGCATTAAGTATGGCTATGTAGTAATCAATTTTTATAAATTTATATGTATTTAGAATTTGGAAACAAGTATGGATGATGTAGTGTTACCAACAAAATAATCGTGATCATCTTCTTAAATTAACATCAATTGAAAAGCTTTTCTATCGGTATTTATTTTAGCAGAAATGACATATTAATTTATATTTGTTGCACTTTGGGATCGTCTTCAAGATATTTCTCTTCGTATCTTCCTAAATTCTATCGTTTTTATTGGCCTAAAATTTAATAATATTAGCCACAAAAAAAAATCTCTATATGTATAAGACGAAACGGCTAATGAAGCCAAAAAGGAAATTCTTCAATTAACATTTTTTTTAAAAAGGTACAAAGTACAAGGGTTAATGATGTTAGGTACATAATTTTGAAGGATTAGTTGCTCTTCTTTGTTTCAGTTGTGAACCCCCAATTTAGGAGGTCACGAGCCGCCACTGCTGCAGGGATCCAAAAATGCTTCTCCGCCAGACTTTTATGCGTCGGTCGTCACTAAAAAATTTGACTTTGCACTCATCCGAGAAGAGCACCTTGCGCCATTGGTGCATGTCCCATTGGATATGTCGACGAGCAAATCTTAAACGATTCGTACGATGCGTCTTGGTCAGTTGTGTTCTGGTAACACGTCTCCTTGACCGTTGATGGTCTTCGTGCAAACGATTGATTGTTTGGGCGCTAACAATGGTCCCAGGCGTCCTTAAAAGCCTACTTTGTAGTCCACGAGCACTAATGGTACGATCCCGTCGCGCACAAAGTCTCATATATCGGTCTTCTGCGGGAGTGGTTATTCGAACTCGGCCTGAACCATCATGACGGGAGACACTTCCTGGTAACGGTTTCAAAGATTTTGAATGGCTCTTCGTGAATACCCTAATTGCAGGGCCACAGAACGTTGTGAACGACCTTCCTCCGACATTGCTAAAGGCGCGTTTAGATGGCATCCAACTTGTTTGCATCCAACTTTTCCCTCACACTTATCCAAGTTGGAAGGCTGTTTACACGTACGATATTCTCTCAAACAAATCCTATCAAACAAATCCTATCCAACTTGTTGGCCGTGTAAACAGTAGTTGAAAGTTGGAGCGGTCGTAAAACGTTATCAGTTTTTGCAATACGCATTAGTACAGGAAAAATATATTCACTTTTTCTTGAATTTTTTCGAGAATATTTTAAACATTGAAGGAAACATGTCCGAATAAGTATACAGCGTGCCCCAAAAGTCAACGGAACGCTAGAATTGGATGATAGCGCACAGATATTGGTAATCAGGAGCATTCATTCTTTATTATTAGAAAGTATATTTATATTTCGATTGGACTATAATCAATGCATCTCAAACATGTTGTCCAACTTCTGTTTTCACGGTGGATTTGTTTGAATGCTCGTTCCACTTCAAACTTGTTGTCCAACTTCTGTTTACACGATGGATTTGGTGTCCAACTTGTTTGAATGCTCAAAAGTTGGACGACAAATCCATCGTGAAAACAGCGCTTAAGGCTCTGGACGAAGCATTTAAATTTAAATGGCGCCGAATTGCTGGCATTTTGTATTTTACAGATTCTCCTTATCTTTAAAAGCGCAACAACTAATGTTGCAGTTAAAGAACTTGGCGAAAACTAATTCTAAATCAAAATGAGAAATAAACAAAACTTCCCAATGTATGACTCGTGACCCCAAAAGAACTGTTTAAGCCAGTTCCGTTAAAGCTAATGTTGACAATTCATACTGTGATAACTCACATCACATTCGGGTACAGAATGGCATTTTTGAAATTAATAATCACACTAAAAATTCGCCAAAAGACATTGTTAAAGTCAACGGACATTAGTGGCCCTTATTCTGTTGTGTGTGAGCAGTATATTTATCATATTAACACAATTTATGGCGAGCGGTGATGAGCGTAGCGAGTAGGGGGCGAAGCCCCCTAGTTATTTTAATTTTTGTTAAATTTGCAAGATTTCTGAATACAAATTATTCCGAATATAACGAATCGGATAACGTCGAAGCCCCCTAGTTAATTTAATTTTTGTTAAATTTGCAAAATTTGTGAATACAAATTATTCCGAATATAACGAATCGGATAACGTCGGGCCTAGAGTCCGATTAGTACCAAACAGCACTATTTATTAAACACACACGGTTTACAATTTCACTAATTACTTTGCTAATTACTGACACGACATAATCCACGGGTAAAACTAGACTGCCTCGTTGACACTAGTCGACGCCCTTATATACTCGTTTCCACTGTTCCGGAAACTTCGGTGACGCACTTTCTGGAAACTTCCAGAAAGTCATTGTATTTCTTGCTGGTGACACTAGCGCCACCTGGTACCAAGTACCGAAATACAATTTGGGTTGACGTATAGACTAGGCGTGTTACAATACTGTTTTCTAGCTCTACCTTAGCATATCGAGTTTGTAGAGATACAAATACAAATACATTTTTCTCTATACCTCGAGTCATATCATAATTCTTATTTTATTAGGATGTATCGGAATATACAGAACTAATATCCTCTGCGATCCTTTGATTACATTATTGCCTATCCTACTTAAAATTATCTTTGCGTCACAGAAAATTTGTGTTCCGCAATATTCGGTGCATGTTTATGATGCGACCTACCGAGGTCCTTTCTAGTTACGCTCATTCTCGGATGGTAACTTACCATTATTTTTGGTTGATTTCCACTCTGGGCTAACGCTTAGTATGAGCTCCTATATCCTAAGCTCTAGATCGGCCCTTCGATCCACCGTTATTATTTTTACGGTTACCTCTAGTTGCTCAAAGCGAAGATACCTTTTAGCCTCTTTAGCAAAGTCAGCCCGCGAAGGGTCTAACGGCATTGAATAGCTTCCTATGTAGCTATTCGTGTTACCGTTTTCCGCCAGTTCTATTACCCAAGGTTAATATATCCTTCTGTTAATTCTATCCTTCGTATACAGTCCCCTCATTTTAGCAATTGTATGCGAAAATTGTCTTTAACATGTATTTGGCACAGAAAGTTATTGTTGTAGTTCAGCAGGTGAAAAACTTAGTGCCTGAGATTGCAAAATGTGGTGGAGATTTGTTACTTTTTCCTTTCTTATGATTTTGCGGTTTTTCCATTTTTTGGTTCCTAGCTCAGAAACTTTAAATTTCTGCAGAAAGGTGTACATGAATATCTTAGAGAGCATACATGATTGCGCGTCCTCTTCTTAATTACCTCGTTATTTATACGGCTTCATAGAGTAGCGTCGGTCGGCCTGCGGTGTAGGCATATCGCCCGTTCTGGTGGTAATCCAGTCTTTTTCTACAGGCAACTCTATCTTAGATCATGTCATTGCCGGGACCAGCATGATTGTGCGTCCAAAAAGACACAAATATTATAAATGCATTCGGGGGTATTACTACAATTGATAATATTCAATTTTGACATTTTTAGTACAGTTCCATCATATTATGAAATGACCTTGAGATTGAACGGGTTTACATTTTTTGGTGTCAAACGGTGCATATTTCTTGTTTTTTTATATATATATTTAGGGGTGCCGACCACGAATCCGCAACTTCGTACCAAAACTTAGTTGCGAAACAGGATCAAAATTGCAAAAAAAATCATCAAACAATTACTTGTAAGGATATCGCTTAACGCATTTCATGTTTTGTCTTACATATTCATGGAAAACTTTTCGCAGAAATATACAGTTATCAGGCAAACAACTGAAAAACTCCGAAAATGTTGGTTTTTCTTCTCGATTTTGACACTGTCTCGGAATGAAATTTTTGGTGGGAAGCTCGAGGTTCATGCTCAGCACCCCAAAACACAGAAACAAGAAAAACAAATTTCTCAACGGATTGTGGACCACGAGCCGTTTGTTGGACAAACCTTTTCTAGAAATGTGTGTTTCAACTTTTTTGTTCATTTTCCCCCAAAATGTGTCTATATTCATTGGTCTATTACCAAATTGTTATAGCAAATTAGTATTAGACATACGTTCAAAAAGTCCAGTGAGTCTATTACCACGAATTTCAAGTATCTTTTTTGGCAGCAATTAATCATTGAATTGCCATTTCAGTTAGTATGGAAATTCACATAGTATGGAAAATCAGAAATACGGGGAAATTCCGTTTCATATAGATAAGAAACTGACGTAATTTACCTACTGAATTTCAGAGAATGTTATACAAAAAGTATTTTCTGAATAATTTGGTTTGAATTCAAATTATCCGCCAAATGAATCTATAATTAGGCGAGAGAAAAAAAGAGATACATACAGATTGTGGTGATTTATTCACATTTTTTTTCATCAATTATCTGGACGTTTTTTAGTTGAGAATTTTATTAAAAACAACGAGTAACCTCGATACGCTTGATCAGTTTGTTACAAGTTCGCGTGCAGAATAGTTCAACCTCGACAATTCGCAAATAAGATTTCTGAAAAGAAAACAGTTTCGTTGATAATATTGGCCGTGAAATATTCAAGAATTAATAAAAACAAATCCAAAACTCTTTGACTGAAACAGTGCTTCTGTTTATTTCTCGTACAACAGCATACCCGCATCGAGGGCGGTTCATACATCATGGAAGGAACCAATTCACAGGAGGCCAGGAATACTTGTCTGATTTTTTCACCGAAAACCGATGAGGCGGGTTCCTTGGCGAAAATGTTGCGAGTCTTTAAGGATCATGAAGTGAATTTGGTGCATATTGAATCGCGATCGTCGACACGCGGTCCTGGCTATGAATTTTTCATAGAGTGTGATACACGTTCCGGGTCGTTGGGAAAGGCTATTGAGGAGATTCGTGAAACATGTGGCTATTTCAATATAATTTCGCGTGACTATAAGGATAATTTGTCGGCTGTGCCATGGTTCCCGCGAAGGATTCGTGATTTGGATCGTTTTGCCAATCAAATTTTGTCGTATGGATCGGAGTTAGATTCTGATCATCCTGGATTTACCGATCCTGTGTACAGGAACCGAAGGTAGGATTGCTTTTTTTCATTTTATTTTAAATATTTAGACAAACATTAATGCATAATTTTATTAATAGAAAGTATTTTGCCGATATTGCATACAATTACAAGCATGGACAACCACTACCACATGTCGATTATACCAAGGAAGAAGTCGCCACCTGGGGAACCATTTTCCGCAACTTGACCAAATTATACAAGACTCATGCATGTCGCGAGTACAACCATGTGTTTCCGCTTTTGGTCGATAATTGCGGCTACCGCGAAGACAACATTCCACAAATGGAGGACGTTTCGAATTTCTTGAAAGGTTAGTACACTCATTCTGTGCACAGTAGTTGCATTGTATTACATATATTCTTTTAATGGCTATTACGGTTATGACTAACATGCATTTATACAGGTAGATAGATTGGCAATATAATTGCATTAATAATTGCAGAAAAAACTATAATTATCTTTTGATTATTATTGATTATGACTGTGTTTTTTTTTTGTTTTTAAGATTGTACAGGATTTACCTTGCGACCGGTGGCTGGACTACTTTCATCAAGAGATTTTCTAGCTGGCTTGGCTTTTAGAGTTTTTCATTCGACCCAGTACATAAGACATCCCAGCAAACCTATGTATACACCGGAACCAGATGTTTGTCATGAACTTTTAGGACATGCTCCATTGTTTGCAGATCCGGCATTCGCTCAGTTTTCACAAGAAATCGGATTGGCATCTTTGGGAGCTCCAGATGATTATATTGAAAAATTGGCGTCGGTATGTGAAACTTAATCTAATTAGTTATCATTAAGTATAAGTTTTGTTGTAGAATGTTGGGAATAATGTTTAAACTTCTTATTTTTCAAAACTAAAGTTTGTGCCTATTTTTTGATACCAAAAATTGCGCTCATTCTTTGAGGATAGGGTTTTTTTCAAAATATGAAAAAATAACTATCAAACATCATATAAAATGCCACAAAAAACGTACCGAGATAAATCTTTACTTCATTTGATATAAAATTCACCAATACAATATTTTCATTAAAATTAAATGTTTAATCTTTCCTATAGATCTTCTGGTTTACTGTTGAATACGGATTGTGTCGCCAAAATGGACAAGTCAAGGCCTATGGCGCAGGACTTCTTTCGTCCTATGGCGAGTTGCAATATTGTCTTACCGAAGAGCCAAAACTTTGTGATTTCGATCCCGACAAAATGTCCGTTCAAAAGTATCCCATTACACAATTCCAACCTCTTTATTTTGTAGCCGATAGTTTTGAAACGGCCAAGGAAAAGACAGTGTAAGTATCCCCGTTTTTTTTTCAATTGCTACAGCTGTCCAATTTTTAATTGGCAACCTTTGCATAATTTCAGTAAATTCGCCAATTCCATTCCACGCCCGTTCGGCGTCCGTTACAATGCCTACACCCAAAGCGTTGAAGTTTTGGACTCGAAACCACAAATTGACAATCTCATGACAAATATAAGTTCAGAATTTGCCGTTCTGCATAATGCATTTAAAAAACTAAAAGCTTGATTCGACATATGAATTTTATTTAAAATGCATTGTACTGTGTATGTACATATATTATGATAATGATCAAAAATGATGTGTGTTATGCTTTAAATTTAGACCCATTTTTTACAATTATGATAATTTAATTATTGTGATTAATTTAAGCCAGAATAAAAACAATTTATAAAAAAATTGAACGCATATTTTTGGAAATATGAAAACGTCGTGCTGCCTCTTTGGTTTGATAATTCTGTCAAGGTTAACAAATTGACAAAATGTGTCTTATCATTTTGTTTTAATTCGACAATTTCAAGGCTTTGCTTTGCGCACTTCAGGTCATAGAATTTGAACTCTCTTTGGGAAATTATATGTGTGTAATCATGTAGAAGATTGTTATAGAAGGCGCACATGTTTGGTAAATTTAAATGACGCAAAGTCGAATATCCGATTAAAGATGAATCGTCATCGAAAAAAATTGCATGATGTTTGCTGATTTTTATTCTTATTGATATTTTTGAGGGGTTAAGAAACTGTAAAGTTTTCAGTATCTTTTGCAAGGAAAAATATGAAAAGTAAAATACTATTTTTAACTAATTTAATTTGGTTGGTGTGGACAAAATATCATGAGCAAAAATAGTAGACTGCCCGAAATTCATATTGATATATTTTTACGTATCCTTTTCCACGATGTATGTAAATTTGAAGTCTGGTTGGTGCTTTGGTTAGTGCGCACACCTTCGATGCACAGGGTTGTGGGTTCGATTCTCACCATGAACCAATTCAGTTTATGATGCTTTTGGAACTCACGATACGACCCATGTGACGGACTATGATCTCACTCAGATGATAAACCTGTTTATGGGGATAAATGAACTGCTGAGCGTGCTGTTGATCTCAACACCTCAACAGAAAACAAGTTTGTTAGGATCTTGGCAATTGAATGTCACTATCACATCTGCGGCCTTAGTCAAATAGTGGACTGTCGCGCCTGTTATTTTTTATTTTTTATGTATATTAAAGTGAAATTAGGTGAGGTTACGATACAAAACAGTTGCATATGTTCCGCAAACATGTTTGTCATTCCCCTAACTGCATTTTTGCCCTAAAACAGGAACATTAAATCTTTGGAAAAATTACTTATTTTTTGCTATTACAAATAAGTTGCAATGCAAAGTTCGGAAAAATGTTCACTATTACTATATGGTGCCTTAATCACTTGTGGAAAATAGTGTATCGACTGCACTTACGTCCCATAACGTATACGGTTCCTCGCAATGTCTCCTAATTTTACCACAGTTTTTCAGTCGAACACTATTCATTCAGAGATCTAGCGTGAAATTTGTTCGGCCTGTTTGCATTGACCAGTAATGTAGGTATGTGTCACTTTCGATTGCCATTTAATTCGCTTGTTGAGCTAAGATCTTTACTTTTGACGATTGTTTGTTTTCTGTAGTTACAGCTTTCCAAGTACTGCCCCCTTACAACAGCTTTGGTTTTACAATCTGGCTTACAAAATGTTGGACAACTCACCGAAAGCACTTGGCTGTGGAATGCTCTTGATACCGCCATCACCGGCAACAATATTGTCTAAATACATAGATAAATTAATATTTATGGGGGAGTTGAATTTCCACTCAGACTATAGGCACTTTGGTTTTGTTATCAGAACAAGGAGAATAAGGAAGTAATATCCTGCGAGAGAATTGAAGCAATTTTGCCTGCAGAGTTTCGTTAGTGTTAGTACAGGGGAAATTATGCATAGGCGCCGTATAAATCTGAGTGCCTTATGAGGAGGGGCTTGGGGGAAATTTAAAACGTGAGATTAATTTGCATTAGGTGGTCAAACGTCAAAGGCCGACGTCGGGCTATCGTGCCACATTGACGATGATGCATAATTTGCATGTATGTATATTGTTAATAATAAATAGAAAATAAAACACTAATGATATATACCATTTCTCAGTCAAGTTGATAACTTTGGAACATCAAATTCGTAATCTTGGAACATCAAATTCGTAACTATGGAACATCAAATTCGTAACTTTGGAACATCAAATTCGTAACTTTGGAACATCAAATTCGTAACTTTGGAACATCAAATTCGTAACAATGGAACATCAAATTCGTAACTGTGGAACATCAAATTCGTAACTATGGAACATCAAATTCGTAACTATGGAAAATCAAATTCGCATGTAATTTATTAGGTCCATATTCTCGATCGTTTTAAATTTTATTTTAATTATATATATATATATATGTACATATATTTTCTAATAGAATTTCCTCAACAACTTTTTTCATCGGAAAATGAAATATTTCCTATTTCGCAGTAGCTAGAAGGTTTAAAACGCTAAAGGTCATAAATCAAACATAATATATTTTCTAACTATATAAATTCTCAATTTGTTTATTATAACCCTATTATTTAAACTAAAATACTATGTATTTATTAATAAAATCTATCGACGAACACCTGAAAATAGAATAGAATTAACGATCAACATCCCTTGAGCGTAATTCAGATAATTAGCTATCACAATTCCTTTGCAAAAAGGTTGCTTACCGTATAATTTTACATATTCAAACTAATGGACCTCCTCTTCCCCAGCGGCTAGTCGCAATATGGACAACATTTCCTTGACTGACCTTTCGCAGTCCGCAGCAGCAACCCCATTTACTCCCTCGGCAATAAGTTCGGTTAGAACAAAATCTTTCGAGACATCGGCCATTATACTTCGAACGATGCTTTTAACATTCGAGAAGATTTTCCTGACTGGATTTAACATCGGCGAGTTTGATGGTAAACATTTGATGCGCCGCTGATTTTGTTCCACAATTTCTCTAACTTCGGCGCTTTTCTGGATTGCTGCGTTATCCATAATAATTAGAGCACCTGTCCATGAAGAATCCACTTTTTCCACCAATCCTCGTAAAAAGTCGCAAAATTCTTCCGAGGTACTCATGGAAGCAGGTCGAATTTTACTATCAAGGATACCATCTTCGGTCAAGGCAATTAATAGGCACACGTTCCTTCCCCTAACTGTGGGATTCACAAAAGTGCTCAAGCCAAAGAAATTTTAGAGCAAAATGGATTAACTATTAAATTCTTTACATTACTATATTGTTTAAATTATTTTATTAAATTCTTACCACCGTACTCTCCGATGTTGAATCCGGTGGAAAAGGCATTCTCAAAAATCAAAATTCATGTTAGAAGCATAATGGCGGACGTTTTGAGAGACTATGTTCTAACAGATCTTATCACTGAGGGAATGAATGAAGTTACCGTTACGGACTGCGCAAATTGGGTGCAACAAATGCTGTCCATATTGCCACTTGCCGCTGCAGGAGAGGAGCTGCATTGATTTAATTATAATTTGCGCCTTTTTCATATAACCTGGTAAGCGCCATACTTCTATAATGAATTTTGCTTGCTAATTGATTAGTTTTAGATTGAATATTTCGCGCGAGCTAAATATCCAGATTTATAAGATCCAGAAAACTTGTACACGGTAAGGACCGTTTTAGCAAAGGAATTGTGATAGCTAATTATCTGAATTTCAGACTTACATAACGAGAAAACCAAACGACCATACGATTAAACGAAGAATAGGTAAATATATTTCAAGGTATAACAATTAATACGCTCAAAGGATGTTGATCGTTAATTCTATTCTATTTTCAGGTGTTCGTCGTTAGATTTTATTAATAAATAGTATTTTAGTTTAGATAATAGGGTTATAATAAAAAAAATAAGAAATTTACATAGTTAGAAAATATATTATGTTTGATTTATGACCTTTAGCATTTAAACCTTCTAGCTACTGCGAAATAGGAAATATTTCATTTTCCGATGAAAACAGTTGTTGAGGAAATTCTATTAGAAAATATATGTATAAATATATATGTATACATATATATATCGTACACATATCTAATTAAAATAAAATTTAAAACGATCGAGAATATGGACCTAATAAATTACATACGAATTTGATTTTCCATAGTTACGAATTTGATGTTCCATAGTTACGAATTTGATGTTCCACAGTTACGAATTTGATGTTCCACAGTTACGAAATTGATGTTCCATAGTTACGAATTTGATGTTCCATTGTTACGAATTTGATGTTCCATAGTTACGAATTTGATGTTTCAAAGTTACGAATTTGATGTTCCAAAGTTACGAATTTGATGTTCCAAAGTTACGAATTTGATGTTCCATAGTTACGAATTTGATGTTCCAAAATTACGAATTTGATGTTCCAAAGTTATCAACTTGACTGAGAAATGGTATATGTCTGATGCTGAAAAAAATAAAAATAAGGAAATATGAATGTATGTATGTCAGTAAAGTTATCTACGACAATTTTTGGAATAGAAATGATATGGAGTAAACCTGAATATCTGCTCCTAGCTCCGTCCAGATAGATGCATTCTCCAGGTCTTGCATCTTCGCGTCTATCTGAAAGTTGTGATCTTGTCTATATTTGTTTCCACATTGAACACTAAAGAGATGGATATAAACAGAGGTTACGATCACAATGATATTATCTGATCAATTACGTCAAAGCTGCCTACTAAAGTGTATGACGTCATTAAAAGCAAGAACAATGCAGTGAAAAAATTGCGAACGTAACCAGCATATGTGTAAGCTATGAAATGCTGCCGCTGCTGCTGCTATTAAAAGCAGTAACAGCTCTCGAGTCGGCCGAAGCCCCCCTTTATTTTTTGTAGTTTCGATAAGGCCACACTGATATAAGGTTTGAATAGAATTTAAGCTAAAAAAATCTTAGGGGAACCTAATTTTAGGGGTTATGGGTGGTTGGCGCATAATGATCCAATGGTCCGATTCCATCGACTTACGACATATATGTTGTAGCTTGCAAAGAAACACATTTCTGGGAGTTTTGGTTTGAACTAGCGCACAAATAGAAACACATTTGTGCGGACTTTGGTCGAAATTGGTGCTGAAATAAAAAAAATGTTTCTTAGAAGAGCTTAACTTTGGGGTTTGGGTTTGCATGGCAGCCCCATTACCCCATGGTCCGATTCCATTTTTTCGCTGATAGTTTTGGTGTTTTCCATAGAAACACACTTGTGCCAAGTTTGGTCAAAATTGATGTGCAAATAAAAAAGTGTAACCTATAAACAAATAAAAAGAAAACAAAAGAAACTATGTCCCCCGTTTCATCGGCGCCAATGCATAT
This sequence comes from Microchrysa polita, assembly GCA_949715475.1. NCBI lineage: Eukaryota > Metazoa > Arthropoda > Insecta > Diptera > Stratiomyidae > Microchrysa > Microchrysa polita. The sequence continues at coordinate 64,384,934 of OX454416.1, forward strand.
ACAACTTATTTTGGACAATTAATTTGATGTGCTGGTGCAAAAATCCCCGGTCATATGTTCGAGGGGAAATTTCAGATTGACAAGTCGGTGCAATGATATATCGAGCATATGGACCGGGCGGGTGGAGTGCAGTAGAGGGTGTGTATCTCTGTTACCACCGGATATGTAGTGGAATTGCTTAACAGAATTTCGTGTATATATACGGTGGTATTACTTCCTTATTCTCTCTGTTCGATTGTTTTGTTTAATTTTTTCTTTAACCGGACTGCATTTAACTCCCGCTCGAGATCTAGAGCTATAACGCTCAGATCGTTGATTTTGTGCGAGACTACTTAAATGTCGAAACTTCATCATACAAGTTCTACGGCGTCCCGGCAAATAAAGTCTATTTGAGCAAAATACTACCATCGGAAATAGAATGCAATCCTGCCCAAATTCGTTATAAATTGTGAGTTTTCGTTCTGGGGATGGTTAGCTTGGACTTTCGATGTTATTGCAGAAGCATAGAGGAGCAGCTGGGTTGAGCAGCTAACGAGATCGGACTCTCAGTTGAATATGATTGAGGAGCATCTGAAGCGCTTGGGCTCCTATTTGAAAGCGGAAAAACAGGTTAAGAGCTTGGACTCCTATTTTATCGAAGAGGAAAATCATTAAATGTTTCCAGCCGACTACTGTCGGATAATGTTTATTTCTATGGATGCTGTGGATGTGAGATTAGTAGGCTTCTAAAAAAAAAACAGGCGCGACAGTCCAACATTGTACTAAGACTGCAGATATGTTAGTGACATCCAATTCCCAAGATCCTAACTGCTTTTTTCTTGAGGTGCTGAGATCAACATCACGCTCAGCAGTGTTATTTATCCCCATAAATGGGTACTCTTTTAACATCTGATTGAGATCAGGGTTTGGATGTGAGTTCGAAAAAAACCATAAACTGAATTCGTTCATGGTGAGTCTCGAATCCATGACACTGTGTACCGAAGGTGCGCGCACTAAATATGACACCAGCCAGACTACTCTAAATTTTGCGAAACAATATTATTTACGCGACCAATGAATTCAATTCCTAAGAAAATCTTGATGTTAAAAAAATTTCGGGCTTAAAAAAAACTGTTAGAAATAACGAAGCTAGAATAAAATTATGTAAGGAAGAAATGATCTTTAGACTATGCGCAAATTTTTAAAAGAATCGTACGAGCACCTCACCTTGGCAGAAGTTGGAGAAAATTGAGATGGAAAAACATTTTGTTTTTGGGTTAAATCACAAAAATTTGACTTTGAAGTTCTGTAAAAACCAAACCTCTTTTCCGATTTTAGTGCCGTTACTTTTTTTTAGGTAAATTTATTGGCTGTAATAATCATCTTAGTTTGCTATTCTTGCTAGTCTAACTTTTGATATATTGAAGTTTTAGTCGTACAAGAAAATGATTTTTTCAAAAATCTTCAAATGCCTGTGGCAGCAAAGGGTTAAGCTATAGGGGTATGTTGCGTAGAGCTTTTTAGCTGGAAATCATATGAGGAATCACAATCCGGTGCGGTTATGCGGCAGTTTCCGGATTTCCATACCCTAGCTATCAGCCAACTGTTTAAAAAGAGTAACAAAATGTGAGTAGAACTTAAAATTTGGACTGTTTAACATTCGTTTAAAAAAAAATCATAGAAAAATTAGGATTAACACAAATTTAATTTATTTTCGCCTTAATTTAGATCTCAAGAACCTCGTCACAAACACATGACATGACATGGACATGCTTTATTTTCTGGTACACACTACTTCCTTTTCCATTTCATATAGTAAAAAGTTGTAAAAGAAAATCGGTCGAGTCTCTGATGCTGGTCAAATACTTTCCAGTTAAGTTGATTTCCGGTACAGTGTAGCAGACTAAGCTTCGGAATTTTGAAACATACAAACATTTTCTTGTATGAATTGTTTGCTTCCCTTTCTACATTTCTCCTATTTTTGGGTATCTTCGCGAAACCCCTAAGAGATCTTCACGGAACCCTAGGGTACCGCGGAACTCCCTTTGTTTGACATAAATTTTTAAATTTTTTAAATTTCTACAATTTTTTTTTTAGTTTAAAAGAAAAAAAAATGTTGATAAACTCAAACAATAAAGGATGCCCAAAAATTGAAAGCAGTATTGTAGCGTTTTTTTTTCATTCACATTAGCTTTCTACTCTCCTGAAGAAATCTTTATAATCTTAGGTACTGTATATTTCCCAATTGGAAATTGCGCTTCTGTGGAAGAGCACTCCGTGTTCCACATAATTTTTAAATTTTTGAACCGAAACATAAATATTTTCCAGCAATAAATTTTCACTCATTGTTTACATTTAGTTTTTCTACCATTACTTCTAGATTACTTCAGGAGTGCGAAACTCCAGATCCAATGTGAAAAAGTAGGATGAACTGTGCTGTAGTGTTTTTATTCTATCGATACGATTCTTATGTGCAATTGAAATTTGAGGAAATGCTAAATTTTCTATTTGAGTTCTCAAAGTGGTTTCACGTTTTTATTAAACACTACACACTTTGAATATTTTTTTACTTACATAAAGTAACAATAAAAAATGTGTGACCGAAGGGGGGGATTGATCCCCCCATTATCTACGCCACAGGGTGACGCTCAACCCAACGAGTTGCGCAAAGTTGCTTCAACCTTTTTGCTTGAAGTTTGTCTTCCAAATTATCAATGTGAGCCTGCAAAGCACTCTGCCGTTTCGGGTAATTGAAAAACTGATGAATTTTCCCTACAATTCCAAGGCAATTTCGTATAGCAGACTCATTCGTGGAATTGGAAATGGCTAGATTTAATGAATGAGAAACGCAATGCACGTATAGTGCTTTCGGGCAACGCTCTAATATCTTTGCTTGAAGCCCGTTGAATTTCCCACTCATAGCTGCAGCCCCATCATATCCCTGGCCTCGCAAATTTGCATGCTCTAATCCGCATTCCAGCAAGCCTTCAATTAATGTGACTGACAGAAATGTAGTTGAAATAACTGGCATAAGCATAAGGAAATGTTCACAAATCTTATGCACATTAAGCCAGCCCCAGACCGACTGGAGTGGCACACACCGCACAAAAGATCGGTTCCAAGAATGATACCTTGGAGTTGCCCAACCACACTGCTGCAGCACGATTTTTCGTATCAATCTTGTGTGCGGTGTTTGCCACACTCCGGTCGGTGTGGGGCCGGCTTTAGACGCCTTATTGTATTTTAAATACCTGATACACAAGCTGAACTGCTCAGTCGTAGATATGTCGGCAGTTTCATCAGCGAGAACGGAAAAAAAATTTGCTTTGATCACTTCTTCCCCCATTTTTTTGTCGTACAACTAAAAAAAAACAAGACGTTATGATCTCATTTTGCAATTTCCAACTGGTGTAGATTGCATTTTGCATGCTACTTTCTAAGTGATTTTTTAGATTTGCATCACCAGCTTCAACACGAACCCTTAATAGTGCCCGGAAATTGCCCTCATTGTCGTCGGGCTCATCATTGATGTCGAAAGGAGCAGTATCCCTATGACCGCTCAACGACAAGCCTTGTCTGCCACAAAACATCATTGTTTTCACAATTGGAACTAGTTTCTTCCTATTTTCCTCCGCCTGCCTTTTTTTCGCTGTCAATAGCTTTGTCAATCGAGAGTGCATCACCACTTGCTATTGCGGAAAAGTTGGAAGCACGTAAGACAGCGGTTTTGTGGTAACCCAAAGATGCATGTTTCTCAAAACGCTCCTTGCCTTTTTTCCATTGTCGAAATGGCAAATTCACCAGCTGCCCAACAGCTTGCAATGAGGACAGTGGCGGAACAACTTCACTCGGGGCCCTCCCGCCAACTTTATGAGTGAGCCCCCTACACTGAGAAAAAAGCAGAGTGAAATCAATCGAAAATCCTCTTGAAGGTCAGGCACAGTAATTTTCCATACAAGTTGACAGATTGCCAGTTAATTGATTGCCTGATATTCTGGTCGATTTGTATGGGAAATGACTGTGACTGATGACTAAAAAGTGTGGATCGACCTTAAACAAATTTTTTTGAAACATGATGTTGATGTTAAAGTGTTTCTATTAAAATTAAGAACGTCGTACTTAAAGTAACTCTGCTAAGAGCTACTTTGACCCTTCGCATTCTTATATTGAGAATAGCGTTCTTGTTGTCACGTTTATTAAATTAACGATTTCTTCAATGTTTTTTTTATTTTAAAATAAAAATACGCGGCGCAGCATTGACCTGCATAGGTGTTGGAGATATTTAAGGATATTAAATACCTGCGCCTACAATGGGATTCGATCCCGCGATCCTATGATTTGAAGACGAGCGCCCTATTTACCCTAATGCTCCACACGCACGGTCAACCCTAATCTTTTTTTTAATTTCCGTTCCGTCAAAATCGAAGAAAATGTATGAATTTTATGAAAAAAAATGGATTCGGACGCTTCGAGGTGTGTGGGCAACCTAAGTTTTTAACTTACTAGACAATTGAAAAAAAGCGACACGTTATTAATTCAACTCTTTTCATTGTTTCAGCTTTAAATTTAAATGTACTTTAATTTAAATCTTTCAATTTTGAGAACGTTTGTACTTACATAATATTAAATTCAATACATTAATCTTGGCAAGATTCCTTTCAAACCAAATGTGGCCTCTGCACCACAGCCCTAATGACCGTGTTTATACCGCAAGCAAGATAAAATATTTTAGTCTTCAACGACATATAGAGGCCGTACTAACTAGTTTGAACTAAGTTTAGAACCACTTTCAAACTATTTTGTTCGTGTTTAGCAGTTCATGACAAAGTGGATTGGAATTAAGTCCGAAAGTTTAGAAAAGAAACCATCACCAAAAATGTTTTAAGATTTTTTTTTTGCTGAGGGTTCTAAAGAATCTTTTTGCCCATATGGTACTTGCTAAGGAAAAGGGTGGGTCAGATTAAAAACCGCGGCTACAGTTACAGCAAATAGTGCAGCCATGCAAAGCAAATATTACAAGCAAATTTGAGGATCCGGATTGTCTCATGAACTTTAAAAGATTTTAGGACAATATTAAATTAGTTTATCTAAGTGAAAGAGGAACAATAAATTTAGCATTTGTTTTCACTTCGAAAAGTGTATATCTGTTCTTGTCTACAAAAAATATCTACTTTGGTGTGTTGTATGTCGCAGTCGTGCTGTTTTTATGGTTCAAGAAATCTTTCATGTGGCTTTTGGGTCCCTAAATCTCGTGGGTCCCCGCCACGAGGGCCCTGTGGGCCCTTATGCGCCGCCCCTGGATGAGGACATTCCGACTTCTTTGGATGAAAATATAACACGAAACTTGCAGTAAGCTCCATCTGTAGCCTTGGAGTAGCTGAGCCAAGAATACTGTCGTAGCCCAGAAAAATTGAGCTTGCGCGTTGGGCCAACACAAGAGGGACAGACATATCCACCTTCAGGCACCCAAATCTTACTCAATACCTCCAATTTTTCGTTGTCGCTAAGAGTTTGTCCTACGAACATTGAAATGTCGAATTTAGATATTGTGGACGATGTACCGGCTTGGGTAGGGATTCTGAGTTGATTAGGGGTTGAGAGCCAAAGTTGTTCACTGCTTGTGGACGGAACAGCAATAATATTCGCAACCGAAGAGACGTCAGAAAACGGGAGACGTAATTTACCACTTTCATTTGACGACGGTCTAACGAAACTCGAAACAGAGGAATTGGCTTAATCAGGAGTTCCAGATTCTGTAACATTCACATCCGCAAAGGAAGAGACACTTGCACTTGCATCCGACTTATTTTTTTGTAGCTTTAGAGAAAAAATCTTTAATTGACCTCTTCATTTTAAATGCGAAACTATTAGCATTGAACACACGATTGTAACTCTAATTCACAGTATGGCAATCACCCTGCGCAATACGCTATTGTTTAAACAAACACTAGAAACAGAACGCAAAACAAAACCGCAATTGTTTCCCCACTTTCCCAAAATTGATAAAACTCTATCAACTCTGCCCCTAAAGATCTGCAATCTATTCAAATTATTCCGAAATCGAGCCAAAATTAACCCTAGTTTTCTGCACTTAAGATATTAAAGCTGTTAGAAATAATAGAGCTAGAATAAAATTATGTAAGAAAGATATTATCGGAAGACTATGCGCCAATCGTACAAGCACCTCTTCTTGGCAGAAGTTGGCGAAAATTGAGATGAAAAAATAGATTGTTTTTGGGTCAAATCACACAAATTTGACTTCGAAACTCTGTAAAAACCAAACCTCTTATTCGATTTTAGTGTCGTTAGTTTTATTTTTTAGGTACAGTAGAGCGTCGATTATCCGAACGTCGATTATCCGAACATTCGATTAACCGAACCAGCGATTAAGCTTTTTCCATATTAAATGCATGGAATGAAATGCAAAATTCACGTGTCTGATGGAAGCAACCTCTCATCAGAAGCACTCAATTGCTTCGAATTTCTTATTTTTGTTTTGTGCTAGTCGTTTGGCACATTTCGAGGTTGTCATTTATGTCAACTTTTAGGCAATCCTCCAATTTTGCTATGGAAACTCGATTAACCGAACTTTCGGTTATCCGAACCACCCCTTGTCAACATTAGTTCGGATAATCGACGCTCTACTGTTATAATCATCTTGTTTCACTATTCTAGCTGGTCTAGCTTTAGAGATATTGAGCTTTAAGTTGTGCAAGAAAATGATTTTTTCAAAAATCTTCAAATACCTGTGGCAGCTAAAGGGTTAAAAATAGGGGGTATGTTTCGTATAACTTTTTTGCTGGAAATCAACTGAGGAATCATGATCCGGTGCGTTTATGCGGCAGTTTCCGGACACCCTGTATACAAATACACTTACGGACAAAAGTATCGACTCAACCTATAGTCGCGTGTATTTGTACGTGTTTATTGAAAAGTACGGTAGTTATCAACGCCGTCTATATATTAAGGCCGCAATGTAAAATCTTAGACGTCAAAATTAGCTCGTAATTTTTGGTTATGTTCGCCAATGTTGCACTGTTTTGTTTTTGCTTTTTATTACGCCATATGCTTGTTTTTGTTATTTGTTCGTGTAAATCCAAAATTTAAGAGCTAAACTATTACGTCATTGTACAGCTGAGTTGCGGCTATGACATTTCTAGATGGCGTTGTAGTTATCCATAAAAATCGTATATCATTCAAAAGCTTGAGACCTCAGGTTGAGACCTCATGGTACCATTTTAATCAATATTTTATGAGTAATTTTAAAATTAATGCTCTTTGAACGAAATCGTATTGAAACTGGGAAAGTGAAAATGATCTGTGGTTAGGTTTTTTGAAAATAAAACAAAAACTGTTGGAAAATGACTTAAGTATTTATTATTTCAGTATTTGGTATTGCCTCCTCTTGCTCTAATGACAACTTCCAGTCGATGTTTCATTGATCTGATAAAGTTGCTGATGGTATATTGAGGAATACCGCTCCACTCCTCTAATGTAGATTGTAGATTGTAGAGGGGCGTGAACCCGAAGGGTTTCGCAGCACTGAAGCCAGTGAGCCTATTGTGCTATCGCCCTAGTCGCAGATGGGCAGGACTACGCCTGACGAGCAAGGTTGATCGTGCTGAGAAACGAGTTGAGGTCGTTAATAGATGTCGAAGCTATATCGTCCGAATCTGGAAAGGCCACTCCGAGGTGTGACCAGCGACGCTGGGCCAGTGCATCGCACTCGCATAAGACGTGGAAAGAGGTTTCGTCATCTTCTTCACAGAATCGACAACTCGCATCTTGCACAATTCTTATTGTGCGTAAATGTGATCTCAGACAGGAGTGACCTGTGAGAATGCCACAGATGATGCGTACTTTAGCTCTGCTTAACTGCAGCAGCTCAGCCGTTCTTCTGTGGGAATACCCTGCTATAAACATTTTCGATTGTCTGAGCCCTTGTAGTTTATCTCAGTGCTCAGTTGCCTTGAGTCGTTCATGGTCTCTGAAAGCTCTCTTTACTAAACATGAAGAGATGTTGCAGAAGGGTTCAGGTCCGCAGAAAGGGGATGATGCAGCTCTGCGTGTTAGCTCATCAACCTGTTCGTTCCCTGCGATGCCCATATGACCTGGAACCCAGAAAAGTGTTATGCTGTTGTTTTCGCCTAGTTTGTTCAACGCCTTCAGGCAGCATTGAACAAGTCTTGACGTGACGGTGTACTTAGTAAGGGATTTAATAGCCGCTTGGCTGTCTGAGAAGATGGCTATACGTTTATTTACGTAGTTCTCTCGCAGGCAGAGATCAGCGCAGGTTTCTATTGCGTGTATTTCTGCATGAAAGGTACAGATATCCTATGTGCTGGGCCAACTACACCCGCTCCTGAGCCTTCAGTTTATCTTGGAGCTGTCAGTAAACCATTTGATGGTCTGTGGATGCAGCCTAGCGAAGTTAGGGTGCCACTCCTCCCTGCCCCATGTTACAGCCCGGAAACAGTGTCCGAATGAGAGCTCTTTTGCAAGGTGGTTGGAGGGCATATTCGCGATAGTGTTGTTTTCGAGGCATCTGAGCTGCCCCTTAGTGAGCTCCAGACTGGCATCATTAGCAATGAGTCGTACCATTGCTAGTTTTGCTTGGGTCTCGATGTGGATTTCAATTGGGTGTAGATTTAGTAGAACTTCTAGAGCACTGCTAGGGCAGTAGTCAGGGCTCTCTTCCACCAGACCACAGCACCATTGTTTAAAGTTGGTCTAACTATTGCTTTGTATATCCAGATCATAATGGATGGTTTCAAACCCTAGGTTTTCCCTACGTATTTTTTGCATATCCAAAGGGCTCTGGTGGCTTTTTCCGCCACCGCCTCGACATGCTTATTCCAGTAGAGTTTGCTGTTAAGGATAACTCCAAGATATATGACTTGACTCCCAATTGGTAGAGGGGTGTTGTACATAATCGGGCTTCTGAGCTCAGCCGGATATCCATTTCTGGAGAAGGGTATGATGATCGCTTTAGATGGTTTCACTCGGAGCCCATTTCCATCACACCATTCTTGTACTATATTTAGTGCTGGTTCGAAATGAAAATGTTACGCATGTTAGTTGGTGTAACCAAAAGGGACCACATCGAGAGTAGCTACATCCGAGGCAGCTTGTCCGACAAATGAATTGGTATTGCCATATTCAACGGCGCCCGCCTGAGAACCCCGCAAAGAAAGCGATATCAATGAGATATTGCTGAGATATTACCGCCAAAACGGGCGATGTACCCGACACCGCAGGTCGGGCAACGCGAAACCATGAAGCGGTATAAAGAACGAGGCAAGGAAGAAGAAGAAAGTTTAGTGCTGGTTCAAGTAGAACAAACCCTTAACCACTATTACCACATCGTCGGCGTATCCCTGTACTGAGAAGCCATTGGATGAGAGCTTGCACAAGAGATCGTCGGCAACCAGGCGAGAGTATACCCCCTTGTGGGCATCCTCTTGTGACCTTAGCAAAGAGAGATTGTTCGTTTATTTGGTAGACGACTTCTCTTGAGAAGAGCATGCTACTTATATATCCAACAGTCGTATTATCTAGCATCCTATATCTTAGCGCTCCTTGAATTGCATCGAAGGTAGTATTATCGAATGCCCCTTCGATGTCCAGGAAAGCAGCGAGTGCGGTATTTTTAGCCTCAAAAGCTTTTTTAATTTCTCCTGCAAGGCTATGAAGCGCCGATTCTGTTGATTTACCTGTTTGGTAAGCAAACTGTCTCTTGTGAAGCGGGTTTCTGATCAGTGTGGTATTTTTGATGTGCTCATCAATGATTTTTTCCATTGATTTGAGCATGACTAAGGTAAGACTGATTGGTCTCTATGCTTTGGGATCCTCTTTAGGTCGGTTTCCCAGTCTAGGAATAAATACAACTCACGCAAGTCTCCATGGCTGCGGAATGTAGCCTTGCGCAAATCTGCTTCTGCAGATACTTACGAATTATGTAGTTAGGGGCGCCAGACCCTTTTGTAGTAAAGCTGGGAAAATCCCGTCAGTACTGGCGGATTTAAATGGCTCAAATGAGCATATTGCCCATAATAAGATACAATTTTGTATTTCCGCCATGGGCGATTCACGATGGATATAATAAAGTCATGTATTTATTGTTTATACATACATATATAGAAAACCCTGAAGATGGTCAATTGACCGAAATATATTAGTTTTAAAGCAAACAAATACAGCTTTTATTTCAAACCCAGCGTGAATCGCCCATGGAGGAAATACAGACTTGTATCTTATTCTATACAACGATTCTGGCAAAACAACATTTTCAATCAAATATTGCCCATCTTATTTTATCGTGAGTGAAGATTGATCTTGCTATTCTCCAGTCTGAAGAATTAGTTCTATGCAGATTGTTATCGTTTGAGGGGACCCCGTTCCTTAGTATTTGGCATCCCGGAAAGTGGGTACTGAGGAGTAGTTCGCCCGTCGTTAGGGGGTCAATTGTGTGGCGCCCATCAGGATGTTTTATGGTACTTAGGTACTCGGTGTCATTTTTAGCCAGAAATTGGTGGAGTTTGGCAGCTGTGTTGGTGCATTCAACACCTTCGCAGAACCTGGCCCAAGAGTTCATTTTGGCAGACCTAATCTTTTTGTTGTACTCATGGAGTTTGGAGCGGAACGTTTCCCACTCTCCTGTTCTTTTGGCTCTATTAAAAAGTCTTCTTGTTGACCTCCTTAGTCTCGATAGCTCCGGAGTCCACCAGGGTACTCCTTTGTTATGGTTCGTTCTTCTGAGGGAGCAGTTTTCCTCAAATGAGGCTACTATAGCCCTGGTCACGTTGGAGACCAAGCTGTTCAGACTCAGCCAGCTGGAGGCTGTCCTGTCGATGGTGGATAGCCTCTCTCGAAGGGAGATACAGTAGTCGCCCCACTCAGTTAGCTGGGGAATTCGCCTTTCCGGGAATCTGGGTATGGGCGCTGTTACTTCGAATCTGATGTGCATGTGGTCTGACAGTGAGGTTTCATCAGATACATGCCAGTTCCTGATCCAGTTTTCTGTCCTTTGGTTACCAAAGGATAGTACGAGTAACCTAGTCTCGAAAGTTGGTTTGCTACCTCTGTTGAAGATGCTGAAATTCAAGGAGGAAAAAGTTTCTAATATGTAATCACCTCTTGAGTTTATGTCAGTGCTTCCCCAGACCGTGTGGGGAATTGCATTGGCATCACAACCGACCAGGAGAAGTGCCTTGGTCTTATCACAAAAGTCCGCTAGGCCTTTAAGTCGTGTTGCTGGAACTTCCTCATCGTCTGGGAAGTAAGCAGACACCACCACGAGCTTCGTGTTTTTGTCGTCATTGAGAGTAACGCAGATAGCTGTTAGATCTCCGTCGCTGAATTCTGTAAGATAAATGAACTTTATGCTATTTCTGATTAGTATACATGCTCGAGGTCTGCTCGAGCTTGTATCATATATGACTGAGGACCCGCTCACCTTGAGTCCTTTAATTTCTCCGCGTAATTGCCAGGGTTCCTGAATGAGCGGCATTCTCCCTGGTGAACCTGGCCACTACCGTATCCGAGGCTGCAATGGCGTGATGCAGGTTGGCCTGCAGCACGCCCAGGGATACGTTAGTCGTCGGGTTCATCGAAGTCTTCCACGTCATCGAGACCCTCTGGTGCTGGATCCCCTTCCTCAGGCTCCATGTGTATCACGGTTTCTGAGACAGGGGATTGAACGTCGTCGTCCTCAACGCAGCCCACCTCGTCAACCGCTGGTGCTGCAGCAATCTCCTGCTCACTGAGGGTAGTCCGTAGGCTACTTGATGTAGCTGAGCTCTCCGCGTGACGACTGGAGGTTTTGCCGCTGCTTTTGTTGCTTGTCTTGACCCGGTTCCAAGTTTTGGGGTGGAGGGTGACCCTGCTAAATTTATAATTCAGGCTGAATTCAGCCTTTATTATGGCCGCGAAGGATACCGGGTCAATCGACAGCGTAGCTGATATGCCTTCGTCCTCCCGTGCTTCACGAAGCACTCTCCAGTTTGCGATGTGGATCCCATCGTTCTGGTTCTCCAGATACTGTAGTGCCTTCTCCGCATTGCACTCCCTGGTGCGCGGGAAGAACACGTTTGCACTCTGGTTGCGCGGAATATCGCTGCCCAGAACCGCCTTGAGGGATGCTCCTGGCCATAGCTTCAAACTGCCAGCCTGCTTGGTGAGGCACTCCACTGTGACTCCGTTTTCACACTCGATCAGGATGTGGCCTGGCCTGAATCGTATTCCGGCGAACTTCGGCTTTACCTGTTTGGCGCTCTCGGTAAAGATTTCCGCCAGTAGCACGTTTTGAATGGACTAATAGGGCTGCCTTCAATTCTTAAGTGGACGAAGGGACTGGATTTCTGACTCGCCTTCTCTTGACTCGTCGCGTAAGTGTTCAATATGGTTGATGTCCGGACTGCGTGCAGGCCTGTTGATATATTGGCTTCATTCATTCATTCATTTGTAGTCCATACGGTATTGAAAATGTGGCCAAATCTCTTATCAATACGTACACCCACAGGGGTGCTACGGGGGCTCAAAACAAATAGCCAAAAGTCCCCATCGACCGGGCACCTAAAGAAATTAATTTTCTTACACGACTTAAGCCTTAATATCTCCTAAACTAGACTAGCAAGAGTAACGAAATAAGATCATTCTCACTGCGAACAAATTTACCTAAACAAAAAAACTAACCGCACTAAAATCGGATAAGTGAAAGCGAAGCAACAAAAACATTGTTGTTGGACGGTGGATGTAACATGCTCAAAAAATGAATTGAGTTATCCACCGTGCAGTTTGTCCATAGTGGGACAGCACACTGCATACTCCAGCGAGTTGCGGCACACAGAGTGCATTTCGAGCCGATTTCGAACTAGTATTACATGGCGCGCTGCAATTCTGATCAGATGCCGTATGCCGCGCGTCATGTAATACCAGGGAGGGGCATTACCGGACTCAACCAGGCAAAGGTGTACGATCCTCTTATACAAGGACACGAAATTTGAATCATATAGCAGTTTTTAATATTTGGTACGAATACTCAATATCAACTATAAATACAATGAATTTGTCTCTCAGACATTACTTTCATACAATTCGAAAAACACCACTTTAAATGCTACAATACATTTTATTGCAATTTAACACAAAACCATTTCAGTAGGAATCGTGTAGCAAAATTTCTGGTATTTCTTTTTTAATTAAATCATCCAGAATGTAATAATTTGCAAATGAAATTCTCTACCACTAAGCTATTGTTTTGAGTTTTGAACGAAATTCATTTCAACTTATAAACTTTGTATTTACTAGATAATAATTATGATTTAAAAAAAATAAAAAAAAAATTTCGTTATAATTATAACCAATTCTGATTCTGCAGAGAAAACAGTGAACGCATGGTGAAGCACCTCTGACGTGCTTCAGATAAGAATGGGTTGATTTATATGATAAAGCTTGAAGAGCTTTCAAAATCAAAGCTTCGAACCATTTGCTCACTGCAACTTGCTGCCAAGCTTTTCATCATGTTGCTGAGCGTGCGCTTATCAAACAATTCCCTTATCACAGTCGCTTTGTTGTTGTTGCGAGTGCATTTCATTCTGATTGCCGGCAACTTGTTGGGTGGAATCAGTGGGTGGCAGGTGGTGGACCAGTGGGGCATCAAATTGGCCTGATTTTATGTCGGAGCGTGGTGTTGTGAATGCGACACTTTGGAGCTCACGTCCACGGTGGAGACGTTTCAGCGTACTTCCATGCAGATCAGTTGTTGTCGGATTCACATGGCGGCATGTTGTGTTGTCCGGAATTCGTTGTAACCGGCCAGTTGGATTCAAATATCAACATATCTCCTCAAGTTCGTTTTAAATAGGACAGTGCGGTCAGTGTAGCTGGCAATAGACACATCACTCACTCCTGGCCACCAACGACGACAGTGTCCATTCGGCCGTATGACGAAACAAAATTCTTTTGCTTTCCTGTTCGTCCTCGAAACTTTTCACGTACATAGAATTTAGCCGATTCGATACCAGATTTTTGCGGCTTTTTTAAAGGATTTCGGTCGCATTATTTGTTATTGACCTTTTTGCTCCGGTTGTCGGTCGTTTCTCGTCCTTGGTGAGGTGAAAGTTGTTGTGAAACTTCGGTCCGGTCCGGTCGATGTGTAAGTAAGACGTGGAACAGTTTTTTTTCGGCGGGATTTAGCTTGTCGTCGATACTATCTGTGAAAAGGATTACCCGGCAAAGGATTATGATGTCCTTCAAGTTGAATTGTACCGGGTGGTTGCTCCCGCTACTCTCATTCGGCTGATATAGTGTCCCCATTTTTGGTCGAGGATAAAGTGAAGCCATACTATATCTATAAATTGTTATCCTTGTGTTTATCTAATTAGCAAGATTAGCTGCGGCTGTGATCAGTATTCCTTAACGGTGGGCGCCGGTGGGATAGTGCTCGTGTATTTGTGTGTGTTTTTATGTGTGTCGCTACGATTGCAACAATTGCATACTGCCGTTCGTTGCATGCAATTCCACTGCGAGCTCAATAGCTTCAAAACATTTTCTGGTCACTCGTTCGTTAGCCAGTGGTCGGTTGTTAGTGTCGACTTTCAAGGATTCAGTGAAAATCAACAATAGGCCAACCATGCGTGGTATTTCGAGAATTCTGTGGATTTACTGGACGGTCATTGTTGGGGTGTTGTATTCATCATCAACGTCAACGGGTATGTTGTGTGTTATGATTGTTTGCTTTAAATTTAAAGACAAATGTTAAGGTATTGTTGTTGAGCACTGGTGTTCTATAGCAATCACGCTGTTTGCATAAATTATGGTAATAATTTCACTCTACAACATAATTCCCCTGGTATTAAATTATACATAGATCCTTCTTGGCAATAATGAAGCACGTTGTTGAACCTTCTTTGATAAAGTTGTGCCTAAGCGCTTTAAGTGCTACGCGAAACTTGTCTCGTTATTCATGATTTGATCGGATGAGAGTGGGAGATAGGTAATGGTGGGTAATTTACGTAAAGGATATTAAAATTTCAGTGAGACGTCATTGCATGATAACCGATGGAAGACACGGGATTTTACAGATGACCTCAATACACACTGATAAGGTTGAAGGTACAAGAATTGTATTTTTTGTTAGGAATGTCTTTTTATTTAGTAGTAGGTATGAATGTATATTATGGATTTTATTCAATATGGAATAAAGTGAGTAACGGTATGTACATACATATTATCAACGAAAAAAGACATCAACAGAGTTTTAAAAGGAATGTATGTACCAAAAGTACTGTTGTGTATTTTTTATTATGCTTAACCAAACCATTTTTTAACTCTTGCACAAATTATGCTAAACAAAATTAACCGTTATCTGCTTAAAATATATAGCCCTGAATGATCATGGTATGTAGTATAAAATGCATAGCCCATGTTCCACTATCTTTTTTTTTTTGTAGAAATTCGCCTAATCAAGGAACTTACAAAGGCGTTAAAGTTTCAAATCGGTATCAATAAGTACGGTTTCAAAATCCATTACAAATTAGATTTTAAAAATAGCGCATGATTCAATTTTGCTGTTGTTGGCCCTAGTGATTTTTTTCTCTTGAATCGATCGAGCCTGGCAATTTGTTGAAAAAAAAACCATGTCCTTCCGCCCCAACGTCCTCTATATTAGCCGTTTCATCCCCGCTCTATAAACAAATTTCAAAAAATATACCCCCCCTATGGAATTTTATTGGTCTTAGGTCGCATTTTTGAAAGGCTGCAACTTTTGAACTGAGACGGCCAGAACTCTGAAATTTTCAGCAAATGTGCGCCTGAAAATCCTCTACATAGACCGTTTCATCCAAGCTCTATAAACAATTTTGAAGAATAGACCCTTGGTGCACCCTATGGAATTTTATTGGTCTTGGGTCGCATCTTTGAACGGCTCTAACTTTCGAAAAGCTTTGAGTTGGCGATCGAGATCCCGGTGCTGGGTTCTAAAACTCCACCTCCTCTCTCATGCTCCGTTTCGAATTCATCATTCAAGTACCAATAGGAATAAGTTGCCATTTGCAGTGCTTTTCGACTTGGACAGATAGGATCATTGTCCAAGTAAAGCGCTAATGAATCTATATTTCCCCCTTCTGTAACAGTTTCATTTGTATCATCAGTCCCTAACGCGATATTCTGAATTGGACATTCCATTTGATATGAATGCGCCGTGCGAAATGCAATTTAAAGGAAAATGTCTCAGGGAATTTTAAAATGATTAACTTTAATAAAGATTATACCCCAAATAAACTGATAAACAAAATGACATAGGGGAAAGTCAATGTAAATTTTTCGCAGAGCCATCTGGAGGCAGTCATTAGCAGATGATCCATGTAATAGCCTGGATCAATTTTGTCATTTTGTATGGGATTTCGAGTAAATATGGAAATGATCCAGCAAGTTGAAAAGCACTTATGTGATCTGACCCGCGAATACGTCTTGTTACAAAAATTTATTATGCCCACCCATGTAGGTTAGGCGTTGTAATTAGTGATATTTGTTGGAATTTTGGTAAGTAAGAGTAGTGGTTTCACATATTAATAAGCTAAAAAATTCTGATTACTCCTGACTGATTTCAAATTATCCAGCGCGAAAAATGTACTAATTGTCTTCCTTTGGTTTCCAGCAAATTACCATTTAAAATTACATGAAATCGATAACTGGTCAAAGATTAATGGATTTAGAATTTCGACACTTAAAATTATCATAGGAACATTACGCTATCAGCTTCGCAAGAAGAATTTTCTTGTTCTTTTTATCGACACTAGCGACACTTATCTTACCGTCCGCAATATAGCGGACATATAGTGGAAAATATCGGAAACACAAAAGTTCCCCCTATTAAAGCGGATAGCAGAACATGCCAAAAACTGCCGTGATCAGTCTTGTTTTGTTAGAATTATTATTATTTTTTTTGCAAATTTTTTTTATAAATAATTCCGGAGACTCCACAGTTTGCTTTTAGCCTGCAAAGTTTGACCCCCGTACGATCGATATTTAGCTGGATAATAGCACTTTTATGTTTGACAATAGCTCATTTTCGATAACTCGGGAACCCTTTGACCGATGTTTTTGAAATTTGGTACGCTTGTAGAGCTACTTGGCGCCCACATTTTCTTATAATTTCATTTCAGCGTTCATAAGTTACAGCGGCCCAAATCGCAGCTTTGTGCTTTCTAATTGAAAATTGTCCATAACTTGGAAATTCGTGATTGTGAACTTACAGAGCACCGTACTGCCCATATTTGTTGGAAATTTCAATTTCGAATTAAGGACTTTAGGGCTCTCTTATGGCCCCAGTTTAGTACAACAGACGGAACCTTACCTTCTAAAGGTTCACCATATTTCTCAGAATATCGGCTACGGCTGTTTACAGAAATGAAGGTAGGATAATATATGAAGTCGTATTATGGCATGCATCATAGTGGTAGCCTCGTGAAATATTATGCTTTCTCCAAATCGGCGTGAAGTGGTGGAAGGGGGGTAGTATGGTTGAGGAATTGTCTGAAAAATGAATTCCGCAAGTATGTGTACAGCACTGGACCTTCGGAAGGAATTGGGCCAAAAAGGATTTTGTGACTAAAAAAGACATTTTCAGTACCAATTTCTTTAATTGATAAGATATTGGTTCACTTGCAATACGAATGCTTGTAGTTCTATGGAAAGGGCTTAAAGTGCCGATGCTGGGGCCCTTTTAGAGTTATTTTTCTTATACAGACCGGCCTAATATGGCGTTGCTGGTATTCGAGAACAGGTTGACAATTGAAAAGTGCAGTATATACAGGGAGGCCCGCGTAAATGTATACGATTTTAACTATAGTCATAACTTCTTTGTTTTTCAAGCGTTTTTTAACACCTTGGAAAACTAGACCAGACACATGGTAGCAGCTTGATATAGACGTTTGAATAGTAATGATTCTAAGCTTTTAAAAAGAAGTCATAATTACACGTCGATTCCGACTTAAACTAATCATAGCCTTTTTGTTAGTCAGTTAGTTTTTTTAAACAAAAAACTAGACTCATGAGTGAAAATTCACGATAGGTAGCCAGAACAAAAAATCACTAATAAGACTAGCGCAGCACACAATCGAAAGCGAATCATCTTAACAGCAAAGCGTAAAACAATCTTAAACAGAAACGAGGCCGAGGCTAATTTCGGGCGCGGCCGAAATTTGGATACCCTTCGCTCCCCTCGGGTTAAACGTTTTTTTTCGGGCGTACACGACTTGTATTTAATCCCCCCCCCCCATCCTTTTCCTTCAGTCTTCACAAAAGTTCAGATTCGTCGGCAAAACAATATTTTTGGGGGGTTTGGCTGAAATAAGTGGGCAAATAAAAATAATTACTCCGAAAATTTTATAGGGGGATGTGTGAGCATGGCCCCATAGTACGATTCCATTTGTTTTGACCTTTTTAGTTGCTTTGATAAAGACACATTAATTCAAGGTTTTGTGAAATTGGTGTAAAAAATGGTTCTTAGAAGAACCAAAATGGGGGGTTGGGTTTGTATGGCAGCCCGATGACCCCATGGTCCGATTTGATCCATTCTTACATATGCTTTGTGTTATCAATAGAAACACATTTGTGTGAAATTTGGTTGAAATTGGTACACAAATAATAAAGTTTTTCTTAGAAGAGCCTAATTTGGGGGGTTGGGTTTGTACGGTAGCCCCATGACCCCATTGCCCGATTTTACTGATTCAAACACACAAACTGCCTGCAGCAAAAAAGCATTTGTGCAAAATTTCAGCTTCATAGCTTTTCACATTTGTGTGAAATTTGGTTGAAATTGGTACACAAATAATAAAGTTTTTCTCAGAAGAGCCTAATTTGGGGGGTTGGGTTTGTACGGTAGCCCCATGACCCCATTGCCCGATTTTACTGATTCAAACACACAAACTGCCTGCAGCAAAAAAAGCATTTGTGCAAAATTTCAGCTTCATAGCTTTTAAATTGGTCGAATAAAACGCGTCGCAACAGACGGACAGACAGACTGACATCGCCCAATCAACTCCCCAAGTCATGCTGCTCATATATGTCTACTTTTTATATGGTTGGAGATGCTTCCTTCAATGCGTTACAAACTTCATGACAAAGTTAATATACCCTTTGACTCTATGAGCGAAGGGTATAATAAACTAATTTTTGGCATCCCGTGATGCTTTGAGTTACAGAATTACATTAAAAAAATTGATAAAAACTACGAACGATATTCTCACATTTGTGCTATATCTTCTACTAGAAGTGAAACCTTTGCTTTTGACAATTTAACCCATATCATCCCACTGGTGCAAAAATGCACCAGCAACTTTGGCATTTTTTTTTAACGCATACAATGAAAACAAATATTTAATTTTTTGATGTAATAATATTGTTTTGCATGTAGTTGACATAATTTGATTTTACCACTTCATGATTTTGATATTTGGTTAGTTTAATTAACAATTTAAAAAAGCAAGTTTTTTAAAGGAGTTTTAAAAAAATTTTTAAAAATATTTGGCCACCGGTAAAACTGATAAAACTTTCAGTGAAGAGGCTAAAGTTTCGATAGTTTACATAAAAAATTGACTCAATAACATTTTATTATTTTTATAGTAATGATCTTGATAAGAAAAACGTTGGTGCATTTTTGCACCAATGGGATGATATGGGTACTAATAAATTGATACATTTTATTTACCCACTATTGCGAAAATGTAGTAAGGAGTCATTTGAAATTGTGTTCGGATAGTCATTGCACGCAGAATTTCTAAAAGCTCTTTTTGTTTGTCTAGTGTCTCCGTAAAATTGCGAAATGTACCGTTAAAAGATTGTGACGGCAGCTGAAATATAAGCTTTTTTACAAGAAAGTGATGGTAATTGAAACCTGAATTTCCGAGAGTTCAGTTTGTTTGTCTAGTGTTTCCGAGAAATGGCAAAATGTACCGTAAACAGTTAGTAACGGTAGCTGAAATAGCAGCTATGGAATGATAATTCGGTGGTCATTGTTGCATCGAACTATCTCGGAGTTGAACCTATGCAGCCAGCAAAAAGATACAACCGAAAGGGTAAATATATATATATATTCAGTGAAAGCTCTCTTTCCGGACAGCTCCGATAAGCGGACATCTCTAATAAACGGACAAATTATTTGGAACATAGGTTTTTCCAGTGATTTGTATGTAACTGTCATTCTAATAAGCGGACACTCCAAAGAACGGACACGGACAGTAGTTTGTGAACATTTCGTCGACACATCTCAAATAAACGGACGCGACGCTCTCATATCCGGACAAATTTGTTTCTTACGGACGTTGATATTCTCAGAAATGTCCGTTAATGGGAGCTCCGCGTCCGCTTGTTGGAGATCTCCCCAAGAAATTGTTCTACTGGCACACGTTTTCGATTGAAAAAAAGCAAAACCCTTGCATTTTCTGCTAAATTGTAAGTTTTGGTTTGGTTTGATAAGGGTGCATGTTTTGAAAATCATTCAAGATAGCACCAAACAAAAGAAAGTTACCGATTGCGACCAAAATATTAAGTCATTTATAAATACCGGCAGTAATTTGCAAACGGATAATAGCGATGTTGAATTGGAATTAGACGAAGAATGTGATATAATATGTAGTGAAGAAGTTGTTTGAGAAGATGAAGACCTTCGGATGCTCATGGAATAATTTGTTTTGAAGCAGCTGTACGCCAAATACAGAACATAACAAAAATTTCAAGTAACGATAACATTTCATTTGACCATTTGAAAAATGTAAACAACCATTTCCAAAACTGACTAATAGAGCAAAAAAGGGCAAAATTGCGCCAAACTACTGTCCTCGATTTTTTCAAATAACATACATGATTAACTTTTCAAAAATTAACGAATACATATATGTATGCAAAAATGTTAACATGTTAGCAACTGAATTAATAAAAATACAAATGAATTAAATTTGGCTTATTTTTTTTTTATCCCGCAATATTTTTTTCAATCTATCCAATAACCAAAAGTTATGGAGCTTTTAAAAAGGTCCAAAATGAAATATTCTAATTTATTTTTTAGTCTAGCGCCAAAATATTCAATTAAACTCTAATGTGATAATATGTCATTGCAAAGATAATTTTATGTAGTTTTTTCATTCTCACGCCATTTTTCTGCGTCTTTTGTCGCTTTTGAAATAATAGCAAAAAACCGAAAGAAGATCCCCCTTTTTTTAAGGTTGCCGATCCCCAATCGATTGGGATTTTTTTCCATAATCTGGAGGCTCATCACAACCAACATGCAAAAAAAAATTCCGATGTAGAATTTTTGCCGTTAGATGGCCATATTTTGGCTTAATATTCTCAGACAATCAATTCAGTAACAGGAATCGGAACACGTCATAGGGCTGCGGTAGAAATTAACACAAAACAACCTTAAGTTTCATTCGAATGTGACAGGTATTCAAATTTCGGCCGCGCCCGGAATTAGCCTCGGTCTCATTTATTTATCAATTCAATCCAATTAGCCTGTAAAAAATACGTAGATAATATTGTTTTTCAATATTATCTAATTTTTCAATTTTAATTAGTCATCCTTAATTACAAGGCAAACGATTGTTTACCACAAAATTTCACATCAACGTCTGACCATTCACTGCAAATTATTGCCATAACAAAGCGAGCGCAAATTCCTACCTATACACCGACACGCGGCACTCCTTTAAATAATAAATGACCATCATTAATTTTCCAGCATAAAATGAAAAATCAGAACATTATTTTCATTCAGCTATACTAAAGGTTCAGTATACACAAAGTGTAAAACTTTTGTACGGTGGCTTGCCTTTTTAATTAGGTCGCTGAGCAGCAGTGGTTCTCTGAGAAAAAGGTTAAAGGTTAAAACAGGCCATAATGTCTGCCTCATTTTGTGCGTATGTCCGTCCGTATATGTCAGAAGGTCGCAAAGGATATTTAAATTTCAATTCACTCTATGGTCGTCCGAAACGTCCGTCGCGTCGTATCAAAGCATGTTATTCGCAAAATTGAAAATACTTTTCTAAAGTGAAATTAAAACTTTTCAATGGCCAATAAATTAAACTGAATTATACATTGTGGAGGAGACTGAATGAAAGGATTTTTGTACACGCGAGCTTATCTAATATGGATGCCACGGATGGATTTTTAAAGTTCAGTTTCGCGCGAAATTGTTTACTGTTGTACATACTTTTTTCTTAAATTCAATTAACCGGTATTCAAACATTTAATGTTCGTTTCGAGGAGTACTAACGGAACAATTTGGACTTTCACTTAAGTTTGAAAGTAAAAGTTTCTCTGTTTGGCTTCCATCGGCTGATTGGTCCCGAGATCTGGACGAGAGTACGAAAATGTTTATGTAATTAGGTGTGAATTTTCCCAGCTGAAGAGGTTTAGATTACAAGAATATGTTCTAAGACTTTGAATTTACTTTTGGAACTAAATTATTCCTGAACAATTGAACGCGGTAGAAATATGCAGACTAAAATACTATATGAAATCTTAAACATATTTATTTTATTTTCATTATATAACTCAAAAAACTAAATTGCAAGCTAGATATTTTCAATACATAACAGATGCTTCCAATATTTTCCAATACCTATCAACAAAACCGCAGCATAGATGGATCTCTATTTTCCACAACTTTGTAAAATTTTCAATTAATAAAATTGTTATTTATCTTTACAAGAGAATTCCATCGCATGAGAAAATGTCTAATGTATCGTATCTATAGATTGTGGTTGCTCCTAAAAATAATTAGAACATGTCAGCAACAGCAACTTCGTATACACTATGAACCCTGTACATATTTTGAACGATAAGCAACAATTTAGGGCATCGCAGAAATGATTTTTTTTTTGCAATATGAACGAAATGTTCTTATTGCAATTTTCCAAACATGAGTGTAATTTTCGGATATATATTTACTTTGTACTTTACTGTAGTTGTACTGCTGTTGTTCTGAATGACCTAGATCTAGATAGGATGTGCTGTACTTAATTGAATGAGTATTTCCAGAATTGTCTATGCGACATTGATTTATGAAATTGAGAGTTTAAAACCACGTATTACCATAAGAATATTTGTACGTTGTTGCCACTTGGAATCGTCAGACTTATAAGGACTTTAATTAACGCTGCGGTTTTAACCTAGATAAATTGTCGAGTTGTCTGCAGTTTTACGATTAATTTTCTTTTGTGTCAATGTGAACATGTTGTATAGATAGATTATTAACGTTGTCTTTTTATATTTTCCTTTCACACAGTAATTTTATCAAGCACATAGGAGAACAAAGTTTAATTCGTGCAGGCGTATATGACTCTAAATACGTACTGGGAATTTATATAAAATGTATGTCCAAGCATTTTATTCACATATGTATATGTATTTCCCTTGATAATGTAAAATTCATATACATATGTATATGTATGACCTGGCCAGCAGGCACGTAGCCAGGGGAGGGGTCCAGGGGGTCCGGACCCCTCCCAAAATGTTTGCATAAATAATCGGAGTCAGCGTTTTGATAACATAATTTTCAATAAGATTGACGTCTTCTTAGCTCCACTATTTTTTCAGACATCATTACTCATTCACTTAAATAGCAGTCGATTTCAGAATTTAATCAATATTTTCAAACTGTTAGTTTTGGTTGAAAGTGCCGCTAGCAGTGATGCGGCTGAACACTACATGTGTAGAAAATTACTATTTGCATTCGGTACAGAATTCTCGTTATTATTTATCCTAATTTGCTTAAGAGTTTGGTGTTTTGAACTTTCCGCTGCTGAGGTCCTAAATGTTGCTGAGAAATAATTTCAGAACGCGATGAACAATAGTTTAGCCTGAGCATTGCTGAAAATCCAGAGTGCAACATATAGTTCCATAGATTTCCAGCTTACAACTATGGCTAAATTAATATATAAGTCATTTGAAAATGTGCACGAGATAGGGTGGCCAGACATCTCCCTTTAGGTGGATATGTCCTGCTTTTACTCTCTGTGCTCCCCATTCCAGCCCAAATGCCAAAAATTTAAGTTCGAATCCCAGATTTCTTCCTACATTGTGAAACATGCAGCCGCACAATCAATAATTTGCCCTATTATTAGTTGGAGACAGTGGCGCAACAACGGGAGGGGTAGACCGAGAAATTGTGAAAGGAAAATATGAAAATAATATAATACACAAGTTTGAGTTCTGCCTGCCGGTGATCCCAAAGTTTTTTTTTTACCTGGGAAGATATTAGCGCAACATCAGTCCAGGTTTTGTTTTGTGCATAAATTCCGTTTTTGCATTTTTCATGCCTTTTTTCTAAAATCCGGATGCGCGCCTTGATCTAACTTGTAGACCGTTGTGACATACATTTAAACACTCCCTCGTCAACCACAATGCTGAAAAGAGTGATTCAAAATTGGGTTTCCATGAAAACAAAAGAAAGTCCCAATGCGGATTTCGAGTATAACATTACACTCGTGTTCTTACGACGCTAAAATACGCAAAAACTTGCATCGAAAATTATTGTGAATGCAACGGGAACTACACATATAGAAACACCACCGTATAGCATCATTACTGGAAAATAGCACCATCATCAACTTGCGATAGCAGCTTCAAATGTCCAGTAACATGGGTGGCCTTAGCCATTTCCACCACTGGTTGGAGCTCTAATGTATTTTTTTTCTATCGATGGACCCTAGTGAAATAACCATAAATATAAATCTTCCTTTCGGTGCTCCTAACAAACCCTCCCTTCTTTTTAATTTAGAATCTTTGCTATTAAATAGTGTACCGTTCTAGCAAAAGAACTCCAGTAACACACATTTTACAAAATCACACTGTTCATTTCGAAAAGGACTTCCCCTTAATTTCTTTCGGGACACATGTAATATTGTAGTAATTCTTGGTGTACTACCCTGTTAAAATTAACCTAATAACACAGACCATAATTTAAATTTAAAGGTTAAAATCGTTTTCATCAAATTTATAGAAAACAAAAAAATAGTACGGGGGGCAATATTTGGACCCCTCCCGAAACAAAATCCTGGCTACGTCCCTGCTGGCCAGCTTGCCGAATTGTAATGGAACTTAACCAGAGAATTTATCGAAATCGAATATGTATAGCAAACTATATTACCTAAATACTATACTTACGTACGACATTTCCGTTCTCCCTCTTCGTTCATAAAGTTTGTCAGCAGAAGACTGGGAAATATTTTACAAAATGCGGCAAGTTAATCTCGATTCCGAATCCTGCCACAGGAGAAGGTTAAATTGCGAAACTGTGTGCCGTCAGAATTCGATTTAATAAATGCATACATGAATAAACATCATAAGAAGTCTGATGTGATACTCGGGAATTTATCTAGGACGCGCCGAGCCGTGCCGAGTGCCGTGCGCGGAAAATGACAGAATCCTTGTCAAATTACAAATGCACATAAACAAGTTTACAATGTTTCATACATATGTATGTATGTAAGTTTCGGCGAATGTACGAATCTGCACAAATATACATATATAAGTACATACATGTATTGTATATTTATATGAATCATATAGAATTGATACTGACTCATTCGTATGTAAGGACTTTTCGTAGAAATCCTGAAAATATTAAAAATGTAATTTTTTCAGATGTTTTTTGTTTCGGTTTTTATTTTCTCTTTTCATTTTGTTCTTTTGGGATATTTGAAATGGCAATGCCGAGTCAGTGTTCTGGGAATCGTGAAATGATATTAAGTGTATATACGTACCTTACTCGTATAGCCAAGATGTACATATGTAATATGTTGTGGGAGAGGAAACGAAAACGTTTCGTGAATCACAATGAACCTGGAGAGTGAAAATGTACTGTTTTGATGATGATGATGATTTGTCTGTCTTTGAAAGTCACTTGACAATTTTGAGAAATGTTAGGTTAGTCTAATTTAGTTGAATGAACGGATCAGAGTGAGAGTTGAACAAAATTTAGCAGTAAACATATATAAGAAGAAGAAATACATATGCCATATAAAATTATCTTAAAACCGCGTGGGATCTGTTCTATTAACCTTATTCGCTGTGTTCTAATGTTCTAACAAATTATGTAATGGTACACGGATTGCATGGAATAGGACTTCGGATAAATGGCATCAACCGATTTTCTGCTGTGTACAATACATATATGTCAAGGTTCATCTTGTTGATTAAATTAATAGTTTTTGAGCTCCCGCATCCTTTGTGCATTCTTTCGACGTTCCATAAACCAAAAAGTGAGGGTATTTTTCGAGATTTTTGGTATTATTTTAATGATTTTAAGATTAACAATAAAATGGATCGACAATGAATAAAACAACATGCACTGCGTTTCACTTGAATAGCACATTCCGTTTTTTCATTGTAATTTGCTTATATATCAATATTCTTATGACTTTGCTAGTAGTTTTTTTGTCTTGTTTGTGTGGGCTCCCCGAAAGAAAAATTGTGCTCTCGAAATTTACCGTTACTTTTTTCACCAATTTGCTTCAAAAGATAGCAGATTTTTTGTTTTTGTTTACACTAGAATAGCACAGTTGGGTTTAAGCTTCACATGCGGGGTGCACGTGGTCACAATATCACAATCTATAGTCGTTATCAGTATTTTAAATACGATTCGTTGATTTTAAAAAAATTTGGGTCGTGGTAAAGCCTTAACAAGTTAAAATAAAAACCTACAGGGATTGTGACTTTTCAGTGACTAAAATATCGAAAAAAAATTGGAAAAAGCAGAAACGTGATTTACAATTTTATTAAAAATGGTGAAAATTATGAAAAAAATATGAAAGGTCGAGTAAGCAGTGTACTCTCTAATGCACATAAGCGATCTATTTTGCGTGAAGCATCGAATTCACATGATTCTGTGGACAAAATTCAGTTAAAAGTTGGTCTCAGTACGAGTAAAACAACTGTATGGCGTGCTAATTCAAAAGCTAAACACCTTTAACGTCTAATTTAAAAAAAAAACACCACTTAACCCTGCTCGTAAACAAGGTTGACTTTTTGTCGTACCAATATGTCATGGACCAAAGAGTGGTATCGCGTTGTTTTTTCTGATGAGAAGAAATTGAATTTGGAAGGGCCCGACGGATATAACTGTTATTTTTATGATTTAAGGAAGGAGACTCACCAGTCGGATCGTTTGCACAGTCGAGTTGGCGGCGTTATGGTTTGGTGAGCCATATCCTACTACGGCACTTGTGAACTCCAATTTTTAGACACCACTATGAATGCCAAGTCGTAGCAAGGTGTTTTAGAAAAGGCTTTGCGACATTCGAAAGTCTCTTTGGACCATTTGGAACTGCCTGCAACAAAATGAAGCATGTGTGCAAAATTTCAGCTCCATAGCTTTTAAACTGGCCGAGCAAAACGCGTCGCAACAGACAGACAGACAGACAGACGGACAGACGGACATCGTCCAATCGACTCAGCTCGTCACGCTGATCATATATATATACATATTTTATATGGTCGGAGATGCTTCCTTCAATGCGTTACAAACTTCATGACAAAGTTAATATACCCTTTACGCTTAATAAGCGAAGGGTATAATAAAATAAAATTCAGCATATTGGTGGTTAGTAAATTACATGCTAAGACTAGGTACTAATCGTCAGTTTTCGTGAAACCCATTACCCTAAATTTATTGAAAAAGGTCTCCGCGGCAAATTTTTCCCAGGAGACATAGGTGGGCATAGTAGGTCCTTACCCTAATACACGACAATAAGTGTATGTAAGAATAATTTGACGGCGATTAATAATTATACCCTTCGCTCATAGAGTGAAAGGGTATATTGTTTTTGTTACTCCGATATTATGTAACACCTCAAAGGAGCCACCGGAGGTATGGCAAAGTATATATATAAATGATCAGGGTCGGTCCCTGAATCGAATAAGCCATGTCTGTCTGTCTGTCTGTCCGTGTGTCTGTCTGTTAGCACGATAACTCCCGAAATAATGAAGCTAGCGGTTTGAAATTTTGGTCAAATGTTTGTTTTGCTAAAATCTTGGACGGTATTGAAAATGGGCCAAATCGGACCACGGGTTCCCCTACCTCCCATACAAACTACCCCTCCTTGATATTTTAATTCGGTCATAACTTTCGGTAGAATATCGCTATCGACTTGAAATTTTGATCAATGTCTCATTCTGACATATACTTTGAGTTGATGGAAAGTGGATTAGGTCCGACTACCCCTACTTCCCCTACAAAGTTATATTCAGTCATATCTTTTGATAGAATGTCACGAAAAACTTCAAATTAATATCAAATGGTAGCCGTTGGATGTCTTGACAAGGTAGTAAAGATGTGTAAGGTCCGACCCATCTACCCCTCCCTCCCCAACAAAGAATATGAAATTGAATATTTTGGGTTTTGCGTGCCTTCTAGGTCAGTACATGGGTATAGGGTATACACTCATCGTGCTATTCGCACGATTAGAACTCGGTCTCGTAACTTTGTCATTAAGTTTGTAACGCATTAAAGGAAGCATCTCCGACCATACAAAAAGTATACATATATGATCAGCATGACTTGGGGAGTCGATTGGAGCATATCCGTCTGTCTGTCTGTCTGTTGCGACGCGTTTTACTCGGCGGGTTTTGAAGCTAGCAAGCTGAAATTTTGCACACGTGCTTCTTATCGTTGCAGGCTGTTTGTGTGTTTGATTCACTCAAATTGGATCACTGGGTCATGGGGCTGCCATACAAACCTAGCTCCCCAATTTGAGTTCTTCTAAGAAAAACTTTTTTATTTGTGTACCAATTTCAACCAAATTTCACACAAATATGTTTCTATAGATAACACAAAATATATGCAAGAATGGATCAAATCGGACCATGGGGTCATGGGGCTGCCATACAAACTTAACCCCGCAAATTAGGTTATTCTAA
This sequence comes from Microchrysa polita, assembly GCA_949715475.1. NCBI lineage: Eukaryota > Metazoa > Arthropoda > Insecta > Diptera > Stratiomyidae > Microchrysa > Microchrysa polita. The sequence continues at coordinate 64,413,833 of OX454416.1, forward strand.
GAAAAACTTTTTTTTTTGTACACCAATTTCAACCAAATTTCACACAAATGTATTTCTATTGATGACACAAAACATATGTAAGGTTGAATCAAATCGGACCATGGGGTCATGGGGCTGCCATACAAACCAGACCCCCCATATTGGTTCTTCTAAGAAACATTTTTTAAACCAATTTCACAAAACCTTGAATCAATGTGTCTTTAGCAAAGCAACTAAAAAGTTCAAAACGAATGGAATCGTACTGTGGGGTCATGCTCCGGCAACCCCAATAAAATTTTCCGAGTAAATATTTTTATTTGGCCACTAATTTCAACCAAGCCCAAAACTTTTGTCAAGATGGAAGAAAAAGAATGAGGAGGGGGATTAAATGCAAGTCATAGGTACGCCCGAAAGAACTTTTAGCCCAAGCGAAGGGTATCCAAATTTCGGCCGCGCCCGAAATTAGCCTCGGCCCCGGGGTTGGCGAGCGAAGCGAGCAGGGGGCGAAGCCCCCTAGTTTTGTTTGTGAATATTGAAAAATTGATTCTAGTTTCAAATTAAAAAAATTCATCCCGGCGGAAAAACGGACGGAGAAAATCAATTCCGGCTAAAAATCCGGCCGGCCGGAATCAGAAATTTCTTCCGGCTAAACAGCACGGTTTCCGGCTAAATTTGGCCGGAAAACGGCTAAATTGGCAACACTGCTCCCCGCGCCGTAAAGTAGTTTATCGAGTCCAAAAATGTTACTCTTTTGAACTGGCCACCATACTCGCCGGATCTAAACATAATAAAAAATGTTTGGGGGTGGCTGGTCAGAAAAGTTTATGAGTCTGGTAAACAGTTTTCAACAAAGACTGAACTATTTGAAGCCATTCAGCAATCAATACAATATCCCATGCTTACATCAAAATTTTGTACGATTCTTTGCCTAATAGGATCTAGGAGGTTATTTCAAACGGGGAGGCTCAACCCATTACTAAAATTGCTGATTTTAATTCAAATTGATCTCAACTTGTATTCTGAACAATAATAAGTTATCCTCACTGCATAACAAGTTAATTAAACTAAGTTTTAAAAAAAGTGTGCTATTCAAGTGAAACAGAATTTATGTGTTTTTTCATTGCTGTTTTAAAATTTTTTTTTTCTAAGATTGCATGTAGGAAAAATTCGAATTCTTTTTATTTCAAATTAAAGCTAATTAATCAAATGACAAATACAAAATGTCTGTTGTCTTCATTTTTTTAATTTTTTTTTAAAGATATTAAGAAAATAAATTTAATGTATAGAGTGTGCTATTCAAGTGAAACGCAGTGTATATGTTCCCATGAAATAATATACATATGTATGCAGATGAATTATACATTAGACCAAAACCTAGCCTGGGCCAAATAGCCCTTCGTTCAGGATTGAGCAGTATAACAATTTCGAAAAAAACTATGGGAAATTCCTTTCGAAATTTCATCACAGAATATTACTTTTAAAGTATGGAGATAAGGGCGTAATTCATAGTCCTCACTTATATTTGAGGGACTGACGCTTTTCGTAACCACTCAATAAGGAAATGCTTAAGGGTTGCTTTATTCAGCAAACTTATATGATAACAAGATATGCGTGTTGGGACGCAGCCTCCGCATCACACGAAACATCCGTGGGGCCATCCGCTGCCGTCACCGGTTTCCATTCAGTGCGGGTACACAATCATACACAAAAACGACAATGTTAAGAATGTTGATATCCGAGCGATTTCCCGATTTACGGGCATATCGACTCGGAGAGTGCAAAAAAAGATTCGTCGGTTTCGATCGAATGCAAATGACATGGCACTCTCATCAGGTGCCCTCGCTAGTGCCAGTACGCGGAGGCTGCGTCCCAACACGCATATCTTATTATTGTGTGAGCCATTGGCGTTTCAGCAACGCCATCTAGATATATCAAGGCCGCAACTCAGCTGTACGATGACGGCATGGATCATGCTTAAATTGTTCGTCGGACACGGGCAAACAACAACAATGCAATGAAATTTAATCGGCGGATTTTACATTTACGAGTCTACATTGCGGCATTAATATATAGGCGGCGGTGGTTTAAGCCAAAAAGTGGGATGTTGAACGGATCACAGAAGTAGCAAGTAGCTATTCGCTTCAAATGTGATCCGTAGCAACGAATGACTTTTGTCATTATATACGGTTGAACAACAACTAGCCAGTGCATTCTCGGTCGTGCCGTCCTCGAATGCATATGACACTATGAAGCTGAAATTTTGCACAAATGCTACTTTTTGCTGCAGACAGTTTGTATGTTTCAATCGGTAAAATCGGACAATGGCGTCATGGGTCTGCCATACAAACCAAGCCCCCCAATTTAAGTTCTTATGGGAAAAACTTTTTTATTTGTGCACAAAATTTCACACAAATGTGTTTCTCTTGTTGACGCAAAACATATGTAAGAATGGATCAAATGGGACCATGGGGTCATGGGGCTGCTATACAAACCTAACCCTCCCAAATTAGGTCCTTCTAAGAAAAACTTTTTTATTTGCGCATCAATTTCAACCAAATTTCATACAAATTTGTTTCTATTGATGACACAAAACATATGTAAGAATATATCAAATCGGACCATGGGATCATGGGGTTGCCATACAAACCCAACCCCACAAACTAGGTTCTTCTAAGAAAAACTTGAAAAACTTTTTTATTTGTGCAACAAATTCAACCAAATTTCACACAAATGTATTTATATTGATGACACAAAACATATGCAAGAATGGATCAAATCCGACCATGGGGTCATGGGGCTGCCATACAAACCCAACCCCCCATTTTGGTTCTTCAAAGAAACATTTCTTACACTTATCGAAGCAACAAAAAAGTTCAAAACAAATGGAATCGTACTGTGGGGCCATGCTCCCGCATCCCCCAATAAAATTTTCGGAGTAAATATTTTTATTTACCTACACAAATATTGTTTTGTCGACGCAACGGAAGTTTTGTGAAGACGGAAGGAAAAGAATGAGGGGGAGGTTAAATACAAGTCGTAGGTACGCCCGAAAAATAACTTTTAGCCCGAGGAGATCGAAGGGTATCCAAATAACGGCCGCGCCCGAAATTAGCCTCGGTCTCGTTACGCTTTTATACTGACACACATTGTGTTTCTTTACCTTGGCCGGGGGCCGCACAAAATTTCAAAAAGGGCCGCGAGTTTGACATCCCTGCCCTAGACTATGCAATACATGTCGAACCCGCGCGAGGCGAATATGGCTCAATTCAGAGTTCCCTGCGGATCAAGTCAGAGAGGAATGGACACAATATTTAAAAAAAATCTAAATTTGTCTTCTCGAAAACATAACACAAATAAAAAAAAAACAAATTAATTTAATTGCAAAATTTTAATTTAGCAAGGTCTAATTTGTATTTTTATCCTCTTCATGAAATCGATTACCCGAAAATTAATAGCGATCGACATTTTAATATGGTCTATGATGAAGATTTATGCATTCTACTTATCAAGATCCAGGTTTCTGCTTTTGGTTTTGTTAAGGGCTCGATTTAAGATATGGATAATTTTTCTTCTGTTTCTTTAAACGCATTCAAAATTATAACAAAAACTTTAACTGACCAAATTTTTGAAACAAATAAACATGTTCTGGTTATGTCGATTGTAAAATTAATAAACTTCAACTTGCGGCAATCCCCGGTGCACAGCAATGAAATTCTTATGTTCAGTTGACTAATTTATTATTCTCAATTTCACAATTTTGCATTTCCCAAGTAGTCATGGGTGTATAATCACAACAAATAATTTCGATAATTTCGACTGTTTAAAGAAAGTCAGATATACGGAAATACACCCATGCCTACTTGGGAAATACAAAGTCGTGGTATACTTTTTATACCCTATACCCATAAGATGGTATAGGGTATATTGTTTTTGTTACGACGATTTATGTAACACCTCAAAGGAGCCACCGGAGGTATGGCAAAGTATATATATAAATGATCAGGGTCGGTCCCTGATTCGAATAAGCCATGTCCGTCTGTCTGTCTGTCTGTCTGTCCGTCCGTGTGTCTGTCAGTTCGCACGATAACTCCCGAAATAATGGAGCTAGCGTTTTGAAATTTCGGTCAGATGATTGCTTTGATAAAAGCTTGGATGGTATTGAAAATGGGCCAAATCGGGCCAAGGGTTCCCCTACCTCCCATACAAATGACCCCTCCGTGATAGTGTAATTCGGCCATATTTTTCGACAGAATGTCGCTAGGGACCTGAAATTTTCATCAATGCCTAATTGTGACATATGCTTGAAGTTAGTGTAAAGTGGAAAAGGTCTGACTTCCCCTACCCCTACATCCCCCTCAAAGCAATATTCCGCCATATCTTCTGATAGAATGTCCCGAAAAACTTGAAATTTATCGCAAATGATAGCTGCTGGATGCCGTTATAAGATATTAAAGATGCGCGAAATTCAGCCCACCTACCCCTCCCCGCTTAAAAAAAAAATTAAATAGAATATTTTCGGTTTTACGCGTGTTCTAGGTCTGTACATGGGTATAGGGTATACACTCATCGTGCTATTCGCACGATTAGAACTCGGTCTCGTTTTTTTTACGGCAGGCAAGTGAATTTTTCCTTTAGGATGTCTTCTATGTCATACCACATATATTGTACGACATGCTTAAACTCTCTATTTACTCATTTTTTACGTCGTTTCTGGAGACACAGTTTTGTGAGGTTTGATTAAGACTGGTTCATAAAGAATTTACTTTGAGGGTGCTGTTTTTATTGCAGCTCCATAACTCCCTCGTCCAATTTCTTGTCTGCCATAGGAAAAAAAAAACACGAGACGCGAACAAGTAAGATTACTGGACGAATTATGGTTTATCAATTGACAGGGCTACAGCCTTCCAGGTAACTTTCTGACTTTCCGAAAACTCTTAAAAAAATCTACGATCGGTGCAATAAAGGGAAATAATTGGGAAGCAACAAACGGCAATTTTTTTCTGGCAAACTTAAGCGAGTAATCTGGTTTTAGAATACAGTCGTAGAAAGACTTGCTTCTACTGCCTTTTCCCGTGTTGGAATTGCTTTGAAATTTGTTAGGCTGATTTTTTGATGGTCGTATCAAAGAATTCGAAATCGACATTTATACTAGTGATCGGAATAACGGTAAATTCAAAGATGCCTTCCTATTGCGTCTTCCGACTCTTTTCATGGACGACTTTGTTAGATGTTCAGGGTTGTGGCTAAGTGAAACATAAGTGTCCTGTTACTTATTATAGTGAGTACCATTTGTCCTCTTTATTCTCGAAAGGCCACAAACATGCCATACACGGTATTATCAATATTCCTTGCAGGAAGTTCAAATAGGATGAAAATGGAACAAAATAAAGGCCATAATTTTCTACCGATTTTCTGCGGTTTATAAATGAAAATTAAAACTGAAAGTTGATCATTGGACATTAATATTTAACAGTACAACTTGAACAGTAATGTTTTCTGGATTGAAGTGATGTTTGTGGCATCGTCTACTACAAGCAAGTTGGAAAGTTCACCGCCAAAAATCAACTTATTGATTTTTTGTGAGATTTTTTACATTTCGGCTCTGATTTAAAAAAAAAACATTTGTGTGAGGTTTGATTAGAATTAGCTTATAAATAAAAAGTTGTTCTAACAAAAAAAAAACTATTTAAACGGTTATGTTTATCCTATCGTCCGATTTCGGCGATTCAAACATAGAAACAGCCTTTAAACAAAATAGGCATCTATGCAAATTATGTATTTTTTATTAAAAAAAAACAATTTTGTTATTTCCTTTTGTTTGAAGTCTGCCAGCAATTAACTTATGACAACAAACATAAAAGCATCTCTGTGCTCTAAAAGTTGAGGAAGAAAGGGCTTTTATAATGGTAACATAAATGAAGTATTCGCTCTCTAAATAAGTGAAAACAATGTACAGAGCTACTTGGTCTTGCATAGACTTATATTGACATTTATAGCTTTTTGGAAGACTTACGCTATACGGAAGGCGATACTACATTAAAATGTAAGTATAATAAATATTTCAATAAATATTTCTTAATGCAAACAGATAAGATTAATCGATAATCTATACTCAGTGACCAATAAAAATCGGTAGAAAATATATCTACTATCTACTACATACTAAGTTTGTATGCTTATGCTTATGCGTCTACTACACTTACTCGCCATTGCGTACGGCTTCTTAAAGGGCCTGTCTAGACAAGTTCAATATTGAAAGTGGAAACGGAGCTTGAAGACGATGGGGAAGACAAAAGCGCGCATTTGTGGACATAGCCATAGATGCACATTCTTCATCGACAAATCTGTATCATATGATAGTTTCCTTTTTTTGGAAAAGGAAGTCATCACATAGTGCGGCCAGAACTGCACTTATCACCGCAACGTATGACTACTGCCACTTTCCACTTTTGGCTGCCTATTGGCGGACACCTTCCGTGCGACGACGGAGATCTTCATTTAAAATTCTCTCGGGCCAAAAATTTGACGAACATGAGTATTAACGATAGTTTGAAAATTCTCTGTAACAGTTGCTGTTCTCTGTAACATAACATCCCTGAAAGAATCAGAGAGCGGAACAGCCCCAGTTTGACTGCAGTACTGAGATAACTGTTTTGTCAGAGTTTGGACAACATGCTGAAACCACACATATTCAGTCAGGCTAAGGATTTTAGTCGTGGTTTATGTTAATTTTTAGTCCGACTCCATTCGCCTTCCTTCCGAGATCCAAACTAACCTGCTGGAAGGATATGTCGAATTGCCAATAACATAACATATGTATTACTTTGTATATCAGTTATTTCAGTAAGTAGTAGTTTGTGTAATAGTACATTATGTTAATTGCTACTTAATTTTAGCTTGACAGTCATCAATATATCCAATATCTGTAAATTATGACACACTCCTGCCTAAGTAAATTTTTGAAGCTTATCAGCATTCTTATACCCTCGCTCATATACGACTTGTCAACTTTTATGACACCACTAAAATCCCCCAAAACTTCCCTAATCCCCATAACCGAAAATGTGTGCCTTCATATACCGCACAAAAACATCCAGACATCATACTCATGTGCTTTATTGTCTTCTGAAGTAATTAAGCGTGGCTGGAATAGTAAAACGTCGTCTTTACTAAACAGCTTTACAGGCTACAAACTATCCAATAAAAGACACATCTAGAACCGCCATCAGCAGCATCATTCAGATATAGTCATGTTACGCTCACGTCTGGCAATATTCAGTATACTGCATCCTTACAAGCAAGCTCACGCTTTAATTATTATGAGACCCCCCTCCACCATTTCATTTCATACATGCCAAGTTGCTAATGAAAACTAATAAATTGTTTAAAACATGCTCCTTATTAAGTTTTGACGTTGAATGCTCCGCTCGGTACTATTATGATGTGAACAGAACACAACTAACATGGTGTATCGTGACGGCAGGATATAAGCCAGACGAGACCATTGCCGTGAAAGTGGCGGCTTTTGTTGGTGTTTTTGTTATTCTCAAACATTCTCATCGAAACCCCTTTTACCCCTAACAAAAGTATACGTATTTGAATATTCTCTTTGTAAGAATGTGGAACGGAATGGTAACTGAAATTACATCAAAGAGACTGCTGTTTTTGAATTATCACACGTCACATGATGGATAATTACCTTGCGGTTATCGTTACAGAAACAAGGCACAACATGGGTAATCAACTTTTTGTTTGCCCTTTCGCTATATCGAAACATGGGAATATTGGTTGGTTTCGTTGTTTGATGAGTTTTGAGTATGTCGCTTGAATGGGCTGTATGCATGACGTTATATCGTGATTGAATCACTGCCTGCATCCTGGGTGCCTGTCAGGATACGGCCCCGTTTGATTATTGCTCTTTCAACTTGGTAACTGACATTTATCTGCTCTGTTAATATTAAAGTGCATCAAGTTTACCAAGGTGAAGTCTATTTCAATTTTTACAAAAAAATGTTTTTTTACACACAGAAAAAGATTTTAATGAATTAGGGAAAAATTCTGTATAATATTTTTAAAAATTATTATTTCTGTCATGTTCACATCTGGGGCCCTTTGTATTTAATGGTTAAAGAAAAAGATTCTGAAAACTTACTAATCGTAGAATAAATCGTCGATGGTGCGGAGTAGAACAAATTCGTTTTGGACTCAACTGAACTGAGTTTTAATGGAGCTTATACCTACGGAATTTAGGGACCCTCTAACATTGTAGGGGTAGAGTGTACGAAAAAGCCATTTTGGAGAATACACTGAGAAAAAAAATCCCATTAAACCAATAGGAATTGGCCATTTTATCCCATTAGATTTAGTCAATGGGAAAATCCCATTATTGGGTTAATAGGATACCATTATTTCAATGGGATCGAACATCATTAAAATAATTAGATCGAACTATTAAATCAATGTGATATTATACTATTAATGTTATACGATATCCTATTAATGCAATCATGTTATCCTATTGCCTCAATAAAAGGACATCCCATTAAATTAATATGATTTTCCCATTGAAATTATAGTTTATCCTATAATATGGATAATGGGGCACCCTGTTAAAACAATAATTTTTTCTTATTGGGACAATAGTTATTTCCTATAAATTTTATAGGATGTCCCTTTGAAAATACCGTTACCTCAATAACAGGACAGGAGAGATGTTGATTATTCATTTCAGTGAAGAAATGGGTTTAAATAGGAAAAGGTTGAACGTTAGTAAAAACAAGTTGGAATCCAGTGTTCAAAAATGGACCATTATTAAATAAAAAAAATCACTACATGTGTGAATTGAACTAATAAACCAGTTAAACAAAATCTTACGCCATTTTAAAATAGTATACGCGGTCTTTTGAAATAAAATTTAGGTGGTCAATATTTTTTCCATCACTGTACATATAAAATTGTATATAAATACACGGGAGTATGAATATGAAAATCATAATTAAGTCCCGAATTCGCATCTATTTCAAATTTACGAAATAGATGCGAATTTCAGCGAAAATTGCTGTTTTAAAAAACAAATGCGAAACCACGCATTTGTACTTTTTCCACAAAACAGTTAATTTTGTTTCAAAAAAATCAGTTAAGACTGATAAGAGAAAATATTTTTCCATCTCAGATTGATTTTTGCATTTGAATTGAATTTTTGCAAAATTTCCAATATTCAGAAATTTTTATTCGAAATTTCATTTTTTTGCGAAGTATCCGTACCTCTTTTCATAATGCATAAGCATATGTTTTAAAATATTGGCAACTAACAATGTAAATCTGAATCAATCTTATTAGATAATCCCATTAGTCTAAAATGTACGTCCTATTAGAAATTCAATGGTTTATAATCTCATTAAACTAATAGGATGAAACTATTAACTTGTTTAAAATAGCCGAGGCGAAAAGTTAATAGGAGTCCCATTAACAGGTTATGGGATGTTTTTCTCTGGGTGTATTAATGAGGCGCTACATTAAGTGCCCTTGGTTACCAATAAGGGTGTAAGTGCGTGTGCCAAAATGTATGTACATATATATATTCCTCAAAAACATTGTTTATTTATTCCTTTTCTAAAATCCTTTAAAAAATATGTAATTTCAAGGAATATTGGAAGCATCGTGTAGTCTATTTTTCCCAACATAAATTTCACATTCAATGAACTTTTATTTATTACGTCCTCATGTCGGTACAGTGTGGTATGATCGATGATCACTCACATCCTGAATATGTTTACATATGTGGCTGTGGCGATTTATGTCATGGTAATCCCTAGTAAAATCATGTAGAAAATTCAAACAGAAGCAAATACAGAACCGACCCAACCACGATAGGGCAATATATACATGTGCGGGAGGATGTCCTAATAATTGCTTATGGAAAATTTGATATCAAGTTTTATCCTCTAACTCGCATAACATCATATCAGGATAACATGTGGTTACGAATTTATGATACTCGACAACGAGATGACTATATACTATCAACTCGTACGAGTACATATACTGAAACGCTTACATGTACGACGCGGCGAGGACATCCGATATTATATGAATATTGGAGCATGTTTTATCTGCCTGCGCGAAACGTGTATAATTTAAGTGAATTTTCATAAGATATTTCGCGTAGTAATATAAATAACGTGCAAATTTCCATGAAAAATTGCCACACATCCATACAACACGAATCGTAAACGAAACGAAAGGATAACCATAGAAACTTGACGAATATAGAAAGCATTTAATCCCCGCACCATCATGAAAGTAGGCGAGAGTTGTTTATTAAGTTTTTGAAGACTTTTGAATTTACATTTTATGACTTTTGTGTGTTTTCTTTTTTCTTCGTTCGAGGGTGCGCTTAGTATATTACAGTAGCGTACAGACGCGTTAAATTAAATGGAAGCGAGGATTTCGTCGAGTTAATTGAAAACGGCAGAACGGCATAAAGGCAAAAGCGCTGTTTCATGGGGGGATTACTAGAGCTAATATAATTTTTTAAGGGTAATGTCATGGGTGCTTTATGGTGAAATTAATTAAAAGACGCTTCCATTTTTATGAATGGGGAGGGAGTTTGTTTTCGAGTAAATTCAGGGCAAAGAACGATCAAAATAAATATGCTGTAAAGTGGTTTGTAATTTACGTAAATAATAGAGGCACTGCAAAATTAATTTTTTTGTGAAGAAAAGTACAGAAATAGATTATAAGATTATATTTTTTCAGTAGACATTGATGTTGATGTATTACATTGTACAAAACAACATTTCTAGGAAATGCTTTGTAACATAGCCATTTTTATTGCATTACTATCGCACATCCAGAAGAATAATGACGTAAGTGCAAAAATTATCGTTTTTGAGTTAAATATACCACTAAGTTTGAAATTGGCTATATTTTCAATAAAAATAATTTTGATTTTAAAATTCTGTAAAAAAAACTGTTAAAATTCAGTTAGGTCGTTATTCCATTCGCTCGTTTGGAAGCATTCACTCAGATCAATAACGACGCAACTGCAACTGCTTGTCAAAGCATCACCGGGTGAAAGTGCGTGTTGTTGGTGTCAATGGCAACGAATTATTCTTTCTAATAAGAATAAAAATAATAAATCAATTCAGTTTTGAGGGCGGAATTCATAGTCCCCACACCCCACTTATACTTAATGGAAACCTTAAGGGATTCCTTATTAATTTTACGATTCATACTACTAGATAATTTTTTGTATTTGATTTGTCAGTTAATATAATTGGGCTCCTGAATTAAATTATTTTATTGAATGAGGTAATGCCTTTATTTGTGACGTTTTGCATTCCCTTATAATAATTTTAATATCTGTACTATTTGTATATTGAAGCAAGTCTGTTTAACGTTTTATGTGAAACATAATTTCCCAGAATTTATGCAAGCTCGGTTACCGATTCCAGTGGGACAAACTTGGCCTTTTTTGATTAAATCTTTAATTTCACTGTAAGTTTTAATTGAAAAAAAATAAAGTCGCAACTTTCATTCACTCAGAAAATTTCAAGTGTGAAATACGCCAGTAAAACTTTACAAAAACAAAGCCTAACCTCGGAATAAATGGAATACTAGCGTTCTTTCGCTTATCTGTTTTAGAGTATTACTTGCTATATAAATCCACATTTGCAACCCTAGGCTAATTTTTTTAGCAAGCGAAAAAGAACCATTTTTTGCTCTTTTATTAAATTTTCAACAATATTTTTTAAAATAATTGTCTTGGATAAAAACTGTGTTTGGAAAAGTAGACAGAATTTCCAATCCAATGATATCCTAACAAATTTTATAGGTCAAATATTGACGGTATTACAGGTTTTTAAAAATAGGGTATTTTTACCAAAAATTGCGAATTTCAAGTAAATGTCGTTTCGGCAAACAACATAAGCTTAGAATTCGCCTTTTTTTGTGGAAAATACCCTATTTTTGAAAACCTATATCTCCGTCAATATTTGACCTACAATAGTGGTTAGCATACCATTGGATTGGAAATTTTGTCTACTTTCAAAATGCCGATCATCGTTTTTTTTTCCAAGATATTTTTATACCCTTCGCTCATAGAGTGAAAGGGTATATTAACTTTGTCATGAAGTTTGTAACGCATTGAAGGAAGCATCTCCGACCATATAAAAAGTATACATATATGATCAGCATGACGAGATGAATCGATTGGGCGATGTCCGTCTGTCTGTCTGTCTGTCTGTCTGTCCGTCTGTCCGTCTGTCCGTCTGTTGCAGTGCGTTTTTCTCGGCCACTATAAAAGCTACGGAGCTGAAATGTTGCACACGTGCTTCTTATTGCTGCAGGCTGTTTGTATGTTTGATTCACCCAAATTGGATCACTGGGTCATGGGGCTGCCATACAAACCTAGCTCCCCAATTTGAGTTCTTCTAAGAAAAACTTTTTTATTTGTGTACCAATTTCAACCAAATTTCACACAAATGTGTTTCTATAGATAACACAAAATATATGCAAGAATGGATCAAATCGGACTATGGGGTCATGGGGCTGCCATACAAACTTAACCCCCCAAATTAGGTTCTTCTAAGAAAAACTTTTTTATTTGTTCACCAATTTCAACCAAATTTCACAAAAATGTATTTCTATTGTTGACACAAAATATATGTAAGAATGGATGAAATCGGAGCATGGGGTCATGGGGCTGCCATACAAATCCAACCCCCAAATTAGGTTCTTCTAAGAAAAACTTTTTTATTTGTGCACCAATTTCAACAAAATTACACACAAACGTGTTTCTCTTGATGACACCAAAGATATCTAAGAATTAATCAAATCTGACCATGGGGTCATGGGGTGGCCATACAAACCCAACCCCCATTTTGGTTCTTCTAAGAAATATTTGTTGCACCAATTTCACAAAACCTTGAATTAATGTGTATACCACAGCAACAAAAAAGTTAAAAACGATTGGAATCGTACTGTGGGGTCATGCTCCCGCAACCCCAATAAAATTTCCGAGTAAATATTTTTATTTGCCCATTTATTTCAACCAAGCCCAAAACTTTTGTCAAGACGGAAGAAAAAGAATGAGGAGGGGGATTAAATACAAGTCATAGGTACGCCCGAAAAAACTTTTAGCCCAAGCGAAGGGTATCCAAATTTCGGCCGCGCCCGAAATTAGCCTCGGCCCCGGGGTTGGCGAGCGAAGCCCCCTAGTTTTTTTTAAATATTGTTGGAAATGTAAAAAGGAGCAAAAAAATGTTTCTTTTTCGCTCGACAAAAAATTAGCACAGGGTCCCCAGGGTTGCAAATCTGGATTTATGTAGCCAGTAATACTCTAAAACAGATAAGCGCAAGAACGGTAGTATTCCATTTATTCCGAGGTTAATGTCGATTTTGACTGGCCTAAAATTTAACTTAAAAATTATAAAATCATAACGTTGAACATTTTGAAAAATCATAAGGATTCATAGGGAAGATCGTTTATAAATTTGTAACGTTGTTTTAAAGTTAGTTAAAACATGGAGACCAATGGAGAAATATTTAAAACAGTACGAATTCAGTCTAATCTAGACTAACCCACTTTTAAGATTAAATGATTTTCATGTAACAATTAAAAAAAAGTGGATTTTTCAATAGTGAATTGAAAATACATAAACGTATATGGAGCCAAATCATATTTGAAAATTAATTATTCGTATTATTTTCTTTTATTTACCACGGTTTTTTTTAGTGTTACAATGTCCCGATAACTATTCGCCTTTTAATTAATTCGATTTACTGAACTATATCTTCATAAAATAATTTTGAAATAATATCATAACCCGATTAATGACTATTACCAAAACTTAATTGCGAAAGTCTTAATCTATCGTTCCACTCCATAAAGCAAATGCGGTGTATGTCTCTATTATCACATTGGCATGTTCAACCTACTTCGTTGTATCAAACCACACAGTTTCTAAAAAATATAAAATTTAAGGAGGCGGAATTTGATTGAATTTAAAGTTTTGCGAAACTTATTAACAAAATATACTGGTCCGGTATGAGTTCTGATTTTTGAAATAGCCTGTGAACACTCTCTCATTTTGGTTATGCTTCCTGGTAAAAAATATATTTGATAGAATTCAAATCAATTTTTGAGATTGGCAAGTGTCATGTCAACCGGCAACCCTGGTGGCCAACGAGAATACGACGACGCACAGTGGTTCAGAATCGGCATTTTGCGGAAAAAAATATATATTTCCGGAATGGCTTCATCTAGGTACATGAAATTTTGTACAAATGTGTAGGAGCTTAACCCAATACCATACATTTAAAAAAAAATTTAATAAGGACATTTTCAAGATGGGTCCCCATATAGGAGTAATAAGGATACAAAAAAAAAATGTTGTGAATATAGGCGTGTGGGGTGTCATATCACAGGGGAGATTGAGTACATTTCAGCTGTGAAGGAATTTTGTCCATCAATGCCTCGTCTGAAGTGTAAAATGTCAAACAAATGCAATTTTTCAGTGTCTTTGTGGAAACGAACCCCGCCACATCCCCCCTTATTTATCCATCCAAATAGAAAATGTTTTTTTTTATAGCTTTAACTACTAACATTACTTTTGCGAAGTTTCATAATAAACGTAGCATTTTTGTAACAAATACAAACGTTTTAAGTAGCCTATGTCGTCACACCTAGTCCAACCAACCTATGGACTTTTCATCAAAGCAACCTTTCGTTAGTAGGATACCATTTTTTTTTTATCAACCATTAATTAATGTCATTTAAAACACAAATTAGTTTTTTTTTTGCAATAAACCAACCGAATTTTTTTTTCTAGAATAGAACAGGATAGGATAAATTTCCGCGCAAATTTTATAGGAGTTGTCCCAGATAAATTTATCCGGGGCAACTCCTATAAAATTTGTTTGGGTGGTTATCCTATCCTTTCCTGTTTTGAACCAAAAACCCGTTATATAATTATTTTTATTAAACATTAAATACTATAAACTAAAACTTAGAAATTAAAAATTAAACCAAAAGCCGTACTACATCTTCGAGAAATTCATTTGTCCTATATTTATGCTGCCTGCGAAATTGTTCAATATATGGATCCGATAATAGAAGTAGCATGTTCATAACATCCATATTTGTGTCCATTCTACTGCACTTTCTAGAGTGAGAATACCTTATTGAACGATAATCTTTTTTTCGTGCCTCTTGTGCTTCTTCGGTTAGCATACCAATGGGTAAATTAGCCGCTTGAATTATCTTACTACCATGTATCAAAATTTTGTGAACTGTATTTGGCATAAATCAATAAATGCACAACAATGATCCTTGTCATTCTCTACCTGTGTACAAATAGAAAGAGAATGTTGCATACTTAGAGAAATGTATGAATTTCGACATCAATTTTCAAGCGAAATTTGTCTGACATGCCTCCACAAATATGTTACTAGCAGCAAGATTTGCAGATATTTGCAGCTGGAATTAGTTTTAACTTGTAGCCAGGACCCTAGTTGACATTTAGTAACTAGTCCGAGACGGTCGGTCGCGGTCGCTCAAGAGTTCTGGTCTAACAAAGCGGAAAAAACTTGTATTTTAGAAGGACCTCTAACATTTTTAACTTTTAGACAACTCTTAAAGTAAAAATATTTTTTTTTTTCCTTTTAGTGAAATAAGCACACAAGCATAATTTGAGATTTTAGCATTTTCTTTGGATTCTGAATGTTTTAAGGTGTATCCGAGGACTCAAAAGAGTAGGTTAATTTGAAGCAGAAACATGATTTAGGCTCTTCATGCATATTCAAACCCCCCTCATTCATTCAGTGTTGTAAAAAAAATCGATTTTTTTGTGAAAACATAATCGAAAAATAGTTATGAAAAGTAACCAATCAAAAAAAAAAATTTACGACGTTATGAATTTTTCGATTTTTTGCCGCCCATAAACCACTGTGCGACGCCTGGCACTCATAGTCAGTCATTCACCGTCCGCCGACCGATATAGTTTACCCGATACTCGTCCGCCGCCGTTCGTTAAATAAGTCTATCTGTCCGTCCGCTATAATCTAGTAATAAGTCCGTCAGTCCGAGTTGAAAGAAACAAGCCGTAGTCCGGTTAAAACCGTCAGCCGTCCGTCCGTGTCCTATTGTCCGTGTAGTGATTAAGTTCAGTTTTTGACAAATAAAGTATTGTTAACCTATATAGACACACTGTGTTTCAATATCCCCAGGAAATATCCATTCACTTCGGCCTACTCCTGACACAAGTTAGATGTTTGTGTCTTTTGTCTTGATGTTAATATTCGAAACCACATTGAAGAAGAAGTTAATGCAAAAATAATTGCAAAATGATTTAGTTTCAGTTTTTAATTGGCGTAACAATAAGACTTAAATGTTTAACTAAGAATATTAAATTGCAGAATTAACGAGAGAAAAATATATGCTATATTTGGCATGATGGGAAACAGAGGGGTTAATGAGATTAGGAAGTTGTGTTTTGCAATATTTGGAAGAAGTTTCGGCAAAACATACTGGCGATAATCTGATTTTTTTACTTAGATAATTGTCTCGGCAAACAAAGAACAGGTTAAAATATCCAATTGATGTTTGTCTGTGTCTGTTGACTATGCTTTAATTATTATTTCTTGGCAGATTTATGTTAAGTATGTATTTGTATGCTGTGAGAAAATTTGATTTAAGTTAAGCTATCGAGCACAAATTTCTCATTAGAGGGCACACCCAAAATGAAGGTTATAGTATTCTATTCATCAGGGTAAAAAAAGCAAACTTAAAAAAATGTTTGATGCCAAATTGCTGAATACACCGCCCAATATACGCAGTAAAAAGTTACACTGATTTGGGCAATGGATTAAGGAGGAAGAAGGAGGGGGGGGGGGCAAAGGGGTTAAAATTCAGTCTTTTTTCAAATATCTGGAAAACTATGAGTCTGTCCCGAGAACGAAACAAACAACACAAAATTACCTTTGTAATGATATATAACACTAGCCATTTTCTTAGAAAATTATACCCTATACCCAAAAGTATTATAGTGGATTTACATTTTTTGAGTTTTACATTTCGTACGTAGCGTACGCTTTGGTACAAACTTTTGAACATACATTCAGAAAACTAACTGGTATAGTGACGTTCTAAGAGATAAATTGTTTTTTCTATTTTAGATTTTTGATAGAATTGAAATTTGTTAGAATTATGGTTCACTTTGTATGGGGGGCACCTTTAGTTTCGGTAATATTTTTTGGTGGAGGGGGCTTAGGTTAGGCACCCTACCAAATTCGATCTGCCTGTCTCAATTTGAAAAGAAGCTTCAGGCATACCTTTTTTAAAAATGTTAGGAGGAGTCAGGGGGGTGTCAATGGTCGGAAGACTTCAATTTTTGGTACAAATGAAAAATGTTCTTAGCAATACATGCACATGGACAAGATCTTATGACCCTAAGTCTATTCTGTCAAGAGTTACAGCGCGAAATGTAAAACTCAGAAAATGCAAATTCACTATAATACTTTTGGGTCTAGGATATAATTTTCCAAGAAAATGTCTAGAGTGTTACATATACTTACAAAGGTAATTTTGTGTAGTTCATTTCGTTTTCATGACATTTTTCGGCTAGACTTATAGTTTTCCAGATACATATTAGCAAAAAACTGAATTTTCACCCCTTTACCACCCCTCCCTATATTGAAGGGTACCCGCTTATACGACCGCTCAGTTGATACTGTTCCCTTGAAACAAATCTATGCATCAACAATTTCCATATCAGAGCACAACAAAATGACTTAATAAGTTTATTAAACTTCAATCTTAAACCATGGTATTACTCGTATTACGAACCATTTTTCCGTAATCTTTTTGAATAAATGTTTGTTTTTTCATAATAAATTATAACAAAATAAAAGAAAAAACAAATGAATTCTCTTTTGTATTCTTTATCCTGGCTGATTAGCACGATTCATGTCACGATTAATATTAAATTAACTATTAGGCGACTGAAACATCTTCTCACTAATCATCATTATGAAATTTTGAAATGCAATTTCTGGCGAATCAACAAATTTGCAGTTGCGTCGTTCTTCTTTTGGATGTGCGATATGATCAATTTATTTGCGGAGGAGAGTGCTAATTTATTTTTCCAGATCAAATTTAAATTGAGAATAGGAATAAAAATATTCCTAACTATGGAAATTTGTAATTCGCGAAAGTGTCCGCTCTGACTGTCAAGGAAATTATATTTTTTCTATTTCCGTTGGCTTAGTTTTTACGACAGTTTATACAAACTGAGGGTCTAGAATTTTCGGCCATTCTGCCGGATCAGACAACGATTCAAGTTCGGAATGTGAAGAACGTTCAAATTACGTCAATGACACAAGAGGCGATGAAATCAGTACGGAGGCTGAAACCGTACTAAAATGATCGCCTCCTGCCTCATTGACGCAACTTGATCATTCTTGGGCAATATTTTTCTTCTTATCGCGAACTTTTATGCGGTAGTTATTTATTGCATTGTCCAGGATGTTAACAGGTTAACACCCCCCACCCGTTGGTTATACTCATTTATACGATTATATCGCTTAGCACGACACATCAGTGCATGTTTAAAAAAAATTGACATCAGTGCAGCAACCTGAAGTAAAAACAAATAGTTTCTGGAGCCTCTAATAATAATTGTAGCACAACATTGTCTCCAACTCCAAAGGCGGAGTCTTTGTTGCAATCGAACGCACCAGCATATGGCATAAACTGGTAGCAATATTCTCGCGATGACGCCAGACACCAGTACTTGTAACAGAATCTGATCGGTTTTCCCTTAAGGAACATTTTGCAAGAATGTCGTCCGTAATAAGGGATCAGCTGCTCATCTATTGATAAATTGTGCGAAAACACTCCATTATAGTTGGAGACAATTGAGATGGAGAAATAATTTGGTTTTGGCTCAAATCACAAAAATTTGACTTTGAGGCTCTGTAAAAACAAAACCACTTATCCAATTTTCGTGCGGTTTGTTTAATTTTTTAGGTAAATTTGTTAGCTGTGATAATCATCTTATTTTGCTTATCTAGCTTTTGAGTATTGAGGTTTAAGTCGTAAAAGAAAATGATCTTTTCAAAAATCTTCAAATGACTGTGGCAGCTAAAGGGTTAAGAATTGGAGGAATGTTCTGCACAACTTTTTTTTTCTGGAAATCATATGAGGAATCACTGTCCGGTGCGTTTATGCGGCAGTTTCTGAACACCCTGTATTGTACCCGATAAATTTATTAAGTTTAAATTTGTATGAAAATTTAGCTTATGCTCTCTATGGACAAACAAAAATTAAGCCAACTTCCGTGGGAAATTCGCTTACTTCTAATGCCAAATCATCTGTATTAATTAAAAAGTACACACGTAAATAACGAATGGCTCTTTATTCGTAATTCTATTTTATTAGCATAATAATTGAACTAAAATAGCTCCATTGAATAAGTAAAATGTATTATACACGCTCCTCCTTTATTGTATTTACGTACATCATATACCAGAAGGACTATTATAACATTACGTACACAGTGAGATCATTTTATTTAAATACTGCATCCATAAAATGCATAATATTGAAATAATTCCAAAATAGATTTATTTGTATATTTTTCACAACACTCACATAGTATGAATCAATATTTAAACAATTTTCGAAATCGGCTGATTCATTTATTAACTCGAAACTCTATATTGTGTGCTTATTTCTATGACAATTTTCCCAGAAATACAAATTTCGATTTGAAAATCGAGCGGCACGGCCCCGTCGTCATTCATTCATTTATTCATTATCATGCGGGAAAGGTTAAAATTCACATCCATTAGAGGAAATTTTAATCAATTACCCTTTTCGCCAGAATGTTTGTTTGGCAATATATGTAAACACATTGCATGCGCCTGTATACAACAATACACCAACAAAACCAAAACATTTAATCAAATTTTATCATGCGTATTCCACTTAATGCGAATTGATGGATGTATACATCATACATACATAATATACCTGTGTGAGTAATAAACCTTCGCTGTATCACGTACACATACGATTAAGGATGTTTGAAGGAAACAAATTAAGGGTAAGTGACTCTCTTCGACAAAAGTCAATTACAACACTCAAACATGTTAATCTGTCTTATTCAAAGTTAAGGTTTTGCAACGTGGCTAAAATAATTTATGGTGTAAAGTAATATTCTCCGTTTTTGATTTGTCGTCAAAACTAACATTTATACATACATACATACATTATAAACGAAATTCTGCCCGCATATGGATTTGAGACATACAGTAGAGCGTCGATTATCCGAACTAATGTTGACAAGGGTGGTTCGGATAAACGAAAGTTCGGTTAATCGAGCTTCCATAGAAAAATTAGAAAATAGCCCAAATGTGCAATTAGGCGACAAACTGAAAACATTTAAAACGACTAGCACTGAACAAAAATAAAAAAATCGAGGTAATTAACCGATGCAGATGAGAGATTGCTTCCTTCAAACCCTTGATTTTTCATTTAATTCGATGGCTGTCATATGAAAAGAAGCTGATTGCCTGGTTCGGTTAATCGAATGTTCGGATAATCGACGCTCTACTGTATATGTATCTATAATTGTGTTCACACTCTGGTCTCATTTTTTCGAACGTGTGCGCACAGGGTCCGCTCTAATCTCAATGAAGGAAAAAAACTGACATCCGAAAAAATAATTTTACTACCATTTTTTCTTAAAAGATCAACAAGAACTTAAATTAAAAAAAAAAAATAACAGGCGCGACAATCCAACATTGGACTAAGGCCACAGGATGTGTTAGTGACATCCTATTTCCAAAATCTTATCTGCTTTTTGTTGAGGTAATGAGATCAGCATCACGCTCAGCAGTGTTATTTATCCCCATAAATGGATACTCGTTTAACATCTGATTGAGATCATAGTGCGTCACAAGCTCGTGAGTTCGAAAAACACCATGGAACACGGTGATTGTCTGTCATTCTAGCACCTGCCCTCTTCCCGAGAAGCAAAAGGCGGCGTAGTTTGCTCAGTTATCTGCTTATTAAGTTTAATTTTTTTATACGAGCACATTTCAGAATTATGTACTAATTTCCTTCTCCGATTGAAAATTCAGGTTCTCTCCTTTTCACCAGAATTAAAGATTTTAATTAGGTCTGGTTGCATGATCCCTAATGTTTACCAAATTTAAGAGTGCTTAAATTTTCAAATAAAGGACAAAACGAGTTCTAATCGTGCGAATAGCACGATGAGTGTATACCCTATACCCATGTACAGACCTTGAAGGCACGCAAAACCCAAAAAAACAATTTCATCTTTTTTGTAGGGGAGGGAGGGGTAGATGGTTAGGACCTGGCACATATTTAATATTATATCAAGGCTACCATTTGATACTAATTAGAAGTTTTTCGCGACATTCTAGCAAAAGATATGGCTAAATATAACTTTGTAGGGGAGGTAGGGGTAGGGGTAGTCGTACGTTCTCCACTTTGCACCAACTTCAAGCATATGTCACAATTAGGTATTGATGAAAATTTCAGGTCGCTAGCGATATTCTGTTGAAAAATATTGTCGAATTAAACTATCACGGAAGGGTCATTTGTACGGGAGGTAGGGGAATCCTTTGTCCGATTTGGCCCATTTTCAATACCATCCAAGCTTTTATCAAAAGAATCATCTGACCTAAATTTCAAAACGCTAGCTTCATTATTTCGGGAGTTATCGTGCGAACTGACAGACACACGGACGGACAGACAGACAGACAGACGGACATGGCTCATTCGAATCAGGGACCAACCCTGATCATTTATATATATACTTTGCCATACCTCCGGTGGCTCCTTCGAGGTGTTACATCAATCGTCGTAACAAAAACAATATACCCTATACCATCTTATGGGTATAGGGTATAATTATAGCATGCAATTAACGCATTTATGCGATATGTTCCAATTTGATTTCCGTATGATGAAGTCTAGAAGATTTTTGAAATTCATACGAAATAAGGAGTCGCGTAGACACTCAGCGCAAAATCTCGGGAGAAAATAAATTGCCAAAGGCATCATTTTCATCATCCACATTTAAATACAGTCAAACCTGCTAATCGGTTCTCTCCACATTCAGACAAGATTCTAATTTAACCACTCCTAGGCATTTTTTTTTTATACAAAATAACCTTTATACCTGCATGGTCCGTTTAGGGGACCACCTCTCACCACGAATTGGTCTCTATTTAGCTGAAGCAGTATTAACCGAACCTTATCAATCGGACCGACCAATAGGCAAACCTACACAATAAAACCAAAACCACGAGCTTATGAAATTTATTTGGCGAGGTCAACTATTCAATACATATTCAAAATTTCGAGTGAATTGGCCATAATAAAATTTAGACAGAGGTCTCTATATACCCAAATCTAATAGCAATTTAATCCGCAAGCACCTGGTATTGACATGTTTTAAACATAAGCTTTGAATTGTGCTCTGCTTAGTTGAATGTTGTCCAAGTCCGATGTTCATGGTTAAGCGGTCTAAATTGGGAGTGAAAATACTACAGAAACATTTGTCTATGATTTTCATAATTTTGTATACTTCGGTGTCATGCCTTGGTAATCCGACCTCCTGCTAATCGGAATAAATTTGATGGGTCCCTTCAGTGGTCCAATTAAACAGGTTGACTGTATTATATTACATTCATCGCATCTCTTCGTGGATGGATTCATTCAATTGGTTCCAATTGCGTTGACTCATCTAGCATTGAAACAATAAATTTCCAACATTTCGGTTTCAGCAAAATGAAGGTTAGAGCCACAGTACATAGTGCTACGCAACAGCAGTCCTCCCTAATTTGTTTCTGAGCATGCTAATATCGGGATTTAGCTAGGTTCCCTCGATTTAAGTGACTCTGACCTTTTTCTCTTAAGCAGCACATCGATGTGTTTTATTGAATTAAAATAAATTCAAGAACTTTGAAATTAGCCCGTCTGGATTTGGACTTTACTCCAATTAAATGAATATTAAATCCATGGATTCGCCACAGAATTCTCGAGATAACGTATTTATCGAAATAGTCCACGCACGTTCAAACCAATGAAAAAAACCATCACTCGAGAATTAATTTTGGAGTTCCAAACAAACTCTCTTACAAAGCCTTCTATTCTCTGAATTACTGGAGCGTTGCTTCAAATCCCACATTGACCACGGTGTTTTGCCTTTATAAAAATGCTCCTACGGCAGCGAGTACCTGCTGTTACAACGACACGAAACTGTCAAACGAACTCTATTCAAGAGAAAAAAATCTCTTCTACAACAAAAACGACACTACCATTAATCTGGCTGGTAGTACCTAAGGATGACAATTTGTCCTGTTACCCGGGGCAGCGTAAGTGCGTGATTACCAAAATTGGACACAAAATGCGTTTCGTAATTTTGAAGCGTTGGATCGATGAAGGAATTTATTTTTTGGGGCTGTAAGGCTTACTTGCAAAACATTCAATATGCAATCTTCGCAAAAGTGCACACAGCAGCACACAGCGTGCATATCGAGCCGGTTTCAACCAACAGTGCATGGCGCTCCGCATTTCCCATCAGATGCCTCTGCTAATGCGGCGCGGCAACCATTATTGGGAGAGGCATACACGAAATACATGCTGGCGCCGAATTACATTTGAGTGAAGCTAGCCACTTGCTAGCACCCGATTCGACGCGGCCGTCGTTTCTGACTATTCGTGCCAGTTACGGAATCAAAACAAAACAATTGAAAAGTCACAACAATTAAGGATTTGGGTGTATTGCTGGATGAGAAGCTTCCATTCAAATTTCACATAAATTTTATTGTCAACAAAGCAAAATCAACACTAGCCTGGCTGAAAAGATTTCATACGATTTCGACGACCCTTGGGTTATCAAAAGGCTTTTCGAAACTTTTGTTGTGCCGATACTTGAATACGCTTGTCAAAACTGGACTCCGAAATATAAGACTGACATCACGAGGATCGAATCAATTCAAAAACAGTTTTTAATATATGCATTTCGAAAATTCAATTGGAGAAACAGATTTTGCCTCCCATCATATAAAAATAGATTATTGCTCTTACAAATGAACACTCTTGAGGACAGAAGGACTATTCATCAAATAATTTTTGTTATTTCCTTAATATGTATATGGATCAATTTCATCTCCGTTTTTACTCAGGAATATATATTTTAGAATTCCTGTTACATACACAAGAAATATTGAATTATTAAATATAAACATTAGATCAACACTTAGCACTTTCAATAAGATGCAAATTAAATTAAACCAATTTTCAAATTGTTTCGACTTTAATCCATGTATCCATTCCATTAAATGTAACCTGAAAGAGCATTTTAAACTTAACATTATGAATTGAAATATTATTATGTACTAATTGTTAATGATGAATGCAAATAAACCACCTATGGCAGAATTGCCGTTGGTGCAGAATATATTGTTGGACGGTGGATACATCAAGCTCAAACAACTTGTTTGAGAAATCCACCGTCTCGCTTGGCCATAGTGAGACACCCGAATCGGGTGCTAGCAAGTGGCTAGCCCCACTCAAATCTGATTCGGCGCCAGCGTGTATTTCGAGTTCATTGATCAATGTATGTAATAATTCATTTCATTTCAATTGTATAATATTCCTTATGTATTTGGAAAATCTATCGTTTGCCCTAAATCAAAAACTTTTACCGAGTTGAATTCTCCCTACTTACAGACGGCTGGTGTCACGTCCCCGAAAAAATCCCACGTTTAACAAAAAACTGAGTTGAATCGAACTTTTTTTTTTCTTCTAAAGGATATAAGCCACGTACTTTTCGAAAAACCATTGAAAACTTTTTCACTTATCCTGTCGTAACAGTCGCGTTCCGATAACCGTCAACTGTCATTGTCACTATCATATATCCTTCATCGTATGTATGCAGCAATATCTGAGCTTACCGCTCCAAAAAGTATCTCTTTCTGTTTTCTTATTTTAAATTCTTCAAACTACTATAGATATTTACAGGAATTTCAATATAATACCATACCATATAGATTTGTTCACTTCTGTCGAAAAACCGTCATACAGGCGGCAAGCTCGTGTCTACATTTAAGTCTTTGCGAAAAAGATCAAGAACTCAGTTTGAAATTCTGTCAAAGATTTTTATTTTTACCGCGCTGTCGCATATTTCGCGGAACTCATAGCTGTGTGTCGTGTGGCAGTACACAGACAGCATAACAACATTTGCCACCCCGCGGCATCGCGCTTGACTGTATTTTTGTGTTTGTGTTTGACATATCCAACTATGGCAAATCCTTTATGTCGCAAATTCGACAGAAGAAAGAAATTTGATATTGAATCGACATTGGTATAGCGGAAATGTTATTTCATTGCGTTTCTTCTATGTCCTTTTGTTGGGAATAAACTGTTGGAGGTATATGGGAATGCACTGAAAGACGGGTTCGGTGTACGTGTATCCTTTTTGTGTAGTTCTTATTGAGGCTGAAGGGAACGCATTGTTTGTTAGTTGAGAAATTCAATTGGATACCGAAACGGGAATAAATGTTTCAGTAAAATTCACGTCAAATCGAGAATGGTGTATTTTATCCTCTCAGTATTGTTTGTGTATGGCAAGAGAGCAAAACAATATCGTTGAATCTGTAGAGAGATAGCATAAATACAATTACATTTATATTTCTATTGTAATGCTTGAAGTTCACTTGCTCTATATCCAGCCAGTTGGAGCTGGTCAGTTACTGAGATAACATCGTCCTTTCCTGTAATACATAATTCCTCTATGTCTCTGATTGGCTTTCAAAATTAAAGGGTGATCAAGTGATTTGTCCTAGTACTGCTTCCACCTCCACGTACGTTAAGTATTACTCTAAAAACAAAACACCTGTATATGTTTTAATTTCAGCAAAGAAAATAAACAACAAAATTTCACTCCATTCAAATCACTCTTCCGTTCACTTTTATCCTTGAAATTTACATTATTTATTATGATTCAAACTTAGACTTTCCACCTTGTCTCAATTATTAACTGGTCGATGTAAATAAGTACAGGTGTATTCTGTATGTGTATTTCTGTATAATTCAAACTCATTTCATTCCTGCGTAAATACATTTTGCATGAAAAACATATTTTTGAAATCCATCTGTTTTCCGAATTATTCAAGAGTGCCTTAATCAGATTGACTTTGATGAAAGAGGGAACGAATTAAGGATCACGACACGTGAACACAATGGTGGTGTCGTGCTGTCACGTCGAATAAGGCCGCGAAATACGAAATACGCGCCCCTGAAAAGTACCAGTACATAAGACATATACAAAAGTGGTATTCATTTAGGCGCTTGTGGCACAACCTGAAGTCATCTTGTCACGTCAAACTTGTTACGATGGAAAGGATGTCGTCGGGAACGACCATTAAAATTAATGAAGCAGCTGCTTAGAAAAGGATCTCTTATTTGCAGAAAGTCTTTTTGTTCGACTTAACCCGTCACGAAAGATAATACGTAGGTTTTTTTTTTGTGTTGACTGATTCATTCATACATACTCATATCAAATATTACCCCAGGAAAATTGGCATTTCACTTCGGAAAAATTAGGGGAAAGCTGGATTTTTGCATGAGCTTTCCTTTCGAGGTCCTAAACAAGACCCCAAAAGTTCCCGTCTGTACAACTGCTAGAGGTGCTACAGAGGGTCAAAGACCTTCAAACATTTTTTTTTTCGAATATCTCGATAATATGTGCTGAAAAGTGGAGTATGGCGAATTTGTAGCTCTCGTGGTTTCAGAACTGCATGTAAAAAGTCAATTTTGATTCGAGCATTCCTAACGGTGCCAGGAGGTCTAACTGTATTTTAAGATGGTTTCAGGAAAATCTCTATAACGGTAACTCTGGCTAGAAGATGTTGCATGGGTAATTCGTAGTAAATACGGTTCTGAAGAAAGCGACCAAATTTTTCAACAATATATACACCCTGGAGGGTGCTATGGGGGTTCGAACCTTACAAAAACGAGAATTTTTGGTTTTCTCGTGAATGCCTCCAAGACCCCAAAAGCCGCCGTCTGTACGACTGCTAGAGGTGCTACAGAGGGTCAAAGACCTTCAACAATTTTTTTCTAATATCTCGATAACGGTAACATGTGCTGAAAAGTGGATTATGGCGAATTTGTAGCTCTTGTGGTTTCAGAATTGCATTTAAAAGCCAATTTTGATACGAGCATTCCTAATGGTACCAGGAGGACTAACTGTATTTTAACAAGGTTTTAAGAAAATCTCTATAACGGTAACTCTCGCTAGAAGATGTTGCAGGGGTAATTCGTAGCAAATACGGTTCTGAAGAAAGTGACCAAATTTCTCAACAATATGTACACCCTGGAGGGTGCTATGGGGGTTCGAACCTTAGAAAAAGGAGAATTTTGGGTTGTTTCTTTTTTCGTGAATGTTTCCAAGACCCCAAAAGTCGCCGTCTGTACGACTGCTAGAGGTGCTACAGAGGGTCAAAGACCTTCAAATTTTTTTTTAATATCTCGATAATGGTAATATGTACTGAAAAGTGGAGTATGGCGAATTTGTAGCTCTTGTGGTTTCAGAATTGCATGTTAAAAGTCAATTTTGATTCGAGCATTCCTAACGGTGCCAGGAGGTCTAACTGTATTTTAACAATGTTTCAGGAAAATCTCTATAACGGTAACTCTGGCTAAAAAATGTTGGAGGGCTAATTCGTAGCAAATGCGGTTCTGACGAAAGTGGCCAAATTTCTGAACAATATGTACCTGGAGGGTGCTATGGGGGTTCAAACCTTAAAAAACGAGAATTTTTTTTTTCGTGAATGCCTCCGTAACATTTGTGTATGCCGTAAGGTCAACTATGACATATTTGTAGCTTCTGTGGCTGCAAATAAAATGCCAAAAGTGCCCATCGGTGGGTGCCCACTCAAGGAAGTTATAAGGGGCCAAAAGTCAAAATTTACCGTTTTTGGGGAATATCTCTATAACGGTAATATTGACTAAAAAGTGTTATATACCGAATTTGTAGCTTGTACAACGCCTAAATTAATGCAAACATTTTCATATCGTTACGTATAATCGTAAGTGCGCTATAAGGGTTCAAGCCATTCAAAAACGCCTTTTTTGTTAATTTCATGAATATCTTAGTAATGGTAACTTATGCGGGAAAGTGGTCTGAATATGTTTCTTCAATATATCTAAATACAATGCCAAAACATCTGATCTGTACCTGCCCCCCAATGGGAGCTTCGTGGGGTCAAACATAAAAAAAAACTCATACCTTACATATAGCGTTTTATTCTAGCTTCTATAATTCTAACACTTTTATGGCCTTAAGTGCAGAAAACTATACCATAATTTGTTTAAATTTTCCCAAATTGCAGTTTGAATGAATTTGACCTAAAAGTAGCCCCAGTTTTCTGCACTTAAAGCATTAAAACTGTTAGAAGAAATGGAGCTAGAATAAAATGATATGAGGAAAATACAATCGTAAGATTATACGGAAATTTTTAGAACAATCGTACGAGCAACTCACCTTGGCTGAAGTTGGAGAAAATTGAGGTGAAAAAATAATTTGATTTTGGGTTAAATCTAAAAAATTTGACTTTAAATCTCAGTAAAATCTTATTTCGTTACTTCTGCTAGTCTAGCTTAGGAGGTATTAAGGTTAACCCATTAATGCCTGATGTTACATATATGTAACAGTAAGACATCCTTCATTTCAAACGGCTGCTAAAGGAATAGGATATCAATTCGGCACTAAAAAGTGTTTTATCCTGTACTAGACAATATTAGCAATACGCAGAAATCAAATTAGCTCAATTTGATTTACTATTGTGGAAGTTATAGAGGTTTCTTTCTGATGGTTTTTTCGATGTTGACGAAAATCGTCACGATGGCAAAAGTAGTAGAGGAATTTTATTTTTAAATTTAATTGTATGAAAAAAATTGGGAAAAAATTAATGGTATGTTATTACATGGTCTTTTTGAAACAATACAAAAAATAAATGAAAAAAATATTGTCCGTAGTTTACGTTTTATAAGTACTTTTATAACACTGTTACATATATGTAACATCCGTCCTGATATGGGGAAAATGCACTCCTCGTATAAGAGGTATATGAGTATGCACTTTTTTAGTGTTTTTTTTTTATTTTATGGATTTTTTACACTCTTGACGCAGTAATCCGGATTAATTATAAAAAAAGAAGTCCGGATTCCCAAAAAATCCGGATTAACGAAAATTTCCGGATTTTAACAAGACATTTTTATCTAGGCAAATAGCATAAATAGCCTTTATAAATGTTAAAATTTAATAAAAAAAAATTCTATTATTTAGGGTTATCCTTAAAATTAGTCATGTCACATGATTTTCTAGACACTTGTGTCTTTTTGACTGGCAAATTGAGCGGCCATATTTGGCAAAACATACCAAAAATATTGAGAGTCGGAATTAGAATTGCTCTAGAAATCCGGAATATGGATACAATAGTTATCCTATGTGGATTAAAATGATAGCCGGATTCAAGGGTATCCAAAGCAAGAAGTCAAGGCTTTATTTTCATGAGGCCAAGGATTAGTTATTCTATTAAATTTTGCTAATATAATATTTAAAATGATATATTTTGATCTACGAAAGAAGAAATGGTTTCTAATGTAGACCAAATTATAGACAAGGAGGAATTATAGGCTCTATATTTAGTCCTTTTTAGACAAATTGGGCGGATGGACAAATTGACAAAAAAATTGAAACAATAATGTTATAATTTACTGGCAAATCTTCCATAATCCTCAAAATCTGTATTGTTAACTACTGTACTTCTATAAACTTTTTTTCTATTCACAAACTGTAAAATCTATTAGTTCTGTGGGTGCTCAAGAAACTTCTCAATAAAACAACAACAACTCCACATGCAAAACCACATATATAATAAAATAAAATAATACAATATTTGACGTAATATTTTTGTAAGGCTGTTCATTTTTCGCACACATTTCGTATTATTTCTACGTTATTGTGGCCTTATCTACATTTCAAACTTCATGTAAAATATCGGCTTTCATATATTTTTCCCTTTATTAAAAAAAAATTTACTAAAAAGTTTTCTTTTTGAATAAAAATTAAAAATATACCTTGAACACACTTTCCCCGTATCATGCCTGATGTTACATATATGTAACACCCTCGAGTACCTCGAGTGCCTGATGTTACATATATGTAACAGTGCCGGGAGCCTGAACCCGGCTTCCGGGGGAAAAATTTTTTCTACAAAATGTGTTTTTAGCCATTTTTAGCCGACGTGGAAAATTTCAGCTCAATCGGTAAGATTTTAGGGTCTCGTCGTTAATGGGTTAGGAGTGAGGGGGGCGTCAATAGTCGGAGCACTCCAATTTTTGATACAAATCAAACAAAGTTTGTTATCAATATATGGACAAGATATTATAACGGTAGGTCTATTCTATCAAGAGTTACAGTGCGAAATGTAAAACTCCAAAAATTTAAATTCACTATAATACATTTAGGTCTGGGGTATAATTTTCTGAGAAAATGTCTAAAGTGTTATACATCATTACAAAGGTAATTTTATGTAGTTTGTTTCGTCCTCAGGACATTTCAAGCTCAGACTCATAGTTTTCCAGATATTTGCAAAACACTGAATTTTCACCCCTTTGCCACCCCCTCCCCCCTTAACCCATGGCGCAAATTGGTGTAACTTTTTACTGCGTATATTAGGCAGTGTATTCAACAATTTGGCATCAGAAATTCTTTTTATTTTTGGATGTTTGGGTTTTGAGCTATCTGTACTAGACTAATACGACAGGCAGGCCAAAGCCCGACGTCGCGCCATCGTGCCTAATTGATGATGCTGATGATGCATACGACTTCCCTTTAGGGATGTCGAAAATCGGACGGTTAGACTGAAAACCGGTACTTTTAGAAAGGACAACCGTTTTTTTTTTTTTCATATTCTGGCTTTTAACCCGCTCGTTTGTTCAATTTGTTTTAACCAGAATTTTTATTTCCATTCATTTTATGGAATATTTTTATTTAACTTTTTACATTTTTGTACTCTAGAAATTTTCAGAATAAGAATCCTCTGCAAGAATGCTTCTATTTGTCCTCAAGAATGGGTGTTATCGTCACCCGGTAGTATGTATTAATTGACGGATTAATATGGAGACTTACCTCATCTAGATTTTCGACATAAAGAGTACACTGCACAAGAGACACTGCACAGAAATGGCGCAGTCAATGGAATATAAATTAATTTGACTAAATTTCTTCTTATGGCAATCAGTAGAAAGGGAATTTTAACCATGAAAGTATGGGCGTAACGTAAGAAAGAACAACACTAAAAGGATCATCTCAATATTGTCTCAGATACAGCTTTTAAAGGCTCCTTATTCTCCGCAAGATAAGTATGCGATAAAATAGGAGAACAAATCCAACAGATTTTCTGCTATTTTTTTTCTAATAAATGGGTACTCGTTTAACATCTGAGTGAGATCATAGTCCGCCACATGGGTAATGAGTTCGAAAAACACCATAAACTGAACTCGTTCACGGTGAAACTCGAACCCACGACCCTGTGCACCGAAGGTGTGCGCACTAACCACAACAGCAGCTAGACTACTACTGATTGAGTTTAGATTGACCATAGCATCATAGAGTATTAATTTAACCGAAAGACGTCATAAATATTTGTACGACAATGTTATGTACTTACTTATTATTTTTATGAATTTTTTTAAATCTAAATAATATTTTTCTCTATTCCCTTGCAGGTAAGTGTACAATTTGGCTTTCTTTGGTTACTATTTTTTATAAACCTATTGGGTTTATGGATATCATTTGATGAATTTTGATTTGGATGTTGCGATAATAATTCAAAGTTATCCATAAATATTATTTTAATATTTTCAGATATGAAAAATGTTAATCGGCTGCAGAATAAAAACATACTTGGGATTGCCTTTTGCACCGCAAAACTACACATTCACACATATACACATTTTTTTGCATATATCTTCTCTGTACCGCAACCCCTTGTGGGGCATGCTGCGTTCACTCAGCCGTTTATAGGCTACTTCGATTCAACGTTACATTGCATATTGTTTCGGAGTGTATATACCTAATGTTGCAAGCACTATATGTATATTTCCTATCCGCACATGTACGGAAATTTTGGACCACGCCGAGATTCGATCTCCGGACCTCTAGATTACTAGCATCGTAAACTGCGACTCAACCAAGTGAGCGACAGATATCGCTGAGATAAACCTTAGTAGTCTTAAACATTTTTGGGGCTTATTCCTAGTCGTTTCCAGGTATCTCGGCTTTTCCTGAAATCTTGTTGTTCGTGGGTCGCATTTGGGGGTCGCTACAACTTCTAAACGCAGCCAGGTAGGACTCTGTCAGTTTTAGCGAATTTGCGCCCCAAAATGGTTTATATAATCCCCTCACGATTTGATCTTGTAAAAAAATGACTCCGTTCACGGTAGGTCCTCCCTTTTGCGAGTTTTTTTGTCTTGGGTCTCATCTTTAAACAGCTAGTACTTTTCCAGCAAATGTGCGTCGTGTGCAATAGTTTTACATCGGCCCTCTAAAGGTTTGTGTTCGTAGAGACGAGTCATGGGATCATCGCTCAGCGATCTAAGTTAAACCACCGGCTTTGAGCACTATATGGGTATATTTTCTATACAGACATGTTCCTTTAGTCCATAGTCGATACTAGGAAAGTAGAACCATTCAAAAAATATTTAAATACGGCTCGGAATTGGATGCAAAACTACGATCGCTGAGCGATCATCACATGAATTAAAAGGTCCTCCCATTTTTTGGTCGTGGGTCGCATTTTTGACCGGTTGTTTTCTTCATCCAGTTTTGTTCAGCGTGAATCTTGTATCCAACGCAATTTTTTCAATGTCAATATTTTATTAATAGAACATTCAGATAAATCAAGTATCAACAATATTCTCCGAATAATTTGTCTGTTATCTTATAAATGATTCTACAAAAGAAGCCTCTTTCACAATTTATTGATAAGTATCCGTACAATGGCTAATATTGTCATGTTGTCACTTTGATATGATCAAAAACAAAATCTGCAAATCTTTTATGAAATATAAATCACGACACGACAGATTTTTTCGCATCAATAAGCTTCTACGACTTAGAGGCTGTTTGTTTCGTTTTTGTCGCGAAACGAACTTTCAAATTTCCAGTACTTTTGCAAGGACTTCGGCCCGAAAATCTGACAACCCAAGAGACCAGTTATACTTGGAAAATACCATCAAAAATTCGATTAGAAAATATTTTTCATTCAATCGAACGTGCGTGTATCATACGTACGTGGAAACGAGAATTTATTTATGCTTTCGAATACCGCATCTTAAGTATTCTGTGATTTATATTCTAAAATTGAGACGAGCGATGTGACAGTCTCAACTGTAGTGACGCATTATTTTCCAAAGGTCTTGGCATGAGGTGAAATGTACGTTATATAAAAATAAATTGTGTCGATAGATATAACCATTTTTGTGGATTGAGGGAATGTAGATTTACTAAGATTAACTTTTTGTATAAGCTCGTCGCTAGTCATCGGTCCAGCAGCTCCTGGTAGAATATACGGTTTACTTTTTTAGTTAATATTTATTGAAAATATAAAATTCAAAATTAAAATTTTGTCATTATTACATGTACAATTAATTTTCTTTTATTCCCATGTCGCACTGAATATTATGCGCTTATATAAAATCCTCAATCTGCCTTTTCTTTGTAAATCACCTGTTCGACAAATATTGTTTACTGATACTCCTCCTTTCGAAAGTATGCCTTTAGCCTACTTCCAGGGAAACGGCAAGAGGCGAAACCTTTTAAGCGTCTACGCTTCAAATCTATTTGCTAAAGGATGTCAAATATGTACCTTCAAGAAAAAAGCTACTTACACCATAAGAGCGTGTCTCAGTTTTATTTCTCCCTCCCTATTTAAAAAAACAGGCGTAAAGCGAACGACCTATTTTCAGACAACGACAATAAAAAGCACTAACGACTAAGAAATGAGCAACCGAAATAAGATTCTTGATTTACCTCGCCAGATACACATATACCTATGCAGGAACCTAAAAGCACCAAAAAAAAAAAAAGAAATAAAAAGCCAGACAAAATGAGATACTTTACAAAGAAAACATTATGGACGAAAATGAGACAGTCAAAAAGCCCCCCGAAACGTTGAAAATTGAACCCTTTTTCTTGTTGAGTTAGAGAATCAGTTTGATGGTCGTTCTGAGATGGAATACGTGATACTGTTGAAGAAAAGAATACTTTTGCCCCGTTGCGCGGATACGATACATATAAGAATAGGCAAGTGTCGATTCGTTTGCCATCCGATGCCGCGGCGTCGATGTCGTTCGGGGCTGTTTAAGAATTCAAGTGCGAAAACAGCAAATGTTAAGGCGTTGTAAACAACACAAAAAAAATACAGAAAGGATTCCGAAATTCACGTCTGCCTACTTAGCCAAACAACAGGAGGCTGAACATCGTTTTGAACGGTTGATATCCTCGACGAGTCGATTGGTGTTTTAGATAACATTTGGCTTAGTATAATGAGTTTAGAAGTTGAATGAAATAGCCCGCAGGAATTCAATAAACTTCAAGGGTGTGACTATGTGCAGGAAGTATACGGAGGTCAATTTAGAAAGTTTTTTTTTCCTTTGAGTTTAAGAAATTTGGAAAATGAGAAAAAATTGTTTATTGACGAGATAATTTTTGTTTTAAGAGAGATTTAAAGAAATGATTTTAAACCAAGAAAGTGGGTTGCTTTTATGGGAGAAATTAATACACAAAAACAAAAAAGTTGAAAAGCTTTCCACCAAAGAAAAAATAAAAATTATTACGCATTAAAAGGATTGATGATATCAGTTAAATTATCTTCCACCAAATTTGCAGTTTTTCAGCTTCTGTAATTATTATTGAAAAAATTACGAAACATTTTATGCAACAGAGAGCTCGTCGAAATAAGTGCAGGTCTAATGACCAATTTCCCATAACCTATTCCACCACCCAGTGGCGTGGCGTGAGTTTGGAGTAGAGGGAAGCAGTCTCGAAAGTATGACTCTTCATTAATGTTCAAGTATCCCCCAGACATGAGAATGAAATCTTAATTTATAGAATAAAAATGACTGCAAACTAAACAAAAAATATTCTGAAGTCTTAGGCAGACGCAAGTTTTGTCTATAGTTGTTTCTATTACATTATCGTTATGCAAGTATCTACATACATACGAGTACATACTATGAACTCCGAAAATGTATTTCACCAGAAAGATGTTGTCGAAAAGTTGTTAGAACGCATGCTGACACACTCTCTCTCTATTACTATACATTTTGAAAATCGAAATTCTTCCGAATAATTTACTCATTTTCCTAAAAAAAATAGCTTTTCCACGTACCAGAAATTACGTACACGCATACCTACGAGCATCAAATTGAATTTTTGAACTAAACTTGAAATTAAAAAAAAACTCGACATCGCTTCGATTGTGAGCAATATCGCTGTGGGTTTTTATCATGAAACAGGTGGGTTTGTGTATTGGGTTTGTTGCAGAGGGCGCATGCTAAAGCAGATTTATACGGTGCGCAGGGTTGCGTGTGATTTTATATTTATTATAAAAATCGTATGTGCAAGAACAAAAATCCAAAAAATAATGTTACGTTTTCTTGCTTTTTTTATTATGAATTAAGAAGGGAAGCATCGCTTCCCTTTCTTCCAAAGACGCCACGCCACTGCCACCACCATATATAAAATCTGGATGTTTTCTTGATTTTTTTTTAATGCGTCTAATGTAATGGCCAAGAAGTTCACAGGACAGAATATGTACAAGACATCTTGGTGGTAGCAAACATTTTCAATGACTATCTGCTCTTTTGAAAAAAATATATTCGAAAGCTTACCAAACCGCCATGTCCCATGTGTCATGTTTCTGGTAGAAAAACAAATTCCTGAAAGTTGTCTGGAAGGCTGTAGCCCTGTCAATCGGTAAACCTTGTTTCGTCAATAATCTTACTTGTTCGCGTATTATTTTTTCATTGGCAGGCGATTCGCTCCCGCGTCTTTTGATAAATATTGTAGCAAGAAGATCAATGCCGCGCTAGTAATTTAAATTGTATGCTATCATAAATGTTCACCTACAGAAATAGAATAAATCACTAGGTAACTTAATCAACTTCGGGCTCAATAGAAATCTGAATTATACTATATCTGCACTCTAGCAGGACTACTTCCATTTTCCCATAGTACCAGGTCCGTCACGAACCATGTTTCTATAAATCACCCTACACCATTCACAACATTAGGAAAGTCCCTTGAAATGTCCATTTCTCTTCAATGTTTTTCCGCTCTAAACTTAATTGGACTTATGACCTGTAATTTTGTTGGAGAGAATTTGCTTAATTAAAAATTAATGTCATTTTTTTTTCGCTAGACAACCATCGTCACCATTACGTCGTTTTCCCCAAATGAAAAATTCCTCATGACAAGAGATTCTCCATCATAGTGGTGCTGGCTGCATGTTCCGTTCGTATGGTGGTAGCAATGTGCTATGGTTCTAGAGTTCTAGTAGTATATTCGTCCTATACATTGTTTCCGCATCGCGTATCCTTGCCTATTCTTATCACCGCCAATCTGATAGCGCAGTGGATGAACTACAATTTCCCATTTCTTCTTGCTGTATTTTCTTTCTGCTTGCAGTCTCTTTTCCTCTGCCTCGTTTTCATTAAAAATTAAGATAGCTATACAACGAAAATATTCTTCATCAACACCTTTACAAGATGAGATCTCACTTTTCCGTTATTTATTTTGTTTGTTCAAGTTGGTTTGCATGTTTCACATGAATATAAATGTAAAAAGTCGACGGCGCAATGGATAAGAAAACGGATACCGGGACCGGGAAGAGTCTAGAAAGAGTCAATTTCGGTTCTAAGGTGTGTTCGACATCCTTTCAGATTTTTCCACCGACAACCATCTCCCCTTTTTGGGTCGGTTCGTTACATAAATTTTAACGAATACATTTTTCAGATTTTTTTTTTGTATATACATAAATGCTTTTTGGAGATGGGCCCCGTAAATAGACTCGCAAAAATATTGCAAGGATAATTAACCTCAAATGTGGTGCTACCTTGAGAATACAAAATGGAATGAATGGGTGTCAGATGGTATAGAGTTGAACCGCTCAATGGCATACCTACCATCTCCTATAGGTATGTGTGAACATGAAAATTCTATTTTATGATTCAAGTGTGCCTTACTTAACTGAGTACACTGCTGGTATAGGTAAGGTAGGTACATACTATGTGGACGTCCTGATCGTCAGTTTTCGTCGCCACAGCCACATCCACCACACCGTTACCGTATGCTAGTCTCAGGACTGTGTTAAAGAGTTTTATGGATTTATGCATGAGAGAACGGCGCAGGTGTTTGGATGCATAACAACGTAAGTAAAGAGTACTCTTAGAAATGTCAGAAGGACAAAATTCAGTGCGGTGGAATATATAGGCAGACCTATGAAATCCACTCTAATTTAATTCTTGAAATGTTTTGGTTCAATGCACTTAGCTTTTCGCAAATTGTTGGGCAGAAATGGAAAAGGCGAAATTTGTACACGGATCGCTTCAAGGTGCTGTGCGGTGAACGTTCATATTTGGTGAAAATGAATGAATATGTATTTTGATCTGTCATGTGAAAAGGATATGTTTGTCTTCCAGGCACTATATGTGTGGTAGCGACCTGCATTCCTAATTAGATGGGTTCATAAGACGGTTTCATTGGAAAAACCGCATTGAACACGGTTAGCTGATTTAGGTTAGGATTAGGCCCCAAGTGGCGAATTAGGAGATGTTTGGTTATTATTCAACCGACAAAAATGTTTTTGTTTTTAGCGAAGCAGAAAATGGATAAATTTTCTGGGTTGCTATTGCTCTTGTTCGTGGTGTCAGAGACATATTTGTGGCTGTTTATGTGGCGCTATCAATGTTATATGTATATATATAAGTTCAGTAGGCGCGATGCATAAAAAAAAATTGAAAGCACGACTGAAGTGGTTTTCATGCCGTCGTTATCGTTCTCTAGTCCTTGAAGTTTAAGCACTGAAAGAAAAGAATTAAAAAAAAAAACGAATATTTAAAAATTTTAAGGTAAGGTTTTTTATGACTTCTTTGATCTTGCATATATTTTTTTTACTTTGAAAGGGACACATAGGTGTATGTGATTTTTGGGTAAGATTGGTCCATTCTAAAATTTAAATATTCAAAAATTAAAAACTTTAAAAATAACTGGCTCATTGGTTTTTGCGCTTTTTGCATTGTCACTAAAGTCCTTAAACTGACTCTCCCAATCATTGTTTTGTTGTTTTGACCGTCCCTGGTTGCAGTAACCAGTGATTATTTCCATTGAAGTGAGTAAGTTTTTCAAGTTTTTGTTATACCCGTCACTGTGAAAGGGTATACATATTAACTTTGCCATGAAGTTTGCAACGCACAGAAGGAAGCACCTCCGACTATATAAAGTATATAATATATTATTGATCAGTGTGACGAGAGAAATCGATTGAGCCATGTCCGTCTGTCTGTCCGTCTGTTGCAACGCAAACTAGTCCCTCAGTTTTGATGCTATCGGGCTGACATTTTGTATACAAGTTTCATTTTAGTGAACGCTGTAGATAAGTCGGAACGAATGCCATACCTCTAAAAATTAGGTTCTTCTAAGAAAAACTTTTTTTTTATGAACCAATCTTAACCAAACTCCTCCCAAATGTGTTCCTAGTAAAGCCTCAAAACATATCTGGGAACGGATGGAATAGAAACATTACGTCATAGGGCTGTAATACAAACCAACCCCGAAATATTATGTTCTTGTCAGAAAAACTTTTTTTGTTCTTTTTGAACCCTCAAAACATATATGGGAACGGATGAAATCGGAACACCACGTCATAGGGCTTTCATACGAACCAACCTTTGGAAATTAGAAATTTTTTTTTCTTTATGAACTAATCTTAATCAAACTCCTCCCAAATGTGTTGCTAGTAAAGCCTCAAAACATTTCTAGGAATGAATGGAATCGGAACTTTATGTCATAGGGCTGTCGTACAAACCAACCCCTGAAAACTAAGTTCTTCTAGGGAAAACTTTTTTCTTTTTAATCCGACCTTAACCAAACTTTACCCACATGGGTTCCTAGCAAATTCGCAAAACATATATAGGAACGGATGAAATCCGAACACTACATCATAGGGCGGTCATACAAACCAACCCCTGGAAATTAGGTTCTTCTAAGAAAAACTTTTGTCTTTATGAACCAATCTTAACCAAACTTCACCCAAATGTGTTCCTAGTAAAGCCTCAAAACACATCTTTGAACGGATGGAAGTGTGAGAATTACAGAGGCATATCATTAGTTTGGACGGCCTATAAGATTTTATCAAAAATTCTTGAAAAGAGAATCAATCTGTACGCAGAACAAATCATTGGCGAATATCAAGGCGGCTTCAGACCTGGTCGTTCAACGACCGATCAGCTTTACACAGTGAAGCTACTACTCCAAAAGTGCTGGGAATACAACATCGACGTATACCAAATCTTTGTCGACTTCAAGCAGGCATACGACAGTATCGACCGAAGTGTACTGTACAACATTATGCTGAATTTTGGTATACCGGCAAAGTTAGTGCGACTCACAAGGATGACGATGACTAATACCGTCTCGCAGGTCAAAGTGCAGAACCGACTCACTGACCTATTTGAAACTCGTATTAGACTCAAGCCGGGCGACGGGCTGGCGCCGACGCTCTTCAACCTGGCTTTGGAGTATGTATTTCGAGCCATGAATATGAACAGCAGCGGAACGCTACTCATCAAGTCGACTCAATTAGTAGCGTACGCTGACGATATCAACATCATGTCTCGAAGGTTGGGTGATGCAGAAAGCCTCCTGCATAACCTCGATAACGCCGCAAAGGAAGTTGGACTACATATCAACGAAAGCAAAACAAAGGCCATGATGCAATCGAAAAAAAGGACGCCAGCAAATTCAAGCATCACAGTGGGGGACCTTAATATCGAGTATGTAGACAACTTCAACTATCTGGGTTGTAACTTATCGAAGGACGCCAACGAGACCGACGAAATTAAGCGACGGATACAACTAGCCAATAAGACATATTTCTCGGTCCTCCCTATAATTAATTCGAAACTTGCGCACAGGAACACGAAGCTCCGCGTGTACAAAACGATCATCCGACCCGTGCTATGTTATGGCTGCGAAACATGGACGCTTACCCAAGCCTCCGAAATTTTGCTAGACCGATTCGAACGAAAGGTCCTTCGGCGGATTTTCGGGGCCGTTCGCGAGCGAGACCAATGGCGTATCCGATACAACCATGAGTTTTATCATTTGTACGATGAGCTGGAAGTATCGAAAATCGTGAAGCTTCAACGTCTGCAATGGGCGGGGCATGTACAACGGATGGACGACAATCGCATGCCAAAGAAAGTTATGAACGCACAACGAATTGACGGAGCGAGGTTGCGTGGACGACCGAGAGCTCGCTGGGAGAACTCCGTAGGTGAAAACGCTCACCAGCTGCTGGGCTTCCGAAACTGGAGGACAAGGTCACGTAACCGCGACAATTGGAGGTCAACGATTCAGGCGGCCAAGGCCCGACGTCGGGCTATCGTGCCACAGTGATGATGATGATGAATATCTGCGGAAGGCCTACACAAATTGACAGGCTTTTATGAACCCGAGGGACAATGCAATTAACCTTCCGGCGGGCGCAATACTAATCCTAACACGATCGGGCGCAATGCATCTGACAGATTAAGTGCAAAAAAATTGATGAAACTAAGTTTCTGTATATTTTAGACTCTTATTTATTGTTGCATTGTCTATTTGAAACACTTCTACGAAATTTTGGAAACAAAAACTGGCTCACAAAGTTTGATACCCTTCACATTTTCAATTTTCTAAGAATATTCCGTTTTCAATCGCTTCAATAAATAAAAAAACCCTCAAACAACTCGACCGCTTAAAATTGTGAGCTTATTTTACTAACGATTTGGTTAGCCTAAAAGTCAACATAACGTTATTACGCAATGTGAAGGGTATAAAAATAGGAAATTTTCATAGAAAAGGAGAAAATAACACAATCGCTCCCGCCCCTCAAACATATGGTAGATAGGAACTGAAAACTGTTTTGGGTAGTTGCTCGATAAAGATTAAGATACTGTGAGTTTTAGATATGAAAAGGGAGTCATATCGCTGGTTGGTGCAACAAAAACTGGTCACTTAATCTGTCAGATGCATTGCACCGGCCCTAAGGTTAAAAGTATTAATAGGTAACAATTATAAAATTAAAAATTGCTCCATATTTGATCTCTTTTCCGAAAATGTCGAA
This sequence comes from Microchrysa polita, assembly GCA_949715475.1. Lineage (NCBI taxonomy): Eukaryota > Metazoa > Arthropoda > Insecta > Diptera > Stratiomyidae > Microchrysa > Microchrysa polita. The sequence continues at coordinate 64,455,314 of OX454416.1, forward strand.
TTCTTTAACCTAGATAGGTCGTTGAAAATTAACTTCTAAAATAAATTTTTTAGATACGGCAAGGCAAGGTCGTCAAAGTGGACGAACGTTAATTTTTGTGAAATTTTAAAAGCTATTCTTTAGAGCTAAAAAAATGGCGAAATTTACCGTTATTTGGAAAAGGAAAAATACTGGTGAGTAAATTGGAATGTGTTCTTTAGATTCTTTTGAGATTTTGCCCAAAAAAGTCACTAAAGGTATTGTTTAAACCATTTTTGCAACGTACCATATATGGTACACCATGCATTGGGGCATATTCAGAAATTGCTATTCATACATTCCGATAATGTTTAGCTGATGAATTTATTCTCCTTTAGTCTTAGGTAGGGTAGGATATGTTCATAAAATTTTAATTATCTGCTCTTTCAATATTATGGTGCGTTTTATTGGGCCCAGAACAGGTCCAAATAACCTAAATTTTCGTACAAATTATGTCACCAATCCATTTTTCCAGGACATTTACTGTCATTTTTATGAAAGCTAGGTTAATCAGTTATGTTCAGGATCCAAGGAAACGGAGCTGTAATAGTTTATCTAGAAGGATCGGTTTTGTCATTTTGTTTTGTATGGCACACCGGTCAGGGCTTAGCGTTTCTGTAGCTGCTACTTATATTGCCTTGTCATACAGTCTCACACGCTCAAAAATTAGCAAAAAATATAAACACTTGACCTTCGGTATAGTCAGAGCACCAATAACTCGAATTTCCTAAAAAAGGTTTAGGCTTTGTCCCTCGTGAAAATTTTAAGATGATGCGATTTCCTGGGTACGTTTCCTCGGTTGTGTTAGAAATAATAGATCCCTGAAGCGCATCACAAAAGAAAGTCTTTTTTTTGGTTATCTTTTCATAAAATTGATATTCTTATTTATCAATAAGAATAAGAAGAATAGGAAAATTCTTGAATGAAACTTTTCATTCAATGGATTAGGAACACATTGTTTATTTTAAAAGTTCTATTTGGATGACCTATGAAAATCGAAAAATTAGACAAGCTTTTGCTATGAATGGAGCCTTCAATTAAATTACCTTGTTGTAAACCTATAACCAAGAAAATGTAAGAACACAGGCATTGGCCAAAAGATGTGTGGTATGATTTCCGATCTCATTCATAATGGCAGTGGAGGGAAGAGGGAAGACAGCGCAATTTAGTATTAATTATGTAGTATTTATTTTTAAGATCGCTTTAATAGCACGTGGCAGTCTCTGTAACCTTTCAAAACAAAATTGTGCTTACGTAATCTTTGGACTGAATTAACGATTCTATTTATTATCATTTTCACGGACTGGTAGTCCATTTACAAAATAAAATTTCACATAAGCAATATGAGCAAAATATTCCAAATGAACACAATATTCAACTTATCATTTATCCTTAATTTTTGGTAAAAAATTCAATAATAATATAAAAAGAGAAAAAAAAATACTAATGTTAATGAATATGAATACTAATACTAAAATTGTAGCTTTAAGGCAAAGAATGTATCTGAAAAATTATGTTTTTAATTAAAACCTTATTAGAATGTTCATCATTCCATACAAATGGTTCCCTTCAATTATATATTTCTACCCTACTCCCTTGTCCGTGACTGGGATAACAGCCATAATAAGAAAACATTTGCATAGAAATAGAACAAGAAACGAGAAAATTTCACTTTTCGAGAGTACATTTGTATGGTAGTATCACCACTTGATGTAAACCAAAAGAACCGGAAATTTTTGACGATACGAAATATGGCGGTTAGGCGATCAGTACCGCACACATGTTTCGCGCTATTGGAGGCATTTTCCGCTTGTTTTTAGCTCGTTAGTTTTTTATAAATTCATAAAGATCATTTTTTATAAATTTTTGGGCCATATGATAAAGAAGACTTTCTTAGATCAGTATTATAAAAACCCAATTCTCGGAGGCCATTATCACTGCGCCCTTACGGGCCATGATTAATGCCGGCAATGTTTGAATTTTTATCTAGCTAGATGACTCTCCAAAGTGTCCGAGCTGCAGACAAGGGAATTGAAGAATGCCTCATCATTACGCGCAACGACTGGACGGAGCCAGATTGCGTGGAGGACCGAGAGCTCGATATGAGAGCAATCAGTAGGTGAGGGCACCCACCAAATGTCGTAACTGAATAACAAGGCTGCGTGACTGCACCAATTGGAAGTCAACCACACAGGCGGCCTAGGCCCGACGTCGGGCTATCGTACCACAAAGAAGAAGAAGAAATTAGTTGAAAACGAGTTTGGGAAATTCTTCTTAAATCCCTCAAAATACGGCTTACTCGATGTTGGAGTCTTAACATAATTAAAATGCAGTAACAGCCTTCAAATGCTCCATCCTCAAAGATCTGAGAATAGCAGAAGCAAGACGGAAGGCTAATTTTGGTCGCAGCCGAAATTTTGATACCCTTCGCTCTCCTCGCGCTAAAAGTTTTTTTCCGGCGTACCTACGACATGTTTTTAATCCCCCCCCCCCATTATTTTCCTTCCGTTTCCACAAAAGTTCCGTTGCGTCGACAAAACATTATTTGTGTGGGGTTTGGTTGGAATAAGTGGGCAAATAAAAATATTGACTCCGACAATGTTATTGGGGGATGCGGAGCATGGCCCCATAGTACGATTCCATTTGTTTTGACATTTTTTGTGGCTTTGATAAAATCACATTAATTCAATGTTTTGTGAAATTGGTGAAGAAATGTTTCTTAGAAGAACCAACCAACCCCCAATTGGTTGAGTTTGTATAGCAGCCCCATGACCCTATGGTACGATTTGATCCATTCTTACATATATTTTATGATATCAATAGAAACACATTTGTCTGAAATTTGATTGAAATTGGTGCACAAATAAAAAAGTTTTTCTTAAAAGAACCTAATTCGGGGGTTTGGGTTTGTATGGCAGTACCATGACCCTGTGGCCGGATTTGATCCATTCTTACATATGTTTCGTGTCACCAAGAGAAACACATTTGTGTGAAATTTGGTTGCCTTGCCGATTTGGTAAAAAACTCAGTGATTGCATGCTATCAAATCTGAACGTCCTTTTCAACCTCAATAACCGTAGGACCGCAATTTTTCGTTCCACGCTTATCAGACGCTGATCCGATACGAGCCGCAGAATTTGCTTAGAAAAAGGATAACGATTACTACTTGGCTTCCATTTTAGTAGGTACATGCGAATACATAATTCTAAAGTCCTGAAAATTCTGAATCAAGGTTTGAGAAAATTGGTAATGAAGTGCATCTCGAGTTCCAATATTTAGTCACAACTGGTACGGTGGTATCCCATGAGTTTTCCAAATTGAAGGAACAATTGTTTCATGTAACAGAAAACAGCTTGCTTATTAAATCTATCAAGAAACCAATATAAAGTGCGTTGCTCTTTTTTTTATTTGTATTTGAAAGTGTAAGTGACGAATTTTGTTTAATGGGAGGCACAACGAACCATTTCCAAAAATTTAACCTGTTGTGGGGTATTTACTGAATTTGCATTTTTTCGAACTGAACTGCAGTGCGTTCTATATTATTCACTCGCAGTCGTTGTTTTTGTCATCTCTGACTTCAGTCATATTTGTGAGAGAGCTCTGTATAATATTAATGTCACAAAAGCCGAATTCAAAGGCTAATGGAAAAGACTCGCTAGGAGTGCGTTCCTCCTGATGTGAGGCATTGTATTTACTCGTTTTAATCGGGACATCATTGCATACCATTTTTTCGAATTGAATCGGGAAATCGGGAACTGTTCTCCCTATTATTTGCGCTACCGAACGCAAAACCGTAAAAACGTAGAGAGTTCTATGATAAATGAAGAGTAGGTTATCGATGGCTATGGAAACCTTTTTGTTTTGCTAAGAAATGTGAAACGGAATACGAAAATTACTGCTCAAACATACTCAAAATACATACAAACAAAATGTCTAGCCAATTAATCACTGACCCAGCCAGATGTTCTAGCGCTCCCCGGGGTGCCCCCCATCCATATTATCTAATGAAAGAGCAGACCCTTAAAAATAATATCGCATTTGTGTAAATATTTCGCAACATTTTCAATAGCCTATCCTGCCATACATTGGTCGAAGTTCGTATAGTCGAACTCTTTCGAATCTCCAACATCGGAAAAAAGGCAAGCATCATTAACCGCAACGATTTTCAAAAGCCCCAACACGATGACATCGATTCCGATGACGACGAGGCTCTTTTCTTTCCGAACAATGTTTGCGCCGGCAAAGTGTAAGGCTATACGAACGACAAGAGAAGAGAAATCCGATCCCATGGAGACGGAAGGACCATGTTCTTTGCAAGACTACTTAATAGCTTTGGAATAGTCTCCGTAGGCCCATAACTATATATTGCCGGTTCGTCGCAATCATATTGGTAAGGGTACATGCTAGTATATACAAAATGAAGTTGTTTTAGGTTTTCCACTAAATAGAGGCCGATTTCACCATGTTCATTGTCCTTGTCGGCATTCCAACTGCCTATACTTTCTGTTTTTTGGTCAAAATTGTGTTGTTTCCGCCGCAACAGACACACACATACTCCATGATGAGGACGGGAGGATGATGAAAAAATCTCGTTAATGAAATTTCATTCTTCGGAACCTATTTGCTGAAAACGACAACGAAATTGTGATAATGAGCCCAGAAGTCCCATGGTGGCAAAATAAATGATGGAGAAAGCAAAATATCAGCAACAGTAGTAATGTGTGTATTGCCATCTATACTACTACCACTGAAATAGACGAAAATGAAAGAAGTAAATTGGACACTACGGTGGAACTAGTGAATGAATAGCTTGAACTCTGAATGGATTTTGGTCCGAATTGCAATTGCCATACACAAACAAAAAAAAAAACTAAACGGGAGAGTACGAAAAGCAACTATATGAAGGACTCAGCAACAGACTGGTCGTTGTTTTATTGAATGTAATGGTTTGCAATAATTGGAGTCGATTTTAGCATCGCGACGTTGCTTATCGTGCTTTCCCTGTTTTTATACCCTTCGCTCATAGAGTGAAAGGGACCATTAACTTTGTCATGAAGTTTGTAACGCGTTGAAGGAAGCATCTCCGACCATATAAAAAGTATCCATATATGATTTGATCAGCATAACTTGGGGAGTCGATTGGGCGATTTCAGTCTGTCCGTCTGTTGCGACGCGTTTTACTCAGCCAATTTAAAAGCTATGAAGCTGAAATTTTGCACTTTTTGCTGCAGGCAGTTTGCATGTTTGAATCGGTAAAATCGGACCATGGGGTCATGGGGCTGCCATACAAACCCAACCCTTCTCCCATTTTGGTTCTTCTAAGAAACATTTCTTACACGTATTTCACAAAATCTTGAATTAATGTGTTTTTATCAAAGCAACAGAAAAGGTCAAAACAAATGGAATCGTACTATAGGACCATGCTCCCGTATCCCCCAATAAAATTTTCTGGGTAGATACATATTTTTATTTGCCCACTTATTCCAACCAAACCCCACACAAATATTGTTTTGTCGACGCAACGGAACTTTTGTGAAGGAAGTGAATATGGGAGGGGGGATAACATGCAAGTCGTGGGTACCCCCGAAAAAAACTTTTAGTCGAGGAGAGCGAATGGCATTCAAATTTCAACCGCGCCCGAAATTAGCATCGGTCTCGGGTAAATTTTGGTTGTGGAAAAATGTTCATAATCTAAAACTATATTCTTGGAAAGATAAACTAGAAACACCTCGAAGTCTAAAGAAAGACTATTTTTGGTCTCACAAACTTCTCAGGATTTAAGTAAGGGCGTATTGTTCCTTTTTTTTAACAGGAAAACAATTCATAAATGCTAACCTAACAAAATGCTCTATAATATCCTTAATATGTTCAATAACCCTAGGCAAAGAGGACTAACAACATTGCTAAGAAGGATTCAAATTCCACGCAAGACCAAACAAAAATTATTTTCTTAGAGACGAGAGGTTGTTGACGTAGTGTCTCTGCCTTGAAGATTACGCAAGGCTTTGCCAATTAAGTTCTAATTAGGAAAAGGCACCGCATGAAATGCTAATGAGATAAATATGATTTTATGCTTGAGAGAATTATTTTATTTTGAGATCAATTTAGTATGGTTTATTTTAAGTGCCGACATAAAATTCAGTCACAAGTATTTATTCTAAATTCCAAAGCCATTAATTCATCCGCTCGTAATGTTAAATCAAAATAATAACGTGTCGAATCACATAAGACTGAGATCAACCACAAATCGTGATACTTGACCTAATTCTATATGCCTAAAATATTAAACATAATTTCTGACAAATCATTTTCAAATGCACAATAATGTATTTCAATCGTTTCAATCCTGCACGTGTTCCTATTTAATTATCCCGTGCGTCGCCACAAATATTCGATGCACCTGAGCGGCTGTCATAATATTTAAACGACTCATAACTGCAATTCATTTCATCCTACTGAGTGCAATATGCATGCTTTGCTTTTAGTAGATTTGTCAGAGCTAAGTATGGTCATATTTTCAAAAAAGGCTCAATTTCGTCGTTGTTCACTTTAGCCTTATACATACGTACGGGTAGGGGTTCGGCTCATTCAAATCCTCATAATCATGTCGTTTGGGTCCAAAAAGCAAATTAATTTCAATCTTTGCGTAGAATTTGCGATGGCATTGTATGCATAGTGTTCTGTTTTGACGATACCGCACTCACCTCATAGAACTAGCATACATACTATGTGACCGAGCGAACGAGAAGGAAAACAGAACAAACCACATTCGGATGACCCTTGAAAATTGCCGCGGTCAGTCGCGTATCGTTGACCTCGTGCATACATACTCGTCCTGTTGTATATTTGTTGTCAACGTCAATTCATTGATAGGATGACAGATTGCGCAAGCATTTAATTTCGTTGGTATTCAAAGTGCCTGTATCCTCACATCGGGGTCAGCAGAGTGACGTAGTCCTTCTTTATCTTTATATACTCGCACAAATAACAGTGCTTTGTCGTCGTGGAAAGGTATCGGGTTGCAGTCGCGAATATAATATAGGAACGCTGTTTGCTGTTATGAACAGATAAAAACCAAAATCTAAAAGGGATTAATTTCACGGTTCAACTAGTTCAATTAGTTTCGTGCAGGTGATTAGCCTCACAAATGAATTTCGTCTTTGTCCATTATACAGTAATAGATCGAAAATTGAAAAATTGGATCGAGCAAATCTGACGACTATTGCCTGAATAAATTAACCATGAGCATACGGTATTAATCAGGAAATTAGTCTAATTACAAACTCTAATCAATTGCGATATTTGGTTTTGCCAGAAGGACTATTCAATTTGACACATTCTTCACCATCCTCCTTATTGCTTATTGATGTGGTCAGAAAAATTTCAGTTTTTTTGCGTCCATTTAGTAACACAAGTGTCAAAACAAGTAAACACCTCTAGGGTGGGCTGAATTTATAAATTCATTGAACAAGATTTTTGAGTTGGTTATTATACATAGCCTTCATACTTTGTAAGTGAAAGAGTATTGACTTTGTCATGAATGATCTTTGTAACGCATTGAAGACTCCGACCATATAAAATATTTGTACATATATAATTAGTATGACAAAGGGAGTCGTTTGGGTATTGTTCGTCTGCCTGTCCGTCTGTGGCGATGGGCGACACTGTTTACCTTACCAGTTTTAATGCTATTGAGCTGAAATTTTGCACACTTCCTTTTTTCGCAGGTTGTCTCTGTTTTAGAATCGCCAACAAGCGCCAACTCCTAAAATAGGTTATCTGAAAAACAACTTTTCTATTTGCAGACCAATCTGAATTTAACCTCACACGAATCCAAATAATGCTAAACGAACGGACCTACGCTATAGTGGCCTCTCACACAAGCGTTGCAATCATTTCCGTTCACCATCATGAAGTCCTGCTCTCCACGGAGCAGCAACCTGAATTCAGAATGCAGAGGTGCATAGATGGCAGAGATATTGACGCAAAGTTAAACCAGAATTTACCGGCATTCGCTCTAGGCCAGGCCACACATTCGTCAAATGCGAGAACGAAGGTGCGGTGGCTGAAGGGGTCTTGCCATACGTAGACTATTCTCACAAGACGTTTCTGGGAGAGGACCTACCCCGGAACCAAATCGTCAATATTTTCATCCCGGCCAGTAGCGACTGCATTGTAAGGCAGGCTATAGAATTATCCGGCAACCAAAACTATGGTCTGCACATTGAGGACTTCTATGGCATGGATTATCTTCTATCCGTTGTACATGCCCCGCCCATTGCAAACGTTGAAGCACGATTTTCGATACTTCCAATTCATCGTACAATTGATACAACTCATGGTTGTACCGGATACGCCATTGATCTCGCTCGCGAACGGCCCCGAAAATTCGCCGAACGACCTTTCGTTCGAATCGGTCTAGCAAAATTTCGGAGTCTTGGGTGAGGGTCCATGTTTCGCAGCCATAACAAAGCACGGGTCGGATGATCGTTTTGTACACGCGGAGCTTCGTGTTCCTATGCGCAAGTTTCGAATTTATTATAGGGAGGACCGAGAAATAGGTCTTATTGGCTAGTTGTATCCGTCGCTTAATTTCGTCGGTTTCGTTGGCGTTCTGGGATAAGTTACAACCCATTTGAAGTTGTCCATATACTCGATATTAAGGTCCGCAACTCTGATGCTTGAATTTGCTGGCGTCCTTGTCTTCGATTGCATCATGTTCTTTGTTTTGCTGATATGTAGTCCAACTTCCTTTGCGGCGTTATTGTGGTTATGTATAAGGCTTTCTGCATCACCCAATCTTCGAGACATGATGTTGATATCGTCGGGGTACGCTACTAATTGAGTCGACTTGATGAGTAGCGTTCCGCTGCTGTCCATATTCATAGCTCGAATTACATACTCCAAAGCAAGGTTAAAGAGCGTCGGCGCCAGCCCGTCGTCGCCCTGCTTGAGTCCAGTACGAGAGTCGGTTCTGCACTCTGACCTGCGAGACGGTATTAGTCATCGTCAACCTTGTGAGTCGCACTAACTTTGCCGGTATACCAAGATTCAGCATAATGTTGTAAAGTACGCCTCGAACCATACTGTCGAATGCCTGCTTGAAGTCGACAAAGATTTGGTATACGTCGATGTTATATTCCCAGCACTTTTGGAGTAGTAGCTTCACTGTGAAAAGCTGATCGGTCGTTGAGCGACCAGGTATGAAGCCGCCTTGATAGTCGCCAATGATTCGTTCTGCGTACGGATTAATTCTCTTTTCAAGAATTTTCGATAAAATCTTATAGGCCGTACAAACTAATGATATGCCCCTGTAATTCTCACACTTCAGCTTGTCACCCTTTTTGTGGATTGGGCAGATTATTCTTTTGCGCCAATCTTCGGGGTATTCGTCGTTCCATATTTTCAGCAGTAGCACATGTAAAGCGTTGGTCAGGCACGTTCCACCATGCTTCAGCAGTTCTGCTGGGATCTCGTCAGCACCGGGCGCTTTATTATTTTGAAACGACTGTATGGCAAGACTCAGCTCCTCTACTGTTGGGGGTAGAACGGGAGGGCCTGGTTTGGCTAACTGCTCAAGAGCTGGCTCCGCGGGGGATGTTGATGGTGCATTGAGGAGCTTTTCAAAATGCGACGCCCATTGTTTGTTGACGCTATCGATGTCGCTGATGATGTTACCATCCTTGTCCTTACATAGGCTTGTCCTGGGTTGATATCCGTTCTTGATATTATTTAAAAGTTTGCAATCTTTAGTTTATTTACTGTAACTGTTCGTGAAAATGTTTGCGTTTCTTACGTCTAATTAACCTCCGCCGAAGTTCGTTGTATCTTTCTTTCTTGACTCGGGATGCGCGTTGTGTGTATTGGCGATAGGCTTCATTTTTCGCCTCAATCGAGCCCCTGCATTCGTCGTCGAACCAGTCTGTTCATCTGCACCGGCCTTTATAACCCACGACATCTTCTGCGACTCCTTTGATGCTGTCTTTGAGCTCCTCCCAGAACTCATGGATGCCCAAATTATTGATGTTATCAAGCATGGGCGACAGTTTTTCCTCTAGTGCTGTAGTATACGCAGCCGCCGTGGCATCATCAATCAAATTGTCATCCTCGGAGATCTTGGTAGGATTGATTCTCGTTAGGTGCACCGAAGAGATTCTGCACCTGTAGGTCGTCTTCACCAAATAGTGATCGGAGTCGCAGCTGGCTCCTCACTAGGATCGAACATCTAAAACATTAGAAGCCCATCTCTTGCCGATCAGTACGTGGTCGATCTGGCTCACGGTGTATTCATCTGGAGACTTCCAGGTCTGCTCATGGATTCGTCGATGAGGGATGCATGTAGAGTTTATGACCAGATTTCTGCCGCTCGCGAAGTCGATAAATCGCTGACCGTTGTTGTTGTTTTCGTCGTGGAGGCTGTGACCTCCAGTAGTTCCCCTTTGCCAGCTTTCGTTTCCGACTTTGGCGTTAAAGTCTCCTAGCAGCAGCTTGACGTCGTTTGATGGAAGTGAGTCGAAGAGTATTTCTAGGTTGTTGCAGAACTCGTCGCGACTTCTTTTACTTCTGTATAGGGGCATGCGCATTAATGAGCCAGAGATTAGCGAAACGGGTCTTAATGCGGATCGCACATAGCCGCTCGTTGATGGGTTTGAAGCCGGTAACGTGGTCCTTGAGCTGCTTACTCACTATGAAAGCTACTCCAAACTCCTTGTTGCCCTCCTCTTTACCACTCGTAAAAATAGTGTGCGAATTGAGGTCGTTAATCTCGCTTTTGAGCCATTTAGTTTCCTGGATTGCAACTATGCTCAGCTTGTATTGTTCTACCTAATCCAGAAGGGCCCTTAAGGCCTATTCAGGGAGCGTACATTCCAGGATACGAAAGAGTAATCAGTTGTTCGTTTGCTGGGTCGTCGTTGTTTTGTATCCGTCCAATCCGAGACTTTTGTTTCAGGTTTCTCGACTTGAAGTTTTTCTTAGGATGTGTTGTCGGCACATCGCTAAATCATGATAGGGTTTAATCGTTGAGTAAAGGCCATTATGGGAATGCCTCGAAGATGCTGCTTTGGTGGTCGAATTAAATTATTGAATTAAATTATTGAATTATTAATTGTCAGCCCTCTCGATTACCCAAATATGCTTTGCAGAAATCATCTAGGTGAGGTTTAGCCTAAGCTCTAAGTTCTAGCGAATCATTCTTCATCGTAAAACTTGGTGAAGTGGCAAGAACCCCAATAAAAAGAGTCCAAGTGGCAGCTGCACGTCGGCGGCAGAGAACTACACAAACAGCTCCAAAAGTATGTACTTCTAGCAAAATGGTAGCAGATACCATTACGAACCAAGGCGATGTACTATCCGTGAAGACAGGGTTTTATTCCCTTGGTCATTCACATGATGACTGAAGAAAGGGGTGTCTCAGGAAAACAATGATCCCGAGGAGAGATGGGGCAATTAAAAGCAGTAATCCAAAGACTAAAAGATATCATAAATTGTAGCAATTATACCACACTAGTACCCAAATAATGATAGGATCAGCTTATCTCATGCGAAGCACAGCAAATCAAGTCAAGCATCTAATTACTACTGACCAGGGGACAAAGAACAAGGGAATGGGTCGTTTACTGTACCTAGCTCCAGGGGAGGAATTTTTGATGGAAAGTATAAAGACGCTTGGCCTAGACACTCAACCAAATTAGATTTTCCCGATTCAGTTTAAAGATAAGTTTCAGGTATGCCTTTTGGAAAAATGTTAACAGGAGCAAGGCAAAAGAAGCGTGTTTTCGGTACAAATTAACATCAGCACCAATTTCTATCACTCTACCTACACTTTATTGAAAGTTACAGTGCGATTTGTCATCAGTCAAATAGGTTTCCAGATATTTGTATAAAACGAAAATTTCCCCTCTTCGTAACCCTCTACCCCTTAACGTGACGCACAAAAGTGTGTAACTTTTTACTGCATACAGGGGAAGTTAATAAAGCCATTTGGCATCACAACTTTTCTATTTTTCTGGATGTTTGGGTCACGCGCTGAATATTCAATGATTCAATTTATTTGTGTAGTGTCATTTAAAAGGTCGAAATCATCGATTTCCCTTAAAAACTACTAAAATCTAAATATTTCAGTAGGCGACAGCTGAAAATCGGTAGAAGGTTTATGCCTTAATTTTCTTGCTTTTCAGCTAGGTAACAGTAACTTAACAATATTTTTAAAAAAATGCTAACTGAACGCCCATACTACTATGTAACTTTAAGAAGTACAGATTTGAGAGAGAATACAGATACCTATCGAAATTACTTGGAGATAAATAACACTTGCTCTTACGTAAACAAAATCTTAAGTGGTCATTTAATTCATAATAATTCGCTATTTACTCTTTCTGGTAAAAATAATAAGTCAAATCAACTTCATTAAAACATTTTGATTTGACCAAACAGCAAATTACTTAAAAACTTTTTCACAACAACCATAAAACCCCTTAAAAAAATATGTACGTGAGCGCACTCCATCAAAAAACAACATTAGCTCGTTCTCATTAACAACGTATAATAATATCCAGTTCGTAATTATTCGTATCCTTTATTGCTGATCCTGTTCCGCTCTCCGTCCCTTCTAAGTCGCTTCGTAGGGACGTGTATATCCCGAAACGGAAACTTTTAATTGCTCAATGTGCGACCAATCTAAATGAATTTTGATTAATTGGCTAAGTTCAGCTTAGACACGATTAATGTCTTTGTCCGTTATACCCAAAAACATGATGCGGTAATGGATAAAATCATTTTGTTTATTACACCCTCTGGCACAAAATCCAAAACCAAATTACTTGTCCGATATATAGAGAATGGACTAAAACAAATCTGTATCGCCAGCAATCCGGCATTAGACAAGGATATTCTTCGATAGGGTTTGCTTGCCGCTTGCCGGGTTTCGTGGAATTCATTTGTTCGGTCAGTTCAATTTGGCATTTGATTTGGGACGACGACGAAGGACGAGAGCTTGGAGGGATTATTCTCGATTTCACATCACACCATGGGCGTTTAAATCGAATTACCCACACACTATTACGGGGTATTTGGGTAACGCAAGTATGTATAGTTTTCCGAAAATCCGGTCAATTTTGATTTTTTTATTTGCCAATCGTGAAAGTATTTTTGTCAATAGAATAACATTGATATTGGTTGGTTATTTAATCTGCTAGTGATTCAAGTTATTTGTTGATTAATTGAATTAGATAGTAGGAATAAATGTAGTTGCGGTTTTTACTCGGTGAAAAGGTTCTTGATGAGTTTTTCGAACAATCCTTTGGCTGCGGTAACTCCTAGGTTGTAATACTGGAATTCAATGGATTTCTTGTACGGACACTTCAAAAGCAATTTAGTTGTTTATACCATGAAAATAATTTTAAATACATAATTTCCATCTCCATTACGGTAATCATCCCTAACAAAACTTTCCATGTGCTAGGAAAAAAACATTTTCTCTAAAATTACGTATGTTTTAGTAAGGATTTCTAATTTTCTCATTACTACTCTAATTAACAGAAGTAGTTCTGGAGAAGAACTCGAGGAAGAAAAAAGTACACCTGGAAAACTGTAATGGAAATTCCATACCTGCATATTTGTTCATGCAATGATTGTAAAATGAAACATCTTTTCAAAAAGTTCCAGCAAAGTTTTATCTACATAAATAAAGTCTTGACAACTAAAGCACATAAGAAGACTTGTGCATACCTACATTTGCACTCCAGCTCTATACACTTATGCATATTAGTACTATAAACAAATGGAGATAGTTTTCTATAGAAACAAATGACTTAAAGCTATCATTTTGTGGTTTGCGAATCTATAAGTGAATATGTAAGATTAAAAAAAATTTAAAAAGTGACAAAAAAGCCCTTTACTAGGGTTACTAGACGTCCTGGTTTTCCAGCACATATCCTGGGGTCCTGTTTTTCTCCCAAAAATAAGAAACATGTCCTGGTTTTGACCAAACCAAATTTATGCTTTCCACAAGTTTTACTATTTTAAAATAGAAAGATGCGTCAATGAAAAAAAATATAAATTTTTTCTACTTTAGTTTGAATGTATACACAGTAAAAAAAGACGGTGTAAAAATTCACCATGCTTGGATAAGTAACATTTTAACATTAGTTGATGTTTTTTCGTTGAAAAATATTATCCTCTATGTGGGGTTTAAAAAAGTCAATCACCAAGTGGTGTATTTGGAACATATAATTTCCAACTGGTGATTAATATATAAATTTTAATTAATTTCCCAGATGAGCATTACCAAAAACACCAAAAATGCAATAGACGAACATGTTTGGTATCCGATTGGGGTTTTTTAAACACCAATTGAGAATGTTCGCATTTTCATATTGACATTTTATGAAGGTTCTATGACATCAGTGCAAGTAAGCGCTCTGTAGCTCACTTGGTTGAGTTGCAATGCTAGTAATCTATAGAGGTCCGGAGATCGAATCTCGGTGTGGTCAAAAATTTCCGTACATGTTATTTTAAATTAAAAAAAAAAAAACAGCAGCATTCTATAGGGTGGAGTGGAGTTCTCTTTTAATCCAAAAAATAAATTTAGAAACTCCCAATTACGGTTTTTGAAAAACACCAACCCGGAAAACAATTAATGATTTTTTCGAATAATCAAATATTTCCCTTCTGTGGTAATTATTATACACCGATCTTTTGAAATAAAATAGACACCAGTCGAGGGCGGACTCCATGGAACACCGGATTGGGGTTTTATTAACACCACTTTTGTTACAGTGTATGTACGTAATTTCAATTACTGCATAGGAATTGTCCTGTCTAAATGGAATTTATTAATAATCTTTGCGAATTCGTTGATGTCTTTCAAGGAACTATTGTACCCGTGGTTAAGTTAAGTTTAATGTCAGTAGTGCATCGTATTTTATAGATGTTCCCTGCTTTAAGGGCTAGCTTTGAATCGCAAGAAAAACCTCCGTCGAAATTGCGTAATGAGAATAAGAGCCGAGAATGCGACGAATTTAGAGACATGATGGTTATAGAGAAACTTGATAGAACGCTTTTAAATGGACCAGCTCTCTTGCAGAATTCCGGGTATTTTAATACTTCTTAGGTTAGGTTAGGCGAGAGCCTTAAAAATTCAAATATTTGTTTGGAACCAGCATGTGCTGGCAATATATTTATTGATCTGTATTGGGCTCACATCTCTGAGATCATCCGGATAGTAAAAGTACCTACAACCAAGAAACCTTAAACGTTTGTCAGCCAAAGCCGAGCATTCACATAGAAGATAATGTACACTCTCCTCTTCCTCTTCATCCTCACAGCTTCTACAGTAGTCGTTGTGAGGAATTTTGAGTCTCCTGGCGAGCTCTCCGATAGGACAATGCCCCGTTATAACCCCGACCACACTACGAATATGGATCCGGTCCAGTGACAATAGCATGGTAGAGCGGATAAAATCTAATTTCGTCCAGATCAACTTCGTTGTAGTACAAGTGCTACCATTGATCCATCTTGCGTTGGTTCTGCGCTCAGAATCTGCTGTAATTGCCAATTTGCAGTTAATAATAGGTGGTTTGATGCCCCGCGGTCGACTTCAACTCTACCAGCTGAAGCGCTGGCTAGATGGTCCGCACAGCAGTTGCCTGCAAATCCACAGTGACCCGGTATCCAGCAGAGTGTTATGCTTTAAGAACAAGGCGGCACTTTTCAACAGTTTTTGATGTGATCAGTACCGACTCGAGTGATCGAATTGCAGCCTGACTGTCAGTATACAGAAGGACGTCCCTTTCAGTTACGACGTGACTACCTAACCAAATTAGCGATTCCATAATCGCAGAGACCTCCGCTTGGAGGACACTGCAGAAATCAGAATAATACTTCTTAATACTAATTTAAATATATTTTTTTATTTTTTTTTGTCGATATCGTTTTTTTTAATATATGTATTTTTGCGGAAACGCTAGCGAGTCAATTTTTTGGCTAGTTGCCGAATTTGTTGCTGATTTAGCGCCCATTGTAAATTTGCGCGAGTCACTCGTGTTGGTGTATTTGGCGTCAATCGACTCACGACTCGGGCATCTGCATAAAAAATTTTTATTTTTGCAGTAGCTTAGAGTAAAACGAGTAAAACACGAAAATCGAAGTTGTTTTGTTAGCCGAAAATCTGTATACATAGTTCAACAACAGATACTAAGGTTATTGCATGGATTTTCTATATCCTTTAGTTTGATTAGGTAATATTTATACCCTTCGCTCATAGAGTGTAATGCATTGAAGGAAGCATCTCCGACCATATAAAGAGTATATCAGCGTGACTTGGGGAGTCGATTGGGCGATGTCCGTCTGTCTGTCTGTTGCGACGCGTTTTACTCGGCCAATTTAAAAGCTATGAAGCTGAGATTTTGCACAAATGCTTCTTTTTTCTGCAGGCAGTTTGTATGTTTGAATCGGTAAAATTGGACTAATCCCCCAAATTAGGTTCTTCAAAAAAAAAACTTTTTTATTTGTACACCAATTTCAACCAAATTTGACACAAATGTATTTATGTTGATGACACAAAATATATGTAAGAAATTATATTTCAAATTTTCAAGTGGCTGTAGTTTAAACATGGTGTGCCATTCATTTTCAATCGCATTGAAGAATCCGTTAAGATTCTGCCAGAAAAAGGAGCCATTTTTGCAGAATCGAACCTTTTTCATCGATAGATAAACCTGCCAATTTTTATTGAAGGAAGAAGCTGACATTGTCTTTGTAATAAGATATGTTAAATTCTTCTTGGCCATTAACCTAGATATTGAGGCTTTCTCACAGTTAGCGATTTCATGATTATTAGACTGCAAACAATTTTACAAATATCTTATGAATCCCGAAAACACAACATTAATAAGGAAAATCGGCGCTCACAAAAATATTGTTGATTTTGTTGCGGTTATTTGCATGAGTACCTACGTAAAGGATTTAAAATAATTGAACTTCAGTTATGATTAGAGATGTTTCTTTCCTTATTATGCTCAAAGACACTCAGATATCATCATAGAGTAAGAGTATGGATGTAACCGCTGACACACATTCCTCCCCCCTTTAAAGTTTTCAGAGTCCTGGATTTCGACCCAATCTGTCTGGTAACTCTACCTTTAGGCAGACATGTCAAACTCACGGCCCACCACGCAGTTTTGTGCGGCCCGCGGCCAGGCTGAAGAAACTGCAGGTGTATCAGCGCAAATGCATAAAAATTAAAAAAGTGTGAGATGTTGAACTGAAGTCTAAAAAAAATACTCGTCAAGAGTGTGGTGTGGCTTATGCAAGCTTACCTATATTATGTACGTATTTTAGAAAGTTTCCTCTATGATCTATAAACAATTTGCTGACGTTATTTGAGGTATATTTGTTTAAGGCGGCTTTTTAGTAAGAAAATATGTATTGAGTTCCTTTGTGAAATTGTTTTGTACCTATGTACCGAAATTCGGCTCCGAAAAAAGTTGTTCGCTCTGCCGGAGCTTATAATTATTTGTCACAGTTGCGTTTTCGCATCTTTTAGGTAATGAAACAAGGACATCTTTGATTGATATTTATTTGAAAAGAAGGTCAAACTTTAATGGCTGAGAAAATCACCAGGATGGGGAATTTCGTAAACATTACTTCAGTCCATTACTCATTTTTTTGTGGCCGTTTAGCTTACTAGCTATAGTGGTGTATGTGTTTTTTTTTACCACACCAGAAACAAGTTTTTATCTATGTACATATTTTCAAATTTTGCTGTATGATCTTTTAAGTGTCTAAAGTTTATAACTGATGCATCTGCTTCATATGAAAAGTTCATTACATTACTTTGTTCGCATATTTTAGCGTGTACATCTACCTTGCCGTTAAAAAATATTAACATAAAATTGAAACCATGGATTTCCAACTCACTATTACGAATGGTAAACTTAAAAAAAAACTCAATAAAAAGTTAGCTAAACGTCCAAGTGATCAAAAATTAAAGCATAAGGTGAAAAAACTTCTAGCCAAACAGAAAAAGAATATCAATATCTGCCGTGATAGTTTCTATAAAGCCCGTATTGCGCATGTTAAGGGAAATTTAAAAGGCGAATGGATGGTTGTAAATAGCATTCTGAATAAAAGTTCCTTAAGTAGCGATCCTGTTGCAGTTAATATATGTGACTCTTTAGTCACAGATCAGTTGTTGGTCGCTGATGCTTTCAACAACCATTTTACTTCATTAGCGGGAGTCTCAACAGCTCACAATACTCGTGTCTGCCTATGTGATTCTATTTACGGAACTGCTTTTCAAAATAGATCCAGCTTCGCCTTTGGTCCAATAACACCTTTTGAAATCTTACGAACCATAGGATCTTTGAAAAACTCGAATGCTTCTGGTAATTACATTTCCAACTTTGTTTTAAAACAAATAGGATACTTTATTGTTGAAATTCTGGCTGTTATTTTCAACCGAAGCATTTTCACTGGAACCTTTCCAAATGATCTTAAATGTGCAGATGTCTTTCCATCGAACGTTGAAGTGTGCAATTATAGGCCCATTTCACTTTTCCCAGTGGTTAGGAAAGTTTTTGAAAAACTTATGAAGAAAAGGATTGTCTCCTTCCTTAACGTGTCTAATTTTTTTTAGTCAATTGCAATTTGGATTTCGGGAAGGGATATTATAATAAAATCCTTCCTATTCTAATTTTGCAAAAGTGCACCGTGAAAATCATTTGCCGTAAACACTATGGAGATACCCTAGTTATACATTGTTCCGTGATATAAATATCCTTCCGGTCCGTCATTTGTACTGCTTTAAAGTTTTAAATATATTTTTTGCTTGGTCTGGTAATGTTAATTTTAGATTGCTACGACTCATTACATTAATATGAAATAGACACACACACATTTATTTGATATTTTTTATAATTCGAAGTAACATTTAATACTATTCCTAATTCTTTCTAGTTTTAGAATATATGTTTCAATTTTTCATAAATTTTAAAATTAATCACATTATTTATACAAGTTATGTAACAAACCATTGAATTTTATGAAATAAAATAATAAAATACAATAATAATACAACAAACTTTGTTTGAAGAACATTTTCAAAAGATGGAGTATTTCTAAAGGATATAATGCCCAGTGACTCTGATTTATTGTCGTATTTAAAAAAAAAACAAATCTATGATTAAAATTCGGAAAAAAATATACTGTCGTTTTTGAATTTTTTATCCTGCGGGCCGCTTAAACCTGGAGACAGTGATATTTGGCCCAAGTGATGTTTTAAATTGGACACCCCTGCTTTAGGGTATATGCACATCAAGCCTAATACTCAAAGGGACGTCAAGTACATTGAGAACATTGCATTTCCGGTATCATTTCGTTATTCAAGCAAGCCGAGACGTCGCAGTTACTTTAAATGTCTCTAAAGATTATTACTTTACTTTTTATATCCCGTCCATTTAATAAAAAAACATTGGTCCACTTTTTGTCTTTTTGAGACACTTTCAATATTTCAATTATCAAATATGTACAAAGATTACTGCACTTTTTTTATTTAAAATAACATATTGTCTGTACTATGCAATTCAAGCTATAACGTTGCAATGTGTGGTGCGTTCGCTATATGCCTTTACATTTCCTCTTCGTTTTTTTTTCATGTACATTGGCGACAGACAGACAGATTCCATACCAGAAGGAGTCAAATCTACCGTAGAGTGGAAAACTCTTGAAACTTAAAATACCAGAGAGTTTTTTTGGCTGCTTCTTCTTCTTTCTTCAAATATTTACCTTAGAAAAGTTTAGAATGAATTGCTAGTTTAGCATATTCGAAAGAATATTCGAAAGAATATGCTTCGTTCGCACTTTAAATAAACCCCGAACTTGAAGAACTCTGCATGTATGCACCTACTTAGTTTCATTTTTTAGCGAGCTAAAAGAAAAAAGGAATGAAGGAGGAGAATAAGTCAGAAGATGGTTGTTGTGACTTTTTCCCATAGGAATTTTGACCTGAAGCGGAAAAATATATACGGACGAGAGACAAATTGAGGATTTTTTTTATAAAGTATCGAAATGGTTAGTCAGAAACCCAAAATTTCAGAACTTTTGGATGAGCATCGTGAGAGAATTATTAAATCGTCTGCCAATAGCCACCACAAGCTTTAAATTGTGTGTTTTTTTGCATATTAAAATAAGGCTTTCAACAAAAATTTTCTTTTTTATTTTTCAATCTAATCAAAGTAATAAAAAATTATCTTATCACACGATCGACAGGATTTACTCAACCTATTTTGTAGGTTAAGTAAATCCCGTCAAAACAACCCTGTCAAACATTCTGCTATACATTTTGAATGTAGTGACAATAATGCCACCGCACCGCTTTTCCCGGAATACCCATATCGACAGAGCCCGGTTTCTTACGTATTCCAAGAAGTACAAATTGTACTACTATGGAATTACAAATCAAAGAAACGGAGTTGACAGCATAGTAAGTGTCGCGAAGAGAAGTGATCGCTTGATCAGCATCAAATTGGTTATCTGTGAAAAGGTGGGAAACGTAATAAGTGGGACTGCCGCCAGAAGAAAAAGAGGTATTTTGGAACGACATTGACACCCTTATTCAAACTATACTCCAGATACAGAATTGGTGTTCTTGGGCGGAGGTTTAAATAGCCAAGTGGGTGAATCGAATCATGATTACGAGGATTGTCATGGTGGCGGTTCAACGTTCAGAAATGAAGAATGTGAACCTATTCTGATTATGTGCAAATCGCACGGTTTGGTCGTCCTAAACACATGGTTTGTAAAAATCCAAAGACACCTGATCACATATAGTATTGGGCACGTAAATAGAAAACACGAAAGGCAGATCGATTACCACCTGTGCGTAGATTTTATGAGACGGTGGGTAAAAGACGGCTCCTGTCAGAATTTATTTTGAAAATAGGAAGAGCAAGAAATAGAAGAACTCCCAAGCTAGTCGAAAATATCACAAAGGTAAACTTTGAACCCATATTACCTCCATTCATTGATAAAATGGCGTAGTGGTTTCAAAACAACACGTTATGCAGAAATCATCAACGAAATCGAATTCAAGTGCCTCCTCGCTCGCTGGATAGCCATTAACACGGGAACTAAAGTGTCACTACACAAATGGCACTAACTATCGGTGTAGTTTAAATCGAGTGATTGGGCACTCTTACAAGCGATCGCAATCTCCAGCGCTCTTTAATAACTACAGCCTTATAGCCGAATAGGGATATAGAGTCCACTGTCCACGTCCTAATATGATCTAAAAGAAACACATTCGGGAAAACCATCTTAACTCCTGTCAATTCCACTGTATACATATCCTTTTTCTACAGTTTTCAGTTCAACGAAATTTGCTACTGTACATCAACCAATTACCGGCTATGTTAGAACGTCCATCCATACTTGTACGCTTGTACGGAACGAATGCCCTATATAAAAATTCTGAATACAAATAGAACTTAAAGGAGCTGATGACTTTCCAAGCACATTGTGCAAATTTGCTCACGGATATCTTTGATTGCATTTATACGGATCTCCTCGGGGTAATAAAATCCTCTGCAATTATTCTCCTTTCAGAGTTTCTTTTTTTATTTTATTCTCTCGTTTTTTTTTTCGTGTGCGGGAACGTTACTACTCTACTGCCCGACAAGAGTCCTATATACGTAGTCCTACGCTTCAAGCAGTCGAATGAGGCTCGTGCTGGTTTTTTATCCGTCTCCTCTCATCGTAATATTACGCGTATTTCTCTTTTTTTCGCGTTCAAAATTCTTTTGGAAAATAAGTCCGCAGATAGTACGAACGAGCGCTAGTACAGCAACTCATTGCATACTGATGATGATGATGGAGTTTCAGTGAGAGTATACAGTCGGCAAACCATTGAAATGAAACGTGAATGAGAGATTTTTCTTTTGCGGGCGATCGTATGCTTTTCGTTTTTATTGTGTTCGAGAAATGTATTCCACCACTCACTATCCGTAGTAGTAGTTCATCAGATTTTTTTTTTACAAAAAAAAAAGAAATTCTTTAATAAAATTTTAATGAATTCGTTTTTCTTGGACCAAGCAATTTGAAGAGATGACCGCATAGGACGAAGAATACATCTCAGTGTCGAGTGAGGAGCTGGAATGTATTAAAATTACAAAATTCAGTTTGTCCGAACTTGAATTTGTTTTTATTGCGAAGAAAATGAATTTAACTAGATTTCTCGCTACTGAAGTTGATGCAATTACGAAATTCGAAATATCGTACTTGAAGAGTGCAAAACAGAAACAGGAAGACGTATTTTTGCTGGAACAGTCGAAAAGATTATCTGTGCGATTTTTCAAAAACGTAGTTCATTTAAGGGAGTCGTTTGTTGCGCTTTGTTCCAATTAAAAACAGGGAAAATAAACGTTATTAATACACAACGCTTGTTGTCAGAATGTCCAGTGCCGCCATTGCAAATCATGTCAAATTGTTATTTTTTCTGTTCTTTATGTCTGGCTGCAAAATAAAATAAAAACAGGAAAAAATTGTCTTCCCGGTCGCGTCCCGCTTCAACATGTGCGGCTGTCAACAAACCTTATTCAGATAACAATAAAACCACTGGCTGGTATTTCAAAATTGTGAGTTGTTTCTGCAGAGACCGAGACCACGACCAATCCAACTCTACGATAAAACGCGACCGATCCATTGTCGCTTTTAAATATGAATTTCATGAAAACTGTTTTTTAGCAAAACGACTCCACACTATATTTGTAGATTTTGTTCGCTTGCATATTACCCGCATGCATACATGCATGCACATCTAGGACGAAACTCTATTGCACTGAATAGCCAGACTATGCAAAAAGCGTTAACAATGTGTTGCCCCATTAAATATTTACTCACATTCGGCGTTTCAGATGTGCAAGCGACGCATACAGTGTTCTTCAATGGAGTTTTTCTTTCACAGAGTTTTTCATATGCGACGACAACCAATTTTGATTTCTGTTTATTCCATCTGAAATATCCTTGGGACAAAAATGGTCAGCAGTGGGATTGGTCGACAATTCAAAATGAAATTTTGCCATAGGGCGAAGGTTGAATGTTTTGCACTGATATCGGTGAAAAAGAGAATGTTTTTTACGGGATTGCCTACAAAAATATTGACTTCAGCATCGAAGCTCATTGAAGTCATTGTTAGTGTTTATGAGTAAATGGAAAAATGAATGCAAGAGAATGATTGGGATTTATTAAAATGCGTACTTTAGACACATTTTTTTTACATTTTTATTTAACACCTTATTTCTTTTTTTCTATTTTTCTGCAGGTAAGCTTTGCTCAAATATAAAATCGGCAAGTGGATAATTCGTATATCGCTTGGAGGACGTCAAAGCGTATGTATACAATGAATCGAATGTATTTTTTTCTAGTGATCGTTAAACGTCGGGTCTGGCACCAAATCCACAATACACTTCATTTAAAGGATTTGGACAGCTTTGTTTATAGGTGTGGTGATCAACAGCACGCTCACCCGCAATAGGTATTCAATAAACATCTGAATGAGATCATCAATCGCCGTTATGGGTCGAGAAATAATTCAAGGGTGTAGCCAAGTGGTGGCAGCGGCAGGAAAGGACGCCCGGGGGATGGTGATAGACCGGTTTTAACGGTGCCACTCTTGTTACCAATGAAAGATAAAGAAGGGTTACTGCTTGTTACCGAAGAACAGCAGCTTCAGAGATGGAAAGAGCACTTTTTTGAGGTCCTAAACAACCGCTTTGGGCCTGCGAGTGCATCTTCATCGGCAGAAGAAGACATCCCTCCAGTAGCCAGTATTAATTCCAGACCCCCATCTAAGATGGAATTAAAGCGGGTTATCGAACCTATGGATGCCGGTAAGGCCTCGGGGATCGATGGAATTCCGGTTGAATTATTTAAAGCGAATGCTATACAGCGGATATTCTGCTTCCCCTCATCAGAGAATGTTGGGAAACCGATACTCTTCCTGTAAAATGGAAAAAGGGCGTAATTATTAAAATTCCGAAATATAAATAATACTCAATACACAGTCACGGAATTACTAAAGATCTCCTTGAGTTAAGGTTGCATTGAGCTAACGTCGCCATTAGTTAAGGGAGCGTCAAGATACATTTTTGAATATTCGTGAAACAATTTTCAGGTAATTTATCTTCCGCTAAGTCGTGCTCTGTGGCCGTGATCGTTCGGTCGCCACTCTGTGAAATATACATTCATAGAGAAACGAGATAAGAAATTTTCTTATCGTAGAATAACAAACTAACAATGCGACTAGGAAGTGGTATGGCTGACAACCGTAACACACTCCGAATTCAGTTGTCTTTGTAACGTTGATGACTACATACATAGTAGTTTTAGAATTTTTACATGGAATGTTAAACTATGTCATACGATTTTCAACGACAAGCTAAAACTTATTATTATTGATTATAACATTTCATTACTTGAATTTAGGTATCCTTGATTAAAGGTAGTCTTGAGTTAAGGATTCCTAAAGGTATGATGACGAGCGGTTGAGCCGTTCGCGAGTGAACAGATGGACAGACAAAATCGCATTCAGAAGTGTTTTTTTTTAAATACTAAAAATTATAAATTCATGTTCCGAAATGTTGTTTGCAATAAAACAATACACCACAGTCGAGGATTTGGAAAAATTCCCCATTGAAAAATTGCACGCCAAAAGATAGTGCGCGTTTTCATCACAAAACTTTATGGTGCAGATCCATTTCAATTCATTACCACCGATCGATAGGTTCAAGATAGTGGGCACAAGTGAAATAGGCACGCTTCACGCTTTGTCTAATTAGAATCTGTGTGGGCATTTCTTGGAGGTGTGTACTTAATTTCACCTCTTTTTGATTATTATGGAGTGTTAACCCATTCCCCGCCAACACATTTTTATTCGAATTTCATCCTGAAAATTGGTATTTAGGGTAAAGAAGCCACCCTGAATCCAAAACCGTTTACCATTTTCTCCTACGTGCCTCCGTTCTCCCGCAAAGGCCCGATGCCATATGGCATCATTGGCGGGAACCCATTACAAATTTTTTTTTCAATTAAGATAAAAACGTTGAAATATTTGTGGAAAAACACTTTTTATTTTCTTTAAATATAATTCTGAGCTTGTGTGAAATTTTTAGAAACATTTAACACATAATCCTGTATCACATTTGATGCATTTAGTCCGAGTTTGGCTTTTGCAGGGCGGATATGCACATCTTCTTCGATTGCATTCCGCAACATAATGGCCAATTCCATCATAACGTGCAACATTCGGAAGACTGTGGCGTTTTTGGATATGTGCTACCCGAATCTGATGAGCCACAGTCGTATACTGTTTCGAAATGCCGAAACCAAAGAAAAGCGAATTGTCTAGATCTTCTTCGACGAGATGGCAAATTACATTGAAGAAAGAGAAACACCTGAAGAATACGCAAACCGTGTAGAAAATGTGAGGTTAAGGAGTTTGCAAGCTCGTCAAACTGCTTTTGCGGCCCGGTTGTTAGCTATATGGAACATCCACTACTTTATGGGCTCCATGAACGCAATTTGTAATCAGGCCCGTGCGCAGGGGGGGGGGCGTTGGGGGTTGAAACCCCTCCCCCCCATTGGCAAATGTTGCCAGAATTTCTTATTAAATACTATTGTTCTCATAAGGCAAAAATTTAACTTCATAAAAATGTAAACTGGCGTTGTTAATTTATACCTTGCCAAAAGAATTTTCTCTCGCCGCTAGACACCATCCAGTTCCGGACAGTTCAAGCACATTCGTGGTAGAAACTCATAAGTGTTGGTATGCAATCCGAAAAGCGGTATTTTCCTTATACCGAACGTATTGTAATTCAAAGATAAATGTAACCGCGCGGCATGTGTAGATTGTAGTGGGTAAACTATTGTAGGGCATTGCAGGGCATTTGTTGTTGATTGCGACATTTCAAGGCTCTAGCTGCCAAGGTTTAGCGGTTACATCCGTCAAAAGATGAGATTTTAAGATGAAAAAATCAGCCATTGTACTCTATTCCGATTCCTTTATCAACCTCTATAGGAAAATGCATACTAATGAAATGACTCAGCATGGGTTTTAGGTAGTTTTTTATACCCTTCGCTCATAGAGTGAAAGGGTATATTGTTTTTGTTACGCTGATATTATGTAACACCTCAAAGGAGCCACCGGAGGTATGGCAAAGTATATATATAAATGATCAGGGTCGGTCCCTGAATCGAATAAGCCATGTCTGTCTGTCTGTCTGTCTGTCCGTGTGTCTGTCTGTTAGCACGATAACTCCCGAAATAATGAAGCTAGCGGTTTGAAATTTTGGTCAAATGTTTGTTTTGCTAAAATCTTGGACGGTATTGAAAATGGGCCAAATCGGACCACGGGTTCCCCTACCTCCCATACAAACTACCCCTCCTTGATATTTTAATTCGGTCATAACTTTCGGTAGAATATCGCTATCAACTTGAAATTTTGATCAATGTCTCATTCTGACATATACTTTGAGTTGATGGAAAGTGGATTAGGTCCGACTACCCTTACCCCTACTTCCCCTACAAAGTTATATTCAGTCATATCTTTTGATAGAATGTCACGAAAAACTTCAAATTAATATCAAATGGTAGGCGTTGGATGTCTTGACAAGGTAATAAAGATGTGTCAGGTCCGACCCATCTACCCCTCCCTCCCCAACAAAAAATATGAAATTGAATATTTTGGGTTTTGCGTGCCTTCTAGGTCTGTACATGGGTATAGGGTATACACTCATCGTGCTATTCGCACGATTAGAACTCGGTCTC
This sequence comes from Microchrysa polita, assembly GCA_949715475.1. NCBI lineage: Eukaryota > Metazoa > Arthropoda > Insecta > Diptera > Stratiomyidae > Microchrysa > Microchrysa polita. The sequence goes on from OX454416.1 coordinate 64,482,152, forward strand.
GTAACTTTGTCATTAAGTTGGTAACGCATTAAAGGAAGCATCTCCGACCATACAAAAAGTATACATATATGATCAGCATGACTTGGGGAGTCGATTGGAGCATATCCGTCTGTCTGTCTGTCTGTCTGTCTGTCTGTCTGTTGCGACGCGTTTTACTCGGCGGGTATTGAAGCTATCAAGCTGAAATTTTGCACACGTGCTTATCGTTGCAGGCTGTTTGTATGTTTGATTCACTCAAATTGGATCACTGGGTCATGGGGCTGCCATACAAACCTAGCTCCCCAATTTGAGTTCTTCTAAGAAAAACTTTTTTATTTGTGTACCAATTTCAACCAAATTTCACACAAATATGTTTCTATAGATAACACAAAATATATGCAAGAATGGATCAAATCGGACCATGGGGTCATGGGGCTGCCATACAAACTTAACCCCGCAAATTAGGTTATTCTAAGAAAAACTTTTTTATTTGTACACCAATTTCAACCAAATTTCACACAAATGTATTTCTATTGATGACACAAAACATATGTAAGATTGAATCAAATCGGACCATGGGGTCATGGGGCTGCCATACAAACCAGACCCCCCATATTGGTTCTTCTAAGAAACATTTTTTACACCAATTTCACAAAACCTTGAATCAATGTGTCTTTAGCAAAGCAACTAAAAAGTTCAAAACGAATGGAATCGTACTGTGGGGTCATGCTCCGGCAACCCCAATAAAATTTTCCGAGTAAATATTTTTATTTGGCCACTAATTTCAACCAAGCCCAAAACGTTTGTCAAGACGGAAGAAAAAGAATGAGGAGGGGGATTAAATGCAAGTCATAGGTACGCCCGAAAGAACTTTTAGCCCAAGCAAAGGGTATCCAAATTTCGGCCGCGCCCGAAATTAGCCTCGGCCCCCGGGGTTGGCGAGCGAAGCGAGCAGGGGGCGAAGCCCCCTAGTTTTTTCCAAATTTCATTAAAATCCATTTAAAACGGCGTTACAAGCCGTGCTCTGTGGCCATGATTGCTCGGTCACTACTCTGTGATATAGAGATTCATAGAGAGAGAGAGAGAGTTTCTAAACTCGTCATGACCCGACGCAAATTTATTATTCAGAAGAAGATGATAAGAAACATTCTTATTGTAGAATAATAAACTAACAATGCAACTAATAAGTGGTATGGCTGACAACCGTATCACACTCCGAATTTTGTTGTCTTTGTAACGTTGATGATTACACATGTCACACGGTAGTCGTCAACGCACCATCCTCCACTAGGAGTTAGGGTAAATCAAGGAAGGTAAAAGCCTAGGGCAGACGTGTCAAACTCGCAGCCCGCGGGCCGCATGCGGCCCGCGGCACAATCTGTATCAACACGAAAATGGTGAAATTGGTAAGGTGAACAAATCCAGCCGTTGAACTCAAGTCTACAAAAATTACTAAAACTCGTCAGTGGATTGAAGATGGATGGACGATTATTTTAGAATTTTTTCTCCAAATACTAACAATTTGAGGCTTGGATTTTTTAAGACAGCTCATTTTTTTTACAGGACAATACTACTCTCAATACTATTCTTCATTAAACTGTTCTGTCCCGAAATGCAGTTAATCAGAAATTGGTGGGCTTTACCACCATGAATTGAAAGTTTTAAAAAACTACGAAAATCTTGGAATTTGTTGACTGAATCACCTGGATGTGAAGTTCCAACATAATAATTAGAGCCCAAGTGCCTGATTTTTAGACCTAAACTTATCAAGCTGTATTGATGCATGAGTTTGTTTAAAACCGTATCACAAGTTTTTGTCTCTTGTAGCCACCTTTCTGCTAAAATTAATTTATTCTGACTATTTTGCCTCCCAATGTTATTTTGGACGACTGGTGCTAAATTTTTTTTAATCATCTGTCCAAAATTTGACGCAAAACATGTAATTAACAAAAAGCGGTTACTTGAAGATCAATCATATTTTCACGTTTTCGCCTCTTGTCTTAATTTTTTAATGTTCTTGAAGTACATTTTCGAAAGGAGGAAGTTCTCACGGATAATCCCAAAGCCGCTATAGCGATCCCGACTCTCTACCATATTTTAAAAGAAAAATTCTGGAATCAACTATAGCACGATTACAAACAAGTTTTTAAAATTTTCCAACTGCAGCCCACCTAAACCTGAGGAGAGTCATATTTGGCCCGAGCCAGGTTTTGAGTTTGACACTCCTGGCCTAGGGGAACGACATGGCATCCCTATCGTAACTATGAAGAAATTCTTATTCTCCTCGTGAAATATTGCCACCAGGTTTAGATAAGATTTATACCTCAGGCTCGTCCTTTGGTATTTGGTTTACTATAATTCGGTGACTCACCCCTCGCTCCGCTCAGATCTCACACTGTCAGTCTCGCATTAAGGTACGTGTTCGTAGAGACGACTCTTGGGATGATCGCTCAGCGATCGTAGTTTTGCATCCAATTCCGAGCCATATTTGCATATTTTTGTAATGGTGTTACTTTCCATGTGGCGACCATAACATTTCTGTATAGAAAATATGCGCGTATAGTGGTCAGAACCGATGGTTTAACTGCGATCTCTACGAACACGTACCTTTAGAGAATTCGCCAATATTTTTGCGAAGCAGTGCTGTTGCGAAATAGGATAAGACGAAGTGCAAGCGCAGCGAGCAGTGAGCTAATGAAAAGCAATTTGTTGGATTTAGATCTCTGGCTCGTCCATACATTTACTCAAATCCTATAGCTCGTCTGTTAACTAAGATCTTGCTGTCTGTCGCCCTTTTCACAATTCGCCAAAAAGTTGATACGTAGCGCTGCTTGGAAATAGGATGAAGCGAGCGCAACAAGCGGTGAGTTAATGTCAGGCAATTCGTAAGCTTTATATTTCTGACTCGTCCATACATATACTCAGACCCTGCACCTCGCCCTTTACTCCGCTCAGACCTCGCTTTATCTGTCTCGCTATTTAGTATTCGCGACGTAGTGCTGTTGCGGAACAAAGTAAGTCCAGCGAGCGGTAAGCCAATTGATGACAATTCGTAAAATTTAAACCTCTGGCTCGTCCTTAAGTTTACCTAAATCCTGTGCCTTGCCCTTCGCTTCATCCAGACCTCGCCATGCCTTTTGCGCTTTTCAGAATTCGCCTAAATTTGCGACGCAGTGATGGTGCTAAGAATGATAAGGCGAGGTGCAAGCGCGGCGATCGGTAAGCCAATGGACGCCATTTCGTGAAATTTAAACCTATGACTCGTCCGTATAACCTGTATCTCAGAATACTCTGCGCGCTCACACTCTGTCTGTCGTGCATTAGAAAAACAGCCAACATGTTTTCGACATAGACCTCGGACCTGGAACCTGGATATATGACTCTGGATTTGCTTGACAACCGAATTCCGCTAGTTTGTGTACAGCATTGGGCTTTTGGGAGTCTGGTCACCTTATCATGTATCATGTAGCCTGTATATTTTAAACTTTAAATATACCTTTCAATGAAAAATTTGAATATATAAGTCAAACCCCCCCCCCCCTTGGATGATTCCTGCGCACGGGCCTGTTTGTAATCATTGCAATGCGAAGAAGTGGTCGAAAGAGGCGAAAGGGATGTGCTGCAACAACGGTTATGTGCAGCTTGGACATAAAAAATGTAAGGAGCGAACAACGCGAACGTAGCGAGCTCTAGTTTTAAATAAAACCTACACTCTAAAAAGTGAATTTAAATTTCCGCTGAAAATGCGGTAATTTTACACTTTTTCCCGCTTATAATCACATACAGAGTGCATTTTTCAACAATTTCTGTGTAAAATAAGAAAATTACACCAAAATCGGTGTGAAATGTATTTTTACGCTACACTTCTGTATAATTCAGATTTTCTGGTGCATTTTTACAACGTTTATGTGTATAATTCGGATTTGTGGTGTATTTTTACAACGTGCAGTTGAAGTTTTACTCATTTTTTGTAGCGTGCTCTCCAGTTGTCATACTTCAATCGGCTGTACTTAGCACAGTGTACCACTTTCTTCCAAAAATTCTCTGCATTTAGAACTCATGTGTACACGCTCTGTGGCTCACTTGGTTGAGTCGCACTCTACGATGCTAGTAATTTAGAGGTCTCGAAATCGAATCTCGGCGTGGTCCAAAATTTCCGTACATGTGTGGATAAGAAATATTTAGTGCTTGCAACATTACACTCCGAAATGATATGCAATGTAACGTTGACTGGAAATTACCTATAAACGGCTGAGTTACGGTACTGAGAAGAAGAACAAGTGTACAGATCGCACAAAAAAGACCATATGTAGACGAAAAACTGATCAGCAAAACTCGACCGATACTTGTTTATATTTTATATAGCCTTAAATAGTTTTATTGATAGCTATATTATTTATAAAAATCTTTACAACGAAAAAAGAGTGAAACCGCATTATATTCCTATTATTACGGAGTGTTTTTACACATAGCGCGGTGTAAATTTGCTAATATATTGGAGTACTTTTTTAAACATTTTTTTATGCAAAATTACACTTGATTTGCAAATTTAGATTGCAGAGTAATTTCACTATTATAATAGAAGGAAACAAAGTTTCCTTCTATTATAAGAAACAGAAAGAAAGAAACAGAAGAAACAAAGTTTCCTTCTATTATAAGAGTAAAAATTTCATAGAGTGTAGTTCTAGTCGTGCGAATAACGCGATGAGTGTATACCCTATATCCATGTACAGACCTAGAAGATCGGCGTAACAATATTTTAAAGTAATTTTAGCGAGACATAAATATTTTGCGGTTTATTCATTTGTGTGAGTGCTTTTATCCTTTGACTGCACTCTATGAAATTTTTACTCTTATAATAGAAGGAAACTTTGTTTCCTTCTATTATAATAGTGAAATTACTCTGCAATCTAAATTTGCAAATCAAGTGTAATTTTACATAAAAAATGTTTAAAAAATTACTCCAATATATTAGCAAATTTACACCGCGCTATGCGTAAAAACACTCCGTAATAATAGGAATATAATGTGGTTTCACTCTTTTTTCGTTGTAAAGATTTAAGTGGCGAACCTTTACAAACAATATAGTTATCAATAAAACTATTTAAGGATAAGGATATATAAAATATAAACAAGTATCGGTCGAGTTTTGCTGATAAGTTTTTCGTCTACATGGGAGGTTGCAATATGGTCTTTTTTGTGCGATCTGTACACTTGTTATTCTTCTCAGTACCGTAACTCAGCCGTTTATAGGCAATTTCGAGTCAACGTTACATTGCATATCTTTTCGGAGTGTAATGTTGCAAGCACTAAATATTTCCTATCCGCACATGTACGGAAATTTTGGACCACGCCTAGATTCGATCTCGGGACCTCTAGATTACTAGCATCGTAGAGTGCGACTCAACCAAGTGAGCCACAGAGCGTGTACACATGAGTTCTAAATGCAGAGAATTTACACTGTGCTAAGTACAGCCGATTGAAGTTTGACAACTGGAGAGCACGCTACTAAAAATGAGTAAAACTTCAACTGCACGTTGTAAAAATACACCACAAATCCGAATTATACACATAAACGTTGTAAAAATGCACCAGAAAATCTGAATTTTACACAAGTGTAGCGTAAAAATACATTTCACACCGATTTTGGTGTAATTTTCTTATTTTACACAGAAATTGTTGAAAAATGCACTCTGTATGTGATTATAAGCGGGAAAAAGTGTAAAGTTACCACATTTTCAGCGGAAATTTAAATTCACTTTTTAGAGTGTGGGTTTATTGGTTTACTTAATTTGAAAAGGAAAATTAATCGACGTCAGCAACATTTTTGATGTCAAATATTGAGGACACTTTTTTTTTAATTTGGATATGTGGGGAGTCTAAAAGGAGGACAGAATCCTTCAAATTAGAAGAACATTAGTTTCCCGATAGCAATAATTTTTAAATTAACTTTTGGGAATGCATATAAAAATGCAGACGCAAGCTTGTTATTGGACTCATCTTCTACCTAACCGTGATATTATATGGGAAGTAAACGTTCTATGAGACTCATAGGTAGCCCTAACCCATGAGCAGTGAAATTTGAAACACTTTACACACGAGCCAGCAGCGACACGAGCTTACTGTACCCCAGAGTGGTAGTGTTGAGCGCACCTAGCTATCTAAATCTTTTCAAAATGTCACCGGCAAACTTAATTTGTTTAAGAAAAATGGAAATTTACACGCGCTAAACTTGCATCCTTCTGCAAAAGGATCTGATTTCTTTACATAACTTATTCGACGGCATATTTCCCAAGTTTCATTTAAACACAGATCCTATACACGTGTGACGCCTCTCCTGGGTTATCGCTTAAATATAATATATGGCACACGTGGAAACACAAACACCATTTGCCATATGTCGTCCGGACTAATGTTCCGTCATTCGTTGTGCGTATGCAAATAAATCCTTTACACAAAAATTACGGTACAGCGAAAGGTCTACTTCTATACTAAATATATTCGTCAATATGCCATAGACATTAGGTTAGGGATATAAGGTTAGGGATATAAACATATTGGCATATACATAACACTAAACGCAATTCATTTGCGATCCTTGCAAACGAGATAATGTATAGAGACATAAATCCAAAAATATAACCACGCCACGTAAATATTTAAGTTAAAGAAAGGATGAATTGCAATAAATTTGTTTGAGAACGATAAAACTCTTGATGAAGCTTTTATCGTCAAACATTTTCTTTACTGATTTATGTATGTTTTGACTTCAATTACATGTTATGTTTGTATATGGGACTAAAAGGAAGAAATTTAACAGGGAGTGAGAGAGAATAGAAAGAATCAAAAAAAATTTAAGAAATGCTGATAAGATTTTTGTCTCCCGATGCGACTCACAAGTTTTGGAATAATAATTGTACACCAAAGGACATTTTTTCGTTGATTATATAACATAATATGGTGTTAGATATATGTACCTACCTACATATGTATATGACTGGCTTTTGTGTCCTAAGATTTGCATGCAAATGAAATTTAAATTTGTATACGTGATATACTATGTATGTACTATGGTTGTTCCTTGGCAGACTAATTAATTTAAGGCTGAGTAGACTGTCTCTTAAGAGTTTTGTTTCCTGACCTCTTCTTTGGTAGGTCGATTGTCATTTAACAAAAGTCTTAGTAGTGTTTGGCACATACATATGATTATTAACATAATTCATATTAAGAAAATTCCAAATTACATATAGGCCGTGTTTTTTTACATCGGGTGCAGGTGCAGGTTTGCTGACCCAGACGCGCAAAAAAACTATCGAGGGTAGCAACCAGGTTAAATTTAAAATTGTCACGTAGGCATTGCCATTAATTTCAAAACATTGCTCATAAATTTTAAATCCCCGTTTTCACTATACAAACGCAAAAGTTCAAATGTAACCTTTCTTAATGAAAACATATTTTATGTACGAATCATAATTTTGTTAGAATAAGAATTCGACAAACAACATTTTTAACATGAATTTACAAACAAAAACTATTTTTTTGTACACACTTGTGTGTTGCATGTAAACTATACCTTAGAGCTTTTCATTTCAATATTTATTTTTTGCTAGTCATTGGAAAACGTACTAGAAAACCGCACAGTATAATCCACAAATTGTCCACAATCCAAATAACAGTGGCTGTCAGCCTGTCATTTCACTTGCTATGATATACCACTGTCGCTCGGGACATTAAGAGCGCCGGCACATTACAAACTTTTAATCGGCCGATAGTTTGATCGTTCTTCTAATCAGCACGATACCTTATGGAAGTGCGCACACTTGATCTCACTTGGTCTCGTGCTAATTAGAAGAACGATCAAACTATCGGCCGATTAAAAGTTTGTAGTGTGCCGGCGCTCTTAAACTTTTGAGTTCAGAAGCACTAGAGATGTGGGCTTTAGAAATGTCAACTTTCACTCGTCAGGAACGCACTTGTCCACTTGTGGACGAACAAATTTCTGCAGGTCGGCCTGTCTATCTAGATGGCAGTGTGCCATGACATAAAATTATTGTCATGACTCGATAAAGATATTATGCAAATTCCATCCCTGTGATTCGGCTTAATTGTGTCTCATTTTCTTCAAACCACACAAAATTGAATTAAATGAATGACAAAACAAATCCTAAATACATACATTACATACATATACATTCGCCCATACTTACAGGCACTTTGCATGTCATTATCTATCAACCGTCTCAGCGTCAGGACTAACGACCGATGACAATGTTTTTGAGGTTTTGGATATAAAGTGGCACATTATCCTCCCTTTAGACTATCGTTGTGTTTAATATTGCTTAATTTCCGGTCAGAAATGAACTTTACGTTTTTACAGGAAACTATCGTATGCCGCAAAATAGCAGTAGATATTCTATAGGAGCTTTCGACCCATAACTGGAAGCAATATCTGAATATTATGGTACAATGATTATGCGGATCCTTCTGGGCTGACTTTAAAACAAACATTTACTCTATGATGTTTCTTATCGTCTGGAAATGTTTCAGCACAAATCATCCACCCCTTCCCCCCTGTTGGTGGATACAGATATGAAACTTTTGACTTCATATAATCACTTGACTATAATAATGGTCAGGGACGACTTGGAAAAAGATGCCTTCCTCTTGAAATAGTCTGAGAATTAGATTCTGTACGTGTACCTATAAATTTGTGAAGATTCTGCACACATACCACAGCAGCTAGCAGGTACAAGGTATTTTCAGGGAAATTATGATGAATTCATGTGAAATGAAGTTGCGGAGATTTATTCCTTCTGTAGAGTAGAGATATGGTGATGTTTGCAATGTTCTTCTATCGAATTGAACCGCACTGTACGATCCTGAGTACTTGCAGAATGTACAAATATTTCTACATAATATCGACGGCATACTCGTGTTTGAGTTGAAATCCAGACATAATACCGCATTCAGCCGAGCAATAGCGAATTTGATGATGAAAGTGCAAAACTTAAGATAAGTTACCTGAAGAAGATATTTCCTGGAAGCTTGCATATACTACTCGTATACAGTTTCAATATATGTAGTCTGCCTGTGTTGCCAAATTCATTATCTCTTGCCGGAGAAAATTGTCTTCTTGATACTATGATTGCCTGCAGTGTGCAAGGCTATGAATTATCAAGTTTTCCATTCATAAATAGGGAAGTTTGCCTAAATCCTATATGGTCAAAAGTGAGATAATTGAGTGCATTGTTTTCAAGAAAATGCAACTATTTTATGTAGGTATCGATATAATGTACATATATCCTATGGCACCATCTTACATTACAGTAGAGCCCCGATTATCCAAGGGCCGATTAACCGAGATCTCGATTAACCGAGATTAAATTAAGATCGGATATCTTTCAATTAACCGATTCTTTAACCTTGGTTGATTTTGAATTAACCGAGTTAAAAGCGTAAAAGTTAAAATACAATGCACGCATGAATATTATTTTGATAAGAAAACTTAAATATGAACGCATATGTACCTATATACGGAAAATGTAACAAAAATTGCACCGGGTTTATATGCACACCTTCCTTTCGCAAGTGGCCGCACAAGCACCCCGGAGTCGGCTACACTGAAAAAGTAATTTGCTAAAAACAAAAAAAAAACAAAATACAACAAAAAAACAGCCAAGGAATAATTTTTCCTGATTAAAGATGTATGTATCTTCTTGTTACAATAAAAGTCTTTGCTTAAAATAATGCTTTTCAGTGTACAAATGGGGAAATGATCGCCATATATTTATGGAGACTTTCTATTGTACAAGGTGAGAACATACAAGAACTTTTAAAAAATATTAACTTTAAAAATGTGGTTTATTGTTGTGCTGAAGCTTGGAAAGCCATAGTCCAGTGTTCAACCTTTGAAAAATCGTGGAATAAAATCCTCGAAAAATAAAACGAAGACGTAGAAGGAGCTCCTATTGACGTGTATTAGATTGCGAATCAAATACCCGGTTTAAAGAAAATGTCGAACATTGGGTCTTAAACAGTGACGAAGAAAATATTGCCGGGGATGACGAAATTTTAGAAAAAATTGTCGGGGAAAATTCAATGACAGCGATCAAGACGTCATGCACGAATCAGGATTTGAAGCTCTAGAGACTGCTCTGAAATATGTTGAGGAACAGCCTTCAGAAACTTCTTCAGATATTCTAACTATAAAAAAATGGCGCAATTACGTAGCCCAAATGCGAGCAAATACCCCAAAACAACAATTATTAACAAAATACCACTTTTATTTCTATACATGTACGCTATATGTATATGTACATTTATTTCCCATCAGATGTGTAAATTATTTCTTTATTTCGATTATCCGAGGGGGGTCCAACCCCGTCCACCTCGGATAATCTAGGTTCTACTGTATATCGAATGGCATGTGTCAAGAGTAGTCCCTCTGCTTTTCCCGATCGCTTAGGTTTGTGTTCGTAGAGACCACTCATGCAATCCTATTGAACAAAAATCACTCCTTGCTAATCCGATTCTTCCAGAATTAATAACAATCAATATGAATAAAATTTATTTATTTATTTATTTTTACAGTTTCAGAGATCCTATTTGAAAGCATGTATTGCATTTTTATTTTCGTTGATTTAATTGCTTTTTTCCGGATAATCAAACCAAAAAATGGAAATTATTTCGAGTTGTTTTCAACATTAATTCCCGTCAATATGCATATGTATCTACATGCCAGCCTTTTTTGTTCGATATTGAACATGTATTTAAGTGTGTATTGAAACAATTTTAATGAGATTAATATTCAACATTGCAATATAAGCATATAATGAGATTAATGATGGGGAAAATGCATTTTATTCGATGCTTTGTGAGCCGTTTTTTATGTGGATATGTATATTAAATTTATGCCCTTGCTTTTTGTAATAAATATACCTACTTTCAGGTAATATAGAAGAATTGGAAAACTTTAGTTAATATTGTTTTACAATATTATTTATGAAATAAAATACATTCAAGAACAAAAAATGATTTGGCATTCAAATCACAAACATTCAGTCACATTCATATGAATTACAGGTACAGTGCACGCACACGTATATTATGTATGGAGGTGTGGTGAGTCTATCATAATTAAATAACCATTAAAAAATAGTTATGACAAACAATATGTATCAGTATCTTCGAAGATGACCCTTTTTTCGATGAACTTGTCCGGCGACCCTTAAAATACACATTCACATTTTCCCATCCCACCGTCAAAACCATAGTGAGTCTCCTCTTGAACAAAAATTTTCACAAAAATCGATTTCTATTATGCCGTATTCATTCCACCCAGTTCGCAGTTCCTCGTCCTTCTTCTGGGAGCTTAAGATACGAAAAACACTTAAATCAACAACAGCGTACATACGCTTCACAAACTTTTATGTTATGGTTCGCATTAGTTGTTGTAAATTTCATGTAAAATTCGTATGTAAATTGCATTCAAAGTTGGTAATGTAGTCGCCATTAGCGTTATTTTTATTATCATCATTCACCACGTACGTTTACATATGTATACACAAACCACAAACATTCCTTTTTATTTCTGACAGTATCACGAGAAAATATTGCTACGTTCCTGAACTCTTTGTATTTTTGTATTATGGATGTGAATGTATTTGCAGATTGGCCTGGTGGTGTCATAAATTACAACAGCATGTTGCTGCACGCATCCCCGTACATTTATTTACTCACATACGCGATCTGAATGCATGACAGGTTGGCGATATTCGGATGAACTCGTATGTTATAAAATCCGGACACCCTCTTTAACAGGACTACAGAGAAGGCAGTCAGTCTCAGTTAAGTAACTGAAGGTGTAGCAGCAGAATGAGATGCGTGCGAAATATCAAATTGCCAGAGCAATTGAAAATTCTTCATGAACATTGTAGTAAGAGTACGTAGCTCCCACATCCTGGCAAATACGAAGGTTTACAACCGAGCATGTAGGTACATCAAAATTTGTTCAAGGAATGAAAAGAGGTGCTATGGTTTTGCTGACTTATTCAACAATGCCAAATGCAAATGTGAAATATGCTAGGACTAAGGACGAGACTCGAAACGAATATACATTTGTTCATTTGAATTATTCACTATAATACTTTCAGGGAAGCTCATATAAAGGAGAAGAGTATTGTGCCAGCTCTGCATTTATAATGTAAAGAAATTCAAGTGAGTAGGTATGTATTTCGTGAAGGATGTCAAGGAATTGGAGTATTTGGGGCTCTCAATTTGTTGATGTTTGGTCGAAATTCTTTATTTGATGATTATGAAAACATTTTCACTTTTGTGAAATTATAATCTCGCAAATCAAATCTTCTTATTCATTGCAATTTCAAATCACTGTCATGCTGCTACTATTACACTTCTGAAAATCATAGGCAGAATCATCACATTTTAATCAATTTTCTTCTCGATTAAGGAAGTTTTAAATCGGTCCGTTCGCCAGAATTAAGGAATTCTAAAAAAACTCAAGTTTTATACTTTTAACAAACCATACATTCACAAAAATTAAAAGCTTATTTTCGTTACAAAATACAAATTTGACATAAATGTATTCATTTTACTAGCTTATGTGTCGGTCTCTCTGGTTCGCAGTGGCGCATATTGCATTAAATACGCTTTTTTCCCAAATCTCCTTGCCAACGCCTGTGGTGGTAGCACCCCCTTAAAAAAATCGAAGTCGTAGATATCCCGTAATTATGTACTAATTTCGTCCAACTTTAAAAAAAATCTACTTGACCCCCTCTCCCAGAATCAAGAATGCAAATTGATGGCGCAGACATCTCACTATGAAGCAGTGGCGTAGCGTTTTTCAAATTTGTTGTATTCGATCTTAAAGGGCCCTTTTTATACAGCCGAATTTTTCAATTACCTGTTTGATCCACATATCGTATAACATGATTACGGGTCCAAAGTGACATTAATCTTAAAAATGCGTTCGCTACAATTGATAGTCATTTTTTGGACGTATGCATACGCAAAACGTATAGTCACCTTGAATACAATTTATCGGAGTTCCACTATATTTGAAGATTTTAATTACATACCTACTCCTACATCTAAGAAAATTACGGGCTCATTGAACAAATTTTGGGCTTTCCCCTTCTAAACGAGATCCTGGCTACGCTACGCCCATGCTTGTTATAGCTTTGCGTGTTGAAACATACATTTGTATTTCACATGCGCTGATGATGTTTTATCAATTGGGTCATTTAGAACTATAGGGCTTCTTTATTTGTACTGTTTAGTATTAGTGTATGTGGTAGGGATGTCAAAAACTGGCCCATATCCCGGTTTTCGGCTTTCTTCGGTTTCTTGCAAAGCCGGTTAAACCCGGTTTAACCGTACTCAAAGTACCCGTTTTCCGGTTAACCGAGTCTTTTCATTGATTTGCTTAGAATTTTAGTAAAAAAATGCATTCACACTCGAAATGCTGGTTTTCGTGTCGTATGTAAAATCATCGAAGCGATGGTTCTGCGAGTAATAGCAAAAAGGACAGTGTTCGAAATTTGAAAACGAAAGTTTTCATAGAGGACAAGAAGTAATAGAATTGTAAACTGAAAAATAAAAAAAAAATAAAAAAAATGTATGAATTTGGAAAAAAAATTTCCGGTTTTAACCGGATGGACAAACAACCGTGCGGGTTAAAACCGGGAGGAGGAACAAACCGAAAATAACCCGGTTAACCGACCTGAAAGTACCGGTTTTCAGACTAATCGTCCGGTCTTTGACATCCGTAGTATGTGGTCGCTTTATGGCGTGCATCATGGTGGTAGCCATTTGACATATTATGCTTTCTCCAAATCGCGGTGAAAGGGGGACGGGGAGAGTATGATTGAAAACCGAATTCCGCAATGTGTACTGCAATGGACCTTTAAGAGTCTGGTCACCTTAGTATAGGGTATATTGTTTTTTTTTTTTAATTAGGTAACACTTCAAAGGAGCCAGTGTAGGTATCACATTGTATGCATAACATAATAGAAATGATCAGAAACGGTCCCAGATTCGAATAAGCTATGTCCATCCGTTTGTCCATCCGTGTGTCTATCCGTTGCAGCGATGAATTTTAGTCAGATGCTTGTTTAATGAAACCTTGGACGATATTAAAAATGGGCCAAATCGGACCAAAGGTTCCCCCTACCTCCCATACTAATTCAGCCTTAATTTTCGCTAGGGATATTCTGTCGAAAATTAAGGTGTAGTAGGTCCGATGAAAGTGTAGTAGGTCCGAATACCCATACCCACCCAAAGCCATTTTAAGCCATATCTTTCGATAAAATTTCGGGTACGAAAATTTCATTCAAGTCGCCGCACGCAATTTATGCCCCACTCGCATGGGAAAGTGCCGACCACTTTGGTGTGGTTAATGGTATGTGTGAATTTGACTGTGTTATAAAAACATAGGAGAGCACTAACAGCGACAAGACTCTATTTCGCAAAGGACAATTGGTTCTGGATGTGAATTGGTCCGATGGCGATTTTTGATCGACCGATATCAAATCGCATCCAGACCAATTTTTTTAGTATCTATAATTTGGCTTAAATTTTTTTTTAAGAAATTGCGAACAGAAATTTTTTTTTTGTAATGACTCCTTTTTTTATTTATCGCGTTTTCCCCATAAATCATTTCAGAAAACAAAAAGTTGAATAATACTTTTAGTTTTAGAATAACGGGTGGTGTAAAAGTCGCGAAGGGGTTTTCATCATAGTCACTAAATATTTGGTTTTCGTTTTGCTTTACTTATTCAAAACATAAAAGAAAGAACACGAGATTATGTTTTTTAGTACTAACTACGAAATCTAATATCTTTTAAATAACTTCCGAATATCTAGATACCAGAACTGGAAGTTTTTGCAAATAAAACTTCGATAAATTCAACAACTCGAGGATCGTGCCGAAATAATGTCTCTTTGGCACTAAAGCCAGAGACTTTATAATAAACCATGTCTCTAAAAGAGCTCATTTGTATGAATTTGAAAATGGAAGACATTTACAACATTTATGTTTCGAAATTAGTATTACAACAAAAACAATATACCCTATACCATCTTATGGGTATAGGGTATAAAAAAGACTGTATAGGATGTGTTTTTTCTTTTATGTTTTAAATTAATCATCATCAATGTGGCACGATAGCCCGACGTCGGGCCTTGGCCGCCTGAATCGTTGACCTCCAATTGTCGCGGTTACGTGACCTCGTCCTCCAGTTTCGGAAGCCCAGCAGCTGGTGGGCGTCTTCCCCTACGGAGTTCTCCCATCGAGCTCTCGGTCGTCCACGCAACCTCGCTCCGTCAATTCGTTGTGCGTTCATCACTTTCTTTGGCATGCGATTATCGTCCATCCGTTGTACATGCCCCGCCCATTGCAAACGTTGAAGCTTCACGATTTTCGATACTTCCAGCTCATCGTATACAATTGATACAACTCATGGTTGTACCGGATACGCCATTGGTCTCGCTCGCGAACGGCCCCGAAAATTCGCCGAAGGACCTTTCGTTCGAATCGGTCTAGCAAAATTTCGGAGGCTTGGGTGAGGGTCCATGTTTCGCAGCCATAACATAGCACGGGTCGGATGATCGTTTTGTACACGCGGAGCTTCGTGTTCCTGTGCGCAAGTTTCGAATTAATTATAGGGAGGACCGAGAAATATGTCTTATTGCTAGTTGCTAGTTGTATCCGTCGCTTAATTTCGTCGGTTTCGTTGGCGTCCTTTGATAAGTTACAACCCAGATAGTTGAAGTTGTCTACATACTCGATATTAAGGTCCCCCACTGTGATGCTTGGATTTGCTGGCGTCCTTGTTTTCGATTGCATCATGGCCTTTGTTTTGCTTTCGTTGATATGTAGTCCAACTTCCTTTGCGGCGTTATTGAGGTTATGCAGAAGGCTTTCTGCATCACCCAACCTTCGAGACATGATGTTGATATCGTCGGCGTACGCTACTAATTGAGTCGACTTGATGAGTAGCGTTCCGCTGCTGTCCATATTCATGGCTCGAATTACATACTCCAAAGCAAGGTTGAAGAGCGTCGGCACCAGCCCGTCGCCCTGCTTGAGTCCAGTACGAGTTTCAAATAGGTCAGTGAGTCGATTCTGCACTCTGACCTGCGAGACGGTATTAGTCATCGTCATCCTTGTGAGTCGCACTAACTTTGCCGGTATACCAAAATTCAGCATAATGTTGTACAGTACACTTCGATCGATACTGTCGTATGCCTGCTTGAAGTCGACAAAGATTTGGTATACGTCGATGTTATATTCCCAGCACTTTTGGAGTAGTAGCTTCACTGTGAAAAGCTGATCGGTCGTTGATCGACCAGGTCTGAAGCCGCCTTGATACTCGCCAATGATTCGTTCTGCGTACGGATTAATTCTCTTTTCAAGAATTTTAGATAATATCTTATAGGCCGTACAAACTAATGATATGCCCCTGTAATTCTCACACTTCAGCTTGTCACCCTTTTTGTGGATTGGGCAGATTATGCTTTTGCGCCAATCTTCGGGGATTTCCTCGTCGTTCCATATTTTCAGCAGTAGCACATGTATAGCGTTGGTCAGGCACGTTCCACCATGCTTCAGCAGTTCTGCTGGGATCTCGTCAGCGCCGGGCGCTTTATTATTTTGAAGCGACTGTATGGCAAGACTCACCTCCTCTACTGTTGGGGGTAGAACGGGAGGGCCTGGTTCGGCTAACTGCCCAAGAGCTGGCTCCGCGGGGGATGTTGATGGTGCATTGAGTAGCTCTTCAAAATGCGAGGCCCATCGTTTGTTGACGCTTTCGATGTCGCTGATGATGTTACCATCCTTGTCCTTACATAGGCTTGTCCTGGGTTGATATCCGTTCTTAACATTATTTATAAGTTTGTACGCCTGTCTAATGTTCTTACTGGCTAATCTTTGGTTTATTTGCTGTAACTGCTCGTCAAAATGTTTGCGTTTCTTACGTCTAATTAACTTATTAGATACTCGCCGAAGCTCGTTATATCTTTCTTTCTTGGCTCGGGATGCGCGTTGTGTGTATTGGCGATAGGCTTCATTTTTCGCCTCAATCGAGGCCCTGCATTCGTCGTCGAACCAGTCTGCTCGTCTGCGCCGGCCTTTATAGCCCACGACCTCTTCTGCGACCCCCTTGATGCTGTCTTTGAGCTCCTCCCAGAACTCATGGATGCCTAAGTTTTTGATGTCATCAAGCATGGGCGGCAGTTTTTCCTCTAGTGCTGTTGTATACGCAGCCGCCGTGGCATCATCAATCAAATTGTCAACCTCGAAGATCTTGGCAGGGTTGATTCTCGTTAGGTGCACCGAAGAGATTCTGCACCTGTAGGTTGTCTTCACCAAATAGTGATCGGTGTCGCAGTTGGCTCCTCGATAGGATCGAACATCTAGGACATTAGAAGCCCATCTCTTGCTGATCAGTACGTGGTCGATCTGGTTCACGGTGTATTCATCTGGAGACTTCCAGGTCTGCTTGTGGATTCGTCGATGAGGGAAGCATGTAGAGCTTATTACCAGGTTTCTGCCGCTCGCGAAGTCGATAAGTCGCTGACCGTTGTTGTTGTTTTCGTCGTGGAGGCTATGACCTCCAGTAGTTCCCCTATGCCAGCTTTCATTTCCGACTTTGGCGTTAAAGTCTCCTAGCAGCAGCTTGACGTCGTTTGATGGAAGTGAGTCGAAGAGTGTTTCTAGGTCGTTGTAGAACTCGTCCTTAATCGCGCCTTCTTTTACTTCTGTAGGGGCATGCGCATTAATGAGCCAGAGATTAGCGAAACGGGTCTTAATGCGGATCGCACATAGCCGCTCGTTGATGGGTTTGAAGCCGATAACGTGGTCCTTGAGCTGCTTATTCACGATGAAAGCTACTCCAAACTCCTTGTTGCCCTCCTCTTTACCACTCGTAAAAATAGTGTGCGAATTAATTATAGGGAGGACCGAGAAATATGTCTTATTGCTAGTTGCTAGTTGTATCCGTCGCTTAATTTCGTCGGTTTCGTTGACGTCCTTTGATAAGTTACAACCCAGATAGTTGAAGTTGTCTACATACTCGATATTAAGGTCCCCCACTGTGATGCTTGGATTTGCTGGCGTCCTTGTTTTCGATTGCATCATGGCCTTTGTTTTGCTTTCGTTGATATGTAGTCCAACTTCCTTTGCGGCGTTATTGAGGTTATGCAGAAGGCTTTCTGCATCACCCAACCTTCGAGACATGATGTTGATATCGTCGGCGTACGCTACTAATTGAGTCGACTTGATGAGTAGCGTTCCGCTGCTGTCCATATTCATGGCTCGAATTACATACTCCAAAGCAAGGTTGAAGAGCGTCGGCGCCAGCCCGTCGCCCTGCTTGAGTCCAGTACGAGTTTCAAATAGGTCAGTGAGTCGATTCTGCACTCTGACCTGCGAGACGGTATTAGTCATCGTCATCCTTGTGAGTCGCACTAACTTTGCCGGTATACCAAAATTCAGCATAATGTTGTACAGTACACTTCGATCGATACTGTCGTATGCCTGCTTGAAGTCGACAAAGATTTGGTATACGTCGATGTTATATTCCCAGCACTTTTGGAGTAGTAGCTTCACTGTGAAAAGCTGATCGGTCGTTGATCGACCAGGTCTGAAGCCGCCTTGATACTCGCCAATGATTCGTTCTGCGTACGGATTAATTCTCTTTTCAAGAATTTTAGATAATATCTTATAGGCCGTACAAACTAATGATATGCCCCTGTAATTCTCACACTTCAGCTTGTCACCCTTTTTGTGGATTGGGCAGATTATGCTTTTGCGCCAATCTTCGGGGATTTCCTCGTCGTTCCATATTTTCAGCAGTAGCACATGTATAGCGTTGGTCAGGCACGTTCCACCATGCTTCAGCAGTTCTGCTGGGATCTCGTCAGCGCCGGGCGCTTTATTATTTTGAAGCGACTGTATGGCAAGACTCACCTCCTCTACTGTTGGGGGTAGAACGGGAGGGCCTGGTTCGGCTAACTGCCCAAGAGCTGGCTCCGCGGGGGATGTTGATGGTGCATTGAGTAGCTCTTCAAAATGCGAGGCCCATCGTTTGTTGACGCTTTCGATGTCGCTGATGATGTTACCATCCTTGTCCTTACATAGGCTTGTCCTGGGTTGATATCCGTTCTTAACATTATTTATAAGTTTGTACGCCTGTCTAATGTTCTTACTGGCTAATCTTTGGTTTATTTGCTGTAACTGCTCGTCAAAATGTTTGCGTTTCTTACGTCTAATTAACTTATTAGATACTCGCCGAAGCTCGTTATATCTTTTTTTCTTGGCTCGGGATGCGCGTTGTGTGTATTGGCGATAGGCTTCATTTTTCGCCTCAATCGAGGCCCTGCATTCGTCGTCGAAGCAGTCTGCTCGTCTGCGCCGGCCTTTATAGCCCACGACCTCTTCTGCGACCCCCTTGATGCTGTCTTTGAGCTCCTCCCAGAACTCATGGATGCCTAAGTTGTTGATGTCATCAAGCATGGGCGGCAGTTTTTCCTCTAGTGCTGTTGTATACGCAGCCGCCGTGGCATCATCAATCAAATTGTCAACCTCGAAGATCTTGGCAGGGTTAATTCTCGTTAGGTGCACCGAAGAGATTCTGCACCTGTAGGTTGTCTTCACCAAATAGTGATCGGTGTCGCAGTTGGCTCCTCGATAGGATCGAACATCTAGGACATTAGAAGCCCATCTCTTGCTGATCAGTACGTGGTCGATCTGGTTCACGGTGTATTCATCTGGAGACTTCCAGGTCTGCTTGTGGATTCGTCGATGAGGGAAGCATGTAGAGCTTATTACCAGGTTTCTGCCGCTCGCGAAGTCGATAAGTCGCTGACCGTTGTTGTTGTTTTCGTCGTGGAGGCTATGACCTCCAGTAGTTCCCCTATGCCAGCTTTCATTTCCGACTTTGGCGTTAAAGTCTCCTAGCAGCAGCTTGACGTCGTTTGATGGAAGTGAGTCGAAGAGTGTTTCTAGGTCGTTGTAGAACTCGTCCTTAATCGCGCCTTCTTTTACTTCTGTAGGGGCATGCGCATTAATGAGCCAGAGATTAGCGAAACGGGTCTTAATGCGGATCGCACATAGCCGCTCGTTGATGGGTTTGAAGCCGATAACGTGGTCCTTGAGCTGCTTATTCACGATGAAAGCTACTCCAAACTCCTTGTTGCCCTCCTCTTTACCACTCGTAAAAATAGTGTGCGAATTGAGGTCGTTAATCTCGCTTTTGAGCCATTAAGTTTCCTGGATTGCAACTATGCTCAGCTTGTATTGTTTTACCTGATCCAGGAGGGCGCTTAAGGCCCCCGGTCTATTCAGGGAGCGTATACATTCCAGGATCCGAAAGAGTAATCAGTTGTTCGTTTGCGGGATCGTCGTTGTTTTGTATCCGTCCAATCCGAGGCTTTTGTTTCAGGTTACTTGACTTGAAGTTTTTCTTAGGATGAGTTGTCGGCACATCGCTAAACCATGATAGGGTTTAATCGTTGAGTAAAGGCCATCATGGGCATGCCTCGAAGATGCTGCTTTAGTGGTTGACTTAAATGTTTTCTGTCACCTATCACGTTAAGTAACCTGAGACGCTGCAGATGTTAATGCAGCACCCAGGCGCAGCGGTTACTCGAATAATGCGGGAAAGTAACGCCCCGTAGAGAGACTTAGGAATTGGCCGAAGTCCTTTTCCTATGAAACTCCTCCTGCATAGCTAACGGTCCGCAGTTATGCCACAACTGAAGAAGATATAGGAATTAGCCGAAGCCTTTCAACCTTTATCTTCCCCCTTATTAATACTAAACATTAAATTAAAAAGAAACTTTTAGTGACTCAATTAAAGCATTTCGTATCTTTTAGGTAACCTTGTATTTAAAAGCTCAGTGAAAGTCATTAACGTAGCAGCCGTTTGTTTTGTGTGGTGTTTATTTGGAATATATTTTATTTATCCAAATCACCTTAGACGCGTTTGGCGACTTCGTTTTTGCATAAAGATGTTTATGAAATTCTTATAAAGATGTTGCATTTTGCACAGACTACCGAAACTGGCGAATATGTTCCAAGAGTAGAATTCATATTTTATAAAATCTGCAACATACATAGTATGTACGAGGGTGGTTCAAATATGATCGAGATAAACGCTGTAGATGGCGCGCATGTATGTTTTGAAGGTCGTGGTTTGAGTATATGATAGCTTGGTCCCTTACGAACAGAGTGGCATAGTTTTCGTCGCGAAGGGATATTTTAAGCTCGTGCTACGACCATGAGTGAACATCAAGTGCCGACCGCCATTGCGCAACGTATTGTCATTCGTTTTTTAGTGAGGGAAGGCGTTAAGAATGCGGACATTTTTCTGCGTTTGCACAATCCGTTCGGTAGCGAGTGCCTGAGTAGGACTGCTGTGTTTAAATGGGCCAAAGCAGTCTAGGATGGCCGTGAAACGGTCGAGAATGAGCCGCATGATTGTCGACCGCCAACCAGCATCACACCAGACAACATTCGCCGCGTAGAACAACTAGTTTCGGAGGGTCGTAGGATGAATGTTCGAGACAATTCGGCTGAACTCGGCTCTATCATTGGTAGTGTAGAGTCTCTCATCCGCAAACACCTTCAATATCGCAAAATAACGGTGCGATGGATTCTCAAACTGTTGAACTTCTCCAGGATTACGCGCGTCCTCATACTGCCCGTCTTACGCTCGATACAATATCGAAATTGGGGTGGGAGGTACTGGAGCACTCCCCCTACAGTCTGGACTTATTACCCTGCGATTACCATATGTTTGGACCTCTGAAAGAAGCCCTCGGAGGTCAAAAAATTCAACACCGACGATGAGGCAGAGGAGTTTGTGCGCACATGGATGTCCGAGTTGTCTAAGGAATTTTTCGATACCGGCATTAAAAAGCTTCCGGAGAGGTGGAAAATATGTGTAACTAATGAGGGGGAGTACATAGAAAAAGTAAATTTTTGTAATTTTTTGCAATGATAAATAAACGTGTCAGAGCATTTGTCTCGATCATATTTGAACCGCCCTCGTATGTACATTGATTCTAATTGTCCAATTTTACTTTTTTAAATTTTTGGGTCTGGGAGGAGCTGGAAACGTATACACATTTGTGTTCCTATATGCTTATAGCACCACTGCGAGCGGTGTCTTAACCTCGATTCACCAGCCCTCGAAAAACTCATCGATGCAAAACTAACTTAGTGGTCGGAAGAGTGCGACTCGCAAACGCATGTGGCCCTTCAGTACTATGACGCTATTTTTACGACCCTTAAGAGGCGGTGCACTTGGCCTTTCCCCCTCCTGACCGATGATGATCATGGTTCTTATTATTGCTATACTACTTCATAAAAAATCGCTGCACTACTTTCTTGAGAGCGTAAAAATTCGAATGTCAGTCTCGGGATCTCGGATATTCTGAGACGGATCCTGTAATTACGCGTTTCGCTAGTCTTTCGTGAGGATTCCAACTATCTATGTTTGTGATCATGTTGACCAACCAACCAATCATCGCAAAGAAATATTTTGCGCCAAAAAGCTCCCTAACCCATATTTTCTGTTTTTCATCTTTTCATGACTTATGGGCTTTATATTATGTACAGTATGTCCGAAAACTGCCGCATAAACGCATCGGACTGTGATTCATCATGTGATTTCCAGCAATAAAGTTGTACGTAACATACCCCTAATTCTTAACCCTTTAGCTGCCACAGGTATTTGAAAATTTTTGAAAAATTCATTTTCTTGCACGACTTAAGCCTCACTATCTCCAAAGCTAGACGAGCTAGAATTGCGAAATAATATGTTTTTTACACTTCACGTATCAAAACTGTTATAAATAATGAAGCCAGAATGAAATATGTATTCGAGATTCAACCCGGCAAAAAATTTTGTTGACAAATTGTCGGTGGTTGCTTATACGACCGCCCTTGAGGAGCAGCTGACGCCCTTGCTAAATAACATCAGCAACGAAGGCGCCCTTGAGATCTGGGATACACGAAAAGACACCATCAAAGTGGTCGCAGAAGAGGTTGCGGGTTACAAAGCCCGGAGAGCCCGAAATTATTGGTTTGACGAGGAATGTCAATGCCAATGGACCGAACGCGTAACTAGAGCCAAAAAAACAAATATGACGAACTTCGACGATTTTCGAATAGGTTAATTAGGCGTTAGAAACGTAAGCATCTTGACGAGCAGTCGATGCAAATAAACCAAAGACTAGCTAGTAGGAACACTAGACAAGCGTACAAGCTAATTAATTCGATTAAAGGTGGATACCAACCCAGGAGCCGCCTCTGTAAGGATAAGGATGACAATACCACTAGTGACACCGATAGCGTTGACAAACGCTGCACCTCACATTTTGAAGAGCACGTCAAAGTTTAACCAAACAACCCCACACAAGAAGTTCTGGAGCTGATGACTAAAACAGGCCCTCCCGTTCAACCCCCAACAGTAGAAGAAGTTGATCTCGCTATGCAATCACTAAAACATAATAAAGCCCCGGGCGCTGACGAGATTCCAGCTGAAATATTTGTCGACTTGAAGCAGGCATACGACAGCGGAACGCTACTCATTAAGTCGACTCAATTAGTAGCGTACGCCGACGATATCAACATCATGTCTCGAAGATTGAGTGATGCAGAAAGCCTTCTGTATAATCTCAATAACGCCGCCAGAGAAGTTGGGCTACATATCAACGAATCTAAAACCAAGGTCATGATGCAATCAAAAATTGGAACGCCAGTAAATTCAAGCATCACAGTGGGCGACCTCAATATAGAGTATGTAGGCAACTTCATTTACCTGGGTTGCAATTTATCAAAGGACGCCAACGAAACAGATGAGATAAAGCGACGGATACAACTAGCTAATAAGTGTTATTTTTCGGTCCTCCCAATTATGAATTCGAAGCTGGTGTACAGGAACACGAAGCTCCACGTGTAGAAAACCATCTAGCGACCTGTGCTATGCTATGGCTGCGAGGCATGGACCCTAACCCAAAACTCTGAACACCTGTTGGACACATTCGAGCGAAAGGTTCTCCGAAGAATCTTCGGGACCGTTCGTGAACGAAGTGAATGGCGCATCCGGTACATCCTTGAGTTGTATCAGCTGTATGATGAGCTACAAGTGTCGAAAATCGTGAAATTGCAGTGACTGACTGCAATAGGAGGGACATGTACAAAGGATGAACGACGATGCCCAAAAAGGTGATGAGCGCGCAACGAGTGGAGGGAGCCAGATTGCGTGGACGACCGAGAGCCCGATGGGAGCATTCTGTATGTGAGGACGCTAACCAGATGCTAGGCTGTCGGAACTGGAGGACAAGGTCGCGTCACCGCGACAATTGGAGGTCTTCAATCCAGGCGGCCAAGGGCCGACGCGACGTCGGGCTATCGTGCCATGAAGAAGAAGAGAATGAAATGATGTAAGAAAGATGTGATAATGATGATTTTTTTTATAGACACAGAAAGTTTTTTCTTTAAACTAAAACTCAATGATTTCAGGAAACAAATGCCTGCCAATAAATTCTTCTGACCAGATAATAGATCCGCCACGCCGTTTCCCTTACATGACGCCATTAAGTTGATTTAATTTCATTCAAATCCCCTTATAACAGGCAAACGACTGCTGGTGGTTTATCTGGCCTGGATATGGTTGTCATTCGTCGAAGTCCTGCATAGGTCTAGTTTAGAATCAACGACTGCTTCAAAAACATGTATAGATGGGCACTCTCTAAAACGGTGTTTTATCACCGTTTCTTTTGAAGTTTGTGTGTGGTCAAAATGTAAATGATCTTACAAGTTCTCCCGCAAATTATTATTCGAATTTCAATTTTCGTATCAACAAATTTGAAAGCTTTTGGAACATGCTGCTAAAGTAGAGATATGCTGAATAGTTCAAATGTACACTTGGCTTCACAAAAATCGGGCCACCCGCCACTTTCGAACTCAAATTAAATTTTCTCAAAAAGTATGAAACTTACAACTACGAAAGTTATATCTACAGAAAGTGCATTTAATGGCATTTCAAATGACTATGATTTTTATCTGAAGTACCGTTAACTCACGCAGCAAACACAATGCCTGTTTCGATTTGAGTTCTCACTTACCGTGTGGCCTGGTTTCATTGAAGCTCAGTGTATGTTCAATCAGTTTTTTTTTTTTCGGTTGAACAATTTCGAACATGAAGAGCCACCATTTCGATTTCGAACAGGGAAGATTTAGGAAACGATACGCCACTGTGGATAGGTAACGGAATTCTACGCCATTCCGTCTGAAAGAGATAAATTTGTTGACAAAGGGCATTCAGAATTCATAAGTAGTCTCCAGAGTATTTCGCGGACCACTTGCGGGTTTCTTAGCTAATAAAATGACAACGTCAGGAGTCCGTGGCTTTTCGATTTTAGGCTCCAAGTGAGTGTTATATAGTTCAACAAAGGTTTCCCTAGGAAATCGGTAGTGCTTCTAGCATCTCTGGTCTATTTATTAGTCCTGTTCATTGACTATACTAATAGGATTGCATTCGGTTTTACCAGTAATTTACGTAGATGGTCTAAAGCTTTAACAAATAACTCGAGCAACCCAATCCATAGACATCACCACGTCTTCAGTCTGCACATGCACATCATCCCCAATTTGCCAAATTGAAGTTCGCTGCTCTAGTGATTCGTCTAATACACAAAGACGTTTTCTTACCTTTCAGAAATTTAAAATCCACCCCAATAACTCGTTTCGGCTTCTAGCAATCAATTTTCCAATAAATATATGTGAAAATCCTATACGGATAGTCATTTCCCAATTCTGTTTTCAAATCATCTCTTTACCGTCTAACCCAAAACTCCCTAGCTGTCCGAAATGAAATTTATTCAATAGATTTCCTTGCAATCCTTTGCCATGATTTTAAGGCGAAAAATGTTTGAGTGCAAACTGACTTATAGCGGCACTTGGAACAATTCATGTGCCTCAGACAAAAAGGCGATTCCTTCAAGTGGCTCCTCGGCCCGACTATTCTTCTATAGTCGAATCGAAATTGAGAGTAATGGCCGACAAGAATTTACAATATATGTATGCGAATGCATGGGCGAAACCCTCCATTTCATAACAATTTTCACATTTCGATATTGTCATACCATAACTTCACATTGCAAAGTAGAAAAGTAGCATTGGCATCAATATAACCGTTGAGCGTTGAATTTGACTGTGTACCTCTTCTTCGATGGTTTCCCTCTATCTTTGTGCTCGTACGACCTATTCGAAACCTTTGTAGAAACCTTGAATTCATGCGAACTCATTGGGGAGCCATTCAAAACACATACGAAAGAATAGCCTCCGGTACGGTAAAACCAATATGTGTGCCGTAAAAAGGATACTACACAACATATGCATGTACGACGGGCCGAGGACCACCTACATATGGTTACGTGTTTGAATATAGTGTTAGTATGAGCTGGAATCGGAGTCAAAAGATATGTATGTTGTTTTTATCCGTCCAACAACGCCCCCGTCTTTCTTTAACCGCAGTTCGGAAAATATACGGAATGCGAAAAACTTGGCAGATTTATAGAGTTCGTAATGGCTATGAATAAACGAGTCACCCCATTCCTTTAACGACATGACTATGCCAGGAGCCGTAATAGCCTGTTGTACAGCTAGCATGGCCTCGAGTTGTCTTTCTCGGGACACTGTTGAAAGTTGGACCCTTGTCTGTTCCTAGATTTGGGGAATAAATGGTGTTGTCAAATTGGAATGCTAAAATGTTTGAGTAAATTGAGATGAGAGATGATGATAGAGTGCATATACAAATCAATTCGCACGTATTATATTTGTCAAGTGGGTAGTTTCAACAATTTTCTTCTAAAACGTGCAGTGCTGCTATTAAATTCATCAAGTTTTCTATCCGCTTGTAGCGTTAACTCGCTCAGGGAAATCTAATCTGATAAATAAATATAGGTATCAACTATACCACGAATGAAAGAAAATTTGGATATTCCTGCCTCCCAAAGGTGTCCTACTTTTTAACGTATCATAAACCTTGCCACTTTTTGTTACAACACCAACACCACATGTGAACCAAATTTGATATTTTCGGTATTTTTTTCTCTCTCTGATATTTGACTTGTCCCAGTTGCTTTCTATAAATGCCATTATTCGTTACTACGGCCCACGTTAACAATTGCCCCAAAGCCTCAAGATGAACGATAGCCCTCACTTCATCGAGCATACAACTCGCTTCTCTTGCCGAATTTTCAACGTATACGCTTCACTAACCCTGTCCGCATTCCTTTGTCCTTTGAATTTGAACGTTACATCGCCGTGTATGGAAATGTGGTGTATGCCCTAGCACTTGGGGTCGAACAGGAATGTAATCGGTTTGACGGAGGCAAACAAGGTTTGTGGGATGAATGCTGAACGTTCACCACAATTTGGCGACATCCCATGAATGGCGTATGGTTAAGAATACCGCTCGGCGCTAGCTATCGTGCCGTTGACTTTACTACTAACGTAAGCGATGAAGCAACTGCTATTTCGACTTGAAAACCAAGTGCGGCAGCGGCGCGGGCGACGACGGAAAAAGCTTAAGGTGTGTTTCATGTTATTCCTTCTGAGGTCGGTTTTTTTAATTGAATTTCCCTTTTACCTGAAATTGATTTTCTTGTTCACGATGAAATTGAAATCGGTTTTGGATCAGATACAGGCGCTGGCTGCGCTGTGTCTATGTAGTCGAGCGGAAAGGACAGAAGAAGTATAGGCAAAAAAATAAAAAGAGCGGAATAGGATGAAAACGTGAAATAGGAAACACTCGACAGGCGCTCGAAATGTGAATGTTCTATGGGGGGTGATTTGTGTGATATGTGAGTGAAACATTATCATCATGAGGAGAATTTGGGACATACAAACTAGCATACGGATGAGGAAATTTGATTGATTTTTTGCCTTAAAAGGATTCTGCCAAATTGAAATATTGAGTATTCTTCTCGGCAACAAAATCGGACAAATTTGATAGATCAGAATTGAAGCCGACGGGACAAATTGAATAAAAAGTGCAGCGGAATGGAAAACATTCGATCACTCTTTCTCTCACGAGTGCATTTTATAAAAGTGGAGAGTCCTATTTTTAAATAGGCTATAGTTTGAAATTGGAGTGTTGTTTGAGTTTGAAAAGCTGTTTAGGAGATGTTAAAGTCTCCTTTGAAATTTCCATTTATAAAGCGCTGTTTTCACGATGGATTTGTCGTCCAACTTTTGAGCATTCAAACACGTTGGACACCAAATCCATCGTGTAAACAGAAGTTGGACAACAAGTTTGAAGTGGAACGAGCATTCAAACAAATCCACCGTGAAAACAGAAGTTGGACAACTTGTTTTAGATGCATTGATTATAGTCCAATCGAAATATAAATATACTTTCTAATAATAAAGAATTAGTAGTCTGGCTGGTCTAGCGGTTAGTGCGCTTACCTTCGGTGCACAGGCTCATGAGTTCGAATCTCACCGTGTTCCATGGTGTTTTTTGAACTCACGAGCTTGTGACAGACTATGATCTCAATCAGATGTTAAAACGAGTACCCATTTATGGGGATAAATAACACTGCTGAGCGTGATGCTGATCTCATTACCTCATCAAAAAGCAGATAAGATCTTGGAAAGAGGATGTCACTAACACATCCTGCGGCCTTAGTCCAATGTTGGATTGTCGCGCCTGTTATTTTTATAATAAAGAATTAATGCGCCTGATTACCAATATCTGTGCACTATCATCCAATTCTGGCGTTCCGTTGACTTTTGGGGCACGCTGTATAATCATTCGGGCATGTTTCCCTAAATGTTTAAAATATTCATGAAAAAAAAAATAAAATAAAAAGCAAATATATTTTTCCTGTACTAATACGTATTGCAAAAACTGATAACGTTTTACGACCGCTCCAACTTTCAACTACTGTTTACACGGCCAACAAGTTGGATAGGATTTGTTTGATAGGATTTGTTTGAGAGAATATCGTACGTGTAAACAGCCTTCCAACTTGGATAAGTTTGAGGGAAAAGTTGGATGCAAACAAGTTTGATGCCATCTAAACGCGCCTTAAGCCCAACCAGCATTGGCGGCATAAATCGTCAGTATAGCTCAAAATAATTTTTACATAATGCATAACGGGTCGACGTGTAGCATCCATAGGCCGCTTTGGAGGTAAAACACATGATGACCACCTGAGCAGAGGCGGCGCATAAGGCTCCGCGTGGGGAGGGGAGGGGAGGGGGAAGAGGGACGTGATTTAAAAGATTTTTCGAACCATAAATAACTCGCGACTACCAAAAACAAGTTTTCCAAATTTTTTTCTTTAGACAGGAAGAGATACATTTTCCGAAGTGTACGCACATGCTTAATTTATTGTCCCTCTTTGACCATCTCCCCTACATAAGCGAAATAGCCTGTACGTTCAGAAAATTTAATTTTGTCCTAAAACTTTTAATAATCTTACAATTTTATCAGACAGACAGACAGATGTTCAAAGTTTTGCAATAAAACTATCTTGCGGAAAGTAGCCTTAGATGTCCCAGAAAGTCCCCAAGACTTTAAAAACGTGTGAAAAACTCATTCGAATCAATCAAATCAGCCAATTTCACCACGTAATCTGTACTTGCCGAGACTTGGCCGTCCGAAAAGGAATTTCAGGGGCTTAAGGGGAGTGGAAAGATCTTTACATTTTCACCTGTCATGCTAATAATACAACAGAATTGAGTCCGAATTCGATATAAGCACATATTTTCGAAAGGCTTAGTGCAGGCGTGTCCAACATACGACCACCGTGCGCAACAATCCGACCCGCGATGAACTTTGAAAAAATCATAGTTGCCTCGCTTTAGAAAAAAAATTTACACTAATTTGTACAAATTCTTGTACATTAATAAGTCAAAACCTAAAAGAGCTCTTTTCCAATTTTTCTTGACGAACAAAACTGAAACTGCATAGTTCAGCGGGGCAACTCTTGAAAATCACTAAATGAAAGGAATAAAATTGAAAAGAATAACACGGCCTTCGAGCCAACTTTGCTGAGACGATAAAGCATTCTCCCCGCTCCGGACAGATGGTGCGGTTTCGCAATCCGATTTCACGAAGCACTTGAACCCCCCATAAACGCTAGTTACCAGCAATGACCACCACCCACCATTACCAATGGCTTCCCCTAATGAGATTTTGGTATCTTAGTGAGTAGAGACACTCTTCCGTTGAATTGCCGAAGGTCCCACTGCGACCATAATATTTTTGTGTTGTATGTATTTCGAAAAATGCTCCCACGAGAGCTCCAGCACCTACACTTCACCTACTTCACCTACAATGCACGGGTTGTCATTAGCCCATTCAGCCCGGTTTGAGATGTGAAGGGCGAACTTCCTGCCGAAGCGCAGCTCCGTGATCTTATAATCTGATACCAGGCAGATTTATAGGTCAGAAAACTGTTGCAGGATACGCATATGTCCCCCATCACTGATACGAGTATCAGACGGTAACTGGATTTTTAGAGCACTTAGGTCTGCAGTTTCCCGTATGAAGATGTGTATAGCTTCCATGGCTAGAGTGGAGGTAGTACTAAAAAGCTCCAGTGATGCGAAGACAGTTAATTCGTTGGAGCTCATTAAAGCTCTTGATGGTGTTGCGTTGCAGTGTTTTTGGCAACCACACTAGAGAAGCATATGTAATAACAGGTCGTAGCGTACTGTATAACCACTCCGTCATTCTGGGCGAAAGGCCCCAAGTCTTGCCATAGAAGTTCCACCAAGTCCACATGATACGCGCGGCCTTACTAAGAACATTTTCCAAGTGGCTATTCCGCAGTTTAACCTACGGGCGGGTGAAATGCTAAGGCATTTGACCTCTTTGGAGTAGGCAATAGGCACCTCCCTTAAGTAGATTGGCTCAAGTGTAGGAGCAATTTTCCTTGTGAATGGTACAAGGACTGTTTTGTATGGGTTGATACTGACCCCTGTTAATGTGCACTATCTGTTGGCTATCGTTAGGGCCGTGGTCATTAACACACTCGAATTTATCCCTGAGCACAATAGTGATATGGTCAGCGTAGCCAATGGCGAATAAACCTTGCACTTAAAGTAACGAGAATAATTCATCCACGACCAGGGACCACACTAGATGTGGAGTGTATGACTCTCAAGCGAAGAATGAATGAAAGTGAGAGTGAGTGAAAGGATGAAAGGCACCATGAAGCACTGAGTACTTACTTGGTTTGGACAAAACGTCACTTCGATTTAAACTGTAAGTCCAGCCTCCAATGTAATCATATGAATCGCATTTTTAACTTCATTTCCCCATCGATCTAAAACTTTCTAAAAGCAATGCCAAAAGTAATTTCAAATTAATCTCAAAATCCTTAAAAGAACTCGCCTCTTATCACCGGACTAATTCATACAATATCCTGATAATCAGTACTTTGGCCTCATCATTAACTATGCTAGTCGCACCATCCCCCTTCCACTGGCTTTTTCTTTATGCGAAAAGTTGCTACAAACAAAGAAAACTCCGCATCATTTGTAACCAAATGTTCTTCTCGTTCTTTATCCTGTCAAATATAATTCCACACTGAAATCTTTACAAGCGCTCGCACACAAACTGTTATCAGTTGAGAAATTTATGTTCACGATCTCTTATATGAATTCATAGTACATATATACAATATCTTCAAGTTTGTGCTGGGGTACTGGGGGGAAATTGCAAAAGACGTCCCGCCGGATTTTCATCCATTTCACACAGCAATTTCCATTATGAATGAAGAAAGACAATTCAAACTCAAATAACCGCCGTGGAATTGAATGGAGGACACCACGATGAACGCGAGACGCGATTGCGGAGATTGTTCTAATGGAATTTGAACGACACAAGCGTTTCAGAGCGAGCGTATCCTATCCAGTGTGGTCCTGCGGTGGTGGTGGGGGTGTCATTAAAATTTCGGACGATTTCAAATGGCCATAAGAGATGGCGGGTATTACCTATACTTTGGAAACTTTCATGTCAATACTTATAAGAATTTCTCGTAGTTTTGCTATTGTCTTAGTTTGAGTAATGGTGAAAAAGATTGAAAGAAACTTGTCGATATGCGAGATGAATGAAGTTGTACTCAGCGGATTAAATTTAGTGAATTGAAGGCAAGTCTCCTCCACGTTTTTAATGTAAGTTTTTCGCTCGGTAAACATAGTAGGTACTTTTAACATTAAAGGTTCACCGACCGGAAAAATGCATTTGTGCGGTGGAGGGCGACTTGCCTTTTATTCACTAAATTAAGGATAAATGCGCACTCGCGGACTGATTTATTGCCGACACCTGTTCCCTGTGAAGTTAAAAATGTCAAAAACCGGTATGGAGACTTTTGTGTAAAATGAGTAACACCAAGCGAATTCGAGTTTACTATCATCAAAATTTTGACAGTATTTGTATGGATTTCACGTGAAATGCCGAAGTTGGTACCTATGTACTCTAACTTGAGAAAGTGAAAATATAGCATAAAAAAATGGGTCCAGTGGCGCAACCAGTGGATAGGTATAATGTGGGCTAAATACCCTCCCAAACCCAGAAATTAGGAATTATTTTATAAAAAATATGAGTTCTTGCTCTTGAAGCGTAAGCTGTCCATCAGTTCCGTTGGTCTGTGCAAGTTGACACATCCTTAGTAGCATTTTAGAAAAATCTTGGTGCCAAAAAGAAGAACTCCTTTTCAAAATCAATTGGTTCTTTGCGAGATAAAGTCCTGTCAGTGCTCCTGTAAATTTCACCTGAGAAGATAAGGCTCCCTGAAGACATTAGGACTACATTAGCCAAATTTCTATCCGGATTTTCTTTTATCCTAATTGTTTTTCTAGTTTTTTTTTTATCTGCTTCCTTTGGTCTTACTTGTATGAAACGTTGTGAGATAAACCTATATTTCGGGTTCTGGTCAGATGATGCGCAACGATTCTTAGACAAAATCACATGATAGATCATAGATCCACGAGGGATGTTAATCTTTCTGCACCGGCATAGGAAGAAGCTGAAATGGCCAACGAGAACCTAAGCCGAAATTATAGAAAACAATCTGACCTGACGATATTCTACGTAGCGACGATTATGGAATCGCTCGCCCAAAAGTCCGCTAGATTAAGGGACAAAGTGTGCATTTTTTCGTCTATATCTTCGCTTTCATCATTAGCACTATGTATTACCCAATTTGCCGAGGCAAAATTAAATGTACTGTACAGTAATATAGATGACATTAGCCCCTTCCAGGACAAATCTAATCCCTAGTTGCGCCATTGAATCGAGCCCAGGCCGCAATTGCGTCAGCGACATTATTTACACTATTTGCATGCAATCCACTTTTCTGTCCTTCGAAAGCGAGCGGGTGCGAGTGCCACTATTGCACCAACCGCCTAGAGGCGGGTATCGGTTTAAGGTATTTTTCATCCCATATATTCCATATAGACTGCTCAAATATTTTTGATAGACAATAACGTAGTAAGAATAACTAGATGAGTGTATTTAGATGGTTTTTAGGTATAGGGCAGTCTTAGGCTTAGCATGACATGACAACCCCAAAATATTCAATGGGAGCAATAGAATATCCCATGGAATTATGGGGTGTTTGCTGGTTGTTTCAATACGTGATCTAATCTAAATACTGCACTGAAATCAATATTAATAAAAATGCTTTCAACGTATAGTGAATCGTTTCTTACCTCTACTTTGTCGACAGGGTCTTTTTGACCAGCAGCCTTATGGACGCTTGAGAGGCAACTATTACCTCTGTAGTGACCCTCAACCAGGCCCGAATTCATCCGGATCTGTAATATAAATTGTTAGGGGTAAAAGATTTGGTATGCAAACAATTAGACATGAGAATCTGTTTCCAAATTTTAATAATAGGTTTAGTGATTAGTACAATGCAATAAATAATATACAGTCCAAGCTGTCGCGTCGCTCGTGTTGGCACGTCCCCCATTTTGGCGAAAATTACTCCGCTCCACAGCGCTTGTATCTGGTGGGTTATGTCATCACACGAGCCTTTTTCGCCTTTTTATCTAAAACATTTAATCATTACAGCGCTTCCGACTTGCTTCTGCTTTGGGCCCTTATTTAGGTATCCATTGTCTTCGCCAGAGCGGATTTGAATATGATTCATCAATTTTTTGAAGGTATTTTAGCAAATGGACTATAGGATAGGATGGTAAAACCTTTCGAATAGAAAGGTATTCAGCACCTAACGCCCGCTTATATTATGATGGTGTATATGTGATGTTGGGGTCGAAGGAAAGTTTGTTATTTGCAGAAAAAAGAGAAACAAATAAAATCCAGTTGGTTGGCGGAAATTCAATGTGAATTTGTAATGCTTTAAATTCAGAATTGCTTTAACAGTTACTAGATCACATTAGTAATACCAGCTGGGATTGAAATACATAAATAAGCTTATGTTATTGTATTTTTTAAAGCGCAGTATAGACCTCGGGCGGAATAAAAATGAAATTTTTGTCCGCTGCGATTTTCTCAATGAAAATGCATGCCTACTGTCGTGGAACATGTCGGAAATGATGGGGAATTCCATAAGCTACAATCCGAATATGGTTCCAAAATTTTTCTCGGCCATTTTATGTATTATTTTTCGATTCCCCGGTCATTTCACCGTGGAAAATATCTAATGACGGGGGAATCAAAAAATAATACATCAAATGGCCGAGAAAAATTTTGGAACCATATTCGGATTGTAGCTTATGGAATTCCCCATCATTACCGACATGTTCCACGACAGTAGGCATGCATTTTCATTGAGAAAATCGCAGCGGACAAAAATTTCATTTTCATTCCGCCAGAGGTCTATTCAGGCCTTAAGGGGGCATTATCTAATATTCACCTCAGGTTGAAAACTGCCTTTTTCTATAAGTGCTTATACATTAATAAATATAAAAAAACAATATATATACATATAACACCAAAAATGTCAATCCAAATACTCCGAAAAAATCTATTTTTGCGGAACAAATGCTATTTTTTTTACATGGTAAACCCGTATACCTTTCACCAGGCGGGAATTCTTATGTTCCATTTCTAAAGCAATCATCGACAAAAATCATGAATTTGAACCTCTCCCTTGTCTCTCGCAACAGTGCATGTCGCGCCGCATCAGAAGAGGCATCTGATGAGAAGATGCGGAGCGCCATGTACTGTTGGTCGAAACCGGCTCCAAAAATACACATTGTGTGCCGCATTGATTGCGATGATATTATGAATTTGATTTAAGAATGTCATTTACCAGAACATGCTAATACTAAATACAAAATTTTTGTATAAATATTACTTGCCTTTAAGAGTTGCGGGTTTGAGGGTTAAATATTCATCTTTCAACTTCTCGCTTCCAACACGCTTTCCGACGTATTAGGAAAATATTGTATGTATGTACATATTGAAATTTCACGGTTCCTATCTTTCTTATGAAATTTAATAAATTCAGGGAAATCAAATTCTTTCAAGATTCTTTAGAGCAGATTATTTCCATAAGCTTTTAAAGAATTTCAATTGGTTTTTGCTAAATGAAAGAAATAATTTTGCGAGTTGGAGAATACTTACACAAAAACATTTATAATATGCTAAGAGGATATTTCACGAATAACGAGAAGAGTAACTTTTATCTTAGTATATACTTAAAAGATTGCCTTTTCACATTACGGGATTTTCGTGTGCAAACCTTAGAGAAAGCATGGCAACCCACTGCATGCGTTAGTCCAGACCAGAGTGGGCATCAGAAAATAAAAATAGCACCGTTTTCACACTATCGTAGTTCACACATCTAAACAAAAATTTAATTCAATGTCAAATTTTTGTTTACTATTAAGAATATACACACGTGATATTTATTACTCTCTCAAAATGCCAACGTGATAATAAACCCTTCGGTTGGCACATAGACCTAGACAGACCATTGGTACTATATCTTGATGACAAATATCGTTCAACAATATTTTCCACCCCTTTTCATATAGGTACATATATTTCAAAGGAACTGACGGCCACAAATGCGATCATACGTTCGGCGAAATATCAACTATGTCTAGAGAAACGAAAAAACGGCGTATCATCGTATGACATATAGTATGTAAACTGTTTCTAGAACCAAAATTAAACCTCTTAAAAAAATAAGCTTGATTTCACAGAAGATTAAGGTGTAGCAGGCATTATAGCCTGTAGGCGGCGACAGAAGGGTTAATAATTACATCGATAATATTTTGACGTTTGAATTAATTCGTGGAGTGTAGTGTAATAAATTTGGAGTCAAACACATATGGGTTGTGTGAGCACATAGCCACTCTGGACTAATGCATGGCATGGCTTGCTATGCTTTCTCTAAGGTTCAAACTGAAAGATTTTACAAAATATTATTGCAATATCGTTATAGGCGAAAATATGTATTGATTTTTAGAAAAATAAATGGTTTAAGTGAAAGAAAATCAATTTTAGGGCGGAATTTATAGTCCCCACATAAGTTATAACGATTCCCTTAAAGAATAAGGGGTTTCTCTATATAAGTGAGCCCTTAAGTAAGCTTCACATTCATACACATCACTTATTAGGGCGTTGCCTCATTAAATGAACGATTCACTTATTTGCCATATCCATTGAAAGTGACAAATAAAATATAAAAAAATATCAAGTAGTTAAAAATTTAAAATTGTTTAAAAATTGCAAATTGCAATTCGCCATATAAAAGTTTTCAGTTCACGTTATCGTTATAAAGATATTCCCCAAAAACTGCTTAATTGAATGTTTAGACCCTCATAGCTTCGTTAGCGGGGCTCCCATCGTAGGGGACTTTTGGCGTCTAACTAATAGCCGCAGAAGCTATAAATTTCTCCTAGAAGACCATTGAGCGCACTTTTTTTTTTTGATTTAGGAATGTCACCAAAATTATTTCTCCAGCTTTTACTGTTACGGAGTAATTGCATTTTTTTTTGTAATTCTTGTCAAAACCACGTCCTTTTTTGAAAAACTCCTATTTCCCAGCTTCCAGTTTACCCAAATCAATGTTTTTTATATTCTTCTGAAAGTACACAAAATTTCCAATAAAAGGACAATGCGAAGAGTTACCTATCTTTCAAGATACGATGTTTTGAATTTTGCAGAAATTTCAATTTCAACTTTTAATGTCAAAATTAAACCCAAATTTCGTAACGGTACATTGGAGTGGCAAATCTGCAACGTTCACAAAAGTTGGCCCATTTCCTAAGCTGTCGAATGGCATATAAGAATAAAGCACAGAGTCATCCAGTTTGTGAATAATATGTATGTATGTAGGTATGTGTAAAAACAACAATAATCTGAAATAGATACCTTAATACAAAAATATAACATTTGAAAGATTTGTCGTCGGTACGAGACCATACGATCTGCAAATTATCCAGAGTTCAACCACTGAGATTGGGAATTAAATTGGCGCAAGTGGGACCCGTATGTGCGATCAGCTCAGAGATAGTGCAGGAAACAATCTGCGAGTCTTATCCAAGTGTTTTCACAAGCACTTTGGGATGTTTAAAAGGTGAAACTGTGTCATTGAACATAGCGAAGGGTATCAAGCCTAAGTTTTTCCAACACAGAACAGTACCACTAACTTTATTTAAAGAGATTGAAGAAGAGCTTGATAGATTGCAAAGTGAAGGTATCATTTGTAAGGTTAACACATCCGGTTGGAGTTCTCCTATTGTTTTTTGACAGGTTTTGTATAGAAACTCGCGCGAATCGTCGAAGTGATTACTATACTTAAGCAAGGCTTATGAGAAAATAGAGTAAAATGTGGAGTCAAAAGAATTAACTGCAATCACTACTCATAGAGGGGTTTATGTCTACAAACAGAGTACCGTTTGGGTTAAATTCAGCTCCGGGAATTTTCCAAAACAAAATAAATTCCAAACTACGATACATACGAAACGTCCGGGTATATTTTGATAAGTTATAATATGTACGAGTATTAGTCGCTAATTCCTTGGCGACTAATATTATAACCCAAAAATTGTAAAGAATCAAATTTTTCATTAAAACTGAAATTGTTAGTAATCGAGTATTGATGCATTATAACCCCATTCTCATCTCCCATTGGAACCCATTGTCGACTGATGCTTCTGAATATGGAATTGGGGCGGTTTTAGCTCATAAATTAGACAATGGACATGAGCGTCCAACTGCTTTCGCGTCTCGTTCATTATATCTCCGGCTGAACGGGGGTATAACCAAATTGCCAAAAAGGGTTAGCTATAGTGTTTGGGGTTATGAAATTTAATCATTTTATGTGGGGAAATAAATCCACATTTGAATGTGACAAGCAAGCCTTTGGTCAATATATTTGAACCCAAAAGAAGGATTCCGTTGATAGCAGCTAATAGATTACAAAGGTATGCAGATGCACTATCTGGGTATGATATGTTGTGTTTGTAAAATCAGAAAGCAACGCGAATGCTGACTTTTTATCCAGCCTTTGAAGTTTGATTTGCAATACGGTGAGAAAGAAATTTCGTTTTGAATTACATATATTGAAGAGCAACGAGTTCTGGCAACGCCATCTGGATATATCATAGCCCCAACTCAGCTGTACAATGCCGTCATAGTTTAGCTACTAAATTTATGGCGGATGCGAATAAACGACAAAACAAGCATATGACGTATTTGCATTGCGGCCTTAATATATAGACGGCGTTGGTTCTGGATTATAAAAGCCTCCGCAACGAAATAGCTCATGATTCCAAATTGGGAAAAGTATTAAAATATGTTGAAAAGGGTTGGCAACCGTATGCCGTAAAACGAGCAGAGCTAGCGGTGGAACAAATAATTCTTATGTAGGGTTATCGTGTCATAATAGCAAAGAAATTAAGACAAAAGGCTTCAAATGAACTTCATTTAAATCACATAGGAGTCGTAGAAATGAAGTCGATCGTGAGGTGTTATTTATGGTGGCCAAACATTGGCAAGTAAAATACATTGAGCAGTTGAAAAATTCCTGTCCTGTGTGTTTGAATCGAAGGCCAAATCCAAAGAAAGCACCGCTGCTGGGAACGCACAAGTGATTCTTGGCAGCGATTACATCTTCATTTTTTAAGGTTCTGAATTATTTCTGATACTATATAGAATACTCGTTTTCTAAGTGAATGGAGGTGTTTAAAGTTCCTTCTACAAATAGTTACCATCCCATTAGAAAACTTAGAGAAACTTTTGCCCATTTGGGATAATCAAGTCATATGGTAACTGATAATAGTACACCGTTCTCGTTTAAAGAGTTTATACATTTTTTGAAAATGAATGACATGACTGGATCTCCGCCTTATAATCATCGGCCGAACGGAATTGCTGAAAGTGGTGTAAAAATTATAAAAATTGCAATGTCGGGAGCCATAGCTGGGAAGATAGAATTCAGAGATTTTTGTTTGACTATGGATTAGCTCAACATTCTACAACCAAAGAAAGCCCATCCTCTTAACTTTTTAAAAAGAATTTGAGAACTCAATTTGATATGCTGCAATCTTAAGTAAAAACTCCGGTACAGAGTGGGGAAGAAATACAGGAAAATTGGACAAAAGTACACGCACGCTCAAAGTAGGCGAATCGGTATTTGTTCACCACTAGAACACCGTCTAAAAAGTGGCAGTATGGAAAATTTGAGATAGTTTTGGGTCCGGTAATGTATCACATTAGATTACTTAACGGAGATTCGTGGAAAAGACATATCGATCAAATCACTAGATGCAATGCCGATGAAAAATATTTTTAAGAAACATATGTTGATAGATATGTGGAGGAATATGAATGTTCGCATGATTAATGACTATACATATAGAGAACACTGAGGGCAGTGTATTAAGTCCGTTGCTCTTCAATATCATCATGTGCTACTTATTAACACGCATCCCCGACGGCCTAGAAATATCTCTTATTTTTGCCGATGATATAGTCCTCAGTAGCCCAAATATCGTTGCCTTGCAAGTTGCACTTACTACAAAATGGTGACATTCTGGAGGAGCATGAAGGGTAAGTATAATAAAGACGGAGTTCTTATGCTGCCCATTCTCAGACCCAGATGTCCCGATAGCAGATATGTACGTCAAAGGAGAGCAGCCGAAGTCTTGTACAAAGTTCAAGTACCTTAGCTCGATGGTGAACAACGGAGCTACGTGCGGTGATGACATCAAACATCGCACAAAGGTTGGGTGGATGAAGTGGCGAGAAAACTCTGGAGTTTTCTGCGATAAGAAAATGCCACTGAAGCTGAAGGGCAAGTTGTACAACACGGTTGTACGTCCCGCACTCATGTATGGATCAGAATGCTGGACCATGTATGAAGGTTACGCGAAAGAAATGACAGCGACTGAAATGAAAA
Source organism: Microchrysa polita (assembly GCA_949715475.1). Taxonomy (NCBI): domain Eukaryota; kingdom Metazoa; phylum Arthropoda; class Insecta; order Diptera; family Stratiomyidae; genus Microchrysa; species Microchrysa polita. Next base: position 64,522,562 of record OX454416.1, read on the forward strand.
TGTTACGCATGCTACGTAACCAAAAAGGACCACATCAAGAGTAACTACATCAAAAAAAAAAACTGGAAGACCGACAAATGGATTGGTATTGCCATATTCAAAGGCGTCCGCCTGAGAACCCCGCATAGAAAGCGATATCAATTCAAGTTCGACTTGATGGACCCAAGACCAGAGGCAGACCGAAGAACAGCTGGATGTGTCAAATGAAAAAGCAACAACAACATATTGGTCTCGGCGATAACACGATCCAAGGTACTAGAGATGACTGTAAAAATATGTTGAGATATTACCGCCAAAACGGGCGATGTGCCTACACCGCAGGTCGAGCAACACGAAGCCATAGAGCGGTATAAAGAACGAGGCAAGGAAGTGGAAGAAGAAGATAGAGAACACTCAGAATCGTTCACATAATAATCCTGAGATAGACACCACTTTGAATGATAAACCAATTGCTAAGGAGTTCAATAGAAGCACATCGCATTGTAGTTTAGATTCAAATTCCGACGTTTAAAATCAGAATAATTCTAATGTAAATGAATTTGAAAATAATAGTAGCGATTAGTCGAATGAACCAAATGCATAGTTATATGAGATAGTTACCAGAAGATATCCGCTTAGAATTAGAAAACCGGTTGAAAAATATCCAGGAACATTTTAAGAGAACTATTAAAATAATAATAAATAATAATATATTAAATTTATTAAAAAAAAATTATAAATGCGAATATTATTAATTACAAGAATTGGAATTAAATGAATTTGGATTATAATACTCATTATAAAAGAGGGGAAAATGTTGTGAATTATATATTAATTATACAATGTTAGCATTGAACGCACCTAACTGGTTTAGTAAGTTAAATCAGCTGGAACTAACTTCATTTTTCTAATATAGTCAATGTGTGTCAATACAGTTGGAGATATAGCCATTGAAATAAAGGTAAGTAATCGTTTGTAATAACGAGTTTTAATCAAGTATTTGGCAACGCATCGATATCGATTATTTCACAGGAAAATGCATCAACACCTCATTATTTTGAGAAAAGAAAGATGACACGATTATCCAAACTGAAAGGATCAAGTCTGCGTACCGGTCACCAAACCATTTGGCTTTGGGATTTGGTGATCCCCAGGCTGCGCAAATTACTGATGTCGTTTTTAAACCGTTTATTATCATATTTGATAATAATTGAACTCACGACCCATGTGACGCACTATGATCTCACTCAGTGTTAAACGAGTACCCATTTATGGGGACAAATCACGCTTCTGAGCGTGCTGTTGAACTCAACATCTCAACAAAAAAGCAGTTAAGATCTTGGAAATTGGATTTCACTAATAGTCTAGTACAGATAGCTCAAAACCCAAACATCCAAAAATAAAAGGAATTTCTGATGCCAAATTGTTGAATACACTGCCTAATATACGCAGTAAAAAGTTACACCAATTTGCGCCATGGGTTAAGGGGGGAGGGGGTGGCAAAGGGGTGAAAATTCAGTTTTTTGCAAATATCTGGAAAACTATGAGTCTGAGCTTGAAATGTCCTGAGGACGAAACAAACTACATAAAATTACCTTTGTAATGATGTATAACACTTTAGACATTTTCTCAGAAAATTATACCCCAGACCCAAATGTATTATAGTGAATTTAAATTTTTGGAGTTTTACATTTCGCACTGTAACTCTTGATAGAATAGACCTACCGTTATAAGATCTTGTCCATATATTGATAACAAACTTTGTTTGATTTGTATCAAAAATTGGAGTGCTCCGACTATTGCCGCCCCCCCTCACTCCTCCTAAATTTTTTCAAAAAGGCATGCTTGTAGCTTCTTTTTAAATTGAGCCAGGCAGATCAAATTTGGTGAGGTGCCTAGTCTATGCACCATTATGCTCCCCACCAAAAATTATTACCATCCGATCAAAACTAAGGGTACCCCCCATACAAAGTGTACGAAAATTCTAACAAATTTCACTTTTTTTCACTTCTAAATTCTATGTAAAATAGAAAACAAAAAATTTATCTCTTAGAACGTCATTATAACAGTTAATTGTAGTCTTTTGAATGTACATATGTTCAAAAGGTTGTACCAAGGCGTACGCTACAAGTATCAAAAAATTGGGTTAGAAGGTCAGTGATACCAGTTCTAAGGCTATTTGCGAATATACTCCTACGGCAGCCGGTTCTTCGATGTAAATCGTCCCGGAGCTACCCGTTGCTAAAAACGGCCAAGAGCTGCCAATGACCCCCTTCGATTCAAGAGAAAAAAAAATCTCTTGAATCGCTACAACAACAACAATATTTCAAGTAACGTGTACTAGCAACATTCAAACCCGGTTTTTCGTACTTGTAAGCCACGCTCTGGTACAAACTTTTGGATATACATTCAGAAGACTACAGTTAACTGTTATAGGGACGTTCTAAGAGATAAATTTATTTTTTCTATTTTAGATAGAATTTAGAAGTGAAAAAATGTGAAATTTGTTAGAAACTTGGTTTACTTTGTATGGGGGGTACCCTTAGTTTTGATCGCATGGTAATAATTTTTAGTGGGGGGCATAATGGAGCTTAGACTAGGCAGCCCACCAAATTTGATCCGACTGGCTCAATTTGAAAAGAAGCTACAGGCATGCTTTTTTGAAAAATGTTAGGAGGAGTGAGGGGGGCGTCAATGGTCGGAACACTCCAGTTTTTGGTACAAATCAAACAAATTCTGTTATCAATATATGGGCAAGATCTTATGACGGTAGGTATATTCTATCAAGAGTTACAGTGCGAAATGTAAAACTCCCAAAATTTAAATTCATTATAATACATTTGGGTCTGGGGTATAATTTTCTGAGAAAATGTCTAAAGTGTTATACATCATTACAAAGGTAATTTTATGTAGTTTGTTTCGTCCTCAGGACATTTTCAAGCTCAGACTCATAGTTTTCCAGATATTTGCAAAAAACTGAATTTTCACCCCTTTGCCACCCCCTCCCCCTTAACCCATGGCGCAAATTGGTGTAACTTTTTACTGCGTATATTAGGCAGTGTATTCAACAATTTGGCATCAGAAATTCCTTTTATTTTTGGATGTGTAGGTTTGGGGCTATTTTGAATCAATTGTACTGGACTATAACACATCTGTGGCCTTAGTCCAATTTTGGACTATCGCGCCTGTTATTATACCCTTCGCTCACAGAGTGAAAGTTTATATTAACTTTGTCATGAAGTTTGTAACGCATTGAAGGAAGCATCTCCGACCATATAAAAAGTCTACATACAGGGTGGGCAAAAAGTCCCTTTCCTATAAAAATTTGTGCTATAAGTATAAAACTGCAAGGGAACAGTCAAAATTTGATTCGAAAATTTCAATAAGATTGTCGTGCTCTGTGGCCGTGATCGTTCGGTCACCACTCTGTGAAATAGACACTCATAGAGAAACGAGATTCCAAACTCGGCACGACTCGTCGCAAGTTTATTATTCAGGAGAAGACGATAAGAAATATTCTTATCGTAGAATAATAAACTAAGGATGCGACTAGGAAGTGGTATGGCTGACAACCGTATCACACTCCCAATTCAGTTGGCTTTGTAACGTTGATGACTACACACGGTAGTAATCAACGCACCATGCTCCACTAGGAGTTACGGTAATGAAGAGAGAAGAGAGAGAGGACGAAATTCCTGTCCTATATAAAAATAAATCTGCACGGCACTGTAATGGTGGGCTAGCTTTTCTCACTTGAAAATTTCCATAAACTTACATTACGTGTATATTTTAAGGATTTAACCGGTTGTATTCCGTCTGGCCATACGAAAGTTATGTGTACGTTCGAACGCTAAATGTGCTCTGAATTTTTCAGGAAGGACCCTAGTGAACTCAACTTGGACTATAGAAGCTCTACACCGCAAAATTGCAACAATCCGGGAACTATGTATGCGAGTGTGGCTCGTACAGAAATTTTCTCTTGTGTGTTGATTTCGGGAATGTGTGCTCTTTTAGTTGCAAAATTTATAGCATGATTTATTTCGGCGGTTATTTTGTATGGTGCTTATAGGGTGGCGTATATGTATGATTTGGTGTTTATCATGACATGTTTATTTGCAGGAAAGGGTTTTTGTGGAATTAGTGTGTTTTTTTAGAAGGAGAACAGGTGAACTAATGCGCTCGTTGATCTCGCCCTCGAAAGGAGCAGAATGTTGATTAGTTTCGTGAGCTATAGTTTAGTTTTATGCGATTTATGATAGTAGCTATTCGCATCCACGTGCGGGTTTATATGATGCGCAAGATTTAATTCAAGCGAAGTATGCTAAATTTTAATTGAATAATATAATATTCTTTCTACATACTAAATTTAAAACGAGAAAAACAATTACATCTTCTTAAAAAAAAAAAAACAAAAAACCTATATTTCATTTTAACTTGCCCCACTTTTCATCCTTCTTACTCGTAAATCTAGGGCAGTCCGTTAAGAAATTCAATTTAACTGGAAAAGTGACTCTCAATTATTATTATTATTACAATATTACAAACCACAGCAAGTTGCAATAAAAGCAGTTCTTCTGTTTTGTGTTTCCACGCATTGTATCAACAACCGGGCATTGTTCCCGGGGAAACCCTGTACTAAATATGTACATATATCAGAAATGTTAAAAAAAAAATTTCCGACATGTAAAATAGGTATACAACCCGCTCTCGCTCTCTTCCAAGGAGTCCCCGCACAGAAATGTTAATGAGGGAAAACGATTCTTAAAGCACTTTCTTCCAGCCAACTTTCTTTCAACGCATTTAATTCAATTGTTTGCTGAAAAACTTTTCTGTGCGCTGTGAACAAGTTTGAAGTTCTTCCTCTTCCAATCGAACACGCGAACGTGAAAATATTCGCCAAACCATCCAAGCGGCAATATCGCGAGCGTTCTTTTGTCGTGGCGACGAAAGCATCGAGTGGAATGTTTCAAATCAAAACCAATTAATTTTCACGTCTTGTTTGAGTCTTGAGTAACGTATAAATACATACCATTTGGTTAGTGGAAAAAGTTATTCGTGTCCAACTTTGGTTTGTGGTGAAGGATTATGTTGCATAGACGATCTAACGTAAGGGATGTTTCCCGTCTTCCTCGCAAAAAAATAAATGCAAGTCACGCGATGGCAATAGACAAATGATTTAGAAGTGTTTAAATTGCTTATTTTTGTTACTTTTCTTGTTTGAGTGTTAAGGGGTTTACTATGGTATTCCGCCAAAAAAATCATACACAACTTTGCAGTTACCAGTAAATAGTAAATTCTGTAAAAGTTTTTGTTGTTCGCAACCAAGAATATAATTCTCGCAACGCGATAATTTAATTTCACAATCAGCGAATAATTACATATAGCGACAGGAAATTAAATTGTGGTCCAAACTTCAAAGACACGAATTAAATTTTTCACCGTGAAAATTTTAACCATTATTTTCAACACGGGAAAGTTTAATTTAGTTCTGTGTTTATTGTAAGTACAACTCTCTCTCTCTCTCCCCTCTCTCCAAAATCGTCTTGCAATTTTATTCAATGTTAATGACTTCGCATTAATCGTACTGACCTGACATTCTCTTTATTTCAGCGGATGACTTTCGGGTTGGATCTGACATTGTGGGGAGAACAGCAGGTAAGTTTGGGTTATAACCAGTGTTTGATTTTTAAAAGCAGTGGCGATCCTACGTTGGTGTCCTAGAAGATCACATCCCTTCGTAATTTGTTGATGTATATTTTGAATTATGGATGATGATCAAAAATCGGGTAAATAGAAAAATAGGCATTTCCCATACAGTAGGACCCCGATATTCCGGACCCCGAAAATCCGGAAGTTCGATAATCCGGATTCAGGTTTGTGCCTATTTTTAATTAAATTTTCATAAAATTGGACAATTTTATAAAGTTTGTTCAAGCTTACTGCTATATAAACTTAAGAAAAGGAAAATTTCGAATTCGAAATTATTAATTATCGTTAGAATGGTTATCTTTTTTATGATTTGAGTACAAATACTGTCCACCAAGGTGTAAATTAGTGCATTTCGAAAATTCGGACAATTCGATAATCCGAATAGGGTCCGGTCCCAATCAATCCGGAATATCGGGGCTCCACAGTATTTGCAATTTTAACAGACGAAAGTGAGCTCATTTTGTAGCCTTCACACAACGAATTTATAATACAATCGAATCGACAAAGATAAATCCACTCAGCATAAGTGGCGGTGGTGGATTTACCAGTAGGGAGTAGGCTGAGTAGGCTTGAGAGAAAAACCTTGTTTTTGTCCTCAGCGAGACATAAAAATAAAAAAAGGTTAAATTGCCATTATTTCAGAGCTTCAAATACAGGACTAAATATTTGCAGCGAACATGTCTGGTATAGTGGACTTAGCCGGGAGTGGAGTGCCCGCTTCACAAAAAAAATATAAAATCAAAAAACAGTCGCCTATTTTTACAGTTATACCCAATCAAAAGATAGTCGAAACGAGACTGAGGCTAATTTCGGGCGCGGCCGAAATTTTAATACCCGTCACATTTGAATGAAACTTAAGCTCCTTTTGTGTTAACAATTTCTACCGCAGCCCTATGACGTGCTCAGATTCCATCTGTTCCTGGCTGCTTTGATGCTAATCTAGGAACACACTTGGATGAATTTTGGTTAAGATTCAAAAAGCAAAAAAAAAATGTTTATCTTACAAGAACCTAATATTTCGATTTTGGTTTGTAAGACAGCCCTATGACGTAGTGTTCCGATTCCATCCGTTCCTAGATATGCTTTGAGGCTTTACTAGAAACACATTTTTGTGAAGTTTAGTTAAGATTGGTTCATAAAGAAAAAAGTTTTTTTTAGAAGAATCTAATTTCCAAGGGTGGGTTTGTATGGCAGCCCTATGCCGTAGTATTCCGATTTCATCAGTTCCTATATATGTTTTAAGGATCTAGGAACCTATTTGGGTGAAGTTTGGTTAAGGTCGGATTACAAAGGAAAAAGTTTTTCTTGGAAGAACTTAGTTTTCAGGGGTTGGTTTGTATGACAGCCCTATGACGTAAATTTCCGATTCCATCCGTTCCTAGATATGTTTTGACGCTTTACTAGAAACACATTTGGGAGATGTTTGGTTAAAATTGGTCCATAAAGAAAAATGTTTTTCTTAGAAGAACCTAATTTCGAAGGGTTGGTTTGTATGAAAGCCCTATGACGTAGTGTTCCAATTTTATCCGTTCCTATGTATGTTTTGAGTCTTCACTAGGAACACATTTGATTGAAGTTTGGTTCATAAAGAAAAAAAGTTTTCCTAAAAGAACTAGCTTGTATTGAAACAGACGGACAGACGGATAGACAGACAGACAGACGGATATCGCTCAATCGATTTCTCTCGTCACACTGATCAATAATATACATATATACTTTATATAGTCGGAAGTGCTTCCTTCTGTGCGTTGCAAACTTTATGACAAAGTTAATATACTCTTCACATAGTGACGGGTATCAAAATGCAAGCCTTGCTTTAATTGATCACGTTATGTAACTGTAAGTCTTAATAATTCTCAAATTTTAGCAAATAGCAACTCAACCCGAAAATAAACTGTTTTAGTTTTAAGAGAAATTAAACCTTTCTTGTAGAACCAAGAGATCAAAATTGTTTATTTATCAATAAGTTCAAATAACTGTACAGTAAAAAAAAACGTACGGGGGCTTTGCGGCAAGTAATTTAAAAGTTTGCGCATGTTGTCTGGATTCCATAACGGTATCACATTTGCTCTATTATTCCTAATTTTAGCCAGAATATTTTTCAATTGTATTTTTAGCTCAATAAGTGCAACACTCAAAATGTAAAAACTCCTCCAAATTTGCAGCTTATGAATCTAACCTAAACTAAATAAATAAATAAATAAATAAATAAATATGGCAAAATCGCATCTAGATACACACTTCCAGAGGCCTATTTATTTACCTCACACGACGCGAATACACTCTAAATTTTCATGTGTCGAATTTAATTCTATTGGTTGGTTAAAATAAAAGCTGTCCCCACACATCTCTATAAAGGTATTGATGAAAACAAATCATCTCAAATTTGGCGCACTGGTAGAGCAACTTGGAGCTCTCATTTCCTCTAGATCTCAAGGCGGTCTGTATATGTACCCTCCAATAGGAATCATGAAAACTATCAGTTTTACTTATCCAGAAACACTAAAAAACGAATTTCCAATCGGATATTTAGCCCCTCCCGAAACCAAATCCTGGCTTCGTCCGTGGTTGAGACGCTATAGTGTTTTCAGTAATAATATACGTAACGGTATCGTTTACCCAAACAATTGCTTGTATGTAAAAAATTCGTTGGTTTTGTAAAATAACAAAAGCTCCTCGCTAATCGTCTTCATCACAATATTCGACATCTTTGAGCAACGCTACTTTGGTGCCATTTCGATTCGCTGTTTCGCGGAAATTAAAGCAACAGTTTGAAAGTTTGGTACTTTAAGCAATAGTATAGTGACTTTAGCTTTAGACCCAAACATCCAAAAAAAGAGCACTTTTGATGCCAAATTGTTCTATGGCCTGACCGTATTACGCGATAAAAAGTTAGACTTTTTTGCGCGTCACATTTGGGGGGGAGGGGGTGGCAAAGGTGTGAAATTACGATTTTTCGCCAATATCTTGTTAACTGTAACATTTACAGCAAAATGTTCTGAGGACGATTTAAACTACACAAAATTTTCATTCTAATTATATATTATATCATATACCTTCTCTTGGCAGATTATATACTAGACCTAAAAATATTCGGTGTAATTTCGATTTTTTGATTGTTACATTTGGCGCTCTAGCTCCTGAAGTAATTTAATTGGAGCCATGGTAATTGGGATAACTATTCCTAACAATATAAAGCTGTCCCATACGGAGACTCAGGCTGCCCCGACAAAGCATTCCCCTATATCCTCTATTAACATTTAAAAAAAACACGTGCCTGTAACTTATCGCCGAATCAGAGCAGGCGGGAAAAAATTTTGGTAAACGTTAAGGCTAAGTCCCATTAGACCCTCCACCAAATATTACTTCGATCGGATTAAAACAAAGGGTACCTCCCATACAAATTATTCAAATTTAATGCCACTAGTTTATTATGAAATAAGGGAACAAGTCAACCAAAATTAAAGTTTTGCTCCTAGGCAATTTTCGGGTCATTTTGTATGGAAGGTACCCTTTGTTTAAATCAGATCGAAGTAATATTTGGTGGAGGGTCTAATGGGACTTAGCCTTAACGCTTATCAAAATTTTTCCCGCCGATTCGGCGATAAGTTACAGGCATGTCTTTTTTTTTAAATGTTAGGGGATATGGGAGAAAGCTTTGTCGAGGCAGCCTGAGTCTCCGTGTGGGACAGCTTTATATTGTTAGGAATAGGTATCCCAATTACCATGGCTCCAATTAAATTACTTCAGGAGTGAGAGCGCCAAATGTAACTATCAAAAAATCTAAATTACACCGAATGTTTTTAGGTCTAGTATATAATCTGCCAAGAGAAGGTATATGATATACTATATGATTAGAAAGGAAATTTGTTGTAGTTTAAATCGTCCTCAGAACATTTTGCTGTAAATATTACAGTTAACAAGATATTGGCGAAAAATCATAATTTCACCCCTTTGCCACCCCCTCCCCCCCCCCCAAATGTGACGCGCAAAAAAGTCTAACTTTTTACTGCGTAATGCGGTCAGGCCATAGAACAATTTGGCATCAAAAGTCAGCTCTTTTTTTGGATGTTTGGGTTTCATCATTTTTTCAGCTAAAATCACTATACTACAATGCACACCACATGCCAATGCTCAAGTAGGTACAGACTTCGTAAAGACCTACTCATATTTTCTTCCGACTCGACGATACACCCAAAAACTTCATCCACAACGTTTCTCAAGAGTCCTTCTTTGTCGAAACTAATTGGCATTCATTTATTAACTATAACTCCATATAACCCATCTGGGACTAATCATTATGCCAAATTATTACCATGGATTATAGAAAGTGTTCAAGCAGATGATGAACTTGTAAAGTCTGTTAACAAACTGGGTTCCGATTTTCGTGAGAAGAATATCGTGAAAATGTTGAGAATTTATACAGTGAGTTGGGTAAACATTTTCTATTAAGCCATTACACAACGCTTCGCGATGGAAGTTATGAGTTCCGATAGGGTTTTTTTACCATGCTTGGCTGCGGTTAGAATCCTTGGCGAATTGCTTAAACTGTTTGCGTTTAAACTTAAAAGCTTCTTATAAGCTCAAACGCTGTTTCAAGAAGTCAAAGCATTTGCATTCGCAATTTGCAAAAGATCCTAACCGTAGCCTAAGATAAGATTGTTTTCAACTTTTGTTAAGAATAAATACCGTATGGATCTTTTTTTGGAAGTATCGTTCGTGATTTCTTTAAAATTATGCATACCAATACAAATTAAATTAACGAAGCAACAAGTTTTAAGTTACGTTATAAATTCTATTCAACAGTTCATTGTCCTGACTTAGGGTGGCCAGATGTCCCTTATTTTACGGATTACCCCGTTTTTCGGGCACCGAAAATCTACAACGGGTAATTCAAGAAAAAACTCCAGCAAAGGGTTACAGACAATTTTTTTTTGATTAAAGTCAACAGCCTCAACATGCCACTGAAGCTGAAGGGCAAGTTGTACAACACGGTTGTACGTCCCGCACTCATCTATGGATCAGAATGCTGGACCATGTATGAAGGTTACGCGAAAGAAATGACAGCGACTGAAATGAAAATGTTACGCATGCTACGTAACCAAAAAGGAACACATCAAGAGTAACTACATCAGAGGCAGCTTTTCCATCGACCAACCAATCACCGAAAAACTCGAAGACCGACAAATGGATTGGTATTGCCATGTTCAAAGGCGTCCGCCTGAAAACCCCGCAAAGAAAGCGATTTCAATGGAAGTTCCACTTGATGGACCCAAGGCCAGAGGCAATCCGAAGAACACCTGGATGTGTCAAATGAAAAAGCAACAACAACGCATTGGTCTCGGCGATGACACGATCCAAGATAGATCTGCCTGTAGAAATACGCTGAGATATTACCGCCAAAATGGGCGATGTGCCTACACCGCAGGTCGAGCAAAGCGAAACCATGGAGCGGTATAAAGAACGAGGCAAGGAAGAAGAAGAAGAAAAAGTCAACAATAAATACTTCGAAATTTGCCGGGACGCGAAAGTGACGTAATCAAGCTAACACTGTACATGAACGTTGTACATGAATGCGTTGTAGTATTTGGAATCAAGATTCCAATTTTTCCGAACACACTTACCTGTACTGTCTGCAACCCTTAAATTTGCATCACGAACTGAAATTTGTGCAACTGGAGAGAATACATAGTCGGATGTCTAAACATAACTAAAGTTAAGTTGCCTGAACTTTATGAAGAATTGTGTGTTATTTCGCCCCTAATTAATAAATATGTTCAGGGGAAACCTGCTGATGCAGTCATAGTCCCTGACACATGGAGCTTAAAACTGTTAAATAATATGATTCGAATTTTACAACCGTTTTTTTCTATCCCGACATCTAATTGTCTGGTCGAGAGAATATTCTCGCTTTGCGGTAACGTATAGACAGATATCCGAACCGATTAAATATTCACATTGTAAAGGCTGAGCCTCAAATAAAATGCAATTTTAAGATGACATGTTAAGATTTTTATAATGTTGCAAAATAATTAAGAGTTATTGGATGTTGTATCATCAAATAGGAAATATTGTCAAAAAAAAATAAATGACAAATCCGCATAAAAAAAGATTTTTAGTTTCAACCTCGTACAAAAATCGAAGACCCGTATTTTATACACTAGTGACCCGTAAATAGAATGCAGGCAGGTGGTCACCCTATCCTAACTTTAACTGTACACGAGTATATTAGAGAGTTTTAGCATGTCGTAAAAGATAGTACGACGTATGTAGTTTGACATTCCATGTAAAAATTCGCTTGCTTACCGTGTACGAATCAGTATATCATAATTTTGCATGTCCCAAGTAGGCATGGGTGCATTTCCGTACAGTTGATGTTCTGTAAACAGTCGAAATTGGCGAAATTATTTGTCGTGATATACACCAATGCCTACTTAGCACATGCAAAATTATGATATAATGTACTGTTTCGAATATGGTAAGCAAGCGAATTTTTACATGGAATGTCAAACTATGTCGTTCAATCTTCTACGACATGCTAAACCTCTCTATTGTCTTCCTTCAGCTTCACTCTCGAATACGTTAGCAAAATATGCCTTTTCATATTTTATCGGACGGATTCCACGAAGTATCCAATTAATTCAAAATGTAAATGTTCTCTCTTGAAGTCCTTCCTTTTGCTTTTTGGAGTATTTTTGTTTTTGTTTTGATTAGTTCTCAGTATTTTATTAACAATTCATTTGCCAGGAATCGGGCGTTGGCGAATAACACGAAGTTTGAGTTTGATTTTTGTTTTCGGTTTTATAACATTGAGTACAGAGCGGCGTGGCTGGTAAATAAATTTGAAATCAGATTTTAATTCCATCATTTGTTGTGTTGTTTGTTCGCTGTTGTAAGCGGTAACTAAGACTGAATATAAATTGTTAAGACCGCCTGATATGCTAATCTGTACTATTTGATGGGACTATTTTCTCGAGACTTAAGGATTTTTATTTTTCAGGATATTTTGATGTTTAAAAAGCGTTGAAAGGGTGCATTAAATTATGAGTTGAAAGTTTTATTAATTGGGGACAGTCCATAATATACTAAGCTACAGAAAATATTTTGGAAAGCTTATCTTACTTATTTAGATACTACTACTAATTAAATATGTATATTTATATGGATTATCATCATTAACAATGAATAGAGAGTTTTAGCATATCGTATGAAATAAAACGACATATGTAATTTGACATTCCATATAAAAATTCGCTTGCTCACCGTATACGAAACAAAATATTTTAATTTTGCATGTCCCAAGTCGGCATGGGTGTATTTCCGTATATTTGATGCTCTGGAAACAGTCGAAATTGGCGAAATAATTTGTCGTTTTTTACACCTATGGCTACTTAGCACATACAAAATTAAGATATTTTGTTTCGTATACGGTAAGCAAGCGAATTTTTATATGGAATGTCAATTTATGTCGTTTTATTCCATACGATAAGCTAAAACTCTCTAATGACTTAGCTAGAGTTAGTAGGCAAATTATCATTCTTACAGGAATCATAATTCTTGAAAAGTCGTTGACGAATCGGTGTAAATGGAAACTCACCATCAATACTCGTATATCTGGTGTTTTTCCATAAAATTCTTAAAACTGCTCTAATTCGAAAGATTTGTTTCCCCTATTTGTTTTCAACGACATCAAAAACAGTCAATTTATAAATCATTATATAGTACAAGTGTCAATGCGATTGTGTATTATGTATCTACAATAATTGGAATATGCAACCGCAACAAATTCATTTATCGAAGTTATCTATTTAGTTTATATAAACTGTCATCTTCCTTCATTGTGTCAAGATCAATTAATTGATTTCTGAGAAGTGAATTCGGATCAGAGATCCCCATTTGTTTGAATCAATAGAACAATAACCAATCATATCAGTTGCACGATAGTTGCAATGATGCCGAAACTATGACCTACATACGACAATTTATTTCGATTAAATGTGGAATGTCAATCACGCATGATACAAGGAATTTATCTGTTGGTAATGATGCTGATTTGATTTATGGGAGTATGTGCGCATGTAACTGCAATTTTAAGAGGAAATCAGTTTCAGTAAATTCCAGACGATACCAATCGCTGGTAAGCATTATAAATATAAGAAGCGCCACAGACCCTCCGACCGATCGGCCAGATTTTTTGATTATGAGATAAATGGGAAGGTGTATGCGGCGACCATCGGATTCAATTATTTAATTTGACGTGTGGAACGTATTGCCAATGCTATTTTCCGTACAAGCTGTCATGACAATCATGTGTTCTCATAGTTGCTGATTTTTTTACATAAACCTGTGAAGAACGACCTTCATGCTGTGGTTGTGGCGGTCATTCTCCATCAAAAATAGCAATGGATGTCCATCTTCCATCGCCAAAAAAGGTATAAGTTTCGCTATTTTGTGTTGTGTCTTGTGGACCGTGAGACTGTCAATTTCAGATTGCCAAAAAAATTGCCTAGTGTGTGTGCTGTACGGGCGGCAGATCGATTGTGGGCAATCGATTGACTAATAAATCGCTAGGTATGTGGCGCCCTTAATAGAGATTAATTTATTCTTATAGGTATTTTTGTTTGTATACCGGATGCAAACATTACGGTTGGTTCGATGTAAATCGTCTTCTCCGCTCCCATATCGCATTTGTTGTATTTCACCCGTGGGAAAGGTAATGGTTATTCGGTAATAATAATGCTATTTTTCGCAGTAGAAAATGTGTATAGATTATTTATTTGTAGTTATCAACAATTGTCGTGCTCTGTGGCCGTGATCGTTCGGTCGCCACTCTGTGAAATAGACACTCATAGAGAAACGAGTTTCCAAACTCGGCACGACTCGTCGCAAGTTTATTATTCAGAAAAAGCTGATACGAAATATTCTCTTCGTGGAATAATAAACTAACAATGCGACTAGGAAGTGGTATGGCTGACAACCGTATCACACTCCCAAATCAGTTGTCTTTGTAACGGTGATGACTACACACGGTAGTCATCAACGCACCATGCTCCAGTAGGAGTTACGGTAATCGAGAGAGATCAACAATAAAAGTCATAATTTTTTTGATAGATTTTTTATGATCAGGAAAAATATGGACTTTGCAGTACTGGAACAGTGGGCATAGAAGTACTCATCGAGAATAATATTAACACTGTCGCAGAAATGCAGGAACTTAATTGGAATTCTGCGATGTCACATCCTGATTATAATATCGGCATCTTAACAGTTCTCTCTCGATGCCGTTACCCTGGAGTATCGACTCGGCTACACATGGCTGCGTCGAGTTAACTTAACTTTGGGTGTAAATTTAAATTGTATAATTTTACAATACAACCCAGTTTTACCAATTTATCCGTTTCCCGCCCAATTTAGCCTTTTCCGACCGGCCGGATTTTTAGCCGGAATTTATTTTCTTCAGCCATTTTTCTGGCTAAAACTATTTTATGAAATTTTAAAATCTTTTTGAATAGAATAGAACGAGACCGCGGCTAATTTCGGGCGCGGCCGAAATTTGAATATCCGTCACATTTGAATGAAACTTAAGCTTCTTTTGCGTTAACAATTTCTATCATCTGTTGAATCACTTGGATGAATTTTGGTTAAGATTCAAAAAGAAAAAAAGTCTTTCTTAAAAGAACCTAATATTTGGGGGTGATTTGTATGACAGCCCTATTACATAATGTTCCGTTTCAATCCATTACTAGATATGTGTTGAGGCTTTACTAGGAACACATTTGGGTCAAGTTTGGTTAAAATGTTTTTTCTTTAAAGAACCTAATTTGCAGCGCAGGCCTAACCCTTTGTATGACAGCCCCATGACGTAGTGTTCCAATTTCATCCGTTCCTAGATATTTTTTGAGGCTTTGAGTGTTCCTACATTTAGGTGTTCTCTCACACTGATCAATAATATATATACTTTATATAGTCGGAGGTGCTTCCTTCTGTGCGTTGCAAACTTCATGGCAAAGTTAATATACCCTTTCACATTGTGACGGGTATAATAAAATTTTCAATATTCACAACCAAAATAATTAACCGCCGTGAAATTATTTCTACATACTCGTTGTCGTGAATAAGAGGCACACCAAGGCAGTGTATTGAGTCCGTTGCTCTTCAACATCATCATGTGCTACTTATTAACACGTATCTCCGACGGCCTAGACATATCTCTTCTTTTTGCCGATGATATAGTCCTCAGTAGCCCTAACATCGTAGCCTTACAAGCTGCACTTACAAACGGTGTGACAGTCTGGAGGAGCATGGACTGAGCACTGAGGGTTAGTAAAACAAATACTGAGTTCTTATGCTGCCCGTTCCCAGACCCAGATGCACCGATACCAGATATGTACGTCAAAGGAGAGCTATTAGTCTTGTCCCAAGTTCAAGTATCTTAGCTCAATGGTAAACAACGGAGCTGTGATGATGATATCAAACATCGCACAAAGGTTGGCTGGATAAAGTGGCGAGAAAACTCTGGAGTTTTCCGCGATAAGAAACTTCTACTGAAACTAATGGAAGTTCTACTTGATGGACCCAAGGCCAGAGGCAGACTGAAGAGCTCAGCGATAACACGATCCAAGATAGAGCTGCCTGTAGAAATATTCTGAGACATTACCGCCAGAACGGCCGATGTGCCTACACTGCAGGTCGAGCGACGAGACGCCATGGAACGGTATAAAGAACGAGCAAGGAAGAAGAAGTTGTCGGAAATAAGGGTAAGTATTATGTCCATTGAGCGGGAAAATTTATGTCCGGGAAAAAAGTTCCGTGGAGACTTGCCGTTTTCAATAAATTTAAGATGATTGTACACTCGCGGCCTCATTGATTGTCTATGACACCATTCTATTTCTTATTTTCGCTAGCGACGTCGAAAACCGGTGGGGAGGCTCTCGTGCGAAGTGACTACCACCAAGCGAATAGGACTACACGATCATCAACATTTTGACAGGATTTGCATGGATTTCACGTAAACTAACGATTAAAGTACCTACCTACTCTAAGCATGGAACTAAGTAACCACCGATGTGCTGAATAATCTACAAAATTTTTAAATAAAATTCTTTGCTAATCAAATCTTCGAGTCTCGGTAGCCCGAACATTTTTCCATTTTGCAATGTATCATTTCCTTACCACAAATAACGTAATCATGCTATAGGCTAGATTAAGAACAAGTGTGCAAACCTTCAAGGACAGTTCACAGAACCTATAAATTTTCCTAGATGCTTGGCATTTTCTTGTTGAGTTTGTAGAAAAAACCCAACTTTATCAAATTTAACATCAAATTCGTAATTGCGGAACATAAAAAACTGGTTAAATTTTAATCAAATATAAAATTATTCAGGCATGATAATGGTAAGATGGTAATCGAAATCGTTAATACATGAATGCAGTTAGTTGTCCATATGCGTACGCATTTGACGCTCCAGTGGCGTAGCGTATTGTGTTCCATGTGTTCCGTAACTATAAAGAAATTTTCTTTAATAGATCCTTGAGTAACTGTTCTTTTAAAAGACATTCATTTTCACTAATCTATTATCTAATTAAAACCAAATGTGTCCAGGAATTTGCCGCAGGGATCACTTATGACAACTTTCGAAACATTTGCCGCGCCCTTCCATACACTCAAAGACTATATCTCAGTGCGTTTATGGCTCCATACAAAGTTTATGGCGCAAAAACTCGTTTTAGGAATCAACTTTAAACAAAATTTATTCAGTTAAATGCAACAGACAAGACATAATATATCTGCTCATTAAAAAAAATTGCCGCACTCCTTAAAAAAAAACCCCTGTCAAGTTAGCATTACCACCCTAGAAGCGACGAATTTCCTTAACCCTTCTCTCGGCACAAAGGTCTGGCCAGACCTTTAGGACTATATTTCGGTTTAAAAAGTATAGAAGATGAAATCGCAGCGACTTCATACTTCGTGATATCCTAAAATAAAATAATAAATAATGTTTAGAAACATTTTGCAAAAATTTGAAAATATCGTTTGAAGTTTGGAGCATGTTTTTGAAAAATTTCAATTTATAGTGCTTTTTGATACCCAATAGCTCTGGCCCAGGGATTCGGAGCGACACTTTTTTTCGCTCCGCTCCGCTCCCGCTCCGACCAATTTGAAACCGCTCCGCTCCGACTAAAATTTGTTCGCTCCGCTCCATTAAAAACATACAACAAAACTTCATTGTTTTTAGTAAATATTTATAATTTTCCGCGAATTCATCAATTCAACTTATATCTTACGTATTATAGAATATGGCTTAAAAGGTGCGTTTTATTCGATCAAGTACAGAACAGGATAGCACCAATTTCGTACAAATTTGAACATAAAATTGAGTTGTTCTAGATAGGGTGTCAGAAAACTAAACTATCGCATAAGCGCACCGAAATATGATCATTAATGTCATTTCCAGCAAAATAGGTGTACCGGGAATATCCCGAATTTATAACTCCTTAGCTACCAAAAGCATTTAAAGATTTTACAAAAATGCTACCACTAAAACCTCCGTCGGCAAAAAAATGTATATGAAGTAAGATCACAAAATTTTGTCTTTGAAGCTTTTTTACACAGCTTAAACTGCTTATCCGATTTTTATTGGGTTTATTCTTAGGAAAAATTGTTGGCCACGACCGAAACAAAATATGTACTAGGTAATATGAGTATTAAATTTTTGAAAAATCTTTAAATGGCTGTGGTAGCTGAAGAACTAATAATTCGGGCTTTTTTTATACTCCTTTTTGCTGGAAATATCACCAGGAATCATATTTGGGTGCCTTTATGCGATAGTTTTCGAACATCCCATATAGAACGAGATCTGTAAAATTGTTATGGATGCTGTCCTCTACTCCATTCAATAAAATGCAATTTAAATTAAAACGGGCGTTTCATTCAGCGAGTACAGGACAGGACTTTTCTGTCATGGATCATCTTGAATTTTTTGATAATGAAGAGTGATGATTATGATGACTAAACCCTAACCCTTTTTTATCACAATGAATTTCACAATAATCCGAAATTTTCCAAGTCTCTAAACGAATTCTTCGCCTTTAAATCGTCCAAAATCATCAAATAGTGCCATAAAATGAAAAATTTCGTCGAAAAAATTCCATTTTTTATCTCGGAATTTTCTTAATTTTTTACTTTGGAGCGGAGCGACTTTCAAAGCAAAAATCGCTTCGCTCCAGCCTGCCGAAAACCGCTCCACGCTCCGCTCTTTCGCTCCGAAATTTAGGGTCGCTCCGCTCCGCTCCATCGCTCCGCTCCAAATCCCTGGTCTGGCCAGACCTATAGTTTTTCAACCAATTTTTCTCTGCAGGTAAAAAGTGAAAATATCAAATTCTCTAAAAAATCTCATATTTATGATGTAATAATGTCATTAAAATTCAATTTGTACTATGAACGATAAACAATTTTGAGATTTTTCGTTGAGGACCCGTGATGTTAGAAAAATGGGTATGCCTAATTTTATCATGTTTTATAACATTCATTACCTATCAACCGAAATTTGATTCTAGGATATTATTTCCATTAAATAAGACTAGGTATGAGTCACTTGCAAACGCCTTTCTAAATAACATCGATCAAGAAATTTACGAAAAATTTAGAATTAAATTATTTTTGCGCTTGAAAATCCCTATTTCTTTGCGCCTATTGCCCTTAATCTCCAGACTAATATCGGGGTGAAATCCACCAACAAAGCATTAAATATGTCCCCAAGGATATTGGAATTAGAAAATGCGATCAAACTTTCTAATGAATATACGCCATGAAAATATAAAAGCAAAAAAAGAAGAAAATAATTAAAAACTAAGTTAATATACCCTTTCACATAGTGACGGGTATAAAGATGATTGTATCAACATAACCTAAAACTATGTCTATCTAAAAACAATTCCAGTATATCTACAAAAATGATATAAACGCTTTTTTGTTTAAAAATGCTAGTTTAGAACTAGTAGAATTACTCTACGGATAAAAATTTTACTTTTTCTAAAAAATAAAAAAAATTCTCAGTAGGTCCAGCCACACCTATTGGGTATAGAATATGCAGATTGTAGTAGGTGCCGACAAAAGGTTAAAGCCTCCAGCATGGGCGTAGCGAGAATTTCGGTCAGGGGGAGGCAAGCCCGATTTTTTTTTCAATATCATAATTTTCTTATGAATGGAAATTTTCGGTCGCAAAAATGTTGTTAGGCAAATTTTAGAGCCAAATATGTATTAAGAAAGGACAGGACACGTGTTTAGACTTTTACTAGTGATTCTGATTACATTAAAGTGGCCTCCAGTTTCAGCGTTTTAGGCCGTAGCCCGTCTATATTCATTACTATTTTTGTCTCGCACTGCATATTACACTTGCGATTTAAAAGAAATAGACCAAGACCAAGAAATCAGTTTGTGTCGTCTGCCACTGTTTTTCTTCTGAGCAAAATTTACAAATCTTTTTTTCATGGAATTACGGTTAACGGGTTTTAAAAGATTTCCTCCAAATTTAACAAAATATTAATAGTGGCTAAATTTCATTGCTGGTATGATTCAGCTACAAAATGGAGGAAACACTCGCACTGAAGAAGAATGCAAGTTGCATTCGAAATATATATTTGCAAAAAGGAAAATAAATTGTAGTAAGGAAAAAGTGTTTTTGATTAATATAAATTAAAAATAAGCTACAAACAGCGGTGAAACCGATCAATAAGAATGAATCTTGATGAAAAAACTTGAAAGAATCGGAAATATGAGACTCGTTCTTTACAAGCTCCCTAACTAGGCAAAGCTGTATACCATTTGTCTCCAAAATCTCTTTCAGATTGAATAAAGTTAAATTACATTACCTTGCCACAGAGACCTTCATGTGACGGTTAAAATTGTGTTCTGCAGCTCAGAAGTCATGAAATGAAACGCATGAAAATATGAGATTATCGCAAAAAAAAAAAGAGTTTCCCTAAGGGAACAATTTAATTTCTGATCGAATTATGTTATTGATTCATGATGCTCACACGTATGTTTCCCAGTTTCAGATGTCAAGGGCCAGAAAACTAAATTTTAGTTTTCCAGAGTAGAGTCTCAGCAGCAGAAAATTTTGCGTAGTGCTTATGAAATCAAGCTCGCATTTTTAGGGATTCAAGCAACGTAAAGTGCAGCGATTTTTTTTAGTACACCGGTAAGAATTTTTTTACCATAATCGTCGACCAGGGGGGGGCGAACGCCCCTCCCTGACCCCCTCTGGCTACGCCCATGAGTTTACTGCCATTGGAAACAGTTCGACTTCTTTAATTTTGCATTCGGCGATTTTGATAAGAAAGGCCCTTGAATTTTCCGAAAGCTGCTTAAACCTCACGAGGAGATAGCATCCCTATAGAACTTTTTCAAACTGATATTGACATCGGATAATCTCCCTTCCCTGATCAAAACCCCGGTATATATTTGATCGCTAATGCAATAAATAGAGCGACAACAATTTATTACTTTAAACTTAAATATGTAATTTCTTAATATAATATATGACACTTTAAACTCATCATCTAATTTTAAAATAAAATCATGAAAAGCTTGGTTCATAAAATTTCAGTTCTGTTGTCATGAGAAAATCCTTACCAAACAGAAAAATATATTTTTCTACAAAAAGCCTTGTTCTTTTAGTTCCAAAGGATATTTACCGACTTATAAAAGACCATTTTGAACATCTCCAACGGGTATAGGCTGCACGCCTGCCTTCTCCCTATACACTACACTGAATATGTATGCTACACGACAACATCCTCCCAAATTGTCTTAGCTAACAGACCCCGGAGCCATCCGAATAATATGGCAGGGCGTATATAGTCTTAAATATTTATGAGAACGTTTTCATAATTCTCTGAAACAGAGACGCACACTTATTTCATCATGAATGGCCTCCTACGACCATGTCCATGTCGACGAAGGAGTTTGGGTTTCATGTTTTTGGAAATTGTGTCATTTTCTGTCGATTGAATAGCGAAACTAGAAGTTGCCGAGAAAATGATGGGCTTTTGCGTCCTGAATGTCCTTTTATGCGATAACAGAGCAGATAGAACGGAAAGTGAGATGTTTATTAGATGGCTTAAGAAGCTTTGTCACAAGACGAGTGTACGGATTTGACTGAATAACAGCGAGCGACAGTGACAACACAGCTCTATCGAGCCTTAGTGTCCCAAGTCGTGGCAGAGGAGAGCAATGTACGCAGATGATGATGATGATGAGAGTGGAAAAGGATATGAGGTTATGGGGTATGGTTGGTATACGGTTCGTACTATTGTCGGAATGCGATTACGTCCAGGACATTTGTTTGGTTGATGTTTAAGGACTCGGAACCGGGCAAAGAACAATTTGCAAGACAAGCCCTTCCTTTGCATGGGAAATTGTTTGTTGGCTTACAAAAACAGTTTCGGTTAATGGAAAGGAAATAGTGGTGGGTGCCTTTTACTAAACGGTTCATTTGCCCATCTTGCGTACGACATCAACATGCGAATATCAAATATAATGGATTGTTTCATTATTTTGGTAGGCTTTATTGGGATTTGATTTATTACGGATGCTGTCTTATGAGTTTTTAGATGACACGATCAATTTATGGTGTTAAACGGTTATTATGTAGCTGTGATTTTCTGCATCTATTTGAAAATCCAATTAAATAAATCTGCAAGGCTTCGTTAAAACTGGACAAAAAATCATTCCAACTGTTGCATCCATTGCGAACATAATTTCCGGCAAATGCCATATAATTTGCATGCAAATTGTTTAATATTTCCCTCAAAAAAAAAAAAAAAACACGCAACCATGTTCGGCGACTATTTCACAAATTTCGCCAATTATATTCCAAAAGTTCGTTCCTCTTCCCCAATTCACCGAAAACAATAATTGTGTGAAGTGGTGCGGAGACCTAATTATAAATTTCCACAGTGGCAAAAATATATCCTTATATTGTCAGAGCTGAGAGCGTACAACTCGAATGACGGACTCTATGCTTAAAGCTGCGTTAAAGCATTCTTTTAGCTAGCACGCTCCAGCACATTTTACTAATGTTGTGCGGTTACCGGTTGTGTTGTACTGGGCTGGGAGTGGTGCGGATAGGTCCATTTCGAATGCGGAACTCTAGCCTCATTTCATTTTTTTGTTTTTTTACAAAACCATAATGCTACCGGCAATATTCCGAACATAAAAATATCCTGGCTGTCGGTTGAAACATCTGTGAAAAGTTTTAAGTTTTTTTCTATTCTGTTTTTTACTGTGAGCATTTTCCTTTTTTTCAGCGTCAGTATCCGAATTTAATAACTTTAAGAGCAACTCGTTGTAGTCGGTGGCAGTGTTGAATAGATTTACGGATGAGGGATAAATTTGAAAAGTTTTAACAGTAGCTACGTGATGTACTTTGATTTATTAAAACTCATGGCTTTCGGGGATTTTGGTGCTGTGCTATTGCGCTTGATACAAGTGCTGCGAGTACAACCTGGCAGCACTACACGAGTAGAAGATGTTGCCGAATCATGGAAGCATGTTGCATAAGGACACAATGATGCAAGTGGTGGAGTAAAAATTTATTGATTGAATTATGAAGGTGGCGCGAGTGCATACAAAATAACAATGTATTTCAGCGAGTTAACAAAGTTTCGGCTGAATGTTTGCTCGTGAAAATGATTTAGGGCTTGATGTGTAGTGTACACCGGTAGCGTGGACCGTGGACATTCCGAGTGGCGGCGAGTTGTTGAAAAATGGAATTTGAAATTTTCGACAAATTGCATGAAACCTGCATTAGCATATTTGCTTGTTATTGTTAAATTGCCAGTCGCACTAATTTGATTGTAGTTGCAAGTGCAAAAGAGGCTAATTAAGTTCTGTTGAATTTATTCGATTTATTTATAATTAAGGAAATTGTATTAAAATGCAGTTGATTAGATTGTTTGATGTTGCAGTTGAATTGATGGGGTCAGAGCATTGAATAAACGTGGTCTAGAATTCAACGACGAAAATTGTGAAGCTTCAACGTTTGCAATGGGCGGGGCATGTACAACGGATGGACGACAATCGCATGCCAAAGAAAGTTATGAACGCACAACGAATTGACGGAGCGAGGTTGCGTGGACGACCGAGAGCTCGCTGGGAGAACTCCGTAGGTGAAGACGCCCACCAGCTGCTGGGCTTCCGAAACTGGAGGACAAGGTCACGTAACCGCGACAAATCAACAGGTCAACGATTCAGGCGGCCAAGGCCCGACGTCGGGCTATCGTGCCACATTGATGATGATGATGATGAGAATTCAACGATATATAAAGTTCGTAATTTGAATCACACGGAGAAATTTTTATTTTGCCAAAAAAAGGCTTCCAAAAATGCGCAAATCCTATGGGCTCTGAGTAGCAACTCCTTAATATTATGCCTTAAATACTGGGACAAAATTAAAGCCTGGCAAAATTCTACATTAAGCAGGATATCTGTTGACATGGGCGTTGTCTGATTTTCGTATGGGGGTTACAGCCCTAACCATTTTTCAACATCATAATCATGCGTTCTTCAAATTTACAAAACGAATTGAGATTAAATTAGTTAGTTTATGTTGCCGATATCAAAAATATTTTTAGAAAAGGTGTTAGATAATTTTCAAGATAATCACATGAGAACAAAAAACTAAATCGATTTTTTTGAAAATTGGGCTTTTGAGAACCAATGCAGCGCATATTCCAAAGTTTAGAATCATACCTACCTATCCTATTTTCGATTTACCTTGAGGAAATAAACCGGTCTCTTTGGAGATTAGGTGTGAATATAATGCTCTTAAACGCTACCTACCTGGGCGACGCGACGTTAGTTCAACTAAGGTTGGGTTTTCCTTACTCTTAAATTCATATTTATCGAATAGACTCGGACAATCAATTGGTTAGAGCTATGCTATGGCGCGCCTCATAATGGAAACCAATTGTTTCAGTGTTCAATCAGATGCACCCATTGAACCTACTTTATCAATTTGGGTAGATGGCAGCAGCAATGCAACGAGAACGACTTGGAACCCTAAAGCAGATTCAAATATGAATTCACAGCAAACAGTGGCTTTTTGCACCGCAAAAGGAGACGAAGAAATAGTCAATTTTGTCTGAGATGTAACTTACATCCTGACCTCCGTTTCCATCCCTAAAACCAAAGTGATTTTGCAAGTTAGCATGTAACCAACTGTTGAGCGGCTCTGTGGCTCACTTGGTTGAGTCGCACTCCACGATGCTAGTAATCTAGAGATCCTGAGGTCGAATCTCGGCGTCGTCCAAAATTTCCGTACATGTGCGGATAGGAAATATATAGTGCTTGCAACATTATATGTATACACTCCGAAATGATATACAATGTAACGTTGACTCGAAATTGCCTATAAACGGTTTAGTTAACGCACAGTATAGATATGGTCTAACAAATTTTTAAGGAAACAGCCCATGTTTCCTGCCGATGAGCTCAGCGCCTGCTCTAGCACTTACGCTGCCCCGGGCAAGAGGACAAATTTCCGCCCCTTAGGTGCTATACCAGCCAGATTGAGAGAAAAGAAAGAATGTATAAATGTTGTTTTTGTTGTACAAGCGATACAAGAGAAAGAAAAGAAGCATTATAAATGCAACACATGTTAAAGTGGGATTAGAACCAAAGCTCCAATGATTTAGAGAATAATAAATTTTACACACTAAGAGGGAAAGCCCAGAAAGCATGTAATGTAAATACCTGTCCCGCCATCATTCAGACTCTCAAACGCAATTCACTACAGTTTGGCAAGGCTTTGTGGAGAGTTTGTTTGGAACACCAAAATTAAAGCTTAGTATTGAATTCTTCGAGCGTCGTATTTTCCACCACCGTCAAAAAGAAATTTGAAGATGGCACACGGGAACCTGGCGGCTTTTTGCAAACCGTTGGAGTATTTTTCGACAGAGTCAGGGATTTCTTCACTGGTTTCAACGTGCGAGTCCATGAATTTAACATTCCAAATCCAATCGTGGATGGGCTCATTTGATAGAGCTTGTATTCATGTTAATTCAATAAAAAAAATACTTGGATTAGCCGTTTATTTGCTGCCTTGACAGTGTCTATTATGGCTTTAACCCTCATCTCGCTGAAACCAAAATATTGTCATCGTCTTAATGCTAGATGAATCAATGCAATTGGTACCAATTGAAAAAATCCATCCGCGATATGTTACGAATTTAAGTTGAATTGCGGCGAGATGTCGATGGAAATGTCATCGAAAACGATTCCATAAAATTAGTGATGAAAATGGTGCCTCTGCCAATGAAAGTTCTCACGATTTTTGTTTAACTCTTTTTAGTGCAAAGTGTTTATGCGACACCTTCTTTCTCATTTCGTATGAATTTCAAAAATTTTAGACTTCATCTTCCGGAAATTGAACGGCGACATATCGCATAAAGGTGTTAATTACGTGCTATAATTGCATCCTTTAGGTTCTCGGAGTTGGTGTGGGCAAAATACTAAGCATTTTAGAATTCGTAGCACTTCTTATTAATTGTGGACTCTTATCAAATCTTTTCGAACTCACGAGCTTGTGACGGACTATGATCTCACTCAGATGTTAAACGAGTACCCATTTATGGGGATAAATAACACTTCTGAGCGTGATGCTGATCTCATTACCTCAACAAAAAGCAGATAAGATCTTGGAAATAGGATGTCACTAACACATCCTGCGGCCTTAGTCCAATGCTGGATTGTCGCGCCTGTTATTTATTTTTTTTTTATCAAATCTTTGCAGGGAGTTTGCGTCTTCAAAACTGTAACATAAAAAAAAAAAACTAATGATACATCCAGAAAAAATTACTTTTATTAGGTAAAGTAAGTAAGTAAGTAGTCTGGCTGGTCTAGCGGTAAGTGCGCGCTCCTTCGGTGCACAGGGTTATGAGATCGAATCTCACCGTGAACCATGATGTTTTTCGAACTCACGAGCTTGTGACGGACTATGATCTCACTCAGATGTTAAACGAGTACCAATTATGGAAATAAATAACACTACTGAGCGTGATGCTGATCTCATTACCTCAGCAAAAAGCAGATAAGATCTTGGAAATAGGATGTCACTAACACATACTGGGGCCTTAGTCCAATGTAGCATTGTCGCGCCTGTTATTTAAAGAAAAATAACATATGACGTATGAAATTTTGGCTATGATTTGGAGCCGATGAAATAGCCTTTTTGGGACAATGATAGAAATATAATTAAAATTATGAAGTGAATATTCGATTATAACAATAAGATTGTTTATCGATTCTATGTTAGAATTTCATTGAAATTTATTTAAAAAAGAATAGAAAAGCATATTTTATTTTAAAATTTTAGATGAGTTAGAGTTTAGAAACGGGTTCAATTTGACCATACCCCTAGTCCACGTAACTATTTCGTGCAGTCCTTGTTGTTTTGTCTTTTCAATCTTTACTTAACTTTTTTAACGAATATGCAGTACCTTATTCCCAGTGGCGCAACCAGGATCTTGTCCCGGGGGGGCTAAGTCTTTTGACGTTACTGCCTCCGCAAGCTAGATGATGGTGCTTCTAAATCAGTAATGATGCTATACAGTGGTGTTTCAACCTTACCTGCGATGTAAATTTTTTAGTAACTTATACCGTCTTGAAAACGCAAGTCAAATGTCATATTCGCAATCGGCACGTTCCTTTTGTTGTTTTCATGAAAAGCCAATTTTGAATCACTCTTCCAGCATTCCAATTTTAGATTCAAATTTTAAGAAAATACCATTGAGAATGTTCTAGTTCGCCTTTTAATGCACGTGTTTTGACTTTTACTTCTGGTTGCATTCAACTCGCCTACAATTTTTTTAAACCGCTGGCTCTTTACTTGTTGCTAGATGGGGTTACGGTTTGAGGAAAATGTAGCCCAGGAAGATGAACGTGGTTCAAAGTCATAATGAAAAAGTGTTCATTCAATTAATTGGACCAATTAGTACGCTTGCAGTGGGCTTAACCCTTTCGCTCCCAATGATGCCATATGGCATCATGAAATTTAATGATTTTTCATAGAAAATCTAAGAAATAAATTTTAACTTTTTGTGTGATATTAGACTCTCCCAATAGTATAATACCTAGTTGATTTTTTCCAGCGTGAAATTTTTGGTTTTGGGATGTTATTTTCAATGAAATTTTAGAGAAGGTTTGACGATTGTCGTAAAGCCGAAAAACTGATTTATACATTTCCCTATATTACCTGATAATAATCATTTTATGCAAATCATTTTAATGGTTTTATTTTGTAAAGAGGTTGTTTTAAGAGAAAATCAAAAGATTTTTCGATTTTTTTTTAGGAAAACCCTATAAAGTGGTTTTGTATGAGCATGATGCCATATGGCATCATTGGGCGTGAAAGGCAAGTCAGGAAGTCCCCTATTCATTTAAATGCGAGTTGCTTGCTGTATGGAAGACACCCTTAGTTTTTATCCGAATGAGCTAATTTTTGGTGGGTGGGGTGATTATGAGCTCCAGTCGCAATAAACCAAAATTTAGCACTCTGCTCTAATTTTGGGGGGAGTTATGGACATGTCCTTTCGCCAAATTCAAATGGGGGGATAATGGGGGTCGTTGGTCGGAGCGACTCAATGTTTCTTCCAAAATAATATTGAACTTATTGTGAATACTTGTACGAAATTTTACGGCTGAACTAACATTCTTTCAAGAGTTATGGGGCTTTTAAAAAAGGTATAAAATGAAAAAGTTCTAACTTATTTTTAAATTATCGCCGAATCATTGAATAGATCTCTAATGTGTTATATATCATTGCAAAGATAATTTTATGTAGTTTTTTTCGTTCTCAGACTATTTTTCTATATCTTTTGTCGTTTTTGAAATACTCGCAAAAAAACGAAAAATGACCCTCATTTCCCCCTTTCCCCCTTTTTTTAAGGTTGTGGACCCCCAATCGGTTGGGACTTTTTTCCCCATAATCTGGGGGTCGTCATCAACAATTCTGCAAAAAAATTTCCGATGTAGGATTTTTGCCGACCAAATATATCATTTTTCACACGGAAATTGCTAAGTGCCCTCTCAGTCCCAATGATGCCATATGGCATCATGCTCTAATTTGTTAACTATAGCGCTTAAAATTTTTTTTTCAAGAAAATTTCATTAAACATGCCTACTGAACGACATAATGTTGTTAGAAAAATTCTCCGCTTAAAATCCATAATTTGGGCATGAAAGGGTTAAAATATTCGAAAGACTACAATAAACGAGAGATTGCTTGATCTGATTATGTTATCGATTAATGACAATGTCAGGGTCAAACCCGCAGGATCAACCGTCTTGACATCTCTCCTTTTCAAATTTAAAAAATATAAATAACTGAAAAAATATGTATATAGCAATTTTGACAAACATAATTCTAATTCATTCTACTTTAGATGTATTTTATTCATTTGGTACTCAGAGAACCAGAATAATTTAATAAAACAATAAATTAGGTTAACTTAAAATACGAATCAATTTCACCCACCTATAGGGGTAGAACAGCTTTGTAGCGGGTGCAACCCGCATGTCGCCAGGGTAAAATAATAAAACCCACCCACTTAAGGCACCTAATGGCTTTTACTAAAATTACGTTAATGACCACTTGCATTTTTGATTTTTTTTTATGTTATCTTTTGTTTATACCGAAAACCAAAAAAAAATCTCTCGAAATTGGAACCCTTCGGTTAATTGCACTATACAGCTTAAACCGTAAAAATGCAATTAAATTATTCAAAAGAACCAGGTGGGGTAAAATATTCCCTTTCAAAATTCATCGCAAGCCTTCGCGAAGTCCAGTGGCGCAGGGCGCCAGTTTACCTTCTGACCAGGGGCGCCTTGGAAGCCAAACCCGGCCCTGACTGCACAGAGTAATTACATTAAAGAAGCTTTCAATGATAGAAGTTGGGTTGGGATAGTTGCTCTCGATATCCGAAAGATATTTTTCATTGAAAGTTAACAAAGGTGTTTCTAAATCCATTGATATGCCAGCAGGACTTCCACATGGCGTATGCCCAACGCTATTCAACATTTTTATCTCTGATATTCCCAGTGAAAATCGCTGTCAAATTGCACACTTTGCAGACGACCTATGATGTATTAATCACCTCTCTAGAAAGAAAACTCGCCTATCTTTATCAGTATTATTACAAAAATTAAAATCGTGTACGGTCTTTATACTTTATACCCATTCCTCCAAAATGAATATGCACAACAACATCCTTTTGCATAAAACTGTTATGCAATCGATTATATTCTATGGTGCGGGCGTATATCACTGTGCAAAATTTTCAGATAATTTGTAATACCTGAATGCGTATAAATTTCATTACACATTTACACAGATTTTCATATAAAATTCGATAAATATAAGAGAATAGAAGTGTTTTAAACCAAACACAAATAAATTATATACGTTTTCTAAATGAATGCGATAGCTTAAACGACAACGAGCACAAAATGAATACTGGCAAGGTTTAAAAAAGGATTCTAAACGTCAAAGTTTATTAATTTTAATATGTTATGTATTAGTTTTAAAATGCTGCCGAATTAAATCAACTCGAAAACCAGATTAGGATCCAAGACGGAATCAAATCGTAGATAGTGCGGATGTCGTTTATACTATTTCTGTATTTATTGTATATTTTAGGCGAATACATCTAGGTTTGGTCGAAACCATTTCTTTGTAGAATAGCAGAATTGTGGAATTTGAAGTGGACCCATTGTACTGCGGGCCTCAGATAAAATTAATACCTAAGAAATTATAAAAAATAATACAAATTCTTTATAAATTTTATAAGCGAGAGAATATAATTTTATATGGATGCATTATAATATCTATCAGAAAAATTAACTGAATTAATATATCAATGGTTTAAGATTTAAACAAATTCAAATAAAATTTTATAACCACGAGATTTATTGATTGCACACAAAATATTTATGGACTTATATGTATACGAAAATTAAGTTCGATTTACTCCAAAATTTTACACAGTGAGGTGAAATGCGCACAGTTTCACAAAAACTATTTGCAAGTTGCGCAAGACAAGTGCCTTGAAATGATTCTTGACAAACGCTGGTAAAGATTCATATACCAGTAAACTATTCCAATTTTTTTTAAGTTTAGGTTTTATATTTAGTGTCATATAGTCTAGTTTTTTAGTTTTAAGTTAACTTCAAAAACAATTTTTTTTTTGAATTTTTGAATGAATTTAATATTTGCACACAATTTAGCTTATACAAACTGACTTGCAAATGTGAAGACATGTTCAGCCTGTAACTCTTAAATATGAGTTTAAAAGAATATCTTTCTATCCAACTGAATTATTGTTTAGATAATAATCTAACTTCGTTGACATGCAAACTGGGTAATTACCCTGCAAACCATGTCATGCTGACATAGTCGACTACGTACCCCTGACTCGCGGGCTGACTGTACCACTGACCGTTGTTCGGCGTTCGGGACTAAAGTAAGCGCCTTATGTCAAAGAAAAATCCTGACAGCGTCTATGACAGCACACGTACATGGTAGGCTACCGTACATGGTAACATCATCGAGTGGTTGTAGATAAAGTACACGACGACTGTCAGTACAAAGATATTCGAATTGTAGTAGATGAAATATGCGACCATTGTCAATACTTTAAAATAGCGGGGTGCGGTGCGGAGAGCGGGGCTCTCTTTCCATGTGACGTGTAGGGTCCGCTGTCGCCCATTTTGATCGCGCCGCGAGTCGCAAAAATGTACAAAGTACATTCAAAAGAAACATTGATATTAATTTATTATAAATATACAATTCATCTTAGTTTACTATTCGTTATCTTAACGTACGGCCACGGCGCACAAATCCGAAGGGCTAAAATCGTCCCAACACGACCAAAAAAAAACAGTTTCTATGGAGAAAATTATATTTTCATTACACGAGTATTCAGAATAAAACTACCATTTGAACACTCACGCGTCACATCCACAGCATCCAAATTGAAAGTACATATCTTTTCGTTGAAAAATTTGATCCGTGTCACCGCCGACCGAAAATTTTCCAAGATTTGTGGCCTCCCATCTCTGAAAATATATGGCAATACACAATATTATATTCATGTAAATAATTACATACCGAATCAATTTGCAAGCTTACCATAGATAAATCCACAACTGTACTCGTACTACACTGCACTAATTACCGCGGTGTCCTGAAATGTCAATAGAGAAAAAAAAAAACAAAAGACCGCGAACAGCTGTTGTTGTTTTCAGTATATGTGCTTGTCAAAGCCATCTATATTTCAAAGCCCGGAACCAGAACCCGCTCATATACTTTTGCGGCAGATCATAGGCTCGATTAGTTGGAAAATTTACATTGCGGTAAAGGCAAATCGGGTTGGGTCGCGACAAACTTTACACGAAAAGTATTGGTTCCCGGCCGATTTTCGTCGCGAAAAGTGCCATGTGTCGTGAATTGAAGTGTCTATAATGCAGTGCAAGAAAAAAATCCCGATAAAAAGTGAGTTTTCCACGTGTTTTCGCGGTTTTTATCAGAGCAGACACGGTTTTTTTACATGCGCTGTGCTTGTGTTAGTGCATCGTGCAACGTATATACGACATATTCATAGGCTCGCTTTGTGTGCCTGTATTGCTGCTTCGCGGCTTTCTGATATAGGTGGCTTTGGTGCGTGTGCTTACGCACACCAACGCACTGTTTTCTCCCCCTTTCTTCTCAACCCTGGACTACTGACCGATTGTTTGCAGGGTATTTTATAGGACCCCGTCACTTGCTTGAAAGAAAACATCGTATTCACAGAATTCCCCGAGCTCTATGATATTTTTAAATCTGACAAAAAGAATTAATCGATTAATGGCCATTTCCTGAATAAAATAAAAACTCAAATCCTCCATCAATTCAACGTAAGGACACTAAATCCACTAACAAATAATAAATCACAGGCTAAAATCAACCAATCCACTCTATAATAAAGGCACGACTAAACGCTCGTTAAAAGACGTCTTCTTTCAAAAATTAGGCTGTGTGATTATTCCTATAGTCCGACGACCGTTCGTCTTAAAGTAGAGCATTTCATTCTGTTCTAAAAGTCGACATTAATCCGGCCTTGACATTATTTTAAAATTACATTATCGCACCGTGAAGCATTAAACGCACCCATACCGCCCATTGAGCATAGACTCTCGACAAAAATGATTTGTTTTTTTTGTGTATACGCTTGAAGTCCTTTTGCGCCTGATGTCCAACGTCAGCTGTACGATAATCCACCACAAGGATTTAGAAAAGTCTCAATCTAAAAATGAACCTTTTTTGTGTTGGCGCGTCAGTCCGTTGAATTTCGTTGCCCTTTCATTTTTCGGAGTATATAAAGTGTTACCACATAGTGGATGGCAGAGAAACATTCCGCTAATGCTTTAGTGCCCTCTTAAGTGGATTTCAGTTTTGTGAAAATTGTCAGCTATCAGAGAAGTCAAAGGAGGAAAAATTTGCTTTTGACTCTCGGAGCATTTATTCTACTTAAAATTTTCAAAAATTCAAATTGGTGGCACCACTTAGTCAACATCCATTACAACCTATAAACATGCTTCCCTCGAAAAAAAAATACATACCTAACAACGCAAAAAAGTCTAACAAACTCAAATCTCCATAGACATTAGCATATCAAAAGTTTTTGAGTCGGGTCCACATGCTACGTATCACATTCGAAAATCCCAAAAGCCATGTCGTTGAATCGGTTGCTTTGAAATGAGATGCCTACTGTTTTATTATGTCATCTACATTATGTGGAAATCCTGTCTGTAAAAAGACCGTTCACAGAAGTACTCCGCAAAAAAAAGATCACCGTCGAATTTTCGCATACGGAATGCATATCAAAATGTTGAAATTATGTGACAAGATGGACATCATGTCCAAGTTAAGCCTCATAAAAATTCTAGGAAACTCCGAAGAATTATTGAGCAGATTTATATGAGAGGCTCTTTATTAGCATTTACGGAGACAACTTGACAGCTGACGGAACGGACTCGTATATAGCCACATTCTGAAAAGTCAAATTGAATACGTGTACGATACATACATATGTATACTTATCTGATAAAGGGAATTTTTATGTTTTTGTTTCGGTGAAAACATATGGTATTAATACGTTGGTGATTTCCGTTTATATGTATTTAAAAAAAATGTTGTTCCATGAAAATAAAATGCCGTAAATTCATTTGAAAACCGATTACTCTGACTTTATTTCACATTGTCCTATTTTGAATAAAAAGAATAATAAATTAACAAAATGTCAATATTCATTGACGACAGCTACTTTTTAGATTTACATATACATATGTATGCATTTAGGATAGAATCTTTCACCATTGAAAATCCTTTCCATTTGATTTATTAATGAACCATTTAACGCGTTGAATACTTTGAAATAAATCGCACTAATTAGCTTGCCGCCGCGAACCTACCCCACATAGTATGTACTTCAGAACAAACAACTGATAGAAATCTATTCGTATTCAACATGTCAGCAGATATACCTTAGGGGAAAATTGGTGGATGATTGCAATTTCCGACAGACTCAGATCAACTGTCAGATTAATTGTAATTAAGGGTAATTGGATATCTAATTACACATGAATGCCCTACTACCTAATGATATTGCAAGTTAGCAATGAAATAACGAAGGAATACAGTAGCAAGAATATGCGGTTTACAATGTGGATTATATAGCCTTTTTCGTATGGGGCAATTTACACGGAGAATCGTCAAGGAAATTATAATTTTCTCAATTTTTCCTGAAGCGTTTCGAGTTTGATTAAGAGCACACAGTGCAATAAATTCCATAATGCAAAGTAGAACTGTACCATTTTAGCTGTTGTCGATTTCGTTGATATTAGCTGTGTTTTTTGTACTCTGGTGTGGGTTGGTTTAGTGTAACAACATGGGATTACAATAACAACATAACCCAAACAAACCCAGTAATTTATAGGGGGACTCTAACAAAAGTTAGCCCGGAGGAATTGTCATAGATGTGACAACCAGGGGCGCTCTATCACGAAAAAGTTCAGTAAAACATTAGCCAATAACCATTGATTAGTTACCACGGGTGGAAGGTTTACTGTCGCGCTAAACCGATTAAATAGTGTACTTTTTGGGACGTTTCCGATAACATCTTAACATAATGAGTTTTAAACACCCTACTGATTCCAAAACAACAAAAATTAAACTTATGTACTCAATTATCTTCTATTTGAAATGCTAAACGATTGTACTTGTCTGCAGTTATAGACAGGTTACATTCAAAAATTTCCAAAATATTTGATACCAACATTTGGTGCATATAATAACGGCATTACCGCCAGAACGGGCAAAGTGCCTACACCGCAGGCGGAGTGAGGAAGAAATAACCGCATTTTTTTCTCTGACAGACTTAAATGGATTATCTGATTTAAAACTCGGCAATTCCATGATGGTCCTTACATGGAATTAGAGTCGGACGTTTCAGTCAGGTATTAGAAAACGGTAAATTACTATGAAAAGTGAATAAACCGATGCCTTCCCATTGTGTCTTTTGACTCTTCCCGTGGACGACTTTTAGGTGTTCAAGGTAGTAGATCACCTATAGTATAGCCAAATTCTAGTCATATCCTATCGCATATTATAATGCGGACGAAATGTCATTTTTGTTTCCCGGAGGCCACATACAGGCCATTCATTCGATGGCCATTCATTCTGCTGTTGCCAGTTTCCATGATCTTCCATTTGAGCTCATTTCCGCATTTGTTCCCATTTATATTACTAATTCCCGCAACAGCCCCGTTTGGTTTACGACCGAATTTTTATGTATACCAAAAAAGAACCGTTGTCGTTAATAAACGCTTATATACAAAAAAAAAACCGTTGTCGTTAATAAACGCATCAGAAACCCAACCGACCTTATTTTGTATGGAAAATTTCGAACGGAAGCCAAAAAACTTATTGCGGCGGCCAGACCTGCATAGTTGACCAGCGTAGAAGAGTCCATGCAGCGAAACGAAAGTAAACAGTTTTGGTTGTACGTACGGAATTCCCGCTCAATCCCGTCTTTGCCTTCTGAGATATGTTACCTCAAAAAAACCGCTTCACAACCTCAATAAATCTGTGAGTTATACGCCACATTTCTCCGTATATTCACCAGCATACACTGAAGCCTTTTCCTCAGCGCCCGCTCTAGCAATTACGCCACCCCGGGCAAGAGGAAAAACTGCCGCCCCTTAGGTACTGTATCAGGCAGATTGATACTATAGATTGTATGTACGTGGTTGAAGTATAGAAGAGTAGTTTTCCATAACTTCTTGCACACTACGCAGCCGATAAGCTTTAATTCAGCGGATTTCTTCAGTCGTTTCAACGTCCGTGGCTTAATTTCATAATTGCGTCAACTTGAGAATTATGGTCGTAGCCCGGAAGGGGTATTGTAAGGCATGGAGTGGGACTTGAACACCCCCCTCAACCCGCGATGATTACGGTACATTTATTTCTTACTGCTCTGGACAAAATATATGTATGTAGTTGCTAATTTGAAGTACGGAAGTTTTCAAACGTAGAGCATCGTTTGAAAACTTCCGTACTGCAAATTAGCAACTATGTATATGTAAGTATGTATTTCGCAACCAAAAGAGCCATATTTTCCATTTTTCATCACTGCTGTGATTAAATGTATCATTTTAGAGCATTTTACAAGAAGTTTTCTCTGGGAACTTAATGGAATTTAACACCATTTCGTCTGAAAGGGGTACCTGAATTTGGCGACGCAGGTTATACATATGATGTATTCAGCAGTCAAACACATGCAAGCGTCATTTATCGTTTAAAGGTCGCTCTGGATTGCCTTTTCTCAAATTTTTAACCCCTTTTCTAATAATATTTTTGTTGTCAAATACTTTAGGAAATTTAGGACTAGAACCATGATGTTGAAAAAACGTTGGACTGGCAAAATATAGTGATGAAAATGGTGCCTTTGGGAGAAGAGTTTGTTTTTACACTTTTGTACTTAGTGTTTATGTGACAATAGAGAGTTTTTTTGCAATTATTTCAAAAACGACAAGAGATACAGAAAAATGGTCGGAGGACGAAAAAAACTACATAAAATTACCGTTGCAATGATATATAACAAGTAAACATTGAGTCGCTCCGGTCAAGGACCCCCATTATCCCCCCATTTCACTTTGTCAAAATGGCATGACCATAACTCCCCCCAAAATTGGAGCAGGGTGCCAAATTTTGTTTTTTTTTTTTGATTGTAGGTCATAGTGACCCCACCCACCAAAAATCAGCTCATTCGGATAAAAACTAAGGGTACCTCCCATACAAAGTGACCCAAGATAACTTTGTTCTACAGTTTATAAAATGAGTAGTACGTAGAACAAACTCCTGATGGGTCACTTTGTATGGGAGGTACCCTTAGTTTTAGTCCGAATGAGCTGATTTTTGGTGGGTGGGGTGACTATGACCTACAATCCCTACAAACCAAAATTTAGCACTCTGCTCCAATTTGGGGGGAGTTATGGACATGCCATTTTGACAAATTGAAATGGGGGAATAATGGGGGTCCTTGAACGGAGCGACTCAATGTTTACTTTAAAATGATCTTCAACTTATTTTGAATACTTATACAAAATTTTACGGCTGAACTAGCATTCTTTCAAAAGTTATGGAGCTTTTAAAAAAGGTCTAAAATGAAAATATGCTAATTTATTTTCTAGTCTAACGCCGAAATATTCAATTAAACTCTAATGTGTTATACATCATTGCAAAGGTAATTTTATGTAGTCCTCAGACCATTTTTATGTATCTCTTGTCGTTTTTGAAATAATCGCAAAAAAACGAAAAAATTAGAGAGTTTTAGCATATCGTTTGAAATAAAATGACATATTTTGACATTCCATATAAAAATTCGCTTGCTTACCATATACGAAACAATATATCTTAATTTTGCATCTCCTAAGTAGACATACGCATACATAGGTGTAAAATCACGACAAATTATTTCGCCAATTTCGACTGTTTCCAGAGCATCAAATATACGGAAATACACCCATGCCTACTTGGGACATGCAAAATTAAGATATTTTGTTTCGTATACGGTAAGCAAGCGAATTTTTATATGGAATGTCAAATTATGTCGTTCTTTTTCAAACGACCTGCTTAAACTCCAATTGAAAAAATCATTATCCCAAATGAAAAAATCCATATCCCAAAAGAAAAAATCCTTACCCCAAATGAAAAATTCTTATCCCAAATGAAAAAATCCTTATCCTAAATGAAAAATCCTTGTGTGTGAATTAAAATAAAATAATTTAGGGGTGTTTTAAGTTGTTTCTTGCATTGAATTATGAGGTGTGATTGATGTTATTGAGGATATGAATAGGATCGGCTTCGTTGGGTTGGCTAATGCAATTGCCGTCGTTGGCCATTTGCAATTTTCTACTCGTACGTAAAGTTCCCTGTGTATGGCTGGCTTTTGATATTCATCACATACGCATACCGATCGTCATCGAATTTGGTAGGAATGTAGAATGGTAAGTCTTTGGCACGAAATACTTAGAAGTTGGTAGGGCAAAGATAACAAGGTGTTCCGAGATTTGAAAATTTCTTCATTAAATAAGTCGAAATGAAAATTGACAGTTAACAGTTGAGCGGGAATAACAACTTTTACATTTAGTACCTCAAAAAAGTTAATTTTTTTAAAATTGTACGAAGTATTTTCGGACCAGTTTGTGCACAGCGCTCCGCGACAGTATCACTTTCTTGGAATAATTGAATTCACAACCCGGCGAGACAATCTGCTGATAGTCGAGATCATAAAAGCATCCAGCATCGTAAGGTAATGTCAAAACGCACTCTAAGTGAAACATCACCAGATACATTTCCTTCTAATAAAAAGAACACCACAATAATGAATCGGGAAGACAAACTGGAAATAATGCGCCTGTTTGACGAAATATAAAGTCTTTCAAGCCGTCGCTAGGTCGATTATGTTTTATGGTGCGCAAGTATGGGGTAACAAAAAGTATGAAGAAGTGGAAAAACTGTTGCGATACTACCTAAAACGAACTTTTCATCTTCCGGTCACTACACCGAACTACACTTACGGTCAAAAGTATCGACTCAACCTAAAAGCGCGTGTATTTGTACGTGTTTTTCGAAAAGTATAGCAGTTATCCATAAAAATCGTATGTCATTGAAAAGCTTAAGGCCTCAGCTTTACGTTGGTACCATTTTAACCAATATTTGGTGAGCACTTTTAAAATTGATGCTCTTTGAACGAAAACGTAGCGAAAATGAGCAAATATGAAAATGGATTTTGGTTAGGTTTTTTGCAAATAAAACAAAAACTGTTGGAAAATAAGTTAAGTATTTATTATTTTAGTATTTGGTATTTCCTCCTCTTGCTCTAATGACAGCTTCCAGTCGATTCTGCATTGATTTGATCAAGTTGCTGATGGTATCTTGAGGAATACCGTTCCACTCCTCTAATAGGGCTGCCTTCAATTCTTCAGTGGACGAAGGGACTGGATTTCTGGCTCGGACTCTTCTCTTGAGTTCGTCCCATAAGTGTTGAATGGGATTAGGGATTGATGTCGGGACTGCGCGCAGGCCAGTTAAGTGACGACATATTGGCTTCATTCAAGAACTGCCGAGTCAGGCGCGACGCATGACACCGGGCATTGTCGTGCATCAAAGTAAAGTTCTCGCCAATAAATGCTGCATAGGGCACAACGTGGACACGGAGAACATCGGTAACGTATCGCTCAGCTGTCAGCCCTCCTCCTCGGCCTCCTGCGGGCACGAATACGAGATCCGTTTTTCCCTCCAATGAAATGCCAGCCCACATCATACAGGGACCGCCGCCGTATGCAACCGTTTCAGTGAAACAGCACTGCGCAAATCGCTCAGTTGGACGCCTGAAGACTCGACATCACTGCCATGCAGACACATTCTCGACTCGTCAGTGAACAATACTGAGCTCCATTCCGTATCGCTCCAAGTAAGATGATTACGAGTAAATAAGAGGCGCGCTTGTCGGTGTCGTGCAGTCAATTTGGGGCCCCTGGCAGGCCGTCTTGGAGTGATATTCGCTTCCCTTAATCGTCTCCTTACCGTGCGGTCACTGACAGCTACTCCGCGAACACGCCTCAGGTTCCGCTGCGCAGCAACACCCGTGAGGAAACGATTTCGTAACCTACTTGTTACAATGAAACGGTCGTCTCTCTCTGAAGTGGATCGAGGGCGGCCCGTTCTTGGTCTCGAATTAAAGCTACCAGTCTCTCGAAATCTCCTGCTAACTCTCGAGGCAGCAGACTGACTCATTCCAAGACGGCGAGCGACGGTTCGCTGACTATGATTTTCCGACAATAGGGCTACAACTTGTGCCGCCTGTTCTGGCGTCGTATCCATTGATGATCAAACAGTGACTGAAATTACTTCAGATGTAAGTTACCTAACTTTCCTGATGCAACTGATAATGAGAAACCGATTACGGGCGCTTTTATAGGGGTAGTTTACCTGACCTGACCTTTACCTGAAACTTCAATTTTTCTGGGTTTTTTGTTACAAGTGGCAATAATTTAAAAAGTGCAAAGCAAATGTTGATAAAAAGGGTACCAACAGGTAGCTAAGGTTTTGAACTTTTAAACGACATACGACTTTTATGAATAACTATCATACTTTCCAAAAAACACGTACAAATACACGCGCTACGTTGAGTCGATACTTTTGACCGTAAGTGTATTTAAAAAAGATCGCAGCTATGAGTAACGACAGACTACCAAAAGAAATACTGAATTATGCAGCTGAAGCAAAAATAATCTTCGTGGCAGATTCATGAAATTTGGTATAGGAATGTGTAGAATGGAAACAGTCTTTGGCACGAAATACACGAAGTTGGTAGCGCAAAGATATCAAGGTATCCCGGAGATTTAACAATTTCTTCACTAAATAAGTCGCGAACGGCTGAACCGATCGTCATCAAATTTGGTAGGAGTGTGTAGAATGGTAACAGTCTTGGGCGCGAAATACTAAGAACACTCAAAAAAATGTTACTCCAATAATAGGAGGAAACTTTTTTTTCCTTCTATTATAGTAGTAAATTTACACCACGATATGAACGAGAGTAATTTTACGCTTTACGGTGTAAATATTTACTACAAAATTG
This sequence comes from Microchrysa polita, assembly GCA_949715475.1. NCBI lineage: Eukaryota > Metazoa > Arthropoda > Insecta > Diptera > Stratiomyidae > Microchrysa > Microchrysa polita. The sequence goes on from OX454416.1 coordinate 64,563,491, forward strand.
GTGTAAATAAATACGTAAACTTACTCTTAGACTTATGTAAATTTAAATCAGAAATTAGCAAATTTGCCCTGAAAAAAAACTGTAAATTTACGCCGACAAATATGTTTATTTACATCCGGGCTTATAAGTAATAACATTTACGGCAGCCGGTTCTTCAATGTAAATCGTCTTGGAGCTACCCGTTACTCCATTGGCCAAGAGCTGCCACACCCCCTTCAAGAGCAAAAAAGCGCTACAACAATAATACGATGCTCACGAACGCACTTCGGACAGAACAGACTAACTGCACACAGAGCAAGCCACTTGTCAGATATAGGAAAATGCAATAATGCACAAAATTATTGTAACACACTCAGTTTTACACAAATGTAAGTGTAATTTTTTACACCAAAATCGTAATATTATATGAAAATTTCCTTCCAATTGGTAAATATACAATGAAAATGTAAAGTTACACAAAAATAAAGTAATGACACATCTTAACACCAAATGTGGTGTAAAATTACACCAAAGTAGAGTAATATTAAAAAATCTGTGTAATATTACACTATTTTGTGGGTTTACTAGAAATTTTGTTGAAAAATAAACGTTTACTGTAATTTTGCGAGAAAAAAGGTGTAAAATTCAACGAGTTTTCGATGTAAAATTCAACCTTGTTTTTACAGTGAAGCTGGTGGGGAAAGATAACAGGGATTGTTTTACATCTAATAAATTTAGTTCATATGTGTAGCCTTTAGTGGTCTACATAACGCGTTCCAGAATGATAGACGTTAGTTTTAATTAGACCAATCCAAAAATTGATTTACTTTGTATTATGGTACACATATTAATTAAATTTATTAGATGTATATCAATTACCGTTTCTCCGAATCAAGAAAAAAAAAACTTATATGAAATGGCCCGTTGCCCACACAAAGCTTTCTTATAAATTTTGAAAAAGTAGACATTTCAAGCTATTCGGGGACACTGTTACTTTGGTACTACAAACTTCATAGGTGTTTGCGACAAACACTATTCTATGTATTCAAACACTATTCTATGTGTTCTCACCAAATTTCATGTTAATTGTTTGGTATAGTCACAAGATATGCAGTAAACAAATGCTTAAGACGCTGCCCTGGTATTGTGAAACGCCTTTGCTAAATATTTGAATCGCTATATTTCCGGTTAGGATAAAGTTATTCGAATTAAAATATCCAGGCATATTCCTTGCGTATAATTTTCTAAAAACACTCATCATAATTTTCAAACCTGAAGACCTGGGCTACACACTCACAAATATAAATTTTGCAAATTTACTGCTATTTACTTTTTCTTAACAAACATCAACAGTCTTAGTATTTAGCGCATATAAGCTCATGCTAACCTATTTTTGTGCAAAGTTTCATTTCGGAAACTATAACGGTTTAGAAAAAAGGAACTGAAAAAGAAATATTACACTCTAAAACAGCATTGTAAATTTAAACCCATTTTACACTTACCAATATTTTACAAATACACAATTTTCGACGTGGAATAATTTTGGTGGCGTATTTACACCCTTTCAAATGGCGCAATCTAATATTTTTCACCTTTCTACGTAAAAATACACAGAAATTTGCCCAAAATGCCTATATAATGATTATTTTTAGATGTTAAGTGTGTAAATTTTAACAGTGATGTTGGTTTTTACTCAATTTACGCAGGAATAGTGTAATTAAGAGTTTTATAGGCATTTTGTGTGTAATATTTTACTTGATTTCTAGAGACTTGCAATAATTTCTATTGTATCTCATTTCCATTTTGAGTGTGAAGTGATACAGTTCAGTTGGTGATTGGTGAAGAAAGTGTAGAGTTAAGTTTAGTTGTAATAATATACATATTATGTATTTAGCATAAGTACTCTTAACAAAAAATAGCGATACAATAAAATATATTGAAAATGGACATCGCTTCGTTTTATTCAATAAATAAATTTTCAGATATCTTATAATTTTCCTTTTCAGATTCGCATGGAATAGATTGATAATTGAAAATATTTTGTTTCTCACACTTTTCAGGAGTAAATTGGTGACCACAGGAAAAGTAGGTAGGTCGAAAATGATAATTTTTCAGGCCAACCACTTTGAGGAATATAGAAAACGTGCATTCGTAGTTTGCGTCTAAAAGTGTAATACACAATTTTGTGGAAAGTAAGCGTCAAAATAGCTGCCCTGAAAAGTTATTTTTTTCGAACTTATCTACATCTTTCCTGTGGTTATGGAAATGAAAAATTGAATAATACATATTCCAGTTGAAAATTACACACTTCAATGTAGTATATTAACGACAGAATTACTCTATAGATACCTCATCCAAAGGCGCATTAATTCGTCCAAAATGTCTAAAAACACGCCATTGATTAGAAACCACTTCAAAACAATGCCAAATTTACACAAACTGTTGCTTAAAATTAGACAATTCCTATGCGTATTTTCTTACGACCAAAATGTGTAAAATACTGCGTTCCGACTTTTGTGTAAATTTACGGTTATAAAAATAGGAAACTAGTTTCCTAGTATTTTGCGTGTAAAATTCAACTAAATTGTCTTAGAGTGTAGCTTCAAACCCCCATAACTCCGTTACCGTTACTTTAAACTGAAAAGAAGCAACTGAAATTAAATTTACTCGAGTTCTTTGATTTGACTACCCATGCGTCCATGTCCGATAAAAACTAAAAAAGTCAACTTCGACTTCAAATCTCCGGGACACCTTGTTATCTTTGCCCTACCAACTTCTAAGTATTTCGTGCCAAAGACTGTTACCATTCTACATATTCATACCAAAATTCATGACGATCGGTTGGGCCGTTCGCGAGTTATTTAGTGAAGAAATTTTCAAATCTCCGGGACACCTTGTTATCTTTGCCCTACCAACTTCTAAGTATTTCGTGCCAAAGACTGTTACCATTCTACACATTCATACCAAAATTCATGACGATCGGTTGGGCCGTTCGCGAGTAATTTAGTGAACAAATTTTCTAATCTCCGGGACACCCTGTTATCCTTGTCCTACCAACTTCTAAGTATTTCGTGCCAAAGACTGTTACCATTCTACATTCCTATCAAATTCGATGACGATCGGTATGCGTATGTGATGAATATCAAAAGCCAGCAACAGACAAGCTTCAAAGGCAAAGACGGAAGGGTTTTTTGCATCGTATTGTGACCGGCGCGCGGTGAAAAGTGGATACATTATGATAACCCAAAGCGAAAGAAACCATGGGGATCGCCCGCGAAGAATGGTTCCAAGCTTATGCTCTGCATTTGGTTGGACCAGCTCGGTGTTGTGTATTATGAGCTGCAAAAACCAAAGGTGCAATTTTGTGCAATTTTTGGTGTTTTGGGCTATTTCTCGAAAACGGTGAGTCGCATAGAAAAAAGTTTTGTGTAAGCATTAAAGCTTTCTAAATGTCCTTTTTATTTGCCCATACTTGCATACTCTTCCGATATTGTTAAATAAAAGTCTAAATTTTTTTGTATTCTATTGACTCTGGTGTCTCTCCGAATAGTTTTTCAAAAAACTTTTGTAGGACAAAGTTAGTAAGTGTTAAATTTGCTTTCATTCGATATACTTCTTCTTGGATTGAAGTAATATTATATATTCATTCAAATGAAGACAACCATTGTGGAAAATCGGGAGGGGGTGACGGTTTTTTATTCCACGGATCTATGAGGGATGTTTCGGAGTAAAACATACTAAAAGCTCGCAGTCATGAGGTGTGCGCTAACGTGGGGAGGGGGGCATTTTTGCAGGTTTTCGACTTAATCTCGGGAATATCTCGGAAGCAGTGAGTCCTCCTGCGAGTATTTGTAGGGCAGTATTAAAGCCCATGGAATTTTCAAAAACTTATTTGCATACAAATGCCAAATTCCTAACGGTTCCCCCGATTGAAATCCGAAAAAAAAATCTTTTTTTCAATTTGTTGGGCTCTGGTGTCTCCCGCGATTGTTTTTCGGAAAACTGTTTCACGACCAATTTGTACGATGTTTAATTGGCTTTCATTTGATATACTCCCGTTGTCCGGTCTTCAATCAGTTGAAAGCTTAAGAGCTTAAACCGAGCTTCCGAATTCAATTTTCTTTATTTACAAGGATAAAGACAAACATTGTGAAAAAGCGGGAGGGGGTGACGGTTTTTTATTTCATGGATCTACAATGGATGGTTCGGAGTAAAACATACTAAAGCTCGCGGTCATGAGGTGTGCGCTAACGTGGGGAGGGGGGGGGGGTGCTGATGGATTCATTTTTGCCGGTTTTCAACTTATTCTCGGAAATATCTCGGAAGCGATGAGTCCTCCTGACAGTATTTGTATTGCAGTATTAAAGCTCATTAAATTTCCAAAATCAGGCCTATCGCCGGCTATATCTCCGAAACCACGACCTCTGCAAAAAAAAATGTCTGAGCAAGAATGAAAGTTTACACAATTTCCTATAAAGTTCCTCTTACATGGTCGAATCCTAAAATTTGGCGCGCCGGGTGACCGCCTGGCTTAACCCCACCCCTTAGAGCGGGCGCTGCTTCTCCTTTCCCATTGATCCTTCTAATTTCTCATTTCCTCCCATATCCCCAGATGAGATCAGCATACTTCTCAGTAAGGTGGAGCAGGAGTATACGGCTTACCAAACATTTTTCTGAAAAGAAAAACTTGCTCTATGTTGAATGTAGCCAAGGCTTCGCCGATTTGAAAAATATTGAACTACAGTGTATTGATGGGTTCACATGAAGATTATTGTACTTATCTGAAATCACTCCATTGAATTTGGACATCACGTCACCGTCCTTCTGGATTCGTCGTCGTACATCGTCGCCGCGCCAGCCGTCCTACCGTCCAGGATTTTCTGCAAAAAGAAGGAAGATTAAAATTATTTGGGAATATCTCACCATCACCGAATGTAAACAAACACGGAATGACATAACACGATGACAGTACGAGCAGCTGACGACATTCATCAATGTCTATAACCAACGTGCAACATGTTGCAATGTAATGCACTTAGATGCAGTTGCAACTTTTAGTATATGTATAATAGAATTCATATATTAAAATTTAGCCTTGAACTTGAATTCGGCTATAGAGTACTAACCCTCTTCTCTTATCATTGGAAGTAGCAGAATTGTAACGTACCACTATCGTTTTGAAAGTCGTTTGGATAACATTGATTTTGATATAGACCCCGATCTCTCCTTGCTAATGATTTGATTCATTATCTTGAATTTTGTGTATGGTTGAACTTATTGTATTGTATCTGAAGATATAATAATACATTTTATTGTTAAATTTGATATGTCTGATTAATTTGATACTTTTTTATGGTCCGTCGAGTATCTTTGGATCACTTTCAAACACTATACTTTATCGTTTCCACTTTGGATTTTATATTATAAAAGCCTGCAAACGGGCACCTTTCCATCTGCGCGCAAAAAGCTTTAATATAACATATTCCTAAAGGTGGTGATGCTCTTTATTTCACCTCAAACTATAGGCCCATTTCGCTTTTACTGTCATCTTGTGTCAAAATTTCGGAAAAAGCCGTAAATGGCTTTTTGATATTTAACCAATTTATCAACAAGGTTTTCAAAAACACCGTTCAACCACGACAAACTTGCTCAAGATAACACAATTTACTACCAAAATGTCTGATCTTCAGCAAGACGTAGGTACCTGTTGTTTATACGGGTTTTTGGAAGGCTTTTGACTCGGTGAGTTTTCAAAAACTTCTGTCCAAACTTTCGATATTGCCATAGGAATCGCTGATGAAATGACTCGATTCATATCTTACCGACCGATCATTTCAAGTAACTTTTTATAATTGTTTATCTTATATCTTCATTCCCACATCCGGTATCCCACAAGAATCCATTTTGGCGCCACTGCTATTCACATTATTTTTTATTAATAATCCTTCGAAGATCCTCGATTGAAGTAGCTTGCTCTTTGCTTAACCCTCAATCGGTGTCGTAACCATTTTATAAATTAATCAGTTTCGTGGGGCACGTCAGTCCCCTATTTTCTGCATTTTATAAAATAGCTTTGCTGTTAAATTGAGTTATTATGATAAAGTGATAAGATTCAAATCGTAATGGCTGATACTGGTAGCAAAAAGTTGGTGGAGTTTTGCAAAAGTAGGAGTAATGACAATTGCGTCAGTTTTGGAGACATTTCTTCTAGTTTTTTAACTTTGTCTTATAAAACACATGAAACGGTACTTTTCAATTTAAATATTGGTGAAAATAAAATATTGAGATACTACTACTACACGACATTGATGAGGTATAAGTCCAACGTTTAAATATCGGTCAATTTTCAAAATTTGTACACTCAGAAAAAAATCATCACTTACATTTGAAGTGAGACATATTAAAAACGAAATTGGATTACATCAATAAATCATTTTAAAAACAAATAGTTTTATAAATTTAATAGGATTCACTTTAATGATCTGTTCAAAATTAACTGAAACGTCGATTTGAATATATTCAATTTTGTTTTGAAGTTGTTTCATTTTGAAGGCTCTGTCCGTTACATGTACATAAGCCCGCCGCTATTTTGTTCAGTGCTAGTAATCTCAGATAGGTATCCGGTTCGATTCCTAGTACTTAGGGTGCCTCTTATATTTCAGGATGGGACAACTAGTGTAGCAGATCCGGGAATATTTTGAAAAACAATAAAGCGATTTTTGTTGATTCTGTAACCCCGAAATATAAAAGGCACCCTAGAAGCAAAGTGAAAAAATGAAGTTTTTAAAATATGGTAAAAAAGATAAGTATAAAATAAATTTAAAAAAAATAGAAAAAAAAAAGAAAATTTTTTTTTTTTCACTTTTTTAATCTTACAATTAAAATATTTTAAATTTAAAGTGAAATCACTTTTAAAATAAAGTCGAACCACTTTGAAATAAAGTGATATTCCCTTTTGATTTGACATAATATTTCCACTAGTGATTCAAAATGAAACATTTTTTAAGTAAACGTAAACGGGTTAATTGTTATCTTTCGGTATCCTCCGTCACCTATGTATATTGAACATTGAAAATTGAGTATGGAATTTTCTACTACTGCACACGGTAGACGTCTACATAATTTGCGAAAAAATGCCTAGCTAAAAGCAAAAACTCTTTAAGTCGAATTCTTCAACCCGAAAAAAAAAACCTTTAAAGATCTCTCCAATATAACTCTAGATCAAGATTATATGGACACCGGAAATTGTACATGGTAAACGAACCCGCACTGACGATAGTGGGACAGATTATAGTGCACCCTTTTTCCTTAACATTATTCCCTTGTCATCATCGTCGTAATCCTTGTTGTGGAAATAAGTCATCTAAATGAGATGAGCGATACGATAGCATTTTAGTTCATACTCTTGCTCTTTCTCCGGGCACACTTTCCATATTCCATCCGAACTGTGCACACCATTATCCTTTTCCATATTTCATGCTTCTTTGAATCCTATGGACATATTCCACTTTGCCTGTACACGGAGCGTCTTGGCTTTGTTCTTGGCTCGTGGACTTTAATAAAAACATAATACTCTCTCGTTGAGTCTTCTAGAATAAAAACCTTTTTGAAAATTTGATATACGAATGCAAAGCAAAAAAACTAGAGGGCAAAATACGTAAGCAAAAGACAAATGTAAACCTGCAGAGTTGAACATACATAGGTTCGTGTACGGTAAGGTTGTCTGCATGATGTTGATTCACAAAGCGATGGTCGTCCATTTTTGGGGTGTCCCGGTAAAAGGATAAAATAACCCAGGGGTTCAAATGTACGACTGGATGATGTTTCTAATACACACAATGTCAAAGGATATACATTTAGCTTGCATAACTTGTATACTGGACAAACATTCACAATAGAAACAAAGATGGCAGCGCATTTGGGGTACGTCCGGGTGAAGGACAATGCGGATTCGATTTGCATCAGATTCATCCGTTTTTCATAAGAATTTTTGACTTTTGACAGTCCGTTGAAATGGAAACCTCTAAAAGGAATTTCTATAGTTTTTCTTTGAACATACATAATATGAGATACGTACGGCGATCCGATATGAACTGCTCAGATATTGATGTGAATCATATCAATATGTTATCGATAGCGTTGACATTTGAGAAAAGGAAAAATAAGGAAGAGATATTGCTATATTTCTATATGCTAAAAATGTGAAAATGTCTTCGAAGGATGCAATATAGAAAGGTTTTTGGTATTACTCTGACTATAAAACTCACTTGACAGTTTTATATGTAAAAAGGGTCTTCCGAAGTTAATAAAGAATAAGGTTGATATTGGATAGAAACGTCGGAAACTGGCCATCGTATTTCATTGTAAAATGATTCGGAAGGGTCAAGTGACTGTATCGATGACAACTGAAATGTTATCTCAGTCGTATTCAATATTGAAGGATATATTTAAATTGTCAAGTATTCTAGAATTCAAATACATTATAATAAAAATTGAAAATTAAATGTTACGACTTTCAATCCCAACCATTTCTTATTAGGTTGTTCACCTCACCATATAACGAAATTGTAAAATTGATACTTTCCATAGGGTTCAGCTCAAATGATTCGTGAGCGAAATGCAACGCACACAACAGAGTACTTAGGTGTCGTTTCTCCATATTATAAATATTTCCGTTTCGTATAGATCTTATCTGGCAAAATGTCAATATTTGCCTGAAATTTATTCGAAGACAACCTCCATCAAAGTATTTATCCATTTATCGAAATATATGCAGAGCGTAATCGATTTGCATGTTAACATTTGACAGAGGGTAGATTTTGCTTTCAAAGAAAATGCCACATGATTCCGTAAGTATACATTATATTTGCCTGATACATATCCAAGAAAAAAAAAAAACCCTGAAGCTGTCTTTGATACATATATACATATTCAAGAAAACCTGAAGATTTCTTCTAGGCATTCGACATTGACTAGCGGTTGACTTCTTTCAGTTCACACATAATTTCGTCCCCAAAATAGGGATAATATGTAGGGGAGGAGATGACATTTCGATGGAATCAAGTTGAATTTGAAATTACCAATTTTCAATATTTTATTAGAATTATTATTGTGATTGAGAAAATGGCAGGTGGTAGTGATTGAAACATTATTGAAGGGCGAAATTTACATAAAAGAGTATCGATTCGGTAATAGGACAGACAAATCAGACTATTTAAATTTTAATGGCGACAAATTAAAATAAGTAACAGGCGTCACAGTCTAACATTGGATTAAGGGCCGCAGATGTGTTAGTGACATCCAATTTCCAACATCTTAACTACTCTTTTTTGGGGGTGTTGGGATCAACAGCACGCTCTGCAGTGTTATTTTATGGGCACAACTTGGTACGAACTTTTAAATATACATACAGAAGACTGCAATTAATTGTATAGTGCAGCCATAGAGAAAGTATACATAGAGATGGAACTCCATAGAAAATTAAAATCGGCTGAAACACATTTTACCTTTGAGTGTGTACTGTAAGTAACGTGTACATACAGGAAGATACTGAATAATCGAAGCCTTCCCCTTAGCATCATTTAAATCCATAAGAATGAATAGGCTAACTAGCTTAATTCGATCTCTCTTTCTTAAATGTAAAAAAAATCTCCTCCTAAATAGTCCACCTCCACTCTCTCGCTACAGCCACACATATTGACCGTTTTCAGTACTGGGTCGAGATGGGTGGAGTCTCCATCTAAAACTGGAAATGCCCCGTGAACAAGCACTTCATATTTGCTTATTGAGGATCAATATCATATTCGTTGTATTAACGTTTATGGAAAATTATGTAAAAAAAAAAAAAAAACTAAAACTAACATTTTTCGTCTGCAAGTGGATCTACACGCAAGTATACATAAAAAAAATACATGCAAAATGTCGTATTGTTCACGAAATGGCCGTGTAAATGTTCGTCTACATTAAAGTTGCCGTGTAATATTATTTCCCTGACCACAAATGGATTGTCTTCAACACATAACATCAAATCATACTATTTTACGTACAATAAATCGATTATCGACAATTTAAGAACGCTTTTCTATATAAAAACCACTCTAAATAACACTTTTCAATTGAAATTTTTAAGATTATGCACACGGCGCTATTGTACATACCGAAATGGTAACACCGAGCATCCAATGTTTTTAAACGAAAATGGCACCGGGGCGGGGTTTGTGTCATTTTCGTTTCGTTTTCGGTGTTACCATTTCGATATGTACAATAGCGTAGTGAGCATAATGTTAATTGAAAAGTGTTATTTAGAGTGGTAGTTATATAGAAAAGCATTCTTAAGTGAATCGATTTATTGTACGTAAAGTAGTAGGATTTGATGTTATGTGTTGACGGCAACGACAATCCATTTGCGGTCAGGGAATTGATATTACACGGCAACTCTATGTCGACGAAAATTTACACACTAATGCACCGCAGTGCGTCGTTCCATAGGCAAAAATAAAAAAATGACAATTTTTCCCCGGAATCAAACTTAGTCAATATCAAAGAGAACATGTTGGAGTATCCGAATATGTAAAAACAAAATTTTATTGTTTGGTTTTTTTAGTAATCTTATGGACTAAAGTTGAAAAATATAAAAAATTAAAAAAAAATTGGTTGTACTTTAACTTCGTTTTCCGATCTTTTCGCAAGTTTTTGGCAACCATAATGATGCTTTTTAGAATAAGTATGTTCCACTAAAACTCTGCAGATAATTTTTTTTCTAAAAATGTTTCAATTGGAAGATAAATGTAATAAAATCATTAAAATATGAAAACAAACTTTAAATTGAGATTAAAAAAAAAAACGTCACAAACGTTTTTGGTGGTTGATATTTTCTGAAATATACAGTGTCTACTTTAATTTAAACTAGTATTGGTTTGCCTTTTTTGCCTTTTTTTTACGCAATTGGCATTTTTACTGAACTAGTTCTTTGGAAAATGGCAACTGGGCTATTTCTAAAGTCATTAAAAGTGATAATTTTAACATAATTGTAAGCTTTTACACACTTTTCCGATAGAGGACATAATTAATTTCAAGCACGAACAAAAAAAAATATTATAAATAGTTTTAATTAATTTTTATTATTAAAAAAAACGATTAATTCAAAAATACATAAAAATATAAATATAAATACATAATGCATATGTTTTTTTATGGAATTTGATTTCTGAAGTCCAGTGTAAACCATATTATGAAAAAAATATTTATAATAATATGTAATAATAAATTGTTATTAATTGAAAAAATCGTTAAAAATCTATAAAATACGAAAAAACTTTCAAAGTGAGATTTAAAAAATACGCATCGAAAGATTTAGAGTAGCTACAATTATTTTTGCTTTTTTAATGTAATTTGAATTTTTTTCAGTCAAATTTATTCAAATTGGTCGATAATTTTATGGGTGCTGGCGGGTGGTCAAAGCATCAATAAAGAAAAAATTGGGAACCTTCTAAATCACACCAAAGGGTTATATGTATTTAGAATTATACCCGTGGTACTACATGCCCAATACTTTGCACAAGATTCTAGTGCACGGAGTTGAGGTAATTGATTACTTCCGTTTGCCAATTGGAAATTTATCTGAGGATGCCTTGGAGTCAGTGCATAAGGAAGTTAGAAGGAATCGATTGTCTCACACTTGTAAGTTTTCCAGAACCTGTTCCAAAAAGGATTTAACGCGAAAGCTCCTCTTAAACTCGTACCCTTTCCTAGCGTTTCTGCGGACTCCAAAAATTAAGAAACAGCATCATATGGACGCAGAAGACAATTAATATATAAAATAATTAGATTCTACTGAAACATTTCCCATTGACAATTTTGATGTAAGTTTGCTGGATTTGGAAAGCGACGATGAGTCAGAATAAATTATAAGCATGTATTTTGTTAATATTATTGTTACTCTATAACATAAAAAAAAAATAAAAACAAAAAAAAATGTTTTTTCGAAAGACGACTTCGGAGGATGTATATCATTGAATTATTTAATTTTTTGAACCACTATATCTCCAAATCACAAAACTCCGTTTCTTTGAAATTTATATATTTTAAATAGTGACACTTGAGCAATGTGAGAGTGAAAAAATATTAAGCTTAAATTTGGGTTCTTGAAAGATATTAAGCATTTGATAAAGCCCCCAAAAATGGGTAAAATTCATAGATTTCTCTCTTAAATATCTCAGAACTCAGTTGTTCCCGGATAATCATTTTTTCGCCAACTAATGTTTATTCACATCCTGCGGCCTTAGTCCAATGCTGGATTGTCGCGCCAGTTACTTAGAATGTTTATTCTTTGGTATAGATAATAGCTAAGTTTCAAGAAAATTGGTTATCCGGTTACCAAGTTACGATTTTTTATATTATAGCCTATCTTTATACCATTTATCTTCCCCACATTTTTATCAATATCTCGATAATCCACAATTTGTTCATCTTGAATTTTACAAAGAATTGAGAACCTAACTAGCTAAACACATCCACCAAATTTCATAAAAATCGGTAAACGCGTTCTTAAGATATTGATTTTTGACCACCCTCGACATACATTCGATGCAATGTGGCCGTCTCTATATTAAGGCCGCAATGTAGAAATCTTTCGCCTACTGTTTGCACTGTTTTGTTGTTACTTTTAATGACGTCATATGCTTGTTGTTGTTGTTTGTTCGTGTAAATCTAAGACTTAGTAGGCAAACTATGACGGCATGGAACGGCAGAGTTACGGCCTTGATGTATCTAGATGGCGTTGACTAATGCAATTCATTGAAAAAGTTAATGCACACGACTGCAATAAATGTTTTCGACCACGCATACACTTAAAAGTAAAACTTTATAACTCTCTGGTAAACAAAAATTAACTATAGCTGTCTTTCTCAATACAATGGGCAGTTTAATGGAAATTCTATTCGTCTCACATTATTTGTAGTGGTTCCCCTCTGGCAAAATTATTTTGATTTCAGTCTAGTGCGTAAAATCCCTTTATGGATCACAGAAAATTATTTTGTTCTAAGTTCCTGATCTTTGTATATCTCATCTGGGGTGCCGCGTTCAAAGAGATAAATATTTTTTTCTATTTTAGATAGCTTCTGAAGGGGAGAAAATGTGCAATGGCAGATTGCTGGTTCACTTTGTATATAGGAGGTACTCTTATTTTTGATCCGATCGAAATAATGTAATATTTTGTCGAGTGTATAAAGGCGCTCGCCCTAGGCATTCAACCAAATTTTGTTACCCTGGCGTAATTGAGAGAATCATTACAGGCATGCTTCTTGATAAATGTTAACAGGAGCGTGAGATGTAATCTTGACCGGCGCAAGCTCATTTTTGGTACAAATTTAATACATTTAATTAGCAGCGAAATGTAAATATCAACAAATGTAAATTCTACATAATACTTTTTGGTCTAGGGTATAATTTTCCAGAAAAAGGTCTAGAGTATTACCTATCATTGCAAAGGAAATTAAATGTAGATTTTCCAGCGCGCAAATTTAATTGGAAACGCCAATTTTCACGGGAAGGGCTGATGTAAGAACGAGCCGGTGATGAAGCGGTTTCTCCTAACCGATTCGGGGAGTCTGATTCTGGCCACCATAGCGGCAACCTCGCTCGCGTCTGCCTTGGATTTCACCACGTGTCCTTCTCGCGATAAAGTTTTTTGGAAAAAGTGATTTTATTAAATGCAGAATAAGGCAGTGAAGTTCTTTTGTATAATTCGTTCGTGAACGATACTCCGATTGGATGGTTGGTAGAAAAGGAGTTTCCTGTGATCTCAGATAAGTTTTATGTGGCCTATGTGGTCTGTGGCGTGTTGTAAGTTTATTTTCGAGGACAAAATAATGTCGGCCTATTAAATTGCGCGAGTTTCCCCGTCGCCCGTCCTAGGTGCGTTAGCGGGATGAGGTGATCTACCTCATCCCGAATTTCGCAAGGGAGGCGCGCCAAATTTTTGTTTGGCCCGCGCGCCTCATGACAGGGTTTCTTTTCGGTTTTGATTTCACGGGTGTAGACGGCCGGGACCTACCCGTATCTTGGCCCCACAGCGCTTAAAATTACGACTGAACTGGCTGATACCAGGGTTCCCTTTTTTATAGTTTATAATTTTCTTCTTTCCGCGTGTGAGTGAAGTTTTATAGGCACGAGAATCCCGTGTTAATATGAATGGACAGGGACAATGAGGCGGCAAAAACCCACGCCCTCATGCGAGTCTGAGCGTAGCAGCCAGCTCGTGTCGCCGCGCGCCGTCCTCATTGAAGGAGCCTTTTTCGTCTTTCGACCTTCACGGTCCGCTCCGCAACTCAATTAGTAGCGTACGCCGACGATATCAACATCATGTCTGGAAGATTGGGTGATGCAAAAGGCCTTCTGCATAACCTCAATAACGCCGCAAAGGAAGTTGGACTACATATCAACGAAAGCAAAACAAAGTCCATGATGCAATCGAAAACAAGGACGCCAGCAAATTCAAGCATCACAGTGGGGGCCCTTAATATCGAGTATGTAGACAACTTCAACTATCTGGGTTGTAACTTATCAAAGGACGTCAACGAAACCGAGGAAATTAAGCGACGGATACCAGTGACGTGCAGTGAAAATTCCTCATAGTCAAGCAGTTGATCATTCCAAAGCCAATTTCACATAAATAAAAATGAACTGAATAATACAATAAACACAGTTGCAAAAGCGTTTAAAGCAAGCGGCTTTATGCCTTCTAGAAGAAATCAGGAATAAAAAAATAAAGCATTTCTTATTCTTCACGCCTCTCTTTATCCAAAAAAGCTTTAATTACTTTATAAACAAAAAATTTCTCTTCGCATTTGTATGAGAATATCCTTTTCGGCAGCAATCAAAACAAGATCTGAAAACCTTTCCTAGGATTGGTGATTCTTAAAAATGTATGGATACGGTATAAAGTTAAAAACGACCTCTCGGCAGAAGCCACAGTGACTGGAAATATTGTTAATAATTTTGCTCGAATATATACTTGTTTAAAACTATTCGCGAGTTAAGGCCGATTTTGTAAATATTCTAGAATTTGATTCACATTTGCCTTTCTAAACTCTTCTGACGAAAAAATAACTTTAAGTTAATTTTTTAGCTTTATTCTATCTAAAAATTAATTGTGAATCTCAATAAGCGAGTCAAAGTTTTTTCTGGAAAATTTGATTTAAATTTGGAAAAATAATTTGGTTCGAGTAATTCTAAGAATGAAAGATTTTTGAATGAATTAAATCTCTCTCGAATTTGCCCGATAATGACGTATACAATCTCTCTAAATATCCTTCGCAAATTTTGTATCGGACCTTTTGAATTTCTAGATTTTTGCGGCGGTGGCTCCATATTCTTCTGCTACTTTCGAATATGTATACATTTTCAAACTTCCGAGAAAAGTCTTTTTCAAGCCAGTTCTCAAATCCAATAATTGTTTGGCTTGCATATGAAATATTTATAGCTTTACTCTGAATTATATTAAATTAAACATCGGTTTTGGAGAATATTTCTGAAAAAATGAAAATCTAATTCTGTAAATTTTTATGTGTACGTATCGGAAGAGGTCAAGGAATTGCCATCCCAGTTCTCGGAATTATTTAAAATCGTATCAAATACTATTATAATATCATCCTAGTCTTCAAATATAACGTTAATAATTCGAAAATGATAATGCCAACGCGTTTTGGAAACAAGTGGTAATCGGCGCTTAACTATAGATGAAAAAAGATCTGCCCTTTAAGTGGATGTACTGAAAAAAAGTAGCTATCTCGTTTATGCACGCAAAAAAAACGCTTAATTTCTGGAATCAATTCAACCGTTTTAGACAAAACCAAATTTAGTGAATGAGCATAGCATGGAACTATCAATGCGGGCTCATATCTTTCGCGAGTTAGAGATTGAACTCCGCGGATTTGATAACTCATTACTGCTGCGCCATCGTAGCATTGTGCATTAAGCTTATTACCTACATAATTTAAAATCCTTTGAAAATATGAAAAGTTATTGCCTTACGGTTGGCACTTATATCATAGCATCCGATAAAGGAAGCTCTTGCTCTGCGAGATGAATCATCGTATCGATTAAACGTTTCAAAATATTCCGATTACGGTCAACTTTTTCGTTATGTAATCTAATCAATAATGCCGCCTGGTAATTTAACATAAGCTCTATTCTTTGCGATCCGAAGAAATCTAACTTAATTAACGACTGAAGATGTGTTTCCGAACTAGCGTGCTTTACAGCTGAACCCGTTAAATATTTAAATGCTAAGTCCGGATTTATTCCAAACAGATTCTCGAACAAAAGACACGGCCAACAAAATAATTTATTTAATTTACAACTTCCGGTAAGCCAAATGTACTTTTCATATGTTTCAAAATTAAATTTCCGTGTAAAGCTTTTTTGTTTACATTCAAAATGAATTTTAAATTTTGACCACCCAGATTGAACGATCCTCCTTTCTTAGCGAATAAAAGGGTCGAAAATTCTGATGTTATTAAAAAATCTGCCGCACAGCACAACTCCGACATAATTTGAAGAGAAAACTACAAACTTTTCCCAAAAAACACACAAAGTTGAACATTTTTTTAAATTCCACAAAAAGTCACCTGTAGTCAACTGATTTCTTCTGGAAAATGTAACTGAAGTTTATATTTTCCTCTCAACATGCATTTAACGTCTACTATCCATATTCAATCCACACGCAACATGTAAGTCAATCAACACCAATTCTGCTTGAGTGCGCTCATATAAATTCGCACATAAAACAAACAAAAAATATTCGCCCATCATATGAACCGACTCAAGCATCTGGAATCAACATGTTCCTCTGCTCACTGCATCATGTACGTGTACATGAATTATGATATGATAGATACATTCGCCAAGTTCGTACACATGCTGCAAACAAGTTTGGTTCGATTATGTGCGGCATGGTGTTCGTTTTAGTTTTTGCATGTACATACATACTTCGCGGGGTTTTCGAAATAAATCGTCAGAAGGAGAAAATGTTGTCAAAAATGATATTTGGTGATGTCGGTGATAATGAATCCGGAGTTTTTCCTAGTCAAGCAGTTTGGAATTGCTTATTATGAATGCACGTCGCTGACGGATACAACTAGCCAATAAGACAATTTTCTCGGTCCTCCCTATAATTAATTCAAAACTTGCGCACAGGAAAACGAAGCTCCGCGCGTGTACAAAACGATCATCCGACCCGTGCTATATTATGGCTGCGAAACATGGACCCTCACCCACGCCTACGAAACTTTGCTAGACCGATTCAAACGAAAGGTCCTTCGGCGAATTTTCGGGGCCGTTCGCGAGCGAGATCAATGGCGTATCCGGTACAACCATAAGTTCTATCAATTGTACGATGAGCTGGAAGTATCGAGAATCGTATAGCTTCAACGTTCCCAATGGGCGGGGCATGTACAACGGATGGACGATAATCGCATGCCAAAGAAAGTGATGAACGCACAACGAATTGACGGAGCGAGGTTGCGTGGACGACCGAGAGCTCGCTGGGCTTCCGAAGTTCACGTAACCGCGACAATTGGAGGTCAACGATTCAGGCGGCCAAGGCCCGACGTCGGGCTATCGTGCCACATTGATGATGATGAAGTTTACAGTGCAGCGGGGCGAAATCAGCTCGAGGAGAGCGGAAGAAAAGCATTAATAGTCTAAGAAAATTGGACCAAAATATGGCCATCGAACGGCAAAAATCCTACATCGGAATTTTTTTTTGATTATGGTTAGGGATGGTCCCGAGATGATGGCATAGAAAGTGCCACCCGATCGGGGGTCCGCAACCTTAAAAAAAGGCGGAAAGGGGGGCATTTTTTCGTTTTTTTGCGATTATTTCAAAAACGGCAAGAGATACACAAAAATGGTCTGAGGACGAAAAAACTACATAAAATACCTTTCCAATGATATCAAGCACATTAGAGTTTAAGTAAATACTTCGGCGCTAGCCTAACAAAATAAATTAGAATATTTTCATTTTAGACCTTTCTTAAAAGCTTCATAACTTTTGAAAGAATGCTAGTTCAGCATTGAAATTTTGTATAAGTATTCACAATAAGTTTAAGATCATTTTAAGGTAAACATTGAGTCGCTCCGGTCAAGGAACCTCATTATCCCCCCATTTAAATTTTTCAAAACGGCACATCCATACCTCCCCCCCCCCCAAATTAGAGCAGAGTGCTAAATTTTGGTTTGTTGATATTGGAGGTCATAGTAACCCCGCACACCAAAAATCAGCTCATTTGGATAAAAACTAAGGGTATCTCCCATACAAAGTGACCCATCAGGAGTTTGTTCTACGTACTACTCATTTTATAAACTGTAGAACAAAGTTGTCTTGGGTCACTTTGTATGGGAGGTACCCTTAGTTTTTGTCGGAATGAGCTGATTTTTGGTTTGTGGGGTGACTATGACCTCAAAACGCAACAAACCAAAATTTAGCACTCTGCTCCAATTTTAGGGGGAGTTTTGGACATGCCATTTTGACAAATTGAAATGGGGGGATAATGGGGGTCCTTGACCGGAGCGACTCAATGTTTACCCTAAAATGATTTTGAACTTATTGCGAATACTTATACAAAATTTAACTAGCATTCTTTCAAAAGTTATGTAGCTTTTAAGAAAGGTCTAAAATGAAAATATTCTGATTTATTTTGTTAGGCTAGCGCCGAAATATTTACTTAGACTCTAATGTGTTTGATATCATTGGAAAGGTAATTTTATGTAGTTTTTTTCGTCCTCAGACCATTTTTGTGTATCTCTTGCCATTTTTGAAAAAAACGAAAAAATGCCCCCCTTTCCCCCATTTTTAAGGTTGCGGACCCCCGATCGGTTGGGACTTTTAATGCCATAATCTGGGGACCATTGCCAACCATAATCCAAAAAAATTTCCGATGTAGGATTTTTGCCGACCAAATATGCCATTTTTCTAGACCAGACTCAAAATGGATGGACTCAATGTTGTAATCACAAAATAATTGGATGCCAGTAAGTGGGTTCATCTGCGGTATCCACAAAAATCTCAGAATGGCAGAAATAAGATTGATCATTGCTTAACAATCATACCGAATTGTGGTTTCGCAGATACAACATATTTAAAAAAAATCTTATCTTGAAAGAAATTTTTTTTTTGAAAACAGACATTTTCAAGTTTTTACTTTGCTTAAGTATGTGCTTTATGCTCCGGGCGTCGTTGAGGTATTGCGTAAACGCAGCTTGCTATTAAGTGAGTAAGTAAAACTAAAACCTATAAAAGTTTATACAAAATTTAAAATCATGTAGGCGGATACGGTACAGTGATATGCCTACACGATTTATTTTCCTGAGAGGATTTCACATGCAGCCATAACAGCCTTTCTCAGAAAATTGGTCAAAGAGCAGCTTACTATGCTGCTTTTTGACACATCATTGTTTTATCGAAAAACAGGTACATACATGCAATATATATCTTTATAATTAAACAAACATGAAAAACGCAATTCATATTCAACATCATTCGACACTTTAAAACTACAATTTTCAATTATTTTGCCAAAATGATTTGACTTCCTATTCCATTCAATCCGACTGCAATTTCAAAAACAAACACTAACTATTTTTTAATTAAAATTTACAAAATTTACTCCTAACTTTTCTAGTCATGATGATGATGGTTTGACGACCACTTTTGCCACCTTATTAAGAATCCAGCAAAAAGTGAATTCCTTAACAGTCCGTGATAATTACGTTTTCAACCCTTTCACAAAAATCTGAAACCGCATAGTCGAGGGAGTGTCGTAGCTCGTAGCATAGTCGTCTCCTCTGCGCAATTTTACGTTATATTCTTGCCAGACGACCCATACAAATAAACTTTAAAAGAATGTGAAAGAAGCTTAGAGTGGTAGCCCAATAATCTCGTGTCCTATATATAATACCATTGGGCGGGAAAGACACCCTTTCTACTACATACATACATACCAAGATGACGTACCCTAGATACCCTAGTAACCGTATTGAGAATAAAGTGACTGACTTCCGAGTAATTAAAATGTTCTCCATTAACTTTTGCAGATTTCGAATCATTGAGCACGGGAAATGAACTTGCTGCTGAGTATATAGATGCTTCGTCGTCGTCCGCGTCTTCGTTGCCTTCACTACATAAAGCAAACAGCTCGTTCCTGGATAGAAGGAGAACATCGAGGGAGGATGAAGCTGTGGCGAATGAGAGGTAAATATGCGGTTACATTGTATGTCTAACGGTAACTGAATTACATTAAAAGATGCAAAGCTGTATAGTGCAATTGCAAACAAGTATATTTTTTAAATCAGGATAAAGAAATAATTACAATCATGACGGCATGCTAGGAAATTTGCAATCCTTCCTCTGAAGGCGTTGCAATGAGTGTAATTTGTTACAAAGAAAAATAGGTCGCGAGAAACAACGTACATATTTCTTATTTATTTTGATGCCTTTTTTGTGGAAGTATGCAAAGTGGCTATCCGCTTTTCATCCCTATTACTTTTCCTTCTTTTTTGAATTTTATTTATGTAAATTAAAAGGAGAGTAGTGAAATGGATTATTGCTTGTGTAAACCACAAACTGCTTTTGCTCCCTAATTTAATTTTTATAATATTTTCTCTCAGCAATTTGTGTACTTTTTAAATTTACCAAACACTCTATCCACTTTCCTGTTTATTTGCTGGAAAAGTCGAATGATTGAATTTAATTTTTACGTTTCCAGGTGGCATACTTCTCGCAATCATGCAACCCGAGTCAGCAATTCCGATGATTCGGAACGACGACAACGTTTCAAAGCGTATTCGTCGTCGTCGAAGAAAAATGCCATGTCCCGAGCGAAACGACGACGACGTTGCAAAAACAAAGTTCGCTGTAAGCAAATAGCATTAAATGCACGACCGGTTACAAATCTCACAGCGACAGCGACCGTAATCGACCACTCAACGGGCGGCTCAATTCACAACGAAATCACCACATTGGCATTGTCTGGACGTGTAAGTAATTCCACCGAGGAGGTTCATTCGTCGCCCGGCTTGGTGGTGGAAGCCGCAAACCCTTCGCAAATCGTTGGATACAAATCAATGAAGCAGCACGACAACGACCAAAGCAACAATAATGTCGAAAAGAACGATAGCACTGCCAACCAGGACAACGACGACATCGACAACAGCAATGGCCGTGCGGTAACAAAAGGATCCGAAATTCAAATGAATCGACGACGTACGAAAGGACCACGTGGCAAGCGACGCGGAGGAAGCGAAACTGGCAACGGCCGGAAAAGCCGCTTCCGAGATAATCCGGAAAATAGAATCCGTAACAAGTTGTCAAAGGAGGAGAGACGGAAAAAATTAAAGGAAAAACGAGAAAAACGTAAACGTTTACGACTCCAACGGATGGAGCAGCGAAGACGTAAAAAAGTCTGGAATTCAGGTCGGTATAATGTTTGCCTTGGCAATTGGAAATGTTGTTCGACCCTGTTGCAGTGGTATAGTAGCGATGGATAAAATCTAAAGGAATATCATCCCGGGGGTTGTTATAGCTTCTTGTTCTTATCGATCCACTACACAAACTCCTGCTGCCTTGCCCTGCAGAAGTGGATATAACCATAATAGTGGTAGGTTGGCTGCCAGCATATGGACGGTCTAGCAAGTACCGGGGGACTTTAAAACTGCTTGTAAAATGAGGACATTACGAATGTGGATTATCTCTTATAACATTTGCGAAAATGAGGTGTATTGTTGAACTTATGCATTTAGCATCTACATATCACTATCGATGTGGGGAAACATGGATACGTGTATAATTTATCATAGAAAATATAATTTTTTATTTTTTTAATGGAAACTCCTTGTTGCGACTGGAACACACTAACACACTATGTACGTATGCTTATATTTTATATTCATTCGTCCAAATTGATACTGGTAAACACATTTTTAGGGTTTTTCTGAATTTTTTCAATGTGGATGTGTAGAATGATAACAGTCTTTGGCACGAATACTTTAGAAGTTGATAGGAAAAATCATTTCATATAAGTTCGTTTTTCGGAGAAACGGTAACGGATTTACAGCTAATAAATTCAGCTTATATGTATAGCCATCCTTACGTGCCTAACTCTTATTTATTGCTTACAAAATATATGTACAAAAAACCCCCGTATCGCGGGCGCAGCCCTCTGTACGCTTGGTATTTTTTATATTTGCCTACGGATTACGAAACGTGCTAGACGCTATTGTTTCGACGGGAAATCGAATCGAAATGTAAAAGCTTATAGCTGCATGCACAACTGCCTTCCATTTGTAATTAATTCAAAATCAAGTATAGAACAAGATATGCGAGAAGTTTCAGATTTGACCCATTCATATTTGCTCAACTTAAATATTCGAGATAGTCGCTCATTTCTTTTGAGGTAATTTGCAGAAGTCCATGGCCCAATTTTAATTAAGCTTAATCTTTGCCTCTATTTATAATATAAGACTCGGATATATAATATAATATAAGGGAACAGTCTCGGATCCTATCCCGCATCGAAAATCCTTCCTTTTCCCGCAAAATATCCACGGTGTCCCGCAATACTTTCTTTTCAAAAACTTACCTCCACCTTGTTAGTCACATCTTTGAATGGCTGTAACTTTTGAACACAGACAGCTAGAACATTGAAATTTTTAGCAAATTGTGTTGCGCAATATTCTCTACAATGACTGGCCCCTGATCCCCATTATTTCTTTTTTCGTTTTTGAAAACGCAGTTGCGCTAAATCTCCACCCTCTGCGATTTTGTTATCAGCTTTGAACGCAGGACTCTGACATTTGTAGCAAAATGTGCGCAGTACGCTATACATCGGCCTGATGCTGATCCCTCTTTATCCAAAATATTTTCTTTCCTTTGCCATTTTTATACCCTATATACCCATAAAATGGTATAGGGTATATACATAAAATGGTATGTATATTGTTTACTCTGATGGTGCATAATAAAACCCAAAGGATCAATTTTTTGGCGGATATTTGACGCCCGAAGGAATTATCAATCGAACTCTGCAGCTTTTCTCGAGAATGGGTGGTTTCACATTGTAAGACGAAACCGGACGGCTAACAAACGGACGCCGAGAGCTTTTGTAGTGGCCAGCAGACAAACATTGTGCATTTCACATTGGAAGAACGCGTCTTACGAAAGAAATAAATCGTGACACGATAGTTTTTGAAGTGGAAGTGGTGGAAAAACAATCGTGTCACGATTTTTCGTAGAACAATAAACAAAACTGCGACTAGGAAGTGGTTTGGTTGACAACCGTATCACACTCCGACTCCAGTTGTCATCGGTAGTCGCGAGCGCACCGTGCCTCAACTTCTTGAGGAGCGCGGTGCGCTAAACAACAAGCTTAAAGCCTGAAGTTCACCCGTTTTATTAATCTATGAGTGGAAAATTGGAAATAGTTGTGAATAAAGGAAGATTGTCCTGAAGTTTCACTATGTAGAATCGAGGAGTATTCTACAACTGAATTGAGCTTTTCTGAAAATTTGGAATCGTAGGAAAGGGTTATTGTTGTAGATATCTTGGAAACTTGGAGTTTCTTCAAAACGGATTTGCTATACTGATGAGGTTTCCTTGGACTCTCGTAGTTAGTTGAACCGTTTGCCTATTTGGGCATAAAACTTGCTCCACTTACAATCTTAAATTCTTCTAATCACAATCTCATCCAAAACTTGTTAACTTACATAATAACGTCCGTGCCATTTGTCCATTTGAGAACATCAATTATTTTAATGAAGCATATTCCTCGAACAACACAAAATTCCGTGACAGCACTCCCCGTTTTCTTAAGTGGTGAGGTGACTCATTCCAATTAGGTTTATTATGCTGTTACCTACCTAGTAGAACACTGGTAAAAACACGAAAATTTACAATTACATAATCTGATTTTCCACACACACAAACATACACAAAACATCGTCCTCTAACCTCCGCACATCTTCGTCGCATGGTAATAAATCGCCAAGCAAAATGGAGAACAGAGAGCAGCGGTTGAAATTTATTTTGTCGACAAAACCTCTAATAAAATGAATAAAATATATGCGGCGAGGATTTCTTTGTTTTCCCTTATTCTCTGTTTTCATTGCCCGTTGGCTCCATTTCAATTTAGCCGTATTCAGGAATTATTTCGTGTCATGTTAAGCTGTGATTTATTTGGATTAAGGTTTTTACCTTTTGGCGTTTGTTTTGGTGTATATTATATGCAACACGAACGAAAGAGGAACCATACTTTGGCATGGCACGATCGCTCTACTTTTGAGTGGAAAATAATTTATTCATATGACCATATGGAGGAGTAGGAGGAATTTGTTAGCAAGAATTCACAGAAATGGCCCCGGTAGCGAGAGTGCCTTCGAATGAGTAATCTTTCACAGTGACCTTTCCAATTTAAAAATCTGGAGAGATGGTATATTTTCTAGGGATTTTCTTGACTTACGTAACCAGCAATTTCGACTAATGCTTTTGACAGACAATATAGCTATAACTTTAGCCATATTCCTTGCTATTGATCCAGCTCGCGCTTTTCATACTTTTAAGAGCATAATAAAATATTCTTTATAATCCCACTTTCACAGAAGAAATCTTTATGTCTTTTACTACTTTTTTTGTGTGTGCGTCTTTACAGAAAGTGCATCCGAGACGACGCTATCAGCCACCGAAGTAGTAGAAAATCTAAAAGTACCGAAAAATACGAGCAATAAATTGGACATGATAAAACCACCGTCCATTGATTACATCGCTGAGAAAGTTCCCGTGAGGATGGCGGGCGATTTTAATGGCATCATGAACGACACTCAACTTGACGATGGTTCTATTGATGTGGCTCTGGAGAATGTCGTTGCCAATGCAATGACTTCTTCTGAATTGTTGGAGCCTGCAGATTCCCGACGAAGTCCCACAGCTGATACCGATGTCAGCTCCAGCAGTCGTAACCGTGGTGGCCAAATTGTAACGACGATGACGACGACGGTTAACGAAAAAATGAACGTTGCGGATGCGAACGATTTCAACGACAATCAAATCGATATCTTTCAGGGTGGTGGTGATTTATCGTGCCTCAATGATAACTTTCAACCGGCACCGAAGGTCCAACATGCGGATGTTAAGTATCTCAGGTGAGTTGAGTGTCATAGAAAATTGAGTCATAAATTGGTCTATTAGTGGTGTGGATGTTCTTTTAGATATTTTTGAGTGGAAATGTTTCTGAGATTGTTATTATTTTAATGAATGGTTTGGGGAGTATTTTTTAATCGAAAATGAAAATGCAGGCCAATGCAAGGTTTCAAATACATATTCGCATCTCAATCCCTATATGACAATCATTCGGAATACTTTTCCGGTTGGATATATGATAACGAGAATGCCATAGCACAGGGGTGTCAAACTCAAAGCCTGGTCTGGGCCAAATATCCATGTCTTCGGGTTTAAGCGGGCCGCAGAATAAAAAGTTTTAAAACGCGTATAAAAAACTATGCATTTTCGAAATTTAATCACAGCATATTATCTTTAACATGCGACTATGAATATGTCAGTAACTTCTTCAAGATTATGTCCTTTAGAAAATCCATCTTTTAAAAAGGTTCATATTTCAAGCAAATTGAGAAACCTTAGACAAGAAGTTTGGTTGATCGATAATTATTTATGAATTAATTTCTGCCAACTGATCAGAACATTGTAGTGCTACGATCAGCTGTTATTCTCCAAAAAAATCAAGGTAATCCAAAACAACCTTGGGGCAAAAATTATTTGTCTGACATAAATGGAAATCTTTCTGGTTAAAAATAGTCAAAAATTTGTTTTGCGATGTGGTGTGAAGTGAAGCAAACACATGTAGGTACCAGTAAAGCTTAATAACCCAGCAAAATCGGAAAGTTTTTTATAAGTCTTATATTCGAGCAGAATAAGACTTACTCAATAAGAGATTATTCAAAAAAGTCTTAGTCATTTACAAGAGGAAATCCTTACTAAAAGGCTAACCTTAACATGGGGTATGTCATTGGCGTTAAGGTTTAAAGCTTTGAAGCTTCCAAATCTTGTATATAAACCTGATTATAAGACTTATTTCAGAATTACAATAATTCTTATTTAAGGATTACAATAATTCTTATTTAAGAATTACTATAATTCTTATTTAAGGATTACAATAATTCTTATTTAAGTATTATCTCAAGCATTATCTAAGGCATTTCGAAACTAAAATATGTCCATTAACAAAAGGTTGAAATAATTAACTTTTGTAACTCCTTGCTGGGCGATGGTGCATTCACTCAGTTGTTTGTTTAATTTATATTTCTTTATATTTTTCATCCACACATGTACTTCGACCACGCCGAGATTCGATCTCCGGACCCCAAGATTTCTAGCATCATACTGCGACTCAACCAAGTCAGCCACAGAGCATGTTATAAATAAATATTTGCAAACTGCCTTATGCCACCTGTCTGAAATGGCATTTATATACTTACTAATAAGGCTTTTATAAGAATATAATAAATGCATTAACGTAAGGTATATTATAAACCTTATAAATGACTTTTCTTTCATTGATATATACGCTATAGGGCAACTGGGAGCTTTCAAATAGTGAGTGCAAATTGAGTTTGAAATGTTGTCTTACATTTTCCTAAGAAGTAAGTATTATATAATGATATGAATAAGATCTAATCACGCAAAGCTATTTCAGCTCACTGAATGCTTACAGTTCAGTAGTAAGTAAGCCTTTTCTAAGTCTTACTTTTTCATAGACCTTACGGAAATTTTGCTGGGAAGTTAAAAGGCGAAAAATCCTGTATTTGGGATGATATCGCATCGGCATGTTTACCAAATTTCACATCTGGTGATTTCCTCAGCAAATATACGATTTCGCGGTTTTTAGAGCTTGGCTCTCAAATAAATCTCAATCGATATTTAACATGAACAATGTAAACGCGAATTATAGTGCGACCGTGGCATATAACTATCACGTTTGGCAAAGCCTCGATTTTGGTGGAAAGCTCCGGATTCGTGCGCAGCACCCCAAAAAACATAAGAAAAAAATTCTCCACCACATTTTGCAATCTCATGGACTAGGTTTATCTCGTGGCTACTACTATGCGATAATCCGAATCGTATTATTGACTCAATGTAAATATTTCTTTATAAAAACTTTCAGTCGATGCTCGCTCCCGTACAAATATTTCGCATAGATACTCTACGCCTGTAGTACCCAGCCAGCAAAAAAACACATGTGTGACATGTGTTCATGCACTACATTTCAGTCTATCACATTTATTATTATACCTTCTCTGTGCTTATGACCTAAAATTGTACCACACATTCAATCACTGACGCTGCATTTCTTCAACTCATGCTTAAATCCTTCGAAGAATGGTGAATTCCAAATTATTTATAGGTATCTCAATATTAACAAGTGCCAAGTAATAAGTTTCTCCTGCAAAAACCTAATTATAACCAACTCCTATCATCTTAATAACGTTGCACTTAATCGAATTGACCATATACATATAAAAGACCATGGCGTTGTTTTGGATAACAAACTACGTTTGAATTTGAAGTATTATATGGCTCTGTCGACTGCTAATAAGCAACTGGGTTTCATTAAAAGACGACCGAGAGAATTTAAGGATCTTTAGATTACGAAATTTTTGTATACCACATTTGTCCGACCCCTTCTTGTGTTGCCTGGAATCCGGTGTATGAAATACATTGCGACAGATTTGAGTCGATTCAAAAATAATTTCTCCTTTTTCCTCTAAGAACTCTATGTGATCCTGCCGATTTCCGTCAAAGCGTCATCTCATTTGAGTTGCCAATTTCTCAAGGAATCCAATCTTTCCAAACCTCTACAATTTACCCACATTGTCAATAGTCTCCTTGTTGCATCCACGGTATAGCCTGTTAGTTTCGTCCACGAGTAACTCTATTCGCCTCATTCCAGCTACAACATAAGAAGCTTCGTGCGAAGTATTGCGATTCGCATACAGCTTGCACATTCAGGGCATACCGGTCCGAGCTAACGACGCATATAATAATATGGATGTTACAACCCTAGACAATAAAAGTCTTCTACTGGCCCCCTATAATTGGCATAATTCTCGATAGAGCCGCTGTTGCGGTCGCTGCGAACTATAATTTTAAGGGAGTGCCTTTTTCAGGGCTTACTTATTAGAACAGCTTTCGGGGTTGTTCGGATAACCGAAAGTTCGGTTAATCGAATTTTCATAGAAACACTGGAGGATTGCCTAAAAGTTAATATTAGCGACAACCTGGAAATGTGTCAAACGAGCAGCACTGAGCAAAAATATGAAATTCGAAGGAATTAACTTCTATTGGTGAGAATTTGCTTCCTTCAGGCCCTTGATTTTTTAATTTGATTCAAAGCATTTCATATGAAAATAGCTAAATCCCCGGTTCGGTTAATTGAATGTTCGGATAATCGACGTTTGGATAATCGACGCTCTACTACTTGTTTCCTATGAAATAGTTTGCTTTTATATTTCAGCCCTAATACATAGTTTCGAACACTCTCCTTTTTGCTATTACTTGTAAAACCAACGCTTCGTCAAATTACCACCCCTTGTATCTTTGATTTGATTTTGCATACGACACGAACACCAGCAATATGAGTATTTATGATTTTTTTTTACTAAAATTCTGAGCAAATCAATGAAAAGACTCGGTTAACCGGAGAACCGGTACTTTGAGCCTGGTTAAAACCGGACGGTCTAACCGGCTTTGCGAAAAAAAACCGGAAATAATACCCGAAAACCGGGTTATGGGCCGGATTTTGACATCCCTACTTACTAGCTTTCAGAATAAGCACCAGGTTTTGCTTTTTAACCCGTTTCGGAAAGCACAAGGTCTGCTCTGCTAAACAGGTTTTAAAAACTTCGATAAATTTCCCCGGTATTGTTTGAAGTGCTATTTTTAGACCTTTGTTTGGAATGTCATCCCCTAGCGGAACATCTAATGGGCAGACGACTTGCCACGCCTCAACATGGAAACATAATCGCCTGATGATCGATATGTGTGTAGTCACCTTTTGTAGCTATTGAAACTTAAAGACTTCTTCGTAACGATTTTACTACTATTGCAACAAAAAAACCTGGATAAAATAAATATCATCGCACCCTTATGAGATTTAAATGCTTTAATGCAATTTAAACTGCCGGAGTAATAAAAATGCAAATGTCCTCGTTTTTTCTCTAT
The DNA here is from genome assembly GCA_949715475.1 of Microchrysa polita. NCBI lineage: Eukaryota > Metazoa > Arthropoda > Insecta > Diptera > Stratiomyidae > Microchrysa > Microchrysa polita. The sequence continues at coordinate 64,592,754 of OX454416.1, forward strand.
CTCTGGAATTTTTCATATGGCGTCAAATGTGTTGATTTCATTTTTTCCACGAAGCCTCAACAATAGCTTACCACATTCCAGTCCGTCGTGTAGTCCTTTGGTCTGTAACTTTTCCGTCGTTATGGTGTCCGTTTTAAAAAATGTAATACTTCCCGTTTCGGACAAAGGATGACGTGGCAAAGAATTAAATGACTTCTCCTCGGTTGACATGCTAACGACATTACGTTGAATATGAGACAAGACAACCGCACAAGGACACAACGCTCAGTGCGGACATACTATAAAGTTAGTGTTTTGTGGTGATGTCTATAGTAGTTAGAGTATTCTGTATTTTGCGTATTTTCTGTATGCCAAGCACGAATGAATAGAGAACATATCCCGAAAACTTGTATTGTAAAACGTGCGAAATTTGCAACGTTATCCATTGCTGTCTCTTTTTCTTAATGTCTTTCGGTTTTTGTTTCACCTTTGGTGGCTTATTTGAAATTTATTTGTTTTTTTCCTGTTCGCTTTTTCTTGTGTCGTTATCGTACTTCAAGGTGGAATGCAATATCGGTTCGCAATACATAATAGTACACATCTCACAGCTCTCAAACTACACTCCTTTCGTTTTGCACACAAAAATTTGTATTTTGCATAAAAAAATGGGGTTTCACTTGGGTCCTTTTGTAAGCTATAAAAGCAATTTATTAACATTTGTGGGTTTCTTTTGTAGTTTCATTCGCCGAATCGTGTTATACATATGTTAACAAGGATTTCGGTATACCGTGTATAAGGACGAGAGAGCGAATATCGTTTATTCGTTTCTCCATATACAATACAATGAAGCCCCGACAACGAAGGGCACGTGAGTAAAGAAGATATTTTTCTCAAAATTCTTTTTCGCAAATTTTATTCACCTTTTCCTTCTTCAAGATTCAAGTTTTATGCTTTGAGATTGGGTGTGGGTTTTTGGTTTAAAATGAAAACTGATTATTGAGCGCACCGCACCTTTTCGGTTGGGGGGTTTCTTTTCAATTTTAACATCAAAAGACGTCAAAAATGCTTTCACGAAACCGGAGGCACGTTTTGCACGCTAAATCGGCTAGAAAACACATTAAATTTCCACAAAATGTAGCTCTCAAAGGCGTAGAGCTCAGAACGGCGCAGCAATGCCACAAAATCGCACACATATGATACTCGTAGATACTGTCTATGTAAAGTAGTGTCACGCATTTTGCTTTTATTCGCCATATCCAGCCACAGTAATTCCTTTCAATTCAATTTCATCATAATTTGTCGTATGGGAAAATTTATGTTAGGTTTGCTATATGCCATGGGCAATCAATAGGAAATTCAAAGATTATAGGTATTGAATATGTACCTATAGTTAGTCGCGTATATTCAGGTATTCGACTTTTGGAACGACCTTGACACCCTGATTCAGACTATTCCAGATACCGAATTGGTGTTCTTGGGAGGCGATCTAAATAGCCATGTGGGTGAATAAAATTATTGTTACGAGGATTGCCATGGTGGAAAGGGTAGTGGCACAATCTCACAAACGTCAACTTTGAACCTGTAGTAACTCCATTCATTTATAAAATGACGGAGTGGTTTCAAAACAACACCAACTGCACCGACCACAGTCCAACACAAATGTGGAAAAATTTCGCTGAAATGTCAGTAGGTGAGGCGGAAAAGGCACTTGGAGTTTCGAAAGGTCCACTCCATATACACGAAGAAAGAAACATGGTAGTGAAACACCGAAACTAAGGAAGCAGTGCAAGCCAAATCGAACGCATTTAAGGCATGGACCAAATGTGAGTCAAGCAGTGAAACCGAACGGGTTCAACTTCGCGAAAATTATATGCAATGCCAGTAGAAAGTAAAGCGCTTGGTAGCTCAAGCAAAGGCGAAGGCAGCTGAGAAATTGTACCAAGAATTAGAAACTCGGACTGCTACCGCAGGACCGTCTTTGCGCGAGAGACCTAAGCACGAAGCCAGAATATTTAGGGTCGCAGCCCAAAGGAGAAGGAACTCGCAAGGAATGTTGCTGATTGACGATACGGCAATTTGTAGCAGGATCCGGGAGTATTTTGACGAACTTCTAAATGAAGAATTTCCTCGAGCAGCTTTTCGAGATGTTGAGCCGAATACCACAAATATTGAAGATATCTCAGAGGAAGAGGTGATGGAGGCAATGCATCAGATGAAACGCGGAAAGGCAATCGGACCGGACAAGATACCCGCGGAATTTTGGTTGAAAATGAAAAATGTCGGGATTAGTTGGCTCACAGTTCTCTTCAACAAAATCAAAGGTGGACAACCGATGCCTGATGCTTCCAGGGAAAGTTTTCTTCTTTCCTTTCTACAAAGAACAAGGGAGACTCACGCAAACTCAACAACTATAGGGCTATAAAGTTAACACCTCATACACTGGAAATCTACGAGGGAGTTGTCTGCAACCGATTGAGAATGATTTTGCGGTTGAATGACAATCAATGCGGCTTTGTAGAAGGTCGATCTACAGTCGATGCGATTCAGTGCATTCGTATTGCGATGGAAAAGTATAGAGCAGCACGAAAGGACTTGCACTTTGTATTCATCGATTTGGAAAAGGCATTCGATAGAGTACATCGTGATGTGATATGGTTGGCCTTGAGAGCACTTAATGTCCCTGAGGCATACGTCAGGATGGTACGGGACATGTATGATGGAGCTACGACTAAGGTTAGATGCACAGCCGGTGAATCAGAAGAATTTCCGGTGAATGTCGGATTACACCAGGGCAGTGTATTGAGTCCGTTGCTCTTCAACATCATCATGTGCTACTTATTAACACGTATATCCGACGGCCTAGAAATATATCTTCTCTTTCCTGATGATATAGTCCTCAGTAGCCCAAACATCGTTGCCCTGCAAGCTACACTTACAAAATGGTGTGACATTCTGGAGGAGCACGGACTGAGGGTAAGTATAACAAAGACTGAGTTCTTATGCTGCCCACACACTAAAAAAATTTGGTATAAATTTTATAAATTTTCTTATCTATATAGGTCCATAGGAAAATTTGTATTAAATTTATAAGTTTCAATCTTATAAATTATATTTATTCTATAAACGATAAAATTAATAGGAGTTATAGTGTAAATCCAACAATACCAATGGTTTATTTTTTATAGGAAATCATTTAGAAGTGTTTTATATGAATTTGGTATAAAAATTATAAAGAATCGATAGATCCTGGTTATAGGACAGATTATACAAATTATAAGAGAACAGGTATAAATCGAAGAATACTAACTATTTTACCCCATGATTCTCAGCCTATCATGTCATAGTCAGTACAAGTATGAAACCTAGTTGATTTTTCACTTGATTGCAAAATAAAAAATAAAAAAAAAAATTCCCGAGCGCGCAGAGCGCGAACGCCGGGTTGGTGAGCGTAGCGAGCAGGGGGCGAAGCCCCCTAGTAACTCATAAATCTTATATCTCATTGACCTCTTCTATATTTTATTAACCTCTTTACGCTCTAAATTGCATAATAAATTACCTACCTACAGTGGGATTCGATCCCGAGATCCTATGATTTGGAGACCAACGCCTTACCTACTAGACCAACCAGACTCTATGAGTGATGAAGTTTGTAATTTATACCATACATTGACCGAAAGCACGCACAAGATTTTATCGTAGAAAAGAATAAAATAAATATGAACTTAGTATAGATGAGCCTTTCTAAACCATTTTGTATAAAATTTATCTGAGTTTTGGTATAAAACGCAACGAAAAGAAAAGTTCATAAGAACTTTGATAAAATTTATACCATTTTTGGTATACACTGACTTTATACTTTCAACGTTATAAAAATGTATTCTAAAATTGGCATATATAACTTTATATTAAAAATGGTATAAATAATTTTATCTTTTATCCCAAAATTTGTTACCGTGGCATTCTCAGACCAAGATGTCCCGATAGCAGATATGTACTTCAAAGGAGAGCAGCTTAAGTCTTGTACCAAGTTCAAGTACCTTGACTCGATGGTGAACAACGGAGCTACATGCGATGATGACATCAAACATCGCACAAAGGTTGGGTGGATGACGTGGCGAGAAAACTCTGGAGTTTTCTGCGATAAGAAAATGCCACTGAAGCTAAAGGGCAAGTTGTACAAAACGGTTGTACGTCCCGCACTCATGTATGGATCAGAATCCTGGACCATGTATGAAGGTTACGCGAAACAAATGACAGCGACTGGTGTCAGTTGGTGTAACCAAAAGGGACCACATCATGAGTAGCTACATCCGAGGCAGCTTGTCCATAGACCAACCAATCACCGAAAAGCTCGAAGACCGACAAATGGACTGGTATTGCCATGTTCACCGGCGTCCGCCTGAGAACGCCGCAAAGAAAGCGATATCAATGGAAGTTCCACTTGATGGACCCAAGGCCAGAGACAGACCGAAGAACACCTGGATGTGTCAAATGAAAAAGCAACAACAACGCATTGGTCTCGGCGATGACACGATCCAAGATAGAGCTGCCTGTAGAAATATGCTGAGATATTACCGCCAAAACGGGCGATGTGTCTACACCGCAGGTCGGGCAACGCGAAACCATGGAGCGGTATAAAGAACGAGCCAAGGAAGAAGAAGAAGACTCAGACTTCAATCCAGCAAAAACTGCAGAGTTTAATAATACGTTTTAAATATGTAATATATAGATACGTACATATGTACCTGATATGAAATTTCAGATATTTTTAGAATGCTAGTGTTTCTTTACCTTCAACACTTTGGCCTGATTATGATTCATTTCCAGTGGCGCCGGAACGATTTTTTCTCATATTCATATTAAATAAGGCGGTTACATACCGTACCTCTACCACTGTAATATCCTGTGAAACTATACCAAGAAGTGATTATGAAACATGTTATAGAACAACTGCAACTCCAAAAACCAACTAGAATAGTCTCCAAGATGAGAATAACCCTTATTTTTCTTTTTCTTACCTATTTTGATCTCATTGTAATTCCGAAGTGTTGAAGATTATAAACATATTTTCTATTTTACAAAAGTTTTATAAAATTAAACGTCAAAATATTTTTCCAAATGTTGTTTTCCGGTTTCCTCGGGCAACGAGTTCTTTCATGATTTTTGTCAGATTTATACTTCGAAAATGATCAGCAATTTCGGCGCAACATGTAGATAAAGCTCCCGGCATATTCCTTAAAAGGGTTAACTGTGAACGAAGATCAACAATATGGCAATCTTCAGCATAGCAGCCCAGTCATTCTGTGAGATTCTCTAACGTCGGCCCGGTTTTCTGACAAGGAGAATGAAAACTTCCTCGTTTTCGTTAATTGACGGTCAATGGTTGTTGAAAATATTGTAATACATTTGTACTAGTTTCGTATACTTTACTATTCTTTATTACTATTCGCTTTATTGTATGATTATTAGTTTGAATTCTCTCTCACGCTGAAATGTTAATAGCTACAAATTAGTCTCTTATTGTATTCCGGAGTATGTGCACCGCTTAATTATCACGAATTATACGATTTATAACGTTTAACCCGGGCTTTTAATTCGAAACCTAAAGAAGTTTTAAAGGTTTTTTTCACAATGGTTTAACTCTCGTTGGCCTTTTCATTAATTTGAGGTACTCTTGTTGACGAAGAAGAGATGAAAATTGAATGATAACTCGTAGTATACATACACTAGATGTACGTCATGTCAAAAAATATCCACTAGAATAATAATTGAATATGTATAAAAAATATAAAATAAATTATTCGTAATTTTTAATATTGGGCAATATAATGTAGTACTTATTGCCCCCTTAGTCATAATATTGGAGAAGCAGTTGCCCCCCTGTTCCTGCGTCATTGTTCATTTCAATAAATCGCTAAGTTCGACACCTCACATGGAAATACGACGACCATAAAGATTAAATTCAAATTGAATAATTCATAATTCATTCGGCTTATACACACTTCCGAAAAAGACATTTCAAACGGATCACATTTGAGTAGAAAACAGTATCTTATCGTCATCGTAAACAATTAAGATGTGTAGCGCATATCTTTCAATACCATTTTATACCTACACACCCAAGTTATGTGCATTTTCATTGATAAAACATAAAAATCGGATTTCATGCAAATTAAGACCCACCACGCAGATTCATTTGGAGTGTTGCACATAGAAAGTGAGACATAATTCACACCTTTGTAATAAATTTTAGTGCAGCTGTTATGGATGGAATATTACGAATGTATGTATTTATTAACGTTCAGGTAGAAGCTAAGCTACCGATTGTTTAAGAGTACCTATGCGCACATACAATGCAATATATAAGGAAACGAAACGAATGAAAGAAGAGATTAAAAACGCTTCTTTCAAGTAATTTCATTCAACAATCTGAATTTAGAATGAAAGACACGTCATATACAGGATGTCCGGAAACTGGCGCATAAACGCACCGGATTGTGATTCCTCATGTGATTTCCAGCAAAAAAGATGTACGGAACATACCCCCTTCGCTTAACCCTTTAGCTGCCACAAGCATTTGAAGATTTTTGAAAAAATCATTTTCTTGAACGACTGAAACTTCAATATCTCAAAAGCTAGACTAGCTAGAATAGCAAAATCAGATGATTGAGGCAACAAATTTACCTAAAAAATGAAACTAACCACACTAAAATCGGATAAGAGGTTTAATTTTTACAGAGCTTTAAAGTCAAATTTTCGTGATTTGACCTTAAAACAATCTATTTTTTCATCTCAATGTTTTCCAACTTCTGCAAAAGTGAGGTGCATAGTCCAACGATCATTTCTTTCTTACCTCATTTTATTCTAGCTTCTTTTTTCCAACAGTTTTAATGCCTTAAGTGCAGAAAACTATTCTAGCTAGTCTAGCTTTTGAGATATTGAAGTTTTAGGCGTACAAGAAAATTATTTTTTCAAAAATCTTCAAATGCCTGTTGCAGCTAAAAAGTTAAGCTTACGGGGTATGTTCCTTCCGTCTTTTTTGCTGGAAATCACATGAGGAATCACAGGTTCGGTGCGTTTATGCGGCATTTTCCGGTCACCCTGTACATTTTTTTAACAAAAATCAGTTTTTTCTTTAACTATTTAACTCTTCGTTAGGCGCACTCATTTTTGTCACGTGGTTAGGTGCGCGGGCTACAATAATTGGAGCCCAATTAAAAATTATATAACAAATATTGTTCGAAACCGACTCGAAATGCCACTCTGTGTGCCGCAAATATTGTTCAGTTTTAAATTTATTGGTCCCGCTCGAATCTAGTCTGTTGAATACTGTGCAGCATAACAAATTCGAAATCCTTACTTTTCCGTTATAAAATACAAAATTAAAAGCGGGTCAAATGCCGATTAGTCATATTTTTAGTGTTTTTTCACATTAACTTACTTAGATGGACATTTGCATTTGCATTTTGGAAAGTATCCACTTTACTTTCCAAAATGCAAACCACAAAAAAAGTTAATATTTTCAGAAATTAACTGTTGCCGACCACGGCTTCTTGGATCTTATAAGGATCGGAGGGAGGCAAGACAGTGCCCATTCTTGGGTACACGGAAGAACTGAAATGGAAAGATTAATTTAAATCATTTACAAATATATTGGAAGAAATGAAAATAATTCCATGCAAATCAAATCAACAAAGAACAAAAAAAATAAACGAGAATCACGAAAAAATCCAATAAAAAGTCAAAATAATTCAGTAAATATAGAACTGAAAAAAAAGACAAAAAAAACAGAATAATTACATTACAATTCAATGAAGTAAAACTTACTTGGACTCGACTATCGACGATAGATCGCGAAATTACCACAGAAAAATAATAAAAATTAAGAAAACTAAAAAAAAAAAAAATTGGCAGGGTTCTCCAACGTTGATCCTTTAGACGTATTTGAACAAGCTTTTTCATGCGATGGTAATGGTACAACGTTTTTACAATAATACGTGCTGTATGTAAAGATGCAAAACAAAAACAATTGTTATTTTTGTGTATTAACACTAGTACTAACTTTTTTCTTCTGCGCAAAGAATATTGGTTTTCCTGTGACACTTTTACGTTTTTTTTATTCTATTTGCATTCACAAAATGTCAAATTATTTACTCCATTCATTCTAACAATACACTCTTAACTGAGTAATCCGGATCACCTTTAATCTGGATATCACGCTAATCCGGACCATAAAATGTTTCCACTATGTATTCTATAGTCTGGATTTTGACAGGAATTTTGAATTTTAATCCGAGTTTTTTCACTATTTAATGACAAATTTAGTTCGTAATTGCTTACAGAACGGTTTGGCAAATTATATATGCAAATGACGAGTTTAAAGGAAAAAAATACAGTTATTGACAGTATTGCCGCACTCATTCTTTTATTAAGACTGTTTTTTAGAAATAAGTCCGGATGTTTCGTTAGTTCGGACAACCTCTTGCACTAATTGATACGGATTATCGAGTAGATTAGGATTTTAAGAGAAAAAAAATATAGGGGCAACCACGGAACAAACTTCTTATCGAAATACGCCGGTCGCGGTGGCGTTTTCGTATGTCTTCTTCTTCTTCTTTATGGCACGATAGCCCGACGTCGGGCCTTGGCCGCCTGGATTGGAAACCTCCAATTGTCGCGGTCACGCGACCTTGCCGTCCAGTTCCGAAAGCCTAGCATCTGGTGGGCGTCCTCACATACAGATACACATTGGGCTCTCGGTCGTTCACGCAATCTGGCTCAGTGGCGTATTTAGAAAATTCTCAAAGGGGGGGGGGGGGGGGCACAGAATACAGGGCTAATTTGTTACATAAAGTTTTGATGTGGGGATACCCGAAAGCAGCTACATAGGTAAATATTGGCAAGACTGAGGGATCGTTGATCCTTGATTTAAGGCAAAACTCAAGGAGACCTTAAGTTTTCAATAGACTTGAAATATAATATATCTCCTTGAGTTTCTCCTTAAATCAAGGATGCATTGACTCGTGAATATAAGTGATTTCTATGAAAAAGTATGGAAAATGAGATTTATTTTAATTTCGGCATCCTTGACTCAAGGTCTCCTTGAGTTAAGGTATGTTTATAAATACGTTCCTGAGAGTCCTTTGCATTTCAGGTTTATTACACCAAAAATTTAGTTTTCCTGACAGATCTTAGAATAACACTCATTAACTGCTTTTTGTTTTTCCTGAACCAAAATACGGAGGCCTTAAAAAAGTTTGCGTGGTGTAGTTCGAAGGAGCCTGAAGCCGAAAAGAAATTTTACGAATATGTACTTAATTGGCTATGAAATTAATGCAATGACCAAAGAGACTGTTTCCATATGACAAATCGGATTCCGGAACACTTTTCTTTGGAAGAGAAATTTCAGATATCGTCCGAAATTCTGCCAAATTTCGGCCAAACTCCGCCAAAAAGTCGTTCTACTTACTTTTGAAAGAAACACAGATGAAAAGCTGATACAACTAGTTTTGGCTGACATTGTGGTCTTGAATTCCATTGCAAGTTTAAGCGAATTTGAATGCGAAATTAGGATTTACTGAAAAAGAGGCCTTTGTATGTTTTGTCAAAAATCTAGTAACAGATTCCGTAAAATCGTAACAAGTGCCGAATAATATTTTACAAGTACAATCCAGAATACTACACGGTTGTAAATTTTGGTTTAAACCGGGGGTACATTTTATAAATAAAATAGTATAACTCCTATATTCCAAAACTTGAATCAAATTTGACCCTTTTCAACTTATAATTTTAGTTTATTCAAAAATTATATTAATTATAACCGCTACAGAATAAAACTATCCAAATACCCTTTTAATATTATATATTTTACACCGTTCGGGATAGAATAAATTGCATTAAACCTTGTTATAACATAAAAGGGTACAATCAATCCTACTATGTCATCAAATCTACACTATCAACGCAAGAAACCCATTCAACCTAGAAATCTATTGACTTGTAGTCTGTCTGGTTCAGTGAACAGCGCGCTTGCCTACAAATCACAGAATTTTGGATTCGAAGCCGACTGCACTCGTATTACAATTTTTATTTTTTCGAGCGGTTTGTATAAATTTGCTTATCAATTTTATACTATTGAAGAGTAAATTTTTTATCAAGAATACTTATACTTTTAATATAGTTCAGTTATACCTTTGAAAGTTTTTATATGGAAATGTATGAATATATTTTTGTATAAAAATTACACCAAAATGTTCAGCCGTGTAGGAACTAGAAATGAGAAGGAATGGCTACGATGATGTTTACTTCGTGAAAATTGAAGCATTGAAGAAAGTACCCCAGGCAGGGCCCCACAGACACCGAACCGTAGGAACTCGAAAATGTATGCTAAAAATGCTTTCCCACCAAAACCCTTAAATTTTTAGCATTTTAACAGAAAGAGAAGCTTCTGGTTTAAAGACCTTTACAGCAGCCCAACACGAATTAACGGCCAAATTAAAATACACAAGCCCGATCGAAAAATCAGACCGATTGTTTCAAATATTTATCAATTCAGCGGCTTTCAAGACATCGATACCGCAACAATATCTCCTCAACTTATATGAACATAAGATGGGGTCACTTCACACATGACGAGACTTTCAATAGCAGTCCTTGTTTCCGAACAGATTCATGTCGAGATTGGGCAACGTTCCATGACCACTTCGTTGCCTCGACATAATCATAGCTTGTACTTATTCTCTGAGAGTTCAAGTTCTTGAAACCACGCGTCCATGAAAATAGAGTCAACCCGTTCGAAAAACGGAAAGGGTTCATCAACGAGGAAATCTGGCAAATTGAGAAAATGATGTGGTGATAATGTTTCGAAAAAGATTTACAAAGTTTAGTAATAGAAACGCTCAAAATAAAAAGGGCACATTTGGTACTGCAATTTTTAGTATGGTGTGAAAAGGTTTGATGTGCTCACAGGGGGGGGGGGGCACGTGCCCCCTGTGTCCCCCTGTAAATACGCCACTGATCTGGCTCCATCCACTCGTTGCGCATTCATCACCTTTTTGGGCATGCGATCGTCGTTCATCCTTTGTACATGTCCCGCCCGTTGCAGTCGCTGCAATTTCACGATCTTCGACACCTGTAGCTCATCATACAGCTGATACAACTCAAGGTTGTACCGGATGCGCCATTCACCTCGATCACGAACGGCCCCGAAGATTCTTCGGAGAACCTTTCGCTCGAATGTGTCCAACAGGTGTTCAGAGTTTTGGGTTAGGGTCCATGCCTCGCAGCCATAGCATAGCACAGGTCGGATTATGGTTTTATACACGTGGAGCTTCGTGTTCCTGTGCGCCAGCTTCGAATTCATTATAGAGAGGACCGCAAAATAACACTTATTTTTCGTATGTCACTAAATTCAAAACGCATCGTAGATGTATACCTACTTGCAATTTTTAAATTGTAGTAAAATATGGTAGGTACTATTGTTAATCAACTCGCGGATTTAACAAATTCGTGAGAGGTCCCTCTAAAACTAATTTTGCTAATGGGGACACTAATTAATCCTTCATCGGAGGTGGCCCTGCGGGATGTCATATCAAAAGGGACGTCGAGTAAATTACATATTGTTTCCTGTTTCGATATTATCATTGAAACACCGGAAATGTAGTTTACTCGACATCCCCCTTGATATGGTACCCGCTTGCCCATCTTCGATCAAGGATCGAAGTGTCCTTTTTTGTACTTTCTGGAATCTTGCCGATCATAATTTTTCTTAGCAAGATCAATGGTAGAATCGTCTTTTAGTATAGATTCTAAAAAGATTGAGAAGTAGTGAGAGTTTGGTATATTTGCGTAGTTGTGGCTTTGGAAAGATACCGATGATAGATTACGGGGAAAACCAAAATTGTTGATTTACTGTGGGTCCGGATATGTAATGTACTCGACGTCCTCTCTGATATCCGATCAAGGATTTCTATGCACTGACCAGTATGCCAGAAACGCGAATTTTTATAGTTTTGAGAAAAAACGATCTAAAGTTATAATTTGCTCTGAAAAATAGAAATCTCATTTGGCGCAACCGAAATATTAGTAGAAACTATCTATTTTGGTAAATATGTATTTGAAGTTATGTTTAAATTATATTCCAATAAATAACCCAAAGTACTTTTTTGTTTCTGCGTTCTGGCATGTGTTTTTAAAAATGTGTTGAGATTCACGGTTTTAACATTATGTTGCCTTATAAAAACACTGTTCAAGGTAACCGAAAACTACCGCAACCCTTCAACATAAGTTTTCATGTGACTTTCACCTAAAAATGTGTACTGAATATACGACACCAAAATATTTTGCGGCCAGAATGATTTAAAGATAAAAAAATTCTGCAGAATACTAAACACTCGATAAATCTAAGACTACACAAGCTAGTCTTAAATCAAACCGCAATATAATAGTCTAATTTCTTACACACCTTCAAAGTCGATCCTTTTAAATTTTATCGTAAAAAAAAATTTCTCAATATCAATTTTCTCAAACTTCTCCCAATGTTATGTGTTTGCATTATTATTTTATAATTTCCATTATTGTATTACAGTGCCAACTTTTTACCATAATTTAATGCTAACTCCATAATATCTGGTAACTAAACGCATTAAATGCATGGAGTATGGACTTTCGTGATTGTTTAGATTGTTTGTAGACTCCTGACTCAGGTATCTAATTGTTTTGCATTGAGATTCGTGGGTCTGGCATCTATTCTGTGTGATGTATTTTGAGCTCAGTGACATACCTACGATTCTATCTAGTGTCCATGGTTTTGTCTGAATTAGTTTTAATCAAATCCAGGATTTGTCTGTAGTGTTTATCGGCTATTTCCATTTGAAGTATGTATAAAGATTAAAAATCAAATTATCCCTCAATCGCGAATTTGGTAATCTCGCGGTTCTGGCACATTGCGGACATTGCGTATGACAATATATTTCGAGCTAGAAGCACATCTCCCGGGTCAGTTCTACAAAAATACATCATTTTAGGGTTTAATTAAACTTTTAAAAATAATAATAAGCAATATACCTAATTATGACAAACAAGTTTTGAACAAAGGACTTTTGTGTATCAAAAATATCAGAGTTGTATAATAAATGTCAAGTGAGATAAAAATATCACAGATGTAGTTGTCAAACAAATCCAAATATCACAAGTGACACAGGTGAGATGGATGAATTAACATAAATATAAACATCAATAAATTAAATACTATTTGGAATTATCTTTAATTAAATTGTAATACGAGTTTGTGAAGTCTTTTTTATCAGTTTTATGATTGCACGCTGTATCTTCGTATCTGATGATTTGATTGTTTTCGTGCATTTTGGAGCTTCGTTTTTAGGGTTTTTTAGAATTTTTTTTTTCAAAAAACCCTTTTGAAATCGATTTTGTCCGTCCGTCCGTTTGTCCGTCCGTCTGTTCACTAAATAACTCGCGAGCGGCTCAACCGATTGTCATGAAATTTCGTAGGAAAGTGTAGAATGGTTACAGTCTTTGTCACATATACCTAAGAAGTTGGTAGGAAGAAGATAACAGGGTCTTTCGAACGTTTGAAAAAAGTCGACTATTTTAGTTTTTATCGGAGATTAACATGTGGGTATTTAAATCAAAAATCTAAAGGAGTACATCTCATATCAGCTAAAATTTTCCAGTTTCGAGTAACGGTAAAAAAGTTGTTGGCGTTTAAAGTTAAATTTCCTTTTCGACCTCCGTTTTTCTAAACCGTTATAGGGATCGATATGAAACTTTGCACAAAGATTGGTCAGTATGGTCTAATATACGTTGAATATTAATACTGTTGACTTTTGCTAAGGAAAGTAAATAACAGTAAATTTGTAAAATTTCAATTGGTTCGTGTGTAGCCCCTCTTAGGTTTGCAAATATGAAAATTCTGCTAAGGGTTTTTAGAAAATTACATAGGGAATATGTCTACGAATTTTCATTCGAATAACTGTATCCAAACCGGAAATATAGCCAAAAAAGTATTAAGTAAGGGCCTTTCACAATGCAAAGGAAGCCTCTTAAGCATTTCTTCAATGCATATCTTTTAACTTGATGAAATAATGAACATGAAATTTGGTGGAAATGCATAGAATGGTAATATTAAATATTTTTTAAGTTTGTAGGACCAAGTTAACAGGGTGTCCCTGAATAGCTGCAAAAGTATACTTGTTCAATACTCTTAGGAAAGCTTGCGTGGGCTCTTATGTCAGGGGACACAATGTAATCATTTCATATAAATTGCTTTTCCTTGATTAAAAAAACAGTAACAGTAAATTTACAGGTAATAATTCAGTTCATATATAAAGCCAAGCCATCCTTACGTTTGCCTGAGTATGTTTTTGCTCAAAGGCGATCAGAAATCTTAAATAGAAAAATGCCTGTAGATTTTCCTTGGAGTACTTTTATACAAACTGTGTAAATAGTAAATCCATTTTTGGATTGGTCAAATTAAAGGTGGAACAGAATGAAAGGCGCTAATATATTGGTAATTTAAGAAAACTGTTTAAAAAACGATACGTTTGTTTGTTCATACGAAAATGTTTGGGATTGTATTAATTACGGAATTAGCTTTCGAAGCAAAAAAACACCCACATCGAAAAAAAAAATTGTTTTTATAGACTTAAGCGAGTCACCTGATTTCAGACTTCTATCTACGGTAGTTGTAGGAGGCAAGCCTCTTACCGTGGTGTCATTTTTATAATATTTGGTACGCTTGGTCCCCTAATGGTTCCAACAAAGATTCTGCCATTTCGATAAATTACTGGAATAACGGCAAATAATGTGTATGAACGACACAATTTCAGTTAATACGGATCCCGAATGTGTCTAAAAGTATAAAAGCTGGTAATTAATATAAAGGGTGTTCGGAAAGGGGTGTCCGGAAACGGTACAATTTCCGTTAATACGAACCCCGAATGTGTCTAAAAGTATAAAAGCTGGTAACAAATATACAGGATGTCCGGAAACTGCCGCATAAATGAAACGGATTGTGATTCCTCATGTGATTTCCCAAAAAAAAAAGAATACCGAACATACGCCCAATTCTTAACCCATTAGCTGCCACAGGCATTTAAAGATATTTGAAAAAATAATTTTCTTCTACGGCTAAAACCTCAATATCTCAAAAGCTACACTAGCTAGAATAGCAAAATAAGATGATTATTACAGCCAACAAACTTACCTAAAAAATTAAACTCTCCGCACAAAACTTCGAAGTCAAAATTTTGTGATTTTACGCAAAAACAATCTATTTTTGCATGTCAATTTTCTCCAACTTCTGCCAGGGTGAGGTGCTCGTACGATTCTTTTAAAAACTGGCGCATAGTCTAACGATTATTTCTTTCTTACATCATTTTATTCTAGCTTCGTTATTTCTAACAGTTTTGAGGCTTTAAGTGCAGAAAACTTGGGTTAATTTTGGATTGATTTTGATATAATAAATTTTACCAAATTGCAGATCTTTAGGGGCATTTTCAATTGAATTGAATTGAAATGATTCTGTTCATTCGTTTATATTATATACCCTCGTGTTTTTTTTTTTAAATTTTTGAGACGTGATGGTTTATACAAAAATTGTACGAAACTGAGGTTTCCAACGAAATACGTGAAATGTCAGTTGCCCTCAATTTTTTTAAACTTAAGTCCGCATATACTAAGATTCATAGCATATATAGCAATTTTGTACGTGGCATACATTGTTTAAAAATCGCAGAAAAAATACGACCGTTTTCAGGGAGGGAGGCTGAAGAAGTTAGCGAGGGGGCCTCGTGTCAAATTGTTCCACCACTGTATGCATATGTTTAGTGAAGTGTTTATCTGCACATTTCGGTTATCCGGACAATTCGATAATGCGACAACGGGATCTGTTCGAAGTAATCCGGAATGTCGGGGCTCAACTGTAAATGTATTAATCGTCTATGCCATTATAATTCAAGGAAAGGGGAAAGGTGCCTATAATTGGAAAACGTGTTGCGACTCCACAGGCCCGCACCATAGGGGTCCATTTCGGGAAAAATATTATGTCCGGGGAATCGTTTCAGTCCTTCTAGAGCAAACTTTCAAGTAATCAGTAAGATCCAAATAATATTCCAGGCGACGCAAGACTATCTCTCCTGCTGAATTGAGGCTTTTATGCCCACTTCTATCGAAGTCACTCGTGGGCCGTATAAAATGCTTTCGATAGGAAATAACCAATTTTTGAGGATTTTTGAGTTTCTCTGCTGCTGCGCCATGACTCAATGCTAGATTTTCGGCTTCTCCAAGATATGTTTTGTGTTTTCAATAATAATTCAGTTATGTGAGTATTGGCAAGGATTAGTCAATGAATAAAATGTTTTTCTTAAAAACATCGGCTTTTGGATGTTGGGTTTCTATGGCGGCCCCCTTCCCTACAAAACTTATTCTTCCTTACTTGATCCTTAGCATTACGAGTTGGTATGGTTTGGAAATACAACTCGTAATATCAAGGATCCAAACACATAATTTCAGTAAAATCGGTCCTGTAGTTTTCGAGAGAGAATTGAATATGCTAAAAGGATGACGTTAATAGGATACGTTAATGGATAGGAAACATTTTATTTTTTCAAATATAATAATATTTTCGTGATCCAAAGTTTTCTGTTCTTAATAATTTTTTTTTTAATTTCAATAGAGATACACTTCAGTCAGGTTTGCCACCGTAAAAAAAAACGAAAGAAAAATTTTAGATTAATAATAAACAGAAAATATCAAAGAGAATTAATCCCCTTTTAACGTTAATAACTTTCTATCATCATTATATCCTATAACGCAAAAAAGCTGTTCCTAATAATTTCCTCTTTTAATTTCTGATTTTCATCCTGAGCCTTGTCAGCAAAGTTGACCAAGATAATTATGAAAACGGACAGAAGCGATAAATTGCTTTTCGTTTTCGACATTTTAATACTGCAAAAGAAGATTGAAGTACATAATAATACGCTCTCAATGCAGTATATTCTTTTGTCGCTATTGATTCAGGAGCAGAGAAAAAGCTAAGAATTACTTTTCTATGCGGAAGAAGCGACTTTTTAGTATTATGTACCTATGTATATTATAATTTTTCGAAACGTTGTAGAAACAAAATAAATTACAATACCGAAGCTTGATAGTGACCATTATTCTTCAATATACATTATAATCACCAGTGATCATTCAAGATACATATATGTACCCATATATAAATCTGGTACATCAATTTAATTTTTAGACAAAGGAAAAACAAACATTTACATAACTGTTAATAATAATAATAATAATAATAGTCAGCATAAATAAAATAACATCAATTAATTTAGATTTGTCCTCAAGAAAATATAAAAAAAACACGTTTACGATAACATACATTTTTCCATCTTTATCATTGCAGAAACGACTTGGAGGGAACCGAAAATGCCTTTCTCGAAGTCGAATACATTTGCCATCATGGCTACGTATTAAATACCAACACGTATGCGAATAAAACAAATCGGAACGTGGACGATCTCGATTTTATCAGCAGGACGTCGCATAGCAGCAACATGACCTCGACTAATGTCTATTGTAAAAATGGACAATGGCATGGCAGTCCACCGACATGTGTGCTACTAACGGATTTGACAAATTTCAACGAGACATGCAATTATCCCAGTCGATGCGATCAGATATGCTATAGAAAGGATGGTCACGAAAAGTGCACTTGTCATAAAGGATTCAGAATGAGAAATAATCGTTGTGAAGGTACGTATATGGTTAAATGAATCCGCATCTAAAAATATGACCAGAGAGCAGGACATTAATATCTATGTGAAATCCATTGGTATGTGCATACGTCCTATCTATCTGTCTGTCGTTTTTCCGTTTCGACGCGGATTTCCAGGTATTACATATATCCACATTTCAGTTTTTTTTCAAGTGATTGCTGAATGCATTATCGTTTGACGCGACGTCGGATATAGTCCTTTTCTAGGATAGTATAGCATAGCTTTGAAACTTTCCATTTCCAAAGTGAAATAAAAACGAGACCGAGGCTAATTTCGGGCGGGGCCGAAATTTGGATACCCTTCGCTCTCCGCCGGGCTAAAAGTTTTTTTCGGGCGAACCGATGACTTGTATTTAATCCTCCCCCCCCCATTCTTTTCCGTCTTCTCAAAAATTCCGTTGCGTCGACAAAACAATATTTGTGTGGGGTTCGTTGGAATAAGTGGGCAAATAAAAATATTTACTCAGAAAATTTTATTGGGGGTTGCGGGAGCATGGCCCCATAGTACGATCCCATTGGTTTTGACCTTTTTTGTTGCTTTAATTAAGACACATTATTTCAAGGTTTTGTGAAATTGATGTACAAAAATTCTTAGGAGAATTAAAATGGGAGTTGGGTTTGTATGGCAGCCCCATGACCTCACAGTCCGATTTGATCCATTCTTACATATGTTTTGTGCCATCAATAGAAATACATTTGTGTGAAATTTGGTTGAAATAGGTGCACAAATAAAAGTTTTTTTAGAAGAACCTAATTTGGGGGGTTGGGTTTGTATGGCAGCCCCATGATTCCATGGTCCGAGTTGATCCATTCTTACATATGTTTTGTGTCATCAATAGAAATACGTTTGTGTGAGATTTTGTTGAAATTTGTGCACAAATAAAACAGTTTTGCTTCGAAGAATCTAATTTGGGGTTGGGTTTGTATGGCAGTCCCATGACCCCCTTGTCCGATTTTACCGATTCAAACATACAAACTGCCTGCAGCAAAAAGCAGCATTTGTGCATAATTTCAGCTGCATAGCTTTTAAATTGGCCGAGTAAAATATGTCGCAACAGACGGACAGACGGACATCGCCCAATCGACTCCCCAAGGCATCATATCTGTATACTTTTTATATGGTCGGATATGCTTCCTTCAATGCGTTACAAACTTCATGATAAAGTTTATATACCCTTTCACTCTATGAGCGAAGGGTATAAACATTATAGAGAGGTTCACACTATGCTAATTAGGAAGAAGTCAGATTAATTGCATTTGCATTTCAATTTTTCAATACAAAGGACGGCGTTTTATGAAAATTATATGAAAGTAAAAAAAAATCTCACCGAACGCAATATACTCTATGGTTAATGTATTTGTACAATTAACCTCATTTTCTGTGGAAAAAGGTCATTTTCTCCAGCGAATTCGGTAGTGGAACCTAAAAAAGGAGCTTCATTGTACAATCGATTAGAGAGCCTTTGGTGACTCTAACATACATATCTTTAGGCGTTTTGTGGAGTTTTTGCCCTGCCGATTTTTTTTTATTCGTAAATGGGGTTAATATGGGTTAACATATGAGTGAGATAATAGTCCGTTACAACCACCATAAACGGAATCTTCGAAGGTGAGCGCGATACACCGACGAGAAGAAGACATGTACACACTAAACATCCTGCAGCGCACTACACCAACGAGAAGAAGACATGTACGAGTATACAAAAAACAATCCCTAAAAAATATGGAAAATTATAATTTCCAATTCAAATCCCTCTGGGGGCAAACTCATTAATCCACAAGCCTCAATTTTCAATCATTCAAACGGATTCGGCGGACGTAACAGAGCTTATTAAAATTTTGTCCAGACAACTTCATTAAATCGAAATGAATTGCGAATTTACTTTCCAATCAAAAGTCTGTTAACTGTCTGTTTAATGAGTCGTTAGGATTTTTCAATTATGGAAATTAAATTGCTGTTGCGGACCAACGACGGACGCGACGCGACGACCCCTCAAGAGGTTTTGTTTTGCTATGGCTTTGCATGATTTGGTTTTCATTTCTTCCTTTTTAAATGGCAGTATAGTAACTTTGTTGGCGATTTGGTATTCATCGTAGTATGAATAGGACAAAGTCAAAGATTTGTGAAGTTTATGAAAGGAAATCGCGTCGCGGCCTATGAATTTTTAAATTGTTGATCTGTTTTGGTTCATATTGATAGACAATCTCGTTTGGGAAATATTTCGTTTTGATTGTTTCGTTTTTTATTTATATTACGCTCTTTGAAACTCTGAAAGACGATTCGATATCCGTTTCTGGAGACGAAAAGATTCCGGGAATTCTTGTTCCTCGTAATATAATATTCCGCAAGTTAAGTAGTTGACATTGACAGGTTATTTTGGAGCGACGATTATGTACTTGGAAATTAAGTGAAATTTCAAAGAATAAATTCGATTCTAAAGCCTACACACAACATGGCCGTGTTTTTTCAACATCGGGGAAGGTTTGCAGACCTAGACGGGCAAAATGCTATTTTTTTTTTTCAATAAAAACATATTTTTGGTGCGTGAATCATCATTTTTTCAGAATAAAAATTTGGCAAACGACACTTTTAACATGAATTTACAAACAAAAATTATATTTTCTTTTGCACACACTTGTATGCAACATGTAAACTATACTTTAAAAGCTTTTCATTTAAAAATGTAATTTTAGCTAGTCATTGGAAAACGTGCTCTGTGGCCGTGATCTTTCGGTCGCCACTCTGTGAAATAGACACTCATAGAGAAACGAGTTTCCAAACTCGGCACGACTCGTCGCAAGTTTATTATTCTGAAGAAGATGATAAAAAATATTCTTATCGTAGAATAATAAGCTAACAATGCGACTAGGAAGTGGTATGGCTGACAACCATATCACACTCCGAATTCAGTTGTCTTTGTAACGTTAATGACTACACACGGTAGTCATCAAGGCTGTGTGAAGTTAGCCAGTCATTTTTTTGAAATTAGGTCCTTTTGCTCGGTGAACCGTTTGTTCTACAGCGGCTACGTTTGTTCTTGATTGTTAACCAATTAATATCGTTTGTGCTTCTCTAATTATTTAATTATAGCAACTTTAAAATTGTGAGTGTGAACTTAGCCAGTCATTTTTAAATATGGGTCGGAAAGGTATAGGTTTGGTATCAATGGAAAGCCAGACGTTTGTTCATTTTGTAGGGCGTTTGTTCATCCTGGAAACGGAAGGATACAGGAATTATTAAGGAAAAAGAGATTAGTTGTGACGTCATCTTCACTCAACCAACGCCATCTACTCAGCTCAGCTGTACGATGATGGTGTGGATCTTGCATAAATTGTTCGCGGGAGACGGGTTGCCCGTACAGCTGAGCTGAGTAGATGGCGTTGGTTGAGTGAAGATGACGTCACAACTAATCTCTTTTTCCTTAATAATTCCTGTATCCTTCCGTTTCCAGGATGAACAAACGCCCTACAAAATGAACAAACGTCTGGCTTTCGATTGATACCAAACCTATACCTTTCCGACCCATATTTAAAAATGACTGGCTAAGTTCACACTCACAATTTTAAAGTTGCTATAATTAAATAATTTGAGAAGCACACACGATATTAATTGGTTAACAATCAAGAACAAACATAGCCGCTGTAGAACAAACGGTTCACCGAGCAAAAGGACCTAATCTCAAAAACATGACTGGCTAACTTCACATAGCTAGTCATCAACATCAACGCACCATGCTCCACTAGGAGTTACGGTAATCGAGAGATTGGAAAACATACTAAAATTGATTGGGATTGCATACATTTAGGCGAATTTTGAAAAGCTCCTTAAAACTGAATAGCATGGTATTCGGGTTTGAACTGCTAATCTGAATAAGGTTACGGGTTAGCATTTGTATGAAAATTACCCCGTCTAGTGTAGGTAAGCTGTTGAAAAAACACGGCCAATCTAAATATGCATATTTAAGATGATTTTTTTTTAAAAAGACCAGATTAGGGAGCTGCGTGACTTCCATTAAAATTAACGTGGATTTCCCTCTTCCCTTCCAAATTATATGTGTTACGAGACATCCGATTTCTGATTTCAAATTAGTAGCGACACACTAATAGGCGTGTTAACCTGTATGTTATGTTGTTATTGTAACCCAAATGTAGTTACATTAAATTAACCTACACCAGAGAACAAAAAAAAAAACACGAATATTATAAATTAGATTTCAAAATGCTTTTCTACAGGAAGTATTAAAAATGCATCTAATTGCGTAGCTATTTGCGAAAAACGAATTAAGCGTCTCTCACACCGGGGCGGTAGCGGATTATCCGCGACGATTTTTCGGCAAAAATACGCAAATATTCGCTAGTGTTGCAGTGTTTTTTCTGCAGCAAATATATTCAAATTCTAATGTTGTTTCATTTTATTCCAACAAGCTGTATGAATGGTGCAGTCAAGTACAACTCGGTGGTGGCGTACCCAAGACGGGTACCACTCTGGGACGGGTAGCCCCAACACTTTTTTGTTTATTGTTTGTTTAGATTTAGACAATAATTCGAATAATAGGTTGCAAAAGACGGGACAAACTATCTCCGATGCAGGGGTATAAATTTGTTATGAACAATTAAATTTGAGAGCCATGTGCAAGCGACTCTGTAAAGCTTTCGATCTTCGACAAGAAATATTATCAAATGGGCACTACCCTTAAATGTAACAATTCAGGGATCATTATTATCAAATTAACAGCTGACAGCATCAATGCCATGCAAGGCGCCGGTTTTGAGGAGGAACATCGAGGGATGAGCATTGAACATCGATGTTGCAAGTCGAGGAGCTTTTAGTAGGCTTTTGGGGCATCAACACTTGAGTGTATTGCCCAAAATTGAATTTTTGTACATTTTCAATTACAATTTATGAATTGCGAAACTTTCATTCCGGGAAAACAATCTTAGATGTCGATGTTGTTCGCAAAAAAAGAAAACCAAAATAGTCTAAAAAGCTAACGACTATCCTAGTGGTGCAGTCCTGCGATCGTGTGATCACCAAAGGAGGAAACTGACTGAGACTGATAACATGAATGCTGGAATCCATCAGGTGATACTACGGTACAAATGGACTAGCGAAAAGTGAAGCTCTCTTAGTTCTTCTTCTCTTTATATCCGAACATATGTTTTTCTGGTCTGGTTTTTATACCAGTGCAGACAGGCCGCATGCGAACAAGAACAAAAAACAAAACAAACAAAAAAGTGAGGAGCAAGGCAAGGAAAAATTCATTTTTCATTTAAAATCCGGTTTTTTGTTCTTGTGCAGACAGGCCTATTACACTGGTTTTGTTACATTTTAGTCTCTGACAAGGGAGTGGGGTAAAAGCCTGATTGAAGGGGCTCATTTGTATGAAATGGTGAACACGAAATCGTTAATTCAGTACAAAGATTGGGTAAAGGCACTTTTATCTTGAAGAACATATAGGTTAGACGACTACCAAAAAATTCATACTAAATCACGCTGCCCCCTATATGAAAAGGTCCACGCCACTACCATTATGAATGAGATAGTAAATCGTTACACATTTTTTTGGTCTATGACTATTTTCGTGATCTTAAGCGCAGTATAGACCTCGGGCGGAATGAAAATGAAATTTTTGTCCGCTGCGATTTTTTCAATGAAAATGCATGCTTACTGTCGTGGAACATGTCGGAAATGATGGGGAATTCCATAAGCTACAATCCGAATATGGTTCCAAAATTTTTCTCGGCCATTTTATGTATTATTTTTCGATTCCCCGGTTATTTCACCGTGGAAAATATCTAATGACGGGGGAATCGAAAAATAATACATAAAATGGCCGAGAAAAATGTTGGAACCATATTCGGATTGTAGCTTATGGAATTCCCCATCATTACCGACATGTTCCACGACAGTAAGCATGCATTTTCATTGAGAAAATCGCAGCGGACAAAAATTTCATTTTCATTCCGCCCGAGGTCTATTCAGGCCTTTAGCTGGGATCACAAAGCAGGTGCCAGGTGCTACACATTTTTTCACCAAGACAATGTGCTTTCTCAAGCTGCTCCCATAAAGAGCAATTTTTTTAACTCTGAGATTTACCTGCTTGAAGACAAAAATAATCCATGTAGATATGATTTTTTCTTCTTCGATATTTTCATAAATGAATAAATTTTTCTGATATCTCCGGGTTGGATCGCATAAATTCGTAAAATAGTCGAGTGGTTCGAAACGTTTGCTCTAATAAATTTTCGCAATGCACATGTGCACTTATCCGTCATGAATCGTGTGCAAATGTTGTTAATGCTGCCAAAAAATGATTTCCTCTTAAGCGGGTTGTGCACTTTTCCATTTTGAAATGTGTTGAAAATCACATTGAATGGATGGTGCATGAAAATTGTGTGCACTTATCAGAGTTTTGCACTTAAACGTGTTAAACTTAACCGTTTTTTACTCTAAATCTAAATTTGGCAAGTGTGAATCGCATTTTAACAGACGCTATTAACCCTCTACACACAAATCCTGGAATTGAACTAACAAAAATCAGTCCGACCCGTTTCTTTGATTGAATCGTAAGGTTTCAGTATATCATTCCATAGTTTCAATCTCCTTTTAATATAGTCCTGGATCTACTTGTAATTAAAACACTATGTGAAGGTCCCATTTCGATCTCGAACACAAGATATTTTAGAAACGTTACGCCACTGCTAATCACACACTGACTTGTTGAAGAAGACGAGGCTGCTTGTTCTGCTTTTCGTTCTCGTAAGGAGATTTTTTTTTGTTTCCAATATTTTCCGCTATGTCTGCTATATGGTGGAGGGTAAGGCACGTGTCATTAGTGCCGATAAAAAGAAGAAGAAATTCTTCTTTCAAGAGCTGATCTGATAGCGTATTGCTCCCAAAACCAAAATTGCGTTTTGCGCTACGTTCCTGGTCATTTTTTAATAACAGTCCTGGCAAACGACTGATTCTAATCTCTTAACTTTTAACTACATTCGTGGGGTAGTTTTCTACCCAGGTCGTCAATTTCTTGCTCATAACTAAGTGCAACTATCTATATACTATATCTATATCTCAGTTGACGTGCTCTCGCTGAGTGCAGAAGTGGGTCGCTCTACATGCAATAGCAGCCTCGGTAAATGCACGGTGGGGTAGAAAATACCAAAATACCCAAAAACTTCCTCAAGTATACAGTATTTTGCAAAATATACCAAAATATTTATTGGGGTAGATAGAAATGTACCCCACGAATGTAGATACGTTTGTAAAAATAACGAATGTAGTTAACCCTTTCATGCCCAAATTATGGATTTTAAGCGAAGAATTTTTCTAACAACATTATGTCGTTCAGTAGGCATCTTTTATGATATTTTCTTGGAAAAAAAAATTTTAAGCGCTATAGTTAACGAATTAGAGCATGATGCCATATGGCATCATTGGGACTTAAAGGGCACTTAGCAAGTTCCGTATGAAAAATGAGATATTTGGTCGGCAAAAATTCTACATCGGAAATTTTTTTGCAGAATGGTTGGTGACAACCCCCAAATTATGGGAAAAAAAGTCCCAACCGATTGTGGGTCCGCAACCTTAAAAAAGGGGGAAAAGGGGAAATGGGGGTCATTTTTCGGTTTTTTGCGAGTATTTCAAAAACGACAAAAGATATAGAAAAATAGTCTGAGAACGAAAAAAACTAAATAAAATTATCTTTGCAATGATATATAACACATTACAGATCTATTCAATGATTCGGCGCTAACTTAAAAATAAATTAGAGCTTTTTCATTTTATACCTTTTTTAAAAGCCCCATAACTCTTGAAAGAATGTTAGTTCAGCCGTAAAATTTCGTACAAGTATTCACAATAAGTTCAATATTATTTTGGGAAAAACATTGAGTCGCTCTGATCAACGACCCCCATTATCCCCCCATTTGAATTTGGCGAAAGGACATGTCCATAACTTCCCCCAAAATTAGAGCAGAGTGCTAAATTTTGGTTTATTGCGATTGGAGCTCATAACCACCCCACCCACCAAAAATTAGCTCATTCGGATAGAAACTAAGGGTGCCTTTCATACAGCATGCAACTAGCATTTATATGAATAGGGGACATGCTGATTTGCCTTTCACGCCCAATGATGCCATATGGCATCATGCTCATGCAAAACCACTTTATATGGTTTTCCTAAAAAAAAAATCGAAAAATATTTTGATTTTCTCTTACAACAACCTCTTTACAAAATAAAACCATTAAAATGGTTTGCATAAAATGATTATTATCAGGAAATATGGGGAAATGGAAAAATCAGTTTTTCGGCTTTACGACAATCGTCAAACCTTCTCTAAAATTTCATTAAAAATAACATCCCAAAACCAAAAATTTCACGCTGGAAAAAATTAACTAGGTATTACACTATTGGGAGAGTCGAATATCACACAAAAAGTTAAAATTTATTTCTTACATTTTCTATGAAAAATCATTAAATTTCATGATGCCATATGGCATCATTGGGAGCGAAAGGGTTAATGGATAAATGGCTGGCTTAATTGTATATGTCATACATAATGTTCAGAAATGCTAAATCACATTAAACAATTTAGTCACAAGATTTTTCTTAACAAAAACTACAAACAAGTTAACACTAAAAATCCATTTTCATCAAAATGCATAATTTTCTCATTCATTTGCCCCGAAGTGTGGCGCATCGGATATTGGATTATGCAAAGTACATTACCGTATATGAAAGTGACATCTTAATAAATTGAAAGGATGCATCGTTATCCATTCACTTTTGATATTCTCTATAAAAACTTTTCGTATCTTTGCATTCTTCGTCGTACGAGTATGTAGTAGTAAGTATAACGTCATTAACAAACTTTGTCTCTTCAATTTTCTCCCATAGATATAAACGAGTGCACGGAAAACACATCAGTTTGTGAGTATGGCTGCATAAACACCATTGGATCATATCGCTGCAAATGCCCCAAAGGATTACGTTCTAGCGAGGCGAATAGTTGTTTAGGTATGTACGAACATGAACATGTATGGTGTTTAATGGAAACCCAATAGGAAAAATAGAAGCGCTTCCGATAGAAGCGACGTAGAAGCGCTTCCTCACCATTTCCAAATGTGCTTCGGAGGAAGCGCTTCCACAGAAGCATATTTAAGATCGTAATAGAAAAGCATCGACTATTTGCGACGATTCCAGCACACGTCGAATTTACACCGTTGTTCTAGATAAATTCATAACGTGAAAAGTGTACGTTATTCGTCTTGTTGAATTTAAAGTGTTCAAGTCGTGATTTTTTGCAGCATACTCTTAATTTGAAAAAAGAAACGGATGAACATATTTTTCTAAAAAATTTGAAAATTTTACTTGCAAGTTATTTTTTATACAATGCATCATGTTCGGTTTTCGCATTCAATCCTCATTCACTTACCTAAATGAGTGAAATGTGAAATTCTTTTAGGGCGCTTATGGCACACTGCTCCAGAAACGCTTACCATTCACTTCTCTAGAAGCGCTTAACACTCACTTCTCTAGAAGCGCTTCTGGAGCGCATCTTAAAAAACTGCTTGCCTCCGCGGACTTGCAATGTTAAAAAGTACATGAAGAGGAATGGAGATGGGAAGCGCCTCTGCTTCCCGAGAAGCGCACCTTTTGCCCTTCTGAAGCGTTTTTTTCCTATTGGGAAGTGCATTGGCTGAAAAGTGTGTAAATGATAGGACAGCCATAATAGACCCTACTATCTGTGATGATATCCTTTCGCAGTTAGACACCACGCAGATACTGTATTACGATTACATGCTACGTTTGCGAGGATTGTTCGCGATGCAGAATGTTGTAGGTTACAATCATACTCGTACCATAGGCGCAGAACATTTATGTAACTTCAAAATTGATTGATTCCCTTTAAATTAATTTTACATTGTTCCTGGGTTGTTAAATATGTTTTGAATTTACCATAAGTAACCATAAAAAATATGTTTGTCTAGCAAATGAGCTGTCGTTTTAAATGAACGCATCTTTTGTAAAAAAAAAATCTTTTGGAAAAACGGGTATATTAAGGAATTTTGAATTCACCGATGTGTTGATTTTCATCGCAAAAAAAATGCTGAACTACGTATTAAAAAATATTGAAATTTATGGTCACACCGCATTTAAATGTGCAAAAACATCCAATGACAAACTTTTTTCTTTTTATACAAAAGTAATTTAAGAACTACATTTAATAAACAAAATATTTTTACACAATTACGACAATATAACCTAGGTTATATTCAGCTTCCTCTTTTCATTTCCGTTTACCGCATTTTTTTTTTCTTAAAAAAAAATATTTTTATATCATGTATTTTCCAGAATTTTTCTCATAATTGTCCCTCATCAACTGCCGTGATCCACTCATGTATTCATTATCCCAACGTAATTCCTCAAAATACTCCTGTGCTCGTATTAATTATAATATTTCTCCGGGTCTATCGTCATTTTGTTTTCTTGTTGTCCTGTCTCTACAGATATAAACGAGTGCTTACTACGCAATGGTCATGGCCCTTGTCAGGATACTTGTGTCAATACTTGGGGAAGTTATAAGTGCTCTTGTGAAAATCTGCCGGGTACTCAACTTGCTAGCGACGGTCATAGTTGTGTAGACTTGGACGAGTGTTCGGTTAATAATGGTGGATGCTCCCACACTTGTCTCGATACAATGGGTAAGAACAGATAGGGATCATAAATTTATTGTGGAGTGGTCAATTGTACAAGACGAAATTGATTGGTTTTTTGCTTTTTTCGTCTATAAACATTTAGGACGTGCATTTTGTCTTTGTCCGGAAGGATGGATACTGGATAGTGACTGGAAAACGTGTGTCGACATAGACGAATGCGCTGACCAAAATTCATCGGAAATGAAGTGTGAATTCGGTTGCATTAACACGCCCGGATCGTATAGCTGTTTGGTGGATATTGGTGCCGACCAACCGTTTGATGACGATGAACCTGAATGTCCTGATGGCTACTATAGGAACTATACGACAGAGGATTGCCAGGGTAAGCTGATTTGATGGGAGTATGTGTGTATATGCAAAGAGGCTTAACCCTATATTTGAAATTGAGTTCAGAAAATGATAATATAATCGATGCTGTTGGCTCGTTTATTTTTGCAGACAAAGATGAATGTGCGGACGATAATGGAGGCTGTTATCATCAATGCGTCAATACAGTGGGAAGTTTTCATTGCATGTGTCGTCCTGGATATATTTTAGCCGAGGATAAATATACGTGTGTAGGTGAGTTGTGAGACTATTAAAATGTACTTTATCAGGTTACATTCAAATAGTTAATTTTGGACAATACTGTATCATTAAAACATCCTGCTCCTGCATAGGAAATCTATGCATGGATTAAAACAAAAGCCAGTTTTCTATATGAAATTTCTGATATTTAAATTAGCTATATCTAGGTAACTGTTAGGAATTCGACCTATGCATGTCAGATGAACTTTATAGGAAATTCTGTAAGCTTTCATTCTTGCTCAGACATTTTTTTTTTGTAGAGTTCGCGGTTTCGGAGATATAGCGGGGATAGGGCTGATAAGCACTAGAATGGGATATTTGAACCCGCTTTCCCAACATTAGCGCACTCCCCACGACCGCGTGCTTTTAGTAAGTTTTCCTCGCAACCACCCATTATAAACTCATGAAATAAAAAACCGTCACCCCCCTCCCCATTTTCCACAATGTTGGTCTTTATACTTATAAATGGGAAAAATTAAATTTGGAAGCTCTTGAACTTTTGACTGATTCAAGACCAGGCAACAGGAGGTATATCAAGTGAAATCAAATTGCACACTGCACAAAAATGTCTTGCAACGTTTTACTGAAAAACTATCCCGGGAAACACCAGAACCAAACAAATGAGGAAAAAACTACTTTTTTGACAATTTTCGGTTTTGAATAGGCTATATCGGGGAAACCGTTAGGAATCCGACATATGTATGTTCATAAGTTCATAAGTTTTTGGAAATTTCATGGGCTTTACTGCCATACAAATACTGTCAGGAGGACTCACCGCATCGGAGATATTTCCGAGATTAAGTCGAAAACCTGCAAAAATAAATCCTTTAGCCCGCCTTCCCCACGTTAGCGCACACCTCATGACCGCGAGCTTTTAGTATGTTTTACTCCGAACCAACCATTATGGATCCATGAAATAATAAACCGTCACCCCCTCCCGATTTTCCACAATGGTTGTCATCATTCTGATCAATATAGAATATTACTTCGTTGATAGGAGACAAGCCAAGAAGAAGTATATCGAATTAACCCTTCTGTCGGCACATAGGTCTGGCCAGACCTTTGGCACTATATTCTGGTCAGAAAAGTATAGAAGATGAAATCGCAGCGCCTTCATATTTCATGATATCCTAGAATAATATGTTTAGAAGCATTGTGCAAAAACTTTAAAAAATCGGTTGAAATTTTGAGCATGTTTTTGATGACTTTCAATTTATAGTGCTTTTTGATACCCTGGCCCTATAGGTCTGGCCAGACCTATAGTTTTTCCCCCCATTTTCGTCTTGAGATAAAAAGGGAAAATATTAAATTCTCTTAAAAATCTCCTATTTATAATGTAATAAAGTCATTAAAACTCAATTTGAACGATACACGATAAAATTTTCTGAGATTTTGCTTTAAAAAGCCGTGAAGTTCGCAAATTGGGTACGCCTAATTTTATTCCATCTTGCAACGTTTTACTGAAAAACTATCCCGGGAAACACCAGAACCAAACAAATGAGGAAAAAACTACTTTTTTGACAATTTTCGGTTTTGAATAGGCTATATCGGGGAAACCGTTAGGAATCCGACATATGTATGTTCATAAGTTCATAAGTTTTTGGAAATTTCATGGGCTTTACTGCCATACAAATACTGTCAGGAGGACTCACCGCATCGGAGATATTTCCGAGATTAAGTCGAAAACCTGCAAAAATAAATCCTTTAGCCCGCCTTCCCCACGTTAGCGCACACCTCATGACCGCGAGCTTTTAGTATGTTTTACTCCGAACCAACCATTATGGATCCATGAAATAATAAACCGTCACCCCCTCCCGATTTTCCACAATGGTTGTCATCATTCTGATCAATATAGAATATTACTTCGTTGATAGGAGACAAGCCAAGAAGAAGTATATCGAATTAACCCTTCTGTCGGCACATAGGTCTGGCCAGACCTTTGGCACTATATTCTGGTCAAAAAAGTATAGAAGATGAAATCGCAGCGCCTTCATATTTCATGATATCCTAGAATAATATGTTTAGAAGCATTGTGCAAAAATTTTAAAAAATCGGTTGAAATTTTGAGCATGTTTTTGATGACTTTCAATTTATAGTGCTTTTTGATACCCTGGCCCTATAGGTCTGGCCAGACCTATAGGTTTTCCCCCCATTTTCGTCTTGAGATAAAAACGGAAAATATTAAATTCTCTTAAAAATCTCCTATTTATAATGTAATAAAGTCATTAAAACTCAATTTGAACGATACACGATAAAATTTTCTGAGATTTTGCTTTAAAAAGCCGTGAAATTCGCAAATTGGGTACGCCTAATTTTATCCCATCTTATAACATCACCTAATCAACTGAGATTTGATTCTAGGATAATCAAAAGAGTTTTATTTCCTTTCTAATAGTATGAACTAAGTATTAGTGACTTACGATGGTGTTTCTTAATAGATTTAATTGAGATATTTACAGAAAATTTAGAATGAAATTATTTTTGCGGTTGAAAATTCTGTATTTCTTTCTATTTTCCCAAATCTGCAGACTAATATCGCGGTAAAATCTACCCACAAAGTGCCAAATATTTCCCCAAAGATATTGGAAAATTTGGTCAAACTTTCTGTACGGATACGCAATGGAAAAAGATAAGCAAAAATAGAAGAAAAAAAGGGAGAAACATGTTTGTACTAATACCACCTCAAAGTATGTCTTTTTAAAAACGCTTCTATAGTATATCTACAAAAACGATTTTAATGCTTTTATTGTTTATAAATGGCTCTAAAGAATTGGTAGAATGATTGTACCGATAAAAATTCCACTTTTTCTAAAAAATAAAATTTTTTTCTCAGTAGGTCCAGCCAGACCTATTGGGTATAGAATATGCATATTGTAGTAGGTGCCGACACAAGGGTTAAAGCAAATTTAACACTTTTGCCCTACAAAAGTTCTTGGAAAAACAATTCGATGGGACACTAGAGTCAATGGAATGCAAAAAAAAATTTCGAGTTTATTAACCAATATCGGAAGAACTGTTAGGAGTTTTGCATAGGCAAGTCAGGGCAAATAAATAGGATATTTAGAAAGCTTTAATGCTTACTCACAACTTGTTTTTTTGCGACTCACCGTTTTCGAGATATAGCCCAAAACACCAAAAATTTGACAAAATTGTACCTTTAACCTCCCCCCTCCCCGCGTTAGTGCACCCATCAGATCCGAGTAAAATTAGTATCTTTACCTCCTAACTACTCCTAACAAAATACCGAAGAAAAAAATCGTCACCCCCTTCGATGTTCTCTATAATGTCTTCTTTGATTGGCCTAGTAGGTCAGTTTTATACTTACTCTGCCGTAATAGCGTCTGATGGTAATTCATACTAGTTTTGTCCCAGTTTACGCTTGTTTTTATACCCTTCGCTCATAGAGTGAAAGGGTATATTAACTTTGTCATGAAGTTTGTAACGCATTGAAGGAAGCATCTCCGACCATATAAAAAGTATACATATATGATCAGCATGACTTGGGGAGTCGATTGGGCGATGTCCGTCTGTCCGTCTGTCTGTCTGTTGCGATGCGTTTTACTCGGCCAATTTAAAAGCTATGAAGCTGAAATTTTGCACAAATGCTTCTTTTTGCTGCAAGCAGTTTGTATGTTTGAATCGGTAAAATCGGACAATGGGGTCATGGGGCTTCCATACAAACCCAACTCACCAAATTAGGTTCTTCTAAGAAAAACTTTTTTATTTGTGTACCAATTCCAACCAAATTTCACACAAATGTGTTTCTATTGATGACACAAACATACGTAAGATTGGATCAAATCGGACCATAGGGTCATGGGGCTGCCATACAAATGTAACTCCCCAAATTAGGTTCTTCTAAGATAAACTTTTTTATTTATGCATCAATTTCAAACAAATTCCACACGAATGTTTTTCTATGGATGACACAAAACATATGTAAGATTGGATCAAATCGGACTTTGGGGTCATGGGGCTGTCATACAAACCTAACCCCCAAAATTAGGTTCTTCTAAGAAAAACTATTTTATTTGTGCATTAATTTCAACCAAATTATACACGCCCGAAATTAGCCTTCGCCCCCGGGGGTTGGCGAGCGAAGCCCCCTAGTTTTATTTCTATTTCAGATTTAGACAGCGCATATCACAAATTAGAAACTAAAATCAAAGGACAAATTAGATAGAGGAGGTCTTTCTAACATACAGCCCGCGAACCGTTATTATCACGGAGAAATAAGTCTTCCGGGCGGCTACCAATGTCAGATTTATTCCCAATCCTTGGAGCAAAAGTAAATAACAACTTGTCTTAAAACAAGAATGTTCCTGTTCGTGACTGTATCTAAGGATAGGCAGCACCTATAGAGGATATTCACGGCCTGAGATTATCGGAATCGTTTTACTACCTGTAAAAAATATTTTTTGGAGTATATGTAATAGGTATATTTACCACAATGGCTGTTCAATGAGACATGTGCCTCACAGAGGAGCAGTGGATACGAATACCACGAGGCAAATGTGTATCGTCAAAAGTGAGGCGTTTAGGATTATTTTAAAATATTGTTGGTACCAAAAGTGCCTTACATTTGGGCCACTCTTATTGTACCCGGAAAATTCCAACGTTGCGTGAACGCATAATCTATGTTTATCATAGGCTCATGCGACAAAATATAAAAGAAAAAAAAAATAAATTAATTAATTAGCACATATTTGTAATACAGAATGTACATTTGAAAATTGGTTTTAAGATATTTGAATAGCTAAAAAAAAATTCACAAAAAAATGTTCTAAAAACTACTATGTATTTCTTCCTTTAAGTTCCTCAAGGAACCGTTAATTGACTCCCAATAAAAAACATACAGAAACAGATCTTAAAAAAGTCCTTTAATAAATCTTTGACGATTTCTGTATTGGAATTTAATGCTGATGATGTTTGAAGAGGGCCAACTTACTGTTGCGAATACGCAACGCTGGGAAGAAATGGGTT
The DNA here is from genome assembly GCA_949715475.1 of Microchrysa polita. Classification (NCBI taxonomy): domain Eukaryota; kingdom Metazoa; phylum Arthropoda; class Insecta; order Diptera; family Stratiomyidae; genus Microchrysa; species Microchrysa polita. The sequence goes on from OX454416.1 coordinate 64,626,800, forward strand.
AAGGTGATTTTGCGTCGCGATTCCCAAATTGGGGTAAAAAACAAGAGACCAATTTTTGCCCACCCCAAAATTATACCCCAGTTTTCTCGGGACGCTTTCTGGAGAAAATGGGGGTACCAATCTGTTTTTGACCTCAAATTTTGGAATCAGCTACAGAAAAAACCTGTTTCCCCGAGAAAGTCGGGGTTCCTTTCTGAATGTGTGAATGAAGTCTTTGAACAGATGGCAAATGAATTGTGGCTTAAATAAATACATAAGGAACGAAATAAAATCAGAAAAATAAAATTGACAAGATAAGATAAGATAATACTTTATTTGAATTCATTAGTAGTGGTTACAGACTTAATTTAAGAGATACAGACTTAATATACGTCTTTTCAACTATGGTGTACGCTTAGCCTAGGCAGTTTTATTTTTTAAATTTGATTTATATTACTAATAAATTCCAAGGAAAACTTTCAAAAAACCTTGTTCATAGATGACTTAAAACTATCCTAACCTAACTAACCTAAATAAACCTAATCTTTGGCGTAGCAATTGCGTCAAACAATAACTGCTACATTTGTAAAGAGAGGGTGATTTGCTATTTTAATTTGGAAGTTTAAAGTAAGCTTGTCTATTATTTCGTTGATATAATTGATTCCAGCTATCCGATGTAAGATCATGGTAGAGAAGTACGAACGTTTGTTGAGGATGATTTTAAGACATTTGTTTTGTAAAATCTGTAATCGGGCTTTGATCTTTGTAAGTGAGCAACTTGTCAAGTTTGACATCTAGGTACACAAGAGATTTGCCCCAGGGACATCTTGCCATAAGAAGTCAAGACATCTGTCAGGAAGATTACTTGTTTTCCGTTTTCTTGTAAAGAAGATGCACTGTGTTTTTTCGGGATTTATTTTAACCTTCAAGCGGGCGCGCGGGCGGTAATTTACCGCCCTGGTCATATAAACACGCATAGCTTTTCCCCCGTTGGCCGGATTGACGTGGGAGAAGTATGTATTCTTAAGTTATACTGTTATACATACGATACAATAAAATGTTGGGTAAATTTTACCTTCCATACCTTTCAAGCGGTCATCAAACGTTCGGGGATGGTATATATTGATATATAGTTGTGCTGAAAATGTGTGTGCTCTGTGTAATATCACTGAAGTGACGTGCTCCACTAAAACTGCAGAGCTTGTTTTATTGTTCACCAGATAATAGTTTTTATGATGATAACTTATTTGGGACATACTCTTCTTTCAATTTAAAATGGAGGGGGAAAGACGAGGGCAGTAAATTACCGCCGCGCGCCCGCTTATGTAACGAAATGATGCGCGCCCGCTTGAAGGTTAATCTTCCATCTAAAGTAGTACTGATATAGTTGTTCTAGCTTACTTTCTAATGCAGTTAGTATTACAGTTGGGTCGCTCGATTTTGTGTATATGCACAGATCATCTGCATAAAGTGCAAGCTGGTAACGATTATCAAGAGGAATGTCGGAGGTGAATATATTAAACAGTGTAGGGCTTAAGCATGAACCTTGAGGTACACCTGCTGAAATGTGTTTGGTGATAGAATAGCTTTTATTCACTCTGACACTAAAAGTTATGTTCGATAAAAATGATTGTACTATCTTAGTTATGAACACTGGAAAGTTATACTTAATTAGCTTGAACAACAGACCTTCATGCCACGTTGTATCGAACGCATTTTCGATATAGATGGTTACCATGCCGACAGAAGCTTTTTTTTCAAATGAGTTTTCAATAAAAGATGCTACTTTATGTAGTTGGTGAATAGTTGACAAACCTTTTCTAAAGCCGAGCTGGAACGTAGGGATAATTGAGTTTTTATTTAGAAAAGACTCGATACGACTCAAGATAATTTTTTCAAAGACTTTGCTAAAGTTGGGCAGTAAGCTAATAGGCCTATAGCTTTTGAGACAATCAGGAGGCTTCCCGGGTTTTAAAATGGGAACAGTTACAGACAAGAATTAAAAATTAAATTCAGATAAATGATAACTTTCTTTGGTAACTCCTTTAAAACAACATCTGGGATTTTGTCTGTGCCAGCAGATTTACGGTTTTTTTAATGTTTTGATAATTTTGAATAATTCTTTCGGCTTAGACATACTAACTACTTGCTGGCAGATTAGGACGAATAGGGAGTTTGCCGACTTCGGTTTGAACCATATCTTTATGAATGAAGCTTCCCATATCTCGAGTTAATAAGTGAGAAAGATAGAAGTTTTCGGCGAGAAGGTTAGCTTTTTCAACGTCTTGGTAAGCTCTTTTTCCATCACTATTCTTCAATGGACCTGAATAGCGACTTTGTTTAGTTTTTAAGGCCCTTGTTAGCTTCCAAACATTTGGTGATCCTTCACGAAGATTAGCCAAGGTTTGATTCCACCGCTAGTTTCTTTGTGTAACAATTTTCCATCCAATCAGTTTATTTAACTGATTTGCCTGAGACTTACAGTAAACATCACGAGTCCGTTGCCAGAGTCGTCTTACAGCGTTTCTTTGTCTAACTAACCGCATGGTTTCTAAGTCTAACGTGGGTGCTTTAACTGTTAAGACTTTCTTAGGAGCAGATTGATTTAATGCTGAGAATATGTTATTATTTAACGTGGTTATCATTTCGTCTATAATATTTGTTTCATTTATGCAACTAAGGTCCAAGTGAGTTATCGAAATTGAATCATCTAAAATTTGACGAAATCGAAGCCAGTTGGTCTCTTTGAAGTTAATTTCTTCAGCCTGACGAACACTTTGATGTGAATTTGAGCAATATATTTTTGCCACAACAGGTAAATGTGTGGAGGACAGTGCATCAAGGGTAGTGACAAAGAAAACCGTGCTATAATTGGGTTTAAAAGAACCTGATATTCAGTTCATTAATTCTTGATGCTAAGGAAACCTGAAAAGAAATCAGTGTTTGAAAAAAAACGGCTCGTGTTAAAAAAAAACTGAAACGTACTAAAAAGCGGGGTGTTGGAGTTTGGAGAAAACCCGGTGCAACGGGTGTTGAAGAAAACCGGGAACCGCTACCAAAAACTGATTACCGAACAGGTCTAGCTATAGACTTAATCACAATTGACTTTTTGGACTCGCATCCGCCAAGAGAAAGAACTCTGTCACAACTCATCTGTTAGCAGTGACTTCTTAGTTCTTTCTATTAAGGAAGTCCCTAACCATCATTGCTATTACAATTTTTCGCGCTAAATTCAATGTGAATAAAGGATGACCTCTTTTTCAAATTAAACTTAATTTTTAACGAATTCATCATCAAATGAAAAATATGCAATAATTGTATTCGACATTCCTATCTATATATGATTTGGAAAAACGCTCATGACAAATCGCCCTCCATACCAATTTATTCGAAAATCGGTCAGTGAACGAAAACCCAATCAGTCGGCAATCATTTTTATTTTAATTGATCAATCTACATACGAAACTTTTTCGGGGTGCTTGTGCCTGTGGTGCATCCCATGGGCAAACTATTAATAAATGTTATGATTTTCCTTTTTTTGTTCACACCGCCAATTTAGGTGAGAGCAATTCACAAAAACAAAGTCAGAAAAATGATGACCCAATTTGCGTAAATATTAGTCCATGTTGTAACATAAAAGTTAATAAACGATTGACTTTATACGAAGGTCGAAAGAGGTGGACCACCATGGTGTGTGCGTTGGGCGGTAATATTGTTATCAATATTTTAATTTGCATTAATTGAATTATAGCAACCACATTTTCATATAATCAGAATTTAATTGGTTTCATGGGGTGAAAATAGCCGACCACAGACAAATTAAATTTTATCGGCAATTCATAGGGGGAGTGTCTTTAAATACTGGAAAATCACATTAAAATTTGTTTTCAAGCTCGCGTTGTGATATTAAGAAATTCAATATGGTTTATTTTTGTAGAACACCAACACTTGCTTTTCTGAAAAAAAAAACCTAAAAAAAATGAAAAGATGCTAATTCGATTCTACACTTTTTTACAATCTATCCAAATCACAAACAAGGTAAACTTGGACCTTTTTATCTTTCTTCGTTCGTTTGTTAGCCGTTCATCCGTCTCCTAAAGCTATTTTCTTGAGCTAATCTGTCTTTAATACATACATACACAACGCTAGAGAGAAAATTTCGTTTCATCGTCCACGTTGAGTTGTCATTCTTGAACGTCCAATTTTGCTTCAGGTTTTTCAAATATTTATCTTTAATATTACTCCTGCGCTTTGGTGGAAATAACCTACGACAAAGATATATACTACGACTGCTTGGGTATTGTATATGGAAGCGACCGGTTGCATATTCCTGCTTGCTTCTTTTTCATTTTCAAATTTGTTGGAATCATTGCGGGTGTTGCCAGTATACGTTTTCCTTTCATTGTAAGTCATGTGAGTTTATTCATACATTTTGCTATCTTAAATTTTACGGCTAGGCTAGGTTTATGTTAAACCTTTAAAAGAAAAGCGATTTCTTTGTCATTAATTACAACAATGACTATTTTTTCTGTTATGTTTCTTCTTTGGAATTATTGCGGGTGTTGCCAGTATACGTTTTCCTTTCATTGTAAGTCATGTGAGCTTATTCATACATTTTGCTATCTTAAATTTTACGGCTAGGCTAGGTTTATGTTAAACCTTTAAAAGAAAAGCGATTTTTTTGTCATTAATTACAACAATGACTATTTTTTCTGTTATGTTTCTTCTTTTTCCTCAATATATCTAAAAGATAATACGAATAAAATAATGCTATACTTAGAAATTGGCTGATCCGGTCGACTTAATTGTAAAATCGTCCTACTCCCTGTTTAACCGTTTGATTCATGCAACCTATTATTGTGTTTTATGATTTACTAACGCGTACACAGCATGTCTTTTAGGGAGTTTTTTACTTAATTCAAAAATAAATAATTATCATAAATGCCGTCACGTGACACTGGCAACTCAAAATTTCACGTCATCTTCTCTATTTTCAAATCACACAGGAATATTGGATATTATTGTGGTTCATGTTCCATTATTCGCTATAGTGCAGTGTCCCATACTTCACCAACAGGACAGACAACACAATGATAAAGAGCATGAATGGCTCGACAAAGTGAAATTCAAACGACGCCACAAGCACATATACCCAAAGGACCTCTGCTTTCTGCATTATATTATAAAAATACTTACTAGCACAAAAAATATGGAAAATGTCGTTCGTGACTATGCCATTAAACGGAGCATTAAAAAAGTTATTAGGGAGAATCGCTGAGTCATTTTAATACGTTTTCAAGCCTGCTATATTTCGGGGTGAATGTGTTTAAAGTCAAAGCATGTCCTCGAAACTTTGATTATAGGACTTTGATTGGTAATTGAACATATATTGGAAAATCTGGTGCTTGACCGGGAGTGAATAGAAAATTGTTTCATTGTTTATTTGGACATTTACTGAAAATGACGGAAAAGAAAAGGAAAAAGAAATACAAATAAACACCTAATAAGTTTTAGGGGAAAATTTGAAGTCGACCCATCACAGCTAAACAGCTAACTAATAATTTTATTTTTCTGTCCTTCCATTGAAATCGAAGCTGGCATAGAAACACGAAGCTCCACGTGTATAAAACGATCATCGGACCTGTGCTATGCTGCGAAGCATGGTCCCTAACCTAAAATTCTGATGATCTGTTGGACACCTTCACTCAAGGATCTCAGTCGAATTTTCGGGGCAGTTCGCGATCGAGATTTATGCTGCGATCGGTACAACCAAGAGCTGAATCAGCTGTACGATGAGATAATACATGTGCGTCGGCCTATTGTGCCATAAAGAAGAGAAGAGGCTAATGCCTTTCATCCTGTAACACTTTTAATTATACCAATCCAAAAATAGATTTACTATGTATCCAGTTTAACCTTCCGGCGGGCGCAATACTAATCCTAACACGATCGGGCGCAATGCATCTGACAGATTAAGTGCAGAAAAAAGGATGAAACTAAGTTTCTGTATATTTTAGACTCTTATTTATTCTTGTATTGTCTTTTAAAAACAGTTCTACGAAATTTTAGAAACAAATACTGGCTCACAAAGTTTGATACCCTTCACATTTTCAATCGCTTCAATATTTAAAAAACCTCTAACAACTCGAGCGCTTAAAATATGTGAGCTTATTTTACTAAAAATACACTATTGAGCGATTTGGTGAACCTAAAAGTCAACACAACGTTATTACGCAATGTGAAGAGTATAACAAGTGGACATTTTCATAGAAAAGGAGAAAATAACACAATCGGGCGCAATACATCTGAGAGATTATTTTATCCCCTCCCGCCCCTCAGACATATGATAGATAGAAACTTAAAACTGCTTTGGGTAGTTGATCGATAAAGATTAAGCTACTGTGAGTTTCAGATCTCTCCCTTTTCTTATCGCTGATTGGCGCAACAAAAACTGGTCACTTAATCTGTCAGATGCATTGCGCCCGCCCGAAGGTCAAATAAAAGTTTTCAACGGCAAATGTACATACATTTTTGGATTTGTAATTTCTGATGAGTTCTCAATAATTTATTAGCTGAAAATCCGTTATCGTATCTCCGAATAAAGAAAAAGGAACTTATATGAAATGATTTCGTTGAACCCGTTGATATGTGTACCCACATAGACCTTTCGTATGCGTATTGAAAAAAGTAGACTTTTGCAACTATTCAGGGCCATCCTGTTAACTTTGTCATGCAAACTTCAAAAGTATTCGTGCCAAACACTATTACCATTCTATGCATTGCCACCAAATTTCATGTTCATTGTTTAATCCAGACGCAAGATAAGCAGTGTAAAAAATGCTTAAGACGCTGCCCTGGTATTGTGAAACGCCGTTACCATATGTTAGATTCGCTATATTTCCGTTTTGGATTAAGTTATTCTAATGAATTAGATTTTAGATTTAGGGAGGGCACAGGCAACAGGGTTGCCCGAGGCACTGCGACCGGTGGTCTATTGTGCCATTATTCTAATGAAACTTTGCAGACATATTGCTTATGTTATTTCCTAAAAACCCTCATATATTTTTTTTATATCTACGGACCTAAGAAGGGTTACACTTGCACAAATTGAAATTTCATAAATTTACTGTCAATTACTTTTTCTTAGCAAATGTCGACAGTCTAAGTATTTTGCATATTTAAGCTTAATCTTTATGCAAAATTGCATACCGGTTCCTATAACGGTTTAGAAAAACCGAATTGAAAACGTAAGCCTAACTTCAAACACTCCGTTACCATCACTCGGAACTTGAAAAAAAATTCTGTTATAAAATGTACTCGTCGAGTCCTTTGATTTAATAACCCATACGTCTATCTCCCATCAAAGCAGCGACCATTCCCGATGGCAGTCCCGCTGCCACAGCGGAGTTTCAAGCCTCTTCGGGGCGGACCACACCCGTTTCCAACGAGAAACGGCCAAGAGTTGCCAAAAAAAAACCGGTTCGATGCAGGAGGCTTGTGTATGTGTGGAAGTGTTCTATGTGTTTTTTTTTTCGTCAAATTGGGTGCCTTTCATCTCAGCGCGGTTGCTCTAAATTCTCCTAATCCGCGCCGGCATCGAAACTAATCCAGGTCCCGAAATTAACATTTGCTGTGTATGTAATCGACGCATCTTCGGGAATGCCAGGTCTTTGAGATGTACCTGCTGCAGGGCTGCAGGGAATGGTGTCATTTTTATTGCTCCGGCTTAAGAAAAATGAGTCAGTATGACATGTTGTCTTTTGTTGCTCCAGGGTGTCTGCATGAGGGTCGCCCTCCTAAAAGCAAATTGGGAGGGTTTCACTACGTTCACTAGGACGAAGTTAGCCGCGCTACCTACTCCAGCAAACACCAGGGAAGCCGAAAATAATATAAGGAACGTCATTGTCAAAGCGGCAGCTCGCTTCATTCCGGCAGGACGTATCCCCAAAGTTCGGTCATATTTCCCAACTACTGCCGCAAGGTTAGCCGAGGAACTCGACAACATAAGACGCGCAAATCCGCCAGACCCCAGAATTCAGTCGCTAAACTCCGAAATAAATCGACAAGTCAACACAAAAAAAAAGGAAAATGGAATGAGCATCTTGAAAGCTGCGACCTCTCGAAAGATGTCAGCAAACTTTGGGTTACAGTCCGCGCCCTGTCTCATCCAACCAAAGACAAGGGCAGTGTAGTCATCAGATTCGGTAAAAAAAAACACCGAAGATCCTAAACTTTATGCGAGCTTCTTCAATAAACAAACGGCGTAGTCACAAACCGTTTGTGAAACAAGCTGGAATAAGATCCAGGCATACCAGGACGCTGCTCTACGTATCGCTATAGGTTGTCACCTAATGTCGTCCCAGGACCATCTTCATCAAGAAACCAGCATGTTGCCAGTACGTGATCACAATCTTCACCCGTCTTTGCAATATCTGGTCGGTTGCTATCGAGAGGATCACCCAAACCATCATCTCATGGACATTACTCACCCTCCACGATATGTCAGAAGTGGAATCAGAGATCTCGAGAGAGACGTCCAGAGATACAAACGGGTACCTCCCGATATATTTGATGACTCAGTATACCATGCGGGCATTGCAGATATTCACCAAACCGTTGTGAATCGGTCAATAGGGAGATTAAGCATTCGAAAAGAGTCCTCTGAGCGCCCCCACCACCTATATCACCTGAGGAGACTAGGCACCCGAGAGCCACAAGAGCGACTCTAGCCCAGCTTAGGTCGGGTTTAGGTTCGCGCCTCAATGCATACTTATCTCGAATAGACACGGACATTCAGAACATTTGTCCGAGCTGCGGTGGTGCGCCTCATGATGTGGACCACCTGTTCTGATGCCCCGCTGCACCCACTAACCTCACTCCGAGGCCGTTATGGGACAACAGCTGGTACGTTCTTGTCGCTTGAGAGAATAGGCGAGAACGACGACGTGCACTTCCACAAACATGCACAGCAGTTCACGTCTTTCTGCACCGCTACTAGAACAACAACTTTTTTCAAATCTTTGGGACACTCCGTTATCTTTACACTACCAACTTCTAAGTATTTTGTGCCAACGACAGTTACCATTCTACAAATTCCTACCAAATTTCATGACGATCGGTTGAGTCGTTCGCGAGTTATTTAGTGAACAGATGGACGGACAAAATCGATTTCAAAAGGGTTTTTTGAAAAATTCTAAAAAAAATCCCTAAAAAGAAAAGTAATTCCAAATGAAAACTACTCGTAGAACCGATATAAATTATGAAAAAGTGCTTGCGCATAGTATCCCAAAAAAAATATTATTTCCTGACCCACATACACTCCCAGTCACTGTTTATCTCAAAATATCCTTTTCCTTGCGGCAGAGAGCATAACTCAGTATTTGTTTACAAAGGCTATTATGTGGCTCATAGTTTGCGAGAAAAAAAAATAAAACATTTAATAACAACAGTTATGTTTCATCAACATTATGCCGATGCACATATATATTCTATGTTCAAAATTGGGTCACTTGAATAGGGATAGTTACGATTCGGTCGTTATTTCGAAAGTGCTAGCGTCACATCCTAACTGTTTTTGTTTTAATACACTCAGATTGTGTTTTGACTTTAATTTTTGTAAGTTTTGGTAATCATGGGTAGAGGGAAAGCGGTAAATACCGCGCAATTGGCTCAAATCGATGTTTTGAGAAATGATCAATACAGTTTACCCGAAATTTCGAAAATAGTGAAAAAAAGTAAATCGCTTGTGTTTAACTATTTAAAAAATAAAAGTGGATATGGACGAAACATGAAAGAGCGTACTCGAGGTGCCCTAATCGCCAAAGAGAAAAAGGAAATTCTGCGAACCGCCTCTAATTCTGCACTATTAGCGGCTAGAATTGGAGCTAAAGTCGGCGTTATGGCAACGTTATCAACAGTGCAACGTGTAATAAGGAATTCCTCACACCTAAAACGGAAGAAAATTCAAGAAATTTCAGAAAAAACACCGTTAAACGCAAAGAGGAAAAGCCATCGTCTGGATTTTGCTCGCCAAAATATGTCATGGCGACAGGGGTGGAACAGGGTAGTTTTTTCGTATGAAAAGAAAATCAACCTATGGATGGCCTAGATGGGTACCATGTCTATTGTCACGATCTACGTAAAAACAAAAGGTTTCTGTCAAGGCATCATAGCAGAGAAGGTAGCGTCATGGTTTGGGGAGCTGTCTCGGAATGTTTTCTGAATTTTCTTTCGTTTTAGGTAAGAGGAATTCCTCATTACACGTTGCACTGTTGATAAACTAGCTGTAACGCCGACTTTAGCTTGAATTCTAGCCGCTAATAGTGCAGAATTAGAGGCGGTTCGCAGAATTGCCTTTTTCTCTTTGGCGGTTAGGGCACCTCGCGTACGCCTTTTCATGTTTCGTCCACATCCACTTTTATTTTTTAAATAGTTAAACACAAGCGATTTACTTTTTTTCACTATTTTCGAAATTTTGCATAAACTGTATTGTTCATTTCTCAAAACATCGGTTTGAGCCATTTGCGCGGTAGTTAATGCTTTATTGCTCTACCCATGATTACCGAAACTTACAAAAATTAAAGTCAAAACACAATCTGAGTGGATTAAAACAAAAACAGTTAGGATGTCACGCTAGCACTTTCGAAATAACGACCGAATCGTAACTGTCCCTATTCAAGTGACCCAATTTTGAACATAGAATTTATGAGTGCATCAGCATAATGCTGATGAAACACAACTGTTGTTATTAAATGTTTTATTTTTTCTCGCAAACTATGAGCCACATAATAGCCTTTGTAAACAAATGCTGAGTTATGCTCTCTGCTGCAAGGAAGAGGATATTTTGAGATAAACAACTCTCGAAAAGGCTGTCCCTATTCAAGTGACTGGCAGTGTATGTATGTACATTGTCCTTACTAGAGATCTTCGACCTCCACCCAACCCAATCACTTCCAGTTCATCTCATCTCGAAACAAGAGTCTTTATTCATTCAGGACGCATCCATCCAAATTAAATTAATTTGTCAGATGAGAGCTGTCAGAAATGGACAAATCAGTACACATATGTCAATGTCATGACTAACAAATTAGGTCAAACATTACGACAAGACCTGTAGTCGTCGTCATGTCATTTTCAATATGGGTTTGTCGGAATTCATGATTCTCTATAAATACCATCTGTGAGTATGTGTGTTGGGATGCGCCTCATAATAGCAATCACTTAAATGACCCTCGTCCTTGTGCTGAACTTGTACAGAGCATCGTGTGAAACCGCTGTAGAAACCATATACTGGTGGATGGACTTTAAGTAAGAAAGGCGTTTGATAAATGCTTCACACATTTCATGTTTCCAATTTGGATTCTTCTCGTGGCAAGAACGCTGAAAGGAAATATAAATTGTTTTTCGGCTCCATATTGTTTTAGCGCATTTCCTATAGGGTTTATTTTATAAAATCATTTACATGTGAGCCGTAATTTATTATGGACAATTGCGGAAAAGTTGGTTTCAGTGAGGGCGTAGATTTTTTTGTTTCGTAATAAACAAGAAAATAACAGGAGAATTGTGTTCATGGTTCGGCTCTTATTATTCTAATCCGATTCTTAATACAAGCCCCACTCTGCAAATTTCTTTTCGAAAAGGATACGTATTTGTGAAAAAAAAAACATTATGTCTTAGGGTTTTGTTTTGTAAAATTACTTTGGTTTGCGCTTTTATCTAAAATTTGGAAAATTTAGAAGAAAATTCAGCAAAGTAACTCTTTAATTCTGTCTAAGGGTATCCATGTTAGAAGTGCTTAATCGAAATTCACTATAAATGTATGTATTTTCAGACATCGGAAAGAATTTGTCTACTTATGTATATGATTTAATTCTCCTCTTAAAGAACGTATAGCATTTTAAATTTTAATAGCATAACCGTCTTAGCAGACAATTTTCTAGAACGCCATTCTTCTATATTCACTCACTCACCTGAGACTTCACGTGCCGAAGCCAATCCTGCGCCGGAATTCCAGACACGTAATATTAGATTCACTATTAAGGGTAATAAGTCTTCGTAAATAGGCTCTAAGTTGTAATAAATTCTCTCTGTAGATTGCAGAAGCCATAAAATCGTTCAGCACGTTCGTCCTTTATCAATACTTCGCGGTGCTAATTGAATTCAACTTGATAGAAAGTCAATAAAAATACTTTCTAAAATTGCCTGATAGCATGTTGTAATCTGAGGCTATTGGCCTCGAATGTTGTCTGGGGCTCGCGCAGTCGAAACCGTATAATGCGACCGGAAAGCATTCAATTATACAGGGTTATTGGTTAAGTCGACCTATTCCCTGCAACACGTTATAATAGGGTAAAAATGCAACAAAATGAGGCCATAAATGTTAGGCCGATTTTCAACGGTCACTGAGATATATGAATTTTTAGGTTTTTTTGAAATAACCTAGAATTTTGCCATTTAAAGTAAGAATTTAAAAAAACTACTAAGGTAATGGGCTTAAACTTATTTTTGGATTTTTGTCAACACTATAGCAGACATTTCTTATTCATTTAAAATTTCAAAAACCCATCACAATTCGAAATTTTTAATTTTAAATAAAAAAAAAATTTCTTAAATTTGTTTAAAGATATTTTTTAATGTAGTATTACTAAAAAAAATTATTTGACATGGAGTCTGCAGACCGCTGGAAAAACTTACGCGTGTTGTCAGCTTTCCAAAAAGGTGTCAATGTCAATACAAATATTTGAAATAATTGAAACAGCTAGCTGCAACTTGTTCGGGGAACATCATTTCGTTTGATAAAAAATGAAATAAATGTCATTAAATTCAAAGTGCATCGTACGAGTACGTATAGTATACTGCTTTATTTCATTTTTTATCAAACGAAATGATGGTCCCCGAACAAGTTGCAGCTAGCTGTTTCAATTATTTCAAATATTTGTATTGACATTGACACCTTTTTGGAGAGCTGACAACACGCGTAAGTTTTTCCAGCGGTCTGCAGACTCCATGTCATATAATTTTTTTTAGTAATACTACATTAAAAAATATCTTTAAAAAAATTTAAGAATTTTTTTTTTTATTTAAAATTAAAAATTTCGAATTGTGATGGGTTTTTGAAATTTAAATGAATAAGAAATGTCTGCTATAGTGTTGACAAAAATCCAAAAATAAGTTTAAGCCCATTACCTTAGTAGTTTTTTTTAATTCTTACTTTAAATGGTAAAATTCTAGGTTATTTTAAAAATACCTAAAAATTCATATATCTCAGTGACCGTTGAAAATCGGCCTAACATTTATGGCCTCATTTTGTTGCATTTTGACCCTATTATAACGTGTTGCAGGGAATAGGTCGACTTAACCAATAACCCTGTATAATCACGAACGGAAAAATATTTTTTTAAAGAATAGGTGTCTTGGCTATACTCCTAATGTGCCTAATAAATTTTATAATTATTAAAATTTGTGGAATTTTCTGTAACTCCGGTAATGTGAGAGGCTTCTTTATTTGAACGACTCCTGCGAAAGCCAACAAAGTAGTGATTCGTTATCTACACGGGAAGTCCATCGTCGTCTATTTTTATACCCTTCGCTCATAGAGTGAAAGGGTATATTAACTTTGTCATGAAGTTTGTAACGCATTAAAGGAAGCATCTCCGACCATCAGCATGACTTGAGGAGTCGATTGGAGCATGTCTGTCTGTCTGTCTGTTGCGACGCGTTTTACTCGGCGGTATTGAAGCTAGCAAGCTGAAATTTTGCACACGTGCTTCTTATTGTTGCAGGCTGTTTGTATGTTTGATTCACCCAAATTGGATCACTGGGTCATGGGGCTGCCATACAAACCTAGCTCCCCAATTTGAGTTCTTCTAAGAAAAACTTTTTTATTTGTGTACTAATTTCAACCAAATATCACACAAATGTGTTTCTATAAATAACACAAAATATATGCAAGAATGGATCAAATCGGACCGTGGGGTCATGGGGCTGCCATACAAACTTAACCCCCCAAAATTAGATTCTTCTAAAAAAACTTTTTTATTTGTGCACCAATTTCAACCAAATTTCACACAAATGTATTTCTATTGATGACACAAAACATATGTAAGATTGAATCAAATCGGATCATGGGGTCATGGGGCTGCCATACAAACCAAACCCCCCATATTGGTTCTTCTAATAAACATTTTTTTACACGAATTTCACAAAACCTTGAATTAATGTGTCTTTATGAAAGCAACTAAAAAGTTCAAAACGAATGGAATCGTACTGTGGGGTCATGCTCCGGCAACCCCATTAAAATTTTCCGAGTGAATATTTTTATTTGCCCACTTATTTCAACCAAGCCCAAAACTTTTGTCAAGACGGAAGAAAAAGAATGAGGAGGGGGATTAAATACAAGTCATAGGTACGCCCGAAAAAACTTTTAGCCCAAGCGAAAGGTATCCAAATTTCGGCCGCGCCCGAAATTAGCCTCGGCCCCGGGGGTTGGCGAGCGAAGCGAGAAGGGGGCGAAGCCCCCTAGTTTCATGTCCATAAAGTCCATACGTGACGAACACGGTCCTGTAGTAAACCAACATTCTTCTGCAACCACATCATACATATTTCATCTTTGCTCTTTACTATGGTGAACATTTTCATTTTTAATCCATATGTCCCTACACTACGTGTCGTATTCATTTTTCATTTCAGTGGCCAACAGCTCAACAGATATTTCGTGTCCTCCACTTTTTCCACCAAAACATGGCTACCTGGAGTGCAGTCGACCAATAGCCACCGACATTATTAGCACGGACATAAATGGATCGGGCAACGGACATAGAAGGATAACAAATCGTCCCGGCAGTCAGTGTGTACTACGATGTCCCACAGGTTTTCGTATCAGTGGGAAATTTGCCAAGCAGTGTTCGGCCAGTGGCAATTGGATTGGAGATAGTGACGGTATATGTATACGTATGTATCGCGATGTTGAAATTAAAATGTATTATTCACTTTAAATTGATATTAATTTGTTATAAGTCCGGATGCAAAGAGGTGTTGGTATGCATGTTGCACGTATTATGGTGGTCGGGTTAATGGAAGTTTTTGTTGGTGGCAAGCAGACTGTAGCTCTTAAAATTTCATTTAAATGCGAGCCGTTTGTTAAATTATAAATGCGTTGAAATGTAAGGAAAATTATTAATTTGTTCCATAAAAAAAAACAATGAGAAAAATATTTTTATTTTGGGTATACCTATCGTAGGCATTAACAATAGCAATATTTTTCAATCTAAAAAATGTCATTTTATAAAAGTATTTGAAACATGAATGCATATACCTCTTTTCAATCTTCAATTTATCAGTCTAAATTTTACTCCTCAATTATCTTTCGTGAATTTAATATCGTCCTCCTGACAAAGCAATTGCCCCATTATATTAGAATACATTGGTACACTCGTGTATACGTTCAACACACGACCCCCTACTCAACAATTTAATTTGAAAATTTTCCAGGGTATCCGACACCGAAACTAATTTGTCCGGCTAATATTGTCCTGGAAACACCACCGAACGAGAGTATGGCCAAATTACGAATTCCACGACCGAGAACTGATGTTAATTATGACCGTGATGTTACCGTCAGTCCGGATTGGCTACGAAACTCCGAAATTGCCCTAGAGATTGGTGTTCGAAACATCACCTACACGGCCTGCCATCCTGTTTCCAAATTGACAGTGTCCTGTACATTCTCTATTACCGTGTTGGGTATGTATCTCTGATCAAAAAGCAATTTTTCATCTGTGTATTTTGTGCACCTACCTATATGTATAATAATACACGAATGGCCCAGATGGATATTGTGTTGGGAGTGCTGGTGATATGATATTTGCTTTTTCTAATTGTGTCATTTATAGAGGGTCGACCGCCCATCGTGGATTTTTGCCCGTCAACACAAAAGTATGCGCTGAGCGAACCAGAAGATAGTATAAAAATTTCGTGGAAGGAGCCGATATTTTCGGATAATGTGAACGTTACGGAGATATCCAGAACGAATGTAAGTTGAAAATTAATTTTTGAAGTAGATTGGGTATTGAAAATTGAAGCGAAATTCCGATTTATCTGGCAATTATGTATTTTTTATACATATTAGAAATGAGTTTATCAACCATTTCAACTAAATAAAATTTAATGGATAAAATAAAACAGATTGATTTTACTAAGACTATCTGTTTTATTTTATCGAGGATTCATCGCTTTTAATTTAATTCAATTTAATTTTTCATTATATTTTTTCGGATGATGCTGATTCACTTTACCCATTGAATACAATGCTGATTCTCGTATCAATATTTTGACTGCATGGAAGGAGCTCTCAGTACGCGACATTCTGGTAGCATCCGAAAACGAACGCCAAAATGATTTCAGGATGCAACTCCACTGTTGTATTAATTCTGGATAGCTTTTCTGAAAATCATCGAGTTTTTAACTAGATCATGTTGTATTCAAACTATTCCACCACTACGTTATTATTTGTTTCGAAGTTAACCCTAGCGAATGACATTTAAGTAAAGATTCAAGAATATAAATTCGGTTTAACTAAGGAAACTCATGGTTTATATATTTTTATTATACCCGACTTTTAGATAAGTTTAAGCTTGGCTTCAGTTAATTGTGGCCTATCTGGACGAAGTTTGCTTTGTTAATGCCACTCCTACATCACCTCTCCAGCAAGTGGCACGGAATACGGAGTCCACATCCCTAGGGTGTATTCGACGTAACGGTCAACACCTTTTTTTTATAATCAGATCCTGCAATCTTGCGATTCGCTTAGTCTTCCGAAACTGGAAAATTCAAGAAAATACTGTATGTTCGAATTGCCAAAATCAATCGCTAAAATCCGACAAGGGGGTCGTGGGGCTGCCATACAAACCTACCCCCCAAATTTAGGTTCTTCTTAGAAAAACTTTTTTATTTATGCACCAATTTCAATCAAATTCCACACAAATGTGTTAATTGGTAGCACACAATATATGTAAAAATCGACCAAATTGGACAATGGGGTCGTGGGGCTGCCATACACACCTAGTCCCCCAAATTATATTCTTCTAAGAAAAACTTTTTTATTTTCTCATCGATTTCAATCAAATTTCGCACAAATGTGTTTCTAGTGATACCACAAAACATATGTAAAAATGGACCAAATCGGACCTTGGGGTCATAGGGCTGTCATAGAAACCTAGCTCCCTAAATTAAGTTCTTCCAAGAATTTTTTTTTATTTATACACCAAACTTCACACAAATGTGTTTCTATTGATGACACAAAACATATGTATAAATAGATGGAGTCGGACCATATGGTCATGGGGCTACCATACAAACCTAGCCCCCCAAACCAAATTTTTCTAAGAAAAACGTTTTTATTTGCACACCAATTTCAATCAAACCTCAGAAAATTATATTTCTATTGATGCCACATAACAAACGTGAAATGAAACTATGGGGTCGTAGGGCTGCCATACAAACTTGACCCCCAAAATTAGGTTCTTCTAAAAAATACTTTTTTATTTGGACACAAATTTCAACTAAACCTCATGGAAATGTATTTTTAGTGATGTTACAAAACATATGCAAAAATGAATTATATCGGACCATGGGGTCATGGGGCTGGCATATAAACCCAACCCCCAAATTAGGTTCTTCGAAGAAAACCTTTTTGATTTGTCCACCAATCTGAACCAAATGTGTTTTAATTGATGCCACAAAGATACGTAAAAATTGATGGGCTGCCCTACAACCCCCTTCCCCCTCTTTTTGGTTCTTATAAGAAACCCACGTCCCGCTTCGCCCAATAAATCTTCGCCACGGCACTTATGAGAAAATTGAAAAGCATGGAAGCGGGGAGGACTGAACACTAGTTATAAGTACGCCCGAAAAAACTTTTAGACCGAGGGGAGCGAAGGGTATCCAAATTTCGGCTGCGCCCGAAATTAGCCTCGGTCTCGTTTAGAATTTCAATGCATTCGTAATGCTGTATGTAAATTATCCTATTTGGGTGATAAATAAACATAAATTAACTTAAATACAATATTTCCGTGTTCGAAAAAGGTACTTAACTGCAAATCTCCAAACATTTTTGATTCATCTTTTCTACAGAGCCCCAATCCAAGAACTTCAAATTGCAATCCTTAGGATATGGTTGCAGATACAAAAACTGAATTAATTAGCTCGAACTCCTTTACCGTTATCTCTCTCTCGATTACCGTAACTCCTAGTGGAGCATGGTGCGTTGATAACTGCCATGTGCGTGTGTAGTCATCAACGTTACAAAGACAATTTAATTCGGAGTGTGATACGGTGGTCAGCCATACCACTTCCTAGTCGCATTGTTAGTTTATTATTCTACGATAAGAATAATTCTTATCATCTTCTTCTGAATAATAAACTTGCGACGAGTCGTGCCGAGTTTGGAAACTCGTTTCTCTATGAATGTCTATTTCACAGAGTGGCGACCGAGCGATCACGGCCACAGAGCACGACCGTTATACCGCATTAAATAAAAAATACCTGATAGGAAATGTATTTGGTGAGCCTTTTGATATGAGCACCCACACACCTCTCTCCGATGAATAATAAAAAAGTGGACTTTTGCATTTATTCTGGGACTCTGTTGACTTTAAAACTTTTCGTAATGAATAGCGTTTCCATTTTATACATTTCAACTTTCAACCAAATTTCATGTCGATCGGGTAAGCTAATTACTACGATATATATTTATTGACCAGGTGTAAAGACGCTTGCCTGGCAAATATGAGATTTGCTATATTTCCGGTTTTCATAAAGATATTAGAATAAAAATCCGCACATATAATCCCTTATCCATATATCATTTCAGATTTGCAATCCTAAGAGGGGCTATACATACGCACCATCTGAATTTTCACAAATTTATTGTTATTTCCTTTTTCTTAGCAAATATCAACATGTTTAGTATTTAACGTATATATGCTCATACTAACCAATATTTGTGTAAAGTTTCATATCTGTACCTATAGCGGTTTAGAAAAGGGGAGGGGTGTATCGTAAACCTAACTTAAACGACCCATAACTCTGTTACGGTTAATCGAAACCAGAAATAACTAATATGAAATGCACTCGTCAAGCCCTTTGATTAGTGTACTATATCCTCTTCGATGACACCCTGTTATCTTTGCCCTACCAGCGACACCAAACCGAACCCAACCTCACATAAATGTTTTTCTATGGCAGCCACGAAACTGGACAAACAGAAGGAATCGATCAAGGGAGTAGCCCCATAACCTCCAATAGAAACCCCACCGCTAAAAGGAGGTTCTTTAAAAAAAAACCTTCATGGACCAAACATAAACAAATCTCACTTAAATGTGTCTCTATAGAAACGATATAAACAAATAAGAAATACAAATTGACCGAATACGAGGGGGGCCTTTTATATTTCGGGTTTAGAGAATCATCGAAAATCGCTTTATTGTTTTTCAAAATATTCCCAGATCTGCTACACTAGTTGTCCCATCCCGAAATATAAAAGGCACCCTATAACCATAGGATCATGAGGCTTCCTTAAAAAATCTACTTCAAAAGTAGTCTTCCTAAAAAAAAATCGTTTTTTTTTGAGCGAAAAACATTTCATTGTCCAATCTTAACCTAATCAAACTTAAAAATGTCCCCATTTTAGCCCAAATAATATATTGAATGGAATCAGGACACAACCACATGGGACCGTTGAACCGGCCGAAAAACGTGTAAAGTATTTAAATTTCGACCACTCCCGAATTAACCACGATCTAGATACACTACAGTTACTTGAACTTAAACGAATCAAATATTAGAGCATTTTATTGTGGTTATAGGTGCTATAAGTGCTTTACGTTAAGTTTTAGGAGAAATGGACCAACCGACCGACCCTATTAAAAACCGAAAGAGAAGAAAACGGAAAATAGCCAGGCGCAGCGTCTCTGCTTTATTTTTGAAATTAAAAGCTCGCTTATTTGGTTTTTAACTTTAATTTTTTAATGATGGTATTTTCACAATGGAGAAAAATCGTATTATGTTAGCGAAAAGCAAAGAACGGAAAAAAGGAGAAAAGAGAAAAAAAAATGTTGTATCTGCAAAAAAATAAAATAATTAAAATTTAATACATATTAATAAAAACTACCGCTTGACGTACTGACGAGTACCTACGAGTACGAGTACGTTGACCGACGGAACAAAACCAATCTGCATATACTACTAAAGACTAGTTGTTGCTCATCTACATAGTGACGAGCAAAACAGCTTATCTGCAAGCAGTATATGCGACAGGTTTTGCCCTATCTGCATTTACCTGTGGACGTCCGATTACGAGATCGCTCGAACAAAAGTGATTCAAATTTTCAAAATTTAATTTTCAATACAGTTTTTGTATAACAATTTAAACCTCGTGTAATATATTTGCTAAAGATTTTTGCAAACACATCTTACAATGTTCGAAACGAAAGCTGTTTTCAAATTCAATAAATTAAACTATTGCCTATTTGTAGGCGTTTTTGCAAATTCAGTTTAATCAACAAATTAATAATATGAATTAAATCTACAAATTAATGATATGATGTTACACCGGTTGTTTGTTGTAAAAATAACGGGTTTCGTTTTAACTCTTCCGGTTTTTGACATCCTTTCTTAACAGGACTCTTTCCACATAATCTTCCTCTATATAAATGTCCACTGTCCTGGCATACATTTTTCAATCTTGCGGTCTTTCTATGGGTTCGACATAGTTTTATGAGGGTGACTATGGGTAAAATAAAAGGACTTCAGATCCATTAATTTAGAATCGACAATTGACACATTTTTTGTCTACACCACCTTCTCGCCATCGAATAGGGTTTCTGTTCTTTCTCAATTACTTCTTCTGCGCTGGGCGACCCCTTTGTCGGCCTCGTTGGGAGAAGGGGTTCCATCGAATAACGCGACCACTGCCACTTTCGCCTTCGAGTCAATTCGTCGCTAGGCATTTGGCCTGTGCGACGACGATGATCTTTGTTAGAAATTCTTACGGGTCAAAAAATGGGTAAGATACGACGAAGTTTAGCGTTCTTGGTAACTGCAGCTCCCGAACAACCCCAGTTTGGTTTTCACACTGAGATAATTGCTTTTTCAGAGTTTGGACAACATGCCGAAGGCACACTTGACTTGGTTAATGCGCCGAACCGTGTCCTGAATGCTGCCGCCATCAACACCAAGAATGCTACCTAAGTAGACAAATTTCTGTTCTACAGGTTGATTTGATTTTGATTGGATTGCCTCGTTTTAGTGACATCCAATTCCAAGCTCTTAACTGCCGTTTATAGAGGTGCTGAGATCAACAGAACGCTTAGTAGAGTTATTTATCCCCATAAATGGGTACTCGTTTAACATCTGAGTGAGATCATAGACCGTCATATAGGTTGCGAGTATGAAAAACGTCAAAAACTGAATTCGCTTACCGTGAGACTTAAACTCACGAATTGAACCTTTCAATTCGATCATGTGGACTTTGGTAATTAGACAATTCTAGACAATTTTCTTCCTATTATGAAATCCGTCATGTACTTTATAAGGAATTGTTAAACAATTTAAGTGCTATAATTCCCAAATATTGTTCACCTTAATCCGCTCATTGCCCCTTAAATCTTCTAACTTTAATCTAATCTTTTTCTCATCACGTTCACCGTTACTTTAAGTACACACATCCGTGTAATAAAATAATGTCTTAAAACATTTCTCCTGCGTGTTTTGCGCACGGACATTTTGCTCACTCCCTATTTGCTTTTTTTGTGTTTGTTACAGATTCCTGGTAACAGCTTTGCCGTTGGAAGTCATCAAATTGTTTATGTTGCTCGCGATCAAGCCGGATACACGGCACGATGTGTTTTCAAGCTTCTTGTAAACGTACCATATCGACAGACACTAAATCACCCTCTGCCCATATATCATATGTTCTATCGAAAATAAACTCGCCCCGGTATGCCTGGGAGTTGAACGACACACAACCAGGAACACAAGCGAAACATACCCGGAACGAATGTCGAGACCCGAGAAGCAACTGAAGAAAAAAGGATCCCACAAAAAGGATGTTCGCTAACAGATTAGTATCATTGTATGCTGTACATATTGAAATTGATTGTAAGTAGAGGAGAGTTTATAGATATGTATATTTGGAATATACAAAGACCACACACATAAGTCCCCAAACATTCAAACATTCCCCCGTACATAGCGATAGTGTTTTTAACAACGATTTAGTATGTTTTTCTCGACTAAAGGATATAAGCGTGAGACATGGTAAGGATTATGCCCGTTGTGTACATTTAGCTTTAATATGAAAGCAGTTTTTCGTGTAGTGTATAATGATTTGGGAATATGGGAATCAGGATTTTTTGTTGGAAGCATTAGTATTAAGTTATCATATCTACATAATTATAACAAGCATATCAACACAATTACATTGATTCTAATTTAATTGCTTGCGCAACTTTGTAGTTGAAACACAATTGAAAAACTGACTGCTAGGAGCATTACATAAGAGGGAATTGCAAAAGACTTCTGCTCAATTCTTTTTTTTACTCAAAAGAAAACAGACTTTTCAATATGTTCTTTTATGTTTGTTCTTTTTTTTTAATATTTTAACTTTTATATTCAATTTTATTCTTCATATAAATATTTTTACAAAATAGTATTTTTACGATTTAATGCAAACGAAACGACATATACATAGACATAAAAATAAGCAAAATGTAGATATATAATCATACAAAAAAAAATTAAATTTAACTATTTACGATACAAAAAATATAGAATTAGTCTTCTCAAAAATATACAAAAAAAAAAATTAAGAAATAAATGCCATGTTTAGTTTTATATTCTTTTTCAGATTCTTTTCAGTTTTTGTTCCTTTCCATTTTTACTCTGAATGTGATTTTGTTTTCGTCCTGTCAGTGTGAATTTCGTTGGAAAAGGCTACAAACATATTTCTTAACAACATTTACAGAAAGTTTAGGACGATTTTTATAGGTGACTTTCCGATATGAATTTACTGTCTAGAAATGTGGGTTGTTCCAGGTTGAGTAGTGGCGGAGGTTGTTATCTGAAAGTATAAATAGAAAATATAAATTTATATTATAAATACTTAAGCCTGGGTAGATGGCCTTTTTTGAATAAAAAAAAGTCGACTCGTTGTCGTCCTATAAGCATGTTGACATTAAATTTCTATAATAAGAACAGTTAGTGACAATCCTTAAACAAGACGAGGGCGATATATCATGAATTGTCGATGGTGAATAATGAATACTGTTCCGATACGAGTTAGGTATACAAGCAGCTATATTCGGCAGGGAAGACACGAAAGCCATCTGTGTTGCATCAGGAAACGGTAATATGTTCATATAAAATAAATGTGCTGCTAATCTACCCATAATAAATTAATTAATATTTAATTCGTCCTTTCCCATTAATTCTCAAGGTAGAACCATACTAAAATACATTTGGGAATTTTCCCCGGGGTTGCTTCCATGTCAGCTGTGATGATCTTAACGAACGGTCTTTAAATAGACGTCTCTTCGTACTAAAATACAGGGTGTCCCTCATTGGGGGTCAATATTGTAATACGTAATATTCGATGCAATTTGTTGATCAATTTGTTTGAGTAACAATTGCATCAATAGAATTGGCAAATTTTTTTTTAAAGCAGTCAACGAAAATTACCTGTTTCGTTGTATTCAAATTTACAACTACCCTAAAAAATAAATTAAAAAAAATTGACTTAACATTCTGAAACAACATTTAATTTTATTTAAACTGACCTGTTCGCGGTTTTCAATAATAACGTTGTTGCCGAGATCCAGATATTAAAACTAGTAATTTTAAAATTTATCTTTCAAACAAAAAATGTAAAACGGTAGTTTTAACTGTCAAATTTGCAAGGTTGACAAAAGCTACTTCAACATGTTCGCGATATATCACTTTTGACATTTAGATATCCTCGCTTCCCATGTATCTCTGGTTCCTGTTAACTACTTGTATGGCATAAGGCATCAACTATTCCTATTCTATGTCAGCGTCTTTAGGTCTGATTATCTCTTATTTAATGAACCAGCCTCGCTATCAACCGATCTTCTCCACGTGTTTCTAGGTCGTGCAACATGACCGGCGTCTTGCATTTGCGCCTTGTGAGTTTCAATCTATAGATTGAAACAGATTTTTTTGATATTACACGCAAAATGCACATTTGGGAATTTATATTGCACGATTTTGCACGTTTGAGGATTTTTACTGCACGTTTTTCAATTTTTACTGCACGAAAATCCGGGCTCTAGTCATAATATTTTCATGGACATGACTTATTTGAAATTACATATCAAAAGGGCTAAAATAAACTCCCGATCTCCTGACACGAACAATTTTTTTTTTAATTTTCACAAATAAACATTATTACGGAAGATATGACACTGGTTCATAGTTATCCAAGTCTTCAAGGAGATTCCCAAATTAAAATTAAATATGAGTTCGCCTAATATATGGAAGCGGGCAGTGGCGTGAGCAGACTTTTTGTGTAGGGTATGCAAAAGAATATCGCCTGTGATACACATGGAACTGCACAGTCAGCTCGAAATTTGATAAAACCAGATAGCACTGTGCGATTGAGACAACATAAATAAAGATATCCGGCATACAGAAAATTCAGTTTTGTTTGAAATTCAGGTCAAAGCAAGCAAAACTATACTAGTAGAATATAACTTTTAAGGGGATCGTTCTAAGGTTCAATAAAATTGTTTCAATTCAACTCTATCTCTACCTTAACGTTGAAAGCTGTATGCGTCCATAAGTTTGAAAGTGCAGCTTCAAACGACTACTTAAGGTGAAGCTACACTTAGGCCTGTTCGGTACCGAGATTTCAGTACCGGGTTTCGGTTTTTTTCAATACCCGGTACCACAAGCGGTTTCCCTGACTCAGGTTTTTTTTTCAGTACCGACGGTTTTTCTAACCATAAGCCGGTTTTTTTGAGTACCGGGTTAAAAACCGACTCAGGTTTTTTTCAGTACCGACGGTTTTTTTAACCATAAGCCGGTTTTTTTGAGTACCGGTACCAAAAAACCTGAAAAAAAAACCGGCTCATGGTTGAAATGAATCGTTCTTTTTAACTCGGTACCAAAAAACCGACTCGTCGGTCGGTTTTTTTTTAACTCGGTACCAAAAAACCGGGATATCGGTACTTTAGAATATCGGGTCCGGTACCAAGTGAACACCGGTTTTGTACCGGGATCCCGGTTTTTGGAACAGGCCTAGCTACACTACCATGGGAGATGGTGTGCGTCGATCTTGTGGGGCCGTTACCACGTTCGAAAAGGGGCTACACCTATATCTTTACCGTTCTGGATTACTTTTCAAAATATCCGATCGTACTTCCAGTAAGGTCGGCTACGGCAGCGGAAGTTACACGGCTGTTCGAAGAGCAGGTATTTCTGCTTTTTGGTGTTCCCAATGATGATCTGTGACAACGGCGCGCAGTTTCGCAGCGCAAAGTTCGAAGACCTGTTAAAGAGGTATGGTTGCGAGTTGCGAGACGAAGTTTTACAGCACAATACCATCCTCAAGCTAACCCAGCATAACGCACGAACCAGGATATAAAACGCATGCTCAGATTTTATGTGTCCGACAATCACCGGCACTGGGATATTAATTTACCGCAAATCGCAAAAAACTATGTGTTCCAAGCAGCGCCGGTTCTAGGTTCAATGGCGCCCTGTGCATGTATGTTGAAAGTCACACTTTTATTTGTCTTCCCAACTACAGGGTGGCCCACGTAAAAGTATACGATTTGGACGGACATAGCATTACTTTTTTGTCTATCTAATTTTCTTTCTGAAATTTTAGGAGAAGAAATAAGAGACTGGGTTTTTTTGGCATATGGTACCAAGTAGGTCAGTTTTAGAAAAGACTGAATTCTATCGTTAGAAGAAAAGGCGTCTTTTTTTGCGACGTTCTCGATCTGTTTGGCAATATTTTTCTCTAATTTTTTTTGCATCAGCAAGGTTTACATTCGGAAAAATGCACTGTTTGATGAGGGATCACATCACGGAGATAATCGGACCGCTTTTATAAAAAAATGCGAGTGGCGAAGCACTGACAGTTAATGGAGTTGAGTACTTGGTCTCGCCCCTTTGCTCAGAACAGGCCAAACATGTGGTTTCAGCAAGACCGAGCACCTTGCCATACCGCTCAAGCCACATTTTATCTGAACTGTTCGGGACAAAATTTATTCAAGAGGCGCATCAATAAACTAGCCTGCTCGATCTCCAGATTTAACACCTACCGATTTTGTGTCACTTAAAAAAAAAGAGTTTACGCTAACAAGCCCAGAATCACATTGAGGCTCTAAAAGAAAATATCCGACTGGTAATCAGGGCTATACAGCCAGAGACATTGCGAAAACTGATAGAGTATACGCTGGAAATGGGTCGGCTTTGCGAAGCAAGTACCGGACGTCACCTCAAAGAAACAGTGTTCCGAACATAGCTTAAACTTTTAGATTTTCCTGTAATATGTTCAAACAGAAAAAAAATCTTGAATTTTGATCGTCTTCCTTTGACTATATTGAAATAATGAAAAAAACTACTTTTTTCTTTAAACCTCCAAATGAAGACTATCGGATAAAATTACACATTCGCTGCATAGTGGAAAAAATCTCCTAAATCTCCAGTATACTTCCACAAAATAAAAATAAAAAAATATTGATGAACAAAAAAGTTCAAATCATATACTTTTACGTGGGCCACCCTGTGTTCGGGTTTGGTCAACATTTGGATAGCCTTCAGCTCTTCTTTTAACATACAAAACTCTCATGAATTCGAGAAATAGTAATTTTTATATTGTCACAGTTTAGGAAAAAGGAGACTTTCCTGGGTGGTGCCAGTCTAAAAATGAATATTTGCCGAAATTTATTTTTTTTTCCTTTCTTCCCTGCCTCCTTGTTTATACCGCTCCATGGCGTCGCATCGCCCGTTTTGGCGGTAATGTCTCAGCCTATTTCTACAGGCAGCTCCATCTTGGATCCTGTCATCGCCGAGACCAATGCGTTGGTATTTCCCAAAATTATTAAAGGATATACTTATCTACTGAAGAGCTTATACAGAGGGGCGGCTCAGTTTGACTGTGACTTGACTTGTGGTATCGATTTTAAAGTACTAGGACGCTTAACTTTGTACAGAAATGTGCAATGGAATATTCTCTATATATGGTTTCAAAACCCCAAATTTCGTTTTAAAAACATGAAAATGGGATCAAAATTTCCAAATTTAATTTTTCGAAAATTTCACATTGTTAGATTTTCAATCGAAACTTTAGAAAGATTGAGAACCAATGTAGAGCTTATTCCAGCGCAAGAGAGCCCTAGGTATACCAGTTTGGAAGATAGAATAGCCAAATATTCCGCAAGAAGTGAACATTTTTACTTCAGTTTTATGTATTTAAATCGAAATTTTTGATTTCAAAAAACATAAATGGGCAGACGAATAAGATTAATAGAAAATTCAAATTGTTCGTTTCCCTTGATTTTATATCTTCATGAGTTGAGCGCCCCTTTTCATTGGCGCCCTGTTCAAATTCACATTATGCACATATAGTAGAGCCGGCTCTCTTCCAAGTAACCCAAGAAGAAGGAACGGCGAAGAAGTGGAGCGTCCTAACCGAGAGAAAGACAAGTGACAAGTCTAACGAAACTGAATGTCCCACGGTGAATTTGATAATATTTGATATTTGCCAACCACCAACATAAATATTGGGGGTCCCCTTTTTATTTCGAACAAAAAAAAAATTAGAAAATCCCTGAAAAATCCTTTGTACGGACTGAGAGTATTTGTTGGTGCTGTGTAGTCAACACTCTAAAAAGTGAATTTAAATTTCCGCTGAAAATGCGGCAAATTTACCACACATATAGTTTTTCCCTCCATTTTTGTCTTGAGGTAAAAAGTGAAAATATTAAATTCTCTTAAAATTCTCCTATTTATGCTGTGAAAATGTCATTAATTCAATTTGTACGATAAACGATAAAATTTTCTGAGATTTTGCTCTAAAAAGCCGTGAGTTCGGAAATTGGGTACGCCTAATTTTATCACATCTTATAACATCACCTAATCAACTGAGATTTGATTCTAGGAAATTCAAACGAGTTTCCTTTGTAATAGTAAGAACTAAGTATTAGTGACTTAGTAACGTGTTTCTAAATATATTTAATTAAGATGTTTGCGGAAAATTTAGAATGAAATGATTTTTGCAGATTGATTTTGGGTAGAATGATTCTACCGATAAAAAATTCACTTTTTCCAAAAAAATTCATTTTTTTTCTCAGTAGGTCCATCAGACCTATTGGGTATTGTGGTAGGTGCCGACGGAAGGTTAAGGAGACCATTATTCGAAATAACATGCCGTAGAGACTGGTTTACGAAAGTTTGCAACTTAGTTGTTATCTCCTTGGTCACTTTACTCGTAGGAACAGCCATACATAAGCACTGATTTCACAATTGCATCGAAGATTCGGATTTTGGTGCGTTTGGAAATGTTGTTATTTACCCAGAAAGGAGTCAAAGTGAAGAAGACTGCCCTGAATTGATTCGAGATTGCACATCAGCGTCAGCGCAGCCATCTACTTTGACTCTGCTTCGGAGGTAGCAGAACTCGTCAACTTTTTCAACTGCCTGGCCCGAAACACAAATTCCGCTTTACCTCCCTGGATCAGAGCCCAAGTACTTGGCAGCGTTTATCTTGAACCCAGCATTACCACTTTCGCAATGCAGAGCATCGGCAATTTAACCTTCGGGCGGGCGCAATGCATCTGACAGATTAAGTGACCAGTTTTTGTTGCGCCAATCAGCGCAGGGAGAGATCTGAAACTCACAGTAGCTTAATCTTTATCGATCAACTACCCAAAGCAGTTTTCAGTTTCGACCTACCATATGTCTGAGGGGCGGGAGGGGGTGAAATAATCTCTCAGATGTATTGCGCCCGATTGCGTTAATTTCTCCTTTTCTATGAAAATTTCCACTTGTTATACTCTTCACACTGGGTAATAACGTTGTGTTGACTTTGAGGCTCACCAAATCGTTCAATAGTGTGTTTTTAGTAAAATAAGCTCACATTTTTTAAGCGGTCGAGTTGTTTGAGGTTTTTCAAATATTGAAGCGATTGAAAGCGGAATACTCTTAGAAAATTAAAAATGTGAAGGGTATCAAACTTTGTGAGCCAGTTTTTGTTTCTAAAATTCCGTAGAACTGCTTCAAAAAGACAATGCAACAACAAATAAGAGTCTACAATATACAGAAACTTAGTTTCATTCTATTTTCTGCACTTAATCTGTCGGATGCATTGCGCCCGATCGTGTTAGGATTAGTATTGCGCCCGCCGGAAGGTTAAGCTACCTCCTTCTTTTTATTTGATAGCAGACAAATATCATCAGCATAGTCCAGATATTGCAGGTGAACAAACATTTTCTATCTGATACCTTTCTTCTGGTTTTGAAGCGCGCAAATTAGCACATCGTTAATGGCTATATGAGGAAAAGAATAGGTGACAAAATGCAGCCTTATCTTACTCCACTGTGAACTTCAAAAGGATCTGAAGGCTTACCCTTGTGTATAACGTGACATTTGGCTCCCTGATAGGATGACGATGGAAATTTTTTTAGTTGGGATGCCCCTCCTACGAAGGGCTCTCCAGATATACTCGCGGTCAACACTATCGAACGCCTTCTCAAAATCAATGAACATGCGGTGTAATGGGGATCTTCACTCGGCAGGTTGCTCAGTCATAATTCTGATAGTGCTAAAATGGTCACTACATGAAAAAACCCTTGCGAAATCAGCTAAAGTGCGATCAACTGATCCGCTTCAAAATAATTTTAGCGATCAGCTTCGAGACAGCTAGAAATATACAAGTCCCATGACAAATATTACAATCCTTAAGGTTATCCCTTTTCGGAATTTTATTAATCACTCACTTTTTCCATTCGCCTGGAAAAGTTTCGGTTTTTCCAACACTCTGATGAGAGGGAGCAGAATATCCGCTGTAGCATTTGAATCCGTTTTAAATAATTAAACCGAAATTCTATCTATCTGCGGGGCCTTACCGGCGCCCATAGATTCGATAAGCCGCTTTAATTCCGTCTTAGATGGTGGTCTGGAATTAGTATCAAATATTTGAGGGACGTCTTTCAGTGCTGATGAAGATGCACTTGAATGTCTAAAGCAGTGGGTTAGGGCCTCAGAAAAGTTCTCTTTCCCTCTCTGCAGCTGCTGTTCATCGGTAACAAGCATTTCTTTCTTTACCTTTTACAGGATATTCAGTAGTAAATGGTTTGCCAATTAGTAGCTTGAATAGGGTACCTACCGCTGTCATCACGGTAAGCTGCATCATCTGTCTCCTTCGCTGAAGTGTTGATGTGAGTACGCTTATCACGCCTCACACTTCTCTGTACGCCTTTTTTAATGAACGGTATTCAGCTCTGAGTTGTTTTTTGGCTGAATCATCAGCAGCAGAGTTAATCTGCTTCTTAACTCTTTTGCGCGTTAAGATAAGGGACCAAGTAGCGTCACTGATAAATGGTCTCCTATCTTGATCGCTTCGCCACACGAAATGACAGAATTCCATCTATATCTTCAATTGTAGGATTCTAAAAAGATGTTGGTTTTTTAGCTTTTGCACATTAAAAAGTGGCAAGATTCGTACAATAAGAGATCGTTGGATCGCTGCTGTGTGTAAGCGAAATTTCGCAATAACAAGATGGTGGACGCTGGCAACATCAGCCCTAAGCTTCGACCTGTCGGCAGAGTTTCTTTGAAACAGCAATATGGTCAATTTGGATCTCTGTTCTTCCATAAGGAGAAACCCAAATTGTTAGGTGGCGACACCTGCCTGCCGAGGAGTATTATCGTCTTCACTTACAGAGTAAAGCAGTAATGTGCGACAAAGTCGCCCCCGACCCGCTCCATCGTGTTTCGCTCAGTCCAAGTATAGCGATGTTGTAAGGGGCATATACCGCTCGACTTTAGTGAGCCATCGTCCGAACGTGAGCTTTAGGTACGCGGGAATCTAACCTACGTAACTGAGGCCTAATTCTTACCCCAAAACCACAGGGGTAAATTTTGGTTACGTTCCGTATATATGGACCCTTGAGCGCAAAACAGAGTCATTGCGCGCACAATTGTGGAGATATGTACGAAACTCAGGACAGTTTTGTTCTCGCCTGTCCCTTTAGTCGCCTTCTAGGACACGCCGGGAAAGGCGATGACACTATTCTCACCTATGCCGCAAGACATATTGAGAGTATGTTTATGGAACCAATGATTCAAATTTGCGTTAGGATCTCTAACCTGAAAGCCGCCAGAGATGATGGAAACGTTATGAAGACTCACGTTCAAAGACTCATGCTCTGCCATAAAAAAAACAATAGTCTTAGATTAATGCCTAAGTGCAGCTTTCCTCTAGTTTGTTGATTACTCTTCAGATACTCGTTATTAGGAGGTCCGCATATACGCTCAATACGTATTTGCATTATTAACATTTCAAAACAGGTAGTCACACGCATCCCTGAGTTTCTTGAATGTCAAATTCAGATATTTGAATAAAAATCTCGATTCACAATTGGCCGCAAAACTTAGGTTGACTAGATATAGATAGATTAGTCCAGATTCTAGAATCCTGTTCACATTATTGCCCCAATCTTGTTCGACGACGTGACAATAGTCCATTTGCAAGTCAATTTTGTCAAAAGTGACATACAGGTCTGCTGCCGAGTGTGGCTGCAGCTGCAGCGAGAGCGGGGGCGACTAGAGAGAAAAGGTTTTCAGAATTGTTGAAAGGAAGTCGAGACCTTTCGATTGACACCAATCTCATTTGACGGCACGGTAATTGCCATTTCTGTCTTCTACCTCTCGCCCAGCATTATGGTTTTTCGATTTATGGTATTTTTGATTAATCGATTATTGCTTTTCGATTAATAGATCGATTATTTTTATCGCTCATTTTCAAAAATCGAACAGGTCTAGCCCCGCATTTTGCAAGTCTCGCAATTTTAGAGCATTGACTTTGTTTGCGCTTCCAATTGTTTGGCCTGTGGGACGTTGTCTTAGAACTTTCAATTGAATTCACATCGCCGCCCTGGAGGGTCTTCTTAACATTCCACCACTCCACATACTCATTGAGGTACTGACAAAATTGACCGTCAATAGAATCAATGAATGTGATATGACATGTCCACTGGACTCAGTACAGCAAGAATAGAAGTAAGTAGCAGTTACCTACTCAGTATACTATCATTATAACTTGGAAAAATTTACCGTTTATAGGGAGGAAGGCCATGTCAGACGAACTAGCAAGAAAAGCGACTGACAGTCCTTTCTTTGGCTCAGATCCCTAATGTCGGACACCATTCTGCATGCAGAAATAAGCTACGTACCTAAGTGCGAAATAGTGAAATCCACTTTACATTGGGAAACTCTTCGAGAACTTCGGCAAGCCAAGCATTTCGTTGCCTGCTACTCATTCAAATGGACCACCTCAGTATAATGAACTTGAGCGGAAACAGGGTCAGGATTATTTGCGGAGTCGGGCCATTACCATTGGAATGACCATTTGAAAATTATTACAACAAAACGGGTTCGCATAATCTTTGTGAATGTAAGAGGCTAGGTATGCGCCATCTGGAATGTTGTGGAATTGCCTCCCCTCCACAAGAGGCTATTTCACTAAAAAAGGTACGATGAGCTTATCTAACCGATAGTATGGGTAATGGCACAATAGTCCAACGATCGCAGTACCTATTGCTATAATCCATGTTTATCTATTTTTTTTCTTCTGATTTTGTCTATTTTTTTAATTCGAATATTTTGAAATTTATAAAAACTATAACATTATTTGTTTTGGTAAAATTTCAATTAGATGATTTTATTTTTCACTTCTGTAAATGGAAAATACTAAAAATAAATGGATTGCATATTAAAAAATAATAATTAAAAAACTAAAAAAGCTGTAAAAAGAGCAATGTAAATAAAAACGAAGACATTTATGATAAAAACATTTCAGTACATACACGAAAATCAGAGAGACAAAGAGTTTATATACTAAGTACACCAAAGTCCGATGCTTCAACTAAATTTTATCGCTAATATAGTATTAGATATAAAAATTTATATGAAAATACAAATCAGAAAAAAAAAATAAAAATGCAGAGAAATATATTAAAAAAGAAACAAAATAATGATGCTAAGATTAATAAAAAGGATCACTTGGATGAAATTAATGACAATATCTATTTGAAATATAAGACATTGTTCTAATTAATGAAAAGAAAACAAAAAGTGGTATGTAATACTTTAACAAAAAATAAAATAAAATAATAATTAAAACTTAGTTTATCTGCTATAAATGTGATTTAAATTGAACTGGAATGAGCAGCATATCTTTGTTTGTCCAAATAAGTACTATATTTTCAACAAAAAAAAAATGAATAAGCAACATTTGAGGAATATCACTAAATCAATACACAACCAAAACCTATTTGTAAGTGTCAATTAAATATAAGTTGAGATTAAACAAAACGCAAGAGTCTTTAATTTCACCCCCTAACATTCCGCAATGTACACACCAATAAACACATTCGGACAGGAACCATATATTTAATTGCTTTTGTCGTTTGTCTCGTTCGCCCACTTTTTGGGGATGAAACTCTTGGGGCGAACAGATTCATTATTATGGTCAAGGCTGCACGACTTGATGGTGACTACAGTGCCACAAGAGTGCATTTCGATGTAGAAACCGGTAACCGGTAAGTATGGTATAGTTAAGGGTAAGTTCAGTATTTTAGCCACCATCATCAACTTCCTAATATACTCGTCGTCGTATACGAGTGCATGCAGTAGTTTGGTCCTTTCGAGTAAATGGTTGGTGACTTGGTAATATGCATACTACCCGAATTTCTCGCTAGTGGAGCACTCGATTACTATACTAGAGGACGGACGCTCAAGGGCAATGAGGTTATTGCAGCCGAAGTATGCCACTTAGTGGAACTTAATTACTCTTCCGGTGAAGAAAATGAATGTGAACACCTTGCAAGTGACAAAAGTAGATTTAATGTTCGTTAGCTGGAAGCTATTAAGTGTAACACGCTGGAAAATTGTAACTTTTACCATGCGAAAAAAAATTACCAAAGTTGTAACGAGATTACATGGAATTTGTAAGTTTTTAATATAGTATTCGCTAAATGAATGTATTTTTCAAGTTTTGACTCGGTGTGCGTCATGAGATGTTGTAGGATTGGTATTTCTCTTTAGTAATAAAGGAAAGCCTCATTTCAAATGTTACACAAAACATTCATAGTCTAAAGATATGAAAACAATGTTTATAAATGAACAACTTACTTCCGTGAATTCTGCGGTGCATTTTGCGATGATAACGGATACTAGGTCCAATTCTGACGTTCTTTATGTAGCATCCTACAGGAATTTGCATCTGAAATTAAAAGAAATTGTGAGTGGTAATATTTGACAACTAGTATTTTTTTTAAATTTTGAGCAGTAACATATCATTGACTCAAGCTAGGATAAAGACTGATGGGCGTAGCCAGGATTTCGCTCAGGGGGCGGCGGAAACACTCAACTTGTTCAGCATCATGGTCGTAACCAGACATTTGTTTGGAGAAGAGTGTTCTCTACAACAATAATTAAGATTTGCCTTCAGTTTCACCTGCGCACTCATGATCTCTACCCGATTAAATATTTCAATTATCATTTGTCAATAACTTGTTTGTCTCTTTAGGCAGATAAAGAAAAGAATCGATTTAGAACAATTTCCAATTTTTTTTTTTTAGTATTTTGTCGTTTTTTGTGCGTCGTCTAATGAATATCTACCCAGGTAGATATTTTAAAAATATGAAGAAATTGCATATTTTTTGTGACTGAACGAAAAAAAAATCATAATGTAACCTCTTTTGTAAAGTCATGTAACATTTTTTTCGGTTGGTTTATAATTTATTACACAGAAAATTAACAAAAAGAAAAAAAATCCTCATGTGCGCAAGCTATAATTTGATGTGGATGAGCCCTTATGGCAGGCCTGACATTTTGTCTGTTTCATTATTATTATTATTAGCTAAAATGCATTCAATTGCAGTCCGAAAATGAAACTTGCTTACTGATGTGATAAGGTTTCTGAGCGCGGATCATGATTTGAGGGATGCAGATCTTGTCCCAAATTTAAAATGAATTGTCGACGTCGATACTTCTTTACTTAGCCGTGTGGATTGTTGTTGGTATATATTATGTATGCTACTAGAGCTGATACGTCCAATAAATTGTAGAACACGGCTAGAGGCCAGCTAGTGGTCGCCCTTTTGGTTGTATACTGAGAGAGCATATTATCCATGGTGTCCACTCCACCCTTGGTTTTATAATAAAACAACATCATTTCTAGCTTCTGTTTGATCTGTGATACGTTCAAATCCCGATGCATGGACGACAGAAGGACAACAGTTTTCCCTTTGCAGGAACACAAAGTTTCGTTAGATCCAAATCCAAATTCGCTTGAATAAACAAACCTCTCGTTGC
Source organism: Microchrysa polita (assembly GCA_949715475.1). NCBI lineage: Eukaryota > Metazoa > Arthropoda > Insecta > Diptera > Stratiomyidae > Microchrysa > Microchrysa polita. The sequence continues at coordinate 64,662,401 of OX454416.1, forward strand.
TTTGATGCTTTGAACCCCTTCGGTATGTACCTTTTGTTTTTCTTCAAGGTACCGACAATGGTCAACTTCCATTTCAATAGTTCCTCGAGTAGTGGAATCGAAGTAAAAACGAGACCGAGGCTAATTTCGGGCGCGGCCGAAATTTGAATACCCTTCACTCTCCTCGGGCTAAAAGATTTTTGGGGCGAACCTATGGTTTGTGTTCAATCCTTCCCCATTCTTGTCCTTCTGTTTTCGCATAATATTTGATATTGACAAATTCTGTCGCGACGCCAACAATATTTGTGTGAGGTTTGGTTGGAATAAGTGGGAAAATAAAAATATTTACTCAGAAAACTTTATTGGGGGGATGCGGCAGCATGGCCCTATAGTACGATTCTATTCGTTTTACTTTTTTTTGTTTTGACAAAGACGCATTAAGTTTTTTTTTTTTTAAATTTGTATAGAAAAAATGTTTCTTAGAGATCCAGAATAGGGGGGTTGGGTTTGTATGGTAGCCCCATTACCACATAGTCCGATTCCATTCATTTTCATATATGTCGTATGGCATCAATAGAAATGCACATTTACGAGTTTTGGTTGAAAGTGAAAAAAGTTTTTCGTAGAAGAACTAAATTTGGGGGGTTGGGTTTATATGACAGCCCCATGACCCCATTGTCCGATTCCATTCATTTTTACATATGTTTTGTGGTATCAATTGAAATGCACTTTTAAGAGGTTTGATTGAAATTGGTGCACAAATAAAAAAGTTTTTCTTAGAAAAACTCAATTTGGGGGCTGGGTTTGTATGACAGCCCCATGACCCCACAGTCCAATTCCATCCATTCTTACATATGTTTTGTGGCATCAATAGAAACATATTTGTGTGAAATTTGGTTGATATTGATGCACAAATGAAAAAGTTTTTCTTAGAAGAACCTAATTTGGGGGGTTAGGTTTGTATGGCAGCCCCATGACCCCATTATCCGATTTGATCAGTTTTTACATATGTTTTGTGTTATCAATAGAAACTCATTTGTGTGAAATTCGGTTGAAATCGGTGCACGCATGAAAAAGTTTTTCTTAGAAAAACCAAATTGGGGGGGGGGGTTAGCTTTGTATGGCAGCCCCATGACCCCACGGTCCGATTTTAGCAATTCAAACATACAAACTGCCTGCAATAAAAAGAAGCATGTGTGCAAAATTTCAGCTCGATAGCTTTTAAACTGGCCGAGTAAAACGCGTAGCAACAGACGGACAGACGGACAGACAGACAGACGGACATCGCCCAATCGACTCAGCTCGTCATGCTGATCATATATATACATATTTTATATGGTCGGAGATGCTTCCTTCAATGCGTTACAAACTTCATGACAAAGTTAATATACCCTTTACTCTACGAGTGAAGGGTATAACGAGGCTAATTTCGGGCGAGGCGGAAATTTGGATACCCTTCGCTACCCTCGGGCTACCAGTTTTTTCGGGCGTATCCCCCCATTCTGTTTCTTAGAAGAACAAAAATGGGGGGTTGGGTTTGTATGGCAGCCCCATGACCCCATTTTCCGATTTGATCCATTCTTACATATGTTTTGTGTTATCAATAGAAACACATTTGTGTGAAATTTGATCGAAATTGGTACACAAATAAAAAAGTTTTTCTTAGAAGAACCTATTTTGGGGAGTTGGGCTTGTATGGCAGTCCCATGACCCCATTGACCGACTTTACCGATTCAAACATTAAAACTGATAGATAGATAGATAGATAACGTTTTATTTCATTTCAACTTAAATTACAATGTAGTTTACATAAAACTAGTGAGGAAAGGCATGGCCTAGTAGCCGTCTGCCTAACTTGATTGAATTTCATACTATATATCTGTTTATTACAATTAAATATAGTGATTTGCTATGTATTACAGTATATCTTTATTATTAATATTTTAAATATCTTATTCGTTCGAATTTTTCTTTATTATTTAGGTATGTTATCATTGTTACATTGTTTAGAAACTTTCATCAATGATTCGTTGTCTATAATTTAGGGCTATACCGCGGAATTCATACAATTTGTGCCAATCTCGACCATTGAAGACTGCTTCCACCTCGATGTGGCTCATCGAGTCCTTTCCAAAACACGCTCTCCTAGTCTCTCTAAGTATTAGGCATTTGCCTAGAAAAAGTCGCGTGTCTTCCCTGGCCCTTAAATTACATAGACTGCATAATATTGGAAGATCTTGTCGATGCGGAATATAGTTCAGCGGCAACAATTCTCCTCGAGCTCTAAATATCAGAGCAATTTTGGTTGGCTGCGAATTCATTTCGGAAGTAGTTAAGGCTATCTAGATTGTGGTTTAAGCGTGCATATATTTCGCGGTGCTGTGACTCTGATGCCCTTTCTGCTGTTCTCCTGACTGATATCTGCTCGTAGTTTTTATCAACCTCTTAAGAATATGACCTTGTTTCCGCAGAGCCATCGCAATTAATATTCGTACCGCACTCATTTGCCAACTCCTGTAGATTAGCGTAGATTCCTTTCCTTATTACCACTTCCTGCATTAGCACTCTTTTGGGAAGTCTTTCATTGCCCATACAAACTGCCTGCAGCAAAAAGAAGCATTTGTGTAAAATTTTAGCTTCATAGCTTTTAAATTAACCGAGTAAAACGCGGCACAACAGACAGACAGACGGACATCGCCCAATCGACTCCCCAAGTCATGTTGATCATATATGTATACTTTTTATATGGTCGGAGATGCTTCCTTCAATGTATAAAAAATTATCTATGTGACGTTCCGACCTGATAAGTGGATAAACAGTCGAGGCATCGTATACACGCCATATTTTTATGCCAATTTTGCCTGGTTTGGATGGCATAAATTGCGTAAATTTCGTCCGTCCTCCGTAACCATATAGCTGCTCGCCCACGGTCAAATGCTCATATGGTCTGAAATTTGAATACATCCCTATTCGGAGCAGCCTTATCTTCAGAAGAACGGGCTGCTCTTGTAGCATGGTCATCAAATCGAAGAAATTGCAAATTGCGATTAGCTGGCATAGTCGCCCCATAGAGCGGGAACGCATTTTGTTTCCACAGGTGGATTAGGTTTTCCTGATTGGATTTTGGAGAACCCAGAATTCCAACGAAGGCTTTGAGCTAGGGATGTCAAAAACCGGCCCATAACCCGGTTTTCGGTTTTTTCGCAAAGCCGGTTTTAACCGGGCTCAAAGTACCGGTTTTCGGTTAACCGGTTTTTCATTGAATTGTTTAGAATTTTAGCAAAATAATGCATACACACTCGTTAAGCTGATGTTCGTATAGAAATAGGACTGTGTAATGGAGCCCTAAAAGAGAAACATGTTGAACAAAAAAGATAATCAAATAAAATTGTCAGAAGTATTCATAATGTTTCAAAATTAGTTAACTGAGTTTTATTGCTAGACAATATATATAGTGCAGTCAAAATATCCCATTTCAGGACTCCAAATAGAAAAAAATAGAGTAAGGCTATTTTTTGTGTTTTTTGAATCAGCGAGCTCCCAGGAATCTAAAACTCATTTTGCTAAAAAAAAAATCGATCGGAAAGGTCCCAAAAGGGACAAAAAAGGATACTCTTTAATCCTTGGCCGGAGGTCAGCATGTGGGGTATCAAATCGAGTACATTACATATCCGATGTTTGTTTCCTGTTTCAAGGACCTCAACGGAATATATCGAGATTAAATCGAAAATTATTGCGTTTTCCGTATATCTTTCTGAAGCCATAACTACGAGAATAATCCATGTTGTCACTACGTTTCTCACTTTTCCGAATCTATGATAGGTTAAGATTTGGTAAGAAATAAATTATCGGAAATCTCTGAAAAAGGACATTAAAGAACACTAATTACAAACCTTGATTGAAAGTGAGCATGCGGGGCGTCATGTCAAAGAGGACGTCGAGTGAATTGCATATCCGGTATTTGTTTCCTGTTTCAAGGACATTAAATGGAAAAATTCGGGCTAAAACGAAAAATTACGGCTTTGGAAAGATACATATACGAGAAACATGAAAATTTTCCATTGGATCCCAATTTTCTCCTGTGAGGGTCCTTGAAACAAGTAATAAACGCCAGATATGGAATTTACTCGACGTCCTCTTTGATATGACACCCCGCATGCCCACGTTCGATCAAGGTTTGTAATTAGTGTCCCTTTTGAGAGCTTTCCGATCATTTTTTTTCTTAGCAAATTTAATGGTAGAATCTTTAGCTATTATAGATTCGGAAAAGTGAGAAACGTAGTGACAATTTTAATTACTCTCGTAATTAGGGCTTCGGAAAGGTACACGGGAAACACCATTTAATCTCAATTTATTCCGTTGAGGGTCCTTGAAACATGGAACAAACACCGGACATGTAATGTACTTGACGTCCCCTTTGATTTGATACCCCACATGCCGACCTCCGGTCAAGGATTAAAGAGTATCCTTTTTTGTCCTTTTTGGGACCTTTCCGATAAACATTTTTTTTAGAAAAATGAGTTTTAGATTCCTGGGAGCCCACTGATTCAAAAACCACAAGAATTAACCTTACTCTATTTTTTTCTATTTGAAATGCTAATATGACTGCACTATGATGTAGATGTTGAAGTCTTTGTGGACACGACGGATGTTGAAGTGGACGCGGATATCGATGTGGACGCGGACGTCGTAGCAACTGCCGATTCGTCTTCCTATAACAATGAACTCTAAATGCACTTGTCTGATACACATATACATTCACGACGCACAAAAGATACACGTGTGACACGCAACGTAAACAATACCTGCCATGGAAAGGAAAAATGCAAGGAGCGGTAGTTTGACGAAGCGATGGTTCTTGGAATAATAGCACTAAGGAGAGTGTTCGGAAATACGAAATTTCATAGAAGACAAGCAATAGAATTACAGACTGACAAATCAAGAAAATATAAAAATTTTATGAATTTGGAAAGTTTTTTTTTTCGGTTTTAACCGGATGGGCAAACAACCGTCCGGGTTAAAACCGGGAGGATGGAAAAACCGAAAAAAAAACGGTTAACCGTTTTGAAAGTACCGGTTTTCGGACTAACCGTTCGGTTTTTGACATCCCTACTTTGAGCTCTTTATCAGTAATTGGCTTATTCGTATTTTCTTCGTTCAGTTTTCGGTAGTATTCCTCAGCCTTTTTGTTGGAATATCTACGAATGAGATGGGTCTGATGGGTGCACTCAAAATGCTGAAAAACGGATCGACTGGAAACGGCTTCTAATTGCTACCTTTAAAATGCTTGCAAAATATTACCTATTCTAGTTGAATTTTTGCAATAATATATTTTATACAATACAAAACATTGTATAAGTACAACTAACAGATAAACAATATGATCAGGATCACAATATTACATAATTATGATGAGTGTGAATTTAAAATCTCATACAAATGCGTGGACTCTACCCGGCTAGAGACTATATGAGTCCGCGTAATAAAAAAATTTTCATGAATGGTAAGATGCCGATCGGTAAAATTTTGTTGGAAAAGGTCTTATCAATTTGAAATCCAAATTTAAGGAAAGGACAATACAAATCGACTCTCCGGCCGGCGTGTTTTACCTTTTACTCCGCATATATCAGATCAGATTTTACATTTCTATTTGGTTTGTTTTGCGTTATTTAAAAGGTCCCTAAAGATCACTTCGCACCTTCAGCTATAGTTTTTTTCAATTTTCAACGCTAAGTTTGGAAATTAAGAAAAATTTTCTTAGGTTGGTTATATCGCTAAGCACCCTGAAAATCGCAGATAAATCAATGCTCAACATAGACCAAGCACTCATATCTACTATACACAAATTTGATCACAGACGCGCACTATAGGCTGAGACATTAACGGCAGAACGGGCCGCTGGCCAAGCGACGCGATGATATGGAGCAGTGTTAAAAACGAGGCAACGAAGAAGTAAGATCAGAGACGCGCTCGAATTTAGATTGAGAATATCAAATAAATAATTGGTACTGCTCTTGGCTGGTTTTATAATTAACAGAAGGTGTTGTGTTCGACAGCATAGTCTGCCGAGATTTACCCAAATGATTGGGTGTTTTTTTCACTATCTGACTGAGCTCAGAATTACGATCTACGTAATGCCTATAGCCACTTGAACTATACAAATCTTTTTTTCACAATCAGAGACAAATATTGGCATAGACCAAGTGGTAAAGGTAATGAAATATCTTTCAGTTTCCTTCCCCCTAATCTTGAAGCTCCATAGTAAATCGGCATGCGTAAAACAATAGGCAATTAAATGCAGCCTCGCTATATAGTTTTGTGAGGCATGACATTAGGCTCACTTGTAGGGCTCCTTCTTCTTCTTGTAGCGGTGCAGAAAGGTGTGTAACCTCTGTGCATCTATGTGGGCACGATTTATGGTTCGTCAATGTTTGTGTCCGTGAGGTCTAAGGACAAAAACATAGCTGCTGCGATAGGGTTTTCCCACAGTGATATAGGGGTAAGATCAGTGGGCGCAGCGGGGCATTGAAACAGATGGCCCACATCATGAGGAGTACCATTGCAGTTTGGACAGATGTTTTGGATGTCCGGGTTTATGCGAGAAAGGTACGAATTAAGGCGTGAACAAAAGCCCGACCGAAGTTGAGCTAGTGTTACTCTGGTGGCTCTCGGGAGCCTAATCTCCTCAGGCGAAATAGGTGGTGGGCGCTCTGAGAGGACTCTATTCGCACCTAAACTCGCGATAGACCGATTCACTTCTTCAGTGTGGATCGCTGCAATGGCGGCTCGGTATGTAACTTCATCGTAAGAGTCCCGTTTGTATCCCTGAACCTCTCTCTCAAGGTCTCGTAAACCACGCCTGACATGTCGTGGTGGAGGAATTCGGTCCATGAGATGATTATTGGGATGATCCTCACGGTAGCAACCAACAAGATACTGTTTAGAGAGTAGGAGGTTGTGATCACGTATTGGCATCAATTTTGTCTCCTGATGTAACTGATCCTGGGCAGACATCAGAAGGCAACCTGTCGCGATGCGTAGAGCGGCATTTTGGCAGACCTGAACTTTGGACCAGTTTGTGTCACATAGACTATGTGTCGAAACTGGGGCTGCATAATCAGCGGCCGCTCGACCCACCGCTTTATAAGTAGCTAGCATGGTTTCTTTATCTTTGCCCCAGGTGCTACCAGCTAGAGCTTTTAGGATGTTGTTCCTACTGCGCATTTTTTCACATACTGAAGCTGCATGATTCGCAGACGTCATCATGTTCTCTAGGTGAAGCCCGAGAATTTTGGGGTTTTTAACAGTAGGAACAGAATTGTTGCCAATACGTATATCCATCTCCCATCTGATGTCCTCCCACCAAGTGGTTAGAAAAGTCGCAGAAGATTTGGACGCAGAGATGGTGAGGTTTCGGCTTTAAAAAATGTCTGTAATCGTCCTAGATAGCGATTAATTCGGAGGCGCATTTCATCCTTATCATTCCCTGTGGCGAGTACGGTGCAATCGTCAGCATAGGAAATCACCTCGATTCCTTCTGGTGGTGTGGGAAGGCCGGACATGTAGATGTTGTAGGGCTCCTCGATGATGGAAAGGACATTGGATTGCCTTTTCTATCGAAAACTTTACACTACAGGGTATTCCAGGCTCAACGCTTACAAGCGCTTTCCCGAAATCTATGAGCATGAGATGTAAGGGGTTGTGAAAAGTGTAACCTCTAGCTCAAGGAAAGACTTGATGATCTTGCTATTCGCACTGATTAAGTGTACTACCAGGTCGCAGCATCCCGAAATGGGAAATAACATTTAGAGTTTCTAAGGACGAATTAATTTTTTTTTCTTATGTTTTTGGGGTGCTGAGCTTGAATCCGGAACTTCCCAACAAAATCCCGTTTCAAAACAGGGTGAACACTGCAAAAACCCCAAAAAAAACTTTTCGTATTTTGGATCATTGTGGCGGGACATAACCGCTTGAACGGTGTATAATTGTATATACGTAAAAATGAAATGAAATTATACATTTGTCGTTGGTAGACTAACGGTACTCTTCTATTCAGTGGTGTAGATAAGGGGTGGATCAAAAGAATCCGCCGCCTTAGCTCGCCCATTTTACCCTTGCGATCATAATATCGTACACCTGTTTTACAAAAAGCGTATTAATTTAATTTTAGCACTGAATTAAGTAAAACAAAAAAAAAACAATTCCGCAAATGTTATATGCTAAAATGGTTGGTAACTCTTATAAGATGCGAAAGCAATGCGAGTAAATTTAGCGTCATTAATGAGGGGAGTAATACCGATATTTAAAAATGAAGAAATTTGAAGTAATAAAATATGGGTTAGGAACCCCACACAAATTTGAATTCACGCGCATTTTTACAACAATTCAGTTTGAAATCTTTGCATAAAGTTTGTACGAAAATTCAGTACAATCGATTAATTAAACTATACATAGACTCAGGCCGCACAAAAAAAAATAACTTTAGAGTTTGTATTTTTAAACAAAATTTTCGTTTGCACAAAGTGTTGCGGGTTATATATATTTGTAAAAAAACTAGTCACTGTAAGAATTCAGGTCATTCAGTCCTTTAACCCTTCTGTCGGCACCTACTACAATATGCATATTCTATACCCAATAGGTCTGGCCGGACCTACTGAGAAAAAAAGTGAATTTTTATCGGTATAATCATTCTACCCATTCTTTACAGCCATTCATAAACAATAAAAGTAATAAAATTAGATTTGTAGATATAATAGAAGCGTTTTTAAGAAGACATATTTTAAGGTGGTTTGTTATAGCTGCGAAACATGGACCCTTACCCAAGCCTCCGAAATTTTGGTAGACCGATTCGAACGAAAGGTCCTTCGGCGAATTTTCGGGGCCGTTCGCGAGCGAGACCAATGGCGTAACCGATACAACCATGAGTTGTATCAATTGTACGATGAGCTGGAAGTATCGAAAATCGTGAAGCTTCAACGTCTGCAATGGGCGGGACATGTACAACGGATGGACGACAATCGCATGCCAAAGAAAGTTATGAACGCACAACGAATTGACGGAGCGAGGTTGCGTGGACGACCGAGAGCTCGCTGGGAGAACTCCGTAGGTGAAGACGCCCACCAGCTGCTGGGCTTCCGAAACTGGAGGACAAGGTCACGTAACCGCGACAATTGGAGGTCAACAGGCGGCCAAGGCCCGACGTCGGGCTATCGTACCACATTGATGATGATGATTTTGAGGTGGTATTAGTAAAAACATGTTTCTTCCTTATTTTCTTCTACTTTTTGCTTCTCTTCTTTCATTGCGTATCCGTACAGAAAGTTTGATCGAATTTTCCAAGCGCAAAAATCATTTCTTTCTAAATTTTCCGTAAATATCTCAATTAAATCTATTACGAAACACCATCGTAAGTCACTAATACTTACTTCATACTATTACAAAGGAAACAAAACTCGTTTGAATTTCCTAGAATAAAATTTCAGTTGATTAGGTGATGTTTTAAGACGGGATAAAAGTAGGCGTACCCAATTTCCGAACTTCACGGCTTTTTAAGGCAAAAGCTCAGAAAATTTTATCGTTTATCGTACAAATTGAATTTTAATGACATTATTACATTATAAATAGGAGATTTTTAAGAGAATTTATTATTTTTTACTTTTTACCTCAAGACGAAAATGGGGGGAAAAACTATAGGTCTGGCCAGACCTATTGGGTATCAAAAAGCACTATAAATTGAAAATCATCAAAAAAATACTCAAAACTTCAACCATTTTTTTTAAATTTTTGCAAAATGCTTCTAAACATGTTATTCTAGGATATCATGAAATATGAAGTCGCTGCGATTTCATCTTCTATACTTTTATGACCAAAATATAGTGCCAAAGGTCTGGCCAGACCTTTGTGCCGACAGAAGGGTTGAATTTCCCTTCCTCTCCGAAAAGCTACCTACGTCACTGCTCCTATCAAAGAAGAGGATTCGAACCGCTGCAATAAAAATAATACCTAATTTGATAAGTTTAGCTTCAAAGGTTGTCTAAACTCTAAACACTTTATTTTTCAGAATTACTCTTTACCAGGTTAAAAGTACAGGAATACCCCGATTTAAGTCGCTTCGCACTTAACTCGTTGAAAAATTCCCTCCTTGCAATTCGATTTACGACAATTTTGCTTCGCACTTACGTTATTTCTTATTTTTTTTTGTTTTTTTTTTTTTAATAAAAAATGGGATATTTTTGGCAACATAGAAAATATATTAGTGAAACAATCACATCCATTAGGAGAAAAAATTAGTACATTTACATATCAAACCTTTCGATAGAAAGAGTCATTAGTCGGAGAGTATGCGCATGAAGTTGTTACAGGACAAAGGACTACTTTTTATTGTGAAAACACTACTGAACGGGTAGATCAATCGTAATTTATCTAGTTTTGTTATCATAGATCAAATGTGGATTAATGATCTTTGAATTATCCTATCTGTAAGTACTAGCAGCTATACTATTCAATCCCTTGAGTAAAGATGTCAACCCCAAAACCTTGGCTTGGGCCAAATAATTGATACGGTCGTCTGGTTTCAATGCAGAATGGAAATTTCGAAAACATTTACAGGAACTAATTTTCAGGTTTTAAATGTATTTCAAACCCCTCTGAATCTGATTTATTTATGCTTCCCAAATGATTTCGGGTTTATTCCGAGTTTCACATTGTCATCTTTTGAGAGTGTAAGTACTTCAACCAATTTGCGGAAACATTAGACAGGAAGTCGATTTTGAGTGAGCGCATGTTACTGATTTTAGTGAAAATGCGAAAATCGTATGTTTCGGTCTTATTATATCGATCAGGTGACTTAAACTTGCGAAATTACCAATTGATATCCCAAAGACGATGGAAATTATTCGCATTTATTCGACCCTCAAAACCAAATAAGGAAACACGTATGTCCTGATATAGGGTGTTTTTCTAAGCCCAATAGAAATTAAAATTGTAAAAATAACACAAAAATTTAAATTTTAATCAATTTTTTTTTATTCGAAAGATTAATTAAGGAGGTTTTCACACTAACGGCCAGATTACGTAATCTGTGCAAATTACTTAGTTTGAGCTGTCAAATTCCATATATTTTTAAATTCACCACACCCCAGATTACGTAATCTGGCTAGATTAAGTACAAGTGTGAAAACCCCCTAACATGGCATTAACATTTGAAAATGATTTCACGCATATGGACAATTATGTCCACCATAAAAATCACGATTCACGAAGCCGTCTATAAGTTGCGCGAATCGGCAACTGATTTTCGATGTTAATTTGTATCATTTGGTAGCGTTGTTCAAGCCTGAGTCTATTCATGATGATTTACCATTTTTCATTTCATGTAAGAACGAAGAATCTCAATTTTTGCTTTGTGGAGGAGAATAAGCAGTTATATTATGTTGTCTAATTCCTTACGTGGTGAAAATTATTATCAGTTATCACTTTCCAGCTCCACTAATATCTGTTAAGTTTGCTTGAAATCTGCGTTTCTTTATACATTAATCATATTTGTGAGGTATATGGAGATTTATAATTTTCCCGTTCCCACATTTTTCTCACTCATATCTAAATTTGATTCGATTTAAGTCGCTTTTTTCTGGAACGTAACCCTGACGTAAATCGGGGTATACCTGTATTCTTGTTGTGGCTTTTTGAGAAACGGCCGGCAGTACAACAAATATTGGCTATTGTCATTTCGTATTCGAACACAAGATATTTTTGAAAAGTTACGCCGCTGTGCAGGATATATCTACACTCTATGAAATTTTTACTCTTATAATAGAAGGAAACTTTGTTTCCTTCTATTATAATAGCGAAATTACTCTGCAATCTAAATTTGCAAATCAAGTGTAATTTTACATAAAAAATGTTTAAAAAAGTACTCCAATATATTAGCAAATTTACACCTTGCTATGTGTAAAAACACTCCGTAATAATAGGAATATAATGCGGTTTCACTCTTTTTTCGTTGTTAAGATTTCAGTTCAGAGAGAGATCAGTTTTTCGTCTACATGGGAGGTTGCAATATGGTCTTTTTTGTGCGATCTGTACACTTGTTCTTCTTCTTAGTACCGTAACTGAGCCGTTTATAGGCAATTTCGAGTCAACGTTACATTGCATATCATTTCGGAGCGTAATGTTGCAAGCACTAAATATTTCCTATCCGCACATGTACGGAAATTTTGGACCACGCCGAGATTATATCTCGGGACCTCTAGATTACTAGCATCGTAGAGTGCGACTCAAACAAGTGAGCCACAGAGCGTGTACACGTGAGTTCTAAATGCAGAGAATTTTCGGAAAAATGTGTTACACTGTGCTAAGTACAGCCGATTGAAGTATGACAACTGGAGAGCACGCTACAAAAAATGAGTAAAACTTCAACTGCACGTTGTAAAAATACACCACAAATCCGAATTAAACACAATAAACGTTGTAAAAATGCACCAGAAAATCTGAATTATACAGAAGTGTAGCGTCAAAATACATTTCACACCGATTTTGGTGTAATTTTCTTATTTTACACAGAAATTGATGAAAAATGCACTCTGTATGTGATTATAAGCGGGAAAAAGTGTAAAATTACCGCATTTTCAGCGGAAATTTAAATTCACTTTTTAGAGTGAGCAATAGGCCCAATGACGTTCGATGGGAATTTATGAATTGCTGCGATAGCGACTCGTTACGTAACATTATAACATTGAAGTATACAACATACAACGCTTGTATGCAGCTTAAGTCTCTTTACTAGAAAATATTTGTACAAAAATGTGGCTTAAAATACGAAATTTTGCATCTTGCAGAAATGCTACCTTTTCACGTCACGTACACCATGCCACCCACAAATAAGAAGGGCTTTAGGGCCCCCCAAGGGTTGCGACATTTGGTGTGGTTAATTTATAATCGGCCAAATATGCACTATAGATATTCGTTCGCGACCGAAAATCTGTCAGACTCTCTGTACCGTAGTTTATCACTGTCGTAGTCTAGTCAAATTTTCCTTACCGGAAACCAGAGAAATGAATCTCCTTGTTTAATAAACTCCAAATACGAGCGCACACACACGCGACATATAGTTCGTAGATGTCAAGAGCATGGCATATTCGGGGCTCTATGGAAATCTGGCATGGTTAAGGATATGACTTTTCGCATAAAGTTACCTTCGTTTTGGGATTGTGCGGTTTCCAAAGAGACACGTTTCAACCCTCTTACGTACCTACATATATGTATGTACATACAAGTGCACCAAACAGCTTTCATCTCTATCCCAAAGACTCATACCGTCCGGGAAAGCAGCAAAGCAGATCTTTGATTTTGATTGATAGTTGAAGATTGAGACGAAAACGAGAATTTACTTGTGATGGATATTGATGATCCAACTCAGATTGAGTAACGTCTTCGTTTCAACGATAAACGAGATATGTTTACAGTGAAATCTATAAAATGTGTACACACACAAATCTGCAAACGTGAGATGAGTGTACATAGGATAATTTGTTAATCGAAGTGATGTAAATCTTCTTCAGCTGTTTCCAAATAAAAAGTAAAGATGAAGTTTTTCGCAGAAACAGTCCCTCGAAGTGAATATCCTTATCCTTAACATGCATACACATTCGTATCGTATCGAGCGACAAAGTTACACGTTAAAAATGTGTTTCACTGTTGACGAAACGAACGTTCGTCCTTCATGCAAGAAGGATACGTAGATTCAATGATTTTTGGTTACGAGGCTTCCGAAGACAACAACATTCAAAAGTTTAAGGCTGTGAAGTAATGTCAGCCGCCTGAGAGTTATTTGTCATCGGTTGAGTGGTGTGCTGTGTTGTTAGCAAACAGATTGTAACTTTGAAACGGAACGAATCCCGTGTCTGAATATCCTGAAAACATATTGTGTCATACGTTTGAATCGTTCGTAACTAGAAAGTATCAGATAAAATGAACTAACATACAAACTAGTTGTATTGTGTTCAAAATTGGAATCGATTGAAATTAATAGGAGTCTTGGAACTAAATTTCTAGAGTATTTGATGAGTCGATTCAGCGTTACCAGTGAAGGATACAAGTTTGTAGTATTATTTATTGGTTAAAATAAGTATTGTTATGATGTTTCTTTGAGCTCGCCATGAAATAAGAAACTAGGATAGGATTTGCTGAAAGAAATAGATTGTCCTCCTGGCTTATTTATATGAAACGTGTTGCAGAAGGAACAAATAGAACTGTTACAATTAAATCGAAATATGCTTGTGCTTGTCGTTTCACAACATTAGGGCTGGAGGGCTGATGTACTGCACACACCACATGTGTCATTTAAAATTAACTATAGGCGCTTCACCATAATCACGATCCGTCACGATAAGCATTATTCGCACATATTTTTAGCATCCAAACGTCTCTAAATTGAACTGCAACCCATTTTTCACAATTTCGTAATCAATTTGTTCACGCAAAGTGCAATAGTCTTCTTCATGTAATCCGCTGACCATCTTACGCTAAATACCACAGTTGCTAATTAAAGGCGTCATACAACAGTTTGCTCAATTGACCCATACTTGAAATGAAACCGCATGCAGCTGCTAACAACTTCTCATAACGTATGACGTCAGAGATCTTTGACCAGTAGAGTTTTTATTACGTATACAAAATACGTAGGTACATTGTATACATACATAATGTACATAAAGCGTTTCGATGAAAACGATACTATCCCACATAGGCTTGATTTGAGCTTCGGAAAACAGAGGCGAGACCACTGGCTGTGTAAACGAAACCATAATGCTGTCCTCTAATATCCTGTCCGAAACCATTATGGATGGTTAAAGCATAGCCGATGTAAACCCAACACACCAAAGGAGTTTATGGTGGCGGCGGGCGGCCTAACGCAACACGACACAGTCCCGCATAGAATTAATTAAGCAGCGGGCCAAGTGAAATCATTACAAATTAGAATCCAGGAGGCAGGACCGATTCTATGCATGTCGTCGGTGACCCATGCCACCAGGAAGCACATTACATTACTTATAGTACCACAAATGTAGTTGTGGTGCTTCGGCAACAAAATGGACTTTATGGTTGTATGTTGTATGCCTGAATTCTGTATACATAGCGCGCATTGTAGTATCAGAATAATGGACTCACATCTGCAGTATTCGCATCGTATGCTATATGTAGTATTTGTGTGGTAGCGCGAGTTGTATGTCGTAATCGGTCAGAGAATTTTTCTCTGCTTGCTATTGTTTGCTAGAAGAATGGTCTTCAGGACTGAACTTTTTCTTTGTTTTCTTTTTTTTTTTAGAACAATAACAGAGACCACCAACCATTTGGAGTCGCTACAGTTTGTATTTTTCTGTAATTGGGATTTAGTATAATTAAATTTCTAATGCTACAGAACAATATAATAATTTCCAAATTGGTAGCATTCGTTACTATAAGAATAAATAAAATAGTTGAACAAATTTTAAATGCTTTAAGAAAATATATATAAGAGTAAATATTTAATAAATTGGCTCACTTTTCTTACACAACATGATCACACCTGCATTTGTATGCCCCAATGCATCCACAAATAAATCAATTCTACATAATGAACCACTAAGCACTAAGGACTGCTACTAGCAATCTTCACTAAAGTAGTCAATCGCTCCTTGTGGCAGTCAACTATATGTACCTATCTTGTCCGGTAGTGTCAATATTGAGCTGAAATACAACCGTCAGAATGCAATGCTGGGTTTGGACACTGGTTCATGGCGTTTCGCAAAGCTTTGCAGAGCTATATGCCAAATAAAGGACTATCGAATGGGAACACAATGGACTCGACACCGGGCCGGGCTGTACTATTATTGGCAACAGTCGAGAGCAATTCGACCGACAGTATTGACGAGATCCATTTCATCAAAGGCGAGAAGATTAAAAACTCCTCGACCGACTTTCAGATTAATTAGATAGGTATCAATATCGTGACCGGTGATACCCCACTCTCTTTAAAGAGCTTGGTGTAAGATGTAAAAACTAATGGTAATGTCCTCTGTAAATGTCCCGTTTTAGGTTGTTTCCCTTTTTTTGGGACGCTCGTTGAATATTTGTGGATAGCAGTGGCGACCCTACGTAGGGGTCTTTGGAGTTAAAAACCCTCCGAAATTGTTCGATATAATATTAACGACGCTAATTTCGGGTGCGTCCGAAATTTGGATACCCTTCACTTTCTTTCGTGCTAATAGTTTCTTGCATGACCTCATAGTGGGATTCTATTTGTTCTTAGCACACATTTTTTGGATTCGATAGACACATTTATACGTGAGGTTGGAATGGAATTTGTGTAGAAAGAAAACGGTTATCCTTCGGAATCAAATTGAGGGGGCTGCGATTGTATGCAACCTCAATGACCCCATGGTCCGATTACATCCGTTTTTAGATACACATTTGTGTGAAGTTTCTTAAAATTGGTGCACAAATAAAAAAGTTTTTCTTAGAAGAACTTAATTTGGGGGGATTGTTTTGTATAGCAGCCCCATGACCTCCTTGTCCGATTTTAGCGATTCAAATATGCAAACTGCCTGCAACAAAGAGAAGCATGTGTGCTAAATTGCAAGTCCATAGCTTTTAAACTGGCCGAGTAAAACGCGTAGCAACCGACGGACAGACAGACGGACACCGCCCAATCGACTCCGTTCGTCATGCCGATCATATATACCTATACATATTTTATATGGTTGGAGATGCTTCTTTCAATGCGTTACGAACTTCATAACAAAGTTAATGTACCCTTTTCGCTTAGAAAGCGAAGGGTCTAAAAATCGGGTTACTATAAAATGAAACATTTACCGCAAAATTAGAAGGAGAGTAAGGAAATGGAGCAAGCAATTTTGCGTTACAGAGATGGTGCATGGTGCTGCTAATATGTTTTATACTCGGAAGATGCTTCTAGCACCACAAAAAGCACGGGTTGAGTATATTTTGGCAAGGACAAGCGGATAAATTTTGCGTGTAATGCGTTTGGGAAGAACAGTAGCTGCTGCAACTGAGTGTATTCGATGATTCTCGTTTCTACTTTACCAACTGAAATCAAAATGTTTAAAGGTACATTTCCTCAACACGACCGCAGAGCGCAGAGGCTCTAGCTGTTGACTATCACCTAGTGGTGTTGTCCTCGAAGCGGCTGCAGCGATCGTGGCTGATGTATACTGCAACTTCCCTACCCCAAGCAGCCATCGCCCGAAGCCTACAAACAAGCGAGTGGACCACGTTCACCCCTCATGCGGGCATTATTTACAACAAGAGTCGCGTGACTGCTTTCTATATACAGGCTCATTCGTGTATCGGCCGAATAAGTACGACCATTGTGCGAAGCAATTTCCCTACCCCTTCATTGTGGATTTTCTGAATATTGTCAAATTGGGTAGGATTATTTCAATATGGAATCAGTGAAATTGGTTCATTTGATCGAAGATGAGCCAAAGAAGTCGCAACTCCCTCGTCAATACATATAAACCAATAAAATGGTAAAAAGCTAGTTCTGCCAGATCTTGCCTTGAGTCTTCTAGAATGGTAACAGAATAATGACTTTTAACAAAAAATATTCACTGGCCGATATGTACACATTTGATGTACTCTATAATATCAATTTCTTGAGGTAGAAAAATACTTTTCCAAGGACAATGTTACCAGTCAAGGGTTTCCTTAATATTATTCTGATTACCACATTCTAACATGTTTCCACAGTTATAAACAGACAGTGTATAGGATCAGCCAATTCGTTAGAAGTGTTTGAAAATGCGAGAAAACAGTAGTCAGTATTTCTAGGATTCCATCACCCAAAAGAAATACAAATACATTTAACAGATCAGGAACTACCTATAATAATTTCTAGAAATATTATATTCCATTTCAAGTCGGCAAAATGGGTCGGGTTACCCACCTCGATTCCTCGATGGACAATTGTAACTCTTGAAGATTAGCGATGACGTCCTGAACTGAAATGAAGCCAAATTCCAATCAAACCTTGCGTATAAATGTGTCTGTTGTGAATACTGCTACATTAAGAAAACTATGGCAATATGTTATTCACAAAACACCTCTCACCTCTCCCATTATTTCGGCACAGAATGTCGCATATAAATTTGATATACGAATAAGCTAAGGTAATATAATATAATAGTAAGGTAAATATGTAGCTTAATAATTTTAGGTAATATGCTTGGTGCGTGTGAAAATAATGAACTGCGTACCAAGCAAATTTAATGTATAAATAGTAGTTTAAGAATAAAGAAAACAGTCTGAGAAATAATTTTATTACTTGAAGTTATGCTCCGCAAGTGATCTTGATACTTCAAAGAGGAATCCTCCACAAGTTGAGCTCTCGAGCTACTTCGGAGATTCCAGGACTCCTTCAGACGTCGAGCTCTCGAGCTACTTCGAAGGGTCCCGACCGCTTTTCACCACATGACTACCGTGAAAAACAAAAAAAAAATATTTAAAAACAAATAAAATCCCCCCCCTCAATCAAAATTTTTTATGATTAAGATATGTACAAGTTTTGTGATTTGAATTTTTTAGGGTTTTTTAGAATTTTTTTTTTTCAAAAAACCCTTATGAAATCGATTTTGTCCGTCCGTCCGTCAGTCTGTCCGTCTGTTCACTAAATAACTCGCGAACGGCTTAACCGATTGTCATGAAATTTGGTAGGAATGTGTTGAATGGTTACAATCTTTGGCACAAATACCTTAAAAGAAGATAACAGGGTGTCCCGAACGTTTGAAAAAAGTCGCCTTTTTTAGTTTTTATCAGAGATTGACGTATGGGTAGGGTATTTAGATCAAAAATCTAAACGAGTACATCTCATATCAGTTAAAAAAATTTAGTTTCGAGTAACGGTAAAAAAGTTATTGGCGTTTAAAGTTAAACTTTCTTTTCGAGCTCCGTTTTTCTAAACCGTTATAGGGATCGATATGAAACTTTGCACAAAGATTGGTCAGTATGGCCTTATATACGTTAAATATTAAGACTGTTGACTTTTGCTAAGGAACAATAAATAACAGTAAATTTGTAAAATTTCAATTTGTTCCCCTCTTAGGTTTCCAAATATGAAAATTGTGCTAAGGGTCTTTAGAAAATTACATAGGGAATCCGTCTACGAATTTTCATTCCAATAGCTGTATCCAAACCGAACAAGGGAGACTCACGCAAACTCAACAACTATAGGGCTATAAAGTTAACACTTCATACACTAAAGATCTACGAGCGAGTTGTCTGCAACCGATTGAGAAAGATTGTGCGGTTGAATGACAATCAATGCAGTGCACTCGTATTGCGATGGAAAAGTATAGAGCAGCACGAAAGGACTTGTACTTTGTGTTCATCGATTTGGAGAAGGCATTCGATAGAGTACCTCGTGATCTGATATGGTTGGCCTTGAGAGCACTTAATGTCCCCGAGGCATACGTCAGGATGATACGAGACATGTATGATGGAGGTATGACTAAGGTTAGATGCACAGCCGGTGAATCAGAAGAATTTCCGGTGAATGTCGGAGTATACCAGGGCAGTGTATTGAGTCCGTTGCTCTTCAACATCATCATATGCTACTTATTAACACGTGTCTCCGACGGCCTAGAAATATCTCTTCTTTTTGCTGATGATATAGTCCTCAGTAGCCCAAACATCGTTGCCTTGCAAGCTGCGCTTACAAAATGGTGTGACATTCTGGAGGAGCATGGACTGAGAGTAAGTATAACAAAGACTGAGTTCTTATGCTGCCAATTCTCAGACACAATTGCACCGATACCTGAAATGTACGTCAAAGGAGAGCAGCTTAAGTCTTGTACCAAGTTCAAGTACCTTGGGTCGATGGTGAACAGCGGAGCTACATGCGATGATGACATCAAACATCGCACAAAGGTTGGGTGGATGAGGTGGCGAGAAAACTCTGGAGTTCTCTGCGATAAGAAAATGCCACTGAAGCTAAAGGGCAAGTTGTACAAAACGGTTGTACGTCCCGCACTCATGTATGGATCAGAATGCTGGACCATGTATGAAGGTTACGCGAAAGAAATGACAGCGACTGAAATGAAAATGCTACGCATGTCAGTTGGTGTAACCAAAAGGGACCACATCAAGAGTAGCTACATCCGAGGCAGCTTGTCCATAGACCAACCAATCACCGAAAAGCTCGAAGACCGACGAATGGATTGGTATTGCCATGTTCAAAGGCAACCCCGCAAAGAGAGCGATATCAATGGAAGTTCCACTTGATGGACCCAAGGCCAGAGGCAGACCGAAGAACACCTGGATGTGTCAAATGAAAAAGCAGCAACAACGCATTGGTCTCGGCGATGACACGATCCAAGATAGAGCTGCCTGTAGAAATATGCTGAGAAATTATCGCCAAAACGGGCGATGTGCCTGCACCGCAGGTCGAGCAACGAGGAACCATGGAGCGGTATAAAGAACGAGGCAAGGAAGAAGAAGAAGCTGTATCCAAACCGGAAATGTAGCCAAGTAAGTATTTGGTAAGGGCCTTTCACAATGCAAGGAAAGCCTCTTAAGCATTTCTTCAATGCATATCTTTTAACTTGATGAAACAATGAACATGACATTTGATGGAAATACATAGAATAGTAATAGTGTTTGCCACAATTATTTTTGAAGTTTGTAGGACCAAGTTAACAGGGTGTCCCTGAATAGCTCTCTCTTCTTCTTCTTCTTGTAGCGGTGCAGAAAGGTGTGTAACCTCTGTGCATCTATGTGGGTACGATTTATGGTTCGTCAATGTTTGTGTCCGTGAGGTCTAAGGACAAAAACATAGCTGCTGCGATAGGGTTTTCCCACAGTGATATAGGGGTAAGATCAGTGGGCGCAGCGGGGCATTGAAACAAATGGCCCACATCATGAGGAGTGCCATTGCAGTTTGGACAGATGTTTTGGATGTCCGGGTTTATGCGAGAAAGGTACGAATTAAGGCGTGAACAAAAGCCCGACCGAAGTTGAGCTAGTGTTACTCTGGTGGCTCTCGGGAGCCTAATCTCCTCAGGCGAAATTGGTGGTGGGCGCTCTGAGAGGACTCTATTCGCACCTAAACTCGCGATAGACCGATTCACTTCTTCAGTGTGGATCGCTGCAATGGCAGCTCGGTATGTAACTTCATCGTAAGGGTCCCGTTTGTATCCCTGAACCTCTCTCTCAAGGTCTCGTAAACCACGCCTGACATGTCGTGGTGGAGGAATTCGGTCCATGAGATGATTATTGGGATGATCCTCACGGTAGCAACCAACAAGATACTGTTTAGAGAGTAGGAGATTGTGTTCACGTATTGGCATCAATTTTGTCTCCTGATGTAAGTGATCCTGGGCAGACATCAGAAGGCAACCTGTCGCGATGCGTAGAGCGGCATTTTGGCAGACCTGAACTTTGGACCAGTTTGTGTCACATAGACTATGTGTCCAAACTGGGGCTGCATAATCAGCGGCCGCTCGACCCACCGCTTTATAAGTTGCTAGCATGGTTTCTTTATCTTTGCCCCAGGTGCTACCAGCTAGAGCTTTTAGGATGTTGTTCCTACTGCGCATTTTTTCACATACTGAAGCTGCATGATTCGCAGACGTCATCATGTTCTCTAGGTGAAGCCCGAGAATTTTGGGGTTTTTAACAGTAGGAACAGAATTGTTGCCAATACGTATATCCATCTCCCATCTGATGTCCTCCCACCAAGTGGTTAGATAAGTCGCAGAAGATTTGGACGCAGAGATGGTGAGGTTTCGGCTTTGGAAAAATGCCTGTAATCGTCCTAGATAGCGATTAATTCGGAGGCGCATTTCATCCTTATCATTCCCTGTGGCGAGTACGGTGCAATCGTCAGCATAGGAAATCACCTCGATTCCTTCAGGTGGTGTGGGAAGGCCGGACATGTAGATGTTGAACAGAGTGGGGGAGAGTACCCCTCCCTGTGGAACACCTAATTTGATTTTCCTAAGCTTAGAACGTTTGCCTCGAAACTCAGTGAAGGAGTGCCGACCAGCTAGATAATTGGCAATCCAACGGATCTCTTGTGCAGGAAGATGCATATTCAACAGGTTTGCTAGGAGCATTGAATGATTGACCTTATCGAATGCACTTGATAGGTCTATTGCCACCAGAATAGTTCTGTGACAACGACTGCGTTGATTTAGCCCATCACGAATGCGTGTAGTGATCGCATCGAGGGCAGTGGTGGTACTATGCATCTTCCTGAAGCCATGCTGGTGAGGTTCTAGCTTCGCATGTGCAACAAGAGTGGGGTGAATAAGGGCCTCCAGCGTCTTTGCGACAGGAGAAAGTATCGTAATGGGGCGGTAGGATTCCCCGAGATTTGCGCTCTTCCCTGGCTTGAGACAGGGAACAATTCGACCTGTTTTCCAGATTTCAGGGATGGCAAGCGTGGACATCGACAAGTTAAAGGCGGCCGTGAGATACTCAATGGCTGGAAGGTCGAGATGTTTCAACATGGTCATCGAAATGCCATCTGGTCCGAGGGCCTTGGAGTTTTTAGCATTCTCGATGACTTTTTTAACCTGGTCCGCTGTAAAAGATGGTATGGTGTCAACATTCCGGCTGCGAATCCTTCTTCTAATTTTGCGCTTGAGGCCGTCAGACTTGGGATGTTCAATAAATTGTTTATTGAACAGGCTAGCACACTGAAGAGGATCACAGGTTTTAGTGTTGCCAAATTCAATGGCGTTGTTGCCCTTTTCTTTCCGAGGATTGGAAAGGGCGCGGACGGTAGACCATAGTTTGCTGACACCTTCATTGAGGTTACATTCATCGATATATATTCATCACAATAGCTCTCTCTTCATTACCGTAACTCCTAGTGGAGCATGGTGCGTTGATGACTACCGTGTGTAGTCATCAACGTCACAAAGACAACTGAATTCGGAGTGTGATACGGTTGTCAGCCATACCACTTCCTAGTCGCATTGTTAGTTTATTATTCTGCGATAAGAATATTTCTTATAATCTTCTTCTGAATAATAAACTTGGGACGAGTCGTGCCGAGTTTGGAAACTCGTTTCTCTATGAGTGTCTATTTCACAGAGTGGCGACCGAACGTTCACGGCCACGAGCACGACAGTCCCTGAATAGCTGCAAAAGTATAATTGTTCAATACTCACAGGAAAGCTTGCGTGGGCTCTTATGTCAGGGGACACAATGGAATCATTTCACATAAGTTGCTTTTTCTTGATTAAGAAAACAGTAACAATGGATTTGCAGCTAATAATTCAGTTCATATATAAAGCCAAGCCATCCTTACGTTTGCCTGAGTTTATTTTTGCTCAAAGGCCATCAGAAATCTTAAATCGAACTAGGGGGCTTCGCCCCTTGCTTGCTTCGCTCGCCAACCCCGGGGCCGAGGCTAATTTTGGGCGAGGCCGAAATTTGGATACCCTTCGCTTGGGCTAAAAGTTTTTTCGGGCGCACCTATGACTTGTATTTAATCCCCCTCCTCATTCTTTTTCTTCCGTCTTGACAAAAGTTTTGGACTTGGTTGAAATAAGTGGGCAAATATAAATATTTACTCGGAAGATTTTATTGGGGTTGCCGGAGCATGACCCCACAGTACGATTCCATTCGTTTTGAACTTTTTAGTTGCTTTGCTAAAGACACATTGATTCAAGGTTTTGTGCAATTGGTGTAAAAAAATGTTTCTTAGAAGAACCAATATGGGGAGTTTGGTTTGTATGGCAGCCCCATGACCCCATGGTCCAATTTGATTCAATCTCACATATGTTTTATGTCATCAATAGGAATACATTTGTGTGAAATTTGGTTGAAATTGGTGCACAAATAAAAAAATTTTTCTTAGAAGAACCTAATTTGGGGGGTTGGATTTGTATGGCAGCCCTATGACCCCATGCTCCGATTCTATCCATTCTTACCTATGTTTTGTGTCAACAATAGAAATACATTTGTGTGAAATTTGATTGAAATTGGTGAACAAATAAAAAAGTTTTTCTTAGAAGAACCTAATTTGGGGGGTTAAGTTTGTATGGCAGCCCCATGACCCCATGGTCCGATTTGATCTATTCTTGCATATATTTTGTGTTATCTATAGAAACACATTTGTGTGAAATTTGGTTGAAATTGGTACACAAATAAAGAAGCTTTTCTTAGAAGAACTCAAATTGGGGAGCTAGGTTTGTATGGCAGCCCCATGACCCAGTGATCCAATTTGGGTGAATCAGACATACAAACAGCCTGCAACAATAAGAAGCACGTGTGTAAAATTTCAGCTCCGTAGCTTTTATAGTGGCCGAGAAAAACGCACTGCAACAGACGGACAGACGGACAGACGGACAGACGGACAGACAGACAGACAGACGGACATCGCCCAATCGATTCATCTCGTCATGCTGATCATATATGTATACTTTTTATATGGTCTGAGATGCTTCCTTCAATGCGTTACAAACTTCATGACAAAGTTAATATACCCTTTCACTCTATGAGCGAAGGGTATAAAAATGCCTGTAGATTTGCTTTGGAGTACTTTTATACAAACTGGGTGAATAAATAAATAAATAACAGGCTCGACAATTAAGCATTGATATAAGGCCGCAGGACAGGGCCGGCTTTAGGTGAAATGGCGCCCGGGGCGAACTTGAAGGAAGCGCCCCCTTATGGTTTTTATTCACGAAAAATTGTAATAGAATAGAAGTAACAAAAATTAAAAAAAAGCAAAATTTATTGACATAAGTAATTACATAATACATACATATACATGCTTCCAGTCCTGGTAGTCCGTTGTTGAAAATGCGAACTTCACTTCCGCCGAATGCTAAACGCCTTATTATTGCTTTTTTGGCAAAGTAGCTACCTCCTTATGCTTTCTCCTCTGGTTTTCTCTTAGCTAATTTTAGGGAAAAGCGTCTGTTCTGACTGTCAAGTGGAACTGACATTTCTTCTATTTCCGTTGATTTAGCTTTCGCGACAGCTTCTAAAAACTGAAGGCCTAGAATTTAAATCCATGGATCACGATTCAAGTTCGCAATGGTAAGATCGTTCATGTTACGAGACACGAAGCGACGAAATCAGTAGGGCGGCTAGAACCGTACTAATTTCATCGCAACCAGTCCCATTGACGCAACTTGAACATTCTTCGGAAATATTTTTCTCCATTGGCCCGCCGTCGAAACTATCCCCTTTAACTGTTTGGCTTCCCTCTTCTAAACTTCAATTTGAGTCTATTTTTTATGTATTGGGGAAAGGTGACAGTTCCAATGACTGCGTTCCTCTGGTCCCTGTAAAAACGCACTCGCCATGGTTTCAGTCAGTATCGATTTTACGTTTATTCAATTCAATTCATTTCATTTTGTAATTTCTACAGTGGTTTGAAAAGGTTTTGTTCGGGAAACCTGGCTACTTTGCATTTCTACTGGTTACACTATGTAGGTACCGACCACCGCTTCGTTTTTGAACCACCAACATTTAAATGTTCATTAAGTAAATAATTTTACAAATATCTTTGTCAAATTTTCTATTTTTCAAGTAGTTTTTCTAAATTTAATTGGGCGAGAAAAGACACTTTTTATTCTAAAATGTAATACCTACATATTAACAAAAACTCTACACACATAAATATTAATAAACAAAAGTCCAATAAAGCCGAAAGCATAAACATGATCCTGAAATTGATATATTTTAATATTGATAATGGTGGCTCCAAAACGATTCTGCTTATTAGAATTATTCCTTTTTCTTAATTAAAGGGACATGTATCTTTGAAACGCAGTCAATTCCTTAAGTGGAAATCTGATATTATGAGTTCCCAACTAAATTCTTTCCTGATTTCTATAAAGATACATGTCAATGGCAGCTCGTGACATCCTAAATTGGGGGTACATTACTGATGCAAACAAGTGCAACTGATTCTTCCAAAATATGTAAAGAACTAACCTCATTAAGCCATTTTGTATTTTTAAATTTTTTTCTAATTGAAGAATGTTGTTTTTCATTAGCTTTTCGTCTGTTTTTATATTTAGATTTTGTGGTTAATATTACTAAATCTTAGGCCAAGAAAATATTGCCATTTGTTGCCATTGGGCCCATTTAAAAACTTCAAAAGAACCACTTAACAAATAGAAAACATTACAACTTTCAAAAAAAAATGATAGAATGTGAATCACGTAGGGAAAGGTTGTTTTTCTATTAAAAATAAAAACTATTAAAAATAAAATTAAATATGTAACTTTACGAATATTTAAATGTTGCTGATTTGAAAACGAATCGCATAATGGAACCTGTGAGTAAGTTAGCCACGAACCAACCGGTTTTTATCAATGATCGAATTTAAGATGATAAACTAAATATGTCTTGAAGACGATCACATAATGCAACAAATTTGAACTAATATCTCATTTCTGCTAATGATTACCGATAGAAACGGGTTATTTCACTATGGATAATAACTCGACCTCCACAAATTCTAAATCATCTCATATCCCCGAAATTATACATCACAAATTATTTTTTTTTTAAGAATTTGTAACCAGATGAGCTTTATAAAGAACTACTAAGGATATAGCTCTAAAAATTTATGCAATTCTTCCACTGTTCACACCTACATACTTGGTTGGTTGTGTACTA
The DNA here is from genome assembly GCA_949715475.1 of Microchrysa polita. Taxonomy (NCBI): domain Eukaryota; kingdom Metazoa; phylum Arthropoda; class Insecta; order Diptera; family Stratiomyidae; genus Microchrysa; species Microchrysa polita. The sequence goes on from OX454416.1 coordinate 64,689,023, forward strand.
TAGCCTTCATTAATATATTCTGACAACATACCCAATTACGCAGTTAAAAATAAAAATAAAATTTCTTAAGCAACAATCAAATTTGAAAAAAATAAATAAATTAAAAGTACGGTTCTCGGCGCCCCTAAACCTAGCGCCCGGGGCCCCACCCTAAAGCCGGCCCTGGCAGTATGTGTTAGTGACATCCTATTTCGAAGATCTTATGTGCAATGTTAAGGTAATGAGATCAGCATCACGCTCAGCAGTGTTATTTATTATTATTTATTTTTAACATCTGAGTGAGATCATAGTCCGTCACAAGCTCGTGAGTTCGAAAAACACCATGATCCACGGTGAGATTCGAACTCATGACCCTGTGCACCGAACGTGCGCGCACTAACTGCTAGACCAGCCAGACTACACTGGGTAAATAGTAAATCTATTTTTGGATTGGTCTAATTAAAGGTGGAACGCGTTTATTTAGACCAATTCAAAAGTAGATTTACAGGAAGCATTTCATTAATGTTGTGCACAATTCTTATTTATTACTATTAATATATGTACATACATATGTGTACAAGAAATATTCACTATGCATTAAAATTCGTATTGCCGGCGCAGCCCTCTGTACGCCGGTATTTTTTATTTGTGCACCAATCCTAACGACCAACTGTTGTTCTACCGACACGTCTCGTAACTTATGTAAAAATGGAAGGAATCAGGAGGTTTATGGAGCTGCCGCTGTAAAATTAAGTTACCAAAATTATTTAGGAACGAACGGAATCGGAACAGAAGTCATATTGTCGCCCGAGAAAGTGAAAGGAATCCAAATTTCTTAGTTACTTCCAGTGTTGCCAATTTAGGCAGAAACCGTGCTGCTTAGCCGGAAGAAATTTGTAATTCCGGCCAACCCGATTTTTAGCCGGAATTGATTTTCTTTGGCCGTTTTACCGGCTAAAATTATTTTATGAACTTTTTATACCCTTCGCTCATAGAGTGAATGGGTATTATATAGTACGTTTGTAACGCATTAAAGGAAGAAAAAAGTGTGCATATATGATCAGCATGACTTGGGGAGTCGATTGGGCGATGTCCGTCTGTCTGTCTGGTGCGACGCGTTTTACTCGGTGGGTATTCAAGCTGGCAAGCTGAAATTTGGCGCACGTGCTTCTTATTGTTGCAGGTTGTTTGTATGTTTGAATCACCGAAATTGGATCACTGGGTCATGGGGCTGCCAAATAAACCTAGCCCCCCTATTTAAGTTTTTCTAAGAAAAACTTTTTTGTTTATAAACCATTAACCAAACTTCATAAAAATGTATGGATGTCTGAAAAAATAAAAATTGACTATATTTAGTCACGCTCTGTGGCCCACTAGGTTGAGTCGCACTCTACGATGCTAGTAATCTAGAGGCCCGGAGATCGAATCTCGGCGTGGTCCAGGAAATATATAGTGCTTGCAATATTATAACTATAAACGGCTGAACGCACCATGCCCCACAAGGGGTTACGGTACAGAGAAGAAAATTCAACCAAACCTCATACAGCAACAAAGTTATCAAAAATCTATACCATTTCTCCATCAAGTTTATAACTTTCGAGCATCAAGTTCGTATGTTTGGAACATCAAATCCGATATTTCGGGAACTTAAATCGTAACTGTAAGTGCATATTTGAGCACTGAACTTTTTGACTAAAAAAATAAAATGATCTATCTTCTATAAATGGAAACATATAAATTTGGTTGCCCATAGTTACGAATTTGAAATTCCATAGTTATGACTGAGAAATGGTATATACCATGTCCCGGCTAAGCTCATAATTTTGGAACATCAATTTCGTACCTTTTAGCTTCAAATTCATAATTGCGGCACATCAAAAATGGAACATCAATTTCGTAACTATGGAAAATAAAATAAAATTTGAAGGGCTCAAATTCAAAAATGAATAAAATGGTTAAATTTTAATCAAAATATAAAGTTATTCAGATGCGATGATGGTAAGATATCCATACATAAATGCGGTTGCCCTTGCTCATAGTTACGCAATGGACGTTCCTTTTACGAATTTTATGTTCCACAATTTCGAACCTAATATGGTTATGGACTTGACCGAGAAATTGTACCTGTATACAACAACTTTCACTAGTTGAGCTATCTAACTCAGAACAAAGTAAATTTTGACTGTAATGCCAGCGATTGGAGCATATATGTAATAAAACTAAGAAATCTGCCTAAAGCGTAGTTTACGGTGCAATTCTCCAGAAAGAAATAAAATTATTAAAATCAGTTTTTTACTATTTTTGTTCGTAATGTGGTTGTTTTGTATGATTTAGTTTTTTGACCGTTTTTCTGGCTGAAATTTATTTAGCCGGATTTTTAGCCGTTTTAGAAAAAAAATAAAGCCGGTTTTCCGGCTAAATTTAGCCGTTTTCTAAATGTCCAGTTGGCAACACTGGTTGCTTCCCACTTTTGAGTTCTTAAAATTTCTTCGTTTTTCTTTGGCGGGCGGGACGCTCCCGCGTTGTAGATAAGATATTGAGGTTAAACAATGTTTTTATTGTGGGCTATTCAAGTAGCACAGAGTAAAATTTACACACAGGACGTGAAAACTAAAACCACGAAAATCGGTAAGGTGAGTATCATGTTCTATGAAAGTGCATAATGATGAACTGCCGGAACATTGTTCAGTTTTATAATACATACAGTAGAGCCCCGATATTCCGGATTGCTTGGGACCGGACCCTATCCGGATTATCGAATTGTCCGATTTTTCGAAATGCACTAATTTTACACCTTGATGGACTGTTTTTATACTCAAATCATAAAAAAGATAACCATTCTAACCAGTGGCGTATTTACAGGGGGGCACAGGGGGCACGTGGCCCCCCTGTGAGCACATCAAACTTTTTCCACACCATACTAAAAATTGCAGTACCAAATGTTCCCTTTTTATTTTGAGTAGTAATAGTAGTAAGTAATAGAAACACTAATCTTTGTAAATATTTTTCGAAACATTATCATCACATAAACTTCTCAATTCGCCAGATCTCCTCGTTGATGAACCCTTTCCGTTTTTCGAACGGGTTTTGTTTATTTTCATAGACGCGTGGTTTCAAGAACAGAACTCTCAGAGAATAAGTACAAGCTATGATTATGTCGAGGCAACGAGGTGGTCATGAAACGTTGCCCCATCTCGACATGAATTTGTGCGGAAACAAGGACTGCTATTGAAAGTCTCGTCATGTGTGAAGTGACCCCATCTTATGTTGATATAAGTTGAGGAGATGTTGTTGCGGTATCGATGGCTTAGAAGCCGCTGAATTGATAAATATTTGAAACAATCGGTCTGATTTTTCGATCGGGCTTGTGTATTTTAATTTGGCCGTAAATTCGTGTTGGGCTGCTGTAAAGGTCTTAAAACCAGATGCTTCTCTTTCTGTTAAAATGCTAAAAATTAAATGTTTTGGTGGGAAAGCAATTTTAGCATACATTTTCGAATTCCTACGGTTCGGTGTCTGTGGTGCTCTGCCTGGGGTACTTTCTTCAATGCTTCATTTTTCACGAACTAAACATCATCGTAGCCATTCCTTCTCATTTCTATTTCGCAATTGATTTGTTAAAGCATGTTGCTTCAGCTTACCATCTAGGACTCGTTTTAAAAGGTATTGCAGATATCGTTTTAAAAGGTATTGCAGATATCGTTTTAAAAGGTATTGCAGATATGCAATGCAATTTATTCTATCCCGAACGGTGTAAAATGTATAATATTAAAAGGGTATTTGGATAGTTTTACTCTGTTGCGGTTATAATTAATATTATTTTTGAATAAACTACTTCCGGTTTACACCTAAATTTACAACCGTGTAGTATTCTGGATTGTACTTGTAAAATGTTATTCGGCACTTGTTACGATTTTACGGAATCTGTTACTAGATTTTTGACGAAACATACAAAGGCCTCTTTTTCAGTAAATCCTAATTTTGCATTCAAATTCGCATAAATTTGCCATGGAATTCGAGACCACAATGTCAGCCAAAATTTGTTGTATCAGCTTTTCATCGGTGTTTCTTTCACTTTTTGGCGGAATTTGGCAGAATTTCGGACGATGTATGAAATTTCTCTTCCAAAGAAAAGTGTTCCGTCTGGAATGCATTTTGTCAGATGGAAACAGTCTCTTTGCGTTAATTCCATAGCCAATTAAGTACATATTCGTAAAATTCCTTTTCGGCTTCTGGCTCCTTCGAAGTACACTACGCAAACTTTTTTTATGCCCTCCGTATTTTGGTTCAGGAAAAGCCAAAAGCAGTTAATGAGTGTTATTCTAAGATCTGTCAGGAAAACTAAACTTTTGGTGTAATAAACCTGAAATGCAAATGACTCTCAGGCCCGAATTGATAAACATACCTTAACTCAAGGAGACTTTGAATCAAGGATGCCGAAATTAAAATAAATGTAATTTTCCATAAAACTTAAGGTCTCCTTGAGTTTCGCCTTAAATCAATCCCTCAGTCTTGCCAATGGTTTTCCTATGAAGCTGCTCTCGGGTATCCCCACACCAAAACTTTATGTAACAAATTAGCCCCGTACTCTGTGCCCCCCCCCCCTTTTAGATTTTTCTAAATACGCCACTGATTCTAACGATAGATAACAATTTCGTATTTGAAATTTGCCTTATCTTAAGTTTATATAGCAGTAAGCTTGAGCAAACTTTATGAAATTGTTGAATTTTATGAAAATTTAAACAAAATTTGGCACAAACCCTAATCCGGATTATCGAACAGCCGGATTTTCAGGTTCCGGATTATCGGGGTCCTACTGTATACACTTTCTACATTCTACACGACCATTTCCTCTCGGTTTCACTCTAACGGTATCTAGATTCATCGTATATGACGGGCGAACACATTACCACCGACTTCGTGAAAATTGTGTAGGTATATTGAATCAGCTTCTCTTTTCGTCGTCCGGATATAATGCACTTTATAAGCGCAAAGAAATCGCATTAAGCAACGTTATGAGATTTTCGCCCAAAGGAGTATGTGGCGCCAAAGTATCGACGTAAGGATATTCCGTTCTTAACAGGCCAACACGTATCCGGCTCTTTACCATGAAAATTGTTTCAAGTTGGATGACTTGAGCAGGAAGTTTTCATATAGTTTTGAGTTTTCAACGATACCTGGGTCCAATGCATTAGATAAGAGGCAGAGTGGGTACTTATTTAGTAGAGTGTGCATTACATTATTACAGATAATTTTCAGACGTAAGTTCTTCAATTTAGAATACAAATTTGTAATCTCCAAATTATATTTTTTTAAATAATATTTCTGAATAAAAAAGGGAGATAAAAAAACAACAACAAAGTCCTGTATCCAATTTCAATTTCGCATCTCACTTAAGAAAAAAGCACTCAACTTGTCTCCTATATCGCATTGTCCGACAATCTCCAATTCAATATCACCATCCTGCTTTCTGTCAAGCTGCATAACGAACGACAGATTACCAAAGGATTGTTGTGAAAAGTGCAACAACGCGTTGCAAACTATTTCTTTCTTGTTGGTTTAAGCTCCCATTTCAACTTCTTCTCAAAATATCTTCAACTATTCCAACGATGATAATGATACTTCTGAGAAGGTGAAAGCCATTCGTGAAGCGCGTTGCATTACGTTATTTTCAACATTTATACGGGTCTTGAGTGTTGCGAGTTTCGTGCACCCTCGCACAGAAAAAAAAATTGGAACAAGTATGGCGAAAGTCTGGAAAGTCGTCCGTGTTGTCTTTCAACAGCATTATAAACTCTATTCAAGGATGTGTTGTAAGTGCACGGGTATAGGTTGTCGCACTTTTGCCTTAAAAGTTTCGAGAAGAGACCCGAAGTGAAAATCCAAAGAAAGTACACATTTTAAAGTCTACCGCTGAATGGATAAAGATGCTACGCGGACGACGACGGTGTGGATATTGACAGGGATTAACTTAAGTGAGGGTGGAGGTCGAATGGGCCCCGTAAATTATTTATGCAAATGACGTTTTGCAAAATACTGCTGATTACGATGAAATTCTGAATAGCTGTTTATTCGAAATGTAATTTAGTCTTAGATATACAGTAAAAGTCTCATACTCTCGAATATGGAAAGGGACTTAAAATCGAGTTTCATACAATCTGCAATCGAATTTATTTAACGCTGTTACATATGCTACAGTTTTGTATTAGTATTCTTCGAAAGGTTTTTTTTTTGCAATTCAAAATAAGTTAAGCTTTAAAGTGTGACATGCATGGTCGATTTTACTTAACCCATTCCCCGTCAAGAGATTTTTTGTTTTTAAATTTTAGCATGAAAATTGGCGAATAGAGTAAAGAAAGGGCCCAAAATCCGAACCGTTTACCATTTTCTTTGCGCGCCCCCTTTTCTCGTAGTGGCGTGAACCACTGCCATCTAAATAGACAGATGTCCGGAGGGGGAGCTTTACGTCCGCGCCTACCGAGATGGTTTATCAGACAGGCGGCATCTAGATAAACAGGCCGCAATGCATACATTATAGTTCCAGCGACTCCACAATTGCGTTCGTGACCAGTGACATTTGACATTCCTAAGGCCCGCTAACGCCAGTGCTTCTGAACCAACAAAATGATGAATGAAATAGATGTTCCGCACGTTTTAGACGAAACAAAGGCTAGGTTTTGTTTTAGTGTGTTTTTGCTGTGAAAATGGTGTACTGCAACATGACAATTTAGCTATCGGTTCAATATTCAATTGTTAAGCGCAGTATAGACCTCGGGCGGAATGAAAATGAAATTTTTGTCCGCTGCGATTTTTTCAATGAAAATGCATGCTTACTGTCGTGAAACATGTCGGAAATGATGGGGAATTCCATAAGCTACAATCCGAATATGGTTCCAAAATTTTTCTCGGCCATTTTATGTATTATCTTTCGATTCCCCGGTCATTTCACCGTGAAAATATCTAATGACGGGGGAATCGAAAAATAATACATAAAATGGCCGAGAAAAATTTTGGAACCATATTCGGATTGTAGCTTATGGAATTCCCCATCATTACCGACATGTTCCACGACAGTAAGCATGCATTTTCATTGAGAAAATCGCAGCAGACAAAAATTTCATTTTCATTCCGCCCGAAGTCTATTCAGGCCTTTAGGGGGAAACTTTGGTGAGAAAAGATAGGCTGAAAGCCACTGACTTTTAGATTGTGGATTTTATGTGGATTGTAATGGCGTGCCTTATGGCAATATTGAGCCTAAATTATGGCAGTACTTGAGTTGCATGACCAGTGACAGATCCATTTTAGTCACGTGACGATCCGGCTTGCATATCTAGATGGCGTTGCGTGAACCCATTAACAATTTTTTTCTTAGCGGAATGTTCAACATTTTGAGATTTATGTACATATATGAAAAAAAAAATATACTTTATTGACTTTTTATTAATCTGCGCTTGTATGAAATTTAATTTGATAGTGAAGATTAGTTTTAATTTAGTTTAGTCCTGCTGAATTCGGCGAGCGTTTTTGCAATCAGGGCCGTGGGTATCCCTTCTGCACGGACCAGTGAGCGACAGAATTAATATTCTGTCCATAAGGCATCATTAGGCGCGCAATGGTTAAGCGACCGATACAACTAACCAATAAGACGTTTTTCTCGGTCCTCCCAATTATTAACTCGTGGCATGCGCACAGAACACAAAGCTTCGCGTCTATATAACGATCTTCCGACCCGTGCTATGCTATGGCTGTGAAACATGGACCCTAACCCAAGCCTCCGAAACTTTGCTGGACAGATTGGAACGAAAGGTTCTTCGGTGATTTTTTGGGGTCGTTCACGAGCGAGATCATAGTCGCATTCGGTATACAGTAGGGATGTCAAAAACCGGACGGTTAGTCCGAAAACCGGTACTTTCAGAACGGTTAACCGTTTTTTTTTCGGTTTTTTCCTCCCCCCGGTTTTAACCCGGACGGTTGTTGGTCCATCCGGTTAAAACCGAAAAAAAATCTTTCAAAATTCATACCATTTTTTATGGTTTCTTGATTTTTCAGTATGCAATTCTATTACTTATCCCCTATGGAAAATTTCGTTATCAAATTTCAGCCCTTTAAAAATTGTCGAACACTCTTCTTTTGGCTATTACTCGTAGAACAATCGCTTCTTCAAATTACCTCTGCTTGTATCTTATCTCTTCCAAGGCATTGTTTATGTTTACACTGCGTTTCACATGTATCTTGCTTGTACCACGTGAATGTGAATTAATATTCGTGTATAGTATATCAGTGCATTTCGCGTATCATCGTGTCGCTAAAAGATTTCCTATTCCGCAAGACAAATTAGGATGGCCGCTGTTGTAAATGTTTGGAAATTTTTTTTTTTAAAACTAATAAAATAATTAAATTACATCTGACAATTTTATTTGATTGTCTTTTCTGTTCAACATGTTTCTCTTTTAAATTAGCTGTCTTACTACATCATGTACGTGCATTTTAAGTTGATTTTGCATACGATACGAACACCAGCAATACGAGTGTGTAAGCATTTTGTTACTAAAATTCTAGGCAAATCAGTGAAAACCGGTTAACCGGAAAACCGGTACTTGGAGCCCGGTTAAAACCGGACGGTCTAACCGGCTTTAGAAAAAAACCGAAAAAACCGACAACCGGGTCATGGGCCGGTTTTTGACATCCCTAGTATACAGCCACGAGTTGTATCAATTGGACGATGAGCTGGGAGTATCGAAAATCGTGAAGCTTCAACGATTTCAATGGGAGGGGCAAAGGTCGATAATCACAGGCCAAAGAATGTGATAAACGCACAACGAATCGACGGAGGGTGGTTGCGTGGATGAGAGAGCTCGCTGAGAACACTCAATAAGTAAGAACGCCCACCAGCTGCTGGGCTCCTGAAACTGGAGGACAAGGTCATGTAACCGCGACAATTGGATGTCAACTGTTCACGCGGCAAAAAGCCTCACGTCGAGCTATCGTGCCACATTGATGATTTTTACAGTTATACGAAATTCAGATACATATAATTGAATACACACCTTGTTGTAATTGTTCACACTGCAGTTGTTAATATTTGTTTCACAATAACGGCAACTATTGTCGTGCTCTGTGGCCGTGATCGTTCGGTCGCCACTCTGTGAAATAGACACTCATAGAGAAACGAGTTTCCAAACTCGGCACGACCTGTCGCAAGTTTATTATTCAGAAGAAGGTGAAGAAATATTCTTATCGTAGAATAATAAACTAACAATGCGACTAGGAAGTGGTATGGCTGACAACCGTATCACACTCCGAATTCAGTTGTCTCTGTAACGTTGATGACTACACACGGTAGTCATCAACTCACCATGCTCCACTAGGAGTTACGGTAATGAAGAAGAAGATAACGGCAACAAAATCAATTACAGACCAACATGTATCTTCCAGGAGCAAAAAGGACACTTCGTCCTGATTGACTAAGTTACAGTAATGAGGTGCACCATACTATATTTGTTACGGCCAAAGCCAAACACTATATTAACTTTCCTATGAATTACATAAAGGCTGAAGTTACATTTAAATATTTACATTTACGGGTTGATTTAAACGAGAATATACCGTTATCATGTTACTCCAATGGACCGAAAATCCTTTAAAACTGATCACATACATGACCATAAACATTCGCTTTTGTACGACACCCATCCAGCCAATACTCTGCTCCCTGTAAAAAAAATCCTTTTTGGTGGTAACATCGTTTTTCAAAAATTGAAAATCAGTTTATTGATCTTCTGGAGGACTCTATGAAATCTGTATTTTAAAGTCCATATCGTCTATAATGAACAAATTTGTTGAAGAACGAACCACGAGAAGATCTATCGTTGGTTTTGAAAATACACCGGCGTGGATGGACCCCAAGTGTATATTTCGTAGTGGTCAATGTATTTTGACAAAAATCAAAAGATATTCGTTATTTCGGGCAAAATTCTTTCAGGTTAAAACGATTACATGTTACTCGATATATTGAGATTTTAGCCCAAACCGTGCACACGTTAAAAAGTTATCGAACGAAATTACGCCTTTGGGGCCGTATTGACGCCAGGTGTGCCTCAAAGGGTTAAATGAATCGTAGAGCACATAACCTTGGAAAATGTTTGAGAAAATGGAGATAGAAACAGAAAATTACAAAAAGTTGACTTTGTAGCTTTTTGGTAACTTAACTCCTTCTCCGATTCTATATAGTCGACTGAATTTAAAGTTTTAGGAAAATTTGCTGCGGTACGATAAGCATTTTATTTCTTTCATTATTCTGGCTATGTAGTTTGAGATATACTCAGTGTCTACCAGCTCAAGGAACTGAATTCATAAGCCCCTGTAGCTGAGAAAGGCTTAATAGCATTTTATTTCTTTCATTATTCTAGCTACTGATGTAGTTTCAGATATACTCAGTGTCTACCAGCTCAAGGAACTGAATTCTTAAGCCCCTGTAGCTGAGAAAGGCTTAATAATGTTTTGGCTGGAAATCATATTATGATAAATCCGTTAGTTACCCGACATCCTGGATAAATTTTGAATGTTTCGATAATAAACCAAAACTCTTTTTTTTTTTTAAATCTTATGAATGGCGGATATTCAAGAAAACATACGACAAAAAACACGGCCGTGAAATATCTTCTTCTCAGTACCGTATAGCCCCAAGCGGGGCCATGGTGCGTTAACTCAGCCGGTTATAAGCAATTTCGAGTCAACGTTACATTGCATATCATTTCGGAGTGTATACATATAATGTTGCAAGCACTATATATTTCCTATCCGCACATGTACGGAAATTTTGGAACACGCCGAGAATCGATCTCCGGATCTCTAGATTACTAGCATCGTAGAGTGCGATTCAATCAAGTGAGCCACAGAGCGTGAATGTGCATTGTGAAATGTGTATCTACAAACCATTCTCCCAAAACACACACCAACATAACATAACATTTCATAAAAACAGTTTTAGGCTAAAGCGAAATTTGAATTTTTCAAGGCAAATTCAAATTGTTTTTTTCTGAAAAATATCAAAATGTAAATACGTGAGCAGGGCGTGGAGCCGACGATTTGGCACACCGTCAATCGAAAAATAATGTTGGCTGTTTGAAACTAGTGGGTTTGATCTACTGTTTGGCATAATTTTATCCTTCGAAATCCTCATGCAATTAAATAAATAAATGTTGAATGTTTGAGGAATTTCAAACGTTAAAATCGAAAAATGCCCTTTCTTACACCACTTTGATTTGTTGCTCCCAATTACACTAATCAAAGTTCTAAACAGAGCAATTGCATTAAATAGGTTGTAATTGTAATTTTGCTGATGGTTTTTTGATATCATTTGGCGTTTATAGATTCTTAATCGGATAATATAATAATATCAATCTACCATTTTGGAGGATATACTTACTTACTATTGGATTTTCCGAAAATTGCTTGTTAGTATTGTAAAAAAGGGATTAGCACATTTATTAGAAATTTCAAAACACAAATTAATTATAAATATTTCCATAAGTTTTATTTAATGTTTTACAGTTAAAGCACACATACAAACACTCAGAGACGAGAACTTTGTTTTTGTTTTATTACAAAATCGTATTATGTCAATGTTAAAAATTAAAAAACAAGAAAACACATGACAAGAAGTAATTTTAAAGCACAATTACATACAACAAAAACTCCAAATTAACTGCATAAATTAATATGTATGATGACATAGACAACAGCTTTGACTACAGTGAATTGGGTCAGCAAGTTTTCTATTTTCGTTTTTATCCTTTCCCTTCTATGTTGCATGGATTTCAGCAATCCGCTTTTTTTCAGAACGGACATTTGGTTATGTAAATGAGAGGTCACATATAAAATGCTTTCTGAAGGCAAAGGCAGCCTCACTATAAATAGGAATAGAGTTTGACATGTGTCGGCAAAGTAATGCTAATTGAAATAGTAACAGTGCCTTTTGCTTTTTGGATCATAAAAGTATTTACTGGAAATCCCATACAAAATGACAATCTGGAAAATTGATCCAGGCTATGGCTTGGATAATAATGTCCTAGATGTATCCACGAACAATTTCCTAAAATGCCCCGTTTGCCATGTTGTTTTTCAGTTTATTTCGTTTCTTATCTTGATTGGTGTTTTATTCAATTTAATATTTCGGTTTATTGCGATTATTTCAAAAACAACAAAAGATACAGAAAAATCGAATGAGATAAAAAAAAACTACATAAAATTATCTTTGCAATGATATATAATACATTAGAGTTTAATTTAATATTTCGGTGCTAGACTAAAAAATTAATTAAAATATTTTAATTTTAGACCTTTTTTGAAAGCACCATAACTTTTGAAACAATGCTAAAAATTTTGTATAAATAATGACAATAAGTTCAAGATCATTTTAAGATAAATACTGAGTCGCTCCGGTGAAGCACCCCCATTATCGCCCAATTTGAATTTGTCAAAACGGCATGTCCATAACTCCCCTTCAAAATTGGAGCAGATTGCTAAATTTTAGTTCAGCTCAGTTAGATAAGAACTAAGGATATCTCCCATACAAAGTGATTCATCAGGAGTTTGTTCTACGCACTACTACTCATTTTATAAATCCACGATCACTGTCACTATGTATGGGAGGTAACCTTAGTTTTGATCCGAAACAGCTCATTTTTAGTGGGTGGGGTGAATATGATCTCCAATCGCAATAAATTAAAATTTAGCACTCTGCTCCAATTTTGGGGGAGTTATGGACATGCCGTTTTGACAAATTCAAATGGGGCGATAATGAGGGTCGGAGCGACTAAATGTTTACCAAAAATGATCTTGAGCTTATTGTGAATACTTACACAAAAATTTACGGCTGAGTTTGCAATTTTTCAAAAGTTATGGAGCTTTTAAAAAAGGTCTAAAATTTAAATATTCTAATTTATTTTTTACTCTAGAAGCGAAATATTCAATTAAACTCTAATGTGTTATACATATAACATTGCAAAGATAATTTTATGTAGTTTTTTTTCGTTTTCATACCATTTTTCTGTACCTTTTGTCGTTTTTGAAATAATCACAAAAAACCGAAAAAAGGCCCCCGTTCCCCTTTTTTTTAAGGTTGCCCCCAATCGGTTGGAACTTTTTTCCCCATAATCTGAGGCTCACCACCAACCATCACGCAAAAAAAATTCCGATGTAGGATTTTTGCCGTTCGATGTCCATATTTTGGCTTAATTTTCTCAGACTAAATGACTCTGTCCTGTTTAAGAAAAAAAGCTCTACTGAAAAAGTATATAAATATAATATGCACTAAGTGCAAATGTAAAAAAAACACTTTTCCCACGACTAACACACTAAATTAGTAAAGCGGAATATTGCTGGTTTCGCTCATTATGACTGTTTTCAATTTATTACAAATCGTGGAATCAGAAATTAATTTAATTTTAAATGGAATTGTAACGGGTGGATTTTGAGGAAGACCTCAGTTGTAAATATATCAAAAAATAAACCAGATATAATGTTTCACGTTGGCAAAATGTTCATTTTGTTTTATATCGCTAAAATATTGTATAAATTTAACAGATTCGCATTTATTCCACAAGAAATAATTTTAAACACGCTGTTAAAAATATTAGTACAATTTATAAAATAATCATATTACTAAAAGTAAACAATTTTGTGATTATTTTTTACTTTGCTACAAAGCTTTTTTGTTACAAACAGTAATAAATAATAAAACTTCTTAAATTATTTGAAATATAAATAACATTAATTAAAATTTAACTTTTAAATTCTACTTAAAATTGCTCAAATACTGTTATACACATGCACTCAATTACACAACATCAACGAACAAAAAAAAGCAAACAAACAAGATTTAAGTTCACCGACATGGGGGACAAGAAAACTTAATCACATCACATTAACCAATGATAAACATCAATAAAATGTTTCGGTTTCGTATTACGGTCCGTTGAACGTTTACGCAACTTTTTATAGAACACACGAATATTACTTACAGGATAGCTAGTTTCAATACGCATCGCATCCTTGCCTGGGCACAAAAGATACGAAACGTGATTTTCTAATCCGTTTGGTTTGAATGCTTGTTCGTAATTGCTTCGCATTTCGGTACGTTGTGGTACGGCAGCGGCTGTATGGGGAATAGAAAAATACGAGACAAGAAGATAAGATTCACTGAAATGTGTACTATTTATACAGACGGGAAAAAGGAAAACTTTTGTGAAGAATTTTGGTGTAGGGAATGTCTTTTTTTATAAGCTAGGTCATGGTTTAAAAGGAAACTTACCACGAACGATGATTTTGAACTCGCAACGTGATGATTGACCATCACGATCGGTGGCTACGTACAAGATATGATGAGCTCCTGCTGTGAAGCGATCACCAGGAATCTGAAAATTATGAAATATATATGAAAAATTAATACCAACATAATAATAAGTAAATAAAAATAGTCAGTAAATTTAAAGGACTTCCTTGTTCCTGTATCCAAAATAAAACATTTATATCGCTCATATTAGCAAATTTTTTTTTTTTTAAGTAAAGTAAGTAACGGATTTTTGCAAAAAAAAGGCTTTTCAGTGAATTTTCAAAAACAAATTATTGTACAAATCTGCTCTAGTGTGAGCTATTGGGCCTGGTTTATCGATGACAATGAGAAATAAGTCCCTTCGTACATTAATTCAAACCAATAGTGGTTTGGAGAACTCAAGTCTATCTTACCTGTGACTTGAAAATTTGCTTCAAATGACCCGTGGTTTGGAACACCGGCTCTTTCCATGTAATCGAACGAGCTTCTTCGTTAGGATTCAACTGGACATCAAATGACGATGGACAAAACGCAACGACAGGAGGTTGAGCCTCCTTAACGGTAATTACCGTTCGGCATATGTCTTGAAGCTTCGAATATGGATTTCTGGCGCGGAACGTCAAAATGTGAATTCCGGCTCCAAAGTGTGCTTCCAAATGTTTGGCCCATTCTGGGTGTGCATCGACATATCTGGAAAAAAAGATAAAACACAAATTAGTGTAATCATGATAATGTTCCGAATCGTGCTAAAGACTCCTCCAAAATGCAATGATCTATCGCTACGGTCAAATCGTTGAGTTGCACTCTACGTTGCTAGTGCTAGTCATAGAGACTTCAGATAGAATCTCAGCAAGGACGGCGTGATTGGGCGCCCACCAGATTCAGCGGCCCAAAAGCCACAACAAATATTTACCAAACCATGGAAAAATCACACCTGTGAAATTTGTTTCATTACGCTTTGCGAAATTAAAACAAATGCTGAATTTATTGTCCCTCTTTGGCAAGCTCCCCTGTCTGTGGGAGCGACTGCAATGGGGAGGACATGTACAAAGGATGAACGACGATCGAATGCCCAAAAAGGTGATGATCGCGGAACGAGTGGACGGAGCCAGATTGCGTGGACAACAGAGCCCGATGGGGGCATTCTGTATATGAGGACGCCCACCAGATGCTAGGCTTTCGGAACTGGAGGACAAAGTCGCGTGACAGCGACAATTGGAGGTCTTCAATCCAGGCGGCCAAGGCCCGACGTCGGGCTATTGTGCCATTAAGAAAAAGAATAAATACATACGAAATAATAGTAGTGACCTTAATTTTATACAAAAAATTATACCGTTTTCGGCTATACATGTTCAAATTGACGTGTTCCCAATTAGGAACATTGGCTCACTTCAGTGTCTTGTAGAAAAATTATTTTGTTTCCAAATTATCAATATGACTATGGACATACATTGCAATTGCATGTAATTTTCGCATGTTTTATGTCAGTCTCTATTCGGTGTTCATAAGTGAGAGTTCAAGATCGTAAATTTGGTAGTGGAATATCTACAGAGCTTGGGAGGTTTCAGATTGTAAGACGAAACCGGACGGGTAAACTTGCACCACAAGACCCATCGTATGATCATTTCACACTATCCGATCAAAACACGGCCGAGCGAACAATAATCACATAGCAAGTATGTAGAAATATTGCCAACGCTCCAAAGTTAGTGTACAATGAAGTGACGAGTCGACAAGATGCAAATGCAAGTAAAACACGCGCTAATTGTCGTCGCAGAACGCCTGAACTATCGGTAGATGCAATCGTCTTATAAGTCGTACAATTCTTACGAATCGATCGTACGATTGTTACGAAAGAAAAACAATCGTGTCACGATTTTTTTTTTCTTTCGTAAGACGCGTTCTTACAATGTGAAATGCACAATGCTTGTCTGCTGGCCACAACAAAAGCTCTAGCCGTCCGTTTATTTGCCGTTCGGTTTCGTCTTGCAATGTGAAACCACCCCTTAGATGATTGCGACGTGGGTTTATTGAATAATATAGATATCGGCCAATTACCTCCTGAGGAAAACGACAAAGTTACTGACGAGGAAGAAATCTTAGACCAAGTGATGTTTGCGGTGAAGTTTCCCTTATAATAAAATGATCGGAAGATAGTGAGGCATCGGGCAGTAAAAATAAACGAGTCCAGAAAAGAAAAGCTACAAATGGTGACCATGAACGGTTGACCACAAGTGGATGAAAGCCCAAACCGAGGCAAAAAAAAATCCCCGACATTGCACCTCTACACCAATTTAGCGTTCCCAGCATTAATTTTCAAAACCCAATACAAAATGAGCCGGTAAAAAACATAGAAACTAACTTCCCACTTAAAGTCCTATCCGGTAGAAATACATATTATTATTAATTTATGCCACAAAGCTGTCTGCAGCATTTAGCAGAAATAACAAAAATCTACGCCGTTCAGCATGTTGATCAGATCGGCGTTGAATGGACGTCGTTTTGGGGCATACTCCTTCTCAGTAAGTACCACCAGTTGCCTTCTGAGAATCACTATTGGTCTACTGCGGAAGATATTTTCTCTCCAATCGCATCAACCGTAAAGTCCCTTGCAGGAATCGAAAGTCATGGCGAAATCAGCATATAGATATTATGTGAAGGAGAACAAAAAGATAGGTTGTAACCACATCTTATTCACAAATGTAACCACGGAATGGGTGGGGTCGATATTTTAGATGGACTTCTATCTTCGTATCACCCATGCCTACCATGTAAAAAGTGGTGGAATCTGTTCAATAATGCTCTCAACATGGCAGTATGTAGTAGCAGCCTGGTTTGTGCAAAAGGAAATGCATGGGAAATCGGCAATGACTCACCTAGACTTCAGGCGGGAAGTAGCAATGTTCCTACTAAGGGTTTCATAAAAAAATAGGTCCACAGCCAGGTCCTAAAGCACATGCGAGCCCAGCAAGTTGCAAATTAGATGGCTACTATTTGATAGAATCATTGCAAGGAAGATGTGCTCTTTGTAAGTCTAATGGACGGTTGGAGTGTAAGGAGTGCAACAAACGTCTTCATCTTAAATGAATTTCGTTCCAAAACGATTTATACTTTTCCAAAAATTACATGGAAGTACCAATAAAGTCCATCATATTTCCAAAAAAATCGACCTTGTTTTTTTTTTATATCCCATGAATGGCTATTGGGCTATGTGAAGTTAGTCAGTCATGTTTTTGAAATTAGGTCCTTTTGCTCGGTGAACCGTTTGTTCTACAGCGGCTACGTTTGTTCTTGATTGTTAACCAATTAATATCGTTTGTGCTTCTCTAATTATTTAATTATAGCAACTTTAAAATTGTGAGTGTGAACTTAGCCAGTCATTTTTAATTATGGGTCGGAAAGGTATAGGTTTGGTATCAATCGAAAGCCAGACGTTTGTTCATTTTGTAGGGCGTTTGTTCATCCTGGAAACGGAAGGATACAGGAATTATTAAGGAAAAAGAGATTAGTTGTGACGTCATCTTCACTCAACCAACGCCATCTACTCAGCTCAGCTGTACGGGCAACCCGTGTCCCGCGAACAATTTATGCAAGATTCACACCATCATCGTACAGCTGAGCTGAGTAGATGGCGTTGGTTGAGTGAAGATGACGTCACAACTAATCTCTTTTTCCTTAATAATTCCTGTATCCTTCCGTTTCCAGGATGAACAAACGCCCTACAAAATGAACAAACGTCTGGCTTTCGATTGATACCAAACCTATACCTTTCCGACCCATATTTAAAAATGACTGGCTAAGTTCACACTCACAATTTTAAAGTTGCTATAATTAAATAATTAGAGAAGCACAAACGATATTAATTGGTTAACAATCAAGAACAAACGTAGCCGCTGTAGAACAAACGGTTCACCGAGCAAAAGGACCTAATTTCAAAAACATGACTGGCTAACTTCACACAGCCTGGCTATTGTTCCCAATTGGGAACAGCATAGAAAAGGGGGGAAGGGGGTGATGTAAAAAAAATTTTTTTTTATATTCTTAAAATAATCATAGAGTCAATATTCAGGAACAAAAAAAGGAAATTCAAGCGATTAAGAGTTCGCACTTTAAAGGGTTTTGCCGAGTAACATCACCTCAGCATCAATGAAGTTTTAAACACATTTCTACTTTTATGGGTGTGACCAGAGAGAAGCTTGAGGAGAGCTTGTACCTCCTATGTGACCACAGGAAAAAAAAGTTATCTGAAAGTAGTTCACAGCGATATTCAACGGTGTTAACGCCACCGAGAATTACGCTTCGGCTATCAATCAATCAAACGAGCAAGTATAATGTTCTCTCCGATTTCGTCATGAAAGGTTCGTGCGTAAAAAAAAATTGTATGACCGAAATGAAAATAGATCAAGTTTTCGACAAAATTCATATTCACCCCATTTAAATACAAAAAGTCATTGAGTTGCTAAATTAAGAGTTTTTTTTTCTAGGGGTTCTTATGTCCATACACATTAGGAAAATCTGGTCCTGCCCTACTTGTCCCCAGTTTATATGACACACGCAATACGCAGCACTATCGGAAGAGGTGAAACAGGTGAAAACATTCATTTTACTGGTGAGATGCAATGTGAACACACGTCACTATTAATGACGAAAATCGAAAACATCCTCATAGTTTGGTTCAAATTTCTTCTTCTTCTTTTATCGATAGAGAAAGGTGTGAACAGATTTATCGTTTGTAATTGTTCTCGTCCATGGTCTTCTGCGATAGGGTTTTCCCACAGTGACAAAGGGGTAAGATCCGTGGGCGCAGCTGGGCATTGAAACAAATGGTGGTCCTACTAGCAGCCATTGCTTCAGGGTAATTTCAAGCATCTACGGAGCGAACTGCACCCGTTTGTTCTTCAAACGGCCAAGAGTTGCCAAAACACCTCTCTGTGGCAAGAGCCTCAAAGGCTTCAATTTAGGAAGATTGTGTATGACTATGTAACTAAGCCCGCTACTATTCATAGGGACGCCTCCAAAATCCTAGTTTTAAGTTTGTTTTTTTTATTGTCAATTAATAAGCAATTAAACGAAAAATACTTTTGGAACTTATCACACGGCTCCATAGACATATCTGGGTTAATTTTGTTTACTGGTGTTTATAGTTGATCTAAAAAAAATTGGTCTGTACATAGCAAAAAAATCGGAGTGACTTTCACTCCGAATCGGTGTCGAATAAAGTCCATCCGAATCGGATAATATTGGCAAAAAACTCGAAGCAAGGTATTGCTAAAGACTCTGAACCAATGTAATGATTTTATCCTTTTGGTGTAATAATTTGATCTCAAAAGAATACTTTCATTAACACCAAAAGGAGTGATTGTCGATATTTTTTAAATAAAAAAACACAATTTTCACAGGAAGGAACATGTAACTCAGAAATAAGATTTGTATAACCTCTCTATAGGTGATCATTTACCTCTTTACGCTTTAAAATGCATAATAAATATACCTGTAGGTAGGTATATTTATTATGCATTATGGGATTCTATCCCGGGATCCTGTAGACCCTGTAGACGAACGCCCTACGTACTAAGCCAACCAGACTAACTGATGGAGTTTGTAATTTATACAAGATTTGACGTCGCTCTACCACGAAAATTCACTCCGATCGGTGGATAAAAAATACCAAAATCGGATGAAAGTAGCCCTAGCACAATAACTTGATTGAACATGTTACGGAATTGATCCGATATGTAATAATCAATATGAAATGGGATATTCTTTGCAATGTGTCTGAAAAAGGTGTTAATTTAGGAATTTCGTCCGTTTCGGATTCTTTTCACCGATGGCGGTGTTATTTTGAGCATGTTTACTCCGAAATAATAGAGAGTTTTAGCAAGTCGTATGGAATAAAACGACATAATTTGACATTCCATATAAAAATTCGCTTGCTTACCGTATACGAAACAAAATATTTTTATTTTGCATATCCTAAGTAGGCATAGGTGTAAAAAACGACAAATTATTTCGCCAATTTCGACTGTTTCCAGAGAATCAAATATACGGAAATACACCCATGCCTACTTGGGACATGCAAAATTAAGATATTTCGTTTCGTATACGGTAAACAAGCGAATTTTTATATGGAATGTCAAATTCTGTCGTTTTATTCCATACGACTTGCTAAAACTCTCTAATTTTGCTTTTTTATCCCATCGAATTTTCTTGCTCGAATGAATACCCGGCATTTTTTTTTCTCTGTAGCTGCTAGAAAATACGGAGGTGCGGTAGAACTGATATAGTTTGTAAGTATGAAAATTATTTCCTATTTTATTTTATAAAAATACGAATCACATTGATTTTATTTATTCTGTGAGCGGTCAAGCCAAAAATCGTAAGAAATCTACTTAGAACTAACAAAGGTGAAAGCAGAATGATATCGTTTTCTGTTTTCTAAAACAATATAAGCAACACTTTTTTTGTTTTATACATATTCGATTACCACATTTCCTACCGCTTGAATCACCATCAAGGCCCTAACTGAGGCTTCTATAGACTCAACACAGGAAAATAGTATAGCAAAACTACCAAACTTTCAAATTTTGAATTTACCATAGTTTCAGATGTCGCCATTCCGAGAGACACACTAAACTTAATCATTCGCTGAATAGAACTGGGTCACAATTATAAATTTGAGTAATTCTGGTCCTAGAAGGTTTTTTAGAAAAGCGAAAACAAGCGCAATTTCGGTGATATTAAGTCCCGTGCTCATGGTTACTTAGGCTCAGAAATTCATTGCAAGTTGAGTGCAAAACTTTTTCATTTTCAGGTCTACTGTGGAGGCAAATGTTCTGCTTTTCCATTAATACATCCAAAAATTTCGGTGTCCGAACACCCCGCAGCCTCACGTCGGATCACTGCGTAGTAGCATTTTTTAAAGACAACACAAATTATCTATGTTGACGAATTCGAATCCGCGCTTAAGTATAGTAATCAGTTCGACGATTCGCGCGAGTTTCTATACAAAGCCTGTCAAAAAACTCGTACGAGGCGAGAATAGCTCGCATCTAGGTATTCAGTTTTTCGGACGAGTACCCAATGCTCAAACCAGTGTTATACACAAAGTCTCCACATAGTCTCGTGCGAAAATTATGTAATTGCATTTATTTTCGTGCGAGCGTTGAACACAAAAGAATGGATAAAACTCATTTATGACTTTAGTGGTGATTTGATTGGTGCAGAATGCAGAATAACACGTAAAAATTGCTTATGTGCAACTTGCAACGCTTCGCTATCACTTTATTGCTTTATTGCTGGTATTTTGATTGGTCTCGCCTCCGACAACAAAGTAGTAATAATATTCTTACGTAGGTAATGTGGATGCTATGGCTCTAGAGGACACGATAAACTAGTAGTGGTAGAAGTATAGGAATATAAAGTCTAAAATTAAACCAATTAAACATGAAACCAAACTTTTGAACTTTTTTTGGAAAATAAGAAAAACATATTTGAACGAAATACGAGTACTAATGGTTTATTGTATTATTATTATGAAATAAAAATAGAAAATATGGATACAATCGGTCATGTTTCGTTAAACCAAATGCAAGCTTCTCAAAAAATTAAATAAAAGAAACCGTTGCAAAGTATAGTTTTCGTTCGTCTGAAGCCATTTTTGACCATCGATTGTACTTCTAATTGCTTCTTTTTGTCGTCCCTTGGGTTTGGAACAATTTCCCGATTTTAATCAATTGTGGCACCTGTCGCCTACATGAATAAAAATAATATAAAAATCATCTTCAATTACAGTTCTGTGCTGACTTTTTCCTACCCCTTTTTCTCATCGGTGCGTCTACATCCTTCTTTAATTTCTTTGTCATGCTGGACTATTCGATTTCTTTAAATAAGAATCAATTTATTCAGCAATTTTGGGTACAAAATTCAAAACTAGAAGTTGTATATATCAGAATGAACTATGTACGTAAGTATGTATGTATGTATGTATCGTAGCTAATTGTTTGCTAAATTTTCCATGGCCAACTATGTACTCTCCAACTCTCCACTTTCGTGCGAGTTTTAAATGCAAATATTCGCGCGAGAAACTGATTACTAGCCTTTAATTGAGCGGCAATTCAGAGGTAAAGTGTGTCCTCCCTACCCACTGAGCTACAGAATGACCAGATGTCGCGAATCACTGCGATTTTGTTATATCAAAAATAATCCACTCACCTATCAAAATCCACATTCGTTTTTGGTCGCTCCAGCTTAATGTGAACCGTTCTTTGTCCTTTCGGAAGAATTACAATCGTATCTTGCGGGCACTTGATAGTCGGACGAACCATTTCGTTATTATTATTAATAATACTATTCACTGGAATACAATACAGGCCACTCGAATTTGTCGACCACGTTCGATCCGCATTACACACGGTAGCTCTCTTTCCGGCTGGTTTAAATCCTGGAGCGCAGTGTAAAATACATCGCTCTCCAGCATGGACATCCCCATGAACACATGTTGGTGGAAGGATGACGGCATTATCAGGCTTTGCTAGGCGTGGACACGAAATTGCTGATACGATTAAACGAAACAATAAGTGCGCATACATCTTTAGTTGTTTAATAAAGTTTAGCCTAGATACAAACCAAGCTTGCGAAAGAGGCTTTTTATAAATTTGGTAGGAGCAGTAGGCTGATTGCCGAAATCGCGAAACTAATCTTGATTTATTTTAAGCATAATTTAATAAAAACTTCAAAGCAAATTTCAAATTGAAGCCTGCTTTCCTGTTGAGCATAACAATTAAAGCATGGTATGAAAAAAGCGAAATGATTAGATCAAAAAGAAAAATATGCGCTCTGTGGGATTTAAAACTTTGAGCTTATGTCCTTCCATTGGGTTTGCATCTAGGTACATACTTAAAATTGGACACTTACGAACACAACTGTTCTCGCCATTGTCCCATTGACCAGTGCCGTTGCAATGTCTGGTCGATGGGCCAAGTAGCTGATAACCCTTATGACACCACACTGAACACTTTGTTTTGTAAAACAATTGAGCTTTATGTCTGCTTCTGGAACAGTGTATATCACCATTTGGTGGTGGCTTCAGTGGCATGCAATTATCCTTAATCTCTGAAAAATGGTATAGCAATTAGAATGTATATCCTGTTCACAACAGCGCAGCAGAGTCTCCATACCTAAGCAAGTTTTCCGGTCATTTGCCAATTTATAGCCGTTTGGACACTCACATCTGAATTTGCCCGGCAAATTAATACATTGAGCGTGCGGCGAACAGCCTCCATTCATGTACATACATTCGTCAATATCGACGCATCGTCCAAACGCATCTTTGGCATATCCATCATGACACACGCATTCGAAAGCACCCAAATTATTTCTGCATCGATGCTCACAATTATGGCCTGGTCGCTGACATTCGTCAATATCCAGACAAGTTGCATTGTCCGCGGGATTAAGTGAAAATCCACGTTTACACAAGCACTGGCGGTGATGTCCTCCTGGCAAGCTCTGGCATATTTGCTCACAACCGCCATTTTCAACGCTACACGGGTCGGCAAGGTCGCATGTTCGACCGTCTGCTGCAAGCTTCGCATTGGGTTCACATTCGCAATGATATCCGCCTGGAAGATTTCGACATCGGTGCGAACATCCGCCATTCAATTCCGCGCACTCGTCTATATCCTCGCAAGTCGTTCCATCTTCGGCCAATTTAAATCCTGGCGGGCACCGACATCGAAAGCTGCCGATAAAGTTTTCACATCGATGAGAGCACCCGCCATTCTGACCATTTCGACATTCGTCAATATCCTGACACGTAAGCCCGTCTTCCGCCAACTTTAAGCCCGTTGGACACAAACATTTGAATCCTCCGACAGTGTTTACACAATCATGCGAGCATCTCTTTAACAAGCCCGAGCATTCGTCCACATCGACACACGTTGTATTATCAGCAGCCAGGAAATGTCCGTCAGGACACTCGCAATAAAATGACCCAACCGTATTAATACATGTATCAGAACAGCCACCATTTACAGTCACCTGACATTCATTTATATCCACACAAGTGAACTTATCTCGTCCTAAATTATATCCTGGCGGACACGAGCACTCATAAGTTCCGGGAACGTTAATGCATATATGGGAGCAGTCATGGGAATTTTTATCGGCGCACTCATCCACATCGGCACATGTATGACGGTCGTCTAATAATTCATATCCTGCCTCGCATGTACATGAATAAGATCCTAGAAGATTGATGCAAATATTCGTGCAATTGCCGTTATTTTCAATACATTCATCCACATCAACACAACTACGTCTATCGTGCTGCAGCTCATATCCTTCGGGACACAGACACTCGTGGCGTCCCAAATGATTCTGACAAATATGCGAACACTGACCATTATTCTGCAAGCATTCATCAACGTCGACACAGTTACGGCGACTATCGTCTAAATTATAACCGTCCGGACATAGGCATTTCAGGACACCGTCCGAGTAGTCGCACTGATGCGAACAGCCGCCATTGTTAAGCGAACACTCGTCCAGAAAATCGCATGTATGCTCGTCGTTGATAAGCATTTGTCCGGGCGGACAAGAACACTGATAGCCTCCCGGAAGGTTAATGCAATGATGTGTGCAGTTACCGTTAGCAATGAGACACTCATCGATATCTGAACAGCGATTTGTAGCGGCGTGTAAAGCAAAGCCTGGCGGACATGTACACTTGAACGAGCCTTCGATATTAGTGCAAAGCCCAGCCGATTCACAATTATGCAATCCCAGCACGCATTCGTCCACATCTACGCACTGGGTTCCATTAAGCAATTGAAAGCCACTCTTGCATTGACACTCATACGAACCTGGTTTGTTCAAGCAAATTTGACTGCATCCGCCATTGTTGCGATTGCACTCATCGCAATCTACACAAGTACGTCCGTCCGGGCCCAGTTCGAAGCCGGGATTACATGAACACCGTTGCACCGAACGAACATCACAAATCTGCGAACAACCGCCATTGTCGTCCAAACACGGGTTGTATTCAGCACAAGTCTTGTCGTCCTCCTTAAGAATCATTCCCGTCGGACATTCGCATTCGATGAAACCATTATGTGAATTACACTTGTGTGAACATCCTCCATTATCCGTCGCACAGGGATCTGAACGTCCACACGTTCGGTCTGGCAAAAGTTCTAGGCCTGCCGGACAAACGCATTTATAGCTTCCTTCGATGTTTTGACAAAGCAAATCTCCACAATCATGAACCATTTCTCTGCATTCATCTCTATCCACACAAGTTCTGTAATCTCCCGATAGTTGGAATCCAGCTGGACACGAACATTCAAAGGACCCGACTGTGTTGGTACACGTATGTGAACATCCATGATGGCCTGCTTCACACTCGTCCATGTCGTGACAGCGACCTTCCTTTTCTTCGAAGCCGGCCGGACAACTGCACCTATAGTGTCCCGGTTCACTTATACACGTTCCAGGGTAGCAATGGGTGTGACCATTTGCAGCCGTACATGAATCCTCCGAGGCTCGACATGTTCGTAAGTCAGATTCCAAACTATAGCCGTCCGGACAACGACACGAGAAACCTTCGGCCGTGTCGACACACCCATGCGAACAAGCCGCTTTGTTCAAAGCCGGATTAAGCAAATCATCACAAAAGTCTCGAACGCATGTTCTCTGATCCGAATGTAAATGGTAGTTTTTAGGACACTGACATCTGAACGAGCCTTCCAAATTAACGCATTCATGAGAACAGGCAACTCCACCTTCCGTCTCGTCGTCGCTCTCGGCTTCACACTCATTAATGTCCAGGCATGAACGCTCGTCTTCGGCCAATTCATATCCTTCGGGGCATGTACACTGGAAACCACCATGTGCATTTTGACAATATTGGCATCCTGATGTTCCCTCCGCACACTCATCGATGTCGATACATTGACCCTGCTGGTCACGACGAAGACCATCTTCACATGGCTCCAAGGCTACGGTGCCAAGATTCGAATCAACTTGTACGGTCTCGACTTGACCACCACCAACAGCCTCGACTTCACTCTCTTCCAGACATCTCCAACTTCCGGGCATGTTCTCACATCCGTATGGGCAGAGTGCTATGATATCGGGTCGGTCGCATTCATTGATATCTGCAAATGGAAAGAAGCATATGGATTGTGTAAGGACGTGTGTGCTGTGTTGAACGGAAAAGCCCGACATTTATATTGGCGGAACATATTAATGAAAAGTGCATCTATCGATGTGTAAAGATATTTTAAATATCGACAATAAAATGCCAGAAAGTGGAATGGAGAATTATGGAAATACTTCGATCGCAATGTGCCAAGAATGATGAAATAGGAAACAGACTGACTTGCAGGGGTTGCCGTTTGATGTAAAGAATTGAGAACCCCGGGTCAGCTACGTTTGGACAAATACATAGGTGGGCCTGTGGAGAAGCGTGAACCCAATAAAGTTCAGAGCACCGAAGTCATTTTTTGTTCCGGGTATTAGTAGAATGCATCAATTCGGAGCTTCCACCGAAATTCCTTCGCGGAACATGGTCAAAATCGCGAGCAACCCCGGAATTAAATATTTTCTGTTTTTTTTTGCCTATATATATGTAGACAAAGATCTACCAAATCCATTTATCGGTATCGCTAGAATTGATAGTCTAAATTCACTATTTTTATAGCCCGTTCCATAAATATTATGAAATAATTTAAGAAATAACGGCCAGGGCGCAAACACGGAAGTGGCTAAGGCGGCTATAGCCCCTAAATAGGGAAAGAAAAAATTGCAGTACTAAATATGAAGAAACAGATTTCGGTCAACATTTTATAAAAACATAAATTGTTCTTGGAGCAAAGGTTATTCATCAGCGTCAATGACCTGTGCAAGATGAAACACACAAACCAAATTTTTTTTGCAAAAAAAGAAGAAAACAAAGGCTGAGGTCTGAAATGCAAAAAAAAAACATACCCAGTAACATGGATGTCCTTAGCCACCTCCAGAACAAGATCGTGGTTGCGCCACTGTGAACGAGCATACACGTGTTCGTGCGAGTCAACATTTTTCATTGTTTTTTATACCCCTCACTATGTGAAAGGGTATATTAACTTTGTCATGAAGCTTGCAACGCACAGAATGAAGCACCTCCAACTATACATACAAATAAAGCATATACAGGGTGTCCGGAAACTGCTGCGTAAACGCATCGGACTATGATTCCTCAGTTGATTCGCAGCAAAAAAATTGTACTGAACATACTCCCTATTCTTAACCCTTTAGCTGCCACAGGCATTTGAAGATTTTTTTAAAAATCATTTTCCTGCACGACTTCAAGCTAAATATCTCCAAAGCTAGACCATCTAGAATAGTGAAACGAGATGATAATTACAGCCAACAAATTTCCAAAAAAAAAAAAACCACACTAAAATCCGATAAGAGGTTTGGTTTTTACAGAGCTTCGAAGTCAAATTTGTGTGATTTGTCCCAAAAACAATCTATTTTTCCATCTCAATTTTCTCCAACTTCTGCCAAGGTGAGGTGCTTGTACGATTCTGTTAAAAATTGGCGCATAGTCTTACGATCATATCCTTCTTACATCATTTTGATCTAGCCCCATTACTTCTAACAGTTTTTATACGTTAAGTGTAGTATAGTTTTTCCTGTTACCAACATTATCGCCACTTTCAAGATACAGTTACTCAAACTTAATAGAAATTTTAAAATAGATTTTTCATCGAAAATTCAATTGAATTGAATTGAATTGAATAACGGTGCTTTATAGGTACAACCAACGCCATCTAGAAATATCATAGCCGCAACTCAGCTGTACAATGACGTCATAGTTTAGCTCTTAAATTTTGGATTTGCACGAACAAACAACAAAAACAAGCATATGACGTACTAAAAAGCAAAAACAAAACAGTGCAACATTGGCGAACATAACCAAAAATTACGAACTGACGTCTAAGATTCTACATTGCGGCCTTAATATATAGACGGCGTTGGTACAACTCTGCAAAGTTGATAAAAGTTGCTTCAACATGTTGGCTTTCCAACGGTATATCAGTTTTTATATTTACATTGCAGAATTTTAGGGAAACAAGGATTGAATGGAATCGCTAACAATTTTCCCTTTACTCGAAAAAAGACAAACAAAGGCTATAATTCGGGATAGAGTCTCGCTACATTATTTTGACCAGAACTGTAAGATATTTGAAACCTTGTTCATTTTTTGGCAAATAGATCGGTACTTATAACAGTTAAAATTTAATATTTGATATTTATAATCGAAAAACTGTTATCTTATTTTTCACTTCGCAAGCGTGATTGTTTTGTTACTTTTTGGCGGTTAGGAAATTCAGGTATCATTTTGTTAATAATACAATTTGTGGCCGTGACCGTTCGGTCGCCACTCTGTGAAATAGACACTCATAGAGAAACGAGTTTCCAAACTCGGCACGACTCGTCGCAAGTTTATTATTCAGAAGAAGATGATAAGAAATATTCTTATCGTAGAATAATAAACTAACAGTGCGACTAGGAAGTGGTATGGCTGACAACCATATCATACTCCGAATTCAGTTGTCTCTGTAACGTTGATGACTACACACAGTAGTCATCAACGCACCATGCTCCACTAGGAGTTACGATAATGAAGAGAGACAAATTATTTTTCGAATATAGTCTTCATTTTTAGACCAATTAAATAAGATCGCGATGGTGGAAACCCGATTTTCCGATAGAGAGTATGCGGATATGGTGTTTGTGTATGGGGTTGCACGAGGAAATGGACTTGAAGCAGTTCGAGAGTATAGTCGGCGATTCCCACAGCGACGAATTCCAGACAGACGTACCTTCGAAAGAACGTATCGGCTTCTTGGAGAGACAGGTCGAACTTTAGACCACACCGGTAGAGATGGAGCTCGCCGTACTAGTGTCGGAAGAGAAGAAGAGATTCTCAATCTCTTCGATACTAACCCAAAATTGAGCACGCGTATAGCAGCACTTCACCTTAATATTCTTTGGAGGGCTCTTCAGTCGGCAAGTTCAGGAATTACTACCGAGCGACTGTCAGAGGAGGATAACAATTTGCAAATTTTACCTCCCGGGAACAGCTCCTGCAGCGAATTAATGATGCTTGTGACAACATAAAGAAAAACCCTCAGGAAATCCTTTAGACCGTTTCTTCCTGCATACAAAATGGAGGAGGCCGATTCCAGCAGCATTATTCCAATTCATCAAACAGACCCATTTAATCATTAGTTAATATTTTTAGTTTATTGGTTCTTTCTCATATTCAAAACTTTTTTTTTCATTTTTATTTAACAAATTTTCAAAATTGCAATAGTAAAATATAAACAAAAAATGAATAAAATTTCAGTTTGAATAATCCGATAAGAAAATAATTACCTTGTTTTCTTACATCCAACATGTGTAATTCCAAAATCCCGCAATGTAAATATGGAAAGTGATATACCGTTGGAAAGCCAACAACTTTTATCAACTTTGCGGAGTTGTACGTATAAAGCACCGTTATAAATTTACTGTTTGAATTTTCGATGAAAAATATATTTTAAAATTTCTATTAAGTTTGAGTAACTGTATCTTGAAAGTGGCGATAATGTAGGCAACAGGAAATACTTCAGTTTTTGTGAAATTTTATGTAGTATCTGAAACTGAAATCAAATCTTGGATTAAGTCATCAGGAGAGCTGCAAATTATGACGGGACACCCTGTATATATCGGAACGAATGGAATCGCACCATGGGTCTGCCCTTGAAAATTAGGTTTTTTTTCTTTATGTACCAATCCTAATCAAACTTCACCCAAGTGTGTTCCTAGTAAAGCCTTAAAACATATCTAGGATGGAATCGGAACATTACGTCATAGGGCTGCCATACGAGCCAATCTCTCAAAATTAAGTTCTTCTAAGAAAACAATTTTTTATTTCAATCCGACCTTAACCAAACTTTACCCAAATGTGTTCCCACTGAAGTCTCGAAAAATCTATAGGAACGGATGAAATCGGAACACTACGTCATAGGGCTGTCATACAAACCAACCCCCCAAAAATATTTTCTTTATCAACAGATCTTAACCAATCTCCATCCTTGTTCCTAGTTTACCCTCAACACACCCAGGAACATATGGAACATTTTTAACACAATACAAGCTTAATTTTCATTCAAATGTGACGGGCATTGAAATTTCGGCCGCGCCAAAAAGACATTTCCATATTTTCTGAGGACGGTGGACTTCCAAGACAATACTTGTCACAGTAAAATGGTTTAAGCAATTGAATATCAAGGCACAGCAGATCTTATACTAATGATACACAGCTAGTATACTTCACCTGGTATTGGAATGTATCACCCAATACCATGTCTAAACAGAGCAAATGATATTTCGTATACCATGATATATTCGTATGCCACGGTAATACTATCTCGTTTACTCTGTTTGGACATGGTATTGGGTGATACATTCCAATACCAGGTGAAGTATACTAGCTGTGTATCTTTAGTATAAGATGATAAGTACAGAAGCTCGCTTTTTAAGTGACGTGTCTTAAGGACAAAACAAAAGATGTGAACTTTTTTTTCAGTATACTTGCCATAGCTAAAAAGACTGGGATTATAAGAAGCAGCTACAGAAACGCTAAGCCTTGACCTTTGTGGTATAGGAAGCAAAATGACAAAAAACGATCCTTTTAAATCAATTATGGCAGCTTCGTTTCTCTGGATGCTGAACAGGACTGATTGGGTATTGGGTGATACATTCCAATACCAGGTCCAAATAACGGTTAATTTCGCCTTTTTTAGCTCTAAGGAATAGCTTTTAAAATTCCACAAAAAAATAACGATCGTCCACTTTGACGACGCACAGACAACTCAAGGAAAGTTTCGGGAAGCCAAAATTTAATTTTTGTGAAAACTTGTTTTGGCTACTTTGGGAAAAAGTAAAAAATAAATAAAATTTAATAATCGCTAGGCTTTTACAAGAATCTAGCGATGAACCATATATGGTACGCTATGCATTTTAGGGCTAATCATTTTCTTTTTTATGTTGTTATTGTCAGTTAATAGGCGTCTTTTACTAACCTTCATTCCCAAATAACATCAGTGTTTCCCTCATACATACTACATCCCTGGGAAATGATGATAATGCTATTATTATCAACTGATAAAAATAAAGGATAGCGTCTTATTTCCCAATTCCTTGGTAAAAAAAAAACCCACTGCATACATACTACATATTACATCTCCACGAGCATGTTCCTATCTTTAAATTCCTTAAAATTGCTAAAAAAAAAATAAGTAAAATATGTAAAAATCAACGTTCCTCGTAAACGTCGGTTAACCCCATTTTAAAAATTAACCCTGTAAAATGATTATGCATGCATATGAGTATAAGTTTGTTGAATATGAACTCGTTATACGAGTTCGGGACGAGTTAATGAAATTCTTGAAATTGAAGTTGGGAAAAACTTTTAGCATGAACGATATTCAGAGAGCGAACGCTATCCCTGCCGTACAGTTTGTTTGAATGGAGCTCATCTATTGTAGATTAGGATATAGTTGAGAGTTTCACCACACGATATAATTGTTGGAGAAAATTTCTTAATATTCCTGTGGCAGTGACACGATGAAACTTTATTATTCCGACGAAAAATATTTATAAAAATGTAAAAAGGCAATGTGTGGCAGAAATTTATAAATAGATCCTTACTGACACTGAAGACAACAGATAGAATCTACCTTAGATAGATAATAGGAAAAAAATTGATTTTGTTTAGGATCTGCTTCTTATTTTTGCTTTTGTATAACTCCTTCAGGATTATTGAAAAATATGTTGATGATACTCATGAAAAAAAAGACAATAATCTCCAGCTTTATTGCACTCGCATTGTGTCACGAGCTGCTGTGTCGTACCTTAGATTGACTGTTCTGTTGTGCAAATATACAAGTATTGTTGCACCTTGACGACATCTTTTCTTTCTGCCAGGATTTTTGCTTTAACAAACGTATTTTTCTCCTATGTATCCCCGTTCTCGATAGGATCACATTTACTCTTGTTGTACATATTTGCAACGTGTGTGCAAAAATACATCTTGCACCCCCAATTCTTCACATCCATCCAGGCCAAATGCAAATTAGTTTTCAAACTTGAAGTGAAAAGTTCTTCCCTTGACGCTAGAAACAGAACAGCTCTGCATCAGAGAACAATGCAAGTGACGTAACTCGGGTAAGTGATGAGGATACTCACAGGACAGTAGTTGTATAGTCGTATAGACTCTTTGCACTAGTGATACAATGTTCTATTGTATAATATGTATGATATAAATTGAGTTATAGATGCTAGCTTCGTTAATTTTCACTTGTGTTCACTTTCATCTACGGAGACAGAGTCTCTAAGTCTAGCCTGGTGCAGGGATTGCTTCGTTCGTGCAAATAGGTTGATTGGAGAGAAGTCGACAGGTATAACGGTAACTAACGTACTGTTCACCGAAATATGGAAGGTATAGTTAGTAGCCTTAGTAACAGTTGAAAGTTGAACTGTTCAAGTTTACAAGTATGTACATATTCAAAAACTTTTCCGGAGTGATCAGTCCAATGTTATGGAGGAAAAG
The DNA here is from genome assembly GCA_949715475.1 of Microchrysa polita. Taxonomy (NCBI): domain Eukaryota; kingdom Metazoa; phylum Arthropoda; class Insecta; order Diptera; family Stratiomyidae; genus Microchrysa; species Microchrysa polita. Next base: position 64,721,983 of record OX454416.1, read on the forward strand.
CTATTGAATTTGCGGTCAGAGAAAATAATTTTGGCACATACCTATCGGATGAGAATATATTTGCATGAATGCTTTTGGATTCGTAGAGAATTTTAAAATTACAAACAAATCTTGGCTTAAAATTCATCAGAAATAATTTGTTATTTGTTTGTTTACCGAAATATCGTAGTTAAATGTTGACTTAGAATCAAATCAAAATTGATTGCCTGCAATAAATTGTTAGGTATTAATTTTTTGCTTTGCGTTTAGAAAGGTGTTTCTTTTTATGAAGAAAATTTTAGAATAGATGAAAAGCCAAAGAGTCGTTCTACATATTCAGGTTTAAGTCTAAATTTGTTTACGAATAGCCGGCTTTGCCTTTGGTATGGAGATATCGCTTATCATTTTGTGATTTATTTGAGTTTCACACTTAAAACCCTTTTCCAAAATAAACGAGAAAGAACATTCGAATCGCATTAAATGCATTAATTTGGCCTGAAATAAAAAATGTGACAAACAAATGACCAAATCCCATTATAGTTCATCCTCTTCAAATTAAAATTAAATATAGTAAATAATTCAGCGGAAAAATGATTTCAATTTAAATGCAATTATCACATCAGGTGCGGCAGATATTAAAAAACACTAGGTATTGCCTTGCAACCAAATTGCTTGAATATCCTTCTCAATGTCCGCGTGTGACCAAAGCACATGCAAATAATTTTCTTCCTTTTTCCTATAGGTAAACATACTACGTACGTATGTAGATGTTTATAAAAAAAAACAATTACGATTGATTTTTTGCGATTACTTTTTATTATCATCAACATCCCTCTGAAAGGACGAACCACAAAGCCCGCACTTGCTTGCTTGCCGCCATTGCTGACTGGTATAGTACACATGAACATTAACTGAATAAATTGAATGTCTACCCAGGACCTTTTGTTTGTTAAAACTCTTCTCGTCGTGGCATGCCCTTTTTTGCTGCTTCGCAACGCTATATTGTTAATGACGCTGTTGAGTCCAATCGACAAGATACAAACTAGGCATGAGGGCTCCAACGTAATTGCCGCATTAAGTATGCAAATATTTCAATTAATGAATTTATCGATGGGAAGCTTTTGATATTGGTTCATTTCTCTTTAAAGGTTATACAAATTGATTGGCTTGCTTCCAGTTAATCGTTCCCGACTTTCGTTCGTAAACCTACAGTGTTTTATGGGGATGTTTGGAAAATGTAATTTCCACCATGTACCAGTTGGAAATGTAGAAGGACTTCCGTGTGTAGTCATCAACGTTATACAAAGACAACTGAATTCGGAGTGTGATACGGTTGTCAGCCATACCACTTCCTAGTCGTATTGTTAGTTTATTATTCTACGACAAGAATATTTCTTATCATCTTCTTCTGAATAATAAACTGGCGACGAGTCGTGCCGAGTTTGGAAACTCGTTTCTCTATGAGTGTCTATTTCACAGAGTGGCGACCGAACGATCACGGCCACAGAGCACGACAGGCGACAACCTCTCTGGTAATTTTCAAATTATTTTTGACAAAAAGTACAGGCTATACAGTAGACGCTCACAAATTAGAATCTTCCAGAAGTTAGACCCTTGAGTTTCATCGCATTACACATTACACATTGTATCTGTATGCATTTTTGGGAAATAACTGTGTACTTCTCCGTTCAATCAAAAAGATGTAGGAGGGCCACTCGAAAAATTTCTTTAGACAAAGTATGAAAATTCATTAGAGTTTTATCAAATTTCCCTTGTTTGATTTTATCTATGAGCATTTATACAACTTTCCATGCACTCAAACCAATTTTTGAAGCAACTTGAACACACCTTGAATTTACGGATCTTGGGTACCGCACACATTTGGCAGTTACCTTGTCATCAATACTGGAAAAATAGGACCCAAAACTTCGACCAGCAGAGGAGGATAACTAAAGTTTTTCTGGGTGTATTGATCCACCGTCATTAGCTTGTTGATAAAACAGAATAAACTAAGCACTTACAAATGAAACACATCATGGAAATAGAGCATGTCTATTTAAAAAAAAAAAATTTAAAGATACGCTTCAGATAACGGCATGAGCGTGCTAACTTCAGCGACCATTTGCCTGGAATAATGATCCTGGATAACTCTCAGAAAATTATCTTTCTCCATTCAGATTTAATATGTTCCAAAAAAAAAACACTTTATTTGCATTCAATAGAAAAAAAAAACAAGTATAGCAGATAAGGTGAATATAATTTTAGTTTGTAGTTTTCATTTGATATTTTGAAGTACACTGTAACAATAACTAATACTTTAAGGACTAATGCCTTGGTTTCACAGTGCGAGCTATCGTGCGGGTTGGCCTAGACAGCTACTGCAGAGTAGCTACTTGCACCATGTGACCGCATCACGTATGATGCGGTCCCATGGTGCATCACTCGCACGATAGCTCGCACTGTGTAACCAAGGCATAAGGGATTAATTTTTTACCATGATTGAACGAGAAATATAAACGTCCAGAAATTAGAACCAGCTGATTTACTAAGTGGTTCTAATTTCAGTGCGGCTACTGTAACGCGGCTACTGTAACACTGTTCCATCGGGGAAAAAACGGTAAATAGCGACCCGAGTTCAGACTATAGTCTGCATTCATAGAAAAGCTGTTTCCACTGGCTCCCCGTGGTGATATTCTCATGAAATGTGGTAAGCCTGCTCCGCAAATACCCCTAACAGAAATTCAGTCCGCCATTTCGATTGGTGACTGGAATTACGGTAAATTAATGCGAAAGGTGAACGAATGGATTCCTTACTATTGTATATTCCGATTGAACCGGGCGAGGGCAAATTTTTAAGATATTCAGAGTAGTAGTTATGGATATAGCAAATATAGCCGAATCCTGTCGCATGATAGCTACATAGTACGAAATGTCGTTTTCGCACATGGAAGACCACACAGTTGTTTATCAAAACAAAGGTTCGTAGATGCGTTGAGGCTTATCCAGGAACACACTTGGATGATTTTTGGTTAAGATTCAAAAAGGAAAAAGTGTTTCTTACAAGAACCTAATATTTGCGGGTTGGTTTGTATGATATCCCTATGACGTAATGTTTCGATTCCATCCATTCCTAGATATGCTTTGAGGCTTTAGAAGGAACACATTTGGGTGAAGATTAGTTAAGATTGGTTCATAAAGAAAAAAGTTTTTCTTAGAAGAACCTAATTACTAGGCTTTACTAACAACACATTTGGGTAAAGTTTGATTAAGGTCGGACTAAAATAGAAAAAAAATTTTTTTTAAGAACTTAATTTTCAGGGGTTGGTTTGTATGGCAGTCCTATGACGTAATGTTCCGATTCTATCCGTTCCTAGATATGTTTTGCGGCTTAGGAACACACTTGGGTGAAGTTTGGTTAAGATTGGTGCTGAAATATACATATACAGCATACACTAAAAAGAAAATTTCAGCCCGATATCTTCAAAACTGAAGGATTAGTTTGTGTTGCATTGCAACTGACAGACAGACACACTTTCCCATAGTGACGGGTATAATTAGCACAGGGTCTTCAAGATTGCGAATCTGATATAGCTAGTATTTTTCTAAATCAAAAAAGCGAAAAAAGTCAGTAATTTTATTTATGACATGGCTAGCCCACTTTTCAGTAACATCCTTTAATATCCTTGAAATCATCAACAAAAACACATTCATTTTATTTTTGAATAAATTCAATAACCGCGGTCTGAATAAGTATTAGCACCACAGCCGTGCGGCTGAAATCGAACGCCAGGGGCCAAATTTTGCTCAGGCTTTCTTTCATTCATTTTTATCACGGCACAGCAACAAAAACTCAACTGAACGTTGTATCCAGAATTTTCTTAAAGCTAGACTTGAATACTCAATGCAACATATACCAAAAGACTAGACGGCGTACATGTATGAGTCATGAAAATTGAGAGGCTTTCGCAGCGTACTTTTGTACACGAAATTCATCCCTTCGACACAGATATACATAGCACTGGACGAACCCTACCACTGTCATGGCCATAGCAGAGGCACGCTTCGCATTTGAAGTATGTACTCCAATTGGTTGGTATATTACACATCGTGACCATGATGACAGAAGCCATCGACATAAGTCAGCGAAAAAATGCGCTGTATAAACCGAAACTTTAAGATTATAGTCATCTAAATATATGTCTTCAGCCTGTCTGTTTCGTCCGATAAAAATAAACAGCTTGAAGGTTCACTTATGTTAGATTACATGATGAACTTAAGAATGGAAGGGTGCCTTGAACCAGTCAGTCTTAGTTAGTAATTCAAGCAGCCCCCCTCAGTTTTGGCCATATGAAACTAGCAGCCCTTACAAAATGGGAAGAGATTTTACTTCTAACAGCTGCCACCGATATGTACGGACGCTCCGCATGATTGCTGACAAAAGTGGCATTTCTTTTTGACAATGCGTCAACCATTTCGTTGTTTTCTATGTTCCTACGCCCGGGTACCCAAAGTAGGGTAATTCTTCAACCTTTGTCAACCTTGGAAGTCGCTTTCACCGATTATGCCATGATAGCAGCCTGACTATCTGAGAAGGTTGCGATACTATGGTTGTTTTGTATGTTCTTGAGTGCATGACACGCCTTCATGATTGCAAGCATTTCCGCCTGAAAAATGCTGACATGATCAGGAAGGCGGTAGTATTCAGAGATATTTAGCACTCCGCAGATATTTCCGGCACCCACGGCAAAATCCATTTTATACCCATCGTTAAAAATGAAATGTAAAAGTCCTTGACCACCTCAGTCCCCTACTATTTGACCCTAGTTGGAAATTTGGTATCAAAGTTCTTCTTAGAACTTAGTGTGGGCACTTTGAAATCCGTAACAGCGTTGGAACCATCATTGGTAGATGGCTTAGAATATTTATGTGACTTTCTAGTCTGGAACTCCAGCAGCTTAAGTCTGTGCATGTTTCCAGCTCGTTAATAAAAAGATCGATGGGTGGAAGATGCAGGATTACATTTAACGCACGACTCGACCATATTCGCATTCCAACTGTGATGCTAAGGCAATCCGATCACTGCACCCTACCATGTGTTGTTACATTTTAGTCTTTACTGAGCACTGGCCACCAGAATAGTTACACGTATGGAAGATGGGTCGTACTGCCGTTGTGTAAACTCAAAGTATGTACCGTGTTTGAACTGATACCTCACTTTCTGCTAAATATTGTCTTACAAACGTTAAAAACAATACATGCTTTTTTCGCCTCATTTTTCAGTGATCAATGTCAAAAATATTCTTCAATGTCAAGTCCAAAATAACGCCCTCATGAATAGATTTAATGCTGACTTTATTGAATGCTCCTTCTATGTCGAGGAAAGCGGAAAACGCGTCTTAGTATTCAAGGCTGCGTTCGACGATTGGCATAACCTCATGAAGGGCAGTTTTGGTGAACATTCCCTTTCCGTATGTGTGCTGTGACTTCAAAAGAGCTGACTTCTTAAGTCTTTGCAGATCGAAATCGTTCGCAATGTCATGCCCTCGTTTGCCTTTCTTTAGTATGAAAACAACTCGAACTAGTCGCAACGACTCGACTAGGGGACGTGATTGAGTAGCAAAAGGCGTATGACAATTAAGAACAGCAGCGAAATTATCTGGGTTTTTTTTTTGCATGATCAGTAGTATGCTATCTTGCCCAGGATATTTATAGGAAAAGAAGCTATTAATTATCCTCTCCTCAGTAATAATGGAGAATACGGAGTCACTCTGATCTTTGCTCTTCTTGATTTGCCCTAACTCCTAGTGGAGTATGGTACGTTTCAACGACAATTTAATTCGGAGTGGGTGTGTTAACGTGTTCATTTTGTTGTATTTTCAGCCTTTTTTGACATTTTGACAAGAATACAAATACCAAGTTTTCCTGCTGGTCATGCACGGATTTCCTCATCGTATAGTGTATAAGTCGTAAGTATAGGGAAATGCAATTAACTGGTATACATACGTATAGTAGCATATATATTCTCACATAGCTATACGACTCTTTGGGATTTCACTTTATGTATTTTCTATACTACCATTGAAACCATACCATCACCTGAAATTTATATTGATCGTTTCTCTATCCTTCTAGTCCTTAATCCAGACATATCGAAGCTTAATTATTTTCTAATCGGTATAGCACCATAAATATTCTGCACAGTAGATATAGTGGAGCTAGGGCTGATGGTACATTCAAACAGGAAAAATTAGAAAATTGATTTTGATTTAATTAGAGACTCAACCTGAAATCCAAAAATGTAAAGGCGAAATGATTTCTACAAAAATCTGTTGTTCATGAAGGGTCCTTGTGCCGGCGAGCTTTATTAATCCTTTTACTTATTTTTCTTTTCATTTTGAATAACATTTCTAAGAATTAAATTTAAAAGAGTACTTTTTTAATGCTCATCCCAAAAGGATTTTCGTGATTATGCGTATAGGATTTAGTTTCCATCATTAGTTGATTAATTTTTCATTTATATTCGAAACGTGCGAATTAATATTTTAAACCAAAATAATTATGTATATTCCATCCACATAGGTTACGCAAACAGTATGCTAGTATGCATGTTGCATCCTTTATGATTTACGCAGCAATATGCATTTTGCAGACAACCACTAAACACCTAAACAACTAGACATATGAATTATGATCTGAATGTAGGTATACAAACTGATAGTCAAATTTATTATTTTATACGTATGTAATTGTAATACAGCGTTTCAATGTGCAATTCATGTGGATATTATTCGTATGAAGCATACCGTTCAAGTAGTCTGGCTGGTCTAGCGGTTAGTGCGCTTACCTTCGGTGCACAGGCTCATGAGTTCGAATCTCACCGTGTTCCATGGTGTTTTTCGAACTCACGAGCTTGTGACGGACTATGATCTCACTCAGATGTTAAACGAGTACCCATTTATGGGGATAAATAACACTGCTGAGCGTGATGCTGATCTCATTACCTCATCAAAAAGCAGATAAGATCTTGGAAATAGGATGTCACTAACACATCCTGCGGCCTTAGTCCAATGTTGGATTGTCGCGCCTGTTATTTTTATACCGTTCAACTAAGCTAAAATATTGAAATATGTACATATGTCCCTCTAACTTGCCAAGACAAAATGTTGGAGTTAGAGATAATTCGATTAATGGAATTGAACTCTGAATCCATAAAATAATTTGATATCAACTAATTCTGTAAAAAAAAAAAATAATTTAATATTGGTATGTATCAAAACAAATTTCAAACCTTCCGGAGAACCATTTAGTCTATCCAGTGTAATTAACATTCGCTTGTATAGTATCTACCCGGGAAGATATTTTAGTTTGAAATGCTGTTGATAATTCGGCGAGTCTTCACCAAAAATCTAAATGCCTCTGAATTGCAGTTATTAAGTTTCATAGTTCTCTTCTTAGTACTGTATAGCCTCATTTGGGGCCATGGTGCGTTAACTCAGCCGTTTATAGGCAATTTCGAGTCAACGTTACATTCCATATCATTTCGGAGTGTATATAACGTTGCAGGCACTATATATTTCCTATCCGCACATGTACGGAAATTATGGACCACGCCGACATTCGATCTCCGGACCTCTAGACTACTAGCATCGTGGGGTGCGACTCAATCAAGTGAGCCACAAAGCGTAATTTTCATAGTTACATAGGATAAAAAGATAAAATGTTAGAATGTCTTCATTTTGAGTTTTGTAGATTTTCAAACGTAGGTTCATAAGTATCTACCCAGGATATATGATAATTTAATGTTGTAAGACACATTTTAATTGATTTTTGAAATCACTTTTCGCTAATTTCTAAATAAATCTGCAAACTTTTTACGCAAAAAAACGAGACCGAGGTTAATTTCAGGCGCGGCCGAAATTTGGATACCCTTCGCTCTCCTCGGGCTGAAAGTTTTTTCGGACGAACCTACAACTTGTATTTAATCCCCCCCTCCATTCTTTTCCTTCCGTCTTCACAAAAGTTCCGTTGCGTCGACAAAACAATATTTGTGTGGGGTTTGGTTGGAATAAGTAGGCAAATAAAAATATTTACTAAGAAATTATTCTTGGGGGATGCGGGAGCATGGTCCCATAGTACGATTCTATTTGTTATCACCTTTTTTGTTGCTTTGATAAAGAGACATTAATTCAAGGTTTTGTGAAATTGGTGTAAAATATGTTTTTTATAATAAACAAAAAGTGGTGGGGGGGTTGGGTTTGTATGGCAGCCCCATGATCACATGTTTGATCCATTCTTGACTTCGAGTTGCAACTGCTGTAGCTATCGGACGTGTTTTTGAAACTTCCGAATATTTTTATCATTTTAATTTATTTCTGTTTTTTTTTAACAATTCTGTCTGGAAACATCATGGCCAATAAATGTAACAAATGCCAAAAAGACTTTACTGAGTTGAAAGATTGTATTATGTGTTCTATCTGTAAAAACTTTTACCATCCGGCGTGCATCAGTTTGAAATCCCGTCAAAGACGGGATATATGGAAGTGCGAATTGTGTAAAAGTGATAGAAACAATTTCGGCAGTGAAGTGGACGATCAATCATTTAATGCCTTATTTCACAAATTTGAGCAAAAAATTGAATCTATGGTGAAAGACAATAATAATGAAATTAAAGAGGTGGTTCGATCAGTGCAATTCATATCGGATCAATTTGAATCTTTTCGAAGTGACATGAATCGTTTCATAACAGAAATGAACTTAATTAGAGAACTGAATAATGATCTGAAAAACCAAATATCTGTCCTAACCCGAGAAAATGAAATGTTGCAGCGAGAGACAAGGAAAACCAATCTAATTGTCAACGGTTTACCACGAAATGATTCTGAGTCTACAGAGTGTACAGTATTAAAACTGTGTAATCAGCTGGGTACTACTGTGAAACCAGATGACATACGTGAGGTCTATACATTGAACCAGAAATCTACAACACCAACAGTCATCGTATCTTTCGTCCGTACGTCCACAAAAATAGAAATATTGAAATGTTTCAAGCTAGCGAGACGTGCCCAAAATGGAACAGGTTTACTCGAATCTCTATTCCCAAATGTGTTGATCGGTGATCACTTGACTAGTGCAACAGCCAAGTTATATCGTGATGCAAAAGCCAAGCTTTTTCCACTTGGTTACAAGTATGTATGGATAAAACATGGAATTATTCTCTGTAAAAAAACCGAAACCGACAGAGCGTCTCGTATTTCAACCCTACAAGACTTAGACAACCTCAATTAATAAATTTTATTACTTTCTTTTATTTATTATACTTTTAATTTTATTTTTAAATGATGTTTGATCCGATTAGCGACTATGATGAAGTCGAGACTAAATATTTACTTGTAGACGAAGTTAATTCCTTTTTAAATGGTACTTACTTTGCTGGTTTAAACATTTTTCACATGAACATTAGAAGTTTAGCGAAACATTTTGACGAATTTATAGTTTGTTTAGATGCTATTAAAATTCAGTTTGATTTGATTATCCTCACTGAAAGTTGGTTAGCTTTGACCGATTGCTTCAATCTCGATGGCTATAATTTATTCCCGAAACCGCCGTCTTTTAATAAATGTGATGGGTTAGTTATATATACTAAAAAAGAATATCAAGTTGATGTCTTGGATTGCGATATAATTGATGCTAATACTATTAATATTAAGGTGGAAATCGGTCGGAAGTTCTTTTATATTACTGGTATATATAGATCGCCTAGTTTAGATCCGTACACTTTTATTCACTCTTTGTATAATTTCCTTTCCATTAATGCTAGTTTAGATAATCATATCATAATTGGTGATATAAATATTAATATCCTCAATGAAAATTCTCCAATTGTTAATGATTACCTAGATGTGATGCATGTTTTCGGATATAATAAATTTTTGAATGGTATAACAAGACCGGCATCGAACTCCTGTTTAGATCACATATTCGTCAAGCTAGAAACTAATTCCATATTTAACCCTTGTATAGTTCAGACTGAAATAACGGATCATTACGCTGTGGTTGCAAATATCGTCACTAGCAACTCTATTTTGAAGGAAAAAGATCTCCCAATTAGTACTTTTAACAAAAAAAGTGTAATTGACTATAATAAATTGAAGTCTCTAGTTAGTCACGCTTCCTGGGAAACTGTTAAAATACAACAATCTGTTAACAGTAAATTTAATGAATTTTTAAATGTTTTACATGGAATCATAAATAAATGTACGCATTTTGTCAAAATAGGTGCCAAACAAAAGCGACTAAAGCCTTGGATTACACCTGGACTTATAGTATCTATTCGGCATAGAGATAAAATGGCGCTGTTTGCAAGGAAACATCCCGAAAATTTAGAAGCTACGTCGCAATATAAAAAATATAGAAACTTTGTTACTAGCGTTATTAGATCAGCTAAAAGTACCTACTATTATGACTTAATTCATAAATATACTGATAACCCAACTAAACTTTGGAATTTTAGTAGAGAAATTGTCTATGGGGAAAGGAAAAACGACTGTAATATCACAGCTATCAGAAACAAGGCTGGTCAGATAATAAAAGATAGCACTACAATTCCAAATGAAATAAATAACTATTTCATAAGTATCGGTGAACAGCTTTCTAGATCGGTAGTCCAAAATTGTTCTCCAAATTTAGAAATTGACGCTACTGGTGATATTCCAAAATTAACTTTCAATGAGATATCAGAAGATGAAATTCGCTTTTATATATCCAAACTGAAACCGAAGGCTAGTGGTCCTGATAAAATTTCTACTAAAATTCTACAGTGTCTAGGTGAATCAGGAATTACCGTCCTTTGCAATATATTCAACTTATGTATAAGTTGTGGAGTCTATCCAGACAAATTAAAAGCCTCTTTCGTATACCCTGTACATAAACAAGGTAGCAAAGAACTATTAGAAAATTATAGGCCAATTTCAGTTGTGTCCAATATATCGAAAATTTTTGAAAAGTGTCTAAAATGTCGTATAGAAAAGCACCTCAATATTAACAAAATAATTGCTCAAAACCAATATGGCTTTAAAACGGGGCTTAGTACTTCTGATGCGATTGCTAAGGTTACTGAATATATAGTTGCAAACTTAGATAAAGGTGAGAAGGTACTGTCTGTATTTTTAGATCTGAAGAAGGCGTTCGATACGGTTGACCATTCAATTTTGTTAAATAAGCTAAGTAAAATTGGTATAACAGGGAAGGAAATGTCCCTCCTAAAATCATACCTTTTGGGTAGAACACAGTCTGTTATTGTGAATGGTATATGAAGTGATGCAAAGATCGTTCTACATGGAATTCCTCAAGGAACTGTCCTGGGTCCAATACTTTTCCAAATTTATATTAATGGTCTCTGCAACCTTTACAAAAATTACAATAATTGCAGCATTGTTTCATTTGCGGATGATACAGTGTTGATATTCAATTATAAAAACTGGAATGAGTTGTATTCATTGGCCAATCATAGACTCGGTGAAGTGAATCAATGGCTTTGTTCAAATAAATTAATCTTAAATCTAAGTAAAACCTACTTCATTAAATATGGTTCTTCCTCGCATAATTCTGTTTCAAGTGGCATTCTTACTTTACAAAATCATCTAATAAAAGAAGTTAGTGAAATCAAATATCTTGGAATAATTATAGATAATAAGCTTAATTGGAAATCCCACATTTTACTATTAGTTAAAAGATTACGTAAAATGATACATCGTATCCTATTGTTGAGGAAATACTTTAATATATATTTTCTTAGAACAATATATTTTTGTTTATTTCAATCCATATTTCAATATGCCATAATTATTTGGGGAAGTACCACTACTAACGCCTTAAAGCCTCTAATTAATGTCCAATCAACAATTGTTAAAATTTGCTTGAAAAGATCGAAGTATTCCTCCACTACACTAGCTCTTGCTGACTTTAATGTTATGTCCATAAGACAGTTGTTCAATTTTAATTTGATGAAATTTGTATTCAGAAATCTTGATCAGTTTAGAGTAATCTCATCAAACTATGGCACCCGATCTAATACTGAGCGTGAACTCGTAGTAAAAAGATTTAAAAAGGAATCTACTAACCGTCATTTGAGCATAGCAGGCCCAAGATTATTTAATAAACTCCCGAGTAGCTTAAGAAATGAATTAAATTTATATAATTACAAACTAAAACTCAAAATGTACATTTTAGAAAACCGATCGTTTTTTAGCAATTTAAATTTGAAGTAGAACAATGTAGAACATGTTGAATTGATTTAAGGTTGAAATGATAATTCATATTTAAATTTTGTATTGTATAGTGCACAGTTGCAGCTCTCACACACGAGCCTAGGCTTATGTGAGTTGCTGAAATGAATTTATGTATTTTATTATCTTATCTGTTACCAATAAAGCAATAAATAAGCGAAAAAAAAAAATATGTTGTGTGTCATTAACCTTCAGGCGGGCGCAATGCATCTGACAGATTAAGTGACCAGTTTTTTTTGCGCCAATCAGCGATTTGAAAAGGGACAAATCTGAAACTCACAGTAGCTTAATTTTTATCGATCAACTACCCAAAGCAGTTTTCCGTTTCTATCTACCATTTTTCTGAGGGGCGGGAGGGGATGAAATAATCTCTCAGATGTATTGCGCCCGATTGTGTTATTTTCTCATTTTCTATGAAAATTTCCACTTTTTACATTCTTCACATTGCCTAATAACGTTGTGTTGACTTTTAGTAGTATAGTAAGTAAAATAAGCTCACATTTTTTAACCGGTCGAGTTGTTGGAGGTTTTTTTTTTAAAATATTGAAGCGATTGAAAAGGGAATCTTCTTAGAAAGGTGAAAATGTGAGGGCTATCAAACTTTGTGAGCCAGTATTTGTTTCTAAAATTTTGTAGAACTGTTTTAAAAAGATAATGCAACAATAAATAAGAGTCTAAAATATACAGAAACTTAGTTTCATCCTATTTTCTGCACTTAATCTGTCAGATGCATTGCACCCGATCGTGTTAGGGTTAGTATTGCGCCCGCCGGAAGGTTAATAGAAACAAATTTTTGTGTGAAATTTGGTGCAAAACTAAAAAAGTTTTACTTAAAAGAACCTAATTTTGGGTTGTATGGTAGCCCCATGTCCCCATCGTCCGATTTCATTCATTCTTAGATATGGTTTGGTCTATCACAAGAAATACATTTGTGTGAAATTTGGTTGAAATTAGTGCACAAATAAACAAGTTTTCTTAGAAGAACCTAATTTGGGGGGTTGGGTTTGCATGGCAGCCCCATGGCCCTATGGTCCGATTTGATCCATTCTTAGATATGTTTTGTGTCATCAATAGAAGTATATTTGTGTGAAATTTGGTTGAAATTGTTGCACAAATCAAAAATTTTTCCTTAGAAAAACTTAATTTGGGGGGTTAGGTTTGTATAGCAGCCCCATGACCCCATGGTCCGATTTGATTTATTCTTACATATGTTTTGCGTCATCAAGAGAAACACATTTGCGTGAAATTTAGTTGAAATTGGTGCATAAATAAAAAGTTTTTCTTAGATGAACCAAATTTGGGGGTTTGGGTTTGTATGGCCGCCCCGTGACCTCATTGTCCGAATTTACCGATTTAAACTTAAAAACTGCCTGCAGCAAAGGAAGCATTTGTACAAAATTTCAGCTTCAGAGCTTTTAAATTTACTGAGTAAAACGCGTCGCGGCCATCGCCCAATCGACTCCTCAAGATCATATATGTTTTTTATATCGTCGGAGATGCTTCCTTTAATGCGTTACAAACTTCATGGTAAAGTTAATATACCCTTTCACTTTATGAGCGAAGGGTGTACAAATATGCCTGATCATATCAGAAAATTATCTTGAAGGTCTTCAATAATCACATGTATACCGAAGGATCTGTTATACTGAACATCTAGATTAACCCTAGAGAGATAATCATATTTTTTACCCCTGAAAAGATAATCATACGTCGATTCGACGTGTTGCTAGTTAACATCCTTATAACTTCTTTGTTAAGAGTAACATGTTGTTAAAAGGTGGATATATAATCATTTGTATTTAATATTAATCTGTTAAACTCATGGTTTTGCAAAATTATCATTTGTTTGTGTATAAAGGGTTTTCCAATAGGGACGCTTGATCTTTGAAATGAAAAAAAAATACATGTAGGAGAGATATTTGCGAATTTTTTTTTTTATTTGAAAGGTCCATCGACCCCATTACATATGGAATATGACATCATTCAAATGACCGCCACGGCTTCGGTTGGTGGCGCGCACACGAAAGGTCCAATTTTCGATGACTCTGGCGCACAAATCACCGTCAATGGTGAGCGATACCGGTCGATGATAACCAACTTCTTTTGGCCTGAAATCGAGAATATGGATCTGCACAACATGTGGTTTCAACAGGACGGCGCTACGTGCCACACAGCACACGCTACGATGGATGTTCTGCACGAGCAATTTACGGGCATGGTCATCTCGCGCGGAGGCGACGTGAACTGGCCACCGAGATCGTGCGATTTGACCCCGCTGGACTTTTTCTTGTGGGGTTTTCTTAAGTCGCAGGTCTATGCCAACAAACCGCAAACCACCGATGCCCTCAAAGTTAACATACGCCACGCCATCGATCAAATACAGCCCGATTTGTGCGCCAGAGTCATCGAAAATTGGACCTTTCGTGTGCGCGCCACCAACCGAAGCCGTGGCGGTCATTTGAATGATGTCATATTCCATATGTAATGGGGTCGATGGACCTTTCAAATAAAAAAAAAATTCGCAAATATCTCTCCTACATGTATTTTTTTTTTTCATTTCAAAGATCAAGCGTCCCTATTGGAAAACCCTTTATAATATTAATTTTAAAGAAGTGGTTCTAGTAGAAAGTGGGCTTTCCTTTCAATAGATTAAAATAAAGGATATCTTTATCGAAACAGGCTTTTAGTGGTTATATCCAAGTAAATACACATCCACATTATGAAGATTTATAAAAATGTCAATTCGGCGGAAATAAAATATTTTTCAGTACAAATTTGTTCTACAGCTTTTACTGACATTAAAGATAATCATACGTCGATTCGACGTATATTTGACTTATGACCCCCCAATATATTAGGCTGTGTGGCACCCAAGCCAATTATTTCGCCACGTAATTACGCCTACAGACATGAATTGAGTTAAATCTTGGAACCAACAAATTATGAAGCTTCACTTATGAGATATAATAAAAAGAAAAATTTCTGTACGTCGATTCGACGTAGATTATCTCTCTAGGGTTAAGAACTCCTTGCTCCAAGTCAAAGTGTGGTATCATTCTAGGCTACAGTGAAAGCAAACGTAGAGGTCATTCCATATGGATCAACTAGCCAAATAATCCTGGCTTGAGAAATTCTCACAAACAGCTTCTAATTTTACCAATAATTAATAATAATTCTAGTTCGCAGCAAAAGTGACCGCATCTCTTCTACACCTCTCTACCTTTTCTTGAATTAATTCCAGCAATAACGTGAAATGGAACTTGTTTCCACTTAGGGGAAGTAAAGTTATAAGAAAGAGCATAAAAGAAGTATAAAATATTGTTTGAGTTAAAGAGCTTTTCGACTTAGTGAAATTCGAGTTGGAGGTTGCATTTATACCCAAAACTCTGAAACCCTAAATTTGTTCTAGATAAGGAATACTTCTACTTATGGAGCTTTCAACTTAACCCTTGTGTTGCCACCCAAAAAAACTTACACTATCTGCCACCCGGGTACCTGGGTACCCCCCCTATGAAACTCTTGCTAAAAGTCCATTGTAGCTGAAAATTATTGCTTGTATTTTTACAAGGAAAGTTAAGAATAGATTATAGTTTTGTTTAGAGAACTTAGCGTATCCAAAACATGCACTGAATTATTGCCGTTGGCGTGAAGAAGCCAGGCATTCAGTCACTGCTGAGAGAGTTTCGATGGACGAATAAAAGAAAACGATGACGACAAAAGAAACGCTGAGGAGGAGAGTAGCAATGCAAATTTTTGTCACGGAATGTGACTATCGTCGGTATTTTGAAAAAAAAAAATGCATTCCTCAAGAAATGAAACTGACGAACTGTTGACCGTTTTTGTCGACCCTTTTGGATTTGACGAGGAGGTACCATCTGTTCGTATGTTCCTAAGAAGAAAAAAGCGGTTATTCTTCCCATTATGATATCACCGGTACCACGTACGTTACTTACTATGAAAACAATGATATGCTTACAAAAAAAAAACTAACGGGCGCAGAATTTTTCTACACCAGCTCTCGGAAGAATTAGCTATGCTAATGATAGGAGAGTGATTTTCTAACAAGCAAGTCATGCGAAATCATGGAACGAAAACCACAATCGAAAGGTACTAAGGAAGGCCAGTAATAGAAGTGATTACTAACAGCAACCATCAAAGAAACGCTAGAGGTACAAAAGTTGACGCATTTTTACGATATACTCGAAATATGTATACGAAAATCATTCTTTTTATATCGGGGTACCCGGGTACCCGGGTGGCTCATACGTGTTGTTTTTTTTTAATGCAAAATTTTTTAAGTTAAAATATTTCTATAAATACGTAGAATGCAAATTTCGATACAAATTCGATTAAATCATGGAGATCCGAGAAGATGTTGGATAATCTTTCCTGGGAAAAAAATTATTTAGCAAAACGTATCAAGATGGGTACCCGGGTACCCGGGTGGCAACACAAGGGTTAAAAAGGTTTGACTGTATGTGCTGATAAACAGTCATGGCTAGAATTATATTGCATCATTATTCCAAACAATTATTGCTCTTGTTGAAATAATTGTCTGTACACTATAAACAATTTCTTCCCACTATAGAACTTCAGCAGCGCAAGAGTTCACCGCGTCCTGCCCAGTCATATCCACTTTGAAAATTGAATTTTCAAAACTTTCGACTTACATAAATTTACAATGTGGTTTCCTGTGAAGATGGGAAAGTGGGTTAGCATGCGATGCGCGCTAGTTTGAAATCCTTTTAGCATAACTTGGGTATACAAGACCAGAACATTCCACGATGGGTAAACATTACCTATCGAAAATTTAAAATTAGTCGAACAATTTACGAGTTTTAAGTTTGTCTGATAAGCTGTTGTAAAGTGTACAATATACACAGATGTCGCTGTCGTCTATGTGTGAGGATGTATTTTTACACACTGCCAAATGTCATACAGTTACGCTATTGAGAATATTATAATAGAGGTTTATCATTTGTCTATGTTGTTTATAGGGAACATGCATATGAATTGCTATCTCTCTTATTGTAAATTTGTGGGGTAGAAGACGTGTTGTCTCAGTTTCTCTCAGTTCTGAACTTAATAGTATACTAATAATCAATTCGAATTGAGGAGTGAATTGAAATATACACTACTAGCTGAGAGACCTCGCTACGCTCACAACCTTCTAACTATTCCTATAAATATTCGCCTCGCCAAATTCAACGCCTTCAAATAAACTCTACAGTGGTAAAAAAAAGATGGTTCAATTTTCAGTGTGATTTATTCGAATGGAATCAAAATTAGTAGAGAGCGATATTATAAACAATGTTTTTCGTTTTGTTTTCTGGTGAAAAAACAAACAACAAAGACGCTTTGCCAACACGCGAACAGGCAACATACAGCTGACCGTGCGAAAAGCAGGGAAATTCGAGGAACTGAATCCGCTTGAATTGGAATGGAAGATCAGTTGGAATAATCGGATTTCGTGGGATAAGTTCTTCCTCTCCTTTGAATTTTCCCTTGATGATCGTCGCTTGAATCACATTGTTCATCAGTTTCTTGACGGACAACCGCGAACCGTTGCACAGTTTTCGATGATTCAGATTCCGTAACATGTTTATGATCGATCCCACCTTCAGCTGTAAATCATGCGACGCGGCTCCTGGCACATCAAGCGAGTTCAAAAACTCCGTCGAATAGTTGGTCGCTTCATCCTCTTCGATCACGGTGTCAACAGATTTGTACGAATTTATGAAAATTCAGCAGCCGATGGATCGTCACCTTCAGCTGTAAATTATGCGGCGGGGTTCCTGGCACATCAAGCGAGTTCAAAAACTTAGTCGAATAGTTGGTCGCTTCATCCTCGTCGATCACGGTGTCAACGGATTTGTACGAATTTTTCAGCAGCCGATAGGTCGTTCTGCAATGCGACTCTCATGCTCGTAGTCAATTTCAACTCTTGACATGCCGCCACAAAGATGACAATTTCAGGCATGCATTAAGTTCAACCGCAGCAGTAGATTTCGGGGTGACGGGAAGCGATTGACGAAAATCTCCGGAGAGTAATATCAGAGCCGCACCAAACCGTCACCTCGCAAGTCCTTCATCGTTCAGTCAACCAAGCCCAAAGCTCGTTTATGCGCCATCGTACATTCATCCTAAATGATGATTTTGCATTCTAGCATCAATTTCGCTGTTGCCGAACTCTTGGTGATTATGCTCGTTGGCTTCTCAACCAAGAGGAGATTCATCGGCAGCTTTAAAGCGGAATGTGCAGTTCGGCCGCCTTCCAACAATGTAGCAGCAATGCCAGAGGATGGAAAAGCCATCGCAATTTGACATCTTGACATAATTGTTGCCAGAATCAACGAAATGACGAATGTCTTGCCTGTCCCACCAGGAGCATTGAGAAAGTAAATGCCTCCTGTTCCATCGTCAACAACCTTCATAAGCGAATCGTATACGTTCTTCTGCTCGGCATTCAAAAGCGGCACATTTATTCGAACTCGTTCGGCCAGCTCTTCTCGATCATAATCTTGCTCCCGTTGTAAGTCGCGATTAATTGCATCGTCCATCAAACGATTTGGCGCTGGCATTTCCAATTTCGACAGCACACGACTACCGCACATGTCATGTCTTCGATCAGAACTAACGCTTCGTTGCGCATCTCGTTAATTTCAAGATCGAAATTCGAGATTGTTATGCGAACTCTATGCAAAAAGTCGTCAGTCCTTGTATTTGTTCCACAATGCGGTCGGGATACGCCAATATGAACAGAAGAAGATGAAAGTAAAAGTGTGAACAAAATGCACTGTCCTCATAATTTTGCGCGTGTTTGATAGATATTCGCAGCACAGCAACTATTTATCTCTTAAACATTATCATGAATACCACAATTATTCTAAATTATCAAAAGCTTCATGACGAATTTTCCTCCTTTGCATCGTTTAAAATCATCAAATCGTTC
Source organism: Microchrysa polita (assembly GCA_949715475.1). Lineage (NCBI taxonomy): Eukaryota > Metazoa > Arthropoda > Insecta > Diptera > Stratiomyidae > Microchrysa > Microchrysa polita. Next base: position 64,741,198 of record OX454416.1, read on the forward strand.
GATTAAATGCAAAACTTTCTTCCTGAATTTTCCGAGTTTTCTACCAAGAATTTTATATTTCTTCATTCGAAAAGCTATTCAGGAAAAATTGCAAGCAAAAAAAAATAATTGTCAAGTTTTCCAATTTCCCGACTTTTCCGGAGGGTTTTCCCAAAATGTTCTTTCGTGAAAACCTTTTCCTGGTAATTGCAAACAACTGAAAAAATTTGAACCAAATCGGTGCAGCCGTTCTCAATTGATGAATTAATTAGATTTTTCCAATTTTCTGACTTTTCCGGAGGGTTTTTCCAAAATTTTCTTTCGTAAAAACCTTCTGCTGGCAATTGAAAACAGCTGGACAAAAAAAAAATTGAACTAAATCGGCCCAGCCGTTCTCAACTGATGATTTTTTTCGATTTTCCAATTTTCCGAATTTTCCGGTTTCTTTCGAAAAAAAAACCTTCTCCTGGTAATTGCAAACAACTGGAAAAAAATTTGAACCAAATTGGTCCAGCCGTTCTCAATTGATGAATTACATCGATTTTTTTAATTTTCTGACTTTTCCGGGGGTTTTTCTAAAATTTTCTTCCGTAAAAACCTTCTCCTGGTAATTGTAAACAACAACAAAATTTGAACCAAATCGGTCCAGCCGTTCCCAATTGATGAATTGCTATACATTTTTCCCGCTCCATTTTATATACAGGGTGTCCGGAAACTGCCGCTTAAACGCACTGGATTATGATTCCTCAGTTGATTTCCAGCCAAAAAGTTGTACGGAACATACCCTTTAGCTGCCACAGGCATTTAAAGATTTTTGAAAAAATCATTTTCTTGCACGACTTAAAGCCTAATATCTCCAAAGCTAGACCAGCTAGAATAGTGAAATAAAATGATTATTACAGCCAACAAATTTACCTGTAAAATAAAGCTAACCACACTAAATTCGGATAAGAGGGTTGGTTTTTACAGAGCTTCAAAGTCAAATTTGCGTGATTTGACCCAAAAACAATATTTTTTCCATCTCAATTTTCTCCAACTTCCGCCAAGGTGAGGTGGTTTTACGATTCTTTTAAAAACTGACGCATAGTCTTACGATCATATCTTTCTTACATCATTTTATTCTAGCTCCATTATTTCTAACAGTTTTAGTACCTTAAGTGCAGAAAACTAGGGTTAATTTTGGCTCGATTTCAATATACCTTGAATAAATTTGACCAATTGCAGATCTTTAGGGGCAGTGTGAATTGAATTGTATTGAATTCGAGCTAAATTTAACCCTAGTTTTCTACACTTAACGTATAAAAACTGTTAGAAGTAATGGAGCTAGATCAAAATGATGTGAGAAAGATATGATCGTAAGACTATGCGCCAACTTTTAAAAGAATCGTACAAGCACCTCACCTTGGCAGAAGTTGGAGAAAATTGAGATGGAAAAAAATATTGTTTTTGGGTCAAATCACGCAAATTTGACTTTGAAGCTTTGTAAAAACCAAACTTCTTCTCCGATTTTAGTGTGGTTAGTTTTATTTTATAGGTAAATTTGTTGGCTATAATAATCATTTTATTTCACTATTCTAGCTGGTCTAGCTTTGGAGATATTAGGCTTTAAATCGTGCAAGAAAATGATTTTTTCAAAAATTTTAAATGCCTGTGACAGCTAAAGGGTTAAGCTGAGGGGGTATGTTCGTACAACTTTTTTGCTGGAAATCAACTGAGGAATCATAATCCGGTGCGTTTATGCGGCAGTTTTCGGACACCCTATATACACTGCCTGTCATAACTATAGCCGCAACATAAAACAGACTGATCCTTGGAAATTGAAATAGAGCACAGTTATTCCACATACTAGAAAATTAAGGGATATAAAAAAGGCAAATTATTTTATAGTAATTTTCCTTTTATTCGAAACCGTTATTCTTCTATAAAGGAAGAACTAAGTTTTCTGTCCGTCATAACTATAGCCGCACTTGAAGTTAGTATGGCAAAAAAAAACTGCTTATAAAGCAGAAATCGAGGAAGCTTTTAACGGAAAGAATTCTTTTCAAATAAAATTGACTCTGAGGGATTGTTTTCTTTATTTTTCATAAAATAATTTTAATAATTTTTCGAGTTTTTTGCTTATTGACCTCTCGGTATTGATAACCGCTTCTCTTCTCTTTGAAATTGCATTCGCTTTTATGAATTGTACCTAATAATGTTTCTGAAAGATTTCCTGTCTAATTTGGATCAATGAGGGGGCAACTCCGTAACATTTCTAACATTGGAAACTTCTTAAAGGTCTATGACTGATGAGAGATGATGCCATCTTTTGCTCCAAATTCCGTTATCTGTCATGTTTCCTGTATTAAAACTGAAACAATTTATGGTCAGGATATTCCGGAGAAGATTTTGCTTTATTAGAGGTGGATACATCAACTTTTACATACAAAAACAACCCTGCTAAATACTATTAAGGAACTCTGTCCAAAATTGAATTGAGATCTATGAAAATCCGGCAAGTGCTCATTAAAAGCATTAGCCAGGATAGTCTACCTATGGAACAGTTGATTTCGTCACTAGCAGCACAAGAAAAAATTCTTCAGATAGTCCTGACGATAAACTGCTTCCATTTTATACATAAGACACGACACATAACGGATTTGGTAGGAAGAGATTGCATTAACCGTCACCTGTCGTAGTACTTAAAGTTGGTTCCAATGCTACAAATGCTAGAGAATGGGCCTTCTATTGATCTGAATTAGACAGGAAACTGTTAACCCATTAGTGCATGAAGCTCCCTGACGACATTATTTGACTTTTGTCAATTATTATGAATTAAAGTAGCTACAAGGAAGTACTTTTCGAAAGATTTTATCGAAAAAAATAAGTAATAGTAGATTTACAAGCCGTCCCCTATAAGGGACACTATGCACAGCGGTCAGTTGGCGAATGAAGAAATTGATACGAACAACTTGTATTGTATCCGGTGAAAATACCCACACCAGATAATTAGTGAATTAATTTGACGGATATGGAATAGAAATCAATGAAACTTATAAGTGGCATGTAAAATATTTACAAATTATCAAATTACTCGGTTTGAATCCTTTATATCTTTAGTGAGCAGATAGAGAACCTTATCCTCCCCAACTCCCAAACTTTTGGAAACGACATGAGCATATTTTCCCATATATATGAAATAAATACATAAGGTCCTCCGCTTGAATTTAGTGCCTAAAACAAAATCTAATCAGTTCTCCGCGCATAAATATATTGTATGTTAGCTGCTTTTACGGTAATATGGAGTCACCACATAGTTCGAAGTACATTCCGCGGGTTCGATTGCCCGTTGGACTATTGGGCTCGGTTGGAAACGCTACTTTCCTGCTTTATGGCAGTTCACATCAGGTACCACGTGCCACAAGCATGATTCCAGCTGCTAGGAATTAGCACTTTTTCGTTTCAGCCCTCCTGAGTCACGTAGCCAGTGTGGAAGGTCAGTCAGCCGTAGCCAACCTGTATCGAAAACGCCGGAAGGGTTTTGTCTCCCTCCTCTGTGGAGCTCGTGGTGAAGCCACTCACAAAATTGCTCTATCCCATATGACATAGACACAGACCCCACTGAGGGGTCTTTGACCGATACAAACGATTATTTGGTAATTTCGAAAGCAATCGCTAGATCGTCCACGGTCCACCACCTGTAATATCTCCTAAAATTCCGCAGCTGTAAGTCTATAAAAATATTTCACCAATTGACCTACGTGCGCAATGCCCCTTATAAGGGACATTGCAAAATTTGCTAAATTACACAAAATCTATGACACCACGACGCTTTTTCTTTGATTAGAATAAAAGCCTAAACACATTTTAACGATTATCCAGTCGAAGCAGTAAACTTACACTTCAAAATATTAGCAATTTTTAATTTTTTCTCACCAGCCCTGAATCTGGCAATTTTTTTTAAATTCCGCCATTCATTCTTTTCAATAAATAAACTACATCAAGCAATAAAACCATTTGAATACGCGTTTGATTGATAACTGAGATGTTAATAGTTGTCAGTGCATACACACTTCCAGTGTATAGTTAAAAATCTGACCATATAACGGGAAAAAGTGGGTGTCCCTTTAAAGGGACACTATGCACTAATGGGTAGAAACATTTTTACGTAGAATTTATAAAAAAATGCGATTTCGAAGAGTTGTCTATGTAAAAGCAGCGGTTATCGATACTAAGAGGTCAATAAGCAAAAACTCGAAAAACTGTTAAAAAGATTTCGTGAAAAATATACAAAATAATCCATCAGAGTCTAATTTATTCGAAAAGGATCTTTCCCGTTATTAATTTCATCAATTTTTGCTTTTTAATCAGCGGTTGCCATAATAACAAAAAGTGCGGCTATAGTTATGACGGACCGGAGACTTAGTTTTCCCCTTATAGAGAAATAACGGCTTGTAATAAAAGGAAACTTTCTGTGATATTGTATGTCTTTTTAATATCTCTTATGGTTGTAGTATGTGAAATAGCTGTGCTCCCTTCAAACTTCCAAGGATCAGCCTGTTTTATGATGCGGTTATAGTTATGACAGGCAGTGTATATACATAGATACCCAACCCATACTTCTTAGCCCAGACAAAATATCCCAGGCCTCCATATATAACAAAAATAGAGTAAGGCTAATTTCAGTTGCTTTCGATTCAGTAAGGTGTCAGGAGGCTAGAACTCATTTTGCTAAAAAAAAAAATTGGTCGGAAAGGTCCCAAAAAGGACAAAAAAGTATACTCTTTAATATTTTACCGGAGGTCGGCATGCGGGATATCATATCAAAGGGGAGTCGATTACATTACATATCCGGTGTTTGTTTCCTATTTCAAGGACCATCAACGTAATAAATCGAGCTTAAATGTAAAATTTTCGTGTTTGACGTGTATTTTTCCAAAGCCATAACTACGAGAATAATTCAAGTTGCCGCTACTTTTTTCTTTTTCTTTCAGAATATGTAATAGCTTAAGATTCCACCATTAAATTTTCTAGGAAAAAAATTGATCGGAAAGCTCAAAAAAGAACATAAAAGGACACTAATTACACATCTTAATCGAAAGTGGGCATGAGTGGTGTCATATCAAAAGGGACGTCGAGTGCATTGCATATCCGATGTTTTTTTTCTGTTTTAAGAACACTAAATGGAATAAATCGGCCGTAAATGGAAAATTACGGCTTGGGAACGAAGTCTTCTTTGATATGACACCCTACATGCCCACGTCCGATCAAAGTGTGTAATCAGTGTCCTTTTATGTCCTTTTTCAAGGCTTTCCGATAAACTTTTTTCTCAGCAAATTTAATGGTAGAATCTTCAGGTATTATAGATTCTGAAAAGTGAGAAAAGTAGTAACAATTTGAATTATTCTCGTGGTTATGGCTTTGGAAAGATACACGGGAAACACGAACATTTTCCATTTAACCCATTGGTACATAGTGCCCGTTTAAAGGGACACCCACTTTTCCCCGTTATATGTTCAGATTTGTAACTATGCACTGGAAGTATGTATGCAATGACAACTATTAACATCTCAGTTATCAAACAAACGCGTATTCAAATGTTTTTATTGCTTGGTGTGTTTATATTTTGAAAAGAATGAGTGGCGGAATTGAAAAAAGTCCCCAGATTCAGGGCTGGTGTGAAAAAATTAAAAATTGCTAATATTTTGAAGTGCTAGTTTACTACTTCGATTGAATAATCGTTAAAATGTGTATAGGCTATTATTCAAAGTAAAGAAAAAGCGTCGTGGTGTCATAGATTTTGTGTAATTCAGCAAGTTTTGCAATATCCCTTGACATTGTGCACGTAGGTCAGTTGTTGAAATATTTTTATAGACTTACAGCTGCGGAAATTTTGGCGCTATTAGAAGCGGTGGACCGTCTTTTTGAAGACATAAACATTTCTGGTATACCCCTATTGATGGCATTGAAACAGGGGATCTTGAAAGGGGACTTTTACTGCTGATGTGAGATGCATTTACAGCCTAGACGATCTAGCGTATGCTTTCGAATAAACCAAATAATCGTTTGTATTGGTCAAAGACCCCTGTGGAGTCTGTGTCTATGTCAAGGGATAGAGAAATTTTGTTAGTGGCTTCACCATCACCTCCACAGAGGAGGGAGACAGAGCACTTCAGGCGTTTTCCGATGCAGGTTCGCTACGGCTGACTGACCTTCCACCCTGGCTCCGAACCTCAGAGGGGCTGAAACGAAAAATTGCTGATTCCTAGCTGCTTGCAGTCATGCCTGTGGTAGTAAACATTTTTCTCTCCGTGTAGGTAGGTATAGATTTTAGGTGTGTTTTTTTTGGTTATCCCGTGTAGGTTTGGGTAACGAAACTTCATATAAAAAAATGACAGGTGGATCAGCTGGCATTTTTTTATATGGATACATTTCACCGGATACAATACAAGTAAAAATTAGTCTTACTCTATTTATTTCTATGTGAAATGCTAATATGACTGAACTATTATGGCCAAAAATACTTCCGCAGCCGCGTGTAATTTCCAACAACAATTGGCAACACTAAAAACAATTTGACTTTCAACTTAAAACACTATCATGTGAAACGTTTAAACAAGTTGTTTACGAATATATTTCCCTAAAGTGGAACATTTTTCCCAAGAACGTACATGTACTACACTCGTGAATTTTCAAAGTGAGCATAGAACACTAACCCAGCTTTAATTAATGCGGTGAACTTGCACAATATTTGGTAATAGTGTTCGCAAGCTGCTATCACATTATTGCCCTCTTATTTACATTGTTTAGGAAGGTATTTTGCAATCTGTGCAGTTTGTTTGCATTTGTCGAAAATTTGTATAATGTTTACTATTTTGAATAAATTTATTTGTTTAAATGTATTTGGTCAAAGTCAAACCAACTAAATATGTACATACATACTTGTACTTACGTGAATAATGGAATACATAAAATAAATTCATGGGGATTTGCATCAATTGAACAAAGAAAAAATACAGAAAAAATGTTCAAAGTTTTTAATTATGTACAAGGAAACAGATTTAAAGTTATGATTAACAGATAATCCGAACTTAAATAAAATGTACTTGTCTTAAACTTTGTTTTTGTTTTTGCTATAATTTTAATGTATTTGGTAGCGACTTCAAAATTAGTTGGAAATATCGAAAAACCAGAATTAAAGAAAAGTCGGAATTTATTTCATTCCGACACAAGAAAATCTTATAGTACTATTCTGTACCTAGTATTGCATTTATTACACAAAAAGGAAATAGTTATAGAAAGATATACTGACATAGTTAAATCTTTTATTTTCATGGCCTCATTTCGCTCAATTCGTATTCGAGTTGTTCTGTCGATTCTTCGTCTTCTTCCTTTAAAGGAAATATGATAACCCAGGATCCTAATGAAGTGCCATCATACTTTCCACTAGGGATGAGCATCGAACATCGATGTTTCGAAAACATCGATGTTTTTGGTCCGATGGTCGATGTTTTTACCATCGATGGTTTTGCGTCGATGTTTTTCACCATCGATGGTTTGCGTTTCGATGGTCAATGGTTTTCAACTATCGATGTTTTTTTTTCCTCAACATATTTTTTTTACAACTCAACTTTGTCTTTATAAGTGTATGCAAATACCTTCAAACAGCCCAATCAGAAAAAAATGTGAATCCATCGTAACATACAACATGCAATCCATCTATCGTGAACACTATACACACAAAAAGGAGTGTCTTTCTCTATACGCCCGGTAAGGCACAATTTCCAAATGTGGTTTCGCCCTGGAATAGTTTCAACCTTTGGTGTGAGCCAAATATCAGTCTCCTAAGGTTTAAGCTGGCCGCAGAATAAAAAAAAATGAATACGCGTATTGAAACCTATGTATTTTTGTAATTTAATCTCAGAATGTTTCCTTTAAGATTTGACTATTAATCTAAAGGTAGGTGTTCGTAGAGACAATTCACGTGATGATCGCTCAGCGATCGTAGTTCTGCATCCAATTTCGAGCCGTATTTAAATATTTTTTAATGGTTCTACTTTCCTAGTATCGACTATGGATTAAAAGAACATGTATGATGTATGTATAGTAAATATACGCGTATAGTGCTCAAAACCGACGGTTTAACTTCGATCGCTGAGCGATCAACACATGAATCTTCTCTACAAACACAAATCTTAAGTCAGTAGCTTCCTAGGGATCACGTCCTATAGAAATTACATCGTTTGAAAATGTTCTTCAAATAAATTGAGAACCTTAGATAAGAAGTTAAAACGTTCAACATTGTTTGTGAATTAATTTCCGTCAAATTTTGGACAGCTGATCCGAACATTGTGGAACCGGTCATAAACATCCAGAGGAAGCCCAAAACAACCTTGGGAGCAAAAATTCTTAGTCTGAGTTACATCAAGTCCGGTCAGAAAGAAAGGCTCAAAATTGGTTCTGTGATGAGGTGTGGAACAAACGCATGTACCAGTAAAGCTTAATAAGCTAAAAAGGGAAAAATTCTGTACTTGGGCTGAAATGGCCATATTTACAATATTTCTCGTTCAGAGTGATTTCCTCACCAAATATACGATTTCGGGGCTTTAGAACTTTGTCCCTTAAATAAATCTGAGCACAAGATGTTCTTTATAGTACAACGTGCCAGATAGCTAGCAAATTCGGCCAATACTAAAAAAAAATTGGACCGTATTTCGGAACAAAACAATTTCACGAAAAGGCTTAACGGTTTCTTTCACAAAAAAGGATGCCAAGCAAATGTAACTCAAATAATCGTCGGCGATTCTTTCAAGCGTGCATAAGCCTCCAACTTCTTGGCGAATTGTTGAAATGAGTTCAATAGCTCGAATTTGTGCTGCCACACATTTTTTTAATTAAGTTCTTCGACCTGGCTGCGGGCCGCGAGTATGATATGTCTGCTCTATGCGGTGGGTTCTATGTACGATACGAATGCAAAAAAAACCCAAGGAGAAGAGTTACATTCTGGTCGGTGGAGGAGGCATTGAATGAAAACCCTAAACTAAACTATATATCTATTCAATCAGCTTAATTTTTGATATTAAAGTGATTATTTTTTTTGAGTACTCAAAAAACCCAAAAGATCGATGTTTTTGGTTCGATGTTTTCTTACCATCGATGGTTTCGTCTCGATGCTTTTTCGAAGGTAACCATCGATGTTTTTCTTTCGATGCTCATCTCTACTTTCCACAGTCTCAGAACTTTGACTGACTGAGTTGCACAGACAATAGTTCAACCTTATGTATACACATTATTCAGATATTATACGAGTACGTACGATGCATCCTATCCAGGTGTACTTTTGCAAACTGAGAAATTCCAACCCTTTTCCTTCTGTACATTTTATCATATATGTATAGTTGCCTGATTTCAGTGATGAGAAGGCAATTTCATATGTGCATTATTCATCACATTTTGCGAAGTTTGTTTCGTTCCGTTTCGTTTCTAGTATGATGTTTCAACTATGAACTTCATTGTAATTCTCTCGGGCTCGCTCTCGACTCTCATTTTATTACTCCTTACTTTACTGGTCATACAATTCCAGGGAATATAACATTGTTCCCGATTGAAGAATAATTTTCTAGGATAGTGTGCATGTGCATGCATGCACGCTGTTATGGAAAGTACTGCATAGTTGGAAAGTTTTTATAATGTGTTATTTAACTTTTATGGAAATGGTTTATAATACAGTGTGCCCGGAAACTATCGCATAAACGCACTGGAAAATGAGACAATGTAAAAAATGTGATCTTAAGACTATTGCGACAATTTAAAAAAAAAATCGAATAAGCACCTCACCTTGGAAAAAATTGTGATGGAAAAATAATAATTTGTTTTGGGTCAAATCCATAATTTGAATTTGAAGCTCTGCATAAACCAAATCATTTATCCAATTTAAGTGCGAATGGTGGTTGACTATGTTAATAATTTCCTTTCACTATTCTAGCTTGTCTAGTTTTGGAGATATTGAGGATTTAATTAAATCTACAAAAGCCTGTGGGAGGATTAAGAATTCGGGATATGTATATGTCCTTTTTTTTTTGCTGGAAATCATATGAGGAATCATTTTCCAGTGCGTATGCAGTAGTATTCAGACACCCTGTATATTCATTTGCACATATGTTCATCTTCTAAGTACATATACAGTCTGTATGTAATTACATTTAAACAAAGTGTGTAAATTATTCATTAAAAATATGACACACTCAGGTTCGCGACTTAGATTTTAATTTTTTTTTTGAATATTACCGTTTTTTTTAAGTATGTATAGTACCGTTTGCTTTGTCGGGTTTTGAATCAGTCTACAAATATTCCTTTTATTTCATTTTCAACACCACATACAGATTTATGGTGATAGACGACCAAGAGAATACTGTGATTAGTGCTACAGCGATACATAATGGCTTATGAGAGACTACGACCAGAAATTTACATTCGCAAAGTTATGATTAATTTATAAGAAAATAGAACATTTTTAAAAATGTTGTACAAAACTATTTTGAAAATTTAGCACTATTTGTTAGGGTCCTCGACAAATAAGTCGAAACAATTGTTGTGCATTAACTTAATTTCATCAGGCAAGGTGTATATATTTGCACTTTAAATTCGCGTTCCATTCAGAAATACGTATAACGTTGCTCAGATTTGATACAAAAGCAGAAGAGAGTCCCAAAAAATCAGCCAGGTTACGTTCCAGCTAGCAGAAATCCAAAGCCTATGGACTCTTTCTTAATTTTTATTGTGTACACCTCCGTACAAATTTGAATTTGTTATCAATGTAGCCAGGGCCGGATTTCCCATATGTAAGGGGGTGGCCGATACCTGCACCCTTCATACATTCCATTGTTTTAAAGTTCAGTGTTTACAAGGTATATTATATAATTAGAATTAAATACATTAAACTCTGCTAAAGCGGTCGCTTTAGTTATTTCCCGCCAGAAGGTTTTTTAAATTCAGATTTTGCCGCCCCAGTCGTAAATTGTGGAACGACGCATTCCAGAGCTAAAGGCTTTAGCTTTTCTTAGCTTACCTTAAAATCAAGTTGTTCAAAATATGCGAAACACTATCAATTTTACCCTTCACACCTAAACACGCATGAGCTTCGAGCTTTCCGCTTCGTGTATCCTGGCCATTCTTCAATCTTAATTACAGAGTGAAATTCAATGCAAGGGGTATTATTTATTGAATGAGCCATAAAAACTAAGTCAAAACAACGTGGCGCAAACGTTTTTGTTTGTCTTAATTATAGTCTAAGAAAATTGGACCAAAATATGGCCATCGAACGGCAAAAATCCTACATCGGAATTTTTTTTTGATTATGGTTGGGGATGGTCCCGAGATGACGGCATAGAAAGTCCCAACCGATCGGGGGTCCGCAACCTTAAAAAAAAGGGGGGAAAGCGGGGCCTTTTTTCGGTTTTGTGCGATTATTTCAAAAACGGTAAGAGATACATTAAAATGGTCTGAGGACGAAAAAAACTACATAAAATTATATTTGCAATTATATATAACACATTAGAGTTTAATTGAATATTTCGGCGTTAGAATAGAACATAAATTAGAATATTTTCATTTTAGACCTTTTTTAAAAGCTCCATAACTTTTGAAAGAATGTTAGTTCAGCCGTAAAATTTTGCACAAGTATTTACAACAAGCTTGAGATAATTTTAACGTAAACGCTGAGTCGCTCCAGTCAAGGACCCCCATTATCCCCCCATTTAAATTTGTCCAAACGGCATGTCCATAACTCCCCCGAAAATTGGAGCAGAGTGCTAAATTTTGGTTTGTTGCGATTGGAGGTCATAGTGACTCCGCCCACCAAAAATCAGCTCATTGGGATAAAAACTAAGGGTACCTCCCATACAAAGTGACCCATGACAACTTTGTTCTACAGTTTATAAAATGAGTAGTACGTAGAACAAACTCGCTTCGGTTAATCGAGTGTTCGGATAATCAACGCTCTACTGTAATTGCAAAGATAATTTTATGAAGTTTTTTTTTGTCCTCAGACCATTTTTCTGTATCTTTAACTGTTTTTGAAATAATCGCAAAAAACCGAAAAAATGCCCCCCCCTTTCCCCCTTTTTTTAAGGTTGCGGACCCCCGATCGGTTGGGACTTTTAATGCCATAATCTATTCCCAACCATAATCCAAAAAAATTTCCGATGCAGGATTTTTGCCGACCAAATATGTCATTTTTCTTAGACTATTATAGTCATGTGCATGCTGTTTCTGCATGGTCTACCGCATTGCTTGGGAAACGTACTATCGAACCTAATGATAGTATAGTACAATATAAAAGTATTGGTGCAACTTTTACCGTTATGAAATTTATTTTTGAATTTGTAGTCCTCCCTATTGACTTAGTCTAAATTTGATCAAATTTCTCATAAACCGTATTTTTTCGTCTTCGTTTCGAAAATGCAGATATTCAAAATTTAGAAAAAATTCAAAATTTACTTTTCACTGAAAATTCTGACAATGAATTCGTAACAGTATTTTAAACTGGTAATTCTGATGAGGTATTTAGTTTGTTTATACTTTTGATTGAAATAGATTACGCGCATCTGCTGCTGCTGCGGCAGAATTTCATAGCAGACAAATATGCCGAATGCCAAGTCTTCTGCTCAACATTTTTGTCAGCAATGTAAAATGCATTGCGCTTGACGTTTCGCGATGCCGATGCTGCTGCTGATGCGCGTAATCTATTTCAAGCATTTCATACCATTTATTACTTTTAATATTCGACAGCTCGATGGAAATTTTTTTAAGGATCGGAAGAACGAAAAACTTTTTTTTCTTTCTCTTAAACACTCAGCTGAAGTTTGACGTTTTAAATCAATTTCAGTGAGGCTTCCTAAGCTCCCTACTCAGCCCTCAGGTAAATCAGTGCTTGAACAATGAACGTCAACTTGATTTGATGCGTTCCTAAAAAGTACTGCAATTTCCATTCAAACTCTCTTACTTCAAAATTAATAAAATTTATATCAGGGTCCTTGGGGGAGATGGTGGTCCAGAACGTCTGCAGAATATTTATAATTGTATCGGATAATTATGTCTATGGAATAGAATGCGAATTCCGCCATTTGCAGCATTGATGGTTTGGCTTCAGATTGCTTCTAAATACTACATGGACCTACCCTTAGTGGCTAATCCTACATAAAAAGCACTTCCCTTAAACTTGTAAACATTATCCTTAACGGAACTTGGACTCGGACATTTAAAAAAAATTCTAGGATGTTGCATTTTTCGGAAAAGATTTAAACATCACATACGATGTCTTTGTCTACTTCCAGACTCAACTAGTTACGGAAATCGGCAATTTGACTTCTGCTCAGGGGCGCGCTAATCACACCCCGAATTCAAGTTGTCTTTGTAACGTTGATGACTACACATCAACGCATTATGCTCCACTAGGAGTAACGGTAGTCAAGAGAGATGATCGATCGTTGGTAGCGAACTATTTAACATGGCTGAGATAGAAACTACCGAAATATTAAAGTAACATCCGCCTATCGCTTAACAAAATGAGCACTCCGCTGAAACTAAAATATCGCTTTTAATTTGCAGTAGGTCTAATTGAGATAATTCTTTATGTAGTAATTTTTTATTTTTTCTCTGGGCGCACTACACTGAAAAAAAAATACCGAGCGTGCAGAGGGCTGCGCCCGCAATATGAGGGTTTTTTTTTAGAATTTTTTCCTGTTTGAATGAAGGTACTCAACGGCAAATTTACACAGGATTTGGATTTATTATTTCTACAGAGCTCCCAGCCGAAAACTTAGAATTGCAATCCTAATAAGGATAACGCTACATATACAAAAAGTGCACTTATATTCCTGATATTATTTCAAAATAATCCTCATCCTTTTTTGGATTTGCAATCCTAAGAGGGGCTACACACGCACAAACTGAAATTTCACAAATATACTCTTATTTCCTTTTCCTTAGCAAACATCTGCAAAAACAGCTGCAGCGAATTTGGCATCAGTACAAAGACAGGCCTGCGCAAGCATAACCGGCGCCATGCGCAGTGCACCAACTTTAACTCTGGAGAAACTACTTGACACGCCATGCCACCACTAGATCTTATAATCACAGAAGAGGAAAGACTGGAAACGTATATACCACAATCATCGAACATGTGGACACTTCTAAGGGTAGGACACAGTAGGATTAGAGAAATCATTCCAAACCCAATCCTAGATATGGGCAGCGAGTATACCTTCGACTCCAACATTCTAACGTCTACAGTTAGGGATGGCTGGAGTAAATGGAACGACGACCATCTATCAACACATATAGTGTTGTACACAGATGGGTCGAAGACAGACGAAGGAACAGAGGTAGGCGTTTATACTAAAACCAGCAACTATAGTATCTCCAAACCCCATTATAACTGTCTTCCAGGCAGAACTTATAGGCATAAACCTTGCAGCAGGGGAAAGTACTCGAAAGGGATATACAAACACGACCATCTATTATCTCTCCGACAGCCAAGCTGCCATAAAGGCTATCGCAAGTCCCAAAACAACCTCCAAATTGGTTTGGGAATGTCAACAGAAACAGCGTATGCTGGGAACCTACTGGCAAACCAGCTGCACCGAAGTCCTAAGCCTCAGCAAAAAGAACCCCAGGGCAGTGACAGGTCTCATAACCGGTCACTGTACCCTACGAAAACATCTGCATAGAATCGGGATCTACATACAAGACCCACTATGCCGCCTCTGTAACGAAGACGAAGAATCAGCCTCGCACGATATTTTCGAATGCCCCGCTCTTATGAGCTGGAGACAAACCTTCGTTGGGGCTCAAACCATTAGAATGGGCGCACTCAAAGAAAATCTGGTTAACTTTCTTCTAAGCCTTTTACGGCGGACGGAGCTAATAACCTGAAACTCTTTCGCTCTAATGGGAAATACAATAAGTCAATAGGCTGCAGTGTTAGGCGTAACCAGCCCAACCCATCATAGCGCCATCCATCCATCCACCTATAGCGGCTTAGAAAAACGGAGGGGGGTTCCCTCAATTCATCTTTAACTACCTATAATTCGTTACCGTTACTGGGAAGCGGAAAAAAGTAACTGATATGAAATATACTCGTCGTACCCACCCATCTCCTATAAAAAAAAGTCGACTTTTCCACCTGTTGTCTTAAAGCCGGCCCCACACCGACCGGAGTGTGACAAACCCTGTGCAAAACATTGATACGAAAGTCGTGCAGCAGCATCAGCATCAGCGTGGTTGAACGAGTCCAAGGTATCATTCTTCGACCGGTCTTTTGTTCGGTGTTTGTCACACTCCGGTCGGTGTGGGGCCGGCTTTATACTACCAACATCTAAGGTGTTCGTGCCAATTTCGTTCGTTCATATTCAAATTTCCTGTTGATCCGTTGAGCCGGACGGACGGACACAAATCGATTGTATAAGGGTTTTCTGAAAAAAAAAATTCGGAAAAACCGTAAAAAATTGCAGTGAAAACTTAACTAAATAAAAATTAGAGTTTGCAAAATGCTTTCTCTTGTAATTTTGAGGAAGTGGGAGCTAATAAGCAAATTGCTTCAATTTTTTAATTCGCCCATTATCCCTAATTTGGTCACGCTTAGCGCATATCCGCTATCACTTGTAACCTTGGCGAACGTGAAATTCTTGCCTAAAACTTCTCCCGGGATATTTTTCTGCTTAAATGGAACACACGTAAAATGGGAAAATTTGTAATGTAAATTGAAATCTCACAAAAACTGTGTTGTAAAAGGTTTCCGCCTAAGAAAAAGTCTTCAGCCGCAAAAAGGATTGATATAATTACAATCCCGCCAAAATACTCGCAACTTGTCTCAATGATAAGCATATTCAAAAGTGATTGAATTAGTTAAGCTTGCATCGAACCAGCGCGGTGCGGTAGCGGTACGCGTCAGAAATAGTTTTCGCCGCGGTAGACTACGCCGAATTGGCCAATTCGTGTGGTGTGTGTTGTGTGAACCGCGTACCGCTCTTGCGCTGGTTTTGTGGAGCAAATTTCTTTCAGCGATTATTGGCGGTGAGCTGAACGATGGTAATATTTGCTGCTATGTTCTTTTCTTGATCGGATATCATTTTGAAGCTTCCAGGCTTGTAGAAAATAAAAATACCTTTAAGAACCTTATTTTTCTTCCTTCGTAAAGAACACGTTTTTCTTTTTTTCTATGCAATTAAGTTCTTTCATAATTTTCATAAGATTGGTTTAATTCTTTTATTAGCCTTATTCAAGCTCCCCGCCAAATAGCGTTGTAAGAAATTTGCTCCACCAAACCAGCGCAAGAGCGGTACGCGGTTCACAAAACACACACCACACGAATTGGCCAAATAGGGGTAGTGTACCGCGGCGAAAATTATTTCTGACACGTACCACTACCGCACCGCGCTGGTTCGATGCAAGCTTAACTAATTCAATCACTTTCGAATATGCTTATCATTGAGACAAGATGCAAGTATTTTGGCAGGATTGTAATTATATCAATCATTTTTGCGGCTGAAGACTTTTTCTTTTTGGCGGAAACCTTTTACAACACAGTTGTTTTTGTGAGATATCATATTTTTTGCAGTTTTCGATTTACAAAATCGACTTAACACATCAATCAATGATGAAGACGATATTCATTGCCCTATTGTCACGAATTTGTTTGAGAACAATTATTATAATAACGATAAACCCCTTGCTAACCTTTGTCTCTTGGTAACATTAGTGATATTGGTCCCTTTGGTAACCTTGGTCGCTTTGGTAGCTTTAGTAACCATATTCCACTTGATAACTTTGGTGAACTTGGAAGCCCTTAGTAACCTTGCTAACTCTGATGGCCGTGGTCCCCTGTAACCTCGCAAACTTTGGTCTCTTTATACATCACATTAAAGTTAATGTTAACCTGGGCCTTAACCTTGGCCTAAGTCGAAACCTCAAACTCAACCTTAACGCAAACCCTATCCTTACATTTAACCCTAATAATAACGTTAACTGTTAACAATAACTTAAACCCAATCCGTTACCCTAAACTTAATTTTGACTTTATCTTATCCCTAACTTGAGTCTAAGCCCTTACTCCATCTCTATCCCAAACCCTAAAATTCATCCTAATCTTCAATCTAATTTTTAATGTAAGTAATGACTACTCCATTTGTGATTCAAATTACATCCATATTTCCTAAGTTCCAAATTGGGCCTATCAACACCAAACGGTGAAAACCGACGAAATTAAGCGACGGATACAACTAGCCAATAAGACATATTTCTCGGTCCTCCCTATTATTAATTCGAAACTTGCGCACAGGAACACGAAGCTCCGCGTGTACAAAACGATCATCCGACCCGTGCTATGTTATGGCTGCGAAACATGGACCCTCACCCAAGCCTCCGAAATTTTGCTAGACCGATTCGAACGAAAGGTCCTTCGGCGAATTTTCGGGGCCGTTCGCGAGCGAGACCAATGGCGTATCCGGTACAACCATGAGTTGTATCAATTGTACGATCAGCTGGAAGTATGGAAATTCGTGAAGCTTCAACGTTTGCAATGGGCGGCGCATGTACAACGGATGGACGATAATCGCATGCCAAAGAAAGTGATGAACGCACAACGAATTGACGGAGCGAGGTTGCGTGGACGACCGAGAGCTCGCTGGGAGAACTCCGTAGGTGAAGACGCCCACCAGCTGCTGGGCTTCCGAAACTGGAGGACAAGGTCGCGTAACCGCGACAATTGGAGGTCAACGATTCAGGCGGCCAAGGCCCGACGTCGGGCTATCGTGCCACATTGATGATGATGAACACCAAACGGTTAAGACATGATTGCCGTTACTGCAGACCTAAGACTGTCCTTATATCCAGGTTTCGTCATTCTCCTTTTTAAAATACCCCTATCTACTACTTTTGGCTTTTTGATCTTCATCGTCGTTGCGTCGTTACGTTACGTTACGCTCGTTAGTTACGTTATTACGTTACAAAATGTATACCAGAGCCACAGGATCAAACCGAGTGGAATTACAATTATAAACCTACATGCCAAATTTTGTTAAAATTAACTCATCAGAATTCCGTGAAAAAATCTATTTTCCAAATGCCTTCAGCATGTAACTCTGGTTTGAACACAACAGAAAACACCGTTAGTCTAGTCAAAACGGTTTGGTGCCCCAGCGCCATAGGTAAGCTTCCACCAAACCATCGGGATCATCGGAATGGTATTTGTTCATCCAATATTATATTAATAAGTACGTACTCGTATATAAGACGAACCAAAGCAGGAACTTTGACCACTTGCCCCCGCTTTTGCAGACGCTCTAAAACTGAAAACTTTGACCACATATACAAGGAATTGTTCTAAACATTCCTGCCAAATCACAAAACTATACGATTCTTTTCTAGGCATTTTTCGGGCTTATCCCCGACTTTTGCAAAATGCTTCCTCTAAAGCACTGTTTCCCAACAGGTAGTCCGCGGACCGAAGGTGGTCCGTGAGAGATCCGAAAGTGGGCCGCGAGGTACTATGGGGACTACTTCTAAAAAAGGAGTTTTTTATCGTGATTAGAAATAACAGGCATGAGCTTTAAAGTAGCTTTATAGTATAAATAAAGAACTGAATACTTTCGCTACTAGGTATGTGGTTGATCTGAAAATACGATGTGTAGACCTTAAGATAAGCTGCAAAAAGCTCGGTGGTCTCAGTCTACATTGTACCGGTGATTTTCGGGAAGCAGTGGATTTTTCCTCGGATAATGTGACACTATTGTCTGTACCTAATTGTTTTTACTTCTTAAGTTAATTGGCACATTGGCTGCACAGTGTCCAAATTTTGCCACAGTATCATTTGAAGACAAACCAGTTTAAATTAATCAACCAACCAAATCCTCCTTAATCCGGTAAAACCGCATCCACTGAATTATTATCGGACAAAGTTAGACGCCTTTAACTCTGAAAGTTAGGTGTCTCCGTCCTGTTCTGAAGAACCTAAAGAGCTGCCGATGTTACTGCCTGTGCCTATACTTTAATTTTGGTAGATACTACGGTAAACCCATATTCATTTTGTCGAAGGTATAAGCGTGCTCATATAAAATGGACAAAAGTCGGTATACTAAGTTACTCGATGAAATGTTACATTGCAGGTTTTCAGTTTTTCTAAAGACGGCCCAATGTTCGCCTTACCACACAAAAGAAAAACATAGGAATCGAATTTTATCGTTATTTGGGGGGTTTAGTGAATTCAACCTGCTAACGGTTCGTTGATCTTTTGAGTGTGGTTCGACTGAGTAGAGTCTGCTTTAAATTATTTCAATACGGCGGTTACAGAGGAGGGATATGGTGTTTTATTCTGATGTTTCGAGCCATTTTTGTCATAAGGTGTCGTAAAAAAACAATAAAAAGTCTAAAACCTTGTGAAAAAATCGCGAAATTCCCTTTATTAAAAAATATGGTGGTCCGTAGTGACTCATGTTCAAGCAAAGTGGTCCGCAGTCATTTGCGAGTTGGGAACCACTGCTCTAAAGCATATAAAATGACTTAAGCGAGAGACTATGTATTTTTTTCACATTTTCCACTGTATCTTTTTTTCTACTGCACGGATCGGAACAAATGATAGCCTATGCACACCTTCAGGACAGACTCTATCAATGGGAAAAGAGAGCAAATCCCGAGATGCTCTCTATGAGGCTGTAGCCTTGTCAATAGACAACAAGAACAACGACAACAAGATTTTTGAAAAAATTCGATTTTCAAACTATTATATCACCGGTGTTTTTCGTCGTATCTTCTTGAAATTTTCCTCTACCGAATTTGAACACTCAGAACCAACCAGGTTCCGACCTACAGAGGTCCGAAAACCCGTACTTGTTCCGTCGTGTAAACATAGTCTTAGTCGCTTCTCACCTTTGATTTGTTCAAATTTTTTCGTTTTTCTTTGGCGTGCGGGACGCTCCCGCGTCCCTAGATGATTTGGAAATCGCCATGCAATCTGAACATATTATTAGAGAGATTCGTATATTATATTAGGAATATTATGTTACTCAGGAGGGCATTCGGTATATATTTGACAAACTACGAATGCGACCATCATGGGTGGAACGATTTCTTTGATAAAGGCAAAAAAAAATTGTTACATTATTCATAAGGTCCGCTAAACCAAAAATCCGTCCAAAATTTTAATTTGCAATCGCCAATCCATCCCCGGAGTGACATCAAGACTTAGCTTATATTTTTGATTTTTTTTTTTTTCTTTGGAACAAACAACTTTCTTTTTATATTCTCGGCATCATAAGCTCATAGAATTTAGAAGATTTAGATAATAAGATAAGGTTTGAGTTAAATTTTTTTTCGATCAGGTTTTGCCACTGTAATGTTGATATCTTTGCTAAACAATAGAATTAATTTTTCACCCCTAACTATCTTATTGGCATTGATGAGCAATTTTACAGGAAAGCAATGTTAAAGCTACAAAAATGAAAAAGATTTAATAACATCACACTTGATGAGCTAATGAGAATTGGTTACCATGTAAATGATGTTTTCGCGATTTTTTTTTAAACATTTATATAAAACTGCAAAATATTCGGAAACAAACTAAATATTTCAAATCACAAACAGCCAACAAAAATCAGTTTAAATAGCAACAAAAAATATTCATATTAATAAATACAAACCTTTACATGTTTTCCAGTCAGCATCCAAATTATATCCATCGGGACATAAACAAAATATACGTCCAAGCGTTGTTATACATTTATGCGAACATCCACCATTGTTATTAGCACATTCGCCTGCATCCTCACAAGTATGTCCATCGTCAGTTAGCCGAGTTCCTGGCAAACCTTCGCATGTACAATTATAGCCGCCCAACGTATTGATGCATGTATCCTGACACGGACCATGACCGTTACGCAAAAGGCACTCATTTATATCTGTTTGTCAGTAAAATTACCGTTCATGTTAACATTTAAATTGCGAAATTATGTACAGAATTAGGTTTCAAACAATTGGGTATTTAAATAAAAAAAAAAGAAACTATATCCAAGAAACGGTGCAAGGCATGTGAAAGAGAATATCCGAGTAGAAGGAATTTAATCTATAATTTGTTATAATTCTTCTAAATGGAACAGCAAAAATAAGATCTTTCTAAAAAAGTTAAAAGAATAGTTTTATGTATAAGATCAATTTGTTGGAAAACCTATACGCCACTTGTTCTGATATTAAATTACCACTCCCGTAAATGACTACATACATATAAATAAAATCCTAGCTTAAATATTTTATTCCGAAAATGGATACAAAATTGCTGTCCATATATCTAGAAAGTTTCGCTATACAATATTCAACATACTTCTGGCAACCGTTTAAATAAATGGGTTACGCCAACTGTACACCTGCTTCCGCGCATTATTCATATCCTTCTTAGCCCTATCTCAGGATATTCTCAATCACATCGTGCCAACATATGTACAGAAAAAAAATTGAATGTGTGTAGGTACGTCAAAGCATAAATGTATGCATTAGCGCGAAAGGTAACTTTCTTTCAGTGCTCGCCAATAAATAAGAAAAAAAAAACGAAGCAAAAAAGGAGAATAGAATGCATACAACGAAGTAGAAAAATATGTATATATTTTGAAAAGGACAGTCAAAAAAGAATGGTGGACCCAAAACGATTTACAGGAAACGGAAAAGAAAGACTTTGAATGAACATTTCAAAAAATTGCGAGAAACACAATAAAAAGATAGCGCAAGCACACACATCATGCACACCTGTTCTGAAAATGGCAGAAAGTTATACAGCGAGGACGAAACGAAAAAAAACATACGTGCAAATAGATACATATCCTCGTTGTACGCTTTTATTACTTCCGTTTTCTTTTGTACACCGTTCCGACGCGGTACTGAGGACTGAATAAAAGTAGTAAAAGCTTCTAATACTACAGTGCCTTCTACTACTACTGTGTGTGTCTAGCAGTAGTTTAGTGTGTAATGAAAAAAATCGTATGCAGCGAAATCGAAAAAGTATTGGAATAGAAGCGGAACAACAACTTACCGATACATGTGTTGCCCGTAACGGTATCGATTTGCAAACCACTATCGCAGGCACATTCAAAGGAGCCGGGAATATTTCGACAGATTTGCTCGCATCCACCGTTGTTCGTTTGGCATTCGTCGATATCTATATGTGTGAAAATTGATAAAAACAGGATGAAATATATACCATAGACGCAAGTTTTATTTATAGCATTTTCAGGTCAAATAAATAACTTTCCGAGTCAAATAGATAAATGTCCGAAACAAATAGGTAAATTTCCGAATCAACAAAACACGTTTGCAGATCAAATAGGTAAATGTCTGAAACAAAAAAATGAATTCCTAAATGAAAAAAATTAATAAACAAATCATTAAAATAAATTTCCAATTCAAAAAAATAAATGTCCAAATCAAAAAAATAAATGTACAATTCAAATAAAAAATTGTCCAAAACAGAAAAATAAATTCACAAATCAAAAAAATGATTTTTTCCATCAAAAAACATATTTCACAAATCAAATAAACAATTTAAAAGATAGTATGTACTTTAATATAGTAAATAATGTGCTTTTATATGAGTTTCGTTGAGCATTGAAAAAAATAATTAATTAATTAATTTAATCTGAATGAGATTTTGTTTATTCAAAATTACGTATATAATTGTCAATTGTACTACACACGCTTGGAATAGGACGATATAAATTGTTTTCTTAGACGTTATTTGCCATCTCTAAGCTACCATAACTTCCTCAAAACTCAAGTCACACCAGCTGAGCTTTCTAAAATTTTTATTTTACATTAGAATCGAAGATAGAGGTGACCTCAGAATGATGGAGGTTCGGGAACATAACGGAATCTATACATTGACAGTGTCTTTGAGTCTGTAAGACCCAGTGTCGGTACTTAAAAGTTAAAATTATTAGGTCTCGATTGAATTTGAATAAAAGCTCCAAATTAGAAGTGTTTTTATTTTTATTGCAAGAAAACGTTTAGCTTTTTATCGTCATGATCAATTAGATTCCGTTTTTTAAAAAATATTTCTATCGCAATAGGTGTAGAATACCAAGGAGGAGGGAGGGTGGCATTCCAGGGGAATAAACCCGAGCAAATAATCAGGGGAAAATGCGGGAGAGTCTGCACCCTAAGCATACACATTGACACAGCTTTTAGTAACGGTGATCCGATTTAGACAGGATTCTGTTGAATTATACGAATTGTAGTGTTCAGCTGATGTCGTGTACCTTTAGTAATAGAGAGTTTTAGCATGTCGTACTATGGTACACATTTCAACTTTAATCGACAGTCTCCGTTGTTTAACGTACGTCAAAAAAAAAACTTACGCCTACTTGGGACAAGTAAAATTGTGGTATACTGTTTTTTTTTTTGCGCGCTACACAAGCGAATTTTCCTTTAAAATCTCGTAGATTTCCACTACCAACCGCCCGTTAATATATATCTAGGAGTGTCATAAATTTAATATAATTTAATTTTTCTTATTAGAAGAATATTAATAACCTTTGAAAATTTATTTATTTGATTTGGAAATGTATTTATTTGATTTAGTTTTTTGGCATGTAAACATATTTATACGATTTGGAAATTTATTTATTTGATTTGTAAATTTATTTTCCTGATTTGGACACTTATTTTTTTTATTTGGAAATTTATTCTTTTGTTTTGGTTATTTATTTTTTTCATTTAGAAGTTCATTTATTTCGTCCGGAAATTTATTTATTTGATCCGGAGTCGTGTTTTGTTGATTCGGAAATTTATTTTTTTGATCCGGAAATGTATTTTGTTGATTCGGAAATTTATCTATTTCTCTCGGAGAGTTATTTACTTGACCTGGAAATGCTATAGATTGTTTTCTCTTTTATTCAAGAATTATACAAATATACAGATATATACAAACAGAAAAGGGGCAAGGCAGAAGGCATACAAAGTAAACGAGTGAAATTTAATGTTTTATGAAATACTGGAATATAATATTTTTGTGAACAGACGCAGACGGTGACTCGCGAAGAATTTTAAATGAAAAATGAATGAATTCGCAGAAATTCTTTTGGGATGACTCGGAAAACTATTTAGTGAATTTATTTAAAACAAATCAAAGCCAATTTTTATTTGCTGATGGATCAATCTTTTACTACTTTTACGAAGACTGCAAATTTAATAAAGATGTAAATAAATTACATTTAAAGCTGAATCATAATGTTTCCGCCCACGTTGGGAATGATTAGGCCAAACATTTAACGGATTTACAATTTTACCTTTATTGAGTACATAAATACATATTACCGACAACTGACATGAAAATAATCAAAATCTCATCACACTCACAACACAATGCGCAACAACATGTTTTTGTTGTTTCCAAACAAGGCAAATTGGTTGCTTGAATTTTAATATCAAATTTTCAAAATTCAAAACATCTGTGTTGAATAGTCCTTACCATGCTACTAATCGAAATTGATTGACAGCGCACTTCAGTTGATCCGTCATTTTATCTCTTGTGCTCCAATAGACAATGAAGCATTGATTCATTCATCCTGTATAAACTAGCTACCTATTCCACGTAATTTTCCAAAGCAGGGAGTTTTACTCCTCCATGGAAAATGGATAGGAAGCAAATTTCCGTAATCACTATATCATTCGTTTTATGTAGGTACAGGGACAAACGGTACAGGTAAAATGTAAAAGGATTGTTTGTTGTTGCTGGACAACAATGAATTAACGGGGCGTTTGGGTTTATGTCTATAGATAGTATACTATACTCGATGTACCTATACAAAATTTTGCAGTCAGTTCAAAAACAGGCTCTTTAACAAGTTTTACCATAACATGAAATGGGGATGAATATGACATGACAGCTTATGTCAGTACACATAATTAACTGATAAATTGTTACAGAATTATGTGCAGTCAGTCTTTAAATCGAATTACGATTTGCCAACTCAAAATGTTCGAGTAAGGGAAAGGGACTAATGGCGTTTAAGTGTAAGGCCATCAAATAAGAGTTTTATGTCTATTCATTTCGTGAAAAAAATGTAAATAACAATATTTGACTCATATGAAAGGTTTTCCACAAACGTATCACCATTCAATCGATCAATTCTTCGTCCTATGGGAGTTAGCCACTAAATTTATTTATGATTAATTCGATGAAATGTGCTTTATGGAACGCTCAGAGCATCCGAAATAAAACTACGGAAACATTTAATTTTTTAGACATAAATGAAATAGATGTAATGTTCTTAACTGAAACTTGGCTTAATACTAGTATAAAATTAACTAATTGTAACTACAATATAATCAGAAGAGACCGAGAAGACACTGTAGGAGGTGGAGTTGCTATACTTGTAAAAAGAGGAATCAATTTTAATATCCTCAACCATTTCAACACAAAAGTTATTGAAACAGTTGCTATTAAAATTGAATCTATTGATACAATACTAATATCTGCATATTTTCCCGGGACAAAACTTAACAACACGAAACTAAAACATTTTGAACGCGACATAAAACTACTAACTTCAATTAAAAACAAATACGTTCTTTGTGGGGACTTTAATTCGCGACACCGCTTCTGGAACTGCTTAAGAGCCAACAAAGCAGGGCAAATCATGTACGATCTACTAAACAGAAATAAGTTTCTAATTCCCTTCCCATCTGAGCCGACTTGTTATCCTCCAAGAGGAAATCCCTCTACACTCGATCTTGTCTTATCAAATGGGCTTACACCTTTAACACAACCCGAAGTTCTAAATGAACTGTCCTCCTCACACCTGCCAGTCACATTTAATATTGAAAAGTCCTTTCCCAAAATGGTTCTCACCTATTTTGATTATTCCAGAACGTCCTGGAACGAGTATCGGTCGATCATTACAAACGAAATCGATCTCCGCTGTTATGACCTTTCGCAGATAACATGTACAGAACAAATTGATTCTCTCATTCAAAATTTGTTGTCAACAATTCGCACAGCTCGCCTTAGGTCTACACCTGAAACAACAAGAAGTAGTTATAAGACCAACATAGATAGCTCATGTGCTACTCTTATAAACTTGCGCAACCGTATACGTCGCATGTGGCAGCGCACTCATCTTCCTATGCTGCGTAAAGCAGTCAGCGACTTAAACAAACAAATCTGTACTTCACTAAATGATGCTAGGAACAAGAAATGGAACGCACTGCTCGCCAAGCAAGAGAAAGGTTCCAAAAAAATGTGGAGTCTTCTTAAAGCAGTTAAAAACAAATCTAGATTTATTCCTCCTCTCATGTCATCGGATGGGTCCAAAATAGACAACGAGCAAGAGAAAGCGGAGTTGTTAGCGCGCAGTTTCGCCGAGGCTCACAAAATAACTGACCACCTTAGCGACTTGGCTACTACTCATGAGGTTAACACAACGGTGGACTCCCTTATCAATACTCCAACCGATTTTTCTCCTTCAAATCTATGCAAGCCATCCGAAGTGATAACCATAATTAAAAAATTAAAAATTAAAAAATCTTCAGGTGATGACCGGATTAGTAATATGTTAATTAAAAATCTTCCTAGACGAGCAATGATTACATTGACCTTCATTTTCAACAGTTGTTTGAAACTAAGTTATTTTCCCAGCTTGTGGAAAAATGCTATAGTCGTTCCTATCCCGAAGCAAGGGAAAAATCATAGCATTGCATCAAACTATCGTCCCATCAGCCTTTTGCCCACTCTAAGCAAAATTCTCGAAAAGCTTATACTCAAGAGGATCCAAGAAAAATCAGACCAAAACAACATCATACCTAACTGGCAGTTTGGTTTCAGACCTGGACTTTCTGCAAACCACCAATTAAGAAGAGTCGTTAAGCATATCCGCTCAGGCTTCGATTGCAAGGAATCTACTGGCTTCATTGCTTTGGATATACAAAAAGCTTTTGATTCGGTGTGGCACAAGGGTCTGATATATAAGCTGATAAAATATTCTTTTCCTATCTACCTGGTTAAACTTATATACTCCTTCTTAAGTTCCAGAACTTTCACTGTTAAAACCAAGGGTGTGTCCTCCAAACACATCATTCCTGCTGGGGTTCCACAAGGTTCAGTTTTAAGTCCAACATTGTATAATATCTACACAGCTGACATAGAAAAGCTTCCCAATTGCGAAATAGCCACATATGCAGACGATACAGCAATATATTGCACTTCTGATTCGCCAATAGAGATCGTAGATACCTTACAGCAACAACTCTTCCTACTCAATCAATTTTACAATAAGTGGAAAATTAAAATCAATGTCGAAAAAACCCAGGCCATATTTTTCACCAAGAGGCGTGCTAGCAGATATCTACCTGACCCACAATTAAATGTCCTAGGATCGAATGTGTCATGGGCAGCAAGCATCCGCTACCTAGGGGTATACCTAGATGTTAAACTTACTTTCAAAATTCATGTCGATGAAACCGTGTCCAAACTGAATAAATGCATCTGCTCAGTCTACCCTTTTATTAACCGGAATTCGCAACTTTCGTATGCAAACAAAATATTGATGTATAGAGCTGTTATTCAACCTGTTTTGTTATATGGATCCCCTGTATGGCATAGCTGCGCTAAAACTCACAAAGACAAATTGCAAATCTCCCAAAACAAATGTCTCAAGATTGCAACAAACAAACCCTTCTTCTTCTCGACCAGAAAACTTCACACTATGACTAAAGTTGACATGATAAGCACCACGATTAATAAGATTTATGACAAATTTATAACTAGATTGTCCTCTCTAAACAACCCACTCATCTCCTAATTTGGATTCTCTTGTCTACTTAGACTGTTTCTCAAGCTAGCTAGGTTTAGATTAGTTTTAAAATTAGGTTAAGATAGTCATTAAGTTTTTCAGTAGGTTTTTTTTTAGTTAAAATTTTTCCTCCATCATTATCTGCAAACTGCAAACTATTTTTCATCCAAATCAACTAAAATATAGCTGTAAAGACATTTCTACTCAATGCCTAATACTCTAAACCTATATTATTGTAATACGCAAAATGAATTTTTAAATAAATAAAGTTATTATTATTATTATTATGTTTAACCTTTGCCGAACAATTTGATCTATCTAGTGTCTAGTAGAATTAGTAGGACACCTAACTCATAAATTTTGCTCAAAAATAAGCTTGAATAAGTTCCTGATCTTTACTAAAAATAATTTTCGATTATTCGAAAACGTTTACAGGAATGTGGGCATGTGGCCTCTTCAGCATCCAGGCAATGAGCCCGGTGCTTTACTTTTAGTCAAAGCCTTTTTATCCCGAATGTTGTCTCAATATGTCGTTACATTCGCAACTGAAAGTCGAGGTGAGTCTAGCCAACAACAACAAATATCCTGAGTTGAGAAACTTTCGTAAACAGCTTCTAATTTATTTTATTCTTAAATAAAATCGAACTTGGTTCGACTTAGGGGAAGTAAAGCTACAAGAAATTGCATAGAGGTAGTATAAAATATTGTTTGAGTTAAAAAGGTTTTCGACTTAGAGAAATTCCACTTAGATGTTGCATTTTCTATCCGAAACTAACGGGAACGCCAGTGTAACCCTAAATTTGTTTGAGATAAAGAATAATTCCACTTAAGGAGTCTTCGACTTAGAGAGGTTCGATTGTATTTGAGCAGGAAATAACAGCATAGGAAAAAAATTCCAGGGAAATTTTATGCCACGATTTCCGAGTTTCTATTCCATTGCTAATGGTTATGGACAGTGACAGGAACAAAACATTGTACACCCCATGCTAGCTGTATCCTTATTAGATGATTTTCGTTCGTTTCCTTAACAGTAATTGATGTTAATCAGATGGAAGTTGTCTGATTGGATGATTATCTGATTGACAAATATTTAGAACGAGAAGTCCATTGGATTGAATAGCTTGCTTGAATATTGATATATTGATGAAATTTTCCCATTAAACCGGAATGATTTACTTGTGAGACTTACGAATGCGAGCCACTTTCGTGGAATATCATTTATGATACTATCCTGGAGCTCAGTATGCCGAAAGGAGTTACGATAGTCGGTTGAGCTGACGTTATAGCAGTCATATAGATTGTAGTGAGCAGCAGTCATGTATATATAGTTGTCGCAAAGGAGCGGGAGTTGATCGAAATGGTAATATCTTCTTCTCAGTACCGTATAGCCCCAAGTAGGGCCATGATGCGTCAACTCAGCCGTTTATAGGCAATTTCGAGTCAACGTTAAGCGCTGTTTTCACGATGGATTTGTCGTCCAACTTTTGAGCATTCAAACAAGTTGGACAACAAATCCATCGTGTTTGATTTGCATTGATTATAGTCCAATCGAAATATAAATATACTTTCTAATAATAAAGAATTAATGCGCCTAGCGTTTTTTGTTGTTGTTGTAAATTTTAAGAGATACAGAGATTGTTCTGGTAATCAAACTGGAATCATCCGCCCATATAAAATATACATATATGTTTATATGTATGAATATGTAGTCTGGCTGGACTAGCGGTTAGTGCGCGCACCTTCGGTGCACAGGGTCATGAGTTCGAATCTCACCGTGGATCATGGTGTTTTTCGAACTCACGAGCTTGCGACGGACTATGATCTCACTCAGATGTTAAACGATATCAGCGTGATGCTGATCTCATTACCTCAACAAAAAAGCAGATGAGATCTTGGAAATAGGATGTCACTAACACATCCTGCGGCCTTAGTCCAATACTGGATTGTCGCGCCTGTTATTTTTTATGTATGAATATGTGTACAGAATATTCTCCGGATTAATTGATTGATGCGAGTTTCAATAGCTTTCACACAAAAACGATGTATGTACCTTATGTATATGGACCATAATTTCCAAAATTATTTGTAATACGAAATGAAAATCATAATCATTTTTGAACTAAACTAATATGCGCCAAGACAAATAAAATATGAATATCCAACGAAAAAAAAACTGTTTTATCTTGTACGACGCGACGCGATGTGCGTACTATCATGCTCACATCGCTCGTGTGAGTGAATAACACGACATGTGTATACAAAGCTACAATGCACGCAAAACTCAAAATACTTTATCAATTGCAGCCCAACCCGAAAATTAGTTGTTTCGGTTTTGAAAAAAAAAATTGTCATTTTTTTTGGAATCGAGTGATCGAACTTTTTGATTCATCAATGTTTCAATCAATACCTTTCAGCTAGCTTCTGATTACCAATATATGTGCGCTATCATCCAATTCCGGTTTTCCTTTGACTTTTGGGGCACGCTGTATACTCATTCGGACATGTTTCCTTCAATGTTTAAAATATTCACGAAAAAAAGAAAAGAAAAAGCAAATATATTTTTCCTGTACTAATATACGTATTAAATAAATAACAGGCGCGGCAATCCAACCAGAGCCGGCCTTAGGAATCTGGTGGCCCTGAGCCAAACCGATGATGGTGGCCCCCGCCAATACCCAAATAAAATTTCAGCTACAAATTTCAATTTTCAATTCTGAATAGTCAATACTTTTTTTTGTTTTATTCAATGTTTATGTAGGACGACACCCCAATTATTTCAAAATAGGCATTTAATAGTTAATCACCGTTATACCTATGTATTTTAGTGAGGAAAAACTGCAAACACGAGAGCTGGGAATGGCAAATACATACGTATCCCCTTACGCATAAAAAATGTACAAAGATAGACTACAAAGCAGGGTTCCAGGGCTGGATTCCGCTTCTATGCCGCCCCTGGGCAACAGCCAAATTGCTGCCCTCCCCCACTACTTCAGGTTTTAAGTAGAAAATTTGCTATTAGAATCCTATTTAAACTGAAAACGCCATACCGAAAAAATTCTTGGGTTCCAATATTAATATGACGAAAGCTTACGGTAGATTTTGAAAGATACATTTTTATATAGATAGGGCCCTTGAATAATCTAGTGCAACTAACCTTCGGTCTAAAGTTGGATTATTTATTTATTTGTTTGAATATAAACGGACATAAGTCCTTTTGACAATTCATTTATAAAACACGAGTACTGTTATGCGATCTATAAATTCTAAACTAAAATGTTTTAAATGCAAAAGAAAATTCATAAATATATTAACAAAAAAAAAATAAAATTAAAAGAAAAAAAAAATAATATTAATAACTAAAATTCAGTCGAACAAATTAAGAATGAAGCTTTTCAGTTTTAGTTTATCTGAGTTGAATATGTCTATGTATTTAGATATTGCATTTCCATTGGCCTTGAATCTTTCGATTGGTGAATTTTGCAAATAATTTGATCGAAATGTATGTAAGCAAAATAAGTCTTGATTTCTAGTGTTTCTTAAAGGAACTCTTATGGAAATTTCCCCGAGAATGTCTGGTGCTTCAACTACACCATTAACTAAATTGAATAAAAATATGGAGTCATTGTAATATCTTCTGGCTTCGAGAGTATTGATATTCAATAAAGCTCTGATATCCGGATAACTAATATTTAAGATAGAAATATGCAGTTTATATTCTACATATCTGAGAAATTTATGTTGGACTTTTTCAATGGTATCTTCATGAGTTTTGTAATACGGATTCCAAATGATAGACATGTATTCTATTTTGCTTCTGACAAGAGAGAAGTATAAAGTTTTGATAGCATGTATATTATTAAAATCAGAAGAGTTTTTTATGATGAAACCAAGCATTCTACGTGCTTGTTGCGATATTACATTAATATCATTAATAACGTAAGGCTTGCGCGTCAAAGAATTGCGAAGGATATAACGACAAATACAAGAGGCAATCGTTTATCAAATCTGTTCCTGTCATTTGGCCTCACTCTTATAAATGGGCGAACCTCCGGAGACAATGAAGGCGAGTACACCTGCGTCAAATCTAACGGAAGCAGCACGATTGACTTGGTCTGGACTGGACCAGATTTAACTGAAAACATCTTGGATTTTAAGGTAACTGATTCCTTTCATGTTTCTGACCACCTTCCATGCATTATTAAAATCCAGTGTGCAACAAGAAACAGTCGTATTTTAGAACAATCACCACGTTCCTACAAGAAACTCCGCTGGAACAGTGATTTAACAAGCGCTTACAAAGTGCAACTTGAATGGGTCCCGGAAAATATATCGTGGATAGATCTCTCGAACGAAATCCATAAGGCTGCAGACGCTCTGAACATGTCGAAAACCATTGTTGTGAACAGCAATTATCGACCGAAAAACACCTGGTTCACTAAATAATGTAGCGACATGAAAATCAAGGTGAGAAAAACATACAGACAATTACAAAATTGTTACAATTCTGAAAACCTTAAAGCTTATCAAATCAGCAGAAACAAATATAATGAAATAATTAGGACAGCCAAAGTTAGTAATGATCAGCGAATTATACAAAATTTAAACAACACCAAATCAAGTGCTGCTTTTTGGACTGAAATCAAAAAATTAAAAGGAAATTTCCATAGAGAGACAAACATCAAAGCCGAAACATGGACACATTACCTTAAATCAATATATGTACCCAATAATACAGAAATTATAATATTACCCAACGTTATTATTGAAGACTTGGATAAAGATTTTACAACTGAAGAGGTAATCAAAGCTATAAAGCGATTAGGAAATAGAAAAGCTCCTGGCCCGGATGGAATCCCAAATGAATTTCTGAAAAACCTCCCTGAAAACGTAATTAATGCCATGACCAATTTTATGAAGGGAACTAAGAACACCAATGACACCAACATTCCTGCGCATGCATACTTGAATATGGTACACAAAAAAGGAGATATTACGGATCCAAGTAATTATCGACCCATAGCGCTAGAAAATGGTCTGCTGAAAGTGATGACAAGTGTGTTGAGTGACAGAATTGAAAACATCGCCGAGCATGAACATCTTTTACCTGAGAATCAAAGTGGATTCAGAAAATCTCGTTGCTGCATGGATAACATTTTCGTAATGCGAACGTTAATCGACAAACAAAATGGCATTAACAAAATCCCCCTATATGCATTGTTTATTGATTTCAAGGGTGCTTTCGATGGGATCGAACACAATCTATTATGGCAGCATTTATTGTCCAATGGAATCAGTACCTTGATCATCGAACTTATCCGAAAAATTTATTCCGCTGCTTCAGTTGCTGTTAAAATGGGACATGATGAATACTCATCCATCATCAAAGTGTCGAAAGGAGTACTACAAGGCGATCCTCTAAGCGCGCTACTTTTTAATATATATATAAATGACATGGAGACATATTTACGAAGGCTTGGTTTCAGAGGTGTCAACATCTTAAAAGGCACAGACATAATGATGCTAGCATATGCCGATGATGTCGTAGTATTCGCGAACTCTGCTACTGACCTACAAGGCTACAAGATAAAATCAATGCACTGGAGACATACTGCGATGACAAGAAGCTGGTACTGAACGTAAGTAAAACGAAAATTCTTATCTTTGAAAAGCGGATAAATACTAGAAGACATAAACAATTCTCTTACAAAGAACAACCAATCGAGATAGTTTCTGAATTTAAATACCTTGGCAGTACATTATACAGAACAGGAACATGGACCAAAGACATCATGCAAAGAATCAAATCAACGTCAGGCGCCTTAGTCAATCTCAACAATGTGTACACCAACAACAAGCTAGGATGGGATGCGCAAATTAAGTTGTTTGAATCTAGCATTGAAACAATCGCGTTATACGGGGCTGAAATCTGGGGATTGACTGGAGCCCAGAAGCTTGAGAAGATCCAGCAAAATTTCTTTAAGCGTTTACTGTACTTGCCAATAAACACAGCAGCGCATGTCGTGCGAAAGGAATGTGGGCGAGAACATATCAGAGTACAAGTCGTGACCAAAACATTGAAATGGCTGAACAAAGTTTCGAATATGTCAATGGAACGATATCCAAGAATATGTCTGCAGTATCAGAAACTTCAAATAGACCATGGTATACATTCAAATTGGCTTGGTGGCATCAAAAATGAATTAGCGAAGGAGCTAACCGACTTCCCGCAGCTGATCAGTTCGTGTGACGAAGTAAGTAGCATCAGGAATATCCGAACAATCTACGCAGCGAAATCGACAAGCAGTGATGCAATCAGAACTAGCTCTAGTAGGTCATCATGTTGGTATCAATATATAACCGAATCGAGAATGGAGCCCGCTTGGTATCTTCGGCAACCTATACCTGCATATCAACGCCGCTGCATGGCACAACTTCGAACGTGCAATAAATACAGCCAACGACTCTACGTTTCTGGGGACAGTCACAAATTTCACATTAAGGACAACTGTATGATGTGTAACATCCAACAACGTGATACGATTGAACACTTCCTGTTGAGATGTCCAATTAACAAATCACTGCGGCGACACTATCTGGGAGACATCAACTCACTCCATCAATTAATTGAAATGCTGAATTCAAGAGACCGTCAAATAATTAAAAAAATGTACCTTTTCCTTGTAGAATCTTTTAAATTGAGAAGTTTTTGTTTAAATGAGTAACATTGTCTAAAACTTAATATAATTACTGAATTTTTCCGTTTTCATTTTCTTATCGTTTAACACTACATTTGAATAACTTTGCTTTACTTAAGAATGAACATACATGTATAACCAGAACTCCTGTAATAAGGCAATATGCCTTCCACAGTATATGAAATAAATAAATAAATAAAATATTACATTAATATGATTAATGAAACTTAAGGTTGTGTCAAACAAAACTCCAAGATCTTTAATAAGATCAACTTGTTTGATTGGGAAATTATTTACTGAATAACAATGTTGACAAATTGTGCGGCTCCTGTTAAACACAATGTATTGACATTTTGACAAGTTCAATTCAAGTTTATTGCAAATGCATTAACGATGGAATTTATCCAAATTAGCCTGAAGAGTGGCCATATCACTATCACTTTTTATAGTTTTAAAAATTTTGCAATCGTCTGCAAAAAGCAAAAATTCGACGTTTTCAAAAATTAAACCCATGTCATTCACAAATATTAAGAACAGAAGTGGACCTAAATGTGAGCGCTGGGGAACACCCGAGGAGGGTACAAATTCCCGTGAGTAACAATTACCCACTTTTACCGTTAATGATCTATTCTGTAAATAATCACCCAGCCAGCAAATAAAGGGACCAAAGATTCAAAAGTTTTTTAATTTTTTAATTAGAAGTTCAAAGTTTATTTTATCAAAGGCTTTAGTTAGGTCAGTGTATATAGATTGAACTTGATCAGAGCTATTGAACGCTTTATAAATAATATTCTCATAAGACAGTAGGTTTGTGGCAGTGGACTTCCCGGAGCAGAAACCGTGTTGATTAGGTATTATAAAAGGTCGTACATGAGGTGTTATAAGATCAGTGACAATGCTTTCAAAAAGTTTTGGAATGCTACACAGAATACTTATGGGGCGATAGTTTTTGATGTTAGCTTTGTCACCAGTTTTATAAATAGGTAAAATATTACTTTTTTTTTCATTGTGGGGGGAATTTCCCAGTAGCCACAGATTTATTAAATATTATTATGCCAAATTGCAATTTTTGTAACAAGTATACCATAGCAATGGTTGATTGGGTATATCCAAGGGATGACGGCACATCCCGGTAATGATTGGATTCTATCAAAATTTTAATCAAAATTATTTTTATTTATTTTTCCAAGGTGATGATTTACTTCATTGGAGGTGATTTACCCTCTCTGGTGAATCGCTACGACCAAAAACATTTTTTTTTTCGAATCTAGGGAATTTTGAAAACGGAGTCACATACTCACCTCAAATTGTATTTGCCGCCCGTCACGATCAGCCGTTCGGGCAGTTGCCCAAGTTGCGCATATGGAAAATCTGGCCCTATAGGGTTCTTAAACATTTTTACTGGTATAGTCCAAAATATTTTAACATTCTGCGACTGGCGAGTGCTGGAAACGTTTCATAAAAGCACTTTTACGTTTAAAGAAAATTTGGGAGCTGCTGCCAGGGTCAGTTAACTCTTTCTAAGAAATACGAATTTATTTACTCTCATCATCATTAGTTAAAAAATTACAGGCAAATTTTAATTTTTCTTTTGTCAAGCTTTCGTTCAAAGAAAAATTTAGTTCTCGGACTATTTGCGCTTGTGGCAGTAAAAACTTTTCTATTTTATTTCTTTGGCACTGTTCCTTTCTTTTATTTAGGGGTTCGAGCATTTAAAAATGCCCGGTAAGTCTTGAACATCAAGCGTGTTTGCAATTTCATCTTTGCTTGACAACATCGCCCAGCTATTCCATTGATTTTGCGTCAGGTTTGTTGAGTGAAGGCCCCTAGAGAGTGAATAACTTTCCTAGTGGTGGCCCCTTGAACACACACACAACGCGACCTGTGTCCGCGTCCAATGTAATTCAATGTTTCGCTCAGCTTCGCGACGATCTATCACATACAACCATTGTGATGCAATAGTATTTGTAAATTTTTACAACTGACCGCAGAACGCACGGCGTTTTGTCAAATATCGTCTTCATTCCGCATTTAATTTAATGCGTATAATAATGAAATATAGAGTAATACAGTGCGCGCAGCGAAAATATGTTTAAGATCGCTAAAGCAGATCGCTTTGTGTATGAATCAGCCTTAAAGGTTCCTTGGCATGGTGGCCCCCTGAAAAGTAAAGGTTCCTTGGCGTGGTGGCCCCTTGAAAGTGGTGGCCCTGGGCGACCGCCCAGTTCGCCCACCCCTAGGGCCGGCCCTGAATCCAACATTTGACTAAGGCCGCAGGATGTGTTAGTGACATCCTATTTCCAAGATCTTATCTGCTTTTTGATGAGGTAATGAGATCAGCATCACGCTCAGCAGTGTTATTTATCCCCATAAATGGGTACTCGTTTAACATCTGAGTGAGATCATAGTCTGTCACAAGCTCGTGAGTTCGAAAAACACAATGGAACACGTGAGATTCGAACTCATGGGCCTGTGCACCGAAGGTGCGCGCACTAACCGCTCGACCAGCCAGACTACGATATACGTATTGCAAAAACTAATAACGTTTTACAACCGCTCTAACTTTTAACTACTGTTTACACGGCCAACAAGTTCGATAGGATTTGTTTGAGAGCACTGAAATTATCAGGGAGCGAAACAGCCCTAGTTTGGTTTTAACACTGAGATAACTACTTTGCTAAAGTTTGGACAACATGCCGAAGGAACACTTGGCACGGTTAATGCGGCGAACAATAATAGCAACAGGGCTACCTAAATAGGCAAATTCGTCTACCTGGTCAACAAGTTGTCCATTGATACTTATGGAGAGAGTGGGGTTCCCAGTCAGGCTAAGGATTTTGGTCTTGCTGGTATTAATCTTTAGCCCGACAACCTTTGCCTCTCTCTCGAGATTCAGAGCCGTTTTACTCAGATCCATGATCTTATGCGAGAGTAAGCAAATGTCGTCAGCATAGTCCAAATATCGTAGGTGGAATTTCAGAGTCCACTGAATGCCACGGTTACGTTCTTCTGGCAAAGCTACATGGAGCACATCACCAATTACCAAAAGAAACGGGATAGGTGATAGGATGCAACCCTGCCTGACACCGCTATCAACTTCGAAACCCTCAGACACCTCACCTTTATGGAGTACGCGACAATTTGCATCGACGTATGTTGCCCTACATACAGCCACTATTTTCTCTGGGACACCCCTCTTGCGCAAGGCCGCCCAGATACATTCTCCGTTCACACTGTCGAAAGCCTTCTCAAAATCAACAAAGAGCATGTGCAACGGAGACGCATTGCTCAATTACAATCCGCAAGGTGTTGATGTGGTCCACGCAAGAAAACCCATATCTAAACCCAGCCTGCTCTTCATAAATTTTGCTTTCTAAGTGGAGCTAGATTCTCTCGCCCTTAAGGCCGACAAATTTATTAAGGGTCTTTTTTGTATCATTCTCATATTGAGATACACAAGTCCCTAGCTTCTTAATTGTCTCACCTACGTAAGTTACTTCACAGTTTAAGAAGTCTACCTTGTAGACTACACTGATTTTTGTTCATTAGGAAATTTTCACTTTAGGTTGGTGAACATATACTCCTATTTTTCCGGTGTGGAGCATGGCTAAATCCAAATTTGGAACGAAGTACCTTCATCGACGAGTTAGAATGTTTTATCCAGCGATTTTTGAGGTGTTGGCCCTGTTTTGCAAAGAAATTTTGATGGGAAACTTCGGAATCAAGCTCAGCACCCAAAAAAAAGTATAAGAAACAAAAAAAAAAATTCCCCACACATTTTGCAATCTCAAATAACCAATTTATTTACCGGCTGCCGCCAAGTCACCCTACACTAAATCTATAGAATGATTTTTATCGCTTGATCGCTTTTAACAATGAACTCCTTACTCCTGATTACATTCAATTCGGCTACGTTACGACTTCAGTTTTTCATTCCGCAGTTCGTTTATACTCTCGGGATCATCGCGAAAGCAAAACCTTAGGGTGTCACTAATTTCTGATTCGATAAATCACTTTTTCGAGACTGCAGTCTCAGCAGTAATGCGCGGTTTGTGAAATTTTGATGATAAAATTTGCCAGGAAAATAATTTGGCGATAATAGAAAAAATAGAAAAAGTGATTTTTTTATTTTTTCCTTTTTCTATTTTTACCTTTTCTATTTTTTACTTCTATTTTATCCTTAACTTCTTTTTCCCTATTTTAACTTTAACTTTTTACAATTTACTTCTACTGGGAATTGAACCGGTGACCTATCGTTTCGTAGTCCTACGTCCTACAACTAAGCTATCTAATATTACAAGCTATGCGAATAAATTATGTAGTCGTTTTATTTTTTATTTCATACACATCAGTTTAGCCTAACTGATGTGTATGAATATCCAGACTCCAGAACAGTCGAAATTGAGGATATTTATTTGTCGTGACTATAACCCCACGCCTACTTCGGACATGCAAAATTGTTTTGCGTATTGTCGGCAAGCGATATTTATACCCTATACCCATAAGATGGTATAGTAGGTATAGGGTACATTGTTTTTGTTACGCCGATATTATGTAACACCTCAAAGGAGCCACCGGAGGTATGGCAAAGTATATATATAAATGATCAGGGTCGGTCCCTGAATCGAATAAGCCATGTCTGTCTGTCTGTCCGTGTGTCTGTCTGTTAGCACGATAACTCCCGAAATAATGAAGCTAGCGGTTTGAAATTTTGGTCAAATAATTGTTTTGCTAAAATCTTGGACGGTATTGAAAATGGGCCAAATCGGACCACGGGTTCTCCTACCTCCCATACAAACCCCTCCTTGATATTTTAATTCAGCCATAACTTTCGGTAGAATATCGATATCGACTTGAAATTTTGATCAATGTCTCATCCTGACATATACTTTGAGTTGATGAAAAGTGGAGTAGGTCCGACTACCCCTACCCCTACTTCCCCTACAAAGTTATATTCAGCCATATCTTTTGATAGAATATCACGAGAAACTTCAAATTAGTATCAA
This sequence comes from Microchrysa polita, assembly GCA_949715475.1. Classification (NCBI taxonomy): domain Eukaryota; kingdom Metazoa; phylum Arthropoda; class Insecta; order Diptera; family Stratiomyidae; genus Microchrysa; species Microchrysa polita. The sequence continues at coordinate 64,780,684 of OX454416.1, forward strand.
ATGGTAGCCGTTGGATGCCTTGACAAGGTAGCAAAAATGTGTCAGGTCTGACCCATCTACCCCTCCCTCCCCCACAAAAAATATGAAATTGAATATTTTGGGTTTTGCGTGCCTTCTAGGTCTGTACATGGGTATAGGGTATACACTCATCGTGCTATTCGCACGATTAGAACACGTTTTGTATGGAAATGTCAAACTATGTCGTTATATTTGCAACAACAATGTAAAACTCTTTATTATTCTATCGAGTTGCTTTTATCCTCCATTGTTTCTATCCATGAAACAGTGTATTCTAAATTAATTTATTGACGCCCAAGATATTGCCCATCAAACATTCAAAAATCCACCACTTTATTCAAATAAACGTTGACATCACGAAACAAAGTCAAATTGACGACATCTATCCAATAATCGTGTGTCCTTGACAGTACAGTGCAATGTACATTACACGCGAAATCTCCTTGATATATGGCGACACATTTCGTTTAACCGATTGCGGTTTACAAAAATTTGCTGACAGTTTTTGAGTGATGATTCGAACAAAAGCAACATGGATTACGTGCTCAATCATCATTTATACTGGATTTCAGGCATGAGTGATTCAGGTGTCGCGCCGCGCGCCAGCCGTGTTTTCAACATTTTTTTGTCGTTTTATATTTTGCTTTCAGGTTTTTCTATTGTATGTGAAAAAGTGAACATTAAAGTGGAGTGATGTGTGATATCTCAATATTGATTTGACCTCCCGGTAAAAGTTTTCGTTTTAAATTGATCGAGAACTCGAAAAGTAAATTCAAGATGGCTTTTTATGAAGGCATCGAAATGTTTATAATCCTACTACCTTAAATAAGGAGCTCTTAACCTTTTGTCCATCAGGCACCTACAAAGTGGTCCCTGATTGACCAATTGATTGACGCGGACCTCCAAACTGGGAAAATTCAATTTTTTTACATTTACATTTTTTCCTCTACATTTCCTTAGACTTCTTTGGATGACGAGACGCAAACAGGGCCATAAGAATACGCTCAATTGCGTTAAGTAAGTTTCTGCTGGATATTTAATTTTTAAGTCTCCAAAACTTTCATCAGCAAACGGGATGACACTGGTTGCCCGGACCTAGCAAGCCGGTCACGAGTTAGAGGTGGCTGTTTTATGTAATGTAATGTAATTCATTTTTTATAGCAACCAAACTGTGGATTGTTCATCCTCCAAAGGGCACCCAAAAAAGGCAGAAAAGGAGCCTGTACAAAAAAGAATGGTAGCAGGTGACTGTAATAACAGGAAAATAAATTGCAAATAAAACTGATTTTCTAGTTACCAATCGGTACAAAAGACCGTTCTTCCGTAGATGTTCTTCTAATAAAGGAGAGCCCAGAACAAGCTTTTTTGAGACTTTTCTACTAATAGAGGGTGGGAACTATCGGTAGAGTAAGAGAATTGTAGTAGGTACAGCAGGTTGTACTTAGCAGAATCTATAATTTTCGGAGCTCTCCTGTTCTGCGAGTCAAAGGATAACGGTATTATCTAATGCCAATCAATATGTCAATAGTTTTCCTCTGCATCTTTCAACTGAGATATTTTCCTAGTGGTGTGCTTGCCTCAGACATAATTTTACGCAATGGTTATGAATAGTCACCAAATTGCATCAGTGAGAAACAGAAAGAACAACTCATTCAAAGTGTTGGATTAGTTTCGCTTATGATTCGATAATGTACACAGTTCATGATAAATTTACAAGATATACCGCTTGACTCCTGAAGTAATGGGTCTCGTTACACACAAAAAAACAATATTTCGCCAAAAGTGATTTCAAAGAGTTTATTATTTTTTCTCGAGGTTGCTAAAATTGGACCAATGGCTCCGCGGACCACTAGTAGGGTGCGGATTACGGTTACGAATCGGTGAATTATAAACGTAGGTGCCATACAAGGAATGTACCCATTTGGAGTGCGTGTTTTTAAAATGAAAAAAAAAATTTCTCATATGTTTGAAAATACCGACGTTTGTCATCTTACGGACTAATCTTTAAGGAAAATAACCAAAACATATTTCTGGGACTTTCCTTACACATGGAATAGTCTCGTTGCAGGACATAAATGATGTTTTGCCCTATCGAGCCGGCAAGGCTTTGGGGTGCGGGGACTAGACAATATGGAATACCTTCTTACTCACCGTATAATAATTTAACAGTAAAATACTCACCATGACATGTACGTCCATCGGTTGGATCGAGTGTGAAACCCGTATAGCATGAACATTGTACCCTTGGTTGAAGTTCATTTTCCAACTGTTCCATGTGGCACTCATGATCACATCCGCCTCTATTTTCATCGCACGAAAGACGTCTTTGTATTTGATTGACTTCCAAATGTGTATGATTTTCATCCGTATGAGAAATGCGTTCCGAATCTTCTTCTTCCTCCTCGTCTTGCCTACGACCATTTTCATTTTCTTCGCGATAATCTTCGCCGCCTTCTTCTTCCTCTTCTTCACCATTTTCTGCATGCTCCTCGTGACGTTCGTGTGTTTCGTATGCATGTTGCATGGTATGTTCTTCTTCAACGACCTCATGATGCTCCTCTACATGTTGCGATGAATGTTCAGACCGACGAGCCTCTTCTGCACGACGAGCTTCTTCCTCCGAGCGACGAGCATCCTCTTCAGCACGACGATTCTCCTCTTCGGCTCGACGGGCTTCTTCCTCCAACCTATGGGCTTCCTCCTCTGCCCGATGAGCTTCTTCTTCGGCATGACGGGCCTCCTCTTCTGCGTGTCTAGCTTGCTCCTCGGCACGACGAGCCTCTTCTTCAGCATGAGCTTGAGCTGCCGCACGTCGAGCTTCTTCATCAGAGTGTGCCGCTTCTTCAGCACGACGAGTCTCAGCAGCCAAACGTTCCTCCTCGGCAATACGAGCTGCTTCTAAGGCGCGAGCCTCTTCGGCACGTCGTTCTTCTTCGGCGAGTTGTGATGACAAGATACGCTGCTTTTCTTCAGCAAGACGCTGTTCTTCGGCAATACGTTCTTGATCGGCACGGTGAACATCTTCAACACGTCGCTGCTCTTCGAGGGCACGTCTCTCCTCTTCAGCACGATTGGCTTCTTCGGCACGTCGTTCTTCATCTTCGGCGCGGCGTTGCTCTTCGGCATGACGTTCTTCTTCAGCTCGTCGTTCCTCTTCGGCCAGACGTTCGGCTTGAGTGCGTCTCTCCGCCTCGGCTCGATGAGCCTCGTCTACTTCTTCCTCGCCATGATGCGTTTCTTTGGCTTCATTCCCTTCGCGTTCTGAGTAGTCTAAAATGAAATTGGAAAATATAACATTAAAATAAATGTGAAATTTCGGACAAAACCGGATTTTCATCACACGCACATTATATACATATGTATATGTTAATTTTCAACCACATGACAGAAACTGAGAGCTCATCAAATTGCAAAATGGCTCCTGTGATACGTGATCCAATTAGGCGTCCATGTTCCTACAACAAAGTGCATACTCTCGTAATATGAAATGCAACATATCATTTCGCTCATTAATGCACAACTGCCAACCTAGTCCAATGAATGGAAATGAACTTAGTTACGACTGAATGAAATGGCAATGAAATGAGCTGCAGGTACCTATATGCAGAGCGCTATGAAGTGAAAACGTTGAATCCTATTCAAGCATAACAATTTCGCCGTGCTATTTAATCGCATCACCACACACCTATTAGTGGTGAATTTGTGACTAGAAGCTGACATAGACTTGTGAAATTTAATTAATAGCTGATTTTTGGTCAACGGCTCAACCACCTGACAACAGAAATTCAGCGTATTTTGCCGATTAATGACCAGTAACCGGATACGTTGACCCACGGATGAGAATAATAGCTTTTGGCAACTAGTATACTTGATATGAAAATGAAATCACAAACAATAACAATAATTACATCCAATTGTATGCGACTATATTGGTTTTGACAAAGGATAATTACACTCTATGAAATTTTTACTCTTATAATAGAAGGAAACTTTGTTTCCTTCTATTATAACAGTGAAATTACTCTGCCATTTAAATTTGCAAATCAAGTGTAATTTTACATAAAAAATGTTTAAAAAAGTACTCCAATATATTAGCAAATTTACACCGCGCTATGTGTAAAAACACTCTGTAATAATAGGAATATAATGCGGTTTCACTCTTTTTTCGTTGTAAGGATTTAAGTGGCGAACCTTTATAAATAATACAGTTATCAATAAAACTATTTAAGGCTATATAAAATATAAACAAGTATCGGTCGAGTTTTCCTGGTCAGTTTTTCGTCTACATGGGAGGTTGCAATATGGTCTTTTTTGTGCGATCTGTACTTGTTTTTCTTCTCAGTACCGTAACTCAGCCGTTTATAGGTAATTTCCAGTCAACGTTACATTGCATATCATTTCGGAATGTAATGTTGCAAGCACTATATATTTCTTATCCACACATGTACGGAAATTTTGGACCACGCCGAGATTCGATCTCGAGACCTCTAGATTACTAGCATCGTAGAGTGCGGCTCAACCAAGTGAGCCACAGAGCGTGTACACATGAGTTCTAAATGCAGAGAAATTTCGTAGACTGTGCTAAGTACTGCCGATTGAAGTATGACAGCTGGAGAGCACGCTACAAAAAATGAGTAAAACTTCAACTGCACGTTGTAAAAATACACCACAAATCCGAATTATACACATAAACGTTGTAAAAATGCACCAGAAAATCTGAATTATACAGAAGTGTAGCGTAAATATACATTTCACACCGATTTTGGTGTAATTTTCTTATTTTACACAGAAATTGTTGAAAAATGCACTCTGTATGTGATTATAAGCGGGAAAAAGTGTAAAATTACCGCATTTTCAGCGGAAATTTAAATTCACTTTTTAGAGTGAGGAATGTGATTGCATTTGTAAATGGGAGAGAATCAGCAAGGATATCAGCAGAGCTTCATTCTGTTTGCCTTGTTGACAGGATTATTTAGCAAAGAAGCTCTCGTGCGTGCACCAATTCAATCTTGATATATTTAAAAAGAGAGAGAAATCTTTGATTAGCTCGAAATGAGTCGAGGATCAACATGCTCTTATGCTTGAAATTAGCAAAAAAATGTAAGACCAAACATTTAGACTGATTAAACCCACTTCGTGACTTTGGCACTAATCGGTATATAGGCATCTCCCAAATAACAACAAGTTGGAAAGGTGTCCGCCAAAGAAATATTCACTATCTGCAAAAACGAATATCACTTCAATCCGCCAGACATATCCAGTTTGGCAATTTGATTGGATACAGTAGACAAGCCTGCATTTACGTGGACTATCATTCAATGATCTTTGGTGGGAACTTCAAAATCAACAAATACATACCAGCAAATACGTCGACGATATTATAACATTATTACGATACAGGGATACTAGATTCCATCTGCAATAAGTTTTCATTATGGAATTGACACATAGTCTGCATTATCCACTGTATCCAACCAATATGCGAAAATTGATATGGCTGGCAGATAGAAGTGATATGAATTCCATTTTGCAGCTAGTGATTTTTTCTTTGGACAACTTGTGTTTTTTTATACCCTTCGCTCATAGAGTGAAAGGGTATATTAACTAAGTCATGAAGTCTGTAAAGCATTGAAGGAAGCATCTCCGACCATACAAAAAGTATAAATATATGATCAGCATGACTTCACAAAACCTTGAATTAATGTGTTTTTATAAACAACATAACATAAGAACATAGATCAATACAAATGGAATCGTACTATAGGGCCATGCTCCCTCATCCCCCAATAAAATTTTCTTGGTAAATTTTTTTATTTGCCCACTCATTCCAACCAAACCCGACACAAATATTGTTTTGTCGGCGCAACGGTACTTTTGTGAAGACGGAAGGAAAAGAATGGGGGGGGGGGGGGGGGAATAAATACAAGCCGTAGGTACGCCCGAAAAAAACTTTTCGCCGGAGGAGAGCGAAGGGTATCTAAATTTCGGCCACGCCCGAAATTAGCCTCGGTCTCGTTTTAGATTTCATATGCTTTGTAGATGGTGCCATCATCAAACATCACTTAAATCCAGAAAACAATGTTCCAAAAATTTAACAACAGTGAGCACTATGTTCTATATTAAGCTTCAGTTTTGAACTTTGAATTTTAAAATTAAAAACTTTCTGCTTAAAATTTTTAATTTTCAATATTAAATTTTCATTTTTTTACTTTATCTTTTCATCTGTCGGTTTTTCAGTTACCATTTTCAATTTTCAACTTCAACTTCCATTTTGCATCTTCCATTTTTCATTTTAAATTGTACATTTTAAAATTATCAATTTTTCAATTTTCCACTTTTCTTTTTCAATTTAGATTTTTAATTTTCCATTTTCAGTTTTCCATGTTCCATTTTTCATTCTCTTATCTTCAATAACGCAATGAGAAGGCATAATTTAGTTCATTTAAGCATTCTAAAATCGTGTTACTCGCTTAAGTCTTTCAGTGGAGAAAACGCAGTCATATCTTTATCATATATATCTCTCCCGTTATTGCACCGATCGAAGGGTTTGATAGTCTATGCATTAGATTTCGATGAGCTGATATGTTTTGGGAAAAAAATTCTGGTAAACCGTGTTTCGTCCGGTAATCTTACTTGTTCGCGATTTCGATTTTTTTTTCATTCGTGGGCGAGACTCCCGCTTCTCTTGATACCATCTTTGAATTTTTGAACCCATAATGCACACTTCCCAGCACGCTGCCAGCTTGATTTCTTACAAAAAAAGCGAGAAAGCAATGGAATAGAATCTGTGCAACCACTTTTCACCAAGGTAATTTAAAGAAATTAGCCATTAGCGGTTAAATTAGTTAAAAACATGAAAAAAACTATTCATGTGTGAATTTATTTAAAATTGCAGCGCTTCCCAGATCAGTTGCAGATGGAATCAACACTCATACATTATGTACGTTTCAGCTCCACGCGTCATAATTTCAAATGATACATTCCGTTCAAATATTCTCCATCATAATGAAAATATGCAGAAATATTTAACTTCCTTCCAGACCACACGCGGGAGCAATAACGCATTACGTCAGGCTCTACACACTCTGGACTACATTCGTATACTACACACAGTTAAATTATTATAAGTGAATCATGAATAGATTCAGTTTACAATTCAATGAATTAGCAACAACTCATAATGTGCCCCCATTACCATATTCACCAACATACTTGCGTAATAGCAATAATAACATTCGCATAACAATCATACTCGTCCTCATACCGCAACAGCAACAGGCACAAATTTTCCGAGAAGAAAACTTCGCCCGGAGAAATTATTTTCTGTTTTGTATTATGTTTCTTTTAAAAAGGACGACGACTACGGCTCCAGTGCATGCATATATAGAAGGACTTCTGGCGCTGCGGCTGATAGGTACACTTGTATAATTTTCACAAGAAAATATAATGAAAATTCCACGTGATAATTGTTCATTTGTACGAAAGTGTGTAAATAGTACGTACGTAACGTAGCTGAGTGAGCTTCGTCTACTCTACCGAATAATTACACACGAAATTAAACATGTTCAACGGAGTAATTTAAAATGTAAAATGAAATGTTTGCACTATCTACACGATTGTTACGAGATCAGCACTCTGGGTTGAATAGGGTTGAAAGGGGGTTCAAATGCAATGGGAATATAATATCCAACAGAATATTTGCAGAAATGTAAGAATATAGTGGATTTCCTCTTTATGTTGTTTAATATTGGTTAGCACATGAAGCAGGAGCTGGAGGAGGTGCAATTAGTTTTAATTTGTAAATTTTTTAAAACGATGATAGTAGAGGTGCATGATATAGTAACATTAAATAATCTTTCAAAATTACATTTAAAAGAAAGCAACATTAAAGTAAACCAAATCTTAAGGCATTCTGCACCAGAGCGGTAATCGGAGCAAAGGTACATGTGTCGAAAGCATTTGTAAATGTTCAAAAGGGTGTAAAAGTTTCTTTCATATTATTATTAAATTTCCTTTTTTTCGTCAGATTTAGTGAACTCCAATTTGGCAGCTACAATAGAAGAAGAAGAAACATCTAGACTAGAGATGTCAAAAACTGGACGGTTAGTCCGAAAACCGGTACTTTCAGAACGGTTAACCGGGTTATTTTCGTTTTTTTCCTCCACCCGATTTTAACCCGGGCGGTTGGTTGTCCTCTCGGTTAAGACCGTAAAAAAATTATTTCAAAATTCAAAAAATTGAATGTTTTTATATTTTCTTGATTTTCTGCAATTCCATTACTAGTCCCCTTTGAAAAATTTCGTTTTCAAATTTCGGTCCTTAACCATATTTTCGAACACTCTCTTTATTGCTACTGAGTGCGCCAGAGAAACTTACTTATTTGAAAGATCAATAAAAACAAAAGTACTTCAGTTATTGTTTTATCCCATTTTTTATTTGAGAATACAATATACCAAATTATTTTTTTTTTCATGCGGTTTTCAAAATGGCATCGGTTAAATGGCGACCCTCATTGTGCATAAACTGATTAAGTCCATTTTTGAAGTTCGTTTCCACTCTTTGCAGCATATCAATCGGTATGTTGGCAATGGCGTCGCGAATGTTGTTCTTGAGGTGAGTATGGTCCATGGTTGATCGACATAAACCAGGTATTTCGAATAAGCCCATAAAAAAATTGAATGGAGCCAAATCTGGTGGGCGTGCTGGCCATGGGAGATCGCCTCTGAGAGACTTAAGGCGGTCGAGGAAATGTTGTCGCAACCAATTCATTAAGCCTCGTGCTGTGGCTCTATTTTGTTCAAACCAAACGTCCCTAACTTTAATTTCTTCAAGGCTTGGAAGAACAAATTCATCGATCATGTTCCAAGTGAGCGACCGTTAAAAAAGAAGCGCTTGCAGGGGAAGGGCCGCTGCTCCCTGGACCAGAACATGATGGCAACTGACTAGAATGGGAAACAAACTTGGGGACTTTCTCCTCCACATGCGCCCCCCCCCCACCCGTCTACCGCTCGGGATTTTTTCAAATAAGTGAGTTTCTATGGCGCAACCTGTACGTGGATTTTAATTTGATTTTGCATAAGATACGAACAGCAGCAATACGAGTGTGTTAGCATTTTTTTTCGTAAAATTCTAAGCAAATCAATGAAAAGACTCGGTTAACCAGAAAACCGGTACTTTGAGCCTGGTTAAAACCGGATGGTCTAACCGGCTTTGTATGAAATCGAAAAAAAAAAAAACGAAAACCGGGCTATGGACCGGTTTTTGACATCCCTAATCTAGACTAGCTACCAAACTTTGCGCATTTATTATTAGGCCATTCAAGAATTATACAATTTCCCACAAAAAAACCAACAAAAGTTACAAAATTGTCACAATTCGGCAAGCCAATTGGCAACCAGTTTGAATACAGACAGCTTACTGATGCATTCATACGTATATTTGGAGCAAAACGCCTTTGATACTAATGAAATGGCAGAAATCCCGTTCGAATTTATGAAATGGCAGCTATTTACTACTTACGCCAAACATTAGTTATACAGTTTATAGCAGAAAACTAGTTTTTCAATATAAGCGGCTGTAATTTAAGCTGACCAGACGTACAGCATTTTGGTACAGTACAGCAATTTGACCTGTCGTACAGCATTAGTAAATGTACAGCAAAATGTTCAACATTCCCAATGCGACAAAAAACTTAAATTGGTACCTAATAACTAATAAGTTTCCCGGTGAGGCCTGTGGTCAGTCTTGTCTGTTTTAAATGTGTTTTTTTTTTAGCAAGATAATCGCACTTTTACTTTTATGTTGCAAACGTTAAGTTTCGATAATTTGGGAACTGTTTGATCGACCGTTCTGAAATTTTACACACTTGTAGAGCTACCTGTGCTTACATTTAATTAAATTCCTCCATATTTTAGGGTCCTCCCTATCCGCCTTCGACACTTACAGCTGCCCAAATCGCACTTTTATCTTTTCTAATTGAAAAGTCTCAATAAAATGTTGTCCAATAAATTTGAAAATTGGCAGACTTCTGGAGCCCCACACTGTCCATATTTGATGAAAATTTCAAGGCTCTAGCTCACACTTGTAGCTTGTAGAGCTGCTTGACGCTCACCGCTCATACTCCCTCCAAATTTCAAGGTCCTATCCGAGTTCGGAAGTTCAATCGAGTCAATCGAAAATTGTCCTTAATTCGGAAATTTTTGAGCGGAAAATTTTGAAATTTTACAGCCATGTATAGAGCCATTGTCACGTTTTGTGGTTCAGTTGGTTGAGTCGCACTCTACTAGTAATCTAGTGGTCCGGAGATCGAATCTCGGCGTGGTCCAGGAAATATATAGTGCTTGCAATATTATATACACTCCGAAACTATACGCAATGTAACGTTCACTCGAAGTAGCCTATAAACGGCTGAGTGAACGCACCATGCCCCACAAGGGGTTACGGTACAGAGAAGAGTATAGAGCACCACACTACCCATATTAGGTAGGTAGGTATTCACAAGTAACAGCCGTTTAAAGATGCGATTTTAACTTTTCCCAAAACGATGGAGAAATTACTGTACTCTATCCGATTCCCCTTTTATCAACTTTAGGAAAAAGAAAATGCAAACTAAAGCACTTTGCCAGGATTTCCCCAATATATCCACCAATTCTAATAAAATGGCGCTAAATCCGCAGAAAATCGCCATCCGAATAAAAATTCTCTACCCAATGAGGTATTAGTTTATCTATTGTAATAAACGAAACTTTTAAATTTGTAGTTACAAGGAGTGGTAATTTTCGTTTCAAATAAACAGCTTCGTGTTTTTTGCCTCAGGGTCATGGATAGTCAGAAAAAGGGAAAGGGCCATCATAATTCGTTCAATGCTGCCGAGTCTGGAGATTCGAACACTGAAATTCAAAAGTTGAAAAATTACTGAGTATCGACTGTCTAGAAAGTGGAAAACTTATATGAATTGGAACAAATTGGGTTATCAATTGTCCTTTCTTAAAATATGGTTTTAAAATGTCTGACATCTTTTCTAACAAAATGGAACTGACAATTTAAACTGACAGGGAATCCTAATTTTTGTCGGAGATGAATTACTAAAAAAAATCCTGGCTCATTGTGTAAAAAAAATGTGGGTTTGCCCCTTCTAAACGAGATCCTGGCTACGCTATTTCCATGCTTATTATAGCTTCGCGTGTTAAAACAGACATTTGAACTTCACATGCTGATGACGTTTTGTCAATGCGAACATTTAGAAGTTGAGGGCTCTTTTCTGGGTCCTGTTTGGTATCAACAGAACCTTGCTATCCCAAGTTTCACCATACATTTCCCAGAATATCGGCTACTATTCCCTCTATATTCTGTTTACGAATATCACTTATGAAAGGAAGGAGAATACGTGGTCAGTTTATGGCATCCATCATGGTGGTAGCCTCATGACATACAGTCAACGGCACTTGATGCGACCGTATCGGGACCTTGTGGTAGAAATAGTATTATTGAGGGTTTGCCTGAAAATTCAAAAATTGAAAATGAACTCCGCAATGTGTACAGCATTGGACCTTCGGGAATCTGGTCACCTTACTGTAATACATATACATATTCATATGACATCAACGCCTCAAAAATACCCTTCAGACTGTAATATGAAGTAAATAGGAGTGACACTCAAACCTCGCTACATTCTACACCCACAGAAAATCACTTTTCCATGAGTACATGATAGGGATGTCAAAAACCGGCCCCTAACCCGGTTTTTGATTTTTTTCGGTTTCTTGCGAAACCCGTTAGACCGTCGATGCCATTTTGAGGATCAGAAATAATCTCCGCTTCTTTTCCTTTGTCTGTCTTTGTGAAATATGTTAACGAAAAGAACTGGAAATGATTTCTGATCCGCAAAATGGCAGTTAGGGGATCAGAATGGCAAACATGTTTCCGGAACATACGCAACTGTTCCGTTTTGGAACCCCACCCTATGTAGGAGCAAAGTGGGGTACCGAAATCGTAGCAATCCCCTGCATTTGTTGAATATTCAGTGGCAATTTTGTAATGTTGGGAGTTTATTACAACCCCAATATGTTTTTTGTCTTGCCGCAAACGATGATATTAGTGTTGAGTTGAATTTTGTTTTGCCTCAAGGGTATTCCGTTTTTAGGGTTTTTTAGAATTTTTTCAAAAAACCCTTATGAAATCGATTTTGTCCGTCCGTCCGTCCGTCCGTCTGTTCACTAAATAACTCGCGAACGGCTCAACCGATTGCCATGAAATTCGGTATGAATGTGTAGAATGGTTACAGTCTTTGGCGCAAATACCTTAGAAGTTGGTAGGAAGAAGATAACAAGGTGTCCCGAACGTTTGAAAAAAGTCGACTTTTTTAGTTTTTATCGGAGATTAACGTATGGGTATTTAAATCAAAGATCTAGACGAGTACATCTCATATCAGTTAAAATTTTTCAGTTTCGAGTAACGGTAAAAAAGTTATTGGCGATTAAAGTTAAACTTCCTTTTCGAGCTCCGTTTTTCTAAACCGTTATAGGGATCGATATCAAACTTTGCACAAAGATTGGCCAGTATGTCCTTATATACGTTAAATATTAAGACTGTCGACTTTTGCTAAGGAAAAGTAAAGAACAGAAAATTTGTAAAATTTAAATTTGTTCGTGTGTAGCCCCTCTTCGGTTTCCAAATATGAAAATTCTGCTTAGGGTTTTCAGAAAATTACACATATGTCTACGAATTTTCATTCGAATAACTGTATCCAAACCGGAAATATAGCCAAGTAAGTATTTAGTAAGGGCCTTTCACAATACAAGGGAAGCCTCTTAAGCATTTCTTCAATGCATATCTTTTAACTTGATGAAACAATGTACATGAAATTTGGTGGAAATGCATAGAATGGTAATAGTGTTTGCCACAAATATTTTTGAAGTTTGTAGGACCAGATTAACAGGGTGTCCCAGAAAAGCTGCAAAAGTATACTTGTTCAGTACTCATAGGAAAGCTTGCGTGGGCTCTAATGTCAGAGGGGACACAATGGAATCATTTCATATAAGTTGGTTTTCCTTGATTTAAAAAACAGTAACAGTCGATTTATAGATAGATATAATTCAGTTCAAATATAAAGCCAAGCCATCCTTTTGTTTTCCTGAGTTTCTTTTTGCTCAAAGGCCATCAGAAATCTGAAATCGAAAAAATCCTGTAGATTTGCCTTGGAGTACTTTTATACAAACTGGGTAAATAGATTTACAGGAAGCATTTCATTAATGTTGTGCACAATTCTTATCTATTGCTTATAAAATATATGTACAAAAAATATTCACTATGCATCAAAATTCTAAAAAATACCGGCGTACAGAGGGCTGCGCCCGCAATACGAGGGTTTTTTAGAATTTTAATGCATAGTGAATATTTTTTGTACATATATTTTATAAGCAATAAATAAGTATTGTGCACAACATTAAAGAAATGCTTCCTGTAAATCTATTTTTGGATTGGTCTAAATAAACGCGTTCCAGAATGAAAGGCGCTAATTAGACTAATTAATTAGACCAACCCAAAAATAGATTTACTATTTATCGAGTTTGTATACAGGCAAATCTACAGGCATTTTTCGATTTAAGATTTCTGGTGGCCTTTGAGCAAAAAGAAAATCAGGCAAACGTAAGGATGGCTTGGCTTTATATATAAACTGAATTTTTAGCTGTAAATCTACTGTTACTGTTTTTTTTTAATAAAGGAAAAGCAACTTATATGAAATGATTCCATTGTTTCCCCTAACATAAGAGCCCACGCAAGCTTTCCTATGAGTATTGAACAAGTATACTTTTGCAGCTATTCAGGGACACCCTGTTAACTTGGTCCTACTAACTTCAAAAATATTTGTGGCAAACACTATTACCATTCTATGCATTTCCAGCAAATTTCATGTTCATTGTTTCGTCAAGTTAAAAGATATGCATTGAAGAAATGCTTAAGAGGCTTGCATTGTGAAAGGCTCTTACTAAATACTTATTTGGCTATATTTCCGGTTTAGATACAGTTATTCGAATGAAAATTCGTAGACATATTCTATATGTAATTTTCTAAAAAGCCTTAGCAGAATTTTCATATTTGGAAACCTAAGAGGGGCTACACACGAACAAATTGAAATTTTACAAATTTACTGTTATTTACTTTTTCTTTGCAAAAGTCAACAGTCTTAATATTTAACGTATATAAGGCCCTACTGGCCAATCTTTGTGCAAAGTTTCATATCGATCCCTATAACGGTTTAGAAAAACGGAGCTCGAAAAAGAAGTTTAACTTTAAACGCCAATAACTTTTTTACCGTTACTCGAAACTGTAAAATTTTAACTGATATGAGGTGTACTCGTTTAGATCTTTGATTTAAATACCCATACGTCAATCTCCGATAAAAACTAAAAAAGTCGACTTTTTTTTTCAAACGTTCGGTTGAGCCGTTCGCGAGTTATTTAGTGAACAGACGGACAGACGGACAGACGGATGGACGGACGGACGGACAAAATCGATTTCATAAGGGTTTTTTGAAAAAAATTTTCAAAAAAACCCTAAAAACCCTCGTATTGCGGGCGCAGCCCTCTGTACGCCGGTATTTTTTTTAAATGAAAAAGGTTGTCTTCTTGTATTAAACCAATATATTTCGGCCTATTCGGCCATCTTCAGGGTTCTATTATTAGTTCTGTGATGACAATTTTCAAGAACAAAGATTTTGATATTATGTCAAGTGAAGTGATTTACCAAGTTGTTCCCATGCTCTGTGCCCTCCACCCTAAAACGGGTGTTGCACAAATTATTGCTAGCTAAGGCGCTTATTATCCTATAATTTAAAAATTATACTATTTATTTATTAATTTATCCTAATTTACTGGTTTCATGCCACACATTTACCAATGATATCTGACGCACCAATCTGTTTTATTCAATTCTTTTTTGAGTTCTTTGATACCTTGCATAACATCAACATCATTGATAAGATAACCCGTAGCAAATGAATGGAAATTTCTTAACACATGAACGTTCTGTTATAGAAACCGTATTGTAAATGCATTTCGATCAATTCCATAAATTTCCGGATTATCGATTAGACCTAAATTATGATGTTTTGTTGATGACCACCTAAGGGACATTTCAATGATTTGCAAGTTATTATCAACACACATAGTACATATTTCTTGGCATTGTTATGTTGGGACCAATATCGATACCAGCATCCAGCACGCACAGCGCTGACTAACATCTTCAAGGCAAGAGTTAAGACATTTTGTCTCATACATGATAGATCTGACCCAAAAGGTGGTCTTCACATGCCCTAAGAGCACATACATGCATACATGATGGAACACTCTATTAATGATAATGTTCTTCTTATGGCACCCAAGCGAATAAATTTATTATAATTTAGTTATTGATTTAGATCATAAATTACATTAGGTGCGTATCATTGAGTTCGGGTATAGTTTGGGAATAGCTGTCTTGAAGAGATAATTGACGGTACCGGATAGTGTCATAATTTAATTTGGGTTAGATGTGTGTCACTTGTATAATATTGTGGTAAAGCTTTTTTTTTCCAAATTCTATTCCTCTTCTTTCAAATTCTATTCCTCTTCCATGGCAGAGGGTTAAATAAAACGGTGGATAAATTTACAAAATGTTTTCGAAGCACGTGAAATTACAATTGCAAAAATAAGATGAGGACGAAACAGTGAATACTTTTCGACATAATGATTGTTATA
The DNA here is from genome assembly GCA_949715475.1 of Microchrysa polita. Lineage (NCBI taxonomy): Eukaryota > Metazoa > Arthropoda > Insecta > Diptera > Stratiomyidae > Microchrysa > Microchrysa polita. The sequence goes on from OX454416.1 coordinate 64,796,442, forward strand.
ATTTTGAAAATAAAAATTTATTTGAATAATTAAAACAAATCGAAATGAATATACAATTGAGTTAACAACTCAACATTAGCTTACCTTCTTCTTCATATGGTTCATTTTCACCTCCTTCGCTCTCCTCATCGTATTCATCACCATTGGATCTAATACAATTTGGCATGCTGCCAATCCATGTTTGCTTGCTACAGTAGAGGTGGTCATGGTCTGGATTTTCTAGATCGAAATCTTCGTCACACTCGTAAAATGCAACCAGAAAAACGTTGCCGTCTTTCTTGCGTCTGTTTAACGAAATGGAAAATATTATGAGAAATAGGGTCAATATCAAGTTATAAATATGTATGACAAATAAATAAGTAGCAAATCCGGAATCTTTAGCACTAGGATACTAAACTGTCGTTGACAATGTTGTTTAACAACGAATCAAACTACATACATGCGACATATTCGAACACAGCTTGACAGATTCACAAAAATAAAAGATCGATTTACTAAGCTTGTGTAAACTCACCTATTGTATTTGACAACATATCCGTTTGCAATATTCGGTGCTCGGACAAGGGCTCTGCCCATGCATGAAAGATCCAAATCTACGGCAAATTCACTTGTTATCCCTGTATCCTCTTGGATCTCTTGGCCTTTTTTCTTTCGACGTCCACCGTCACTACTTGATGATTCGCCTCCGCCTGTCTCTGCTGACGATTGTTCCGCTATAGTTTTTTTGTTCACATTGTCCATGTTATTCGTTTTTCCACGTACAGAAAAAGGACGACATCCAATTCCATCGGTTGGGATTCACATCGGGTGAAAATGGAGATATACCAGTCAGGATCAAGGCAATTCAACCGAGAAAGATAGAAAGTGGGAAGAGCATATATAAACACAAGTCCATAAATTAAAGTGAGCAACTGTATAGACCCATACGTACACAATGTACATATTCCTGGAGTCCTGAGCTACGTATACATAAATTTGTTGAGTATGTTCCCTATATCTTTTCCGGAAATAGATGCGGAGAATATGGTTACCATGGGTTCGCATTTCAGACGAAGAATGTGTGTGTCAAATAGAGAGGATGCAATTTGCCTGAAGTAGGTATATGGTCAGGAGCAGTATGCATAGTAACAACCAAGTGCTGAGGTGGCATTACGAAAGATTGTTAAGTTATTTGATTGTCTTACATGGAACTGAGCAATCTGTATGTTTATTTAACGAGAATGAATAAGTCGGGACGAGTAATTCCACCACAAATCTCTTGTGACGTGGCAAGTCGTAACAATAATGTCAGGAGATATCAGAAGGAAACGATGTGCTCGGTATTATGTACATACAATTTGTTTTCGGGATACCTTTCAAAAAATTAATGTCACCTTTAGACAGTATATAGGCTCGCTAAAGCGTCTAAGACTTGGCAAACGAAATTTTTGGAAGTAAGTTTTGAACTTTGAACCATACAATTATAGGTATGGAAGACGGTTAAAGGTTCACTCTCTGACCGCTTTTCACTAACATTATCACCACGTCTGGCATCCGAAAATTCATACATTTATATTTCACATGTGACTCATAGACAATGAACGTGTTAAATTCCATCCCAATATCACGTATAAATTGCATTTTGCTTAGTTCTAATTACCCAGCATGTCAAATTTGACGTCGAATTTTCAATGATTGACGTTTAGAATTGTCAAATCTGAAAGAAAGAAAAATTGACGTTTCGATTTGTCAAATATGACAGTTGTATTTGTTAAATCTGGCAATTATATTTGTTATATATACGAGAGTAGGCATATAGGTAAGGTAGCTATGCGGATAACTGTTTTAGTATTTACAAATTACTTAAAGAAAATAACAGTTTTCAGTATCTTGGCCATACTTTACGGATTGAATTTGTTTAGTGAGTAGTTTACTCAATATGTTCGCTATCAATGAGACACATATGACTCATGGCGTTTGTAACTCTGTCGTCTATGAGTCATATCTGTCTCATAAAATATAAAAATGTTCAGTTATTTCATGCTGAAATAATCGTCGATTATTTATTTAGAAGTATAACTACACAAAAATGTCAATCGACGTCAAAAAAAATGAAATAGGAGAGTGAAGAAGGCCATCAATTTCCCCCTCTATGGTATTTTGTTGGCTTGGGTTGCATCTTTCAATGGCTGCAATAGAGAAACTAGGACTGTCAAATTTTCAGCCAAATGTGAACCGCAACATGCTCTAAAACATCCAATTCATTTTAGCCATTTTTAAATTTTTGGAAAAAAATGACGACGTTTTCGATTTCATGATTTCAGAATTTTGATCTAAATAAAAAATTTTGTCGTTCTGAAAAATCGATATAGAGATTGTATTTACATTTTGTGATATCCTGGCTATTTTCTAATATCATAATTGCTTCAAATAAAAAAATAACAAATCGAAAATACTTTTTTCACGCAACCTCCTAGTAGCATCTGCCTACTGTCCTATATATGCATAGGACAACCGATAAACAAATGCCACATTAGATATGAAAACTAAGGAAAACCTCCATGGCTCCATGCGCATTTTTTTGCGATCCCCTTGTGGGGCATGGTGCGTTCACTCAGACGTTTATAGGCTATTTCGAGTCAACGTTACATTGCATATAATTTCGGAGTGTATATAATGTTGCAAGCACTTATATTTCTATCTGCAAATGGACGGACATTCTCTAAGGGAGCATTTTTCCGGTGCAGCTCGACATTGTATTCGTGCGGAAATACCTCGATATCTCTGCAATTCTTTGGGGGAGCGACTCGATCGTTGCTTGCCTCGGCACGAAATTGCCTAAAAGGTGTCGAAGCCTGTTTCCCGATTAGTGCACAGGGTGGTAAAAGATAGCCGCCAACCCGAATATTGGCAACAGCAATTCCACAATCAACTTCGTACTACTTCGGAGATCCGTCAATATCTCTGCATTGCTTTGGTGGAGCGACACGAGCGATATGTCAGTGGATTCCCCACACAATTGCCTAGAGTTTTCGAAGCCTTTTACCCGTTAGTTCAGTCAGAGATAACCGTCAGCCAAGATGCTGACCACAGCAATTTACGATTAACATCGTACCATGCACATTAGAAAATGGTCGATATCTCTACAATTTGCGGCCGAGCGATACGATTGGGTTTCCGCCTGTCTCGCAATTTAATTGTCTAACACAGTGCAAAAGATGAGTACAAGCCCTCCTACCATCTCTACTACGCCGGCGACGAACGGTGAATAAGAGGACTATCGCATTCGAGTAGGTTGTCGTTGCAGTCGTTGTAGTTTTTATGCGTTTCTTTAAAAGCAACGATTACAAAGTAACGATTACTCGAAACCAATGTAACGAATATAACCGATTACTGAAATGTAACTAAAGTTGACATCACTGCTTGTAACGCATCGAAGGAAGCATCTCCGACCATATAAAAAGTATACATGTATGATCAGCATGACTTGGGGAGTCGATTGGGCGATGTCCGTCTGTCTGTCTGTCCGTCTGTTGCGACGCGTTTTACTCGGCCAATTTAAAAGCTATGAAGCTGAAATTTGGTACAAATGCTACTTTTTGCTGCAGGCACTTTGTATGTTTGAATCGGTAAAATCGGACAATGGAGTAATGGGGTTCCCATACAAACCCAACTTCCCAAATTAGGTTTTTCTAAGAAAAACTACTTTATTTGTGCACGAATTTCAACCAAATTTCACACAAATGTGTTTCTATTTATGACTTGGATGATTTGGATTCTACTAAGAAACATTTTTTACACTAATTTCACAAAACCTTGAATTAATGTGTCTTTATCAAAGCAACAAAAAAGGTCAAAACAAATGGAATCGTACTATGGGGTCATGCTCCCGCATCCCCCAATAAAAATTTTAGAGTAAATATTTTTAATTGCCCACTTATTCCAACCAAACCCCACACAAATATTGTTTTGTCGGCGCAACGGAACTTTCGGTCTCGTTTAGGTTGGGGCAGTAGGCATATCTGGGTTATATTCATTTTCTAAGTGTATGCGTATTCCAAGTTCTAAACGTTCGGTGACAGACACCTAACAAAAGATATCTAAAATTTAAAACAGTTTTATTACCAACACTATTTTGCACTTACAAAATTTAAAACAATTTTAGACAAAGGAAATCGCAAGATGTACTTTCAACGTATGTCATTAAGAATAAATAAACTTTGTACATGTGAAAAGGAAGCATTTTCAAATCAACCGCACATAGCATATTTTTGCCAACTCTACATCCATATGCTGCTCGTGACAATCCCTTGCACATATGGTTGACGAATCCACCACAAAAATGAAAAGTGAAAATGGAATAAATACATACACATATGGCCAAAGAAATTAGTACACCCATACTAATTTTTCTTATCACCCTGTAGCCAAGTAGTTATTTGAGGAAATAAACTCATATGGAATGATTTAAATACTTAATTGGTAAGCAATGAAATAATATGTAAATTAGCATATTATAATAACTAACAGCTTTCATTTACCTTGAAAAAGTACGAACTGACTAAAATAGGCTGGACAAAATAATAAGTACATGTCAGTTAATTTGATTAAAACTCGTTTTAATTAAAATATTAAGTTCTGATTCGACCAGAATTTAATTTATTTTATTATTTAAAAGTAAATGGTTCATTATTTTGAAAGAAAAAAAAGGTTTTTGTTGGCTTTTTGGAGATAATTCTTATGGTATGTTCCCATACATCCATATACCCAGTTACTTCCAGGAAATTCCGTAGTTGGTCCGTTTAATGAAAACTGTGTTTCTTTTTAATTGATTCAACTCCCCTAGACATCCCAGATTCAATTTAACTCTAGTAACAACGTGAAAAGCCACCCGACTTGGTTGAAGCGGATCCTTGACCGGTTTCTGAGGTACGGTTAGGGTTAATATCCTGCTGAAATCCCCATTTAAAGTGTGTGTGTTCATCAGTGAAATATTCTAGGACTCTAAACTAACATTTCTTATACGGAAATTGCCTCATTGTAACGGTTATTAGGTATATTTGAACGAAACCAAACTATGAAAATTAAACCATAGACCACGTTTTTTCGCCTCCATGGGAAATAGTCAGTGGATGTAGCATATATTATATTATTTTTTTCCTGAATGAAGAATATTACGACAAGAGTAGTTTCCAATCAAATTTATTACGATCTCATAAATAAAACAGACTATTCTGTGAGTTTTCATTGTTCGGTCAGGAACAAGAAAAACTATCCCTCCCAAATTTTCTTGAACCGTCAACACTTTTTGACGTCGCCATGGAAACTTCCAAACTTTTCGTCAAAACTGCTTTACTTCTTGTATTCTTCGATTAACTTTTCAAAGGGATTCTATATTTTAAATATTTGCCGCGAAAATCACCAAGAGAACTTTTTTCGCCATAGTGATAATGAGACCGACAGTTGTCCTTAAGGCCCTTACATGGACTGTATTTGAGACTGTTTATATTTACTTTTTAATGAATTACACAGTAAATACAATGTTTAGCTGGTTTATTTCGTTATTGAGAGAATAATTTTTCCGCTATTTCAAAGTTTCGAACTGAAACTTCTTTTTTCGTACCTACCATGCGTTTTTCGCCCCCTTAAGTATTTTTGTTTGTTTTTAATTTAATAATTAATAAAAAAACAAATCCTTACGGAAAATAGCAACTTGTTGTCAAAAGATTAAAAAAACCGATGGTGTACTTATTATTTTGACCAAGCTGAAAATCTACTTCAAAGTTAATATCGGAAGGGACTAAGAAAATAGGGGGATGCCAGTTAGTATTTCGATTCCGTTGGCATTGTTGTATCCTAATTGTTGTAATGACTATCTATTTGGAGTAATTCAATTTTAAAAAGGGTATGAAAATTTGGCATAAAAAGGTATACATGAGGGGTGTACTTATTTTTTTGTCCATATGGTATATTACTATATCCTTGTATAACTTTTTGCCAACTCGTCATCTCTGGATGTTAAATTCAGAGAGTTGTTTCGGAGTTTTTTTTTTGGTTAAGTCACCATTTCGTACATTTGAATTTGCATAATTTTCGAACAAAAGTGCTAACCACAAAATGTTCGCACTCTGATTTTTTTGTATGAGCTGAGCATGTGCAGTAAATAATACACAGTAAACGTAGGTATGTAATGCAATCAAACTTTTCACCAACAAAATTTTAAATTCATAACTTTACAATAATAATCACAACTGTGTATCCGAGTATCACGTTATGTCAGTTGTAGCTGGAGTTTTATTTTTTTATATGAAAAAATGCTATTCCCTTTTGCATATACATTACAGTTATTACTAGAACGGGAAAAGTTTTGGTTGAGCTAAAATTACACGTTTGGAAGTACCGAGCTTGGAAGTGGAACAAACTACTGGGTTCACCACATTACACTATCAGAATGTTTGGAATTGTAAAATGTGACATGCCGTGAAATCAAGGTGTGACGCGTAACGTAAGAAAAACGCGTAACGAAATTTAAAATGAGTAACGCAACATTAGCATAACATTATGTGAATAACATAACATTAACGTACCCTCTACATAACATATGAGGTTTAACCCAACTTAGGTTAGAAAAATATCGGAATCATATATTAATTAGCCATTTTTTGGTCCATAAGGAGGATGTTAAAAACAGTTATTCATGAACAGCAATAAAACGTATTTTTAAATAAAAGCTAGTGACTAGTAGAATATTGTTTATTCTAGCGATGTTTAGCTAAACATTTTTGCCAAAAATTAAATTGTAGATTTTTTTCTTAACTTTAATCTTATTTTCTCATTTCCTTACAAACACAATAAGTGATGTTGTTATTAAAAGAAACTCCTTGTTTAGCCGTGAACATATCACCTTCACATGCCTTTACTCTGTTCGCACAAATTAACATGTTATAGACGTTCAAATGACGCGAATTATAGTAAAAAAAATTATAATAGGTCTCTCAATAGAAACTAATAGCTAAGAAAAATATAGAAACTACTGGCAATTTAATTTTTTTGTGAATCTTATAATTGGCAAAGCTACTATAAAATGTACAAAAAAAGAAATAAACTACATTTCCATTTCAACTTTCCAGTGATGTAGACAGGCCAGTATACTTCTTTTCCTATATATTCTGGGATGATAAATTAAAAAATTACATATTTTTTTTATTAGCAGTTGGAATTAGCACAATAACTCAACTCTATAGATAATGCAAATTAGCCCTTCTGTCGGCACCTACTACAATATACATACTCTATACCGAATAGGTCTGGGTGGACCTACTGAGAAAAAAAACTGTATTTTTAAGAAGAAGTGAAATTATTATCCGTCGAATTATTCTGCCAATCCTAAACTAGTATTTACGGACAAGGGACGTCCCCAACTTAAATTACTTCAGAGTATGTGGAAGCCGGAGTTATTACTTGAACCGAAAACCAGACAATCGAAAATTTGACACGAGAGGTGAACCAGGCAATCTTTCTTGGCTATGCCGAATACAGTAAGGGATTTCGAGTTTGGTCAATCAAAGAAAAGATAGTTCTCATCAGTCGTGACGTAAAATTCACCGACTTAAGTGAATGCTAGTCCAGTAATCGTGGCAAATCGCTACACTTGGGAATTGATGATATGTACTTCGAACTGGCAAATTTGTGAACTGATCTATGTGTTTTCCGTAGGCGAAGTAGGCGATCGCTCAGATAGAATTGATTACATCGTTGATGGTGCTATTGATGGTAGAGACAAGCAGAATGCCAACGAAAAGGATCCCGTGGGGGCCGACTCTAGAAATGCGGTTTTCGAGGATGCAACCGGCGAAGATATGGACAGTGACAGTGACATTATTGGCTAGAATCTGAACAACGACAATCCTCCGAGAAGAGGACGAGGTAAACCGAGTAGGATTCGAACTGATTCGAGAGGAAGGCCACGAAAAATCTACAAATGTTATAATCAAACGTTTGCTCCAGTTGCCCGATTAAGCTCCATTCGTCTACTGACATCCTTGGCTGCTCAACACTCTATGGACATACGACAGTTTCGACATCGCAACAGTGTATTTAAATGGAGTTGGATGGATGGGATGGAACCGCCTAAGATGTTATTTGAAACTCTGCAAAGTATCAATCATCGCCATCGAGAAAAACAATTCAATCGGAATCGAAGCGCACAAAATGCTGTCGAAATTAAAGGACGGAGACAGGTGGGCCAATTATGAAAAAATTGCTGTACGGCTTAAAGGTGCGTGTTCGTAGAGACAATTCATGTGATGATCGCTCAGCGATGGAAGGTTTGCATCCAATTTCGAGCCGCATTTAAATATTTGTTGACTAGTTCTACTTTCCTGGTATCGACTATGGACTAAAGGAACATGTCTGTTTAGAAAATATACGCATATAGTGCTCAAAACCGGTGGCTTAACTTCGATCGCTGAGCAATCATCATATGAGTCGTCTCTACGAACACAAACCTTAAAGCAGACCGGTAGAAGCTGGTAAACGAAATTGCAAGGATGCTTGAAAGAAATTGAAGCGGTCCCGACAATCTCCGATCCGTGTTTGTTTCGAATTGGTTCCGGAGTCGACTTAACTTTAATCGCGATTTATGTTGATGATATTCTGGTGGCCTCGAAGAACGACAGAAGGCTCACTGAAATCGGACAGGAATTGTCCAAACAATTTGAAGTCAAGGACTTAGGCCGGGTCGATTATTGTTTGGCCACGAATTCTTTAGAGAAAATGACGGAATTGCAACGCATCAACGTGGTTATGTAAACGATATCCTCGAACGTTTTGTTTGAAGGATTATAAGCCCATGAGTACGCCTCTCACCAGTGGTCTTAAATTAACAAGCAATGAGAAGAATGATAAATCCGAATTGAGCTTTTTTTATTGCAACTTGATTTAAAGACCCCACACTAAGTTCCATCCGAGGGTTTAGATAATGCCAATATAACATAAGACTATCATAACGTTAATAACGCTAACATAACATTAACAATGAGCAATAATACATTCGTAACATGACAGTAGCATAATATTAACACAATATCATTGCGTTAACATGCCATTAGCAGAACATTAACATAATGCTAAAATTGTGTAAGCCTTGTATGAGTAAAGTATTTCATGAGAAAAGTAACATAAGTAACTTAAGTAACATCAGTATTAAAATTAACATTATCGTTAACAGCACGTCAACATACCACTAACAGATTGTGTTAGTGCTCTCTTAACAGATTGTTAAGAGAGCACTAACAGAGTGTTCACAGAGCATTAACAGATTAAAAGAGATCATTAACAGAACTTTCACAGAGCCTTAACGAAGTGTCAACAGAACGTTAACAGATCCTCAACAGAACGTTAACAGAGTATTAACAAAATGTTACAGAGCAATAACCGAGTTCAAAAATCGAAAATCTGTAAAAAAAGGGCACTCATTAACATCCGTTGGCAACCAAGTCAATTCAACCCACTCTCTCTACTCTTTTGAAAAGCGTCCTTCTCAATTTTAGTACGAGGTAATAATTCAATTAATTTTATCACTTTATGAAAGTTATTTTCTTAAGCGTTTTCCCTATTTGGATTTTAAACATTGATTTGCCCATTGCACATTTTATGGAACTCACACGAAACCCGGTTTCAGTGCAAAATTAAGCATTTAACATTAAGTTTTTTATTAAAAAGGTGTCTCTTTGTCTCACTAAGGTACAAACACACTTCACGCACTGCTCTCATAACATATCTCATGACAAGGATAAGTGCTATATCTGGCGTATTCGTATCTGTCCCAAACTTGCCGATCCCATAAAATCTGCCGCTCTAGGCTCCAGCCTACTGGTAATCGATTTAACGGTACAGATGGGCCACAACGAACCAAGGGTTCCCCTACCTCCAATTTGAACATTGCCTAATTGTACATATCCTTGAATTTGATAGAAGTGGTGCAGGTCTGACTACCCCTATCCCCCCTACAAAACTATATTCAGCCATATCTTTTGATAAAATGTTAAAAACTTGAAATTTGTGTCAAATGGTAGCTGATGGATGTCCTTATGAAATATGAAAGGTGTGGCAATTGCAATCCATCTACACTCTCCTCCCCTACAAAAAACTTGAAATTAAAAAATTTGGGTTTTGCGTGCCTTCAAGGTTCGGATATAGGTACAGGTATAGGGTAAACACTGATCGTGCTTTTCGCACTATTAGACCTCGGTCTCGTTATTATTATATATCAACAGAAAGGAAATTTTATGTAGTTTATATCGTTCTCAAACTATTTTTATTTCCCTTTTATCGTTTTTGAAAAAATCGAAAAAAAAACCTTCGAAGAGAAGAGACAATCAAAGTTAAAACATAAATGATAATAAATACTGAGAATAATAAGCATAGCGTCAATAGTTAATAGTTATCTAATAGTTATCGACACTATCCAAAGGATACTTCATGCACAGACATCATGACGTTTTTCTCGGAAAACTTTTGCCACATACCGATCTCTATACTCAAATGAAACATGCATTTCAATTTTGCAACAATCCCACATATTGATTGCACTTGTAAACTTCAACAAGTGAGATAACTTCGTCTTCTTCCTTATCGTGAATCCACCAACACCCGCTCCCGTAAAGTTCCTATAGGAATACAAGACTCTATAATTAAACTTTTCACTGGCTGTACCTAGCTACAAGCGCAATTCTATGTTAGTTAACATAGTCAACATACAAGTTCAATTACAAATATGTATATGTACGTGCAGAAGTATTGAAATCGTCAATTACAGCTTTTACCATCAAAATCGATTGCAAACCCCACCTTACACCTGGATTCATTTTAAAGAAATGTTTGATGATTGCAGATGATCCGGACTTCAGAATATTTAACTGTATTGGAGCACTGCTACCACACGAGGAGCACAGGTTGAGGATGTAGGTTAGTTTGTGAGATATGTACATGGTGCATCCATTTAAAGTGATAAATTAAAATTGCATTATAAGAAAATAATAAATAAAACGTGTCGTAAAATTCGTTTTAACAATTCAGTCTGTCGTTTGAAATGTGTGCAACCAATAAGTTCAGAGAATAGTAGAGCTGCGAAATTGCAGCCCAATTTAGGAATGGATATGCGACACGGACACTAGAGAGTTTTAGCATGTCGTACAAATAGTACGAATAGGCTTTGACATTCTAAAGGAAAAATTCAGTGGCGTCAGTGGCGTAAAGTTTCCCAAATTTATTGTGTTCTAACCCACATAAAAAACAGTCCACAAATGAGCAAGCGTAACAAAAATTATCTGTTTGAGCGACATGTTCCAATATTTTTTTATACCCTTCGCTTATTAAGCGAAAAGGTTTTATACCCTTCGCTTATTAAGCGAAAAGGGTATATTAACTTTGTCATGAAGTTTGTAACGCATTGAAGGAGGCATCTCCGACCATATAATAAGTATACATATATGATCAGCATAACATGGGGAGTCGATTGGGCGATGTCCGTCTGTATGTCTGTCCGTCTGTCCGTCTGTCCGTCTGTTGCTACGCGTTTTACTCGGCCAATTTAAAAGCTATGGAGCTGAAATTTTGTACACATTCTTCTTTTTGTTGCAGGCAGTTTGTATGTTTGAATCGCTAAAATCCGACAAGGGGGTCGTGGGGCTGCCATACAAACCTACCCCCCAAAATTAGGTTCTTCTTAGAAAAACTTTTTTATTTATGCACCAATTTCAATAAAATTTCGCACAAATGTGTTTTCATTGCTGACACATAACATATGTAAAAATCGATCAAATCGAACAATGGGGTCGTGGGGCTGCCACACAAACTTAGTCCCTCGAATTAGGTTCTTCTAAAAAAAACTTTTTTATTTTCTCATCGATTTCAATCAAGTTTTGCACGAATGTGTTTCTAGTGATATCACAAAAGATATGTAAAAATGGACCAAATCGGACCATGGGGTCCTGGGGCTGTCACACAAACCTAGCTCCTCAAATTATAAGTTCTTCTAAGATTTTTGTTATTTATACCCTAATTTCAACCAAACTTCACACAAATCTGATTCTATTCATGACTATTCATGACACAAAACATATGTATGATTAGATGGAGTCGGACCATGTGGTCATGGGGCCACCATACAAACCTAGCTCCCCAAATCAATTTTTTCTAAGAAAAAACATTTTTATTTGCACACCAATTTCAATCAAACCTCATGGAAATGTATTTTTATTGATGTTACAAAACAATGCAAAATGAATTAAATCGGACCATGGGGTCATGGGGCTGGCATATAAGCCCAACCCCCAAATTAGGCTCTTCGAAGAAGAACTTTTTTATTTGTCCACCAATTTCAACCAAATCTTATAATTAATGCCTCAAACATACGTAAAAATTGATGGAAAGGCCATGCGTTCATTGGGTTGCCGTACAACCCCCTCCCCCCTTTGGTTAATCTAAGAATCCCACGTCCCCCGCTTCCCCCAATAAATCGTCGCCCCGGCACTTATGTCAAAATTCAAGGAAAAGCATGGAAGCGGGGAGGACTGAACACAAGTCATAGGTACGCCCAAAAAAACTTTTAGCCCAAGGGGAGCGAAGGGTATCCAAATTTCGGCCGCGCCCGAAATTAGCCTCGGTCTCGTTTTATGTAAAGATCATTTCAATTTGGGGCCCGCCGAACTACCAGAAAAAAATCTCCCTAAAGAAAATCGCCTTACTGAAAACAAAGTTCATTCATCAACACTAAAGTGCTTTCTCGGTGTTCGGCAAGCCATCGTGCTCGTGATTTAGCGAACTCTCTGCATTTAACAATTTCTATATTCTTATTGACGGAAAACGGCTGAAAAAAAATCTGAGATGAAAAACTATCTCCAATAATTGACATTTTTGGACAAAAATAAACTTTTTTGTGGAAAAAGTCCAAATTAGAACATTTCGCATTTATTCGCATAATTGAGCAATTTTCGCCGAAATTCGCATCTATTTCGTAAAAACTAAATTTTCCTACCTCAAATAATAATTGGTGCATTTTCAAATATAGTCGGAAAATTTTACTTTTCACCCCCAACAAATGTTTGCTCGGTACGTCCCTGTGTCTAATCACGACAAATAAAAATCAAGACCCGACAATAAGTTTGACTGTTTAGAGAACGTAAAATATACGGAAATACACCCATGCCTACTTGGGGCATGCAAAATATGTGGGGCATGTTTTGCGTACGGTACGCAAGCGAATTTTACCTTTAGAATGTCACAGCCCACGATATACAGAATATAAGGTAGCGACAAGTGGGAGAGCCAGAGAAACTAATGACGTATACTTGCTTGTGATATAATTTCTCTTAACGCTCTTACTAGGCACAACACTGTGCGTGCACACTGCATACAACGATGGCATAGTTGGCGAGTCAACGTATTGAATTGAGTGTATACAGTAGAATCTCGATAAGTTGGCCACTCAATTGCGGAAACAAATACGAGTATAAAGGTCCATCTAGATTAGTCGCCAAATGGCGACACATGCAGCCAAATGGCTGTTGTCATTCCATCCAAACATGTCGCCATTTGGCTGTGCGTCCAGTTTTGATATTCAATATGGCAACTCAACCAACCGCTTGTCAAATTCAAAGTGACAATTTTCCAACTTTTGTTCGTTCTTTTGTGTGAAAATGAATAATTCTTGAATGGCCGTGTAATAATACAAACGCGCAGAGTCCGTTTTGATAATTGAATTTAAAAAAATCACCAAAATGAAATTATGTCATTTTCTGTCTACATTTGGCTGCTAGTGTGGATGCTAAGTAGCAGCCAAATGGCTGCACGCGATGCCAGTTTTTGGACGCGCAGCCATTTGGCGCCTAATCTAGAGGGACCTTAAAAGAACGTGATAAGAAAGACAATTCACGTAAAACAGATATGTACATATTTCATAATACAGTTTTTGTTTTTTTTTTAATATGTTATAAATTAATTTAGTATTTAATTGTCTTTTGCAAAATATATTCGGGTTCTAAAATCATTTTTTTTACCTTCTTCAGCAATTAAAATAATTTTTTTAAATAATTTTTACATATGTATTTTCAAAGGTCTCCGTTGATCTCTAGGAATATTTTGTTCAATTCCTCTACAACAACCATCATTTACTTTGTTGGCTTGCAGAGTCCACCTTCACCCAAATGATTAGTCCAAATATATGAAAACCTCTTTTTCCGCGAATAATGGCAACAAAAGTTCTAGGACATCTTGATTTAGTCTATATCTATATCTTGATCCATACCGCTCTCTTAAGTATACTCAAATAAAAGTTTTATAGTGTTATTGCTTTGAATTATTCCAAAAAGTAGAATTTGTTCTAAGCTTTCTTTTTTGTGAACATAATAGTCAATTGGTCCTTTTTAAAATGGCATTAAAGACTTACACACCAACTAATTTTTCAACAGTGAGTTGTGTAGAATTGTCGAATTTTAGGTAATGCATGAATTTCTGCATAAACATAGATACTTATGTTACCTTACGTTTTATGATTTCATCTCATAGGCCTCTGGCACTGAAATTCACTGTACTTTTTCTTATTATTCACATAACGTAAAGCGTACAATTATAAATTAATTAATCGCAAAGTATTTTTTCTTTCCATATTGTGAATAAGATTTTCCATAAGACACTTTATTATTAAGGGTGTCCGTTTAGTAAAGTTTTACTGTATATAAAAGCGACGTAGTGTCCGAGCTGTCATTGCATACGATTTGTTGTTTATTTTTATACCATTTGCTCGTAGAGTGAAAGGGTATATTAACTTTTTCATGAAGTTTGTAACGCATTAAAGAAAGCATCTCCGACCATATAAAAAGTATACATATATGATCAGCATGACTTGGGGAGTCGATTGGGCGATGTCCGTCAGTCTGTCTGTCTGTTGCGACGCGTTTTACTCGGCGAGTATTGAAACTAGCAAGCTGAAATTTTACACGCGTGCTTCTTATTGTTGCATGTTTGAACCACCGAAATTGGATCACTGCGTCATGGGACTGCCATACAAACCTAGCCCCCCAATTGAAGTTCTTCTAAAGCCGGCCCCACACCGACCGGAGTGTGGCAAACACCGCGCAAAAGACCGGTTCCAAGAATGATACCTTGGAGTCGCCCAACCAGACTGCTGCACTGCTGTTGCACGATTTTTCATATCAATCTTTTGTGCGGTGTTTGCCACACTCCGGTCGGTATGGGGCCGGCTTAAGAAAAACTTTTTTCTTCATGAGCCAATTTTAACCAAACTTCATATAAATGGATCCCTATGGATGTCTCAAAAACATGTAAAAATGGATGGAATCGAAGGATGGGGTCATGGGGCTGCCATACAAACCCAACCCCCCAAATTAGGTTCTTCAAAGAAAAAATTTTTTATTTGTCCACCAATTTCAACCAAACCTCATACAAATGTGTTTCAATTGATGCCACAAAACATACGTAAAAATGGATGTAAAGGAGCCGTACAAACCCTCCCCCTATTTTGTTTTTTCTAAGAAACATTTTTTGCATCACCAGTTTCACCAAACCTTTTATTAATGTGTCTTTATCGATACAACAAAAAATGTTAAAATAAATGGAATTGTACTAAGGGACCATGTCCCTCGCTTCTCAATTAAGTTTCCTAAGAGATTTTGCTTTTTTGCCCAATAAATTATTCCAAGCAAACCTCACTCAAATACTGTTGTGTCGGCGCACAGTGCGTCGAATGTATGGAGTGGGTGGTCAAAAATCAATATCTTAAGAACGCGTTTACCGATTTTTATGAAATTTGGTGGCTGTGTTTAGCTAGTTAGGTTCTCAATTCTGTATAAAATTCAAGATGAATAAATGATGGATTTTCGAGATATTGATAAAAATGTGAGGAAGATAAATGGTATAAAGATAGGCTAAAATATAAAAAATCGTAACTTGGTAACCGGTTAACCAATTTTCTTGAAACTTGGCTATTATTTAAAGTAAAGAATAAACATTAGTTGGTAAAAAAATTATTATCCGGGAACAACTGAGCTCTGAGATATTTAAAAGAGAAATCTATGAATTTTACCCATTTTTGGGGGCTTTATAAAATGCCTAATATCTTTCAGGAACCCAAATTTAAACTTAATATTTTGTCACTCTGACAAGTGTCACTATTTAAAATATACAAATTTCAAAGAAACGGAGTTTTGCGATTTGGAGATATAGTGGTTCAAAAAATTAAATAATTCAGTGATACGCATCCTCCGAAAAATATTTTTTTTATTTTTTTTTTATTTTTTTATTTTATAGAATAACAATAATATTAACAAAATACATGCTTGTAATTTATTCTGACTCATCGTTGCTTTCCAAATCCAGCAAACTTACATCAAAATTGGCAATGGGAAGTATAATCTAATTGGTTTATATATGAATTGACTTCTGCGTCTATATGATGTTGTTTCTTAATTTTTGGAGTCCGCAGGACGCTAGGAAAGGGTCCGAGGTTAAGAGGAGCATTCGCATTAAATCCTTATTGGATCTGGTTCTGGAAAACTTAGAAGTGTGAGACAATCGATTCCTTGTAACTTACTTATGCAGTGCCTCCTAGGCATCCTCAGATAAATTTCCAATCGGCAAATGGAAAGAATCAATTACCTCAACTCCGTGCACTAGAACCTTGAGCAAACTATTGAACACGGGTATAGTTCTAAATATAACCCTTTGGTGTGACCTAGAAGGTCCCCAATTTTTTCTTTATTGGTGCTTTGACCACTCGCTAGTACCCTTAAAATTATCAAAAAATTTTAATAAATTTGGCTGAATAAAAATACAAATTACATTAAAAAAGCAAAAATAATTGTAGCTACGCTAAATCTTTCGATGCGTATTTTTTAAATCTCACTTTGAAAGTTTGTTCGTATTTTATAGATTTTTAACGATTTTTTCAATTAATAACAATTTATTGTTATATTATTATAAATATTTTTTACATGATATGGTTTACACTGGACTTCAGAAATCAAATTCCATAGAAAACCATATGCATTGTCTATTTATATTTCTATTTTTTAGGTATTTTTGAATTAATTGAATTTTTGATTTAATTAATTAATTAAAATTATTTATAATATTTTTTTTGTTCGTGCTTGAAATTTATTATCTCCTCTATCGCAAAAGTGTGTAAAAGCTTAATATTATGGTAAAATGATCACTTTTAGTGACTTTAGAAATAGCCCAGTTGCCATTTTTCAAGGAACTAGTTCAGTAAAAATGCCAATTGCGTAAAAAAGGCAAAAAAAGGCAAACCAATACTAGTTTAAATTAAAGTAGACACTTGTATCTTTCGGAAAATATCAACCACCCAAAACGTTTTGTGACGTTTTTTTTTAATCTCAATTTGAAGTTTTTTTTTTTCATATTTTAATGATTTTTTTACATTTTTTATTCAATTAAAAGATTTTCAGAAAAAAAAATTATCTGAAGAGTTTTAGTGGAACATACTTATTCTAAAAAATATCATTATGGTTGCCAAAAACTTGCGAAAAGATCGGAAATCGAAGTTAAAGTGCAACCTATTTTTTTGCATTTTTTATATTTTTCAACTTTAGTCCATAAAATTACTAAAAAAACGAAAAAATAAAAAATTTTCTTTTACATATTCGGATACTCCAACATGTTCTCTTTGATATTGGCTAACTTTGATTCCGAAGAAAAATAGTAAATTTTTTTATTTTTGCCTATGGAACGACGCACTGTGCGGCGCCCCGGAACTTATATGAAAACGGAAGAAAAATAATGGAAGAGGGGAGGATTAAACACAAGTCATAGGTATGTCCGAAAAAAACTTTTAGCACGAGGAGAGCGAATGGTATTCAAATTTCGGCCGCTCCCGAAATTAGCCTCGGTCTCGTTCATAGTAGGTAATATAGAAATTATAGTAATCGTTCTCGTTCAAATAGTATACGTTCTCGTCCGACTGATGACGTCACAAGCAGGATGGAAAGTGCTTATGACCATACCTGTATACCATAGTCACAGCCTATTGGTGCTATTTTGTACGACATGCTGAAACTCTCTACTTACATGAATACGACTAAAATTCCTGGAACTTCGGATGAAAATATGAGAAATTCATATTCCTGTAAAGTTATTTAGATCACTATATGTGACCGGGAAAGTTAAAAAGGGGCTATCGTGTAAAAATCTCGATTTTCACTTTTTTAGTGATTTCCCCAGAAAACAATGTGCTCTTTCCAATGGTGAAAACCGCAGTTGCCAAAACTTCAAAAATAAGCCCGAAAATCGATCTTGAAGTTCGCCATCAAATCATCAAAATCCATTTGTGATATTGCAATTTTGTGTATCTATGAATATCTTTTCAACCGCTAAAGCAAATTTACCCAAATTTTCAGGACATCGCACTCACTAAGTTAGAAGTAAAAATAAATACCGCAAATCATATAAGTCTGCATGAGTTGAGGTAGGGAGCGGTATGAAAACAAAAAATTTAGTATCGAATGTAAAATTTTTAGTAAATTTAAGATTTTTAAGTTTCGAAATTTTATGAGATGCTGGCATTATTGTATATAATGTAAGTAATGATATAACCTCAATATTTTACCGTTATCATTTATTATCAAATTATAGAAAGTATATTTTTCTACAGAATTTAAAAAAATGAAATTCATTTAGAATTTTCCATAGAAAAAATCATGAAAGGCAATTTTGTTGTTTTATAATCTTTTGGGTGCTAGATATCAAGCTAGTTCAACTATTAATTTTTATTTGAAAAAGGACACAAAAATATCGTTACCGCGGAACGGTCATGTGCGATATCATATCAAAGGAGACGTCGAGGACATTCGAATCCGTTAATACATCTCATTCTTACGCGTATAAAAGATTAATTTCAGAGTCACTCATAATAACCATGTTTGTATTTGCAAAGCCATAATTTGACAAAAATACTAGTTGCATAACTTCTAAGAATGTAAAGTAACTAAGGGCGGAATTCATAGTCGTTACTTAAGGAATAAGGAAACCCTTAAGGAATAAGTATAAGAGAATGCAAAACGTCACTTATAAAGGCAATTCCGCATTCAACTTCAACAACAGAAGGATATGAAAAATTTTAATTTGGCTAAAGTGGAAGCTAGAAAATAGGAGTTTTTAAAAAAAGTCGTGCTTTTTGACAATAATCACAAAAAAGGCAATTACTCCTTAACGGTAAAAGCTAGAGAAATAATTTTTGCGACATTTTTCCAAAAACATCCTGTAGAGTCTACCATTTATCTATGGCTAACCAGTTGCGGGACACCCTGTACATTGCGTACTCGATAATCCGAAGCCTCGAAACCTCGAATTTCCAGTAATCCGGATCACCTCAAAGATTGCATTGTACACACATTGTAGTCCGAATTTCAAGAGGTTCTCTAATCCGAATCTGACTTTTTTCTCAAAATAACAGTGATATTATTGTCCAAAATGAAAAAAAAAAACATTTTTCTTTGTTCTTTGGAAACAACAAAATCTAGAATAACAGAGTGAAATTCTTTGAAAATAGAAAACAGATTCTACGAACAATTTGATAATTCGTCCATTTCCTCGAAATTTAGAGCAAATTAGTCCGAATTCCTCTGTAGTCCGGATCGACCCCGGTTTTCATTAGTCCGGATTATCGAGTACGCACTGTATTTTATTTAAAAAAATATATAAAAATTATCTAGTAGTATCAAAATTGAATTTTATTTCTTAGGTATTGATGACTTTAAATCGGAAAATTAATAAGGATTCCCTTAAGGGTTCCCTTAAGTAAAAGTGGGGACTACGAATTCCGCCCTAAGACTTCTATAATACATTTTGCGTTTTGAAAAATGATTTTCGATTTTCGAATGCCAGTCATGGTGGCAATGTCGGTAAAAACGGTCACACAATGCAGATTTTTATACATGTTTATCTGTCTAAGAAAATTGAGCCAAAATATGGCCATCGATCGGAAAAAATCTAACATCGCTGATTTTTTTGCAGAATGGTTGCTGATGGTCCCCAGATTATGGGAAAAAAAGTCCCAACCGATTGGAGGTCAGAAACCTTAAAAAAATAGGGGAACGGGTTTTTTTTTGTTTTTTTTTTTGCGATTATTTCAAAAACGACAAAAGATACAGAAAAATGGTATGAGAAAAAAAAATACATACAATAATTATCTTTGCAATAATATACATAACACATTAGAATTTTATTGAATATTTCGGCGTTAGACTTAAACATAAATTAAAATATTTTCATTTTAGATCTTTTTTAAAAGCTTTTGAAAGAATGCTAATTCACCCGTAAAATTGTGTACAAGCATTCACAATAAGTTCATTGGGAGAAACATTGAGTCGCTCTGGTCAAGGCCTCCAATATCCCCACATAGTAAAACGGCATGTCCACAAGTCCCCACAAAATTCGAGCAGAGTGCTAACTTTTGGTT
The DNA here is from genome assembly GCA_949715475.1 of Microchrysa polita. Classification (NCBI taxonomy): domain Eukaryota; kingdom Metazoa; phylum Arthropoda; class Insecta; order Diptera; family Stratiomyidae; genus Microchrysa; species Microchrysa polita. The sequence continues at coordinate 64,816,915 of OX454416.1, forward strand.
TATTGCGATTGGAGCTCCTAGTCACCCGACCCACCAATGTTTCATTTTTTTAATAAAAACTTTCAACGTTGGTTCGTTGAAAAATACCACCAGTTGCGTTTTCTTCATCATCCCGACTAGTTTTGAGTAACGAACTATATTGAAAAAAATACACCTACCCAGTTAATTTTCACTACCACTACCCTGCCCGGGATAAAGTTTAGGGTATTGAAATGTAGATGGCTAATGAAGAGGAAAAAATGCGGCAATTTCGTTTTCTAAGTTTGAGTACCTTTAAAAAATTAAATTCAAAACAAAACAGCGAATGTTCTTATTGAGGTATTTAGATTTTTCAGATATATCATTGTCTTCTGTGGCGAAATCAACCAAATCTCAAAAATAAGCCGACGAGAGTGAGGCAAAAATGTAGAACAGTTGTCAGTTGTTTGAGCAAAGTTACCGGGGAACTTTTTTTTTTTGAGTCACGCATTAACCGCGATGGCAAAAAACGCGCTTATTGTCATAAGTTCTTTTCGACTTTGTGGATAATTTCCATATTTACTGGAAGTCCCATCATTTCCTTTGATAAAAAATGAAATAAAGCGGTACATTATACGATGCATTTTGAATTTATTTACATTTATTTAATTTTTTATCAAAGGAAATTATGGTCCCCGAACAAGTTGCAGCTAGCTGTTTCAATTATTTCAAATATTTGTATTGACATTGACACCTTTTTAGAAAGCTGACAATACGCGTATGTTTTTCCAGTGGTCTGCAGACCATGTCATATAATTTTTTTTAGTAATACTACATTAAAAAATATCTTTAAACAAATTTAAGAGAATTTTTTTTTATTTAAAATTAAAAATTTCGAATTGTGATGGGTTTTTGAAATTTTAAATGATTAAGAAATGTCTGCTATAGTGTTGAATAAAATAAGTTTAAGCCCATTACCTTAGTAGTTTTTTTTTTAATTCTTACTTTAAATGGCAAAATTCTAGGTTATTTAAAAAAAAAAACCTAAAAATTCATATACATATCTCAGTGACCATGAAAATCGGCCTAACATTTATGGCCTCATTTGGTTGCATTTTGACCCTATTATAACGTGTTGCAGGGAATAGGTCGACTTAATCAATAACCCTGTATAATATGCGAATAAAATATTATTGATTCGAACTAGAATATAGCGATATTTTGGTGTCCCCAAATGCCAAAAAATATTTAAACCCATTTCAATGACTTCTTCTAATCCGTCCCTATCGTTTGAAACCCATCTTGGCTATCCACAACCAATTTTCCAAAATGTCCTTTTCAGGAGAGAAGATCCTTTCCGAAGATTTAAAAAATGTACAATTAGTATTTCGGAGCACTTGTCTCACCAAGTCTTGTATTTTCATATCCATATTGCTCATATTGGACTTTTTTTTTGAAAAAAGGACCTTTTGTCCTTACGGGTATTCCCTGGGATTAGTATGTACTTTTAGATATAAAGTGTCCTGCTGATAAATAACTACTTATGTATTATTAAAATTAGCACCCGAAGAGAATGAAGGCAAGCAATTGAAAGAAATTGCATCGTTATCTTTACAGGATGATTTACTGTTATTCCAGTCACTGGCCAACATTGCAATCTCTGAAACACTTTTGTGGTCACCAATAGATCCTGCATATCAACAATCAAAAAATATAGCAAAGAATGTGCTGAAGATATGCTCGAACTTGTCGAAAAATTAATTTAAATTGATTTACATTTGGATTTACTGTTATATTACCCGCTAATTACATTTCCGGTAACAGTATCCAAGTCAGGATCATCGAAAGTATATAGATACCAAGTTTCATAAAAATCAGATCACGACAAATCAATTAAACACAACGCACCGACTTGATTTCTTTATCGGCCGTTTACTCGCTTGTTTGTTTTTACCACATAGCCCCCTTTTAACTTTCCCGGTCACATATAGATAAAATGTGCATTTTATTCTAAAATTGCAGTCAGTCGTTTAGGACTTGTGGTCCTTTGTGTTGAATGATGTAGTTTTAAACTGATATTCTTTTTTCTATATTTTAGCTTAACGTCAACCTCAGGCTATTTAAAATAACCATAATGCATTTTTCTCTCTCATTTCTCTCTCTCTTCTGCCTATCATTAGACAAAACAAAAGTAATTTTGACCCGGACAGATTTATTATTATAAAAAACAATTGTAACTCAGATACGATTCTCTTTTAAAAATGGAGTGTTTTATACAAAAATAGACCAATATTTCTTTTTGTGGCTTCTAGAAGCAGCTTTTCACTTAATTGTTATGTTGACTTGACGTTTCTCTCCAAAACCGTCAATCCGCATCGAGACAACCCAATCTTCTTGTATATTTTTGAATCTACAATATAATCTCGGATTTTCACCACTTGAGCCATCAAAATCCTCTGACTAATTCTTTTATATTCCGTCGTCCTCTCAAAGATGAATAGTCCTGCCATAGTCTATGGCTAATATAAAGAGCTAATTGCGACACCAAGCAACAGGATTTCCGGACCATTTGAGCACGTTGAAGGCGAGTCAAAAGCTACGGGTAAATGACAAAACCATTGCAATCTTTCATGGGCATGCTGCTGTTGTCAGGGTTGTACACAATATGTATAAGTTGAACAGGAGGACAACGTCCGAAATGGACGGCGAAAAGTAAAATGGTGAAAACAAAGGCTAACTGACTGTGTGTGCGGCTATTTGTTTGATACAAGAGAGATTTAGGTCAGCGACTCGGCGGGTAGTAAGCTCCATGTGGTCGTACATGGAAAGTTCTTTTGTAGTGGTTTATGCTTGCTACAACAATAAAAGAGAAAATCCTATTAAGCAATATTCTCGTAATTTGAAAGCATCTTAAATGAACGACATTTTGTCGAATCCATGTATGTAGTGAATAAAGGCTGTGTTAATCATCAACGAAGCCTCCAGCTATTCTGTTGTGACATACAGTGGTCCCCGCTTAATGTGATCACTGATATAATCCGTTTAATATTATATTAATGTTATAATCCGTTTATTATTAATATTAAAATAGCCAGGAACAAACCGGACGTTCTCATTTCATATAAATTTCTCCCGGTTATTACAATTAAAAATCCGGATAATGTTATAACTTTTAAGTCTCACACATAGGCTTACACACATTCAATTGAAAGCTTTTAATTTGCCCGCTGTTTAAAGGAGTCAAAGCCCTTCCGATAAATTACGTCATACATACACGTATACGTACATAAAAATGCTGCAAAGAAGCAAGCTATGACTAATTCGTCAATGGAAGCCGACTTTGCTGCTATGCTATAACCACATTACATTCTCCAGAGTTTTGTGCGTGTCGTGTCAATCAAGCTCGTGCAATTTTTCTTGACAAGTCTAATGTGATATGAATCTAAAGTGAAATTCTGAGGATAAATGAATCTGGTACATGTAATTTGGCTGAGAGTAGAAGAGTGTACTGTACATATACAGGGTGCCCGCAAAGTGTCGGATAAACTCACCGGATTTTTTTAAAAATTGACGCAAAGTTTTACGATCATATCTTCCTTACATCATTATACCCTTCGCTTATTAAGCGTAAAGGGTATATTAACTTTGTCATGAAGTTTGTACCGCATTGAAGGAAGCATCTCCGACCATATAAAATATGTATATATATGATCAGCATGACGAGCTGAGTCGATTGGACGATGTCCGTCTGTCCGTCTGTCCGTCTGTCCGTCTGTCTGTCTGTTGCGACGCGTTTTGCTCGGCCAGTTTAAAAGATATGGAGCTGAAATTTTGCACACATGCTTCTTTTTGTTGCAGGCAGTTTGTATGTTTGAATCGCTAAAATCCGACAAGGGGGTCGTGGGGCTGCCATACAAACCTACCCCCCAAATTTAGGTTCTTCTTAGAAAAACTTTTTTAGTTAAGCACCAATTTCAATCAAATTCCACACAAATGTGTTTTAATTGGTAGCACACAATATATGTAAAAATCTACCAAATTGAACAATGGGGTCGTGGGGCTGCCATACACACCTAGTCCCCCAAATTATATTCTTCTAAGAAAAACTTTTTTATTTTCCCATCGATTTCAATCAAATTTCGCACAAATGTGTTTCTAGTAATACCACAAAACATATGTAAAAATGGACCAAATCGGACCATGGGGTCATGGGGCTGCCATAGAAACCTAGCTCCCCAAATTAAGTTCTTCCAAGAATTTTTTTTATTTATATACCAAACTTCACACAAATGTGTTTCTATTGATGACACAAAACATATGTATAAATAGATGGAGTCAGACCATATGGTCATGGGGCTACCATACAAACCTGCCCCCCCCCCCAAACCAAATTTTTCTAAGAAAAACGTTTTTATTTGCACACCAATTTCAATCAAACCTCAGAAAATTATATTTCTATTGATGCCACATAACAAACGTGAAATCAAACTATGGGGTCGTAGGGCTGCCATACAAACTTGACCCCCAAAATTAGGTTGTTCTAAAAAATACTATTTTATTTGGACACAAATTTCAACTAAACCTCATGGAAATGTATTTTTAGTGATGTTACAAAACATATGCAAAAATGAATTATATCGGACCATGGGGTCATGGGGCTGGCATATATGTAAACCCAACCCCCAAATTAGGTTCTTCGAAGAAAACCTTTTTGATTTGTCCACCAATCTGAACCAAATGTGTTTTAATTGATGCCACAAACATACGTAAAAATTGATGGGCTGCCCTACAACCCCCTTCCCCCTCTTTTTGGTTCTTATAAGAAACCCACGTCCCGCTTCGCCCAATAAATCTTCGCCACGGCACTTATGAGAAAATTCAAAAGCATGGAAGCGGGGAGGACTGAACACTAATTATAGGTACGCCCGAAAAAACTTTTAGACCGAGGATAGCGAAGGGTATCCAAATTTCGGCCGCGCCCGAAATTAGCCTCGGTCTCGTTTTATTTTAGCTCCATTATTTCTTACAGGTTTAATGCCATAAGTGCAGAAAACTAGGGTTAATTTTGACTCAATTTTGACATGGTTTGAATAAATTTTACTTAATTGCATAACTTTAAATTCATAAGTTTAAATTCAATTGAATTGAATTCGAGCAAACATTAACCCTGGTTTTCTACACTTACGGTACCAAAACTGTTAGAGATAATGGAGGTAAAATAAAATGATGTACGGACGATATGATTGCAAGACTGTGCGCCAATTTTTTAAAGAATCGTACAAGCACCTCAACTTGGCAAAAGTAGGAGAAAATTTAGATGGAGAAATAGATTGTTTTTAGGTCAAATAAAAAAAAATTAACCTTGAAGCTCTGTAAAAACTAAGCCACTTATCCGATTTTTGGGCGGTTAGTTTTATTTCAATTTGTTGGCTGTAATAATCATTTTTTTTTTCGTTATTTTGGCTAGTCTAACTTTGCAGATATTGGGGTTTAAAATTTCATGTGAAGAGATGCGAAGTATATGAAGTCTTTGCAAGGTTTATTATTTCATGAATTAGATTGCAGTAAGCGCTGAACTTTTTCAAAACATAATAGTTACCATCCAGAAATACCCCGTTGTTAATTAGTACAATGAGCAGGTGAAAACCCTAGTATATGAGAATGTGGAGAAAATTTAAATGAACGGTTTTAGAACTATGAGCCAACCAACTCCGAAAATTTAGGGTTTCTCCGCGATTTTGGTCCTGTTCTGAAACGAAATTTTGGTGGGAAGCTATATAGGTTTTCTGAACAAAATCCTAAAAAAAACCTAAAACCCCCCCCCCCCCCTAAAAATCGAAAACAGATTTCTAATTGTTTTGCTTTTGTTTTGTTGACGTTTACCGTTATTATTTTAAATATAAAACCAAAATGTCCTCTTCCTCTTCTGCAATTGAAATGTGGGCAATTTAAATACATCAGTTCAGCAAAGGTAACCCAATTGTGTGTCTGTATATACGTTTTTCACCAAGTATTGCAAAAATTGTTAGCAAACAATTTGAAATGCATATTCTTGTAATGGCATGAACCGAACATCCGCAGTCTCCCAAGAGTGCCATATGTTAGTAAAACGTTCATCTAACCTTTATAAAATTTCCTATAAATCTTAACGATAAACTGCCTTTTAGACATTATCCACCTTTTCCATTCCACCCGAGACAAAGCCCATTAAAGCTAATTTTTTTTATTGCTCAATTCTTTACCCTCCCTCCACTTAAATACAGAATTTGACATCCATTTTGGAAGCCATAGTGCAACCTGTAAAATATATCTCTACCCTCCTACAATCCGCCTTTATAGAGATTTTGCAATAGATTAAACTAATCCCCTCGAGTGACTTTGACTCGAATCTGCTGCTCAATTATTCAGAACAGGCAATAGGCAAGTCGCACCTAAATGGAGTATCATTAGGCATCCCCGGCGAATGATTTATATTTGATGTGACCATCGCTCTAATTAGTTCATTGGATAAGTTCCAGCTTTTCGTGTACTTTATGATTTTGGGTGATGATGGATTATATGGCGCCCATCACAATTCCGTCATCCAATGTCATCATCATCATCAAGCCCGAGCATTCCCGTGAAAAACACAACGTCGCCCATCAGACGCACACCTATAATACTTGTTGTCGTTGTTATTTCAAAATTTCTGCAGGAGGTCAAGATTTCTCATTTTCAACATCATGATGAGACAACGGCAAGCATCATGGGAGAAGGATTGGCATACAGTAGAACCCCTCTTAACCGGCCTCGGATAAACCGGTCCTCGGATTAACCGGCCTATATCCCACTTAACGTTTCTTGTTCTTTTTGTTACCGAAAAATGACTAGCAGACTTTTCCTATATCCCACGGAACGTTTTTTTTTTTCTTTTTGTTACCATGCCGTCATAGTCAGCATCAAAATCAAAAAGTAAAAAATATTAACATAAAAGATGTAATTTTTATGTTGGCAAGTGCTTTCGTCTACCTACATTAATGAGAGCATGGAAAAAAATTTGGTCCAATTTAGAAAATCTAGTCGAGGGGAGTTACCATTCCGACAACGATGAAATATGAAAATGACAACCAGGCTATCTTACACTATCTGCAGCAGCAAATGGAATTTGCGGATGTGGAGGACTGGGCAACAAGTGATGAAGGACTGAACGATTTTTTCAGTGACGAGGAAATAATTGGTATCGCCAGTAAGGATGACTGTGAATGCGGAGACGATGGAGAATTTACAAACATTGAAGAGCCATCAAAAATACCATGTGTAATCTATTTAGTTTTCAATAAAATGAGTTCCAACAGCGTACTTTTTGCTTCTTTATGTATAACACTCTATGAAATTTGTATAGTATCTTGAAATATATGTTATTGTCGAACCAAATTCAATTTTTCAAGGGAACCTCGGATAAACCGGCCAAACTCCTAACCGGCCAGGGTGTGGGTCCCGACCAGGCCGGTTAAGAGGGGTTCTACTGTAACATAAATGTGCGAGAGGAGCAGATAGATATGGGACAGTTTGGTATGCGAGAGATCAAGGACCATTAATGTCATCAAGATGAGACAAATGATGGGAAAGTGTCCAGAAATTTCATTTGTTGTTTTGATCGTGTTTTCAACCTGAATGGATGAAATTGATATTCAAGATATTCATGCATTTTATGTTGAATATTTATATTAAAAACTTATTTTTCAATTTCCGTCAAATCAATATAATTATGTAGCTATACTTTTGAAAAGTAGTTCATAGCTTGATCCTTAAAAAAATATGTACCCATGAGTATTCGGTACCGGAGCAATCAATAACCATATTCCTATACAAGACTTCGTTATACATACTACATATACAGAATTCGAATGAGCAACTATGACCTGACACATGATACTGTTGTCCTCAATAAGGATATACATTTCATCATATAAAGATGTATTAAAGCAACTCGAAAATTTCTCCGAATATACTTTTACAGCGGGAAGTAACAAACAGTATGTATCTTCATCACACAGTAGTTACCAAACACCTTGAACCAGTACCCCGTATACACCTTTCACCATTATAGTTGTCTTCTTAGAACATCAGAGTATTCTTTTGGCACGATGATGCTTCACTTTATATGCTTGCAGAAAAGATAAAATGCAAGGACAGCTACTCATCTTACACTAGATGGAAACACAAACGATTAGGCACAAAGGATTAAATCAGGCGAATAGGGCTGATAAAGCGTCTTCGAAAAAAAAGAGAGAATCAAAGATTGTTTTGCAGCCAACAGCCCTGTGGTGCACAAAGGAGCTGATAAAAATGTCGACAGAAGCATGATTCGATGCAACGCTCTAGCAGCGTCTTCGTCGTTGTGGCTGCTCACTTTACCGCATTTGTGTGGATAATTAAATTTATCATCATCGCAAAAACGACGTGGATAAAAAACACTGACAGAAATGACTTGTCAAGCAAAAGGATAGTACAGAATAAGTACGGACCGAAAAGCAAGTAACGGTGACGGTGACTATGATAATGATATCAACTATGAAGAAAACTACTTTAGATCGAAGAGATTTAAGATGTCTTCAGTTGTAAAGAGTGTCATAATACTGAAGGAGTGTTGTTTTCGAGTGGTATATCACAATATAAACCTAGGGGGCTTCGCCCCCTGCTCGCTACGCTCGCCAACCCCCAGGGGCCGAGGCGCGGCCGAAATTTGGATACCCTTCGCTCTCCTTTGGCTAAAAGTTTCCTAATTCAAAGTTTTGTGAAATTGGTGCAAAAAATGTTTCTTAGAAGAACCAAAATGCGGGTTGGGTTTGTATGGCCACCCCATGACCCTATGCTCAGATTTGATCCATTTTTACATATGTTTCTGTTATCAATAGAAACACATTTGTGTGAAATTTTGTTGAAATTGGTGCACAAATAAAAAAGTTTTTCTTAGAAGAACCTAATTTGGGTAGTTGGGTTTGTATGGCAGCCCCATGACCCCATTGTCCGATTTTACCGATTCAAACATACAAACTGCCTGCAGCAAAAAGAAGCATTTGTACAAAATTTCAGCTTAATAGCTTTTAAATTGGCCGAGTAAAACGCGTCGCAACAGACGGACAGACGAACAGACAGACAGACAGACATCGCTTAATCGACTCCCCAAATCATGCTGATCATATATGTATACTTTTTATATGGTCAGAGATGCTTCCTTCAATGCGTTACAAACTTCATGACAAAGTTAATATACCCTTTCACTCTATGAGCGAAGGGTATAAAAAATCATCGTCTTTCATGGATGAATTGCATATATGTAGTCGTTTTCGCAGGAATCATTAATTGTGTTTGTAGTGATTCAAAAAATGTTGTCACCTCGAATCGAGGTGGCCCATGTTTGTTGTAGTACATTTAAACTATTCCAATTTAGGGCTCCAAATATAAAAAAGGATATGGCTAATTTTTGTCATTTTGGAAGGGTGTCAATAACCAAAAAGCTTATTTTGGTAAGCAAAATTTTGATCGGAAAGGTGTAAAAAAGCGCACGATCTAATTCTTCATCGGAGGGGTGTATACGGGGTGCCTTAGAATTGATAAATTTAAACGCAATTTACTCCGTTGTGGGATGGGAAGAAACATGTACCCGACGTCTCCTTTCACAAGACACCTTGCAATCAAGGACTAATTAGTGTCCTTTTTCGTCCTTTTCGGGACCATCCCGAATGATAGAATCGTCAGTTACTTTAGAATCTTAAAAGTTGAGGAAGAACTGGCGACTAGTTGCATTCGCGTAGTTATGGGCTTAGAAAGGTGCTGATACACCAAAATATGTAGTTCATTAAAACACGATTTACTCCATTGACATAAAAAACACACACCGGGTATGTAATGTATTCAATGTCTCCTTTGATATGACCCCCCGCACGCCCACCGCCAATCAAGTATCTAATAATTCGTGTCCTTTTTGTCCTTTTTAGGACCTTTCTGATCAACAATTTTAATGAGATTTAGTCTTCTGGCATCCTACTGATTCATAAGCAATTGGAATAAGCCGTACTCTATTTTCCTATTTAAAATGCAATCATTGTGTTTGTACTACATACTGCAATAACGAGTTTGCTCCGGTCGATTTAAATGTAAATGGTTGTCGTGTGTGCTTGTGCTAGCCAAGCAATAAGTATTTTACTCATACGACCTTCCTTTTTCCTTATGTCGTAGGGTAGGAGCCGGAGGAGAAATTTTGCAAGACATTGAATCAATTGAATGTAATTGATTCGGAAATGTACAGGACTTATAAGTTTTTTTCTTGCATGGTTTTAACAGGTCACAACCCCGAACACAAGTTTTTATCCATTATTAGGGATTCCAGATGCGTCGATACCAGTGGCGTCGTGTCTTTGGAAACAAGGGAAGCAATGCTTCTCTTCTACTGGGAAGCATACTAAATACTAAGAATAAATAAGCCCGTTATAAAATTTTCAGAACATTTTTTCACACGTCGAATCGTAATCAAAGTCAGATTCGTTTACAGTTCCATCACAATGTACACAGCACAGTAAAGCATTATTAGCATATGCGCACAAACCAGACACCCAGCCCATGATCCAACCCACCCATTCAAAACACGCAACAGAATGAATAACGATCGACGCGACGCTGCGCTATTGTATCACGGAATCAACTGGAACTAGTGCTTACATGGACGAAGAATGACGTCCAAAGCTTTTATGGACGATTCGTCGGGAAAATGAATAGTACATACAGTAGAGCGTCGATTATCCGAACAATTGAGTAACCGCAACCGGGGACTTTTTCCATAATAATATTATACAGAACCAAATGAAAAATTCAAATGTCTGCAGAAAGAGAGGTTCCTCTGATTAGCAGCACTCAATTGCTTCGAATTCCTTATTTTTATTCACTGCTAGTCGCTTGGCACATTTCCAGGCTATCACTTATATTAACTTTTAGGCAATCCTCCAATTTTTCTAGGAGAACTCAATCAATCGATCTTTCGATTTCGATTATCAACACCACCTTGTCAGCATTGGTTCGACGCTTTACTGTGTTTAATACAGTTTTCGAGTTGTCTATATTGTTAAATTAAATTCTAGAATAATTTGCTTGGAAATGCTTCCCTCTATTCCAAACTCACGCCACGCCACTGGTCGATACCAAGTATGTACATATATAGATCTGTTTATTTGCCTTGTAAAGAGTAGCGCTGATCCTTATAGCTAGCCCTTCGAATGACTTGGGCAATGGGATACTTTTTCGGTTAGAGCGTGTCAAAACCAAATAACTATACCATCGTCCAGAACTCTTCTCAATAACGTATACTTGACTTAGGCGAACAAACTGCAACCGCTGGCCCTGCCCTATTAATTCGCAGTTTCTTCTAAACGCAGCATCTAGACCGTAGGGCAGCTACACCCAGATACTTATGTACCAAACAAGTCCCGTACTATGTACCCCTCCCCTGATGATTTTCTAAGTATACCGCGCTTATAGTGCTTGCTAGGAAGAACAAAAATTATTAAAAAAAGTTCAGCTACCTATTTTTTCTCAAATTTTCTTTTTGCGCTATAACGGCAACACAATTTTCTCTGAATTGCAAACTAACCAGAAAAATCGCTATTTGGGTTTTAAGAGTATGGAATATTTTTTAAAGCCACCTGCTAGGTTATCTTTTTACTAAATATTAGAATAATATCAGGCCTCGGGAGATCTGTTAATATTGTTTTAATGACAAATTACGTTTATTGACCAAGTTTGCACCTTATTACAATTATAATTATTTAAACATACTAACTATACCATAGAATCTGGTTAGTTATAGTCGAACATCTTTATAACGATCCCGTGGTGACCGAGTATTTTTTTCGTTATAGGCAGAATGGGCAGCATAATGTTCCATTTCTGGAGCTGGAAAACACAAATGAATTTTTACGGCTAGAAATGTAACAAATTATGAAATGAAATGAAAGAGATTATGATCTGAAAGAGGGCTGAGCAACCCGCGGGGCGCTTGTGCCAAAAAGAGATATACCAAAGGTAGAACAACAGATGCTTCGATATTTATAGGTCTTTCCTATAATTGAATGCTTCACATTAATCGAACATATTTCTCATGCATTTTTTCAAGCCTATTTTCGAGCAGAATTTATATGGTCACTTCTATTGGATAGACTAAATTGTTCGGCGGAAGGTTAGATATTCGCTTCATTACGAAAATTGAGGCACATTTGTGAGGTCATGTGGGAAACCTGGATACATGACTCCACAAATCATGCATTAGTTTTTCTTTATAAAATTCTTAGATACACAATTCTTCAATTTCTTTAGTCCAACTCTCTCTTACTAGAACATTTTGTCTTGGCAACTCGTAATTCGAGTTAGAGAGGTTTGACTGATTTATTTGATGGAAGGTCGCCAGAGGGAATTTCCACTGTAATTGGATTTGGAAACGAAACAATGAGTTTGATTTCTCCTTTCCTCAAAGAAGGCTCCATTTCACTTAAACCCAAAACAGCCTCTTTTTGGATTGTGCTGCAATTCATATGGCATTTTGTTGCCAATTTAATATGTTAACATTTGCGGTGTACAGTGCATAATCAATCATACCAGACCGTGAATTTTTTCGATCTCTTTTGATTGCGTACAACTGTTAACATTTATTTCTGGGCTATCATCCGCTTCCAGCTTGATGGTTTAAATACATTTCCCGCGTCAGTATCAGCATCGGCAGAGGCATCGGCAGAGGCATCGGCATCAGCAGAAAAATTTCAATTTAGAATACACGCATTTGCCTTCGATGACCCACATTGACAGCAGAAGCAGAAAAATGCTTCTGCCGCTGCTGCTGCTGTCAATGTGGGTCATGAAAGGCAAATGCGTGTGTTCTAAATTGAAATTTTTCTGCAGATGCCGATGCCTCTGCCGATGCTGACGCGGGAAATGTATTTCAACCATGTCGTTGACTTTTGGAACCAGTGGCGTATTTACAGGGGGGGCACAGGGGGCACGTGCCCCCCCTGTGAGCACATCAAACTTTTTTCACATCATACTAAACATTGCAGTACCAAATGTTCCCTTTTTATTTTGAGCGTTTCTATCACTAAACTTTGTAAATCTACAAACACATGTAAACATTATCATCACATCATCTTCTCAATTCGCCAGATCTCCTCGTTGATGAACCCTTTCCGTTTTTTCAACGGGTTGAGTTTATTTTCATAGACGCGTGGTTTCAAGAACAAGAACTCTCAGAGAATAAGTACAAGCTATGACTATGTCGAGGCAACGAGGTGGTCATGAAACGTTGCCCAATCTCGACATGAATCTATTCGGAAACAAGACTGCTATTGAAAGTCTCGTCATGTGTGAAGTGACCCCATCTTATGTTCATATAAGTTGAGGAGATGTTGTTGCGGTATCAATGGCTTGGAAGCCGCTGAATTGATAAATATGTGAAACAATCGGTCTGATTTTTCGATCGGGCTTGTGTGTTTTAATTTGGCCGTAAATTCGTGTTAGGCTGCTGTAAAGGTCTTTAAACCAGATGCTTCTCTTTCCGTTAAAATGCTAAAAATTTACGTGTTTTGGTGGGAAAGCATTTTAATCATACATTTTCAAATTCCTACGGTTCGGTGTCTGTGGTGCCCTGCCTGGGGTACTTTCTTCAATGCTTCAATTTGCACGAAGTAAACATCATCGTAGCCATTCCTTCTCATTTCTAGTTCCTACACGGCTGAACATTTTGGTGTAATTTTTATAAAAAAATATATTTATACATTTCCATATAAAAACTTTATCAAAAGTATAATTGAACTACAGTGGAAACTCGATAACTCGAAACTCCTTAACTCGAAAAACGCTTTAAGTCGAAGAAAATCTGCTTCCCCAGCACATTTGAACAAAAAACAATGAAAAACAAACTCGATAACTCAAACCAAAAACTCTATTACTCGAAGAGAAATTTTTAATTTCACTGCTTGTGAAACTCTATAAGTCGAAGTGCTGATATTGGAGACTCTATAAGTCAAAATTTCAGATACTCTCCAGGTCAAATTAAAATTTCTTATCGGTAAACGGGCGAGACTCTATAAGTCAAAGCCTTGCTATGCGAAACTCTATAAGTCGATTTTTTTTATTCCTCCAATGGCGATTTTTCTGTTTGAAATTAGAATTTTATTGCTGCATATTTCGGAAACGAGAATAACGGTACTTTTTTGCGATAAAATGTTTCAGTTTGCATTTGAATATAGCGTTCATCGTAAGGTTGTCTTACTGTCAAAAGAATAATCGTTTCGTGCAGCTTGAGGAATTCAGCCAATTAAACATATCTGCGTCAAAAAGAACGCTACAAACCCTGAATATTCAGCAGAAGAAAGAACTTATAAAAGCGGTTGATGCAAAAGGTCGAAAAAAAGGGTATAGCCGCCGAATTCAAAATTCCGGTTAGTATACGCTTTCTACGATTTTAAAGAAAAGAAAAAAAAAACATTTTGTCATCTATCGGAAAAGAGAGGAAAAAATGCATGTACTATTTTATAAGGGTATAATGTCGGAAAAATACCAAAAGAAAAAAACTCTATAAGTCGAATTTTCTTACAAATAAACTCGATATCTCGAAATCTCTTTACGTCGAAATTTCGATAACTCGAAAGAAAGTTTGGTTCCCTTGGGCTTCGACTTATCGAGTTTCCACTGTATATTAAAAGTATAAGTATTCTTGATAAAAAATTTACTCTTCAATAGTATAAAATTGATAAGCAAATTTATACAAACCGCTCGAAAAAATGAAAATTGTAATACGAGTGCAGTCGGCTTCGAATCCACAATTCTGTGATTTGTAGGCAAGCGCGCTGTTCGCTGAACCAGACAGACTACAAGTCAATAGATTTCTAGGTTGAATGGGTTTCTTGCGTTGATAGTGTAGATTTGATAACATAGTAGGATTGATTCTACCCTTTTATGTTATAACAACGTTCAATGCAATTTATTCTATCCCGAACGGTGTAAAATGTATAATATTAAGGGTATTTGGATAGGCACTTGTTACGATTTTGAGGGAATCTGTTACTAGATGTTTGACAAAATAAAAAAAGGCCTCTTTTTCAGTAAATCCTAATTTTGCATTCAAATTCGGATTTTCGGATTTCGGACGATGTATTAAATTTCTCTTCTAAAGAAATCTGGAATCCGGTTTGTCATATGGAAACAGTCTCTTTGGTCATTGCATTAATTCCATAGCCAATTAAGTACATATTCGTAAAATTTCTTTTCGGCTTCAGGCTCCTTCGAACTACACTACGCAAACCTTTTTAAGGTCTCCGTATTTTGGTTCAGGAAAAGCCAAAAGCAGTTAATGAGTGTTATTCTAAGATCTGTCAGGAAAACTAAACTTTTGGTGTAATAATCCTGAAATGCAAAGGACTCGCAGGCCCGTATTTATAAATATACCTTAACTCAAGGAGACGTTGAGTCGAGGATGCCGAAATTAAAATAAATGTCATTTTCCATACTTTTTCATAGAAATCACTTATATTCACGAGTCAATGCATTCTTGATTTAAGGAGAAACTCAAGGAGACCTTGAAATTTTCTATAGTCAACCTCACTTGAAGTCAATGTAGCTACCCACCTACCTTGAAATAATATATTTCAAGTCAATTGAAAACTTATTCATAGTCCTCACTTATACTTAAGGGAACCCTTAAGGGACTGACGCTATTCATAGTCACTCAATAAGCAAACGCTTAAGGGGTTCCTAAAGGGTTCCCTTATTCGATAAGGTTCAAATTTTGAATTTTTAACTCGATGGAATTTTTTTATATTTTATTTGTCATTTTCAATAGATATGCTCAATAAGTAAATCGTTTATTCATTGAGGCAACGCCCTAATAAGTGATGTCTATGAATACGAAGCTCCCTTAAGGGCTCACTTATATATAGAGAAACCCCTTATTCCTTAAGGGAATCCTTATTACTTAAGTGGGGACTATGAATTCCGCCCTTAGGATCTCCTTGATTTTCGCCTTAAATCAAGGATCAACGATCCCTCAGTCTTGCCAATATTTTCCTATGTAGCTGCTCTAGGGTATCCCCACACCAAAACTTTATGTAACAAATCAGCCCCGTAGTCTGTGCCCCCCCTTTGAGAATTTTCTAAATACGCCACTGTTTGGAACACCCTGTATGTATGTTTGTGAATCGAAATTGTTTCAAACAAATTATACTATATTTACATGGCTTTAATTGAAAAACGTAAATGCTTATGCACCACAAATGTCAATAGCTTGTGGCGATCTTTCATTTTACATACAACCTTCTACAATTCCAGTTCCAGCTATAAAGAAAATCTCCCATTCCACCCGCATCTGCTCACCGCATGCAGTTATGCTCACGCTTTTACAATTCGATTAAATTCTACAGAATAAAAAAATCCATGCAAAATAATATTGAAGACATTACTGGACTGGAGCACGTCAGTGCCCAGCTATGTCGTGTGCCTTCAGGACTTTCTCGCAAGTGCCACTTTTACAATCAGCCTTTTTATATCGAACGCATCGAATGACGTCGCGTCAACATAGATGACGGTTTGTGTCCAATATTATGGAAAAAGTGAATTGAAATCGCAATCTGGTGTCGATTACCATAATAAATAGTAAACGAGTAAACCTTTCCATCAATAATGTATTGTATACGCGCTTGGTAAATGCTTCTCTTTCTGCTGATATCGTGTACGCCACACCCACCCCTTGTTGCAATGCATAACACTTCTTCAGCACGGCGCGGCGGCTAGAATCAAGGAAAATTGATGGAAAACTCATAAAGCATTCTCTGCATAGCTATACTGTGAGGCGGGTCATAAACGTCATAAAAATATGTGGTGGAAAATGTACATACTTTTACTTATACTAGAGCGATACATTCATATTTTTTTTATGTAGATAGAAATATGAAGTGCGGAAAAATTCATCATAGACTGATTTATTTTTTATTATTTTTATTCTTTTCTAGGGAGGAGAATAAGGAAGAAAAAGTACTAGACGAATTTTATGGTACATATTGGGAACATTTTAAAGCATTTTTGTAGCTTTATTTTCATACTCTTCTTACGAAAGTTATTTTGAGGTCGTGCGGTTATGGACTTTCTATATAGACGAGTCTTTTAATGGTATGTTCAATTGATCGTAAATTTGTGATAGATCAAACTGTAGAAGGAATCAATATTTTTATTTTTTTCTAGAAATATACATATAAGATGTAATTTAAATGTAGTCTGCTTTGGGTAGCGGTAAGTGCGCTCACCTTCGAAGGGGGTCGTCGCTTCAAGTCCCACCGTGAGCAGATTCAGCTTATGATGTTTATTAGGCCTGTTCGGTACCGAGATTTCAGTACCGGGTTTCGGTTTTTTTCAATACCCGGTACCACAAGCGGTTTCCCTGACTCAGGTTTTTTTTTCAGTACCGACGGTTTTTTTTAACCATAAGCCAGTTTTTTGAATACAGGGTTAAAAACCGACTAAGGTTTTTTTTTCAGTAGCGACGGTTTAACCATAAGCCGGTTCTTTCGAGTACCGAATTAAAAAGCGATACCAAAAAACCTGAAAAAAACAGCTCATGGTTGAAGTGAACGATTCACTCGATTAACTCGGTACCAAAAAACCGACTCGTCGGTCGGTTTTTTAACTTGGTACCAAAAAAACCGGGATATCGGTACTTTAGAATATCGGGTCCGGTACCAATAATAATAATAACACTGGTTTTGTTGAAAAAGGACATAAAAGGACACTAATTGCACACCTTAGTCGAACGTGGGCATGTGGGGTGTCATATCAAAGAGGATGTCAAGTAAATTCCATATCCGGCATTTGTTACTTGTTCCAAGGACCTTAAAAGGACAAAATTGGGCTCAACTTAAAAAATTTTGTGTTTCCCGTATCTGTATCTTTCTAAAGCCGTAATTTTCCATTTAAGCCCGACTTATTCCATTTAGTGTCCTTGAGACAGTGATAAAAGTAGGGACAACTTGAATTATTCTCGTAGTTATGGCTTTGGAAAGATACACGGGAAACTCGAAAATTTTCCATTTAAGCTCGATTTATTCCTTTGAGGATCCATGAAACAGGAAACAAACACCGGATATGTAATGTACTCGACGTCCCCTTTGATATGATACCCCGCATGCCGACCTCCGGTCAAGGATTAAAGAGTATCCTTTTTTGTCCTTTTTGGGACCTTTCCGATCAAAAATTTTTTTAGCAAAGTCAGTTGTAGATTCCTGGGAGCCTACTGATTCAAAAACAACAAAAATTAGCCTTACTCTATTTTTTTCTATTTGGAGGCCTGAATTGGGATATTTTGACTGCACTACTACTGGTTGAATACGCAAAAATATTATCGCCAATACAGTAGATCCCCGATGTTTCGAAATGATTGGGACCGTACTGATAAACCGGATTTATCGAATTGTCCGAATTTTCGAAATATGCACTAATTGATCTCCAGGTAGACAATATTTATTAAAATAAAATAAATAACAGGCGCGACAATCCAGCATTGGACTAAGGCCGCAGGATGTGTTAGTGACATCCTATTTCCAAGATCTTATCTGCTTTTTTGTTGAGGTAATGAGATCAGCATCACGCTCAGCAGTGTTATTTATCCCCCTAAATGGGTACTCGTTTAACATCTGAGTGAGATCATAGTCCGTCACAAGCTCGTGAGTTCGAAAAACACCATGATCCACGGTGAGATTCGAACTCATGAGCCTGTGCACCGAAGGTGGGCGCACTAACCGCCAAACCAGCCAGACTACAATATTTATTATTAGCGTTAATTTCTATTTTTTTATTCGAAATATGCATTAATCCGGATTTTCGAATTGAGGATTATCGGGGTCTTACTGTACTACCTTAGCACGTACTCTGCACTCTAAACAAAATATTTCCTATATTGCTCCTAGCGCAATTGCCTTTCACTAGCTTTGAATAATCATCATCCATGCCACGAGCACAATCCCAGCTTCAAAGCAGTATCATCAAAACAAAAACTGCTATCAAATTGCGGCCAACCAGCGTGGCTTCATATTTTTGTCTATTGTATAGTAAAAACAAAAACCCGTGCTTTTTCCACTTTACAAAAAAGAAAAGCCACAATTTATTCTTCACTGACAGCGTACCCATTTTCCATTAAAACAGCATCACTAAACTGTAGCATGCAACAGTAACGGCTCAACACTCTATTTGCATCACGTATTTTTCGCTAAAAGGGTCTTATGCCCTTTTTTCTATATACAAAATGATGCTTTTTTCGACTTTCTCATATTTCGTCGAGTGCTGAATTGTGTGCATGTACAACAAAAACCTGTATGTGTATGTGGCGGTACACTGCATATTCAAAAAAAAAAAATTATAGTGAAAAAGTGTCATGTCGCCCCCGGCAACGAACGATGCAACACACCAAGTTTCCTAGATAACGACAAACAGTCATTCATGATAGCTTTCACATGAGGGAGCAATTAAAGGAACAAAAATATCTCGCTTCTCACACTTTTCGTCACACGTATACAATAATGCATAGAGAGAATATCCTTTTGTTGCCAGGATGAAGATGCAGTAGTAACGGAGTGGCATGAAATGAGTGCACAATCTAGATAGCTTTTTAGGTGCATCGCAGAGCAGATACATCTGAGCGTTGGAATGACAGCATCCTGAAAAGGACACTGCTCACGTACATTATGCACCAAACAAACAGTTCATATTCTCGTCGTGATGTCTCGTCTCCGTATAGTCGGTACTCTGCAATATTGCACATCTCGCGCTCTCACACTGCTGCTCAGGTGCTTCTGAGGAGTCCTAATGACACTCACTTCAACGTTGAAGAGTTCTTGCTTTTGTCGTTTTCGCTTGCGGTAATGAAAAGGCAAATTGCAAACTTGACAAACAATGAGTCAAGACATTTGTCTTGTGTACTAAATTGAAATATTGAGATCTTTTGTGAGGCACGTATAAGCGCAGAGTGCATACAGATTATGAGTGCAGGTCCTAGTAGGAAAGATTTTTTTGTCCTCTCTGGAAAATATTAATTAGAGCGTTGGTTTTTTTTATGTACCAGAAAAAGAGAGGAAAATTAAAAGGCACTAGTCGTTAGCAAATTTAAATAAGTAGGAAACGTTTAGGTTTCTTGTATATTGTGGGGATTTTTGCATAAAACAATAGGAAATAGTTTTTGATAGTATGTAATTACCGCACCGAGAGAGGATATTAAAGAAACCACTATTATATATTGTGGTGTTCCGCTAGCCTGAGGAGAATAATTAGTCTGGCCTCGTTTAAAATAATAAGAGTGAGTAAAGAGAAACATGATTCCAAGAAAATTTATCCGTAACGAGCAAAAAAAGGACTCCGAAACAAACCATAATCAAAACATAAAATTTCGAAACGTTCGCAGAAAATATAAGCCTGCACATTTTAGCTTATATGTATACAAATTGATTAAATCCCAACAAATATTTCGAATTCAATTTAAAACAAAAATAAAATTCCATTCCCATTTTCCTCTCACAGTTTCTTTTCAATTTAATCCAGAGTCCCAAAAAAGGATACCGAGAACGTTATTCAATATATTTGCTTTTTTCCTCGTGAAACACTTACTTACATTTGAGCATATATTACATTACTTAATTCAATCGAAAATCCTGAATAATAATTCGATATTTCCATGGAAAACTGACCGAATGTATATACAGACCAGACGACGCGACGCACGTCGGGATGCACAAGGCTCAACAGAGAGCAACCAGCAACGAAAAAAAAAAACACAAAATAAATGTAGTTAATCCGAGCGTTGCGTTCGAGAGCTTGAGTGTTGGTCTGACCAGAATCAATTTGCTTTTCGGGTCCGATAGAAAAGCTCTATAAAAAAGGGTAACAGTCCATTGAAATTGTCATGCATGATCCAATTGGTTTGGATCGCGTATATATGGATTGGATAAAGTTAAAAATGTTGAAACATTCGTTTCAATTTTTAGATACATTTTGGTTATTTTATCGGGAATCCTTTTTTTGCCAACCAATTTGAAGTGGCATTCGCGTGCAGGTATGTATATTGATTTCACTTTACTGTGTTCTGTTGGCTTATACTCGTATACTCGATTTTATTTTAAAATTTTAGTTTTCTAGTGATGTGTTAGAACTACACTCGACCACCCAAACATCAAGTATCAACACCATCACGAAAAGCATGTTACGAGGAGGTATATGATTGCATTAAATTTTGAGAGGCGCTTTTTACTCTAGCGGCGTGAATACTTTTCAATGGCTCTCAAAAATAATTTCTACTTTCTGTTTTTTTTGCAAGCGCTATATGAATATGATGTACATATTTCATGTAGCGCACGAAAAAAATACAAATGAATGGTTCAATTTTAAATATACGCAAGTACACAATGTATGCGTAACAAAGGATACACAAACCAGTGAATTATCGGGTTGTATTGTTGGCATCCCCTTTCGTAAATGAAGTAACAAGTATGTACACTGGTCGGGATATGTATTTTGACATCTGACACTCTCCAGCCCAGACACTGATTTTGTTTAACTAGAGCGAGTAACGGTAAAGGGATAAGGAAATCAAAGTACATATCAACAGCAATAAAAATGCTCAATATTTTCCCTGCCCGTTTCCGCACTCTCCTCCTATAAAGAAGAGAACAGATAAGTGCGTATTTCTGGTGCGGCATAAGTATTTTGACAATATTCTAATCTTTTGTTGTACGCCGATTTCTCTGGAACAAAAAAATGGGCAAACATAATTTTATCAATGTTTGTGTTTATATTTCGAATTCCATGTAGAAAATGTATCCAGTGGCATGAAACATTGGAGAAAACTTGGAGAAATTCGAAGTTTGGTTTAAAGCCTCCATAGAGGCAACTTACACCCTGGTTTAAAGGTTGGAAACGCTGCAATTGAATTTAATTTTATACGGCAGACTGTTCATTATTAAACACCAGAAGTGAATAAGTGAAAAGAAATAGAAAACTATTCCATGAATCACAGAAAGGGGATGTGAATATCGAATAATAATTAGCGAAAAGGCTTCCAAATATTTATGGAAAATGTCCTAATTTACCCAGAGGATATTATGGATATGGAGAATGTGCCATCGGTGGCACAGATAATAACGACCACCTTCGCCCTAGAACTAAAAAATACCGGCGTACAGAGGGCTGCGCCTGCAATACGAAGGTTTTTTAGTATTTTGATGCATAGTTAATATTTTTTTGTACATATATTTTATAAGCAATAGATAAGAATTGTGTACAGCATTAATGGAATGCTTCCTGTAAATCTATTTTTGGATTGGTCTAATTAAAGGTGGCTAGCGCCTTTCATTCTGGAACTATTTACTATTTACTATTTACTCAGTTTGTATAAAAGTAGGCAAATCTACAGGCATTTTTCGATTTAAGATTTCTGATGGCCTTTGAGGAAAAAGAAACTCAGGCAAACATAAGGCCGGCTTGGCTTTATATATGAACTGAATTATTGGCTGTAAAACTACTGTTACTCTTTTTTTAATCAAGGAAAAGCAACTTATATGAAATGATTCCATTGTGTCCCCTGACATAAGAGCCCATGCAAGCTTTCCTATGAGTATTGAACAAGTATACTTTTGCAGCTATTCAGGGACACCCTGTTAGCTTGGTCCTACAAACTTCAAAAATATTTGTGGCAAACACTATTACCATTCTATGCATCCACCAAATTTCATGTTCATTGTTTCATCAAGTTAAAAGATATGCATTGAAGAAATGCTTAGAGGCTTCCTTTGCATTGTGAAAGGCCCTTACTAAATACTAACTTGGCTATATTTCCGGTTTGGATACAGATATTCGAATGAAAATTCGTAGACATATTCCCTATGTAATTTTCTAAAAATCCCTAGAATTTTCATATTTGGAAACATAAAAGGGGCTACACACGATCAAATCCAAATTTTACAAATTTACTGTTATTTACTTTTCCTTAGCAAAAGTCAACAGTCTTAATATTTAACGTATATAAAGCCATACTGACCAATCTTTGTGCAAAGTTTCATATCGATCCCTACAACGGTTTAGAAAAACGGAGGTCGAAAAGGAAGTTTAACTTTGAACGCCAATAACTTTTTTACCGTTACTCGAAACTGGAAAATTGTAACTCATGTGAGATGTACTCGTTTAGTTCTTTGATTTAAATACCCATATGTCAATCTCCGATAAAAACTAAAAAAGTCGACTTTTTTCAAACGTTCGGGACACCCTGTTATCTTCTTCCTACCAACTTCTAAGGTATATGTGCCAAAGACTGTAACCATTCTACACATTCCTACCAAATTTCATGACAATCGGTTGAGCCGTTCGCGAGTTATTTAGTGAACAGACGGACGGACAGACAAAATCGATTTCATAAGGGTTTTTTGAAAAAAAAAAAATTTCGAAAAACCCTAAAAAAAGGCAAATTGCATGCATACGCAGATAAAGTGAAACCAAAGAAAGATTAAAAAACCATCAAAAGCAAACCTCTTGTACTAAGGAAAAATTTCAAGCCACTGCAACCTTCGGAAAAAGTTTTTTTTAGCTAATATTTGTTATTTTAGTACATTTGTACAAAAAAAAAAATATTTAAAGAAAATGTTCGGTTTATGTAGAAAAACGGATTCCGGGCTATCAAAATGAAAACCACAGTGGAGGCTCTCTCAAGATGCAGGGATATATTGCTTACAATGACCTAGGCTACTTAAATTTAAATCACTGTTTCCATTGAATCGTCGGAAGTCATATTCGATCTTTTGCGGCACAATTTGATATAAATTTCATTTCTTTTTTTAGAGTTTTGGCTAACTTATCACTCGGGGTTGAGATTCGCTTTCATTCAGACAGCGCTAAGATTTGTCTTTGTTTTATTTTATAAAATTTTTGTGTTTGATAATAAACAGTTTACCGTATTAAATAAAATTAAATAGTAGCGTATTCAATGTGTAAACCAAGAATTAGGCTTGCCTTTATCGATGCTCAAACCAATCTTCTAAATTCTAATTTTTGTTTATGTTTCGAGTCAGTGCTGATGTTTTTTACTTGAAATTTAAAATGGGAAACTCAAAAATTCACAATACTGATATTCGCTAAAATTTAATATTAAGTGGAAGATAGTTTTTGCCGAAAATAGAGTCGCTCCGATAAAGGAATTTTGCCAAACGGCAATCCACAATCACCCTAATTTTTTTTTTCAGGATTATGGTTTAAACGAAAATATAAATTTTGCTATTGATTTGCTGCTTTTCAAATAATTGCTAAAACTGACTAATGAAAGATAGGAAGTACATATGTATTTGTTATACTTTCATTACGAAAGATTGTGGTAAATTACGTTAGGAAATAAAAATAAATAAATAACAGGCGCGACAATCCAACATTGGACTAAGGCCGCAGGATGTGTTAGTGACATCCTATTTCCAAGATCTTATCAGCTTTTTTGTTGAGGTAATGAGATCAGCATCACGCTCAGCAGTGTTATTTATCCCCCTAAATGGGTACTCGTTTAACATCTGAGTGAGATCATAGTCCGTCACAAGCTCGTGAGTTCGAAAAACACCATGATCCACGGTGAGATTCGAACTCATGAGCCTGTGCACCGAAGGTGCGCGCACTAACCGCTAGACCAGCCAGACTATCGTTAGGAAAGATTGTGGTAAATTTCATGAGCGGCAAATGTAGGGGGGGATATTTCCGGAAGTTATTCACACTTCTACATATTTTGATGCCAGATATAGGCGTTTTGGGAAAAGGAGAAACGTGTTTTTACCATCAGGGAGCTAGAAACATTGTGAATAAATAATAAAGACTAGTCAGCCAATTTTCTGGTATAATCAATTGTAGGTATACGAGCGAAAATTTAAAACATTTTGTAGCACACGCAAGTGTGTGAAACGGCATTAATATCATGGCAAGGCTCATAATAATCATAATTTTAACAACCCTTTTTACCAGTGGCGCATACACGGGAGGGGCTAAGGGGGCTCTAAAGCCCCTCCCAGGCCCAACAATTAAGAAAGGAAAAATTGAAATATGAAACAATGAATTTCGTTGCAAATTTTATAAAAATATGAATAGTGTTCGTGGGGCGTATAACCAGCCAGTTTCGTTGATCTGATGTTGACCATTTTTTGACATCCAGAATTTGAGAATGATCATTGTGAAAAAAAACAGAAGACAAACGCACAAGTTTGAGGTGATTTTAGCAAAATAAATATCACCCAGCTTCGATAATATTTTTTACCGAGCTCTAAATATTTCACTTTTGCAAGATGTGTGATGCATATGCACTTAAATTTGAATTTTTTATTACAAATGAAATTGCGGAAGGTTTTACGCTTCTAAAACAGTGTTACAGAAGTCTTAAATTTTGTAAAAATGTTTCTCAAATCTTTAAAAATAATTAACTAAACACAAACATGGTATTCGGTATAGGTCTTTCGTCGCAACATAACGAGCCGCCATTGCAGCAATTCAAATCTGAGAAATGAATTGGATCTTTGCGAGTTACAATCCTAGGTCACTAATCTCACAGTCTATTTAATCTGAGGATAATCTTACCTTCTCTGAAACTCTTATTAGCCCAACTTTTGTCCGGCTTTACGGTTATTTACGCAGCGACGATTACAAAATTGCTTGTGGCGCATCGTGAGTACTCCCTATACACACGCTTTGGCTATTGGCATTTATGAAGTCCACAAAGTCTGTGAGAATCAGAAACACGAAAAATGTAATTACAAAGTGTTATTACTGGATAATGGAACCATCGCCCAACTTGCGACAGCAGCTTCAAAAGCCCAGTAATATTGATGGTCTTAGCCCCCTCCAGAACACAATCCTGGTTGCGCCCCTGATTTTTACAACAATACTTCTTCTTCTTTTCTGTACCATAACCCCTTGTGGGGCATGGTGCGTTCACTCAGCCGTTTATAGACTACTTCGAGTCAACGTTACATTGCATGTGTGTATACTCGTATAATGTTGCAAGCACTATATATTTCCTGGACCACGCCGAGATTCGATCTCCGGACCTCTAGATAACTAGCATCGTACAGTGCGACTCAACCAAGTGAGCCACAGAGCGTGACAACAATACACTACTTCATAGTTTTCAAACATTTTTCCCGCCATTTACTGCATTAGTACACATCTCATTATCACGTTTGGCAAATCACATATTTGAACTATCTTTTGTCCGTTAATGACGAAAACTGTAAATACCTTAATTTGTGAGCAGCATTTACACATTTCTAATCAAATTCTTCTCTTCAAATTATTGAACAAAATAATCAGCAAAGTTTCGCTATTGCGAAGGACAATTGTTCAGTTTTCACAAACGTCAAAAGTAAATGACGAAAATATTTATCTCCAGCGCTCGCTCTAGCCAGGGACGTAGCCAGGTATTTGTTTCGGGAGGGGTCCAACGCCCTAAGTTTCAACATTATTAAAAATTAAAATTTTGTTGCTGATTAAGGAAACTATTTCGTTTGCCATAACTATCCAATGGCAAAGAAAAACTAGAGCAGGGAAAGCATGTCTCCTCCATTTTTTGACGTATATACCTACCAACGAGCAGGACCCGCCGTCTTTCTTTCCGACCTTTAAGTGGTTCAGAAGAAATTAAAACTTATTTGATTTCTCTTTACAGAGAAACACAACTTAAACTTAAACTTGTTTTTTTTTTTTTAATTAGTCAGCTTAAAACTTTTATCAAAACTCTAGACCGACTGTTGAATGGACACGGGGAGAAAAAGTTAATGAAAGAAATCGATCTGCTCGGTAAATTTCACAGTCGGCATCTAATATGGGGAGCATGATATCGGGTATAGTTGCATCGAGATCGAATTTTCGATTGAAGGAACGGCCGAGACATGGACGTAACAGGACCTCACAATGCTCGTCGCACGGTAGTACTATGGATCGGGTTTACAGCCACCCCTAACAACGCTTACTAAAGGTATAACATATCGTCAACCAGCGGTTGTCCCGTTGCATTGTTTCTGCACCGAATTCAATACTATTGCTTGGCGAGGCTCTCTTACAACACGAGTGAGTATACTTAATGGTCAATGTGATCAGGAGAAAACAGTGCAGAAAGCCTCTTTCCTGTAAAAGTATCGAAGCGCCCATGGATCATGGTGTTAGCACGGTTGCTTAACAACCGATATAGAAGTTTACCGAGTGACAATATAGAGGTTTAACGCTATTGCAAATATGTACGTACAAATTTACCTTACCTAAAAAATGAATGTATGCTTTGGGTTATACTCTCGGTGTCGGGGCCCCTCCCTTCGCACGGCTCTGAGGCTTCATTACTTAAGCCTAGTACTGACCTCGTGAGTGAAATTTTTCGCCACTGCGATTTTTTCAATGAAAATGTATTCTTACTGTCATGGAATATGTGGGGAATACTGGGGAATTCCATAAGCTACAATCCGAAAACAGTTCCATAATTTTTCTCGGCCATTTTATGCAGTTTTTTCTGATTCCCCGGATATTTCATCGTGAAATGTCAAATGACCGGGGAATCGAAAAATAATACATAAAATGGCCGAGGAGAATTATGGAACCGGTCTCGGATTGTAGCTTATGGAATTCCCCACCGTTTGTGACATATTCCCCCACAGTAAATATCCATTTTTATTGATCAAATCCCTGGGCGAAAAATTTCACTCTCGATCTTAATTCAGCCCTTTAAAGTAGGTACTACTAAAGTAGTAACGCCAGCGAAAATAATGCAGTTGCACTTTATTTCACAATGAAAAGATGTCATCGACAATCAATCAGAACGCGAGTGAACATTTATCTTACATTGAGTGAATAAAAAGCAAGTCTCCACGGCACCGTTTTCACGGGAGACATATATGCACGTTTTTCGCTCGGTGGAGTCAGTATATACCTTTACTAGGAAAAAATATTTCAAATAAATATAAAAAAAAATAGGTATATTACGCTTTCAGGTCCACAAGGGAAATTTTTCTTGTTCTTCTTATCGACACTAGCGACACTTATCTTACCGTCCGCCATATAGCGGACACATAGCGGAAAATATCGGAAACATCAAAAAATTAACCTTGGGGACCTGAAAGCGTGATGTACCGTTTGCGGAAACGCCTGTAATTCTGCCCAGCCGATTCAAATTATTTCAGTACACGAGAACGGAACGGGCCTACCGCTGCGCGTTTTTTGCTCTTGAAAGTTTTCAGTGAGATGGGGTCAGAAGTACAAGCCAGAGTGCTCTTGTTTACATATGATGAGCTTTAGTAATTGCTTGCTGGTGCTTAGTAAGTGCTTGCTTGTAAGCGAACTTTGTGTTCTCGATCCAAAAAAGGACATTTCTATTTTAAAAGAAAAATAAATAACGGATCACTGAATTTTCAAATGCAATTGAAATCATTTCGGGAGGGGTCCGGACCCCCTGGACCCCTCCCCTGGCTACGTCCCTGGCTCTAGCGGAGGGCAAGCCGGGCGGTTGCCCAGGGCGCTAGTAATTCATAGAAAGAAATCTACAAGAAAGCTAAAAGGTGAAACCAAGTTCGATGAAAAAATAAAAACACCACAAAATGGGTGGTCGTAATTGCAACGGACAAGGATTGGCTAAGGTTAAGGGGGCTGAAGCCCCTTCCAGACCCAGAAATTGGAAAAGGAAAAATTACAGGATGAAACACAAAGCAATCTATTTCGTTGTAGATGTAGATATTACAAGGGGGCATAGGTTATTCGCCATCTTCGATGACCTGTGCAAAATGAACCATGTAAGGATGTTTGCCGCATGGTTATATCAACCAAGAAAAGTGATATTAATTATTATTAATTAATGGCCTAAACCATTGTTTATTTCATTAATGAATTTATCTCAAAAAGTGTTAAATCTCTCTCGCGTGGGCAACAGGCCTTTGTTGTTTAGACTTCTTCCATGGTTTGATCTCCTCAAATCGCTTTTGAATGGAATTTTTTTTGGGACTTGAATAGTTTTTTTATAGTTTTGTTTACCTTTTAAAGTTTCTCTTGATAAAAGGGCTACATAGGTAACCAGTTCAAATGTTTACCGATAATCATTCGATGGACATTTAGAAAGATTCATTACCTCAGGATTTCCCCTGGCTGGAAAGAAAACCTGGCTGAATTGTTTTGGTCCCCACAATGGCGTCAGAACAGGGGGGGGGGCAGCGGGGGGGGGCAACTGTGCCTCTCATATTTTGGCGAAGGGGGCAATTAGTACTACATATATTGCACTATATTAAAAATTACGAATAATAATTTATTTTATATTTTTCATACATATGTATGTATGCATGTGCATATTCAATTATTATTCTAGTGGATATTTTTCTCCATGATGGAATACTTGGTTCGCAGAAAGTTGCATACTTGACGTGCATCTAGTGTATGTATACTACGAGGATGTACATTATCAATTATCATCAATCAATTTCATCTCTTCTTCTTCAACAAGAGTACCTCAAATTAACGAAAAGGCCAACGAGAGTTTCACAGGAAATTAAAGTGGTAGAGGTACGGTATATGATGACCGCCTAATTTAATATGAATTTGAGAAAAAAATCTTGAAGAAAACTAGGGTTAAGTCTGGCTGGATTTTGACATCATTTGAATAAATTTTACCAAATTACAGAATTGAATTGAATTCGAGCTAAAATTAACCCTAGTTTATACACTTAACGTATCAAAACTGTTAGAGATAATGGAGCTAGAATAAAATGATGTAAGGAAGAAATGATTGCAAGACTATGCGCGTGGCAGCTAAAGGCTTAAGAATTGGGGGTAGTTTCGTACAACTTTTTTGCTGGAAATTATATGAGGAATCAAAATCCGGTGCGTTTATGCGGCAGTTTCCAGACACCCTGTATATCTGTTTTCGATCGTCGAAATTCCATAAAATACAGTCTGAATCATAATTTTTCTCTGGCATTTTTCGTATTTCTTAAACAGACCTGGAGAGAAATTAGTTCACCTTCGCACGAGAAGAGCGTTTTAGCCGGAAAAGTATATCTGGCATATAAATAAACAGTAGCATTTTTCATAAATTTATCATCTCTCCGATAAAAGTGGTAGAGAGTGCTGTTTAACACTTACATTTCATTTTTCTCTGTTATCAGCCAATTTACAATTTAATTTTAACGGTAGTATAGCAAAATTAAACATGACCGAGGCTAATTTCGGGGGCTGTATAATGGCTGTATGTCGGAAAGAGATAACGGTGTTTTCTTCAAACTTGGTGACAATATTTCCTGCTTCTTCTTTTAGTAACACAAGGTTTCAAAATGGGAGTCCCGTTAGGATTTCTTACGACAAACAGTATAAACGTGAAAGTCATTAGGATAGTTGCAGAGGAAATAAGACACAAAATAACGGTATAAAAAGATCATTTTATTCTGGAAAATATTGATAGTAATGAGTAGAATTCCCTTAAAGTAATTTGAACTAAATTGACTTTCATCACAGAATCAGAAGTATACAGAAAGTTCAGCTCCATACATCGAAGTGTCCTAAGTAAAATTTCGACCTGGACGCACGGTGGGTCCATAAGAGAAAATATTTAGATGCCTTAAGCGAAGAGAACGTTCCTTCTCAATGTAGATACACTTTTGCTTGTTACTCTTCTTTTCATGCGCTACTTCGATAGATATTGTGTGAACGAAAAAAACTTATGCGTGTACATGAATGTGAATGCGATAGAGATAGCGCGACGACGCCGGCCGCGTCGATATTCGTATTGTGTAATTAGCGATGGATAAGGATAGATTGGCGGGTGCGGGTGTATGAATTGGCGAGGACGATACGTGATGTGTTGATGTATGGTGCGGCGATAGTGCCGCGGTGACGGAACATTGATGGGTGCATGAAATGAAATATGTGAATTCCCATTCAGATACATACATATGACCAATATCTCCGGCGCGACGCGCGGCGGCGAAGGATAGTTAAGATGCGTAAGTTATGTTTGCATATGAATTGGGAAAAAATAATGAATAGGCGGCAAATTTGTCCAAAAGATGCTGTTGTTCAGCTAGAAGTGCCGCAGTGGGATAGTAATGCGATATTTTAAAAACTGTAGGTTTTCTCAGCGTATTCAAGTGGTTGTTTAAAAAAAAAACTTACGATCATTATATCATAAAAAAACACTGAAAATTTAGGGACTGAAGAAATTATTTTTTTTTTACATTTATGTGGTTTTAACAAAAAAATATTTATTTTTGCTCTAATTAATTTTTTATAGGTATGTTATATACATATGTACATTTGCTTATATTCTACAAAAACTAATAATTTTATAGAAATATGTGGTATATATGTAATGGTTATCCACGGTTAGAAGTTGCAAAAAGAAAGATATAAAAAAATCATATGAGCGTTATACGAAATTCAAGAGTGCCAGTGAATCTAATACCATTTTTTTATAAATATTACACCTTCTTACTGGACAAAATTCTTCTATCATAACTTCATAACATAAGTAGTGAATGATTTTTTTATACGAAAAGCAAACAATAAATATTTTACTATCATCTACGTACCATTCGAAAATTATTATAAAGCAGGATCCATTTCTTAAGAATTGAACCAGATATGTAGGAACGTGCGCTGAGCTAATACATATAAAAATCATACGGGATTTATATTTATACATGAGACTCGTGGATTTATTTTTTTACATAATTTATTGAGTGAATATGTAGATTAAAAAATTTGAAAAAGTTATTTACTAAGGTCAACGTCAAGGTGCACAATATGATTCTGATTCTGATCTCTTCATTACCCCTCCTCCTCTTTTTTGATGTTTTGGGCGTTGTTCTGTTCTCATAAATTATATTAAATTAAAAAGCCGGTTAGTTCAGGGTAATAGCGTTTTCTGAACGGAACATTTGTGGTAAAGCCAATTTTTTATATGTTTTGTAGGATGATCCCCTAACGCTAAATCCAAGCTTTCGACCTCGAGGACCCTGTGCGCGCCGAGCTATCTGCAAAAAACCGTTACAATTTGGCACTTTTTTCAGTTTTTAGTCTGATTTTTTTCAGTGACGTTTTTGGAAAAATATTAGTAAACCAAGCGTAAAGAGAAGATAATTTCCTATAACTGTTCCTCACTCGATTTTTTTCTATCTTTAATAGGTATCCAGATAACGTATAACAAAGAGTCACAAAAAATGTATGAAAATGCTCCAAGATTTTTGTCACTGGCTTGCAGATACTTTATCTTTTGCGATTGCATTGTGCGCTTCATACTTCATTAAGCGCATATCTTATACATATACTCCTCAAAACAAAATAAGGGCCACTTATGTCCGTTGACTTTAACAACGTCTTTTGGCGAATTTTTAATGTGATAATTATTTTCAAAAATGCCATTCTGTACCTGAATGTGATGTGAGTTATCACAGTATCATTCGTTAGCATTAGCTTTAACGGAACTGTCTTAAACAGTACTTTTGGGGTCACGAGTCATCCATTTGGTAGTTTTGTTTATTTCTCATTTTGATTAAGAATTAGTTTTCGCCAAGTTCTTTAGATGCAACATTAGTTGTTGCACTTCTAAAGATAAGGAGAA
Source organism: Microchrysa polita (assembly GCA_949715475.1). Classification (NCBI taxonomy): domain Eukaryota; kingdom Metazoa; phylum Arthropoda; class Insecta; order Diptera; family Stratiomyidae; genus Microchrysa; species Microchrysa polita. Next base: position 64,849,526 of record OX454416.1, read on the forward strand.
TCTGTAAAATACAAAATACCAACAATTCGGCGCCATTTAAATTTAAATGCTTCGTCCAGAGCCTTAGAAATGTCGGAGGAAGGTCGTTCGCTACGTTCTGTGGCCCTTGCAATCAGGGTATCCGCGAAGAGCCATTTAAAATCTTTGGAGCCGTTACCAGGAGACAGGAAATGTCTCCCGTCGTCATGGTTCAGGCCGAGTTCGAATAACCACCCCCGCAGAAGACCGATATGTGAGACTTTCTGCGCGACGGGATCGTACCATTAGTGTTCGTGGACTACAAAGTAGGCTATTAAGGACGACTGGGACCATTGTTAGCCCTGAAACAATCAGAAATCGTTTGCACGAACACTAACAGTGGTCAGGGAAACGTGTTACCAGAACAGAACAGGGCAGGACGCATCGTACGAATCGTTTAAGATTTGCTCGTCGACATATCCAATAGGACATGCAACAATGGCGCAAGGTGCTCTTCTCGGATGAGTGCAAAGTAAAAAATTTTAGTGACGACCGACGCATAAGAGTCTGGCGGAGAACCGGAGAAGCATTTTTGGATCCTTGCATTAATCAAATTGAGAGGCAAGGCGGTCCCAGTGTGATGGTCTGGGCCGGAATTAGCTTGCAAGGCTAAACTAACCTTGTTATCCTAAATAACGGGACAATTACGTCCGAAAGTTATATTGAAAGGATTGTTAGGCCACATATCATTCCTTTTTCACAACAGGCGTTGGATGGTTTTATCCTCATGCAGGATAATGCACGACCACATACTGCCCGGGCGACAAAGTCTGTTTTCGAGGAGGTCAATATTGAGGTCATGGAGTGGCCTGCCAACAGTCCGGACCTAAATCCGATAGAACATCTTTAGGATCAATTAAAACGCCGGATGCGGACCGCTTAAAAGGACATACACAATCAGCAACAGCTAATTCAATTGCTAAAAATGTGTTGGGACGAGATATCAATAGAAAGCGTCGATCGGCTAATTGAAAGCGTTCCGTCCAGGCTTCAAGACTGCATATCAAAAAGTGGAGACCATACTCGATACTAAAAAAAAACCAAAGAATCTATTTTTTTACAGATTAGACATACAAATTAACTGTTATTGTTACGATTACATGACCGCAAAAAGTAAGCAATCCGAAAAAATGCTAAAAAAAGTAACTTTTGGTAAAAATTCAATAAAATCCATTAGATTTAATGAAAAACATATTGTTTTATTAAATTAGATCAAGAAAACTATGATTTTCCTTTTCCACAAAAAAATAATCAGAAAATTATTAGTGGCCCTTATTTTGTTTTGACTGTATATGTACATTCTCGGTAGCGAAAAATTTTATACAACAAAATTGTTTCAAATTTTCTCTTCTTTGATTTTGTCATGCATATATTTTATGTAAAAGGCTCAGCAAAAAAGTTAAGGAAAAAAATCAAAAAAGTGCCAACTTATAACGGTTTTTTGCACATAGCTCCGCGCGCAAAGGGTCCTCGTGGTCGAAAGCTTGGATTTAGCGTTAGCGGATCATCCTACAAAACATATAAAAAATTGGCTTTACCACAAATGTTCCGTTCAGAAAACGCTATTACCCTGAACTAACCGGCTTTTTAAAAATAAATAAATAACAGGCGCGACAATCCAGCATTGGACTAAGGCCGCAGGATGTGTTAGTGACATCCTATTTCCAAGATCTTATCTGCTTTTGTTGAGGTAATGAGATCAGCATCACGCTCAGCAGTGTTATTTATCCCCATAAATGGGTACTCGTTTAACATCTGAGTGAGATCATAGTCCGTCACAAGCTCGTGAGTTCGAAAAACACCATGGAACACGATGAGATTCGAACTCATGACCCTGTGCACCGAATAATTTAATATAATTTATGAGAACAGAACAACGCTCAAAACATCAAAAAAGAGGAGGAGGGGTAGTGAAGAGAGAAATTCAAGTTTTTCGCAAGTATGTACATATCTCGAAAACTATAAGCCCTATGACAAAATGCTCAAAGAATGAAATAAGCAATATAACATTTTCTTTCTAATAATAAACAATAATAGACGCTTTCCTTGTAAATTATAGCCTAAATCAAAAAAATATTTCAGTTTTTTGAGTTTTTGAATTTAAATTAGAACTGTAATTCCTAATAAAGTACAAGTGGAATTATAATAATTGCCAGACATACTTATATGGAAGCGCAGTTGACCCACAATATAATTTGGAATGTGTACTTCGAACAAGGACACGCCTACAAATATTTTCCCAAAACGCACGCTTTTTGTCACTTTTGAATGTCACTTTTAATGTGCCTTCTCCTGCTCTTCGACACTCTTTAAGTTTGAATGTGCTATTCCAAATCTGGGTATGAATTTCATTTAATTATTATAATTTTTGTGGATATGTAAATAGCTAATATTTTCATGTATAATTCTTAAAGCACTGCCAGAAGAAATCACAGAAAAGCTAAATAATTTTTGCATACATATATAATATGTAATTCGTTTCTCATTTGACTATAATTAAATAGCAGCCTATTTATAAAAAGCATGTAAATATTTGTTAATTTTTTTATCACAACCATATTGTGCACCTTGACGTTGACCTTAGTAAATAACTTTTTCAAATTTTTTAATCTACATATTCCAGTGGCGGATTTACCAGTATAGGCTGAGTAGGCTTGAGCCTAGGGCGGCAGATTTCAGGGGGCGGCAAAATCCGCGAAAATATGTTTTAGGTTGTTCACACTGCCGTGGAGGACCTTAGGATGTGGCACTTATCATCGGTTTGGGAATAGGCGAAGCGTATTTTGACTCTCAGTTAGATATCAACATGAAAAGGCATTTGTCGCCAGCGTCTAAGAGCGTCAAACACTGAGGGTAAATATTGGTTTCCAATATTAAGCTTAAATTCGAAACCAAGATCCTTCCTGTTCTTTTTTATGACTTGCTATGCTCAACCTTTGAACAACATTTGCTGCTTCGGCTTTTCGTCAGTTCGACATATTAAGGCCGCCACAAACCTGACGATTTCTCGGCCGATTGATTGGGCAATCGATTGCCAACAATCGATCTGGCGTGTGTACAGCACATACATTAGGCAATTTATCGGGCAATCTGAAATGAGACAGTCGCACGGTCCACAAGACACAACACAAAATAGCAAAAATTATATCATTTTTGGCGATGGAAGATTGCTACTTTGATGGAGAAAGACCGCCACAACCATACAGCATTAAGACCACAGGTTTATGTAACAAAATCAGCAACTGAGAACACATGATTGTCATGACAGCTTGTACGGAAAATTGCATCGGCAATACGTTCCACATTTCAAATAAAAAAAAAATAATCCGATGATCCCATACACCTTCCGATTTATCTCGCAATCAAAAAATCTGGCCGATCGATCGGAGGGTCTGTGGCTCCTCTTAGAAATTGCAAAAATTGATGTTAGAAATGCAGAAATGGAATACACTAAAAAAAATTAATCTGATAAGCATAGATCAACTTTGATCCACAAAATTAATTAACTCATCTTGCAATTAAGACGTTCAAGTTTCAGAGAAGTTTTAAGCATGAAAAGGGCATCGCCATCAATTCAGCTGAATGTTTCAGGGAAGGAGAATACACTTTTCTAGATTAATTTCTAAATTTTTCTTAAATTGATATATGTATCTGTATCTTAGATGCGACTTTCATATTTGAAGCATTGGCAACACTGTAGCTGCCAACTATATAGCCATGCCTATAGAGAATACAGACTGAATAGTCAATTATTGATGATTTAGCTTGGATACTACAATATTTGAAAACGGAAAACTGAAAATGAACTCAAATTTTGGAGTTCTGCCATTCCTATTTATGGTGCTTTTGCTCAACCAAATTTCACCATCGATTATGCCAATTGTCCGCAACCAATGCAGGACACACAATCGCCACATAATATAGAGACAAATCAAGTTTCTTTTCAATTTTTTATTATAAGATATTCCTTTTCACCAGTCGCTGTTCCAGTTCATATTCCCTTGTGAAGTCTTCTGAGCCTTGCGCTCGCCGAGAAAATGTTGACCAAAAACTAAAAAAATATGTTTTTTTTCGTCGTTAGTTCGGCCATCACTATGGCTTCAGTGATACCTCGAGAAACATAATTACCTACCATTACTGGAGCGACCCCAATCCGCAAGTGCTCTACCAAGGATAATAAATGATATCCTAAAATGACAAGCTGACTGATGCTGATGCGCGAGCTTGGGTATCAATTTAAATCAGCAATATCAAGTGATTTTTGATTTTTTTTTTCGGCTCAAATATTCTTAGCGGTGTTCATCAAATAGATTTCTTCTTCTTCTCAGTACCGTACCACCATGGCCCCATGGTGCGTTAACTCAGCCGTTTATAAGCAATTTCGAGTCAACGTTACATTGCATATCATTTCGGAGTGTATATAATGTTGCAAGCACTATATATTTCCTATCCGCACATGTACGGAAGTTTTGCACCACGCCGAGATTCGATCGCCGGACCTCAAGATTACTAGCGACAACCAAGTGAGCCACAGAGATTTGGTTAGAGCTTTTCTTTTTAATCAAAGAATTTAAAATGTTTGGCCGATGTATTGCAACAACGGATTTCCTCCGGGGGATTTTGAAATAATTTTGATTCAAAATGGTGGCCTATAAGCAAACCATAATTCATAAACGGCATCAATATTTGAGCCTTAGGAAAGTTTAGGATTCACCACTTTAAACCGATTCTCCAAGCAGAAAATTTATTGCATAAGCTTTACGCTCTTCATTTTTTTTTTTATTTACACTCTGTGATGAATATTGAAGAATGTTAAGGACCCACGAAGCGGAAAGCTTGAAGATCATACGTATTTAAGTATAAAGTATGAATTGAAAATATTTAATTGGTAAATAAAGCGTAATATTTTCCCGACAATAAGTAGGGTTTCAGTAGAGGCGGCAATATGTGGAAAGCCTACTGGCGGCAAATTGGTAAATCCGCCACTGACATATTCACTCAATAAATTATGTAAAAAAATAAATCCACGAGTCTCATGTATAAATATAAATCCCGTATGATTTTTATATGTATTAGCTCAGCGCACGTTCCTACATATCTGGTTCAATTCTTAAGAAATGGATCCTGCTTTATAATAATTTTCGAATGGTACGTAGATGATAGTAAAATATTTATTCTTTGCTTTTCGTATAAAAAAATCATTCACTACTTATGTTATGAAGTTATGATAGAAGAATTTTGTCCAGTAAGAAGGTGTAATATTTATAAAAAAATGGTATTAGATTCACTGGCACTCTTGAATTTCGTATAACGCTCATATGATTTTTTTATATCTTTCTTTTTGCAACTTCTAACCGTGGATAACCATTACATATATACCACATATTTCTATAAATTTATTAGTTTTTGTAGAATATAAGCAAATGTACATATGTATATAACATACCTATAAAAAATTAATTAGAGCAAAAATAAATATTTTTTTGTTAAAACCACATAAATGTAAAAAAAAAATAATTTCTTCAGTCCCTAAATTTTCAGTGTTTTTTTATGATATAATGATCGTAAGTTTTTTTTTAAACAACCACTTGAATACGCTGAGAAAACCTACAGTTTTTAAAATATCGCATTACTATCCCACTGCGGCACTTCTAGCTGAACAACAGCATCTTTTGGACAAATTTGCCGCCTATTCATTATTTTTTCCCAATTCATATGCAAACATAACTTACGCATCTTAACTATCCTTCGCCGCCGCGCGTCGCGCCGGAGATATTGGTCATATGTATGTATCTGAATGGGAATTCACACATTTCATTTCATGCACCCATCAATGTTCCGTCACCGCGGCACTATCGCCGCACCATACATCAACACATCACGTATCGTCCTCGCCAATTCATACACCCGCACCCGCCAATCTATCCTTATCCATCGCTAATTACACAATACGAATATCGACGCGGCCGGCGTCGTCGCGCTATCTCTATCGCATTCACATTCATGTACACGCATAAGTTTTTTTCGTTCACACAATATCTATCGAAGTAGCGCATGAAAAGAAGAGTAACAAGCAAAAGTGTATCTACATTGAGAAGGAACGTTCTCTTCGCTTAAGGCATCTAAATATTTTCTCTTATGGACCCACCGTGCGTCCAGGTCGAAATTTTACTTAGGACACTTCGATGTATGGAGCTGAACTTTCTGTATACTTCTGATTCTGTGCTTTCATATACACCCAGAGAAAAACATCCCATAACCTGTTAATGGGACTCCTATTAACTTTTCGCCTCGGCTATTTTAAACAAGTTAATAGTTTTATCCTATTAGTTTAATGAGATTATAAACCATTGAATTTCTAATAGGACGTACATTTTAGACTAATGGGATTATCTAATAAGATTGATTCAGATTTACATTGTTAGTTGCCAATATTTTAAAACGTATGCTTATGCATTATGATTAAAGGTACGGATAATTCGCAAAAAAATGAAATTTCTCATAAAAAATTTCTGAATATTGGAAATTTTGCAAAAATTCAATTCAAATGCAAAAATCAATCTGAGATGGAATTTATTTTCTCTTATCAGTCTTAACTGATTTTTTGAATGAAAATTAACTTTTTCGTGGAAAAAGTACAAATGGTTCGATTTCGCATTTATTTTTTAAAACAGCAATTTTCGCTGAAATTCGCAACTATTTCGTAAATTTGAAATAGGTACGAATTCGGGACTTAATTATGATTTTCATATTCATACTCCCGTGTATTTATATACAATTTTATATTTACAGTGATGGAAAAAAATATGTCCTGTTATTAAGGTAACGGTATTTTCAAAGGGACATCCTATAAAATTTATAGGAAATAACTATTGTCCCAATAAGAAAAAAATATTGTTTTAATAGGATGCCCCATTATTAATATAGGATAAACTATAATTTCAATGGGAAAATCATAATAATTTAATGGGATGTCCTTTTATTGAGGCAATAGGATAACATGATTGCATTAATAGGATATCGTATAACATTAATAGTATAATATCACATTGATTTAATAGTTCGATCTAATTATTTTAATGATGTTCCATCCCATTGAATTAATGGTATCCTATTAACCCAATAATGGGATTTTCCCATTGACTAAATCTAATGGGATAAAATGGCCAATTCCTATTGGTTTAATGGGATTTTTTTTCTCAGTGTAGGTTTGAAGGTAATTGAAGTTAATTTCTTCCCAAGCTTCTCTAATCGCTTGCCGAAGCGTTTCAGTGTGTTAAACTATCATCTAACGGTATAGATCTTGCTTGTCATTCATCCCAAACAAATTTGATGATATATTTAGATCTAGGGAGTATGGTGGATTTCATAACGTCAATTTTTCACCAACCTAGTCTCGCTTTGAGAATGGGAGCATTATCTTGGATCATTTGGATGAATATTTTCATAAGCCTGGGCCTCTGAATACCGATCATTTCCATTAGCTCAATATGTAGTTTCCTTTTCAAGATATTCAACCCCGAAAGAGAAATTGCATGGAGTGAACAAATGAGTGGTTGCGCGTTGTTTTCACTAAAGGAAAAAAAATCAATCTCATCGGTGCAGATAGATTTAGGTTATATTTCTACGATTTGAGCAAGAAGTAATTAATTTTGTCGAAGCATCACTCTAGAGCAGTGATTCCCAAACTAGGGGGCGCGCCCCCCTAGGGAGGCGTGACGATCAAGGAAGGGGGCGCGGGCACAACTCTAATATTGATGCCATTAATAAATTATGATTTGCTTGCCATTCATGAATTATGGTTTTCTTGCAAACTTGCAAAATGGCAAAAATTTATTTTCATCGATTAATTCTCTGCTACTAAATCCATTTGATGAACACCGCTGAGAATATTTTAAGTCGAGAAAAAAAAATTCTTGATATGGCTGATATGAACCGCATCAGCCAGCTTATAGTCTTTGAATGATTTTTGATGAAAAAATACGGTCGATGACGGCCGGACTTACGACGAAATTTAGGATGCAGAAATCATGAAATTTAAATAATACTTCCTAAAAATTCCAGTTGTTCCAAAATATGGGGTGTACTAACAAAAAAAAATTTTCAAGCAATTTAAATTGCGACAATGGATTCCGAATTTATGTCCAAAATTAAAAGCATTCCTTGCCCATGGCAAATTTTTGCACCTATTTTCGGTTTTGGCCAAAATTTTCTCCGGGGGCGCCAGGATCAGCAGATCTCCCAAGGGGGGCAGGAGCTGAAAAAGATTGGGAACCGCTGCTCTAGAGTAAGGAGTGTCGTGTTGTGGGGCTCAATATGTTGGTGTGCATTTGGAATCGAGGGGTATTCAGAACGCCCCGGCTAAGAAAAATATTATATCTAATATAATGATTAAGATTACCGTCATTTTACAAGCAATTCCTATACGATTTCAACAAGAAAATCCCCCCCCCCATTCTTAAAGCAAAGCAGATAAAAGATTGGTTCAGCGTTATGAGTTGACCATACCAGTGTCCCTAGATCTAAATATCAGCAAAAATGTTTGGAGATAAATGAAAAATAGTTTAAATTATAAATGTGGGATGTAGTTATAAAATATTTCAAGTGGCCAAGATCTGAACCATATACCCCTTCCCTACAAAAAATGAAATTGAATATTTCGGGTTATCTGTGCCTTCTAAGTCTGTGTAGAGTATACACTCATCGTGGTATTTGAACGATTAGAACTTCATCAGGAAAAAGAAAGTATTCCCTTTTCTTCTAGTATGGATTGTCTTTGTTTGTCGTTTTTATACTCACGAAAATCGTTGAAAACTAAACCAAGTACAGAATTTAATGTCACAATGAAAGGGAGCCACCCAATCCTTACCTCTGGATTTCATTATGTCATTTTAATTCAAATTTTGGGTACTCCACCTTTTACGGCTCATAAATTCAAATAATGGGATATGATCGTCATCATCGTTATGCTTTCCTATCTAAATGTACGCTGTAATCTTTACTGTAGCAGTTGATCGAATTTGGCGACTACTCACAGGATTTATGTCATCCCCGATATCTCCTTCACAGGCAGACAGTCCCCACACTAAGGTTGAAAGACTTGAGATCGATTGTAGTAGTAGTCAAACTTTCCGTACATGCTAGTGGGCCTGTCTACACGCGGAACAAGAACAAGACGAAAACCGGTTTTTTTAGAAGAGATTCGTGACGAGCAAGGCAAGGAAAGATTCAATTTTCATATAAAAACCGGTTTAGTTCTCGAAATGTTGTTCCCCGTGTAGCTACACTCAGTAAAAACCTAATGCAGCGCGGATATGCAATATGTTAAGTTGATTTGATACAAGTCAGTGCTCCTCTCCTTTCAAGGGAAACGGAATGATCTTCGAAAATTTCGAAATTTGAGTTATGACGTTTATTATACTCCCAATAGTATGTTATGTTCTATAGTATGACACAAACCGGCAACGAAACTTTTACGGCACTTATACCACTATTTTTTTGTGAAAATTTAGGAACTGAGAATCAGAAATGATAGAATTAAGAATTCTGACTTTAATTCTATATACAAGACTGAAGCTTCTTATTTTGTAATTAAGAACAATTAAGAATTAAGCATGAATAAAAGGAACAAAAATTGTGATTGATAAAATTTATGCTATAAAACGGCACATCTTTAATTTCTGATTATTCACTAGTTTGTGCTATAGCGGCACATCTCACAAAATTTTCGCGAAAAATCTAAAATTTTCAATTCGGCAAATATAGCTTCCTAGCTGTACAACACCCAGAACTCTATATCATACTAAAAAGTGCGATGTTTCTAATTTAACTATCAGCTGAAACGTTAACACATTTTTTCACTTTCTCTTTAAATGCGATTATCTCGATATTACTCTAATATCTCTTTCTACAAACAATTTGTATACTGAGTGCCACACCTTGTTTATATTTTGTGAAGTTTATAAAAACGACAAGGTTCCAATATTGGAAAACTTGGCAAAAATGGGTTAACATTTAAGAATTGCTACTTACATCTTTCACATAACGGCGGATCCTGCAACCATTCATCCGAATCTAGATCGCATGTAATCTCCGGTTCACCTTTCAACACAAAGCCACTGTCACATGTATAGCGGGCAGTGACCACATCTTGGTGATCTTCCATCGATATCGTGGCATGATCGATGGATGGTGGGCGTTCACAGTCGGTATGTTTGGCATAAGTCACTAGAAAAAAATCAAAAGAAAGTCGGAAGTCATATTAATAGAATTCACCTTGACCATTCCATTCGAAATGCATAGAAACATAAATTGAACAATAAAGCATAAATCTATCAGAAGTGTAGGAACGATTTTGGACAATAAATCAATTACAGTCGAACTTAACTGCACCGCTCACTGCAGTTATGATCCCAGAAAAACTGTTGTGAGTTGTTTTGAAATTGAAAGTTTTAAGGGGGGAATTTAATGACACCCAGCATGAAAAAATGCCTACATTTAGACAAACGTTGTTAAAAATTACTATTCTTTGAAAATCGATTTATATATTTAAAATAAATACGTTTTTTAATTTAAACGCTATTTTTATTTTAAATTTAACTAATTTCGTATAAATTTATATCCAACTTGATCTATTACCTTTTTATACCCGTCACTATGTGAAAGGGTATATTAAATTTGTCATGAAGTTTTGCAACGCACAGAAGGAAGCATCTCCGACTATATAAAGTATATATATTATTGATCAGTGTGACGCGAGAAATCGATTGAGCGATGTCCGTCTGCCTGTCTGTCTGTCCGTCTGTTTCAATAAAAACTAGTCCCTAAGTTTTGAAGCAATCGGACTGAAATTTCGTATTCGAGTTTCTTTTTAGTGTACGCTGTATATGTGTCGGAATGAATGGAATCGGACCACGTCATCATGGGGCTGCCATAGAAACCCAAAATTAGGTTCTTCCAAGAAAAACTTTTTTTTTATGAACAAATCTTAACCAAACTTCACCCAAGTGTGTCCCTAGTAAAGCCTTAAAACATACATAGTAACGGATGGAATCGGAACACTACGTTATAGGGTTGTCATACAAACAAACCACGAAAAATTAGGTTCTTCAAAGAAAAACTTTTTTTTAAACCAATCTTAGCATGGGCGTAGCCAGGGGGGGCAGGGAGGGGCGGTCGCCCCTCCTGGTCGATGAAGATGGTAAAAAATCCTTATCGATGTAGTAAAAAAAATCGCAACAACAACATTTTCAAAAATTTTCGGCTGCTGGCGCAGCAGATGTCTTTCTTACTTCTCCAAATGCTGCCGGAGAAACCATGATGGGGACAGTTTGCAGTCAGGAGGCGGATACAAATAGATGACAGTGAGTGGCCTCTCGTAACTGACGCAGGCTGCGTACCAGCCAACACATTTCACTTGTGAGTGTGCTACTGTGGCTGCGTGGATCCCATATTTCCTGTTTCATTTCATGGCTTCTGAGCTCGAGTACACAATTTCAACCGTTAGGTCCCTTCGGCAAGTTAGTGGAATTCAACTTATTTTCATCTGAAAGGGTGACAAATGGTATACAGCTTTGCTTTGTTAGCCCTGGAAGGTTATGCTTTGTCGAATCGACTACGCAACATCAAATTTATCCCATTTTTGTGCTTATTTTTGAAATGCGGGACCTATTTTTTCAAAAATTATGGAAAAAAATATTTAATAAGGCAAATCAGGAAAATGGCTAAAAACTCTTCCTCATTATAGGAAGATTGAATTTCGAACTCATAAAAATCGGCTCCAAAATCCATGTTTTTCCATTCTAAATAAACTTACGATTGAAAATCTGTCAGATTTTGTAAATATTTTGAGAAAGGGTATTTTGTATGAAGCGTCAAAGTAGAGCGTCGTCGAATCGACGAAGCATGACCTTTCCGTACTAAAAATAAGCATGACGTTCCAGCGTTAAGGACCATGTAAAGAAGGGGTCTCATATTTCAGTGTCTTTCAAGTTCTTCATTTTCTTCTCAGTACCATATAGGTGTATATAATGTTGCAGGCACTATATATTTCCTATCCGCACATGTACGGAAATTTGGGACCACGCCGAGATTCGATCTCCGGACCTCTAGATTACTAGCATCGTAGAGTGCGATGCAACCAAGTGAGCCACAGAGCGGGTCTTCCAGCTATTAAATCAAAATTTATTTTCTAGCTGAATCATACCAGTAATAAAATTTAACCACTGTTAATACTTTGATAAATTTAGAGGAAATCTTATTATTTCAATCAATAAAGGATTTTTAAATATTCTAACGATGCTACTTTGCTAAGATGAAAGTGACAGACGAAACAAACTGATTTCGCAGGTGGAATATGCAGTCCGAGATGCAAAAAATGCACTGAAAATAGACAAACTCCGCTCTAAAAGGCAGATATTGGAGGCCAGTTGGATGTAATCAGAATCCAGAAGAAAATCATTCTCATATCCATTTTAAAAATTTGACTCTACAATTATAAAAAAAGAAATAACATGCGTGGCAGTCCACCAGTAAACTAGGGCCGCAGATGTGTGAATGACATCCAATTTCCAAGATCTAAATTGCTGTTTTGTGAAGGTGTTGAGATCAACAGCATGCCCAGCAATGTTATTTATCCCCATAAATGGATACTTGTTTACAATCTGAGCGACATCATAGTCCGTCACGTAGGTCGTGAGTTCGAAAAACACCATAAAATGAATACGTTCACGGTGAGTCTGGAATCCATGACCCTGTGCACCAATCCAACCACAAGCCAGGCGACTCTAAAATTTGCTAACAATATTTCTGCGACCGGAAATTTCAACTCCTAAGAAAATCATGATGTTGGGCTTGCCCCACCCCCTGACCGAAATCCTGGCTACGCCCATGAATCTTAGCCAAACTTCCAAATATGTTCCGAGTATAACTTCAAAACATATCAAATCGGAATACTACGTCATAGGGCTGTCATACAAACCAACCAGCAAAAATTAGTTTCTAGTAAGAAAAACTTTTTTCTTTTTGAACCAATCTTAACCAACCTGCATCCAAGTGTGTTCCTAGTAAATCCTTAAAACATATCCAGGAACCGATGGAATCGGCATCCTACGTCATAGGGTTGTGTTACAAACCCCTGAAAATTGGGGTTTTCAAAAAAGTTTGAAAACCTAGTTGGCTTACTTTTAGCGCCATAAAAAGAGATTTATAGTACATACATACATCCATACGCTTATTTATTTATTTCATTATTAATTAATTTAATTATTTTACTAATAGATTTACCACAAAACAAATAAGCAGAAATGCTCAAACATGATCAAGAAGTCATTCCCAAGGCCGATCAAATTAAAAATACACCAAGAGAAATTAATTAACATCTTCCATTCAAAATATTACAAAATTAAGAAAAACCACCTTAAAATATACATCATTCCAACAATTTGTTGGACGCATTGCCGCCAACATCAACTTTTTTTTCACGCGTACATAAATAAAATTTCCTCTATTTCAGACACATTTCAAACATCTCAAAATAGACCCGAAAATACTTTGCGTCCAAAGTTTCAAAGACTGCGGACCAGCCAAAAATACATTTTGTCCAGCGTGCACTATATCACTTAAAATCTATCACCGAAAGTGAACATTTAAAATAGCCTTTACACCCACCCGATCGCAATGCATACGACTAATTTATGCATTTAGAAACACCCTATGTCAAATGATACGAGTCAATAATAGATACTTTTAGTTCTGCTCTGCTGTGTACGTGCTCTATGAATACCTGCCCATATTTCGTACAAATTGTGTCAATCCGGCCATTTAGCTGTGTTCGGAGAGGTGTTCAAATGGATTCAATTACCATCTTTCCGAGCGATAAATATCTGAAAAAATATATTTCTTTCAATTGCACGACATACGGTAAAATGCCGGCCATATCCATAGTATGTGTTCAGGTTGAATGCAAGCAAGTGGGTGCAATCGTTCAAAAAGTTATGTTTTTACTTCTTGACAACAGAAAAAAAAAGTTTTCAATTTTAAGATTTAATACATTTTCGTTTCACACTTTTAAAACATTTTCCCTTTTTTGTGGGGACTTCACACCTTGAATTAAAATGAATATACGATGCCATAAAAGTCTCTCGAAAATATGAAAGATAAATATATGAATGAATCATGGATGAAGATGATGGATCAATCTAAAAGTTATTATTAAAGTTGATGGTAATAAGCCATTTGGCAATTGTCATAAATTTTGGATTAGAAACAAAAGCCTTTGGATTCTATCAAATGTCTTTCTGGGCTTATGTTAATGAATATTTTTGAGCCGCTTAGTAAGTTTATGTGAGGAAACATTTTAGTGACACATTCAGTCTAATAATGATGCATGGGCAGTACTGATCTTTTATCACCCTTCAATTTGTGTTTTTGAACAACTTTTGGAGGATTAAGATAGCCCAGGGTGGCCTCAGACGAATCTGAAATTATTATAAATATTATCGAATGGAAACTGCTAAAACACATTTCAAGTCCACGACATAATTTATGTCAGATTTAAAGAGTTCTGCTCAGCGTCTTGTACGAAATCTACTAAACAAAGTTTAGTGGTTCTGCCTCGTGAAAATCCATCCGAAATCCACCTTTTTAATTGCTTGGTATGTATTTTGATTTTAGCATGTCCAAAGTTTCCAGTCCAAAGTTTCCAGTTTCCGCTCTTTTTATTAGCAAAAACGGTTAAATTTTAAATGATTGTATTTTAAACTAGCGGACTTCGAACGGGATGATTATACCCTATACCCATAAGCCATAAGATGGTATAGGGTATATTGTTTTTGTTACGCCGATATTATGTAACACCTCAAAGGAGCCACCGGAGGTATGGCAAAGTATATATATAAATGATCAGGGTCGGTCCCTGAATCTAATAAGCCATGTCTGTCTGTCTGTCTGTCCGTGTGTCTGTCTGTTAGCACGATAACTCCCGAAATAATGAAGCTAGCGGTTTGAAATTTTGGTCGAATGTTTGTTTTGCTAAAATCTTGGACGGTATTGAAAATGGGCCAAATCGGACCACGGGTTCCCCTACCTCCCATACAAACTACCCCTACTTGATATTTTAATTCGGCCATAACTTTCGCTAGCATATCGCTATCGACTTGAAATTTTGATCAATATATGATTCTGACATATACTGTGAGTTGATGGAAAGTGGATTAGGTCCGACTACCCCTACCCCTACCCCTACTTCCCCTACAAAGTTATATTCTTTGATTTCTTGGATTCTGAACAGATTAATTTCGTACTAGATCCCATAATCTGTACAGCGCTAAGATTTCAATGTTTTTTTTTACTCAATTGTAATATCTAGCTTGAAAATAGTTAATTTTAGTTCAGATAGTATGCAATCCAAATATTCGAATACTAATAACGACAAAAATAAGTCGTACTCTAAAAAATTTTATTCAAAAATCGACGAAAAGATATCTAAACATCTTTCTACATTAATTGTATAAAATTTTCAAAATACGAGTACATACATAGTATCAACAAATTGTGTGACATTATTCTAATGTATAAATTAGCTTCGGAAAAGCACACCATCGCTATCCTGCAACAAGATACGAATAAGCTTATAAAACGCTGACAGTTAAATACCTGCGTAAGATTTCCGTTTGCAGCACATAGCAACACGGTTAAATACAAGAAAACAATGCATCGTATTGCCAAGTCGCAAAAAAACTTATTCTGCAAAAAAAGAAAATATTCTGACATATCCGTAGGCAACCTTAGGGAAAAAAGTGTTCAACACACATATTAACTCTGTCAAATACACACACCCATTCACAATGTACTTAGGCGAAAAAATGTACAAATGCGTACACATTTTGCCTGCACACAGAAAAACGAAATATGTAATGAAAATATTCGCGTGGAAGTCACAGAAGAGAAATCGCGTCCAATTTTCGCGAAAAGCAGAGTATGTACCTATGTACAAGGAAGCGAGTGAGTCTGAGTCGTATCATTACAAGGGCGTTAAAGCTAGCTGACAATATGACACCTTATCTTTGCACACTTCATGGCTTTTCGCTTTGATCTCATTTTGACTTGTTAAGGCAGTTTGTATACTTGCAAGGCGATGTCCTCCTTTTCTATTACATTTGACATTTTCGTATTTAAGGCCTGAATTAAGATCGAGAGTAAAATTCTTCCCGCTGCGATTTTATCAATAAAAATGTATGCTTACTGTCGTGGAATATGTCACAAACGGTGGGGAATTCCATAAGCTACAATCCGATACCTGTTCCATAATTCTCCTCTGCCATTTTATGTATGTATTATTTTTCGATTCCCCGGTCATTTGACATTACACGATGAAATAACTGAGGAATTGGAAAAAAATACATAAAATGGCCGAGAAAAATTATGGAACTGTTTTCGGATTGTAGCTTATGGAATTCCCCATATATTCCACGACAATAAGAATACATTTTCATTGCAAAAATTGCAGCGGACAAACATTTCACTCTCTATGTCAGTACTAGGCTTTACCTGGAATTATTTTTTGCTGGATACTTTATGTGTAGAATCACGGTCTTTTCGTCATTCTAAGCTGCGCACGAAGACGCAAAAATAGGAAGGTATGAGGATGAAATTTTCTAATCCGGCTTTCATATGCACGACAAGATGTTTACTCGCCACCAAATTGAAAATGTTTGCAAATTTGATTTAGCAAGAGGCTCGCTCAAATTGAAAATCAAATTGAAAAGAGACGAAAATGGACTTATGGTTACTCCCTGTTGGATATGAGAAGAGAACTATGCGGCAAAACGAAGGAGAGCTCTGCGTTACAGGTCGTTGAATTTATTATGTAGAGAGAAACTGAAAAGTTCACAGGATAATATTAGCCATGTTTTCAAACTTTTTTTCATTAAACATCCTACATACATTTAGGTCGGAAGACTTCAGATAGCTATTGTGAATTTATATTCAGAGGTTAATGCTCCAAATTAATATTTTGCCAGAACTGAGTTTTGGAAAAGCTTATAAAGTTACAAGGATTGCACATTTAGGAGAGTATGTTCCTATTTCCATTTATCTTTCACCTACCTAATAATAGGGTTTATACAGAATACACTAATTTTTGTAAACTAAAATATTTATATTTTATTTTACTTCTAAAAATACATAATAGAGAGTTTTACATTAGAGAGTTTTACACTGACGTGAAAACCACCGTATACGCAATTCAAAATGTCCAAGCAAAAACTCCCGCGCGAATAGCACGTAAAACTTTTACGAGAGTTTTTAGCTAAAAGACAACTAAAAATCGCGACTTGACAATTTCGACTGTTTACAGAACATCAACTATACGGAAATATACGTATCCATGCCTACTTGGGACATGCAAAATTGTGGTTTACTGTTTTACGTATTGTCGGCAAGCGAATTTTTGTATGGAAATGTCTAACTATGTCGTTACATTTGGACGACATGGTAAACTCTCTATTTACGTCGATGCGATGAATGATACAGATTCAAACGTTGGAGAAATTTCAAAATTGTTTTTTCACTTAAATTGCAAACAAAATTTCATAACGATTCTATTTTGAAATAAGTGTGGCTTCAACTTTTTGAAATTTGTGTTTATACCCGCTATAAATACACCGTCAACCAAAAATTTTGCAATATCAGTCCATTTTTTGGAAAATCTTAGTCTATTTTTTACAAGCCGACTTCAGAAGGAAACACTCTTCTCACAGAATAGTATGTAGTATAAATTCTATTAACGTATCAGAGAGACCTTCATATGATATATACTTTATTCTAAAATTAATAAAGGGGGGACAAGCGATGCGTCGAACAGTTGGCACCACGTTTCAGCGAATAAAACGATAAAAAGGCTCAGATCATCCTTCAAGATCAAGATTGATTTTTTTTTACAGAGAAAACTGTAAATTTCCGCTATCAATCTCACTTTCCGTTTTTAAAAAAAATCCTTTGCATTTTCATGTGTATTGCTTTACTTCAGCAAAAGGAGCACATCGCGGTATTCGAACATTGAGATATTTTAGTAGGTATTTCAACTTCCGCCAGAACTCTCGTACTAAAAACTTGGTTTGCATTCCGTAGAAGTTCTGTCGTCGACATCAATTGAATTGTTTCCATTTAGTTTTGGAATACTGGAAATTTTTTCTCACGGAAAGTTATGGCTTAGGTATACTGTGACTTTGTAATGACCAATGTTTCCCTTTACATGGGGGTTGTGTGCTTCAAGAAGTTGAACAATTTATGGGAAAAGTTTTACGCTAAACTACAAACGGAAGTGAAAAGAAAAACGACTGGTGATAAAAATTCATGTGAAATGGAGAATGCATATTTCAATAGGGAGAGAGTATTATTCTTGGTAAGTCGATGGATGTATTGAAATTGCGTGAGGTGAAAAGACGAGAGAAGAGATCGTGTCGGTTTACTAGAAGTTTAGATCTCTGAAGATACGGATTAAAACTAAATTTATCTCTAAACGGGGTTCAAACTTCAACTAATCTATACATACCCATATTCTTGTTCTATTCTATTATTATATAAGAAAACTTCACGTCAAAGTGAAACTCCTCCGAAACGGCTTGACCGATTTTTATGAAATTTATTGTGTATACCTGCTAGGTATGGGAATAGGTCGTTAAGTATATTTCATACCCCTAAGTGCCCTCTCCCCTCTTTTGATAGTGAATATAGTATTTTTCAAACAATGTTACTGTTTTCGGTACATTTTAATACAAGCGGAGCGAACACAAATCGGAGCCTTTTTATACCTTTTTATTCCTTCGCTCATAGAGTGCCATACAAACCCAACCCCCCAAATTAGGTTCTTCTAAGAAAAACTTTGTTATTTGTGCACTAATTTCAACCAAATTTCACATAAAATTTTTTCTATTGATGACACAAAACATAAGTAAGAATGGCTCCAATCGGACCATGGGGTCATGGTGCTGCCATACAAACCCAACCCCCCATTTTGGTTCTTCTAAGAAACATTTTTGACACCAATTTCACAAAACCTTCAATTAATGTGTCTTTGTCAAAACAACAAAAAACTCAAAACAAATCGAATCGTACTATGAGGCCATGCTCCCGCATACCCCTAATAATATTTTCTGAGATAATGTTTTTATTTGCCCACTTATTCCAACCAAACCCCACACAAATATTGTTTTGTCAACGCAACGGAACTTTTGTGAAGACGGAAGGAAATGAATGGGGGGGGAGGGATTAAATACAAGTCGTAGGTACGGCCGGAAAAAGCTTTTAGCCCGAGGAGAGCGAAGGGTATCCCAATTTCGGCCGCGCCCGAAATTAGCCTCGGTCTCGTTTAAATAAATATGTTGTGCTGAATTTTCAAAATCCTAAATTGATGTTCGGTTCGTTTCAGTATTTGCTAATTGTGGCAAATAAATCTTCCGTTGATATATCGATTGCTCCGCCTTCCAATACACCGGAAGGAATAATCTTAATCACCATAATTACTCTTTGAATGATCATAATATGTTAGGAACATTTAAAAGTGAGGCTTATCACATACTTTCCTTGGAGCTCAAGGCTCAAAAGAGATTCCCCAGATCTCGGACAATTAGGAGTCCTTTCGGAATCTCTACAATGACTGACCTCCAGTCATAAAAATAAAATGTAATCATCAATCAACGTTCTTATCGTCGTGCCAACTATTATCTTTTTTTCAAGTAAAAAATATTCTTCCAAATAGCGTATAGACGACGCGACGGGACATAAGCTGCACGTTTATGGACATAATGATAGTATAGGCAGAAGCAGTTACCGACCATATTTCATGTTAATGGTGTCCACAAAAGAAAAATATTCCAAAAAGGCATCCTGAAACCTTTTAAAACCAATTACCGGAGAAAATCCTTTTTACTACCGTCTCTCTATCCATATAGAATGCTTTCTAAAGACGTTTACGTAATAGCAGCGCGGCTGGGTGAAATGAGTTCGACAAAGGAGGCCATGGGAGAAAGAAGATATTCAAGACTGCTGCGCGGCGTTAAAGATAAAGCGTCGTCATTATTCCGTCATTCTATGCGTCCAGACATGGTCGAAACTTGAAAGTGATGCAAATCAGTTGAGAGGGAGTAATGTTGCTTTTGTGTTTAAGCTTTCCAAAGTGGACGTGCGCGTTAGGAAAAAATGCTTATGCAATTAGAAAGTCTGGAAAAGTGAGCACTCTATTGAATATCAATAGCATATACAATAGACAACTTTTCTAAGTTTTACATCCTTGCTGTCATTTTATTAAACAAGATTTTAATGCTTTCAAAGACGATAACGTCCGCTCAACACTGACGTGGATATTACATAGGAAAAGTGTCACCAAAATAATGACGCTAGCGGTAATGGCTGTTATAAATTCTGTAGAAATTCTTAATTAGAACCATTCTTGTCGGAGTTTTAGTGCTCAATCCTCATTTTAGAGAGCCAATGCCACACGAATTTACCATCCTCATTATATGCCATAACGCGACGCGGAACGTTTACGAGCGACCAATTTCTATAGTCTTGCTTTCATCTTTCAAACTTATCCACCCCATCCCTTGTCTCCCCTAAAAGTCAATCCATTTGACGCCAGGGCTCGTATAGATGGTGTATAGCGTTATTACAACAATGGACGGATGAAAGGCTTTTGTTGGCCTGAATTAACGCACACAAGAATGGGACATCTAAGTCGGTTTTATAACTTTAAAGGATTACAAACGTTTGCTATGGGGAAATTGTATATCGCGTTTCAAAAAGAACACAAACAGTAACAATTGCGGACCAAGTTGCTTATGAAGCAGATAAAATGTACGGAATTACAAGAAGCCAAGTGGTCGTTTGCCAGCGTGCAGGATAATGTTCTTAGAAAATATCTGAATTTATGTCTATACGTACTTTCAAATGTAAGTACAATGTCAATTGTTTGGTTGAAATAAAAGCAATGAAATGAGAATCATGGTTTGGTGTTGTCGATACTAATACTTTGTTTTCTATTTTCTTCTCTGTACCGTAACCCCTTGTGGGGCATGATGCGCTCACTCAGCCGTGCTACTTCGAGTCAACGTTACATTGCATATATTCAGAGTGTATATAATGTTGCAAGCATACATACATATTTCCTATCCGCACATGTACAGACATTTTGGACCACGAATCGATCTCCGGACCTCTAGATTACTGGCATCGTATAGTGCGACTCAACCAAGTGAGCCACATAACGTGTACTTTATACAAATATACATACAAATAATTCTTGAAATACATGAAATAATTCATTTTTCATAGTTGCTTCTTTAATAGGTCAAATAATAATATTTCACAAAAACAACACGTTGGAAAGGTATCCGCCTAAAAAACAAATCCATCAGCTGCAAAACAGAATTTAATTGAATTAAATCATTTCAATTCGCCCCTAATAAACAGTTTCATATTTTGAGTGGCTACGGTGGACAGGACTATCTTTCAATGTTGTTTGGTGAGTGCTTTAAAATCTACAAATGCATACCAGATGCCAACCTATTATCAAACTGTGATGACGACGATTTATCCACTGTATCAATTGTAGCTGATGAATTTTTCTTTGCCACCTTTCCAACTTGTTTTTTAGTGAGGTATAATAATGTTGTTTGTAGTCGATGGTGCCTCAAACAACACTTAAATCCAGTGAATGTTCAATACCGGATGTCTAGTGTCCAATTTCAATGTTCAGTGTGCAATGTTCAATGTCGAAGGTCCTTCCGAATATTATCCGAACTATCTTCCTTCGAATGACACTCTTTTTGAGTGCATTATATCCCGTAAGAAATGAAAATATCTCTATAGCTCTTATGGTAACAAAAGAGACATTTGGTCCTCACTATAATATGCGACAGCGACAGGACGCTTCTACTTTATTGTAGCCAAAAGTGAACTAATTCCCTGAATATCTAATAAAGTTGTCCACGGGGAGAGTCGGTAGACGCAATGGGAAGCCATAATTTCGTGCACTTTAAACATGCATTTACGGTAATGCCAGTCACTGGTCTAAATGTAGGTTACGGGTTCTTGCTACCTCCTCCATTAGAAGATCATGCGTAGCAAATTCAAAAAAAATACCGGCGTACAGAGGGCTGCGCCCGCAATACGAGGGTTTTTTAGAATTTCGATGCATAGTGAATATTTGTTGTACATATATTTCATAAGCAATAGATAAGAATTGTGGACAACATTAATGAAATGCTTCCTGTAAATCTATTTTTGGATTGGTCTATTTACCCAGTCTGTATAAAAGTACTCCAAGGCAAATCTACAGGATTTTTTCGATTTCAGATTTCTGATGATCTTTGAGCAAAAAGAAACTCAGGCAAACGTAAGGATGGCTTGGCATTTATATGAACTGAATTATTAGCTGTAAATCTACTGTTACTGTTTTTTAAATCAAGGAAAACCAACTTATATGAAATGATTCCATTGTGTCCCCTGACATAAGAGCCCACGCAAGCTTTCCTATGAGTATTGAACAAGTATACTTTTGCAGTTTTTCCGGGACACCCTGTTAACTTGGTCCTACAAACTTCAAAAATATTTGTGGCAAACACTATTACCATTCTAGGCATTTCCACCAAATTTCATGTACATTGTTTCATCAAGTTAAAAGATATGCATTGAAGAAATGCTTAAGAGGCTTCCCTTGTATTGTGAAAGGCCCTTATAAAATACTTACTTGGCTATATTTCCGGTTTGGATACAGTTATTCGAACGAAAATTCGTAGACATATTCCCTGAGTAACTTTCTAAAAACCCTTAGCAGAATTTTCATATTTGGAAACCTAAGAGGGGCTACACACGAACAAATTTAAATTTTACAAATTCACTGTTATTTACTTTTCCTTAGCTAAAGTCAACAGTCTTAATATTTAACGTATATAAGGCCATACTGACCAATCTTTGTGCAAAGTTTCATATCGATCCCTATAACGGTTTAGAAAAACGGAGCTCGAAAAGGAAGTTTAACTTTAAACGCCAATAACTTTTTTACCGTTACTCGAAACTGGAAAATTTTAACTGATATGAGATGTACTCGTCTAGATCTTTGATTTAAATACCCATACGTTAATCTCTGATAAAAACTAAAAAAGTCGACTTTTTTCAAACGTTCGGGACACCCTGTTATCTTTTTCCTACCAACTTCTAAGGTATTTGTGCCAAAGACTGTAACCATTCTACACATTCATACCGAATTTCATAACAATCGGTTGAGCCGTTCGCGAGTTATTTAGTGAACAGACGGACGGACGGACAAAATCGATTTCATAAGGGTTTTTTGAAAAAAATTCTAAAAAACCCTAAAAACGGGGTGAGGCAGTATAAGCAACTAAATTTACAACTATCGACTGCAGTCTAAAATCGGTTCTCTTACATAACTCTTTCAGTAAAAAAAAAGTTGCCGTTTATTGCAAATATCTTTTACGTTATTGCGCCGGTGAAACACTTTGATTGCCTATGCACCAGATTTTGATGTGCTGAGTATAGTGATTTTTTTTTCGGAAATTTGCGTCGAAGGTTGTAATCTTACTTGTTCGCGTCTCGTTTTTTTTTCTTTGCCGGGCTGGACGCACCCGCCCCTCTTGGTACTACGTACTAACTCTGATTGATAGCACTGCAATTTAACTTAAGATTATGACTCGTTTCGCATAAATATTTATTCAAGCTTGTACAAAACGATGCGTCCCGATCCAGGACTTATTCATATGCGCATTTCCATATTCCATGTCATAATTAAAAAAATTTCCTTAAAATTGTTATATTTTACAACGAAACTGCAACCCTTTCTATACCATACAACATAAGCAGCATTATCTCCTTGCCTACACCGAAAGGATGCAACTTAATGAAATCTATTCGTTCTTTCGACCGACACACACTCTTTTCATTTACAGTCGAACTTCCCTAAACGGACACTTCTAATACCCCAACAATTCTCATAAACGGACACTTATATTTTCCCCAACGTTTTGCCTTATATTTTACTAGAAAAATAACTTCCGATAGCCGGACACTCTCATAACCGGACACGGACAGTACTTTTATACCCTTTCTGAACAAGCAGGTCTCTAATGAACGGACAGTGCCACGAATTAAATTCGAAATTCTTGCATTACAGAATTTATTTCGAAATTGAAATTACCGGAAAACCGATCTTTTGCGTAAAGCAAAATTGACTTTCCGGAAATCGCTGTACAAATCTTGTTTATCTCTCCGTGTAGGTGGAATTTCTTAGAGATTCAGGAGTTCAATTAATGTCGCGGCATTTAATCGTGCAATTTTCTATTCTTTTAAAATATGCAAAAAAAAAATTTGAAGAAAAAGTGCAAGAACAAGTCATTTTAGAGTTCACGAAAAAATAGTGTTCTGGATCGTATTGGAAAAACACGGTTGAAAATCGTGGTTTTGAATGGATTCGCAGAGCAGTCCAAATTAGTTTTAAAAAATGTTATACTTTTGTGAAATATTCTCCTAAGCGGACACTTCCAATAAATCTCAATCCCCAATGGTGTCCGCTTATGAGAAGTTCGACTGTACATACATACTTTCACACTCTTATTTAACTTTCCCGGCTAACATTAGAGCTCTGATAAGAAGTCAAAACACTCAACGAAGTTGTTTTCTCGCCACCTACGTTTCGTCCCGATTGTATCTTCTTTTTCAATGTTTTTTTTTTTTTTTGTATCTTTGACAATATACCGCATTGGCGTGCGAGTATGCTGGTACTCGCTGCGAATGGTAGTGTGCTCCATAAGCTCCAACCATTCCCGTTGTGTACATGATGGTCCATTCTTATAAATGTACTACTTGGCTCGTACCACCCATAGGTGTGCTTTAGGGAAATTGTTCGCTGTTGTGTATGCATCTAACACTACACCATCTCTAGTTGAATGTTTGTATCCAAACAATATTCTTCTGTCGCGTGACATCTTTTTTTCTTCCATGTGCAGATAATGAACTTGTTATCGGGAACAACGTTGTGTGAGGTACTTTTTTTGAATGGGCATTTTGTGTTCATTTTCATGTTAATGTTATAGATGTGACAAAATATTGTTGTTGAAATTCACCCGCTGATCAATGATTACGAAGATCTGTGTATAGAAAGGATTGAACAACGGTGTCTATCGGAGGGTATCTTTGGTAGTAATGAAGAAAATAAATGCCTCTTTTAGGTCAAATATAGAACGATGGGTGTTTGACTGAGCTCGATCATAATTATGATGGCATATTGGAATGTTTTCGAATTGAGTTGGTAGAATAGGTGTCGGAAAAGGTGACAAACAATAGTAATACATTTTAGTTGGTAGAGAGAGTTTGAAAACCAATCGTTGTTGTTTATAGTTTTGGTATTTCGGGATCTTTACGGTTGTAGGAACGGTATGATTTTCATAAGAGCAATTTCGATCACAAAGGTATCAAAAAGGAAGGACACAATTTTTTCATTGATCGGAGGAATGATATGAGTCATATCAAGGAAGAGTATATTACATTTTCTGTATTTTATATCCTTCGCTTTCCAAGCGAAAGGGTATATCTTAACTTTGTCATGAAGCTTGTAACGCATTGAAGGAAGCATCTCCGACCATTATAAAATATGTACATACATACATATGTATAAAAGATCAGCATGACGAGGGGAGTCGATTGGGCGATGTCCCTCTGTCTGTCTGTTGCGAGGCGTTTTACTCGGCCAGTTTAAAAGCTATGTAGCTGAGATTTTTGTATGTTTGAATCGCAGAAATCGGACAAAGGGCCGCCATACAAATGTGCAATAGTTCCAACCACAGAACCTCATTTCCATTGATGCCACAAATTTATGTAAAAAGGGATGGCTTCGGACTATGGGGCTACCATACTAAACCCAGCCCCCAATTCGGAAAGGAAACCTATTTTATATGTGCACATAAATGTATTTCTATTGGTGCCACAAAACATAATATGTAAAATCGAAGGAATCAAAGGAATCAAAAGTCATTCAAAAATATCATGTTGATGTTGATGCTGATGACGTCCCAAATGTTCTCGCCTGCGATCCGCGTAATCATTGTTACGTGAATTTTGGTGTAACTGACAACCAATTTACGTTACAGTCGAATTTCCCATAGGCGAACACCGCATTGGGGCGTGGAATTTTTTATGCTTACTAAAATTATTGTCCGCTAATGAGAATATTTCACAAAGGTATAGAATGTTGAAATATTTAGTTTCCGAATGTGCTCTGCGGGATAGGTATACGCTTCCAGTTTCGACGGTTCGCAAATTGATTTTTTTCGATATTTTGTTTTGTTCTTGTAAAAGGCAGATCATCGTTTTTATGCCATTCGCTTTCTAAGAGAAAGAGTAAAATTAACTTTGTCATTAAGTTCTTTACGCATTGATGGAAGCATCTTAGACTATATAAAATATGTATGTACAGAAAAGTGCATTTAATGGCAGCGACTCTAGCGACTCCAGCGGCTCTAGAGCAAGGTCCCTACCCCAAGCAGCCGTCGCCCGAAGCCCACAATCAAGCAAGTGCACACCGTTCACCATTCGTGCATGCATTATGTACAACAAGAATCTCGCCACTGCTTTCTATATACAGACAGATTCGTGTATCAGCCGAATCAGTATGACTATTGTGCGAAACAACTCCCCTTCCCCAAGCAGCCGTCGCCCGAAGTCTACAAACAAGCAAGTGCACCACGTTCACCATTCGTGCATGCATTGGACAATAATTTTCATTGTGGAGCTCTGCCAAGCGATTATCAACTAAAAACGAGTTTTGATATGCAATGGGCGAGTCGCAGTCGCTATAGAGCCACTGGGTCCGTGTTGAGGAAAACGTACCTTAACTCGTCCCGTTTTAAAGCTATGAAGCTGAAATATATGTGCTTCTTTTGGTTTCGGGCTTTTTCTATAGGGCCCAATAGACTCAGCGATTTATCGGCCAATCAAAGCTCATTTCTGTGGAGAAAGCACATTTTTTAGGTTCCACTACCGAATTCGCAAGATAAAATGAGCTTTCTCCACAGAAATGAGCTTTGATTGGCCGATAAATGGGGCCCTTAAGTTTGATTCAGCGATATCGAATGATGCCATACAAAACCAAAGAAAGATTCTTCTATGAAAATTTATTTTATTTATGAATTAACCTCAACCAAATTTCGCAAGAATGTGTTTTAGTCGAATTCACAAAACATATGTAAAAATAAATGGGATTGGGTAATGGGGCTACCATAGGTACCCCATCGAAATTATATAGATACCAAGTTTCATAAAAATCAGATCACGACAAATCAATTAAACACAATGCACCGACTTGATTTCTTTATCGGCCGTTTACTCGCTTGTTTGTTTTTACCAGATAGCCCCCTTTTAACTTTCCCGGTCACATATGGTGATGTTTGTGTTGCCTCCAAAGGTGAATAGCTCGCAATAGTGAAAACAATATGTTTTGTGCAGTAACCATTATATTTCAGGCCGGTGCGGTGGGCCCATCTTCAGGGTTATTAAACAACTTAGATGTAACCAAAAAGAAATTTTATAACATTTTTGGCTACATCTAAGTTTTTTAAGACTGTAATAACCCTGAAGATGGGCCCATCGGCCTGAAATATATTACTGCACAAAGCATATTGTTTTAACTATCGCGAGTTATCATGTTCTTCCACTTCTAGCCCTTCAACTGATCACGCAGTTCTTCAGGTATTTGTAGTTATACACATTCACCGCAGTGCAGCTATTTTCGTACATAGAGTTTAGAACAGCATAGAGGGTTCAAAAAAATGCCGTCATCCCTCTCCCCTTGGGCTACGCCAATGTATAGTAATCGTAGAAGCATGGGAGATGCTTTTCTCAGATCGATTTTCGATTTTTTGTCATCATATTCATTATGTTCTGCAACATAAGATGCTGAAGTTGTTAATATATCACTGTCAGACATATCGGCGCCCACGGGGAGGACTATATAAGGTTAACCCCGACGAAAAAAAAGTAAAACAAATCTCGTAAAAATAACATTTACATATGTACATATTTTATATAATAACAATTTTTTATCAATTAATTGTTGTAAATATTTCTAAAATTATCTAATAGCCAAAAAAATATACGAGTACCTTATTATTTAAAGAAAAAAGTCAAACTATCGAATGAAGCAATTTTGTCCTCGTTTACTTCTCAATATTTCTGAATAAACTGGACAGTTCTTACAAATTTCATCAAAAGTCTCCCCAGCTTCTATCTATACATATCTTCGTATTTCGACAAATTGCATTTGCATTTTAATGCCTTCACGGCGTCTGCCTCCTTGGAAAATTAATCAGCCTCAGCATCCGACAAGAAGGTTTTGAATACATATCGAAATGAATTTGTTTGCAACTTCAATTTTTCTCAACTTCTGCATCATCCATTTACATCGACACAAAATCACCCAACTGTGTTCATATCTTCCAACCGGAATGAACTTCTTCAATCGAAAGAAAAACTTTCTTTCCACCGGAGTGTCGATGCTCTCCTCTTGACTTGCATCGTTTTTTTTTTCTTCCGAACCGACTTTTCCGATTTCAATTGAGGAAATGATTTTGTAAGAAGATTTTTCGTCCACACACTTTTGATCGGAAAACTTCTCTCTCTATTTTATTATGTTTTTTTTTTTGCCTTTGCTCACCAACAAGCGGCTTTGGCGATGTGATTAAGTTGACATGATTTTCTCCACTTGGATATATTTTATTTGAATTCCACTCCCACAACTTTAGCGGGTTGGGTGCGGGTATAGTACTTATATGTATATTTCTGGTCATTTTGCTGGCGATCGAAGGATGATGTCTTTCTTTACGCCTCCAATACTCGATTATATCGAAATTTTTCCCAAGGGTAGAGGACTATCACCGTCAACTTATAGAGAGAAGAGAGCTCTAGGGTTTTAGTTCGGTTCAGCGAAACGATATAGATTCAGTTGAAGAAAAAGTTTTTCCTTTTTATTCGCTCCCCTATACAGACACGGTTCTACCTATAGTCCTATGTATATGCCGAACGATTTATCGCAAATGATATGGCCAATGAAAAAAGGGAAAATCTATTTGGAGAAAAATTGTTAGCAAGTTACGAAATAAATTGATGCGAACATTTTTCGATGAGAATGCGAATTAATTGAGCTTTGATGATGGAAATGAAGAAAGTTTCATGTAAGGAATGAACTTTGATTTCGAAACAACGTTTCGTTCTTCTTCTTCTCTCGTTTGTGCAGAGGTCGATATCGTTTTAATGAAATCGATTGTAGCAAGGCGCTAAGGATATAATGTAAGACTAGAACGCGCAAACCAATTCAATTAACATTAACCTGAGGGGGAAATCAATCCAATTTTATGGACGAAATAAATGTTAATCATGCATTGCTCTTTTCTACGTGGGAATGTTTTGGAAAAGTTTGAGAGGGATATTTATTGCTTATGGTGAAAGAGTTTGCAACTTGGTCGTGATATAAATAGTTTCGTGATTAGCAGAATTGTGAGAGCATCAATTCGGATATTGAGCTACCATTTAATTAGAAATAACTTTTGTAAGTCATTTTCAATGGACTAGTACTAGACTATATCATTTCCATTGGACTCCTATAATGGCTGTGGAAGAGCGTTATTGATAGAAATTAAAATTTTAAAATACAGAAGAGTAAATTTTTGGATAATAAAAAAAAATATTTAAATTTGTAAATTCAATGGCCTACACTACACCTACATCGTAAATCTGAATGCACTTTAAGTTAAACTTAAATCAAATTGCTTTTCATACACTCTTCAAATCACCAATCATCTCAAATATTCCATCGTAAAGTGTGTCCTTCCAAACTAAGCATAAGCTGCATACACTTTCAATCAGTAAATTGATTCTATCATATTTCTATAGAGAGTAGGAAAACTTTACAAGAGCTGCTGACCTTTCTTTGCAAAAGTCTACATCTCTCGGCTGACGTTGTATAGTAATTAAATTGCGTTCATTTTCTTTGGAGAGGCCAAACAAGGACATGCCATTCAGGCTCGATGGGCAAGCACATGATTGCCGTAAGCTAGACGTTCCAACGACGAGGCTACATCATCTTGAACATGATCGTAGCTCTCTTATTGCTATTAGAGAAAAGATAATGAACTCCATTGATTATCCTGTAGCATTGAATTTATGTATGTGTCTGTGTTGGCTGGCTAACACCATAAACCTCGGCTTCCTCATGTCGTTGTCGGTATCATATCAAGTGGACTTTTGTCGAGAAGGATTACGAGTTTGCTAGAAGTGAAAATCTCCTCCCTAACGCAATGTGCACATGGATCGCATACATTAATCTGGAGAAAGTGTTACTGAAGTGTTGACTTATGGACAACAACATGTTGATCCTGCTTTTTGACTTTGCAATATAGGCGAGTACACTTGTGTATATTAACATTATGATAGCGTCAGGCTATTTGTTTAATGTATTCAACTGCGGAGATGTATGCTGTGGTCAGGAGTTATTGTACTAAACACTGGACCAGCCGTAAAGTAGAGAAAGATATTCTAATAACATGCAAACACGAAATATCCTCAAGCTCTTTTTTCTGACATATGCTGTGCAGTGAATTCCATATGAGAGAGTGATAAGCTATATATTTATACAGGGAATTCCAAGCTAATCAGAATCTTGAATATTCCTTTAGATTAGGAATATAATGCGGTAGCTTACATTAGATAATGATGTAGGTACACATAATAACATACAAAAATTAAAATATACATATTTCTCACTGATAATGAAAAGCAACTATGTATGTAATTCACAATATACTAGCCACGAATTATTTTAAAGTTGCCCATTCGATTTACAAAGATTTTTTCGCTAACTCATTTCATTTCAATCCTATGCGACATTTTTGAAAATTACTGTTTTGAAACCCGTTGTATAGCATATTCCGGAGCACATTTCTCCACAAAGTTGAGCGACCTATAGCTATCACCGTGGAAGTTAGAGTCGCCCAAAGATAACGCACAGAAAAGTGCAAATATTTACCCCCTTGGCTGCAATAATAAGCAAGATAATCACAACAAATATGGGAAGAATGTATCGTTTAAAAAAATAATCCTTAGAATGAAAGTGCTCATAACATTTCATGCTATACGCCAACCCATTCATTGAAAATACATATCGTCGCATCGCCTCCTTGATAAAGAAAATAGTCTGACTGGTGTAGTGGGCTTTGGTACACAGGGGTTCGAGACTCACCGTGAACAAATTCAGTTTATGATGTTTTTCGAACTCACGACCCATGAAACGGACTATGATCTCACTCAGATGTTAAACGAGTACCAATTTATGGGGAAAAATAACACTGCTGAGCGTGCTGTTGATTGATCTCAACACCCCAAAAAAGCAGTTAAAATCTTGGATATTAGACGTCTCTATACATCTGCGGCCTTAAGGTTTGTGTTCGTAGAGACGACTCATGTGATGATCGCTCAGCGATCGCACTTAAACCATCGATTCTGAGCACAGAAATGTTCCTTTAGGTCATAGTCGACACAAGGAAAGTAGTACCATGCTAAAAATATGCAAATATGGCTGGGGATTGGATGCTAAATTACGATCGCTGAGCGAAGCGAAATTCAATAGCAACTTCGATTTAGTAGAAAGCAAACCATATAAACTCATATGAAATAGACAGGCACAGGGCGAAATGAAAAACTGCAAGGCAGTGAATAAACTGACACCCACAAAAACCATTTTACAACCAAAGTCCTTGTGCTGCATTTAGATTCCTTAAACGCTTAAAACTTGTCAAAATTTTACGTCCATCTACCTCAGTTCCGAAAAGTGAAATGGGTTAATTCACTAATTATATGCTGATTAAATTCTTCTTCAAAAAAATTATCTCCAGAATCATGTACTGATCTCTTATTGAAAATTTAGTTCTTCTTCGTTTCACCAGAAGGATCTACATAATTGGATCTTCTTGCATGATCCCTTTTTAACTCTTGTAAAAGGACGGCCAAATAATGTTTCTGTTTTTTGCCCATTTTATCACTTATAAATAACCGTACATTTATGCTAAAGGTTGTCCAGTCATATGTTACAGAGAACACAAGATTCACATTTATGCGTCGAACGAGACAAATCTGTTTACCGGTATCTCTACAATTGATAGTCCAAACCGAGCATTTTTAGCATGGTTTCATGTTATGAAATACTTATCAGATTGAGCAGATTTCTATTTTTGGTCGTGAAAGTTGGAGTTTTGCTTGTTTTTTATGCATGTATAACAACCCGTTCACACTGCGGGCGATGCAATGCGATAAGAAGCGAAAAGCTCTGTGTATATTCTCTGGATTAATAGAGCACTGGTTTGAGTTCCTCTGTTACCGACGATTTTTTTATTGCCTTTATAAAAATATACTCTTCCGACATCCAGTTCCACAATGTAAATTGTTTAGCAGCTACTCGCTGTTAGAGCTGCCAAAAAAATCACGATTCATTGGAAAATTATCGTTAGAATCGCTTCTAGTACAACGACATACTATCTACTATCAATCTGCCTGTTACCTTCTTCTTCTTCCTTGCCTTGTTCTTTATATTATAGTTATAGTTCTTTAGATATAGTTATAGTATACCTAAGGGTCGGAAAATTGTCCTCTTGCCCGGGGCGGCGCGACGTAAGTGCTAGAGCGGTCGCTGCATTCACAGAACGGAATTATTTTCTTTTATTTTCGAAAAAGTGGGCTCAAAATGAAGATACGTGAGTCTTGCGTCGAGCCGATGATGTATGTCGATTTACATAGAGAGTCTGCTAAAAGATTTATTAGTTTATTCAATAGCCAATCATATGAATTTTTTATGTTAATCTGATGGTTTGTTCGAATGCATGAATAAATACACGGAATGGTTCTCCGATTTAAATCAATTTTTATTCGCCACACAAAATGTGACAAAATCAGCGTTCAGTTGAATAGATATATAGAGAATAGTTCAACATTGCTAAAGTGTAAGTGTAAGTTAATCAAAACTAATCTAGAAGGCCAGCTTCATGATTCATTTCGATTGAAATCTGCGAAACTGTGGAAGTAATGTTTCATTGTCATCGATCTTTTGATGATAGATATCTTCTTGCCTTATGATTTTCTTCATCTGATTAGATTCGCCTGTGCTAGGCAGAAGTTGAGCGTTCGAGCTTTTTAGTTAGCTCATGCGAAGGTTAGAAGATTAGTTGTTAACCTTTCTGTCCGCACCTAAATATACATAGTGTATACCCTTAGGTCTGGCTGGACCTACTGAGAAAAGTTGTTGTTTTTAGAAACAATAGAAGAGATATAATGTTTCAATTTGCTGGAGAAGTTCCCTCGCAGTGGCGCAACCAGGATCTTGTCCTGGAGGGGGCTAAAGCCATCCATATTACTAAACATTGAGGCTGCTGTCGCCAATTAGGTTATGGTGTTATTTTCCAGTTATGACACTATACAGTGGTTTTTCTTGTCCTTGAGTCTCACGGACTTTCAAAAGAGTGCGAGTGAGGAAAGCAAGGATGCGACTACTTATTATGCGCAACAACCGATTTCGTAATCATCGCTTCATTGAATACCGTTAGAGTGGATTTCTTCCTATAATTTCGGCTTAATTTTTGATTGGTTATTTTGATCTTCTTCCTACGTTTGCGGTACACAAAGAGAAAGAGTGACACGGCGCGGCGATGGGTCTAATATGCAGATTTGCTGAAGTTCGGCGAATATTTTTCCAATCTTCTCAGGTGAAATATATCAATTAGAGGACTCTATCTATCAATGAACGAAAGGATTCCCAATGTGAATTTGTGAATTAATTAAGTGATTTTTACGAAATATCGTGCAGAAATGCTTCCTTTTTCATGTAGGTACAGCAGGCCAGCCACAAGTAAAATTCATTGGGGCAAGCACCAGCCCAATACAAATTTTGCTTCGCTTTTATCTTGCTTAGCATTAGCAAAGTTCTGTACAAATTTTAATGAAAAAGTACATTTTCACTGATTTTTGCTAATAAGAGGTTTAAGCCTTCGCAAATATTTGTAAATTTTTTTGCGCTGAAGGACTTTTAGCACAAAAATTGCTCATGTGCTTTATTCTCATCATTTTTATTTTGTAATTTTTCCCGGAAATTTTCAGGGTCTGGGAGGGGCTTTAGCCCCCTTAGCCCCTCCCGTGGTTGCGCCACTGATCCCTCGTAAAGGTTCTCGCGTAAAACTAAGAGATTGTTACAGTTCATCAAGGTCCAAGACAAGACAATTTTTTTTTAATTAGGACTAATGTTAATGTTTTCCAGGGAGTGAAGAGTTTTTTCTGCACCATCCTCCCGAAATGAAATCCTGGCAACGTTCCTGCTAAGAATCTATCGAAACAAAACAAGAATAATTACCATCCTAATTATGTGGCTGAATGTACATAGTATTAATTATATGGCCTTTGTTTTTGTATATGTAAATGAATACAAGATATCAGTCATGGAATAAGGTCCTTTATTAAACGCATTGTACACCATTTTTTATTCATTTAATCTTAAAATGGAAGTTAGTCTATCAACGCACAATCTCAATTCGGAAGGGTGAGTTTTTCTATGTAGCCCTCAATTCGCAATCTCAATGTCTTCGACATTATCAATGTTTATAGTAACGACGTTTATCTCTGTAAGTGTCGTTAAACATCTTAAATGCCTAAAAAAAGGAAACGATAGAAACTTGTCCATTGAAATGAATATGTCAGAAGGCGTCGAGGACATAAGTATAGAACCATCTAAATGGATGTCATTTGTTAAGATGTCAAAAGCAAATAATCCCTTTCTTCGGAAATCTTTAATGGGAAGAAGCGGGGGAACACGAAAAACAGGCAGAAAATAGAGCAATAATACGCG
Source organism: Microchrysa polita (assembly GCA_949715475.1). NCBI lineage: Eukaryota > Metazoa > Arthropoda > Insecta > Diptera > Stratiomyidae > Microchrysa > Microchrysa polita. The sequence goes on from OX454416.1 coordinate 64,884,489, forward strand.
ATTACAGAGACTTTAAGGTAGTCTGCCGAGCACTAGAATTGTTTATGATATTATCACGGCCTCAAATGGTAGTTTAAAAATGGATGTTTAATGGAAAATTGTTGTAGTAGTACTAATATAATATCCATGAGTTGTTGAAATGGGGAATGGGTGGGGAACGTGAATGCAGGAAGGAAAGTGCAGAAACTATTGATTCATTTTCTTTCAGTATTAGAATCGCAGTAGCATACAAATTTAAAGAACAATTAGGTCCCAAATCTTGAATTAGCGTTTTTCATGTTTTTGAAATCAGGCATTTATGGAAATATACCATGCACGATAAAACAATTGAAGGTAACCGTTCACGGATAACGGGCGAATTGAAGTTGAAGTTAATTGCTACCAAAAGTGTTTTAATAGCATGACTTTTCGATTTTATGCAACGTTTTAAAAAAAAAATGGTAGTCTGTTTAGTGTTATTGTTAGTTAGTGCGTACACCTTCTGTGCACAGGTTCGTGGGTTCGAGTCTCACCGTAAACCAATTCACTTTATGGTATCTTTCGAACTCACTACACATGTTACGGACATGATCTCACTCACATGTTAAACTACGAGTAGTACCCATTTATGGGGACAAATAACACCTCAACAAGAATGCTGTTAAGATCTTGGAAATTGGATGTTACTAACACATATGTGGCCTAAGTCCAATGTGGAACTGTCGAGCCAGTTTAAAAAGGATTTACTTTGAAAAGTTAATTAAATGCGAGCCTAAGAATGGAATTCATAGTCCCCACTTAACTAATAAGGAATTCCTTAAGGAATAAGTGAATAAGTATAAGTGAGCCTTTAACAGAGCTTCATATTCATCAAAACCATATAAAAACATCCAGCCAGTAACTAAATAGAAAAAGCCAATAAAGCTTCTCTTACTAAATAATGCAAAGTAATATCCATAACAAACAATTGTCGCTATACTCTCTTCGTACTCAAGCAAAGTTGTAAGTCACGAGAGTCCAACTAGCACATAAATAAATTCTAGCACCGGCCAGTGAGTAACGATGGATTTGGTATTCACAGACATCACTTATTAGGGCATTGCCTCATTTAATAAAACGATTTCATTATTGGGTATATCCAAAGCCATCTAAAAACATAGCCAGGAACTAGAAAAATCCAATATAGATTCTCTGTCTACTAATGCAAAATAATAGCCATATCAAACAATTGCCGCTATATTCTCGCTAACGCAAAGCATTGTGGCACGAGAGTCCAATAATACATAGAAAAAGTACTCTTTTCAACTGAACTCTGAAAGTAACGATGGTTTTGGGTATATTTATTGAAAGTGGCAAATAAAATATAAAAAAATATCAAGTAGGTTAAGGGCGGTATTCATAGTCCTCACTTATACTTAAGGGAACCCTAAAGGGACTGACGCTATTCATAGTCACTCAATAAGCAAACGCTTAAGGGTTTCCTAAAGGGTTCCCTTATTTGTTAAGGTTCATATCTAGTAACCTTATATGAACTCATATATTTGTTGACATATCCTTATTCAATGCATCGTAAAATGTACTTGCATCATTCTAATTGCAGTACAATACAGTTGTCAATCAAATCGAGGATTTAGTAAATCCTGTCGGAAGTGTGAATCCCCTCTAAACTAAAACAATATTGTTTTGTTGATTAATGCCAGTGATATCATTATATGTATGTATATAATGAGACTAAGATATAGGGGCGGCGCATTGGGACTCATAGAACCCGTGTGACGGGTGGCCCACGAAATTTAGAGACCAAAAGGAAACAAAAAACGTTTCTCGAACCATCAAAAAGACACAATTTTACAGCGTAGATTGTTTTGTAGACAAAGAGACACTTTCCGAAGTCAACACAAATGACAATAACCTCTTGAACAGCTAGATAAGCCTACGTACAAAAAATTGAATTTTCTTCTAAAACTTTTGCAAATCCATCATACGAATCGCCGGACGCCCAAATTCTCCCCAATTTTTTTTTGCCTTAACTTGTTTCAGAAAAAAGATTTTACATAAACCCTTGTCCCCAAACAATAGTCGAGGAAAGTCCGTTCATCTCGAATCGAACTGACCCTTGCCATTATGTACCTATACATTTAAGTTGATAGCGATACTAGTGAATCCACTTTTTTAACGATAGTGGGGTAGTCTATCTCCTGATTGTGTCTGTTGCGTTGCCCATATGGTTTCTAACGTCCTAGATCTAAAAAAAAACTACGGGCGGAGTCCATAGTCCCCACTTAAGTAATAAGGATTCCCTTAAGGAATAAGGGGTTTCTCTATATAAGTGAGCCCTTAAAGGAGCTTCGTATTCATAGACGGGTTGGGTACGATATCCCGCCCATCATATTCCCGTTTTTTAAAATTCCGACATTCAATATCCCGCCATTTCAAAATCCCGCCAATTAAAAATCCCGCTCAATTAGAATCCCGTCTAATCAAAATCCCGCTTTTCAATATCCCGTCACAAAAAGTAAGTATTCTTTCAAAAATCGCGCGCGATTTATGAAAGAATACTTACCTTTTGTGACGGGGTATTGAAAAGCGGGGCAGAAAAGAACATTTACCTTCTTACTACATCACATTTGCCGTTAAAATATTGATACTGCTATACAGATCGGAAAGTGAAAGCTAGCTAGTATTCTCTTATCAGTGAGGCGGTGAGATTCAATTTCAATATTAGTGAAAATACCTATGTATTTTTCCGAATTGACACGAAGTTTGGAGGATGCAGATGCCAATAAAATAGTAGATTGGTTTGGAATTAATTATATCCATGGGAAAAATACCTTTAGACGTAGCCAGCCAGACTTAACAACTAAAGAGGACTATGAAAAAACGGATTTTTTGAGAAACTTGGCGCATAAACTAATGTAAATAATTGATAAGTCGAACGCATATCTATATTTTTTTGTTAAGAATAGAAAAAAAATTGGCGGTATTTTGACGGGATTTTTTTTATTATTTAATAGCGGGATATTGAAGTGGCGGGATTTTGGAATGGCGGGATAACGTAAAGCGAGATTTTTTGGAAAAAGTGGGATTATGAATGGGCGGGATTTTGTTTTTCGGGATTATGTAGGTATCCCTTCATAGACATCACTTATTACGGCGTTGCCTCATTAAAAAATGATTCACTTTTTTGCCATATCTATTGAAAGTGACAAATAAAATATTAAAAAAATATCAAGTAGTTAAAAATAAAGTGTTTGAATAAGGACATGTCAACAAATATATGATTTCATATAAGGTTTCTAGATACGGACCCTAACGAATAAGGGAACCCTTAAGGAAACCCTTAAGCTTTTTTAGGGTTTTTTTTTAAATTCCTGGCATTCCCTGCTATTATTGTCTCCTCTATTAAAGACGATTTGGTTTATGTCGTGACGTTTCGCATTTTTATTTGCATCTTCAGACTTAATTAAATATAATATTGTTCCTATTATAATATATAATAATATTATATTTAATTAAGTCTGAAGATGCAAATAAAAATGCGAAACGTCACGACATAAACCAAATCGTCTTTAATAGAGGAGACAATAATAGCAGGGAATGCCAGGAATTTAGAAAAAAACCCTAAAAAATCAATACCCTAACGAGATAATTTAAACAAGGAAGAAACCCTTAAGCGTTTGCTTATTGTGTGACTATGAATAGCGTCAGTCCCTTAAGTATAAGTGAGAACTATAAATTCCACCCTAAGACTTACAGGGTTAACTCAAGAAGTTGGCGGGAGGGCCCCAAGTCAAGTCAGCTTACTGGTTATTATTAGAGAGCATATCGTTTGAAATAAAACGACATAATTTGACATTCCATTTAAAAATTCGCTTGCTTGCCGTATACGAAACAATATACATATGTACATATCTAAATTTTGCATGTCCCAAGTAGGCATGGGTGTATTTTCGTATATTTGATGCTCTGGAAACAGTCGAAATTAACGAAATAATTTGTCGTGATTTTACCATGCAAAATTAAGATACATCTATTGTTTCGTATACGGTAAGCAAGCGAATTTTTATATGGAATGTCAAATTATGTCGTTTTACTTCAAACGATATGCTAAAGTTACAGTCAGACCGTGCTAGTACTAGCTACTAGTGCATGCATACAAGAAATCTCCACGGTGACGACGACGTCAACAACGAAACAGTGTCATATAAATGGGTGACTACGCGTTGTTACGACGTTCGTTACCGAGAGTGTGTGCAACTAGACGCGTGAATAGTCACCCTATCTACCTAGGAATTAGTTGTATGCGCGAAATTACCACGGTGACGACGCGACGTCGTAAACAATCAAAAAAGTGTTATGCAATTTTACTAGTAAGTAGTAAAATGTATTTAATAGTGGAATAGGACATGTTCAATTATTCTACTGGGAAGTGAATATACACTACAATTATTTCTCGGTGGATTTCGAATTAACGGCTCAACGGATCCACACGAAATTCAGTGGGAATGTGTATAATGGTAGGGTATTTGTAGAATGGTAGGCTATTTGCTACAAACACCTTTGAGATTACGAAATATCAACAGGGTGTCCTAAAAAAGGTGCAAAAGCTGATTATAATCGGGAATAAATTTTGTTTGAATGTGTAGAATGGTAGGGTATTTGCTACAAATACCTTTGAGATTGGGAATTGCTAACAGGGTGTCCTAAACGAGGTGCAAAAGTAGATAATAATCAGCAATAAATTTAGTATGAATGTGTAGAATGGTAGGATATTTGCTACGAATACCTTTGTAGTCGGGAAATGTTATCAGGGTCTCTCAAACGAGGTGCAAAAGTGGTTGTCATAATCAGCATACCCAACAAACAATGGCTAACAACACAATACAAAAATTCGAAAAACCTGCGGTTACAGAAAACATTCACAAAAAGTGACTGTTTGCTGAGCATTTTCGTCGAAGGGTCGCTACCCCTATTTTTTCTATAGTCTGTATCTGCGACTAGTGTCATTTTAGCATTTCAAATAGAAAAGGCAGAGCCAGGCTACTTTTAGTGTTTTGGAATCAGTAGAGGGCCAGGTGTCTAAAAACTGTTTTTGGTAAAAAAAAACATGTTTATCATATTTATTTATAATTGTGACTGGCATAGAAAGAAGAAGAAGACATTTGAGAGACCCTGATAACATTTCCCGACTACAAAGGTATTCGTAGCAAATATCTGTAATGTTTCACACCTGTCATTTCTAATGACAGAAAACTGCTTGCCGCTCCTGTCCGGTGTCTATCCAAGGTACAAAAGCAAAGCCAATTAGCAAGAACCGGTTGTCCCGCTAGCGAGGCGAATTCGAGTCCGGTACAAGCAAACCGAGAATTGGGCTGAGAGTTCTTCTTGTTCGGATTTTTGTGGCGTGAGGTTGTGGAAGGAGCCGAAAAAGTGTCTACACGACGCGTCGTACCGGTGTATGAAATTGTATTAATTTTCGGACAAGTCGGCCTTTTTGTTAAATTAATTTTTAGTTTACATCGAGTTGTTGGAAGTTTTATGGAATAGCAAGCGGAGTGTCGTGTGAACAAACCCCTTTTTGCAAAAGTCGGACGCTCAATTTGGGACTTAATGGATCGACGAAATTGACTCCACGCCAAATACGGGTCGTGGTGCGAACTTCGCAACGGTTATAGATAGCAGTTATTTCGCGGAAGGATGCGGAGAGAACAGCGAAAAGCTGTTGGAATCGTAATAATTTTTGATTTTTAGGTTTTGTCGATTTATTGGAGGTATGCAGTACGAGGGCCGTACAAACGCGACATATTGCCTGGAATACGTTTAACAACGCACAGGGTCATGAGATAAAGTGGTTTCAGGTAACAATGTACGTGATATCATTAATAAAAATCGGCAGTGGTAATCCCGATGCAAAGCGCCCATACGACGATCTTCTGAGTAAGTACAACCAACTTATTAGTTAACGCGACGGATGCCCTGCGAGCCCGAGTAAAATTGGCATTGTCCACGTGGATGTAAAACCAAATTATGACAACGAGATTATGGTTAGAGTAATCCTGGTATGACTGCATACAAATATGAGAGCCCAAAGAATACGGTGACCGTTTTACACCATTTGGTTGCGGTATAGATGACTAGTTCTCTACACGGGTTACGACTTCGGGTTGTTTTCCTTCTACAGTTTTATGGATCTAAGACCGTGTCCTTTATGCTCAATGTAGGTTGGATACTCATGCATGCGTCGTATGCCGTTCTCCTGAAACAACAGTTTTAAGTCATGCTCAATACCACTGCATACTAATGCCCCTAATACTGAATATGAACTTATGTTTGGTTGGATTTTTTTTTATTCGACAGCGCTGTAATATTTACACGGTGCGTAGTGTGTCTGCTTTCGCACCATTATATTATTATGGAATGACGGTGTAACATGGATTGGATATACAGAAAAACGTTAATTTAGATCTAATGATAAATAGGTACAATAAATATATAAGTGATAAATACAATAAATATATAAGGATAAATACAATAAATATATAAGTGATAAATACAATAAAAAAAAAACAAAAAAACAGTGAATTCTACTACAAAAATTAAATAATTAAATAAACCTAATGAAATGGTGAAAATCGTAAAACTCTAACACGGAACGATATTTATTTTATTTCAACCATTTCGAAAACATAATTTATATCCACACCTTCGTTAATAGCAGTTGTTCTGAATTGAAAACTTCAGTGGAATTGTTTTAAAGTTAGGCTGTTAGGAAAAATAGCTTATCCCAAGTGTTTTTACTCTAAAAAGAATACCGGGACGCCTGCCGGAACCATTGTACTCTTTTGACTGCAAGACTTAATTTGACTGCAGATAAGTATCGGAACTGCAGTTTTCATTGCCCATCTTTTACGTGTATATGAATGATGATGTGGGTACTATTTATCTTCCCGGCTGAGAATTGCTACGGGAAACAGCTTTATTTTTTTTTTTTTTTTTTTTTGAGGCCTAATGGCAAAGCGTTATGGAAACGATAAATTACATAGTAGGATTATAAGCATTGAGCTCACGATTTTAAGCTTTACCTACTTTTGCTACTCCAATTTTTTTGTGATTATCGAAGATCCTTTTTTTTTATTTAATGATAAAATGATGAGCTAGACAGAGCTCCCTTTTCTCCCCTCTCCCTCCAAAAATGAATTTTTAAAATTGAATTATGATTGGATTATGTAGGGGGATTTCAAACATCACGCGCATGGAATCCCATGGTAGGGAGGGTATAGAACTGCGCAGGGCCCATACCACCTGAGTGGCCCATTGACCAGCCGTTCAACACCGATAGGCTGCCTACCTAAGGGTAGAAAAGGATCCGTCTCGATAGGACGGTTTTTCCCCTCTGTAGATATTACGGCTTTAGGCCAGCTTTTTTTGGGTTTTGGTTTCTTTTTGCTTGTGTAGCTTTGGCTATCTTTCTAGTTCCCGGGTTTTGGGAGTTGGACGCTAGGCGTCACATATCTTTATGCGTTTCGCTTTTTAGTTTTTTTTCTCGGGCAGACGTGCGATCTCTTCGTTGATAACGGAGGAGGCTGGTGACGCTAAAAGACCCCCCCACTACTCCCGACAGCTGAGTTGGTCTGCCAGCGCACGTCACTAGTGGTCACCAGCAGGGTTTTTTTTTACATTTTTTTTTCAGATGTGCCCGGACCTTAGGGTTCTTCATACCCTCTTCCTCGAAGTTCCGTTACAATAATGGCGCCCAACGTGGGGCCTAGGAATACACCGTTATTCGTCTCAAGACGACGAGGACTTAACACCACCTCAAGTCCTCCCACTTAGGTTTCCCCACAACGTCAGTCCTTAAACTTTTCTATGTGTTATCACTTCATCGTTGTTTCATCGTCGCTTCACGCGTTCCATTTTTTTTGCCCAGGCAGACCATAGGACTGATGCCCCTTCCCCACCCCAACCTTTTAACGTAGCATATCCTTTTCCCACCTATAGGCACTAACCTGTCTTGTGATTGCGTTTTTTTTTTGAGTACTTAGTACTTAGTGATGGATGACTTCCTCACTTTCCTTGGACCTCGGGTAATTGGACCCATTTCGATTACTGGACCGGACAGTAAGGTCGACACAGCATCACCTTCGTGTGGCAGGTTAGTGATCCTCGTATTTAAATTTTTTCTGCGTACCTTAGTTTGAATTGCTCTTCCATCCTTCTTTGAACTTGTGGTGAATCGAACTAGAGAATTGCGTAGAATTGGCACCTGTGCCTCCTCTGCGACTCGTTCTTGACATTGTAGGAAAGAAGGAGGATGCAAGTAAGCAATTCAGCTAATACTTCTTTTTGCTTTGTATCCTATTTTTGCCTCCTTGACAGACGGTTCCTTTTTATATCCTTAGGTAGTGATATCGTGTAATTTCTTTGGATATATCAATTCTTTTGATTGATATAAGTATACTGTCGAAAATTCATTTTTTTTTTTGTTAGAGTGAGAGAAGAGAGGGGATGTTAAACATTTTGTAGCTATATTTTTGTACCTAAACACTTAATTGGATTACGACGAATTTATATTCCGTTCCTACTCGCTTATAATATTTACATATTAGCACGTTTGGACCACCCAACGGGTTAAAGTTAGTTTTACTGGAGTCTGGCCGATTAGGTACAGACTAATACACTATTTAGTTTCGCTAGAAATACCATTACTAGCGACTTTAGGATTAAGTCAGTCCTTGTTTAGCGTCGTTACGTCGCTAATTATTTTTGACAAGGACTTTGTTGTATATTATCACACACACTTTCATTTTCTTACATTATATTACACCTCAGTAGTTTAGTGAATAGCTATCGCTCTAAACTACTAGAATCATATTGTTTAGCCCTAAGGTATAGTTTTTAGAACGACAGGCCTGAACGTGAATACTCGGATACCCTTGGCCTGAACGAGAATATTTTTTTTGTACCCTGAGTAACAGAAATTGTCATACTATAAAATTTTGAATTCTTTGCTACATATAGTTAACCGTAATAATATATAAGAATCCTTGCGTTACTTTAAGAACTTTTATTACCACTTGCTACTGACACTTATATTACTATATCTACTATCGTATATTACGATATACGGCCAATTTAAGTCTTTGTGTTTATTCGACATTCACTTGCTTTTACCCCCCAAAATGCCAAACTTGGAACGCAGCCCTGAAAACCCCGCTGCTGGTCATGGACTGGAGCCGGAGGAAGCAAGCAGCTGCTGCATCTGCAGTTGCAACATGTCGGATACCGAAAATTTGGTAACTACTCTATGCCACCATGTATTTCACCAGACGTGCATCATGAGGTGGGCAAAGAGTAAGGAGTCGTGTCCCATTTGTCGACGGCGGGTGTTGCCAGAGCAACTGATGCCGTACTTTTCACAACCTTTGACCGAACCATCCAGTGAGGCCGGCGCCGCAGGTCTTCTTGCATCCACAGGAGCTGTTCGAAAGCCGAGTAATAGGCCCGTAACCCGGTCACAAGCGCGTAGTATGGCTGACGCCATAGCCCCTTCCCACGAGACAAGTAGTGCGGATAATTCGACGGCTTCTGCACAACCTCCTACGTCAAACGACCTTATGGAGCAATTGCTTCCCAGATTGCAATCCATTGTGTTGAGTGCCATACAGCAACATCTGAGCGTACCTGTACGTGGTGCCGAAGTAGCTAACCCCGCGGGAGTAAATCCTCTGGATTCGTGGGAAACTGCTTCAGTGCGTCCTGCCAGAGAACGCGATCCTCCTCAAGTGGATCAGCCTCGTTATACCGGAGCTCGCCACCGGTATTCTTCGCCCCATAGGATTGACTATCCAGATATGGATAGACCTTACCGGAATTACACTAGACCTGATTCTCCCTTGCGACGTACGGAGATCCCGCTTAGGACTACTAACCAGCCACCACCTTCGTTCCGTGCAACGAATCTGCGAGCTGATGCGGAGGAATTTCGAAATCGCCCGCTGAGGTCCTCCATAACGATACCACCACAACATGTGTACCGTGCCATTTCGGAGTGGGGGCTTAAATTTCAAGGCACTGCCGTTGACGAATTCATTCGTCAAATCGAGCTGCATACCGACCGCACTCTCGGCGGAAATTATGAGTACATTTGTTTGTACGCGCATTTGCTCTTTTCGGGGGATACGCTGGACTGGTTCCGCGAATTCGCAGCCACCTCCGATAATCGCTATACGTGGACGTCCATGAAAGACGCACTTCGACGTCAATATGCGGATCCTTTGGATGATGACGACATCATGGAAATGATGCGTTCCCATTTACAGAAGGATGGGCAAAACTTTGACGCGTTTTTAAAAGAAATACGGCGATTCAATAGCCGTATGCGGCATCCTTTGACCGATCAAGAGTTGACACGAATGGTCCAGAGAAACTTGCGGGAAGACTTGAGTCGCCCGATCCACCGCGAACGGTTCGCGAATCTGTTAGAACTTCGCGAGGCCGTAAGGGAGATGGAGAATTTTAATGACCGAATGAAGATCCGGAGGTCATCCATCTACCCTCGTCAAACCTCCCGACCGCGGGTCTCTGAGGTTAATTGTGACATGCTACCCTCCGGTTTGGATGAGCAAGCTACTATTGCCGCCTTTAATAGCTCTGCCACGTGTTGGAACTGCGAAAAACCTGGGCATTCCTACGCGGACTGCTCGGAATCCCTTAAGACGTTTTGCTTCGGCTGCGGGGCGAATGGCGTAATCAAGCCCAAGTGTGGACGTTGTAGTCAGCCAAAAAACCGGCCTCTGAGGAACCCTCACACCTCCGGTTTCTCGACCAGCACGCAGACCGAGTAGCACCCGCGAACCCCCCGGTAAATGCAAACGGTAGTTACCACCCGTCACACCATCGTAGTAACCTTTCTTCTGCTACGGACAATTTCTTACACGTCGCAGTTCAAACCGACGCATCTTCATCGTCATCCTCACGTCGTTCTGGCAACGAGTTCACTGCTTCACTAATTTCACCGGACTTACAACGCTCACCTGATTTTTCATCTACACCTGACGCTTCCACTGCAACACCAGCTTTACAACACTCTTCTGATCGAATTCTTTCATCCACTACATCTTCACCTAATAATTCGAACGCACCGCTTATCGTCGTAACGAAATCGACACCCTCTTCCGTGTTACCACCTTCTATTCGGGCGATGGTATCAAAATCCGTGCAAGCTAGCAACATGAATGAAGAAGACGACACCGAGAGTACTGTTTTTCTTCCAAGGCATCGCAAACCATACCACCTTCGTTTGCAAGAGTATGAACTTGCTCGCAAACGCATCTTCGAGAACGAAGAAGTTAAAGTTTCGATTCCGAAAACGAGACGCTCGACTCTCAGGTTGCGACAGTTTTGGAAACACGTAAAAACCAACCGACGTCTTTATTTGTCTGTCAGCCTGGTCGATAAACCTTTCGACGATCTGCGACCTTACGGAAAGGTTACGATGTTTGGTGAAGACATCGTCGGCTTGATTGACACTGGTGCCTCCGCATCTTGTATTTCGTCTGACTACGCTCGTAGGTTTGTGGAGGAAAATAAGCACCCTTGGAAGCGTTTCCGGCTTTCCCTCACAACCGCCGACGGTACCCCACACTCTGTTCTTGGGAAGGCTACCGGTTCGGTTACCTTTAGAGGTCAAACCAAGACTATGACGTTCCTCATAATTCCGTCGCTCAGCCAAAATCTATATTTAGGCGTAGATTTTGTTCTTTTGTTCGGTTTAGCCCCAGGGCTGTTTTCACCGGTTATTCCATCGAACTCTGTTTGTATTAGTTCACTTTCGGATGGAATTAGCAAGCACCACTTATCTCCAGAGGAGGAGGCGATTTTAGCGCCTATCATTACTAGTTTTCCTTCCTATTCTAGGGAAGGACTAGGACGAACATCCTTAATTTCGCATCATATCGATGTAGGTGATAGTAAACCTATCAAACAACGGCACTTTTCGGTATCACCAGCCGTAGAAAAACTCTTGTTCGCCGAACTGGACAGGATGTTGGAGATGGGTGTAATAGAGGAGTCCCAAAGTAGTTGGGCTTCTCCCGTCACTGTGGTCGTAAAACCAGGGAAAATTCGTATGTGCCTTGATGCACGAAAAGTGAATAGCGTCACTATAAAAGACGCATACCCGCTTCCCCTCATCGATGGGATTCTCAGTCGGCTTCCTAAAGCTAAGTACATCAGCAGCCTTGACCTGAAAGATGCCTTTTGGCAAATCCCGCTTGATGAGGAGTCGCGCGAGAAAACCGCGTTCACTGTACCTGGTCGACCACTCTACCACTTTGTCACGATGCCATTTGGGCTATGTAATGCTCCTCAAACAATGCAACGTTTGATGGACAAGGTTGTCCCAGCAGATATACGTCACCAGGTTTTCGTGTACTTGGATGACCTCCTGGTTGTGTCTGAAACGTTTGAGGAGCATTGCGACTTGCTGAGACGACTCGCCATTTGCTTGAGAAAAGCTGAACTCACACTTAACGTGGAGAAGAGTCACTTCCTAATGCAGGAAGTTAAATACTTAGGCCATATAATTGGCCATGGCACTATCCAGACGGACCCTGAAAAGGTAGTTGCGATCGAGGACTTCCCGCTCCCCAAGTCAATACGACAACTTCGTCGCTTTCTAGGAGTCTGCGGTTGGTACCGCCGGTTTGTACCAAATTTCTCTTCCGCCACTGCTCCATTGACGGATATGTTGCGGAAAGGTCGTTCTTTTGTGTGGACTGATCAGGCTCTACACGCTTTTGCTGCGCTAAAGAAGAGCTTGGCCTCTGCACCGGTATTACATAGTCCGAACTTTGACCGTCCATTTTCAATCCATTGTGACGCAAGTCAGGATGGAATTGGGGCAGTCTTAGTCCAGTTGACGGACTCGGGTGAAGAGGCACCCATAGCGTATATGTCCCACAAATTAACGACCGCGCAACGCAATTACACTGTCACGGAGCAGGAGTGCCTTGCAGCGGTGACAGCCATTAAAAAGTTCCGGCCTTACGTGGAAGGCATGGAATTCGAGGTTGTCACTGACCACGCCTCTCTTAAGTGGTTGATGAGTCTACGAGACCTTCACGGTCGTCTGGCTCGTTGGTCACTTCTCCTGCAAGGATTCAAGTTTTCGATTCGTCATCGAAAAGGCAGCGACCATGTTGTACCCGACGCCCTATCTCGCGTTTACGAAAGTAACGTTTCCGAGATCAAATCCCCTGATGACTCTATTTTGTCGATTGACTTAGAGTCTCCTCACTTTTTGTCGGACGAGTACCGCTCCCTTATCGCCAAGGTCGAGCAAGATCGTCATCTTCTGCCTGATCTTCAGGTTATAGACGGTTTTCTCTATAGACGTAGTGAATATGCCACCGGTGACCAGCTACAGGAAGAACTCTCGTGGAAATTATGGGTACCCACAGAATTAACGGAGGACCTGATATATAAAGCCCACAACCATCCGCTTTGTTCACACGGAGGATTGGGCAAAACACTCCACAGGCTCCGTACCTTGTTCTACTGGCCCAAAATGGCGAGACAAGTTAAAATCTTTGTTGGTAACTGCGAGGTCTGCAAAACGACCAAGGCGCCAAACCAACCTTTGCGAACACCCATGAGTTCTCCTCCTGTTCCCGAGCGCATTTTTCAACGTCTATACGTGGACCTGATCGGTCCGTATCCGCGTTCCAAGACTGGGAATATCGCGGCTATCGTCGTGTTGGACAGCTTGTCCAAATTTCCTTTTGTTGAGCCTATAAAGAAAAGTACTGCACAGGCTGTTGTTGAATTTTTGGAACGTAGAGTGTTCCACGTTTTTGGGGTTCCTGAAACCTTAGTTTCGGACAACGGTGTCCAATTTAAATCTCACCTTTTCAACAACTTGTTAGCCAAATATGGAGTAAGGCACTTCTACACGGCTTAATACTCGCCCCAACCTAACGCTTCGGAGCGTGTTAATCGCTCTTTGGTAGCGGCGATACGTGCCTACGTGGCAAAAGATCAAAGAGACTGGGATGCTAAGCTCTCGGAGATCAACTGCGCTCTTCGCTCAGCCTACCACTCCTCCATTGGATTCTCCCCTTATTTCGCAACCTTTGGTCAGACTATGATGTTACATGGGAGCTCTTACGACGTTTTACGGCGCTCCGAAATCCTGAGCGATCCTACTTCCGGGATTTCATCGGATGTAAAGTTGGATCTCGTACGTCAGCAGATCCAAGAAAACATGAAATCTGCCAGTCTGACCAATGCTCGTCGTTATAATTTGCGAACAAGGGAGATCCAATTCAATGTTGGTGACGTGGTATTTTGCCGAAATTTCGCACAGAGCAGCGCAGCCGAGCATTTCAATGCCAAACTGGCTCCCAAATTTTGGAAGGGACGAATCGCTGGTCGTGTAGGTAACGCCTGTTATTCTGTGGCGGACATGCAGGGGAAGATCGTCGGCGTATTCCACGCCAAGGACCTTCGGCAATAGCCTTGTTTTCCTTTATTGGCATTATGATCTTTTCGCGTCTAAAGACATTTTTTTTTTGGGCAGACTTCAGCGCTAACGTGGTTCAAATCTTAGCTACTTATATTATTATGACCACCCCTATGAAACTCAGATGAAGCTCCCTCGGAACTCCCCCTCCAAGCTTCACCTGTGCTGTAATGTTTCACACCTGTCATTTCTAATGACAGAAAACTGCTTGCCGCTCCTGTCCGGTGTCTATCCAAGGTACAAAAGCAAAGCCAATTAGCAAGAACCGGTTGTCCCGCTAGCGAGGCGAATTCGAGTCCGGTACAAGCAAACCGAGAATTGGGCTGAGAGTTCTTCTTGTTCGGATTTTTGTGGCGTGAGGTTGTGGAAGGAGCCGAAAAAGTGTCTACACGACGCGTCGTACCGGTGTATGAAATTGTATTAATTTTCGGACAAGTCGGCCTTTTTGTTAAATTAATTTTTAGTTTACATCGAGTTGTTGGAAGTTTTATGGAATAGCAAGCGGAGTGTCGTGTGAACAAACCCCTTTTTGCAAAAGTCGGACGCTCAATTTGGGACTTAATGGATCGACGAAATTGACTCCACGCCAAATACGGGTCGTGGTGCGAACTTCGCAACGGTTATAGATAGCAGTTATTTCGCGGAAGGATGCGGAGAGAACAGCGAAAAGCTGTTGGAATCGTAATAATTTTTGATTTTTAGGTTTTGTCGATTTATTGGAGGTATGCAGTACGAGGGCCGTACAAACGCGACATATTGCCTGGAATACGTTTAACAACGCACAGGGTCATGAGATAAAGTGGTTTCAGGTAACAATGTACGTGATATCATTAATAAAAATCGGCAGTGGTAATCCCGATGCAAAGCGCCCATACGACGATCTTCTG
Source organism: Microchrysa polita (assembly GCA_949715475.1). Lineage (NCBI taxonomy): Eukaryota > Metazoa > Arthropoda > Insecta > Diptera > Stratiomyidae > Microchrysa > Microchrysa polita. Next base: position 64,899,876 of record OX454416.1, read on the forward strand.
AGTAAGTACAACCAACTTATTAGTTAACGCGACGGATGCCCTGCGAGCCCGAGTAAAATTGGCATTGTCCACGTGGATGTAAAACCAAATTATGACAACGAGATTATGGTTAGAGTAATCCTGGTATGACTGCATACAAATATGAGAGCCCAAAGAATACGGTGACCGTTTTACACCATTTGGTTGCGGTATAGATGACTAGTTCTCTACACGGGTTACGACTTCGGGTTGTTTTCCTTCTACAGTTTTATGGATCTAAGACCGTGTCCTTTATGCTCAATGTAGGTTGGATACTCATGCATGCGTCGTATGCCGTTCTCCTGAAACAACAGTTTTAAGTCATGCTCAATACCACTGCATACTAATGCCCCTAATACTGAATATGAACTTATGTTTGGTTGGATTTTTTTTTATTCGACAGCGCTGTAATATTTACACGGTGCGTAGTGTGTCTGCTTTCGCACCATTATATTATTATGGAATGACGGTGTAACATGGATTGGATATACAGAAAAACGTTAATTTAGATCTAATGATAAATAGGTACAATAAATATATAAGTGATAAATACAATAAATATATAAGGATAAATACAATAAATATATAAGTGATAAATACAATAAAAAAAAAACAAAAAAACAGTGAATTCTACTACAAAAATTAAATAATTAAATAAACCTAATGAAATGGTGAAAATCGTAAAACTCTAACACGGAACGATATTTATTTTATTTCAACCATTTCGAAAACATAATTTATATCCACACCTTCGTTAATAGCAGTTGTTCTGAATTGAAAACTTCAGTGGAATTGTTTTAAAGTTAGGCTGTTAGGAAAAATAGCTTATCCCAAGTGTTTTTACTCTAAAAAGAATACCGGGACGCCTGCCGGAACCATTGTACTCTTTTGACTGCAAGACTTAATTTGACTGCAGATAAGTATCGGAACTGCAGTTTTCATTGCCCATCTTTTACGTGTATATGAATGATGATGTGGGTACTATTTATCTTCCCGGCTGAGAATTGCTACGGGAAACAGCTTTATTTTTTTTTTTTTTTTTTTTTGAGGCCTAATGGCAAAGCGTTATGGAAACGATAAATTACATAGTAGGATTATAAGCATTGAGCTCACGATTTTAAGCTTTACCTACTTTTGCTACTCCAATTTTTTTGTGATTATCGAAGATCCTTTTTTTTTATTTAATGATAAAATGATGAGCTAGACAGAGCTCCCTTTTCTCCCCTCTCCCTCCAAAAATGAATTTTTAAAATTGAATTATGATTGGATTATGTAGGGGGATTTCAAACATCACGCGCATGGAATCCCATGGTAGGGAGGGTATAGAACTGCGCAGGGCCCATACCACCTGAGTGGCCCATTGACCAGCCGTTCAACACCGATAGGCTGCCTACCTAAGGGTAGAAAAGGATCCGTCTCGATAGGACGGTTTTTCCCCTCTGTAGATATTACGGCTTTAGGCCAGCTTTTTTTGGGTTTTGGTTTCTTTTTGCTTGTGTAGCTTTGGCTATCTTTCTAGTTCCCGGGTTTTGGGAGTTGGACGCTAGGCGTCACATATCTTTATGCGTTTCGCTTTTTAGTTTTTTTTCTCGGGCAGACGTGCGATCTCTTCGTTGATAACGGAGGAGGCTGGTGACGCTAAAAGACCCCCCCACTACTCCCGACAGCTGAGTTGGTCTGCCAGCGCACGTCACTAGTGGTCACCAGCAGGGTTTTTTTTTACATTTTTTTTTCAGATGTGCCCGGACCTTAGGGTTCTTCATACCCTCTTCCTCGAAGTTCCGTTACATATCCTACCATTCTACACATTCATACTAAATTTATTGCTGATTATTATCTACTTTTGCACCTCGTTTAGGACACCCTGTTAGCAATTCCCAATCTCAAAGGTATTTGTAGCAAATAACCTACCAGTCGACATATTTACACTGAATTTCATGTCGATATACACCATTTTCCGATGACAAATAAAATGAACCGGCATATACAAACACTGGTCATCTGGTAAATCCATTTAACCATTATTAACAAAATGATCTACTTTTGCACCTCGTTTGGGACACCCTGTTAACATTTCTGATTCTCAAAGGTATTCGTAGAAAATACCCTACCACTCGATACATTCATACTAAATTTATTGCTGATTATTATTTACTTTTGCACCTCGTCTCGGACACCCTGTTATCATTTCGTAATCTCGAAGGTATTCGTAGCAAATACCCTTTCATTTTACATATTCACACTAAATTTATTGCCGATTATAATCAGCTTTTGCACCTTTGTTAGGACACCCTGTTGATATTTCGTAATCTCAAAGGTGTTTGTAGCAAATATCCTACCATTCTGCAAATTTACACTGAATTTCATGTCGACATACGAGCCGATACACCCTTTTCCGATGACAAATAGAATAATCGACTTTCGCACCTCATCTCGGACACCCTGTGACCATTTCGTAATCTCGAAGGCATTCGTAGCAAATACCCTACCATTCTACACATTCAAACAAAATTTATTTCCGATTATAATCAGCTTTTGCACCTTTTTTAGGACACCCTGTTGATATTTCGTAATCTCAAAAGTGTTTGTAGCAAAAAGCCTACCATTTTACATATTTTACACTGAATTTCATGTCGATATACGTGCCGACTGCCGATACACCCTTTTCCGATGACAAATAAAATAATCGACTTTCGCACCCCGTCTCGGACACGCTGTGACCATTTCGTAATCTCGAAGGCATTCGTAGCAAATACCCTACCATTTTACACATTCACACTGAATTTCGTGTCGATCGGTTGAGCAGTTAATTCGAAATCCACCGAAAAATAATTTTAGCGTATGTATTCACTCGCTGGCTGGGTGCTAGTCGAATTGAACATGTCCTATTCCACTAGTATCTAGGAAATGTGTCTGTTGACTAGCTACTAGTCAAATTGCACAGCAGTTTGTTGATTGTTTACGACGTCGTCGCCGTAGTAATTTCACGTTTGCAACTAACTCCTGTATATAGGGTGACTAGTTGCGCGTCTAGTTGCATCACACTTTCGGTGACGACGTCGTAACAACGCATAGTCACCCATTGACATGACACTGTTTTCGTTGTTTATTACGTGTCGTCGCCTATGGTGATTTCTCGAATGCAACTTTACTAGTAATAGTAGCTCGCCAAATGTGACTGTAGCTTAAAACTCTCTATTTCTGCTATTTACAGTCGTTTGTATTTTAAAAATAAATTTGAATTTTGCTGCTGCAAGATATTTTTTATATTTTATTTGTCACTTACGCTTATTAGGCTCCTGAATTAAATTATTTTATTAAATGAGGTAATGCCTTTATAGATGACGTTTTGCGCCAATAAGCATTCCCTTATACTTACTCTTTAAGGGAATCCATATTCCTTAAGCGAGGACTATGAGTTCCGCCCTATTATGTTTTTTATTTTATTTCGCAATAGCATTGTTTTGTATGGCTTAGCCGGGTTTTAGTCGTTTTTCGGGCTGCAACTCATTTAATAGGATTTTTAGCCGTTTTTGAAAAAAAGAAATTAGCTAGACATTAAATTTACAGTTGGCAACACTCATAAGGCATAAATCGGCGATATTAATTCGGAACTTCTAATCCTTAGTCAAGAGCACAATAACGCAAGCCGCACGTTTTTGAGCTCTTGACTAATGAGCATTTATATCTGAAGCAAATATGGCTCTCGGCCTTTAGGGGCCCTTTAGACTTGGGGCGTGTGTTCCAATAAACACATGGAGCACCCTGCCTTGCGCAACTGCCATCCTGTATAAATATGTCAACTTTCCTTCAACCTCAGTTCTAAAAGAAACCCAACAAAAGCATGTTTGTTTTTTTGCGATTATTTCAAAAACGACAAGAGATAAAGAAAAATGATCTGAGGACGAAAAAAACTACATAGAGTTACCTTTCCAATGATATATAACACATTAGAGTTTAATTGAATATTTCGGCGTTAGACTAGAAAATAAATTAGAATATTTTCATTTTAGACCTTTTTTAAAAGCTCCATAAATTTTTTAAGAATACTAGTTCAGCCGTGAAATTTTGTATAAGTATTTACAATAAGTTCAAGATCATTTTAAGGTAAACGTCAAGTCGCTCCGGCCAAGGACCCCTATTATCCCCCCATTCAAATTTGTCAAAACGGCATAATTCCCCCCATAATTGGAGCAGAGTGCCAAATTTTGGTTTCTCAGCTCATTCTGATAAAAACTAAGGGTACCTCCTTAGCCCGCTATTGCGGTAGGTATAACTTTTGAAGCTGTCATTTTTTTGACATTTTACGAGTAGAAACTACGCCATTATTAAAAATGGAACGGTACACGGTTCAACAACGCATTGAAATTATTAAAATTCACTATAAAAATGGTGAAAAATGAATTGCGCTATCGAGAGATGATTAATGATATTTTATGGCCGGAATTGGATGGTAATAATCTGGACAACGTTTAATTTCAACAAGCCGGCGCTACGTGCCACACAAGCAACGAAACCATTGATCTTTTACGGGGAAAGTTTCTGAAACGTGTTATCTCTCGAAGAGGTGATCACAATTGGCCACCGAGATCTTGTGATTTAACACCTTGAGACTTCTTCCTTTGCGGTCACGTGAAAGATAAGGTCTACGCCAACAGCCCAGCGTCGATTCAAGACCTCGAAGATGGAATTCGTGAGGCTATCGAGTACATAGGGCAGTCACTTTGCGATTTCGTTATGGAAAATTTCATGAAAAGGATATGGTCCTGTAAGCGTGGTAGTGGTGGTCATTTGGCTGATGCTGTTTTCCATTATTAACGGTATACCTTCCTCTTTATAATGAAATAAACATCCGATCGTTTATCTCAAAAAATGCTATTTTCCTTTGAATATCAAAATAACATTTCTTATTGGAAAACCCTATACTTAACCATTTCCAGTAATGAAGTCAACGCTATACGTGGCATCCGATTGCAGCCACGCTTATTTTCGATGTATTTATTCCGTAGTATACGTAGTGTAATGTCATACTCCTAATTAGTTCTTTAGTTTCTTCTTCTTCCTTGCCTCGTTCTTTATACCGCTCCATGGTTCCGCGTTGCTCGACCTGCGGTGTAGGCACATCGCCCGTTTTGGCGATAGTTTCTCAGCATATTTCTACAGGCAGCTCTATCTTGGATCGTGTCATCGCCGAGACCAATGCGTTGTTGTTGCTTTTTCATTTGACACATCCAGGTGTTCTTTGGTCTGCCTCTGGCCTTGGGTCCATCAAGTGGAACTTCCATTGATATCGCTCTCTTTGCGGGGTTCTCAGGCGGACGCCTTTGAACATGGCAATACCAATCCATTCGTCGGTCTTCGAGCTTTTCGGTGATTGGTTGGTCTATGGACAAGCTGCCTCGGATGTAGCTACTCTTGATGTGGTCCCTTTTGGTTACACCAACTGACATGCGTAACATTTTCATTTCAGTCGCTGTCATTTCTTTCGCGTAACCTTCATACATGGTCCAGCATTCTGATCCATACATGAGTGCGGGACGTACAACCGTTTTGTACAACTTGCCCTTTAGCTTCAGTGGCATTTTCTTATCGCAGAAAACTCCAGAGTTTTCTCGCCACCTCATCCACCCAACCTTTGTGCGATGTTTGATGTCATCATCGCATGTAGCTCCGCTGTTCACCATCGAGCCAAGGTACTTGAACTTGGTACAAGACTTAAGCTGCTCTCCTTTGACGTACATTTCTGGTATCGGTGCATTTGGGTCTGAGAATTGGCAGCATAAGAACTCAGTCTTTGTTATACTTACCCTCAGTCCATGCTCCTCCAGAATGTCACACCATTCTGTAAGCGCGGCTTGCAAGGCAACGATGTTTGGGCTACTGAGGACTATATCATCAGCAAAAAGAAGAGATATTTCTAGGCCGTCGGAGACACGTGTTAATAAGTAGCACATGATGATGTTGAAGAGCAACGGACTCAATACAATTAGTTCTTTAGTTGTTTTCATGAATTTGGAATCATTCTTTTAATTCACCTAGAAAATACTAAAACAAATAGGTACGGATTGAAGGTACGCTACTCACCATGAAGCACAAGTGATTCTATACTATTAGTCGCTTCGTAAAATACCTTTAGGGTGAATCGGTTTCGGCTTAGATCGGTTCGTTTGTCATTTTATCTATGTTGCCTGTAAATAAAGAGTGCCTCTGCCTTGCATTTATTGTGTGGTTTTGTCTAAAGATGGTTTTCATCATCACCCGTTCAAGTCTCAAAATAGAGAGGCTTATTTCGCAATGTTTCAGCTGTAAAATAAGCTCGGTGAAAATTATTATTATGGAAGCAGACAATTTTTTTAGAAACATTTATTTTAAAGACAATTTTTTCCCGAAAATCACATTAAACATTTCTTAATACAAAGACGATTTTAAAATTTTGGTATGGAAATGTAGCTCGTACATACCATCGAAACTGGTGAAAACCCATTGTTTTAAGAACAAGACTTCAATTTTTATAAAATCTGTTACGAAATGCATTGCTTCATATTTTACTTTTCAATGTTTTCTCTCCCAATTTCTGTGTCTGGGAGGGGCCTTAGCCCCCTTAGCCCCTCCTGTGGTTGCGCCACTGCCTCCCATATAAAGTGACCCAAGACAATTTTGTTCTATTAGTTTATAAAATGAGTAGTGCGTAGAACAAACTCCTGATGGGTCTTTGTATGGGAGATACCCTTACTTTTTATCAGAATGAGCTGATTTTTGATGGGTGGGGTGACTATGACCTCCAATCGCAACAAACCAAGATTTAGCACTGCTGCTCCAATTTTGGGGGAAGGTATGGACATGCCGTTTTGACAAATTTAAATGGGGTGATAATGGGGATCCTTGGCCGGAGCGACTCGATGTTTACCTTAAACTGATCTTGAACTTATTGTGAATATGTACTTAAATAAAATTTCACGGCTGAACTAGCATCCTTACAAAAGTTATGGAGCTTTTAAAAAAGGTCTAAAATGAAAATATTCTAATTTATTTTCTAGTCTAGCGCCGAAATATACAAAACTATTATATAATACATATATAAATATTAAACTCTAAAGTGCTATATATAATTGCAAAGATAATTTTGTGTAGTTTTTTTCGTCCTCAGACAATTTTTCTGTATATCTTACTGTTTTTGAAATAATCGCAAAAAACCGTAAAAATGCTCCTTTCCCCCTTTTTTAAAGGTTGCAGACTTCCAATCGGTTGGGGCTTTTAATGTCATAATCTGGAGACCATCCCCAACCATAATCCAAAAAAATGTCCGATGTAGGATGTTTGCCGACCAAATATGCCATTTTTCTTAGACTAAAAATCAAAAGCACTCATCGAAAAACAGTTGTTCCTTGCACCATACTACATACATGAGCAGTTGAAAAGATGAATTCACCAGGAAAAATGTCAGAGCAAGTGTTATTGCTGCTGATGATTCCTGCTTGTCGTACCAAATAGCCTCATTGGTTTCAACTAGCGAATACCATGCATCCAGATATGTTACTTTTTTGTGGGTATTACTTGTATGCCCTTTTCTCCTTTTTTGTATCCATTGTATGTATGTGCGGTTTGCCACAATTCAATTGTTGTGTGTTTTGTGTGCAAGTTTTCGTGTATTTATTCAAACGAACAATGCATTTTAGAGAAAGAGAGATATTGTACCGAATGCAAGAACCAATATGACTGCCAGTGCTGCATAGGACAGGACAGACAACACGGCACAAACCGACATTCTGTCAGATGAATTCCAGCGGACATAGTCAGACGAGTGAAACGAACACAAGAATTAGATGGAAATGTCACAATGGCAATGGCACAATGATTTAAAGGCGAACACAAAACTATACTCGACGTTTGGAATTGAAATTGGTAACTAGTGGCGAGTTTCAGTTGGCTTATGGGGGAAATGGTTACAAGAAATTAATGGATTTTTTTTTTGTGTTAGCATTGATATTGATCTGTCCCTTCGCAGGATAGTGTGTGATTGATGCTGACATTTTGATTGGAAAGAGTTCATCTAGCTTCCGGGAGTAAGTTCATTAATTGGAAAGAAAAAGTGAGTTATTTGCCGAAGGATTACATATATGTGTAGGAGAAAGGTTTTTGTTTTTTTAGAATTTTACTAGGAAAGTATTGCAGAAAGTATATGCTTCTATCTAGGTCATAGGGGCAGAATTGTTATTTTACAGCATTTTGTTTTGAAGGTGACATTTGTTTAAGCCAATAAATATTGCCTTCTATTACGTCACACAGCATTCGTTTTGAATGCACCATTGCTGTAAAAGCGAAAATGTGTATGTTTTGAGTGGCGGATCAGTAGAACTGCAAGTGGCAGCTCACACTTGAATGATTCGCCAGCAGAGAGGTTCGGCCACGCTATATAAGAGTGGATCCTCCAGCTGCCTGGTCATTCCCGGTAATGCCATTCGTGGCGGTGCACGGCTCTACTGAGATGGCATCTGATGAGAAGAGCCGTGCACCGCCAGTCGAAACCGGTCGAATCAACTTTTTTGCACTCCCTGAAAAGGGAGAAATTATTCTCAAAACAATTTTGAATTTTTTAGCGTGATATCCACACTATGGATAGAAGTGACGACAGCGTGAGTGGCCCCATACAAGTTGTGTGGTGTGCGGAGGCTGTGTCACACAGCATTCGTTTTGAATGCACCATTGCTGTAAAAGCGAAAATGTGTATGTTTTGAGTGGCGGATCAGTAGAACTGCAAGTGGCAGCTCGCACTTGAATGATTCGCCAGCAGAGAGGTTCGGCCACGCTATATAAGAGTGGATCCTCCAGCTGCCTGGTCATTCCCGGTAATGCCATTCGTGGCGGTGCACGGCTCTACTGAGATGGCATCTGATGAGAAGAGCCGTGCACCGCCAGTCGAAACCGGTCGAATCAACTTTTTTGCACTCCCTGAAAAGGGAGAAATTATTCTCAAAACAATTTTGAATTTTTCTTCTATTACGAATTCATATACCTATACTTATGGCGCGTCATATAGAGCTTTAAACTGGAGTGAACATTCAAATAAACGAGAATATAAATTATTACTCAGTTTATTAAAGTTCCTTCGCTCAAACGTATACATCAGATTTCAAATACATCATATCCCTTTATGTGTCCCTGCTTTATAAAAAAAATCATCTGATTTGCCATACTTTTAATGAAAAGCTTTGTGAAAGTGGAAAAAAGGAGCTCATGATGGCAGTCAATTTAATAAATAGCCTTCTTCGCACATGAACAAAGTTCATCATACTTACATACGTTCGAAAGTAAATGTTCGCTATGATCCTCTGGTCTTCAGGACTTAAGCCAGCTCATTTTCTTTGTCGTTCTGCTCTACTTCAAAGTAATTGCATCACTATATGCCATAAATAACGCAACTCGATCTGGAGCAGCCTGGATATACTGTTAAAAGCAAACCTTTTGCAATGATGTATGTTGCTGGCACACACACTACTCAAATAATGGACTGAAAATCTAAAGAACACATTCATCATAATACCATCCTCGCGAGCAAAGGATAATAATCATAAGACACGGGAGTATCGTATTGGTGTATTCATCTAGCTGCGATGGGATCAGATCACTTGCAACCAAGTTGGCTTGCTTTTACCATGCTTATGCATGCATCAGAGTACGCATACGAGAACGAGTATAATACACATACCTTATCCTCGAAGCATATGTAAGCTAAATGTTGCTTTTAAGGACTTTCAACTCTCTCATGTACGACCCATTGAAATACCCATAAACATAACCTAGAAGCGAGAAACTTGTGACTATATTCCTGGAAGAGCTATGTCGTGCACCTTTTCTGGCGAGATGTCTTTTTTTTCGTGATTTATATTGCACGTATGACATTCAACATATTATGTGGAATTGTATTGCAAAGATAATATTTTAGGAATATGTACATACTCGTAGTTTCTAATACTTTTGCTTTTTACGTTTACGGAACGATATAATCGTAATGATCTACATGATGGTTTTATTACATGATGCCATGATGGTGTATGTTCCCGAGTACACGTAGGTTCGTTTTTAGGCATAAGTGCCATCAAAACTTTGGTTAATCACCAAAGTTTGAAATTAGCTTCAGTTTTTCCGGGCAATATCAATTACAATAAATTATGAGAAATTTCCAAATAGAGTTTTCTTGAAAATTGCAGCATTAACTTATAACGGTACTTTTAACTGGTAGTTCTTGAAAGTTGACAAAAGTAGCTTTAGCGCAGACATATCAAACCCATTTCTATATTTTTTTCTAATTTAATTACATATGTAAATCTTTACTTTACTTTACCACTGTTGTGGTATGTATATCTACCTTTTTTTTTTAATTTTAAATTATAGAACTACCTACAAATCTACCACAATTTGAATTTTAAAAAAATTTTCGCTTTTTTTTCATTTTGCAAACATTAGTCAACATACAAGTTGGCAAAACAAATTTTTCATTATCAAAATGTTATTAACCGTATGTCGAAATTATTTCTATTTTTTTTTATACCCTTCGCTCATAGAGTGAAAGGGTATATTAACTTTGTCATGAAGTTTGTAACGCATTAAAGGAAGCATCTCCGACCATATAAAAAGTATACATATATGATCAGCATGACTTGGGGAGTCGATTGGAGCATGTCCGTCTGTCTGTCTGTTGCGACGCGTTTTACTCGGCGGGTATTGAAGCTAGCAAGCTGAAATTGCACACGTTGCACACGTGCTTCTTATTGTTGCAGGCTGTTTGCATGTTTGACTCACCCAAATTGGATCACTGGGTCATGGGGCTGCCATTCAAACCTAGCTCCCCAATTTGAGTTCTTCTAAGAAAAACTTTTTTATTTGTGTACCAATTTCAACCAAATTTCACACAAATGTGTTTCTATAGATAAGGCAAAATATACGCAAGAATGGATCAAATCGGACCACGGCGTCATGGGGCTGCGATATACAAACTTAACCCCCCAAATGAGGTTCTTCTAAGAAAAACTTTTTTATTTGTGCACCAATTTCAATCAAATTTCACACAAATGTATTTTTATTGTTGACACAAAAAATATGTAAAAATGGATAAAATCGGACCATGGGGTCAGGGGGCTGCCATACAAATCCAACCCCCCAAATTAGGTTCTTCTAAGAAAAACTTTTATTTGTGCATTAATTTCAACCAAATTTCACACAAATGTAATTATATTGATGACACAAAACATATGTAAGATTGAATCAAATCGCACTATGGGGTCATGTGGCTGCCATACAAACCAAACCCCCCATATTGGTTCTTCTAAGAAACATTTGTTTACACCAATTTCACAAAACCTTGAATTAATGTGTCTTTATCAAAGCAACTAAAAAGTTCAAAACGAATGGAATCGTACTTTGGGGTCATGCTCCGGCAACCCCAATAAAATTTTCCGAGTAAATATTTTTATTTGCCAGCTTATTTCAACCAAGCCCAAAACTTTTGTCAAGACGGAAGAAAAAGAATGAGGAGGGGGATTAAATACAAGTCATAGGTATGCCCGAAAAAACTTTTAGCCCAAGCGAAGGGTATCCAAATTTCGGCTGCGCCCGAAATTAGCCTCGGCTCCGAGGGTTGGCGAGCGAAGCGAGCAGGGGGCGAAGCCCGCTAGTTTTTTTTTAGAAAACTCGAAGATGGATTCTCCCGCAAAAAAAGTCACCTTCTTCTTGGTAACCGAGGAGTTTCGTTATTCTGTACTGTACCCGGCTAATGAGGATCTAACACATATTGGCAAATTTTCGTGAGGTTGAGGAGTAACATTAGAGTGTGATTTAAGTCAGACTTTAGATTTTATAATTTTTTCCACATTTTCTTCTTTTGTGTTTAGATATTTTATCGATTCACTTGTAATGTCGCAACCAGACGACTTCAAACTTGTTTGATCAAACTTTTCCCTCGAACTTGTCTGGCAGGCTGTTCAGACGATACGATATTCCCTTCAACTCAAACAAGTCGTTCAACTTGTTTGCCGTGTGAACAGAAGTTGGAAGTTGAAGCGCTCGTAAAACGTTATCATAGCTTTTTCAACTGTACAGGAAAGTTATTTTTAGAATAATTGTCTGTAATACCTTTGACACACGATTAGTAGGTGTAAATCCAATCAAAATCCAAACTGTCCGAAACCGATTGAAAATGCAACTAGATCGTCTCCTATAGATACGAAACTTCACGCACTTCCAACAGTTCCTATGATGCTTTGTAATAGAGGCGCGATGTCGAATCTCCACGCGATTTTTTTCCGTACATGCTAAGAAAAATGAAAAACTTACATTGGCAAGGACATACAGTGCTTGTCATCAGATTAGCACACCCCTTCGCATGAATAGTTTCGGCTGATTTCCAACCAAACTAAAAGAGCTAAAATTTCAAAATTATAACTGTTAATAGTCTATTCAATTCTGAGTTAATTAACACAAAAATAATTGTGTTTAGATTTTTTAATATTAATTTATAATTGTTTTTCGAAAAAGAACACACAAAATAGCCATTTAAAATTTGTCATCAGGATAGCACATGCAACTTCTTTTTTGTCTATCTTCCACAATTAAAGACGTAGGACACTCAATTTTTTCGTGGTTGTTTAAGTAAGATATTGACTTTAATATGAATACTTAAAAATCATTATCTGCGGAAGAGGGACCAAAATTTAAGGCATACAAGGAGTCAAGGCGGTCAAAAAGTGAAATTTTGAGAAAAAATTAATAAAAGTCGATAAGTTGAATCCGAATTCGTGTAATAAGTAGCGTTAAGGTAAAAATATTAGAGGCGATAAGAATTGAGTACATGTCAATCCTTATGAGAGAGTTATTTTGAGAGAAACATCTAGCCCTCATGACTCGGTCACAAGGATTAGGGTAAATTTTGACATTAAGGCGAGCCTATCTTTTCTTCAAACAGTGATAACAAAACTCCACATTTCAAGAAACTAAAACTACAGAATAAACTTCAACTTAACTTTCCCCGAAGGAAAATACGTTAAAATTAATCATGAGAACACTTGACATGGAACAAAGAATGGCGGTATGTTATCTTTTCGGATAAAAAGAAGTTCACTTTAGAAGAGTAACACAGTTATTATGTCCACTTCCAGGATCTTTGCTAGGAAGGACACCATTAGGATCGCATTCATTGTCGGACAGATTGTGTAATGGTCTCGAGGGCCAAGTGATACTGTGAGATGATACTTCTTTTTATTCGAAAAGACAACATAGCGCCATTCTTTATTACATGTCAAGTGCTCTCGAGTTTAATTTAAGCGCATTTTCCATTAGTTTTAGTTTCTTTTGATGTGGAGCATTTTTGTATCACTATTTGAACAATAGGCTCACCTTAATGTCAAAATTTACCCTAATCCTTGCGACCGAGTCATGAGGACTGGATGCTTCTCTCAAAATTACTCTCTCATAGGGATTGATAAATACTCAATTTTTATCGCCTCTGTTAGTTTTATCTTAACGCTACTTATTACACACGAATTCGGATTCAACTTATCGACTTTTATTAATTTTTTCTCGAAATTTCACTTTTTGACCACCTTGACTCCTTGTAAGCCTTAAATTTTGATCCCTCCTCCGCAGATAATGATTTTCCCTCATTCATATTAAAGTTAATATCTTACTCAAACAACCACAAAATTAGGGGTCCTACGTCTTTAATTGTGGAAGATAGACAAAAATGAAATTGCATGTGCTATCCTGATGACAAATTTTGAATGGCTATTTTGTGTGTTCTTTTTCGAAAAAACAATTATAAATCAATAATAAAAAATGTAAACACAATTCTTTTTGTGTTAATTAACTCAGAATTGAATAGACTATTAACAGTTATAATTTTGAAATTTTAGCCTTTTTAGTTTGGTTGGAAATCAGCCGAAACTATTCATGCGAAGGGGTGTGCTAATCTGATGACGAGCAGTGTATCTATTGGGTGAGGTTATAAAACACATCGTTCGCGCAACGTTCGCGCAACGTTACCTTTAATTTCAAATCAACAGGCCGTTTATGTACATACATATATAGACCAACGCATCATGCCAAGGGGTTATCGTATACGGTACACAAAAAGATATTTTCAAAATGGAACCGTACGTTTTTGTAATACTTATACTTTATAATATATGTAATACGGAATTTCAGCGAATTGTCTACCGTCTGTCATAGAGTTGATTCTTACCACTCAAATGACTATCCATCCAACGTGACGTTCATTCCAAATCAAATAACCATTTTCCTTTTTAATATAACAACAATCATCGCCTATCCTATAGCGACAAGTCCTTTAACCGCCAGAGTGGATGATGATCAGCATTTTTCACAATCCTCTTGAACTTGGAATCATTCACTTCTTATACAGAGACGAATCTGTCCGAGCACCAATATTATCCCTCCATATAACCCAAGTTATCAAGCAAACTCTTTACACAAGATACAAAAAGAAAAAAACACCATTCAAATATACATTTTACATTTTCATGGTCTACTCAACCCGCCCACAGCCGTCTTTAAGTGTTGCTAGGCATACAACAAGGATATAAGCATAAAATTTGCATTCTTTAAAAAATATTAGCATAAAATTCGTTTGTTTAAATTGTCCGGGTCAATCGAATATCATTCCTTCTGTTGGCAACTTCTTATAAGATTGTTACCAACACCAAATAGAAGAAATTTGACGACTTTAGCACCAGAAAAAGAAGACACTTCTTGTTTACGTAAATGAGTCCATTGGGTGTTATCCTATCACGCTTAAGTCTCCTCTGGGGATAAATCAGCAAAACGTGCAAATGCAAACCATTCAGCTCTCTGTATACAGGGTGCCCGGAAACTGCCGCATAAACGTACCGGATTGTGGTTCCTCATGTAATTTCCAGCAAAAAAGTTGTCCCCTTAGCCTAACCCTTTAGCTGCCACAGGCATTTGAAGATTTTTGAAAAAACATATTCTTGTTCGACTAAAACCTCAATATCAATATGTTTTTCTATCTCAATTTTCTCCAACTTCTGCCAAGGTGAGGTGATCGTTCGATTCTTTTATAAATTAGTGCATAGTCTAACGATAATTTCTTTCTTACATCATTTTATTCTAGCTTCATTATTTCTAACAGTTTTAATGCCTTAAGTGCAGAAAACTGGGGTTAATTTTAGCTCGATTTCAATTCAATTCAAACTGTTCCTAAAGATCTGCAATTTGTTAAAATTTATTCAAATTATATCAAAATCGATCATTTTGCTATTCTATTTAGTCTAGCTTTTGAGATATTGAAGTTTTAATCGTACAAGAAAATTATTTTTTCAAAAATCTTCAAATGCCTGTGGCAGCTAAAGGGTTAAGCTAAGGGGGTATGTCGCTTACAACTTTTTTGCTGGAAATCACATGAGGAATCACAATCCGGTGCGTTTATGCGGTAGTTTCCGGACACCCTGTAGAGTACGGCAAAACTTACATATAAAACGTAGAGCGCTTTAATAGCGTGAGCTTATTCAGCAATAGCTTAAGCAAAAGAAATATTGTGATATATTCGTTTATTCGCCTTTCGAAAATATTTCTATAAAATCCTTATAGCGGTCCCTATGTAAGATTACGTCGTGTGTATAGAATGTATCAAAGGAAAGATAATTCTATTTTTTTAGATAGAAGGGAATTGTCCTTTGGGAAGCGCTCCTCAAAGAATAGGTAAAGCATAAAGCAGGGGCGAACCCAGGAATTTATTTCGGGGGGTGATTTGTATTTGCAAAGTGGCTCATGAAACCCAACGTTTTAAATGTTCTTAGACCTAAGGATTAAGAGTGCCCATATACTGTCTAATCATTGACGAATCGATCTGACGCCCGTACAGCACATACACTATGCAATTTATCGCGCAATCTGAAATGACAATCTCGCGGTTCACACGAGACAACACAACATAGCGAAAATTTTATTTTTTGTGGCGATGGAAGATCCATTGCTACTTTTGATGGAGAATGGGCCTGTCTAGACATTTAATTTTCGTTCGTCTTCGTCATTTTGACAATTGAAACTTGGGAGGACTGCGCTATTTAAGAAAGGAATTAATTCTTGAACGCGATTCCAAATGTTGAATATGTCATTCGTACTATTAACGAAAGAATTGACCATTAATCTGTTCCGAACAAAGCCGCGACACACATCTAACGATAAATAATGAACAAATGTGGATAGAATGAAGCATTCATCTCTTCTGATTACTTGACGCAATCAGTTCAATGTTGAAAGTGGAAACGGAGCTTAAAGACGATAGGAAAGACAAAAGCGCGCATGTGTGGATATATCCAATGACCGCCACAACCACAACATGAAGAATGACCACTGGTTTATGTCAATAAATCAGCAACTGAAAACACATGATTATCATGACAGATTGTATGAAAAATTGCATGGCAATATGTTCCACACGTCCAATAAAAAAATCGATTAGATGGTCATATACGCCTTCCAATTTATCGGGCAATCAAAAAATTGCTTCAATCGGTTGGAAGGTCTATGGGCACTCTAAACCGATAGTCTGACGTCGGGCATAGTGAAAATCATCACTTAGGTATTTCATTTACAAATAAAGATATGTTTTGTGAATTTTATTCATACCTCTAAATTTCATTTTAAAATTTCGGGGGGTGTTTCATCCCCCAAATCCCCCCCTTGGGTTCGCCCCTGGCATAAAGATTATATGTATACTTATGTATTTGCATACATATTTATGCACAGTATTTAATGTGCATTAATTTGTATTTGTATAATTTCTTTGTGTGATTAATGTTGGGAGATTAATTTAATTTTCAATTGTGGGGTATCTAAAGTGAATGACTCTCCTGGCATCTTTAATTTTCTAGCTGTACCAAAGTGTGACACCTAATGAATACTAGAGAATACTCGAAATAAATACATAATTCGATACAAAGTTACGGGAGGAGAAGCCCTGTAGAATGTCAAAGCACTCGTTGACCAACATCGAAAAGAACTAGTGCGACGACAGCGCTCTGATTGCAGCCCGCTAATGACCATAGGCACCACGGAGACAGCACTTCTCCCTAGTACAGATTTCAATGACGTCAATATCGGCTTTGAAGACACTATAGGCCATATTAACATTGCAACTGAGATTCTGATATTAAAGTCCAAAGATTTCAGCACCTAAGCCGTGATCGATCATGAAGGCATCCGTGGGCCAAATGATGCCTGTAGGATCGATGCACGGGTTGCTATTCGGCCACTCTACCCGATCTGGGGTGCCAAAGTGCCGTTTCCTGATCTGATAACGAGCAAAGAGCAGGCATCTTCTGCAGGATGTGCATTGCATATGTCACGTTACTGATATGAGTATCGGACGATAGCGCTCAGGGCTGCAGTTTCTACATATGAAATTATGCAGTGCAGGCTATCACATTGATGATGAACCCCCATATAGCCTCAAGGAGGAGTTGGTACTTAAAGCACTAGTAATAATGACGGGACGCCCAAGCAAGAAATGGATGTCCCTGCCGATCAGCATGGTGTCGATCCACATAACGGTAGACAAAGGTATGTGAGGTCGAATCGAATGTGCCTGTAAGCTGACAACGATTCCTCACTTGCAATATCAGTCGAAGATGAATTACGAGATTGGACCACTGACAAGGGTAAGATCAAGAATATCCTTTCATGTTGCGGTGATTGACGTGGGCTCCCACCCTTTGTTCAGGACAAACACGTTACATTGCATGTAAACCTCCATATTGTC
This sequence comes from Microchrysa polita, assembly GCA_949715475.1. Lineage (NCBI taxonomy): Eukaryota > Metazoa > Arthropoda > Insecta > Diptera > Stratiomyidae > Microchrysa > Microchrysa polita. The sequence continues at coordinate 64,917,685 of OX454416.1, forward strand.
CCACACAGTCTATGGTTGGCATTCGCGTCACAACCAATAAAAAGTTGTCGGTTAGTGTTCCTGCAGTAGTCGATCAAGCTGGAGACTCTCTCACGGCTAGAATTGAGTCAGCTGACAAGTCGGCAGATGCAAAAACGACTCCTTGACTGCCGTGCTTAGTAAGATATGTTGATCAGAGTTACTGGTCGATCTCTGGAAATAGGTTAGTGAAAAAACTTGACGTGATTTTCATCAATGAGCGCGGGCAGTCCACTGAGTTAGCGTAAATCAGCTTACCGGATGCAGCCCATGGTTAACCATGGTTCTTCTTTCAGCGCTTTCGAGACCGTTTTTGCGACGAGAGTTCTACACAGGATCTGGTACACAAGTACTGAACTGTTTCATGTTTTAACTTTTAATGGAAGGTGATTCGCTGTGACAGTGACAGTCATTTCACTTTCAGTATGCTAGAATCTCGCGAATTAACGGTGCAATGTAATCAACAGTTGATGGCGTCGCAGGTCGCCCTTAAAACAATTCACCTCGTCGGAGGAAGTAGTCTTTCGTGAATTCACTGTTAAAATTGAACTACGAGGTCGAGTTATGGTTTTGCCCCGCACCCAATTCAATTCTGAGAAAGATTTTTTCAGATTTTTTTCAGATTCTTAACTATCCAATTCTTCATCAGCAGCCAGTTTTTCGCTTTGATGAAAGTCAATATGTCGTCGATCCAACAACCTACTGCTTCTGGGAGAGTACCCCAGAATAGTGTGCAAATTGGGAAAAATTATTTTTCTCGACCAAAGTGTAATCGAACGTGCACTTCGCATACACGTCTTGTTCGTTAGCTCTGACCCACTCAACAGTGCCTGATTCCTACCAAGTGAATGCCAAGCATCCTGATCCTGCGATACAGAATAGCAAGATGATTTGATGTTCACTGGGGCTAAACTAATAGGTTATTTTCAGGACGGTCTTCTGGATATGATCTATCTGGTCGTTTGAAACGGGATTTTAAAAGACAATTGGATTGAAAACCATAGCTTGATTGAAGAAACTGTCCGAGATTTAGGGGCCCAAAAGCCACATGAAAGAATACTCGAACGATAAAAACAAAACCACGACTGCGAAAAACAATACTCCGACGTAGATATTTTTGTATACGAATGACAATACGTTGCGGAATAGCGGTCGGCACTTTATGTTCACTCATGGTCGTACCACGAGCATAAAATATCCCTTCGCGACGAAATCTATGCCGCTCTGTTCGTAAGGGACTAAGCTATCATATACTCAAGCCCCGGCCTTCAAAACATACATGCGCGCCATCTACAGCGTTTGTCTGGATCATATTTGAACCACCCTCGTACTAGAAGATATATACACTTTTCAAAGTCAAAACAAACGCTAAATTTATTGTTCCTCTTTCATCAGGTCCCTTAGATAAACAAATTTGGTATTGTCATAAAATGTTTGAAAGTTCACGAGACAAATGCGAATCCTCAAATTTTCAAAAAAAAATTTGCTCCTGGCATCGCTGCGCTATTTGCAGTAACTGTAGCCGTGGTTTGTAATTCCACCCACAATTTTCCTTGCCAAGTACAATATGGGCAAAAAGATTCTTTAGGTCCCTTTGCAAATAAACTATCTTAAAACATTATAGTACCTTTTTTAAACTTTCAGACTAAATTCAAATCCACTTTGTCATGAACTGTCAAACATGAACTAAATAGTTTCAGAGTGGCACTAAACATAGTTCAAACTAGTTAGTAGGGCACGGCCTATACAGGGTGTCCGGAAACTGCCGCATAAACGCACCGGATTATGATTCCTCAGTTGATTTCCAGCAAAAAGGTTGTACGGAACATACCCCCTCAGCTTAACCCTTTAGCTGCCACAGGCATTTAAAGATTTTTGAAAAAATCATTTTCTTGCACGACTTAAAGCCTAATATCTCCAAAGCTAGACCAGCTAGAAAAGTGAAATAAAATGATTATTACAGCCAACAAATTTACCTGTAAAATAAAACTAACCGCACTAAAATCGGATAAGAGGTTTTGTTTTTACAGAGCTTCAAAATCAAATTAGCTTGATTTGACCCAAAAACAATCTTTTTTTCCATCTCAATTTTCTCCAACTTCTACCAAGGTGAGGTGGTTGTACGTTTCTTCTAAAAATTGGCGCATAGTATTACGATCATATCTTTCTTACATCATTTTGATCTAGCTCCATTACTTCTAACAGGTTTTATACGTTAAGTGTAGAAAACTAGGGTTAATTTTAGCTCGAATTCAATACAATTCAATTCATACTGCGCTTAAAGATCTGCAATTGGTAAAATCTATTCAAAGTATGTCGAAATCGAGCCAAAATTAACACTAGTTTTCTGCACTTAAGGTACTAAAACTGTTAGAAATAATGGAGCTAGAATAAAATGGTGAAGAAAGAAGAAAGAAGAAAGATATGATCGTAAGACTATGCGCCAATTTTTAAAAGAATCGTACAAGCACCTCACCTTGGCAGAAGTTGGAGAAAATTGAGATGGAAAAAAATATGGTTTTTGGGTCAAATCACGCATATTTGACTTTGAAGCTCTGTAAAAACCAAACCTCTTATTCGATTTTAGTGTGGTTAGTTTTATTTTACAGGTAAATTTGTTGGTTGTAATAATCATTTTATTTTAGTTTTCTAGCTGGTCTAGCTTTGGAGAAATTAGGCCTTAAGTCGTGCAAGAAAATGATTTTTTCAAAAATCTTTAAATGCCTGTGGCAGCTAAAGGGTTAAGCTGAGGGGGTATGTTCCGTACAACTTTTTTGCTGGAAATCAACTGAGGAATCAAAATCCGGTGCGTTTATGCGGCAGTTCCCGGACACCCTGTATATGTCGTTGAAGACTAAAATATTTTATCTTGCTTGCGGTATATACACGGTCATTAGGGCTGCGGTGCAGAGGCAACATTTGGTTTGAAAGGAGCCTTGCCAAGCTTCCTGTATTGAATTTAATATTAAGTACAATCCTTCCTAAAATTATTCCTAAGCACAAACGTTCCTAAAATTGAAGGATTTAAATTAGAGCACATTTAAATTTAAAGCTGAAACGAGGAATATAGTTGAATTAATAACGTGTCGCTTTTTCAATTGTCTAGCAAATCATAGATCGACCTTCAACAGTGTTTTCGATTGATTTTACTCTGCTTTTTTCTCCTCAGTGTGGGGGGCCTCTTACGCGCGTGCAACAAAATAATAAAACTTAGTCGTTGACAATAGGAAAGTTGTTCGACAAATGAGGTCGAGAACGTGATTTATTCAGCCTTTTATAATTTTTGCTTATATACTAATAGGCATGCGCCTAACACCATCCCCCTAGATTTCATTAGTTTGTCCTCAAACGGCATTATATATTACAAATTCATAATGTTATACTGATAAATTCATTTTACATTAAATAATTTTCGATCTTACATATCTATCATTTTCATTAACTGAAATTGTACTATGCTGTTTCTCATCAGTTTTTATTATAATCGTTTTCTCTTGTCTATCCTGGCTTCTTACTCCTACTTTTAAATTAAAACAACTTCTCAAAAATGTGATAGATAAATGCCCATTAGCATATTTATAAAAGCAAAATATAAGCAGAGATACAAATGCAGTCAAAAGCGATGCAGCTATTACAGAAGTCTGTCGCTTGATTTTTGGTATGGAAATAAAAGCATTTTTCCAATAGTTATTCTGTTTTACAAAATCACTTGTCATATCATTTACATTATGCTCATCGTATGGAATCATTTTATCGATTGAGTTTTCAATTGATTGGACCATTTTCAGCTTGAGCATATCGCAATTTTGATTCAGTTCAACAATTCTGCTTCGTGCCGACACAATTTCAACACTATTTTTTTCTGGAAAATAGTCGTGTGAAGCACTGTGAATTGTACAATCAGCAGTCAAAGATAGCAAATTGACACCTCTTAGTGTTATTTCCGATGATGTATTACACTTGCAATTGTATCTTGTGTCAAAAGAATTTACAACTAAAAGTTGTAAGTTAGTTATTTTCTTTACTATATCGATGTCAGTATAAGATCTGAAATCACAATTTTGATCGGTTTCTTTCACAAAAAGACTTACAATACAGTTTTTTGAATAGATGCTTTGAAGAGGGAGTGGTTTACATATGCGTAATTTATCAATGATCTTACAATCTATTTCGTTGGAAGTTACAAATAGCTCCTTTGTGTCACTTACAATTAAGTATTTGTTTAAGTTAACAATTTCTATAATTTCATCGTATCTATTATAAGGGAATGTAATTACGTTAAATAATTCAAAATTTTCTCTTGCTACTTTGTCAAATGAAATAATAATGTAAATATTTTTATTTTTTACAAATGCACTTAGTTGTGAGCTATTAATCAAATTTTTATAATTTTGCATATTTGGATTAAACGGTAGCTTATTCGGTCCGATAAGTTCATTCAATTCAGTAATAATCTCTTTTGGTCTTATTATAAATGGATGTAATATTTTCGATTGCAATAGTAGTAGACTAATTTTTAATTTCTCAATTTGGGAATCAATAAGTTCTACTTTACGATTAAGCTTTAAACTAATTTCGTTAAAATAAAATTGTAATGTTAATTCATTTTCTTGCTTATCTGTAGTGTGCGTAATATTTTTAATTGAATCGATAATTTCATTTATTTTAAGGATAATTGAATTATGCTTCGATTTAATAATTTTATTGTATGTGTACATTTTATTCATCAAATAGGTATTAGTGATCATTCCATTAGTGGCATTATACTCATTTCTTTCTATAGACTCGATTGCGTTTTTGATGACTTCAAAATCGTTTGAGTCCATTGTTCCAAATAATGTCTTTAAGGCACCTCCAATACTGTTTACTAAGGACCGCCGTAATCGTATATTTTTATCAGTTCCTAACAAACCATAAACAGTATTGAGGTTATCGTTTAAACGTTTAACGTTTGATTTTCCCATCTCTTTAAGACTTTTACAAGCTAACATGGATAAAGAGCAGACTTCATCAATATTCGCCGACAGCATTCGTATATCATCTATAGCCTCCTCAATGTCCAATAAATTTAAATGCTTAACTAAATTAATTCGTCCATTTACGAATTTAAGATCGGATATGAAGCTAAAGTATGCTCCTGGGCGATTAATGCTTTGAACAGTAACATCACATTTCGTAGGTAATACTTTCGTTAAATAGATGGCGAACGACATCCATAGAATTATTCTGCAAAATAAGGTTTAATATCACACTTATTATACCAACTATTTACTCGAGTATCTACTTGTACAGAATTTTCCTTAACATTTAAGATTTTAAAAGGACCTGACCATTTGATTGTTGAATTCTTACGTACTTTTTGTCTTACAAGAACTTCCATACCTACTTTAAATTCATATTGGGGATTATTTACATCTAATCGATTGTCGAACCTTTCTTTTGATTTCTCCTTTAGTTTAAAATTATATTCTCTGGCTCGATCCCTCATCCTTCTCATCATATCAATGCGTTTGATTAAAATATCTCTCTGATTTTCGTTGTTGGGCGGAGACTCAATGCTTTCTATTGGTAAGGTTCTTTTCCCAAACAGAAGCTCTTCTGCCGATTTATCAACTGATTGACTAATGCATTGGTTGAAGCAAAGACTAGCCATCCCAAGAGTTTCTTTTGGATCAAGATTGGTTTCTTCCATAACTGTCCGAAGAAATTCCTTCACTCTAGCGTGTGACCTTTCAACAGAGCCGTTTGACTGTGGATGCATTGAGCTTATGGGTATCTGTTGAATACCAAGTTTATTACACAATTCCTGTACCATTTTTCCAGTTAATACATTGCTGTTGTCCGCAAGTATTTCTTTAGGAATTCCGAAATAACCTATCCATTCGTTTAAAATCGCGCTGGAAACGCATTTGGCATCCTCTTTCTTAATATAAATGTATTTTAAATATCTTGTGAGACTATCCTGAACCGTCAGAGCTTTATGCTCCTTCCCTTTCCATTTAAAACTAACTACGTCTATGGATATCCTATCAAATGGTTGATCTTTCAATTGTTCAATTACCATAGGAGTTGATAGATTTCGTCTTACAATCTTTTGTCGCTGGCATTTCTCGCATTTTCTCACATAGTCCCTTATTTGCTTTCTCATTCCTCGCCACCTATAACTTCTCCTCAGAAATTCTTCAAGGCAATTGACACCTCTATGACCACCAATTACTCCATTATGGTATTTTTCGATTAGTCTGATTTGCTCAGGTTTGCTATCTACATTTACAATTCTATTATTTCCCTCGTTTAAATCATTATCAGTCCTCAAAGAAGATGTATGTCCAAGATTTTCATTCTCATTCGAGTCATCTAAATCATCAATGTCTGCTAACTCTATTTCTTTTCTAGATCCATCTTTCAAAACCCTTATTATTTTGTCATCTTCCCTAAAAATAACATCTCCAGATTTATTCAATAAAGTATCATTTATTACTCTTTCATGTTTATATCCCAATACTTCTTCAGATATATCTTCAGGATGTTCTCCTTGAATCTCGCAGAATTTTCCAGATTTGGTTCGAATGATTGCATTAACATTGATATTTCTACTTAATTCGTCAGCCACTTTGTTCTCCTTACCTGGTTTATACTCAATTTTATATTGGTACTCTTCTAATTTTAGTCTCCATCGTACTAAGCGACTACCCGGATCCTTGACCTTGAAAAGCCATATAAGCGGACGATGATCAGTTTTGATCGTAAACTCTCTACCATAAAGATATGGACGACATTGTTTCACTGCCCAAACGATTGATAAACACTCTTTTTCCGTGGTAGAGTAATTTCTTTCTGCTTGGTTTAGTACCCTACTTAAGAACATAATAGGGCGTTCCCTTTCCTCATCATCCTCTTGGGATAAGACCGCACCGATGCCTGTATTACTGGCGTCCGTTGTCAAAATAAATCTTTTATTAAAATCTGGGTACATGAGTGTTACATTGGTCTTTAATATGCTTTTCAATTCATCAAAAGCCATTTGACAACTATTAGACCAAACGAAATCTACATTTTTTCGTAAGAGCTTATTCAATGGCTCGGCGACTTGTGCGTAATTCCTAATGAATCGCCTATAGTAGCCAGTAAGGCCTAAAAAGGACATAACTTCCTTTATATTAGACGGTTCCTTCAACTTATCTATGGCGTTCAATTTATGTGGGTCCATATTTACGCCATTTTCCGAAATGATGTGACCTAAGTAGGCCACTTCCTTCCTGAGGAACTCGCATTTGTTTGGCTGGACTCTCAAGTTGTTAATCTTTAAGCGTTCAAAAACTGCACGAAGTTTGGAATTATGATCTTCAAGTGAATTTCCATAGATGACAATATCATCTAAGTACACGAAGCATTTCGATCCTTGCAACCCAGTAAGCACTGTATTCATCATACGTTGAAAACAGGCGGGTGCATTTTTTAGGCCAAAAGGCATCCGCGTATACTCGTAATGACCATACGGAGTACTGAACGCCGTCTTGGGTTGGTCACTTTCTTTCACCGGGATCTGGTGAAACCCACTTTTTAAGTCTATAATTGAAAAATATTTTGCCTTCCCTAGTTGGTCCAAAATGTCTGAAATATTGGGTAAAGGATAATTGTCGGTTATTGTCACCTCGTTTAACTTCCGATAGTCAATAACCATACGCCAGTTAACTTTCCCGCTAGCGTCAGATTTTTTTGGAACTATCCATAATGGAGAGTTCCATGGACTATTACTTTCCCGGATAGTTTTATCGTTCAATAACTTTCCAATTTGAGCTTTAACTTCAACCTCATGTACTTTTGGATAGCGGTAAATTTTGGTATAAATTGGCTTGGTCCCAGGATTTACGTCAATAGAAAATTCTGCAGCTCTTGTTAAGTTTTCTGGGTCAATTTCACTAAATAAAAAAGAATAATCTTTCAAAATTTCCCATATGCTCTGCTTTTCTTCATCGTTCATATGTTGGTCTCGAATATCCAAAGTAATATTCCTTTCGTCTATTTCCTCCGTTTCAATTTTACAAACAATAATCTCATCTGAACTAATCCTAAACTCCTCATCATTTTCATTAAGCATAATAATTGGTATAACCCCATTGGCATCAACTTTGACGAGACAATCAGCTATTTTGCAATTTTTTCTCTCCATACCAACAACCATTAGATCTTCACCCGGTAATTCGTTTCTATGCAGATATTGAATCGTTTCGGATCTTGGTTTTGCAATTAATGTTTTTCGGCATAATTTGAGACAACTCTGACCAATATTCAAATTTTCATTACCCAAGTCTAGAACAGCTCTATTTGATATTAGAAATGGTGCTCCTAAAATACCATCAAATTTGTCGAATAATTTATTTGGAGCAACTTGAAAATCTATCTTCAGTGATAAGTCACCGTATTCTAACTGAATATTCGCTGCCCCGAATGTTTTTCCATCAATTGCGTTTATACATTTATAAATTGTATTGGAACTTTTATCTACCTGCTCTTCAAAAACATATCTTGCGGCTATTAAATTCAGAGAACTACCTGTGTCTACTAGTAGTTTTAAGAATTTATTTTCATATTTTAAGTATAGAAAAGGGCTATCTTCTACATGAATCGAATGAACACGAAATTCACTACTATTTGTTGTTGGTGGTGTATTTTCGGGTCGGTTACCTGTGTTCGAATTAGAATTACTACGATTATCACTGCGAGTATTATGAATGTTTCTATTCCCAAAATTATTTGACCTACAATATCGTTGGATATGACCGATTTTGCCACACTTAAAGCATTTTATGGATGATACTTTATGTATTCTAGGAAGCGTATTGCGATCCGTAAAATCACGTTTAACAGACGGCTTTATCATACCTAACCTCTGTTCTTCTTCCTGAGCTAACCTGCTAGCTTCCTCGAGTGTTTTCGGGCGTTGTGTTATAACGTACAAAGTTAGAGCGGGCTTAAGACCATCAATAAACACTCCGCGGACTTGCTCTTCGATGAACGACTGCTCGCCTGTATTGGATTTCTCTGACCGGGAGGTCAGTATTCTACGATATAGCCCTAATAGTCTTTGATGATACTGTATCACAGTTTCACTTGTAGTTTGTTTAAATGCAAATAACTCCCTCTGCAAGTGTAACATTGAATGAGGTTCTGCATACACTTGTTTAAGTTTAGACTTAAGCGCTTCCCAGGTAGAAAAAACTTCATTTAAAATAAGTGTCTGAGAATTGCCACGCATTTGGGTACAAATGTACTTAAACAATAGGACTTTCAAATCTCCCTGGGCCAAAGACATTGCTTCTTCACAAGCATAAATGAAATTAAAAGCATCTTCCGCTTTTCCATCAAAAATGGGAATAAAACTCTTCAGATCGCTGAAGCTAACAGTGCGTGTGCTAAGACTTCCATTTTCTGTAGCCATAATTACACCTTTTTTTCTCAACCGGTTTCCACTAAATTCTGATTCCGAATCACTATCACTATTTGATGAACTTGACCTGATTACGATTTCTTTAAACTTTTCAAAATTCACGAAATTTTTTCCGACTTTTATCAAAAGTTTTTCTGTTTTTTTGTGAGTTAGGATTTCGCGTACACTTAATTTTGAGAGTTTTAGACCCGATTTAACAAGGAATTTCATTTAAACTTATATGTAAATACGTTAACCTGTATACTTAACCAAGGATCGCGTGGTTTCTTTTTCGGCTAAGGCTCTTGTCGACATACAAACGACTTACAGTTGTACGGGTTTCTCCATCTCCGTTTCCAATAAGCGGGTTTGCGAATTTCAAATTATATGCTGCTGGGAATGGTTGATGAAGATCGGCCAATTCGCGTAAAGTTGATTATATTAGGACGCTGGACGCTGGATCGTATTCGATCATCTATCCCTCACCGCTGCCACCACTTCTTCTTACGCGCGTGCAACAAAATAATAAAACTTAGTCGTTGACAATAGGAAAGTTGTTCGACAAATGAGGTCGAGAACGTGATTTATTCAGCCTTTTATAATTTTTGCTTATATACTAATAGGCATGCGCCTAACAGGCCCACTCAAGAAGTTGGCGGGAAGGTCCCGAATGAAGTTGTTCCGCCACTGCCACGAGCATCCTAGTAAGGTAGTCACTGACGACTTAACCCCGTTTGCTTAAATTAAATTATGATAAAACACATCAAGTATCAATAAATGGCACACCACTAGGCCAAAATTTAATCTAGGCTCCAAGACGTGCTCATTTAACATCTGAATGAGATGATAGTCCGTCACATGCTTCTCAAATTAAAAGCCGTCAAACCACGACTTTGCTACTAAAAGCGCCTAATATCCGTAGCATTACAGTGCAATATATCAAACTAACATTTCAAAGGAATCGTTCGCCTCTTTCATGGTTGTTTCAGATTGCCATAGATTCCAACATCCTTGAAAATGTCAAAGTCAATCTCCCAAACATCTTCAATAACGATTGCCGTTCATATTTCTATGTGATTACTTCTGTGTAAATCCCATTTGAAATTGTACATACTATCCTTGATAACACAATCAATATATGTATTATCTTAGGAATCATTGAAGTCATAGGAATTTGCTTTCCATTGTCCATATTTCTTGGGATATCACATGTCGTTGTCAAAATGTACTCGAGTCTATATACACTGCCTGTCAAAACTATAGCCGCACCATAAAGCAGACTGATCCTTTAAAATTGAAAGAGAGCCCAGTTATTCCACATACTATAAACATAAGGGACATTAAAAAGACAAATAAATTCCCAAGAAATTTCCTTAAATTTCAAACCGTAATTTCTCTGTAAAGGAAAATCTAAATTTTCCGTATGTCATAACTATAGCCGCACTTGAAGCTAGTATGGGAAAAACTGGTCAAAAAGCGGAAATTGAGGAAGTTAATAATGGGAAAAAATCTTTTTTAAATAAAATTGATACCGAGGGATGATTTTGTTTATTTCCCAATAAAAGTTATAAGGTTTTTTGGGTTTTTTGCTCATTGACCTCTCAGTATCGATAACCTTTTTTTTACATAGAAAACTCTTTGAAAAATTATTTTTGTTATGAAATAATGTTCCTTAAAGATTTCCTGTCTAATTTTAATGAAGGAGGGGCCACCTCCGTAACATTTGTTACATTAAAACCTTCTTGAAGCGCAATAATTGGTGGGAGATGATGCAATATCTTGCTACAAATTCCGTTGTGTCATGTCTTCTGTATTAAAACGAAATCAGTTTATCGTCAGGATATTCCAGAAAAAAATCTACTGTATTAAGGGGGTTACAACACCTTTTAAATGCATAAACCACCCTCATTAATACTATTAAGGGACTTTGACCGAAGTTTGTATTGAGATATATGGAAATCCAGCAAGTGCACATTAAAAGTATTAGCCAGGATAGTCGACCTAGAGAAGAGTTGATTTCGTCACTTCCAGCATAGGAAAAATTCAATGGGAATGTCCTGACGATAAACAGCTTCCATATAATACAGAAGATAGGACACATAACGGGTTTTGAAGCAAGAGATTGCATCATCTCTCACCATTCGTCTTACTTAAAGTTGGTTCCAATAGTACAAATATTAGGGAGGGGGCTATCCATCTATCCAAATTAGACAGCAAACCTTGGAGAAACATTATTACGTACAATTTATAAAAAAAACGAAATTTTGAAAAGTTTTTTATGTAAAAGCAGCGGTTATCGATGCTTAAGGGTTAATAAGCAAAAAACTCGAAAAACTGTTAAAATGATTTCGTGAAAAATAAACAAAACAATTATTCAGAGCCTATTTTATTCCAAAATGATCTCTCCCGTAATTATTTTCCTCAATTTTCGCTTTTTAATCAGTATTTCCCATATTTGTTCCAAGTGCGGCTATAGTTATGATAGACGGGAAATTTAGATTTTCCTTTACAGAGAAATAACGGTTTGAAATATAAGGAAACTTCTTGTGAAATTATTTTTCTTTTTATTATCCCTTATGTTTATATTATGTGGAATAACTGTGATTGCTTAGAATTTTAAAGGATCACCCTGTTTAATGGTGCGGCTATAGTTATGACAGGCAGTGTATATCGACAAAATAAACAATCGTAATTGTCTCATACTCAGACGTAATCCGAAGAGAATGCTCCCGTGATCCGGAAACAATTCATTATCCTTTCATTAATCATATTCATGATGCATATATGTAGGTATTCTCTTGCTATGTGACCACACAAGACTATTAGTATCAGACATATCCGTATACGTTTAGATAATTGTGTTTCTCTCGTGTTCACCTGTAATTTGAGTATGAAAACGATACAACAACTGTACACAAACATTGATTATGGGTGGTGCCAAATTGCTGGAAGATTAACGGCCACTTATTTGTCGTCCTTATCGGCCCCAAAACACAATTATCCAGGATAGTGTGGTCTATCTTAACACGTGACCACTTACCGAGTCAAGATTCGACCTGTGTACATTTTGTTAGGAAACTGCCCTTAATCCAAAGTAGAGCGAGGTAGCAAGTGCAAAACTTTGATAAGTAGGTTAACGAGAAAAATGTTTACGTATCGTTTTCTGGCTCATGGCAATGAATTGAACGGAAGCTGGAGGATATTTGTAACATATCTGGTATGCGAACAATTCGAATAGCCATGCATGTATGGCAGTACGTTTTGATAAAGTTGACCTGTACTCTGGCCACTTGGTTAAGATAAGTGTTCCGGCTTCTTGTATAAATTAATAGAATTGGGTAAGGTAGAATACACAATCCGAATATGAAATTAATACTGGAAACAAGTTTGCTACACTGCAAGAAAAACGTGCCCGGAAACAATGAAATTTTTCATTAAAGTAATGCATATTTACACCGATATCCCACCGAAGACGGATTTCATCAATCCAATGAATCTGATTTTATCGAAACAACGAACAAAAATTTCATTAAAATTATGAACAAATTCCATAAAAACAGTACCATCAGGTGTTCCTCAAGGTGCCTGCCTCAGCCCAATCCTTTTCAATATTTTCACGTCTGACATACCTAAGATAAACAACTGCCAGCTGGCATGTTTTGCTGACGACGTTTGCGTGTTTTGCGAAGGGGACGACCCTGACACTATTTCTTCAAACTTAGAGCATCAATTGGACTGTCTTTATCAGTTCTACTTTAAATGGAAGATCAAACTCAACGGGTCTAAGACCCAAGCTGCCTTTTTCACGAAGAAAAGGAAAAGAGAGCACCTACCAAATTCACCCCTAGACTTCCTGGGAGACCTTATTCCTTGGAAAAGGGAAATTAAATATTTGGGATTTGTTTTTGACCGAAAATTAACTGGCTTTCCACATATGGAAATGATCACCGAAAAAATGTGGAAATCATTTTATTCCCTGTATCCCTTATTGAATAAAAAGTCCCAATTATCACTTGAAAATAAATCCATTATTTACAAAGCGGTTATCCAACCAATAGCCTCCTATGGTTCGCCTTTATGGAATATGTATACCAAAACCAATAAAAATAAGCTACAAATCGCGCAAAACAAAATAATTAAACACATGTGCAATAAGCCATTTTTCTATTCGAATACTAGAATACACACCGAAACTAAAATTAGCACGTTAAAACAAATAGCTGACAAAAATGCTCCTAAATTTATGGCAAATTGCTTCAATATTAATAATAGCATCATTAGATCCTTACTAATATAATATTATGCATTAAGTCTAAAACTTTAGGTTAGTTTTATTTTTTAGGTTAAGATCATTAGGTTAAGTTTTATTATCATTACTTGCCCATTAGGTTTTCTGATTTTCACCTAAATTACCAACTGCTTAGTTCTCAGAACTCAATTAACTGAATTGCTTGCATTAATTATAGATATATCATAGAGTTAAGACATTCCGCCGGAATCTACATTAAGTTTTTTGTAAACCGAAAATATATAATATTAAATAAAATGAATATGAATGAAAATTTACTTAAACTTAAACTTGTTCATTGATATAATTACTAAGTTCATCAATTAAAAAAAAAACTGGCGCAGGCCGGCATCCAGCTTCATAAGTGTTGACGACATTTATTTTACCTCTGCTCTGAATAGTCATCAAAAATTACCTACCTACCTACCTACAGTGGGAATCGATCCCGGGACCCTGTGATTTGAAGACATGCGCCCTATCTAACTACACCATACAGACTATACGTTACGAAGGTTTATAAAATACACTTAAAGCGATAATGACATCGTTCATAGTAGTACATATTACAATGAACGATATCACGCAATTAATGAACAATAACATCAAATTTACATACTATCGGGGATAATGTAAGAAGTTCATTGTGTTCATGATCGCTTTACATTAAGTTAAAATTTTGTTTTCGTTATACTAACGACCGATGTTTCGTAAAATAGATGAACTCTGTATTATTTTAAGGAAGAGAAGGTTTATTTACTATGAACTAATTCATCATGGTATGCTCCTAGTTCATTAATATTATGATGATTTTTTTTCAGTGTATATCAGAAGCTGTTGTGCTGGTAAATTAAAATGGAACATTACGCTATCAGCTTTAGCAAGAAGAATTTTCTTGATCTTCTTGACGACATTAGTGACACTTATCTTACCGTCCGCCATACAGCGGACACATAGCGGAAAATATCGGAAACACAAAAGTTCTCCGTATGAGAACGGATACCAGAACAAGACATTAAAATTTAGCAAATTAATGATAATATTAAGGATATCGATGTCTGTATTCAGACAAGAAAATATTAGAACTGTTCAAATATCAGGGAAATGTTTATTATATTCTAAATAATGTTTATTATTGTCTAAATAAATAAACTTCTTTCTTCGATTCATCGTCCTTTGGTTGTTTTTTAGCTTTTGCTCAAATAGTTGTTTTCCAATTTAAAAAGTACTATGATTTTGAGTCGTCAGTCTATGTTTGAATAAAGTTTATTTTAGATAGTTTTTTATACTGGCAAATACCTTCAAAAAATCGAGCACCTAATTATTATTATTCTTTTTATATTCCCACGACTTTAACGCTTTCCCAGATAACAAACGAAAATCTCCATAAATAAATTGATACAATATTTTCATTGTGCTCACCTGTCCTAGAAAAACAACATGAAGATTTATAGGATAACCATAGTATTTTCTAATAAATCCCTGGCAGTTTTTCACCTTGTCTAGACTCTTAGATTCATGTTTCCTATTATCAGCCTGAAGGAAGAGGGAAAACACCATATAAAGGACTAACAACCAACAAACAACAATCTCTGCAAATATGCCCATAGAATAGTTTTCATCCGTTCTATATAAGCCCGAGACCCGTGAGCCTTAAAACCCATGAGCTAGCACAGCTAACACACACTCGCACCAATATGGAGACCATTCCGGGTCCATTATAAACTTCAACGGTTGACCGCTTATTGTTTTAAAGTGTGAAATGAGATTAAATGGGCAAATTGCTGAGATTTGTGGGGTAGACAGACGTCGGACCTATCCATTTTGTTTGCACGAGTATACCTGTTTTCCGTTTTGGGAATTTCCTTCGTCCTTGATTTCACCACCAAAAATTCTCAAGCTTCTATATGCGGACGAGAGAAATAATGTCGATGTGGTGTGAGTCAATCGTTCAGGATTAATACTTAATTTGCTGTGTGTCGAGCAAAGTGTCTATAATGTATTTATTAAGGGTTTTATTATGACAAGTGAATTAGCTTAGCTGTACCGAAAATAATTTGATCGATGTTGAACAATAACGGAAATGGGAGGTTGGTGCATGAAAATGAATTTATGTATGTATGTATTCTCTTAGCATTTAATGGTTGTTGTGGGTAGTCTTGCTTGATTTGCTTTTTGTGATATTTTCGAGTACAAACAGAAGTTCTAGAAAGGAATGACTTGGCGTGGGTTGTAATAATTCATTTTCGAAACTCGTAACACACGAGAGTTTTGTGACGTTTATTCCCTGCTACCAAAATATTGATTTGATGTGAGTCAATTGAAAGAAATTGATTTATTGCTCTTCCAATGTTGAGGTGGGTTTTGTTTGGAAATGAAGTGAAAAGGTCACATTATATAGGGAAACTTCACCCGATTGATGGAGAAATATTGATTGATAAGGTTTTCTGTCTTGAGTTAGAGTCTTACTGAAAGCTTTACACGCACGTACATGCATTCAAATGAGTAAATACCACTACGATGCAATCTTTCGTAAATATATAAATTAATGCTAACTCCATTGTCGCTGGCATTTAATTGAATGGAACATGTTGATTGCCGATTTTGGCCTCTGTTTAAAATATGGTGATCCTGGCATCAGTTTTTTATTGGCATTGTATGTGAATGCTTTATATGCAACACAAGGAATTAAAAAGGAATCACAAAGATACATACATCAAACGAACAATAAATTTATTATTTTATCAAAGATGCAATCGTTTATACTAGTCGAAGCCATTTCCGCAAAATCCACTCATTGAACATAATAAATACATAGTTTATTTCTATTCGCGAAGAATCTTTTAAAAGAGTTACATTACAGATGAAGTTTATTCAATTCAATTGCCATTCATATCCATATTTATCGAGCGGTTTGCTTGAGAGATCGAAGCGAATGAATGAATAGATACATATCTATTCTGATTTAATAGTTTAAATAAATTCTTATCCGTTCCACAAAATCATTCGGACTCTTAAGCGAAACTCAGCTAGGTATTGCAGAGAGTTTGTTAGAAATTTCATAATTAAGGCTTAGAATTGAATTCCCTAAACTAAACTGAACTGAATTTATTGAGCGAATATATGTACATTATGTACAACAATATAAGTCTTAACCTATGTTTGGGTTACAAATTTGAGCGAATGGCGGTGACTAGTAATTATGTCACTCTGACATTTATTTATTTATGCAGAGAGTTTGTTAGAAATTTCATAATTAAGGCTTAGAATTGAACTCCCTGTATTGTTGTGTCCGATGCAACAACAAGATTATCACAAATTGGTACCATAAGCCCATAGCATCGAACAGGCTTCTAAATTATTATTCGAATCACCCTATAAGAATGAAAAGAAACATAGCTAAAAGCTTTATACGGAAAGTTTTTAGAATTAGCCATAAAGTATTCTGGGATGAAAACCTTGTACGTATTAATACAGTTCTCCGTAATAACAACTATCCACCGAATACTATAAAAAAGCTCATTGCAGAAGTAAGGAACACAAATAGTCCTGCCAATGGCTTAAGTTACACATATTTGTCATCGGATAGTATTAATACGAGCAAAAATACAACAAACGTGGCAAATAAATTATATGCATCCATAGCCTATGTACCTGGTCTAAGTGAAACAATATCCCACACTTGCAAATATTTTGTTCCCGAATTAACCTTAGCTATGAGACCACATCATAAGAATGCTATCATGTACACTAAATTAAAGGCTAAAATACCTAAAGAGGATAAATCGGGATTAGTGTACAAAATCGATTGCATGGATTGTAATAAAGTATACATTGGCGAAACAATCTAAAAATTGGGTACCAGATTAAGCCAGCACAAGAACGACACGAAAAAGACCGCAAATGACAACATATCAGCTTTGGCAAAGCACGCTATTAACAATAAGCATCATTTCAATTTTGAGGATTCAACAATCCTAGTCAATCAACCCAACAAAACCAAATTACAAACACAAGAACTGAATCAAATTATCAAATATGAAAATATAGTATGCAATGATAAGACAGATAAAAAACATTTTTCTGATGTTTACCATAATCTGATAAAAAGTAGCTTTAAATAATTATTCTTTTGCCAAATATTCTTAGCTGCGATATTTTCTTTCTTTAATTAATTTGTATAAGTTGTTACTGTCATATTCTTGAATTTATTTATTTTTTAAATGTGTTATGTTTTTGTGAGGTTTTACTGTTTTTCAATATTCATCTGACTTTTGTTGTTGACATTTGCTACCACCATCGTACAACCTTTGTTTGTTCGACTAATTTTTCTTAATAGGTATAATCAATTCAAATTTGTAATTTTTTCTAATTTATTTAATTTTTGAAAATGTAATTTTTGCAGAAATATCAACCCTGATGATGAGCATCAAGCTCGAAATATATAGGTTGCTGCAATAAAAAATTGCATTTTTATTTCGTGAATCCTGGAGGCAATACAAGAACACCAAATAAACTTTAGAGATTCCGGCAAAACAACACCAGGCTGAGTTTCAGCTTGAAATACAAAAAACTTTTTTATTTGTGTACCAATTTCAACCAAATTTCACACAAATGTGTTTCTAAAGATAACACAAAATATATGCCAGAATGAATCAAATCAGACCATGGGGTCATGGGGCTGCCATACAAACTTAACCCACCAAATTAGGGTCTTCTAAGAAAAACTTTTTTATTTGTGCACCAATTTCAACCAAATTTCACACAAATGCATTTCTATTGTTGACACAAAACATATGTAAGAATGGAATAAATCGGGCCATGGGGTGATGGGGCTGCCATACAAATCTAACCCCCCAAATTAGGTTCTTCTATGAAAAAGTTGTTCATTTGTGCACCAAAATCAACCAAATTTCACACAAATGTATTTCTATTGATGACACAAAACATATGTAAGATTGAATGAAATCGGACCATGGGGTCATGGGGCTGCCATACAAACCAAACCCCTCATATTGGTTCTTCTAAGAAACATTTTTTTCACCAATTTCACAAAATCTTGAATTAATGTGTCTTTATCAAAGCAACTAAAAAGTTCAAAACGAATGGAATCGTACTGTGGGGTCATGCTCCGGCAACCCCAATAAAATTTTCCGAGTAAATATTTTTATTTGCCCACTTATTTCAACCAAGCCCAAAACTTTTGTCAAGAAGGAAGAAAAAGAATGAGGAGGGGGATTAAATACAAATAGGTACGTCCGAAAAGACTTTTACCTCAAGCGACGGGTATCCGAATTTCGGCCTCGTCCGAAATTAGCCTCGGCCCCGGGGGTTGGCGAGCGTAGCGAGCAGGGGGCGAAGCCCCCTAGTTATAGTTGGGTTACAATGATTAATCCAATTGACAGTTCGGCTGGCAGCTAAGTATTAATGTCATGTATTGCATAAGTGGGATGATTTTGGTTTTCTTATATAGTATAACATTTGTGAAGTGTTTTTTGTCCGGATGGCGATACAGAGAGGTGCACGCACGTAATACCTTGCGTTCAAATATTTGCATTTCTTTAGCCACACAGGGGGAAATAGTTGCCCAAATAGGGAAACAGTAGGAAATAATGGGGCGTATAAGCGTTTTATAGAGAAGAGATTTTGTACGAGGAAGAATAGCTTTCCGCGAAAGGATTTTTTTAAAGCGTAGGTAGCCTTTTTGGTTTTTTTGTTTTGTAGTCTTCCATGAGGGTTAAATCTCATATCATATTTAAGTTGGACTCCTAAGTATCTAATCGAGTCTTTACGAGGTACAGAGACTCCGTTAACGTTGACGTCTATGTTTTTACTTTCATTTTTATTCAGCCAAATTTATTAAAATTTTTCGATAATTTTAAGGGTACTGGCGAGTGGTCAAAGCATCAATTAAGAAAAAATTGGGGACCTTCTAGGTCACACCAAAGGGTTATATTTAGAATTATACCCGTGGTACTACATGTTCAATAGTTTGCTCAAGGTTCTAGTGCACGGAGTTGAGGTAATTGATTCTTTCCATTTGCCAATTGGAAATTTATCTGAGGATGCCTAGGAGGCACTGCATAAGTAAGTTACAAGGAATCGATTGTCTCACACTTGTAATTCTTCCAGAACCAGTTTCAATAAGGATTTAATGCGAATGCTCCTCTTAAACTCGGACACTTTCCTAGCGTCCCTGCGGACTCCAAAAATTAAGAAACAACATTATATAGAAGTCAATTCATATATAAATCAATTAGATTATACTTCCCATTGACAATTTTGATGTAAGTTTGCTGGATTTGGAAAGCGACGATGAATCAGAATAAATTATAAGCATGTATTTTGTTAATATTATTGTTATTCTATAAAATAAAAAAAAATAAAAAACGAAAAAAAAAATGTTTTATCGAAACACGACTTCGGAGGATGCATATCACTGAATTATTTAATTTTTTGAACCACTATGTCTCTAAATCGCAAAACTCCGTTTCTTTTAAATTTATGTATTTTAAATGGTGACACTTGAGCAATGTCAGAGTGACAAAATGTTAAGTTTAAATTTGGGTTCTTGAAAGATATTAGGCATTTTATAAAGCCCCCAAAAATGGGTAAAATTCATAGATTTCTCTCTTAAATATCTCAGAGCTCAGTTGTTCCCGGATAATAATTTTTTTACCAACTAATGTTTATTCTTTGCTTTAAATAATAGCCAAGTTTCAAGCAAATTGGTTAACCGGTTAGCAAGTTACGATTTTTTATATTATCGCCTATCTTTATACCATTTATCTTCCTCACATTTTTATCAATATCTCGAAAATCCATCATTTATTCATCTTGAATTATATAAAGAATTGAGAACCTAACTAGCTTAACACGTCCACCAAATTTCATAAAAATCGGTAAACGCGTCCTTAAACGCGACTGCACGACAGCGACTCGCTCATTCCATATAAAAACTAGTTTTTAAAATGAGAGAGAAACAAGTCTTTATATGGAATGAGCGAGTCGCTGTCCTGCGGCCGCGTCGAGGACAACGTACCTTTACTCCGTTATTACAACTGCGCCTAGTGTTTCTAAAACATATAAGTTCAGATTTGGAGGCATTGATTCTGAGAGCCCATTTTTCAAAGTAGCTCGTACAGCTATTAATCATTGATTGGACTATATCCGTTGCTCGAAGAGGGCTTGTTTCGCTAGCAAAGATGATAGTATCGGCATATAATATGCTTCCAGATATGGGTAGAGAATGGCTCATTGAAGAAACGGGATTGTATCCAACTGGGAAGTCATTCAAGTACAGGTTAAAAAGTGTTTCTAAAACATATAAGTTCAGATTTGGAGGCATTGATTCTGAGAGCCCATTTTTCAAAGTAGCTCGTACAGCTATTAACCATTGATTGGACTATATCCGTTGCTCGAAGGGGGCTAGTATCGCTAGCAAAGATGATAGTATCGGCATATAATATGCTTCCAGATATGGGTAGAGAATTGCTCATTGAAGAAACGGGATTGTATCCAACTGGGAAGTCATTCAAGTAGAGGTTAAAAAGAAAGGGCCCCAATATTGAACCCTGTGGGACTCCTGAATTTACATCTTGTGGGCTTGAGGCTATATTATTAATCTTCACTATAAATTTTCTATCTCTTAAAAAGCTTGTGACCATCCTTAGGATTAGGGTAGGACAAGAGAGGTTGATAAGTTTGTAAATTAACCCAGTATGCCACACAGAGTCAAAGGCCTTGGTTAAGTCCAATGAGCAAGCTACAGTGCATTTTTGTTCACGTAGGTTGGAGAAGACGTGTTCTTGAAAAGTGGAGATAGCATGCTCAGTGGAATGGTGGCGTTTGAAGCCAAATTGATTGTGAGGAATAAAAGCTTCGCTGAAACGGTTAAGTGTACGTAAAAGAATGCGTTCCAAAAGCTTGCCAAAATTTGATAATAACCTTTCTTCGGAGAGGGAAATATAGATGCAATTTTCCAGCTACTTGGAAAATACCCGATGTTTATGCAGTGATTATAAACAATTGTCAAATGTTTACTGATTGACGGAGCTGGTTTTTTATAATTATAAAGTTTAAAATAGAGTCTATTCCAGCTGACTTTTGTTTAGTGTTTTAATTGTATCTTCAGTTTCTCCTGTAGAAGTAAACGAATCGCGAAATTGAGGAGAATTCGGACTAAGTGCGGTATTAGAAGAAGTAAATATAGTGAGGAATGATCCCTCCAGGCCTTCTAAAAGAGAGTTGACCACCTCGTTAGCCTCTCGTGTCCATTCTTCATTGTCAGGAGGCCTGTTAACGAATATGTTCCTAAAAAAGATTGCACATACTTCAAGTTTTTCCTGGGTGGTAGAGAATTATGTGTCATTATAAAATAAAATTGGGGAGTTAACATTAAAGCCATTTCTTTTGCGTCCTGTCAGTTTGTCAATCACTCGGAAACAATCTGGACCAGGTTTACTATTTTTGAGGAAGTTTGTATATGCTAAATTGAGGTTATTATTTATTTTTTGCTCAATAATAGTGGACAGAAGATTGATTTCTATTGTTATGAAGTTATACAGAGTATTTACCCTATTGCGTGATTGGTGAAAAATTCGTCTTTGGAGTAGCCTTTTTCTTAAACGCAAGAAATGTAGAGTATCTTCAGACAAATTCCCGTACTTGTAGTAGGACGGGCAGGTTAAAGGAGCATGTTTATCTACCGATTTGTTGATGGACTCAGTTAGAAGACATATTTGCTCATCGATGGCATTAATAAATACAACTTTATCGATAGGTAACGCGGGTGGCAAAATTCTTGTAAAGTCTGAGTTAAAGTTGTCCCAGTTAACAGTTTTAAAATTTCTAGGACCTCTGGGGAAATAAGAGGTATCACACATTGTGCCGGGGCTTAGCTGCAGTAGAATAGCAAGATGGTCAGAGAAGGTCGGGAGACAGTCGCATTGAACGTTTGAGTCGATAAGGTGAGCGGATACTATGAACGCGTCAAGAAAAGAGATTCCACGGGGAAATGAAGGGGAGTCTGAAGTTACAAATTTTGCACCTAGGTCGAGATTGTCTGAGAGCCTGCTTTCAAGACTAGAACCGTTTGCATTATGTATTAAATCACCCAAACTACGGCTACGGCTGTTGAAGTCACCTCCAAGAATGAAAGCATCATAGCTTTCAGCAATCTCGAAACAGGCACCACTTTAATGTTACTACCTAAATTACATGGAACATAGATGGACCCAATGGGTGAATTCACATTGTAAGACGAAACCGGACGGGTAAACTTGCAAGACAAGAACCATCGTTC
This sequence comes from Microchrysa polita, assembly GCA_949715475.1. Classification (NCBI taxonomy): domain Eukaryota; kingdom Metazoa; phylum Arthropoda; class Insecta; order Diptera; family Stratiomyidae; genus Microchrysa; species Microchrysa polita. The sequence continues at coordinate 64,940,722 of OX454416.1, forward strand.
TTACAATGTGAAATGCACAATGCTTGTCTGCTGGCCACTACAAAAGCTCTCGCCGTCCGTTTGTTTGTGCTAATGAACATTTAGACTTCATCTTCCGAAAATCAAATAGGGATATATCGCATCTCTCTTTCTCTCTTTACAGCAGTGATTCCTAAAATGTGGTGCGCTCGCCTCTAGGGAGGCGTGATGGTTTGGAAAGGGGGGCGTCAACATATCACTTAGCCAAAAGTAAGTATGCGTGAAGGTGAGTTCTTTTGTCAAATAGCGGATTTTCGACAAACATATAAGTCTTGTCTTTGTTTGCCAGCAAAATCGTATATGAACATATGCTTAAATCCAAACCGAAAATAATTTTTTTGGCTGTTTACCATAGCGACAGCCAATTTCCGAAAAACTCAGGAATTTCGACTTTACTTTTTTTAAAGTTATAAAACTAAGCCTCCACTAACAAAAATGTTTTTTTTTTCTATGCAGGGAGATATGGACTCTGAAGAAAATTTTCCGAGTTGCGCGTGAGTATGTTGGATTTATTAACGAGGTTAATCTGAGCATTGGATTCGGTCATAATTTAAACAGAAAAAATTAAGTCCGCAGATTTTTGTTCAAAATAGGTGTGTGATTGATCAAATTTATTTTCAAAATTAGCCTAATAAACAAAAAATATAAATTTAGCTCACAACCTGACACACGTAGTGGACTATACTTAAATAGCAGAAAAATATAAATGTTCACACCTATTTTTCGTTTTTGGCCATCATTTTCTAGGGGAGCGCCAGATTCTAGAGACCTAGTAAGGAGGCATACTCTGAAAATGATTGGAAACCACTACTTTACAGGGTATAAACGCTGAATAAAAGTCCAATAGTGGCATTTGGCGCCGTTTTTTAATCCAATAGAACCTTATTGTACCACTAAATTGTGCTTCAAAAAACATACATACAACATGTGTCTTATATAATCATTTTCTCGCGTTTGCAAAAAAATGGAAAAAGTATTCCCGCAGGTAGAATCGAACCCATGACTATCGTATTACCCGTCCTACCCGCTAACCACTCGGTCAACCTCAGCTATAGTCAGCATTGCTGGTAAACACTACAAATGGTTCGTTGCTTCTATAGGAATGCTTAACAATTTTTTATCGAATCTTCTGCAATCAACCTTCTACTTTATACATCAGTCAGTTGAAGTTGGTTAAATTCACACATAAAATAAATAAAATGCAGTCAGTTTCTCATTGGTAGAGATCATTAATTGGTTCAGAAATTAGCAATGAGTGAGGAAATGTTAGTTTTATGCAAGATTTCAAAGAATTCTATTGAAGAACACTTCATACGTTTCAGTTCTTTCAAAAATCACATATCAAGTCCATCCTTCTATAAAACAACGGTTATCAAATTATCGGATGACAATACGAATGTCACACTATCAAGATGAAATAATACAACCGTTTCTCTGCTATAGGAGAATATTGCTGGTGTGTGTTAATTTAGAGAGGGACTATTGCATGTGTGTGTTATGTCAGAAGCTTTTCGGAAACTGTTTTAAGGATTTTTTATCAGGTCATAATACTTCTATCACACGATAAACTGATTTTGTGTTACTATATGATTGCTACAGGGTTAAGTGCTTCGTTAAAGCGTATACGAATTGTTACTTGGGTATTTACGTGCAATATTTGATCCTCTATCTGAAAATTTAGTGGCCCTTTCCTTTAGCAAGTATTAGGGATCATGCGTGTCCAATTAGAATCCTTAATTCTGACGGAGACAAGAGGAGCTAAATTTTCGATTAAAGGACGAAACTAACACGTTTAACTCTACAACGAAAACCTTGTTTTAAGAAGAACTTAATTACTGCATAACTAATCGAATTGTTCCATTTTGTATCACCTCGCAAGTACTTTGCATAATGAAACAGTTGACAAATAAACAAAAATTTCAACACGATTTTTAAATAAATATTTAACCCAAAAAAACCTATTCCACCGACATAGAAAAAGCCTCAAATGCTTGTTTTGGGGGCCAGTTTGTTCCCTGCGGCATTTTGTTCCGCCTCATTTTATTTCATCTGTTGTTCCCATATGGTTACCTTTCCACTAACTTGAAGTTAGGTAATATGCAATTTTTCATTTCATGATTTTTTCGACTATTAACCAAAAAACCGCGCCTAAAATTTGGCCCCCGGGCGACCGCCCGGCTTACGCCCCCAGAAGTGGCCCTAGGGATCAGCAATCAAGATCAAGCCCGTTCCGTATAGAATCACTTCATACCAAAGTGGAACATTGCCTTTTGAAATACTTATATTATACCCTTCTTTCATAGAGTAAAAGGGTCTATTGACTTTGTTATGAATAGAGCCCGGATTTTCGTGCAGTAAAGAATTGAAAAACGAGCAGTAAAAATCATGGAACATGCAAAACCGTGCAATATAAATGCCCAAATGTGCATTATGTGTGCAAAATAAAAAAAGTCATGTCTTAAGACTTTTAGAAGGTGCAAAATTGGATGAAAATCGACTGGCATTTGATGAAATTTCAATGCATTTTATTTAGTTTTATTGTTTTTCCCCTTGTGTTTTCTTTCTCAATACTTTTATTCTCTTCTCTGTCTGTTGGAAAATTTTGCACCTTCCATAATTTCTGGAAGCAAATGTGATGAACGAGGATTAAAAATGCAAATGTGCATTTACATGCGAAAACCTTAAAACGTGCAATTGCGTGCAATATACCCTGAAAAGTGCAATTTCGTGCAATAACGTGCAATTGCACGAGAATCCGGGCTCTAGTTATGAAGCTTGTAACACATTGAAGGAAGCATCTCCGACCATACAAAAATGTACACATATGATCAGCATGACTTGGGAAGTCGGTTGGGCGATGTACTTCTGTCTGCCTGTCTGTTGCGACGCGTTTTACTCGCGAAGTTGAAATTTTGCACAAATGCTTCTTTTTGCTGCAGGCAGTTTTTATGTTTGAGTCGGTAAAATCGGACAATGAGGTCATGGGGCTGTCATACAAACCTAACCCCCAAATTATGTTCTTCTAAGAAAAACTTTTTTATTTGTGCACCAATTTTAACCAAATTTCACACAAATGTATTTCTATTGATGACACAAAACATATATAGACGCGTTGAATGCTGCCGAAGGAAGCAGCACAATGCATTTCAAATGGGTGACGTCATGTTGGCAGCAAAAGCTATTTTGTTGCAATTGAAAATGCATTGGGTCGCTGCTGCTGTTGCTTCCATTTTATTTCTACCATTACTCCTTCATTTATTCTATTCATTCTTTGCCAATTCTGTGTTTTGATGATAATCGTCAGCTTTTCTTCCTCTCTTGGTCTCTACGAACAACTTGCTGGCGGTTATTTAAAATACATATGTTTAAGGTGGCCTCTTTTGTGCAGAAACTCATAAAGCTCCTTCGTCAAATTGTTTTCTTTAATAAATTCAGTTAGGAAGGAAGTTTCGGCTTAGCGGTTGTATTATAGTTCGTATTCTCATTTATCAGGGTATAGGACAAGAACATTTTGGATAGAGATTTATTTGAAAAGAAGGTCAAGCCTTAAGGACTCCGAAATGATGTATTTAGTGAAGAGATCGCCTGAATGTGAACTTCCGTAAACATAACAAATTGGCCGCATTATCTACTATATGTTTTGCCTTTCAGCATAGTTCGACGATATAGTTCGACGTCAAGGTCTTTACCCAACTTAATTCATTTCATTTCATTTATTAATTCATAATTTACATTTCGTAGCCCCTTACTATTAGCTTAAATTAGATGCCGGCGAAGGCCTTAACTCTACGATATGATGTGGTTGCATTGCGCAGTGAATTTAAATTAAGTTTTTATAACTTAATTATAGGGATATTTAAGGAAAAAATTAATGAACCAAAAAACCTTAGTTGAAAAGTAAAATATTAACCTATCTTAACCTATCTTAACCTAAGTAATATTAGAACTAAATTCTATTTGGACTAACTAATGATCTTATGAAACTATTATCATGATTGAAGCAATTTGCCAAAAATTTAGGAGAAGTATTGTTTATTAATTCATTTGTTGTCTTTATTTTTGTTTCATTGTGTAACCTAGCAGTTGAATAATAGAAGGATTTATTTGTTATACATTTCAGAATCCTATTTTGAGTGGTTTGTAGTTTCTTCCTTACAGTTTTTGCATATAGAGCTAATACAGGAGATCCATAAACCGCGATAGGTTGGATAGCCATTTTATATATTAAAAGCTTGTTGTCTGTTGATAATTTCTTTACTCTCTGGGGCGAATACTACAAGACAATGGGTAACCCCACTTTCACCGTTAATAAGCGGAATAGTCATGAGCAGCATCGAGGAGGAATTGAACCAAAAAGAAATCATATCGAGGTTTTGGGCTAGATATGTGGACGACATATTGGCGATAATACTGAGCTGGGAGATCGCGAGAAAACCCATGAAATCATAAGAAGGATAATACACAGGAAAACAAAATTCATAAGAAAGACAATGGCGAATCACATTTTTCTTCTCAGTACCGTATAGCCCCATGTGGGTCCATGGTGCGTTAACTCAGCCGTTTATAGGCAATTTCGAGTCAACGTTACATTGCATATCATTGTATATATAATTGTGTATATAATGTTGCAAGCACTTTATATTTCCTATCCGCACATGTACGGAAATTTTGGACCACTCCGAGATTCGATCTCCGGACCTCTAGATAACTAGCATTGTAGAGTGCGACTCAACCAAGTGAGCCACAGAGCGTGTGCTCACATTTTTGGATTTGGAAATTATAAGGAACCTCCAAGGACTGGAGTACGACATCTACAGAAATGATACGCATACACAACGGAAAAGCATGAGGAAACACGAGCTAAGTACACTCTTCCAAGAAGCAGAGGAAATGTAGGGCCAGCATCATACATTTTAATAACTTGGTAGTCAAAAACTGCGAGCAAGGCTAGGAAAGCCGAATGATAAACTGGAAAAATTTCATAATCATATCAATTATTATAACCTCTCTCAGAAAAAATGTTCTTTTTGGACCTAATAATCCCTCGGAAGGATTCAAAATACTTCCATGAGTATTGTGGGGAAGTCTACATGTACCTTTCAGGACGAAAAAAGTATTCATATTTCATCCTGATTAATTCCAGCAACAATACAGAGTCAACGTCAACTTCAATGGAAAAATTCCCTTGTGTAGCGTACACAAAACAGTATACAATTTTGCTTGTCCCAAATAGGCGTAAGTTCTTTTTTGGCGTACGTTAAACAGTCAAAACTGTCGGGTCGTGTCGCGATTAAAATTTAAATTTTTAGATTCCTTACTTTTGTTTACCTATATAGTGAATCCCTTTCTGTTAAGCGTTAACGTGTAGTGAGGTGAACGTAATGCTAAAACTCTCTAATAATCAGGTACTACTTTGCACTAGCTTGACTTTCCTATAATTTACATGTCACATAAAGGCGGCGGTTAAATATCGACATTTACGTTGCCTTAAGCAATTTATTGTTCTGTTACTTATGAAGGTCGAAAGAATTTTAGAAGTGGTCACATACAATCTTCTAAACTTACTCTTTTAGACGACACCCCTCATGCCTATATTGTACTACTTGTAGAAAAATCTCCTTCTTGGTAGTAATTTCCTTTTTCAAAATTTCAAAATCAGTTTATTAACATTCTGGAGGACTCCTTTCAAGGTCATGGTGCACAGAAAAAGGTCCTTTTGTTCCAAATACATCTTTATATAACAAGGGTCTAGACTAAAATACAAACCACAGAAACATATTTCATTGTCATTCATGACGGCCCACAGGAAGGAGCCAGGATAATTAATTCTAAAATGATTTTTCACTTTAAAGGTGAATTTATTGCTATTCCGGTCGCTGATCAAAATTGTGGTCTCTGATTCTTTGTCAGAGCCGTCAAAGGATCATGCATACGAAATTTGGTGAAGATTTCACCACGCGAAGATTGCTTTTGTCACGCGCGACTAAACATTTTAGGTTCATCCTTCTTTATTATATTATCCTTTTTGTCATAATATGGAACGGACTAAAAGGCATGCACAATTTGGAGTCGTAGACGAAATTATGTACCTGGTTCTGGTACCAATGCATTATGCATTAGAAATTCATTCGAAACGATCTTTTCATGTTATTCTCCTTAAATTTAATTTAATTTAATAAAAGAAACCACGATTTCTAATCATCAAAACATCAGAAAATCATATAAATAATAATTTCGCCATCAAACAATGATTTCAAATGCAATGACATCTTCTCTTCTCAGCAAAAAAAAAACGTTTGAAAAGCGCTTCCGAGAATTTTCACAGACATTGAAGTCACTTTCACTAATTTTAAACAATCCGTGGGTTTGACTAGGCCCATTCTGAAAGCTGAGCGTATCTTTTTATATTAGTTTCCAAGGAGATAATTTAGCAGGAAAAAAACATAAATTAGCCCACATGAAAAAAAAATATTTTTTTTAATTCAGCAATAACGTTGAAAATTTAATGTCAGACGGCGAAGAAAAGAGAATCTTAGTCATTTTCTACGTCTTTAAAAATGGTCAACAGGTGCTAGCCAAACGTCCTAGCATAATGACAGGAAGTATAAAAATGTTCAAAGATCTTTCGTAGGCACGGATACAAGAAAATAAGGCTTTTTAAGTGCATACCGTGTGGGTCATAAAATTGAAATTAAAAATTCGGAAACGAAACACCAAGTAATAAAGTAGGTGTTAAATCCTATTCCAAGTATTTGCCTGATACATATTAAGGAATTAAATCATTTTAGTCATCTATTACTCACCACTCAACAGTGACAGCAACGTAATCCATGGAAAATATTTCGTCTTCATGGCTCAACACAACACTCCCGGCCAAACGAATATGAATATTATGTTTTTATTACAACCAAACAAACAAAAATCTCTTAATAGCCACTTAGAAAATTAACAGACAACACGAGAAAAAATTAAGTAAATTTATGGGATCATTTCTGAAATGAAGGGAGACAAAAAAAAAATTAAAAAACTAATTTTATGACAAAAACAATCAAACACAATCTGCAAAGGCTAAGCACATCCGAACCGAAAGAAAACGCGGAAAAACAGAAAAAACTTGTGAGCGTGCACGATGGTTTTCTATCAGAAACCATATAGAACAGATTCACGGCAATCTATAAATAAAATTCGTTTAAATCCCACTATCCGCACGATCAAGATCCTCTTAGACACTTTGATATTGTCACACAAGAAAATTGACGACACTCACTCTTTTGGACCGAATTAATTTTGGATAAAACCAACATATCGGGCACGTATTCCTCACATGCACACTCACTTTATGCTTTGCAAAGATCCTATTTTTGGCGTATCAGTTTTGGTTCGCTATCCGTTTCGTTGATATTGGCACGCAAAATCAAGGATAATACGAGCATATGTTCCTATCGATTAGGTTGCATATCTTACATCATTACACCCAATGATAACTTGTTGAAATTTTCATCAAAAATTTTCCGGAAAATTTTCGATAGTCTAAATCACCTGCAAGGAGCCTACCTATTCACGTAAAACGAGCTGCTGCTTCGGTGTGCTAATCGAAAACTGCGCGATCGTAAAAAGATGGAAAATCCCGCAATATTTGTGGGAACACCACACAAATTCACGGTCCGACCAAAACTGAGCTGGTCGGGAGATCTTCAAGATTGAATTGGGTCCATAAGATTAGAAAAGATAGACCGTTGCTATCAGCCAGCTACATTATATGAAAGCGCGACACACGACACACAATACGAATAGTGTATCCGCGTGGAAGCAATATAGACAAAGTATCACCGTTTGCATCCATATGCGCAAAGCGCAAGCATTTGGTTATCACATCAGTCAAAGTAGTCAGAAATGTAGATGGTAGATACATTTTACTTAAAAGATTCTATGGGTACTATAGATGCAACCAGCTCAGGGTGTTCTCAGTCAACCTACTTGAATTTGATATTTATTGAAGTTGAAAATATCGGTAATGCAATTTATTAGATTGATCGTTGGATGCTTTGGGCAATATTTTTTGTTGCATTTATCGAAGTTGATATGAAGATTGACATTTTCCGTAAATTATTAAATTGAGATTTCATACTTTATTTTGAATATTCTGGGATTAAAAATGGTTTTGGTATTTAAATTAAATTAACCAGAAATTTGAATAGCCATATATTGTCGTTCCCTGTGGGGTTGGAAAGTGCGGAAGATTAATTCTTCAATATCAAGAAATAATAAGTATGATATAATGATCCAATAGTTAAACAAAAGGTTCAAACACGAATAAATTGCACACCAAAACTGTTCACATTTCCGTACCAACTTTGATTTAATTTTGATATCCGTGTTTCATCAATTTATTGTATTCAATATTGTCAGACAATTGTTATTGGATTAGCTTCAGTAAAAAAGGACATTTCGTCCTTACTATTATTTTTCGAGTCGCTGAAATGGAGCAAAGGCAGCTCCGCTAGATCCAGACAATTGTGCTGTCGAGTTGGCATTATTCTTGAAGGGTATGCTAACCACATATGAATCTACAATCTGGTTTCCTAGGGGTTTTAAGTTGATAACGGTGTTCAGCCCTTTTGTTATCTTCTTCTTTGTTTCTTCTGTTTTGATGGCGTCGTCGGTCTAATCTGTTGTTTACTATTCAGTAACTCATGCCAAATAACCAGGTCAAGTTACACGGCGCCATGTGCCATACAGCAGATGCCACAATGCACATTCTGTATGAACGATTTGACGGTAAGGTTATTTCTCGGTGAGAGGTGACGTGAATTGGCCACCAAGATCGTGCGATTTGACCCCGCTAGATTGAAAAAAATAGATGGTTTTTGGGTCAAATCACGCAAATTTGACTTTAAAGCTCTGTAAAAACCAAAGCTCTTATCGGATTTTCGTGTGGTTAGTTTTATTTTTTAGGTAAATTTATTGGCTGCAATAATCATCTTATTTGACTATTCTTGCTGGTCTATTTGTTGATATTGAGCTTTAAGTCGTGCAAGAAAATGATTTTTTCAAAAATCAAGCTAGGAGTGTAGTACTGAGGATCTGCAAGCTGACAGCCACGCGTGTTTTCCTTCTTCTTCTTCTTCTTCTGACCAGTCGCAGTCGATTACTGCTGAGGTGGCCACGATTCCTCTGGTGGTAACTGGTAAGCTTGTCGTTGCTGTCAATCGCTGCGACGCACAATTTGGCAGCAGTTGTGAACCAGCATAACTGTTGTTTCCAGTCTAACATGAAGGGTTTGACTTCTTGTGTACATGTTCCTGATGCAACAGTGTGTTGTGTCGCTTTTCGCACCTAATGTCGGCTGGATGGGCATTTGTTGGCCATGTGAGTGTCGCCCAGGTATTTGAAGTATAGTGGATTGGAATTGATGACTTCGCATCTGGCTTGAGCTTCTCGATTCTTGAATTTGTCACACTGGAACAATCAAAGACCTGTAGTTTTGCATAGTGCGCAAAATGGTTGGCTGACTACTTGCACAGAGTGGGATAAAACAGTTGAATTACTTGACTTGATGGAGTTTACCATGTTCAATGCTTCTAACATCTGGAATCGTTGTTTTACGAACATTCATGTGGCTGTTGTGAGTAGGTCCGACTACCCCTACCCCTACTTCCCCTACAAAGTTATATTCAGCCATATCTTCTGATAGAATGTCACGAAAAACTTCAAATAAGTATCAAATGGTAGCCGTTGGGTATTTTGGGTTTTGCGTGCCTTCTAGGTATGTACATGGGTGCTATTCGCACGATTAGAACTCAATCTCGTTTAATTTGACTTCGGCTTCCATTTCTGTGGAGCATGCTCATAAAGAGGTCACGAAATGAAAAGCAGTCGCCATCGTTCCCGCTCTAATTTAAGTGAATCATTGGTGGCTGCTGAACGGTGTAAGTGTAGTTTGTGTTTGAACAAGGTGATATACTCAACCGCTGTTTCTTCGACTTCGGTATACTCCGCTATGTACGCCTTCAACTTGTCTGCGTTCTTCGTTGGTGCTGTAGAGATGGTGAGTCGCTTCGAGCAGTTCCTCGCATTTTTTCCAAACGGCTTGTAACCTCTCAAGTCGGATCTCGAAATAAGCCGCGTTGTGGCGACTTGAGCTGGCCTTTTTGTAGTTGGAGACTATCCGTTGAACTGCAGCTGTGTTGATGGCCTGAATGGAATCCTCCTGGTATGCCATGATGGACGATTGACCCGATGCGATAAACTGGCGACCTGATGACAAACGGGCGACGCTGCTCAGAGTTATCGGTGATAAATCTGAGTACTGATGGCAATTGGATGCTAATCTGATGATGTGCTGTTGCTGTAGCTTCCATTGCGGATTACAAAATACACTCGGCTTCACAAAAATCGGGCCACTCGCCACTGTCGAACTTAAACTCAATTTTCTCAAAAAGTATGAAACTTACAACTATGAATGTTATATCTTCAGAAAGTGCATTTAAGGCCAATTCAAATGACTATGATTTTTATCTGAAGTACCGTTAACTCTGGCAACAAACACAATGCTCGTTTTGATTAAATTTCGCGCTTACCGTGTGGCCCGGTTTCATTGAAGCCTAAAGTCCTGGTAAGCCGAATTGGACGCTTATCTGATGATGTGCTGTTGCTGAAGATTCCAATGCAGATCACACAATGAATGCTGGTAACGCCGAATTAGACGCTTATCTGATGACGTGCTGTTTCTGAAGCTTCCAATGCGGTTGACAAAATGCTTTGGTTCGACGGACGAATGTTCTGGCGATAAGTCGTCTGAAGGTTCAGGTAACAATTGGATGTCTAGCAGCCTCACTAGACGTAAATTAAAAGGCTTGGTTTCCAAATGACAAATTTATTCAAGTAATTGATTATATTTATGCTAACTTGTGTTCTCAGTTGCTGATTTTTTGACATAAACCTGTGGTCGTTCTTCATGCTGTGGTTGGGGCGGTCATTCTCCATCAAAGTAGCAATGGATGTCCATTTTTCATCGCCAAAAATGGTACAATTTTCGCTATTTTGTGTTGTGTCTTGTGGACCGTGAGACTGTCTATTTCACATTGCCCGATAAATTGCATAATGTATGTGCTGTACGGGCGGCAGATCGATTGTGGGCAATCGATTGCCCAATCGATCGGCCGAGAAATCGTTAGGTTTTTATAAGTGTAAATGAACTAAAAAGCTATGATAATATGTTAAGTGTGGATTGTATAATGTATTATGATATGATAATGAATATGATACAACAAGTGAACCTTACATTCGATTTATCGAACAACATGAGATATTATGAGTGACCCAAATTTATTTGGATCTATCGAATGAACACTTCTAAAATCGGAATAATGTCTGATCATCAAGCATTGCTCAACTGCACAGACATTTTCGCATTTTCTTCGACTGGTTGGAAGACATTCTGACACCCTTCTTATTCTTTTGATTTTTCCTAGCGGGTTACGTCGAAAATGAACAAAGCCTGTATTTACTTCAATCAACTTCCAAATTTTCATCCTTGTTACATAAAATTGAGCTTTGAACATAAAATCTCACCGGATTTCTTCAATCTTTGTCATAGAATGTATTACATCATTATTACAGAATAAGGTACAATAACTCTTTAGTCAAGGAGGCTTGTGTGGTCGTCAGTTAAGCTTTTTACGGCCGGTTATTTTTAAGCAGTAAGAAATGGGAAATATCCGGGCTAATAGATGCCCAAAGACCAGCATTTCTTTCCTGCCGAAAATTGTTTATTATCTTATCATGAATATAATAAGTCTGCCTCTAAAATGAATTTCGTCATTGAGCGTTTTTTTTTTATTATAATTCAGTCCCGTGAATGTTTGAGAAACAAAAAGTACGTTTTTTGAGTCATCCCGTGTAGTTTTTGGTAACAAACTCCATATAAAAAAAATGCCAGCAGACCCACCTGTCATTTTTTTTTTGGAGTTCGTTACCCAAAACTTGACGGGATGACTAAAAAACGTACTTAAGAAAACGATCGCGGTTAAGTTTCCGGTTAAGATCAGCTGTTATCTCAAACAGCTGGCAGCTGACATTTGCTTTGTATATTTGTCTTGCTCTCGTCGGCAATTTGTTTTAGATCTGATTGATTTTATCAGAAACGACTATTATTTATTTGCAAAATCTAAAGCACGATGTGAAACATTGGCTGCATTCAGCGGATGAAATTCACTGAACAAACAGTGGAAATATCACATGAATTGCTCGCCACCGACCTCTTTCGACTGTGGGAAGATTGGATCGAGGTAGGAGACCATTTATCAGTGATGCTACTTGGTCTCTTATCTCAGCACGCAAAAGAGTTAAGGAACAGATTAACTCTGCTGCTGATGATTCAGCTAAAAATCAACTTCGCGCTGAATACCGTTCACTGCAAAAATGCGTGCAGAGAAGTGTGAGGCGTGATAAGCGTACTTACATCAACGCTTTAGCGAAGGAGGCAAATGATGCGGCTTACCGTGGTACCCTATTTAAGCTAATTAAACCACTAATTGGTAAATCGTTCACAACCGACCATCCTGTGAAAGATAAAGAAGGGTTACTGCTTGTTACCGAAGAACAGCAACTTCAGAGATGGAAAGAGCACTTTTTTGAGGTCCTTAACAACAGTTTTGGGCCTGTAAGTGCATCTTCATCGGCAGAAGAAGACGTCCCTCCAGTAGCCAGTATTAATTCCAGACCACCATCTAAGACGGAATTAAAGCGGGTTATCGAATCTATGGACGCCGGTAAGGCCCCGGGGATAGATGGAGTTCCGGTCGAACTATTTAAAGCGGATTCGAATGCTACAGCGGATATTCTACTTCCCCTCATCAGAGAGTGTTGGGAAACCGAAACTCTTCCAGTAGAATGGAAAAAGGGCGTAATTATTAAAATTCCCAAGAAGGGTAACCTTAAGGATTGCAATAATTGGCGCGGTATTTGCCTACTTCCAGCTGTATCCAAGCTGATGGCTAAAATTATTTTGAACCGGATCAAGGATGAAGTTCATCGCACTTTAGCAATGAACAGGCTGGCTTTCGTGAGGGTTTTTCATGTAGCGACCATATAAACACCCTCCGAATTATTATTGAGCAATCCGCCGAATGGAGATCCCCATTACACCTCATGTTCATGATTTCGAGAAGGCGTTCGATAGTGTTGATCGGGAGTATATTTGGAGAGCTCTTCGTAGGAGGGGCATACCAGATAAAATAATTTCCATCATCAAGGAATCTTATCAGGGAGCCCAATGTCACGTTTTGCACAAGGGTAAGCTTTCAGATCCTTTTGAGGTGCACAGTGGAGTGAGACAAGGTTGCATTTTATCACCTATTCTTCATAGCCATTAACGATGTACTAGTGAGCGCGCTTTAAAATCAGAGGAAAGGTATCAGATGGAAAATGTTTGATTACCTGCAACACCTGGACTATGCTGACGATCAGGGCCGGAGCATAAGGGCCCGCAGGGCCCGCGTGGCGGGGGGCCCACGAGATTTAGGGGCCCAAAAGCCACATGAAAGATTTCTCGAACTATAAAAACACAACACAACATAACATAACAACGACTGCGAAAAACAATACTCCGAGGTAGATACATATTTTTTGTAGAAGAGATATACACTTTTCGCAGTCAAAAGAAATGCTAAATTTATTGTACCTCTTTCAACAGGTCCCTTATAAACAAATTTAATATTGTTCTAAAATCTTTGAAAGTTCATGAGACAATCCGGATCCTCAAATGGCATGGCTGCGCTATTTGCTGTAATTGTAGGATTGTAATCCGACCAACAATTTTCCTTGCCAAGTACCATATGGGCAAAAGGATTCTTCAGGTCCGTTTTCTAAGCTTTCGGACTAAGTTCCAATAAAATTTGTTATGAACAACGCGACAAACTTTACACGAAAAAAGGTGAGAAACAGTGAAATTGAAAAAAAAACGCGAGAAATGTTTAGTTTTAGTGGATTTTCCGGTGTTTGAAACCCGGACGGCACTATTTTCCCGTACATTTGTCCACCATTTTGTCGTGTTTACCAAGGCAAACATGAGCTGATTTCCCCAGTTTCCCTCGGTGGTTACCGGCTTGTAATAGAGAGGGTTTTGGCTATGGTGCAGATGCCATATTTGGTTTGAAAGGTGTCTTGACAAGATTGTTGTAGTGAATTTAATATTATAAGTTCAAATGTTCAAAATTGAAGGATAGCACACTTAAATTTAAAGCTGAAACAAGGAATAGAGTTGAATTAATAACATGTCGCTTTTTTCAATTGTCTGGTAAGTTACAAACTTAGGCCGCCAACACACGAAGCGTCCGAATCCATTTTTTGGTTCTTCGTTCTGGCAAATTCATACATTTTCTTAGATTTTGACAGAACGAACGTTAAAAAAATGGATTTGGATTGACCCTGCGTGTGCGGTATTAGGGTAAATAGGGAGCTCGTCTTAAAATCATAGGTTCGCGGGATCGAATCCCATTGTAGGAGCAGGTAGTTTACTATGCTTAAAAGCCACGAACACCTATACCTAGATTTCAATGATGCGCTGCGTGAGCGTTTTTATTTGAAAATAAAAAAATAACGATTGATGAAATCATTCATTTAATAAACGTTACAACAAGAACGCTATTCTCAATATAATAATGCCAAGAGTCAAAGTAGCTCTTAGCAAAGTTTTTTTTAAGTACGACGTTCTTAGTTTTAGTAGAAACACTGTAACGTCAACATCATGTTTCAAAAGAGTTGGTTTAAGGTCGATCCACACATTTTAGTCAGTCATTTCCCATACAAATTGACAGATTGTCAGTCAATCTATTAACTGACAATCTGTCAACTTGTATGGAAAATGACTGTGACTGATGACTGAAAAGTGTGGATTGACCTTCAAGAGTGATTTCGATTGATTTCAATCTGCTTGTTTCTCAGTGTAGGGGGGCCCACTCATGAAGTTGGCGGGAGGGCTCCGAGTGAAGTTGTTCCGCCACTGCTGACGATATTTGTCTGCTTTCAAATAAAAAGGAGGATGTAGCTCAAATGGCCGATGCTCTGCATTGCGAAAGTCGTAATGCTGGGCTCAAGATAAATGCTGCCAAGACCAAGTACTTGAGCTCCCATCCTGGGGGACAAAGCGGAATTTGTGTTTCGGGCCAGGCAGTCGAAAAAGTTGACGAATTCTGCTACCTCGGAAGCATAGTCACAGCAGATGGCGGCGCGGACGCTGATGTACAATCGCGTATCAATAAGGCTAAGGCAGCCTTCTTCACTTTGACTCCTTTCTGGCAAAATAACAACATTTCCAGGCGCACCAAAATCCGAATCTTCAATTCTATTGTAATATCTGTGCTTCTTTATGGCTGTTCAACTTGGAAGGTGACCAACGAGATAACAACTAAGCTGCAAACTTTCGTAAACCAGTGCCTACGGCGCATCCTACAAATCCGCTGGCCGGAGAATATTTCCAATGATGATCTCCTGAGTATCACAGGCCTGGATTGGATAGGCACTTCTGTCAAAAGGCGAAAGTGGCAATGGATAGGTCATACTCTCCAAAGAGGGCCAACAAATATTGCAAAGCAGGCCCTAGATTGGAACCCTCAGGGAGTCAATGCTAGACGCCGTGTTGGACGACCAAGAAACACGTGGAGAAGATCGGTTAATAGCGAGGCTGCTTCATTAAACAAACAGTGGTCAGACCTAAAGGCGATGGCACAGAACAGAACGAGGTGGAAAGTAGGCGTAGTTGATGCCCTATGCCCCACAAGGGGTTAACAGGAACCAGAGAGAGAGACCTCTTTCTAAGCTGAAAAGCCTTCATGCGGAATGAGAATCGTGGCGGGCAATTCTTGTAGCATTTCCAGGAAATTTCGTTCGCTGAATGCAGCCATTTACTATTTTCCCAATGAATCAGCCATCTACATTTCATTCCCCTAAACTCTATCCCGTTCAGGTTAGTGTACCGGCGGAAAATAAGCTGGATAAGTGTTTTTTTTTTTATATGGAGTTTGCTACCTAAAACTAGACAGAATGAGCAAAAACACGCAGCTTATGTTCATGTTCAGACACCACCATAACTTCGAGAAAGGAGTCATAAGATAAGACAATTGAACAGAAAAAGTAGTTTCAAAGACGTATGATGAGTCATTGGAGATAGAAAAAATGCTAATGAACAATAGTAGTTCGTATCATTCATATCGATGATGTTTTATTATCAGATCGTACTCGTTAATGTTATAGGCTCCGACTGGAAGCAATTTTATGTTTCATTGCACCCTCATACTCGTATAGTGTACTGTTTCTGTTACACATACGAGTAATAATAATAATAATTATCACTGTGTCGGCCTATTAGGTCGCACACACACGGAGAATCCATGGATGGATTTGTGTGCGACTTTAAGCTCCATTCAAAAGACGTGCCTTACGGCTCGCAAGCTTGAGACAACAAAATGCATTAGCTTATTTGGGACGGGCAAGAGACGTGTTTTAAGGGCTAGCGAGATGTGTTTTCAATTCACGGCTCGAGGTTTGTATAGCTCGCAATCACGAACCGTCACGGCTTCCCACAAAGGCCTGTGCTTTTTATATCTCGAGCTTGCATACGGCTCGTCGTTTGTACGAAGCCTAAGTGTTTTTTTGCTCATCTCGTGCAGCTTTGGGTAACAAAACTTCATATAAAACAAGAAAACTTGCGACTTGTAATTTTTTATTATGAAGTTTCGTTACTGAAACTTTACGGGATTCCAAAAAAGGAGCATTACGCTATCAGCTCTCGCAAGAAGAATTTTCTTGTTCTTCTTATCGACACTAGCGATCCTAATCTTACCGTCCGCCATATAGCGGACACATAGCTGAAAATATCGGAAACACTAAAGTTTTTCCTATGAGAATGGAAAGCAGAACAAGCCACACATTTTTTAAGGCCAGAAACTGTTTTAAATGGTTTTCAATTGGTTAAAATGTAACGATCAAATTTATTTATTGAAAAAATTCTGAATGAATTACAAATACAAAAGCAAAATCCCCTGAATACCCCTCTGAGATGGTCCCATCACAACATTCATAAATTCCCCCGAAATTAACACAACGACCTCCCCAAACTACATCATATTGACATTTAATTGAAAATCATCTTTTCAATCTCATCATGATGGACAATGATAATTCAATAACGCAATTTTGATTTGTGTACACTTGGATCAATTGATCGATTTAGGTCAGAACAGAAGCGGAGAAGAATGGTTCTCGACGTGGTGTACTATTACGGCCGGCGCACTTTAGACCAGATTGATACCGCCAAAAAGAAGTGCTGCCTTTGCGC
The DNA here is from genome assembly GCA_949715475.1 of Microchrysa polita. Taxonomy (NCBI): domain Eukaryota; kingdom Metazoa; phylum Arthropoda; class Insecta; order Diptera; family Stratiomyidae; genus Microchrysa; species Microchrysa polita. The sequence continues at coordinate 64,958,078 of OX454416.1, forward strand.
TTGTGATCCATTTTTAAATCATTTGTGACGCAATTCAAATGTCGAATATTTAAAGCTGAGCTTTAATGAAGAAAAATTGCTGTCATCTAAACAGATCACGATATATTGAGTTATGATTGAATTAAAATCAATAAAAAATTGAAATATGGACATGGAAATATGTGTGAGTGTGACTACACTAGATAGTGAGGAGACGAAGCATTTGACGTTTCGGAACGGAACGTACAAACATACATCTAATAAATGTCACGGGACGGAAAGGAACGGCACGTGACGTAACGCAAACGTTCTGGTTTGCCCTTTACTTAGGCAAGTTACAATTATATGACAACATCAAACAAACAAACGACTATCTTGCTTTTTGGAGGGGCATTTTTGAATGGGTATATCTTTAAAACGGTGGTAGCTAGGACTCTGAGCTTTCAGCTACAGGGTCCTCTGACTTCATATTTTTCTTATTCCTTGCGTTCGAAATGATACAAATAATTAGAACTATGCAATAAGTATTACGTTTCACCTCCTGAGACAAATGGTTTCAACTGTTGAATATAAAGGTCCATCTAGATTAGTCGCCAAATGGCGTCACGTGCAGCCAAATGGCCGTTGTGATTCCATCCAAACTAGTCGCCATTTGTCTGTGCGTCCAGTTTTGATATTCAATATGGCACCTCAACCAACCGCTTTGACAATCGCTTGTCAAACTCAAAGTGACAATTTTGCAACTTTTGTTCGTGTGAAATTGAATAATTCTTGAATGGCCGTGTTATCATTCAAACGCGCAGAGTCCGATTTTGATAATTAATTTTAAAAAAATCACCAAAATAAAATTTTGGTTATGTCATTTTCTGTCTCCATTTGCCTGCTATAGTGTGGATGCTAAGTAGCAGCCAAATGACTGTACGCGATGCCAGTTTTTGGACGCGCAGCCATTTGGCGACTAATCTAGATGGACCTTTAAATTAGACTGAGTGCGTGAATCAGAGCCGTGCGAAGACAATGACCGCTTATATACCGGAGCAAAGATAAAAAGTTTTAGACAAATTTAAATTATTTTTGGACGGCATATACCGGGCTGCACTAACTAATAGAAACTAAATTGAGTCCCGCTCGCAACAGATGGCGAGGTGCTTGCTTACCAATCCATAATGCCTAGACAAGCGACTGTCCCTGAAATTTATCCAGGAAGAGCGAAGTCGTCTTGTTACTGGAATGATATTGTTTTCGATTTTCGTTTCGCTACAAAGCTTATATGAAATTCCTGGTTATAAAACGCGAGATTAACAAATTCCAATCATAATATTCGAACCAATTCGCACTGCACTTAACGTTCTAAAACTGTTAGAAATAATGGAGCTAGAATAAAATGATGTAGGAAAGATATGATCGTAAGATTATGCGCCAATTTCTAAAAGAATCGTACAAGCACCTCACCTTGGCAGAACTGGAGAAAATTGAGATGGAAAAAAAGATTGTTTTTGGGTCAAATCACGCAAATTTGACTTTGAAGCTCTGTAAATACCAAACCTTTTATTTGATTTTAGTCTGGTTAGTTTTATTTTATAGGTAAATTTGTTGGCTGTAATAATCATTTTATTTCACTATTCTAGCTGATCTATATAGCTTTGGAGATATTAGGCTTTAAGTCGTGCAAGAAAATGATTTTTCGAAAATCTTTAAATGCCTGTGGCAGCTAAACGGTTAAGCTGAGGGGGTATGTTCCGTACCACTTTTTTGCTGGAAATCAACTGAGGAATCATAATCCGGTGCGTTTATGCGGCAGTTTCCGGACACCCTGTATAAGCGCTCAATTTGGCGCCCATGGCAAAATTTGGATCAAGATGCCCTCAATGAATATTCTTACTTATTGTCGTGGAACATGTCGCAAATGCTGGGGAATTCCATAAGCTGCAATCCGATAACAGATCCATAATTTCTCTCGAGATATTTTACACGATGAAATGACCGGGGAATCGAAAAATAATACACAAAATGGCTGAGAAAAATTATGGAATTTGTTTTCATGGAATTCTCCAGCATTTGTTCCACGACAGTAATTTTGCATTTTCATTGAACAAATTTGTAGCTGTTTTGAGATTGCATTCTCAATTAATATTAGGTACGTTTTATTGTGTTTATCCCGTGCAGGTTTGGGTAGAACTTCATATAAAAAAATGACACTTACCCAGGTAAAGTTTACGCGTGCAAAATGTAGATGGCGGACGCATAGGGGAAATTTGAGAGAATTTGTTTTTTCAAACCAAATGTGAGAGTTTTTCTCATCACGAGAAAAGATTTTGCAAAGAAATAATCATCTTTTGTGATAAAATCCACCACATCTAAAAAATAAACTGACGAAGGTGAGTGAAAGATGCGCAAAAACTGTCAAATGTCAGCTGTTTGGTCTTAACCGGGATGTTACCCGCGATCGTTTTTTTCGAGTCAGATCTACCCGCGATGCGAAAAAAACGTCGCTAATATTGATAAATTGGGTAACCAAGCCAAGCCCATTGAAGATCTCAAATAATTCTTTATTTTGAGTTTGCTGAATGAACGTTCAGCAGAAGCAGCAGACACAAGTATTGGCAAAAATATCACCGCCGTCTATATATTAAGGCCGCAATGTAAAAAAATCGCCTACTAAATTTGCACTGTTTTGTTGTTCCTTTTAATTACGTCATATGCTTGTTGTTGTTGTTTGTTCGTGTAAATCCAAAATTTAGTAGGCAATCTATGACGGCATGGTACAGCTGAGTTACGGCCTTGATGTATCTAGATGGCGTTGAAAATATTCTGTACGCCGTTTCCATGTATATATTTAGAACTCGCTACTAAGTCAAAGCTATGACTAAGTTGCAGTATTTCCAAATGGTTCATATTTTGAAAATTTGGATTCAAGAATGGTAAATTTTTTTCGGAATTTAAATTTATCTTTGATTTCATGTTCATTAAAATGCGCCTGTCGAAACGCGGAACAAGAACAAGATGAAAAACCGATTTTTTTTAGAAGAGATTCGCGAGGAGCAAGGCAAGGAAAAATTCAATTTTCATATAAAAACCAGTTGTAGACAGGCCCAATCAGCTGAATACTTTTGAGTCAGTTTAGTTACTTTTTCGGATAGGGTATCTTCGTCAAGACTGGTCAGTTTTTCGTCAGATAAAAAGCCAAAATTGTCTGCAACCGTTTTAAGCTTTTCAAACCTCCATTTAAGCTGCGTGATAATTGTGTCTAGGACTTATAGAGGGCCTATTTTTGGAGTGTCATCATCAGCCTCATAACTGATAATTTTTCGAACTTTTCTTTTCCTTTTTTCTTTGAATTCTGGGATTATATCCAAAAATTAAATGTGGTCAATGTTGTAGTTGTACAATGTGTCAAGTCCTTCATTTGTCAATGTGTTCATGTACGAAGTCAATTCTTCAATTAAGTTGCTAGCTATTGCTACGCTAATGTTCTTTTTTTGTAATATTTTACTGGATGTATCAATTTTGTTAAGGTTTTTGGTTCATACAACCAACCTACATAAGAAATGGAAATCTTTTAATTGAGTTATCAGCATCATCGCACCAGTGTATGTTTCTTTATTATACCCTTCGCTCATAGAGTGAAAGGGTATATTAACTTTGTCATGAAGTTTGTAACGCATTGAAAGAAGCATCTCCGACCATATAAAAAGTATACATATATGATCAGCATGACTTGGGGAGTGGATTGGATGATGTCCGTCTGTCCGTCTGTTTGTTTGTCTGTCTGTCTGTCCGTCTGTCTGTCTGTTGCGACGCGTTTTGCTCGGCCAATTTAAAAGCTATGGAGCTGAAATTCTGCACAAATGCTTTTTTTGCTGCAGGCAGTTTGTATGTTTGTGTTGAAACAAAACATATTGTAATGCGCCTATTCTATACGCCAACCCAAATGATAGTCCGTACTTGGCACCAGATGGCGCTAGTGTCACTAGCGAGACAACTTGCTGTCCGTTGCTGGAAAGTGCATCACCGAAGTTTCTGGAACAATGGAAACGAGTATATAATGACGTCGGCTAGATTCAGTCAGTCAGTATAGTTTTACTCGTGGATTATGTCGGATCAATAACTAGTCAGTAATTAGTAAAATTGTAAACCGTGTATATCCGTTATATCCGTGTTATTCATTATCGAGTACGCGAAAATCTATCGAACCCACTGAAACGTTTAGAAAAGACAAGAAAGATATAACAATATGTAAGAATGGATCAAATCGGACAATGGGGTCATGGGGCTGCCATTCAAATACCCCCCAAATTCGGTTCATCTAAGAAAAACTTTTTTATTGGTGCACCAATTTCAACCAAATTTCACACAAATGTATTTCTATTGATGATACAAAACATATGTAAGAATGAATCAAATCGGATCATGGGGTCATGGGGCTGCCATACAAACCCAAACCCCCAAATCTGGTTCTTCTAAGAAAAACTTTTTTATTTGTGCACCAAATTCAACCAAATTTCACAGAAAAACTTGTTTCTATTTATAACACAAAACATATGCAAGAATGCAAGAATAGGGGGGATTAAATCCCAGTCGGAAGTACGCCCGAAAAAACTTTTAGCCCGAGGAGAGGGAAGGGTATCCAAATTTTGCCGCGCCCGAAATTAGCATGGGTCTCGTTAGATTTATTGCATTCTAAATTCCCCAGTGTCTTTAAAAACGTTTGCCTGGTATTTATGAACTGTAGACACAGCCTGCTGCTTCGATGACCAACGAATGTCCCTGCTTTTTAGCGATACAAGCATATAGCTTGAAAGGACATCCCATCTGAGGGGAGATGACGAAAAGAAAACAAAAAACATCTGAATTATTCCGAAAAATGGAACATGGAACAAAGTGTGCAATAGAATCTTTAAACGGGATTGAACTTTCCTGCCATATTTGCGCCATTATCGGAGCTTTGAGCTCGGCAATATTTCAAATCTAGTTCGTCGGACTTAGTTGGTGTTCAATTTCATATGCCAATCCTTCACCAGTCTTGGACTGGACATTCGATAAAACAAAGAAATCTTTCTTCGATGGAGCATTGCCCATCTTCAGAAATTTTGACGTACCAAAAGATTTCCCTCATTTGCTCTTTATGCGATACGTCTGTAGTACAATCGAATGAAATGACAAAGTATTTCGCATCGTGAATTTCTTTGATATTGGACTCTTAATTTCCTTTCCTAAGTAAGTGATTACTTAATTTTGAATGTTATTCGAAAAGTATGTAATTTTTCGACCGGAAAGTCTTACAGAATTGTCTTAATAATGACGGATTTCAGGATCATATTTTGCTATCAAATCGATCGTTTTTACTCACTGATAGACTACGACTTTCTCTTCAATTTTGAATCATTTGCGAGATGGCTTAAAAAGTGAATGTACTCGTATTAACACTTATTCTTTACAATTCCGATTTCCATATAGTGGGTGCCGAACTAGCTTACTATCAGCTTCCTTGGTCACCATTTTGTGGTCGGAATACCTATCTATATCTTTGAGCTAATCCTGCGCTCCCTTCCCTAGGGGGCGCGTCCCACCGGTTAAGAATCACTGACGTAAAATATTAAATTCGTGCGTGTAAGGCAGTATGGCCATGATATTCAAATCACTATGAGCATACGCAACGTAGATGACTGTCTTAAGTTGCAATTCGAATTTATAAAAGCTGCAAATGTTGTGCGTATGTATAAATTGAAAAGTCCACTCTCAATGGATTTCTGAAATTGAAAAAATAAACCTATGGGCTTAAAAAATGTATAACGTGGTCATGATAGTTTAAAGAACAAAGAGTTACTTCTCTAAAAAAAAAATACGTTACGGCGCCCCCTTGGAACAAGCTTCGCACGGCCCTCACGTGAATAACATGTTTTCATTCCCTGTTAAAAAGAATATGTAAAATATCACTACGCTACTGACCACGCATATCTCATTTCATATATTATTAACACAGAAAAAACCTTTTTTCTCACCCTTTTGCCGAATCTTCGCCTGCTTTCGCAACTACACTGGGCAAATTTGTTTCCAATCAGTTCATCATTTGGTAATATTTAAACCCGGATTAACTCAGTTTATTTTCATCTGAAAAAATGAATTCAAACATGTTTCAAAACAATTTGTTCAGGCATTAAAGCGTTTAATTTGTTGTTGTTTTGTTTCTTTTAAATTTATTTGCAAAACTTCAAATTCCTGAACGCAAAGATTCTTAAATGTTGCAAGAAGAAGACTGGAGTGCTAAGGACAAGGGGGTGGCACTTCATACAAATTTCTTGTAGAAAGGGATGCACGATTTCCAATCGCACACATTTGGAACATATTTTAAACGCAAAATTCCATTAGACAGAGTAGGACGGCACTAATGCAAAATCAGCTGAGTATCCCATTTTTGGGTATGTATTGGTACCTTTTCTCGCTTTTTTAGATGTATTGGTGTGACATTTCGCAAATTTAGGGCTGCCAGCATCCAGAAAAAGCATAATTTTCGGGTTACCCTACTCAATATTGACAGTAAAATGAACACTGAACTGAATTCTTTCATCCAGTTTGCGTTCAGTTTCGTTTTTCTTCTCTTTCATTTTTACACCCATCATATAAACGGTTATATATGAGTCTCTGTTTCGCAATTTCTCACAAGTTTAATGTGCACGGATAGGAGAAATTCAACACATTCAGAAAGATGGGCTATAGAGTCACTTATAAGGAGTGCCTGATCTTGGTATATTTCTATCATCGTTGCTAAGGAAATATACTGCAACAAGTAGAAAATGGAATGGCCACAGCTGTTAAAATGTGTCTCCAATTATACACAACGCTACATATATGAAAAAAAAACATTAGCGCCGGTGGGGATAATATTTCAGGGGGCATAGATTTTGCATATTATTTTATTTAAAAGAGAAACGTATCCAGTACGTAACTCTATGACCTTCCTACTCACTGGCTGTATTGTTGGATCATTGGATAATTCGAATTTCGGTAATAAGCAAAGTTTTTTCGGGATTGAATGCATAATTTCCAAACTATTAACACCTGGACGATCAATATACATACTTTTTTATCAAATTGAATAAAAAACTACCAACAAAAAGATGAAAAGATAAAGCGACTTTAATTCATATATTTTTAGATAAACCCCACGATTGCTCTTTTTATGATACACCTATAAGTCTGTACCAAATAAACAAATCGCACGCATGCGCACATGCAATGGCATGTTACCGACGTCAAGCTTCGTGCCATCTCCGTGGGTTTTCGAAGCGGGGCTAATTTACAGTTGATATACATACGCTACAAAATTGGACGCACATATGAACAAGCGTTTATATGAAGTAAGCCGTTCCATTATCTACTTATTATGAGGGAAATATACAAACATTTCTTCATTGCAACGCTTTCGAATGCTTTTAGCTGAGACCAATGCCAACATGCTTTTTCAAATATGTACAAGTTTTAATAAAGCTTTGTGTTTAAAATTAATAGGAAAGTGTCATAGTAACCCTAGGGCCATTTTTTCGTACATTTTATAGGCTGGTTAGTCTTATTGCCTAGAGAAGACACAAACAATATTTAGAAAGCTTTTCCATTCTACTGAATGACATTTTTGTTTATTTTGCATAGTTATGTTATCTTTTGCTTATTTACGCTGTTGCATGAAACCGTGCAATGATTTTTTTAATCTAAGATGATGGTGTAACCATCAAAATATGGCAGAACTAAGCAAAATAAACAAAAATTTCATTCAATAAAATGGAAAAGCTTTCTAAATAGGGTGTGTGTCTTCTCTAGACGATAAGACTAACCAGCCTATAAAATGTACGAAAAAATGGCCCCTAGAATGTTAGTTGTAAGGTTTCCAATGATTGAAAATAACATTATTTTCTTTGTTTTGAATGTTATGGAGTATGGCTAAGCGATATTATTAAATTTCAGAATTTTCACACGCAATTTTCACAATTGCACAGATGTCATACACACAGGGCCATTTTTCGTACATTTTATAGCCTGGTTAGTCTTATTGCCTAGAGAAGACACACACAATATTTAGAAAGCTTTTCCATTGTACTGAATGACATTTTTGTTTATTTTGCATAGTTATGTTATCTTTTGCTTATTTACGCTGTTGCATGAAACCGTGCAATGATTTTTTTAATCTAAGATGATGGTGTAACCATCAAAATATGGCAGAACTATGCAAAATAAACAAAAATTTCATTCAATAACATGGAAAAGCTTTCTAAATATTGTGTGTGTCTTCTCTAGGCAATAAGACTAACCAGCCTATAAGATGTACGAAAAAATGGCCCACAATGAAATAACAGATAGCTCCTAATTGCGAGCACATTGGATCGAATCTCAGGTAGGTTTATTTTTCAATTGTCGGTTATGCTTGTGACAAATTACTGGCGGCAAGGATTTTGCCATGAAAGGAATGTAATGACCACAAATTGAAATTTAATGGGTTTGATGCGTTGTGACAAAACAATGTAGAATGACAGGAGACTTCTACATGTCGATTCAAGGTGTGACATCGTTACATGTACATATGAATACTACCCAATAGGAAAAAGAGCGCTCGAGAAGGGCAAAAGGAGCGCTTCTCGGGAAGCAGAGAAGCGCTTCCCATTCCATTCCTCTTCATGTACTTTTTAGCATTGCATGTCCGCGGCGGCAAGCAGTTCCTTCAGATGCGCTCCAGAAGCGCTTGTCGAGAAGTGAGTGGTAAGCGCTTCTGGAGCAGCTACAAAGAGTCTATAATTTTCTATTACGATCTTGAAGTGCTCCCTCACCATTCGTAATTATACTTCTGTGGAAGCACTTCCTCCGAAGCACATTTGGAAAAGATGAGGAGGCGCTTCTACGTCGCTTCTATCGGAAGCGCTTCTATATTTCCTATTGGGTATGGTTGGTTAATAATTGTGAGCAATACAGATTTTCTTTTATAAACAACAACAAAGTAGAAATCCAAATAATGGAAAATACAGTCGGGATAATACCTGCATGCAACAGGACGGCGCATTCTAAGAAAAACGGGTAAATTCGGTACGAAACAGCATTTATATTATGTATCTTCTTTGAATGAAGAGTTAATTGCTTATTTTTTTGCGGGCACATACACGCAGTCAGTCCGAATCCTTTTTATTGGATGTTTGCTCTGTCGAAATCCAACATGAGGATTTTGACTAAACGACACGATGGAAAACTTTTGACCATTCAAACAATTACCCTTATAGTTGTAAGGGCAGGTACTAGCATCGGCATTTCATGTGAAATCCATGCAAATACTGCCAAATTATGATAATCGTGAAAGTATGTACTAACATCGCCATTTCACGCGAAATACCTACAAATACTGTCAAAATATTGATGGTCGTGAAATTGTATTCGCTTGGTGGTCCTCACTTAAAGTAGGTAGGTACTAACATCGTCAGTTCACGTGAAATCCATGCAAATAGTGTCAAAATTATGATGATCGTGAAATCGAATTCGCTTGGTGGTACTCACTTCACATGAAAGTCTCCACAACGGTTTTTGACATTTCGCCAGCGAAAATAATGCAGTTGCACTTTATTTCACAGTGAAAAGATGTCATCGACAATCAACCAGAACGCGAGTAAACATTTATCTTAAATTGAGTGAATAAAAATCAAGTCTCCACGGCACCATTTTCACGGGAGACATATATGCAAGTTTTTCGCTAGGTGAACTCAGTACATACCTTTAAAGTATGTACTGAGTTCACCGAGCGAAAAACTTGCATAAATGTCTCCCGTGAAAACGGTGCCGTGGAGACTTGCTTTTTATTCACTCAATAGGTGTTTTTTTTTTGGTTATCCCGTGTAGGGTTGGGTAAATAAACTTCATATAAAAAAATACCGGCGTACTGAGGGCTGCGCCCGCAATACGAGGGTTTTTTAGAATTTTAATGCATAGTGAATATTTTTTGTACATATATTTTATAAGCAATAAATAAGAATTGTGCACAACATTAATGAAATGCTTCCTGTAAATCTATTTTTGTATTGGTCTAAATAAACGCGTTCCAGAATGAAAGGCTAGCGTCTTTCATTCTGGCATTTTTTTTATATGGAGTTTCTTTACCCAAACCTGCACGGGATAACCAAAAAAACACACCTAATGTAAAATAAATGATCACTCGCGTTCTGATTGATTGTCGACGACATCTTTTCACTATGAAATAAAGTGCAACTGCATTATATTCGCTGGCGAAATGTCAAAAACCGGTGTGGAGACTTTCATGTGAAGTGAGTACCACCATGCGAATTCGATTTCACGATCATCAAAATTTTGACAGTATTTGCATGGATTTCACGTGAACTGGCGATGTTAGTACCTACTCTTAACACGAAAGTCTCCCCAGCGGTTTTTGACATCTCGCCAGCGAAAACAATGCAGTTGCACTTTAATTCATAGGGAAAAAGTGTCATCAGCAATCAATCAGTCCGCGAGTGCACATTTTTCTTGAATTTTGTGAATTAAAGAGTAGTCTCCACAGCGTGAACACGGGAGACATAAATGCAAGTTTTTCGCTCGGTGAACATAACTACTATACTTAAACGGTAAATAAAGTTGAACAACTACAAATTGGGCGAAAAGTCATTTATTAATTTGGAAAACCACTAAAGCCAAAGATATCAAAAGCCGCGTTTTTTTCGTATCGGGGTTAAATCTGACTCCAAGAAAACGATCGCGGTTAACATCCCGGTTAAGACCAAACAGCTGACATCTGACAGTTCTTGAGCATTTTTGACTCACACTCGTTGGCTAATTTTATAGATTTGGTGGATTTTATCACAAAAGATGATTATTTCTTTGCAAAATCTTTTCTCGTGATGAGAAAAACTCTCACATTTGGTTTGAAAAAAAAAACAAATTCCGTCATATTTTTCTTATGTGTTCATCTGCATTTGATTCCTCTAAGCTTTATCCCCTGTAGGTTAGTTGCACGCGTGAACTTTACCTGGGTAAGTGACATTTTTTTATATGAAGTTCTATCCAAACCTACACGGGATAAACACAATAAAACGCGCCTAATGTAGTTACGCAGGCAAGGGGGTGGCACTTCATACAAATTTCTTGTAGAAAGGGATGCACGATTTCCAATCGCACACATTTGGAACATATTTTAAACGCAAAATTCCATTAGACAGAGTAGGACGGCACTAATGCAAAATCAGCTGAGTATCCCATTTTTGGGTATGTATTGGTACCTTTTCTCGCTTTTTTAGATGTATTGGTGTGACATTTCGCAAATTTAGGGCTGCCAGCATCCAGAAAAAGCATAATTTTCGGGTTACCCTACTCAATATTGACAGTAAAATGAACACTGAACTGAATTCTTTCATCCAGTTTGCGTTCAGTTTCGTTTTTCTTCTCTTTCATTTTTACACCCATCATATAAACGGTTATATATGAGTCTCTGTTTCGCAATTTCTCACAAGTTTAATGTGCACGGATAGGAGAAATTCAACACATTCAGAAAGATGGGCTATAGAGTCACTTATAAGGAGTGCCTGATCTTGGTATATTTCTATCATCGTTGACGCAGGTATCTGATGTCTGTAACCACTGCCATCTAGATAGACAGGCCGGATTATCAGCTGATCTGTCAGTGGTCATGCAACACTAGTAGTGCCATGGTTGGTCATGGTCCGCGCTTAGTACTGCCAAAGTACCGCTCAGTACACACACACAAATTGTCCACAATCCAAATATCAGTGGCTGTCAGCCTGTCATTTCGTGTGACTTGCTAGGATATAGACATGCCAGTGCGTTGATTTTTGAGATAAATATGGTAAGTACGATGTTGATGTATACTATTTTATCACTTGCACATCAAAAACACATTAAAGCAAACCATAACCTTAGTTTCGTAATAAACGCTCGGCATATTTAAACTTTTGGGTTCAGAAGCACTGGAGGTTGTGGGCTTTACAAATGTCAACTGTCACTGGTCACGAACGCACTTTGTCCACTTGTAGACGAACAAATTTCTGCAGTTCGGCCTGTCTATCTAGATGGCAGTGCTGTAACCTAATAGTTCCGTAATACGTAATAATAAACGACGAATGGACAACCACACCTAATTACTCAGCAAAAAATGCACCATTCGTATTCAATCTGCCGAAAAGCATTTAGAACATTTAAGTATGTATCTAAGTCCAGCTCTGCGTATTTTTCATCTACATCTCAGTGAGTAAAACTACACGGGGAACAAAATCGCGAGAAAAAAACCGGTTTTTATATGAAAATTGAATTTTTCCTTGCATTGCTCCTCACGAATCTCTTCTAAAAAAACGGTTTTTCTTCTTGTTCTTGTACCGCGTGTAGACAGGTCCAGTGATATAAATGTATTTTTTACATCATTGAAATTTGGAAAATTCTGCTCTGAACGAAAATGGATATTTTCGGCCTTCAAGTTAAATTGAGTAACACCAATTTGGCTAGAATGGAACCGGCTGGTGTAATAACGCTTTCCGGTTTCTAATTAATAAACGTGGTGAAGGAAGCCTGCTCGATGCATGGGGGCGGCGTGAACAAAGTTTTGATCGAAATTTTTTGTTTGTATTTTGCTTGTGAGGGAAGAATATCGATTATGGAATAAAATACAGCTAAGTGGTTTTCGTTCCACCCGCTCGCCTCATGATTGGGATTTTTGATTTCTCTGTTTCGCGGGTCTAGACGGCCGGGGCCTACTGCTTTCTTGGCCCCAGAGCTTTAGCCAAATAACGACTGAATTGGTTGATAGCAGAATTCCTTTTTTATCGATAGTTCAAGTTTACTTTCTCGTATTGGTATGTTTGTACCGAAGACACGAGAGAATTTTAGTCTGATACATGTGAAGGATGCTTGGTGTTTTTGTATGATTGTATTTTCATAGTAGGCCATGAAATTATATGACAATTAAAAAATAAAATAAAATCAGTAATTTTTCCTAGTGGCACGTGAAGCGCTTTTATGTTCTTGGTTTGGTTTTGTTATATTCCCGTGGTCAAATTACGCGACTAATCATCGACACGTAGAATTTAGTTTATTTCACACGATCGTATTTCGCGTTAAGTGTTTTTCCGGGGTGTTTGCGACGTTTGCCATGAGAAAACCCGTTCTAAAATATCGCGACACATTCTATGGTTGTTGGCGGCTGCCAAGGAGCTCCATCGTCTTCTTCGTCGTCGACCAATTTACACTTACAAAAATCGCGACGGAAACGAATAATTGTTTGTCGTCTTTTGCGGTGACAAGAAGAAATCGATTGAAAAACGTTGTGCGTAGGTGAGTACACTGAGCTTGTAGTTGTTTGTATTGTGGGTAGTACTTATTATGTGAGATCTTATTTATGGCGGACTAGGTTTTGCTGTGTGTACAGCACCGAAAACTACCTACAGGTATTATAAGATTCAGTATTGAGTGAGTGTGGTATGGAAAGGTTGTGGTTTCCCCTTTCCGGAAAGTAATGATAGTTTGAGAGGTTGTGGTGTATCCCCTCTCAGTGAGATATTTAGAGCCGTGTGGGCTCCACCTCGGAGTTGGTCCCCTCCGATTGAGTCGTTGAGAGGTTGTGGTCGTCCCGCTCTCAGCGTTGTGTTTGTAGAAAGGTTGTGGTTTCTCCCCTTTCTACTTGTGATAAACTCGAGAGGGTGTGGTGTTCCTCCTCTTTGCACAGAGTTTACGTTTTGGAGAGGTGGTGTCTCCCCTCTCCATGTTAGGTAGAAAGGTTTTACTTCTGGATATAGAAGAATGAGGATGGTAGTGAAGTGGGATTGAACCAAGGAGAAGCAAGCTAACCATCTACAGGTATACCGTCAGGGGAGCACCTAGCCTTTCGGCCTTTATCTCCCGGTCCCGCTAAAATGATTGGACCTTCGGCTTTTTACTGACAAGGTGTTGTTGTCAGACGGAGATTTCTCCATCAGGCGCATGCACACACCATCCGGAATCCAACCCCGGGATTGCATCACTAGCTGGATGACTTGGGTAACAACCTCCAGCCACTACGAGTCCAACACCTTGATGGGCAAGGACCATGGTCCCCTGGGCACACCCATCTCCGTAGTACACTATTCGCTATGGACTTCTCCATAGCAGGTGTGATCCTCCTTCGGCCCCCTATTGGTTAAGCCTTACGTCGAATTCGGGCATGCACACCCCAGGCTCGTTGGACCTGTGACTACGCGCCTGTGCAGACAACGTAGCGCTGCTTTTCACATCCAGGCGGCCCCTTCAGTTTACTAGTCAGCAATGCGACTCAGGCAGTGTGGTCATCAATCCACAAACTAGCTAGATATAGGCGCGTAGGCATTTTCCACCAAGGCCGTTCTCCCTAGCTAGCCCCTTCTGGACTCGGGTCATGCGGAGCCGTCACCTCCGAAGCTCACATGACTTCCGTATGATGCACCTCCCCACCAGAGGACATCAAAATCGTGCTAGGCCTTTAGTGCTTCCCTCCCGCAATCTATGGGGGGAGGTAGGCACGCTAAGAGCCACCCGTGCATAACTCAGGAGCACGGGACCGTTAACGCCCGAATGGTCTTTGTACAGATCCTCGCCATGGCGTATCAACTGTACCAGGGGCACCCTTGCGCTACTAGGTCCGTGGTGTCGTAACTCACCAAAGATCTCTGTCCGACTACAAACAGCCTTCCGAGCTGAGTGTCACACGGACACAAACCCCCCTGCGGGGACCAAGGAGAAGCAGCCGAATCAACCGATACATCCATCCTGCGTCTACCAAGCATTGCCGTTTGAGTACTGAGCTAGAATCAACCGATACAACGAGAAGCCGATGACCGATGCAGAGACGACGACGCCGACAAGTGGTTCTCCTTCACTCTGATGTTCTTCCTGGTTGTTGGCCGGGCCAAGATATTTGAATTATTATTCATATTACGTTTCAAGTATCTTCCATGCATGAACTGCAGGCTCATTGGTTGTCTTTTTCTCATTACAGATGGTATGAGGCGGTATAGATCAGGTGAGTATCGCATTTTATGCAAACAAATGTCCAGTACGCCATGTCCATAAAAAAAAATTATAATTATTTATCAAAATAAAGTTTTAGTCTCTTACACATGTATGTAGGAATATAAATTAAACGGAGTAGTTACTTGTTATTTTTAATCAACGTTGCATAGAATATTTTCAATGTATAATATAAAACAAATTAGTGAGTTGTCATATATCAATTATAAAATAAAGACGTATAAAGTATAGAAATATCGTTTTTCATCTTATATGTATATGGACCCCACGACACCTCCCAAGCCTAAGTGTCGCAGCCTGGTCATGCCGACGGCGCGCCGTCTCATTTATGGAGCATTTCTTCGCCTTAGGATTTTCACGATTAGCTCCGTCCCCACGTCTTGACTAAACATTACAAAGTCGGGTGTTTCTAGTTCCGATCCCCTTTCAAAAAAGCTCTAGTGTTTTGTGAAACAGGCGGGACCTGAATGTACCTAATTTCCATTTGCAGTACATAGCCGGTAAATTCACCAGTATATACAACGTCTCCTACCGATGCTTAATGTCAGTCAAACTGTCGTAAAAATTATATTCCCAAATTTATCCCGTTGACTATCTGATAACTTAAATGTGTAATATCATCCATTTATGGTAATATTTCTGTTGTCTAGTATGATATTTTACCTACGATTGCGTTATAGTAAAAGGCACTGACATAATGCAGCAAATGGCATCTCTTTAAAATGTAAAGACAAGACTCTCAAAAACCATCCTCATCTACACTGAAAAAAAAGGTAGCCTGAAGCAATGAATTTGTTCATTAAACTAATGAATATTTACACCGATATCTCACCGAAGACGGCTTTCATCAGTCTAATGAATCTGATTTTATCAAAACAACGAACAAAAATTTCATTAAAACTATGAACTAATTCATAAAATTAAGAACTTGTTCATTGAAATAATTACTGAGTTCATCAATTAAAAAAAAAACTGGCGCAGGCCGGCATCCAGCTTCATAAGTGTTGACGACATTCATTTTACATTTTACCTCTGCTCTGAAAAGCCATTAAAAATTACCTACCGAATTACAGCGGGAATCGATCCCGGGACCCTATGATTTGAAGACAGACGCCCTACCTACTACACCACGCAGACTATACGTGACGAAGGTTTATAAAATATAATTAAAGTGATAGTGAGATCAATATGTACTTCTATGATCGATGTCATGTAATTAATGAACAATATCATCAATTATTTTGTTTTAGGCCGCTATTACATAGTCATATATTGGTAATATATATTATAATAGATATTATCATATCCCTAAGCCTACTTGATTTCGCTTCCTGCACGTCTAAAAAATTATACTGAATGAATCGAGTAGGCTTAGGCATATGGCATACATATTATAATATAAATATGATTGTGTAATGGAGCCCTTAGCCACTATCGCGGCTAATGTTCATAGCCGGAATGTACAATGCATAAGATTCTACTGGAAGTTCATTGTGTTCATGATCGCTTTACATTAAGTTGAAATTTTGTTTTCGTTATATTAACGACCGGTGTTTCGTAAAATAGATGAACTCTGTATTATTTTAAGGAAGAGAAGGTTTACTTACTATGAACTAATTCATCATGGTAATGAAAAAAGTCTATGCTCCTAGTTCATTAATATTATGATGATATTTTTTTTCAGTGTACTATCGACTCGACATTCTTGGGCCTGTCCACATTGTTTCCATTTTCATTCGTCCTTATCATTTCGACAATTAAAGCTTGCGATGTCTGCGCTATTGAAAAGAGGAATTCCATCTTGACAGGGATTACTAATATTGAATATGTCAAAATCGAAGGCGAATGGATGGAAAATTGCAACTCACATAATTCGGGTTTACTATCGTTTTCCCTTTCAACATTTTTATAGAAAAGTACATTAAACAGTACTTTTGCGGAATCTACTGCTGTTCATGCAAAACTCACCATCTATTCATAATAGGTGAGTTTTTTTGGTTATCCCGTGTAGTTTTGGGTAACGAAACTCCATATAAAAAAAAATGCCAGTTGATCCACCTGTCATTTTTCTATATGAAGTTTCGTTACCCAAACCTCCACGGGATAACAAAAAAATACTCAATATTAACGAAAGAGCTATTATCTACGTGTCCTAACCCAAGTCACGACAAATACCTAACGACGAGTGATAAACAAATGAGGACAGAATCTCTTCTCTTCACTTGTTCCAATCAATGACAAGTTTAATGTTGAAAGAGGAAATGGATCGTGGAAACAAAAGGGATAAGACGAAAGACGTATTGTCAGAAATTTGCCGGACAGACCGTGGTCCTTAGCCCGAGAACATGGAGGTACAAAACTGTTTAGTACGGGGTGGGTCAAATTGACCCAAATTTTAACATTAGGTGTGTTTTTTTGGTTATCCCGTGTAAGTTTGGGTAACGAAACTTAATATAAAAAATGACAGGTGGGTCAGCTGGCCTTAGAGTTTTTAGCGTTCTTGATCGCTGCTGAAACTTGGTCCGCTGTATAGGTGGGAATAATGTCAACCGTTCGGTTGCGCATCCTTCTTTTTATTTTGCAGTTGAGCGACTTGGTCTTGGGATGTTCAATAAATTGTTTCTTGAACAAGCTCGCACAAAGTTTAGGATCTTCGGTGGTTTTCTTGCCGAATCTGATGGCTACACTACCTTTGTCCTTGGTTGGATGTGACAGGGCGCTGACTGTAGCCCAAAGCTTGCTGACACCTTTCGAGAGGTCGCAGCTTTCAAGATGCTCGTTCCATTTTTCTTTCTTGTAGGTGTTGACTTGTCGATTTATTTCGGAGTTTAGCTCCTGAATTCTGGAGTCTGCCGGATTTGCGCGTCTTAAGTTGTCCCGTTCGTCGGCTAACCTTGCGGCAGTAGTTGGGAAATATGGCCGAACTTTAGGGATACGTCCTACCGAAATGAAGCGAGCTGCCGCTTTGACAATTACGTTCCTTATATTCTTTTCGGCTTCCTTGATGTTTGATGTACCTATCCCAAGGTAGCGCGGCGAACTTCGTCGTAGTGAACGTAGTGAAACCCTCCCAATTTGCCTTTTTGTGGTTGATAAACGTACGCCGTTCTGACGTTGTCAGTTCAGCTGGCTTATCAGTTTTCAATAAGTATGGGGAGGTGATCGGATTGGAGGGAGATAGTTGTCTCCCAGTGGGTTTCACATAGTTATGTCAGGAGAACTATGGCAGCGACGCGTGTAGACGAAATTCCATTGAGTGCGCAGAAGTCTGATGGGTCTAATTTGGTAGCGATATCTATACCTCTGGCATCATTACCGAGAAGAGGGTGCCAGAGTTCGTGTTGGGCATTAAAGTCGCCAAATTGGACCCTATGCTGTCCAGTGAGGAGTGGACGAATATCGAACTTATAACCAGATCCACAGCTGGATGCTGGTGGAACATAAATGTTTATGAGTTCGATATTGGTATTGCCGGATTTAACGGCAATAGCTTGCATTTCCGCCGTGCCGTTGTTGAAACGAAGATCTAATACACTGTATTGCACGGTTCTGTGTATTAGGAATGCAACCCAAGTAACAATTTCATCCCTATAATTCTTCGTAGAATATTTTCTTCAAACGATAATAGGGGCACTTTACAGGGTATAAACACTGAATAATAGTCCAATAATGGCATTTGGCGCCGTTTTTTGATTCAATTGAACCTTATTGTAGCACTGAATAACACTTTGAAAGAGACATACATGATGTCTTATGTCATCATTTTCTGTCATTTTCTCGCGTTTGCAAAAAAAAAAGAAAAAAAAATTCCCGCAGCCAGCGTCGAACCAGCGACTGTCGTACGCAAGTCCAACGTCTTAACCACTCGGCCAACCTCACATATAGTCAGCATTGCTCGTAAACACTATAAGTGGTTCGTTGCTTCTATCGAAATGCTCAACACTTCTCCGCAATGCACCTTCCTCTCTATATGTCAATCAGTTGAAGCTAATTAAATTCACACGTTCATCAAAAAAATGCAGCCAGTTTCTGGGCTGAGATTATCTTAATTGATTCATAAGTTAAGAATGAGTGAGGAAATGTTGATTTCAATGAATTCAGTTCAAGAAACGTGGTGTTCCAGAGCACTTCATAAGTGTCAATTCTTTAAAAAATCACAAAGTTCATCCTTCTATAAAACTACGCTGAGCAATTTATTGGATGACCACACGAATGTCACACTATAAAAATTAAATCGACAGTGCTATAGAAGATTATATGCATGTGTGTGTGTTGATTTCAGTCATGTGTGTTTATGTCATTCAATAAAGACTACGAAGAAGTATTTAATGGAGCATCTTTTTAGGTTAACGTTTAGAGAAGTGTTATCGAAGTCTTATTGGATGTAGTCGTGAATTGATTATATAAGAACTTTTCAATCTTTCCGAAAAGTGTTTTAAGGAGTTTTGATCGGATCAAAATACTTATATAAGCGATGTCACACGATAAACTGATTTTGTGTTACTATATGTTACAGGATGAAGTGCTTCTTTAAAGCATATGAATTGTTACTTGGGAAGCCCTCCTCCTGGGTTAGGACCCTGCCTGCCGACTCTATCGCGCCTCAGAAGTATGTAATCGCCGCGGATATTAAATTCGGGAGTTGAAGGTTGGAGCTTTATCTCCTGAAATGCCGCTATCAGAATTCTGCGTGTACTGTGTCCAGGTGTTAAACTTGAGCGAGTACGCCTTGTTGTATTGTTAACTACAGGTGGCGGTGGTGGAAAATTGGCTCGGGAGCTAGGGCCAGGACTGGCCGGAGATGGTGGTAAACCTAGCTTGTGAACTAGGGCCTGGGGTGGCTGGGGGCCGACCCGTACTCAGACACCCAGGAGCAACAAAAGACAACTTGTTATACTCACTCATTTTTTTTAAGCCGGAGCAATAAAAGTGACACCATTCTCTACAGCAGGTACATCTCAGACCTTGCATTGCCGAAGATACGTCGGTTGCATACACAACAAATGTAAATTTCAGGACCTGGATTAGTTTCGATGCCGGCGCGGATAAACGGAATTGAGACCAACCGCGCTGAGATGAAATGCTCCCAATTTGACGAAAAAACACATAGAACACTTACACACACATACACAACCCTCCTGCATCGAACCTTCACAGCTCTTGCCATGGAGGGGTTTTTTGGCAACTCTTGGACGTTTCTCGTTGAAAAACGGGTGTGGTCCGCCCCGAAGAGGCTTCAAACTCCCGTATGGCAGCGAGGCTGCCATCGGAAATGGTCGCCAGTAGGACCACTGGCGTCAATTGTCACATTTGCCACTTTCCGAGAGATGGCGGTGGAAACACCAAGACGGATCCGGATCTATGCGTTTACAGAACAAAATAGGGAATGGTTCGCAAAACGCGGCACAGTATGGGAACGTTGTGTCTCATAACCTTACCCAATATCAGTAAGCAGTAACATATGCATGTATAGCCCCAGCCAGCATTTAACACATTTGTAATCATTATTTCATGCAACACGCGTAAGCACATATTGCTTATTCATTCATCACGTTTTCATACAAGCAGTATATGACGATGTCCCCCTATTTCATGTATATACGCATTTGCACCTTATTACGGATAATCATTATAAAATCGTTATTCGTAAGCATTATGTAATAATTAAGTATCATTTATATTCAATGCATCAAAGAATAATTAAAAAAAGAGCACGGGCGGCGGAGAGTCTCGAACTCATAACCCTATGCACCGAAGGTGCGCGCCCTAACCACTGCTCTAGCCAGACTATATGAATGATTATGTTTTATTCGTGAATCTAATCACCCCAGCAACAAAAATCACACTTGAGGAGAAAACCATTATATTTCCTATATGCATGATTCGTCGACATTCCTTCAGCTGACCATCATGTATCTAACTTTCAATGCGTCCTATCGATACATAATGCCGATTCGTGATTCATGAAGTAAAGCTTATTTGTGGCTATGTTCACGGTATATGACGCCGATGCTGGCTGGGGCATTATCATAATATGTCTCCCAACTCAAGCATTATGCTTTCAGGGAGACTATAAAAACACATAAATTATTTATAGATAAATGTTAAACAATTAGCTATTAAGTGTGATTGAATAAATGAATTGAATTGAATATCATCCCCCATGTCGTCGGAATGAATGACCCTTTATCCAATAAATAAGCTTAATGCATTCTATAGCTGGTGTAAACACCATGCTACAAGTATGCTTTAAGCTTCAATTATGGATAAATATGTACAAGTAACCGACACCTAGTAATTTTACTAAAAAAAATTTTGCCTTGGCGGCAATTTCGAATTTCCGTTTCCAACATTTTGGAGACATCCAGGACACACACCCCATCAGCAAACACTCACCACTTGACAACAGCCTTAACATCTGCATGAACTCTCCAATCGCACGCACACATTCGTGCAAAAAATGTAAACTTTCGAAAATGATTCGAAAGTTTTCGTTCGTGTCGCACATGCACGAAGCTACGCACGAAACAGTTTTCGTGGCAAACGTGAAATCTCTGCTGCTACTGGAAGTCTTGTAACGGAGCGAGACAAAAGCGATTGAACAGCTGTTTTCATCGCACTCCCACCGCTGTCTGACGATTGTTTTTGTGCTCGTTCTCGCGACCCTTGAATACAGAGACGTGTGTGCGACGTGTCGCGAGCTCGTCCCCTATCCGCGCGTCGCGTCAATGAACCCATAAACGTCTTTGTTTCATCACAATACTCGCGAATCGAAAGTCGTTGTCGTCTTCGTCTTGGCCATCGCCATCATCGTCGTCGTCGTGTCTTGTTCGAGTTTCGTTGTTGCTGTCGTTCATCGTTCGCATCGCACACAAAAGTTTTCTCGCCTCAAGTGTCGAGTGCAACAACGCAGCAAAATTCGATTTGGTCGCGTAAAGTGTCCTCGCGGAAAGTGAAAAAGTGGCTGGGAAAGTGCACGCAAATGGCTTTCCCGTCGAACGCGTAATTTGACGCAGCTTGGTGCAAGTGAATGGTTTGGTCGTGCAAAGAAGTCTGTGACGGCCCCGTGTACTCCGTCGTTCGCAACCTCGCCCTGCCCGTACTTGAATAGTGTCGATCGCAACAATATTGCAGTCGCACATAGGCAATTGCAGCAAACCGTGGATCGTCATTGTCCCGCGACGTTTTTCGTGTGAACGACGAGCTGTGTTGCCGTAGTAGGCCGTGCGGAGGACGTTTTCACTCCTGTCCTGACGTCTCGTCTCGGGAATCTTGGCAACATTCGTGGAGAGTTGTAAACGTCAGTTGTGGTGGCCGCAGAGCGTTCGTCTCGTCCGTCAGTCGTGCCAGAGCCATCGCCGAGGATTCTGCACACACAGTTTTGCATAATTTTTCATTTTGTTGTGGTTAGGAAATAAATCTCAAAATTGATAGGACAAACAAGAAGACTGCTGCCACTGGTGCCTCACCCGAGGACCAGCCGCCGCGCAAAAAAGCCCGCAGGTGCTTGACCGTCGACCAGCAGCAGCAGGAGGAGGCAATCCCTTCAGGGACGAGAAGTGCAAGTGGTGGTAGTGGGTCAACAGCAGCAGCGTCTTTTGGTGGAGCAGCAGTAGACAGAGCGCAGCAGTCGAAAGGGACAAGTCGTGGTAAGCAACAGCCGTCGTCGCAGACAACAAAGGCAGGACCAGTCGCAGTGACGGAGAACGGCGAAGCAGACACAATCGAAGAATCTTATCAGCGGGACGCGAACGGCGAAGCCATGCAGCAGCCCGGGGCCAACTCGCTGGGCAACCACAGCACCCCCGAATCTAACGGGCATGCAGCGGACGGAGCCCAGAACGGAGCCACCAGCAATGGTTTCAACGGCGAGCCCAACAGCAGTCAACAGACTCGCGTGCTCCTCGACAAGACCAACCAGGACATTGTGCGCCTCATCGGTCAGTACTTGAAAAGTGTGGGGCTGCCCCGCAGCGCCGAGCAAGTCATGGAAGAGTCTGGTTGCTTCCTGGAGCATCCGGCTGCAACGCGGTTTCGCGAACACGTTCTGTCTGGCAACTGGACAAAGGCGGATCAGGATCTCAAGGTGAGTGTCCTCAATTGCGACGCAATTTGTCAATCTTACTTTGTTGCAAGTGCTACATGGATGCGTGTGTGTGTTTTGTTGTGTTTCGTTTCAGCAAATCGATCCGCTTCTAGACAATAAGCATGCGAATATTCCCGAGATGAAATTCCTTCTGCTGGAGCAGAAGTACTTGGAGTTCTTGGAGGAAGGTCGTCCACTGGACGCCTTGCATGTTCTCCGCAACGAGCTCACACCGCTGCAGCACAACATCAACCGCGTGCACCAGCTGTCGTCGTACATGATGTGTTCCAACAATCAGGACCTGTACCAAAGAGCCAACTGGGGCGGCAAGGGCATCGTCTCACGATCTGAGCTCATGGATCGCTTGCAGTCGTTCCTGCCGCCGTCTGTCATGCTACCGCCTCACAGACTTCGATCGCTACTCTCGCAGGCCGTAGAGATGCAGACAGAGCGCTGCACTTGGCATGATATGGCCAGCGAGACCAACATTGAAAGGGTCTCGTTGCTGTCGGACCACTGCTGCTCTGAGGAAGGGTTCCCCATGCAGGCACTTCAAGTCCTCAACGACCATTGCGACGAAGTCTGGTACTGCAAATTCTCCCCGGACGGACTCAAACTGGCCACGGCATCAAAGGACACGACCGTCATCATTTGGGACGTGGACCCCGTCAAGCTCTGCTTGAAATTCCGCAAAAGTCTGGAAGGTCACACGTACGGGGCGTCATTTGTCGACTGGAGCCCAGACTCGAAGCATTTACTGGTCGGCGGGCCGGAAGAGTGCCCCGAAATCTACTTGTGGAACATCGAAGAGGAGAAGATGGTGGTGAAGATGTCGCACGCCATGGAGGACAGTCTGACGTGCGGTGCGTTCAACAAGGACGGCACACGGTTCGTGACGGGCGGCGTTCGAGGACAATTCTACTTGTGCGACTTGAACGGTTCGATTCTGGAGAGTTGGGAAGGCATTCGGGTTCACGGTCTTCAATTCCGCTCCGACAACAAAACAGTCTTGGCGGCCGACACACATCACCGTATCAGAGCGTAAGTCTTTTATGTACATAACTTGCTGCCGCCCAAACGCTAACTCGTTCATTTCCTTTCCCTTTGCAGATACATTTTCGACAATCCCCGTCTGGACTACAAAGTCGTGCAAGAGCACCACCCCATCATGACGTTCAGCATCAACTCAACCGACAGATTGGCTCTCCTGAACATCGCCACTCAGGGTCTGCATTTGTGGGACATTGAAGACAAATGTCTGGTGCGTCGCTTCCAGGGCGTGAATCAGGGCAACTTCTCCATCTACTCGTGCTTCGGCGGCGTGAACGAAAGTTTCGTGGCCAGCGGCAGTGAGGACAATAAAGTTGTAATTTGGCATATACGGCGCGAGGATCCGCTGGCCAAACTGACGGGCCACAAGAAGACAGTGAACTGCGTGTCGTGGAATCCGGTGTATCCGTCCCTGTTGGCCTCCGCCTCGGACGACGGCACCGTGCGTATTTGGGGCCCGAAATCGAGTCAAGTCAATCAGTCGGAGAGTGACGAATGCTCGTCGTGTTCGTCCTCCTCATCGTGGAATATGACGTCATAAATCACTCTAGACAGAATTCTAGGCTTAAGTTTTTAACAACAAAACAAATACAAAAATGGTTTTATATTATATAATATTAATAATCTTGAGAGAACTTGCTGTACACCACTAAGTAGCGTACTTTTTTGAATAAGATATGGCATGGGGGCGTTTTTGGGGACGGCTCGCGCGGCCCGATCCGTCGTCCACTTGCCAGTGTAGTTCTAACGAGAGCCGTTAATTTATCGTTAAGTCGAGTTGTGTGAGTAATTATTACATATTTAAAATTGCAATCGAAATTTGAGACAAATGTGCCGCTCGTCGTCTTGGCTGGTCGTAATAGCACCAGTCCGGGCCTGTGACGAGCGCAAGTTATGCTGTAGGGCTACTTTAGGCGATAAGTAAACGCGTCTTTACTGAAAAACAAGATTTCTTTCATTTTATTCCGCCCTCCCGAACATTTCCTTCTTTCAATTTCCAGACGACAATATCGTTACGCAGAGCCCTTTGTTCTGCTGATAAACTGACGCCATCGTAATATGTGCGTTTGCATCTATTAAGTGTTGTTGCTGCACTTATTGCGTGTTCAATAATAATAAATGGAACGTAGTGGACCGTGCTCCCGTATCATGTGGCATATTTGTAAACAAAAATGGCAGACATCAGATGGTCGCGCGACTGCAGCGCCCCGTATGGAAATGACACGGTCAGCTGGGATGTGTATGGTTGAGTGAAAACACAAACACTACGAAACGAACGATACGATGCAACATTTTGTGAGGGGGAGCGGCTCGGTGTTGCCACGGTCATTGCTCGGGTATGCAATGTTTACAGTAAGGCCGAAGATTGGGAGTCGAATAAGAACGAGCAAAGCGATATTATATATACAGATTAGAGTGTGGAGAGATGTGTCATCATATCCCAGACATGAACCTGAATACAAAATCGATACTTTCGCAGGAATGCTCGAAAAATGGAGGGATGGATTATTTGAAAATGTTGTTTGTTAGTGTGTGTAGCTACACGGGAACAACTTCGCGAGAACAAAACCGGTTTTTATATGAAAATTGAGGGGAGGGTAGGGGTTGACGAGCGTAGCGAGCAGGGGGCGAAGCCCCCTAGTATTCACAAAACGCATAAATTTCTGTTCTGTTTTATGTGTACATACCAAAGCCATCTTTATACAAAGCCCGGAAGCAGAACACGTTCATATACTTAAGCGCCAAATCATAGGCCTGTTCAGATCGAAAATTTACATTGCGGTAAAGGCAAATCGGGTTGGGTCGCGACAAACTTTACACGAAAAGTATTGGTTCCCGGTCGATTTTCGTCGCGAAAAGTGGAATGTGTCGTGAATTAAAGTGTCTAGAATGCAGTGAAAGAACAAAATCCCGACAAAAAGTGAATTTTCCACATGTTTTCGCGATTTTTATCAGAGCAGACACGGTTTTTTTACATGCGCTGTGCTTGTGTTAGTGCATCGTGCAACGTATATACGACATGTTCATAGGCTCGTTTTGTGTGCATGTATTGCTGCTTCCCGGCTTCTAGTGAAGGTGGCTTTGGTACATACTAACATTTCAGCGATTTGTGTTTCGACCGATCAACTAAGCGCTATAGTCGGAAATACTGAATTGTTGTCTAAAGCCACGCACACACACGTTGAATCCATGGATTCAAAGGTATTGTGAAGTGAAGCGTTAAACTGATTCTTGACTTCTCTTGTTCATTTTGCGGATTATCCCAGGACTTTTTGCAAACAGTGGGGTTCCACTCAAAATCGTTTGTTCTAAATTACTCAAGCAAAATAGTGGTCACATAATGACCATTTGATTAAAAGTGTTGTTTTGTTATGTTTTGTTTGTATGTTATAATGACCATATTCTTTTGTGATAAGACCGTCCATCAATCAGGATTAGCAGAAAGCACGAGAAGAAGAACTGGGAGGCGCCAGAGATCCCCCTGAGAAAAGGACTAGGCGGCGCATATTCGCACTAATGTTACCCAAAGCACGGCGTGAAGGTCATGAGACATATCGGCAAGTCTATCCATCGAAATCATCAAGGTAGTCAGGCTAAACTACATCCTCCATCCAAATAGATATGTATGAGCTTAAAAATCCTAGATTAATATTATCCTGAATAGAGAAAGGAGAAGTTTGGATTTAACGCCTTTTGCAACTGGAAAGGGTTTTTAACGACTTTTGCAACTCGAAATGTGTTTAGCTGAATGAGGATTGGATATGAAAAATAATGTTTCTCGAAAAAAGATCAATGTTTTCAATTTTTTTTTACAATTTAAAAAATGTCTTAATAAGAGAGTTTTCCAATTGTAAAACTCGTTAAGCGCCATTTAGTTTATTTAGGGAAAATCGCAAAAACCGTGAAAAGTTTATTGTGTATTGTATTTTTTTCTTCTGGAAATATATTTAGGATGAACATCTAAATAAATTGCTGCGATAATAATAATAATAATTCTACATTCGTAGTTTTCCGAATAAACTAGAAAATTGTTTGAATTTAAAGAGTTTCGCACCTGGAGACGAATTTTGCAACTGAAAATGTAGCCTAGAAAATATGCATTATTTGATTGGTGGCAATGATGTATATTTAAAACTTGACAGGATTATTGGGGATTGCCTTCTACATACGGGGGGAAAGTCCTGTTCGACAGGGGGTATAAGATGGAAAAATAGGGGAGAAGTGACAGTTTTCAGTTACAGCTTCAGTTTTTTTGTGTCTATTTAAAAAATGGTCAAATCTATATGAAAATATTCCGAGTACGTAATAAACTAAATCAAATTTTCTTGGCAGTAATAAAATTTATTACTAGTTTTTGGAAAAAATCCTGCTGGGTATTTTTAGATAGGTACATTTTGCATCATTACTCTTGAAAATAGAAAAGTTAAGTCATGTAATTGTGCAATGTGAGTAAATGTATGAAGCTCCAGTCATTTTTTACTAAAAATTATCTTGATCCGGTGGCCCTTGTTTCATCCTTATTTAAAATCAAGAAACAAATATATACACGCCCTTCCAAATTACATTAAGGAGAATTTCGGTTTGCCTTTAAGGCAGCCCAAGTAACAATTTCATCCCTATAATACTTCGTAAAATATTCTCTTCTAACGACAATAGGGGTATACAGGTTTACAGGGTATAAACACTGAATAATAGTCCAATAATGGCATCTGACGCCGTTTTTTTATCCAATAGAACCTCATTGTAGCACTGAATTACGCTTCGAGAAAGTAATACATCATGTGTTATGTCATCATTTTCTCGCGATTGCAAAAAAAGAGAAAAAAATAATTCCCGCAGCCAGCGTCGAACCAGCGACTGTCGTACACCAGTCCGACGCCCTAACCACTCGGCCAACTTCACATATACACATATGGTCAAAAAAATAAGTACACCCCTCATGTACCTTTTTATGCCAAATTTTCATACCCTTTTTAAAATTGAATTACTCCAAATAGATAGCCAATACATCAATTAGGATACGACAATGCCAACGAAACCGAAAAACTAAATGGCATCCCCCTATTATCTTAGTCCCTCCCGATATTAGCTTTGAAGTTGGTTTTCAGCTTGGTCAAAATAATAAGTACACCATCGGTTCTTTTAATTTTTTGACAACAAGTTGCTATTTTCCGTAAGGATTTGTTTTTTTATTCATTGGTGTATGAAAGAAGCGTTAAATTAAAAACAAACAAAAATACTTAAGGGGCGACAAACGCATGGTAGGTACGAAAAAAGAAGTTTAAGTTCGAAACTTTGAAATAGCGGAAAAATTATTCTCTCAATAACGAAATAAACCAGCTAAACATTGTATTTACTGTGTAATTCATTAAAAAGTAAATAAAAGCAGTCTCAAATGCGGTTAAGTTAATGTAAGGGCCTTAAGGAAAACTGTCAGTCTCATTATCACTATGGCGAGAAAAGTTCTCTTGGCATGACTGATGATATTCGCGGCAAATACTGAAAATATTGAATCCCTTTGAAAAGTTAATGGAAGAATTCAAAAAGTAAAGCAGTTTTGACAAAAAGTTTAGAACTTTCCATGGCGACGTCAAAAAGTGTTGAAGGTTCAAGAAAATTTGGGAGGAATAGTTCGTCTTGTTTCAGACCGAACAATGAAAAATCACAGAATATTCTCTTTTATTTTTGAGATCGTAATAAATTTGTTTGGAAACTACCCTTATCGTAATATTCTTCATTCAAGAAAAAAATAATATGGTATACGCCAGCGACGTGCATTCATAATAATGTCTACTTTACCAAAAAGTAAAAAAAATCAATAATTTAATAATCGCTAGACTTTTACAGGAATCTAGCCATGTACCATATATGGTACGCTATGCATTTAAGGGTTAAAGCATAGTTTAGTGCTACAATAAGGTTCTATTGGATTAAAAAACGGCGCCAAATGCCATTATTGGACTCCCAACTAGCATTTTTAGTAGCGAAAACGTGGGTATCACTCCAAGATTGCCTTTGGGAGTAGCAAATACTTTCAATCGTTCCGTGATAAGGACCTTTTTGTCACCGAAGAGTCACTGATATGGGGAATGAAAAGTTTGGTGACCAGGACCCATTTGCCACCAGTAAGTTGCAACGCGATTGGAACGCACCAACCAAGTGGCATTGTTTGTCTAACCACCCAATTGGAACTTTATTGATCCCGTCTTCCCACACAATCATAGTTGTGAATATGTGTAGGTAAAACCGACACAATTTTAGTAAACTTAAATTGAATGGGTTTATATGTACACACATATACTTTTACACATTTGCTAAAGTTGTATTTTTACCCTATTCAGGCAATCAAAGAATATAATCTGAAAGGATTTAATTGAGTGATTACATTATTTGATCATTTGTCCGCTTTTTTAAACAAGAAAACTTCGTGCCAAGCCAATTTCACTGTGGAAGTGGATATTCCACCTAGCAAAAAAGTAATGCCCTCTCATTTTTCTAATCATTTCTTAAATAAATTGTCAAGAGATAACCCAACTAAAGTCAGTGTTATCCTCCACTTTCTAGTTTTATCACTCTAAATATTCAGCAAATAAAATAGTTACTTAACACAAAGAAGTTCTAAATTGTTTCATCTGAAAAAATAGCTACTTTCTCGAAATGTGTACAAAATGATTTTGTAAAATCTTGGAAAATATGGCGACAAGCATTTGACAGCTCCATATGGTACTATAAAGTTCCAAATAGGACTTTGTAGTAACGTTAGGAACTATATATAGTTCTTATTTTACTATAAAGTAGCAAATCCTTCGAAGTTATAAAGAAATTATACGGCTACGGTTTTGCCACTTAAAAATATTTCTATGGAGTTGCTCACTATGTAGTAGCAAAATGAGGTACCAAAACTGTACCATTCGCCTAAACTTGTCAAATATGTAGTAGCAACATTTCGTTCGCTACAAAGTTCCAACTACTATCACCCTGGGACGTCCCAAAAAGTACTTTGCAGTATTTGTTACGATGAAGTTAAAATTTGGGGGGTCAAAAACGTAACCGAAACTTATTAAAGTGGCGGAATCAAAAGCACTAGTTGTCGCTACTTAAAATGTTGCTTGGGCTGTTATTCAGTGGTTATACCCTGTAAAGTGCCCCTATTAATGCTAGAAGAGAATATTTTACGAAGTATTATAGGAATGAAATTTTTACTTGGGTATGTCTTAACTCATCAAATTTTTCGATCGGTTTCCATATAGTACTCCCTATCAGCATCTCTTTCGTTCAAGAGCAATCTTTAATGTGAATTTAGCTCCAGTCAAGAAATCTGAATCAAGGAAGGAAGGGATGCTGCATTCAACAAACGAATTCTCTAGAAAACACTGGTTATATGCTACAAGTATTACCTGTGATGTGCATTTCCTCCGCTGAATGCTGCTTAATTCGAACTACCCTTTCGCGGCAATTAACACTTCCGCTTTCCATTCAAACAGCTGCACTTCCAGTCTTCCAAGAAATAGACATATCAGCTGTCACAGACATATCTCGTTCATTTCGTTCGTGGTTTTTGAACTGTCAACAGCTTTGGTGAGTGTTTCCCTCGAATTTTTCTGAAAATCCTTTAATATCGTCGGCATCGTTCATCGAATTTAAATCAAAACTCGCGTTTTTCGCACCTCAAAATCCGCTTCGTTAGTTTAATCAAAAATTAATTTGCAATGTTTTCATTTCAGTTCTTAAATTTCCTTGAGAAGTCCCTAGTTATTCAGTCAAGATGGTTAGGGAGAACAAAGCAGCCTGGAAAGCTAACTATTTCATCAAAGTCGTGGTAAGTGTGATTTTTACCATTCTGAATGACCTCTGGTAAGTAAATCTGTAAAATTGCATTGATTTGAAAATAATTAGAATGGAAATTGCCACACACGCTTGTTTGTACCGCCATATTGGATACTTAGGTACGGACGGGAATATAACGTCATGCAATTCTTCTGATTTGTTTACTTGAGATTTTCGGTGAAAGTTGCGTTTCTATGATGAACCTTCACATGTCTTAAGGGGTGAGTTCCTGGCGCAACGCTAGAAATAGCGGAACCCAATGTGTCAGCACCCCGAAAGTGGAAAGTAGCCAGCCGGCTGTCTGATCGAAACGCATTCAAAATTTCACTTAAAACTCGATTAATTGATTGTACGCAGATATCTAATTGATTTTCTCTTTCTTTCCAGCAATTGTTCGACGAATATCCAAAATGTTTCATCGTCGGCGCAGACAACGTCGGTTCCAAGCAAATGCAACAGATCCGTACATCGTTGCGTGGCTTGGGCGTCGTTCTCATGGGCAAAAACACCATGATGCGTAAGGCCATCCGCGGTCACTTGGAGAACAACCAACAACTCGAAAAGTTGTTGCCCCACATCAAGGGCAATGTCGGTTTCGTCTTCACAAAGGGCGATTTGGCCGAAGTTCGTGACAAGTTGCTCGAGAGCAAAGTTCGTGCTCCAGCTCGTGCCGGTGCCATCGCTCCATTGCCTGTCGTCATTCCGGCCCAAAACACCGGTCTTGGTCCCGAAAAGACATCTTTCTTCCAAGCTCTGTCCATCCCGACCAAGATCTCAAAGGGTACAATTGAAATCATCAACGATGTGCCCATTTTGAAGCCCGGTGACAAGGTCGGCGCCTCCGAAGCCACCCTTCTCAACATGTTGAACATCTCGCCGTTCTCGTACGGTTTGCTCGTCGAACAAGTCTACGATTCCGGTTCGATCTTCTCTCCTGAAATCTTGGACATCAAGCCTGAGGATTTGCGCGCCAAGTTCCAAGCTGGTGTTGCCAATTTGGCTGCCGTCTGTTTGGAAATTGGATACCCAACAATCGCTTCGGCTCCACACAGCATTGCCAACGGTTTCAAGAACTTGTTGGCCGTCGCCGCTACCACCGAGGTTGAATTCAAGGAAGCTACCACCATCAAGGAGTACATCAAGGATCCAAGCAAGTTTGCTGCTGCTGCTGCCGTTGCGGCTCCAGCTGCCGCCGCTGCTGCTCCGGCTGCGGCTAAGAAGGAGGAGAAGAAGGAAGAATCAGAAGAAGAGGATGACGACATGGGCTTCGGTCTGTTCGATTAAACATTTAAAGGACGCTGAAACGAGCGGAGAAAAGAACACTATGGGCAGGCAGATGGACGCAGATACTCGTCGGATTAAAGTTGTTGACCACGATAGTCTAATGGCGATTTGTGTTCTTATCTGTTTGCAATAAACAAAAGTGTCCCAGACAAACTTATTGCTTTTAATTTTTTAGGTTGCGGAAGTTTTTTTTTTCATATATTTTGAATGTTGGGCTTGGTTGCAAGGATAAGTTTGGCAGGTCGCTTTCCTGCAACAACTTCCCAGGCGTGACGTTAACTCTTTCATAATTGCGGGGTGGTCTGGTGAGCCACATGGTTCCGGACTGTGGAGCCGTCGGCTGAGGCGGCCAGCTCGTTGGTTTGATAATTGAGTATCCAGGCCCGCCTTCATCGTTGACCTCCAATTTTCGCGATTACGCGACCTCGTCTTCCAGTTTTAGGAAGTACAGCAACTGGTGGTCGTCTTTCGCCTACTGAATACTCCACGCGAGCTCTCGGTTGTCCACGTAATCAGGCTCCGCCCACCCGTTCATTCTTCGACATGCGATTGTCGTCCATTCATTGAATATTCCCATTACAGCTGTGGAAGTTTCATGTTTTTCGACACTTCCCCTCATCGTACCGCTCGAATGGGTCCAATGATCGTATTAGCTTCGTGTTCATGCTACGAGTTAAATTTTACCTTCTCCTTTTGAAGTTGTTTCGTGGTACGTGCTTGCGCGTGCAATATTTGGTTGAGGTGCTGCACTCTCTTTAACTGTTTACCATCAACTTTGAGCAGGTATTATTAATATAAGGAGAGGGCGAAAGTTACGAATTCCATACAATGTGACAGCTCAAAAATGTGCCGAGAATCTAATACATGGGAGAGCAAGCATCTAACAGTAAAGTAGTAATTGTGTCAAAAATTCGTTCGCGCTTGGTTGAATTCTTCTTCTTCTTCATTCTCTTTATCTTTAAAAGTGGGTTGTCAAAGCATGGAACTTTGTTTGAATCGAGATGTACTGTTACTTTACTTGTGTCAAATCGCTTTGCTTCAACAGTGTTGTTATTGTATTTTTCTCTCCCATGAATTTGCACTTTCGGCACACTTTTTAAGTGATGTTGCCCCTCCTTCTATTAATACCTGCTCGAAGACCATCAAGGGGTGGTAGGGTTGCTCAAAATTCATACCTAGTGCACATAGAGTGTCATCTACGGGACCATCGTGCATGGAGTGCATAAGCGATGTGGACTATTAACTATTACTTACCGTTACCTCTTACCACCTGTTTAGAACATCCGGTGCGTTATTGACACCGTCTTACGGAGTCGTATGGAGATTTCAACATCCGTAACATGCACTCTCCAGCGTGTTTACTTTTGCAGCACTCAACCACCTTAATTCTAATGCCTTGACGGGGAATGGTCCCTTGGGCGTGCCCATCCCCAAGGCTATTGAGATCTCAATAGCGGGTGTAATCGTATTTTGACCCCCTATGTTAGGTTTTACGTATTTCGACGAGCATATCTAAGGCTCGTTTGGTCTATCACTACCTGCAGGCCTATTCGACCGACCGACGGATAGCGCGCCCTTTTCCGTCCAGATGGCTCCTCCAGTTACTAGCCAGCAAGCCACAAACTAGCTAGGTATATGCACTTTGGTCATTCTCCGCAAATAGCCCCTTCGAGACTTCGGTAATGCCATCTCCGAGATTTTACACATTTCGTTATAAGGAAAACCCGTATTCGTCCAAGAGCTTCGAAAGCCTCTTCGAAACCTACAACAACGATTTTTTGCGAATCCAGGTCTGCTGCACGAGAGCTTTTCAAATTCTTCTCAATTTCAATATCTGCCTCAGAAAGACGATGGAATTATCCGAAGCATTTGTTCACATTGCCCGCTTCCTTTTGTGGAAAGACCTAGGATCTGAGATTCCACCGCATGAAACACAATCCGTTCATTCATCGAGGCGTTCGGCCCTTGAGAAGCCCAAGTCCCTCAAGCTCCATCGCGGGTAGCCCTTCAATAAGAGCCCATACATTCTTCTAAAAGATTTAATTTTTGAGCCCTCTTATGTCGCACACACACGGAGAATCCGAGTCCATTTTTTTTCTTTTCTTCTGTCAAAATCCAAGAAAAAGTATGATCGGAAAAATGAATTTAGATTGACCGTGTGTGTGCGGCATTAGGTGTTGTAACCAATTCAAACGCCCATTTGTCCTCGCTCCTTTTTACCCGATGTTAGTGTATTGTTGGTGACCAGCTGGTATCGTGCTCTGCGGCCGTGATCAACCTTGATCGTTCGGTCGCCACTCTGTGATATAGATTCTTAGCGAAGTGAGTTTCCAAAAGGTCCATCTACACGTGCAGCCAAATGGCTGTTGTCATTCCATCCAAACTTGTCGCCATTTGGCTGTGCGTCCAGTTTTGATATTCAATATGGCAACTCAACCAACCGCTTGTCAAATTCAAAGTGACAATTTTGCAACTTTTGTTCTTCTTTCGTGTGAAATTGAATAATTCATGAATGGAAGTGTAATAATTCAAACGCGCAGAGTCCGATTTTGATAATTAAATTTTAAAAAATCACAAAAATGAAATCTTGATTATGTTATTTTCTGCTCCATTTGGCTGCTAAGTGTGGATGCTAAGTAGCAGCCAAATGGCTGTACGCGATGCCAGTTTTTGGACGCGCAGCCATTTGGCGACTAATCTAGATGGACCGCTAAATAGCAGCTAAGGGCTCCATTACACAGTCATATTTCTATTATAATATCTATTATGAAATAGAAATATTATCATATATATGACCGTGTAATGGCATTTCATAATAGATATTATCATATGTACTATAAATAGAACCTATCATCATATCTAAACGTCAAAATAAAAATTCGTAACAATTCCGTGTTCTTCGCGTCTGGCGACCCAGGCACGTACCCAAAGAGGCTTTTTCTACCTGTTCTTCTTTCTTTGAATCAAATAGAGAGTAATATAAGCGACCCGAAAAACGCACAATACGAAATTATTTGATGCATTTCCGCGACTAAAGGAATAGGCCAATCAAAGAAGACATTATAGAGAACATCGAAGGGGGTGACGATTTTTTTCTTCGGTATTTTGTTAGGAGTAGTTAGGAGGTACTAATTTTACTCGGAGCTGAGTGGTGCGCTAATGCGGTAAGGGGGGGGGGATAGTTAAAGGTGAAATTTTTTGTGTTTTGGGCTATATCTCGAAAACGGTGAGTCGCAGAGAAAAAAGTTGTGAGTAAGCTTTGTAAATGTCCTATTTATTTGTCCGCACTTGCTCACGGTTCTTCCAATATTGTTTATTAAAAGTCGAAAATTTTAAATTTTTTCAATTTTCTCTATTTACAAGGATAAAGACAAACGTTGTGATAAAGAAGGAGGGGAGGGGGGGGGGGGGTTGTGTGACTGTTTTTATTTCATGGATCCATAATGGATGGTTCGGAGTAAAACATACATAAACATACATAAACAATATCGGAAGAACCGTTAGGCGTTTTGCATAGGTATGGGCAAATAAATAAGACATTTAGAAAGCTTTAATGTTTACTCACAACTTTTTCTCTACGACTCACCGTTTTCGAGATATAGCCCAAAACACAAAAAATAGCACTAAATTGCACATTTAAACCCTCTTTCCCGCGTTGGCGCACCCCTCAGCTCCGAGTAAAATTAGTAGCTTTACCTCCTGACAACTCCTAACAAAACACTGAAGAAAAAAATCGTCCTCCTTCGATGTTCTCTACACCCGCTTTTTATGCGTTCATTGCTTGGCCTAGAAAACAAATTTTGTATTTGACATTTGAATAAACAATAGATATTATGATATAAATATGATGTAGTGTAATATGTAAAAATTTGATTTTCCATGATAGATATGATCATATCTATTATAATAGATATTATAATATAAATATGACTGTGTAATGGAGCCCTAAATGTCGATCGAATGTCAGTCGATATGCGGAACCAATCTATTATCGACCCAACAACCAACGCTCGAGTGAAAGGCCACTGCGGACCAGCCCAAAAGGGCGGCCGGTATATTACGCTTTCAGGTCCCCAAGGGAAATTTTTGATGTTCTTCTTATCGACACTAGCGACACTTATCTTACCGTCCGCCATATAGCGGACACATAGCGTAAAATATCAGAAACATCAAAAATTTCCCTTGGGGACCTGAAAGCGTAATGTACCCTATAAGCTGATTTTGACGTCTATGATTCTACATTGCGGCCTTAATATCTAGACGGCGTTGAATGTACCCATTGTGCCTGTCTAGACAGTTTCAATTTTCGTTCGTCTTCATCATTTTGACAATTGAAACTTGAGATGCGTGCGCTATTGAAGAAACGCATTCATTCTTGAACGCGATTGCTAATGTTAAATATAAACAACTCATCATCTATTCATACTATTAATGAAAGAATTTATCATTTACCCGTCCTGACCAAAGCAGCGACACATATTTCCCGATAAATAATGAACAGATGTGGATAGAAACAGGCATTGATCTCTTCTGTTCACTTGACGCAATCAACGACACGTTCAATATTGAAAGTGGATACGGAGCTTGAAGACGATAGTGAAGACGAAAGCGCACATGTGTGGACATAGCCATTGATCCTGTCCAAGTCGAATGAAATCGGATCAAAATTTCCCAATTGGGTAACAGCTGACTATCGTGTCATCTGGCCGCAACGCGATATTCTGAATTATAATGCATTTGTAATTAAGCACCGTGCGAGATACAATTAAAAGGATAAGTAGCAAGAAATATTAAAATGATTAACTCTGAAAAACCAAAAATACTAAATAACAAAATGACATACGGGAAATTTTAGGGAAATTGTTCGCGGAGACATATAGGGGATTAGTTTGGCAGATGATCCAAGTCATACCCTGGATCAACTTCCAGGATTATCATTTTGTTTGGGATTTCCAATAAATCTGGAAATGATTCAGTGAGTCGAATAGAGCTTATATGTCGGTTTGATAATGCTACGTGGACCTAGCAGTACCCCACATGGCTGTACGCGATGCCAGTTTTTAGACGCGCAGCCATTTGGCGACATATCTAGATGGAACTTAATCTAGATGGACCTTGAGAACATGTTTAAAGCATTGCTTATACGTACGAGTAATGGGCCCTTAATATTTTTAATCCAATGCCCAAACCATCACCTATTGGTAATTGTGAACTTCCGCCCGATCTACTACAATATCATGGCACCGCACGTCAAATAAACGTCAATACGCATCATAAACGAGGTAAACGAGGACATTTTTTGACAGCTTACTTGTATCGGTCGGCAAAAACGCGATTAGAAAACGTTTAAGAAAGTTTTATCCGAAAAGAATATTTCCTACAATTAAACCATGGCTGATGCGGCGGCCCGGCAACTGCAGTACGAGTACAAGGCGGTAAGTATTCCACTTTCATTTGGGTTTCGGCGGGATCTCTTCCACGCACACTTATGGCGGTCCATAATGCTTTAAATTTATTTTTCAGAACTCAAATCTTGTCTTACAAGCCGATGTACGGCTAATTGAACGCCCGCGTCGCGATGAGGCAACTGGCGAAGTTGTTTCCCTCGTGGGCAAATTGGATGGTACGCGAATGGGTGATCGTTATCAACGCTCCAAGCCGGAAAAGACAGAGGAGCGCAAAGCAAAGTAAGTTGCAACAGAGTTGCTCCAAAATGTCCTTTAATTCATGATCCTTTGCCTGTTTTACAGACGACAGAAGCGAGACGAGGCCCAATATGACTTTGATCGAATGAAGGGAGCCACACTCCTTTCGGAGGGCATTGACGAAATGGTTGGAATTGTTTATCGGCCCAAGACACAAGAGACCAGACAGACGTACGAGGTTCTGTTGAGTTTTATTCAGGAAGCGCTGGGCGATCAGCCACGTGATATTCTGTGCGGCGCAGCCGATGAAGTGCTGGCCGTGCTGAAGAATGAAAGGTTGAAGGATCGCGAGAAGAAACGTGAAATCGACAGCCTCTTGGGCTCGGTGGCAGACGAAAGATTCGCGTTGCTCGTGAATTTGGGCAAGAAAATCACCGATTTCGGTTCGGATGCTATCACAGCACTGGGGGAGAGAAATGAAGAGCAAATCGACGAAACGTACGGCATCAACGTGCAGTTTGAAGAGTCCGAGGAGGAGAGTGACGAGGACATGTACGGTGAGGTGCGCGATGAGGATGGACAAGACGAGGGGGAGGAGGCGAAAATTGATGGGACTTTACATGCAGAGAACGTAAGTAGAACCTACCTATCCCTTCCAGAAGAGTTCTAACCGTTCAATTTTATTACAGCTCGGCAACACGGACGAAAACGTCAAAAAGGAGAAGGCATTGCACCCGCTCGACATTGATGCGTACTGGTTGCAGCGTTGTCTCAGCAAATACTTTGACGACGCGATGATCTCGCAAGCTAAATCGGCAGAAGTTCTGAAAATCCTCAAAGATTCAGGGGACGATCGCGAATGCGAAAATCAGCTCGTCCTGTTGTTGGGCTACGATTGCTTCGACTTTATCAAACAGTTGAAGAAAAATCGGCAAATGATTTTGTACTGCACAATGCTGGCATCCGCTCAGACGGACAGCGAGCGACAGAAAATCCGCGACGTAATGCGCGGTGATCATTTTCTCTCGAAAATCCTGCGGCAGCTGGACACCGGGAAGAATGAGGATGACGAACATGGCGGGTTGACGCGCTCACAAAAACGCAAAGATGACGACGAGGATCACAAGCACGGCATTGCCGGTCAAGTGATGGGCGAGCGCAAGTTAATCGAGCTGGAGGACATGGTTTTCGCGCAGGGATCCCATTTCATGGCCAACAAGCGTTGTCAGCTGCCGGACGGTTCGTTCCGAAAGCAGAGGAAGGGCTACGAGGAAGTCCATGTGCCAGCGCTGAAACCAAAGCCGTTTGACGACAAAGAAGAGCTGGTGCCGGTCGACAAGTTGCCGAAATACGTGCAGCCTGTTTTCGATGGTTTCAAGACCTTGAACAGAATTCAAAGCCGGCTGTGGAAGGCCACGTTGGAGTCGGACGAAAACATGTTGCTGTGCGCTCCCACCGGTGCCGGTAAGACGAACGTCGCGCTATTGGCTATGATGCGAGAAATCGGAAAGCACATCAACGACGATGGCACCATAAATGTTGACGAGTTCAAAATCATCTACGTCGCTCCTATGAAGTCACTTGTACAGGAAATGGTGGGAAATTTCGGTCGAAGATTGGCCACCTACAATTTGACAGTTTCTGAATTGACTGGAGACCACCAACTGACCCGCGAGCAAATTGCCGCGACACAAGTCATTGTCTGCACGCCGGAGAAGTGGGATATCATCACCCGAAAGGGTGGAGAGAAAACATTCACCACTCTTGTACGTCTGGTCATTATCGATGAAATTCACTTGTTGCATGACGAACGAGGTCCCGTGCTGGAAGCTCTTGTAGCCAGGACCATTCGAAACATTGAAACCACTCAGGAGGATGTACGTATAATCGGTCTGTCGGCCACTTTGCCTAATTATCAAGACGTCGCCACGTTCTTGCGTGTGAAACCCGAAAAGGGATTGTTCTATTTCGACAACAGTTTCCGTCCCGTTTCGTTGGAACAACAGTACATTGGTGTCACCGAGAAGAAGGCTCTGAAACGATTCCAAGTAATGAATGAAATCGTTTATGAAAAGACCATGGAACATGCCGGACGCAATCAAGTTCTAGTCTTCGTCCATTCGCGTAAAGAGACCGGCAAAACGGCTCGTGCCATTCGGGACATGTGTTTGGAAAAGGACACGCTTGGAAGTTTCCTACGGGAGGGCTCGGCTAGTATGGAAGTTCTCCGAACCGAAGCTGAACAAGTGAAGAACAGCGAACTCAAAGAACTACTTCCGTACGGCTTTGCTATCCATCATGCAGGAATGTCTCGTGTGGATCGTACCTTGGTTGAAGATTTATTCGCCGATCGACACATTCAAGTGTTGGTGTCAACAGCCACTCTCGCGTGGGGTGTAAATCTTCCCGCTCACACAGTCATTATCAAAGGCACACAAGTGTACAATCCGGAGAAGGGCCGTTGGGTCGAACTGAGCGCTCTCGATGTCCTGCAAATGTTGGGTCGTGCCGGTCGTCCGCAATACGACACCAAGGGTGAAGGTATTCTGATCACGAATCACAGCGAGTTGCAGTACTATTTGTCGCTGTTGAATCAGCAGTTGCCGATTGAGTCGCAATTCGTCTCGAAGATGCCCGATATGTTGAATGCCGAAATTGTTTTGGGTACTGTGCAGAATTTGAAGGATGCTGTCGCGTGGTTGGGCTACACGTATTTGTATATACGAATGTTGAGGCAGCCGACTTTGTATGGGATATCGCATGATAAGTTGAAGGAAGATCCGCTGTTGGAGTTGCATCGAGCGGATTTAGTTCATACGGCAGCGTTACATTTGGATAGAAGCGGTTTAGTTAAATACGATAGGAAGAGTGGACATTTTCAGGTAAGTGAAATTTTGATTTTTATCCCGTCTGTCTTAAGTAAATATTGAAATTTTTGTCTCGATGCTTATTGAGAGCGTGGTAAATGACATGGTAAACTGATTGAGTGCTTCTGAATAAAGTCTTCAATTTGCTGAAAATTTGTTGAATATGTTCAGGCAGTAAATTCGATAGTGGAATGGCTTCAAGCGGAATCTGATATTTTCTATGGGCTCAGTGACAATCGCATCATCAAGCTCATCAGCAAAGGGGCAATTTCGACTAACAAGTGCTAAGTATCTTTCGAGGTTAACGCTTTACTATTTAACAGAAGAAGAAGCATTATTTTACTCGCTTTGCTTCCAAGGATCTTTCTACGGGCCGCGTATATGTAATACGCGGCTTGAAATCGTTTCGTGATATAGAGAATCGAATTTTCGAAATTCGGTACGGTGCGTCGCTTTTATTATCTACTATATAAAAATAAGTCGGGTTTTCCTCCCTGACGCTATAACTCCAGAACGCACGAACCGATTTGGATGATTCTTTTTTTGTTTTATCCGTCTTACGTCGGAGAAGGTTTATGGACAAAAATTTTTTGAAAATCTCGAAGGAAGTGGTGGTAAATATCGAAATTTCATTTTGTATGAGAGTCACCTGTTGCAATCAAGTTTTCATCGACAACATTTAAATTTAATGGCAATATTTTAGTTGTCATTGGATCAAATACAGTGTTAATTGTAGTCAAGGTGACTATGTTTTTACGTACACACATCCTTGATGTTGGTCACAGCAATTTCACAATAGACTTCGTACTACTTCGGGAATCCGTCGATATCTCCGCAATCCTTTGGCGGAACGACACGATTGAGATGTCGCCGGATTCGCCACAAAATTGCCTAAAGGGTCATGGGTTTTTTTTCTAATAACCGTCAGCCCGGATGTTGGCATAGCAAGGTTACAATTAATTACAATTAAGTTACATTAACAACCGTCAACCTGGATGTATGATGGTTTCTGGGATAGTACACAGAGAAAAAAAATTAGAATGGTTATCTAAAGAAATAGTCGAATTCATCTAAAGTTCGCGTTGATTTTCAGCTTATGATTCTATGTAGTTGAAACAGTTACGAAGATATGGATAATTTTTCTATTCGTCATTAGTTGAAACATCTACTATATTTGCAAATTCAATTAATTCATGTGTAAAGACAGCTATTCATTATCTATAAATTGTTAAATGTTGGATCGCTAAATTGTGTTGAAGAAAAAAGAACGATTGTTTGTAGTTAAATTTTATATTTGAATAGTACAATCAACAACATTTGTGGAAGAATTGACTAAACTTTTTCTTCTAATCTTGCGTGGTTAATTGAACGAATTTAATAGTATTTTCAGCTATGAAGATTAGAGAAATCAGCTATTTCTTTGGTAAAACTATCTAAATTTAAGTCAACTACTTCACTTTAGATAAAAAGTCTAAACCATTTTTTTCAGTGTATGAGCATTGTAGGTGGCGTGCGCACATTTTAGTGCACGAAAAACTGAGTAAATGAGTGTGCTGACATATTTAATAGAAATTTATTAAATTAATGATTTTCGAGATAACTCGCTAATATAGTTGAAGGGCAAGTGCAGTCTCATCAATCAGTCAGGGGGTTGAGTACATATGTTGTTGTTGTATTACCTTGACCGCTTAACCCCCCGACGGAAATCTATAGCGTTGTTTCCATTATACACTTTGGTTTCATCATCGAGAGGTCGATCCCAATAAATTATAGTTAGCAGTTTGATTGGCATTCAAATTAGTGTCAAGTTGTGAGTGAAGCCAATAATGCGAGCGAAGCGAGCACTAGATAATAAGCTAGTTCAGAATAAATATATAATTTTCTTGGTCGTGAAAAAACAAAACGACTATGAAAGACCAAGATCTGTGCAAATGGCGGCTCCATGCAGGTTCACGCCAAACACTTCAATGCACACCATTGCACCCTCCTACTCACTAAAACTTCAACATTTATTAAATAAATTTAATAAATCATATATTTTAGCGGTAATGTATAGGTATACAACTTGAGCGCCATCCATTTTAAGGGCTAGTTAAGTTAATTAGACGTAAGAAACGCAAACATTTTGACGAGCAGTTACAGCAAATAAACCAAAGATTAGCCAGTAAGAACACTAGACAGGCGTACAAACTTATAAATAATATCAAGAACGGATATCAACCCAGGACAAGCCTATGTAAGGACAAGGATGGTAACATGATCATCGACATCGAAAGCGTCAACAAACGATGGGCCTCGCATTTTGAAGAGCTCCTCAATGCATCATCAACATCCCCCGCGGAGCTAGCTCTTGAGCAGTTAGCCGAACCAGGCCCTCCCATTCTACCCCCAACAGTAGAGGAGGTGAGTCTT
Organism: Microchrysa polita; assembly: GCA_949715475.1. NCBI lineage: Eukaryota > Metazoa > Arthropoda > Insecta > Diptera > Stratiomyidae > Microchrysa > Microchrysa polita. The sequence goes on from OX454416.1 coordinate 65,001,256, forward strand.
GCCATACAGTCGCTCCAAAATAATAAAGCGCCCGGCGCTGACGAGATCCCAGCAGAACTGCTGAAGCATGGTGGAACGTGCCTAACCAACGCTGTACATGTGCTACTGCAGATTGGCGCAAAAGCATAATCTGCCCAATCCACAAAAAGGGTGAAAAGCTGAAGTGTGAGAATTATAGGGGCATATCGTTAGTTTGTACGGCCTATAAGATTTTATCGAAAATTCTTGAAAAGAGAATTAATCCGTACGCAGAACGAATCATTGGCGAGTATCAAGGCGGCTTCAGACCTGGTCGCTCAACGACCGATCCGCTTTTCACAATGAAGCTACTACTCCAAAAGTGCTGGAAATGTAACATCGACGTATACCAAATCTTTGTCGACTTCAAGCAGGCATACGATGTAATTCGAGCCATGAATATGGACAGCACCGGAACGCTACTCATCAAGTCGACTCAATTAGTAGTGTACGCCGACGATATCAACATCATGTCTCGAAGGTTGGGTGATGCAGAAAGCCTCCTGCATAACCTCAATAACGCCGCAAAGGAAGTTGGACTACATATCAACGAAAGCAAAACAAAGGCCATGATCCAATCGAAAACAAGGACGCCAGCAAATTCAAGCATCACAGTGGGGGACCTTAATATCGAGTATGTAGACAACTTCAACTATCTGGGTTGTAACTTATCAAAGGACGCCAACGAAACCGACGAAATTAAGCGACGGATACAACTAGCCAATAAGACATATTTCTCGGTCCTCCCTATAATTAATTCGAAACTTGCGCACAGGAACACGAAGCTCCGCGTGTACAAAACGATCATCCGACCCGTGCTATGTTATGGCTGCGAAACATGGACCCTTACCCAAGCCTCCGAAATTTTGGTAGACCGATTCGAACGAAAGGTCCTTCGGCGAATTTTCGGGGCCGTTCGCGAGCGAGACCAATGGCGTATCCGATACAACCATGAGTTGTATCAATTGTACGATGAGCTGGAAGTATCGAAATTCGTGAAGCTTCAACGTCTGCAATGGGCGGGGCATGTACAACGGATGGACGACAATCGCATGCCAAAGAAAGTTCTGAACGCACAACGAATTGACGGAGCGAGGTTGCGTGGACGACCGAGAGCTCGCTGGGAGAACTCCGTAGGTGAAGACGCCCACCAGCTGCTGGGCTTCCGAAACTGGAGGACAAGGTCACGTAACCGCGACAATTGGAGGTCAACGATTCAGGCGGCCAAGGCCCGACGTCGGGCTATCGTGCCACATTGATGATGAAAGTGATGTGGCTGATAAGTGCATCACACTCCAAAGTCAGTTATCAATAAGTTGACGACTACCGTGTGTACTGTGCTCCTCGAAGAGTTATGGCAATGAAACCCGGATAATTCTGAAATTCCGGAGCTAAAATAATGAGACTAAAAGACCGCTGCGCCTGAGTGGCTGTGTTAACATCTGCAGCGTCTCAGGTTACTTAACGTGATAGGTGGCAGAAAACAATTAATTCAACCACCAAAGCAGCATCTTCGAGGCATGCCCATGATGGCCTTTACTCAACGATTAAACCCTATCTTGGTTCAGCGATGTGCCGACAACTCATCCTAACAAAAACTTCAAGTCAAGAAACCTGAAACAAAAGCTCCGGATTGGACGGATACAAAACGACGACCCCGCAAACGAACAGCTGATTACTCTTTCAGATCCTGGAATGTACGCTCCCTGAATAAACCGGGGGCCTTAAGAGCCCTCCTGGATCAGGTAGAACACTACAAGCTGAGCATAGTTGCAATCCAGGAAACTAAATGGCTCAAAAGTGAGATTAACGACCTCAATTCGCACACTATTTTTACGAGTGGTAAAGAGGAGGGCAACAAAGAGTTTGGAGTAGATTTCATCGTGAGTAAGCAGCTCAAGGACCACGTTATCGGCTTCAAACCCATCAACGAGCGGCTATGTGCGGTCCGAACCGTTTCGCTAATCTCTGGCTCATTAATGTTCATGCCCCTACAGAAGTAAAAGAAGACGCGATTAAGGACGAGTTCTACAACGACCTAGAAACACCCTTCGACTCACTTCCATCAAACGACATCAAGCTGCTAGGAGGAAAAGCTGGAGACTTTAACGCCAAAGTCGGAAACGAAAGCTGGCATAGGGGAACTACTGGAGGTCATAGCCTCCATGACAAAAACAACAACAACGGTCAACGACTTATCGACTTCGCGAGTTGCGGAAACCTGGTCATAAGCTCTACATGCTTCCCTCATCGACGAATCCATAAGCAGACCTGGAAGTCTCTAGATGAATACACCGTGAACCAGATCGACCACGTACTGATCAGTAAGAGATGGGCTTCTAATGTCTTAGATGTTCGATCCTATCGAGGAGCCAACTGCGACTACTATTTGGTGAAGACGACCTACAGGTGCAGAATCTCTTCGGTGCACCTAACGAGAATCAACCCTGCCAAGATCTTCGAGGTTGACAATTTGATTGATGATGCCACGGCGGCTGCGTATACTACAGCACTTGAGGAAGAACCATACTTGATAACGTCAATAATTTAGACATCCATGAGTTCTGGGAGGAGCTCAAAGACAGCATCAAAGGAGTTGCGGAAGAGGTGGACTATAAAGGCCGCCGCAGACGAACAGACTGGTTCGACGACGAATGCATGGCCGCGATTGAGGCGAAAAATGAAGCCTATCACCAATACACACAACGCGCATCCCGAGCTAAAGGTACGTGCTCGTAGAGACAATTCATGTGATGATCGCTCAGCGATCATAATTTTGCATCCAATTTCGAACCGTATTTAAATATTTTTTGAATGGTTCTACTTTCTTAGTATCGACTATGGACTAAAGGAACATGTCTGTATACAAAATATACCCATATAGTGCTCAAAACCGGTGGTTTAACTTCGATCGCTGAGCGATGATCCCATGAGTCGGGTCTACGAACACAAATCTTAAGAAAGAAAGATACAACGAACTTCGGCGAGTATCTAATAGGCTAATTAGACGTAAGAAACGCAAACATTTTGACTATACGTATACCAAATCTTTGTCGACTCTAAGCAGGCATACGACAGTATCGATCGAAGTGTACTGTACAACATTATGCTGCATTTTGGTATACCGGCCAAGTTAGTGCGACACACAAGGATGACGATGACTAATACCGTCTCGCAGGTCAGAGTGCAGAACCGACTCACTGACCTATTTGAAACTCGTACTGGACTCAAGCAGGGCGACGGGCTGGCGCCGACGCTCTTCAACCTTGCTTTGGAGTATGTACACTCCCAGTCACTTGAATAGGGACAGTCTTTTCGAGAGTTGTTTATCTCAAAATATCCTTTTCCTTGCAGCAGAGAGCATAACTCAGTATTAGTTTACAAAGGCTATTATGTTGCTCATAGTTTGCGAGAAAAAAATGAAACATTTAATAACAACAGTTATGTTTCATCAACATTATGCTGATGCACTAATAAATTCTATGCTCAAAATTGAGTCACTTGAATAGGGACAGTTGCGATTCGGTCGTTATTTCGAAAGTCCTAGCATCACATCCTAACTGTTTTTGTTTTAATCCACTCAGATTGTGTTTTGACTTTAATTTTTGTAAGTTTCGGTAATCATGGGAAGAGTAAAAGCATTAAATACCGCCCAAATGGCTTAAAACGATGTTTTGAGAAATGAAAAACACAGTTTACGCGAAATTTCGAAAATAGTAAAAAAAGTAAATCGGTTGTGTTTAATTATTTAAAAAATAAAAGTGGATATGGACGAAACGTGAAAAGCGTACGCGAGGCGCCCAAACCGCCAAAGAGAAAAGGGCAATTCTGCGAGCCGCCTCTAATTTTGCACTATCAGCGGCTTTAATTGGAGCTAAAGTCGGCGTTACAGCTAGTTTATCAACAGTGCAACGTGTAATAAGGAATTTCTCACACTGAAAACGAAAGAAAATTCAAGGAAATTCAGATAAAACACCGTTAGACGCAAAGAGGAAAAGCCATCCTCTGGATTTTGCTCGCCAAAATACAGGGTAGTTTTTTCGATGACAAGAAAGTCAACCTGGATGGCCCAGATGGGTTCCATTTCCATTTCCACGATCTACGTAAAAACGAACGGTTTCTGTCAAGACATTATAACAGAGAAGGTAGCGTCAGGGTTTGGGGAGCTGTCTCTGATTTTTTTCTGAATTTTCTTTCGTTTTAAGTGTGAGGAATTCCTTATTACACGTTGTAATAGCTAGCTGTAACGCCGACTTTAGCTCCAATTATAGCCGCTGATAGTGCAAAATTAGAGGCGACTCGTAAAATTGCCCTTTTCTCTTTGGCGGTTTGGGCGTCTCGCGTACGCTTTTCACGTTTTGTCCATATCCACTTTTATTTTTTAAATATATTTACATAAAATAGTCGTCGCGATTAAATTAAGGTTCCTTTTGCAGTATTTTTTTTAGTTTTAATTTAATTTAAGCGTTATTAGACATATAAGTAGGTAATGGACTTTTTGTCCTCTCTTTACTACTAACTTCTGCACTCGAGGCCACCGATCATAACGCACACGTCACTTTGCTGTGTTGATCCCTTGAAATAATATAAGCCATATCTGAACTGTGTGTTCTGAGCTGGCACAGAATCATGGCATTTATGAAACTTTGCCTTTAGCTCATTCAATTGAAACAGCTACAAATCAATTTTTTTCTAATAACAAATGTTCTTTTTCTATTTCTAGGTAACCGAGCTTGGTCGTATTGCATCGCACTACTATTGCACGCACGATACCATGATGACGTACAATCAACTCTTAAAACCAACACTAAGCGAAATTGAACTTTTCCGAGTCTTCTCTCTGTCTTCGGAATTCCGTAACATAACGGTTCGCGAAGAGGAAAAACTGGAGTTACAAAAGCTTATGGAGCGCGTCCCGATCCCGATCAAAGAATCAATGGAAGAACCGAGCGCCAAAGTCAACGTCTTACTCCAAGCATACATTTCCCAACTGAAACTGGAAGGATTCGCTTTGATGTCCGACATGGTCTACGTAACACAATCTGCCTCGCGTTTGGTCCGTGCTATTTTCGAAATTGTCCTTCATCGTGGCTGGGCTCAGCTGGCGGATAAAACTCTCACTCTATGCAAAATGATCGATCGTCGTATGTGGCAATCAATGTCTCCTTTGCGACAATTTAAAAAGATGCCCGAGGAAATTGCCAAGAAAATAGAGAAGAAGAATTTCCCGTGGGAAAGATTGTACGACTTGGAGCCAAATGAAATTGGCGAGTTGATTCGCGTCCCGAAATTGGGCAAAACAATTCACAAATTTATCCATCAGTTCCCCAAGTTGGATCTGTCGACGCATATTCAGCCAATTACCCGGTCCACTTTGCGTGTCGAATTGACCATCACACCGGATTTCCAATGGGACGAAAAGGTGCATGGACAAAGTGAAGGATTTTGGATTTTAATTGAAGATGTGGATTCGGAGGTGATCTTGCATCATGAGTTCTTCTTGTTGAAGGAGAAGTATGCAAATGACGAGCATTTGATCAAGTTCTTTGTGCCCGTGTATGAACCATTGCCACCACAATATTTCTTGCGAATTGTTTCGGATCGTTGGATAGGGGCTGAAACTCAGTTGCCGGTTTCGTTCAGACATTTGATTTTGCCCGAGAAGAATCTTCCGCCGACTGAACTGTTGGATTTGCAACCGCTTCCGATCAGTGCATTGCGAAATGCCAAGTTTGAGTCCTTCTACAATGATAAGTATCAACAGTTCAATCCGATTCAGACGCAGGTTTTCAATGCAGTGTACAACAGTGATGATAATGTATTTGTTGGTGCACCTGTGGGGTCGGGTAAGATGACAATTGCAGAGTTTGCAATTATGCGGTTGTTTACAAACAACGCCGAAGGAAGATGCGTATACTTGGTGTCGAAAGAAACTCTGGCCGATTTAGTGTTCACCGATTGGCACAATAAATTCGGTCAGCTGGGCATCAAAGTTGTCAAACTTACGGGAGAAACGGGAACAGATTTGAAGCTGTTGGCTAAAGGACAAATTATTGTTACGACCGCGGAAAAGTGGGATATTCTCTCACGTCGTTGGAAGCAGAGAAAGAATGTGCAGAATATTCACCTGTTTATTGTAGATGATTTGCAGCTTGTGGGTGGAGAGGATGGTCCTGTACTGGAAATCGTGTGCTCTCGAATGCGATACATTTCGTCTCAGATTGAAAAACAAATTCGAATTGTAGCGCTGGCTTCCTCGTTGGGCGATGCCAGAGATGTGGCACAATGGTTGGGCTGCAACGCTAATACTACCTTCAATTTCCATCCGAGTGTTCGTCCGATTCCACTGGAATTACACGTCCAAGGCTTCAATATAACCCATAACGCGTCTCGTATTGCCGCCATGTCCAAACCCATCTACAATGCCATCACCAAGTACAGTCCGCACAAGCCAGTCATCGTTTTTGTCTCATCGCGAAAACAAGCACGTCTCACGGCTATCGACATTTTGACATACTGTGCATCGGAGTTGCAACCTAACAGATTTTTCCACGCTGAAGAGGAGGACATCAAACCATTCTTGGACCGTATGACGGATAAAACATTGAAGGAAACGCTATCGCAAGGCGTGGCGTATATTCATGAAGGTTTAACGGTATCGGATCATCGATTGGTTGAGCAACTATTCGACTCTGGCGCAGTTCAGATTGCTGTTGTCACACGTGATTTATGCTGGGGATTGAACATTTCGGCGCATTTGGTCGTCATTATGGATACGCAATTTTACAATGGTAAAAATCATTCGTATGAGGACTATCAAATAACAGACGTTTTGCAAATGGTCGGTCGTGCCAACAGACCGATGGAAGATGCCGACGCCAAATGTGTTCTTATGTGTCAGACTTCGAAGAAGGATTTCTTTAAGAAATTCCTGGATGAGCCTCTTCCGATTGAGAGTCATTTGGATCATCGTCTACACGATCATTTTAATGCCGAAATTGTCACGAAGACCATTGAGAATAAGCAGGACGCTGTCGATTATTTGACATGGACATTCTTGTACAGACGTTTAACACAGAATCCGAATTACTACAATTTGCAAGGAGTTACACACAGGTTTTACATTTGTTCGGTTTTTTGGAAAACATATTTTTTCATGGCTAAATAATAATTCTAGGCATTTATCGGACCATCTTTCGGAACTGGTGGAGAACACTCTCAACGACTTGGAGCAGTCAAAGTGTATTAGCATTGAGGACGACATGGACACGTTACCTTTGAATTTGGGCATGATCGCTGCTTATTACTACATTAATTACACAACAATCGGTAAATATATTTGGAGAATATCTACGAATAGGCAGCAATTAACATATTTCCCTTATTTTGACAGAATTGTTCAGCTTGTCCCTCAACAGTAAGACAAAGATCCGTGGTCTACTGGAAATTATATCATCTGCGGCAGAGTATGAAGAAATCGTTGTCCGTCACCACGAAGAGAATATTTTACGAAGTTTGGCACAAAGGCTTCCGAATAAGTTGACTGGACCGAATGATAGTGCTCCGAAGTACGTTTATGGCTTCTCCTAATTTTTTGATATGTTCTTAAATGAATTTCCTTCTTTTTTTTCAAACAGATATAATGATCCACACATCAAAACCAACTTACTCCTCCAAGCACATTTGTCACGTCTACAGCTTGGCCCCGAACTTCAAGGCGATACTGAAATTATATTGAGCAAGGCCATTCGACTGATTCAAGCTTGCGTCGACGTACTTAGTTCCAACGGTTGGCTCTCACCTGCAGTCGCTGCTATGGAGCTGGCTCAGATGGCCACACAGGCAATGTGGAGCAAGGATTCGTATCTGAAGCAATTGCCACACTTTTCTACTGAAATTATCAAGAGGTGTACTGAAAAGGTAAGAAGCCTGATTCATTCCTTTTGTGTTTTTCCCGTTTGGACTCATCATCCCCGTTTCTCTGCAGAAAATCGAGACCGTTTTTGACATTATGGAACTCGAGGATGAGGATCGCAGTAAACTCTTGCAACTGTCCGACGTACAAATGGCCGATGTTGCACGTTTCTGCAATCGTTATCCCAACATCGAAATGGTGTTTGAAGTTGTGGATGAAGATCGAATTAATTCCGGATCCACTGTCAACGTGGTGGTGCAGTTGGAACGTGAAGATGAAGTGACCGGTCCAGTTATTGCACCGTTCTTTCCACAGGTAAGTAAATGCAACTATTTTTGTGCAGTTGGGTTTTATATATCATTGTTTAATTATTTTGTTTTCTTCCAGAAACGCGAAGAAGGCTGGTGGGTTGTTATCGGTGATCCGAAAACAAATTCGTTGCTATCTATCAAGCGACTCACTCTCCAGCAAAAGGCTAAAGTCAAATTGGACTTTGTCGCTCCTAGCCCCGGTAAGCATGAATACACTTTGTATTATATGAGTGATTCGTATTTGGGATGCGATCAGGAATACGAGTTTGCCATTGATGTTGGCGATTTTCAATCGGAGAGTGAAAGTGAATCTGAATAAGTGTTTTGCCGTAGAAGATACATTTAGGTCGCATACAAGACAAATATTATATTGAGTATAACAGTTTCACAAAATAAAGGAACATTCGGAAACGTTTTAAAAAATTAAATTAAGATCGTATTTTATTTACTGTATTATTATAAAAGAAACAAAGGATTTTTGTCCAATTCCCTCAGTTAGAATGTTTAATTGTGTTGTAACTGTTTTCTTACAAAAGGATGACTTTGCTCGAGGCGGAGTTGTTTTTGCATGTCATCGGCGATTGATGCTCCTGAGTACGGCAGCATTATATATCTTTGCAGCTTCCTGATGAAGCTTGTATCTACGTAATCAGTAAAAGTAAAAGCAGTACCGTGGCTTGTGCTTTGTGCAAAAAGTTGAGTAGCGTTGAGGTAGGTGCTGCTCAATTACTCACCATTTTAATGATTCAAGCAAAGAAGATACTTAAATTCACGATACACAACAATGGTCAGACCCCTTTGTCGCAAACCGTGTATCCGGAATACTCCGATACTGGCTGAAGATAACTTGCCAGAAGTAAGAAAAACCAATTACATTTTAACAATCACGAGCATTGCATTTAACATCATCTACAAAACGTGACAGCCTACATCTTACGTTTTGTGAACAATAGCAGAGTCAAATCTGAAGAAGGACCAACTGGGATACTGAAACCCATTGAGTTGCAAAAAGCATTGGAATTGATTATCCGATAAACTAAGAAATAAAGATTGTGTGCCCAGTGATAGCAAATTAAAGGCTCTAGCGCCATTTCCTGATAAATAAAACATCATACGGTTCGGTGGATGTATCACTGAAAGTAAGTTGCCGCTTAAATCTAAACATCCAATGCTAATATTAGCTGATCCCAGAAGTAAGCCGATATCCGAGTAATTGCACAGGAAAATCTTCACGCTGGACCACAGATACTCTTATACATTTCACGACAAACATTCTGGTGTATAAACGGTAAAACGCTCGCTAATGCGGCTATAAGGCAGTGTATTCGATGTGCAAAAGCTAAGCCAAAATTACTTTAGCAAATCATGGGTAACCGTCCAGCGGAGCGTGTGTAACAATCCAGACCATTTTTGTGGGCCAGTTCAGATCCACATAAAGGTGCCAGGCAAATGACCAATCAAGGCATACATTGCGGTGTTGACAGCTACCTTCATTGGAAGTCTAAGGAGGTTCATTCGGCGAGGTTGTCTTTCCAAGATTTTTTGCGAAAACGAACTTCATCGGTGTCCACGCTGGGGGAACTTCAAGCGATCTTTTATAAAAGGAAGGCCAAGATAAACTCCAAACGACATGTAACAAAGAAGGAATTGAGTGGCTTCACATTTCACTTCGCATCCCGCATTTTGGTGGATTATGGGAGTCCGCTGTCAAATCTGGCAAGTAAAACACATTAATATGTCAAGTCGAGGTCGTATTGAATTCGAGACCATTGACGCCACTATCGAATGAACCCAATGACTTGCAGGCAGATCTCCAAAACAGATATAAATGGCAGAGACCCCATCCAAATCTGAAGATTGGAACACTTGTTCTATTAAAGGATGACAACCTACCACCGCAACCCCTGTTCTTCTTTATTGCGGTTGAAACATTCGCTCGACTCATTACTCGATTCACCCAATGGCACATTGTATCCGTTAAATGTCGAGCTCACTGGTCGTTTCACCCCTAAGTGCCTGATGGGCCCAACGTTTTGTATTTATTAATAAATGATTCAAGTTAAAAAAACCCTCGTCATGTTCGTCGGGTGTCTTGAATTTGTTGTTTTCGAGCCACAAATGTAAGCATGGCTTTGATTACTTTTGGTGTCCTTATCACAAAAAGAAGGGCATGTTACCTTTTTTTAATGCTTGCTATGATAATTCTCGCCATTTGCATCTTCCTTGTTTTGCAAGGTCGAACGGTCTTTGTCCAAGCTAATACATATTCGAATTGGCAGAGTCCGCATCCGATTCGGAGCTGATACTATTGTGTCAAATCATTTTTCCCAACCTTAACGAATGGAATATTGGGCCAGCTCAAATCATTTTCTTATATCGTCGTTCAAGTAATATTCCACCAAAAGCTGTTTACGTGGATCATTATTCCCTGAATTTGCATCTCGGAAAATTCGTTTTCTTTTCTACTTGCGCGCACCCTCGGCATGTGAAAATCTTTCCTTGCACCAATCTCTTCCCACTTTTATTCCCATCACAGAAAATTCATTTGGTACAATTCGTCTCCCTCTAACCAATTTTTGATGCATTTTTACTTCCCGCGATGCTGTCGATAGAAGTTTCTTCGTATCAAGGTGGAGTTCCTTGAAAACGAGAAGTCAGAGATTATTCGAGAAGGAACATGTTGCAACGACAAATATATATATAGGAGAGGGATCGCAGTTTGCCGACAATTTCAGAATCCTGCGACCCAAGGAGAATCAAATCGCAAAAGGAGGACCAAAAGAAAAATGATTAGAAGTGAATCAGGAGACAAATGTAAATGTGTAGCATATTGCGTTGCAACACACATTTTGCTGAAAATTTCAGAATCTTTGCTTATTCCGGTTCAAAAGTTACCACCGTTCAAAGAAGCGACTCAAGGACAATAAAATTGCAAAGTAGGAACCAAGCGTAAACGGAGTCGATTTTCCGAAAAATATTGAATGGAAACGGATCAGGAGGCCGATGTAGATCAGATTATGGGGGCGCACGTTTTGCCGAAAATTTCAGAGTCCTAGCTGTCTGCGTTAGAAAGTTTCAGTCGTTCAAAACTTTGACCTAAGGACAATACAAAGTTTTAAGATTCGAATTTCCATTTCAAATCTTTGGGATAAAGTCGAGTTTTAAATAATATCGCCATAGTATATTAAGGCTCGACCTGAGCTCACTTTATTCGATAAATGAACTTAATGAACTGAATTCTTACAAACTAAAAACTTATATTTATAACATAATTTCACTTGACATCTTTTCTAATTACATACATATTTGTTATTCATTTTATCTTCCGTATTTGTTACATAGAATTTGTGTATTTTATTTATTGCATTATCTTCTTTTTATTGATTCTTATTTTATAATCTTATTGTTATATCATTAAAGGATAATTAGTAGACATTTTAACATCTTCTTATCTTAATGAAATGGGTAACTCATATACAGGGTTATTGGTTAAGTCGACCTATTCCCTGCAACACGTTATAATAGGGGAAAAATGCAACAAAATGAGGCCATAAATGTTAGGCCGATTTTCCACGGTCACTGAGATATTTGAATTTTTAGGTTTTTTTAAATAACCTCGAATTTTACCATTTAAAGTAAGAATTAAAAAAAACTACTAAGGTAATGGGTTAAAACTTATTTTTGGATTTTAGTCAACACTATAGCAGACATTTCTTAATCATTTAAAGTTTCAAAAACCCATCACAATTTGAAATTTTTAATTTTTAATTAAAAAAAATTATCTTAAATTTTTTTAAAGTTGATTTTTAATATAGTATTACTACAAAAAATTATATGACACGGACTCTGCAGACCACTGGAAAAACATACTCGTGTTGTCAGCTTTCCAAAAAGGTGTCAATGTCAATATAAATATTTGAAATAATTGAGACAGTTAGCTGCAACTTGTTCGGGGACCATAATTTCGTTTGATAAAAAACGACAAATCCATAAAACAATAAAAACAAGTCTGTCAAGTTAGCACTACCACTTTAAAATTTCGACAAACGCTATAGTGCATTAAATGTCGCGATTTTGTCGTAATTCAATGGAAAAAGAAAAAAATTGTCCCGCCCCTCCTTCCCCTTAAAAACTACCCTTAAGTGCATTTGAGCCTCAGTTAACCAAATTCGAGTTCCAAGAATCTCCCCAATGCTAAAGGTGTCCAGTAAGATATCACAGGGGCTGTTTAAGAGATTTCCACCCTGAAAAAATTTGTCACGCCCCTCCTTCCTTCAAAAACTACCCCCGTAAAGTTAGCACTACCCCGGTAGCGGCCACTTCAAGCATTTCCGTAAAACAAAAAGTATCCAATTAATTGTCGCAGGAACCGAAACTTGACGGGGGTAGTTTTTAAGGGAAGGAGGGGCGCGACAATTTTTTTCAGGGTGGAAATCTTTTAAGCAGCCGTAGTGAGAGTTTACTGGACACTTTTAGTATTGGGCGATTCTTGGAAATCGAGTTTGGCGAACTAAGGCTGAAATGCAATTAGGGGTAGTTTTTAAGGGGTAGAAGGGGCGCGACAAATTTTTTGAAGCGTGCAATATGCCTTTCGGTTCCTGCGACAATTAATTGGATACTTTTTGTTTTACGGAAATGCTTGAATTGGCCGCTACCGGGGTGGTAGTGCTAACTTGACGGGGGTAGGTTTTAAGGGAAGGAGGAGCGCGACAATTTTTTTCAGGGTGGAAATCTCTTAAGCAGCCCCTGTGATATCTTACTGGACTCCTTTAGCATTGGGGAGATTCTTGGAAGTCGAATTTGGTTAACTGAGGCTCAAATGCACTTAAGGGTAGTTTTTAAGGGGAAGGAGGGGCGCGGCAATTTTTTTTCTTTTTCCATTGAATTACGACAAAATCGCGACATTTAATGCACTATAGCGTTTGTCGAAATTTTAAAGTGGTAGTGCTAACATGACAGACTTGTTTTTATTGGTTTATGGATTTGTCGTTTTTTATCAAACGAAATTATGGTCCCCGAACAAGTTGCAGCTAACTGTTTCAATTATTTCAAATATTTATATTGACATTGACACCTTTTTGGAAAGCTGACAACACGAGTATGCTTTTCCAGTGGTCTGCAGAGTCCGTGTCATATAATTTTTTTTAGTAATACTATATTAAAAATCAACTTTAAAAAAATGTAAGATAATTTTTTTTTATTAAAAATTAAAAATTTCGAATTGTGATGGGTTTTTGAAATTTTAAATGATTAAGAAATGTCTGCTATAGTGTTGACTAAAATCCGAAAATAAGTTTTAACCCATTACCTTAGTAGTTTTTTTTTAATTCTTACTTTAAATGGTAAAATTCGAGGTTATTTAAAAAAAACCTAAAAATTCAAATATCTCAGTGACCGTTGAAAATCGGCCTAACATTTATGGCCTCATTTTGTTGCATTTTTACCCTATTATAACGTGTTGCAGGGAATAGGTCGACTTAGCCAATAACCCTGTATACATCATGTCCCTTCAATGATTTCCATATTTCAACTAAAGATAGAAACACTAATTTATGTTTGTTTACACATATGTATGACCAGCATTAATGAGGTTTCATGATATGAGTCACAGGCTAGAGATGGTGATATAACTCCTCCCATCCTTAACACAAACCTGTCCTCAGGTTGTTTTATTTTAATATTTATTTTTTTAAACAAACAGATATAGGAAAAAAACAATTCTAAGTTTTAACAGAGTTACTTTAAAGTAATATTTTTTATGTATTTTTTTTATATATATATTAAAATATTGTTACCTGTTTTCATGTTACCATTTTTATGTGTTATCTGTAACTTGATTGATGAATATCGAACAGTTTGTAATAATTATGTGTTTGTGATTTTCGTTGTTGGGTGGTATTTTGGGCTGCTTTGTTTGTTGAATTGTAAAATCGCTCGGGCAGGGTCCTTGTAGTTGTTGTATATATGTACATATGAGTATATCGGTTTGATCTCCTTGTCGGATTCATACCTTCAAATTTGTAGGTTTACGCTACTAGGAGTTGAAACTTGCGTGCTGTTTAGCGGATGGTTAGTGAATTGGTTATGTAAGCCGTACTGTTCTTAGTCGAGCACTGTGGAAAATTAGTCATCTTTGTCGATCACCTTATAAATTGCGTGTGAATGTCCTCTTATGGATTACTTCCACTACTGATCCTTATCAGTCAATTTTGCAATTTGTCATCTTTCCACAGACTTTGTAAATCACGTGATCTTTTAGTCCGATCACTATGAAAACTACGCGTGAATGCATTCTTTTCGAATCAATTTCACTATTATGATCTTAATCGATCAATTTCCAAATTTGTTCACTTTTCACAGAGCAGGCCATCATTTAATCTTAGTCGATGAATTTTCACTTAATTCCGAAAAACTGCTCTTAGCGCATCCTACCGACTGCGCCAGTTTTAAGATTCGAATTTCCATTTCAAATCTTTGGGATAAAGTCGAGTTTTAAATAATATCGCCATAGGCTCGACCTGAGCTCACTTTATTCGATAAATGAACTTAATGAACTGAATTCTTACAAACTAAAAACTTATATTTATACCATAATTTCACTTGACATCTTTTCTAATTACATACATATTTGTTATTCATTTTATCTTCCGTATTTGTTACATAGAATTTGTGTATTTGAGGGGTACTTTTTTGATAAAATGACCTAATGATGTACTTCAATTAATTAATATTATTGCTATACAGAAATGTTATCAGTTTATTGGAAATAAGCGTAAATCCATGTTAATTTTACTATTGATAAATATGTTCAGTTTCAAAAGCGGCTATCTCCACTTGCATGTTAGAATCAAAAACGGCAATCTCCAAATCAAAGGTAAATTATACAGGAACACGTAAATTGGGTACGATTTGATTTTTTTTTGTTGCAAATAGAATTGGTAAAAAACTTATAGATCAAGTATTTCCAATCGGTTCTATACTGTGGTTACCGTTCCGAGTTGTATTCTTTTTGTACCTCCTAACTTGAAGAATGTGTTGAATTGATACAGAAAACATTTGAAAATGGTGAAATCAAGTTTTCAAATTAAAAAACCGGGATTTTACTCTAGTCTAGATTGTTTTACAAATTTGGAAAATATACCAATGAGGTTGACCTAAATGAACTTAAGTCAACTGAAAGGATACAAATTTTTTTCCAGGTTATGATTAAATTCTAAGCATGAGTTTAAATAGAATTAAATAACGTCAATCAAAAGTAACATATACAGGGTCTGTCACAAAACTATTGAGCATATTCTGCAAACAATAGATTGATTAGTCCTATCGGCACAAATACTTCAGATTTTTCAAAATACTCTCCTCGAAAACCAATGCACTGGCAAAGAGATGCCTTCCCTGCACCCTGAAGTTCCTCGAAGAGAATATCTCTAAAAAAAGCCTAGTAAAGTGCTGTTGTATATTTTCTTGCGACCGCCAATGTTTTAATTTTCTATCTTTAATTGGAAAACCAACTGTGTAAAACCCAAGGCTTCGGGCACGGAATTAATCACGACAAAGATCGTGTGACTGTATTAAGGACATTCTTGGTTATCAACCCATAAACCGAAAATGGGAATAAGTTTGTGTCAAGACTGGATATTCGCCGCAGGTGTCACAAAAAAATCACGCAATCATAACAGATCCTGTATTCGAGTTTCTCGATATGACACTCATCACCTTGCAGAATGCATCAAAATAGCACTGTGATCATCCTCGCTAGGAAACCAATTGTAAGGAAAAATCTGTCTTTGCGACCCCTCCGCATCATCCGAAGATGTGCGGTAATAAAAGTATTGATCTGTAATTCCCTGATTTTCTCGGTTGACTGTGTGTCTCTCCATCCGCAGTACAATAAACCTAGAAACCTTAATTTTTTTTATCATAACTAAAATCAGCTCAACATTTGTAACACAACACATTTTTAACTTTTTTTAAATTTTTTTAACTTCTATGAATCGAAATCGAGAAATCGCTATAAAATTCGGAAATGCTCATTTCGACGTGAATGCACTCATTGTCCACATTTCGCAACATCGGGAAAAATTGGTCCTGTTCGACATTTTTTTTTTAATAACTGAAAATTTATAGAGCCTAGGGAGTCCCGCGAATGAAAAAAAAGCGAGAACGTGAACATGGTTTACCGATCGATCGGTGCAATAACGGGAAAAATATATGCAATAAACGGAAGACTTAAGCGAGTAACCCAATTTTAGAATGCTCAAATGAACTACATACATAATTGAAATGGAAAATGAAAACGTGAAAATAGAAAATGGAAACAGAACGTAATGGAAAACTAGGGGACAGAGGCTAATTTCGGGCGCGGCCGAAATTTGGATACCCTTCGTTCTCCTTGGGCTAAAAGTTTTTTTCGGGCGAACCTATGACTTGTATTTAATCCCCCTACTCATTCTTTTTCTTCCGTCTTGACAAAAGTTTTGGGCTTGGTTGAAATAAGTGGGCAAATAAAAATATTTACTCGGAAAATTTTTTGGGGTTGCGGGAGCATGACCCCACAGTACGATTCCATTCGCTTTTAACTTTTTTGTTGCTTTGGTAAAGACACGAATTCAAGGTTTTGTGAAATTGTTGCAAAAAATGTTTCTTAGAAGAATCAAAATGGGGGTTGGGTTTGTATGGCCACCCCATGATCCCATGGTCAGATTTGATCAATTCTTAGATATGCATTGTGTCATCAAGAGAAACACGTTTGTGTGTAATTCGGTTGAAATTGGTGCACAAATAAAAAAGCTTTTCTTAGAAGAACCTAATTTGGGGGGTTAGGTTTGTATGGCAGCCCCATGACCCCATTATCCGATTTGATCCATTTTTAGATATGTTCTGTGTCATCAAGAGAAACACATTTGTGTGAAATTTTGTTGAAATTGGTGCACAAACAAAAAAGTTTTTCTTAGAAGAACCTAATTTGGGTAGTTGGGTTTGTATGGCAGCCCCATGACCCCATGATCCGATTTGATCCATTCTTACATATGTTTTGTGTTATCATTAGAAACACATTTGTGTGAAATTTTGTTGAAATTGGTGCAAACACAAAAAAGTTTTTCTTAGAAGAACCTAATTTGGGTAGTTGGGTTTGTATGGCAGCCCCATGACCCCATTGTCCGATTTTACCGATTCAAACATACGAACTGCCTGCAGCAAAAAGATGCATTTGTGCAAAATTTCAGCCTCATAGCGTTTAAATTGGCCGAGTAAAACGCGTCGCAACAGACAGACAGACGGACATCGCCCAATCGACTCCCCAAGTCATGCTGATCATATACCTACTACTTGGGAAGTTTCATTGACTTTGTGATTTTGGCACCGGTCAATATATCTGTCGACTGGACATTATAACGTAACATAACACAACATTATTTTGGTAACATCGATAAGAAAAATGCAAGAGCAATCAACACTAACATTTAATTCAGATGTCCGACAAATTGAAAAAGTAGGTATCGCATACAATATGTTTTAATAATATTCATCAAAATATACTGTGTCTATTATACGTCCCATACTCGTACATACGTATACACGCATCCATGTAACATTTTATAATAATAGACTTCGGAGTCATCATCATAATCAGTGTCAGAACGAAGGGCTCATTTAACATGCGGGTGATAAGATGGTGAATTGTCTCTTGAAAAATTGGGGCAAGGCATTAAAAAAAAAAGATACCACACAAAACAGAGAACGTGACGATCACATGGACTAAAATATTTATAGTTTTTTTTCATTGTATTTTTGGATGCATTTTATTAGATAAAATACCCAAGAATACTAAGAGGCTCTTTGGATATAGAGTTTTCTTTGGGGCATTTTGACATTGATTATTGCCACTAAGGCTATAAATACATACAATACTAGTGTTGATGAAACAATTTAATTAGAAAATATTCTTTGCGATTTATTTAATAAAAACATTGACACACTAATATCACAAATCTTCTTCTTCTTCTTCCTTGCATCGTTCTTTATACCAATACATGGTTTCGCGTTGGTCGACCTGCGGTGTAGGCACATCGCCCGTTTTGGTGGTAATATCTCACCATATTTCCACAGGCAGCTCTATCTTGGATCGTGTCATCGCCGAGACCAATGCGTTGTTATTGCTTTTTCATTTGACACATACAGGTGTTCTTCGGTCTGCCTTTGGCCTTGGATCCATCAAGTGTCCATCACTAATATGACAATTGAAATATAAGAATGTAATTCATAGTAAATTTGAAAAGAAATTTAATGACGTAGGAACTTTCCTCATTAGTTGGAAACGTAACTGTGATAATATTCAGTAATCAAACCTTGTACTCTTTGAAATTGATAATAAATTAATTGGTTTCAGAAATATACATACATATGTAAAATATATAATAAAAAGTCATAATCACAGAGGGTAGTTTATAAACTATCTATAATGAATTTCACCCGCCTTGTTTTTATATTATATTTATTTATTTTTTTATAATCTGTATTTTCTAGCCACTCACAGCGATTAAATATATTATTGGTAAAGTAAACAATTTGAATTGTGCATGTGACTGGAGAAAGATTAAAGGATTAGTCGAATAAATAGATTTAATGGGTTTTATTTTTTTTTTGCATTTCACTTAAATGGTGTAATATAACTTTACTTATTTCATAATATACGTAATAAATTCACGTTTTTCCATTCCATTACGTTATGACCTACTATGGCATTTTCTTAAAAGCCGCGTGAGACGGCATTTATATGTACATACTATAGCGCATATGCTTTCTATATTCTTTATTCTTTATCTGTAGTAAGATGGAATAAGAATGAAAGAAAAAACCAGCAAATAATAAATTCATCATATCTCTTTGAAATATGTATGTAAAATTAAACAATTATTTAATAGGAAGATTAAAAAAAAAAATCATATTTTCTTTTCCAATCTGTTTCATTATTTCTTTGACTTCTTTGAACTTGCGCTGATGAACTTTTCTTTTACGAATTTATAAAAGTCGGAACGAGTTTTTTTTTGTTTTAATTCCTTTGTTTAGTTCTTTTCTTTATACCATTGATAGCATTGTGTATGTATATTTTTCTACTTTTCGATAGAGAATAATATAAAAAATTAAAATCATTATTTGATTATGTTTGTATTGTATATGTATATACCTATGTACATAAGTATTTATCGAGAAATTACTAACTGCGTTTCTGTGTAAAGTAATTGGCTCACACCTCATCAAGTAGACAACACTAATTTATGAGTAAATCTATAAACGGTCTAGTTACCAATTTCATACATATGAATTCTAAATGATCCATGAAAGTTCCAATTATCGTTCTTATTATAATTTATTGACTTTCATTTATAAAAAAGTACTTATAAGTATGCACGCAATTCAATTTAAAGACAATATTTTAAAGTTATTTCTGGGATAGGAACAGCACTATGATCCCTTTATTATCAAAATAAAAATTAAAGCTCATGCTTGATTCAGAATTCTAATTAACGTTAATTCCATTGCATTTTAAAGAAACACGCGCCTTGCGTGTGCTATTCTCAAGACAAAAGTCGTTTATCTATATGGGGGAGGCAATTAAATCGAGCTTAATAACCATACAATACACCAAGATAATGAGTGTAGATGCAAAATAATGTCAATCGAAATAAACTCTTGATCTAGTAAAGGAAAAAAATGCATTTTAATCGAATATAGTTCCTTTCGGATCACAGCCAATCCACAGACTCTGCCCTACCTTGTTTACACAGTATTTGCACAAAAAAGATATATATAAGAAAAAAAACACTCCACAAATGGCGCCAAAGCAAATTTGAGATGCAATTATAGGAAGTTTCTGATTAAAGACATTTATTGACAAATAAATGGAAAATTAAAAGTAAGTAAATCAGAATAATTATACGATAAGGCGGAGAATAGAAACGTTTTATATAATGTACAAGTTTGTATGTTTGTTTCATCATGTATTGCCCTTCCTGACATCGCGATGTTCTATACATACATGTTTTGAATTGATTTATGACTGTGTATTTGTGGCGGGCATGTACCTATATTGTAAAGCTCAAGTCAAGATCATCGGTTTTACCTTTTGCAGAGTTGTTGTAGGCAACAAGATAATCGGTTTTTAAAAATGTTATTTCCATATTTCAGGAAAGACTTACATGTTTTTTTTTCAAATAATATTTCCGTTTTATTGCGTCGATTACAGGACAGAAACAACTTCCACACAAATTTTGGCAATTATTGATGTTCTATGTGTTCCAACGTCATCTAGATACCGTCATAGCCACCCACTAAATTTATTGGCGGATGCGAACAAGCAACAAAAACAAGCATATGACGTCATTAGAAGCAAGTGTACTTGGCGAACATAACCAAAATTTAACTGCTGATTTTGACGTCTAAGATTCTGCACTGTATTGTCTATACGCGGAACAAGAACAAGAACAAAAAACCGGTTTTTATATGAAAAATGGATTTTTCCTTACCTTGCTCCTCATCATCTTTTCTAAAAAAAAACGGAGCTAATGATTATACATTCTACAGCCCGTGTTTTAGCTGACGTAGGTATGTATTACTATGTGAAAAAAAGAGGGAAACGGGGACATTTTATTGTTTTTTTTGCGATTATTTCAAAAACGGCAAGAGATACACAAAAATGGTCTGAGAACGAAAAAAACTACATAAAATTGCCTTTCCAATGATATAAAACACATTAGAGTTTATTTAAATACTTCGGCGCTAGCCTAACAAAATAAATTAGAATATTTTCATTTTATACCTTTCTTAAAAGCTCCATAACTTTTGAAAGAATGGTAGTTCAGCCGTAATGTATATGTACAAATATTCACAATAAGTTCTAGATCATTTTAAGGTAAAAATTTAGTCGCTCCGGTCAAGGACCCCCATTATCCCCCCATATAAATTTGTCAAAATGGCATGTCCATAACTCCCCCCAAAATTGGAACATACTGCCAAATTTTGTTTTTTTGCGATTGGAGGTCATAGTGACCCCACCCACCAAAAATCAGCTCATTCGAATCAAAACTAAGGGTACCTCCCATACAATTGTTCCTCATTTTAGATTGATAATGATGTACTTCGCACTCATATAAGGATCGCCTATCTTCTTCTCTGTACCGTTACCCCTTGTGGGAATGGTGCCTTCACTCAGCCGTTTATAGGCTATCTCGAGTCAACGTTACATTGCATATAGAGGAGTGTATATAATGTTGCAAGCACTATATATTTCCAGGACCACGCCGAGATCACCTATACAATGCAGTTAATTTCATACATATAATTAAATTAATCAAGGGAACTCCGGGAGAAGAAATTCCTAAATTTATATATGAAATAAAACCCCTGTTGGGACCCCAAAATGGGTCGCTCTGCCTCTAGTATATAAAAGAGCTCCTCATTCATTAAACCCATAGCTTCTATTCTATTAAGTCTAGAATATACATTTTATGATTCAAATACATACATGTTTTAAATTATGTCAACGTTAAGTTTTTATTTATTACATTTTAAAATGAAATGTATACCTCCGGCCGAAAAACGCTGAATTGAGAAAAAATTATTTGTAAATCGATTTACTTACAAAATTATTCAAAATCGACGTTTTTCCGTTCTAAACAAATTATTAATTTTGTAAATATTTTACGAAACGGTGATTTGTATGAGGCGCCTAAATTGAGCATCATCTATTCGACCAAGCATGACCTTTCCGTACTCAACGACGATTCCTTCCTTTATTGGAAAAAGAGTTTTAGGGGGCAGAAAACGACATGAGGCTTAATTTTTCAAATCTTCCTCACATTTTTCCATATGGACATTTTTTGAAAATTTAGGATTATTATAAGTATGTTTTTAAAATTTTAAAATTATAAAAACCATTCCAACCCTAATTTTCGGCTCATTACAGTGATTTGGACTTGAGTTTTGTAAGATGGCCTACGACAGGTTTAATGAAAACGCGGTGATCACATTTATTGTGTCGTTTTCTTTACAACTTAGAACTTACTGGCTACCCCTACTACTACTATATCATGTACATGAATACTACACACTATATTTCTTTTACGGAAACTAGCTTATTTACATTTCACCACATGTAAATCAGTTCTTCCAGGTAGGTAAGAGATACCTCGAAGAAATATTTTACCGAGATAGTTTTTAATGCCTACTAATTTCCTAAATGTATTGCGATAAACAACATTATCAAGAAATATGAAATTTTATAGGCAGTTTTCTTTGTTTTGAACCCTGAATCTTTCTACCGCCCTCTGTTTTCAATTTCAAAAAAAAAAATTAATTTCGCGCATAAACTCCTTCAGCATCTTTTATTACTTCCATTATTTCAAAATTGTTTCGTTTCTTTTTGCCAAAACAAAAAAATAATCGTTCTTGTTTAAGCACTAACTTTCCACTTGATTTTGCAATATATTGACCAGGGATTTGGAGCGGAGCGGAGCGACCTAAAATTTCGGAGCGTAGAGCGGTTTTCCGCAAGCTGGAGCGGAGCAATTTTTGCTTTAAAAGTCGCTCCGCTCCGAAGTAAAAAATAAAAAAAAAATCCAAGAAAAAAATGATTTTTTTCGACGAAATTTTTAATTTTTGATGATTTTGGGCGATTTAAAGGCGGAGAATTCGTTCAGAGACTTGCAAAATTTCGGATTATTGTGAAATGCATTGTGGTAAAAGAGGTTTTGCGTTTAGTCCTAATCACTCTTCATTATTAAGAAATTCAAGATCATCCATGACAGAAAAGTCCTGTCCTGCACTGTACTGATGAATGAAGCGCCCTTTTTAATTTGAATTAGCTATTAGGTGCGTCTTATTGAATTGAGTACAGGACAGCGCAGCTTCCATAACAATTTTACATATCTCGTTCTGTACGGGATGTCCGGAATCACATAAAGGCACCCAAATATGATTCCTCGTGATATTTTCAGCAAAAAGGAGTATAAAAAAGCCCGAATTATTAACTCTTCAGCTACCACAGACATTTAAAGACTTTTCAAAAATTTAATACTCATAATACCTACATATTTTCTTTCGGTCATGGCCAACAGTTTTTCCTAAGAATAAACCCAATAAAAATCGGATAATCATAAACTGCTGTGTAAAAAAGCTTCAAAGACAAAATTTGGTGATCTTACTTCGTATACATTTTTTTTCCACGCAGGTCTTAGTGATAATATTTTTGTAAAATCTTTAAATGCTTTTGGTAGCTAAGGAGTTAAGAATTCGGGACATTCCCAGTACACCTATTTTACTGGCAATGACAATAATAATCATATTTCGGTGCGCTTTTGCGATAGTTTAGTTTCCGGGCACCCTGCCTGGAACAACTGAATTGTATGTTGAAATTTGTACGAAATTGGTGCTATCCTGTTTTGTACTTGATCGAATAAAACGCACCTATAAAGTCATATTCTATAAAACGTGTGCAGATATAAGTTGAATTGATGAATTCACAAAAAATAATAAATATTTACTAAGAATAATGAAATTTTGTTGTATTTTTGTAATGGAGCGGAGCGAACAAATTTTAGTCGGAGCGGAGCGGTTTCAAATTGGTCGGAGCGGGAGCGGAGCGAAAAAAAGTGGCGCTCCAAATTTCTGATATTGATGTTCCCCTATTTAAACCCATCTACCCCGAAATTTGTAATAAAATCACAAAATGTCAAACTACATGCTTTAAAAATTTGAACTAAACATTGTTTTAAAGAATAAATATAGCTTAAAGTCCAAGATTTATATATTAGAGAGTTTTAGCAAGTCGAAAAAATGGTTTTGGTGTACGATTCGGCTGTCAAACTACATGCTTTAAAAATTTGAACTGAACATTGTTTTAAAGAATAAATATAGCTTAAAGTCCAAGATTTATATATTAGAGAGTTTTAGCAAGTCGAAAAAATGGTTTTGGTGTACGATTCGGCATACGTATTGAAATAGGTGCGATGATAAAACTATGAATTGTTATTGCATCGATTTTTTTTTACTTTAAATTAAGATAAGATAAAATAATACTTTATTTGAATTCGTTAGTAGTGGTTACAGACTTAATTTAAGAGATTAAACTCTGATGTGTTATATATCATTGCAAAGATAATTTATGTAGTTTTTTTCGTCCTCAGACCATTTTTCTGTATCTCTTACCGTTTATGAAATAATCGCAAAAAAACGAAAATAATCCCCCCTTCCCCCTTTTTTTTAAGGTTGCGGACCCCCGATCGGTTGGGACTTTTAATGCCATAATCTGGGGACCATTCCTAACATTAATCCAAACAAATTTCCGATGTAGGATTTTTGCCGACCAAATATGCCATTTTTATATGCAACACGATATCTTGCATATGCCATTTTTCTTAGACTAATTGAGAGGTTTACTAAATTTGTACATCGTTCTCTCAATCAACGTTGCCGCAATAGCCGCAATGTAGCTAAAAATATCTTTCCGGCATGCACGGACCTACATGGGACTACACTGGGTTGGGATCCCCAAAGCGAAATTCTCCGAATGAAACGTAAACTTCTTTTTTGCTAATAATTTATACCGCAGCTCTATGACGTAGTGTTCCGATTCCATCTGTTCCTGGAAGTGTTGAGGCTAAACGCGCTTGAATGAAGTTTGATTAGGATTGGTCCACAAAGAAAAAAATTCTTAGAAGAACCAAATTTTACTGGTAATCATCCGTATCCTTACAAATTATACACAAAAAATAGTAAGGGCCAAACGAACGAGATTTGGTTTTCAAGGTCATACGTATTATGTAGTTAAATTGATTCCGAGCACTTTTTTTACCTTCTGTACATATAAAACTTAACTTA
The DNA here is from genome assembly GCA_949715475.1 of Microchrysa polita. NCBI lineage: Eukaryota > Metazoa > Arthropoda > Insecta > Diptera > Stratiomyidae > Microchrysa > Microchrysa polita. Next base: position 65,026,378 of record OX454416.1, read on the forward strand.
TTCAAGAGTTTTTTTTAAAGGTCAAAGATGAAAACGATTGAAACATTTAATTTAATTTTTTTTTTCAAGGTAAATGAAGCCAACGTAAAAAAGGTTTTTTTTTATTAATCGCCAATTATTTATGAAGAGCATTTCGACCTAAAGCCTCGAAAGTGAAATTTTTGTCCGCTGCGATTTTTACAATGAAAATGTATTGTTACTGTCGTGGAATGTGTTGAGAATGCTGGGGAATTCCATAAGCTACCATCCGAAAACAGTTCCATAATTTTTGTCGGCCATTGTATGTATTTTTTCGATTCCCCGGTCATTTTATCGTGAAAAATTTCACTCTCAGGTCAATACTAGGCTTAAACGAGGAACTTTGGGCTGTTAATAAGTATAATACAGGACCAAAAGCGCGGGACTTTTGATAATAAATTTATAAGATATCTACGTAAATATCTGTAAAAATGGACTATTTTTTAACTCCAAATTCGCTTTTTTTCAGATTTGATAATATAATTTGTATTTTTTGATACATCCACATATGTTTAATATAATTATTGTGGTTGGTTTTACCCGATTTTTTATTAAATAAATTAAACGAATTATAAGTAAACGTATATTTTTTGTTTTTTTTTTTTTTACGTCACCGTATCTCGAAAACGGGGAGTTTAAGCATGTTGTAAAAAATAGTACGAATAGGCTTTGCCATTGCAAAGGAAAAATTTACTGGCCTTCGTTACACAAAACATATCACAATTTCGCATGCCCCAAGTAGGCATGGGTGTATAATCACGACAAATAATTTCGAGTGTTTAAAGAACGACAAATATACGGAAATACACCCATGCCTACCTGGGACATGCCAAATTGTAGTATTACTGTTTTGTGTACGGCAGGCAAGTGCATTTTTTCTTTAGGATGTCTACTATGTCGTACTATATTGTACGGCATGCTTAAACTCTCTAATAGAAAGTTTTAGTACGTTTTAGTACGACATGCTAAAACTCTTTAATGGAGAGTTTTAACATTCCGTACAACTTACGTCAACGTCTATGAGATTCTAAAGGAAAAACTTCCCTTGCCTAGCGTACACAAAATAGGGTTGGATACGATATCCCCAGTCAAAAAATCCCCAAACCAAAATCCCCAAATCTAAATCCTCAAAATCAAAATCCCCGAAATCAAAATCCCCATTCCCCATTTGTGGTGTGATCTAAGAACGCGGGCGCGTTTTAAGGTCACACCTCAATTGAGTAATAAGGATTTTCTTTAGACTATTGGAGATGGTAAATGGTTGATAGTAAATAGTTAATTGTAAATGGTAAATGGTTGATGGCAGATGGGATTGTAAATGGTTGATGGCAGATGGTAAATAGTAGATTGTAAACAGAATATGGTAGATGGTAAAAGGGGATTTTCTTTAGACTATTGTAATTGTAATTGTAATAGTCCTACTATCCAATAAAAACAATCACCAACGTAGACTGATATATGCGAATGAACGGCAAGCTCATTGAAGTAACTCAGAACAACAGCAGATAATCTTCAGGCGATTAAATATACAATCGGTTCCAACAATAAGCCGACTAAGTTTTCTGTGAATATTCGTTCGGATGAGGATGGGGACAAGTATCGATGGTGTTAAAGAAAACCCAATATCTTTAAGACGATATATGCGAACTTTTTATTCATGTACTCGAATATTATGTTTGTGTCAATCAAAAAGATAAATAAGTTTGTATCGACCTACGACCCTCTTAATGCCATTTACCATCTACTATTTACCATCTGCCATCTACCATCAACCATTTACCATCTTCCATTCATCAATCATTTACCATCTACCAGCAACCTACCATTTTTTACCATCTACTATCAATCTACCATTTGCCAGCATATTTCGGGTGTTTGGATTTTATGATTGGGGATTTGTATATGTGTATTATGATGATTATGGGGATTTTTCTGCATTTGGGGATTTGGTGATTGGGGATTTCGTATTGCTCCCCACAAAATAGTATACCACACTTTTGCTTGTCCCAAGTAGGCGTCATTTTTTTATTTGACGTAGGCTTGTTTCTTGTGTTTTTTTTTTTTGGGGCGCTCAGCTCGAATCCGGAGTTTCCCACCAAAATTTCGTTGCGAAACAGGGCCAAAACTGCAAAAAAACCCCAGAATTTTCGGAGTTCTTCGGCTTTTTTTTGGTTTATAACTCCGAAACTGTACATATCTGGGAACACCTGTCCATAAACCTGTTAAGAAAACATGATTGCGGGCCCAACGCGACATTAATCTTAAAAATGCGTTAAGCGGTATATCGTTACAATTGATAGTCATTTTGTTAACGTTTTTTGCGATGTTGACCCTGTTTCGCAATGAAATTTTGGTGGGAAGCTACGGATTCGGGCTCAGCAGCCAAAAAAAAGTAAGAAACAAAAAAAAAATGTTTCTCCACCACATTTTGCAATCTCATGTACCTATGTACTAGTTTTATTACGTGCTTACTACACTATATGGTACACGCACGATTTTATACAGGGTGTCCGGAAACTCCCGCTTAAACGCACCGGATTATGACTCCCTAGTTAATTTCCAGCAAAAAAGTTGTATGGAACATACCCCCTCAGCTTAACCCTTTCGCTGCCACAGGCATTTAAAGATTTTTGAAAAAATCATTTTCTTGCACGACTTAAAGCCTAATATCTCCAAAGCTAGACGAGCTAGAATAGTGAAATAAAATGATTATTACTGCCAACAAATTTGCCTATAAAATATTTATAGATTAAAATATGATTTGGCCTAAAAACAATATGTTTTTCCATCCCAATTTTCTGCAACTTTTTCCAAGGTGAGGTGCTTGTACGATTCTTTTAAAAATTGGCGCATAGTCTTACGATCATATCTTTCTTACATCATTTTATTCTAGCACCGTTTTTTCTAACAGTTTTAGTATCTAGTATCTAGTGCAGAAAACTAAGGTTAATTTTGGCTCGATTTCGACATACTTTAGGCACGTTTTATTGTGTTTATCCCGTGCAGGTTTGGGTAGAACTTCATATAAAAAAAATGACACTTACGCAGGTAAAGTTAACCCGTGCAACTACCCTACACGGGATAGAGCTCAAATGTAGATGGCGGACGCATAGGGGAAATATGAGGGAATTTGTTTTTCCAAACCAAATGTGAGAGTTTGTCTCAACACGAGAAAAGATTTTGCAAAGAAATAATCATCTTTTGTGATAAAATCCACCACATCTAAAAAATAAGCCGACGAAAGCGAGTCAAAGATGCACAAAAACTGTCAAATGTCAGCTGTTTGGTCTTAACCGGGATGTTACCCGCGATCGTTTTTTTCGAGTCAGACTTACACGCGATACGAAAAAAACGTCGCTTTTGAATAAATTTTACCAATTGCAGATTTTTAGGGGCAGTGTGAATTGAATTGTATTAAATTCGAGGTAAAATTAACCCTAGTTTTCTACACTTAATGTATAAAAACTGTTAGATGTAATGGAGCTAGATTAAAATGATGTAAAAAGGATATGATTGTAAGACTATGCGCCAATTTTTAAAAGAATCGAACAAGCACCTCACCTTGGCAGAAGTTGGAGAAAATTGGGATGGAAAAAAAGATTGTTTTTGGGTCAAATCACGAAAATTTGACTTTGAAGCTTTGTAAAAAACCAACCTCTTATTCGACTTTAGTGTGGTTAGTTTTATTTTATATGTAAATTTGTTGCCTGTAGTAATCATTTTATTTCACTATTCTAGCTGGTCTAGCTTTGGAGATATTAGGCTTTAAGTCGTGCAAGAAAATTATTTTTTTTTTAAATCTTTGAATGCCTGTGGCAGCTAAAGGGTTAAGCTGAGTGGATATGTTCCGTACAACTTTTTTGCTGGAAATCACATGAGAAATCACAATCCGGTGCGTTTATGCGGCAGTTTCCGGACACCCTGTATAGATAATCCCTCTCCGTTGAGCGTTAATGTGCAGTGAGTTGTATGTAATGCTGAAATTCTCTAATAAAAAGATATAAATGACGATTATTTTGTCTTGAAACTTGTAACGCCGTTTAATTTGTTTTTGGGTCAAATCACAAAAATTTGCCTTTAAAGCTCTGTTAAAATTAAACCGATTTTTAGTGCGATTAATATTTTTATGAAAAATTTAGTAGCTATCATAATCCATTTATTTCAGTATTCTAGCTGATGCAGTTTTAGATATATTGAGGTTTCAGTTGTGCGGGAAATATTCCGTGGCAGCTAAGTATTCGGAGTCGGTATGTCCTGTACATGTACCTCAATTTTTTTTTGCTGGAAATTATATAAGGGATCATTTTCCGATGCGTCTATGCGGTAATTTCCGGACACCCTGTATATATAAATAATAAAATAAAAAGAGGCTATATTATTCCTTGGCTAAACAAACAAAAACAACAAGAATTTATAACAATCAACCTGTTTAGCCAAGCAATAAGCAAAGCATTTTTATATTCATTAAAGGGCTTCGCTCCGAAGTTAAAATTTTTATATTTAAAAGGATACGACCCTTACACACGGCCAATCCAAATTCATCCCTGTCAAATTGCATGAAAATGTATTTTCGTTCTGTCAAATTCGACAAATAGTCTAAGAAAAATGGCATATTTGGTCGGCAAAAATCCTAAATCGGGATTTTTTTTGGACTATGGTTGGAGATGGTCCCCAGATTGCGACTGGAGGTCATAGTCACCCCACCAACCAAAAATCAGCACATTCGGATAAAAAAAAATAGCACTCTGCTCCAATTTGGGGGCGAGTTATGGACATGCCGTTTTGACAAATTCAAAGGGGGGGGGAATAATGGGGGTCCTTGACCGGAGCGATTCTCTTTATTTAATTTTGTAAATATCACCGTATGAATTAATGAATTAATATCATTGTAATCACTGTATGAATTAATTATAATAATATTGCAATAAATTACAAATTACAATGTTTACCTTAAAATTATCTTGAACTTATTGTGAATACTTACAAAATTTTACGGCTGAACAACTAGAACAACTACAACAAAGTTATAGAGCTTTTAAAAAAAGTCTAAAATGAAAATATTCTAATTTATTTTCTAGTCTTACGCCGAAATATTCAATTAAACTCTAATGTGTTATATATCATCGCAAAGAAATTTTTATATAGTTTTTTTCGTTCTCAGACCATTTTTCTGTATCTCTTACCGTTTTTGAAATAATCGCAAAAAAACCGAAAAAATGCCCCCCTTTTCCCCTATGCATAATCCAGCGAGTTGCGGCACACAGAGTGCATTTCGAGTCGGTTTCCAACTAGTATTATATGACGCGCTGCACTTCTCATCAGATGCCTCTACGTATGCAGTGGGTCATGTAATACCAGGAGAGGCATTACCGGACTCAACCAGGCAAAGGTGTACGATCCTCTTTTAAAGGACACGAAATACACCCTGGTAGCGAATCATTTTAAATGGGCTAGGCAATGGCTAGCCACCGATTCGATACGGCCACCGCCCAGTGGATAACTCAAATCATTTTTTGAGCATGCTACATCCACCGTCCAACAACAATTGTTTTTGTTGCTTTGTTTGACCACCTTCCCCGCTTTTTTTAAGGTTGCGGACCCCCAATCGGTGGCGACTTTTTATGCCATCATCTGGGGACCATCCCCAACCATAATCAAACAAAATTTCCGATGTAGGATTTTGCCGTTCGATGACCATATTTTGGCCCAATTTTCTTAGACAAAAAAAAGAATCCATTTTCATGCAATTGGATCGGAAGTGTGTGAGCGGCTTTACAAAGAATTTATCGAGTAATTCGAAATTACAAAGGAAAAACTCGCGCGCGTACCGTAAACAAAACTTTTCTGAGAGTTTTAAACAGGTAATCACGACAAATCAAAATCACGATACTACAATTTTGACTGTTTACAGAGAACACCAAATATGTATACGGAAAACACCCATGCCTATACTTGGGATATGCAAAATTATGATATACTGTTTCGTATGGTAAGGAAGCGAATTTTTATGTGGAATGTCAAATTATGTCGTTCTATTATTAAATATACACAAAAACCAAAACCACTACCTCGTGATAGTATATTTTCAAGAATTCATTTATTTTTATTCTAACAACCAACCTAATTTTCTTTCAAATAGGCGGGTGGTTGTATTTTTAGAAGTTTTGATTACGATTTGCGCGTCAGGATTATCGTACTAACATTGGTTCTTATACATATTTTTCTACATTTCAACGATCAACAAGTTTCACTATTTCTAATTCTTTACAATTTTGACTTTTCATCTTTAACTAGAATCAACTACATACTTGATTCCATTATTTTTTATTAAAAAGAACATTATTATAAGTGCTCCTACATTTACATATGTATATGTATTTCTATAATTCATATATTTTATTGTTTTAATATGGTGGGGAGTACACGTGCCTCTCACAAAATAATGAATTATATAAATTTTTTTATGAAAAAAAAAACTGAAATGAAATATATTTTAAATGTCAGAATCGAAGAGATTTACACAGAAAATAAAGTGAAAGAAGTCGCAATGTTTACGGAACTAAGTACAGTACGACCTCGATTATCGCAACTAATAAAAACTGGGGCAGTTGCAATAACTGAATTGTTTCAATAACCGAAGGAGAGAAGAAAAACAAAATTTATGAGAGAGCTTGAAATTGAAAATTCTTCAATTGTAATTTGTTTTTATTGCTTAATGCTTAATACATAGGTATATATAACTTATTGGACATTCCTTCACTTTAAGTTTTGAAAAAAGTGTGACATTTTCATTTGTTTTTTTTTTGTTTTTGTTAATTTGCACGCTTTTTAGAACAGCCTGTTCCTTTAGTCTTTGAAGCATTAATAAGTCTTGGAGTGGGACATCGTTTTGCTCAGCCCAATGAATACGAGTACAAACATCAACATCATTTATATGCCATGACGTTTTTTAAAATTCAAGTACCAGCCGTTACTGGCGTTAAAACCTCCTGGTTTTTCTTTGATTTTTTTCATGCAACTGGCACGCTTTTGTTTCCAATAGTTCTTTGGATATTGGAACATGATTTATCCTTCGCTTGGTAAACCATTTGTAAAGCGCGGATTCAATTTTGGGATATTCGCATTGCTTCAAAGTTATTCTTTTTCCGGGCCCACTTTCCGAGTTGCAAACGAAACGCTTTACATTTGTTTCATCTTTTTTTATTCTGCTAATGGTAGACTTGTTGACATTGTATTGCTCGCATAACGATTTTTCTGCAACACCTTTTTTAATCTTCGAAAGGATTTCATTTTTTTGATTGAGAGATCATTTAACAATTTTCTTTATAACACCCATTTTCCACTCGCGAAATACTACTATGACAATTTTTGTATGTACATAGTACCATAATTAAGATGTTACTTTTCTTTATTGCACAAAAAACTAAATAATGCAAACTTCATAAGAGCTCCTTATTTCCGTAGAATTTCAGAAAATGAGCTACGTGTGTATACAAAAGTTGCGCTTATCGCGGTAAATTTTCATTTAGGTTGCACTTATAGAGTCAACCAGGGCCGTGGAGAGAAAATCCGGGCCCGGGGGGACAATGATTCCGGGCCCACCTCTTCCATACGATAAAAATTATGAATCGAAGAAATTTTTTTTTTTTTTTGACATATCGGTCCTTAAACAAATTGTACAACTATCTCTATAATCTAGCCTCCATTTAATCCGGAACACCTCATAATCCGGCGTCCACACTGAATCGGCTCAGTTTCAGTAAACCGGATGTTTTTTAATCTAATATAGTCCGGCATCCGGCATCAGTACGATAGATATTTGAAGAATGTTTTAAAGCGGCCTTCTGCGCATTCAGGTGCATTTTGATATTTAAGTTCTGAGGTAAAATTATGGGTTTTCAGAAAAATACGAATTATAGAAAAATAGATATAATAAAAAATAACGATACGGGATAAACCACTTGCCAAAAAACTGATTCATTCGTGATGCATTTTTACATACTAAACTCACAAAAAACGGGGTTGACTGGATAGTTTAACAGTTTGTGTGTGTGTGTTTTTTTCATATCCGTCACTATATGAAAGGGTATATCTTCATTCGGTGTACTTGTACTGGCATTTTGAATGTCTGGCCTGATGAAATCCAATCTGGAACGTATTTGTCGTCCTAGCATTAACGTCGATGGTGATACGCCTGTAGTAGTGTGCGGTGTTTTCCTAAATTGCAAAAGAAATTTCGCCAAATCTAAGTCTCGACAATTGTTTTCTGTTCCCATGGCCTTTAATGAATTCTTCAAGGTTTGCACGTATCGTTCGGCCTGACCATTAGTAGCGGGATGAAACGGTGCTGTCCTTTTGTGAGTCACTCCGTTTGCCTTAAGAAATTGCGCAAACTCATATGATGTAAATTGAGGCCCATTATCCGACACAAGAGTTAATGGAATCCCATATCTTGCGAAATTTTCTCGTAATATCTTAATTGTTTGCGAAGAATTTATAGATTTCATAATGTAGATCTGCGGCCATTTACTGTAGGCGTCCACCATGATGAAATAGTATATCCCTTTTACAGGACCGGCGAAATCGACGTGGATACGCTCGAAAGGTGCACTTGGCTGTTCCCAGGGATGAACAGGAACCTTCTTAGGATTGTGTAACGTCTGTATGCAAGCTGGACAGCTCTTTGCTACCATCTCTATATCCAAATCTATGTTGGGCCACCAACAATAACTCCTTGCCAACGCTTTCATTTTTGAGATACCAGTATGTACGCAGTGTAGTTCTTCTAATATCCTCTTTCGTAATGTGATTGGTACCACCACACGAATGCCTCTCATAATGCAGTTCTGTTGCAACGAAAACTCCCTTTGTTCGATATTGAAACGTAAATTCGCTGGCAACTCCTTTCCAGTTTGTAGTGATTGTAGGATTGGGAGTAAAGTTGAATCCCGAGCAGTTTCTCGTTGTATGTCTTTCACTGTAGCCGGCAGAACCTCCATTTGCATGATTTCGAACACGTCGGACGCTTCTAATTCGTTCTCCTTCGGAATACCATCACTATCATTGGGTAATCTTGACATACAATCCGCATTTCCATGTTGTTTCGTATTCCTATACTTAATATCGTATGTGAATCCTTGCAGAAAAAGTGCGTAGTGCAGCATCCTAGTGGCTGATGATCTGTAATTAAAGTGAAACGTCGCCCGTATAAATATTGATAGAATTTTTTTACGCCATAAACGATGCTATAAGCTTCTTTGTCAATTTGAGAATATCTCTGTTGCGTTTTTGACAGGGTTTGAGAAGCGAACTGAATTGGCCTTTCAATACCATCAGGAAAAATGTGAGATAAGACAGCTTCCACTGCAATCGAACTTGCATCCGTAGCCAAAACCAATGGCAATTTTGCATCAAAATGACATAATACTTCATTTTCCTGAATCTTCCGTTTTACAGCCGTAAATGCCTTCTCGCAAGCAGTACTCCATTTAAATGGAACATTATCCCTCAAAAGTTCGTTTATAGGGTGCAACATCTCACTCAAGTTACGAAGAAAACGTCCATAGTAATTAACTAACCCGAGAAAAGCGCGCACTTCAGTTTTACTTCCCGGGACTTTCATGTTTTGAATAGCAACTATTTTCGATTTCATTTTGTGAATTCCGTTTTTGTCAATCACAAAACCGCAATATTCTATAGAGTCTTTCATAAATTCGCTTTTTGACAAGTTAATTTTTAAATTATGGGTACTCAACCGATTGAGAACTAGGTCCAAAACTTTTAAATGTTCCGTATCATTTTTCGCCGTAACTCTGATATCGTCTAAAAATACCGACACTCCCGGAATACCTTCTAGAATTCTTTCCATCTCTCGCTGAAAAATGGCTGGGGCTGAAGCAAGACCGTACCATAGTCTATTACATTCAAAAAGTCCACGATGGGTATTAATTGTGAGCAAATGTCTATCGTTAGGGTGTACCGGCAAATGTAGATACGCTTGACTTAAGTCAATTTTAGAAAACCTTTCACCTCCCGCCATCGTTGCAAAAAGTTCGTTAATGGTTGGGAGAGGATGATTGTCAGTTTTCAAATACGGATTCAACGTAACCTTAAAATCTGCACATAACCGAATTGTTCCATTAGATTTCAAAATTGGGACGACCGGTGTAGCCCATTCCGAATAATTAACTTTACGTAAGATATTTTGCGCAACTAAATTGTTTATTTCATCATCAACTTTAGGCAATAACGCAAAAGGAACCGTACGAGCCTTTCTAAAAACCTGAACCGAATTTTCTTTGAGATGAATCCTTGCACACATGTCCTTTATTTCCCCAATTTCCCCCTCCGTAATGGATTTATATTTATCGAGAATTATTGATAACTTACTTTTGGGATTTGCGGCAGTAATGTTCATTATTTCACCCCAATTTAGTTGTATTTGATGAAGCCACTCTCGACCCAAAAGCGGTTCTCTATTTATTGGCACAACATACAAGTTCAATGTAGTTTTAGATCCACTATAATTTACTATCACCGGAATATATCCTAACACTTCGATCTCTGTATTACAATATGTCATCAGTTTAAGATCAGTTTGTAGTAATTTCTTTTTACCGAAAAGTAGGGTGTATTGTCTTTCTCCAATAATGGTTACCGCGGCCCCCGTATCAATTTCGAATCTCAAAAGTTTATTATCAACATCCATTTCCACTATAATAATTTTGTTCTATACCGATTATGTTCGTCGCACGATTGTAATTTGAAAATATCGTTTACATCACTTATTGTATTAATTTTATTCTTATTTTGCTTAAAAGACAAACATACCTTCTTTATATGTCCCTTTTTATTACAAAAATTGCAAGTAATATCTTTTTTATCGCAATTATTTGCCAAATGATGCAAACTACCACATCGAAAGCATGCTGTATTTTTACCCGATTTCACGACACGATTCGTTTTTGAGAATTCCGTAACTGAACGATTATACCGAGACACCGATTTGTTTGCAACACCAAGTTTAGATAAACCCGCATATTTCGTATTACCGTGTAATTGCGACGCATCTTTAGACGAGAGTTCCATCGCGGATGCCATCGAAATAGCAGAATCAAATGTAAAATTTTTGGTTTCCAGCAATCGACTCTGAACTTTTTCGTTTTTCAGTCCAAACACAAACTGGTTTCGGAGGGCAGTTTTCAAATAATCACCAAAATTGCAATTAATAGCCGCCTTTTGCAATGCCGCCACGTACTCTTGAATCGATTCGCCGTCGCGCTGTGTTCTCCGGCTGAATCGAAAATTTTCCATGATTTTCAGAGGGTAGGGGTTATAGAAACTTTTCATGAGTTGCATAGGTTTTTAATTCGGGGTTGGAAGGAAACAGTTTGTCACAAATAATGTTATATGCATCATTTCCCATGTAATGCAACAAATAACTAACGCGTTGAAAGTCTCGCACCCCGAATACCGTAAAAGCGCCATCCAAACGTTGCACCCAGCGGCCCCATGTTGTCTTACTAGGATCGAACGTTTCGATGTTGAAAATGGCCTGTACGCTGGGAACCATATTTGTTACACTGTTGCTACCCGCACTTGTACTCGCACTACTTTTTTGGAACGGCACCTTTATCATTTTCGGGCATTTTGCAAAGTTTGTAGTACAATCCGTAGCCAGTAATTAGTAATTGCACACAATTCGGTACGTTGCAGATCCTCGTCGCCAATAATTGTTGTAATTGCAAGAAGAAAAGATGTAATTTATTTTACAAGATTTATTACAAATATTAGGTACCAAGTTTTGTGCGGGCGAATCTTAGAGGGGATTCACACTATGGACAGGATTTACTAAAACCACTAGATTAATCGAGTCGAAACCCGCCTACTAGATTAAATCGTATGTCATTAAATTCAAAATGTGTTGTGGAATGTACTTGCATTATTCAAATTGCAGTACAATATGGTACAACTGCATCTAGGATTTAGTAAATCTTGTCGATAGTCTGAATCGCCCCTAAGCCAGTGTACAAGATGGAAAATGGGGGCGAACAGTTATTTGCTTGACACTTATATAGATTTTCAATTAGGTGAAGTTGGTTATGAGTTTTGAAACATAGAGTAAAATATAAAATGGATAGGACAATTTCGAAATAATTAAGCATAATAATTCAAAGTATTAAAAGATCAAAATAAACTATGTAACAGATACAGTTCACAGTTCTAACAAATGCTTGGGGAGCTCAAATCTGTAATTTATTAGCACACTCGCAGTGGCCCAGAATGTTGGTCTTTACTCTATAAAATTGACTTTCGAAATGCGCAACGCTACGAATTTATAAAGGATTTTTATTTCTTCCTATTTTACCTATTTCAAAAAACCTTAAATTTTTTGTTACAGAGTTGGCGAGTACTGGTAGATAGATAGATTTAAATTAAGATTCAACAATTTAAGTGATCAACATCTGTGTGCTGGTATCTTGAAAACAATTTCATAAGCAGCAGCAGTATGTACACAAAATCAAAATCGCTCGGAAAAGTCCTCCTTGAAAAAAATGACGCTGTACTCCTATTTTTACTTTAAACACAAATATTTCGAAAAACTACTGGATGAAGAAGTCGAAATTTCTTAATTGAAATTTAGTAACGAAACTATCATGTTGATTGAATATGCTGATTCGGGCCCTAGTTCTCAAAATTCAAAAATAGATTAGGGGCCCCAAGCCTAGTGCATAGTATGTTATGAATTGTTGTTAAAACGCTAAAAGCAGTACATATGTATAAGGGTTCTTAGTTAAAGACCTCAAAATAGCAATTTGTATGTAAAAAAAACACTAAAGCACAACTTTTGTGTCAAAATCCGGGCCCCCTATGAAATCCCGGGCCCGGGGGGAATCACCCCGTTCCTCCCCCCCTCTCTACAGGCCTGGAGTCAACCGTTATGGAAATTGGGTGTTGCGTTAATCAAGGAGTTGCATGTATCGAGTATTGCGATTACCGAGGTCATACTGTATGTTTAAAGACTAGAAGGGGGTGGCGTTACGATACATGTCATGTGACAACATTTGAACAAACATTTACTGGGTGTTCTAAAAAATTAACGCCAAGCGATATACGCTAAGCATGGTGCGCGGTGCAATAAAAAAACAACAAAATCAAACATTAGCGACGTTTTTTTCGTATCGCGTGTAAGTCTGACTCGAAAAAAACGATCGCAGGTAACATCCCGGTTAAGACCAAACAGCTGACATTTGACAGTTTTTGTGCATCTTTGACTCGCTTTCGTCGGCTTATTTTTTAGATGTGGTGGATTTTATCACAAAAGATGATTATTTCTTTGCAAAATCTTTTCTCGTGATTAGAAAAACTCTCACATTTGGTTTGAAAAAACAAATTCCCTCATATTTCCCCTATGCGTCCGCCATCTACATTTGAGCTCTATCCCGTGTAGGGTAGTTGCACGGGTTAACTTTACCTGGGTAAGTGTCATTTTTTTTATATGAAGTTCTACCCAAACCTGCACGGGATAAACACAATAAAACGTCCCTATTAATAAAAACTCATAATTTCAAAGTTGTATCGCTAAATGTTTCTCTAATTTATGGGGGTGGGGGGCAGGTAACAGTTATCTATTTGTTTTATTTCAAATAATTTTAATTTGAATTCATAACAATGCATTTTGCATGAGATTCTATCGCTATGCAACTAACTTCACAGTGTATAAATAATTGTGTCACTATCATTTCTTAAACACCGTTACTGGTTTTGTCATAAGTCATAATAATAGTTACATACTTATCGACATTTTAAGAAATGTCTTCTGTCATAATATCTGTTTTTACGTGTACATGTGAAAGGTAATTTTTATTTATATTCTCACTGTCATCTTAAGTCTTCATAGCTTTTCGTCTATCATTGTCCAATCAGTTTTATGTGATAAGTAGAGACCGGATTATATGCAAATGCATAACTGCATATGCATTTGCATATATTGCCCATTTTACTGGGTTTTTGCATATTATATTGATAATGCATTGATGATGCATATTTTCTAGTATAATTCTCGATTTGCACATTTGAAAATAGATAAAAAGAAAGCATTACCATCAACTGCGAGTACTCAATTCTATGCCAACCTTGAGAATGTAGCATCTCCTAGTTAAGGGACTCTATGAAAAGTGTACAAAGATTGAATGCTGAGCTACCCGCTATATTCGCAGAAAAACTCAAGGAAAAGTTTCACAAAATCCTTGATAACAACCCTGGAAACGAAGAAATATGTGAAATTGACAATTATATCAACGGTACCGGCAAAACTTTACCTGGCAAGAAATCTGCTAATATGGCGCCTAAATTGAAATATTGTCCAGTGACATCGGCTGATGTTGAACGTTCCTTCTCAAATTATAAGACAATTAAATGACAGGAGACATTTTGTCTTTTGTCTCACTACGGAGCATTTACCAAGTAACAATTTCATTTTTATAATACTTCGTAAAATACTCTCTTCTAACAATAATAGGGACGTTTTACAATGTATAACCACTGAATAATAGTCCAATAATGGCATTTGGCGCCGTTTTTTAATCCAATAGTACCTTATTGTAGCACTAAATTATGCTTCAAAAAAGGCGTACGTCATTTGCTTTATATCATCATTTTCTGTCATTAAACGAATTTGCAAAAAAAAAACAAAATTTCCGCAGCTAGCATCGAACCCGTGTCTGTTGATTGCCCGTCCTACAGGCTACCACTCAGCCAACCGACTGTGCTATAGAAGAATTATGCAATAATGTGAGTTAACTTAGAGAGACTATATTGTATGTGTGTGCTGCATCATCCAATAAACCATGTGTTGGAGTGGAGTATTTAAAGCAGTATCTTTTTAGGTTACCGTTTAGTGACAGTTTTATCGAAGTGTTATACCACCATCTTTAAATTTATTCCATAATGATCATAGAAGCTTTCCGGAAAATACTTTAAGGATGTTTTATCGGATCAAAATATTTATTTAAGCGATGTCACACGATAAAATGATTTCGTGGTACATACTATATGATTGCTACAGTGTGAAGTGCTTCTTTAAAGCTAACGAATTGTTGCTTGGGTTTGAACAATATATAATCGTTAATTACTATAAAAACAACCAATCTTTGGCTGGAACCAACTAAAATGTGTTTTCCGTGCTCTAGAGTGCTAATAAAGACTGAATAATAAGTCTTCTCTTTCATTTTATATTGCATATTTTGTCATTTTAGTTGCATATTTCAAAGGTTTATTATGCATATTTGCATGCTTATTTCAGCCTTTCTAAGTTGCATATAATCCGGTCCCTAGTGATAAGTGATAATAACTCTTTTTAAAGACAACAAGCTAACGCACTAAGGTGCAATGTGTTTAGTGACTAGGAAGAAATTAGTGAGATGCTGCGCTGTGCTGTATGCACGAAACAAAACGAACAACTTCATAATCATAATCTGTTCAAGAAGGTGAGTGGTTTGAAAAGAATTCTACCTATTTATTAACGGTAGTCATATTTGATACGAATACGACACATGGAGAAATCTTAAGTTCATTTTCTCGAGTATGATACATACATACATAACTGACTGCTATACGTTTGCTTGGGGGCTTATCCCTTATTCATAGCGTTTACACCTACGATCTTTACCCATACAAAACTTGAATACCACACATTTCATTCATTGTGCTGCAGCCTCACTAGTCCAGTCGTATTAGCATTTCAATAAATAGAAATAAATAGAGTAAGGCTATTTTTTGCTGATTTTAAATCTGTGGGCTCCTAGGAATCTAAAACTGCTAAAACTTGTTAAAAAAAAATGTTGATCGGAAGGGTCCCAAAAAGGCCAAAAAAGGATACTCTTTAATCCTTGACCGGAGGCCGGCATGCGGGGTATTATATTAAAGGGGACGTCGAGTACATTACATATCCGGTGTTTGTTTCCTGTTTCAAGGAATAAATCGAGCTTAAATGGAAAATTTTCGTGTTTCGCGTGTATCTTTCCAAAGCCATAACTACGAGAATAAGTCAAATTGTCACTACTTTTCTCAATTTTCAGAATCTATATTACCTGAAGATTCTACCATTAAATTTGGTAAGAAAAAAATTTATCGGAAAGCTCTGAAAAAGGACTTAAAAGGACACTAACTACACATCTTGATAGGACGTGGGCATGTGGGGTGTCATATCAAAGAGGACATCGACCACATTCCATTTTCGACGTCTGTTACTTGTTTCAAGGACCCTCAAAGGGTAAAATCGGGCTCAAATTAAAAAAAAAACGTGTTTCCCGTATCTGTATCTTTCCCAAGCCGTAATTTTCCATTTACGCCCGATTTTCTTCATTTAGTGTCCTTGAAACAGGAAACAAACACCGGATATGCAATGCTCTCGACGTCCTCTTTGATATGACACCCCTCATGCCCACGTTCGATCAAGGTGTGTACATAATTAGTCTCCTTTTACGTCCTTTTTCAGAGCTTTCCGAGCAATTTTTTTCCTAGCAAAATTAATGGTAGAATCTTAAGCTATTACATATTCTGAAAAAAGAAAACAGTGACAACTTGAATTATTCTCGTAGTTATGGCTTTGGAAAGATACACGGGAAACACGAAAATTGTTCATTTAAGCTCGATTCCGTTGAGGGTCCTTGAAACAGGAAACAAACACCACATGTGTAATGTACTCGACGTCCCCTTTGATATGATACCCAGCATGCCGACCTCCGGTCAAGGATTAAAAAGTATCCTTTTTTGTCCTTTTTGGGACCTTTCCGATCAAAATTATTTTTAGCAAAATGAGTTCTAGGCTCCTGGCACCCTAGTGAATCGAACGCAACCAAAATTAGCCTTACTCTATTTTTTTTTCAATTTGGAGGCCAGAATTGGGATATTTTGACTGGACTACACATCTTACAAATTTTATTAATATGTACAGGAAAGCCAATCTTAAACGAACAAGCCACGTAAAGGATTATAAATCTTTATTGAGAAGAGTGGCTGAAAAGACTATTATCAAATTAAATACCGAGGGGTTTTCTTTACTCAAAGTGACCTCGAATCAATCTATTTTATGTCCCTACAGATTTGATTTAACTTATAGCCACCTCCTAATTACCCTAAATGCGATGCTTCATCATCTGAGGGTTACTTTTTTAGAGGTCACTCTTTTACAATGATCCCTCAGCCCGAGATGATCCTCGTAAGATTTAGTTTATTTTCTATACCCACAGTAATCTATTCAATACATACATATACAGGGTGTCCCGCATTGGGTGGTCAATACTGTAAGGGTTGATAGCGCAACTTGTTTCAGCAAGAAAATTCCCAATACAATCGGAATTTTTTTTACCGTTACCTTGTTACCGCTCTTTTTGTGAAAGTCATCGAAAATCGTGACTTGTCACGCAAAATCGTAATTTGCAGCACTCCTGATGACTTAATCCAAGATTTCATTTCAGTTTCAGAGACTACATAAAATTTCACAAAAACTGAAGTTTTTCCTCCAACATTATCGGCACTTTCAAGATACAGTTACTCAAACTTAACAGAAATTTTAAAATAGATTTTTCATCGAAAATTCAAACAGTAATTGCATAACGGTGCTTTATACGCACAACTCTGCAAAGTTGATAAAAGTTGCTTCAACATGTTGGCTTTCCAACGGTATATCACTTTTCTTATTTACATTGCAGAATTTTAGGTAAACACGCATTGAATGGTAAAAATCATTGCTTCAGTGGAATCGTTAACAATTTGCCCTTGACTCGAAAAAAGACATACAAAGGCAATTATAATTCGGGATAGAATCTCGCTACATTATTTTGACCAGAACTGTAAGATATTTGAAATTTGATACATTGTTTGGCAAATGCAACGGTACTTATAACGGTTAAAATTTAATATTTGCTATTTATGGCAGATAGACGGGTGCCCGCTCATAATGCGAGACCTATCAAAGAATATTTGGAAAACGAATTTCCCGAAAGTGGATTGGCAGATTTGGGACAGTTGCGTGGCCTGCGAGAATTCCCGACCTTACTCCCCTAGATTTTTATTTATGGGGTAACTTAAAAAGCAATGTCTATTCCGAGCCGATTACCTCCCGGGAACAGCTGCTGCAGCGAATTAATGATGCTTGTGACAACATCAAGGAAACCCCTCCTGAAATCCTTCGGGACGTTTCTTCCATGCGCCGAAGGTGTCTGCATACAAAATGGAGGAGGCCAATTCCAGCAGCAAAATTCTAATTCATCAAACAGACCCATTTAATCATTAGTTAATATTTTTAGTTTATTGGTTCTTTCTCATATTCAAAACTTTATTTTCATTTTTATTTAACAAATTTTCAAAATTGGATAGTAAAATATAAAAAATAAATGAATAAACTTTCACTTTAAATAATCCGATAAGAAAATAATTACCTTGTTTTTTTATATCCAATATGTGTAATTCTAAAATCCCGCAATGTAAATATGAAAAGTGATATACAGTTGGAAAGCCAACATGTTGAAGCAACTTTTATCAACTTTGCAGAGTTGTACGTATAAAGCACCGTTATGAAATTACTGTTTGAATTTTCGATGAAAAATCTATTTTAAAATTTTTATTAAGTTTGAGTAACTGTATCTTGAAAGTGCCGATAATGTTGGCAACAGGAAAAACTTCAGTTTTTGTGAAATTTTATGTAGTTTCTGAAACTGGAATCAAATCTTGGATTAAGTCATCAGGAGTGCAAATTACGATTTTGCGTGACAAGTCACGATTTTCGATGACTTTCACAAAAAGAGCGATAACAAGGTAACGGTAAAAAAATCCGATTGTATTGGTAATTTTCTTGCTGAAACAAGTTGCGGTATCAACCCTTACAGTATTGACCACCCAATGCGGGACACCCTGTATACCTTGTTTGAAAAAAGGTCCGAAAACTAAAAATAGTCGAATTGCGCTTCAAAGAGCGTTCCATAAAATATACTCCATATCATGCAATGGGGCAATCTAATTTAATGTTTTCTGCTCTTTAAGAAAATTGAAGTTGAGAAGATGAACTTATAAGTTGGCGCGGCCGGCGCTTACATATATTTTAATAAAAATTGTCGTGATTACGCAGTGGACACAAAACTAATAAAAAATTGTTTACTCCAAACCAATAAAAGAATATCTTAACGGTATAGTTATAAGCTATGGATGTAGGTAATTATTGTATTTAGTTAAAAAAGCTTGTCTACTGCATTAGCATCGAGACATGTTGTAAACGTCTGTTTACTAACGACTGGCTGTCAGGACCCATTCAGGACCTGAGTCTAAGCTTCTGTGCTCCCTCCACCCACACCGGTGTAAAAAAAAATAAACTTAATTAACCTTGCATGACCAATGTTAGTCGTTTCGACTAGCATGATTTTCTTTGGTTGCTCCTTTTTGCTCTTCTACTCAATAGTTGTGTCCTTTCACATCCTAGGAGGTGAATCAGTTAAGTATCGATATCATCATCATCAACAATTGCCCTATGTGCAGCTTTAGTGACGATGTGTGTATCGTTAAACCAAAGTACTGCTGGTCGAAACGACCAAATTTTGTACTGTGCAACTTATTTTGCTACAGTGATAAGGTCAAATGCCTTTAATAAGTAGGCAGTTATTTTTCTTTAAAATAAAATATAAAGTCAAACAACATTGAATGAGTACATTCAGCGAGCACATATTGGAATGTGCTACATATCCCCACCACAAGAAATTAAAAAGCTGCTAAGTTTGTGTTCGCTGAATGGACTTGTTACACGAAATGTCAGTTCTCTCTAACCAGCTGATACATCCGCATACATTGCGGCAATCAAAAATTCAAAAAACCTAAAACTGCAACTTTCCTTTCAAAATACGTAAATACTCTCATCGCACAACATTATTACGTTCACTTACACAATGAAATTTTTTCAGCTGAACTGTGAATAAACAATTTCCAGTATTGATGGTCGAGCAGCTGTGTGTGACAGTTGATCGAGCAGTCCAAGTAGCAGCTACACATCTAAATGTAGCATTCCAATTCGACGCTAAATAGGAGAAATTTTCGATACATCGTAAGTGGACCGATTAGCGGGTGAGTGGGACGCGGGGAGAGAACACTTTCCAGTTGGTTTTTCCAATATGTGCTACATATCCCCACCACAAGAAATTGGAAAACTGCTAAGTTTGTGTTCGCTGAATGGACTTGCTACACGAAATGTCAGTTCTCTCTAATCATCCGCAGACATTGCGGCAATCAAAAATTCGAAAATCCTTAAACTGCAACTTTCCTTTCAAAATACGTTCTCCCATTGCACAATATTAACCCTTAAATGCATAGCGTACCATATATGGTACATGGCTAACTTCCTGTAAAAGTCTAGCGATTATTAAATTTTTGATTTTTTTTTTTACTTTTTCCCAAAGTAGACAAAACAGGCTTTCATATAAATTTAATTTTGGCTTCCCTAAGTTTTCCTTGAATTGTCTGTGCGTCGTCAAAGTGGACGAACGTTATTTTTTGTGAAATTTTAAAAGCTATTCTTTAGAGCTAAAAAAATCGGCAAAATTTACCGTTATTTGGAAAAGGAAAAATACTGGTGAGTAAATTGGAATGTGTTCTTGAGATTTTTTTGAGATTTTGACCAAAAAAGTCACCAAAGGTATTCTTTGCACTAATTTTGCAACGTACCATATATGGTACACCATGCAGTGGGGCATATTCAGAAATATGTATACATTCATTCCGATCGTTGTTACTTGATGAAATTATTCTCCTTTAGGCTTGGGTAGAATAGGATATGTTCATAAAATTTTAATTGTCAGATCTTTTAACATGATGGTGCGTTTTATTGAACTCAGAACTGGTCCAAATAACCTAAATTTTCATACAAATTATGCCACCGATCCATTTTTCCAGGACATTTACTGCCATTTTTTATGAAAGATAGGTTAATCAGTCCTGGTTAGGATCCAAGGAAACGGAGCTGACATAGTTGATTTAGAAGGATAGTTTTTGTCATTTTGTTTTCTATAGCAGACCGGTCAGGGCTTAGTGTTTCTGTAGCTGCTTCTTATAATGCAAGTCTTGTTAGCTGGCAAGTATACTGAAAAAATTGTTCACAGCTTATGTTTTCTCCTTAGGACACGCAACTAAAAAACCGAGCTTTCGTACTTAACATCTTAGTAAGATACTTGGACTTTCACCAGGACTCAAGCAGCTACGCCTTGATATCCAATTTCTTAAACCATTTCATTATGACAGGTATTGTCTTGGGAATCCACGGTCAGGCTCCTCAGAAAATGTGCTTCTAGGGTCAACCATTTCATATAGAAAAATATGTGGAGTACCATATTCGAAAAACAAAAAATTGCATGGATATAATTCTTGTGGACATGTCCTGTGACCTGCACAAATTTGAGTTATATATAAAACAAGCAACAGTTCATTTCCATGCTCATATCCTAGCAAAGTCAATCCAATCCATATACTTTTCAAGAAAGGAATCCCATGAGCTATGGCAAATCAAAAGAAGTCTCGAGATATACGTTTAACAGTGGAACATGTTTATAACGAACTATTATATAAAAGATTTATTTTATAAAGAGACCGAATTCTAATCGCGTTAATAGCATGATGAGTGCCTACCCTATACCCATGTACAGAGCTAGACGGCACGCAAAGCCCAAAATAATCAATTGCATGTTTTTTGTAGTTGACGAAGGGGTATACAAGTCGGATCTGGTGCACTTTTAATATTTTATAAGGGCATCCAACAGCTACCACTTGACACACATTTGAAGTGTTTCGCGACATTCTATCGAAATACATGGCTAAGTTTAGGTTTGTGGGGGATGTAGCGGTAGTAACCCCTACTCCACTTTCCATCAACTTCCAGGATATTTCACAAATAGGCATCCATACAAATTTCAATAAGGAATAGGAAACTAATCACTCACCTACCCAAGCTCCCTTAAAAAAACTGAATATTCGCGATTTTCTATAGAAATGACCACCTTTCCTTTAATGAAGAGGAGTTCATTATATCGAGTTTCCACTGTAATTTCGATCGAAAATCTCCATAACAATTATCCTTTCTTTTTTGCACTGTTCCTATCAAAGTAAGAGGCAGATTAAATGAAATTTGAAAAATGTCTTTCATCTACAACATATGGCCTGAATGCATGGCGTACCATATTTGGTACACAATATTTTCGCTTTTCTGGGAAAACGGGTTATTTCCTGGGAAAATAAAGGCTGATTCCGTGTTCAGTGACCGATTTTACATAAGGGGAGGTAAGTTACGATAATGGGTTCAGACCCCATGCATTTAAGGGTTAAAACGTTCACTAAAACCTGGCTCAGAAATGACATTTTTTCAGCTGACCTGTGAATAAACAATTTCCAGTATTGATGGTCGAGCTACTGGAAAGTGTTCTCTCCCCGCGTCCCACTCACCCGCTAATCGGTCCACATGCGATGTATCGAAAATTTCCCCTATTTAGCGTTGAATTGGAATGCTACATTTAGATGTGTAGCTGCTACTTGGACTGCTCGATCAACTGTCACGCACAGCTGCTCGACCATCAATACTGGAAATTGTTTATTCACAGTTCAGCAGGAAAATGTCATTTCTGAGCCAGGTTTTAGTGAACGTTATAATATTGTGCGATGAGAGTACGTATTTTGAAAGAAAAGTTGCAGTTCTAGGTTTTTTGAATTTTTGATTGCCGCAATGAGTGCATTCAGCGAGCACATATTGAAAAGAGCTACTGGAAAGTGTTCTCTCCCCGCGTCCCACTCACCCGCTAATCGGTCCACATGCGATGTATCGAAAATTTCCCCTATTTAGCGTTGAATTGGAATGCTACATTTAGATGTGTAGCTGCTACTTGGACTGCTCGATCAACTGTCACGCACAGCTGCTCGACCATCAATACTGGAAATTGTTTATTCACGGTTCAGCAGAAAAATGTCATTTCTGAGCCAGGTTTTAGTGAACGTTATAATATTGTGCGATGAGAGTACGTATTTTGAAAGAAAAGTTGCAGTTTTTTTTGCACTCAATGAGTGCATTCAGCGAGCACATATTGTGATGCGCTACATATCCCCACCACAAGAAATTGGAAAACTGCTAAGTTTGTGTTCGCTGAATGGACTTGCTACATGAAACGTCAGTTCTCTCTAACCAGCTGATACATCCGCAGACATTGCGGCAATCAAAAATTCAATAAACCTAAAACTGCAACTTTTCTTTCAAAATACGTACTCTCATAGCACAATATTATAACGTTCACTAAAACCTGGCTCAGAAATGACATTTTTCTGCTGAGCTGTGAATAAACAATTTCCAGTACATATTGATGGTCGAGCAGCTGTGCGTGACAGTTGATCGAGCAGTCCAAGTAGCAGCTACACATCTAAATGTAGCATTCCAATTCAACGCTAAATAGGGGAAATTTTCGATACATCGCATGTGGACCAATTAGCGGGTGAGTGCATTCAGCGAGCACATATTGGAAAGAGCTACTGGAAAGTGTTCTCTCCCCTCGTCCCACTCACCCGCTAATCGGTCCACATGCGATGTATCGAAAATTTCCCCTATATAGCGTTGAATTGGAATGCTACATTTAGATGTGTAGCTGCTACTTGGACTGCTCGATCAACTGTCACGCACAGCTGCCCGACCGTCAATACTGTAAATTTTTGGTCACAGTTCAGCTGAAAAAAATGTCATTTCTGAGCCAGGTTTTAGTGAAAGTTATCATATTGTGCGATGAGAGTACGTATTTTGAAAGGAAAGTTGCAGTTTTAAGTTTTTTGGATTGCCGCAATGTCTGCGGATGTATCAGCTGGTTAGAGAGAACTGACATTTCATGTAGCAAGTCCATTCAGCGAACACAAACTTAGCAGTTTTCCAATTTCTTGTGGTGGGGATATGTAGCACATCCCAACATGTGCTCGCTGAATGCACTCAATGTCTGCGGATGTATCAGCTGGTTAGAGAGAACTGACGTTTCATGTAGCAAGTCCATTCAGCGAACACAAACTTAGCAGTTTTCCAATTTCTTGTGGTGGGGATATGTAGCACATCACAATATGTGCTCGCTGAATGCACTCAATGTTAAAAAAAAATTATAAAATTTCAATACTGCACTAGGCCATGAAGTAAGTCATGGAGGTTAATGGAAATCATGAAATTATAAAGACCCGGCCTACTACTCGTAGCAACTTTTACTAAATTCACATAAATAATTATGTTCAAGGGATGCAATTTACGAATGCTCGTATATGATATAAAAGTAAGTATGTATGCATCTGCGTATACAATTAGTATGTACAATATAATGAATGATACATGGTATAGAGCAGAACACCTCCAGTGTTTGTGGTTCGTTTATAAGCATAGTATGCAACACGAAATGAATAAATTATGAAGGTTGGAAAGTTAATATGTATGTTGTATGTATGCATACATACCTGGATTTAGTAAATCAGTTTATGCTTCGCCCATATATGTACATATAGTCGAACTTCAGTCAGATTAACTAGAGTCGTTCCGTATGATGATTGTTGTATCCTAGCTTTGCCGCACCTTAATAATCAAGCCTTGGAATGGAATCAGTAGGTGGACTTTGTAAGTTGTATTGAGAGAACCCAGTCCAGACCAGACCGGGCATTCATACATAGGTTAGCTTATAACAAAAGAAGAAATTGCAGTCAAACGAGTGGACGGTATAAGGAAGCTAATACGATTTTTTACTTTTGAAAGTTATTTCAATATTTTTCTTTATTAATGGATATTTTATGTCTACATCTCTACGTCTTCTTTGATATTATACCCCACATGCCCATTTCTCGTAAAATACATTTTTGTGCCCCTTTTTCCCTTGTCTAAGCTTTCCGTTAAAAATGTTCATACCAAAATACGCCTAACACCCTAACAGATCCCAAAGCAACAAAAGACCCTTAGTTTGATTTTTTTCTCTATTTGAAATTCTAAAATGATTCGACTAACTAAAATTTGGAATGAAAGTTTACTTTCAATAATAATAATATTATAATTTTGAGGTAGGATAATCACATCACTATCATTATTATGTAATCATGGCTATACGCAGCTACGCGTGATGTAATTTCCAAACTTAGAAATAAAGCTACTAAAAACTTTGTATGTATTCGATACTAAATTTGTTCTAATCATAAAGTCATAAAGTTGTCAGCAAATGGCTTTTGCCATTGCAATTTAAATGGTTGACGGCATGTTGGCCATTTCACCCATTAAAATTGCATTGGGCTGCTGCTGCTGTTGCTGCATCCATTCTATTTCAAGCATAATCGTGTTAAAAATTTGGTTAAATTTGCTTTAGCGGTTAAGGAGGTATGTGTATCAGTGCTGGATTAAGGCAGCGCGGGGCCTGTGGAAAATAGCAAGTGCGAGCCCCTTTGACATGCATTAAGCATTAATGTTAAGCTGGAAATAGAATGGCAGCAGCAACAGCAGCAGCAACGATAATGCAGTCTAATGCAATTTAAATGGTTGACGTCATGTTAATTGCATTTAAATTTCATTGGGCCACTCTTGCTGTTGCTATGCATTCATTATATTTCAAGCATTAGAAACATCGGAACCTGGATTTACCCAACGTCTAGTTGTCGTAACTCATTCAAATTTTCAGAAATCTTATATATCTATCTTTACTAGAATTCATAAAATTAATACTCTTCGTTTTACGTTTTTTTTGTTAAACTTAAGCCTATCTAGATTGATCGCCAAATGGTTGCGCATCCAAAAACTGGCATCACGAACAGCCATTTGGTTGCTATTTAGCATCTACACTAGCAACTAAATGGAGACAGAAAATGATATAACCAAAATTTCATTTTGGTGATTTTTTTAAATTTAATTATCAAAATCGGACTCTGCGCGTTTGAACTATTACACGACCATTCAAGAATTATTTAAATTCACACAAAAGAACGAACAAAAGTTGCAAAATTTTCACTTTCAATTTGACAAGCGGTTGGTTGAGTTGCCATATTGAATATCAAAACTGGACGCACACCCAAATGACGATCAGTTTGGATGCAATGACAACAGCCATTAGGTTGCACGTGACACCATTTGGCGATCAATCTAGATGGATAAGAGTTCTTAAATCAATATCTCTAAGTAGATCGGTTTCGATGTGCATTGTCATCAAGTGTTTTAGGCGATCTTGTCCCATTTAGTTTCTTAAATCAATATCTCTAACTAAATCAGTTTTAATATGCGTTGTCATCAAGTGATTTAAGCGTTATTGTCCCATTGAGTTTAATTCGCTTCAACTTTCAGAAAAAACGTTATCCACTGCAATTGGTAACCATCAGGCTCAAGTTAATACGTAAACCTATTTACAGATTCGGAAAGCATGACTGGGGAAATTTTCGTTAAAAATTTGTAAAAGTGGAGCTCTAGTTGTTTCGGTTTTTTTATACCCTTCACTCATAGAGTAAAAGGGTATATTAACCTTGTCATGAAGTTTGTAACGTATTGAAGGAAGCATCTCCGACCATATAAAAAGTATACATATATGATCAGCATGACTTGGGGAGTCGATTGGGCAATGTCCGTCTGTCCGTCTGTTGCGACGCGTTTTACTCGGCCAATTTAAAAGCTATGAAGCTGAAATTTTGCACAAATGCATCTTAATGCTGCAGGCAGTTCGTATGTTTGAATCGGTAAGATCGGACATTGGAGTCATGGGGCTGCCATACAAACCCAACTCCCCAAATTAGGTTCTTCTAAGAAAAACTTTTTGATTTGTGTACCAATTTAAACCAAATTTCACACAAATGTGTTTCTATTGATAACACATAACATATGTGAGATTGGATCAAGTCGGACCATGGGGTCATGGGGCTGCCATACAAAACTAACCCCCCAATTTAGGTTCTTCTAAGAAAATTATTTTTATTTGTGCATTAACTTAAACCAAAGAAGAATGGTCACGATCCATACAAAATTTACCCAGTCCCGGCTCAAACGAAATCTATCTCAGGAATTTCGTTATTTTATGTACATCAATTATTAGATATATATTTTTTTAAATATCAGTGGCTCGAGGGCCCCATAAACTCAGCGATTTATCGGCCGATCAAAGCTCATTTCTGTGGAGAAAGCACATTTTTTAGGTTCCACTACCGAATTCGCAAGATAAAATGAGCTTTTTCCACAGAAAATGTGCTTTCTCCACAGAAATGAGCTTTGATCGGCCGAGTTGAGTTTATGGGGCCCTTAAATGTTTGTTGCGTAACAAAAGTTCTACAGTATCCCTTCTGATTTCCAATAGACGTACAGAAAGCACATATCACCGACGACTACGTAGTGCATGTTCACACAACACACCACGCAACGCAAACACGCTAAGTCCGCTAGCGCAGGTAGAAACCCTAACTGTAGATATCTCGCTTTTTAAGGGAGAGTGCGAATTAGATAGTAGTAGGTATCGAGCTAGCATACGCGAATGCGTTTGTTAAACCTTCAATAGACCAGGTCTTTGGTATTCGTACTATTTTTCGCTTTGGTTGCTCGATATAATTGATGTAATATACATTATCCTCATTTACAGTGTTGGCCAATTACATAAGTTCGTTTTTAAATCATAGGTTAGTTTAACACTGACAGCTGTTTTTCGCTCAAAATCTTTATAGAAACTCAGTATCATACCTCCGCAGAACGAAATGAGTCACACTTTACGCTTGAAAAACGTTGGGAAATATTGAAAACTTATTTTCAAAGTGAGTGCTGTCTAGCTCAAAGCCAGTTACAGAGCCATGTTATCCGACTTTTTTTACTGAAATTGAATTGACATGGATTTGGACGACCTCTGGTTCATGCAGGATGTCGCGCCATGCCACACAGCCCATGCCAGAATCGATCTTTTACGCACCAAATTCACAAATCGTGTTATCAGCCGTCTTGGCGATGTCAATTGGCCACCTCGGAGCTGCGATTTGACTCCTTTGGACTTTTTTTTTGTGGGGAACCGTTAAGGACCGATGTTATGCCAACAATTCAGAAACGATTCAAGCACTTAAAGCCAAGATCATCCACGCAATCCGTGAGCTACAACTCGAACCATCAACAGGGTCTTGGAAAATTGGTGTGACAGAATGCGCTACTGCGACGCCAGCCGGGCCAGCCACTTGAATGAAGTTGTGTTCCATCATTAATGGGAGCTTACTTACTTTCTAATAAAGCCATAGATAAGACATTTAAAAAAATTAATTTTGTTCATTTTATTGCATTTTTAAAACCAAACTTGTAATTGGCCCACCCGTTATATACTCATTTTATAATGAGTTAGCCACAGAAATCTGAAAAAAGAAAACCTGATAATTCATGTATATAAAATAACAAAATTACTGGGATATATTTCGTTTGCGCCTGAGCTGGGTCACAAATGACCATTCTTCTTCGACACAAATGTATTTCTATTGATGGTACAAAACATGAGGGGTATAGAATCAAAACCGGCTATCTCCACTCTAACCAATTTTTCAGTATGAGCGATTTTCTACTACGTTCAAATTAGAGATGTAACGGATGTCCGCATCCGCATCCGCAATCGCGGATTATCCGCATAAAAATTAAACTCCGCATCCGCATTCTCATCCTATCATCTTATAAATAATTACATCCGCATCCTCATCCGCAATCCTCATTTTTGTATGCTGACAATTAGCGGATATATCGGACCCACGTGCTACTTTGTAACTTGTATAAAGAAATGCATTGAGACAAATTGTATTCTGTATCGTATACACAACTGAGCTTCAGTTTGTCGGTCAGCACAGCAGGAGCGCGTTCCATTTATATGATCTAAGTAGTCAGCGATGACTACAGCCAACGCCATCAAGATACATCAAGGCCGTAACTCAGCCGTTCCATGCCGTCATAGTTTGCCTACTAAGTTTTGGATTTACACGAAGAAACAACAACAAGCATATGACGTCATTAAAAGTAACAACAAAACAGTGCAAACAGTAGGCGAAAAATTTCTACATTGCGGCCTTAGAGGCGGCGGTGCTACAGCTACGACTACGAGTGAATTAAGGAACGCACTCCGGTTCGCATTTTTGTGACTAGTGTTTGATTTGTTTTAAATGAATTGAACTGAGGTGGGTGAAGTGCGTTTCTTTAAGGTGAAGCGAAGTAAGGAAGTATGCATCTTTTTAATTTTTAACCACACTAATCAGAGGAATTTCATCTTTTTTTCATCTTCATGAAAAGTCTGAAACCTAAATATTTTTGCCTACATATTCGATCATATCCTCATCCGCACCCTCATCCGCATCCTCAAAAATTTCTCCATTAATATCCGCATCCGCAACCGCATCCTCAATGTTATACTATTTTGCATCCGCATCCGCATCCTCATCCGCTAAACAAGATCCGTTACATCTCTAGTTCAAATTAGACAGTATTTCCTCAAAGTTTTAATTGTAATGAAAAGTCTATGTCTCCACTATTCGGAAAATATAAAAAAATTGCTTAATAGTTAAACATAAAAGAAGTTTTAATATAAATAAAATTGGAGATTGCCGGTTTTGATTCTAACATATGGAGATTGCCGGTTTTGCTACTAATATAACAGGAGATAGCCGCTTTTGATACTAAATACTGCAAAATCAAATAATCTAGTGTGTATGTTTTGTGAAAGAAGTACTTCCGATTGTGCGAATTTGTTATTATGTTTTATAGGAGGGCTCCCTAGGCTCCAAATTTTCAGTTATTAAAAAAAAATGTCGAACAGGACCAATTTTTCCCGATGTTGCGAAATGTGGACAATGAGTGTATTCACGTCGAAATGAGCATTTCCGAATTTTGTACTGAGCTATCTTGCGAATGGAGAGACACACAGTCAACCGAGAAAATCAGGGAATTACAGATCAATACTTTTATTACCGCACATATTCGGATGATTCGGAGGGGTCGCAGAGACAGACTTTTCCTTACAATTGGTTTCCAAGCGAGGATGATCACAGTGCTATTTTGATGCATTTTGCAAGGTGATGAGTGTCATATCGAGAAACTCGAATACAGGATCTGTTATGATTGCGTGATTTTTTGTGACACCTGCGGTGAATATCCAGTCTTGACACAAACTTATCCACATTTTCGGTTTATGGGTTGATAACCAAGAATCTCCTGACTACAGTCACACGATCTTTGTCGTGATTAATTCCGTGCCCGAAGCCTTGGATTTTACACAGTTCGTTTTCCAATTAAAGATTGAAAATTAAAACATTTGCAGTCGCAAGAAAACAACAGCACTTTACTAGGTTTTTTTTAGAGATATTCTCTTCGAGGAACTTCAGGGTGCAGTGAAGGCAACTCTTTGCCAGTGCATTGGTTTTCGAGGAGAGTATTTTGAAAAATCTGAAGTATTTGTGCCGATAGGACTAATCAATCTATTTTTTGCAGAATATGCTCAATAGTTTTATGACAGACCCTGTATATGTTACTTTTGATTGACGTTATTTAATTTTATTTAAACTCATGCTTAGAATTTAATCATAACCTGAAACAAAATTTGTATCCCTTCAGTTGACTTAAGTTCATTTAGGTCAACCTCATTGGTATATTTTCCAAATTTGTAAAACAATCTAGACTAGAGTAAAATCCCGGTTTTCAAATTTTTCAATAATTCAAAGGAACCGGAGACTACGCTTATTCTCATTAAAAGCGTTGTGTTAACCAACATATTAAACATCTAGCGCAAATAGTCTTTCGTCACATGATCTGCGATTGAATCCATTTCTTTTATTGAAACTTTGATTTGATACTAATTTTCAGTCTTAGAGAAAGCATAGCAACCCATGCCATGCGTTAGTCCAGAGTGGGCATCAGAAAATAAAAATGGCCCCTTTCTCACACTATCGCAGTTCACACATCTAAACAAAAATTTTATTCAAATGTCAAATTTTTGTTTACAATTGAGAATATAATATCCGCGTAATATTTATTACTCTCTAAAAATGCCAACGTGATAATTAACCCTTCGGTTGGCACATATACCTAGACAGACCATTGATACTATATCTTGATGAAAAATATCGTTCAACAATATTTTCCACCCCTTCCATATATATTTCAACGGAACCGACGGCCACAAATGCGTTCAAACGTTCGGCGAAATATAAACTAAGTCTAAAGAAACGAAACGGCACATCATCGTAAGGCATAGTATGTAAACTGTTTCTAGAACCAAAATTAGACATCTTCGAAAAATAAGATTGATTTCACAGAAAATTCAGCTACACCTTAGGCATAATAGCTCGTAGGCGGCGACAGAAGGGTTAATAATTGCATCGACAATATTTTGACGTTTGAATTATTTCGTGGAGTGTAGTGTAATGAATTTGGAGTCAAATACATATGGGTTGTGTGATCACATAGCCACTCTGGACTAACGCATGGCATGGGTTACTATGCTTCCTCTAAGTTTTCAGTTTTATTTAAATCTAAACCACCGCTGACAAAGAAATTCGGGTAAATCGATACTCTTATTAGTTTAGATATAGCATTTAGCCTTTAGCAAATTCCCTGCCATCACTACATGCTCTAAAACTGTATCCTTTGGCGAATCTATGGATACAGTAGCTGCAATAAAGCCAAAATACAAAATAATTTTAAAACTTGATTTCACCATTTTCAAATGTTTTCTGTATCAATTCAACCCGCATCCCCCAATAAAATTTTCTGAGTAAATATTTTCATTTGCCCACTTTTACCAACCAAACCACAAATAAATATTGCTTTGTCGACGTAACGGAACTTTTGTGAAGACAAAACGAAAAGGATTGGGGGGATATTTAATACAAGTCGTAGGTGCGCCCGAAAATTTTTTTTTAGCCGGAGGGGAGCGAAGGGTATCCAAATTTCGGCCGCCCCCGAAATTAGCCTCGGTCTCGTTTTGTTGTTAATATCGGGAGCCACATCTGTTTTAAGCAGCTCAGCAAACTGCACTAGTTATTTTTTTACCGGCGGGCCGCACTCGGCAGTTTTGGGTATCAGTATAATTGCGTAAAAATTAAAAAATTTGAGATGAGATGTGAACGTAAGTCTAAAATTTACTAAAACTCATCAAGAAATTAGTGGCTTAGGCAAGCTATGTAGGTATTTTAATTCCTCTATGTTCTATAAACAATTTGCTGCCGGTAATTTAGGGTAAGGCGTTTTTTAGCAGGAAAATATTAAGTTCCTTTGTGAAATAACTTTGTTCCAAAATTTGGTTTAGAAAAAAGCTGTTGGCTTTGCCTAGGCGGGAGTTAAATGTCACGGTTGCATTAAATTTTGTGTTCGCGTCTTTTAGGTAATGGAACAAAACATCTTGGATTGAGATTTATTTGAAAAGGATGTGGAATTTCGGAAACATAATAACTTCAGTCTATTACTCATTTTTTGTTACCTTTAACCATACATATGTATTAGCTGTAGCTTTAGTGGTGCATGCGTTTGTTGCACACCACATCAAACACAAATTTTTATCTATTTTTCCATCTATCCGAACTTAAATTATATCACCCTAACAATTTTAACTGGCAAGGTTGCTTTAGACTAGACAATATTATGATCAGCTGTCTCAAATATGGCGTAATAGTTGGAATAGATTGGATGCGTCAGCATCGGCATCGGCATCAGCAGAAAAATTTCAATTTAGAACACACGCATTTGCCTTTGATCACTGCCATCTAGATGGACAGGCCGGATTATCAGCTGATCTGTCAGTCGTCATGCAACACAAGTACTACCATGGTGAGTCATGGTCGGCGCTTAGTACTGCCAAAGTACCGCTCGGTACAATCCACAAATTGTCCACAATCCAAATATCAGTGGCTGTCAGCCTGTCATTTCGTGTGACTTGCTATGATATACACATGCCAGTGCGTTGATTTTTGAGATAAATATGGTAAGTACGATGTTGATGTATACTATTTTACCACTTGCACATCAAAAACACACGAAAGCAAACCATAACCTTTGTTTCGCAATAAACGCTCGGCACATTTAAACTTTTGGGTTCCGAAGCACTGGAGTTTGTGAGCTCTAGAAATGTCAACTGTCACTGGTCACGAACGCACTTTGTCCACTCGTGGACGAACAAATTTCTGCAGTTCGGCCTGTCTATCTAGATGGCAGTGCTTTGATGACCCACATTGACAGCAGCAGCAGCGGCAGAAGTATTTTTTCTGCTTCTGCTGCCAATGTGGGTCATCAAAGGCAAATGCGTGTGTTCTAAATTGAAATATTTCTGCTGATGCCGATGCTGACGCATCCAATCTATTTCAACTATCACTGATAGATCAACCAAATTTTGATTATTTGAACTTTTAACTGTCTAAAGTTTCTAAATTTGTTTGAAGAACGTTTTCAAAAGATGACATTTCTAAAGGAAATAATGCCAAGGTCGTTAGTGATTCTGATTTATTGTCATATTTTAATAGGAAAATTCTATGATATAAATTCGAAAAAAAATTATATTGTCCTTCTTGAACTTTTTATCTCGCGGCCCGCTTAAACTAAAGATAGTGAAATTTCACCCGGGCCGTGTTTTGAGTTTGACACCCCTGCTCTACATCGTCCGGATATGAACAAACGATAATTCCAGCTCTTTCATCTTCGGCCAATGAATTCATCAATTCCTGAAGGTTACCAAATATGTACACTATTTAGTTGATGATAAGCTTCCATGCGTTTAGTTAGTGCATCAGAAAGTATATTATTATCAATTGTGACAATAAATATATTGACAAGTTCTTGACTCTCAACGATTTCATCGGGGTTGAGGAGTCACTGCAATGGTCATACTTTGTGTTCCGCTTTGGATTTCTTAAGACTGATTGGTATCACTGCCATCTAGATACACAGGCCGAACAGCAGAAACCATCTGTCAATGATTAAAACCCTCTGTACCTGTTGTTGTTGCTATTGCTATTGTTGTACACTGAAAAAAAAAATCATCATAATATTAATGAACTAGGAGCATAGACTTTTTTCATTACCATGATGAATTAGTTCATGGTAAATAAACCTTCTCTTCCTTAAGATAATACAGAGTTCATCTATTTTATGAAACACCGGTCGTTAGTATAACGAAAACAAAATTTAAACTTAATGTAAAACGATCATTAACACAATGAACTTCCAGTAGAATCTTATGCATTGTACATTCCGGCTATGAACCCATATATTAGCCGCGATGTAAGTAAATAAAACAAAATTTGATGTTATTGTTCATTAATTATCACATGACATCGTTCATAGTAATATGTACTACTATGAACGATGTCATTATCGCTTTAAGTGTATTTTGTAAACCTTCATCACGTATAGTCTGCGTGGTGTAGTAGGTAGGGCGTCTGTCTTCAAATCATAGGGTCCCGGGATCGATTCCCACTGTAGGTAGGTAGGTAATTTTTATGGCTTTTCAGAGCAGAGGTAAAATGTAGAATGAATGTCGTCAACACTTATGCACCTGGATGCCGGCCTGCGCCAGTTTTTTTTTTAATTGATGAACTCAGTAATTATATCAATGAACAAGTTGTTAATTTTATGAATTAGTTCATAATTTTAATGAACTTTTTGTTCGTTGTTTTGATAACAACAAATTCATAAGGCTGATGAAAGCCGTCTTCGGTGGGATATCGGTGTAAATATTCATTACTTTAATGAACAATTTCATTGTTTCAGGGTACCTTTTTTTTAGTGTAGTACGTGGTACTTAAGCTTGCCATATACTGTCTGATCGATTGAAAAATCGATTGACCAATCGACTGCTCACAATAGAGCTTTTATGGTTCTATATCTTTGTATGCGGACCGCATTACTTGTACGTACTCATGTAAACTTCATATAAAAAAATAACAAATTGCCCAGCTGTAATTTTTTATGGAGTTTCGTTGGATTCGGGGAATCCATGGATTCCGTGTGTGTGCGGCCATATACATAAATAATCTCGGCAATATTACGGGAATCCCTTTATAAGCATTCCGGTGTTGCCAAGCATAGGACTTAACATTTGCTTGATACTTTAGTTTTTTATTTATTTATTATTATTTAATTTATGCAAGCGCTGGGCCCCCTAAGCGCGGACTTGTGGCATTTGCCATCTCCCGCTACGTGGTTAGTCCGGCTCTGCTGCCTTCATGCACGAAAACTTAAATTTTAAAGAGAATTTTGATGATTTCATTGCGAACTTCGAAATCGATTTTCAGACTCATTTCCGAATTTTGTCGTCTGCAGTTTTCACAATAGAAAAGAGCCCATAGTCTTTTCTGTGGAAACCACCAAAATAGTAAAAATCTAAGTTTTTAGACGATAGTCCCCTTTTAACTTTTACGGTTAAAATGTAAAGTAATTCAACCAATTCAACAATTGAGAATGGATTGGTTGATTATAGGCTCAATTTTTTTCAGTTGGTTTTTTTTTCAGGAAAAGGTTTTTACGAAAGAAAATTTTGTGAAAAACCTCTGAAGAAAGTCTGGATATTGGGGAAATCGAAAATCCGGATTGGCTTTTCGAATGGAAAAATAAAAAAATTTTATCGAAAAACTCGGAAAATTCCGGAAAAACGTACAAAAGTTGATTTGACGGAATTTTGCAATTAATCGCATTATTGATGCTTTCGCGTGATGTAAAGGTGAAAAATTCGTTGTAAAGCTTGGAAAATTTCGGATGATAGTGAAATTCATTGCAATAAATTACGTTTTGCGTGAATTTTGGATACAAAAATCCTGCTTAAAAATGTATCTCTAAAGCAGAGTTTTTGATTTGTTTTCTGTCTATCTGCTAGGTATGGATATAGGTCATAAAGTATATTAAGGTACATTTTCCTCGACACGACCCCAGCGACTCTAGCGACAGCGACTCGCTCATTCCATATAAAAACTCGTTTTTAGAATGAGAGAAAAATGAGTTTTTATATGGAATGATCGAGTCTTTGTCGCTAGGGCCGCTGCAGTCGTTTCAAGGAAAATGTACCTTTAGGCCGCACACACATGGCGAATCTGAATTCATTTTCTTTGTAAATATTTTCACCAATACATTAATGCATTATAGCATTTAAAGACGGATATCCTTAATAATAACAATTTACCTGAAATGTAAGTTGACAAATTGCCATGTTTTTCTATATTTCATGTTACCTGGTCTGTTTTTATGTCTTCATTAATACTTGTGGAACATAATGATATGATACATCCGAAATATGTATATTATCCTTTAGCTTTCAGATTTAAATATGTAGGCAATTAGACAGTAGATCATTAGGACAGGGTGTATAGCATTACCGAATCATTTTTGGTATGGTTATAACGCGCTCATATACTCTATCCATTTAATGGCCATTAAACGGAAGGGATAGGCAAAGGTCAAAGACAGTGTATGATAAGAGACAAAACAGTCATCAAGAAATCGATAGGTGAAGTGAATAAGTGCATTCGTTGAATGCTACAAGACAAGATACAAGAGTATCTTTTTTTCTGTAGATAGATGCATCATCATAAGTGTTCCCTTCTCAAGTACTAAAAAGGCGGTGCGTGGTGCACCATTCACATAAGTTGGTAAAGTGATAAGGCCGAGGCTGCATCCATTGGCCGTTTTCATCATCGACGTCAATTTAATTTCGTCTTTCGTCTGAAGAAGTTATCAGTGCTCAGAAGGCTCATCGGTTGAGACCTTAATTTTTCCGGGATTGATGGTGACTATCAAACACTTGATTCCTCTGCACTTGATACTTCTGTAAAGACAACGTCAATCTTCTTCGGAGTATTTCCCGTGTGCACTTAAAAAGATGAAGTGTTCGTTGATTGCATCTTTGCAAAGTTGATCTTTTCTTGTTTTACAAGTACGCGATTACTATCTAAAATATTTAACAAAATCAATCTTTCGAACTTCGAATACAGTACAGAGTGATCCAGCAAACCCGTCATCGTTGCAGCAGTAAAACGCAAGATAGCCGATCATTATGGTGTAAAAACTACCACCAGAGATAATAATCGTGCATTCGAGAAAATATTTCTTCGGTTCGGACGCGAAGTCTACGAGAAAAATCTGCATCTCAAAAAATATTGGACTCGCGGAACAACAAAACTGATATCGCCGGTCTCAGCGAGTATCTATACATTTGTGTATAGAAAGATAGACTACGGCAAGCAGGCCGGAAAGCAGAGCGCTAGCATTTTAATGGCCGCTCTAGATTCACTACAGTCAATCAGTCTTCGATAACCAGTCGGAGCAAGTGGGAGCGTTTTCGTCTCTGTATCATACAAGAACACCCGCGGCAACTCAGAAAAACCGTCTTCGATCGTTTGCTCTGAAAACATGTGTTGAAACGAATTGTAACACATACCGATCGTCAGTGCCAAAAATATTCTAAATACCCCAGTAAACAAATGAATTTAATATTGTCTAACAAAACGTAAAACTTAGTCCGAACAAAATGTTTAACATACGAAATAATTGAAAATGTTCCCCGTGTTAATTTTAAATTGTTAATTAAAAATAAGTCAATTTAGTGTATACTGTTTCTATCTACGTGGACGTAATTATAATATATCGCGGAAATTTGGATAGATACTGTGATTGTGTGAGAAGATTCAAAATCAATATTTTGTTTCCGGTAATAAACACTATTTTCACTAAATTGGATGTTGAACTGTTGATTAAAAACAGAAATGTTTTAAGTGTTGGACCGGTAGTCAAAATTTCGACTAATAGAAAAGGATACATTAACCCACTTCAAAGGATTTATTTTTTCAGCTGCTTCTAAACGAATTAGGTAAGTTGTTAAAGAACATTAATTTCATCTATGCATAAACCTAATATACAATCCTTAAAATACCTTTTCATGCTTCTCACACTTAATCATGGTTATGGATTTTATAATTTTGATTAATTTTTACAGCAAGTTGGAACCACTCGTTGGATTAAAACAAAAAATTCGAACGACAACTTTTACAATCAATCTCCCACAGAAATTTAACCTCCGTATTTAATATAAATTCATTTCAAAATCATACGATCTGGGCTTACAATTTTCTGCTGTCATATTTCTAATCCGGTCGACCTGTACCAATACAATGTGAAGAATTTGTCTAATCCAAAATGACATTTTTCATTTATACGGGCTACAGATACAGACCCTTTGCATGGCATTCCATTGCATTGATTAGGTTTGAATGCAGTACACTTTGAACCTTCAAAATTCACATGTGTGTGCCGCCGGCCATTGCATTTAGGCATTCGGATATCGAATGTTTTAAATTATGGCTCTGAATCTGAATTGGGTGTTGGTTGCCTGCTTGCATGAATGCATTGATCAAATCAAGGAAACTAGTTCCATTTTGTCATAGGTTCTTCTTTTAACATTTGCTTGTCTATAGTGGGCGAAGAACAGGCCAATGGTTGATGCATTTCATGCCAATGGAAATTTGAACAAGGCGGACACAACCTTTGCTGAGCAGTTTCCCAATATGTACATACACCAGGTACAATAGGAAAAATCTGATTACTTGAAAAATATATAGCAACCATTACTTTTACCAGATGAATAGGTATCATGAATAATTCAATCATTTCAAATTAGAGACATCTTATTGAATTGATATTTCGGAACATTTTCATAGGGTGAATTTTCGTTGTCTTATTAACAACACGAGCGACATTTACTGTACCATCTGCCATATAGCCGACGTATAGCGGAAAATATCGGAAACACAGTTTGAGAATGGATCCCGTAATAAACCCTACACTACGTTATAGTCGCATTTTTGTAGAAACACTACGTTTGCCCGGTTTTGAACCTCCGATTTGCTTGTAATCTTGTGAATTTCCAGAGTCAAAGAGAGGCAACTGTATGATCATGAAGCACGATGTCGGTTGTCACGAAAGATACATACATCTATGTGCTTGCATCTCATTCAAAAGGCCTATCCTGATAATGTATCAAATCAAATTATGCTGCTTGTAAATTTTTTGAAAGAAATCTAACAGTTTGCCGTCGTATTATTAAATTGCTAACGCGGAAATTATTAATTTTGCGGGATAAATTTGTCTGAGTGTAGTTGATTTCACTATAGTTCTGTTTTATTGGGATCCACAGTTTTATTAGTTAAATATATGAAATCTTGTTCATTTAATGGGACATACTGATTAAAATGTTATATAAATAAATAAATAACAGGCGCGACAATCCAGCATTGGACTAAGGCCGCAGGATGTGTTAGTGACATCCTATTTCCAAGATCTTATCTGCTTTTTTGTTGAGGTAATGAGATCAGCATCACGCTCAGCAGTGTTATTTATCCCCATAAATGGGTACTCGTTTAACATCTGGCCGTCCTTTTGAAATAATGGGACAGAATAAAAAAAGGTTTAATTTATGTATTTTTCTGACTGTATCTATAGTCGAGAGGGCCGAACGGCATAGTAGGTAATTTGCCGCCACTATTTGCCACAATTTACCTGGAAATTAATATCTAAAAAGAGATGAATTTAAGCATTGGATTCATAAGCAACACCTAAAGGTACGTTGTGCTAGACGCGGCCGCACGACTGCGACTCGCTCATTCCATATAAAAAGTCGTTTCTCTCTCATTTTAAAAACGAGTTTTTATATGGAATGAGCGAGTCGCAGTCGTGCGGCCGCGTCTAGCACAACGTACCTTAAAACTGTCCCTTATGGGCGCATGCTGTACCAACAAGGCTAGGACACTTCACTTCGACTCCTTTCCATTCCATTCCCAGAAGTACCAAAATCCATATTTTCGATCCAATTGTGAAATCAGTGGTTCTATACGGCTGTTCAATTTGGAAGGCGACCAAGGAGATTACAGCTAAGCTGCAAACTTTCATAAAACCATTGTCTACGGCGCATCCTACAAAACCCGCTGGCCGGAAATTATTTCAAATGAAGTTGCCCTTAATGCCACAGGCCCTATTAGTTATGCAATTCTACCATAAGGTGGGAGTGGAAACGGATAAGTTATATTCTCCAAAGATGGTCTTCTTTGGAGACAATATTGCTCAACATGCCCTAGAATGGAACCCACAAGGAGCCAATGCAAGACGCCCTTGTTGGATGACCTGGAGAAGGTCGGTTGATAGCGATGTTGAAGGCCGGATTTCCCATATGGGTATCCTGGGCAACTGCTGGAGGCGGCAAAATTTTGAGGGGCGGCGTATTTCTGAAAAGTGCATACTTCCATTGATTTAAAGTTCTCTGAAAAATACTTATTTCGATATCTGAAGATGCCAAATAAAGACGACTGTACCGGATTTATAACGCGAATAGCTCTTATGTACTACAACTATCTTTTCTGGACCGGCCTGTTTTCTAGAGTATCTCGAAAATGTGGGACTAGTGTATGAAATCCTTAAAAGCAGTTGAGATTTTACACTAACAGAAAAACAAAGTGTCATCGAAATCGAAAAATCGAAAACACGCTTCAAATAACTCTTTTTAAACGAGATTTTGACGTTAAGCCTAGTACTGATATCGAGAGTGAAATTTTTGTGCGCTGCGGTTTTTTCAATGAAAATATATTCTTACTGTCGTGGAATACGTGGGGAATGCTGGGGAATTCCATAAGCTACAATCCGAAAACAGTTCCATAATTTTTCTCGGCCATTTGATGTATTTTTTCCGATTCCCCGGTTATTTCATCGTGAAATGTCAAATAACCGGGGAATCGAAAAATAATACATATATGAAATGGCCGAGGGAGAATTATGGAACCGGTCTCGGATTGTAGCTTATGGAATTCCCCATCGTTTGTCACATATTCCACGACAGTAATATGCATTTTTATTGATAAAATCGCAGCAGTAAGAATTACACTCTCGATCTTAATTCAGCCCTTTACAGTGAATTTAAGAACGAGTTCTGAAATGTAATGCAAGAGGAAGAAGAAGTTAACAGTGAATTTTGGAGATAACGATTTGATTTTGCATTCTTCCTTTTTGAGGCTAGTAGCTATATGACCAGCTCAATTTATTTGCATCTGAAAGGAAGTTACGGTCACATAACTCGGGAGAGTTGATTCTGATATTCCAGCAGAACATAATTGCTATGAGGTAATTTCTTCTAGCTATCGCCCATTTACAAAGCTCACCAATTTTAAGGGTAGGGCAACTTAAGGGATCGAGGGGCCAAAAAGATAACAAATGGACCATAATCATAATTACATGGTCTCACTCTCATATACAAGCTAAATAGAAATTTTGATATCACATACGCCCCCAGGATCAATTTGGTAATGTTGGATCAACCATAATCAATTAACGTGGGAATCAGGATTAATCGATAAATTTTGAGATTGGAAAAATAAGAGAGCCTAAGCTTTTAGAAATCGGCAGATCGGCATAATTTGAAAATTCTACTAGCGACAAATACGTTTATCTGCCACTGTCCAAAATGACTGCTTTTGCAAATATTATTTAATTTTTTCTAATTATGTAAACTGCCTCTTGAAACCTCGAAAGTGGTATTTCACAGAATTTATCAATGACAACAGGATAAAATTTAACACCTCGGGCAATTGCCCTGCCTGGCCCTGCTGGCCGAACCGATAAAACTCACCTTCAGATTTCTGTTTTTTAATTTAGGGAAAAAAAAATATTTATCAAAATTAATAATTAAGGCGAGAGAGGGGAGAGAAGTTTGCATCGCCAAAATCACAGTCCAAACAAACCGCGCCCCGCCTGAACAATAAAAAAAAGCTTTACATCTATAGCACACGTGACTTTTGCACGTGGATTAAATCTTTTGCAATTTTATACTGGCGCTATGCATCAATGAAATCTACCTTCAAATGACGTTCGTTACTATAATATTTCTGTGCAGAGTTAAAAGTCTTTTTACATTTTCCGATTCAATTCATTATGAAATTCTAGAAATGTTGACTGAATCAAAAGAAGTTTAATATTCTCATATTTCCATGCACTATCTATTCTTGCAACAGACTGCGGTTAGTGTGCGCTATAGTAAAGCTAGAAATTGCGGATAAAGACAGGCTTGCGTGCCTATTGCTTTGTCCAGTAACTGCTCGATGAGGTTTGGTGTTGTCGCTAAGAGGCTTTGCCAAATAGTGATATTTATAGATTATTTTCTATCATTTATAGAAATATGTACATATACATATATACATGGATTAGAATCCATAAACCACTCTACACTAAAAGTCTAGAGCTAACCTGGATAATAACGATTAGAATTTTATTACGAGATTACTATAATACATATACATATATAATAAAATAAAATATAGAAAAAGCAAATCACAAACTAAATTTGTACAATATGATGATGATTTGACATTTTGAGGATATTGAAAAAAGTACATACCTAACTCTTATTATTGATACATATTGGCTTTGGTATTACGTATACATATGCAGTACAGCGTCGATTTTCCGAACTAATGTCGACAGGGGTGGTTCGGGCAATTAAAAGTTCGGTTAATCGAAAAATTTAGAAAATTGGAGGATTGCCTGAAATTTTATTTATGTGACAAACTAAAAATGTGCAAAACGACTAAAACTGAACAAAAATAAAAAATTGAGTGATACTGATGAGGGATTACTTCCTTCAGAAGCTACATTTTTCAATTTATTCGATTCATTTCTAAAGAAAAAGCAGAGTCCCCGGTTCGATTAATCGAATGTTCAGATAATCGACGCTCTACTGTAGTACAAATCTACTTAGTAATGAGTATTATAATAGCGGACCACGTGTAATATAAATTTATAATTTATTACGGCGCAGTCTTCGCATTTGGCGCTTACGTCTATATGCAGTTAAATCATTTGTGTACACGGGCATACTTGGGACTAAAATGAATCAACCTTATTTTATGACTGTTATGGAAATGGCGTAAATGAATGTGAACTGGCCATTATTTTAGTGAAATAATGTACACAACGCATTTAAATTTTTAATACATAAAATTATGAAATCAATATACAGACTCTCGATAATAATAAAAAGTCCACGGACCACTAAAAATAATTCAAATTATCGAGAGATTTAATTATCGAAAGTTTCTTTAACGAATAGGCTTGAAATGCTACAAAGAATTGAGATATAATTAGAGCAGAGTCAAACATATTTTATATGTATTTTTTAAAGTTTTTACGTTTATGTTTATACACACATTTTTTTTTCAACTTTCAGTTGAACACGAAAAACTGAATTCAAAGTAATCTGTTCTGTTTCCGCTAAACGTCACATTTCAGCGTATCTGCGTGCACATTTAAACAATTTTATAGCATTCTGTCTAAATTTAGACTTGTGAAATTTCGAAATTTCAAACATAATCGACTTTCAATTTATTGAACGTTACAAAAAAATTGAGTTCAATACTCGTATATCAAGCACTGAAGTCAACTCATTTCAAACTATAAAGCAACGAAAAGACGGTTGACACTTTTATTTATCGAGAGTACATGTATGGATGTATGGATTTTCTTGCATTTTTTTTTTAAATTTAACAAGATTTTTGAGCATTTCATACTCCAATCAATGGGGAGGTTTTACCTTGCAAAAGGTGCGGTAGTCGCAAATTCTTTATATGTTTTAAATGTAGGTAGGGTGAGTTAAAATCCAAGTTTGCGTCAATTTACCCCCTGTGCTCCCGTCGGCCGCCATCTTGAAAAAACATCTAAAATTGTCTCTTTTATCAGT
Source organism: Microchrysa polita (assembly GCA_949715475.1). Taxonomy (NCBI): domain Eukaryota; kingdom Metazoa; phylum Arthropoda; class Insecta; order Diptera; family Stratiomyidae; genus Microchrysa; species Microchrysa polita. Next base: position 65,070,144 of record OX454416.1, read on the forward strand.
TTTTAACCTATAACAGGGAGGTAAGTCATTTGAGCAGAAAATATGCTAGGACAAGTTTGTAGAGCACAAAATTTCCTATAAACATAATCTAAGAAGTTGTATTTTACAATAAAAACTGACAGAGTTATACCACAAAGAAAACGCGGAAAATTCAAAAAAATCATGAAAATTTTGCAGTTTTTTTTCATTTACCTATCAATATCTCATTACCGCTGCATTGTAGCTTAAAGTCTTCTAAGTGTGTTTTATAGGAAATTTGATTGTCATCAAATTTCACCATAAACTGTGTTTGTACAATGCACAGGAAGCGAGTAAATTCAAAGAGAATATAATGACTTTTATCGACTTGACAGAGTCTTCACATGTTTAGGCTCGCTTCCGCTTCCCTATTCTTCCTATGCTACTAAATTTTTGTCAAATATTCCCCATGTTTGATTTTTTTTATAAATTCTAAAAAATGAAAAAGGCAGTGGCAAATTGAATTATTCGCGTAGTTATGGCATTCAATAAAATAATTTAATTCAGTAGCCCAATTATAGTAACTGACAAAAAAAAACCAAAAAGTATCTACATAGTTGTATCAAAATTCAATTTTATTTTTATAGTATTGGCGACTATGAATCGCAAAATTAATAAGGAATCCCTTATGTAGAAGTGGGGGCTATTAATTCCGCCCTTAGATTTCTTTGACCCCACCAATTAAAAAACAACAAAAATTTGCCTTACTCTATTTTTTTCTATTTGAAATGAAAATGAAATAAAAAGGACAAAAATTGAAATTCGCATGATTTTTGATACTTCCCCCATTTTCTTGGCGCTATAACTCTGTTAATTTTGAATGTAGAGTAAAACTTTTTAGATTGGAATTTTTGTGCTCTACAAAATATTCTTGGCACATTTTCTGCTCAAATGGACTGGAAAAGAGTTATAGCCCAAAAAACTGATAAAAGAGCCGATTTTAGATAGTTTTTTCAAGTTTTTTCGGCGGGAGCACAGGGAGTAGAGTGACACAAACTTTTTTTTAACTCATTTGCGCTGCTTTTTATTGGATTATGCGCATACCTACATATGTATGTCTGGAGGTGAGCGATATTTGTCGACTTTAATCTATTTCGACCATACTACAAACATTTAAAAATTTTCATCAATAGAAAAAAAGATTTGAACTAAATTGCATGGCTACAAACATGCATAATAATATATGTACAGTAATGGTCACGTATAACGAACCCGGTTATAACTTATTTTCCAGCGCCACTACATGCAGTCACATTTTTCTACCGGAAAAACTAGCAACAAAAACCGTTTTGATGAGGATTTTTTCGGATATTTTAAAGTAAAGTAAAGTAAAGTAAAGCAAAGTAATACAGGGGAATTTGACGATTTTAAAAACATCATAAAAAATTGAAAGTTCATGCTAAAATGTTGTTGCCACTGAAACACTGAAGACAGTTGCGGAATTTAAATTACGTTATAAAAATCGTCAGGTTCCCGTGTGCCATCCTGTATAAAACGTATATACATAAATTGGGTCGATTTGTTACATTTATAACGAAATCAATTAGCCGCACTTTTGAGGTTCGTTATATGCGGATATTACTGTATTGTATATGGAAACGATTCGAGCGAAATTTTAGAGTGAAACTTATAATGTATAGGTACACACATACATGAATGTTCAAATATGGCGCCTGATTTTTCTAAAATGCAAAAACTTTCAAAATGAATCCATAAATTTGCTATTTTATTATGAATTTAGCTGCATTTATGAATGTGATATTAAAAATTTATCTGTCTGGGAACAGCCATCTTTCGAATCATAGAGTGCTAAATGTAAATTAGAGTTAATCATGCGATTGAATACCAATATCCAATACCAATAAATTAAGAGTTCAAAATGGTCTACTTTACATAAAACAATATGACCTTATACTCACTATCATAATTTTTCATGTTTTTTTTTGTAGTTCTCTAGACTAGATTCTGCCTCTTCCCCAGAGCCAAGTCCCTAGACTTTAAACCTTGTTACTAAGGAGTTCATGCAATGCGATGACTCATATTTATTATGTGTGAGTTTTTGGCATTTTCTTTTGATAAATAATTTCCTTTTCCATGACGCTCTGGTTCAATTTTATTACACAAACTTAACATTATTATTTTTATCGCAAGACGAAATATTTTTAACTCAGATTAGATGCAACTCCTATACAGTGAGTGAATATCATTTGACTGATAAATATGGACGCTTTTTGCAATTACGTATAATAGGAAAAAGTCGTTATCTTCAAATACTTGTATGATAAACTACGACTTTTTTTATCTGCAGTGAATTCGATAATTTTCTCTATTAGTTAATGTACAACATTTCTCCCTAATGACTAGACCGAAATAAATTTGAGGATTATCATTTTCTTAATGCTAAATCAGTGTTAGTGTAATATGTTGTCTGTGTTGGGTCTATGGCAAATATGATAGAAAATTGTTTCTTTTCAAATTTGTTTATAGGAACAAAAAAAAAACGAGAAGATCGTTCATTTCAGGCGTGGCGGAAATTTGAATACCCTACACTTTTTTCGGGCTAGTAGTTTCTCGGGCGACCCTAATGACTTAGTGATCCGATTCAGTTCGTATTTTGTGATCTGATTTGGGGGGAGGGGATGGTTGAATTTTTTTGCAGCCCGACGACCCCAGGGCATGATTTCGACGTTCCCATTTTTACTTCAATAGAGGTGAATATTATGAGAGTTTTGATTACGATTTGTCCATTAGGGGCCCTTAGGAAGCCTACTTTTGATAGTGGGTCTTCTACTCGTATGGTATAGCCCTTTGCCCTCGTAGCCTGATTTCGTCCGGGCTTACATATACAGGAGGGACTCGATAGTTTGAACTAATTAAAACCAAGTGAGTTCAAATGATCGAGGGTTTCAAATTTGTGGGGGATCTATGTTATTGAAAGAACTTGCATACATAATTTGGTTTTGTGTATTTATTTATTAGTATAGTATTCATATTAAACAAAATAGGATTCAAATTGAAACAAAAATTAATAAATAATTCATATTTACAAATGGTTTTACAGATTTTCGAAAAAAGTTACGCAAAATTTATTTATTTATTTGTTTGAGACACTTTCTATGAATATTCATTTTAACACATAAACACTACGAGCTATTGAAAATTTGAAGAAAAAAATTAAGCCACGACTAAACAACGCAAATGTAGTAACGTGTAAACCGTTTCGTATGTTTAAACGAAATGTCATTCATATCATTACAGAATCATTACCTGTTCGGATAGTTCTAATTTATTGCTAATCAAGTGATTCCCCGAGTTATATGCTAGAAAAGCACAAATAAAAACTTGTTAAAATTATAGAGGGAGTTATTTCGTTGAAAATTTCAATTTATAAGAGACAATGTTGCTAGATGAGCGTTCAAACTATTGGATGTTCAAATTATAGAAGGTTCAAACTAGCGAGTCTCTCCTGTATTTTGTTATTTGTGGTTTAGTGAAGATGGGTAAGAAAAAAAAAGGTTCTTATAAGAACCTGCTTTCGGTGGGGTTTTCATAGCAGCACTAGAATCTCATACGGTGACATTTTGTAAGATTTCATTCTTTCTTATATTTTTTTCTAATCTTTATCCTTTTCAGGCATTTTTTTTTCATTCATTATTGACTCCTGTAAAACTCTTTCCAATATTTTTTTTTACCAGAATAAATTGGCAATATGTAGGTACCTTAGAAAAAGCATAACAACCCATGCCATGCGTTAGTCTAGAATGGCTATGTGATCACACAACCCATATGTGTTTGACTCCAAATTTATTACACTACACTCCACGAAATAATTCAAACGTCAAAATATTTTCGATGCAATTATTAACCCTTCTGTCGTCGCCTACGAGCTATTAGCTGAGGTGTAGCTGAATTTTCTGTGAAATCAATCTTAATTTTTGAAGAGGTTTAATTTTGGATCTTGAATCAGTTTACATACTATGTCTTACGATGATGCGCCGTTTTTTCGTTTCCTTAGACATAGTTTATATTTTGCCGAACGTTTGATCGCATTTGTGGCCGTCGGTTCCTTTGAAATATATAAGGAAAGGGGTGGAAAATATTGTTGAACGATATTTTTCATCAAGATATAGTACCAATTGTCTGTCTGGATCTATACGCCAACAGAAGGGTTAAATATCACGTTGGCATTTTAAGAGAGTAATAAATATTACGCGGATTTTATATTCTCAATTGTAAACATAAAATTGGCGTTTGAATAAAATTTTCACGCATACTATGAACTGCAATAGTGTGAAAACGGTGCCATTTTTATTTTCTGATGGCCATTCTGGACTAACGCATTGCATGGGTTACTATGCTTTTTCTAAGGTAGGTACCTATTGATTTGTAGCCATGCACCGGTTTTCAGTAACAAAATTAACACCTTAAATTTATTGTATGTATCTGATACACTCGTAATCAAATGTTACAATTAAAGCGGATTAGATTAAACCCCACTAGAACAATAATGCAGACGTGACCTTTGAATATTTATCTAACAGGAAAAAAACACTTCATAAATTCTGAATGACCGATAAAAAATTAAAATGCACTTAAGCTAACAAAAATGTGCAATTATAGAAAAAAATAAATAATGTGCGACGCGTCATATAGGTGTGGAATCGATTTCATTATTCTATTCTATGTAATTTAATCCGTTCATGTCGTCGAAAGTGGAAATTTCTATTTTTTCATTGAAAGACACTGTAATTTGACGAATTTCATAATCCACGTGCCGTTTTACTTTGACTTTAGCTTACTTCAAAGAGGAAGTTACCATATGAGAATATTTCGCGCATACAGTGGAACCTCGCTAATCTCAAACCAGTGGGATCGGATGGTTGGTCGGAACGGTCGAAAAGTTGGATTATCCGAAGATCATAGAAAATGCCTTTCTGATATTTATATGGAAAATAGCAGTTATTTTCTTAAATTCACACATTATACTCTTCTCTATACTGTAATGGTACTCGATTTCAAACGAACGATGACCTTCGTATCTTTCATGTGAAGTAGTGAAACTTCCGACCCTTGTTTAAAATCAAACATTTGGAGAAAATATAAAATGGGAAGCATTTTTGATGGTGGGTGGGTTCAGTTGCTTACGTTCGGGTCGAATTACCGAGCGTTGGATTATTGAGGTTCTACTGTATTTGTATTTTGTGCTGAATAGGGTGACCTATTTAAAATTGTACTAAAATTCCCAGTACAAATTAATTATAATGTTCAAATATGACTTACTAAAATAAACAAAGAATAGAACGACTTTTCGGTGTCTGTCAATTTGAAGATATAGTATCGCAGCCGATTAACTTTAGGTATGTGATGATATGATAAAAATTTGAACTTGTCCGATATTTTAGCTTTGTGATAAGAATAGCCGTGACATTAAGTCATCAAAATACATAATAAAGTTACTACAGAGCAATGGCTTACAGGTGCTAACATAATTCTAAGGCTGCGGTCAAGAGCTTTCGCGAATAAATAGCTTAAAACTGCTCAAACAACGCTATTGCAAGCAGTTCCAAGCAATTCGCCTTCTTCTTCCTTGCCTCGTTCTTTATACCGCTCCATGGTTCCGCGTTGCTCGACCTGCGGTGTAGGCACATCGCCCGTTTTGGCGATAATTTCTCAGCATATTTCTACAGGCAGCTCTATCTTGGATCGTGTCATCGCCGAGACCAATGCGTTGTTGTTGCTTTTTCATTTGACACATCCAGGTGTTCTTCGGTCTGCCTCTGGCCTTGGGTCCATCAAGTGGAACTTCCATTGATATCGCTCTCTTTGCGGGGTTCTCAGGCGGACGCCTTTGAACATGGCAATACCAATCCATTCGTCGGTCTTCGAGCTTTTCGGTGATTGGTTGGTCTATGGACAAGCTGCCTCGGATGTAGCTACTCTTGATGTGGTCCCTTTTGGTTACACCAACTGACATGCGTAACATTTTCATTTCAGTCGCTGTCATTTCTTTCGCGTAACCTTCATACATGGTCCAGCATTCTGATCCATACATGAGTGCGGGACGTACAACCGTTTTGTACAACTTGCCCTTTAGCTTCAGTGGCATTTTCTTATCGCAGAAAACTCCAGAGTTTTCTCGCCACCTCATCCACCCAACCTTTGTGCGATGTTTGATGTCATCATCGCATGTAGCTCCGCTGTTCACCATCGAGCCAAGGTACTTGAACTTGGTACAAGACTTAAGCTGCTCTCCTTTGACGTACATTTCTGGTATCGGTGCATTTGGGTCTGAGAATTGGCAGCATAAGAACTCAGTCTTTGTTATACTTACCCTCAGTCCATGCTCCTCCAGAATGTCACACCATTTTGTAAGCGCAGCTTGCAAGGCAACGATGTTTGGGCTACTGAGGACTATATCATCCGCAAAAAGAAGAGATATTTCTAGGCCGTCGGAGACACGTGTTAATAAGTAGCACATGATGATGTTGAAGAGCAACGGACTCAATACACTGCCCTGGTGTACTCCGACATTCACCGGAAGTTCTTCTGATTCACCGGCTGTGCATCTAACCTTAGTCGTAGCTCCATCATACATGTCTCGTATCATCCTGACGTATGCCTCGGGGACATTAAGTGCTCTCAAGGCCAACCATATCAGATCACGAGGTACTCTATCGAAAGCCTTCTCCAAATCGATGAACACAAAGTAAGCAATTCGCCATTTGCAAAAAAAAAAAAACGCAGCCTTACGCGCTTAGTACACATCAAATACCTATTTATGTATGTACTTTCAATACATTTTACTAACTAGATTCGCATCTTTAATTCGATGATACTCTTTTGTCGCTTTCGTATATATATAGCTTTATCTCCCGTGAATTGGAAAAAAATTAAAAAATTGTCATAGAGGTCGATGAACTTGCTCCATTTTTTTGTTTTTATTCTATCTATATCTAAACAATATATAGCGCCAAACGTGTACAAAAACATACATATAAAGATTTCAATAAATTTTATAGTTAGTAGCACACAAATAGTTTATTACGTCGACTATAAATTTTAGTAGTCGACCTAATTTTTCCATGTACTTATTTGAAGATAGTGATAAAAAGAATTTCTAAGAAATCATTATTTTTTCAAATTAAATTTGTATATACATATACTCGTATGTTATGTATACAAAAATCACACAGTACTCATAAATCTATCAATATGAGCCATCATTTGGCAAATCAACCAAATTTACCCCGTTCAAAAAAAAAGTTAACACTTTTTAGTACAGTGGAACATCGCTATTCCGACCCTATCGGGACTAGGAGGTAGATCTGAATGGACGAAAAGTCGGATTATGCGGAGACCATACAAAATTCATTTCTGACCTATGAAAAATAAATCTATTTTCGTAAATTTATCTATATTGCTTTTTCATAGATAGAATTCTTCAAATCATGAATTTCAAAAAAAAAAATTGGCTTCAAATATTGTAGTTGATTTCATTTCATTTCGCAGTCTGTACTGTGGTCTTATTTTGGTGAACCTAACTTGTTTAAAGTTTTTTTTAACTCAACGCAATCTGGTTTTACGCGGTGGAACAGATACATTGCGATGAAGAAACGACGAAACCGATCAGTAGTCAAGGTTATTACGCTTTAACGCATCATATGCACGGCGTTCAATGGTCCACTGGTCCATCTTACAAGCTTAGAAATGTAATAACCGCGCTGCTATCCTTCCTCGAGGACCGTCGGGAAAATTTCGAAAATGACTGCAAGAGTTTAGTTATGAAAATCGTACCATTGGCATCATTTTCTTTTAAAAAGGGTGTCATCTGAATTCTGCAACTACATATTTTGAACGTTTTATTGTGTAGCATGAATTTCCGATTTTTAACGACGTCGTCAGGTTTCCGTGTGCCACCCTGTATTTTATTTACATTATATCTGAAAATAGATTTTCCTTTAAGAGAATATAAGAAGGCCATATGAATAGCGATGCAAATCCACTTTCGACCACTAATATAGAAGGTATTATACGAAACACATCAAATTTAATATTAAACGTGTAACATAGGCCTAAATCATCATTTTGCAGTTGCATACGTTCAGATATTCTAGTGGACTGGATTGCAAGGTGTTAACGTCTGCTGTATCATTCATTAAAATCTCTAGACTATAAACTTTAAATAAGATTTTGTTTTATTTTAGGATATTGCGATCATTAGGCACATGCAAAACATTAATTTGGTACATAATATATACATCATGTGTGTTTGTGGAGTAGAAATTATTATGATATCCACGAGCTTTTACCGGATTGAACCAGATCGGTATAATTTAGGAATTTGGGTGTCATTGCCAGACGCAAATATGTATACATAGTATAGTGACTTATGATTTCTATCGTCTGGCTGGATTTTTAAATTGAGGTTGATTGCACAATTTTTTAATAAATTGGCCATACAGCTAATAATAGTTTATACATGTGCTACACCAATAACTGTCTCTTATAATGTATATACATATAATGATGTACTTATAAACTATTAAATTACACAATCCACTTGTCCAAATAAAATTTAGAGTTTCCCAATTCCATCCATTGGTAAATTGGGAATTGTTAAATTTGATTTCAAAAAGTGTTTGCTACTTATATGAATTGGAAATATGTTAATTTGATATAAGGATAGATACATAGACCGAAAAACGTGTAACCGTTTGCTATCTTATTCATAATGGCAGTGGCGTGGACATTTTGGAGATAGGGGGGGTCAATGAATTTAGTATTAATTATGTTTTAAATCGCTTTAATAACACGTGGAAGTCATAACGTATATGTTCTTCAAAACAAAATTGCATTCACGCAATCTTCGTACTGAATTGACGGTTTCATGCTCATCACTTCATACAAATGAGCCCCTTCCATCATACCTTTATTCTACTTTCTTGTATGTACTGGGATGACAACCAGACTAGAAAAATATAAGTTCGGGTAGAAAGAGAAGAAGAATCGCGAGAGCATCAATTTGCGATAGTCCATTAGTACGGTAATATCACCACATTTGAATAAATGAGGCTGGTTAGTCTTATCGTATAGACAAGAGGCACAGCACTTTCCGAAAGCTTGTAAATTATATTGAATTGAATGTTTGTTTATGTTGCATAGTTACGCCATATTTTGCTATGCAATTTCATACGATGGCGTAACCACGCAAAATATGGCGATGCCATGCAAAATAAACAAAATTTCAATTCAATACGAGTATAATGGAAAAGCGTTCAGAAAATTGTGTGTGCCTTGTCTAAACGATAAGACTAACCAGCCCATAAGATGTATGAGAAATCGGCCCTATGTCAATAATTTAAGTTGGAAATGCTAGATTGATGAGATCTAGAAAATTGTTTTTTTTTCTGGGATGGGATGAATCAAATCGTTTTGTATTTTCTTGTAAATTTGTGGATGTAAAAAGATAATGATCGGTCATTGGTTTTTCCACTGAAAAAAATCATTTGCTAAAAAACAAGAAAAAAATACAATGAAAAACAGCCAAGGAATATTTTTTCCTGATTTAAGATGTATTTTCTTGTTCCAAGAGAAATTTTTCCTGATTTAAGACGTATTTTCTTGTCCCAAGAGAAGTCTTTGCTTAAAATAATGCTTATTTATTTATTTTAAGCAAAAACTTCTCTTGGGGCAAGAAAATACATCTTAAATCAGGAAAAAATATTCCTTGGCTTATTTTTTACTTGTTTTTAGCAAATGATTTTTTCAGTGTAGTAAATTTAAATAAATGAAAATTTCTCAATATTCGTGCTTGACTTATAATTATGAAAATGAATCTTATAACATCACAATTTTAACATGCACACATTACACCATCAAAAAGAAAAAAAAAATTATTATTGGATTCATTCAACATCTTGTGGTCACCTTCGATAAAAATATTCCAAGTCCATAGCTATATACCTTGACCGTTTTCATTTAAATACTTTTTCAACCCATTCCTTTAGTCATTATACGTCAGATGTCTAGCTAGAGTATTAAACGGTCGAATCGGACGAAGAAAGTGTCTTTGATTTTGATGGTCAAGGATTCATTATAGCTGAATATTCTAAACAATCTTTAGACTTTAGAAATATATTCACAATTTCAGCTACAAATTTCCAAAATTATCTTGACACTCAGACAGCGGATGTGAAGTGAAGTACATACACATATATTCATGTATCGTAACGTAACAATATGGTTCATAATAAAGTAAATCTATTTATAGGTCAAGATCAAAGAATGGAATCTTGATGAACATCATAAGTCATTGCCACGTGGATTGATCACAAGATATGTGATCTTCACTATTATACTACGTCACAAACAGCAAGAACAATATAACATGTGTCAGTTAATAGGGAATTCTATTTAAAGACCATATCCTTCGTACACGCATTATAAAGAGAATACAGAACAGAATGTGTATTTTCAGAATATTTTCTTGAAGAGAAAACCATGTATTCGTATTGTCCAGTCCAGACTTTGCCATTAACAGAAACGATCTGAATATGTATTAGTACTCGTAGCACCCCGTAGCAATTCCTTCAGTTTTTATTCTTTAGGAAAGAAGCATATTTATTTCGTACTACTTTCCTATTTTTCCATTTACTTTCAGTTGATTTTTGTTTTATGATGAAATCACCATGCAATTTAGCCCCTGAACTATATTTTACGTTTTCTTGTACATTATATTGTATTGAAATTGTTTATGAATACAAGAGATAATTGTTTTTAATGGATTACACAAGGTTAAAGAAAGTGTATTATCTGCATTAGCTTGTACTCTGGCCTAGATAAGTTCTTCAACTGTCAATATGGATCGAATAGGAATTTCCCAATCTTATGTACGAGAGGTTTCGTCTCTCGGGGAAAAAAAGTATTTCTGTAATGCTATCGACACTTTCTTTAAACTTATTGCACAAGAAATCTGCACACAGATTGTAGTTAAAAGCATTTTTTTCATTTAATCTTGTAATTATTCTTTTTAATTTCTATACATTTTAAAACAAATAAGTTTAAGAAGAAAATAAAAAAAACATACATACAGACGAGTAAATTTTATTCTTCAGTGTGTGCTTTTGTCTTCCATCAATCAAATACATTAATGCTTAATTTTTATTCCAATTACAGGATTTTTACTGTGTTTCAATCGGAAGGTATGTCCACTTCTTTTATTTAATATTCATCTTTTTTTAGTGAACTTTGAACTAAATACTTGGTCTTTAAAGAGTATTATCAGGAACTTACACCCAATAAATTGTTCCTTTGCAGGACTGGATTGCTTAAAATGTATTTCTAAAAAAAACCCTTAAAGGTTTACTGAGAGGGTTTTTTTTTAATAAGACTGTAGTAGTCATTTCAACTGCTTTAGTTCCTACCGTAGAGGTTTACCAGACGTCCTCGGAATATGCGAACGGATTGATTTTGTGACGTCAATCAGCGCCCCATAAAGGTAACAGTTTTTCTTACCAAGTGATAAAGCTTGGTTCTGCTGTCGCGGCGCCGGCACCCGGCTCTAGCGCAACTCCAAGCCGTTGTGAAACCACAGCTCGCTCGATACTCCCCTTATGGGGGCCTATCTTTTTGTGTCGGATAGAGGAATTGCCGCCCATTGGCCTTCCGCAGGGCAATGTCATAGTACATGCGCTGCGAGCTGCGGATCCATATGCTGCACAGCCAAGAAACAAGGATTCGTAGATCCTCTTGATTGCGCCCCTACCGAGACCCCAGTCCATCCTAACGACGCCTGTCAACCACTTACGAATATCTACAAATTTTCGGTGACAGCTTTGTGTGAAACCTAAAGTTCATCCTCTCCCCCATAGTTATGCCCAAGTACTTGACCTGGACCGCCTCGTACTTGAGTTTAACTTCCCCTATCCTTACCACTGGAGGGTGACTGGGTGGAAGCTGCCCTTAAGCAACATCGTCACAGTCTTAGATGACGAGACTTTAACTCCTATCTGGGGGTCCCCATTGATTGACAACGTCCATGTATACCATACGCTCTAGCGCAGCACGAGAGTTACTCTCAACAAGGATGGGTATATCATCGGCATAAAAGCAGCACTTGCACAGCCGGTCGAAAGACTTAAGCAGCTCATCTATGACTAGGTTCCAAATAAATGGGCCTAAGATGGAGCCCTGCGGACAGCCACGCATTGTGCGTTTGCGCACCACGTCATAGGCCCCGAAACCAAAGGACTCTCTGTCGGAGAAGTAGCACCTCCAAAGAGAGAACTCCGGACAGCCAACTGTCTGGAGCTTGCGCAGGATGCATCCCACAGCAAGTTATCAAAAGCCCCCTTAAAATTTTCCAGTCAAACTGGAAGATTCTAGTCGCACGGTTTACACCCGTAAAATCAATATCAGAACAACCCCTGGACGATTGGAACGTATACACTTCAGATGGCACATTAAGGACGGACATGCTATTCACGAGAATGCGTTCAGCCCATACAAACCAACCTCTGGAAATTAGGTTCTTCTAAGAAAAACTTTTTTCTTTATGGACCAATCTTAACCACCCTTCCCCCAAATGTGTTTTTAGTAAAGCTTCAAAACATATCTAGAAACGGATGAAATCGGAACACTAGGTCATAGGGCTGTCATACAAACCAACCCCTGATAATCACGTTCCTCTAAGAAAAACTTTTTTCTTTATGAACCAATCTTAACCAAACCTCACCCAAATGTGTTCCTAGTAAAGCCTCAAAACATATCTAGGAATGGATGGAATCGGAACATTACGTCATAGGGCTGTCATACAAACCTCCTAAAATACAATTTCGGACTTTTTTACAGAAAAAAAAACACATTTTTTAAAGTGCTGCATCTTGGGATCCTTCGCACCTACAAAGCTGGAGTTACACTCATATTAAAGAAGATTTTCTTGGCTTTAAAAGTGCAGTGGACGACTTACTTGTAGGAAGCACCTTTTAGAAATTACAAACAAAAATATGAAAAAAGTCCGAGAATTTTGAGGTTTTTTGAGGGTCACAGGGTTAGCACAGGTTTTTCGAAGTTGCAAACTTAGTGGTACACTTCTGGTATCTATCCTAACAATATCCCAAAAAACCAGACCCGAGCAATTTTTTGCGACCTAAAATCGGTAATTGACTGGCCTATATGCAAAATAAACAAAAATTCCATTCAATACAATGGAAAAGCTTTCTGAATATTGTGTGTGTCTTCTCTATGCGATAAGACTAACCAGCCGATAAAAAGTACGAAAAATTGGCCCCATAACTTGTATCATTGAAGAGCAAGTTAAAAAATCTTATACAATCACAACGACATTGAAGGGCTTATTCACTTCAATTTATGTAATTCCTAAAAACAAATCTGTCAACAAATATATTGCGAAAAATTACCAAATAATTAAAAATGCGCAAAATATAGAAACGTAAATACACAAATCCGTGTAGATTAAAACACATTCATAGATTATCAAATAAAAAGATTTTTATATTTGTGTACAAAATCACGATATATAAAAAGACATGGTTGTAGGTGGGAAAAAGTGTTTTATTTTGAATAATTTCAGATGTACAAGTATAGCCGTGGTTATTTTCTGAGTGTAAGTCCCCAATAAGCTCAATCTGCTGATAACCTTTCGCTGACCGCTATTCAATTCAAGTATTCATTACGCGGAACCTTAATGACTCGTATAGTCACAGTAGATCAATGAGATCGATGTAAAAATAAATCCGTGCCAACTGCCAATGTATAATACAGTTAAACTTCGTTATAACGTTCCCGGATATAACGCTTTCCCGGCTATAACGCACTTTTTTCTCGGTCCCGGTCCCATTAGCATTTATTAGATGGAATTTTGATTCGTTATAGCGTTACTATTTCCCTCTTATAACGTTCTTTTCCCAGTCTGATTTTCTTAAAACAATTTATATTGACAAATTTATTGAGCACGTAGTCTATCCGTCTATCTTTACAAACAATAATCACAAACAAAGCCATGATGCACAAGTTTTTCCGTTAATTCACATAAAGGTCAAATTTCCTTGAAAAGGGAAAGACAACAGCAATTGAAAGTATAACAAGCTTGACACACTTAACTTCGAATGACGCAAATACGTCATTATGACGAAAATTTACCATCATTATGACGAATTCCAAATTACACATTTGGACCATCATTTGCTCAATAATGACAGGTTGCAAAATTGAAAAACAAACAATTGTTGTGCAAAAATATTAAATTTGTTATCAATCTTTACACTTTTCTATTCAAATTCTTCAAGAAAAGTGTGTCTTTAAATTATTGAACAGAATATTCATCAAAATATCGCTGTTGTAAGGGACATTTTCATCGTTTACACAAACGTCAAAAGTAAATGACGAATCCTAATGACGAAAACATATGTGTCACCTCAATTTCGAACTTTCATCATTATGACGGATTATCGTCATTATGATTTGGATATCTGTCATAGGCATAATTGAAGATCTCGTAATTGCATCAGCATACCGATGAGAACAAGAAAGAGGTGTCAAGCATGCCAAACACATTTGCAGTCTTAGTTGCAATAAAAAAGATTGGAGCAATTTTTGCCTAGAGCATGGACAATAAATTGAAAACGTCAGTATTACTGAAGTATGTTGCCAGTCTAAAACAAAAACAAAAATCGGTTTTTTTTAACCCAGTAATCAATTGATTGCCATTTCCTTACTATTTCATTCCATGTATCAATCGAATAATAAATGTTGTCACCTAAAAGGTGTATGCGTCTATGAAGTATATTTCTTGGACTTACCGGCTATAGTGTTTTCCCGGTTATAGCGCTTTTTTGGATTAGACCCCAGAAAAGCGTTATAACGAAGTTTTACTGTAATTGGGGGTTCATAACAATAGTGGTGGCGAAAACGTGCCAGGACTACTGAATTTTTTATTTAATCATATAGACATGAGGAGGTTCAACCAGTCTCGACCTCTCTCTGCAAAATGATGATTAAATATTTTTTTTTAATTCAATGTTGCCATCCGAATAAATGTGCTGAGGCCCTTCGAGGTGACAGTCGAAGAACTTGGATTCAATACCATCCAATCCACGTATGATCGTTCAACACGATCGCTTCACGTGCTAGCAACCGGTGAAATTTCACTTACATATTCATCGGATATCTGTCTAGCTATGGTGTGAACGAGTTCGGCACAAAATTTACTACTATTACTTAAGAAAATATGTATATGTGGAAAAGTGAGGCGCCACCACCAAAAACGAACAGTAAAAGAGAACTCGCGATGTTGTTATCACGTGAAGAATGCATGACAGTCGGCGTCGCGGTCGCAGTGTTGTATGGATAGAGCTGAAAATATTGTGACAATCTCATAAATGTGTGGTGTTGTGCTGTGTCGTATAGATTTTACAATATTGATCGTACCAGTAGGTTATCATCGTATAGCCCAGTCGCTTTGGTAATAATATCGGACGACTTTACAATAAAAATGGTGACTAGTTAACTATATACACACAGGAATACAAAAGTATTAAGCAATAAGAAATGCACCGCCAGATCGCGCCGAGTTAATGCAAGAGAAGAACTGGTTGAAAAGTCGATTAAATTGGAGACAGTAGACTTTACCTTTACACTGTTTCTAACCGCGATCGCGACAACAAAATTGTTAAATTCATAAATACAAGTATGTATACATTGGGACGCTATTATGAGCTATTAATAAGCATAGGAGTAGTATATTTTGGAAATATAAAAATAAAATGAATTATACAAATAGCGTGATGTCTATGTTTACACGATGATGGTGATAAAATTTGCAAATTCGAGGCAAAAACATGCGAGATATGTGTTTACAAGAGAATAGGAAAGAAGTCACCTTTGCTATAAGAAATAATGTTTTTCTTTTTTCTTCTATCAGCCGAAAAAAAACAGAAGAAATCATAAATATTTCAGGGTAATCTATAAAAATCATTTATTATTATGGTTCAATATCCTGATTAAGAATTAAATGGTTTTTGGGCAAAAATATAAAGCAAGTTTAAGAATATTTTAATCTCGTTTTTTAGATGAATAATTTTGTTATATATGTAATATGATTTACAATAATTGAAAAAAATCGAAGATTTAGTAATATTCATGACATTGTCCCTTTTCTAGAAATTTGTTTTAAAAAAATTGTATGATAGCAACAAATAGTGGTGTCGAACTGGGATTTTGTAAAGATTCCTTGTCTTTAAGGCAATATCGCTCGTCGTTTAGTTTTAAAACCCGGTCGATTTACTAAACCAACGACAAACCTTTTGTTGTGAGCTTATAGGTAATTTACGCTTTTGTTAATATGATAAAATCGATTTGACGGGGTGAATCTCAAAGAGTTAGGCGTTAAACTAGTGGATTTGGAGCAGGTGAACTTTATCTTGTTGAATTTTCCATCAGAATTGAAATAATGGTAGTTTATGATAATTTGCTTTTGGATGTAAAATAGGTATCTACCGCAGATTCCTCTTGTAAAACAGGCAACAATATTCATAAATCAAATCTAACAAAAATATACGATACAAATCTACACATATACAGGGTGTCCGAAAACTGCCGCATAAACGCACCGGATTTTGATTACTGATATGATTTCCAGTAAAAAAAGTTGTACGGAACATACCCCCTTTAGCTTCCACAGGCATTTGAAGATTTTTGAAAAAATAATTTTCTTGCACGACTTAAAGCTCAATATCTCCAAAGCTATATCAGCTAGAATAGCGAAACAAAATGATTATTACAGCCAACAAATGTACCCATAAAATAAAACAAACCACAATAAAATCCAATAAGAGGCTTGGTTTTCACAGAGCTTCACACTCAAATTTATGTGATTTGACCCAAAAACAATCTATTTTTTCATTTCAATTTTCTCCGACTTCTGCCAAGGAGAGGTGCTTGTACGATTCTTTTAAAAATTGGCGCACAGTCCTACGATCATATCTTTCTTACATCATGTTATTCTAGCTCCATTATTTCCAACAGTTTTTATACGTTAAGTGTAGTAAACTAGGGTTAATTTTAGCTCGAATTCAATACAATTCAATTCACAATGCTCCTAAAGATCTGCAATTGGTAAAATCTATTCCAAGTATGTCTAAATCGAGCCAAAAATAACCCTAGTTTTTTGCACTTAAGCCATTAAAACTGTTAGAAATAATGAAGCTAGAATAAAATGATGTAAAAAGAATGATCGCTAGACTATGCGCCCATTTTTAAAAGAATCGTACAAGCACCTCACCTTGGCAGAAGTTGGAGAAAATTGAGATGGAAAAACATATTGTTTTTGGGTCAAATCACAAAAATTTGACTTTGAAGTCCTCTGTAAAAACCAAACCTGTTATCCAATTTTAGTGCCGTTGCTTTTAGTTTTTAGGTAAATTTGTTGGCTGTAATAATCATCTTAGGTTGCTATTCTAGCTAGTCTAGCTTTTAAGATATTGAAGTTTTAGTAGTACAAGAAAATGATTTTTTCAAAAATCTTCAAATGCCTGTGGCAGCTAAAGGGTTAAGCTAAGGGGGTATGTTTCATACAACTTTTTTGCTGGAAATCACATGAGGAATCACAATCCGGTGCGTTTATGCGGCAGTTTCCGGACACCCTGTATAGTGCTTGCAACATTATAATTTATAACACTCCGAAATGATGCGCAATGTAACTCGACTCGAAATTGCCTATAAACGGCTGAGTTAACGCACCATGGACCCACATGGGGCTATACGGTACTGAGAAGAGAAATCTACGCGAATTTTAGATAATATAATATTCCAAAATTAGTATGTCGACTTCTATTCACCATACTTTTGTGGTAGAGCTACCACTTTTTTCAAAAATATGAGAATGTAGCACTCTACCACTAAAAATTTAAAATATATACCCAAATCTATCATAATTACATGTTTCCAAAATTAAACGATTTTTTCCAAATTTTTGAAAGCATTAACTAAGAGTTAACAAAAAAAAGTTCCTATATCGAAGGTGTTGTTCACACCATGGCAAACAACCATTAGGCAAACAGTAGGCTCAGTTCGCCTTATCAGTAGCTACCATAGTCATATAGTGACGAATTATTTAAGGAACAGACCAATATTTCAGGTGTATCATGAGTATGTGATTAAAGACATATGCAGACTTTCGATTTTTATTATTTATGGAAAGCGATTATTTTATTCTCATTTTATACTTTCCTGAGTAAACATTTTTTGTGGTTTCATCGATTCACAGTTCATCTCCACAACAGTCAAATTGAATTGAAATTTTTGAACTTAATATGTATATGTACAACAATACATATTAAGTTCAAAAATGTCCAAGTCTGATGGGACTTTTGTAAAAACACTTCATACAAATTTGAGTAGATAGTTTCGTTCAAAATGTGGGAAGAAATGAGCCTCACTTTCCAAAATTTTCTAAAGAAAGATGCCTCCAAAATTTTTGCACAAAAATTCCCACTCATTTTATGCATTTGTTTGCTTTTTTGTAAAAAAAAATCCTCTCCCCACTGAATTTTGTTGTTGTTGTGAGGCTTGCTTTGTGACCAGTTTTGGATTAATTTACGAAAAGCTCTAGTCTTTTGGGATCCAAGCTTTTCAATCCAAACTTAATATCTGCTTAAATCCTTTTGTACTTTTTAGTTTCTT
Organism: Microchrysa polita; assembly: GCA_949715475.1. Lineage (NCBI taxonomy): Eukaryota > Metazoa > Arthropoda > Insecta > Diptera > Stratiomyidae > Microchrysa > Microchrysa polita. Next base: position 65,088,861 of record OX454416.1, read on the forward strand.
GTCGTATTGTCAAAGTATAACTCAGGCACCATATCTTCTAGAACAGTAGCTCCCAACCTTTTTCAGTCCTGCATCCTTTGCAATGTCTGAAGAGTCTGACTCCCATCTGGGTCTTTTTTCTTTCTTCTAGTTTTCCGTATTTTCGACTAGAACTTAGGATCACCTAATTCAGTTTAAACTGATTTTTCGAGGCTGACAAGCGACGAGGAAGTCAAACATGTTTGGCTATCTTGTAAGGGTATAAATAAATTTAGGGTAACTTTTTTAGTTAAATCTAAACAACATCGCTTGAAAACACATATACTCAGCTTCTCAGCTTCACTATTCTAGAAGCTTTCTGGATTTTCTTAAAAAAAAAAAGTAAATGATTCATCGGGACTTCTTGCGCCTAAACTCTGGCGTGCACACCTTTTTTAACTTAAGTGGAATTATCTTAAAATCCCCTGGTGAAAATGAAAAATTATTTATTATCATAACGAAAATAATTTTATTCCGATACTGGAGAAAAAAAAGTTGTTTCCAAAAACCTACCACTTTTTTCAAGGCAAGCCTTCAAAAAATGGGTGAAAACACTCAAGCTGCTTAGAAGTAAATTTTTACAGAGCGTTTCGTGGTCAAATTTCCGTATGACCAATTCAATTATTATTTTATTAAAAATTTATTATTTCATCAAAATATTGTGTGTACATTTTAAAATATCATTGACTGTAAAATCCAGAAATATCTCAGCTGTATATGCCGGTACGTGCATTGTCCCCAGACGCCCCCGACAACTTTCACTACATTATCAAAACAGAAGCTAAAATAAAACATACGAGTAATATGCATTCAAGAATAAGATAAGCTGTTCTCTCCTAGCAACTATTCCTCGATCATATGTGACCTCATAGATAGATAGGCGAATGAAAACATTTGTACCCAGAAATACACGCATGTACATATAGATATAATTCTAGATGCATAGAGCATAGATGAAAGTGAATGCGCGGATGATTTTTAAAGTTTTGCTCGGTTTTCACAAGGGTCTCGTATGGTAATGAAAGGCGTCTTAGTAAATAAAAAATCTGATTCATCCGGAGAGTGCTGGCCACAAAATTACAGAATATTCTGGTTGTTGGTATGCAAATATGTACAGTATTAATCGTTTAAGGCGCTGAAATGTTCATAGGTAAAAAAAAACACCATAAACACGCCCTGTGCACCGAAGGTGAGCGCACTAACCACTACACCAACCTACAATAATTAGTTAATTGCATGTTCGATATTCACTACACGAACAAATCGTATAAAAATTAACCAGCAGATCGGGCCTTAGCCTAAGTTAGACTTTTGGATCCTACTTTCAACTTTTCAATGATAAGGTTAAACCTTAAGAGTTATCGGTCAAGCCTACGATAAGTTTGATACTCCGCAACTATTCCCCGCAACTATTCGAGTACCTTTATCATTGAACTTGACTTCGAGTTAACTCTAGGCTAGTTATTGTTATTAATAGAACGTGATCCCAACCAGATTGTCAAAATACACCTCTCCTATCACTGACTTAAGTCTTACGACATAGGGTTGTAAAATTTCATAACAGCTATCAACACTGTCAATTTCGAGAATGAATTTAGTTGAACTCCGTTGCACTTACACTATATTAAATTGAATAAGGTATAAACAATAAATTTATGTGCATATAACTGGTTTCTACTGTAAGTCGTATCTGAAATTGTAACAGCTGATTATGTCAAACTTTTAGCCTCTACTGATAACGTTGACCAAATGTTCGTATAATGGCGCCACATTTTCCAAACTATGTACACATACACACATATTTGCTTATATACTTTTCGGCATTCCCAATTTAAATTTCCTCTGTGTGATTTACTTTCAATCGTTTTGATTTTGATACTCGGCGTATAGTTCCACCGAACTAACTAGTTCTGTCAATCAATGTACACTTGACAGACGAAAGGCTGTTACAAAGTTTGATAAGGTCGTCATGTGAATAATGTGGCGTGCAGTATTCAAATATTTTTGATGATACATATTTACATAAATTCGAAATTGCGATTATTATTAGCGCCAGATCACGTAGAGCATCAGTGGTTAGTTTTTTTCAACAAATTTATATTTGCTTGTGCCAGTACTTTTTTCTCTTGAAAAAAAAAATAATAAAAGGACAACATCCAAATCAAAATGAAATCCCGTAACTTTAAATATTAAATCACAGCCGTATTTCTTTCACTTAGGCTCGAATAGATCGATGAGGCACTTAACGTTTTTGGTGGGCTATTGGAAAAATAAGTTTATATGTATTTAAAACATTCAACACCAGCTAGACACGAAGGTTGTTAATGGTATGCCTCATGATGTTTATATTTCATTTTACCTTTTGGTCACCAATAGGAGCAGAAATCCATAAACCCCTTAAAAATATATCCAAAAACTTAGGCATCAACAAAAAAAAAAATTTTCACACTATCCCAATTCGCATATATGTACTAAATAAAAATACAAAGGCGCATGTATGCAATTTTTTCTAGGGGGCTTGCTTTTAAAATTACAGGCAAAGTGTAGCTTGTAAATTTCAATAAACTTATTCGTCATTAAAATATAATAGGACGCTCAGTAAATGTACGTTATGGAAGGTGCATTTGATTAAACCCTCCACACTAAATGTGAATAAACATTTTAGCTTATTTATAAAGTATGCTCACCATAAAAGGAGGGTCCTTTAATTTTATAAAATACGGACTTGTGTACCTACTCTTCTCGCACTCCTTTTGCAGCATAAAAGCGTTGCCAGAAGAGTCAAAAAGTTCCCCAATGAAAGTCAACTTCTGGTGCGCGAGGGGAAACAAATATTACATAATAGGGTAGGGGAAGGCGATTGTTGATAAAGTGGTCGACATATTAATCACACTTATTTGCCTATGGTCTATTTTATAAATGGAAGCATTCCCTTCGCCACTTCTCTCACTAGTTAATTACATTTTAAAACAGATATGTTGTGTTGTGTCCACCTCAACACCAACGATATTAAATTTTCCGTTAATTTGCCTGAAAGGTTAGAGTACACTATAGAGAAACCTATCACGGAGATTTAAATAAATTGCTTCAGATGAGGTGCCCGTAGATTGACTCGTTTTCCATAGGACAATTCGTTCCAATACGAGTATGACAAATATTTTAGTTTATGAATGTTTCATTCGGAATATAAACACGGCAATTGAATTTGACATGAAAAAACTTACCGGTTTTTCTTTCACGGTTGCAAATGGTAAGATTTTCTGCCGGAAAATGTCTCAATGTATGGGGAGCTTTATAAATTATTTGACATTGGAAACAATTCGAATAAAACAAATTATTTTATATTTGATTTTATTGTCACTCCTGTGATGCTTTTGGGTTATTGTTGCTATCCAAATGAACTCCCAGCTGCCACAGACTAGTTTCGGTATTGTGTGTAAATGGAGAAATTTATTATTGATTACCTCCGTAAATAAACAATTTCTGATGTTAATTAAAGTATGTACATATTCAAATTGCACCCACACATTACATTCAACAATAATGCCACAATATGCAAACATTAATTCCAGATATAAACCTCGTTAGAAAAATTCGTAACTCCGCTGTTTTATCAAATCTAGTGCATACTGTAAGCATATTATGCTCGTCTTTTCATTACTGTGCATCCCACTGCATATTCAATTTGTAGCTAGGCATCCGCTAATGGGTATTCCATTTTCCATTCATGATTGTCAAAGGAAAACTGAAAATTGCCACACAGTAAACATGTACGTGGAGAAAGAAGTGCATCTTGCATCACTTATGAAGGCTTGAACCCTAGACACAATTAAGTGGGCAGAGTTCGTGGTCTGGCCTGGCGTGTATCATGGATTCATGGAGATTATAAAGGGACTGCATTTAATCGAATGTGTGTGGGCCACTTGATTTATAAGATCTACAATATTAAATTTTCATATTCATCTTTATTTTATATGATCATGATCACTAGATGAGGGTATAAAACATGCATGCTAGCATCTAGCAGCATATTCTTGTACCTCTTGGATATATGATGAATATGCTTGAGGCATGCAAGCTGGTCAAGTTATTACTGTACTCAATACACTTATCGCACTATAATAAATATGGAACTTTTTTTTCTTTCTAAGTCATTGTGCTTCCTTGCCATCCTCGTAAACTCGTATAGTTTAAGCGTATTTTCCATTGAGCAACCTTAAACTAATTGCATTGGAATATTTTATACAAAATTACAATCATTTCTGGAGTACCTTTCTCATTAATCTGTTATGTATGTACATATAAGATTTTATGATTCAAGTTGTGTATTTTTATCACCCTTGGACCCTTGCCGCTCATTCATAAGCTCCTGCTCTCAATCATAAACCGGAATAATTCCATTAAAGCTTTGCCTTGCTACCGGCAATATTGACACTGAATTTGAAGTGACGCAGAATAGAAAATTTGCTAAATGCATTACATACTGGAGGAACTTGAAAACATGGTTCTTGAGACCGCATAAGTGTGAGCATTAACTTCTCTCCTTACTGTAGTCAACTGGACAAACTATGCATATTTTGACTTGTGGCTAAAGCTAGTGCTAGAAGCTAGACTATATTGCATTAGCATTGGTTACGCCTGGTCTAGAGTTAGACAATTAGCTCGATACTATCACTACAGCGACATCATAAAATTGTCGTTTACAACGACGCGATATAAATAAACTGAAAGAAAATGTGTACGAGTATTTGGTATGGTATGTTTTCAAGTAATCGATTTTAAGTTTTTAAAGAGGTTCCACTTCATCAAGACCTTCATAAATATTTACGACAATACCCATAGGGGAAAATGTTGACAAACGAGCAATGTTAGACCTTTAGGCTTTGGAATTTTCAGTATGCATTACTGATTTACTATGCTTTCTTTTCGGTTACCGTTGTTTGTAGTTAAATATCAATCTTAGTGAGAGACAAAGATTTCATACTACAATAACTTTAGTTTTATTTTTATTTGGAAAACCCGCTAGCTTAGTTTTGTGTTAGGAATTCTGTACCTTTTATTATGTCTTGCGTGTCGTAAAAGACTTAAGCGCGCGCAATGTGTAAATTGGATATCGTCTAAACCAGACGTGTCAAACTCGCGGCCCTCCTCGCAGTTCTGTGCGGCCCGCGGCCAGGTCGAAGCAGCACAATCTGTATCAACACAAAAATTGTGAAATTGGTGAGGTGAACAAATTCAGAAATTGAACTCAAGTCTACAAAAATTACTAAAACTCGTCAGTGGCTTATGCAAGGTTATTTCAGGTTTTTTTTCTCCAAATACTATACCAACAATTTGAGGCTGGTTATTTGATTTTATAAGACAGCTCATCTTTTTTGTACAGGACGATACTAAGTCTTTTCATGAAACTGTTCTGCGCCGAAATGCAGTTAATAAAAGATTGGTTAGCTTTACCGAACATGAGACTTATTTGGAAAAATTACAAAGCTTTAAAAACTACGGAAATCTTGGAATTGGTGACTAAATCACCTGGATGTGATATTCCAACATAATAATTTGAGCCCAACTGCCTGATTTTTGGACCTATGGATATGCATGAGTTTGTTTAAAACCATTATCACAAACAACTTTTTGTTTCTTTTAGCCACCTTTCTGCTGAAATTAATTTATTCTGACTATTTTGCCTCCCAATGTTATTTTGGGCGACCTCGGATGACTGGTGCTAAACATTTTTTATCATCCAAAATTTTGGGCAAATCATGTAATTGTGGTTACTTTAGGATCAATCATGTTTTCACGTTTTTGCTCCTTGCCTTAATTTTTTAATGTTCTTGAAGTACATTTTCGAAAGGAGGAAGTTCTCACGGATAATCCCGAAGTTTCTATAGTGATCTAGACTTTTTGCTATATATTTGAAAAGTAATATTCCGTAATCAACTTTCGTCATACGATTACATAAAAGTTTTTGAAATTTTTCTCCTGCGGCCCACCTAAACCTTAGGAGAGTCTTATTTGGCCCGCGCCAGGTTTTGAGTTTGACACCCCTGGTCTAAACGAATGCCGACTATAAAAAGTATTTTAACGTAAGATTTATGTTATCTTATACATACTACAAACGTTTATGTATGTACATATTCTACACTGCTAGCCATCAGTTTGGCAAACATTCGCATGAGTACTTTCGGCTGAATTATAGCAACGCCGTCTATATATTAACACCGCAATGCAGAATCTTAGACGTCAAAATCAGCTACTAAATTTTAGTTCTGTTCGCCAAAGTTGCACTGTTTTGTTCTTGCTTTTCGAATCAACATAATAAATTTCCGGACAAAAAAAAAATCCGAATCAACAAAATACATTTCCGGATAAAAATTAAATAAATTTCCGAACAAAAAAAAATAAATAAATACCCAAATCAGAAAAATAGATTTCCAAATCAAATAAATAAATGTCCAAACCATAAAAATATACTTTCATAATAAGTCTCCAAATCAAATAAATAATATTCTTTCAACGCAAAAAAAATGTCATTCCTAGATATTAACGTATGAGGAAAGTGGAAGTTACTTATAAAAGCTACGTCACAGCTGCTAAAAACTACAATTCGTATTATTCAGCGGAATCCTGAAATGGGAGTCACCGTTAGTAAAACCTGCGTTAATGACAGTTTCCGTGAACTACAAATATAGCAATAAAGATTCTTTTAAACTAAACAGAATAGCTTCCGAAATAACATTCAACTGCTCCAAGAAAGTACGGATTCTCAGAAGAGTCACCAAGGAAAATAATATTTTCATCCATCAATCATTTTTGAATTGTTTCTCGGATGTGATTTAATTTATTCCAATAATACCGATACCGTCCGCGAGATAACGTAGGTATAACGTAGGTAAAGTTAACGGGAGCTAATAACTGCAGAAATAATACTTGAATACTTGTGAGAAATAACAACCTTCGAATATGCTTTAAAATTATGTCAACCTTATTTTTGTAACATTGTAAAATTAATTTTGAAATAACTGACGACGCCACATGCGCCACTTGTGGTGAGCATTAGAATTAAGAAGTAGTTTAAGTTGCTTAATGTTGTACGAGAAGTGACATTCCGTCACTTGTATAGAGACGGACTTAAGAATAGAAAATAAAATTGTGCCGCGTCGAAATATCGCGTTTCATTTAAAATCTCCACGCTACTTGTTAAAATTTGTTTTTAAAGTCAGACTAGACTGAAGTGCAACTGGCCTAAAATGCAACTGGCTTTTTAATGTCAATATTATGTTGAATAGATAGTCTCAAAATCGCTAAAAGTATTAAATATCTATTCAGCATATTCAAAGCTATGTACATATATACTTCCTAGTTTAAATTAGAACGATACTTCCTTCTTAGTTAAATAAACTAAGAAAATACATTCTATTGTAAAGCCACCTTGAAAAGAACATTATACATAAATACCTACCATTTTAAAGTCGTATTTAGCCGAAATTATTAATTAGGTATATTTAAACATATATGTACATATTTCAATTTCTTTAGTGTCATTGACCAGTCCGCTTGATTATGCATTCCAGTATATTATTCTGATAATACTAATTCTAATAATATTTTACAAGATTGACAGAAAAGAGGAATTTAGACAGATCATTCACGAAGGCCATCAATTTCAAGATTCTCATATCGAGGAAGTGATTCTTATTATATGAGCGAGTATACTTTTCTTACATATAGGCGAGTCTAAAACATTAAAAATCGTATTCAGGTATATCAAACTGAATGAAGAAATTGCGGTCACTTTTCGAACGCGTGATATTCTAAATTCTACGGTCAACCGATAGCGACGCGCGCCGTAGTACGATTCAGTTTATTCTGGTTTCGCGGTCGTTTATATAAAACATACCAATTTCTCCCCTATGTACTCTGCATAGAAACCTTCACCTATTTAAAAAAAAAAAGTATATATATATACATATTATATATATTATGTGACATCTGTATGTTTTAGGTACATCATAATAATTGATTTAATCCATTTGTTCATCTTATAATTCACTTTAATGACATATCCTATCGTCAAAATAATTTGCATTTCGGCTTTTATTCAGTGAATATTTATGAAGTAGACGCGCTTTGCGAAGTTCAGTACACGACAAAGAATGTACATCATAGATGTCTACGCCAAAATCTGTATAGAGATCTCTAGATCTAGCTACATATCTATAAATTTTTAGGTTATATATAAACCAAAATAAAAACAATAACAAACCAAAACATTTAAATAGATCGCGAAGCAAAAAAAAAGATGAAACGCGGATAAAATAGAGATTGCATTCTTATCATTCAAAATGTACACATAACGAGTCAGATACTATCGTTTGCCAAACATTTATATTATGTAAATTTTGAATTCAACAACATTATGTAAATTCATTGCTTTTGGTGTTAAATCAGAGGATCTCAGCAGGATAACTAAACGTTAATTTTTAAGTAAATAGTATGCATTTAAGATAGTTAAAACTAACTACATATTTTGAAAGAAAAAATGATTCTGCTTATACGCACAATTTAAATTTATATTTAAACCTCTGGCGCTGGCCACGTTCCCGATGCGTGAAAGTCAGTGGCGTTATGTCGAAATCCCCATTTGAGAATATTTTAAATGTTATCAGCACACATAATAAAAAATATATAAATAACACATCTGTTATTTTTTTTGTGATCTGGGAATTAGTATTACTGTCACGCGGTGTGCGTCTAGCTGGTCAAAAAGATTAATTAAGGTTATTTTGACCGTATTCATGTCGTTTTTTTTGGTTTGAAGAAAATTGTCTCACGCAAATTTAATAGACTCTTACATCTTTCCAGCCGTTCTCGAATTATAAATGGTGTAACTAACACGACTTTCTTTTATATAATAGATATAAATATTTATAGATTTGATAAAAGCGAGTTTCATAATGATCCACTGGCCGCTACCCTTATTCAAACGTATATTGAAATAAAAGTTCGCCCAAGTTTTACCATCGAATCAAATTGGTATTTTCCCTATTTTCTTTGTTTCGTTATCCGAAATTGATTTCACTATGCTACAAAACTCAAAATATTCCCTAATATTTTATTCCCTGCTGTGGTTTAAAACTCGCTTATGAATTTAATATGTATGTATGTATGTATTACGATTTTAATAGAATTGAATTGAATTTTAGTAAATGTATCGATAGTGCCAGTCATCTTACTACGAGTAGCTGATCGCCTTCTTGTTGTAAATTTTAAAATAAAATTGCAAAGTAATCAGTTTTTATTTTTATACTGTGAGAATGATCATAAATATATTTATATAATTATAACAATAATCTATTTTCAAAACCGGCTGAGATAATTCTGCAATAACTCTCAACAATCGAAAATTTTCTCATTACAAATTTTCAAAATAAATCTGTTATCATAAATCGAAAATAAAAAAATAAATGCACAACGAGGTCATAATATTCTTGGCATCATCGATACCTATATACATAGTACATATAGGTATGTATGTACATTTTATTGAAATTCTCACAACTAAAATCATCATACATTCAACTCGTAAAGTTATATACTTATGTATGTATGTATTCCACTATCGATCCGAATAAATAGAAAATGTTCTAGAAATAATAATAATAATAATGTGATTAGTATTTTAATGATGATGATCTTTATCATCTAACAATATTTTGATTTTGAATCTTATTCACCTCTTTAGCATGTTGACATGCATATGTCAAACAACAGATTTCAATTGATCAATACAAGTTGTGCCCTTTTGACTGACCCCGTGTTAGTATATTAATAAATTTATACAAATGAGGTGAAATTTTTAAAATTTACGCGATTTCCTTCAACGAATAAGTTCAAAGTGCTTTTGGGTATTTCTGCAGTCAATACTTAATATTTACAAATACTTGTCAGTATGTATAGTTTGTAATAGGACGAGTACATTACTCGGTATCTGGATGTGTAAGTGCTTCCATCTCCTCTACAGTCAAAATACATTACTGTACATTTGATCAAGTACATTTTATATAGAAAGAAATGAAGATCAAATCGTTTAATTGACAGAAGTTCAAGGACGCTATTCAATGTAATTTCTGTACAACTTAGTCTTGTCTTGAATATATTTAGATGATCTTATGAATGTAATATGTAACCATACCAAGTGTGTATAGTGTACAATGTTGTATGGGTTGTCTTAGGTCAAGAAAAAAAATATTCATATCATTCTGTATAACAAAATTTAAATAAGCCGTCATGCAAATGTAAATTTTGTCGTTTTAGTTCAGATGTGTAAATTTAAATTATCTAATCGTTAATATCTGAAGTATAATTTGTCGTCACCGTCAGATACGCAGATTTGAGCATTTAAAACGTAGGATACATGAATAAGTACATAATAGAATTGTATGTGTAGTGAAGGTGTCAATTAAGAAAATTATATAAATCGGATTTTCAGTTTATATTCTCAAGTATAGGCCCTTTAGGTTCACATTAGTTTCCTATGCGAGTTTGAATATACAAATGGATTTAAAGCTGCATCCACACACGATGCAATCGCATTCGCTAATAAGCTTGGATATTCAATTTTATAACATTCACTTATCGAATACACAGTGATAATTTTGAACTTTTTGTTTGTTTTATCTTTTTTTTTGTGTGAAACAGTAAAATCCTTGAAGTGCCCAGTAATAAATTTAAACAAGAATAGTCCGATTTGGATAATTAAATTAAATTTAATTTTTGATTATTCTCTTGAATTTTAATTAAGTTTAACACACATGTATACCTATAGTAATATGGCCCTTCTAAGATATCAATTTAAATCCAATTTTGATGTTCTCTTCGGAGTATAGTGTAGTTATAACACACCATACTAAAAATAATTTTAAAAGCATACACACAAACACAAATGGTATGCTCGTAGCTCGTGCAAACATTTGTGTCAAAATTTGTCAGTCAGTATATCTACACATGTGGCTAATATCACCAATTTAAATAAGTGCCCTTAATTGGCTCGTTTTGGCCGTTCGATTCGATAAAGCTGAGCTGTTAAAATGTAGTCTCAGACTCTCATGTTGCATAGTGCTTTATTGGATTGAAAATGTATAACACAGTTAGAGGAAAAAATACTTATATGTATTTTTCTTTTTCTTTTTATATTTTTCCCTAAAGAGCAGCTTTCATCATAAAGGAGGTACTAAGGAGGTATTACACTATCAAATAAAGTTTGACGAATGACGCAAAAAGTTTGTCATACTAGTGTAATAGCTAAATAAATGACCCAAAATGTGTTTGGCCAGAAATGAATGACCATTGTGGTTATTCATTATACTGGCCAAAAATATGACTTTAGTGTATAATAACAAAAAACAGCTGTGGTAAAATTTATTTAGCAGTGACATAATGGTCATTCAAAAATTGCAATTTACTGTAGTCAAACGGATTAATCCGCTCGAGTCTATTTAATGATCAATAAATAACGGCTTTTTCACACTTTTTGTGGGCGGTTAAAATGCTCTCAATAGTAAAATTAAACTCTCAGAAATATAGATTCGAAGTGGAATAATCTGCGTGTTGAGTATATAACTATTTCTAGTTTGGCGATTTCGTTTCTATCCAACAAATTTTCAGGACACACGTTGTGAGAACTATTTTCTCGACGTTTTCTAAACCTTTTCCCGACAGCTTCTGAAAGTTTATTTTCTCTTAAAAACTTGTTAGCTCGATTGTTACGACAATTAATTTTTTTCCCTAAAGAAAACACATTACATATATTAAATGACAAAATGTGGAAATTTTTTTCAGAAGAATTAAAAATATTGATTACTTTTGCTCGTTTTTCAAACTATATGACAAAAATATATTTCCGTCGGAATTTTGTCTGTTTGCAGTTTTCCATTTGATATTGCTCCGGAGTTCCTATATTAATATGAGCTTGTTTGTATGAACCACAAATTGGAAAAACTCTAATGGTGATAAATTGCATAAATGAAGAGCAGACTCCACGGAACCAACTGGGAAAATGAAGAGATTTTCGAACTCGTTGCACTCACATTATACAGGGTGTCTCACGACTCATGGTAATGGTGGATGTATGTACCACGAACCCACTTTTTTCTCCAGCCAGTCATTTTTTTTCCTTTTAAATAACAATAAGGAAACGCAAAAGTCTAAGTTGTTCCCTCTATTTTAATGGAAGATAAAAACAATAAAACTGATTTACTTAGCGAAATTTGAAAATAAATGAAACAATACCAAATACGTATCCACTAAATTTTGGAGTCAAATTAAATTTTGTCCAGTTTTTCATAAATGTCATACTAGTGTAATGGGCCAATTATTATCGTAGGTCAGTCAAATGACCAAAAACCTGACTGACCAAAACCTGAGCCATAATGTAATAGGCTTTGAAAAACATTATTGGTCATTGCAAAAGTGGTACAAATTTTGTCTGACCCACTGGATAAACATTATTCGATAGTGTAATACCACCTTAACTGTAAGTTGACTGCCTTAACTGTAAGCTGACTGATCTTGGCGGTCCGACATTTGCAAACAAGCTTTTGTAACTGGTGTTGTTAAGAAAAGTTGTCCGAATTAAATTAAATTAAACAAAACACACAATTCACAGTATTCCATGGGATACAACGGCAAGGTAATACATATATCAATTCATATTTAACGTTTTTGGCACGTGTACGGTAAAACATCCTAATTACCCAAAACCAAATACATATCTGACGACATGATAGAGGTTTTGGAATCATACAGAATACAGCAAATAGAAAATCATTTAAAATTAGGTGAAAAATTATCAGAACTCTAAAATTTATTACATTAATCACAAATAATTTGACGATATTCCATACATTTGATAATTTCTTCCCTTGTCCGATAAGAAATTTTATTTATAAACAAAAAAGAAACTATTTTGGCAAAACTACTATCTTAATGTTAGTACATGTTAGTATTTAATATTCCTGCAGAAATCTATAGAGTCAACATAGTAAACAAGAGTTTAATAGGAAATTTGTATGACTATGACGTATTTTTTTATCATCAAAGGTGAATAGTATTTGCTGATGACCCATATTGATTAATAAATAGTTTACGAAAATATGAATTAATTAAAAAATTTAAATTTTACTGCCTGCAAAAATTAGCACAATTATTTAAAAATATGATTAACTGTTAATAATCAAGAAAGATGTCATTTGCTGATTTTTTTTTTGCGAAATTTTTAGTATGGTTGCAATCCTTGGTGTTAGCAATATCGAACATATAACATTATTATGTTTTTGTTTTGGCCGCTCCTCCAATGCTCCAATTCCAACCACTATATGAATTCGCCATTTCTTAATCTTATTTTCAATGACGTTCACTGCCACCGGACGTAACATGTATACACTTTTTGTTTCACATTTTATATTTGAACATGTTACGTTGTTACAATTGTCGCCGCCAAAATAAATTGAATAAAAACAAATTACCATAAATTTCCAACCTACCTCAACATGCATAGGATCATACGACGTGTATAGCATGTATTCAGAGGAGTACACTCGTTTTTAGATCCGCAATGATCTTTTCTTGCCCTAGACACTTTTGAAAGTCAGATGAATAGCAGCCAGACCCAACTTCGCTAATAATAAAACAAAAATGCTACATTCTTGAAAAAGAACGAATTCACGGATAATTAGATATAAAACAAACTTGGGATGAATCAGATGTAGTTTTTCTTGCCACTTTGCCAGAAAAGCATCAAACTTTAGAATTAGTCGTTTTTCTATGTAGCATGTGATCTATGGTGGCGCTTTATGGCTCATTATGGCGCCATTTGGTTGATTTTTTTAGCTCAATAGTCGCATGATGAAACTATGAATAAGAGTAATGCATATCTCGTGTATACCGTACATCACTAAATTTGGATTTGCTTGATTGATGGAACAAACGTCTTAGAAAAAAATTGAATCAAACCGAAAAGTTGTCAATTCCGTTTGGAAGAAAAAAACTGTGCCACAAAATGGAATAAAGCAGCTCAGAACTATCGTCACAAAAGGCCAAGTTCTATGTAGTGCTATGGTCATATCATAATATCCTTAGATTCTTAGCTAGCTGAGCGCTGACCATTCCAACTTGGTCATACGAATACCATCACCACTCCATGAAGCTATAGCAATGAAATTTTGTTGCTATGATAAAAGGCTGATCAATATAAATGTACTCGGCAATATTACAAAACACTTGTATTATTGTATTCTTTACCATTCATATTTTAATTAGAATTACATGCTCACATACACAGTACATATAGCATAGAATTTCCTTGAGAATTCATTAAGCTTGAATGTTCTAATCATGAACTTGAGTCATAGCAATACGTTGATTTTTAGACTGGAATATACATTTTTTATGAAGGTTGTCTGCTTTTCCTAAGTTAGTCTTATCACCCTTGGGGTTAAGAGACGAACAAAATGAATTAATTTTATTTTTTTTTGAAGGTAAAAGTTCAAACAACTAACTTTGAAGGTCTTTCATATTTCAAGCATTGTCTAGAGTTCGCGAGATGTATATATGTACTTATTTCATATAAACGCAATAAACCATTGTCTTAAAATTCTATATTCGATCCTTTAGTAAATATTGTTCCCTATATTATCAGACAAAAATAATAATTGTAATAGAGTATACAACACTAGCGCCAAGTAAATATTTAGGTTGATATAGTTCTCTGTTTACTAAAACCATGTTTGCTTAAAGTAACACACACAATTCAGATGTATGTATCTACATTATGTATTATTATGGTCATTCGAATTCATTTAATCAATTTAACTTAATTTGGAAACGTGGATCTAACACACGATCTCTACAAAAAGAAACAGACGCAGACAATAATCGGTCAATTTGATTATGTATTATATTGTCTGCATGCTCGTATGAAATATATTTAATCCAATAGAAGTGCAAAAAATAACCAAATTGAAAACGAAAATAAATAAATATGTAAATAGTGTTTTCAGACACTATTTGATTTAAAGCCCTTTCTTGCATTTCGGTGTATTGATCGTCTCTGAAAGTACATCACACGTAAAGTACACATAAGATATTGGTTGTAACGAATACTCATGTAATGTTCATATGCCCGTAACCGTACCCCAACCGTACCCTAAGGAAGCCTTAACTCAAGGCAACCTTTAGACAAGGATAAATTCAAAACATGGAATCACATTTTTAATTTTTTTATCCAAATAATTCATTTTTGCCAGTTTTTTTTTACCTTAAATACATATGTAATTTATTTGGTGAAAAAATATTATTGCTTCCTTAACGGAACAAAAATAAACTGGATATTGTTGCACGAATACTCAAAAATGTGTGTTAATGCGTCCTTGACTTAATTAAAATACATACATATAACCCTAAGATTCACACACAAGTTTGGTTTTTAAAAATCGAATACGAAAGAACGTGTGAGTTTTAGTATGTCCTAGACTTCAATACACGTTGTCGTGCTCTGTGGCCGTGATCGTTCGGTCGCCACTCTGTGAAATATACACTCATAGAGAAACGAGTTTCCAAACTCGGCACGACTCGTCGCAAGTTTATTATTCAGAAGAAGATGATAAGAAATATTCTTATCGTAGAATAATAAACTAACAATGCGACTAGGAAGTGGTATGGCTGACAACCGTATCACACTCCGAATTCAGTTGTCTTTGTAACGTTGATGACTACACACGGTAGTCATCAACGCACCATGCTCCACAAGGAGTTACGGTAATGAAGAGAGATAAAAAGAAACTCGCTCGCGTACCGTACACAAAAAAGGAATCAAAGGCTGAATTCAAATTGTAAGACGAAACCGGACGGGTAAACTTGCAAGACAAGAACCATCGTTCTTACAATCTGAAATGCATAATGCTTGTCTGCTGGCCACTACAAAAGCTCTCGCCGTCCGTTTGTTTGTGCCAATAAACGGACGGCGAGAGCTTTTGTAGTGGCCAGCAGACAAGCATTATGCATTTCAGATTGTAAGAACGATGGTTCTTGTCTTGCAAGTTTACCCGTCCGGTTTCGTCTTACAATTTGAATTCAGCCAAAAAGTCTCAACTTTAATCGCTACACAACCCGACAGTCTCGACTCTTTAACGTGCGCCAAAAAAATTACGCCTAATTGGGACAAGCAAAATTGTGGTATACTGTTTTGTTTTGTATACGCTACACAAGCGAATTTTCCTTTAGAATCTCCCAGAGGTTGAACAAAGTTGTACGACATGCTACAAAAAAATAATTTTTTTCAGTTTTGGGCTATCTGAGACTGGAAAGGGACATAGAGACTGTCATCCGCACAATTTTGTTGGAACTGCAGTTTCTGGCATTGGTACACGGTTAGAAATGTTGGTATAAACCGGGAATCAATTTTATAAATCAAATAATGTAACTCCTATTTATTCAAAAATTGAAATAAATTGGGTGGTGTAGTGGTTAGTGCGCGACTTATATGAGTATCGTTTGCCGAGAGTAAAAAATAAATAAAACTTATGTTTTTCCTTTTCACCACAATCAATTTATTCACTTCTTTTCTTATTCAATTACAATTATTACTTTTATTATATTATTATTATGTATAACGAACGAAATAGAACTGGAAGCTTTGACGAAAACTCCAAGTTAATATCCAATTTAAAATGGCTAAATTCTATGAGGATCGGATGACGTCTGGTCATCCGATGCTCTAATAGAAACGTTGAGATTTTCTTTGTCTTCAAAAAATCTCATGTTTCTGTTGGAATTTATATTTTCGTTAGTTGGCAAATTCGCGAACGTAACTCGCGCACCTTCGGTGCACAGGGTCATGGGTTCGAGAATTGTATTTATTATATCCGCTGCAGAGTGAAACCGCAATGTTGAAGTTCTCTCTGGAAAGAATCTAACACCATTTCGTCTGAAAGGGATAAATTTGGTGGCAAAGTTTATATGATGTAATCAGGAGTAAAAGGCACATGCATGCTAATAGACTTCCATTACACACCCTCGACCCCCTATGAAAATTTCTGGCTACGATTATGATTAGATTTTCAGTTTGTTTTATCTCCGTTAAGGGTGTAATAATATGTTTACACTAAATAAATTTACAAATAAATTGTTTGAAAAAAAAACTGAACATGACGCATTTTTCATTCCCTTAATTCTTGAGCTAATGTCGCATTGAGTTAAGGAAGGCTTCCTTGGTGTGTTTATAAATACGAGTCTAGTTTCTTACCAATTTAATGTGAGTTTCCACCTATTTTATTATGTCTTTCTTGTGACAAGTAACTAATATTAAGCCTTTAGTTAAAATACATTTGATAAGGTTTTGAAAGATTTGTTCATTTTTTTCTCCGACCTAGATAATGTATCTATCTGTCAACATTGTGGTCCATTATTCTACACTGCATCCTTTGTTACAGCCAACAACGGAAAAGTTTTATTATTTCTTTTAAAAAAAAAACTAAAACACCACTACGCACAATTCCTAATTGACACTGACCTATTTATGTTGATAACCTCTTCGTATAGGCATTTTTTTCGCGCCGCTACCTAGTTCGCTATAATAGATTTACACGTCCAAATCAAATCACTGTTCGCACACGAAGTTCAACGAACTAAAATATGAGTTCAATTTAAATTTGAATGGCGCAATATTAAAAAAGACATTTTTAAGAGTGTTTGATAATATAATAAATCAACCTATATAAAAACGACTTTTCAATGTCCACAGATGACTTTTAGTATTCGCCATAGAAAGTGATATGACTACAAAAAAATGTAAGTGGAAATACGAGACACGCGCGCGTCTTTTCTATTAGGTCATAGACAAAAAATGTTTTGTTACGCCGAATGAATTATAGAATTGTCTCTTTGGATTTGTTCGGAAAGCATTATTTTGCAAATCGTTGAACGATATGTACCTAATATGTTATTTAATACTTCCTCCGACTGGATCGCATTAGGCATTTTTACATTAATTTGAAGCGTATAATCGTACTTAATAGTTTTGGCAGACGTTAGGGTTCACCTTTACGACAATTATGGGCGTTAAATAGGGGAATTTTTCGTAGAATTTCTCAACAACTTACGTTGTTTTTAAATTTCTGGATTTATCCAAGATTCAGTTGTTTTTATTCCCCTGTTAAGGGTGTCCCCACCAATGTTTTCTTGCGTGACACAAACGTCTTAATTGATTATTTGATGTGCCATCGATATACTGTATACGTATTTGTGCATATATTTATTTTATTCAGATGTTATACTCTTTCTAATACAGTGGTATACATATGTATGGTCGCACGTTTTTCCAATATTTCAAAAACAAAAAGAATTACGATATTTCCCTTCAATGTAGTTTTATTCTATTACAAAATATTTATTATCATACTATAGTAAAAAAAAATTATTAAATTTAAATCTTTTTAATATAGTTTCTTCATTTTTCCTCCAGGGTTGAATCTTCAATTTGGTCCCACCAAATTCAAATTGCCTTCATTTGGCATAAACTTTGCCCAAAAGTATTCCCCACAAATTTTCCATTGGGTTTAGATCGGGACTACAAGCTCGCCGGTCCAATAGAGGTACGCCTTTTTCGGTAAACCAGGTTCTACTTTCCCTAGAATCATAAATAGGAGCGTTAAGGTACGTTGTCCTCGACGCGGCCGCACGACAGCGACTCACTCATTCCATATAAAAACTCGTCTTTCTCTCATTTTAAAAACGAGTTTTTATATGGAATGAGCGAGTCGCTGTCGTCAGTCGTGTCGAAGAAAATGTACCTTTATCCTGCTGGAAAGTCCAGTTGTGCTTACCATTTTCTTCCAGGAATGGGATCAAAGCCACTTCAAGCTGTTCAGTAAATTTGTAGAGCTCATTCGCGTTGTGACCGTGCATAACGGCAGCTTCTCACGGCAAGTAAAAGTCACCAAAATTTCTTTTAGAGCGTGTGACTTCTTCTTTATTAACATTTTGCCAAAGAGAACTGTAACACTCAGGTCCGTCTAAGTCGATTTTTTTTTCATCCGAAAAAATTATCTGCTTCCATTCTTGCGCCCATGAAAAATATTTTTCGCCAAATTGTAAACGGGCTTGTTTGTGGACTTCGGTTGGTTTGGGTTTCGACTTAATTTTCCTATAACGGATGTTCGAAGTTGTACGTAGAATGCGGGCAATATGCTTGTGCGTCACGGAAAGGCCTAATTTTTCTTTTATTTCTCTTATGCTTATTTCCGTGGCTTCACGGCGAATTTTGTTTTTATCCAATAATGATAGCTTTGCTTTTCCTTTAGTTGGAGCATTTAAGCCGTAATTTTCTCCCTTTTTATCAAATTTCTACTTACATGTTCTGACCGATTAATTTTTGGCAATTTCTCAATTGCTGAATCCTTACTTTAACAGTGTGTTGATCGCAAACTGCTCTCCTTCAGATAATCGCTTTCCACTCGGCATAATCTAATTTTAATCGAAAATTTACATGCAATGTTTAGCGATTTAGATTTGAGAATATTATTTTTAACTTACTTAATCTCCAAAAAGTTTTTAAATCTTTCTTAAACGTTGATTTCACACGCGTTCCGACGTTGCAAAATGCAATTGAAATGTCAAAAGTCCCGTTATAAATTATGAAACTTAAAAGTAATCATAAATTAAGCCTTTTCCATGAATTACCTTTGCTGCACGGAACAGGAAAGTAAAGCAAATACATTTTGCAGTGTAATTTAGTGAAAAGTGCACTGCGACCATACGTATATGTACCACTGTATGTACATACATATACATATAATTATTTTTAATGGCTTGGTCATCTTCTTAATCAATTTCTTATCATATCACAATTGGTAAACTTATTGCTCTCGACATACACACACGAGGTCAAGATGCCGCAATAGCAGAATTTCGAAGAGATAGTAGAACAGAGCGCCATTGTGCAATTTAATCTAAATATGTACATATAATGTGTAATGTGAATTTATAAAGGTTTTTTTACGTAATTTCATTAGTGAGGTTCAAAATAGTCAAAAAATTCAAATGCATTATAAATCTCCACATTATGAATTTTATTATATGTATTATCAATTTATTATAGCTTTTTATTCCACTTTTTTTTTATTCATATGTTACCGTTATCAAGAGGAATTGAAACAATTCAAAAAGACTCAAGCTTCAAGGAGAATGAGTGCATTAATATGTCATTTACCGGTCATAAGAACACACATTTACATTTCTCAAAAAAATGTACTCATAGGAAAATGGCTGTGCATATTGGCTGTTTGGGCTGTTATCTATTAACTATGTTTATATAGAATTAAATTAGCCAAATAGAAAAGAGCAATCTGTGAATTTAAGCTGGAATTTTAACAAAATTTAAGGTATAAAATAAATATTTGTGTACCATGTACCATCATAAACACACTGAGAGCACTTAATATTCCAGACGAGAAGACCGCGTACATTTGCATAATAGAAGAAAGAAAAAATGCATTTGCTATGCTTTGTAAATAAATTTGCTATTTTCTTTTCTCACATTGCAAATATGTAATTGTACAAATGACAAACCTTGTACTCGTATGTCTGGACATTGAAAATGTTTCGAGCGATGTACTTATAGTGGTCATACTCATAAAAAAGGCGTGGGGCCCATTGCACCAACAACTAGCAAATTGCTTTTTATATAATTTGGTAAAATGTTGTTGGTGCAATAGGACCCTGGTTAAGCCTTTTCAAATATTTAAATTAAAATCATCACTTTAGACGAGAATAGGATTTGACTGGAAACGTGTGCTCTGTTCTAATTTACGCCCAGTTATCCGGGATAAAAAATCACACATATTCTTTTACATAATTTAATTTTTACATAATTTTTCGTCTTTATTATTTAATATGGATTATCACAACATCTTAACACTTAACTTCTTCTTGAAAGTCGTTCATTTCATTGCACATGTCTAGACGTTATGGTGTATCTAAAAAATATCAAAACATCTATGTAAATAAAAACAATAAATTTTATTCGCTGGTGTTTTCTGATCGCGTTGCTTATCTGGAAGCTTGAATGGATCATTCATCGTCATCCTATACATACTCTACTTCTACTTGATTCCAGTTGCCTCTTATCACCTATTTATTTTATTCATCTTATACTTTACTCTAAATAAAAGTAAAAAGCATTACGAATGTACAGTATATTGTTGAACTTCTTGCATTTCTCCTTGGATTATTAATTTTATTTAATTGCATTTCTTTGCATTTTGTAACAATAAATCGATGCGTGCGAGTAATTTTCCATAATACCGAATAATGTTCTATGGATAAAGTGAGAGCGCACGTTGCACCATTTTTACCGCAAAAACCAATGTGTAATCCTGTAATACGTAGTTATTATGTTTACAATTAATAGTTGTGTTTTTTTTGTACTCTGGTGTAGGTTGTTTTAGGGTAAATACATGGGGGTTACAATAACAACATGACTCATACAGGTTATGTTGTTATTATAACCCCATGTAATTACACTAAACTAACCTTATCGGAGTACAAAAAAACACGCATATATTAATAAATTGGTTTCTTATTTAAGCAAGTAAAATTACATGTCATATCATTCTGAATTAATAGGAAAGTGTTCATTTTGTGATATTGGTTTGCAGTGATGAAAATTTTGGTAATATTTGTTATTCCTTTCGCACAGAAGTTGGCTTTATCTTTAAAGAGAACTTCTTGACTCTTCTCGCAGTGCTTTGTTTCTGCAGTTCCTGTAGCGTGACTGAAATTTGCCTTTGCGCGATATTACCCAATAGTCAAGTGGAAAGTGGAAAGTGAAGTGAAAAATTTGTTAATTTGCTTTGAAAAAATGTAAATATGATCTAGAAAATCGTTAATTAAGTGATGTATCCAAGATCATTGCTAGCCTCCCAATTCAAGATTAGTGAAACTTCTACTACTTTTTTACTCAATATTTACCGCACCCTAAAATTGTGGGGAAGTTGGAAATTGTTAATTTGATATGACGAATTGTTAATTTTAATTGGAAAAATGTTAAATTAAAAAGTTTTTAATTTGATGCTCGTATTTGACATTTTCATTTACCCTGGCTTCCCAGCTCAACATATTTTCAAGCCCCTTGCATTGGCTGTGGTGTCGCTAGAAACTAGTGGCGCAACGTTGCTTATATTGTGCTCGAAATTTAAATGGGGGCCCCCTAAACAGTATAATCTTGAATTAGCCAAAATTAGTGAATCCATTATTTTTGTCCCATGTTTGTTACTACACACTAAAGGAGGTTATGTTAAATCATGAGATTTAAATAAATCTAGACTATTCAGTCATTCAATTATGTATTTTCCAAAATTTATAGCTACTTAGAAAAATCGACAAGGGGCATATCGCATTACTATGCCCTAATTTCGCCCCCTTTAAAAAAAAAAAAAATCGATGTGCTAACTTCATCTCCTTTAAAAAATTGTGTGCTCTTTTCCTAGATTTAAAGATTCTAAGTGTAGGTATAGCGGTGATATCATGGTGTGATGCCTGCACTCGTAATTAGCATTCTTGACTCTGAGGAGGAGCAACAATAATTTTAAAGGAGGATTCAGTAAGCTTATAGTACGAATAGGCTTTAACACTCTAAAGGAAAAATTCACTTTCCTACCGTACACAAAACAGTATACCACAATTTTGCATGTAAAGGGTGGTCCAACGTGAATGCACGAAGTTAATTGGTAATAAAACAAAAAGTTTTTAGAGAATTATCTAAATTTTTGTTTAATTATGATAGAAAAATTTATGGCACATAACACATAACTGTGAAACAAAATATCGGCCAAATGCTCGTCATGGCTACGGTGGCATACTTCTATCCGATGGTCCATATGTTCAATGACTCTGAGACATAATTGATGTTGAATATCGTTAATGTGCTGAATTATCTCATCCTTTAGCTCTTGAATTGTTTTTGGCTTATTGACATACACTGCTTTTTCTTTTAAACATCCCCAAAGAAAGAAGTCCAACGGTATCAAATCACATGATCGTTGCGGCCAATTAACATCGCCAGTACGAGAGATAACACGCCACTGAGTTTCTCGTCCAAAAGAGCCATTGTTTCGTTGGCTGTGTGGCAAGTGACCCCATCCTGTTGGAACCACATATCGTCCAGGTCCATATCCTCGATTTCTGGCCACAGGAAATCCGTTATGTGGACGCATTTGGTCGATTATGTTGGCCAAAAAAATCACAAAGTGCACGAAAAGCAATTTGATTTGAACGTCCATTTTCGTAAAAGGCTTCAACGACCTTAACGCGCTGCTCAATTGTGTACTTCTCCATGGTTGAATTTGCCAAACACTGAAGCAATGAAATGTCTAATAAAGTTTGGCGAGAAACTTACCGTTAAGGCGTAACACTCAATTAACATCGTGAATTCTATTGTTTGACCACCCGTTATTTGAGTGTATTTCCGTATATTTGCGTTCTTTAAATAGCCGAAATTGTCGGGTCGAGATTTTTATTTATCGTGATTGTCAGTTCAAAACTCTCGGTAAAAGTTTTGCGTACGGTGCGCGCGCGAATTTTTCCTATCTATAATTCTGATAAAAGGGGAAAAGCACATTTTTACAGGGGGAATGCAATTACATATGTAGTAATAATTGAATCGCTCCTCGCAGAAACCACCTAAGTCCAAAAAGTGCATTTTTCAGTAAAAGACAAATTCTGTTGCATTAGAGAAGTATTATTTTGGGTATCTATAATGAAGCTATGAAATCCATTTGGTTGATTGACCTGGATTAAATAGCAAAATGTTCCAATGCCTATTGTAAAAATTGCTTCTGGCTTTAGTCATTAATTGGAGGTTGGATGGATGAAGGTTGATGTTATTGGACACATTAACATATGCAGTGTTCTTCAATTGACCTATACACGATAAAGGTGCTAAGATATCGTAACCCTGTACGTAAATGCCAATTAAATAGAAAGTTCTAAATAACTCGCAAGTACCTATATATATGTAACGTTAATATTTTTGAATCTAGATATAAACAGATATCTACGAAATCCAATATTTGATATTCAACAGATGTGCATTCGAATCGGAAAAAAATTGGCCAATTGCCCTTTGCCTCTTGGAGTTGTGCCATTGTCAAAACCATTTTGAAAAAAATGTGCATCACGTGAGAATGGATTTTTGATAGTCTCGTTCCTATTTCTATTCTTTATATAGTTCAGTTTCTAATACAAAAAAAAAACGAGACGTAGAAAAAATCGAAGAAATCCTGAATGTGCATTCATATAGGATAAATTAATCAAATTAATAATCATTGAATGACGTTAATCTACTCAACTATACAGGGCGATCCAAAAGTTAACGTCAAGTCGGAAGCGAATGGTATAGTGCATATGATTCCCGCTATGAAAAAAAAACAGACCGAAGCTAATAATTTTTATAACAGTTCCGTGATCTCAGTGTCCGATTTTGACGGTATACAAATGTTTTGTGAATTCGATATTGATTACAATTGGTCCATAACATTTTTCTTATCTTAGAAGAACGTATATGAGGATGGGATTTCTATGGCAGTCCCATGACCCCGATTTAATCCATTTTCATATACAGTGTGTACTCGGTAATCTGCACTAATTAAAACCGTCGATCCAGATTACAGAGGAGTTTGGATCATCGGATTTACCTTTTACTAGTTCTAAATTTCGGGAAAGTGGCCAAACGTTTCGTGGAATCGGTTTTCTATTTTCGAAGAATTTCCTTCTTTTCTATTTTATGTTCTTTCCTAGAACGGAGAACAAAATTGAATTAACTTCAGACGATAATATTGCTATGTTATTTTGAAAAAGAAGTAAAATTCAGATTAGAGAAACTCTGGAAATTTTGACTACAGAGTGTGCAATGGAATCTTTAAGTAAGGTGATGCGGATTACTAGAAATTCAAGGTTTCCAGAGTTCGGACTATCCAAATGAACAAGGTGTGCATTTTTTCCATTTTCTTGTGATTACGTCTAACTGTAGAAATACGGGGCTTATTTTTTCGTAATGGGAACCATATGCACTATCATCCGCTTCCGGCTGGACTTTATAAATTCCTTTAATAATGCAATTTAATCATCTGCACTGTTTTGAATTATTTACGTAATTTGCATTTTCATTTATATGGAAATATATACGATTTACTTATAAAAAAAACCATTGCTGTGCTAAATCGTAATTGTGGTTTTTTAATAATTATGCAATAATATTTAAAGAAAAATAGCATTTCACTAACATGACAAACAGAACATGCAGATCATCATTTCCATACGAATTATGATTTTATTAAAATTCAAAACTGTCCAATTAAATCAAGTTCGTTTTTTCCGTTCTTTCCCTATAGCTATGCAATTCGATAAATGTTGTATGGTTGCTGAGCAATAAAAAACTTTTGCTCCTAACTTTCAGTGCTAAGACCTAAGGCGATGTTAGTGTTTTATTACATTTATTTCTGGTTTTTTGAATAATCTGCTTAGGTGTATCTGTAAAAGCTAGAAGTCTGAACTTCAGTAGGACTATAAAAATCCTTCTGAATCTGCTCTTCTTCCTTTTGTTGATAGTCGCAACCACTCAATTAACACTGTATACATTCTTCGCATTCCCGGGATAACACCCTCTCACCACCACTGAAATTTAATGAGAGCAAGCTCCCTGCCATTGATACCTTATACCACTATCCCCGAAAATTCATTCCTATGCATCGGTATTTCGCGATTTGAGCGCATGTCAGCTGCGGCTCCAATGCATGGAGAAAAAAAAGTCTTTGCCCAGATGTTATCATTTCCTCTTTGTCGACGTAGCGTCACTCATATTCTGCGGCATATTGCTATACACGTATGAGTGTTATCCGGTTCGCGCGATACATTCATTATTTTTCATTACGCGAAATTCCAATAAATTATTGTGAATAAGTGCACATACTACTGCCATTACTCGCGTATTTACAAAGTTCAATGTTCCTTCTGCACTAAAAGCAGCCTATATTGTCTACCGCATATGTTACACTTACATTACACCCGTATTCAAATCGCGAAAAGTATTTTACGTCGAAACTTTTCATCTAATTATCCCGAAATAGCATTTATAGAAATTAGTCGCCGAAGTGCTGTCTACAGCTCATGCAATTCATTTGAATAAAAATCTAAAATCTAAAATGGAATCAAATTGATAGACAAGCATTGGGCCAACGGAAGAGTTGAGAGAGAAAAAAGGAAAAAAGAAATGTCGCCAATTTTCAGAGAAGGTAATTTCACTTTGGGGCCATCCGCCACTGTAACCGTATAACGTACGCGTACGTGTATACTCATTTGTTGGTTTCGCGACAACGCTTCGGTCAAATTTTTTGAGACATTGCCAAAATTATATTCTAATTTTAATTCGACGAATGCGAACCGACGACCACAGCTTTCACAGCGAGGAAATTTTGCTGCGGGGTTGCGAATGAAAGCAATGTTTTTACTGCTGACATTAGCTGAACTCGCAGTCTCCCAACTGGGTGTTTTTTGTATAATTCGTCCGTCCACAAATTAGTAGGTTACCGTTTCGAGGCTAAATCATAAATTAATTATTTTTTGTGTATTTAATTTTAATTCTTAATAATAATAATTCGATTTAGCACATTATTAATAAGAATTCTTTCAATTTTTAAAACAATTTCAGAACAAAAACTTCAACGTGAATGTCAATTCAAATAAACATGCCAGCATATTACGACATGATTGTTTCACACAGTCCACCCGCCAGTTTTCTAGCCGATTTCAGCCTAAATAATTATTCGTAAGTATTAATTTCTTAAACTTAAAAAAAGTCAGAGCGCTTACTGGAATGTATTCTTAATGAATTTCAGCCGTTTTTATGATCCAACACCACGATCATGCCGTCCCCAAGTTCTTACACCTCCTCAGGCCAGACGGATTTTCCCGAATTTTCAACATCTAGCAAACAACACTATCCCGTCGAAAATTCAAACAACACCGAAATCATGCCTCATCACTCGCCCTACGGAGGATGCCACCAGTCCTGAAGTGACAAAGAAAAGTCAAAGGTAAGTTCCGAAACTCTGCTTGTGGTGAATAATAATAATTAAGAAATCAACGTTCCTAGCTTGTTAAAAACAAAACATAAAGTGCAGTTCTTTGATGTGGGCGGTGTTTATATTTTGCTGCTTGTGAAATTAAAAGAAAATCAAATCAGTTCGGAATTTTGAAATGACTTAAAGGACATTTTAATTAATCAGACGAAAATCCCTTTTTGTAATATCTTCCATTCTTGATTCGTTAAATAATTTAAGAAATAATTTTTATTCTTGAAATGCGGCTATTGGATCAGAAATGTTTTTTGCGATTACACGCGCGTCTAACAATAATATTAATCTACGAGACGGCACATAAAACTTTTGCGATTTTTTCGCGATGATCCAATTTTAGGCGAGCCGCATAAAGCGTGGGGTGGCCGGTGGTGTTCAATTAATCATTGGGATATTTTGAGGATTTGTTTTGAGTTGACAACGAACACAGTTAATCTGTTTTTTCTTTTTACATTTGTGTCAGTAATTCTGGAGATTTTATTAGTGATGATTTCTAGGTTTCATTTTCATTCATAAACGAAAAACAACAATTGCGGGACTCGAATGGTGTTGATAATTCTGTAGAGAAAATAAAGTAAGCGGCTTGGTTCCGTGGGGATGTGATTTATATATGCTTATGTATCTGCCTGTTGTTTCTTTCTTGAGTTTCAATTGGTTTATATCAGAATTAATTGCGTATTTAAGCTAAAATAAAATAAAAAATACATTTATCGCCACATGCGATGCGAATCTGACAGAAAATTCTAGTCTAGTTAGCCAATAAAAAATTGAGGTTTAATAATAAGTAAATTTGTGTATTCTACTACTAAAAATCAGGAAAAAATTATGAAGCCCCACTAAAGCACGGTTTAAATGAATCGAGTAAAAATTTTAGTGGTCAAAAGCAGAATTTTTCCACTCTACTCGTGTATTTAAATGGTTACAGTAGAGTACAAGTTGACTCTACCTCTAATTGTAGACAGAACAGCCCAACTGCCATACGAATTTCGCAGTTGTGATCTATATGGAACAACTCGTATCCAACTTCATGTTCGAATTTGTATTGAAGTTTTGCTGTTCTGTCCTGTACTGGTTGGTTAAAAATGCACCTAGTATGTACTTCAATTTCATCTCAATAAATACTTCTTTCCAATATCCAGTTTTTTATCAACGCAGTGGTCCGTTTCGTTGGCTCATTCGAGTCATAATGCAGGGTTACGAGATTTCCTTTAACTTGTTTTTGCTGCAATTTACGTTATTTGTGCATATGAGTATGCAGCACAATTTGAAGGGAAAATACTGTAAAATTTACGATATCTCGTGATACAAATGTGAACTTTTTGAATATCTTTAATCAAAACACAACATTACAAACATGTTTTTGCCAAATTTGGATATTTAAAAGTTTTCAACGAATTCAATGGAACACGACCCTCTCAATTCAAAGGGCCTCCAATCCCTTGTACGGTATTTTACTTCTGCTTTGAAGAAATGATAAAAGAAAATTATTTTTGTCTACGCTACTCCTGTTTCTATACTCTATTCCACCGTTAATTTACTTTTATTTATTTATTATTCTTTAACGGACAAAAAGTTTTTTATACTTGACAAGAATTCTGTACTTATATACCCATGAAAACAAGTTAAGATTCAATATATTCAAATTCAATTATTATTTAACTACATGTGTATTAACAAACTAAGATCTAAGTTGGAACCTCCTCTGGACCGTTTTTTGAATGCAGCTTACCTACACTGAGAGAATTTTTTGTGGTTAAACTAACATAATCTCTCTGTTAAAAAAAATAACCGGGAAATCTGTTGTAGTAACAAAATATTTATTAGTTCATCATTCAAAGTGGATTATTCAAGTGTAACTTAATTTTCCAATCAACAGAATTTCTGTTAATTGACGGATGGAAATTTGATTAAACGTCTTGTTAAGAGTTTTAACGTAAATTCTGTTGCTTTAACATACATTTTTATTAACATTGAAATTACCGAGAAAAATTATATTGTTCTGTTGGCCGAACAGAAACGTTTTGTATTTTCCAAATTTCTTTAACATACGATTCTGTTGAAATCACAGAACTAGGGCAGCATTAATACATACTCTATTTGAATAACACACTTATATAGTCTGGTTAGTCTAGTAAGTAGGGCATTCTTCTACAAATCATAGGGTCACGGGATCGAATCCCGTGGTAGGTAATTTATTATGCATTTTAGAGCGTTAAGAGATAAACTAAATGTCGCCAACACCAATAGAGAGGTCAATGCTAGTTATACAAAACTCATTTATGACTTAAATCTTCTTTCGCTGTGAAAATTGTTTTTCCATTCCATTTTTCCATTTTACACCGCGAAAAAAATCCGGTGGCTTAAGACCGAGGGAATAAGATCGAGGGAATAATGATCGAAAATGATAACGTTGTCCTTGATGTTACTCCACCAATTCACACGAAATCAGAAAAATTGACACCAAATGATAGGTTTTCGTTACATGACAATGTTCAATCTGTTATACCCTGAAAAGTATTTTTTTTAGTATTTCTTGGAACTTTTTGTTTGCCCTCTTCAATATTTTAAGAATTTGGGGGTTTGGGGATATTTTTTATTATTTCTTTTGTATGGGGGCCCTGAATACAGGTAATAATCGTTTGATTCTTTACTTAGCGATGCTAGGCTTTGGAGGTTTATTCCTCGGCACAAGTCAAAAATCTAACCTCAGACTTAGAAAGGGAAACTAGGGAAAAATACATTAAAAATAAAGAAAATTAATGTCTGGTTACGCTACTAATTATCGTTAGCGTTAGGTCCGCTCTTGAGCGGACCATTTCGCATTTCTCACTAAGTATATGGATAACGGATGGGCAAATCTTTTTATGGGTAGGTTTTGAGCGGGGGTATGCGTCGGGTGCCGTTAAAGTAAGGTATTAGAATCGTGACAAACTGTATGGGCGAATGGATTGTCTCAGTCAAAGGGGTGAAAGCTATAGGTAAAATAAAATCTTTTTCGTAACTAATTATTACAATAGTTTTGGCTTTATTTATTATTTATTACATGTAATAAAGGCTTTGACGATCTCGAGCCAGCGAGTTTTGAAGTACTGAGTAGGTATATATGTAATTTGTTGCATTTGAGTGAGAGACAAAATAGACAATAGACTTTTTATTCGGCTACAAACCATGATAACGGGCTCAACAGTCCAAAGTTAAATTGTTAAAGCCTTAAGAAAAATACTGTTTTCGTCTTATAGGATTTTTTTTAAGTTAAATTCATTTCCAAATCGACGAACATGCCCTGAATGTTGTTAAGAAATAAAGCAAAGCCATTCCAAGTAAAGTAAATATTTGGTGAAATATGTATTAATATGTCTTCCATTGAACAATTGGGAGAATTATTTTTATTCACTCGAAATTTTCGAACTAAGCTCTACAAAACTAGTAAACTAAGTTAAGTAAACTAAACTAATTATGAATCAAGCTAGACTTCTTCATTCATATTTTTACTTTTCTCGTAAATCACACGAAAATGTGGATATCTCATTTGGTTATGCAAAAAGACAAGGGGCTCACAAAAGTATGTTGCCCGGGTTTCGCATATTGGATATTGGTATAAGACATGACGGGGCAGGACAACGTGATCCTGATATACTGCACTTTAATATTCTTTTTTTAAATAATTAAACTCTCCTTTATGCATTATTAGTATGTAATATTAATTTTAAGAGCGGTATCTAAATGAAATTTATCAATTTATGTCTTTCGATTTACAGCCGCACGAAAAAGAAGGTAATCTTCGCCGATGATCAAGGACGTTCTTTGACTGAAGTGCGTATTATGTCCGAGCCATCGGGCGTACCACCTCTATGGAGCATTAAATTTCTTGCACAAATCACTCAGGGACTGGTTAGTCCGCATCCTTCGGAACAATGGACAATTGATTTTCGGCAACCGGCATCAGATTATCTACAATTCAGGTAAGCTATGAAACACATTGTTGGGCACTTGTTGGTAGGAAACTAAACATGATAAATTACGGAGAAAAATAATTCAGTAAGAAGTTCTTAATTCTCTCCCTGAACAATGTTCAGCTTTTTGGTTATTGATATTATGCGTTTTCATTGTTAATGTTGCCAAGACAAGACTGGTTTCGACCAGATAGATACGAACGAAACCAATCTTAACACAAGCGTTATTTTTGTTATTTGAAAATATATACTTGCATTTATTTATAGAAGAAAAATCTGTGCATTAAAATTTATGATGCTCTTTGTATTTATACCTTGTTCAAGTTTTTTTTTGTCTCCTACAGAAAACGCATTGACGATTTGAACGTATCACTGGAAAATGTTATTGTACGCGAAAACGAATCTATCGTTGTCGGTACAGTGAAAGTGAAAAATCTCAGTTTTCACAAAGAAGTGATAGTACGCGCCACCTGGGACAACTGGAAAAGTCAAGAGGACATATTTTGTACATACTCTCAGGTAGGACTTCAATTAATTTCAATTTTTTACAGTAAAATTGAAAATTTGAACAGAAAAGTAAGAAATATTATTTCGATTTTCATTTTATATTAGATTTATGGAAGCAGTGCAGCATATGTTATCTATGACACATTTAGCTTTAGAATAACACTACCTCCATCCTCGAAAAAGTTGGAATTCTGCATATGTTTCCGCGCAGACGGCAAGGAATACTGGGATAATAATAACGTAAGTGACGGAGTCGTCTGTTTGTATGGGCTTAGTTGATTGTTGGCATACTTAAAGTGACATTAGATGATTCGTAGGAGCTACAGATATTTTTGTAAAATTTGTCACGAAAAACAACAAAACAAAATATAGAAAATCTACGAAAATCTTGTAGGTTCTACGATTCACCTGAAGGAACTTCATTGAAAATAAATTCAAAATTTACAACGATATCATAAATTTAATTTAAACCCCTTCCCTTTACTTCTTCCAGGATAAGAACTACGCAATCTCAAAGAAATCACCATCCTGCCAATCACATCCATCTGAAATTCTCATAAATTTCGATAATAGTGATAGTTCGACAAAAATATCAAATTTGAAAAATTCACTAAACACTCAGGGAGATACGAGTAAGACAAATTTGAATATTTGGTCTGATGCGTCGTGGAGTCAAAGTGAGTATCCATGCCCGTATTGGTAGAAAAACACAGAGACAGAATGCCAAAAATGATAATGTAGAATCAAAAGTGTAATATTAAAAGTACATACACAAACAATCAAATAAAAACCAAAAGCCAAATTTAAACAAAATCCATCAACCAACATATAGACTACAAGAAATGTGTATACCGATTTACAAAGCCATGTAAATGGATAGCGTACGATACAGGTAAATATCGACAATAATTCAATCATTTTGTCATATTTATGTAAACTGTGTTGCTGTTTCTTTTATATTTTTTATAATTTTTTAACGTTTACGTTTATTATTATTTTTTTCTTTTGTTGTGATGCTGTTTAGAGATGTCTATCTATATGTATTGGTGTTTGGTGTTTAATCATATTTTTTCATTATTTAACAAATATTTGTTTATTTACACAATATAATTAAGATTAGAACAATCGTTTTGACTGATATTAAGAGGTAAGCTCTGCGCACGTCATAATTCAATGCTTATCAAGTTATTTGACATGACTTATTTCGATACCCCGAGTCGGTTAATGAAAATTCTTATAGCGAAGAAACAATGTACTTAATTGAAGCCAATTTTTTTATTTGCCTATACATATTAAACATTTCAAATATTTTTAAAAAGATTTTATTATTACGCCTTTCCCATTAAAATATTTCTGTAAACAGAAAGCCATTGAAGAAATCGCATATTCACCAAAGTGGCGTGTTGCAAATCATTTATTTTTAGAGATTGTATCTGCACACATTTTTAAATGCATTTCAATTGTCACCTGTTTCATCTTATCTCAAGTTTATGCCAGCAAACAGTACAGTGAACCCCCGACATTCGCGGGGGATGCGTTCCACGAAATCGTCGCGAATGTTGAATTCGCGAATGTCGGGGTTCAATGTCCTTGAATAGTGGGAAATATGTTCCAAATATTCATAAAATATGACAAATGTGACATGTTGGTGGGGAACAGCAGAGTTTTTAAATAGTGGAAAATTATTGTCACTAAAACACTGAAAGAAATTGAGGATTAAAAAAAACTCTCTTGTAAAAAACTGCTCGTGAACAAGTGGTGCTCGTTTCTATCACTTAACTTTTTGAGTGGTTTTTGATTCCGTGGACACAAGGAGACACGTCTCGTTTAGAGCGAGAAAGCTGCCATAACGGCAACGGATCTTACTCTAATAAACCAGAGCCGTGTCGCTTTTTTGGCTCCTAAACATGACGTTTTAGATCAAGAAAAGCGGTATACGTCTCTTGTTTTGCAGTGATTTTGAGAGTCTATAATTTTAATTTAATTTTAATTTTCGGACGACCAGTCTGACCTCTGATAAATGAGAAAATTCTATAAAAAGTCTTCCTTTGCATACGGACGAAGCAATAATGTCAATGCAGTTTTTTGTTCCGGTAAAGGGCAGTTTCAATCATTTCATAAAATATTGTTTAAAAATCCACGCTTGCTACTCCCCGAAAAATTAAATATATTTTGATGGTTTTATGGTTAATCCAATCTAAATTGATTAGGATAGAAAAATATGTGCGGTGTAGGGGTTAACTAATTTTATTGAGTTGAAAGAAATCACAATGGTTAAAACAAACACGAAAATTTATTTTTATTTTTTCAAATGTTCGCATGCGAACTAGAACGAAATCGCGGATAAGCATAGTGAATGTTGAAGAAGTGTCGCAAAATATGAATCGCGAATAAGCGAATTCGCGAATGTTGGGACCGCGAATAACGGGGGTTCACTGTATATGTATTTTTGTAATCCAGACGTATTTCAAATGTTTATTCGTTGCGGTTTAATAATACTTATCTCCGATCATTCTATAAGACCATATCTGCGTAATGAAATTTATTTGATGGAATATGCGGGATCAAAGAACCTTAATATTTTTGTGTCTAATTTTGATGTATCCTTGAAGGAGGTTAAGCACATCTGGAATGCACATGATTATTTAATATACATTCATATACATATGTATGTAATGCAATTTATTTCTTTTTGATAATATTTTTTATTTTTCTTCTATGTATTATTATTATTAGGTGTTTAGGCTAGAGTTCTTTATTTGGTTACTCATATAATTTATGGATGTTGGTCTTTTTTTTTTTTATAAATTCAAACGAATTGTCTACGTATTTTCTTTTTCAAAATAAATATGAATGGGAGATATTCATCGACCGACGGACGGATTAACATTTAACGCCTAGCTAAAATCACCCCTTTGTGCCGGGATTTAATTTTAGATTTAAACATTGCAAAAAAATGTTATTTTGTCCCTATAGTCTCAACATCATGACATTCACTGATATACTTGAAAAAAAAAAATTAGGTACCATTTAAAGGGTTATTACATTTTGGTTTACTGTACTGTAGCTATTATACACGGTTGAGTCGCACTCTACGATGCTAGTAATCTAGAGGTCCGGAGATCGAATCTCGGCGTGGTCCGAAATTTCCGTGCGTGTGCGGAAATAATACATAAGTGCTACATACATATACATTCTGAAATGATATGCAAATGTAACGATGACTCGAAACTGCCTATAAACGGCTGAGTTAACGCTCCATGGCCTCACATGAGGCTATACGGTACTGAGAAGAGAAGAAGTACTGTTGCTATTGAATCAAATTTTTGTGTGGTTTATTTGGTCCTCAGAATTGTCTCTGTATACCGTTTTTTAAATAACCGCCAAAAACTGAAAAAATACGGCGGACAAGAGCAACTAAAACAACGTAACACACCGTGGCCTGACTTGGATAGACATTTGATGCCCAAAAAGAAAACAGTTTGGTTTCCCTCAACGACGTACACAGCTGTCTGTGTGATGTCTGTCCTCTTAACGTCCATGAGATTATGCCCTTTCTGTTTTACTAACTCGTGAGTGAAGAAGAAAATCAATATCTGAATTGCCGGATCGTGAGTTCCAATCCCACTGATTGACCATAGATACTTGTTTGGTCATAAAAGCATGCTCCTGAAACCGTTTATAGGATCTAGGGACGCGGGAGCGTCCCGCACGCCAAAGAAAAACGAAGAAATTTGAACAAATCAAAAGTGAGAAGCGACTAAGACTATGTTTACACGACGGAACAAGTACGGGTTTTCGGACCTCTGTAGCTCGGACCCTGGTTGGTCCTGAGTGTTCAAGTAAGGGTTGTCGTTCGCACCGTCTTACGAAGTGTAGAAAATTTCAAGAAGATACGATGAAAAACACCGGAGATATAAGAGATTGAAAATCGCATTTTTTCAAAAATCTTGTTCTCGTTGTTCTTGTTGTTCTTGTCGTTCATTGACAGGGCTACAGCCTTGCAGAGGGCATCTCGGGATTTGGTCTCTTTTCCCATTGATAGAGTCTGTCGTGAAGGTGTGCATAGGCTATCGTTTGCTCCGATCCGTGGAGTAGAAAAAAAGATACAGCGGAAATTGTGAAAAAATGCATATAGTTTCTCGCTTAAATCTTTTTATATGTTTTAAAGGAAGCATTTTGCAAAAGTCGGGGATAGGCCTGAGAAATGCCTAGAAAAGAATCGTATAGTTTTGTGCTTTGGCAGGACTGTTTCAAACAATCCCTTGTATATGCTCTCCAAAGTTTTCAGTTGTAGAGCGTCTGCAAGAGCGGCGGCAAGGGGTCAAAGTTCCTGTTTTGGTTCGTTTCTTATACGAGTGCGTGCATATTACTATAATATTGGATGAACAAATGACATCCCGATGATCCTAAAGCTTTCAACAAACGGTAGCGGTTCACACAACACACACACACCACACGAATTGGGAAGTTCTCCGTGGTGTACCGCGGCGGAAACTATTTCATACATTCTGACACGTACCGCTACCGTTCTGCGCTGGTTTGGTGGAAGCTTAAATATGGCGCTGGGACACCAAATCGGTTTTGTCTAGACGGTGTATTCTGTTGTGTTCAAACCAGAGTTACGTGATGATGGCATGTGGAAAATCGATTTTTCAAGGAATTCTGATGAGTTAATTTTAACAAAATTTGGCATGTAGATTTATTCTTGTAATTCCACCCTGTTTGATCCTGTTGTGGTAGGCAAAAAGGTACTGTTATTATATATAGTGAATTTCTTAGCTATCCCTGATTCCTGGTCATGAAACCACTTTATTATTGTAAAAGCAATGCTAGTCAGGACTCAACAGGTTTTCGGGACCTTCGTTGAGGGATAAAAGGATATTTTCACATGTACATGTCTTTCTCTATGGTATGATATACATTTTATGTCGTAACTAACGAGCGTAACGTAATGCAACGTAGCAACGACGATGAAGATCAAAAAGCCAAAAGCAGTAGATAGGGGTATTTTAAAAGGGAGAATGATGGAACCTGGATATAAGGACAGTCTTGGGTCTTTAGTAACGGGACTTGTATCTTAACCGTTTGGCGTTAATAGGCGCAATGTGGAACTTAGGAAATATGGATGTAATTTGAATCACATATTGAGTACACAGTGAGGCTTAATGGTTACATTAAAAATTAAGATTTAAGATTAGAATGAATGTGATAGAGATGAAGATTTAGACTCAATTTATGGCTAAGGTTAAAGTCAAAATCAAGTTTAGGGTAAAGGATAGGGTTAAATTTATTGTTACGTCGCAGTTAACGTTATTATTAGGGTTAAATGTAAGGATATGGTTAAGGTTGAGTCTGAGTTTGAGGTTTAGGTATAGGCCAGGGTTATGGTCAATTAGGGTTATCATTAAGTTTAATGTGATGTATAAAGATACCAAGGTTAGCGAGGTTACTGGGGCTACCAAGGCCATCGGGGTAACCAAGGTTACTAAAGGTTTGCAAGATCACCAAAGTTGTCAAGTGTACTATGGTTACTAAGATTACCAAGGCGAGCAAGGTTACCAAGGGGATCAGGGAGACAAAGGTTAGCAAGGGGTTTATCATTCTTATAATTATTGTTCTCAAACAAATTCGTGACAATAGGGCAATGAATATCGTCTTAATAATTTATTTACGAATTTTGTAAATCGAAAACTGCAAAAAGATATGATATCTCACAAAAACAACTGTGTTGTAAAAGGTGTTCGCCAAAGAAAAAGTAATCAGCCCCAAAAAGGATTGATATAAATACAATCCCGCCAAAATACTCGCATCTTGTCTCAATGATGGTGGTGGAGCAATATTTTTTTCAACGCTATTTGGCGGGGAGCTTGAATAATGTTAATAACAGAATAAAATCAATGTTAAGAAATTTATGAAAGATCATTTATCGTATAGAAAAAAACAAGTTCCATACGAAGGAAAGATTCTAAAACGCATTTTTATTTTCTATAAGACGAGAAGCTTCAAAATTAAATCTGATCAAGAAAAGAACATAGCAGCAAATAGTACCCTCGTTCAGCTCCCCGCCAATAAGCGTTGAAAAAATTTTGCTCCACCACCACCATTGAGACAAGATGCGAGTATTTTGGCGGGATTGTATTTATATCAATCCTTTTTGCGGCTGATGACTTTTTCTTTGGCGAACACCTTTTACAACACAGTTGTTTTTGTGAGATATAAATATACCGGAGCAAATGCATAGTCAAAACGGCAAAAAAGGAGACAGAGGCTGATTTTGGTCGAAATTTGAATACCCTTAAGCTTGTTTTGTACTAATAGTGCGGGCGTAGTGTTTCCATTCCATCCGTTTCTGGATATTGAGGCTTAACTGGGAACACACTTGGGTTAAGATTAGTTCATTAAGAAAAAAGTTGTTCTAGGAAAAATCTAATTTTGGAGGGTTGGTTTCTATGGCATCCCCGTGACGCCATGGTCCGATTCTATTTGTCTCGACATACACACTGCGCAACTATTGTTTAGCAATTGAACATATCTGTAATATGTTTGGTGCAGTTGCTGGTGCACTATCTTTCTGTGCATTTACATTTCATATTTTATATATTTTTTATATAAATTTCTTTTATTTATCGTAGCCCTTCTGTTCCATTTAGCTTTTTTTCTTCATTTTTCCACATATAGCTTGAATTCAATGTGCTTTTACTTATTTTAACGATTGGTCGGATTTTTGTTGAAGGCTTATTATTTGTGTACCATTTTGGCTTTGGTGAATATTCTTAGACACAAACATAAACTAATTAACAACTAAAACATAATTTTTCTATCTTG
The DNA here is from genome assembly GCA_949715475.1 of Microchrysa polita. Lineage (NCBI taxonomy): Eukaryota > Metazoa > Arthropoda > Insecta > Diptera > Stratiomyidae > Microchrysa > Microchrysa polita. The sequence goes on from OX454416.1 coordinate 65,127,352, forward strand.
TTTCAGATTCTGATTCACGACACAACCACAGCAAAGTAATATCATGAAAATGTTTACTTCAGCTGAATACACAAAAACAAAAATTGTTACTATGCTTTCTCTCTTTCAACTGAACAAGGACGATCAATGAAGAGCAATTAATGCTAAACACATATAGATGATCCTGTTCGACAGAGAAAGCATATTTCGATACAATTCATTAAAAAACATTACGTGTTCAATTGGCTATATGTATTGGCTACTACTCCACCTTCAAGGAAATCTTTAAATTGGGAGCAACAACGGAGTGCTAGAGAATATCCGCTCCGCAGGATCAGGCGCCTGTTAAAAACTGATGTTAAATTCAACTATAGCGTCCACTCTCCAGCCAATAGAATTTTGTATATATTTATATAATATTTAATTATGTATCCACACGGAAGGTTTACTTTTGCTCAACCTTTTCTTGTAGCTACGTATGACGTTAATTTTGAATGTACGACGACGTACACATTATAACATAAATGAGATTATTTATAAGAGGAAAGACTTAGAAAGGGCCAATTGCAAAACGATTTGGAAGATGATGAGTGCAAAACATAAGTTCAAGTAGAAAAGTTGCTCACAACCGAAAAAGAGAGATGCAAAAGATTTGCACACTACAAAATATATGCGCAAATATTAAATTATAGTTATGTGTACAATGAAAACGTAATGGTAAAAATTGTAAAAACAAATAACAAATAAGGGTGAAAATGATTCTTAATATTATTGCAACAAAAAATAAAAAAAAAACAAATCTACGAAAAATGCGAAATGTTAAAATCTGATATGAAACTAAAAGACTGAAATTGTCCATAATATTATATAAAAAACAATATTTTGTAATTGATAACGACTAATATGTGGGTTTTTGTAATTTTGTCTCCGGAACAACAAATCAAATTATGGAGACAGTATAGAAGACGTGTGATGTAATTTTGTAAGGTTTTCCCTTTTATATAGTCCTCCGCGATAAATCGTGATTAAGTAGTATTTTACGTTTTTTCTTTATTATTATTTTATTTTTTGTTCTTGCTTAGTAGAAACTTTATTATACAACTATACTCAATATTGATTTTATTTAAACGTATTGAAAAGTATGAGAAGTCCATTTAAATCGAGATGTCTTCAGTTTTATAGAAAAACTTCCATAAACACTCCCTGCTATTACTTTTAACTCAATTTATAAATGTTATTTACTTCAACATCTGAAAACAAGGAAAACTAAACAACTTTCATCTAGTTTGAACAAAAACATAACGTTAAGATGTATATGCTCTGATTGAATGGTTTTGAATAGTTTTAACAGTTAAGAGATTTAAAACAAAATAGAAAGCAGAAAGTAGAAGATTGCATGTCCGTGAAGACAAAAACAAAAAAAAACATTTGGTACCATTAGAAAACTCAAAATATGCACATCGCTTAGGATATATTATGTAGACAAAAAAAAGCGAAAAAAGTTTATATTATTACATATACATATATTTTATTAAAACTATAAAAAAATATGTTAATGTCATCTTAAGCTTATGATTGTTAAGTAATGTGTATTGGGCATTTTTTCCATTGTGGATAATATTCCAATGAAAAATATAAAATGTTACAAAGTGAGTAATGGTTTCTGACGAAACTAAGCAGCTATATTGTAAATATATAAACGATAACAATTAATACAAAATAATGTGCCAATATTGCTTTTGTTAAATGCCTTCCGCATCAAAGCGAGGAAGACAGAAAATCAAATAAAAATCATGCAAAGTACATCCAAAGAGCATCTTACCTGATGGAAAAGCAAGTGTGGATATGTTAAACAATAATCATATTTTTAAAACTGTTTCAAAACTTTCTAATATACATATGTAGTAATCTTTCTCTTTCTTACTAACATTATAATTTTCTTTTCAAAACTATCATTTTAATTGAAACTCATTTTTTACGGTTTTCTTATTTAAATTTTAGAACTATGTTAAATCTAGGATTATTACAGAGATATTAGTAACGTAGTGAAAACATGTGGTAATGAACGCCATTTTGATTGCTCTTTTTCCCTGAATTGGGACAAATTTTACGTACGAAAAAAAAAATATTGTAAATATTCATATTTCTTGTTTTTTTATACACATTTTGTTTGCTATATATATGTATACATTAATGGTTCTTATGTCTTTTTAAGCTCAAAAAGAAAAGAGGAAACAAATGTTGATAAACATGTCTGAATACTTGTTTCTATTTAAAATTGATTGTACGTTATGTTAAGAATTTCTCACATAAATGAGGATATTATTATACGATATTGTAAATATGATACGAGTATAAAATATAAAAATGATTATTACATTTTGGAGTTTTTAATCAAACTTTTGTATTTGAAAAAAATATTAAAGGGCGGCCTGCGGCTTTTACACTTTTTATATTTATATCTGATTCGTATTGATGATAAAGAATTAGAGAAAAAAAACTCTACAAAGGAGAAAAAATATCCGAATGAAAGACGGAGTACACTAGGCCCGCACGTTCCTACTGCGACCGGGTCTACGTCCCGGAACGACCCATGCCCAAGGCATGGCCAAGAGTCGCAAAGACCCCCTTCGACGCAAGAAGGGGTCGGATACTTTGTATCATCATTCATTCACAGTTTTTTCTTTTGTGGAGCAGTTCTGGCCGGCCCAGCTGCTCCTCATTCTGCTAATACGTGCCGGCATTGAGACGAATCCTGGTCCATGGATGTGCTCGGTTTGCGCCAACAGAATTTGGTCCAATGTCCAATCGTCAGTTCAGTGCACATGCTGCGGACAATGGGTCCACCTCAAGAACTGCTCGGGACTCACAAACACCAATCAATGGTCAACATCTTACAGAGCGATCAGGTGTGGAAACAGAAGGCAAAACTCATCCAATCGCCTAACCAAGGTTCCCAACCATCATCACCTTCCACCGCTGCAAATGCTGTGAGGCCCGCTCCACCCAATTTGACCCCAGCTCCACGGATCGTCGATGCAAATTACACCAGCACGAGGATAGTCCAACTAAACTGTAATGGACTCCAGCACAAAATCGCTGAACTAACAGCACTCATGGACAGACACCACATCCAAATAGCGGCAGTACAGGAAACCAAACTCAACTCTAGTCACTCACTCAGGTCATACGGGAACTACAATGTCATCAGACAAGACCGAGATAGGAACGCAGGAGGAGGTTTGGCTTTCCTCATCCACAATAATTTGCCATACAGCGTAGTTGATGTCACTTCCGCCGATGACACCTTAGAACAGCAAGCGATAATCGTCAAATCAGGAAATATTGACTTTGAAATCTACAACATATATATTCCACCTGTCTCCAGCTGTCCCACAGGTTACAAAGTCAATATCAGCCCTCTATTAAACGGACAATATCGCCTCCTACTTGGTGATTTCAACGCGCATCACGATTTATGGCATTCCAACCTCCAAAACGACACCAGAGGTAACATCATCGCCGACCAACTGGATGATTCGGATTTCTGCCCTTTAAATGACGATAAACCGACCCGTATCACTGGATCCTGCACAAGTTCACCTGACATTTCCATCGCCAGCCCTGGACTTATTAATGACATCTCATGGGAACCAATCCTCACAACATCATCTGATCACCTGCCAATTATTCTGACTCTGGATATGCCGTCGAAATTCATCCATCCCGATAAGAAGACGTACACCAACTTCAACAAAGCTGACTGGGACAGCTTTAAAAGGTTCACCAACGAGGCTTTTGCTAGTCTCACCGCCCCAAGTGATGTACGTATGGCTGAAAAACAAATTAGACGAATTATTCTCACTGCAGCTAAGAGATACATTCCAGCAGGCCGCATTCCCAGCCTAAAACCCAACTTCCCAACATCTGCGGCTAAATTGGCAAAAACTAGGGATCAACTCAGAAGTGCAGACCCAAGTGACCCACGGATAAACGACCTCAATGACATCATAGTCAAACAGGTCAACGACCACAGGAGAGGCATATGGCAATCACATCTCAGAAAACTAAATTTAAACACTGGTGTGAGCAAACTCTGGAGCACGGTTAGAAACCTATCCAACCCCACTAAAACTCAAGGGAGGGTTTCTATCAAGTTTGGTAACTCAACCGTGAGCGACGATAATAAATGCGCAAACCTATTCAACAAACAATTCGTCGAACACCCAACTAAGGATAAACTCAAGCGCAAAATCACACGAGACATCCGAAACACTAAAGTTGATGAACATCTCCAAATCACCTCTACAGAAGTTGCAATTGCCATAAAGAAAGCCAAAAATTCAAAAGCACTTGGTCCAGACGGTATAGCAATGATCATGCTCAAACACCTCGACACACCGGCCATAGAGTATATCACTGCTACGATGAACCTTTCGTTACGAACATTCATCATACCAGAAATTTGGAAGAGAGGCCGTATCATACCGTTACCCAAACCTGGTAAACAACACTCCTTAGGAGAATCCTACCGACCAATCACGCTTTTATCCCCTGTGGCGAAAATATTGGAATCGCTGATACACAAGACTCTTGCGACGCACATACAACTCGCTAATCACCAACACGGCTTCCGAAAAATGCACAGCACCACCACTGCACTAGACCGAATCATGTCTATAAGGTCTTCAATGGGATCAACCAGCCCCCGCCGTTTAAGCGTATCATTCTTGTGGCTTTAGATCTGTCGAAAGCGTTTGATACGGTGAACCACTCGCTCCTACTGACGGATCTCCGCAATTCATCCACACCGCCGCATATAGTCAAATGGATCGCAAACTACCTTGCCGGACGTCAATCCAGCACCGAGTTTAGAAATGGGAAATCTAAACTAAGAAGGATAAAACAAGGCGTACCACAAGGCGGGGTACTTTCCCCCACCTTGTTCAACCTATACATGTCAGGGCTTCCCACCCCACCCGAAGGAATAGACATTGTATCCTATGCTGACGACTGCACCATAATGACATCTGGCAACGACATTCCCGACATGTGCGATCTCATCAACGGTTACTTGGAAGAGCTCAACCTTTTCTTCAACAACAAGAACCTAATGCTATCAGCGCCCAAAACATCGGCCACCCTCTTTACCACATACAACAAAGAATTCAACCAACGGCTTAACATCAGAGTAAATGACACTGAAGTTCCCACTATCCGTCACCCCAAAATTCTTGGCGTCACAATTGACAATCACGGCCTATTCAACACCCATGCCGACAACATTAGTGACAAAATGAAGGGCAGAAACAAGATCCTGAAGTCCCTTGCTGGCAGCAAATGGGGCACTGATAAGGAGACTTTACTCACCACCTACAAAGCCGTCAGTCGTTCTGTGGTAAATTATGCAGCACCAATATGGACAAATACCCTATGCAAAACCAACTGGAAACGGATTCAAACATGCCAAAATGCAGCCATGCGTACCATTACTGGTTGCGTTCGCATGTCATCGCAAGACCACCTGCACCAAGAAACCAAGCTGCTAGACCTCAAGGCCCACAACGATCTCCTGGCTAAGCAATATCTTGTTGGTTGTCATCGAAGCTTACACCCAAATCATGACCTCATGGACAAAACCCACCACCACGTCATGTAAGACGTACGTTAAGGGACATGGAAAGGGAAGTCCAAAGGTTTAAACGAGTTCCTCTCGATAACCCCAACATATATAAGGCGGCCCTAAATCAACTGCACACCAGCGAGGTAACCAAAGCCACAAATAGGCTATCCGTAAACCGCGTCCTTCGCGCTCGACCACCCGACATCTCAGCCGACGAACAAAAACTACCGAGAGCCACACGTACCACCTTGGCTCAGCTTCGTTCTGGATTTTGCTCCAGACTAAATTCGTTTTGGTCACGCATCGACAACAGCATTGGAAATACTTGTCCAGCATGTGGAGCCAGCCCACACGACGTGGATCATATATTTGACTGCACTGCCGCACCTACGCATCTAACACCTATCGCACTATGGGAAAACCCCATCGAAGTTGCGATCTTCTTAGGTTTTGACCTTGAGGAGAGGATGCCTACGATTTATGAATGATGATACAAGTTTCCCCCCCCCCTCTCTTGCGCCGCTACAACAACAACAACTAGGCCCGCAGGAGGTGATGATTTGATTCCAGAAGGATTTGCCTCTTTTCTTTGTATAGGCAGCCGGTTCTAATTTCCGTGATTACAACGGCCGTCCATGAGCGTCCAAGCAAATTGAAATGGTCTGGACAGGCACAATGGCTACGTCTACAACTGTGCGTCTTTCGTTTTCGCTATCGTCCTCAAGATTCGTTTCAACTTCCAGCATTGAACTTGTCATTGTCTATGTCCACACATGCGCGCTTTCGTCTTCCCTATCGTCGTCAAGCTCCGTTTCCACTTTCAACATTGAACCTGTCATTGGGCCTGTCCAGACACTTTCAATTTGACAATTGAAACTTGAGATGTCTGCGCTATTGTAGAAAGGCATTCATTCTTGAATGCGATTGCATATGTTGAATATGTCAACAACTCGCCATCTATTCATACTATTAACGAAAGAATTTATCATTTACCCATCCTGACCAAAGCCGCGACACATATTTAACGATAAATGATGAACAGATATGGATAGAATGAGGCATTCATCTGTTCTGATCCCTTGACGCAATCAAGACCTATCACGGTACTCATTGAGAGTACACAGTAGGTGAGGGCTTGAAGACCAGTTGCTGGGCTTCAGAAACTGAAAGACAATGTCGACAAAGATAAAGGCGACTCAGTATACTGCTAGCCATCCTTACCACCTTAATAACTACCATAAAAAAGGACTTTGATACCTGGGACTTTAATATCAGATCCTGCACTCTAACTTTTCGCGTCATTCTTCGAAACTGAAAACTTTCTCTTAGGGAGATCACCTTAAGGTTTTATGTTCGCAAGGTTCCCAACCACCTATGTTTGTGATCTTGCCCAACCAACTATTGATCATTACAAGAAAATATTTTGTGGTCACAAAGCAAATACGTCATCATACTAAACGCACTGTTGGGTAGAAATTGATGCCTTCCGTAATCCAGCTCCTAATTCAATCCGTAAACTCATTTCATAATTTCAAATAAAGATATGCGAAAATACAAAAGTAACGCCACTTCGTTTAAAACAGTGACAGATAAAAAAATCTTTATCTATTTCTCACAAATTACAAGTAGAATATGACGTCCAAGGGACATAGAAAGCACTGAGTAAGGTCTAAAAAACAGAAATCGCAGGCGAGTTAGATGCAATCAGGAGTAAAATCCAAACATGTGGCATTAATCGTTAAAAGATGGTGAAGGTAATTCTCGTTTGTGATCCTTCCTAAGAAAATTCCAGGCTCGCCCCCCCCCCCATATCTTGGCTACGCCGATAATTACCACACAGAAGTTCGTTCTGGATTCGTATCCACGGAATCGCCGTGGGTATGCGGCCCTGGACTCTCTTGCAATCGACTCCAAAATAAAATTGAAAGTCTACAAACAAGGTCTAATCCACTTATCAACAGTTCAGACAACTAATTCAAAACTCATATCCGTCAAGTCAGGAAAAATTAACTTTGAGGTCGATTTCATTTATAGGTAGTTCTTCACTCTATAGCTGTTAATATAAGAGTCAGTATTAGCCCCTACTGGTCGTCATCGCCATTCGCAAAGTCGACACACAATTCTGAATAAAGACTCCAGAGATAACAAATCGCTGATCAAATCGATGCAAAATTGTCTTCTGTGGCCTTAATTAAGACAAAGCGACTCGCATCACTGGGTCTGTTTCATGTTTATCTGCCTGGACTCATCGATGACATAACTTGGGAACAAGTCACCATTGATCATCTGATCAGATAGAAATCGTCTTAACGCTGAACGCTAACGGTTTACTAAGGTAGTCTTTTATAGTTTGGCACACGCCACCTTATTAGGGAGTGTCCACTTCCGACCGTTTGTTCCGGTTCCTGCGGGAATTATGTCCGCGTTGAAAATCTTCCCGAAATTGTCCCGCAACTCCCGTATTTTTGGATAATTGACCCTGTATGCACTTGCAATTTTTTAGTCCTTAGCTAGAACTCTGAACTCTTTTCAGCAAAAGATGCGGCACAATATGCTTTTTTACTGGGTGAATCTCATTATAATCGTTTTGACTCTCGGAACTTCGACGACTACGACTGGATGGAAGTGACACTGAAAGTGAACGTAACGTTCCTTATTTTTATTTTAGCTGTGCTTATTCCCGCATTAGCTTCTGTATAATTTAGAGACGGGAAATCTAAACTAAGAAGAATCAAACAAGGAGTACCACAGGGAGGATTGCTATCTCACACCTTGTTCAACCTACACTTACCATCTGCAATCTCCTAAACTACGCCTACTTTCCACCTCGTTTTATTCTGTGCCATCGACTTCAGGTCTGACCATCTCTTGTTTATCGAAGCAGTCTCGCTAACAACCGATCTTCTCCACGTGTTTCTAGGTCGTCCAACACGGCGGATTGCATTGGCTCCTTGTAGGTTCCAATCTGCTCCTGCTTAGTAATATTTCTTAGCCCTTTTCGGAGGGTATCCAATCCAGGCCATTAAGGAGATCATCATTCGAAATAATCTATGGCCAGCGGATTTGTAGGATGCGCCGTAGATACTTGTTCACAAAAGCTGCAACTCAGTTGTTATCTCTTTGGTCACCTTCCACGTAGAACAGCCATTTAGCACTGAATTCACAACTGTATTGAAGATTCAGATTTTGGTGCTCCTGGAAATGTTGTTATTTAACCAGAAACGCGTCAAAGTGAAGAAGGCTGCCCTAGCCTTATTGATACGAGATTGCACATCAGCGTCCACGCCATCATCTGATGTGACTATGCTTAGGTAGCAGAATTCATCAACTTCATCGACTGCCTGGCCCGAAACACCAATTCCGCTTTGTCCCCCCCGGATCAGAGCTAAAGTACTCGGCATAGTCCAGGTGTTAAAGGTGATCAAACATTTTCCATCTGATAACTTTCCCCTGGCTTAGAAGCGCACTCACTAGTACATCGTTAATGGCTATCAGGAAAGAATAGGTGACATAATGCAGCCTTGTCTCACTCCGGTGTGCACCTCAAAAGGATCTGAAAGCTAACTGTGTAAAACGTGACATTGGGCTACCTGATAGGATTCCTTGATGATGGAAATTATCTTACTTGGAATGCCCCTCCTACGAAGAGTTCTCCAGATATACTCCCGGTCAACAATATCGAACGACATTTTAAAATCAATGAACATGAGGTATAATGGGGATCTCCACTCGGCGGATTGTTCAATAATATGTAATTCGGAGAGTGTTTGTATGGTCACTACATGACAAACCCTCGCGAAATTCAGCATGTGCATCACCTAAAGTGCGATCAACTGTATCCTTGATCCGGTTGAAAACAATTTTAGCCATCAGGTTGGAGACAGCTAGAAGTAGGGACATTCCACGCCAGTTATTACAATCGTTAAGGTTACTCTTTTTTGGAATTATAATAATCACGCCCTTTTTCCAGTCACCTGGAAGAGTTTCGGTTTCCAATACTTTATGATGAGGGGAAGCAGAATATCCGCCGTAGCATTTGAATCTGCTTTAAATAATTCAACCGGAATTCCCTCAAACGCCTCACCGGCGACCATAGATTCGATAGCCCGTTTTAATTCCGTCTTAGATGGTGGTCTGGAATTAATATCGGCTACTAGAGGGACGTCTTTCTCTGCCGGTGAAGGAGCATTAACAGTTAGTTGTTATCGAAGCGACCACCCCAACAATAATCTCATTTCAGTTCCCGCTCGATACGGATCAAGGAGTGGGAAGTTCGAAGATATAAAGGGAGTATCCTTCAATAAATCTGATTACAAGGCGGAAATTACATAAATACATTCCAACGAAGTTCGCTAATTCATCAACCGAGTATAAAGCATACAACCACACGTACTACCATGGTACAGCTAGGTGGCGAATGGTGCACAGGCAGGTGAAATTCATGAAGCCCAGTACTATGTATTGAAACTAACGCTCTCTTTTGATAATTTATAATATTGAAACATGGAACACTATCTATTTGCTATTTATATTTAATCTTTGATACTGCAACTAATGTAAAAGTTGTTTTAACCGTAACGTAAAAACACATTGTGTACTGGAATTTTCGCTAAACTCGTGCAGTTCTAATTGTGCGCTCGAATAATAAAGATCATTATATTCAAATACTGCGCTTTCGATTGCAAGCCTTGTTCGGGTCTTACACGAAAATAAACTTGCTTGGGAAAGCGGTATAAAAATAATTTGGTCATACGCATCAATTTAACGTTTATTTTCTTACACGATACAAAAACAGCGAAATTTCGCCGTAGTCGCCTTCAAACCAGGTAAATTTCAGTTTAGCAAGAAAGAGCTAGGACTATATTTCTAGAGACGATATTTTTAAATTAAAACACAATTTGATTTATTAGGGGGAAACTGTTTCATTTTATTGAATATATTTAAATAAGACATGAATAAACAAAAACTTGGAAATGTTTTCAGTTATAGAATGTTAACGGAATTGTAAGACTTTTACTTGGTTGTACATTGATTTATGTCATCCACCTCTGCCATAACGAGTGGGGACGATGAATGCGAGCTCCGACATGGAGCAATCTTAAGACTGAACAAAACAAAAAAAAATAAAAAAAAATAAAAAAAAAGCATTTACTAATAAATTTGGAGCCATTTACGATCTCCTTTGATCAACAGAAATACTATCTATGGAATCTTTAAACTTTCTTGTTGTACCTATTCGAATAAAATATCTTTCGTGTAATTTCATTGTGTTAGCCTAAAACGTTTCCCATTGAACAGCACTATCTCCTTCACAAATAGATCCATTGTTTAGTTACCACCTAATTATCGAGTGTTTTTAGTGTTTTTTTAGTTTTCCTTAATAGCAAGCTTCTTCTTAAGAGATTCTGGCATCTCTGGTGGTGGTGGTCGTGGAAGACGCAAAGCTACTTTCACTCCGTCATAGATGAACCATTGCAAAGCGGTCAGCGTACCAATCATAATGATACGTGGCACCAAACCATTCCACATGCCCATAAAGCCGAGTTTCTTGGCAACGTCAATGGCCGACGATCCCTTGGCCTGGTTCAATTTCGATACAACAACATCAGCTGGATGTGAAACGATAGCACAGAAGACACCAGCAATATAACCAGCAGCAAATGTGACAACAAGCTGTTCGCCCTTTGAGCAATCAGCACGTGGTTTTGGTACAACATGACTGGAAGTGAAAGAATGTTATCATTAGTACGAAATAAAATCGTTGTTTGTTTGTGAGTGCACACTTACCGGTAGAGCAATTCGACAGTACGTTCGAAGCAAGCGAACTTCATCATGGTGTATGGAATTTGACGCATCCACAATGGTACGAGACCCTTGTAGAAGGCCGAGATACCTTCTTCACGCATCATTTTTGGGGCAGCTTCACGGAATGTGCTGGCAAATCCTGGTACTGTCTGAATTTTAACCTTGGCGGCTTCGAATGGAGCTAGAGCAATATCGGCGAAGAATTCAGCTGAAGCCGATGCGGCCAAGTACAAAGATGTACGGTACAAGAAAGCATTCTCTTCACCCAACATGTTTGCATAGTAGACTTTGAATACTTCGTACAGACCGAATTTGCAGAGACCCTGAAATTGAAAAGCAATTTAAATTATGCTTGTGTTTATTGTAAGAGGTTGATTTATTAGTAAACCAAAGAATTGATATTGATAAATAAGTTTTTTTGTTGATGTTTTTACAATAGATGAACGGAACTGTATGTTTGTTTTCCCCTGATAACATCTGAATCTCAAAGTAAAATTTCCGTTCATGGTAAAAAATAGAAATGGGGACAGGAAATATACGAATTAATATGCAATGCAACGTCGAATCGATATGGCTGAATCACTACACATGCACATTCCATGCCCATGCGCAAGGGGACACGGTTTACAAAGCGAGATCTGGTCCTTAAGCAGTCGCGGAAGAAACTATGAACGCTTTCCTAGTCAAACATAGTCAAAAATGCATCAATAAATCTAATCAATTGAATTTCATATTTTAACATACCAACATTGTAAAAAGTCGGATTATTAATTACATTTTATATATGTTACTTCATCTAACACATCTTAATGAAAAAACTAGTGTCTAGTGGCGTTTTCGTCCCTAATCTATTAATAGCAGAGAATTTATAAAATTAAATGAATTGCATGTTCCATTGCACATCTACCATTTCACTATGCATACAAGTTCCTATTAATAGAAATTCTAATCGATTGCAAAATATCTTTATCTTTATATTTGCTGATTGTACTATTCGTTCTTACAGATTATGACAATGCGGAATTTGAAATTCTTATCTGTTTAACATAAAGTAAACACAATACATACAGTGAACATACTCCCCTGAGGTACAAAGTTTAAGTACATATACATACATATACAATTCGTCACTAAACATAGCAATCTAACATCTACGAGAAGAATACTAAGTGCTTGCAGCAACGGGATGCTGATTCTTTTCTGATAAATCATAATGTCAGATTCAAGATATTTCTTGGCATATGTGCCTACGTATTAGCTCTGCTATGATTACGGTGGGACTCGAACTCACGATCCGGCAAACGCTCAATTATTGCGTCATCTTTACTCAAGCTACCAAATGTTAGTAAAACAGAAAGGGCATAACCTAGACCTTTTTCTACTTAAGTATTTTTAGTTCTAGGTATGGCGGTTTTCTAAGACAACCAAAATAACTGCAAGAAAAAAAATCATTGAAGATATTAGCGCTCACTGATACTAAATGGTCCTCACATCGACGCAGGGGCGGATTTTTTCACACCTGGGCACCTTGGGCACCATCATCATCATATGAGCCGTTCTATTTGAAAATGGTACAAGTCCATTTAGTTATGTTTTGAGATTTTGAAGGGTTTGCGTTTTCATCAAATTTGAAGTCATAGTAGAAATTTATTAATGTGTTTCAAACATGAGAAAACTCTTTGAACTTTATCTATTAACATTTTTTTTGTGAAAACAGTTTGCCAGAGGGGGTAACAGGCCTATTTTACATTTCTTGAATTATTTTGCAAACGATAAAAGTTGCATCAAAATCATGTAAGGGCCCTGTAGGAAAAATGGCAACTGGTCTATAAAATAAGTAGTTTTAAAACTATTTCCAATGTAACTACTTCCGCGACTAGTTCAAAAGTAATGCAGATCGGAACAGTTTGCTGTCTTTTTGGACTAGCCATCAACATTTTTTAGGAATCGTCGTGAGTCGTTCATATTCGTTTCATTTTGACATATGGTGTCAACTTACGGTGAAAAAAAATTCTTTTTACAAAATAGTGCGAGTTTTATTTTAAGAAATGTGAAAAAGGGCATTGCGATGTAAAAGAACGACAACGGAAGAATTCAAGTAATGTTTATAATTATGTATGTATGTTATATTATTATTATTATATTAATTGATCTCACGGTCCTAATTTTTTATATTTGTTTTTTTTTACTTGGTTGATTTGTTTTCAAAATCCAATAAGTACTATTCCAACTATTTTATGTCTATTATTATGCAATTTTGCGACGTTTGCTTCCTAGAGCATCTTAACGTATAATTTTCTTGTTTCTTCTGTCTATACGATTTCTTTGGAATGGAAACAAAAGTGTAATAGAATTTCTATATAAATAGAAGTAAGAAACGAAACTGAGGCTAAATTCGGGCGCGGCCCTTCACTCTCTTCGGGCTAAGTTTTTTTTCGGGTGTACCCTTACTTGTGGTTAACGCCCCCTTCTTTTCCTTCCGTTTCCACGTAAGTTCCATGGCGGCGATAAAATAAAATTTGTGAGGTTTGGTTGGAATAAGTAGGCAAATAAAAACCCTTTTCTTAGAAAACTTTATTGGGGAAGCAGGAAGGGAGCATGGTCCAGCAGTACGATTGCATTTATGATTTTGTTGTTTCGATTCAGACATATAAATACCAGGTTTAGCGAAATTGGTGTAAAAAACATTTTCTTATAAGAACCAAAAAGGGGGTTGGGTTTTTAGGGCAGCCTCATGACCCCCTGGCCTCTTTCCTTCCATTCTTACATATTTTTTGTGGCATCAATAGAAATACATTTTTATGAGGTTTGGTTGAAATTGGTGCCGAAATAAAAAGTTTTTCTCAGAAGAATCTAATTTGGGGAATTGGGTTTGTATGGGACCCCATGACCCCCCGTCCGATTCCATACATTCTTACATATCTTTTGTGGCTTCAATAGAATCACATTTCCACATTTGTGTAGAGTTTGACTGAAATTGGTGCGGAAATAAAAAAGTTTTCCTAGGAAACCCAAATTAGGGGGATTGGGTTTGTATGTCAGCCATCGGGGCTGCAATTCAATCTTACAAACTGCTTGCAATGAAAAGAATTATGTGTGCAAAATTTCAGCCCGATAGCTTTTAAACTGGTCAAGTAAAACGTGTCACAACAGACGGACATCATCCAATCGAGTCAGCTCGTCATACTGATAATAATATACCCTTTCACTCTACGAGGGAAGGGTATCAGTATCAGCTCTCTAAAGAATTTCTTTTTTTTTTTATCAACACTAGTGACAATTACTTTACTATCTACCATATAACATTAATAAAGGGTCCCTAATCTTTGTATTTGGGGTAGCTGAGAAAGGAAATTAATTGATTTTTCGGTCTCTTTCCTGTTCCCATATCGAACCTTAGGAACAAAATATGTATTTCTGGATAGGATTCAGATTTACAGTATAGAACAAAACATTCTGCCTGATGAAATTGAGTCGACGTGTCCCACAACCCTTCCAAAATAAAACAAAAAATCTTAGATCCAGCGAATTGTCGCCTTGACCGACGCGGTATAAGTGCTAGAGTGGGTGTTGTAAATACAGACACAATCTTTCGAATGTAATATTTTGGAACTACTTCCACTACTAGTTGATTAGTAATGCAGGAGGAGTCAACACTGACTCCATCCTATGACAAAGCTTAACTAATGTAGCTAGTTGTTTGCATATAAATGGAATCGAAGTCGGAACTAGTTGTACATCTTTGAGAAGTGGTTCCGAATTAGTTCAAGAACTAGTCCATTTCCCGACTGGGGGTGAATTAAAGCGCAGATAATTTCCTTTGTAATGGTGCAAAATGCACCAATGCAAAATTATACCCTAGACCAAAAAAAAAACAAGTTTTCAATTTTTATCTTTTTGGCTGCAATAATTGCAATAACGTAACTAATTTACGTAAAAATAGTATTTAGAGAGTTATGGCAGCGGTTGTAGTGTAGGAATTGACCTTGTACGTCTAGGAATAGGTAGTGATAAGGTTATGATTAGAGGTACGGAAATTTTGTTTTTAGAAATACAGCCAAACTTCTATGTAACGAAGTTACTTTGTAAACTCTGCATTTTCGCAAAGTTTCCGGAAGAATTTATTCTCCATATAACGAATTATTCTCTATAACGAATGTTTTCCCAGTTCCAACTAGCTATTTTCAGATACATATTTTCAAATTCTATATAACGATTTTTTTCTAATTGATTCCCCCCGATGATTTTGTAACTAAGGGGAATACCCCAGTAATACAGAAATCGAACAGAGTGGAATAAAACAAAAGACACTTTAGGGATTCCCCGACTATGCATGTCAATTGTCCGAAAATTTTACGTTGCAGCAACGCAATTCTGAATGGGAATGGACAGTATTTGACTCATTCTGAACTTTACAGGCCTCCTGAGGTCTTTCGATATTTTGAGTGTTGCAATTTTTGGGTGAAAATGCCACACCATTATGTAAACTAGAGACTATGCGCCAACTTTTCAAATTGCTTGCCGGAAGGTCCCGGTGCATTTTTTACATTACAGTTACATATTTGAACTTAAATGAATCGATGAATTTGATGTTTCGGTTTTTGGAGTCACATTTCTCTCAAAACAAAACCAGTTATTTTTTCGGCTTGGGGTGTAAGTAATTGTTGCTGTTGCAGTGCCAAACGAAAATTTGTGAAATACTGAAATTTGCTGTTACAGTGGATGAAAAATGACAGCAAGGTCGGTGTTTTTTCGATTTTCTTTAATTACACATAACTGTAAAAAATGCGACTGATTTTTTTATTGTGTTTTCTGTAAAGGACACCAAATGCGCTATCATCGGTCACCGGGTTATCTTTGAGGTTTCGGAGACCCTGTATACAAATGAACAAAAAATATAGTTTTTCTCTATAACGAAGAAATTGATCGGTCCCTTGCTGATTCGTTATAAAGAAGTTTGACTGTAGATGCGAGTTTCGGCGAGAATTGTTCATTTTTGAGAATAGAGCAAAATGTTCTAATTTTGTTTATGTATTATTTATCCCTTTATGGATCACAGAAAAAACCAAGTTTATTAAAACAAAATCTTTTATTTTAATTAACTTTTTTTAGTATTTTTCGGTCGATATCGACCCGAAATGCAGTTAATTAAAATAAAAGATTTTGTTTTTTTTTTCTGTGATCCATAAAGGGATAAATAATACATAAACATTATCATGATCGCAGACGTGGTTCTACCGTGTGAAATAAACACACATTATTCCCGATGTTCTAATTTGTCCTTTTTCGCCAATAGTTAATTTTTCATCAAAATAATTCAATTCTGGAAGATTATTTGTCATCCGAGATTGATTATTCAGAATAGAGATATTCGTAAATGCAGGGAGTTCGCAGAACCACGAGCAAGATTTCTTACCAAACATCAAGCAAGGTGTTTAGTCGGAGGTTTGATGAATGAACTTTGTTTTCTGCAATGCGATTTTTGTAGCAAAAGATTTTATCGTTGTTCGGTGAACCCCGAAGTTGAAATGAAAAATACGTAAAAAAAAACGCAACAATAATTGCGTTTCTCTTTTTATTGGAAATCCTTGAGAAGTGTTGTTGATAGGTATATGAGTGTCAAAACTTTTCTTCGACCACTGAACCGGAAGTATGACGCAGTTGTCACTCATACTACTCCCTAGTCGATTCTTTGCTTCTTATAATCGATTTTTTTTTTGTAGTTTTGAACACTCGTTCCGCTGCGAATACATATGCAGATTTTTCAGTAAAAGAAAGTAACACAACACTAAAACACTCATCGTGTCCTTTGATTTGAGTACACACACGCCCTTCTAGGATGAAAAGTAATAGAGTCTACTTTTTTCATCCCTTCGGGACACCCTGTTATCTTCGTCCTACCAAGTTCTAAGGTATACGTGGCAAAGACTGTGACCATTCTACACATACCAACCAAATTCATGTCGACCGGTTGAGACGTTCGCGAGTTATTTAGTAAAGAGACGAACGGACGGATAATTGTTTTTTGAAGAACTTTCGAAAAAAAATCCTTAAAACCAAAAATAAATATAAAATTGTATAAAAACTGTATTTTATTATGTAAACCCACGCCACACCTTCCTCATTGCATACAACAAATACCATTTCGCTTACTTACCAAAAACACAAAAACAACAAATCGGAAAATAATTTCTTCGGAATCGTCATCAGAGTGTGTTTATAGACAATATATATCAATCGTCATAAAAAAAATTATTTCTGGTACCGGTACAAAATGGATTAACTGACAATCTTTCAACTTGTTTGGAAAAACTCTAGACTGCTATTTTATATTGCATAACATATCTCCGAATTCAGAGGATTGACTTTCTATTTTAATATTATTGGTTTGTTGGGGAGACAGAAAATGTTTAATTTCGAGGTATATCCCTCATTTCTCGGTATAATTTATTATGTTGCTGCTAAGATAAAAGCGCTACGACATTGTTGGCAAACAAAATGTAAAAAATATGTTTCCAGGAGATGCACTGGACAAAGAAAAGAACCCCATAACTAAAATTTGAACCCTAAATTATGGAGCGATCACCAAAACTAATTAATATCAAATGTTAGCTAAACTTAAAAATATTCCTTACAAAATGATAACTGATGGTAAATTATATACTTCTTCTTGTTTAAAAAAAATTAGCTCCCAAAATTATGCGCATGGTCCTCAATATAATAATTTATAACAAAATGGTAAGTTCAAATCATAAAAAAAAAACAAATAGAGACCGTTTTCTAGTGTTATTATCGAAAGTAGACTTGTACCATTTTCAAATAAAACATATGAGCCATTAGATTTTTCAGAAAACTTGCACTCATTATTTCGGCGTGTTATTCCACATTGATTGGTATGATATTTTAGTTATAGTTAGTGTATATCTTAATATATATTTAAAAATGGCATTAACTCATTTTCGTCAAAAATGGACTTTCAAATAAAACGGCTCTATACATATTTTACAATTCTCCGCCCGCCCCAAGCTTCGATATTTGCTCGTGTTTTAACATATTGTTAGATGAATACATAAATAAAAACGAGACCGAGGCTAATTTCGGGCGCGGCCGAAATTTGAACACCCGTCACATTTGAATGAAACTTAAGCTCCTTTTGTCTTAAAAATTTCTACCGCAGCCCTATATGACGTGTTGCGATTCCATCTGTTCCTGGATACGTTGGGGTTAATCCAGGAACACACTTGGATGTATTTTGGTTAAGATTCAAAAAGAAAAAAGTTGTTCTTACAAGAACCTAATATTTGGGAGTTGGTTTGTATGACAGTCCTATGATGTAATGTTGCGATTCCATCCATTCCTAAATATCTTCTGAGGCTTTACTAGCCTAAGGTTACCAGATTCCCGAAGGCCCAATGCAGTACACATTCCGGAATTCGATTTTCAGGCAAAGCCTCAATCGTACTATTTTATTATTTGTTATCATTCGCTTAATGTTATCAAAACAGCAAGGTCCCGATGTGATCGCATGGCATGGCCCACGAGCCCTTCTATAATAATTGTACAGAAAATAAGTCTTTGGCGTTGTAGACGTGGCACTGTCTGCTTCCGATGATAGCGGAGCAATTAAGTAATCGTGCGTGCTATCGTGCTCGTCCAGCCTCGTCAAGCGATAGAATTGAATTCGACACAGGAACAGTGGGACAGGAGGCATATTATTCATTGGGGCAACGCCGAAACTAGTGTCTACAATTAGCAACATGATTCTAATAATGTCATAACTTCTGAAGCCCAGCTAAATCCTGGCTACGTCCTTGCAAGGTTCTGTTGGCACTAAACAGGACCCAGAAAAGATCTCTCAACTTCTAAATGTTCTCATTGACAAAACATCATCAGCATGTGAAGTGCAAATGTATGTTCTAACACGCAAAGTTATAGCAGGCATGGAAGAAGTGTAACCAGGATCTCGTTTAAAAGGGGCAAACCCAACAATTGTTTAACACAATGAACCCGGAATTTTTTTAGGGTTAGGAATAGGTATTTAATTCAAATGTACGACAAAGATTAGGACTTTTTGTCAGTTTAAATTGTCGGTTTTTTTAAAACCATATTTCAAGAAAGGACAATTTATAATCCAATTTGTTTCAATACGGATTCGATTTCCGCTTTCTAGACAGTCGATACTCAGTGATTTTTCAACTTTTGAATTTCAGTGTTCGAAACTGCAGTCTCTGCAGCATTGTAGGGATGATGATGGCCCTTTCCCTATCTATGACTATCCGTGACCCTGAGACGAAAATCATGAAACTGTTTATTTGAAGTACGAAAATTACACCTCTTTGTACCTACCTATTTAAAAGTTTCGTTTTGTTTATTACAATAGGTAAATTAATACCTCATTGCGCAGACAATTATTAAGCGGATGGCGACCCTCTGGGGATTTATCGCTACTTTATTGGATTTAGTCGAAATATAGGGGAAATCCTTGCAGAGTCCTTTAGTTTGCATTTTTTTTTTCCTAAAGAGGCTGATAGGGGAATCGGATGGAGTACAGTAATTTTTCCATCGTTTTGTGAAAAATTCAAATCGCATCTTTACATGGCTGTTACTTCTGAACCTTGGCACCTATAGATGCTTGAAATTTTTACCTAATACGGGCAGTGCGGTCCTCTATACATGGCTGTTAAATTTCAAAATTTTCCGCTCCAAAATTTCCGAATTAGGGATAATTTTCGATTGATACGATTGAAATCCCGAACGCAGATAGGTAGGACCTTGAAATTTGGAGACAATGTGAGCGGTGAGCGCCAAGTATAGCTCTACAGCTACAAGTGTGAGGTAGAGCCTTGAAATTTTCACAAGTCTGCCAATTTTCAAATTTATTGGACAAATTTTATAGAGTTTTCGATTAGAAAAGATGAAAGTGCGATTTGGGCAGCTGTAAGTGTCGAACGCAGATAGGGGGACCCTAAAATATGGAGAAATGAAAGTAAATGTAGTCCCTAGGTTGTGGAGCTACCTGGCGCTTACATTTAGGTACACTAAATTTCAGAACGATTTACCAAAGAGTTCCGAAATTATCGAAAATGAACGTTTGCCACATGAAAGTGAGATTACCGTGCTAATAACACCTAACAGACTGACTACAGGCCTCACCGAGGAAGTTATTATGCAGTCATTTAGGTTTCTTTGGTGTGGCGTTGGGAATGCTGTTCATTTACTAATGCTGTACGACAATTCAAAATGCTGTTCTCTACAGCAAAATGCTGTACGTCTGGTCAGCTTATACTAGCCACACATTCGGGTGAAGTTTGGTTAAGATTGATTCACAAAGAAAAAAGTTGTTCATGCAAGAACCCAATTTCCAGCGGTTGGTTTGTATGACAGCCCTATGACGTAGTGTTCCGATTTCATCTGCTCCTAGATATTTTTTGAGGCTTTACAAGGAACACATTTGGATGAAGTTTGGATACGGTCGGCTTAACAAGGAAAAAGTTTTTCTTAGAAGAATTTAATTTTCAATGGTTCGTTTGTATGGCAGCCCTATGACGTAATGTTCCAATTCCATTCGTTCCTAGATATGTTTTGGGACTTTACTAGAAACACACTTGGGTGAAGTTTGGTTAAGATTGGTACATAAAGAAAAAAGTTTTTCTTAGAAAAACCTAATTTTCAGGGGCAGCCCCATGACCCCATGGTCCGATTCCATTCGTTCCGACATATATACTGCGTACATTAAAAAGATACTTGTGTACAAATTTTCAACCCGATAGCTTCAAAACTGAGGGACTAGTTTGCGTTGCAACAGACGGACAGACAGACAGACGGACAGACAGACAGACGGACATGGCTCAATCGAATTCTCTCGTCACGCTGATCAATAATATATATACTTTATATAGTCGAAGGTGCTTCCTTCTGTGCGTTGCAAACTTCATGACAAAGTTAATATACCCTTTCACATAGTGACGGGTATAATAACGAAAATATGCAGTGAAGTTCAACCAGGTTATACCGTACCCGAAAAGGAGTTAAAAAAATTGAAGGGCAAAGAAATTGTGGTGGATTAGATGGTAAATGACTGCACCCAATAAGCCATATGAATTTAAATTTACTAATACATACATACTGGCACTGCGAAAAAAAGGTCAAGTGCCTAGAAAAATAAAACTTTGCTGGTATCCTGGATTACGTCTTGGGTCTCTGATTCCGAATCTTAGTCAAAACAAAGAATATATTTTTGGGTACCCGCCCAAGAATGATACAGCACTGCATCTTCAATGAATGCTCCACGATTCACCGAAATTCACGAATTCACCTAAATATATAATCTTAATCTAAATCCAAATGCGGGCCACATCTCAAATACCGATCACAGCTCATTTTTAATGGTGGTACACACAGGCTGTACTACACAAAACCATCGTTACTCACAGCCCGGAACTATGTTTTCTTGTACATATTTATGTATTTATGTGCTAGTTGGACTCTCGTGACATACAATTTTGCATGAGTACGAAGAGTGCAGTTGAGAAGAGTACATTGTCTGTGTATTAGCGAACCCTCGTGCGACAATGCTTTGCATTAGCAAGAATATAGCGGCAATTGTTTGTTATGGCTATTATTTTGCATTAGTTAGACAGAGAAGTTATATTGGCCTTTTCTAGATGTTTTTAGATGGTTTTGGTACTACACTGCATGTTCCCACAAATGTTCGCTCTTTCACCTACAACAATTCATTCGATATGCAAATGGCGAACGCAATTTATTTTTGAATACGCGTACGCTACAACCAAATTGTTCATCAACTGTTTTCACCCACCCGTCCATAACTAAACAATTTACTCGAAATCTAATCGCCGGCCACAATTTTTTTTTTTGTTCAAATTAAGTGACATTAGGCAGCGATTATTTGTGGCGGAAAAAATGTTCCGAAACTGGCGAATATTCGCATTTGTGTGAATATCTTCAGTAGCTGCGTTTTATTGATCGGATACAGGACACAATAGAAAAGAACACTATCTGGCACAATGCGGAACAAAACAAGACTTTTCGTTTATCTCATGTTGTCCAAAGTGATTGCACATCAGTGGAGGACCTGTGGAAAGGGAACAAGTTGCTCACAAAAAATGCCGGTATTCTAGGAGATACCGAGCGAAGCAAAGCCGGGAAAAAACCATAATACATAACGCATACAGATTCAAAACGACAGAAATAAGAGGTACCCGTTCGAAATCTAACGATTGTCCCGCAGCGGAAAATTCGACGCGGATCATCCGCTACCACGTCGGTGTAAAGCACGCTTTATGCAAAATGACAGTGGAAAATTTCGACACAATTTTACGCACCAGGGGTAAGGACTTGAGGAGAGACTATTTCATTTCAGGTCGATACACCTTCGCAGTATTATAAGAGGCGGCGACGTGAACCGCTTTCCTCGAACCAAGATTTCGTGTTTGGGATCCAAAAAGGGCTTCATCAAAGTACGCGTATGTGGTTCCAATTCTACCAATTAGACCAAGGTGAGTCTGGATGATGATCCCAAGCGCTGTAGTAATGGGACCGTCGCTTAATTTCCTTGCTCTTATTGTTGTAGCGACGCAAGGGTACGATTTCAGTATCTGCGGCGCCCAATTTTGATGATGCCGTTTCATTAATATTGGCCTGAAACGACCGAATCTGTAATCATTTTTCGCGAAATCGTAACGGTTCTCCAGATAATCAATGTTAAAGTTTATTTATATAGGTAGTTCAGTTTTTTTTATGGAAATTTGGGGGATTTTTTTTTTAAATATTGATGTGAATCAATAGCATTGCGCCAAAAATAACTTTTTAAATTTCATTTGCCTCCCTGTCTAGCAAATTTTACAATTCTTGCTCGCAAATATATTTAGACTTTTCATATTAACTTCTTTGCAAAATTTGTAAAACTTACTATTCTAGTGGGACTGATTAAAATTAACCCGTCAAATTGATGGCGTCCAACACTTTCCCCAATGTGTAAAGCGAAAATATCCCAATTTTCTGATCAAATTACTAACTGGCTTCAAATAAAAGTCAAACTTTGACATTAAATATCTGGAGAACCGTTACGATTTCGCAAAAAAAGGATTGCAGATTCGGTCGTTTCAGGCCAATATTAATGAAATGGCATCATCAATTTGGCGCCGCTGATACTGAAATATCCCCCCGGTACAATTTACATCGAAGGGCCGGCGGTCGTAGCAGCATTTTTTTTATAGACAGAACAAACATTCATGGTCACAGTGTGATTCGAACCCACGCTCCGGCAACAACAGATAGAGTGTCATCTCTACCACGGAGCCACAGAATGACCCGCTTAATTTCGTCGGTGTCATTAGCGTCCTTTGATAAGTTACCACCCAGGTACACATATGGCCAAAGAAATAAGTACATCCATACGAATTTGTCTTATCACCCTGTAGCCAAGTAGTTATTTTAGGAAATAAACTCATATGGAAGATTTAAATACTTAATTGGTGAGGAATCAAATAATATGTAAATTAGCATATTATAATACATAACAGCTTTCATTTACCTTGAAAAAGTACGAACTGACTAAAATAGGCTGGACAAAATAATAAGTACATGTCAGTTAATTTGATTAAAACTTGTTTTAATTAAAATATTAAGTTCTGATTCGACAAGAATTTAATTTATTTTATTATTTAAAAGTAAATGGTCCATTATTTTGAAAGAAAAAAAGGTTTTTGTTGGCCTTTTGGAGATAATTCTTATGGTATGTTCCCATACATCCATATATCCAGTTACTTCCAGGAAATTCCGTAATTGGTCCGTTTTGTGAAAACTGTGTTTCTGTTTCATTGATTCAACTCCCCCTAAACATTCCAGATTCAATTTAACTCTAGTAACAACGTGAAAAGCCACCCGACTTGGTTGAAGCGGATCCTTGACCAGTTTGTGAGGTACGGTTAGGGTTAATATCCTGCTTAAATCCCCATTTAAAGTGTGTGTGTTCATCAGTGAAATATTCTAGGACTCTAAAATAACATTTCTTATATGGAAATTGTCTCATTGTAACGGTTATTAGGTATATTTGAACGAAACCAAACTATGAAAATTAAACCATAGACCACGTTTTTTCGACTCCATGGGAAATAGTCAGTAGATGTAGCATATATTTTATTATTTTTTTTTTTCCTGAATGAAGAATATTACGATAAGAGTAGTTTCCAATCAAATTTATTACGATCTCATAAATAAAACAGAATATTATGTGAGTTTTCATTGTTCGGTCTGGAACAAGAAAAACTATCCCTCCCAAATTTTCTTGAACCGTCAACACTTTTTGACGTCGCCATGGGAACTTCCAAACTTTTTGTCAAAACTGCTTTACTTCTCGTACTCTTCGATTAACTTTTCAAAGGGATTCTATATTTTAAATATTTGCCGCGAAAATCACCAAGAGAACTTTTCTCGCCATAGTGATAATGAGACCGACAGTTGTCCTTAAGGCCCTTACATAGACTTAACTGTATTTGAGAATGCTTATATTTACTTTTTAATGAATTACACAGTAAATACAATGTTTAGCTGGTTTATTTCGTTATTGAGAGAATCATTTTTCCGCTATTTTAAAGTTTCGAACTTAAACTTCTTTTTTCTTACCTACCATGCGTTTTTCGCCCCCTTAAGTATTTTTGTTTGTTTTTAATTTAACGCTTCTTGCATACACCAATTAATAAAAAAATAAATCCTTACGGAAAATAGCAACTTGTTGTCAAAAGATTAATAAAAAGGTGCTGTACTTATTATTTTGACCAAGCTGAAAACCCACTTCAAAGTTAATATCGGGAGGGACTAAGAAAATAGGGGGATGCCATTTATCAAATTCAAATTCTTTATTCAACCAATGATGAAAAACTTTTTGTAACACAAACAAGATAGTAAAAATAGGGCAGAGAACGAGTACTTACTCTTACAACTAACAAAATAAAGGTGATGAAGTAGTGTAGAAATTACAAACAAAATGTGACGGATTAAGTACGATATTGAACAATATAGTATGTAGATAGTAGGTAAGTTTTTCGGTTCCGTTGGCATTGTTGTATCCTAATTGTTGTAATGACTATCTATAAAGGGTACATGAGGGGTGTACTTATTTTTTTGTCCATATGTGTAGTTGAAGTTGTCTACATACCCCATATTGAGGTCCCCCACTGTGATGCTTGATTTACTGGCGTCCTTGTTTTTGGCTGCATCACGGCCTTTGTTTTGGTTGCGTTGATATGTAGTCCAACTGCATTTTCGGCATTATTGAGATTATGTAGAAGCTTTATGCATCTCTCAATCTTCGAAACATGTTGATGCCGTCGGCGTACGCTACTAATTGTGTCGACTTGATGAGTAGCGTTCCGCTGCTGTCCATATTCTTGGCCCGAATTACATACTCCAAAGCTTGCATAAGGTCGTATGCTTGCTTAAAGTCGACCAAATTGGATACACTTCGATGTTGTATTTTCAGCACTTTTGAGGCACGATTTCAGTATCTGTGGCGCCAAATTTTGATGCCATTTCATTAATATTGGCCTGAAACGACCAAATCTGCAATCCTTCTTCGCGAAATCGTAACGGTTCTCCGGATATTCAATGTCAAAGTTTGACATTTATATGGGGTAGTTCAGTTTTTAATGGGAAATTGGGGGTATTTTTTACCACAGTTTGATGTGAATCAATAGCCTTGCCCCGAAAATAACATTTCCAATTTATTTTGCCTCGCTGTCTAGCAAATTTTACAATTCTTGCTCGCAAATATATTTTGACATTTCATATTATTAACATCTTTGCCAAATTGGTAAAACTTACTATTCTAGTGGGACCGATTAAAATTAAAACGTCAATTTTATGGCGTCGAATACTTTCCCCAATGTGTAAAGCGGAAATACCCCCCTTTTCTTATCAAATTACTTAACTGGCTTCATAGAAAAGTCAAACTTTGACATTGAATATCTGGAGAACCGTTACGATTTCGCGAAAAAGGATTGCAGATTCGGTCGTTTCAGGCCAATATTAATTAAATGGCATCATCAAAATTTGGCGCCACAGATACTGAAATCTCCCCCGCCAATGATTTGTTCCGTGTAGGGATTAATGATTTCTCTTTCCCAGAATTTTTGATAAAATCTTTAAGCCGTACAAACTAATGATATGCCCCTGTAATTCTCACATGACGTAATTTCTATTCATTTTAGAGAGGTGTGGTATTTGAGTTACTCTACTACTGGTTTACATATTTGCCTAATTTAATTCTAGGCTTTTGCATAATCTACTGCTGCTGATTATCGGTACACCGTGCCATTTCTTTGGCACGTGATGATCATGTAAACAACATAAAGTCCACAGTCGGTCGCTAGAAGCTAGATTAGACATTCCATGCACCAGCGTGGACTCCGGATATGTAATTGCTGCCGCAAATAGTGCTAAATATCTCAGACCGGCTGATACCAATTTTCAGCCAAGGTGCTAATTGCTTTGTTAGAATTTGCCAAGACGTCTGCATACCGGCTGTGTGTCCACTGTTATCATACGCTACGACAAAACGTCAGATTGATGGGCCCAGATAAAGCGATAGAAAATCTTATCAGCGCTATCGTCATTGCTCATGTAACCAACACAGCAAGCAAATAAAAAAGAAATGAAAACTCATCCATCCACGAGACCAAATGCAATTGGCCTAGAAACCGATGACGGCCAATCGCATTACATAACCACATCAGATGAAGAAGACCTAATGCAATTATCTCCGAATCAATACATACCTGAGCCGAGTAACCGAAGAAAGTTGGTGCCCATCCTTTGGCCAGACCGCGAGCTCCTTCCTCGTTGATGGTCACCTTGAAGCCGTGGAAAAGATTCTTGTACTTGGCCTGGTCGACTTGCAAACGACACTTGACCAAATCGAGGGGCACGACAAAAGTGTGCGTGGTACCGCACGACAGGATACCGCCAATACCGCACAATATGAAATATTTGTTGCTGCCGAATTCGCACGAATCGCCCGAATCAGCTGTGGCCGCAGCCTGGATCTCGCGTTTCGGCTCGGTCGACTCGCATTGGACTTTGCTGAAGGGTGTCCGGAAGCCGGACTGGCGAACAGCCTCGTACATGGCAGAGAACATTTTTGCGAACTGAAATGAAATGAAAAAAGCCCGACAGTTGTTAGTAATGCCTTTTCATGCGGATTCCGAAAAATGAAAATTGCTAAGAAAAATTCTAGTGAAAAAATCAATTGACATTCAAGGTCCGCAATTACATAACCAACACTCGATGGGATCGTGACCATCAGGAACTGTGCTTGGTAATTGGCCCGAACGAGAACTGCAGGGAAGCTTTTATATAGCGAAAAATAACGGCGACACTCACCTTTAGTTTATGATATCGTTACAATTTAATACTAGTCCGGTTTACTGCTACGCCAAGTCAACACGCCGCACGACAAATTTCAACTTGTGTCGGCCCCGTAGTCAAGTTTTTGAGAGGTCGACAATTGTGGATGGTCGGCACCAAGGCGACCACTCCATAGAAAAATTCAGTTCAGTGGAAAATTGTCCAGTCGGATGGTGACGACCAGCGCAGCGAGTAGGTGGTGTCATATTTCTAGTAATGACACAAACCTTACCGATGCTATAAAGGGCCCCATAGACTCAGCGATTTATCGGCCAATTAAAGCTCATTTCTGTGGAGAAAGCACATTTTTTAGGTTCCACTACCAAATCCGCAAGAGAAAATGATTTTTTTCCACAGAAAATGTGCTTTCTCCACCGAAATGAGCTTTGATCGGCCGATAAATCGCTGAGTCTATTGGCGCCTTAAAATATTTTTTTTTCAGATTTTCTATTCATTTCTGATGCGATTTACTTATTCCTATTTTGGAACACGGTTTAAACGAAAAAAGGAGTTTTTTTTTCCTATTCTTCTCAGAACCAATGGAATGTACTAGGGAAATTCTGATTCTTTTTGGCAAAAAAAAAACAGTTCAAAGCACATATTCGACCAGATTATGACAAATGGAAAAATATCCAGAATATTATTAAAAACGGTTTGATATAAGTAGTGCTGAATATTCATAAGCACGTATTTTGTACACACAGTCCAAACAGTGCAGCGCATAATGCATTCTATTTTTAATGCTTTCTATTTTTGCCAAGATCGTGTACTGGCTTGGCGCCACACAAAATTCGTGCGGATGCATTTACATTGACGAATGAAGCATAAGGCGTAGTGTAAGCTGACCAGACGTACAGCATTTCGCTGTACAATACAGCATTTTGACCTGTCGCACATCATTAGTAAATGTACAGCATTCCGAGTCCCAAAGCCACACAAAGAAACCTAAAAAGCACCTCGGAAAAGACTGTGTCTTGTCTGTTTTAATAGTGTTTTTTTTAGCAAGATAATTGCACTTTCATTTGGCAAACGTTCATTTTTGATAACTTGGGTAGTCGATCTTTCTTAAATTTAACGTACTTGTAGAGCTACTTACCACACATTTCCTCCATATTTTAAAGTCCTACCTATTCGCGTTCGACAGTTACAGCTGCCCAAATTGCACTTTTGCCTTTTCTAATCAAAAATTGTCTATGAAACTTGTCCAATAAATTTGAAATGGCAAACTTGTGGAGCACCGCATTGGGGGAGATTTCAGTATCTGTGGCGCCAAATTTTGATGATGCCATTTCATTAGGTACGTTTTATTGTGTTTATCCCGTGCAGGTTTGGGTAGAACTTCATATAAAAAAAATGACACTTACCCAGGTAGAGCTTACGCGTGTAACTACCCTACACGGGATAGAGCTCAAATGTAGATGGCGGACGCATAGGGGAAATTTGAGGGAATTTGTTTTTTCAAACCAAATGTGAGAGTTTTTCTCATCACGAGAAAAGATTTTGCAAAGAAATAATCATCTTTTGTAATAAAATCCACCACATCTAAAAAATAAGCCGACGAAAGCGAGTCAAAGATGCACAAAAACTGTCAAATGTCAGCTGTTTGGTCTTAACCGGGATGTTACCCGCGATCGTTTTTTTCGAGTCAGACTTACACGCGATACGAAAAAAACGTCGCTATTAATATTGGCCTGAAACGACCGAATCTGCAATCCTTTTTCGCGAAATTGTAACGGTTCTCTAGATATTCAATGTCAAAGTTTGACTTTTCTATGAATCCAGTTAAGTAATTTGATAAGAAATGGGGACATTTCCGCTTTACACATTGCGGGAATTGTTTGATGCCATCAAATTGACGTTTTAATGTTAATCAGTTCCACTTGAATAGTAAGTTTTACCAATTTGGCAAAGATGTTAAAAGGTACGTTTTATTGTGTTTATCCCGTGCAGGTTTGGGTAGAACTTCATATAAAAAAAATGACACTTACCCAGGTAGAGTTTACGCGTGTAACTACCCGACACGGGATAGAGCTCAAATGTAGATGGCGGACGCATAGGGGAAATATGAGGGAATTTGTTTTTTCAAACCAAATGTGAGAGTTTTTCTCATCACGAGAAAAGATTTTGCAAAGAAATAATCATCTTTTGTGATAAAATCCACCACATCTAAAAAATAACCCGACAAAGGTGAGTCAAAGATGGGCAAAAACTGTCAAGTGTCAGCTGTTTGGTCTTAACCGGGATGTTACCCGCGATCGTTTTTTTCGAGTCAGATTTACACGCGATACGAAAAAAACGTCGCTAAAGATGTTAATATGTAATATGAAAAGTCGAAATATAGTTGCGAGCAAAAATTGTAAAATTTGCTAGACAGGGAGGCAAATCAAATTTAAAATGTTATTTTCGGTGCAATGCTATTAATTCACATCAATATGTAGTAAAAATACCCCCGATTTCCCATTAAAAACTGAACTCTCTCTCTCTCTAGTTCCTGTCAACCCCTTGTGGGGCATAGGGCATTAACTACGCCTACTCTCCACCTCGTTCTGTTTTGCGCCAACGGCGCTAGCTGTGACCATGTAAGATTTAGCGTTTTCGCCTCGCTTGTGACCGATCTTCTCCATGTGTTCCTTGGCCGTCCAACACGGCGTCTTGCTCCGGAATCCAGTGGATTCCAGTTCAGGGCCTTTTTTGCGATGTTATTGGGCCCTCTTCGGAAGGTGTGACCTATCCATTGCCACTTAAGTCTTTTGATCGAAGTGCCTATCCTTTCTTGGCCAGTTATAGTGAGGAGATCCTCGTTCGAAATGATCTCCGGCCAACGAATATGTAGGATGCGTCGTAGACACTGATTTACAAAAGTTTGCAACTTATCAGTAATCTCTTTAGTCACCTTCCAGGTTGAACAGCCATATAGCAGCACGGATTTCACATTGGAATTGAAGACTCGAAGTTTGGTGCGTCTGGAAATGTTGTTGTTTAGCCAGAAAGGAGTCAAATTGAAGAAAGCCGCCCTAGCCTTGTTTATTCGTGATTTTACATCAGCATCCGCTCCACCATCTGCTGTAACTACGCTCCCGAGATAGCAAAATTCATCAACTTTTTCGACTGCCTGTCCCGAAATACAAATTCCGCTTTGCCCCCCTGGATATGTGCTCAAGAACTTAGTCTTGGCAGCATTGATTTTCAGCCCCGCATTACGACTTGCGCAATTTAGAGCTTCTGTCATTTGAGCGACATCATCCGTATTAGTTGATAGAAGACAAATGTCGTCAGCGTAGTCAAGATGTTGAAGGTGATCAAACAATTTCCATCTGATACCTTTGTTACGATGTAATTGAAGTGCGGAGCCGAGTACATCACTAATGGCAACAAGGAAGAGAATAGGTGACAAAATGCAGCCTTGTCTCACTCCACTGTGCACCTCAAAAGGATCTGAAAGCTTGCCCTTATGCAAGCCGTGACATTGGGCTCCATTGTAGGATTCCTTAATGATGGAGATTATCTTATCTGGAATATTTCGTCTTCGTAAGGCATCCCAGATGTACTGACGATCAACACTATCGAAGGCTTTTTCAAAGTCGATGAACATGAGATGTAATGGGGATCTCCACTCCGCGGATTGCTCGATGATAATACGGAGGGTGTTAATGTGGTCGCTACAGGAGAACCCTTCGCGAAAGCCAGCCTGTTCATCGTTCAATGTGCTATCGACTTTTTCCTTGATTCGTCCTAAAACAATCTTAGCCATCAACTTGGAAATTGCAGGAAGTAGACAGATCCCACGCCAATTATTACAATTCTTCAGGTCACCTTTCTTCGGAATTTTAATAATTAGGCCCTTTTTCCACTCACTGGGAAGAGTTTCAGTTTCCCAACACTCTCGGATTAAGGGAAGAAGAATATCCGCTGTAGCGTTAATATCCGCTTTTAAAAATTCTGTCGGAATTCCATCAATCCCCGGGGCTTTACCGGCGTCCATTGATTTGATAGCGTCTGTTAGTTCCTTTTTGGATGGTGGACCGGAACTAATGCCGTCTATTTGAGGGACGTCTTCTGCTGGCAACGAAGATACACTTGCAGGCCCGAAAGTGTTATTCAGGACCTCTAAAAAGTGTTCTCTCCATCTTTGTAGCTGTTGTTCTTCGGTAACGAGCAGAACACCTTCCTTATCTTTCACAGGATGTTCCGTTAATAAAGATCTGCCAGTTAATGGCTTAATAAGTTTGAAGAGTGTTCCACTGTCACCGCGGAGAGCCGCATCCTCTGCCTCCTTCGCAAGTGCGATGATATTGTTACGCTTATCACGTCTTACACTCCTCTGAACGCCTTTTTGGAGCGAACGGTATTCAGCTCTGTATCGTTCTTTAGCTGAGTCGTCAGCAGCTGAGTTAATCTGCTCCTTAACTCTCTTGCGTGCTGAGATAAGAGACCAAGTAGAGTCGCTAATAAATGGTCTCCTACCGCGATCCAATCGTCCTAAAATTTCTTCGCCACATGAAATAAATGAATCCTTAGCGACTTTCCATCTATCTTCAATTGTCGGATTCTCATTTGGTGGTGGTGCATTAGCTTTTTCGTGCAAAGCGGTGGAGAACGCACGCTTGGTTGATGGAATTTTGAGCTTCTGCACATTATACCTAGGGCAAATATTTGCACGGTTAGGACGCTGGATTGCTGCCGTTCGTAAGCGCATTTTTGCGATGACAAGATGGTGGTCACTGCCAATATCAGCACCACGTTTCGCCCTAACGTCCAGGATACAGTTTCTCCACGTTTTGGAAACAGCAATATGGTCTATCTGGTTCTCAGTTCTGCCATTTGGAGAAGTCCAGGTTGATAAGTGGCAATCTTTGTGTTTAAACAGAGTCCCACCAATGACGAGCTGACGAGAGTTACAAAACTCTATAAACATCTCGCCATTCTGGTTTCTGTCGCCTAACCCATGATTTCCCATAAGATGTTCCAATCCTTGGTTATCTGACCCGACTTTAGCGTTGAGATCCCCCATTATGATTTTAATGTCACCTCTGGGAGCCCTATCAAAGGTGTCGCCAAGTCGTTGGTAGAAGACGTCTTTATCAGCTTGATCAGCTGGTTCGGTTGGTGCGTAACACTGAATTATCGTGATATTTCGTACTCTGGATTTGAATCGGGCGGTGATAATACGGTCGGAAACTGGTTTCCAATCGATAAGGGATCGACGTGCATCCCTTGTCAAGAGGATTCCGACGCCTGCCTGCCGAGGAGCATTTTGGTCATCATTTCCAGAGTACAATAAAACAGTATGAGAGCTTGGTGATAAAGTCGCTCCTGATCCGAGCCATCTTGTTTCGCTCAGTCCTAATATAGCGATGTTATACGCGGTCATTTCCCGTTCGACTTCAGTGAGTCTCATGTTGTTACACTCGCCCCACATCGTTCGAACGTTCCAAAACCCAATCGTGGTCCGTTGTTTATAGCCAAAAGTCGTTGCCGATGAATCAGTCCGAGGTATCCGAGGCTCGTTAAATGTTTCGAGTGTAAAGAAAATTTCAAGTACGCGGGTTACAAGCCTACGTACCCTATCCCTCAAGTCGCCTTTTACGACAAGCCGGGAACGCTGTGGCATAATTCTAACCCCAAAAACCACAGGGGTCAATTTTTTGTTAAGTTTCGTACATATCTGAACCCTTGAGCACACAAAACAGAGTCGCTGCGCGCACAATTGTAGAGATATGTTCGAAACTCAGGAGAGTTTTATTCTCTCCTGTCCCTTTAGTCGCCTCTTACGACACGTCGGGAAAGACGGAGGCACTATTCTTGACCCGCGCCACAGGGAATTGAATATCTGGAGAACTGTTACGATTTCGCGAAAAAGGATTGCAGATTCGGTCGTTTCAGGTCAATATTGATGAAATGGCATCATCAAAATTTGGCGCCACAGATACTGAAATCGTGCCCCGCATTGCCAGTGAAAATTTCAAGGTTCAGAAGTTACAACCGTCGAAAGATTCAATTTAAGGTGTAAAGTTTGACTCATGTACGATCGATATTTAGCAAGATAACCGCGCTTATGTTTGTCAATCGTTCCTTTTTGATAATTCGGGAACACTTTTCCATTTCCTCCAAATTGCAAGGTACTTTTGTGTTTTCTAATCGAAAATTGTTCATAACTCGGAGCGGAGAATTTTTAAATTTGGCAGATTTGTATAGAACACCGCACTGCCCATATTAGGTAAAAATGTGAAGCCTCTATAGCTGCCAAGGTTCAGAAGTTACAGCCGTGGAATAAAAAATTATAATTTTTCACATAACGATGGTCAAACCACTATACTCCATCCGATTCCTCTATCAACCTCTCGTTCTTTTGTGTGAAAATGAATAATTCTTGAATTGGCCTTGTAATAATACAAACGCGCAGAGTCCGATTTTGATAATTGAATTTTAAAAAATCACCAAAATTAAATTTTGGTTATGTCATTTTATGTCTACATTTGGCTGCTAGTGTGGATGCTAAGTAGCAGCCAAATGGCTGCACGCGATGCCAGTTTTTGGACGCGCAACCATTTGGCGCCTAATCGGTTGGTTTACCCAAGCAACAATTCGTTTTCTTTAAAGAAGCACTCCATACTGTAGCAATCATATAGTACCACGAAATTCATTTATCGTGTGACATAGCTTAAAGTAATATTTTGATCCGATAAAACATCCTTAAAGTATTTTCCGGAAAGCTTATATCATCATTATCATTATAAATTTAAAGATGGTGGTATAAAACTTCGATAAAACTGTCTCTAAACGTTAACCTAAAAACGTACTCCTTTAAATACTCCACTCTTGTGTTTATTGGATGATACAGCACACACATGCAATGGTCTCTCTAAGTTAACTCACACACATGCATTATATTCTTCTATAGCACAGTCGGTGTCATTTTTATAGTGTGACATTCGTATGGTCATCCAATAAATTGTTCACCGTAGTTTTATAGAAGAATGGACTTTGTGATTTACTGAATTGACACTTATGAAGTGCTCTGGAATACCACGTTTCTTGAATTGAATTCATTGAAATATTGCTTGAAACCAACATTTCCTCACTCTTTGTTAGCTTATGAATCAATTAAGATAATCTCAGCGCAGAAAATGTCTGTATTTTATTGAAGAATGTGTGAATTTAATTAGCTTCAACTGATTGACATATAAAGAAGAAGGTGCATAGGAGAAGGGTCGATAAGGAAGTGTCGAGCACTTGTAGTGTTTACGAGCAATGCTGACTATATATGTGAGGTTGGCCAGTGGTTAAGGCGTCGGACTTGCGTACGACAGTCGCTGGTTCGACGCTGGCTGCGGGAATTTTTTTTCTTTTTTTTTTTGCAAACGCGAGAAAATGACAGAAAATGATGACATAACACATATGATGTATGTCTTTTTCAAAGTGTAATTCAGTGCTACAATAAGGTTGAATTGGATCAAAAAACGGCGCCAAATGCCATTATTGGACTGTTATTCAGTGGTTATACCCTGTAAAGTGCCCCTATTATTGTTAGAAGAGAGTATTTTACAAAGTATTATAGGGCTGAAATTGTTACTTGGGTAGTGGCCACATTGAATATCAAAACTGGACGCACAGCCAAATGGCGACAAGTTTGGATGGAATGACAACAGCCATTTGGCTGCATGTGTCGCCATTTGGCGACTAATCTAGTTGGACCTTTAGGTCCATCTAGACGTGTCGCCATTTGGCTGTACGATGATGGTGTGGATCTTGCATAAATTGTTCGCGGGACACGGGTTGCCCGTACAGCTGAGCTGAGTAGATGGCGTTGGTTGAGTGAAGATGACGTCACAACTAATCTCTTTTTCCTTAATAATTCCTGTATCCTTCCGTTTCCAGGATGAACAAACGCCCTTACAAAATGAACAAACGTCTGGCTTTCGATTGATACCAAACCTATACCTTTCCGACCCATATTTAAAAATGACTGGCTAAGTTCACACTCACAATTTTAAAGTTGCTATAATTAAATAATTAGAGAAGAACAAACGATATTAATTGGCGAACAATCAAGAACAAACGTAGCCGCTGTAGAACAAACAGTTCACCGAGCAAAAGAACCTAATTTCAAAAAAATGACTGGCTAACTTCACACAGCCCATTCTATTCTCCGTTCAGTGTATTCTTTTTATATTTTATAGCTTTTATAGCAACTGCGTACAAGATCACAACAGATCTAGTACAACACCCCCGACAAGCCGTCAATCCGCAAAGTTGTCATGTGACATTTGTCGAAAATCAGCAGGTGAAGGTTGTTGGACGGGCGATTTTTCATAGAAATTTTCTCCAGTCTACATATCGAAATACCACCCGAAAAATGGCTTTTGCACTTCTTCCATTCATCATCTTCACCGTGATTTGGGGCGTTGTGGGAATTTTCCTGCCATTCGTCGTCCCGAAAGGACCAAATCGTGGGTAAGTCCCAAAACACTTCATCCCTTGGGGAGCACTGCGCATTACTAATAATTCCACCATTTATGTGTGTTTCTTTTCAGAATCATCCAATGCATACTTATGCTAACGGCGGCTTGTTGCTGGCTTTTGTAAGTAGATCGGGGATTTACGAAATTTCCTTAGTATTCAAGCATTAACGTTTTGTCTATACTTTCAGCTGGCTGTGCTGCTATCTGGCACAAATGAATCCACTCATTGGCCCAGCCCTCAACAAGAACTCGCTCCTCATTATTGCCCGCGAATGGGGTAACAACCTCCAGGATTAAGCTATCAAGGGGCGGGTGGAAGGAGTTTAGTGTATTTCGCACTGTTTTACTTTAAGTTGGCATGAAAGTGTTGTGCTAAAACCAAACACAAATTCCATTGTATTATATTTTCTGTCGATATGTATAATGTAAAGATTGCAAGTTAATAAAAATTATCGTTGTGTTGAATTATCAAAAAGAATTGCAATTTTACTTTTGATCCCTGTGGGGCATTGATCCCGGTGATTTAAGATTTCGCAGACCTGCAAAAAAGACTAGTGCCGCATTTTTCTCGGATTTTTTAGTCATCTGACTATACGACCACTTGACAGAACTGTCAAATTGATACTGCAACTACCTACAATAATTGATAAGTCGATTGTGGGGTGTCGCGGTAATTCCCGCAGAAATTATGAGTCAAACCAAAGTACAAATTGCAAAAACAATGCATAAAGGATCGGCGAGCACTGTCGTAAAGCCATTCGTGTGTATCAATTGCGGAGTGAAAGTGAAAGAACTTTACAAGACGTACAGCTCGTCTGTTATCAAAATAATCAAATGCGTGAGTATACCATGTTCCATGTGAACTGTGTTCTCCCAAATTAAAATTAACATTCTTATTGAATTTTACATACATATGTATCTGAATGACGGAATCCAAGAACAAGGCTGTCTGCAGACTTACAACCAACTTTTGTTTATTCAGTTCACTTACTCAATTATTTTTACCGATTAAACCCAAACACCATCTTTGTTGCCGCTGGACCCAGCGGTACCACCAGTATTGAATCACAGGGCCAGTTCCAGCTAATCAGTCATTCTTCTTCTTTTAGCGGTGCAGAAAGGTGTGAAACCTCTGTTCATCTATGTGGGTACGAGTTATGGTTCGTCGATGTTTGTGTCCGTGAGGTCTAATGACAGAAACATAGCTGCTGCGATAGCGTTTTCGCACAGCGATATAGGGCCACATCATGAGGAGTACCATCGCAATTTGGACATATGTTTTGGATGTCCGGGCTTATGCGAGAAAGGTACGAATTAAGGCGTGAACAAAAGCCCGACCGAAGTTGAGCTAGTGTCACTCTGGTGGCTCTCGGGAGCCTAATCTCCACAGGCGAAATTGGTGCAGGCGCTCTGAGAGGACTTTATTCTCACCTAAGCTCGCAATGGACCAATTAACTTCTTCAGTGTGGATCGCTGCGATGGCGGCTCGGTATGTAACTTCATCGTAAGGGTCCCGTTTGTATCCCTGAACCTCTCTCTCAAGGTCTCGTAAACCACGCCTGACATGTCGTGGTGGAGGAATTCGGTCCATGAGATGATTATTGGGATGATCCTCACGGTAGCAACCAACAAGATCTGTTTTGAGAGTAGGAGATAGTGGTCACGTATTGGCAGACCTGAATTTTGGACCAGTTTGTGTCACATAAACTATGTGTCCAAACTGGGGCTGCATAATCAGCGGCCGCTCGACCCACCGCTTTATAAGTAGCTAGCATGGTTTCTTTATCTTTGCCCCAGGTGCTACCAGCTAGAGCTTTTAGGATTTTATTCCTACTGCGCATTTTCTCACAAACGCAAGCTGCATGCTTCGCAGATGTCATCATGTTCTCTAGGTGAAGCCCGATAATTTTGGGGTTTGCTACAGTAGAAACAGAATTGTTGCCAATATGTATATCAATCTCCCATCTAATGTCCTCCCACCAAGTGGTTAGAAAAGTCGTAGAAGATTTGGACGCAGAGATGGTGAGGTTTCGGCTTTGGGAAAATGCCTGTAATCGTCCTAGATAGCGATTAATTTGGAGGCGCATTTCATCCTTATCGTTCCCTGTGGCGAATACGGTGCATTCGTCAGCATAGGAAATCACCTCGATTCCTTCAGGTGGTGTGGGAGGGCCGGACATGTAGATGTTAAACAGAGGGGGGAGAGTACCTCTCCCTGTGGAACGCCTAATTTGATTTTCCTAAGCTTAGAACGTTTGCCACGACACTCAGTGTAGGAGTGCCGACCAGCTAGATAGTTGGCAATCCATCGAATTTCTTGTGCAGGAATATGCATATTCAACAAGTTAGCGAGTAGCATTGAGTGATTGACGTATCAAATGCTTTTGATAGGTCAAATGCCACAAGAATAGTTCTGTGACAAGGACGACGTCGATTTAGCCCTTCGCGAATGCGTGTAGTGATCGCATCGAGGGCAGTGGTGGTACTATGCATTTTCCTGAAGCCATGCTGGTGAGGTTCTAGCTTCGCATGTGCAACAATAGTAGGGTGAATAAGGGCCTCCAGCGTCTTTGTGGCAGGAGACAGTATCGTAATGGGGCGGTAGGATTCCCCGAGATTTGCGCTCTTCCCTGGCTTGAGACAGGGAACAATCCGACCTGTTTTCCAGATTTCAGGGATGGCAAGCGTGGAAATCAACAAGTTAAAGGCAGCCGCGAGATACCCAATGGCTGGAAGGTCGAGGTGCTTCAACATGGCCATCGAAATGCCATCTGGTCCGAGGGTGTTGGACTTTTTAGTATTCTCGATGACTTTTTTAACCTGGTCCGCGGTAAACGATGGTTTGGTGTCAATATTCCGGCTGCGAATCCGTCTTCTAATTTTGTGCTTAAGGCCGTCAGACTTGGGATGTTCAATAAATTGTTTATTGAACAGGCTTGCGCACTGAAGAGGATCGTAGGTTTTTGTACTGCCAAAGTCAATGGCGTTATTGCCCTTTTCTTTCCGAGGATTGGAAAGGGCGCGGACAGTAGACCATAATTTGCTGACACCTTCATTAAGGTTACAGTAATCGAGGTGCTGATACCATTTCGCCCTCCTATTGTCTTTAACTTGTCGGTCGATTTCGGAGTTAAGCTCCTGAATTCTGGGATCATCAGGGTGAGCGCTTCTGATGTGGTCACGTTCATCGGCTAATCTGGCGACACTGGAAGGGTTGGCCGAATTTTCGGGATACGTCCTGCAGGAATAAAACGTGCCGCAGCCTTGGCAATGACATTCCTAATATTTCTTTCGGCCTGTACATTGGTAGGTGATGGTAGATCGATGAACTTCGCTTTGCTTTGAAACCGTCCCAATCCGCTTTCATGTGATTGACAAACATTCGGTTCTCAGACTTAGTCAGGTTCGCTGGCTTGTCAATTCGTATAACGATTTGAAGGTGATCAGATTTGAGGGAAGTACGTACTTCCTATCGAGTAGCAGCGATTAGGCTGGCAGTTACAATGGTTATGTCAGGAGAACTATTGCAAGTGCTCATGACTCGAGTCGGCGAGTCTTCGTTGAGTGAACAGAATTCTGAGGCGTCAAGTGATTCGGCGATAGTTTAGTTATACCCCTGGCATTTTTGTTGAGGTCCGAATGCCAGAGCTCATGGTGCGCATTAAAGTCACCAAGGATGACCCTGTGCTCTCCGGGAAGGAGAGGACCAATATCGAAATGATAACCAGTAGAGCAGCAAGATTGTGGTGGAATATAAACATTAAAAATTTCGATATTAGTACTCCCTGATGAAACTGAGATGGCTTGTATTTCCGCCGTACCGTCATCAACTACATCTAATACACAGTAATGTACGGACTTGTGTATTAGGAAGGCAAGTCCACCTCCATGTAGAGGATCATCAGTGGCGGCCGGTCTATCTTTGCGCAATATAACATATTCGCTATGGACGCTAAGAGACGAATTTGCATGGAGCAGCATCTCCTGGATGGCGGCGATGAGAATTCTGTTGGAACTCAAGAAGTGTGTGATCTTAGGGATTTTACAGGCGTAAGACTGGATCTGGTAATCCTTATGGCATTGTTGGGCGGTGTAGGGGGCAGTGGAGGAGGAGGTGGGCTGGGTGCAGCCCTAGGTTGCCCAGAATTTATACAATCTGCCGCGACATACGCCAAGGGATGCTGACCCTGTCTACGTAACCCCGACCACCTGAAGCGATCCCATTCCAAACAGCAATTACACTCCACTGATCTGGCATTCGAACCGAACACTACAAATCCATACCCTTGGGCCTGGATTTGTTTCAACACCGGCGCGAATTATTAAGATTGAGAGCAGCCGCGTCGAGATGTAATGCTCCCAATATGACGGAAAAACACAGCTCGTATCCACACATATACACAGACAAACACATCCTTCCTGCATCGAACCTTCCGGGCTCTTGCCAGGCAGGCATATTGGCAGTTTTTGGCCGTTTTGTAGAAAACGGGTGTGGTCCGCCCGGAGAGGCAGTTGCCGTCGGACCACAGTCATCAACACGGGTAACAGACTTGCGTCTACATTCCTTCCTGTATAGGTCCATGTGAACTGCACAAAATGCATTGGTTAAGGTCCATCTAGATTAGTCGTTTACTAGCAAAAGCATGTCGAAGCGGCGGCTGAAAAAGCCACTAGAGCCCTTTGGATATGCAAAAAATTCGTAGGAAAAACCTGGGGTATGAAACCCTCCATTATGCTCTGGATTTACAGGGCAATAGTTACACCATCTCTAGACTACGGTGCTGTGGTCTGGTGGAGAGAGCCCTGAATACGGAGGGTAAGTCCGTGTTGGGCAAGGTACAGAGACTAGCATGTCTCATTACCACCGGTGCACTCTGATCCTGCCCTAGCAGCGCTCTAGAGGTGTTACTTCACCTACACCCATTTTACACCTCGAAACCGAGGCAAAATTAGCACTGGTACGACTCATTGCAAACCACGCCAATTTGGAGCTTACTAAGGGGCAGCTAGCATGCCTCAACAACATCACTATCGCGAATATGCCTTCCGACCATCTTGCAAGTAACATCTCATGCGGCAGCCGTTTTCAGGTTGAAACATGGAGCAGAGAGGAGAGGCACTCTGCTTCTACTTCAATCAGTAACCTCAACTCCTTTCTAACCGCGATCAAACTTGATCTTAGCACGATCAAACTTCGGGCTCACGCTTTTTGGGTTTTCTAGAATTTTTTTTTTTCAAAAAAACCCATATGAAATCGATTTTGTCCATCCGTCTGTTCACTAAATAACTCTCGAACGGCTAAACCGATTGTCATGAAATTTGGTAGGAATGTGTAGAATGGTTACAGTCTTTGGCACAAGTACCTTAGAAGTTGGTAGGAAGAAGATAACAGGGTGTCCAGAACGTTTGAAAAAAGTCGACTCTTTTAGTTTTTATAGAAGATTTTTAAATCAAAGATCTAAACGAGTACATCTCATATCAGTTAAAATTTTCCAGTTTCGAGTAACATTAATAAAGTTATTGGCGTTTAAAGTTAAACTTCCTTTTCGATCTCCGTTTTTCTAAGCCGTTATAGGGATCGATATGAAACTTTGCACAAAGATTGGTCAGTATGGCCTTTTATACGTTAAATATTAAGGCCCGTATTTATGAACATTCCTTAACTCAAGGAGACCTTGAGTAAAGGATGCCGAAATTCAATAAATTAAATGTCATTTTCCATACTTTTTCATAGAAATCACTTATATTCACGAGTCAATGCATCCTTGATTTAAGGAGAAACTCAAGGACACCTTAAAATTTTCTATAGTCAACCTCACTTGAAGTCAAGGTACCTTCCTTGAAATATAATATTTCAAGTCTATTGAAAACTTAAGGTCTCCTTGAGTTTCGCCTTAAATCAAGGATGCATTGACTCCTGAATATAAATGATTTCTATGAAAAAGTATGGGAAATGACATTTAATTTATTGCATTTCGGCATCCTTGATTCAAGGTCTCCTTGAGTTAAGGAATGTTCATAAATACGGGCCTAAGACTGTTGACTTTTGCTAAGGAAAAGTAAGTAACAGTAAATTTGTAAAATTTCAATTTGTTCGTGTGTAGCCCCTCTTCTTTTCTTCTTTATGACACGATAGCCCGACGTCGGG
Organism: Microchrysa polita; assembly: GCA_949715475.1. Classification (NCBI taxonomy): domain Eukaryota; kingdom Metazoa; phylum Arthropoda; class Insecta; order Diptera; family Stratiomyidae; genus Microchrysa; species Microchrysa polita. Next base: position 65,169,794 of record OX454416.1, read on the forward strand.
CCTTGGCAGCCTGGATTGAAGACCTCCAATTGTCGCGGTCACGCGACCTTGTCCTCCAGTTCCGAAAGCCTAGCATATGGTGGGCGTCCTCACATACAGAATGCTCCCATCGGGCTCTCGGTCGTCCACGCAATCTGGCTCCGTCCACTCGTTGCGCGTTCATCACCTTTTTGGGCATGCGATCGTCGTTTATCCTTTGTGCATGTCCCGCCCATTGCAGTCGTTGCAATTTCACAATTTTCGACACATGTAGCTCATCATACATCTGATACAACTCATGGTTGTACCGGATGCGCCATTCACCTCGTTCACGAACGGCCCCGAAGATTCTTCGGAGAACCTTTGGCTCGAATGTGTCCAACAGGTGTTCAGAGTTTTGGGTTAGGATCCATGCTTCGCAGCCATAGCATAGCACAGGTCGGATGATTGTTTTATACACGTGGAGCTTCGTGTTCCTGTGTACCAGCTTCGATTTCATAATTGGGAGGACCGAAAAATAACACTTATTAGCTAGTTGTATCCGTCGCTTTATCTCATCTGTTTCGTAGGCGTCCTTTCATAAATTGCAACCCAGGTAAGTGAAGTTGTCTGCTTACCCTATATTGAGGTCCCCCACTGTGATGCTTGAATTTACTGGCGTTCTAGTTTTTGATTGCATCATGACCTTGGTTTTAGATTCGTTGATATGTAGTCCAACTTCTTTGGCGGCGTTATTGAGATTATGCAGAAGGATTTCTGCATCCCCCAATCTTCGAGACATGATGTTGATGTCGGCGGCGTACGCTACTAGTTGAGTCGACTAATGAGTAGCGTTCCGCTGCTGTCCAAATTCATGGCTCGAATTACATATTCCAGAGCAAGATTGAAGAGCGTCGGCGCCAGCCCGTCGCCTCGCTTGAGTCCAGTACGAGTTTCAAATAGGTCAGTGAGTCTATTCTGAACTCTGACATGCGAGACGGTATTAGTCATCGTCATCCTTATGAGTCGCACTAGCTTTGCCGATATACCAAAATGCAGCAAAATGTTGTACAGTACGCTTCGATCGATACTGTCGTATGCCTGCTTGAAGTCGACAAATATTTGGTATACGTCGATGTTGTATTCCCAGCACTTCTGGAGTAAAAGCTTTACTGTAAAAAGCTGATCTGTCGTCGAACGGCCAGGTCTAAAGCCGCCTTGGTACTCGCCAATGATTTCCTTTGCGTACAGATTAATTCTATTTTCTAGAATTTTAGATAAAATCTTATAAGTCGTACAAACTAATGAGACGCCTCTGTAGTTTTCACATTTTAACTTATCCCCTTTTTTGTGGATTGGACAAATGATACTTTTGCGCCAATCTTCCGGGATTATTTCGTCGTTTCATACTTTAACGACAAGTGTGTGTGTATAGCCTTAACAAGGCTCTCCCCACCATGCTTCAGCAGTTCAGCTGGAATCTCGTCAGCGCCCGGGGCTTTATTACGTTTTAATGATTGGATGGCGAGGTCAATTTCTTCTACTGTTGGGGGTTGAACGGGAGGGCATGTTTCAGCCATCAGCTCCAGAGCTTCTTGTGTGGGGTTGTTCGGTTGAACATTTAAGGAGCTCTTCAAAATGTGAGGCTCAGCGTTTATCAACGCTATCGGTATCGCTAATTATATTGCCATCCTTATCCTTACAGAGTAGTGTAGAATCACTCACTCACTCACAGGTGTCCAAATATGAAAATTCTGCTAAGGGTTTTTAGAAAATTACATAGGGAATATGTCTAGGAATTTTCATTCGAATAACTGTATCCAAACCGGAAATATAGCCAAGTAAGTATTTAGTAAGGGCCTTTCACAATGCAAGGGAAGCCTCTTAAGCATTTCTTCAATGCATATCTTTTAACTTGATGAAACAATGAACATGAAATTTGGTGGAAATGCATAGAATGGTAATAATGTTTGCCACAAATATTTTTGAAGTTTGTAGGACCAAGTTAACAATAGGTGTGTTTTTTTGGTTATCCCGTGCAGGTTTGGGTAACGAAACTTCATATAAAAAAAATGACAGGTGCGTCAGCTGTCATTTTTTTTATATGGAGTTTCGTTACCCAAACCTGCACGGGATAACCAAAAAAACACACCTAATAATTCAGTTCATATATAAAGCCAAGCCATCCTTACGTTTGCCTGAGTTTCTTTTTGCTCAAAGGCCATGAGAAATCTTAAATCGAAAAATGCCTGTAGATTTGCCTTGGAGTACTTTTATACAAACTGGGTAAATAGTAAATCTAGTGGTCTAATTAAAGGTGGAATAGAATGAAAGGCGCGTTTAACTGCTTCCTGGTACAATATGCAACTGGGCTTATAGCAGAATACCACTTTGTGGACATCATCACCACTTTGTGGACATCATCTCCGCATTTGAAGCCCATGTTTGAACTTATCGTGGTAACTATTGCTGTCCCTCGACACTCTCTCATCGATAATTGGCAGGGCCTTTGAACTTAACAGCAATTCGAATTCTGTTCTGCGGATCTATTAATGGAGCCATTTTCCACAACATTTTATTAACAGATTCCTAATCAAAGTTTATTGTGGGCCACTCATAGTGGTTGGAGGTCTTATTTGGCTTGTGCGGTAGCCTGGTAACTAATGTGAGTGTGTGTACCGATGAGGAAACCTAATGATAAGCTAACGGGAAATATGGTTGGAATTACAGTTTTTCTATTAAGGTTTCAAGAGGTGGTTTGGTACACAGGAATATATACCGCATCGTTCTGCTGGTTACATCGATTCTTCATAGAAAAACACTTGATGTGTATGATCTGATTATGTACTTACCCTTAGAATGAAGATATCATCCCATCCAACACATATTTTAAGAATACGTTTTTTTCTTTCTGATTTCAGGATGATTGTCATGAAATAGCTGATAAGTACATTGAATTTGAGCCCATTATTATTCTAGTCGATTTAGTATTACTATCCAAATGTGCTTATCGTCATGTGCTATACAACAACGACTTTAAGGTGAGCGATTATTATCAATAAACAAAAAAATTGTTACATTTGACTCACTCTGACTTTTAGCTCCATTGGAAACTTTCACTCGTACTATTATTGCTCGAATCATTTGCATTATGGCGTCAGAAATTGAGCAACATTTCCTTCTTACCCGTGCGAGAACATTTCCTAGAAGAACGAGGCTTTTATATTTGTTGCTTGGAAAAGATCATTGGTAGAGAATTGTGTCTTTTGCGTTGAACACCCCCATTTATTACCCCTTTCCAGATAACTTCATTATATTTGTTGTTCTACAACTAATATCAATATTTCTACGTGGCACAGAGAAGAAGATGAACAATCGATGGGATTGGTCCAATGAAGTGCTCTTACTTAAAGCAATAACAATTGCTAATATGGGAAAGTTTTTCCTTTTGCCAATTATGATATGGAAGGATAATACTACAGAAATTGGGTCGTCGGTTCATTATTCGCTGGTGATGATCTATTTTTTAATATCGTTTATTCATGTTTATTCTGGTAAGTGGTTGCATTTAATGTTTTTATCGCCCTAGTAACTTTTTAATTCTCTTTTTTCAAACAGTGGTGACCAATATGACGAAGTGGAAAGCGACACTGGTAATTGTGATGACGTTTTTAACAAAGCAGTATATTAGCCGTTTGACAACGACTTATTTAGAGACTAATTACTTGTGATAAACTTTATTGGAAATATAATTAATTAGACAGTTGTTTAATTCTTAAATATCTTTATGTATGTATAAGACGCTATTTTGTGTGCATTCATTTTTCGTAAACCATTAAACCGATATGGTGTGGATCATGTCTAGGAACGGATGTCCCACCACAAAAGAAAGGGACTGTCATAGAGACCATGGCCCCAAAATTTAGTTAGAAGTTTTAGTTTTAGTGAATACAACTAAACTATTTATTGTCTTTATCTAAGTGAAATTTTGTGAACAGTTCAGTTCCTTACGAATTAAGCGAATTACTGCCAAAATTGAAGTAAAATTGAGGAACGAATTGGAAAAGTCCACCTCGAAAACTCGACACAAAAATGAGGAACATCCAGGAGGAGTTTATATGTATACTAGCCAGCATTTGTACTAGAAGACCGAGGAATCGAAAGCGAACTATCTTAGTATTTCGCACATTACTGAAGAACTCACATTTGCCCTAAAAAATAAAGCAGAGTTGTTTCTCCGCTGAATAGTCAGGATTTTTCTGCTTCGCTTCGCTGAATGGACGAATTGTAGCGAGCTATTAGACGGTGTTGGTTATATGATTAGAAAATAAAAATATTTCGAACGTATCAGACGACTAAGGTTCCTAGTTTAGTATGAGTGGCCGTTGACAACTTTTGGATTGCGAAATGCCGAATCAAATCTATAGGGTTGTCCCTATAGATAAGATAAGATACAATAAGCCTGGTGAAGTTAGCACGTCCTTTTTATACACTGGTTGACAAAAAAAGTAGACATAGAAAAATTAGGTCTTATGAATAAAAAAAACGAGACCGAGTTCTAATCGTGCGAATAGCACGATGAGTATATACCCTATACCCAAGTACAGACCTAGAAGGCACGCAAAACCCAAAATATTCAATTTCATATTTTTTGTAGGGGGGGGGGGGGGGGGAGGGGTAGATGGGTCGGACCTGGCACATTTTTATTATCTTATCAAGGCATCCAACGGCTACCATTTGATACTAATTTGAAGTTTTTCGCGGCGTTCTATGAAAAGATATGGCGGAATATTGCTTTATAGGGGATGTAGGGGTAGGGGTAGTCAGACCTTCCCCACTTTCCACCAAGTTCAAGCATATGTCACAAACAGGCATTGATGAAAATTTCAGGTCGCAAGCGATATTCTGTCGAAAAATATGACCGAATTAAACTATCGCAGAGGGGTTATTTGTATGGGAGGTAGGGGAACCCTTGGTCCGATTTGGCCCATTTTCAATACCATCCAAGCTTTTATCAAAACAATCTTCTGACCAAAATTTCAAAACGCTAGCTTCATTGTTTCGAGAGTTATCGTGCGAACTGACAGACACACGGACGGACAGACAGACAGACAGACAGACGGACATGGCTTATTCGAATCGGGGACCAACCCTGATCATTTATATATATACTTTGCCATACCTCCGGTGGTTCCTTTGAGGTGTTACATAAATCGTCGTAACAAAAACAATATACCCTGTACCATCTTATAGGTATAGGGTATAAAAAATACTTTGCTCAGTATTTGGCTAAACTGGTCGATTTAAATGTAAATTGTTGTTGTTTGTGCTTGTTTGGCCAAGTGTTAAACAAAGCATCTTTTTTTTTATCAGATAATAGGTCACATAAACCTATTATCTGCGCTATTTCCCTTATGAATCGAACTCAACCTATTTTCGCCGGGGTCACGCCTGTTCTTCCGCTAGTCTCCAAAATATACCGTTTTCAGTACTGTGCTGTATGGAAAAAGAACGAAATTTCAGTTCCCGGGGAGGAATGGAGGAAATTGTACCATGAATAACGCAGTGAACGCATGGAAAAGGACCATACTTTGCGTTATACGTAACTAGATTTTAGTGCATTTATTGTGATGCACTATCCCATTGACTTGCGTTGTGCATGCGTAGCCAACGATTGGAGAACAAAGTTTAAGAAAGGACATAACGTCGATCTTTTACTAAAATATTCACAATAAAAAATATCAAAAAAGGAAACTTTCTTGCATCTGGAGCTTCCCGACGATTTTCTGTTGTTATAATAGCGATTCGAGAGTTTTTCTTTCTTTTGAATTGAAGGGGGTTGTGACAGCTCTGGACTGTTGTAACGACGGGTAGGTAGCTCCGGGACGATTTATGTCGAAGAACCGGCTGCCGTAGGAGCATTTTTTAAAAAGACAACTCAAACATCAATTGTGACAGTGGGATTCGAACCCACGCTTCGATAGTTCAGAAGTATAGTGTCTTCTCTACCCACTGAGCTAACGAATACCTCCAGTCGTCCAGTTTATCGGTGCAATGTACAAATATTGCTTTCCCCGCAGATCGTTAAGAACTGGGTTGTTATATTTTCTTCCTTGCCTCGTTACTTATACCGCTCCATGGCGTCACGTAACACGGCTTGCGGTGTAGGCACATCTCCCGTTTGGCGGTAATGCCTCAGACTATTTCTACAGGCAGCTTTATCTTGGAACGTGTCATCGCCGAGACCAATGCGTTGCTGTTGCTTTCTCATTTGACATATTCAGGTGTTCTTCGGTGTCTCTCTGGCCTTGGCTCCATCAGGTGGTTTATTTATCAAGTTGCCTCGGACGTAGCTACTTTTGATATGTGGTTCCTTTTGGTTACACCAACTGACTTGCGTAACATTTTCATTTCGGTCGCTGTTATTTCTTTCCCGTAATCTTCATACATGGTGCAGCATTTATATCAATACATGAGTACAGGTCGTACAACCGTATTGAACAACTTGCCCTTTCGCTTCAATTGCATTTTCTTATCGTAGAAAACTCTGAGAGATCTGTCTGAGATGAGACAATAGCAGCCTCCTACTTGTTTGGTACCATTCTTGCTAGAGCCACCGTGACGGTTGTTGCCTTATCATACCTACATACTTCAATCCTCATCTCTCTGGCGTCTTGCATTGGCTTCTTTGGGTTCCAATCTAGGGCCTGTTGAATAATATGTTTTGGTATTCTTCGGAGGGTATAACCTATTTCCCCCTTTTGATAGAAGTACCTATTTAATAAAGACCTGTGACAGTAAGCACATCTTTATTTAAAATGACCTTCGGCCAGCGGATTTGTAAGATGAACTCGAGACACTAATTTACGAAAGTTATGGAGCTTAGTTGTTATCTCCATGACTATCTTCCAAGTTAACGGCCATATAGAAGCACTGATTTCATTGAATCGCCTGGAAATGTTGGTATTTTTCCAGAAAGGAGTCAAAGTGAAGAAGGCTGGGCCAATTTTATCCCTGATTCAGGTCAAAATAATTTTTGCCATCAGCTTGGAGACAGCTGGACACGTCAATTATTACAATCCTTATGTTAACCCTTTTCAGTATTTTAAGAACAATTATGCCCTTTTTCCATTCACGTGGAAAAGTTTCGTTTTACCAACACTCTGGGATGAGGGGAAGAAGAATATGTGATGCAGTATTAGAAACCGCTTTAAATAATTCAACCGGCGTCAATAGACTCGAGAACCAGCTTTAATTCCGTCTTATTTTTTTATAGAATGGTCTGTATTAAAAGATTTGCCATTAGTGTCTTAGCTTGAATAGAGTAGTGATGTCACCAAGGTAAGCCTCTGCATCCTTCGCTAAAGCGTTGATGTAAGTACGCTTGTCACGCCCTAAGGTTTATGTTGCTAGATACGACTCATGCGACCATCGCTCAGCAATCGCATTTTATCAATTAATTTAGAGCCCTATTTAATTATTTTTTAATGTGGTCATATTATGCTATATTGTAGTGGACGGTATTCAGCTCTGAGTGGTCTTGAGTGGTCTTACGGCAACTGCCTCTACGGGGCGGACCACACCCGTTTTGTATTGCAAAACGGCCAAAAGCTGCCAATATGCCTTCCTGGCAAGAGCCCCGGCAGGAGCCCTGAAGGTTCGATGCAGGAAGGTTGTGTTTGGCTGTGTATATGTGTGGGTGCGATATATGTGTTTTTTCGTCATATTGGGAGCATTACATCTCGGCGCGGCTGCTCTCAATTTTACTAATTCGCGCCGGTGTTGAAACAAATCCAGGCCCAGAGGTATGGATTTGTAGTGTCTGCAACCAACGTATCGGTTCGAATGCCAGATCAGTGCAGTGTAATTGCTGCAGGGAATGGGTTCACTTTAGGTGTTCAGGGTTACGAAGACAAGGTCAACACTCCTTAGTATATGTTGCGCCAGGTTGTATGAATTCCGGGCAACCGAGGGCTGCTCCCAGCCCACCTTCTCCACCACTGCCCCCTACACCGCCAAACAATATGATAAGGAATGCCAGACCCAGTATTACGCCTGGCCCTCCTCCTCCAGCAGTTTTCACTGCACTATCTATATTACAGTTTAACTGTAATGGCATTCACCGAAAAATCGCTGAGATCATACACTTCTTGAGTTCCAACAGAATTCTCATCGCCGCCATCCAAGAGACGTTGCTTCACGCAAACTCGTCTCTAAGCGTCCATAGCGAATATGTTATACTGCGGAAAGATCGACCGGCCGCCACGGATGATTCTCACCCTGGAGGTGGACTTGCCTTCCTAATACACAAGTCCGTACATTACTGTGTATTAGATGTAGTTGCTGACGGTACGGCGGAAATTCAAGCCATCTCAGTTCCATCAGGGAGTACTAATATCGAAATTTTTAATATATATGTACCACCTCATTCTAGTTGCCCTTCTGGCTATCGTTTCGATATTGGTCCTCTCCTTTCCGGAGAGCACAGGGTCATCCTTGGCGACTTTAATACGCACCATGAGCTCTGGCATTCGGACCTCAACAACAATGCCGAATCACTTGACGCCTCAAAATTCTGTTCACTTAATGAAGACTCGCCGACTTGAGTCGTGGGCACTTGCAGTAGTTCTCCTGACATAACTATTGTCAGTACCAGCCTAATTGCTACTTCCCGATGGGAAGTACGTACCACCCTTAGATCAGATCACCTCCCAATCATTATAAAAATTGACAAACCAGCGAACATGACTAAGTCTGAGAAGCGAACGTTTGTCAATCACAAGAAAGCCGATTGGGATGGTTTCAAAGCTTACTCGTCGGCGAAGTTCATCGAGCTAACATCACCTACCAACATTCATGAAGCCGAGAAAAATATTAGGAACGTCATTACCACAGCCGCGGAACGTTTTATTCCGGCAGGACGTATCCCGAAAGTTCGGCCTAACTTCCCCACTAGTGCCGCCAGATTAGCCGATGAACGTGATCAGATCAGAAGCGCTCACCCTGATGATCCCAGAATTCAGGAGCTTAACTCCGAAATTGACCGACAAGTTAAAGACTATAGGAGGGAGAAATGGAATCAGCACCTCGATGAATGTAACCTCAATGAAGGTGTCAGCAAATTATGGTCTACCGTCCGCGCCCTTTTCAATCCTCGGAAAGAAAAGGGCAACAACGCCACTGAATTTGGCAAAACTAAAACCTGCGATCCTCTTCAGTGTGCTAGCCTGTTCAATAAACAATTTATTGAACATCCCAAGTCTGACGGCCTCAAGCGCAAAATTAGAAGACGGATTCGCAGCCGGAATGTTGACACCATACCATCTTTTACAGCGGACCAGGTTAAAAAAGTCATCGAGAATGCTAAAAACTCCAAGGCACTCGGACCAGATGGCATTTCGATGACCATGTTGAAACATCTCGACCTTCCAGCCATTGAGTATCTCACGGCCGCCTTTAACAGTCGTTGTCACAGAACTATTCTAGTGGCAATAGACCTATCAAGTGCATTCGATAAGGTCAATCATTCAATGCTCCTAGCAAACCTGTTGAATATGCATCTTCCTGCACAAGAGATCCGTTGGATTGCCAATTATCTAGCTGGTCGGCACTCCTTCACCGAGTTTCGAGGCAAACGTTCTAAACTTAGGAAAATCAAATTAGGTGTTCCACAGAGAGGGGTACTCTCCCCCACTCTGTTCAACATCTACATATCCGGCCTTCCCACACCACCTGAAGGAATCGAGGTGAGTTCCTATGCTGACGATTGCACCGTACTCGCCACAGGGAATGATAAGGACGAAATGCGCCTCCGAATTAATCGCTATCTAGGACGATTACAGGCATTTTTCCAAAGCCGAAACCTCACCATCTCTGCGTCCAAATCCTCTGCGACTTTTCTAACCACTTGGTGGGAGGACATCAGATGGGAGATGGATATACGTATTGGCAACAATTCTGTTCCTACTGTTAAAAACCCTAAAATTGTCGGGCTTCACCTAGAGAACATGATGACGTCTGCGAATCATGCAGCTTCAGTCTGTGAAAAAATGCGCAGTAGGAACAACATCCTAAAAGCTTTAGCTGGTAGCTCCTGGGGCAAAGATAAAGAAACCATGCTAGCTACTTATAAAGCGGTGGGTCGAGCGGCCGCTGATTATGTAGCCCCAGTTTGGACACATAGTCTATGTGACACAAACTGGTCCAAAGTTCAGGTCTGCCAAAATGCCGCTCTACGCATCGCGACAGGTTACCTTCTGATGTCTGCCCAGGATCACTTACATCAGGAGACAAAATTGATGCCAATACGTGATCACAATCTCCGACTCTCAAAACAGTATCTTGTTGGTTGCTACCGTGAGGATCATCCCAATAATCATCTCATGGACCGAATTCCTCCACCACGACATGTCAGGCGTGGTTTACGAGACCTTGAGAGAGAGGTTCAGGGATACAAACGGGACCCTTACGATGAAGTTACATACCGAGCCGCCATTGCAGCGATCCACACTGAAGAAGTGAATCGGTCTATCGCGAGTTTAGGTGCGAATAGAGTCCTCTCAGAGCGCCCACAACCAATTTCGCCTGAGGAGATTAGGCTCCCGAGAGCCACCAGAGTAACACTAGCTCAACTTCGGTCGGGCTTTTGTTCACGCCTTAATTCGTACCTTTCTCGCATAAACCCGGACATCCAAAACATCTGTCCAAACTGCAATGGTAATCCTCATGATGTGGGCCACTTGTTTCAATGCCCCGCTGCGCCCACTGATCTTACCCCTATATCGCTGTGGGAAAACCCTATCGCAGCAGCTATGTTTTTGTCCTTAGACCTCACGGACACAAACATTGGCGAACCATAAATCGTACCCACATAGATGCACAGAGGTTACACACCTTTCTGCACCGCTACAAGAAGAAGAAGCTCTGAGTTGATTTTAGGCGAGCCATAAGCAACAAAATTTAGTGAATTTTTGACTCTTTTGCGTGCTGATGATCCTAACCTTTCATACCTTCTGCAACTCGTGGCAAGAATCGCGCGTTATGAGTTCGTTGGAATGCCACCGTTCGATAGCGTATTTTTGCAATAACAAGATGGTGGTCGCTGCCAATATCAGCACCACTCTTTGACCTGACATCTAAGAGGCAATTTCTCCACGTCTTTGAAACAGTAATATGGTCAATCAGTCCAAATCGAGTCACTTATAACCCCCAGAACGTAACGTTAGACGTTATGACACACCTTACGAATCTGATTCTCAGAGAACGCACTTTTTCGGCGCTTGCTAATTAGGGCTACTTCAGTTTTCTATTCGGTTCTAATCTAACGGTTCCCGTTGAAACCAGGTCCAGGTGCCTCTCTTTGTGGTACGAGACGCGTGCCCTTGCACGCGTCTCGTAGGCCAGGCACTCGCGGATTCAGTCTGATGCAATGTCTGCACATAAAATTCTAATTTGAATCGGTTAAGTCTCACTCTGCACAAAAAAAAATCGGTTAGATGTCCTTTGTCCCGTATATGTCGATGGACACAAAACTTTCATTATTTTAATGTGAAAAATCAGCAACATTAACCGGGCAGCTATCACACTAGCCTTAACAAGTAAGCTAATTGTAGATTCGCAACGTTAATTAAACGTTATCTGGTAAACATTTACAAGAGAAATTGTAGATAAGGGTAGACGCTCGAGTACTAATATAGCAATGGGTTAGAATATAGATAAACCAATTTTAAGATAAGTCACGAATGTTGTCTGCTAAGGCATTGTTGCGAGTAAAAATCTTTGAATTATTAAATGGATTATCAAATTCCATTTATAGCAAGTTTTAGTTTAAATTTGATGTGGGGAAAAACGTCTCCGCCCTTATCTTGTTATATCCCTCCAAGGCGTTACAATGCTCGGCTTTGTGTGCAGGGGAATTCTCCTTTTCTTTCTGCGGACAGTAGACATGATATACGATATATAGACTATACTAAAGTACTCTGTTCTTCGAGCGAAAAACTTTATCTATTGTTCATAGGCGTACTTTTAATATTTATCGGAATGCATCTGTTCCGTCGTGAAACTTCGAAAAAAGTAGTTTAAGTAATTGCATAGCTTCAAAAATTGCTTCCCGGTAGGGTTATATCGAGATTTGGTGATATCCCAGGCTGTGACCGACTTCGGGTACTTACAATTACGCATTTCCGAAAATAGACAACGAACAGTGAAACAACTGAAGGAGTCCATCCACGAAGAAATCGGTCAAATATTGAAAGTAGTACACTACCAAAAAAAGTGTTCAGCCTATTTATACAGGCAGTCCTATCTTCTTCCTTTAACGGTACAGAAAGTTGTGAGCCGCTGTGCATCTATATGGATTCGATTTATGGTTCAGCAGCTCTATCTTGGATCGTGTCATCTCCGAGACCAACGCGATGTTTTTGCATTTTTATTTGACAAATTCGCGTATTCTTCGGTTTGCCTTGAGTGATCTAACAACCTAAGACTTAGAAAAAATCTGTCATAATTAAATGTTTCAAATTTTAAATTTTTATTATTCTTAAAATGTGCTAAACACATAAAACCACAAAACATTCATTGAACAAGGAATTCACGCAGCCTGCTTTACAACAGCGACGATTTTCTCGGTTTATGCAACGCTTGTGGCACCGACGGATGAAATCCGCTCGTTATCATATGGCTTGCCGTAAAACAATCGATTTCTTCATTCAACGGATGCTTGATCAACTCATCGACTGATGGCGTGCAGATTTTAGAGTATTTTTGTGCAATCCTTGTCCAAATCGACGGATGTTTCGGTTGACCGAAAAACGATCCCCAACACTTCGACGTAATCATATGGCCATAATCATGCGTTAGATCTGACTTGTGCATGCCTTCGCCCAACATTTCTTCCGATATGGCGATAGTGTCGCAATCGCCGTGAACGGCTGGCGTGTAGATGTCCTGAATGAAATTATCGCCAACATATACACTTCGCGGCAAAGTGACATCGAACTTGGTGCAGAGCAGAGTTTCCAAGTCGGCATAGTTGCCCTGACTGAAGGTTTTATTTAGACACAATTTATCTGAGGTAATAGGTTCGGTTTCGGCTAATCCTTTGACACCGTAGAAAGGTCGCTGCATTGCAAAGAAGCCTGGCTTACGTGAGAATCCGACGACTACGTCGAAGAGTTGTTGCCAGTCCGGTCCGAATGCTTGAGTTGCTGTGAGATTTGCAAAATCAATGTTGGATCCAGTGACGACATATGTTGCTTTCGTCTTCTTCAATTCCTTCAGCCATTCAACTACTTTAGGGCTGGTCTTCAATATGAAGCGGCTGGGATCGCTCTTGATGGCGTTAAAGAAGGAACTGCGGCTGTTGGCGAAGTGTTCGCGGGAATAGACCTCCACAAGACCGTCAAGCAGATCACTCCAAACGGGGTAGTGCTCCTGGCGACCACCAGCTGCTTCGTCGATGGTGTCAACCGCTCGGGCGAACACCAACGCTGCGGGCATATCAAAGTAGTCCAGCAACGCTCGAATTTGATTCGCCATGGGGCCATTCCAGGTCTCCAATGGATCCTTGATGAACGTCAGAGCAATATCCCAAATCCGATCCTCGCCGTACTGTTCAACAATTTCCTCACTGGATAGGAAGCGAGTGCCGTGTGCGCACTTAATTACATAGCCATCTGCACCGACCTGCAAAACATTACCCTTTTCCGCGTCCAGAAAAAGTCCACGGCGGACAAAGTCCAGATCGTCATCCACCGGTTTCAGGAGATACTTTCCATCGTAGCCCTTCTGCTTCACGAGGAATTCAGCCAGCACTTGATACTCAAGGTTTACCATTTCCACGAGATTATATCGCAGCAAGGTATTGTCCAAATCAAATCCAATTATGTCGTAATCTATCAATTTCATGGTTTCGTCACTGGGAAGAATCGTGTTGGCCGAATAACGTGAAAATTTTCGCTGGGAAAAAGTGGACGCAGCATCCGTTGCAGGACAGGTTCTTGGAAAGGTAGCGTTGCACGTTGCCTTATCAAGCGTACACACACCACGAGTGATGATTGTTCCAAGCATTGGCGTGGAATAGCGACAACTGCGCTGGACCCTCGATAACAAGAGCAAAACCATTTTCGTGTGCAAAACTCGTCCGGAACCCCGCACTTCGACAACAAATCACTGTTGCTTCATAATTACGCAAAATTCACTCCTAAACGAACTTCGCTTATTCAGAATATTTGCAAACGATGTTACGTTTAGTGTCGCGAGACGATCAGAATACTTTCAAGTCAATGAATTAAAGAAAATTTGTTCACGGCCCGTCCATTGGAATTCACTGCCAAATTGACATTAGACGTATTGACGTCAAGCACGTATTCAATTCAGCCACTGGAATTGGCTGACCAGGGCTGACAAAATTTCCATGATCAGCTGACGACCATCAACATTCCAAACTGCATCAGCTGTGGGGAGTAGTTTGCCGGTTTATTGAATCCTTGTTGAAATTTAAGGAGCTCCAGTTCACAAAATGTTGCTGTTTGTACGGCGATGGTCGTATTTTCTTCCTTGCGTGTATCTGATGGCTTCCATTCCGATTTTCGAACACATTTATAAAGTGGCTCCAGTCGTGGTGGACGAAGAATTTCATTTGCCACAAGGAAAGCGGTTTTGCGCTGGGGATTTTCATAAGGTAAGTAAGGATAATGGAATTTCTAGATGGAACCAAACCAACCACTTACCCTATTTCTTCTTCATTTCAGTGGGACGACAAAATTACAACTTTCCCCGGGTTGTATCTGCTGACCAGCATTTTGTTGCCCTTTAAATTGTGCACAACCTTTTCACTGCGATTTATATGCCTTCTGGCTTCTGCATTTAATTTATTTTTGACTATAAAAATTCACGAATTTTTCCATGGAAAAGTTCTTCATGCGCTCATCGATGGATTGGTTGTGACGCTGCTTCCGCCCATGTATTTTTTCGCCCATTTGTATTACACGGACATGATATCAATTACGACCATTTTGGGAATGTACAATTGTTGGCTGCGAGGATATCATAAGAGTACTGCAGTTGTAGGTATGGTTAAGGGAATAATAAATTTAAGGAAAATTCGCCAAAGATTGCTTTATGTTGCAGGAGCCCTTAGCGTTTTGATGAGGCAGACAAATATTATTTGGGTAATGTTTTTCCTGGGAATTTCGGCCGTAAATTTGTTGATTGTTAATACAAAACCAAAATTGCCTGGATACAAAAAGGAGAAAGGAGATTCCAAGGAGAAGGTGGATTCCGAGGTGAATTTTTCGGTAAGTACTTCCATATCATTTACGTAGTAGAAAAGACATTTTAAATAAAATTATTTTCATCAAAGTGGATGTATAATGTCCTTCAACACGGTAGTACGGGTGTTGACGATTTTCTTTTAGCTGTTCGGACAGATTAACAAAAGTCCAGGTTTATTCGAGATAGGTATGGATTTATGCGCGAACACAAGCCTGACCGATTAGTTGTGCTAAAATTGTACTGGTGGCTCGCGGGAGCCTAATCTCCTTAGGCGAAATAGATAGTTGCTGCACTGGGAGAACTCTATTCCGACTTAGACTCGAGATAGATCTATCCACTTTTGCAGTGGAGATGGCAGCTCTGTATGTTAATCATCGAAGGGTCCCTCTTGTATCCTAGAAGAGAGGTTCTGATATCGGAGCCCTCGTCTTGTTGTCCCTTCGGTAGCAACCGACAAGATACTATTAAGATATTAGAAGGTTATGATCGCGTATTGGCATAAACTGGGTCTCCTGATGTAAATGATCCTGGGCTGACATCAGGAGACAACCAGTAGCGATGCGTAGAGCAGTATTCTGATATAATTTAATTTTTTTTACAGTTGGTAAAGCAAACTGTAGTCGACCAAACTGGAGCAGCATAATCAGGTACTGCTCGACCCACCGCTCGGCACTTGACTAAGTTTACCATCTACGGGTTTACCGTCAGATGAGCATCTAGGCTTTACGCCCTTATCTCCCGGTCCCTCGAGAGTTTCGGATCTTCGGCCTTTTATAGAGTCTTATTGTCAAATGGGGATTTCTTCATCCAGGGAATGGACTCGCCTTTAGAAGCCCAACCCCGGGGATGCAACACTAGCTGCTTGACTTGGGTAACAACCTCCAGCCACCTCGAGGCCTTGATGGGCAAGGACCATGGTCCCTTGGGTACCCACTTCCTCGAGGTACACTATTCGCTAAAGACTTCTCTATACCAGGTATGATCATCCTTCGGCCCCTATTGGTTAAGCCTCACGTAGAACATTGAGACGTGCATGTTCCAAGTTCGTTGGACCTGTGAGTACTCCTTTGCTTAAAGCAGACTCATAACGCTGCTTTTCACATCCAGGTGGCCCCTTCAGTTTACTAGTCAGCAATGCGAATCGGGCCGTGTGGTCATCAATCCACAAACTAGTTAGATGTCGGCGCACAGGCATTTTCCACCAAGGCCATTCTCCCTAATTAGCCCCTTTGAGGCTCGGGTTATGCGAAGCCGTCAGCTCGGAAGCTCACACGATTTGCTTATGGTGAAACATGCCCACCAAGGAATCACCGCAATCGTGCTCGGCCTGTTTATGACTAACCTTCCGTATTCTATGGGAGAAGGTCAGTCATGCCAAGAGCTACCCGTACATGACTCGGGAGCACGGGAGCGTCATCGCCCGAATGGTCATTTTACAGAGCCACGCCATGGCATATCAACCATACAAGGTACGCTGCTCGAGTACGTGGTCCCGCAACTCACCAAAAATCTGTGTCCCACTACACAATTTCATTAATATTGGCCTGAAACGACCGAATCTGCAATCCTTTTTTCGCGAAATCGCAACGGTTCTCTAGATAATCAATGTCAAAGTTTGACTTATTTTTAATAAGCCAGAACTTTTAGTGTCAGAGTGAATAAAAGTTATTCTATCACCAAACATATTTTAGCAGGTGTACCTCAAGGTTCATGCTTAAGCCCTACCCTGTTTAATATATTCACATCCGCAATTCCTCTTGATAACCGTTGCCAGCTTGCACTTTATGCAGATGATCTGTGCATATACACAAAATCGAGCGACCCGACTGTAATACTAACTGCTTTAGAAAGTAAGCTAGAACAACTCTATCAGTACTACTTTAGATGGAAGATTAAAATAAATCCTGAAAAAACACAGTGCATCTTCTTCACAAGAAAACGGAAAACAAGTAATCTTCCTGACAGATGTCTTGACTTCTTAGGGCAAGATGTCCCCTGGGGCAAATCTCTTGTGTACTTAGGTGTCAAACTTGACAAGTTGCTCACTTACAAAGATCATGTTGATACTGTATGCTCAAAAGTCACAAACTGCTTGCGTTCGCTGTACTCGTTGTTAAATAGAAAGTCTAAAATGAATTATCATAATATGCTACTCCTATTCAAAATGGCTATACAGAAAATAATTTCCTATGCTGCCGCTGTTTGGGGTAAATGCGCCAAATACCACAAAGCCCGATTACAGATTTTACAAAACAAATGTCTTAAAATCATCCTCAACAAACGTTGGTACTTCTCTACCATGGTCTTACATAGGATAGCTGGAATCAATTATATAAACGAAATAATAGACAAGCTTACTTTAAACTTCCAAGTTAAAATAGCAAATCACCCTCTCTTTACCAATGTAGCAGTTATTGTTTGACGCCACTGCTACGTCCAAGATTAGGTTAAGTTAGGTTAGTTAGTTCACCTTCCTGGCACTTTTCATTGAGGCTATTTAAACTTGTAAACACATACATATCGTTAAGGCATCGACACAGTTTGAACTGCACAAGCCGAATAGTCACTAAACAAAGCGCAACTGTAATTTCTGTATAGGGCTCAATGCACACTGGCATGCATTCATCTTGCCGTTAAAAATCATTCCAAGGGAATTCCGCGGAAATTTGAGTTTCTAAAGTGAAATGAATGCGATATTTGATCAAATGTGAGACGCACGACAAACTCATATTCTCTACTGTGTCCATCATTTGGATAGTCTGATCATATGTGCATCTCATGGCTTAATAAAATAACCTTATAGTTTATTTACGACGTTTATAGTTGATAGAAAAGTTATACAGCAGTGGGTAACGCTGACTCAAGTGATTGAATTGCAGCTTGACTGCGAAAAATCGTTTGTTGTCTATAGATTCGTGCTCGCCACAGGTGCAGTTTCACGTAGGTAAGGCCGTGTATGCTACCAGCCGTTGGCAGAAAAGGTCTAGTGGAAGCAGGCTCAGCAGCATGTCTAAACCGAATGGGGTAGGTGTAGGCTATTGGTATAACAAAAGAGTTCAAAGTATGTACTTTTGTAATACTCTTACTACAAATAAGAATAAGTAGTTGCGCTAAGTGCCGTCCACCACATAATAATTCTATAAAGTAGAATAGGCCTCACAATATTTGTACTCACCCATTATTCAGCTTTTAACTGCAAAAACCCTGAGCTGGCATCTTGTAAAACTATAGGTGACAAGTTACTTTAATTTTTTTTGGGATCTTTTAACACCAATTGCCGGTTTCTCATAACTCTTATCAAATGGTTAGTCTTATCGTATAGAGAAGACGCACACAATTTTCAGCAAGCTTTTCCATTATATTGAATTTAATTTTTGTTTATTTTGCATATTTTTTCAATTTCAAATGATGGCGTAACGAAGGAAAACATGACATAACTGCGAAATAAACAAAAATTCAATATGATTCTGAAAATTGTGTGCGTCTTCTCTATACGATAAGACTAACCATTTGATAAGCGTTACGAGTTATGAGAAATCGGCCATAAATCTGACAAAATATGGAACCTGATTACTTTTCGTATCATAGGCGATACTTTGCAATTTCACGTTCATTATATTGCCAGAATCACATTTAGAAGGTACAAAAGAAATCAAAGCGACTGTCGCCAATCGCTTTACAGAATATAGGCTCTGTTTTTTAATAGATTCCCTGCACGGTTATAGTGCCACAGCCGTTTTTTATCCTTTCATGAATTTTGCACCTTAGTAAAGAGACCCAAGACAGAGGATAGACAAAAAAGCCAAAACCCACTTAGGCTTCATTCAAACGACGAGCCGTACGGCTCGCAAGCTCTAGCCATACAAATGCATTGTCTTATATGGGAAGCTCACGACGAGCGAGAGCCGTGCCGCTGTCAAAACACAACTAGCGAGACGTGTTTTCACATATCGTGCACCACAACCCGCAAATTCACGGCTCGCGAGCCGTGTTCTACAGTGGCACGGCTCTCGCTCGTCATGAGCTTCTCATATAACCCAATGCATTTGTATGTCTCGAGCTTGCGAGCCGTTTGAATGAAGCCTTAGGCTTCATGCACACGACGCGAAAACGGCTCGCAAGTTCGACACATCGAAATGCATTGGCTCTTATAGGAAGCTCACGACAGCGAGAGCCGTGCCGCTGTCAAATCACAACTAGCGAGACGTGTTTTCACATATCGTGCACCACAATCCGCAAATTCACGGCTCGCGAGCCGTGTTTTGACTGTGCATGGCTCTCGCTTGCTGTCGCTCGTCATGAGCTTTCCATACGAGCCAATGCATTTCGATGTGTCGAGCTTGCGAGCCGTTTTCGCGTCGTGTGCATGAAGCCTAAGAGTGTATGAAATTTACTTCTCTGTGCTTGCAACGTAGTCGTCAGCATAAGCTTTTTTTTGCATTAGACCCTTTGTAAAGTCAGAACCAATTGATTGATCGCTATATTCCACAGTGGAGGAGATAGAATACTTCCTTGTGGAATACCCCTATAAATAGACGTAGCACCTAAGGTACTCTGGATGAATTTAGGAGTAAGCATCTTATTAACGAGAGTGGACGTTGAACCTTCAACATAAAAATTTCTAAGGGTGTCAGTTATCGCATTAGGTTTAACTTTATTAAAAGGGCCCTCGATATCTAGGAACGCTACGATCGTATATCGGTATTGAAAAGAAGGGACGTTTCAAACGCATATTGTTGGATGAATAATAGGTTTAGGGGAATGAATATCGATTAGCCTTTTTAGCGATGTTTTCTAAATTCAGACATGCTGTTAGTATGATTTCTATTCAAGCATTTATGATGTCTACCATCAGGCACAGCTAATTTAAAGTACTGAAAACTAGTTATCTACTATATGCCTTTTCACATGACTCTGGGAAGTCAGATGAACCAACGTCTGACCTTCCAGGGAAATATGGGTTGATCCGACATTTAGCGGTCTCGATGCTTGATGACATACATGCTCTGCTTTCTTTTTGAAGAAACTTGGCATGGATGGGCTTGGTACCAAAACTTTTCTGAATTTAGATGTCTTGGAAAACGCGAGAAGCAATACACCCAAGGTTCTTGGATCAGCATGATATCGTCCGCGTTCTTCTATAGGCGATTATTTTACTTTTATTTTAACTACATAATTAATCATACATTTGTAAACAGAGTGCAATAACACAATATATTACCAGCTTTAATCGTTTATTCTATTTACAGTCACTAATCCACGTGGTCGTCTACAACTTGAAGAATCCAACCTTTCTTATTAGCAACGTGACACAAGCACTTCATCAATTTTTAGGATACTTCCTCGTTCTTTTCGCATTTGGAGCATTTGTTCTTTACAATGGATCAATTGTTGTAGGCGATAAAACCGCTCATCAAGCAACGATACACATACCACAGGTAAGTGCAACTGGAACTGCTCATACACATACTTTGATTAATATATTTTTATACAGATCTTGTACTGCGTCCTATTCATTCTTTTCTTTGGACCATCACTTGTACTGCTAAATGGTCTGTCCACATTAAAAAATTGCCTTAAACACTGGCACATTTTTGTGCTCCTGTCGGCCTTCCTTGTACCTGTTATTCGATACAATACCATTGTACATCCCTATCTGCTGGCCGACAATCGACATTACACTTTCTACATATGGAATAGATTTTTCGGTAAATATGACTATGCTAAGTATCTCCCAATACCGGCTTATGTGTTTGGAATATTTCTGATGTGGGAATGTCTTAAACATCGTCAAATTGTTACACAAATTTTGTATTTTATTTGTTTGACTCTTGTGCTAGGATTGCAAACTTTAATCGATGTTCGCTATTATCTTGTACCGTTTTTGATTTTAAGACTGAATGTCAAAAGACTGAACTGGAAGTGTTATTTAATTGATTTGATATTTTATATAGCGATAAATTTGTTAACGTTGAAAATTTTCTTTTCAAAAATAGTACATTGGAGTAATTATTCATATCCGCAAAGAATAATGTGGTGAAATATCAAATAATTAATGAAAAGTATTGTAATAAATAAATATTGCTATTTTCTATACTATGTTAAAATTGATCACGTGTTTTGATTCCTATACCACTTAAAAAAAGGCGGACAGGTAATTATATATTGGGAAGTGCGAGCATATTTTTTGGGTATTCTGTATACGTTCCGATCTGCACGCTGAAACCACAACAACAAAGAAAAAATGCTTCTGAATGCTATAGTTATGTATTTGACGTATATTTTATAAAAATATATTTTCCTTTGTCTTAGAATATAAATCACGAAATCCTTAAAGTATTACAAATAATGAGAATCATCATGATCTTATCAACAAAATTCAATTTTAAAACCACTTTCACGCTTGAAATTGGCCGGGTGATGCTTTTGGAAATGCTTAACATAGTTGGAAATTATCCATCGATGAGATCCATTCTTATTTCGTTCAGCGCCAATCTTAACATCAACAGAGCACAACGGACACGCCACAACACCATACGATTTGTCGTCACTATCACATACAGCCGTACTTATTGTTGCAATGTCCAAATCACCCTCGGCATATTTTCGATACCAGTTAAAAACGAGAATTCTGATTTTCTCCTCTTCCGTGTAAATATCCGACATATTGCCGGTTCGACGGCGCTTCACTTGTTGCTTATTCTGTTCGACGGGCGTCAATGTAACTAACGGTGGAGGTGGCAACGAACCATTCATTGTCGACGTATCCATATTGTGATCGAACGATTTATTCGGCGGTAATGGAGAGTTTTGGGAATCTTCGTCGTTGAAGAAATCCGACATTTTGACAACGGGAATTTTCAATTGTGTATAATATTGAACACCATTTTGCCGGATACGATCGCGAAGTTTGAGCAATAGTTTACGATGGCCCGATACAATGCGAAAATCTTCAGGATTCTTTTGAAATATGTAAAAGTAGGCACTCGTTACGGGAACATAGTCTCTCATGTGTTCTCTGGCGAATTTTTCAACTTCTTGAATAGATGTTTCGTCCAATTCTTCGAGACTTAGTAGATGGTTGAAACCGTTAATGCTGAGTATGTTTTTTAGATAGAGTGGAATGGCACCAACATCACGTTCGATTACAGCCCACATTTCGGTTTCGGTAAGAGCGTCTCGGTCACATGGATCTGTGGCAAGATGATTTTCATTCTGAAAGAAAGAAAATAATTTAATTTTAAATTAAAAGTGCAAAAAAACATAAACAAACAAACAGTATATACCATTAAAATAATTACAAATACAATATCAAATAAATAAATAATTGCATTATGCAAAAAGCCCGACGTCGGGGTATCTTGCCCTGCAGGAAACGGTCAAATAGATAATATCTTAAATAAATACGAGTAACAGGCGCAATCGTACATCATTGGAACATTACATCCCATTTCCATGATGTTCACTGATTGCCTTCAGTTGATTAATTCGAAAGGGCTCGATTGCTTTTGACAAGAAATTTATTAGCACAGAGTCCACGCTTGTATACCTGGACTACTCCCACGAAGTTTATAAGACCAAGCCTGACATCTCGTAGAAGCGGAATTCTGTCTGGTGGTTTTAGGGTGTTCATACCGATAGCAACCAGTTGTACCACCACTAAGTTGAATGTAGCCAATAACGAAACATTTTAGAAACTCCAATTTTTCTAGATCTCAACCCCCTTATGTCTCGGACACTTTGCAACGCATTCAGAAGGTTATCTCCCAGAAAAATGTAAGGCTGTGTGACTAATAAATATGGCCAAAAAAAATGCCTATTTCCCTGGTATATTTTCGTCATCAGTGGCATCTGATTAGACGCGATGTGCTCTGCCAGTCGAAACCGACAACAATCGTGCATCATGCACTTTTTGGAAGTCGTTTTTATAGCGTATTCCCCG
This sequence comes from Microchrysa polita, assembly GCA_949715475.1. Lineage (NCBI taxonomy): Eukaryota > Metazoa > Arthropoda > Insecta > Diptera > Stratiomyidae > Microchrysa > Microchrysa polita. The sequence goes on from OX454416.1 coordinate 65,192,967, forward strand.
CAATTGGGGAACCCTCCAAAAATAGGTCTTTTTAAGAGAAACTTTCTGCTTTATGAACCGGGCTCGTTTTATATTGATATTTTTCTTGGTATTGATTCTTAAAGATATTAAATCAAAATCATAGGCCAATCAGGTCAATTGCAGCTCGTTACGGTGGTTGATCAGATTGGCTCAGGACGACGACTTAGGCATCGTTTGAAAGTTATCCAAGCGAATTCTTAATAAAACTCACCTACTTGATATGTAAATATGCAATTTACTTGTAACTACCCCCCCCCCCCCCCCATTCCCTGGAATACGAAAACTCTATTACACTTAAAAAGGTTTTTCAACCTGGAAGTGAAAGTGAAATCGGAATATTTTACGCTGTACTTGCTGTCGTGGAATATGTCTGGGGAATTCCACTAATTACTAAAATCCCAAAATGGTTCCACAATTTTCTTCTGACGTTTTTCAATTTACCGGTGTTTGGATGTTATCCGCGACGATTTCATCGTGGAGATTGGGGAATCGAAAATCAATATATAAAATTACAGAAAATTGTAGAACTATTTCGAATTGCAGTTTATGGAATTCCCTAGCGTTTCTTATATATTGCACGACTTATTGTCGTATTAGGTTATCCTTGTCATTTTTGCCCCAAGTGTAGCCGGGCCGTAACATTGAAACATCCTCATTTAATATCGGTTTTATTGAGTCAGAACAGGATAGAACACTTGTACTGTCAGCAGACCCAATAAAAGTGACCTAGTATTTTTTTAGAGTAAACAAATTTGTTGTGTCGCTGTTTCTTGTGTTATGTAAGTTTTGTTAAAATACACTTAACACATTATAGCGTCGGTTATTCGTGCATCCATAATTTAAGCTTAAAGTATACTTGTAGCATGGTAGTTTACACTGGCCGTAGAGTACTTTAAGCGTATCTTTTAGATGAAATGTATGAGATACCGGTCCTTGATATAGTACAATTAATCCTAAAAAAGCCAAACCAAAACAAAAAAAAAAACAGTGGGTTTTTCACGCCAAATTATTGGATACATTCCCCACTATACGAAGTTAAAAGTTACACTATTTTGCGCGTTGGGTTAATACGGTGGCAAGGAGTTGAAAATTGTATTTTGTAAACATCTGGAAAACTAAAAGTTTGATCGCAAAATTTCCCAAAGACGGAACAAACTACTTGGAACTACTTTTCTTGGAAAATTATACCCTAGACCTAGTCGACTCACGCGGACAGGATCATTGTCCAAGTCGAATGAAATCGGATCAAAATTTCCCAAATCGGTAACAGCTGACTATCGTGTCATCTGTCCCCAATGCGATATTCTGAATTACAAATTGCATTTGTAATTATTCACCGTTCGAGATACAATTAAAAGGAAAAGTCGGAAGAAATATTAAAATGATTAACTCTGAATAAAGATTACAAACCAAAAATACTCAATAACAAAATGACATACGGGAAATTTCAGGGAAATTGTTCGAGGAGACATCTGGGGGATTAGTTTGGCAGATGATCCAAGTCATAACCTGGATCAATTTCCAGGGATCATCATTTTGTATGTGATTTCCAATAAACCTGGAAATGACCCAGAAAGTTGAATAGGGCTAATGGAGAATATATTGTCGGCGTAATATTTATTAATCTCTCAAAATGCCGACGTAATAATTAACACACCATTGGTACTATATCTTGGTGAAATATATCGTTCAACAGTATTTCCACCCCTTTACATATATTTCCAAGCGACTGACGGCCACAAATCCAATCAAACGTTCGGCGAAATATAAACTATGTCTAAAGAAACGAAAAAAACGGCGTATCATGGTAAGACATAGCATGTAAACTGTTTGCAGAACCAAAATTAGACCTCTACAAAAAATAAAATTCATTTCGCAGAAAATTCAGCTAAACCTCAGGCATAACAGATCGTAGGCGGCGACAGAAGGGTTAATAATTGCATCGACAATTTTTTTACATTTGAATAAATTCGCTGAGTGTAGTGAAATAAATTTGGGGTCAAACACATGGATTGTGTGTGCACATAGCCGCTCTGGACTAACGCATGGCATGGGTTACTATGCTTTCTCTAAGTATTAACTGGCCATTCATTTATATTAACTACATATACCACATATGATGGTATACCAATTTATTTCAAAACATCCAGGATTTTGGATGTTCTATGAAAAGCTATGGGATAAATTAGGTTCTGTTATTCCTGTAAAATGTCTATAGTTGGATTGTACGTGTTCATCTGAATAGTTTGTAGTAGGCCTGTTCCAAAAACCGGGATCCCGGTACAAAACCGGTGTTCACTTGGTACCGGACCCGATATTCTAAAGTACCGATATCCCGGTTTTTTTTTTTGTACCGAGTTAAAAAACCGACCGACGAGTCGGTTTTTTGGTACCGAGTTAAAAAGAACGATTCACTTCAACCATGAGCCGGTTTTTTCAGGTTTTTTGGTACCGGTTTTTTACCCGGTACTCAAAAAAAACAGCTCATGGTTGAAAAAACCGTCGGTACTGAAAAAAACCTGAGTCGGTTTTTAACCCGGTACTCAAAAAAACCGGCTTATGGTTAAAAAAACCGTCGGTACTGAAAAAAAAACCTGAGTCAGGGAAACCGCTTGTGGTACCGGGTATTGAAACAAACCGAAACCCGGTACTGAAATCTCAGTACCGAACAGGCCTAGTTTGTAGTATGTATTTAAAGGTATATACTGAACTGTGGACAATGCAGCGAAAAACAAGAAAGCGTCTTGTAGAGGCAAAAAGAAATCTTGCATAAAATTAAATCTGGGAATGTGAGCTACTCATTCTTATAAAAAATAATATGGTGTCACAAAGCCGGTAGTAATAACAATTAAATAAAATTAACGAATGTAAATGGTAAAGGTTAATAAAAATATTGTATTCTCTGGGCAAAAAAAAAAAATTAAGAAGAATTGCCACGAATGGTACGCTGATTGTACAGATTAGCACAGGGAAGCTGACGCTGCAATCGATAATTTATGCTACATTTTTTTGCAACTAAAACACTCATTCCTCTCAACGTATGCGTATATGCGACCCTGCCGGGAAGGAATTTGCACTGTGTTCTCATTTTGCTGAAACCGCACTATTCAAACTTTTTTTCAGTCAATGCTATATGGTTTTACTCGAAGGAACAGATGAAATCCGACGAATACTTAAGGGACAATGAAACTCTTACTCTAAGCAAAGTTATTACGCTTTAACGCATCATATGCATAAATACAGGGTTCAATCGTCTACTGGTCCATCTTACAAGCTAAAACACTTTTAACCAAGGTATGGAATGCTAACTATGCGCTGCTATCCTCCCTGGATGACCGTCTTCGGTACCGAATGGAAATTGAAGTGAATCCTCTGCAACACCTTAAAGGGCTCTAAGAGTTAAGTGCTAAAAATGAATACCATGCCTTGGCATAGAATTTTTTAAAAGAGTGTCATCTAAACTCTGCAACTGCCCTGAGTGTTTTAGTGGCAACAAAATTGTGTAGCATTTTTTTTAAGTTTTATTTATATGTTGATTAGAAAATCGTTAGGTTCCTGTGTGCTAACCTGTACAAGTTTACTTGTAAACAAAGAATAAATCATCAGTACTTAAGAGTATTCCTCAAAAAAACTGAATAATAATAATCTTTCTGAATAAATGAAGCTAAATTGTTTTTATCATCCTTTCCTGTGTAAAGGAAATATGAAAATTAACTTCTCCACATTCTACATACATATTTTTTCCATAATTTCCCGTATTTATACAAACATAAAAAAAAAAACAATAAAAATGCTCGTAAGCGTTTATGGACTTTTCCTCGAAATTTTTAAATCTAAAGACAGTATTTTTTGGCCCGGGCCAGGATATCAGTTTGACACTCCTGGTCTAGTGTATCCAACAATTTGGCATCAAAAGTTATCTTTATTATTATCTGTGCTGTATACTAATAATATTTATTAGATTAATAATGTAATCAAAACAAAAACTTACGAAGTGTATCGCTGAATAAGACGCCGCCATTTGTTCTTTTTTCTGAGTAGACATTCACGATCTGCAAAAGAGAAATTTATTACACCTCAATCAATACACATGATAGTAAAACTATATTGCAAAATTAAGAATACATAAAAATAACATTATTTCATTACACATCAATATTTAATATTTATACAAAAACATTGCCCTATCAGCTCAAATGTATCGTATAGTCTATAGTGTACCACGCCACAAAAACTTGAAATATTCCACGTAGTACGAATATCAGGCCGAATAACGGACTATGTATGCCTGCACTGTACTACTATTCGAGCTCAGTCTAGCTAACGCTAGCTCGAACGTTTATTCATACTCAGTTCAATATTCTTGTGACAAAAAATGGAAGCATCTGTCGCCTCCACCAAAGAATGAAATGTATGCAAAAGAAACGAACGCAGACTTACCAAAGAATGTAGTGAAGAAAAAAAACGAAGACGTTGAGAAAAATATTCGCCGCGATAAGATTAGGAGATTCGCAAAAGCCGGCACAAACAACACTGGTTCTTATAATACTGACTGGCCAGGTGCAAAATCCATGGAATATGTAAATTAAAATGTCGATATCGATATGTACAAACTATATTTCTAAATAACACAATTACAAAAATACAGCCTGAGGACTATGTGCAGGACCAAACAACCGCTTCTTATGATCGTAACAACGAACTGAATCCGAATACTATTACTGTCAGCATCGAGACCGTCGCGGCTATCGGATCACTTCTTTTACCTGCCCGAAAACAACAATAAATCCACCGTGGTATCTACCCAACTCGCAGATACAAGAGCACACAGGTAAGCTGCTTATAGCAATAGAATGCTGCTCGACCTCTTTTAAGACGCTCTGTACACATACGAGCCTGGATTTAGCATAGCGAGGTATCGCGTTTATATCGTACTATGCGGCCGTAGTAACTTCGTTCAAACGTGTGTGTATTATTCTTGGCATTATGCGATGTGTTGAGAATATTTTCAAAACGGATAGCCGTGACAGAGGTTGCGAACTGAACATTGACGGTCCAAAAATTGGTAATGTACTCTTGAAGATTAACCAAGAAGTGTATATTTATATTGGTTAAAATAAAATAAAAATGGATGAATATAATTTACAATCTAAGAAAGGTCAGTTCGCACATACAGTCACATACATCTGCTTTTTTTCACACAAATTTTATGACTGACAATCTGTCAATTTGTGTTTAAAATCCAGGTCAATGTGGCTGATGACTGTGGTCCCTATAAAGGCCAATACGTATACAACACTTACTGTTCTTTTTGCTGTAAATTAAACGGAAATTTGCTATAGGGATGTTAAATATGCTAGCAAATTGTAAATGCATCATTTATACACTATAAATCTTTAACAAAGTAGTTCGCATAGTGTCCTGTAGTCCGTCTCATTGTATACTTTATAAGAAAAGACAAATAAAAATTAAGTTTATATAACTACAAAAATGGGTAGATATTAAATCACTAAGGATAAAGAAATTCGTCTTACGTGCTTACTTTTCACAATTATCGTTAATTTGCTGATAAAGTTCATAAGTGTAGTTTACTGTAGATCCTCCCATTATCTCTTAAAAAATAGTGCAAAGCTGCTCTTTAATGTATCCTGAGTAGTTCCTATATTTATTTTACTGTTTTTGTTCTATGAATCTCGGTGAAAAAATAGGACAGAACCATTTGTTATAGTGAAGTACAGTCACCGCCGGTTATTAAAATCACGGCTTAATCGAATCAGCCGTTTAGAATCAAACTCGAAAGTCCCGAATTAATCAACATACGAAGAACCAATGTGATTCTAATATTCGGCGCCTACTGTATTTACTTTCGTTTCAATTTCATTATATAGGTACATATATATAATAAATAATAAAAGTTTCAGAATAATTTTCGCCCGCATAAATATCAGCTGCGAGACCACTGCTCGACGCTAACCTAAAAGATTTCAAACCCAGGCGACGAGCTCAAATTGTATACACTACGAATTAGTGAATCACTACTATACACAAACCTACAGTGGTTGTGTTAAAATCGGTAGGAAAAGATCTTTTTATTCGTTTTATAGCAGCGAGTCCTTTATACCTGTTCGTTCGCCCTCCCGTACCGGAAAACACACCATTAACATTTCATGGAGCGTATGCATTCGATAATTTCATACCCTTTTGAAATGGTACATACAAAACCAATACCATATTGCTGGCACTGATCGTGCGTCGTGTCTCAAGAGGATGTGCTGCTTCTTGTTGTTGAGTGGTTGGTAAAGCTGACGATGGAAAAGATGAAGGAACACACGGGAAGTATATTACGAGTACAGGTCCCAAACGCAGGTAGAAAACAGGTTTATACTCAAAGAATAAATTTGTTCGCGGATTAGAAGTTTAAGATTTTTTTTTATCGTTTGGAAGATATATTTTGTATTGTACTCTTTTTGGAATCTTGTATAATGCAAAGCGGAATACCATCGCACTACAAGAAGTTACGCGTACTTTGGTTTGGTCTAGTTGTAGTCATGACGAGGCGAGCGAATATAATAGGGGCAATGACTGGTTTTTATAACATTTTTTTGCATTTTCTCTTTTTTTTTTGTTGAGTAATTTGATGGTAGTATATAGCTTCTTAATTGTAATATTAATTTGCTTAGTCATAATGTATGTAGTATCCATTTCTTAATTTAAACAGTAAAAATTTATTCAGTGAAAAGTGTGTTAATGTTTTGCCACGATCCGATTACTAAAAAGTAGTTACCTCTTGCATTGCGATTTAAACTTTAAAATCATTCAAACGGTGATAAAAGGACACTTCTTTTTCATCCGTAATATGTAATTAAATTACAATAAAAGATATTGACCCACAATGAACAGATCTGAAACCGTTTTCTCAATAGGCAACCGCTCCCGCTGCGGCCGGACCTTGAATTGGAGGTTTTCAGTATGTACTCTATCGTTGAAAACTTAACCAAAATTTTTCCGGGGAGATAGAGTGTACCGGCATCACGAGTACGGTCTCAGGGAAAATGACAATATACAGGGTGTCCCATTAATTGTGGAGAATATTTTAATGGTAGGTAGTATGGCTCATTTGGGGAAAATTAATGTACATCGGCACCGCTCTATTTTTAGCCGTTACAATGTAATAGCGTTTTTTGTAAAAATGCCGAACTAAATCAAAATTTGCCACACCACTAAACATTTCATCCGAAATATGACTTCACTTTCTGAAACTACATAAAATTTCCAATAAAACGACACCTCGCCCGTTATGAAGTTGCTAGAATCTTCCGAGATACACCCGTTCAAAATTTAAATTTTAAAATCATCAAAAAATCAAATGATAAAAATTGAGGAAAAACCGTTTTTTAAGTTTCTTTTTGAACGGGTGTATCTCGGAAGAAACTTCGTAACGGGCGAGGTGTCGTTTTATTGGAAAGTTTTATGTAGTTTCAGAAAATCAAGTCATATCTCCAATGAAATAATTTTGATTTAGTTCGGCAATTCGGGCATTTTTACAAAAAAGGTTATTACACTGGCCGTGTTTTTTCACATCGGGGGCAGGTTTGCTGACCCAGACGCGAAAAAAAACTATCGAGGGTAGCATCCAGGTTGAATTTCAAATTGTTACGTATGCATTGCCATTAGTTTCAAAACATTGCTCATAGCCCCGCCCAAGTAACAATTTTATCCCTATAATACTTCGTAAAGTATTCTCTTCTCACAATAATAGTAAAGTAAAGTGTCGTAAAGTAAAGTGCCACTACATGGTATAGACACTGAATAATATAAAAATAATAGCATTTGGCGCCGTTTTTTAATCCAATAGAACCTTATTGTAGCACTAACTTAAGCTTCAATAAAGTTGTACTCCATTTTCCTTATACATATCATCACTTTCTGTCATTAAACGCATTTGCAAAAAAAAAAAAAACAAAATTTCCGCATCTAGCATCGAACCAATTTATTTATATATGTATTTATTTATTATTAATAAACGGACGTAAGTCCTTTATAAACAAAGTATAAAATAGCTGTCTTAATGTCTAATATTAAATCTATGTTATAATTATATTATAAAATATTTTACGGAACTCAAAGTAATCGCTTAAAAGATATGTGTATTTTTTATTTATTGAATTAAAAAAAAATCAAAATTCCAAGAATGATTAATCAAATATGTAGATCGAAAATGATTTTCCTGAGCTTAAATTTGTTACAATTAAATAAGTCTATATATCTTCTTCTTTATGGCACGATAGCCCGACGTCGGGCCTTGGCCGCCTGGATTGAAGACCTCCAATTGTCGCGGACACGCGACCTTGTCCTCCAGTTCCGAAAGCCTTGCATCTGGTGGGCGTCCTCACATACAGAATGCTCCCATCGGGCTCTCGGTCGTCCACGCAATCTGGCTCCGTCCACTCGTTGCGCGTTCATCACCTTTTTGGGCATGCGATCGTCGTTCATCCTTTGTACATGTCCCGCCCATTGCAGTCGCTGCAATTTCACGATCTTCGACACATGTAGCTCATCACACAGCTGATACAACTCAATGTTGTACCGGATGCGCCATTCACCTCGTTCACGAACGGCCCCGAAGATTCTTCGGAGAACCTTTCGCTCGAATGTGTCCAACAGGTGTTTAGAGTTTTGGGTTAGGGTCCATGCCTCGCAGCCATAGCATAGCACAGGTCGGATTATGGTTTTATACACGTGGAGCTTCGTCTTCCTGTGCACCAGCTTCGAATTCATAATTTGGAGGACCGCAAAATAACACTTATTAGCTAGTTGTATCCGTCGCTTTATCTCATCTGTTTCGTTGGCGTCCTTTGACATATTGCAACCCAGGTAAGTGAAGTTGTCTACATACCCTATATTGAGGTCCCCCACTGTGATGCTTGAATTTACTGGCGTTCTACATAGTTTTTGATTGCATCATGACCTTGGTTTTAGATTCGTTGATATGTAGTCCAACTTCTTTGGCGGCGTTATTGAGATTATGCAGGAGGATTTCTGTATCACCCAATCTTCGAGACATGATGTTGATGTCGTCGGCGTAAGCTACTAGTTGAGTCGACTTAATGAGTAGCGTTCCGCTGCTGTCCAAATTCATGGCTCGAATTACATACTCCAGAGCCAGGTTGAAGAGCGTCGGCGCCAGCCCGTCGCCTTGCTTGAGTCCAGTACGAGTTTCAAATAGGTCAGTGAGTCTGTTCTGAACTCTGACCTGCGAGACGGTATTAGTCATCGTCATCCTTATGAGTCGCACTAGCTTAGCCGGTATACCAAAATGCAGCAGAATGTTGTACAGTACACTTCGATCGATACTGTCGTATGCCTGCTTGAAGTCGACAAATATTTGCTATACGTCGATGTTATATCCCAGCACTTCTGGAGTAAAAGCTTCGCTGTAAAAAGCTGATCTTTCGTCAAACGACCCGGTCTAAAGCCCCCTTGGTACTCACCAATGATTTCTTCTGCGTACGGATTAATTCTATTTTCTAGAATTTTAGATAGAATCTTATAAGTCGTACAAACTAATGAGATGCCCTTTTTTGTAGATTGGGCAAATTATACTTTTGCGCCAATCTTCCGGGATTATTTCGTCGTTCCATATTTTAACGATAAGTGTGTGTATATAGCCTTAACAAGGCTCTCCCCACCATGCTTCAGCAGTTCACCTGGAATCTCGTCAGCGCCGGGGGCTTTATTATGTTTCAGTGATTGCATGACGACATCAACTTCTTCTATTGTTGGGGGTTGAACGGGAGGGCCTGTTTCAGTCGTCAGCTCCAGCGCTTCTTGTGTGGGGCTGTTCGGTTGAACATTAAGGAGCTCTTCAAAATGTGAGGCCCAGCGTTTATCAACGCTATCGGTGTCGGTAATTATATTGCCATCCTTATCCTTAGAGGCTGGTCCTGGGTTGGTATCCACTTTTAATTGAATTAATTAGCTTGTACGCTTGTCTACTGTTCCTACTAGCTAGTCTTTGGTTTATTTGCATCAACTGCAGATTCAAGGGATCTATTAAAAAGTATATGTAATGGGTTATATGTAATGGGTGTGTAAGATTCTCAGCACAATTTAAAAAAAAAATTGGTGGAACTCCATCTGGACCAGCGCTTTTAGATACATCTAACGAGAGGAACTTCTTCCTAATAGAATCATCGTCAATGTAGAGAGTAGATATATTAAAGCTATTATCAACCAAATTGGGCTCAAAGAATGATTGTTCTGTACTGTATAACTGTGAAAAATATTCGGCAAATAAATTTACAGTTTCATTTATATCCGAGCTCATGATATTGTCTAAATACATTGTACTTGGTAGACCATGATCAGTTTTACCAGAGAAATATTCACTAATATTGAACGAAATATATTTAATTCAAACGATTTGCGCTTTTGATTTGGCTCCACACGCAAATGCGTTTAATTCTAACGAGTGGCGTTTCTTTCAAAAGCATAATAAGATGTAAAAAAGCGTTTGAATTAAAAGAATTTACGTTTACCTGGAAAGAAGGAGCCAGTCGATTTAAACGTATTTTTCATTGAAATAAACACTTATTCTTTTATTGTAAACGGGTAAAACATTTTAAATAAATGAAAGGCAATTGTATCAAACGTCTTCGTTTTTATATTGAACATTTTTGTTATTTAAAATAAACGAAGCATTCTTTTTAATGAAACGGTATGTATTTCGAAAGTAACGCATCGCGTTTTCATTTCATAGAAATTACCTCATTCAAAATAATTGAGTTTTACATGGAATTAAAAGCAAACTCTGCTGAAATAAAATAATACATTCCGTTTGATTGTCCATTCTCCATTCGATTAGATACTTACTGTTACCTGGGTTGACAAATCAATAAAGAATAAAACTTATGAAAACTTTAGAAAAACACTTTATTTTTTATTTAGGTCTAATTTTAATATGGTTAATACATTACACTTTTATTCTAACACCCGCTAAACTTAAATTGCACGTGTGCAAGCGTCCATTCCTCCAGATGAATGCAAAAGTAAATTATCGAAAACACTCTTAACATCGACGAAGATTCTAATACGCGTTTGTTGTTAGACACTACACATTTGTTTGGAATGAACATGAACACGCGAGACTCATCGGACCGGCCGGAAGTATTTAACTACCTGTTGTGCTACGTTGAAACAAATGACATTTTGGCATCGCGTCCTTTAGGTATGTGTATTTGTTACGTAAAGGAATGAATACACATTACTATGTAATGCGGAATCTTTTGATTTAAACGATCGTCGTTTGCGGTTTGGCTGCTCTTTTGTTTTAAAAGAAATTCTCTTAGCGTAAATGAGAATTCGTTCAAATCAAACGAGATTTTTCAAACGAATACTGCGTTCAATTTAAATGTGGAGCTTTTAATATGAATGTGCGTTTTTTTCTCTGAGTGCGGGAATTAATATGTTTCCAAAACGATTTTATATTAGTGCTAACTTCCGACTCCAACTTAAGAATGTAGTTCTTATAATCAATTTTCGATAACCTTTTACAATCAGATCTTAACCGTGAAAATACATTGTAATCTATCAATTTACCCGTTTAGTGTAGTACCCAGGTGATAAACCTAGTACATCAGATTGCAAAATGTGGTGAAGACAATTTTTTTTTGTTTCTTATGTTTTTTGGGGTGCTGAGCACGAATCAGGAGCTTCCCACCAAAATTTCCTTGCGGAACAGGGTCAAAATCGCGAAAAACCCTAAAATTGAGAATTTAAATTTGCCATTTTTAACATAGTTGCATATTATGTATAAAATTTTGAGATTGAAGGATTTTTCATTTTTGGTCGTAACAATTGCGTTTTTCTTGTGCATTATGTATTTTGGGGTGCAGAACCTGAATCCGTAACTTCCCACCAAAATTTCGTTGCAAAACAGGGTCAAAATTGCAAAAAACCAAAAAAAAATACTCTCAATTGTAGCAATACCGCTTAACACTTTTTAATGATTAATGGCGCGTTAGACCCGCAATTATGTTTTCTCTAATATTTTCATGGACAGGTTTTCGGAGAAATTTACACTTTCGGAGTTATAAACAAAAGAACGGGGAAACTCCGAAAATTTTGGGTTTTTCGCGGTTTTGGCCCTGTTCCGCAACGAAATTTTGGTGGGAAGCTCCGGATTCGAGCTCAGCACCCCAAAAAACATAAGAAACAGAAAAAAATTTCTGCACCACACTTTGCAATCTGAAATCACCTAGTTACTATACTAGTTGTTTATGTGAGGTGAGCAATTTTTTTAGTTTCAATAAGCTTAAAACCGTAAGAAAACCATTTTGGAAATCTATCACTATTTAAGCGACTACAAGGAACGATGGACTGAATTAAATTATTTAAGGTGGAATAAAAATACGAAACTGCGTCGTCCAGAGACATACGTTCTAATTCTGACCAATCTATTGAGCATAAAGCGGTATTAAGATTCCTATAATCAGCTTTTTTGAAGTCAATAAAATTTTGACAAACATCGGCATTAGTAATAGAATAGTTTAGATTCACATACACTGCGCGACAAATGCTTAGGTTCACTCATATTTCCTTCCATGAAGCGGTAAAATAAAACCTTACCAGTTCAAGAAATGTTATTTTTGGAAGTATTAAATATCACAAACAAAATGAATGGACTGAATCCCCACAGGACATTTTCCTTAAATTACAGTAATTGATTTAATTCAAAGAGTCAATTTCCAGTGCGACAATTGCTTAGGTTCAGGGACGATTTTACCGTTTTACATAATGTTTTCGCTGAAAAATATTTCAGAAAAGTATGAAAGAGAATAAATACGAAAAAACAGGAGCATTTTTTTGTAATTTAATAGTGTGTATTTTCGCCATTTTTATTTATAATTTCATAAAGCCTTCGAGGCAGGTAATCGTATAAAGAATGCAGCACAGATATCGGTATTTTAGACCAATATGTCTTAATTCCATGAATTAACTCTTCTTTAGAGTCGTATTGTTTACCACTACTGTAAACCTCCCGAACAAGCCACCCCCAAATGTTAAATGGCAGGGGAGATGGGCACCCAGTCTAACAAAGCCACATTTTTCTCCTCAATAAGCGATTTAACGACCCTCGCTGTATGAATTGGGGCAAGATCATGTTGCAATATCCAAGGATCGCCTCCGTACATGACATTTATCATAGGGATTTCCTCTTCTAAGAGCTGTTTATAAGATGAACTGGTTTGGTAACCTCGTAGAATGACCAAGTCGATAGTTCCATGATATGATATGGCTCCCCATACAATAACGGAACCTATTCGGAAGTGATGGCGTGACAGGTACATAGGGTCCTTCCTATATAATCATGATAGTAGGAGAACCCATCTGGACCGTCCACACAAAGCCGTTTTCCATCCGTAAATATTACCTGCCTCCATTGTGATGTCCAGTTCATGAATCTTGAGGCGAATTCCAGGCGCTGTAGGCGATGTTGCGGGGTTAAGGCTATTTTTTTCTTTAATCGTAAACGTTTTAAGCAAGATGAAGATCTAAGAACTCGTAGGATGGTCCTTACACTTGCTGATAACACCAAAATCTCCCCAAGCTTACGCGCAGTAAAGGGCGAGTTCGAGGCTTCTCTTAAGAGACTTCGCCTTGATGCACTGGAAATCGCTTTTTTTCTGCCTCCTGCGTATCGTCGGCCATAATTTCCACTATCTCGTATAAAATTATTAACAAGGCTCAAGCTCCGGTGAATCCGTATTGCAATTTGTCGGTTTGAATATCCTTCTTGCTTTAGTATGGAAATTGTCGCCTTTTCCTCGGCAGAAAATTGATTTCCTTTTGAAATTATCCACTATACGACTCACATAGTATAACGCGAAAAAAAATGTTTCCACAAACACTTCTCACCAGGACGAGATAACTCTTTAAAGTAAGTGAACCTATACAATTGTCGCAGTGGAAATTGCGATTTTCATTTTAAAAAAATCCGTTAGCTATGCGAGTTGCTTAATAGAAATGTAATATTTATTAAAATGACCGTTAGTTGAGAGAGCATTATTTAAAAATTATTTCCGATCAGAGTACATAGAAATTATATAATTTTAAAGGAAAATATCCATGAACCTAAGCATTTGTCGCGCAGTGTATATTTCCAATGCAGGATGATAAAAATCTAAAGGCAAAATAGGAGGTGTAGCTTGTAAAACATTAACATTATCCAAATTTGAAAAAACCAGGCCCATATCCTCGATTTATGGTCACAAGAAGTCCGTTATTTGGTCGATTATGTTGACCAAAAAAATCACGAAGTGCACGAAAAGCATTTTGATTTGAACGTCCATTTTCGTAAGGGCTTCAATGACCTTAACCTTAACCCGCTGCTCAATTGTTTACTTCTCCATGGTTGAATTCGCGAAACACTGAAGCAAAGAAATGTCTAATAAAGTTGGGTGAGAAACTTACCGTTAAGGTGTGACACTCAATTAACATCGTGCGTTCTAGTTGGACCACCCGTTAGAAGGTGTTAACGTAAATTTGGCCTTCCGGTATGCGCTACGTTAGTATCTTTATTATGGGCCTTTTTTAGCTAGATGTTTGGTTGTAACCTTTTATGAACGTGAGTAAACCTGAAAAGGGGCAATTCAATTCAGCTATATTAATACTTAACTCTTATAAATTAAATTAAATTAAATATTATCCCATATCTTATCACTTTTCGGTAAATGTCGAATTTTCGGAGGTCGTCCAAAAAGACACTAAAATAAATTCTTCTTTGTCTTTGTTAAATTTGTAACTTAAGGTGGTATTACACTATCAAATAAAGTTTGTCCAGTGGGTCACACAAAATTTGTCCAACTTTTGCAATGACCAAAAGTGTTTTTCGAGACCTATTACACTATGGGACAAACAAATGACCAATTGGTTTGGCCAATGACGTAGTCAGTCAGGTTTCAAGTCAGTTGTTTGACCGATGCAAATTTACCTATCACACTAGTATGACCGTTTCAGAAAAAAATGACCAAAGCTATCTTAGCTCCAATATGTATTTAGAGTGGTTATTGTGCATTGTTTCATTTCTTTATCGAATTTGCAAAGGTGTTTAGTTGAATAAATGTTTGTTCTGTAAAAAATCAGTTTAATTTTGCTTGAAGGCGTAATCTTGCCTCTTGCTATTTAAAATGCTCTTTCAAATTTAATAAGACCGGGAGAATGAAAAGAATGTTAGAATCAAAAAGGGGTGTATGCAGAACTTAGAAAAATTAGAGTAGCAGCTACCTCTTTTTTTTCTTTTGTTGTTGCATGCAGGGGAGTACTCAAGAAAAGGGGTTTTAGGAATAAGATTGACGGTGCTCATATTTTATAACTACTCAGTGCATCCAAATCACTGAGTTTATACTAAAGAACACTGGGAAATTATCGTGAGAGTTAAAGGGACCATTAGATTTTTGAACCTCCAAAAAATTTTCTCCGCATTCTCGTTTGTAGCTTTAATAATATGGTCCTCTTTTATTTCTAAAAAAAAATATAATCTTTTAGTCACTAATCATCTAAAATTGCGGAAAGACAAATTCAAAATTGACTGCGGATCTCAAGCTACTGGAAAAATTGAGAAACACCGGAGATTAGTTTCAGTTGTCCTACTTCTCACCTGAGAGTCCCTACAATCAATCTTTGTCCAATGATCAGCCTTGGTTCATAATAAAATTCTGAAAGTAATTACATGATAATTTTTGTGAAAGAAGAAACAGAAGAAACTGTTAGTTAAATTGCTACAGATTATTCGTATGCCGGGCTCGAAACTTGGACATTGTGCTTTTGAAGTTGCGGTGCGTGTTTCTGAGAGGTGGGAACCCCCAAAACCTTATGTAGGATCGCCACTAGTTTCAAGTCATTTATTGTGAGTCCGTTCGGCCATCAAACTGCCACCCTGAACGGGAACGTTTTTATCGTGACTTTAAAACAGCGATAGTTTCATATCTCCGATTTATTGCCAATATCTGGTAGTAAAGATACAATATCTAACAGTTGCCTAAAGGTAAAACCAAATTTACAAATAAATCAATATTTTTCGCCCTTCTTTAAATTTTTTCTACATTTTTAATGGGAAATATGTACTGCGTTTCCACCAGAAAAAAAGATAAATTCATTTATGAATCGTGAATTACTAATTATTATTTGCAATTTATTTTATTGTTGACACTATGGCCAAGACGTTCCACGTTGTTGGAAAAAAAAACTCCGAGAAGTTTTCCTTTAGGGGAAAAACCTTAGATCATGTATATGTCTACGTTATTGCTTACAAAATAATCCACATTGCATCAGCCGTTATCTTGTCACTCCAGAAGCCCAAAAATCCTTTCAAACCGATTACATACAGTACCCCAAATATCACCTTTCGAACGACACCCATAATGCCCATACTTACCATACTCTGTTTCCTATGCTAGAAAAATCTCCTTTTTGGTGGTAATATCCTTTAACAAAACTCAAAATCAACTTGTCGTGATTTTACAAGACTCGTCGCAACGGATTCCGTATTATGATATCCATATCCTTATACATAGCGTCTATAATGCATTCCCACAGAAAAAAGGACATTTTGTGTCCAAGGACATCTTCCTCATAAGAAGTGCTGGCACCAAAATATTAAGCATCGCACCACTTAACTTCCATCCGAGTTTCGGCGACATCCGTCCACCGGGAGAGCTAGGAGAACCAATTGAAGGATGAATTTTCGTTCGCTTCATTGGCGAATTTACCGCTATTCCCGCAACTTATCGACATCGTGATTGTCGATTCTGAGTCAAAGCAATCAAAGGATAATGTATACCAAATTTGGTGAAGATCGAACTACGGGAAGGTCGATTTTAAGCGTTAAACGTTTTCGTTACAGTTTTTCGTGACGCTTTTTCGCGGAACGACACCCAGTATTTCTCAGGTAGCCTCCGCAAAGACATATACATGTCAAAAAACTTTTACAACCAGAAAAATTCGAGAAAATGATTGAAATGGCGTGCGTCTACCAAAATTTTTTTGGTAGAGATGAGATCGCCACTAGAGTTGTGTCCTGAACACGCAGATTGTGAATGGCTGCATTCAGCGAATGATAAATGTAGTAGAAAAGTTGTATTCCCATTGGATTCTGAATTCGCATATAGGTACAGTATCCAGTTGAGAAAGGCTTCGGTGGCGGATAATTATTGTAGCATTCCCAGGAGCGTATAACAACCTTTCAGTAAATATCTCGTGATTGGTTTAACCGATCAGCATGGAATTTGATAGATTTGATGATTTGATGGAATAGTAATTGTTAATTGGCGAGAATACTTCCGAAGTTTGTAGGGCCAAGTTAACAGGGTGAGAGCGAGAGGCATGTCTCATACTCAAGACAGTTCATATCAGGTTTGTTTTTGTAGTAAGAGCCAATTTGCGTTGCCAGATACCCCGTATTTTACGGGTTACCCAGTCTTTCGGGTAACAAGAATTCAAAAACCCGTAAACCAAAAAATGAAATACGGGACAAACAAAGTTTTTAACAGAGGCAACAAAAATATTATTCATATTTGACAACTGGTTTTATCTGTTCATGCTTCTAATTCTACCGTCGAAAGAAGATTTTGTCTGTGCGGTAACACATCTAAATTGAACAAAGGTATGTTAAGGCTGAGTTACAAATCAAAGTGCAAAATTTGCAAAATGATAAGTTATTGAAGGCTGTTTCTTCAGATAAGAAAAACTGTTATTAAAATAACACACAAAATTTTCGAAAATTGGGGCTCCAAAAGTCGATGTAGAGGGTATCGATAACTACATTTTGCTGACAAGTTGAGAATCCTACCTATCACCGTTTCAAAGATACAGCAGTCTAAAGATGCCTAATGCCTTGATTACACAGTGCGAGCTATCGTGCGAGTTGGCCTAGACAGCTACTGCAGAGTAGCTTCTTGCACCATGTGACCACATCACGTATGATGTGACCACATCACGTATGATGTGACCACATCACGTATGATGTGACCACATCACGTATGATGTGACCACATCACGTATGATGCGGTCACATGGTGCAAGTAGCTGTCTAGGCCAACTCGCACGATAGCTCGCACTGTGTAATCAAGGCATAAGTTTGACTCCTTAATTTGCCTTTATTTAGCGAGGAAATCGCAATTTTTTTGGTTTCATATGAAAATTGACTATATTTTTCGGATATGCGATCTAGAAAAAAAAGCTAATTGATTTTTTGTTATTTATTTTTATTTCGAAAATATGTATAATACTCATATATAACATAACAATAACATTGACTTTCGAAAGATATATGTAATGACACTACCTATTTATTATTTTTATTATAATTCTTTTCCGTATAAATAACTACAAAGTTCTAATTTGTTTTCGAATTCTGAATATACATTATAAATTCATTGATCTATCTTATTGGGATAAAGAAAGTCTCTTGAATCATTTCGTTAATAAATTTATTCACCTGATGCTACTCATATCGAATATTGTTTTCATTGTTTGGAAGATACGAAGTTCTTACCCAAAGAATGATTGCTTATTTTAATTTAACATAACATGTTTTTTTTTTAATTGTATTGATAAATATTTACTGTAATAATATCCATGTTGAATAGCTGTTATTACATTGCAGAATTGGACGTTTTAGTTAGTATTTTGGTATTTGATTTCACATTTCGTATATGTTTCAGTTAGCATATGTGTTGGTAGTGAGTATTATAGATTTTTCTATTGTTTCGTATTTTCGTCGTCTTCTTCATCCAGATCGCCAATATATCTGTTTAACCACCCATCAATAAGCTCCATTTTTGGATTGGTAATTTGTTGACTATTGGCTGTTTGTTTTATAAAGATGTAATGGTATAGACAGTAGATTTTATTTAATATAATTTAAAATTTATTATTATAATATAATTACTATTAAGTTGAACTCCCGTTACCATTTGATATCATCGGAGCCGACCTATCGTTGGTTTTGGTGTGACGTAATTTGACCGTGGCAAATTGAGACGCCCTGTAGTATAGAGATTATACAAATCATTTAATTGTTGGCATTTAAATAGAATTAGAAGAAATCAAAACAAAATTTGCAATAAATGTAAAAGCATATTTACAAGTCTGCTTTTTTTCGCATTTATCAAAAAACAAAAAGAAAAACTGGCGCGGAGATTTGGATACTGCATTAAGGTCAAAGCTTAGCTTAGCTTAGCTATTTATGCAATATTTCCAAGATTAGGGGTAATGTGGTTTAAATAATTTAATTGGAAATAGTGCCAATTACCGATGCCGTGTGCACTTTCCTCTGAACAAAATTCAAAATTGAAAGTGTTGATATATATAAGATAAAATTCAAAAATTGTAATAGAAGTAATATCAATTTAAATTCTATGGTTCACTAAGGCAAAACAAAAACTGTTTGTTCCTTTTTCGTTCATAATTCTAATTCTTCCAACCATGAGGAAAATTGGCTCTTACGCCTAATTTTATTTACATTTTTGTCGGTGTTAGTTCTACCGGTGGAAGCTTAAATCTAGTTTTGCGCTTAAAGCTGTTACTCCGTGATCCTTGTGCGATATTAGATTTAAGAACTTTAGAGTTTGGAATTGAACTAAAATTCAAAAAGAAATGAGGATATCACATTATTTCAAATAATGTTTTTATACATAGTGCTGATTTACATTAGTATGCTTAGAGCTAGTAACTGATGCTGTTTAGCATGATACGTATTTCAGTAAACGTTTTAATGGCCTATAGTTGTGATACACAGAAAAATATATATAGAATGTTATTCTGGCAGATAGCGAATACTTATAAATCTAAAGGATATTATAATTTATTATACCCTATACCCATAAGATTTTATAGGGTATATTGTTTTATTTATAATTCTGTACGAGAATGAGATGAGAGTTGGTTGAGGACATACCCTTTCTCTAAAACTGTGCTTTCGTATTAAGTGTCGAGAAGGTTGTTGAAAATTGCCCACTTAGTCCCAAATTTTTTTTATTTTATGTCAATATCTTCCTTATTACTGATCCTAAAAAAACAATTGTGCTCAAGTTTTATAGCTAATTCAATGATCCATCGAACAGTACCTAAATAAAGGTCATATAGGTCGTCTATGTAAATTGCAGTCTCCGACTAATTTTGACTCAAGAAGGACGAAAAACTACACATTTTTATAACGACCACACCAAAATGCATGGTTACAGTGGGATTCAAACCAACGCTGGAGTAGTTCAGAGAATAGAATTTCTACCCACTGAGCTACTGCCGGCAAAGCTAGTATAGTAGAAACCTATTCATTCAGACTCTAAAGCGCAATTAACTATAGTTCATCTGGGATATGTAGAGAAATTGTGTGGCATTCAAAAAAAAAAAAAAAATACGGGTTTAAACCAACGACATAAAGAAATCGAACATTAATGCGAAAATGTAATCAGGTTTGCTAATACGTTGTTTTATTTTTTGATAGCCGCAGTTAAATCACTTTGGCGATAATATCTCAGCATATTTCTACAGGTAGCTCTATCTTGGATCGTGTCATCGCCGAGACCAATGCGTTGTTGTTGCTTTTTCATTTCACACATCCAGGTGTTCTTCGGTCTGCCTCTGGCCTTGGGTCCATGAAGAGGAACTTCCATTGATATCGCTTTCTTCGCGGGGCTCTCAGGCGGACGCCTTTGAACATGGCAATACCAATCCATTCGTCGATCTTCGAGCTTTTCGGTGATTGGTTGGACAAGCTGCCTCGGATGTAGCTACTCTTGATGTGGTCCCTTTTGGTTACACCAACTGACATGCGTAACATTTTCATTTCAGTCGCTGTCATTTCTTTCGCGTAACCTTCATACATGGTCCAGCATTCTGATCCATACATGAGTGCGGGACGTACAACCGTTTTGTACAACTTGCCCTTTAGCTTCAGTGGCATTTTCTTATCGCCACGTCATCCACCCAACCTTTGTGCGATGTTTGATGTCATCATCGCATGTAGCTCCGTTGTTTACCATCGAGCCAAGGTACTTGAACTTGGTACAAGACTTAAGCTGCTCTCCTTTGACGTACAAATCTGGTGTCGGTGCATCTGGGTCTGAGAATGGACAGCATAAGAACTCAGTCTTTGTTATACTCACCCTCAGTCCATGCTCCTCCAGAATGTCACACCATTTTGTAAGTGCAGCTTGCGAGGCAACGAGTTTTGGGCTACTGAGGACTATATCATCGGCAAAAAGAAGAGATATTTCTAGGCCGTCGGATATACGTGTTAATAAGTAGCACATGATGATGTTGAAGAGCAACGGGCTCAATACACTGCCCTGGTGTAATCCGACATTCACCAGAAATTCTTCTGATTCACCGGCTGTGCAGTTAAATCACTAAGCTCATTAAATCAAATCCCAGTTAATTCAAAAGGTTCTTGCAAATATTTCTGGCGATATGGATCATTCAGATAAGACAACCTAAAAATCCAAGAATCCATGCTACGTCCAACTACTTTTGGCTTCATAACGAGTCACTCCGCAGTTCAACTGATATACAGGTATACCCCGATTTACGTTTAAATCAGTTCCAAAAAACAGTACTCATATCGAAACAACGTAAATCGAGTGATAAATGGAACATACTGAAAAAGATTTAAATACTATGCCTTTCAAAATAATTTATTCAAATTTAAATTAAAATATAACAGAGAAGTAATTCAGAAATAACAAAAAATAATTCTGAAATATCAAAAAAGTAATTTAAAACTAACAAAAATTATTTCAGATACATTTAATAAAAATGAAGTCGTTTAATTTGATGATGTAGTCTGGCTGGTCTAGCGGTTAGTGCGCGCACCTTCGGTGCACAGGCTCATGAGTTCGAATCTCACCGTGTTCCATGGTGTTTTTCGAACTCACGAGCTTGTGACGGACTATGATCTCACTCAGATGTTAAACGAGTACCCATTTATGGGGATAAATAACACTGCTGAGCGTGATGCTGATCTCATTACCTCAACAAAAAGCAGATAAGATCTTGGAAATAGGATGTCACTAACACATCCTGCGGCCTTAGTCCAATGCTGGATTGTCGCGCCTGTTATTTTTAATTTGATGATGGTCCAGCCGACACTTGATTTTTGAAAATATCGCTTATTCTTTTCTGGCAAGCATTTCGTTTTTTATCCAAAAGCATTTCTTTGTACACTTCGAATTAATCCGATGTATGGATTCAAATCTCTCTGAATTGGAGTCATTCTCACGAAATATCTCAATCGAAAGATAAAAATGCTTAAACGCTCCTACAAGCTTTGATAAAGGAAATGAAGAATCTGCATCATTGTCCTCAATTCGTTCTCCGTCATTGTCTGGCGCGACAGGTTGCCTTAAATCTTTAAATATTTCTTCATTTGTTTCTCCTGGCATTCGATCAAATAGGATATGTCAGTTTCTGTAGCATCAGATGAACCAGCTGATTGTGCTAAATTGACCTGCTCCGTTGATACCTCTTCTCTTTCACACATACATTCTTCCAAGCTTTATTTAGACTGCATACCGTTACTTCCTTCTAGGACTCTCCAATATTTTGAACGGTCTTTAGTATTGTGTATTGTTGCCAATATTGAGGGACCGATAAGGCAGAAGATTCCCGTTGTGGTTCCTTTTCCATTTCAGCGACTAATTGTTTGAACTTTCGTCTCAGATAATACTTCTTGAAGGAAGAGATTACCCCCTGGTCCATTGGCTGGAGAGCGAGGTCGTTTTTGCTGGTAAAAAGATCACTTTTACATTTGAGTCGACAGAATCTAAGTCTTTCGGGTGAGCTAGGGCATTGTCTACTAAAAGTAGAGCCTATTGACCGATGTTGTTTTGTTCACAGTATTTTTTTATTTCCGGGCAGAAAGCGTTTGTAAACCAATCTTTAAATATTACAGGAAGACTTTTTTTGATGATATTTTTTAATGCGAAGCCTTCAATGGGCTTTGGCTTCCAGCACAATGCTGTCTCTTCAACATTAATGACTTGTTGCGAACTGTAATTCCTAACTCCCTTCTTCAGTAATTGCTTTTAAAATATTCGGCACTTGCTCGCTTGATTTCGTCATTTTTTCGGATAGAGTGTATGATAGTTGGGGTTAAATCATGCAAGATGCCACTGCGTTGACTTTTTGACCGTCTCCAAGACGTTTTAATGTTTCTAGTTTTGTTTTTAAGCTAATCGCTTTCCTGTTTTTCATCACTTTGGATTTTTCTCGCTTGTCCCGGCCCATTTTGCTTGCCGTATAGTTCTGTAAAAATATATTCCATTACAAATCTAAATAAATACACCCAGCTCATATAATCTCACTTTGAACTAATCGCACCACAGGAATATATAATTAAATTTATCGAAACTCTCAATATACAACTTAGCAGACGGTTTGGATATGACTTATTAACAGGGAAATCCCTTATCAAGTTGAATATCGTCTCAATACAGAAAATTAACGAATAACTTTAGTTCAGTGGTTTGTGTAGAAAAACGGCAGTGATAAAAAAATAAGCAATTCACGATACTCAAATCGGGGCAAAATAAACGTTGTTCGGGGAACGGTAGTGATCGAAAACACTTTAATAGGGGCAACGTAAATCGGGGTATGACTGTATATACAAGCATGATGATCGCATTAGTTTAACCCATCAGGGGTGTCCAGCTTCATTTTATCGCGGGCCACATTGTTGGTTTGAAAAGCAATGGCATGGAGGGCCAAGCATTTTTATGAAGGGGAGACATCTTTGCATGACTTACTTGGTAATAGCGAACATATATGATGTGACGAGTATAAAGTAAGAAATTTTATACCGCATTTCTTTTGCAGAGTTTGACTTAACAGAGACGAAATCTAAGCGTTGCGCGGATAGTATCTATGCCATCGTGAGTCGATAGAAATACATATATCAGTAACGAGCTCCATAAAATCGACAACAATTTGAATCCTATAGGCAGCCGCTTCAAATCAGAGAGATCTGTCCCAAAAATTTTAAACCGGCTTATATTTGAGGCCTTTTTGTGACCTGATCGTCTCCCATTCCCATGTGATTACAATTTCAAATAATTATGTATGTAATTGCAGTTCAAGTTAGAACGGGCGTAAGAAAGTTAATTGTGCATGAGTCTTGACTTGCTTAATTTTAATTGTCAATTGATTGATTGTCAGCTGGAAATGGCAAATGAAAATTATACCCTTAAACCTTGATTTAAGAACGAGAGTGAAATTCTTCCCGCCGCGATTTTATCAATAAAAATACATACATACTTACTGTCGTGGAATATGTCACAAACGGTGGGGAATTCCATAAGCTACAATCCCAGACCGGTTCCCTAATTAAGTAAGTATTATTATTTTTCGATTCCCCGGTCATTTGACATTTCACGATGAAATAACCGGGAAATCAGGAAAAAATACATAAAATGGCCGAGAAAAATTATGGAACTGTTTTCGGATTATAGCTTATGGAATTCCCCAGCATTCCCCACATATACCACGACAGTAAGAATACATTTTGATTGAAAAAATCGCAGCGGACAAAAATTTCACTCTCGATGCCAGTACAGTTAAATCAACTTATAAAAATTGAACAAATATAGACAACAAAGCAGAACCCTGCATCTGCTTTTTTACTGGCTCATTTTATTTTGTCAGATTTGGTGAGCCAATAAAAAAATGACGTACAGGCGTATAGGCCAAAATAGCAATGCTTTAAAATTCTATGACTGGTGAGTGTTGGAAATGTTTTATAAAACCCCTTTTAGATTTAAAGCAAAAATCGCGAGCTGCTGCCACTTTCAGTTAGTTCTTTCTCTGGAATACGTATGTATTTACCTTCTAAAATGTTTAATCTTTTCTCATGATCATTAGTCTAACAAAAATTGCATATTTGGTCGGCAAAAATCCTACATCGAAAATTTGTTTGGATTATGGTAGGGAATGACTCCCAGATTATGGCATTAAAAGTCCCAACCGATTGGCGGTCCGCAACCTTTAAAAAAAGGGGGAAAGGGGATATTTTTTTTTGCGATTATTTAAAAAACGGTAACAGATACAGAAAAATGGTCTGACGACGAAAAAAACTACATAAAATTATCTTTGATCAATGATATATAACACATTAGAGTTTAATTGAATATTTCGGCGTTAGACTAGAAAATAAATTAGAATATTTTCATTTTAGGCCTTTTTTTTAAAGCTTCATAAGTTTTGAAAGAATGCTTGTTCAGCCGTAAAATTTTGTATAAGTATTCACGATAAGTTCAAGATCGTTTTAAGGTAAACATTGAGTCGCTCCAATCAAGCACTCCATTATCCCCCCATTTAAATTAGTCAAAATAGCATGTCAATAACTCCCCCAAATTTGAGCAGAGTGCTAAATTTTGGTTTGTTGCGATTGGAGGTCATATTCACCCCATCCACCAAAAACCAGCTTATGCGAATAAAAACTAAGGGTATTTCCCATACAAAGTGACCCATCAGGAGTTTGTTCTACGTACTACTCATTTTATAAACTGTAGAACAAAGTTGTCTTGGGTCATTTTGTATGTGCCTCCGCGGCTTTGCATCGCGGAGGCCATTTGCCCGATGTATTATTCCAGAAATAACCCTATTCTATGTACTTTATGAATCAATAAAAAAATTACAATCAAAAGACTAAAAACTGTGTTTTCTATTTAATTCAAATCTTGCATTAATTTTGGGACACCCTAGTAGTCAGCCTAAGAGGGGATTTTAAATTAATCGAGTCAACAGGTTTAGAATTTAAATACTTACAGCAATTTTTGTAAATATTTGCTCATATGCATTTACCTGAAAATTTCAATCGAAATAAATTTTTGTATATTTTTGGAAATTTCCAGGTTTCACTTCATTTTTTTTATAGAATAAATTTAGGTTTATCCTATAGCTTATTGAGTTCGGACATTTAAACATTTCCGAAAGCTTTAAAGCAACAAGCGTTTTTATTTGACAA
Organism: Microchrysa polita; assembly: GCA_949715475.1. Taxonomy (NCBI): domain Eukaryota; kingdom Metazoa; phylum Arthropoda; class Insecta; order Diptera; family Stratiomyidae; genus Microchrysa; species Microchrysa polita. Next base: position 65,219,008 of record OX454416.1, read on the forward strand.
CTTCGCTCAGCTATTCTATTGATTTTGCCTCAGGCCCCTAGAGAGTGAAGCACTTTCCGAGTGGTGGCCCCCGAAAAGTGACGGTTCCATGGCGTGGTGGCCCTGGGCGACCGCCTACCCCTAGGGCCGGTCCTGATAAATCTCGTTGGAAAATGAAAATTTAAATTCACGAGCAAAACCTGGAACATTAGGCAATCAGTCAAGTGATAATCCGCAAGGTGGCGCTTAGGGGATCTGTTTGTAAAGAGAAGTTTCTGATCCGTAACGGTCGTTAGAATTGAAAGGGAATGGAACATGATTAAGAAACATACGCAACTGTTTTATTTTGTAACCTCACCCAATAAAACAATAGAACTGCTTACATGCATCAATGATTTTGACCTCTCAGTTCCACAATTAAGGTCAGTTTATTCTCAATAGTTTTCGGGAGGGGCTGCAGTTGATAGTGCATTTTAATGTAAATAGAAAAATTAAAAAAAAAAAATTAAGATTTGCAGTTACAGTGCGTGAACTATTATCAGAAGGCGTACATTTTTCGACTTTTGATTGTGTATAACTGTAAATAAAGGCGACTGAAATGTTTTTGATATTTTTTTCTAGCGACTACTATCCACTTTTGGCTTGGGGACACCTTGTATAAATTTACAGAGTGGGCCACTGAAAGTTTGTGGTCTGAAATAAGGCTAATTTATGTCTGTTTTAATCAGGAGTATTAAACTCAAAACGTGGCCTGGGCCAAATAACACTGTCATCAGGATTGGGTGTTCCGCAGGATGAACATTGTCAAAACGTCTATAGAAACTTCGAAATTTGAAATTTTTTCAGAATATGACTTTAATATGCCTATAAATCCGAAACACTATAGTGAGGTCATTAGAAGGACCGCGGCATTATAAATTTATCTTTAAGAATTGTATTTTTTTTTAAATATTATGTACTACATAAATATTTGATGGTTGATCCATAACTTACCGACTATTTGTGGTAACTTTGTGCTGGAGGTGCCTACTAATTAAATCTCTGGGTCAGATTGATCGAAAAGTGAGCAACCCTTTGTCGAAACTTGAAAGAATTTTAGTACTGAAGGAGTCTTAAATTTGTCTGCGCACTATTTCAGACATATTAGGCGCATTTTATTGCGTTCCGTGTTGGTGTATATTATTTTTGCAATTATCGATTTGGTGAAAATTTAAACACATACTACTTTAGCAATTTGAAGCTTAATTGTATAATAAATTAACGACCGTCAATATTACTGAATATACTTTATTTAAAAATAAATGTCAATATGTACACAAAAAGAATAAAACAATAATTGTTACATAAAAATACGTATATGTATGTATATAATATACTCTATTTTTCTAGCTCTACAATGTAAATAACTTTTGTTTGCACAATACAATATGAAAATCAATTTAAAAAAATAACAAATCATAATTAAACAATTCACGTTTGGCACTATACTTTTTGTTGTCGTTGTGTATTATCGTATATATCTATATATTTACGCAATATCTTCAACCAGGATAATATGTTAAAACAAAATATATATTTTTTCAATAAAAAACAAATCAATATAAACGCGCATCAATATGCTTATTTCAAGGTAGCACCACTAATCGGCCATATAAGTTTTGTCTCGCTTTAAACGAAATTATAAAAAAGAAGAAATTATTTGAAAATTGTTTCATCAAAATAAAATGCTAATTGTAATGTACTAAAACACATAACAGAAATTTATAATGAAACAATGCAACATGGCAAATACTAATAAACATAAACTAAATGATAAGTATTATGTACTTCGGTCGTTCCGGCTATTTCTAGACTTTTTGCGGAGCACTGGGATCCTTTCCCCACAAATCGTACCACGGGCCATACGTTTTTGAATTTCGATCTTTAGCCATTTTTGGATTTTGCATATGTCCGCCATTCATATCCTTGGACGGTGGTTGTCGATCGGTCGGTGATGTTCGATTAGATTTCATCTCTGCAGAATTTTTGATTGGATTCGGCACTTTTGACAATTTGGTTCTTGGTAACATCGTCCCAGTTGATTGCGGAGGTTCCATGGCACTGCCTCCGTTTTGCATACTGTCGCGGAATGTTTTGAACTCCATTTTGTCGTCGTCTTTTCGTCGATTGCTCCTGGCTTTGCGTACCAAATGATCGTCAACCACTATACAATCGTATGCGTCCGAGCTGCTGGAATGTGGTTCGGAATCAGTTCCACTGGTATCGTATTGCTTCAGAATTTCATGGCGTTTCACGGTCTTCATGACGATCTCCTCCACACTTTCGTCGTCAAAGAAGTTATTGTTGGTCAGTGTTTCAGTTTCGTCATTATCACCATCCATGGACGATTTGTCATCATCATTCATCATTCCGCGTTGATTATGCATATTCTTGGTGTTGGCATTTTCATCGTAATATCTTTGCGGTGCACGACGACGATAGTCCTTATCATCATCAATGTTACTGTCTGTGTAATTGAACTCCGAAGCAGAGTTGTTATTACCTTGACCATTATAGTAGGCACTCTTGTTGGACTTCATCTTCTGTGGCGTGGACATTGCAACCGGCATTGGGCGGGTCGGTTGAACGCCGTAAATACTTTCATCTTCAGTCGGCTGGTCAGGACTCTCCATACTTCGATGTTTTGGTGCATTTGTACCATTTGTCATATTTTCATTTTTCAAATTCTTTTCATGCACTTCATTGCGGTTCATATCCTTTTCGGCTGACATAAGATCGCGATGACGCCACATAGACATTCCTTCCAATATATCCTCTGATTTACCGAATCGCCAAAATGATTTGGTCCTTTTGATCAGATTGCCCTTACGTTCGGTTGTATGGTAGCCGGTATCGGATGTTTCTTCGCCCAAATTTTTCATACTTTGCGGTCGATTCATTGTGCCATTTGTGCCATTTTGTCGCGGTCGTTGTAACGTACTACTGTTGCCATTCTGATCCGCATTCGGGTTCTTGTAGCGGTTCTGAAGCGTACTAGCTGAATCGTTACTGTTACGATAAGCTTGAGCTGAACGACCGTTATTAGACTCATGATACTTTCTAGCCGATCGTTGTGATCTTTATAGGGAACAATGAACAGAATAAAAGAAGCAAAATAAAATGTGAATGAACGAAATGGAGAATAAAATAAATAAAAGAGATGACACGAAAAAAACAGCACGTGGATATTATAAAATAAATTGAATAATGATAAATGCGCGGTTAAATGAAAGTAAACTCGTTAGATACACTAAAATTTGGAAGTTGTGCTTTTTTTTGCGTATCCTGACATATTGTGTATAGCAGCAAGTCATAAGCATATGGATCATTTGCATGCGGATGATTTACGCTTATTATTCATACGATTTTACTGTATTTTTCATCCTTCTCACAACGCACCTGATTGGTATCCTATTCGATTGTTCCTCGTCAGAATAGTCAACTTCTGGCTGTGGTGGAGGCTCATTAGCAAAACCACTATCATTGCTACTGTGCAATGATGTGCTGGTAACTCCTTCACGATTTGATTTTTGCTTGTTAGTTACAACCTAAATAAAAAATAATGTGTAATGTTATGAATTATAAGTGAAATGAAAATGAAATCATAATTCTTAAATGAAAGGTTAATAAGTCGCAGTATACTCTTGAATAGTTATTTGGTGGTCCGGGTTTTCGTTTCTCAATTAGTGGTGGTCCTACCGGTGAACAAAAACTACGCGATTGACTGATATTGCTCTTGTAAGCAGGCACAACTGGTGCTGGAACGGGTGCAGGCAAAGCCGGAGGCGGTCCTGGTTTCGGGTCGGCAGCATTTCGGCGGTACTGAAATAAGAAAAATATGAAATTAATATAGGTATTAATAGTTGATTGGATGAAGGTCTATGCGTGTATATAAATTATTGCAAATTCGTCCATTAAACGAGCACATACAGTGCTTGTCATCAGATTAGCACACCCTTTCGCATGAATAGTTTCGGCTGATTTCCAACCAAACTAAAAGAGCTAAAATTTCAAAATTATAACTGTTAATAGTCTATTCAATTCTGAGTTAATTAACACAAAAAGAATTGTGTTTAGATTTTTTAATCTTGATTTATAATTGTTTTTCGAAAAAGAACACACAAAATAGCCATTTAAAATTTGTCATCAGGATAGCACATGCAAATTCTTTTTTGTCTATCTTCCACAATTAAAGGACCCAATTTTTTGTGGTTGTTTGAGTAAGATATTGACTTTAATATGAATAATTAAAAATCATTATCTGCGGAAGAGGGACCAAAATTTAAGGCATACAAGGAGTCAAGGCGGTCAAAAAGTGAAATTTCGAGAAAAAATTAATAAAAGTTGATAAGTTGAATCCGAATTCGTGTGTAATAAGTAGCGTTAAGGTAAAAATATTAGAGGCGATAAGAATTGAGTACATGTCAATCCTTATGAGAGAGTTATTTTGAGAGAAACATCTAGCCCTCATGGCTCGGTCACAAGGATTAGGGTAAATTTTGACATTAAGGCGAGCCTATCTTTTGTTCAAACAGTGATAACAAAACTCCACATTTCAAGAAACTAAAACTACAGAATAAACTCCAACTCAACTTTCCCCGAAGGAAAGTACGTTAAAATTAATCATGAGAACACTTGACATGGAACAAACAATGGCGGTATGTTATCTTTTCGGATAAAAAGAAGTTCACTTTAGAAGAGTAACACAGTTAAAATGTATACTTCCAGGATCTTTGCTAGGAAGGACACCATTAGGATCGCATTCATTGTCGGACAGATTGTGTAATGGTCTCGAGGGCCAAGTGATACTGTGAGATGATACTTCTTTTTATTCGAAAAGACAACATAGCGCCATTCTTTATTACATGTCAAGTGCTCTCGAATTTAATTTAAGCGCATTTTCCTTTAGTTTTAGTTTCTTTAGATGTGGAGCATTTTTGTATCACTATTTGAACAATAGGCTCACCTTAATGTCAAAATTTACCCTAATCCTTGCGACCGAGTCATGAGGACTGGATGCTTCTCTCAAAATTACTCTCTCATAGGGATTGACAAATACTCAATTTTTATCGCCTCTGTTATTTTTATCTTAACGCTACTTATTACACACGAATTCGGACTCAACTTATCGACTTTTATTAATTTTTTCTCGAAATTTCACTTTTTGACCACCTTGACTCCTTGTAAGCCTTAAATTTTGATCCCTCTTCTGCAGATAATGATTTTCCCTTATTCATATTAAAGTTAATATCTTACTCAAACAACCACAAAAAATTAGGGGTCCTACGTCTTTGATTGTGGAAGATAGACAAAAAAGAAATTGTATGTGCTATCCTGATGACAAATTTTAAATGGCTATTTTGTGTGTTCTTTTTCGAAAAACAATTATAAATCAATAATAAAAAATGTAAACACAATTCTTTTTGTGTTAAATAACTCAGAACTGAATAGACTATTAACAGGTATAATTTTGAAATTTTAGCTCTTTTAGTTTGGTTGGAAATCAGCCGAAACTATTCATGCGAAGGGGTGTGCTAATCTGATGACGAGCAGTGTATGTATTGGAATAAGCAACTGGAAAATTTTTTCTCCCCACGTCCCACCCACTAATCGCCAATGTTGCGGAAATTTCCCAGTGTAGCTCCAAACGCACCAGTTAGTTTAGTGCAGGGGTGTCTAATTACGTGGGTTAAATTGTTGGTTTGAAAAGCTATGACAGATCCAAAATTTTTTGAAATAGTCCAGTCAAAATATCCCAATTCAGGCCTCTAAATAGAAAAAAATAGAGTCAAGCTAATTTTTGCTGTTTTTGAATCAATGGGCTCCCAGAGATCTAAAAATCATTTTGCTAAAAAAAATTGACCGGAAAGGTACCAAAGAATAAAAAAGGATGCTTCTTTAATCCTTCAGCGGAGGTCGGCGTGCAAAGAGGACGCCAAGTACATTACATATCCGGTGCTTGTTTCCTGTTTCAAGGACCCTTAATGGAATAAATCGAGCTTAAATGGAAAATTATCGTGTTTTCCGTGTATCTTTCCAAAGCCAGAGCCAGACAATAATTCAAGTTGTCACTACTTTTCTCACTTTTCAGAATCTAGGATAGCAGAAGATTCTACGATTAAATTTTCTAAGAAAAAAATTGATCGGAAAGCTCTGAAAAAGGACATAAAAGGAGACTAATTACAAGGGGGGGTGTAATAACGTCAAGCGAATTAATGCCAATTGACACTATTTCCCACCCAAATGCGAAATAATGTCAATTGACATTAATTCGTTTTTGAAAACGAAGTACTGTCAACTACTAAAGCGAAATAAAGTCAATTCTTGATATTGGCTTGTAAATCAGTTGGGTTTGAAAATACGGTTATATATTTTTGGATAACAGCTAATTCGGCACTTTATATCCAGTTTTTTTTTGGGTTATTGGCATTGTTTCCATTAGATTTCCGCTTTACTTAATACGACCCGAAGAAGTCCAATACGGACAAGTACATACCTTGTTTTGTCTTTCTGGGCTCATTATCAAAGTAAAACAGAGATATTTAAGTGTTATTGCAAGAAAATGTCATTCAATGTTGTTGTTTTGTCGGAATCGATGCTTTTCTTCGAGCTTTCGAGGCGAAACAACACTCACATCGAAGTATAACAGACATCTAATAGATTTCCGCTGATTTAAAGCGGAAATCCATAGGAACCTAAGAAGTCCAATGAAGACAAGTACATTGTTTCGGTTCGGTTCCTTCAAGCAGATTTCCACTTTAGTTTACATGAACCCAGTAATCATATCAACTAAAGCGAAAATTTTATTCGGAAATTTCAGAGCTTATAAAATAAAAGCTTCATTTCGTGATGTGCTAACAAAATATATTTAATATATGCCTATCTACTGGGAGGGAACATTGTTTTTTTTTCAAAAGCGAATTAATATCAACTGATTTTATTTCCCTTTGGCAAAAGGAATTAATGTCAATTGCCATTATTTCTTTTTTCCGACGAAATAACGTCAATTGACATTAATTCGCTTGACGTTATTGCACCCCCCCTAATTACAAACATTGATCGAACCCCGCATGCGGTGTCATATCAAAAAAGACATGGAGTGCATTGCATATCCGGTGTTCGTTTCCTGTTTCAAGCAAACTAAATGTAATAATTCGGACTTAAATGCAAAATTACGGCTTTGTAAAGATACTGATATGGGAAACACGAAAATTCTTCATTTGAGCCCAATATTCTTCCTTCGGGGTCCTTGAAACAAATAATAAACGCCGGATATGGAATGCGCTCGACGTCCTCTTTGATATGACACCCCGCATGCCCACGTTCCATCAAGGTGTGTAATTAGTGTCCTTTTGCAGAGCTTTCTGATCAATTTTTTTTTTAGCAAATTTAATCGTAGAATCTTCAGCTATTATAGATTCTGAAAAATGAGAAAAGTAGTGACAACTAGAATTATTCTCGTATTTACGGCTTTGGAAAGATACACGGAAAACAAGAAAATGTTCCATTTAAGCTCGATTTATTCCGATGAGGGTAATTGAAACAGAAAACAAATACCGGATATGTAATGTACTCGGCGTCCCCTTTAATATGATACCCCGCATGTCGACCTCCGGTCAAGGATTAAAGAGTATCCTTGTTTTCCTTTTTGGGACCTTTCCGATTAAATTTTTTTTTAGCAAAATGAGTTTTAGATTCCTGGGAGCCCACTGATCCAAAAACAATAAAAATTAGCCTTACCCTATTTTTTTCTGTTTGAAAGGCTAATATAACTGGACTATGTCGACGAGCATGGAGGAAAAGCTTGCTAGGCGTGTTTTTTGTTTGCTTGTTTTTTTATTTGCGGAATGCAACTTCTTGACAATTTTGGCTATCGGAAAATAGGAAGGACCGATTATTGACAGCTGAGATCTGTAGGCCCCTTACAATATCGGTGGCGCTGATTGGTTTTACGACCAGAAGCATTCCATGAGGGATTAGTAAGGCCGACCAACATAATCTGGTTCTTCAGAGCTACAACTACACCTATTTCGCGTTATTATATTTACGTCGCTGTTTTAGCGACAGTAATTGGATTTATTGACCGAAGTGTGCGGCCGATAAAAATCGTATGCCATGGAATTGTAACACCCTGGAAAGGGAAGGATGAGGCGCCTATTATACCAGGACAGATTGCGAAGTCGCATCCATAGCGAGGAGAATTTGTCGGAATATTTTAATCTAAACATTTATTGCTGATGTCGATGCCGTTTTCTTTTAAGATCATGTACACCAATGAATCCAATTATAGGTAAAAGAGACTTTCACACGCGATTTAGCGCGAAATTAAAGAGTCATGTTATGTATAGGATCTTTGACAATAGGGCACTGAGTAAATAATTTTTTCAAACCGTTTATCCGTAAGGTAAGGCCGTTGATGGATGGTAGCTAATTTTTTAAGGTTACACATACACGGCGACTCCATGGATTTAATTATTAATTAAAATGGATTTTCATTTTGTCAAATGAGCCATGGACTGTTTGGATTCTACAATTACTATTACATCCAGAACTCGAATACATGGATTCGCTGTGTATGTACGTCATAAAGGAGACAGTAAAGCCAAGCAGCCATTCTGTCCTCTGCCGTTGACGCAGCGATCAACTTTTGATTTGTATTACCGCACTTGCCAAATGCTCAAGTTCTCAATGTAGTCCTCAATGACGTAGATAAGAGGGAGGGGGATCAAGGGGATTGATCCCCATGGTAACTCATATTTTTTTAACGTAAATTATATAGATTCAGTTCTTTGATTTTTAGTAATTGGGATTTCGGAATTAATAATTTTTACAGTATTATCAATTGCATGATTGTTGCCTGCCTTGGTTACAATTTTGACAATTTGGCCTTCATGAGATTTCGATTTCTTTAAGTGTTGTTTTTCAGAAAATGCGACTGCCACAAGAACAGATCAGCTGGAGATTAAAAATAACAGGCGCGACAATCCAGCATTGGACTAAGGCCGCAGGATGTGTTAGTGACATTCTCCCAGATCTTATCTGCTTTTTTTTTGTTGAGGTAATGAGATCAGCAGTGTTATTTATCCCCATAAATGGGTACTCGTTTAACATCTGAGTGAGATCATAGTTCGTCACAAGTTCGTGAGTTCGAAAAACACAATGATCCACTGTGAGACTCGAACTCAAGACCCTGTGCACCGAAGGTGCGCGCACTAACCGCTAGACCAGCTAGACTACAGCTCGAGATTGCTAAGATAATTTTAAATTATAGCGAAAATTAGTATTGTGAGATAATCTAGCGGCAGATGATGTACTAACTTGCTTAAATAATACTACATCATGCTACCCGGTAAGTAGTTATGTATAATTTTTCTCCAATATAATCACACATCTCTTCGTTCACCTACCGCTGCATCATCTTTCAGTACTACCTTACAGGGGCGGCCTCAAGAGGTTTCATCGGAATTAAGCTCCCGGGTATCATTCAGGAGTCTCTACTTCAACTTCGATTAAGGTGGGGTTTATGAAACATCTGATCCCTAGTGCCACGCTGTTCGACGTACAAAATTTCCTTGTGCCAAACCTATTCTATCGGAATTTCAGCTAAACAAGCAGAATTGAAACAATTGCCTACAAAACGCTGAACCAACAAATCCCCCCCCTCTGAAAAGCTATCTATGCCACTGGTTCTCATTGACAAAAAATCATAAGCATTTGAAGCACAAACGTATGTTTAAACACGAAAAGCTAGAACAGGGAAGAGTACTCGAAATAAGATTATACACATAAAATGGTGGCTTTCCAGACACAGTTTCAATGTAGCTATGGAGTGGATTCTGACGAGAACCTCCGGTGGAAGGTTAGCCTATCCTGGTTGCAGGTATTCTTGAGGAGAGTATGCAGTTCTCCATGGCTTCAATGACTGATTATCTATCGTTTTGTGATAGGACATATAGATTGAAATGTCTTTTTTTGACGTCTGCAACTTTTGAACTTTGGAAGCTAGAACGTTCACCAAATATTAGCAAAGCGGTGGTCTACAAGTCTGCCAAATTTTAAAATTCTGCTCAAGTTATAATGACAATTATCGATTAGAAAACTCAAAATTGTGATTTGGGCAGCCGTGACTTCCCGAACGCGGATAGGTAGGACCGTGTAATTTTCAGCAAATGTGAGCGCCAAGTAGTTCTACAAGTGCGCCCAATTTCAGAAAGATCGAGAAGGTTTTTCGAAATATCGAAAATGAACGATTGACAAACATAAAATTTCGATTATTTCCCTAAATATCGATTGTACAGGGTGCAGGAGTCAAACTTTCAACCTTATAAGTAGACAAGTCTGATCAGATCACAGGCCTCACCAAGGAGCTTATTATATAGCGAATTAGATTTTTAAATGTAGGCATGGCGAATGCTGTACATTTCTCAATGCTGTACTTTATCAGAAGTAAAGTAAAGCCTGACAAATGAAAGTGATCCCTGCGAAACTCAAAACTGGCTACCGAACACTTGCATAGTTTTCTACTGAGACAACTCCATTGTGAATTGATAAGGGAACTTTAATCAGTCTGTAGAGGATGCATACCCACGTGAATGTTTAATTCTCGTTGGTCGGCCCCAGAGGAAAAGTCTGTAACATAACCTCAAAATACAAATATCGCGATATTTAGTACATGCATCGCACTGAATATCACCCCCAGCTGCAAAGGCCAGCAAAGTAACAACTCTATTAGTCCACCCCACCATCGCAAATGAATCTTAAATTCCAATGCAGTCAGAGGCTAATAGCAGTGTTCTTTCTCTTCATATGTATCAAAAGGGCCATTGTAATGGTCAAGGACTCCATTCCATATTCGAAACGACAAAAAATAAAAGGCGATGCCCAGGGCGAGTTTCTCGTTCACCCCATCATTTGCATGGCTTTAATGCCACCACCTCAAAATTTGCGCCTGCCCAAGTTTGTACAAATAGAAAATCCGGCTCTGGGCCTCTGTTATCGTTATGATTCTCTACCATATTCACTATCAGTTCTTCATTGGGGACCATACAACAGACTGTGTGCGTCGGGGAAGGTAAGGGTTGAAAGATGTGTGGCGGTTCTTGTTGTCGGCTGAGTGAGACGGTGCGTAAGGCAGGAATGTGTTTAGTTCTTTCCTTCTGTACCTTCCTAATGTTGGAACTATAATTTAGGTTTTCCCTTTGCATGACGTTTCTTGAGCAGAAATATTTGCAAATATTCCCCAACCTTATTGAAGGATTTAATCGACCCCGTTCGTATTTTTGTTGTATCCATAACGTTAATATGATGTCTGGTGTTCAACTTGGCGTAAGCTTATTAACGGCATACACCAACACTTTTAAAACATACAAAAGCATTTGTTACTGAACATGATATTACGAGCGTTATTGCCGAAGTTGTGGAATCATTCACTCCTACAGTACGTATCTCGAAGCTTCGACCAAACTCTCCCTAGACATAATATGGTTGGGACAAAATCAGCCGCGCTGCAAAATTCAGAAGCTAAATCTGCCGACAAGTTAAAAAAAAACAATAGAACCACGAGTGTAAAAAGATGGTCAAATCATTTATGTTGCTGTAACGGTATAACGCGCCTTATTAAACCTCCACAAAGAACAGGAAAATACACTACCCGAGTTTGCTTTATAGGAAATTTATTGAACCTCGGAAATCGTGATAGGAATAAGTTACCAAAAAATAGGATTTGGAATTGATCTAGTACGCCGAAAATTCTACACGCCATCCAAGGGGAAAAGTATCGCTGGAAGCTGTGGGTTGAACAGCAGCATATTAAACACCCATGGGTTCGAACGTTAACAATATTCATCAAAAATATGTAAAAAAGGCATAATCTGCGCTACATTCTTTATAGGACTACTTTGTTGAGAATTGTGCTACTTAGAGAGGACATTGCGCTACTTATCGCAAACATTGAGTGCTTTGTGGTGGAAAGTAATGTAACCATAAATCGCTATATTTACCTCAGCGGAAGAGTGGACGTGAATGCTCTTCGTAAAATTTAATATTTATGTATGTAAAACGAAATACTTTAGTCAGAGGCCCAAATTTAAAAAAAAAAATGCTATTTATCATTACTCACCTGTTTTGACTGTCTAAACATCAACGTATCGCCAAACATTCTAGACGGTGAAGATTCTGAATGATACGATGATCGATGTGGTGGCATATTTTCTTCAGCTCCACCATTTTCGGACGGGTCGACCATATTGTATTTATGATGATTGCCGTTCATGTGATGCGGCGGCCGGGCTTCATAGATATTCTCCTTGTGATTGTACGGCTCCATTTCTGTATAGGCAATTGGGAACCATCCAAACATTTGGGTACGTAAATTTTCACCAAATTGCCATCCTTTGGCTCGATTTCCCACCAAAGCGATTCGATCACCTTCCAGGAAGCTCAATTGATTTTCTCCAGACGATATGTAGGCATAGAGAGCTTTGACAACAGTTCTTTTATCCCAATTATCATCTAAAACTGAAATTGTAGTAATTTGATTTAATAAAAATTGCTGGGAATTCTCAATAAATTTATGGTCGATTTTCACACTTCAACATCGGCAATTTTAAATAAATAATTAGGACTAGAAGACAGTCTAATTTGTATGGAAATTGTCAAATTGTCAGTGACTGTGTCTAAATGACAGTTCAAGCATTACAAAGGGTTACAGTTAAAGGGTTTTTAGACATGTCATGCTCATGATTACATAAAAGACGATCTGTAAATTAATATGGATAATCCTAATAGTCGTGCCAGATGATTGTCATATGTGAATCAACCACAATAGCTGTTTTTCTATCGGGTACAGATCAGGACAGCCAATTTCCATAAAAATTGGAGAGTTGCCGTTCTATACAGGGTGTTCCATTAATGGTGGAGGATATTTTAATGGTAGGTAGTGGAAAATTAATGTACAACGGGACTCCTCTATTTTTAACCGTTACAATGTAATAGCATTTTTTGTCAAAATGGCCAACTTGCCGAACTAAATCAAAATTTGCCATACACCAAACATTTCATCCGTCATATGACTACACTTTCTGAAACTACATAAAATTTCCAATAAAACGACACCTTGCCCGTTACGAAGTTGCTCGTATTCTACGAAAAACACCCGTTCGAACATTAAGGAAATTTTAAAATTGCATACGATTTTATCAAATGAATTTGTGATAAAAACCCAATTTTAAAATTTCATTAAAGTTTGAACGGGTGTACCTCGAAGGATGCGAACAACTTCGTAACGGGCGAGGTGTCGTTTTATTGGAAATTTTATGTAGTTTCAGAAAGTGTAGTCATATATCGGATGAAATGTTTGGTGGTATGGCAAATTTTGATTTAGTTCGGCAAGTTGGGCATTTTGACAAAAAATGCTATTACATTGTAACGGTTAAAAATAGAGGGGTCCAGAGCCACACTACATACCATTAAAATATCCTCCACCATAAATAGGACACGCTGTATAACGCTAAGTTTGCATGAAAGTTGTGATATTCTGCATCCAATTGAAAAAAAAAACGCAGCTAATATGTTACAACAATTCTAACTAGGCAATTGGAAGAGAATTTATGTCAATTTTTTTATAGATATAGTGGACAAAACAACTGTATGATGTGGTTTATCCCAGTAGCGATCGCACCACTGATGACTAAGAAATCATTGAATGAAATGAATGTGAATAATCAAAATGTTTTTCAATTGCCCAGTCAAAACAAAAAATACACAATCAAAAACATATTGCACCAAAGCAAATTTTAAAATACATATTATAGTATAGTGATTTTAGCTGAAAAAATGATGAAACCCAAACATCCAAAAAAAGAGCTGACTTTTGATGCCAAATTGTTCTATGGCCTGACCGCATTACGCAGTAAAAAGTTAGACTTTTTTGCGCGTCACATTTGGGGGGGAGGGGGTGGCAAAGGGGTGAAATTATGATTTTTCGCCAATATCTTGTTAACTGTAATATTTACAGCAAAATGTTCTGAGGACGATTTAAACTACACAAAATTTCCTTTCTAATGATATATTATATAATATACCTTCTTTTGGCAGATTATATACTAGACCTTAAAACATTTGGTATAATTTAGATTTTTTGATAGTTACATTTGGCGCTCTAGCTACTGAAGTAATTTAATTGGAGCCATGGTAATTGGGATAACTATTCCTAACAATATATAGCTGTCCCACACGGAGACTCAGGCTGCCCCGACAAAGCATTCCCCTATACCCCCTATTAACATTTAAGAAAAAGACATGCCTGTAACTTTTCGCCGAATTACAGCAGGCGGGAAAAATTTTGGTAAACGTTAAGGCTAAGTCCCATTAGACCCTCCACCAAATATTACTTCGATGGGATTAAAACAAAGGGTACCTCCCATACAAATTATTCAAATTCAATGCCACTAGTTTATTAAGAAATAAGGGAACAAATCAACCAAAATTAAAGTTTTGCTCGTAGGCAATTTTCCGATCATTTTGTATGGAAGGTACCCTTTGTTTTAATCCCATCGAAGTAATATTTGGTGGAGGGTCTAATGGGACTTAGCCTTAACGTTTACCAAAATTTTTCCCGCCTGCTGTAATTCGGCGAAAAGTTACAGGCATGTCTTTTTCTTAAATGTTAATAGGGGGTATAGGGGAATGCTTTGTCGGGGCAGCCTGAGTCTCCGTGTGGGACAGCTATATATTGTTAGGAATAGTTATCCCAATTACCTATGCTCCAATTAAATTACTTCAGTAGCTAGAGCGCCAAATGTAACTATCAAAAAATCTAAATTATACCAAATGTTTTAAGGTCTAGTATATAATCTGCTAAGAGAAGGTATATGATATAATATATCATTAGAAAGGAAATTTTGTGTAGTTTAAATCGTCCTCAGAACATTTTGCTGTAAATATTACGGTTAACAAGATATTGGCGAAAATCATAATTTCACCCCTTTGCCACCCCCTCCCCACCAAATGTGACGCGCAAAAAAGTCTAACTTTTTACTGCGTAATGCGGTCAGGACATAGAACAATTTGGCATCAAAAGTCAGCTCTTTTTTTTGGATGTTTGGGTCTAGAGCTAAAGTCACTATACTAATATACGAAAGCTGCAATTAGCAATCATATATAACTCTCAGTATGTACTCGTACATTAATGTTTTATTACGTCATAAAAACTGAATTTGTAAACGAAAAATGCCTAATATGCATTCGAAATGTACAAACAACGTATGCATATGTATGTATCTGACTTATTATTACCGAATGTACATCATTTTTATACTCGTAATGAATGTAATTTACAAGAAAATTATCTCAAACTACCTCGCATTTCATGTGGTGATGATGCAGATGATGTCAAATTGAATTCAGATTTAGCACGAGGCATACACATTGCCGTACTAGCCAAATCGCCTATTGAACGCATATCCAAGCATGAGGCATCTACACTACGTGTCTTACGTAAGGCTGAAGTGACCGATGCATTCTCTTCGTCATCTCGCATTTTTTCCTAAACAGTTTATAAGAACATTTAAGTTTTGGGATTTTCAAAATAAATACAAATTAATTAAAAATAAATACGAATAACGATAATTTGAACATACGACCATTCTCTTTGCAAAAACGTTATCAATATGTGGCGGTAAGGTTTCACGTGATGCAGCAATGTCACTCCAGTTGTCCAGATTTGATTCAATTGAATTTTTGCCAGCCGTATAATATGCCATCCAGTGTTTGGCCAGGGAGCATTGACGTTCCAATACGAAACCATATCGACGTCGCTCTTGAGTCATTGCCTATTTGGGATAGGAAAAATCAAAGTTAGAATTGAAATAAGCATAACAAAAAGAAATAAAACTTTGAAAGTGAAATTGTTTACTTACATTTTTGAAACTTTGCTCGCAGAATGCATCCAATTTATTTTTTTGTTCTTCCAATGCTTGAATATTCTGTGAATTTCAAAAAGAAAGGCATGATATTAATTAGTATGCGTTAAAAAAGTAGTTGGTTTGTATGGATTTGGATAGAAATGTCGTGGATAAGGTGGGGTTAGATTTTACTTGTGACAATTAAGTTTTTTATTGACTTTTCAAATATCAATGCCAAGCGCTAAAAATTTGGGTAGGCATCCATTTCACATAAATGTGTAGACATCAGTATTGCGTTTTCCGAGGGAGAGATTGCATTTATCTCTGCCCAAAATTTGAGAAAGAGAGATCCTTAGCATTTTATTAAAAGATAAATAGCGTCTGCAGGTGTTTCGCCTCTCACTCCTCAATACATCTATAACCTTTGTCACCAGAATTATCCCATTCAGGCGAAATGGTGTTAAATTTCCCACAGAACTTTGTGTGACGTATCCTTTATATTCTAACGGTAAAGAATGGTGGAAAGCAAAAATATTATAAATGATACATTTAACCCAGAAGTCATGGAATGATGAAATATGGGCTTTTGATGGCGAAATAGTTGTTTTGTTTTCAATAAGTAATAGAGGTTGGTTTTACAACATGATCCCAGACACAGACATTAAGAAAAAGTTTAGGCAAAATGCAAAATTACGGGAACGGATCATATGTTAATGAAACACGTGGCACGTGGGTGTCCCAGCTTAATTTTCAGTCCCATTGTGCGGATAAAAGTCTTTTGGCTTACCTGTCTCGGAATATCCGAAACTACGAAACTAAAAATTTTCTAAAAGTGCGGACTGAGACCAGACGCCAACTGAACACCTCCAACTGCAGTGCTGCCGAATTTTTTCGCTCTCAAACATCGTAGTGCAGCGATTTTTTTGTGGAGTAGGACAACAGTAGGAAAATATGTACCATTATCATCTAAGCAAAAGAATCTCCCTCTTCTCCCTCCCCCTTGACGGTAGATCTGTAAATGGGCGCAGTTATGATGCAAAACAGTTCCCTCTGTTCCGCACACTTCTCCGTGTTTTGTACATTCTGCTCTGTAAACGCCGTGTCAGCTGTGAGCTCTCAAATGCCTTTCGGGAACAAGCAAAAAGAACCTGAGATTCTGTTTGATCCGCAAAATGATGGTCAGGGGATTAGATTGACAAATCCCAATACAAACAATATGGGAGGTACCCTTAGTTTTCGTAAAACGAGTTATCTAGAATACTGTACGGCAAAAGTCATCTACAACTCGAAAAGAATATTTGAACAAAATCAAAGCCGTACTTAAATTTCTTAGGAATTATATTTTGCCTTTATAACTGATAAAAATTGAAAATAAACTAGGGCAGGGTTGTCAAACTTCAGGATTGAGCGGAACTCAGAATAAAAATTTCGAAAATGGCTAAACAAAATTGTTTTCGACAATTCACACATAATATTGTTTTTATAATATGAGTGTAATTCTGAGTCACTGCCTCGGGATTATTATTTAAAATTGTTCTTCGAAATATAAAAATTAGAAACTATAGACAAGAAGTTAAAACGACCAAATTTGGGTGATCGATCAATAACCCTTATTTGTGAATGAGTTTACGCGAAATTTAGGATGGGTGAAACAGAAACGTTCACGTAGTCCAAAACAGCATTGGGAACCAACATTTTTAGGCTAACATAAATTTAGTTCAAACAGAAAGGTTGCTATAAATAGACAAAATTTGGTTTGTGATGTGATGTGAAAAAAACGTATGCGCCAGTAAAGCTTAGTAAGCTTCAGGAAGTTTTTCAAAATTTCTTAGACTTTACTTCAACACGTCCATTACATATTTCTATTTTTATACTTTTGTGCTGACACACATTGTGCTTCAGCCCATGATGAAATTTCACTTATGTTAGTGTTGGATAAGATGGATCCATGAAGAAAGGTATTTTTTAGAAAGTACCTCTACACCATGGGTGTCAAACTCAAAGCCTGGACTGGCCAAATTTCACAGTTTCCAGGTTGAAGCGGGCCGCAGAAACCAATTTGAAAACGCGTATTGAAGGCTATGTATTTTTGAAATTTATTCACAAAATATAATCTTTATCATTTGACTATAAACCTGAGTTAGTAACTTCGTCGGGATTATGCCCTCTAGAAATTCCGTATTTTGAAAAGGTTCGTCAAACAAATTGAGGTACATTAGACAAGAAGTTAACACGTTCACTGTCTATAAGTCAAATTTGTACACAGCGTTCCTCCCCGTTCACGTCTATGAGTCACATGTTACTCATATGGGTTTTCGGATACCAGACGACATTATAATGTCGACGAAAACCTATAAGTCAAATTTGTACACAGCGTTCCTCCCCGTTCACGTCTATGAGTCACATGTTACTCATATGGGTTTTCGGATACTAGACGACATTATAATGTCGACGAAAACCGGTCAAAGAGTGAACGTGTTCAAACGCCAATATTTGGTTCATCGATAATCATCGTTCGTTCAATATTTTTGAATTTAATTCCGCCAACTTTGGACAGCTTATCAGAACATGGTAGACGTAATTCCAAAAACAAAAACCTTGGGAACGATAATGGTTACTGACATCTTTCTGTCTAAAAACAAACAAAAATATGATTTGTGTAGTGGTTTGAAACAAACACATGTACCAGTAAAGATGAATACGCTAAGAGGCAAAAAATCCTCTATCGTCATGTTTACAACAGTTCAGAGCTTTGCCTTAAAATAAATCTTAATCCAAAATGCGAACGCGAATTATAGTGCAACCGTGTGAGAGGTAACTTTCACGTTCGGAAAAGCCTAAAAGTTTTCTGAATCGAATTTCGGGATAAAATAATTTTACATAAGGGCTTTATACTTTCCTCCACAAAAAAGGCTGCCTTAAACAAATGTACATAAACTAATAGCCGGACACTTATTTGTAGTATGTACATAGAGGAAGATTTATAAAATACATAGTTTGGGCTTGCATAAGCCATCAACTTCCTGATGAGTTTTAGTAAATTTCTTAATAAACTTATTCAGTTCAAAATCCCCAGTTTTTTATTTTTACGCATTTGTGCTGACACACATTGCGCTTCTTCGACCTAGTCGCGGGCCGCACAAAACTGCGAAGTGGGCCGCATTCGGCCCGCGGGCCGCGAGTTTGACATGTCTGCTCTACACGAACCTATATTTTTCTATGACAGCCGCATGATTTAATGCTCGATTTCAGTCCCTCCCAAGATATGTTTTGTGATTTTGATAAGAATTTAGTTATGTTCGTCTTTAAGGTGTAAAGACTTTTCTTATAAAACTAATTTTTGGAGGTTGCGTTTCTATGAAAATCAAAGGTTGACCTACAACACGTGCTCTTCCATATTGGAGTCTCAATTCCCCGATTATCAAGGATCGTGGATCCAAAACTTCAGCTAAATCGGTCCAGTATTTTTGGGAAGAAATGCATTATTAACACTAGTGTACAGTAGAATTGAATATGTTAAAAAGATAACATGTCTTTATGGTGATTCCGTGGTAAAATTTAGTTTGTTTCTATATTCATATTTATATACGGTTTGGGTATTATAGACTCTTAAAAGAAAAACAAGTTCTAAGAAATTCATAATTTTGAGGGTGAGGTTTCTATGGCATGGATTAATTTTGCCCGTTCTTACATATGTATATTTGATTTGTTGACTTCAATAGCTATATGTACATTTAAGTGATGTGATGCTCTGTTGCCGTGATTGTTCGGTCGCCACTCTGTGTTACAGAGATTCATAGAGAAACGAGATTTCGAAAATCGACATGACCCGTCGCACGTTCATTATTCGGAAGAAGAAAAGGAATGATCTTATCATTGCATAATACACTAAAATGTGACTAGGAAGTGGTCTGACTGACAGCCGTATCACGCTTCGAATTCAGCAGTCGTTGAAACGTTGACGACTACAGACTATGCACGGGAGTTGTCAGTGCATCATATGCTCCTCAGGGCAGGGCAAAAAATAATTGGGGTTTAAATAACATTTTTCTTAGAAAAGCCTACTTTTAGAAGCTGGGTTTCAGCCGTAAAACGTACCATACATTTCTGCAGCCTTGAACCGTATCCCGCAATACCAAGTAACTTACATACCAACAGGGCCGGGTTTAGGTGAAACGGCGCCCGGGGCGAACTTGAAGGAAGCGCCCCCTTATATAGTTTCTAAACCCGAAAAATTGCAATAGAATGGAAGTAAAAAAAATAAAAAAAAATAAAAATCCTTTTATCTAAGTTAGTATAGAATATATGTATATGCTTCCAGTCCTGGTAGCCCGTTGTTGATAATGTAGACTTCGCTCGCGCCGAAAATAGCCTGCAGCAAAAACAAAACGCTGTTTTTGAGTTAAATAGCCAGCTTCTTTTGATATCTTCGCCATTCTCTAGATTTTTCTTAGTTAATTTTGAGGAAAAGTGTCTGTCTTGACTGCCAAGTGGAAATTACGATTCTTCCATTTCAGTTGGTCGAGTTTCTACGACAGCTTCTATAAACTGATGGCCTAGAATGTTTGCCCATTGTACTGGATATGGCAACCATTTAAGTCCGGTATGTGAAGAATGTTCAAGTTACGTCAATGAGACACGAGGCGATGAAATCAGTAAGGAGGTTGATACTATTAATTTCATCGCCACCTCTGTCATTGGCGCAACTTGAACGTTCTCCGGAAATATTTTTCTCCATTTCCCCGCCGTTAAACCTATCCTGTTTGGCTTCCATCTTCTTAACTCAAATTTAAGTCTATTTTTTATTAATTGAAAGGAATTTCTTGATACTTCTCAACTGTTTTTTTTTTAATCAGACTCAATTGCATTTTTTTTTCAATTAGCTGAAAGCAGTGTAGTTGACAACTGAATCATACTACCAGTTCAGTTGTCGAGAAATGTTTTTGACAATACTTACGACAAAGTCAAAAGTTAATTTCAATTTCGGGGCTGGTCTAACCCCGAGAAAAGCTCTACCTAAAAAACCCCGTTGCAGAAAACAATTTTTTTTCATCCAACCTCCGACTAAACAGCTTGTGCTTGGCAAGCCATCGTGTTCGTCATTCTGCGAACTCCATGTATTTCGAAATTCATCTATTCTTATTAATAGGAATCTTTTGCCAAAAAGTTAATCTGAAAAAAATTATCTATCATATTTTTTTCAGCTCCGAACATTTTGCATCAATTTGTTAAAATGAGCCGATTTCGCCGAAACTCGCATCTATTTCGCAAAAAAAATAAATTTCCGTACTTATAATGTTAAATGGGAATGCGATAGCAAACCCCAATTAAGTAGGTAGCAATTTTCCATTCATCTTTTTCGATGTTAATTTTTTTTTCATTTTAGTAATCATTTTGAAGACTACACTATCTTTATAATTTCGAATTGACGAAGCAGACGAAGATTGAGTAAGGGTGGACAGTTCCAATGACTACGCTCCTCATCTACAGACTCTGGTCGCTGCCAAAACGTACTTGGCAATGGTTCTAAATACGATTGAATTTGATGGTACCGATTTACGTCAGTATCGATTTTACGTTTAGTCCATATTTTTCAAAACATCAATTCATTTAATTTTATAATTTTGACCGTGGGTTTATTCCTGACTATTTTGCATTACTACAGGTTCGTTTTTGAACCACCAACATTTAAACATTCATTAAGTTAATAATTTTAATTTTAGCTTGCATTAATATTCTTACATCATACTCAATTCAGCAGTTAAAAACAACAAAAAAACATTTTCTTAAGCAACAATAAAATTTTTTAAAAGAATTTAATGACAAGTATGGATTTCAGCGCCCCTAAACCTGGCGCCCCTCTTACATCATACTCAATTCAGCAGTTAAAAACAAAACAAGAAAAAAACATTTTCTTAAGCAACAATAAAATTTTTAAAAAGAATTTAATGAAAAGTATGGATTTCAGCGCCCCTAAACCTGGCGCCCGGGGCGACCATGATCATGATGATCATTTGGCGCCAGCCGGTATAGGTTCAATACATAACAAAACGTCGTCGATAAACCAAAATGCAATACTGAGTTACACATCTGTGATGATGATCAAATTCAACAAATATATTTGGGTCTGATGATTTTTGTGTATTTCTGTAGACTATTCAATTTTTGGGTGGACTATCAGACAAATCACAAGCTATATTGATTCTCCATTTTGTTTTTAATTTATACAAAATCATTAGTATTTTAACAAAAAATATCTGGATCATGGTCGAACCTTTAATTATAAATGTGCCGTGTTGCAAAACTTTCGAGATCATATTCTCTAGACGTACCTACTTTCCAATAAAGGTTGATCCACACTTTCAGGCTGACAATTTGTCAACTTGTACGGAAAATTACTGTGACTGATTAGTTACTGAAAAGTGTGGATCGACGTTAAATGCCTATAAACCAAACCTCGACTGGAAACCAATACCACATTTATATTTCTTGTGCTATTAGAAAATCAAGTTTTCGGGTTTCTTAAAAACTCATTTGGTTGCAAACTTTTTTTTTAACCCTTTACCACTCCCGAGTTCCAATATTTTCCCGATTCCCATGGCTTCTGATTTTTCAGAACACTTTTTAGGCCAGTCAATAAACCGAAATATAAGGTCGCAAAAAATAGCTCGGCTTTGGTTTTTTGGGATATTGTTAGGATAGATACCAGAAGTGTACCACCAAGTTTGCAGCTTCGAAAAACCTGTGCTAACCCCGTGGCCCTCAAAAAATCTCAAAATTTTCGGACTTTTTTCATATTTCTGTTTGTAATTTCTAAAAGGTGCTTCCTACAAGTAAGTTGTCCACTGCACTGTTAAAGCTAAGAACATCTTCTTTAATTTGAGTGTAACTCCAGCTTTGTAGGCGCAAAGAATCCCAAGATACATCACTTTAAACATTGTTTTTTGAAAAAAACGTTCGAAATTGTAATTTCAGTCATGTTCCGAGCTGAATATCGGCTTAAATGCGCATTCTACGGAGAAAGTCATGTGACATAAAGTTATAAACCAATTACTAAGCTGTATATATGTCGGAACGAATGGAATCCGACCATGGGGTCATAGGGCTGCCCCTGAAATTTAGGTTCTTCTAAGAAAAACTTTTTTCTTTATGTACCAATATTAACCAAACTTCACCCAAGTATGTTCCTGGTTAAGCCTAAAAAATA
Organism: Microchrysa polita; assembly: GCA_949715475.1. NCBI lineage: Eukaryota > Metazoa > Arthropoda > Insecta > Diptera > Stratiomyidae > Microchrysa > Microchrysa polita. The sequence goes on from OX454416.1 coordinate 65,242,135, forward strand.
TCTAGGAGCGGATGAAATCGGAACACTACGTTATAGGGCTGTCATACAAACCAAGCTCTGGAAATTAGGTTCTTCTAAGAAATACTTTTTTCTTTATGAACCAATCTTAACCACCCTTCCCCCAAATTTGTTTTTTTAGTAAAGCTTCAAAACATATCTAGAAACAGATGAAATCGGAACACTAGGTCATAGGGCTGTCATACAAACCAACCCCTGATAATTAGGTTCTTCTAAGAAAAACTGTTTTCTTTATGAACCAATCTTAACCAAACCTCACCCAAATGTGTTCCTAGTAAAGCCTCAAAACATATCTAGGAATGGATGGAATCGGAACATTACGTCATTGGGCTGTCATACAAACCTCCTAAAATACAATTTCGGACTTTTTCACAAAAAAAAAACAAGTAAAGTGCTGTATCTTGGGATCCTTTGCACCTACAAAGCTGGGGTTACACTCAAATTAAAAGAGATTTTAGATTTTTAGCTTTAAAAGTGCAGTGGACGACTTACTTGTAGGAAGCACCTTTTAGAAATTACAAACAAAAATATGAAAAAAGTACGAAAATTTTGAGGTTTTTTTTAGGGTTACGGAGTTACCACAGGTTTTTCGAAGTTGTAAACTTGGTGGTACACTTCTGGTATCTATCCTAACCAGTGGCGTAGATAGCTTTTCAGAGAGGAGGGGGATCATTTTGCAAAATTACTTATACTTTTACGGTTATCAAATGTTGAATTTCAGAATAACAATTTCTGTATTTATTACACTTCAAATTAACAGTTTTTTAAAGCAAATTTTGCTGCAAAATAGGTATAAATTTTGCCATACGAAAAAAACTGAGTCCTTGAAATATTGCATCAATCATTGCGGTGAGTGAATCAACAGTATTTCAATTTTCATACAAATTTTCGCTACTGTGATTGGAGTATAATTATATTGGGTTAAATCAGTGCTTCCCTAACTTGTCGGAGTCACGGAACACCTACACACTAGAAAATCAGGCGTTGCGAATCGAAAATTATTAAATGGGTTTCTTTTTATACATATGGGGTTAACTACAATTATTTAACTCTGTCCACAAGAATAACATTTTTCTTTCATCCGTTACACTCGCAGTCGGTCGACAACAAATGGTAGAGCGAGGTCACAATGTATGGGATGTATAAACTACAAATTTCATCACTTATAGCCTGGGTGGTGCAGTAGTGCAGTCTACGTCTACAAATCATAGGGTCCCGGGATCGAATCCCACTGTAGGTAGGTAATTTATTATGCATTTTAGAGCGTAAAGAGATAAATGAAATGTCGCCAACACCTATAGAGAGGTCAATGCTAGTTATACAAAACTCACTTATGAGTTATATGTTCATACCCTGTGAAAATTGTATTTTTTTATCTCAAAAATATCGAGAATTACTCCTTTCAGTGTAATTGGAAGTACTCTTTTGTGATCATCCATTTGGATAAAGAAATATTTTATTCTAACGGAGGGACCTTATTCGACCCATTTTGGAGTTAAATTCACACGGTTTTTTCTCTGTGCAGTATCGCCGCTTTTCTGGCCGAAACACCTCAAAACAGGGATTGAAATAAATCATAGCTATAGACAGTGCGATTAATTGGACAATCAAAGCTAACTTCTGTGGAGAAAGCACATTTTCTGTGGAGATAGCTCATATTCTATAGCGGATTCGGTAGTGGACCCTAAAAAATGAGCTTTCTCTACAGATATGCTTTGATTGTTCAAATCTTCACGGAACCGTAGGGTACCGCGGAACTCCGGATGTTTGTTAATTTGTTTTCGAAATACTGCCTGCATGATGTCTTTTTTTATAGAAAATTTAGTTAAACAAATTATCATGATTATTGCTTTGAAAGTTTTTCGTATTAAATTCAATAAAATTGCAATTGAACAAAATCATGTTGATAGACTCAAACAATAAGGAATACTCAAAAATTGGAAGCAGTTTTGCAGCGTTTTCTCTTCATTCGAATTAATTTTCCACTCGCCTGACGAAATCTTTATTATCTTATGTATAGGTACTGCATTTGTATTTCCTCATTGGAAATTGTGGTTCTGTGGAAGAGCTCCCCGTGTTGCACATTATCTTTTTATTTGTGCCTGTGCGAGGCTACAGAACCAATGTGAAAAAGTAGATGAACGTAAAGCCCTGTGCTGTAGTGTTTCTATTCTATCGATACGCTTCTATTATACTATTGAAATTTAAGGAAGTGCTAAATTTTTTATTGCAGTTCTGAAAATGGTTTCATGTTTTAATGAAACACTACACACGCTGAATAATTCTAGCAATACGTTTAATTTTACTTTGTTTTACGTACCTTAAGTAATAATAAAAAAATGTGTGACCAAAGGGGGGGATTGATCCCCTTGATCCCCCCCTTATCTACGCCACTGATCCTAACAATATCCCAAAAAACCAGAGCAATTTTTTGCGACCTAAAATCGTTAAATGACTGGCCTATTTAAAAAATAAGCAAGTTGAAAAATTATTGTACTGTGTAACGATCCAAATCTTTTCATTACAACGACTTAACCGCAATGCACAATCAATCATTCAAGATTCGATAGAGGTCAATGTCAAACCCTGATGTATTACAACAATTTGTTTATAAGCCATAAAAGAAGTGCATTAAAAAACCCATCTAAACATGAATCGTGGATTTTATTGAATCGTTGTAAAAACTTGTCAAAAGCATATTTGTTAATGGCATAGTAGTACCTACTCGTATTTATTTTAACCGCAACCTAAGCGACACTGGTGCTGTTGGCCAATATCAATCAAAATAAATTTTAAATTTTCTCACCTTGATATCTTTGTCGGTACTTTGTGGACTATTCTTCTTTTTACGTTGTTTCTTCATAGTTGCTGCGGCCTTGCTGTAACTTTCTGTCCTGATTTTGTGATTCTGCAGGAATTTCTTCTGTTCGAATTGTACAACTTTTGTGTCCTTTTCCAGATTTGTTTCCAACGGTACCAACAAGTCGACATAGAATGCTTTGAGCTGAAAAAAATGTAGATGATTTTGTAAGTATTTAATTAAGACACTCGTGAGCTAAAATATAGCTAATATTAGGAAGTTTTAGCAAGTCGTAAAACCGTTGTTGTGTACGATTCGGCTGTGTTCGTCTTTAAATAGGGTAATGGAGAGATAATGTTAAGAATTTTTCTGCCTTTAAATTAAGCATCCACGGTATCCCAGGATACGCCGAGAAAGAAATACTTATGGATGTTTTTCAATTATTTATATAGTCACAACAGTACATAATTTTGCAAAAAAAAAAAAACAAAATTCAGCCCACTCTACGAAATGATATTCTCTCAATAATAACAATTGCATGCCACGCATATTCTTTTCCTTTCGTGTTTTTGAATAGTGCAACATATTCGTACAATAATTTACTGGAGCACGAATAATGCTCCAGTTACAAACACATATTCTTCATATCGCATTAAGAAACTAAAGATTAAATTAAATTAAAGGTTGACTAATCCGGATCGATTAATAAATATACACAAACGTGCATGAATAATTATAATAATAAAATTTATTAAATACTCACGATATTCATTTGTTGATCTTGAATTCCTCTATACACATCCACGATATTCAAAAGAGCCGCACCTGGAAAATATGAATATGATACGTACGTTAATTTATCGTTTATATGCTCAACTTTCGAGTTTATCATTTGAATGAGCATTTGCTAATATTTCATACATTATGTCGATTATAATCACAGTTGTTTAATGCTTATCTGGATCAAATTAAATTAAATATCAGCTAGAAAGTAAGTGGAGTATGTCTGTCTTTTTACCTATATGTACATAAAATTATAAATTAATTCAATAGGAGTCGGCCGACGTTCTTTCCACCATTCAAAATTAGTCGATAGATTGAAAATCACCTCTAAGATTACTATTATTTCGATGATCTGTTATATAAGAATATACTTTCCATTTGGATTTTATTCACTTTGATTAAGTGGCTACTAGTGTTTAGTCTTATGTTTTCAGTGTATGTACTATTATAGCAATTTTTCATCGCTTCACCTTTCTTTGCCGCCTTTTTTCTTCTTATGCATAACTTTGTCCGATTAAAGTAATTTATATACATAGTTTTTAATTTGTTTGAAACATGTTTTGAACGCATGGATTTCAAAATATAAAAAACAAAACCGAATTTATTTGCAGTTCTTTTTTTTTGTTTTGCTTAAATGATACTCGTTTATATCTAGTTTTTGTGAAATTGGAATTTATTAAATACTCATGGATAGGCAGTAATGGGTTCAATAAATTAATGACTTAGTTAATTAGATTAAGAAAAAGAAAACATTCTTTGACAGTGAAGTTTAGGTTAGTAGATTGAACTATCGCGACAACTGATATATTTATTAGGACATTAGATCAGTGGCGGAACAACTTGACTCGGGGCATTCCCGCGTCAACTTTTTAAGTGGGCCCCTAACAGAAATTGCAGTTTATTGCAATTTTAAAATTTTTAAATTATACCAATTAATTTGATGGTGTTTTCGCTCAAACAAATTGTCGTATCAATATTTTCAGTATTGAGCATCGATTCTATACAGATTTTTCCAAGGTGTTTGGTACGGTAAACTATGTTATGATATAAAATAACCTTTCCTGCTTGGATAATTTCCTGGGTGTCAGCATACCTCGTTAACAGGACTAAAGTAAGTTTTATTAACATTACTTCTTTTGAATGTTCACTTACGTCAGGAAAACCTCAAGGGTAAATCTTGGGGCATTTCCTTTATACATTTCTGTTAATGAGCCTCTTGCTGTTCTAAGAAACCGCTGCTTTTTTTACACCGATGACTGCAAGATTTACCTCTGTTCCATACCTAGAAGATTGTCTGTCGTTACAAGCTGATCTGCATTTGTTATCTTACATGGCCATGGCCTGAGCCAAATATCACTGTCTTCAGGTTTGAGTGGGCCGCAGGATGAAAATTTCGAAAACGCCTATTTTCGAAATTTAATCACAGAATATTACTTCTACGACCTCTGGTTTGTATCCTTTAGAAATGCCAACCAAATATCCCTTCGCTCATAAAGTGAAAGGGTATATTAAATTTGTGATGAAGTTTGTAACGCATTGAAGGAAGCATCTCCGACCATATAAAAAGTATACATACGAGGGTGGTCTGATAAGTACCTAGCCTACAAAAGAAAAACAAAAATTTTGGGAAAGTGGCGATTTATCATTCAATATATAGTCCCCTTTTAGCTCGATACACTTGATCCAGCGATGCTCCAACTTCTTTAAACCGTCTGAATAATAGGTTTTTTCGAGGCCTGCAAAGTGGGCCTCCGTGGCGGCGATGACCTCATTATTCGACTGAAATTTCTGCTCGGCGAGTGACTTTTTCAAGTTTGGAAACAAAAAGAAGTCGCACGGAGCCAAATCTGGAGAATACGGTGGATGCAGCAGTTCGTAGCCCAATTCGAACAGTTTGGCGTTGGCGGGCGAAGGTGTGAGCCGGTGCGTTATCATGGTGGAAGAGCATTTTTTCTTTGCCAAGTGGGCCGTTTTTTCTTCAATCCGGCGTCGAATCGGCCCAATAATTCGGCATATTACAGCCCTGTGACCGTGTTGCCCTTCTGCAGGTAGCCGATGTGGATCACACATTGTGAGTCCCAGAAAACACTGGACATCACCTTTCCGGCCGACGGACGGACGGTCTTCTTCTTCCGATTGCGCTTAAACAGCGTCAAACACAGCTTTGAAGTGGTCTCACGGTCGCGCTTGTTGCCCGGAAGGAGCAAACGCGGCACGCATCGCGCCGACAGCTTTCTCATGCCCAAAATTTCATGCAGGATATGACCCCCGCGATTTTTTGAAATGCCTATTACTTCAGCTATCTCTCGCACCTTCAATTGGCGGTATGCCAATACGAGATCGTGGATTTTTGTCACGTTAGCCTGCGTGCTAACCGTTTTCGGGGCACCTGGACGTGGCTCATCAAAAACCGACGTGCGACCGTTGAAACTCGTTAAACCAATTTTTGACGGTCGCCATCGAAGAAGAAGAGTCACCGTACACAGCATCCAAACGCTCATTGATTTCGCTGCGCGATTTCCCTTCCAAAAACAAGAATCGAATCACCGACCGATATTGCTCTTTTTCCATTTTTCTGAAATCGGCGGACACTCCAGCTTTCACACGCGGCCAAAGCAAAACTACGAGTCTGATCCGGCTGAAATTTGGACAGTATGCCGTCTAGAAGAATGTACTACACGACAGTAAATAGCTCTTGCGATACTGACACCATCAGGCGGGGAGGCTGGGTACTTATCAGACGACCCTCGTATATGATCAGCATGACTTGGGGAGTCGATTGGGCGATGTCCGTCTGTCTGTCCGTCTGTTGCGACGCGTTTTCATAGCCGAGTATGAAGCTGAAATTTTGCAGAAATGCTTCTTTTTTGCAGCCAGTTTGCATGCTTGAATGGGTAAAATCAGACCATGGGATCATGGGGCTGCCATACAAACCCAACCCCCCAAATTAGGTTAGGTTATTTCTGAGAAAAACTTTTTTATTTGTACATCAATTTCAACCAAATGTCACACAAATTTATTTCTAATGATGACACAAAACATATGCAAGAACGGATTAAATCGGAACATGGGGTCATGGGGCTGCCATACAAACCCAGCCCCCATTTTGGTTCTTCTAAGTAAATTTTTTTACACCAATTTCACAAAACCTTGAATTAATGTGTCTTTATCAAAGCAACAAAAAAGCCTAAAGCAAATGGTATCGTATGCTCCCGCATCCCCCAATAACATTTTTTGAGTAAATATTTATATTTGTCCACTTATTCCAACCAAACGCCACAAAAATATTGTTTGTCGGCCGCGCCCGAAATTAGCCTCGGTCTCGTTTCTTCTTCTTCTAGACTTTATTTGAAATCTTTCGTTATCTTACTAATGTAGTTTGATTATTTCTGTTCAGTATTTGGGAAACGAAATCATTTTTAGCTACTCTTTCCAAAACTTGACTAGTTCTATAAAACTTACCTATATCGTTAGTGCCTCCATGTTGCGCATTGCTGGCAATTTTCAAAAGCGATTCATTGAACAGTCTGGAAGCAGCTGCTGCACCATGTAGTGCTTTCAGATAGGCTTTGCCAGCATTAATGAGTTGACGTGCCCCTGGATTGAACTTTTCCAAAATGTTCTGCAATGAAAAGCAAAAAATAATTATTATAAAATTTGTACAAAGTCAAATAAATCAAAAAATTTAAGAGGGAATATTGCACTTTCATAGTTCATATTTAATTTTTTTTATAGAAGCTGTGAGAGCTCGAAAATTTACAAAACGAATTGTAAATTTTTAAGATATGTACTAAATTCGATATTCAAAGAGGAAGAAGGTGTAGACCAATCCGCTGGAATCAGTTGAAATCTGGCATTTCGTTCAAGGAATACAGAAAGAACTATACGAAAAACAAATCTTTATAATTTTGCTCATTATAAATTTTTTCGCGTGTTTCAATGTTATTCTGAAATTCAGAATATGGGAAAAACGAACTCATTGTGAATTGTTGCTCATTGTGAATTTTCTGCTTATTTCAATGGTTATACTGCCATTCGGGTCGGAGCCTTGTGTAGACCCATAAGGTGGGGTCAACTTACTGAAATCCTGTTACTCGCTCAAGAAAGACAGAAAGATGTATAAGAAAAAGAAGAAAAATTGGGCCCCAATTGTGAATTTTTCATATGTCTCGATAGTTGTCCTGTTACTTTGGGTAGAGACCAATCCTGTGGAAGAAATTTACTGAAATCCGCTCATATGTTAAAAAAAATACACCCAGAAATAGGTGAAAAAGAACCCATTGGACATTTTAGTTCAACTAATGAAGCTTGTAATTTATACAACATGTGACATCCCTCTACCACCAAATTCACTCCGATCGGTGGATACAAAATACCAAAATTGGATGAAATTAGTCCCTGCATAATAACTTGATTGAACATGTAGCGGTAATGATCCGATAGGTGTAATACAGAATACCAAATTGGGTAATGTTTGCAATATGTCCGTAAAAGGTTTTAATTTGGGATTTTCGTCCGTCTCGGATTCTTTTCTAATAAAACCCATGATGGCGGAATGGCGGTGTTATTTTGAAGATGTTTACTCCGAAATAATTTTTGGTTTTTATACCCTTCGCTTACTAAGCGAAAAGGGTATATTAACTTTGTCATGAAGTTTGTAACGCATTGAAGGAAGCATCTCCGACCATACAAAATATGTATATATATGATCAGCGTGACGAGCTGAGTTGATTGGACGATGTCCGTCTGTCCGTCTGTCTGTCTGTTGCGACGCGTTTTGCTCGGCCAGTTTAAAAGCTATGGAGCTGAAATTTTGCACAAAGGCTTCTTTTTGTTGCAGGCAGTTTGTATGTTTGAATCGGTAAAATCCGACAAGGGGGTCGTGGGGCTGCCATACAAACCTACTCCCCAAAATTAGGTTCTTCTTAGAAAAACTTTTTTATTTATGCACCAATTTCAATCAAATTCCATACAAATGTGTTTTCATAGCTGACACACAACATATGTAAAAATCGACCAAATCTCACAATGGGGTCGTGGGGCTGCCATACAAACCTAGTCCCCCAAATTAGGCTCTTCTAAGAAAAACTTTTTTATTTTCTCATCGATTGCAATCAAATTTCGTGCAAATGTGTTTCTAGTGATACCACGAAACATATGTAAAAATGGACCAAATCGAACAATGGGGTCATGGAGCTGTCATACAAACCTAGCTCCCCAAATTAAGTTCTAAGAAATTTTTTTTTATTTATACACCAATTTCAGCTAAACTTCACACAAATGTGTTTCCATTGATGACACAAAACATATGTATGAATAGATGGAGTCGGACCATGTGGTCATGGGGCTACCATACAAACCTATTCCCCCAAATCAAATTTTACTAAGAAAAACCGTTTTATTTGCATACAAATTTGAACCGAACCTCATGGAAATGTATTTTGATTGATGTTACAAAAGATATGCAAAAATGAAATTAATCGGACCATTGGGGTCATGGGGCTGGCATATAAACCCAACCCCTAAATTAGGTTCTTTGTCCACCAATTTCAACCAAATCTCATAGAAATATGTTTTAATTGATGCCACAAACATACGTAAAAATTCAAGGAAAGGCCATGCGTTCATATGGTTGCCGTACAACCCCCCCCCCCCCCACACACACACACACTTCGTTTTTGGTTCTTCTAAGAAACCCACGTCCACCGCTTCCACCAATAAATCTTCACCCGGCACTTATGTGAAAATTCAAGGAAAAGCATGGAAGCGGGGAGAATTGAACACAAGTCATAGGAACGCCAGAAAAAACTTTTAGCCCGGGGGGAGCGAAGGGTATCCAAATTTCGGCCGCGCCCGAAGTTAGCCTCGGTCTCGTTATCCTATCGGATTCTCTTGTAGTCTAAGAAAAATGGCATATTTGGTCGGCAAAAATCCTACATCGGAAATTTTTTTGGATTATGGTTGGGAATGGTCCCCAGATAATGTCATTAAAAGTCCCAAACGATTGGGGGTCCGCAACCTTTAAAAAAGGGGGAAAGGGAGGCATTTTTTCGGTTTTTCCGATTTTTTTTCAAAAGCGGTAAGAGATACAGAAAAATGGTCTGAGGACGAAAAAAACTACATAAATTTATCTTTGTAATGTTATATATCATTACAAAGATAACCCACCAGCAGTTTGTTCTACGTACTACTCATTTTATAAACTGTAGTACAAAGTTGTCTTGGGTCACTTTGTATGGGAGGTACCCTTAGTTTTTATCCGAATGAGCTGATTTTTTGTGTGTGGGGTGACTATGACCTCCAATCGCAACAAACCAAATTTTACCACTCTGCTCCAATTATGGGGGTAGTTATGGACATGCCATTTTGACAAATTGAAATGTGGGGATAATGGGGGTCCTTGACTGGAGCGACTCAATGTTTACCCAAAAATGATATTGAACTTATTGTGAATACTTATACAACATTTTACGGCTGAACTAGCATTCTTTCAAAAGTTATGGAGCTTTTAAAAAAGGTCTAAAATGAAAATATTCTAATTTATTTTCTAGTCTAACGCCGAAATATTCAATTAAACTCTAATGTGTTATATATCATTGCAAAGGTAATTTTATGTAGTTTTTTCGTCCTCAGACCATTTTTCTATATCTCTTGTCGTATTTGAAATAATCGCAAAAAATCGAAAAAAAATCGAAAAAAAATCTCCTCTTTCCCCCTTTTTTTTAAGGTTGTGGACCCCCAATCGGTTGGGACTTTTAATGCCATCATCTGGGGACCATTCCCAACCATAATCCAAAAAAAATTCCGATGTAGGATTTTTGCCGTTCGATGGCCATATTTTGGTCCAATTTTCTTAGACTATTGATAGAGTACCCCGCATATTTTTGGCTGTGCATGTTTCTATGACTTTGTATTAATTAAGCAAAGTAAAAACAAAGAAACGGAAAATGGCTATCAGTTACTTAAATTTCTAAATTTATATGAAATAAATACCAATTTGATAGTCCTGTGAACTTCAAGGCCATCAAACAAATTCGAATAATGAGAAAACACTAATTTGATTTATTATCAACTTCCAGAATGCCACCCACAATATTGCGCCCTGTTCTGAACAACATACATAGTAACCATAGACAATATGTATATTTTTTTTGATAAATTTAATTTGCAAGAAAAAGGCAAGAATTTAATTAAATTCAACCTGTCCTGATTACATCTAATTTATGTATTTTTCTAAATTCCGGAATAATTTGTTTTATTACCAATACATCTACTACATGTCAAGCAACTTTATTGTGTTGAATGTGAACAGAACAACAAAGACGGTTAAATATGTATTTTGCTTGTACCATACTACTTTTTTTGTAATATTAAAGGCAACCTCGCGACAAGATTGAAAGATACATATTGCTATGTGACCATAAGTAATTTATTACTACTATGTGTATCACACCACTTTACTGTTTCTGCCACCAAGGTTGCATTTTCCATAGCAATAATATCCCTTGTATTTTATAGGTAAACATTAAAGAACCTGAATAATATCTTGAAGAATTCCTATTCATCTTGACACGAACTCGATGAAAATTATTGTGTATGTATAGGCAAGGCATCTTAATTACGAGTACAAACATTCATTGTATTTTTATAAGATTATGCTCGTGTCTATCGCGGACAGTATCAATACGGATATACAAACAAAACTAAAATATTAGAAATTGAAATTCGATTGTTTATCAAACAAATTGAATTTCGGATTCTTTAATTAAATGGGAATTATTGAGGATTGTTCGCAGAATTAGGGCTTCCCTTGAAATTTGATTGATTTGTTTTGGTTGAGTTTCGTTTTAGTTTTAGATGAATTCCATGGTGATGTTGTTAGGTACTTATAAATAGTATGGATGGAGTATTCAATTTGATGAAAAGTCATCGAAAGGTACTCGGGATTAATATCACCTTGGAGAAAAAAATATTTAATCTGAAGGAAAATTAAACCAAATCAAGTAGAAGAGAATCTATCATACGCTTATCGGAAATGAAAGACATAACATGATAAATGGCATTGCGTGGCTCCTCAAGTATACATCCTTTCAGAAAACAACTGTATCATAACACACCAGATCAATTATTTCAATAAATGAAAACCACCGAAAATTGAACTTGCTTTAAAGCAAGTATATTATCGGAACTTGCGCAAATATCGTTTCTGTCTCTAAAGGCTATACCAGATCCAATTTAGATCTAAGGAAAACTCATGCATGTACGAGAATCCACACGGTATATTGATAGCTATGAAAGGAAATCAAATTGTAACAAACATGTTTTCCAAATTGAAAAGATTGCAATGCTCTGTTACGAAGGACAATGTCCAATTTGTATAAATTTTCAGAATAGTTGTTTGTATTGCAATGCTCGATAAAGAGAATAGCATGGAAAGGAACTAACGCTGTTAGTTGCATTACGAATTCAAAGAGATAGGGCAATTCGCAATTTAAGTAGTCTGCGTACGTAATTAAAATAAGGTTTTGGCCAACGTCAAATGAGACATCATCGATCATGTTGGGTTTCCAGATACCCAAATAAAGTTAGCGTGTATGTAAGTAAATAAGGAAAAAAATACATGTAGGTTTGAGGCAAACTTATACCTCCAGATGAGTTGGCGGCGTCAAATTATCTTGATCCTGTCAGCTTTTACGTAGAGGTGCTGTGACCAACAACAAACACTGCCAGACTAACCCCACCCATAATATACGGGGGGCGAAGCCCCCTGGTTATTTTTAAAATAGTCAGTTATTACTCGTACTAGGGTTGCCGTTTCCATTTTTCTAAGTGAAATATTTTCTTTATAAAATGTTAACATTTCTGATTTCAGTGTAACAAATTTTAAAGATCGTAGTATCACTGAAATTTTTAGCAATAAATGTGACAGAGATCTCATCGGCCAGTCAGGTTATTTATCCTCTTTTTAGATTTTTATTTCAAACCAAGAACCAATTTCCATAAATTTTATAATTTATAATTTTTGTTAAACGCTGTTTTTGTCGTACAGTATTTTACAAAAGGCTTTTCGGACTAAATATAGTCAGTTTGCCCCGCGAACATAAGCATTAAAAAGGATAAATATAAAAAGTTGCGCAAAATATTTGTATGGGAGGTACCCTTAGTTTTATCCGAATGAGCTGATTTTTGGTGAGTAGGGTGACTATGACCTCCAATCGCAGCAAACCAAAATTTAGCCATCAGCTCTAATTTTGGGGGGAGTTATGGTCATGCTGTTTTGACAAATTTAAATAGGGGGATAATGGGAGTCCTTGACCGGAACGACTCAATGTTCACCTTAAAATGATCTTGAACTTATTGTGAAATATGAATACTTATACAAAATGTTACGGCTGAACTAGCATTCTTTCAAAAGTTATGGAGCTTTTAAAAAAGGTCTAAAATGAAAATATTCTAATTTATTTTCTAGTCTAACGCCGAAATATTCAATTAAACTCTAATGTGTTATATATCATAGATAAAGAATATTTTATGTAGTTTTTTTCGTCCTCAGACCATTTTTCCATATCTCTTACCGTTTTTGAAATAATCACAAAAAAAAAACTAAAAAATGTTCCCCTTTCCCCCCTTTTTTAAAGGTTGCGGACCCTCAATCGGTTGGGACTTTTAATGCCATAATCTGGGGACCATTCCCAACCATAATCCAAAAAAATTTCCGATGTAGGATTTTTGCCGTTCGATGGCCATATTTTAGCCCAATTTTCTTAGACTTTAAGATTAGTTAAAAAAATGATACTAGGAATATAAGATAATAGTGACTGAATAGCTGTCAAATTGAAGCTAACTCTTAATTAAATTAATATAGATGTTACTAAAGTCCTTCTTATCGGTTTTATCGTTACAAGCTTTATTTTCGTGCCTAATGATGTGATTGACTTCGTAAATTTGTAGTTTCTTCTTATTTTTCTGGTTGACTAGAACTTTAGTAACATCTATATTAATTTAATTAAGAGTTAGCTTCAATTTGACAGCTATTCAGTCACTATTATCTTGTATTACATATGTATGTATGTACATATTATGTTAACATATTTGACAACTAATTTATTATAAACATTCTTTGTCTACCATACCATGTAGCTAACATTGTTCTCGCTTGTGTTCAATTATTTTGTATTTTATTTTATACATAGTTCTAGGTAATTAATTTATATATTCACTCATTATTGTTGTTCAAATATGTCTCAATTCTTTGTAGAAAACAAACCCTGAAGATGGGCACTGCCCGAAATATAGTTTGAAAGAAAAAGGACACGTTTTTCTCGATATCGTTTGGATCAATGAGGTAACACAAAAATCACAATAATTCGATCCCGGCAATACAACATACGAAAGTTGTTTTATCAACTTTTATCACAAAAAATGCCGTTTATTGCATCTTTCTTTTCCGTTATTGCACTGATCGAAGAGTTTGATAGCATTTGCACTAGATTTTGATATGCTTAATATTTTGAATATTTTTTTCGGAAAATTGCTTGGAAGTCGGTGGCCCTGTCAATCGGTAAACTATGTTTCGTCCCATAATGTTAATTTTTCGCGTCTCGTTTTTTTCCTTTGGCGGGCGAGACGCTCCCGCGTCTGCTGATAAAAAAGATAAATCATTAATTATACCAGGAGTTCTCAAACCGTCGCACGATTTGTTGTTAATGTTCTGTTTCGACATAAAGTATTTTAACGTGTCTTCAAGTAACTTTTCGACGTTCTGATTTTAAATCTTATCATTAATTCAAGAAATCTTACCTTTCGATTTGTGACGACTGTACTCGTATGAGTATAGCTGCTTAGGAGTAACAGGAAAAGAAAGGCAGGCAATACGTTTCTAGAATTCGATAGCTCCGGGGCAAATTGAAGTAGAGTTTCAGTTTATTTTTGCTTATCGACATTCATTTTGAGAAATATTCAGGTCGACCTCATCTCCGTATTTAAGTTATGAAGCAATTTTTACCAAGGATATCCGGCGGCCATTACTACAACTGTGAATTTTTGTTAATCATCTGCACTAGAATATTATTGTGAACATTTTTCGAATCTGACCTTTCTGTAATTTCGTATTGTAATTGAAAACTTCAAAACCAATTTCGAGAAAAAAATAGAGAGTCGATTTGAAGTCCGTTCGTCCTGAAATTATGCCTCAATTTATTGAATAAATTGCTCTATTGGCCGCAAAATTAATCAAATCATCAGATCAAATTGAGCATCCTCGAATGCTATTTCAAATCTGTTCCTGTATGGTAGCTAACGAAAGCCGCCGTGGGTTGACCTAGAGATACGTAAAGAGGATTTGTTCATGATGTCACGAAACTGGAAGTGGTCCATCGAGGGCCAGGGAAAGAGAATAACACTCGTAAATAATAATGTCTGTCTACAAACAATTTCCGCTTTGAGAGGGACATCGCGAAAAAAAATTGAACTCAATTGGGAGTCGCAATACGAAAAAGATTGGGATTGGGTTATATAATAAATTAGTGACTGGAAATTCACCATTTCAAGACTATTGCATTTTTTTATTGAACTGACGGAAACTCTTTGAAACCCAACTGATGTCTTTCAATAACCTCTAAACTTGGGTGAATAACGAAATAGCAAATAGGAGCACATCTTTGATTGGAGGTAACGCACAATCAATAACACATTTACTTAAGGGCAACATTTAAAAAAATAAAATATTTTACATAACACTTTTTTCTTGTAACTAACAGTGAAAATTCTTGAAATGAACATCATGTAAATAAATTGATCGGGGTTGAACATATTAACAAGACAACTGAAGTTGTAACAAAATGTTACAATTGTAACACGAGTAGCAACACTTTTTAGTACTACAATTTACAAAAAATGCTTAGTACTAATCCGGTTAAAAATGTTTTTTTTTTCTAATATGATAAATACGCTATATACTAGCACAATTGGATAAGAAAGGTTTCATATCGTTATAATGTAGTTGAACTTTAGCAATTAAAATGTATAATATACCTAGCGATACTACTCGTATTTTAAGTGAACAATGTGCTATACCCGAAGTGAAGACATAATAGTGGCATAATGGGTTAAATAAATATGAACAGCTATTCAAAATGAAATACAAAATGCATAGGTACCAGCATGGATTAAAAAAAAGTTTGCTGACGCATGAGAATTACGCCCTAAAACACGTGTTTATCGTGTACACCTTGTAAGTACTCGTATGTTCTGTATTATTTATTTTTATATTACCTACGAAGAATAAAATAAGGGCCACCTAAGTTTTTATGCTTAAAGCCACTTGCAAACCCGGTAGCGGACAGACAACTTGCTTAGGGATGGCGAAACCCAGACGGACCGACCGTCGGAACGAAGGTTATACTTTTATGGGTTGACGGCGCAGTCTGCTCCGACTCCTTATCATTTGGGTATAGAGTTGATTAATTTTGCGGCCAATAGTACTCCATGTAATAATTAGTAATAAGATCTGGACCCGAAATAATCTGGGTTCTCGGTTCATATTTAGTGAAAACCGATAAACCAAGGGTCAAATTCAACGGGGATGGAATTGGTCGACCGATGGTCGGTACTTGTCCAGCGAAAAATAGCGAGGGGCGCAATTGAACGTTTTTATAGAAAACAAGCTGTGAGAGCTCACTTCACTCGCTTTTTCTTACGAGACCGAGGCTAATTTCGGGCGCGGCCGAAATTTGGATACCATTCGCTCCGTCGGGCTTACAGTTTTTTTTCGGGCGTACCTACGACTTGTATTTAACGCCCCCCCATTCTTTTCCTTCTGTCTTCACAAACGTTCGGTCGCGTCGACAAACCAATATATTTGTGTGGGGTTTAGTTGGAATAAGTGGGCAAATAAAAATATTTACTGAGAAATGTTTATTGGGGGATGCGGGAGCATGGCTCCATAGTACGATTTCATTTGTTTTGTCCTTTTAGTTACTTTGACACATTAATTTAAGGTTTTGTGAAATTGGTATAAACATTTTTATTTAAAAGAACCAAAATGGTGGGTTGTATGGCAGCCCCATGACCCTATGGTCCGATTTGATCCATTCTTACATATGTTTTGTGTCATCAATACAAATACACAAATAAAAAAGTTTTTCTTAAAAGAACCTAATTTGGGGAGTTGAGTTTGTATGGCAGCCCCATGACCCCATTGTCCGATTTTACCGATTCAAACATACAAACTGCCTGCAGAAAAAAGAAGCCTTTCTGCATAATTTCAGCTTCATAGCTTTTAAATTGGCCGAGAAAAACGCGTCGAAACAGACGGGCAGACGGACATCGCTCAATCGACTCCCCAAGTCATGTTGATCATATATGTATACTTTTTATATGGTCGGAGATGCTTCCTTCAATGCGTTACAAACTTCATGACAAAGTTAATATACCCTTTCACTCTATGAGCGAAGGGCGCGCCCTGGCCGTGGACAAATATTTTTATTAAGAAGAAGAAAATATCGTTATCATTTTCCGACATAAAGCCACTTTCAAAATGGAACTATCCAATTAATTGGGAGTGTGCCAATGAATGTTATATTTGTCGGTACTTGTCCAACGAAAAATAGCGAGGGGCTCAATTGAACGTTTATATAGAAGACATGCTGTGAGAGCTCACTGCACTCGCTTTTTCTTACAAAAGTCCCTGATTCAATGTGAAAAATTCACGATAAAGGGAAGGGAGCGAGCCACTTAGCGGTACGAAATATACTTTACCTATTCTCATACCTAGTAAGTTACACACAAAAATTTAGAGTAATTTGGTAACAAACATTTTGATCCGAGATTTTTCTATACAGGGTGTCCCGCAACTGGTTAGCCATAGACCAATGGTAGACTCTACAGGATGTTTTAGGAAAAATGTCGCCAAAATTATTTCTCTAGCTTTTACCGTTAAGGAGTAATTGCCTTTTTTGTGATTCTTGTAAAAAAAACACGAGTTTTTTCGAAAAACTCCTATTTTATAGCTTCCACTTTAGCCAAATCAATGTTTTTCATATTCTTCTGAAAGTACATAAAATTTCCAATAAAAGGACATATCGAACGTTTCGAACGGTTTCGTGTCTTCCGAAATACGACGTTTTGAACTTTGAAGAAATGTCCATTTCAATTTTTAATGTCAAAATTAAACCCGAATTTCGTAACGGGACATTGTAGTGGCAAATCTGCAAAGTTGACAAAAGTTGGCGTAGTATCTTAGCTTTCGAACGGCATATAAGAATAAAGCACAGAGTCATCTAATTTCTGAATAATATGTATCAATGAAAAAAACATAGTCTGCAAATGTACCAAACCGACTTCAATCTTGAAAAGGAAGTAAAATTTTTACATCAAGCATTGACTTGGTTGTTATGCATTATGGAAAAATAATTTTCGCTACTGTTGTGGATGCTAATTATAACGGTAAGTATAAACAAATTTGTTTTATGTGTTGAATTATTTGTACGAAGGTTCGCTGTGTACACATTAATATTGTGAGAGTATTTTTCATTTTCATCGTCTAAAAAAGGATAAACATTTTAATTTGTCAGGTATTAATTAGTGTCATTTTTCAGAGTTTTTCGATCCAATTTTTCCTTAGCAAATTTAATGATAAAAAAAAAAATGAAAAAGGAAGTGGCAACTTGATTTATTCGCGCAGTTATGGCTTTGGAAAGATACATATGATTACGGGAAACACGAAAATTTTCCATTCAAACGCGATTTATTCCGTTTATGGTCCTTGGAATCAAACACCGGATATGTAATGTACTCGGCGTCCCCTTTGATATGATTAAATAGTGTCCTTTTTTGTCCTTTTTGGGATCCGATCAAATTTATTTTAATCAAATGAGTTTTAGACTCCTGGGACCCCACTGATTCAAGACCAAGAAAAAATAGCTTTACTGTATTTTTTTCTATTATATGACTGAACTATTTCCAAGTAAAAGCAAGATTTCTTCCACTTACGGACGATGTTTTTTTCCCTTTTACACATATTATTCACAAACTGGATGATTCTGTGATTTATTCTTATATGCCGTTCGAAAGCTAAGATACTACGCCAACTTTTGTCAACTTTGCAGATTTACCACTACTATGTACCGTTACGAAATTCGGGTTTAATTTTGACATTAAAAATTGAAATTGACATTTCTGCAAAATTCAAAACGTCGTATCTCGGAAGATACGAAACCGTTCGAAACGTTCGATATGTCCTTTTATTGGAAATTTTGTGTACTTTCAGAAGAATATGAAAAACATTGATTTGGCTAAAGTGGAAGCTAGAAAATTGGAGTTTTTCGAAGAAAGTCGTGTTTTTTGACAAGAATCACAAAAAAAGGCGATTACTCCTTAACGGTAAAAGCTAGAGAAATAATTTTGGCGACATTTTTCCTAAAACATCCCGTAGAGTCTACCATTGGTCTATGGCTAACCAGTTGCGGGACACCCTGTATAAAGATTGAGCCAAGAATGTGATTTGTATTATCCGGTTCAACCATTTTAGTTAAGTAAATTTTAAATATTCTGCTGTTTGAAGGAATCTGTGCTTCATTTAGACCTCTCACAATAACGAAATTCGATACAAAAATTTGACTTTGATGTTTTGCATTATGATACTTTTTTTTTTAAAGTCACCTTCACCAAGCAGCTCAATTATAGGTAAAAGTATTATACAAACACGACTCAGCCGGAAAAATAATTTAGATCCCGCAATTTTTGTGAAGAAAACATCTCTGACGGCGGAATTGTGTACAAAATTTGTGTTTTTTTTTAACTCATTCATGGGCCGAATAAAAAACATTTGAGGGCCGGATTGTGGCCCGCGGACCTTATCTTGGGCAACCCAGCCCTACATTAATGTTTTCATTGCTGGAATCGTATATCGTAATTAAATTTAAAAACCATTCCGTCGAATACAATCCGACATACTTGTGTCTCTGTAAGTCTCCCGACGAAATGTCTACCCTGCGAAGTCATGAGAACTTCCCCCGGCAAAGCACTTCGCTCCTTTAAGTCTGGTCAGCTAAATTTCATCGAAAGAAATTAAATACATAGACATATTCATTTAATCAGTTCAGTACTATGGGCAATGGCAACATATAATCACCAGTTGAATCTGACCATTTCAGTGATCAGCAGGTTCAAACCATAAATCAAGTTATATTTGCGCTCTTTAAAAAAAAGGTCGATACTTTAGGGTTTATTACCAAAGCATAGCCGAGCAAAAATCGAAGGAAAAATTAGAAACCAGAGTAAAACAGCATGGAAATGACACAAAAAAGCAACTTAAAGACAATATATCTGCCTTGGCAAAACATGCCATCAGTAATAATCACAGCTTTAAATTTGATGATGCAAAAATTTTAGTTAATCAACGTAACAAAATAAAGCTACGTTTCCAAGAAGTTAATCAAATAATTAAATATGAAAATGTAGTTTGTAATGAAAAAACTGATAAAAAACATTATTCTGATGTGTATTACAATTTAATTAAAAGTAGCTTTAAATAATTTTGCCAAAGACTGTCTAACTGTGATATTTTACACACATGTTTGTTTATTAAATAACCCTTAAATGTATAGCGTACCATATTTGGTACATGGATAGATTCATGTAAAAATCTAGCGATTATCAAATTTTTGATTTCGTTTTTACTTTTTCCCAAAATAGACAAAAAAAGCTTTCACATAAATTCAATTTTGGCTTCCCGAAGCTTTCCTTGAATTGTCTGTGCGTCGTCAAAATGGACGAACGTTATTTTTTGTGAAATTTTAAAAGCTATTGCTTAGAGCCAACAAAATTGGCGAAATTTACCGTTATTTGGAAAAATACTGGTGAGTAAATTGGAATGTGTTCTTGGGTTTCTTTTGAGATTTTGACTAAAAAAAGACACCAAAGGTGTTGTTTGCACCAATTTTGCAACGTACCATATATGGTAGGTACACCATGCATTGGGGCATATTCAGAAATATCTATACATGCATTCCGATCGTTCTTAGGCCGCTATTACACAGTCATATATTGGTAATATATATTATAATAGATATTATCATATCCCTAAGCCTACTTGATTTCGCTTCCTGCACGTCTAAAAATTTATACTGAATGAATCGAGTAGGCTTAGGCATATGACATACATATTATAATATAAATATGACTATGTAATGGAGCCCTTAGTTGATGAAATTATTCTCCTTTAGTCTTGGGTAGGGTAGGATATGTTCATAAAATTTTATTTATCAGCACTTTCAACCTGATGGTGCGTTTTATTGGACCCAGAACAGGTCCAAATAACCTAAATTTTCATACAAATTATGTCACACCGATCGATTTTTCCAGGACATTCACTGCAATTTTTTATGAAAGCTAGGTTAATCAGTCCTGATCAGGATCCAAGGAAACGGAGCTGTCGTAGAAGATTTAGAAGGATCGTTTTTGTCATTTTGTTTTCTATAGCAAACCGGTTTCTGTAGCTGCTTCTTATAATCCCAGTCTTTTTAGCTGGCAAGTATACCGAAAAAAATGTTCAAATCTTTGGTTTTGTCCTTAGGACACGCCACTAAAAAACCGAGCTTCAGTACTTAACATCTTAGTAGGATACTTAGACATTCACCAGGACTCAAGCAGCTGCGCCTTGATACCCAATTTCTTAAACCATTTGATTATGACAAGTATTGTCTTGGAAGTCCACTGTCAGGATCCTCTGAAAATGTGCTTCTAGGGTCAACCATTTCATATGGAAGACTATGTGGAGCACCACATTCGATAAACAAATAATTATATGGATGTAATTCTTGTGGACATGTCCTGGGACCTGCACAAATTTGGGTTATAAGGCAGGCAGCAGTTCATTTCCATATTCATATCCTAGCAAAGTCAGTCCAATCCATATACAATTCAAGGAAGGAATCCCATGAGCTATGATAAGTCAAGAGAAGTCTCGTTAACAGTGGAACATGTTTATAACGAACTAGTATATAAAAGACCCGAGTTCTAATCGCGCTAATAGCACGATGAGTGCATACCCTTACACATGTACAGAGCTAGACGGCACGCAAAGCCCAAAATAATCAATTTCAATAAGGAACAGGAAACCAATCACGCACCTACCCGATCTCCCTTTTAAAAAAATTGAATATTCGCTATTTTCTATTGAAATTACCAGATTTTCTTTGATGAAGAGGAGTTCATTATATCGAGTTTCCACTATAATTTCCATCAAAACTCTGAATAATCATTATCCTTTCTTGTTTGCACTGTTCCTATTAAAGTAAGAGGCAGGTTAAATACAATTTGAAAAATTTCTTTCATTTACAACATGTAGCCTGAATGCATGGCGTACCATATTTGGTACACAATCCAAATTCTACTATTTTCGATTTTCTGGGAAAAAGGACTATTTCTTGGGATAATAAAGGCTGATTCCGTGTTCAGTGACCGATTTTACATAAGGGGAGGTCAGTTACGATAATGGGTTCAGACCCCATGCATTTAAGGGTTAATTTATTATATTTGTTTGTTTCCTCAATTGTCATATTTCTTTTGTTTGTTACTGTATGGTTTTATTGTCATCTATTTTTTGACATAACTTTGATTTATTTAGGGCCGCTTGTACAATCATGTTTTAAACCATTGTTGTTAGTTAAACTGTAGTTTAACTGGCAACCATAGTTTAAGAATGTATACAAAAAGTTAAACGTTCGTTTAGCATTAAACTCAGTTTAAAAATAAACGGCTGGTTAACTTATGTCATAACATCTCTCTCAATCGTAAACAACTAATGTTTCTATGGAGACTTTAAAACGTAACGTGACAGAACATAATAAATAAATCTGCAACCGGTCGTTGTACTTAATCGTATAGTAATTTTGTTTAATTAATTAATTAATTATTTCCATCGGTAAAAATGAGTTGGAATCAGATCGAAGCAATTACGGACGACGAAGATTTCGTACAGTTCGTTTCAGTGGTATGTGCACCCCGGCGAAAAAGAATTTTCAGAGAAAGACCTGATCATTGGACCAAATGGAGGGACGATGAGTTTTTGCAAAGATTCCGTTTGTCAAAGGAAACCGTGGAACATCTTTTGGAGCAACTACGCCCTCATATCGAGTCGGAGACGAAAAGAAATAATGCCGTCTCTGCCGATGTAAAGCTCCTCCTAACGTTAAGATACTATGCCACAGGAAGCATAATATATATTTGATGAGATAGTTCGCTTTATTGAAATGAAATTCGAGAATAGTATTTGATGAGATCCTGCGATACCCTCCACCACCAACTAAAAACCCTGTGACTTCTTCGCGCTCCATTTCCTTCCTTGTAGCATTTAGCAATAAATTCTAATACACATAATTAATTACAGGTAAGAATGCACTAATCGATTAGCCAACGACGTTGAACTAAATGTCAAGAGCGCTCTCAATTGTAAACAGACAAGGTTTCCATGGAAGTTAACTGCAGTTTAACGAGTTCCACCAATCAAAAATCAGCTCGCTCAATCCGCTCAATCGTAAACAACGAAGTTTCCAGGGGAACGTGTATACGTAATAATGTGAATTTGTGATAAGTTAAGGGAACCAGACGGGCATAAATTTGTTGTAATGTGAAAATTCTGATATGTTACAAAGTAATGAAAATTATATAGCGAAATATGTAGCATTTGTGAAAATGTAAGTTAATAAATAGTACGTAATCAAAAATTGATAAATTAATTAATTAATAAAAAAGAAAAAAAAATTTTCTATTCATTTAAACAAAAGCTTCTTAATTTGACTGATTCTAATGTGAATAAGTACAATTTCCTTATTTCTTTATTGTTTCTACTGTTAAGAACTTCAATAAGAGTAGCTAGTGTGCTCAAGTTAGGTAGATAGTGCCTCCTTAATTGGCTATTTATTGGGCATTGAATCAGCAGATGTTCGATGGTGTCTCGTTGTTGGTGATTGCACAGTGTACATGTGTTGTTCATGTTAAACTTATAAGTATTCCCAGCAATGCTAATTCGTTGATTATACTTGTTGCACATCCGAATTTGTGCTATACAACGTTTCTGGTGAGCAGGAATGTTTTGAAGAAGATACCACGCTGATTTCGCTACTTCTTCCCTTGCAAACTGGTACCAATATGTTGAGGTGCTGGCTGTGGCTCTACTATAGTCACTCGCTAGTGATTTCGCGCTTAATATCATTATTACTTCGTCAATATTTCGTTGCTCTGCGTAATTCTCCATGAGGTGCGGATAGTCCCGAAGTTCGTTCACAAGTTCACCTTTCAATTTGCCAAGCCAGTTGGTGATGATCCCTCTCTCTACATCCTTCTGTTGCTGGTTCAGACATAATTTAGGATATCGTTCGTCTGGCAGTTTAGATACTCTACTAAACCATCTCAGTGTTTTCCTCATGATTTTGACTTTCAGATGTACCCGCCCGCTTTCCTTTCTTACTATATGCTCTGATGTGTTTCTTGGTAAATAAAGCAACCTCTTTATGAAATTTTGTTGAACCTTTTCAATCTTCTGAAATCCATCCACTCCCCATACTTCAGCACCATACAACGCAACTGCTTCTATCATGGAATCGAATAGTTTCATTTGGGCTTCCCATCCAATTTGTTGACTGTATAATAAGTTGTTGATATTGGCCATCGCGGCAGCGGATGATATATTCCTGTTATTAATTTCTTTACTCCAGTTCCCAGTACGATAAAGTGTACTGCCAAGGTATGTAAATTCAGATTTAATCTCGATTTCTTTTTGTTGGTAATAGAATTTCTTCCTTCTTTTCCTTTTTATTTTTTTCTCAAAAATAACAATTTTTGTTTTCTCAACATTAACAGTTAGCTTTTTGCGACAACAGTATGTTTCTAGATGGTTTATTTTATCTTGCAGATCTATAGTCGAGTTCGCAAAGATAACAATGTCATCAGCGTATGCAAGCATCATTATATCTTTTTTATCTGTGATATTAATTCCTTTGAAGCCATTCTGTCTTAAGAATATTTCGATGTCATTGATATACAGGTTAAATAATAGAGCGCTTAATGGATCGCCTTGAAGTACGCCTTTTGTAACTCTAACGTTTTGTGAGTAATCTTGGCCGTTTTTAACACACACTGTAGCTGAGTTGTATATTCTCCGAATTAGGTCGACTATTATTGTACTGATTTTATTTGCTGCCAGGTGTTGCCACAACAAATTATGATCAATACTATCGAATGCACCCTTAAAATCGATGAATATTGCATATAAGGGAATTTTCTTTGTTGCAATCTGTCTGTCAATTAACGCTCTGATCGTGAAGAGATTATCCATACAACTGCGATTTTTCCTGAACCCAGATTGATGTTCAGGCAAAAGTTGTTGTGATTCAGCAAAATGGTTAAGTCTATCTGCTAGTATGCTTGTCATTACTTTAAACAGACCATTTTCCAGAGCGATTGGTCGGTAGTTGTTTGCATCATTTGGGTCCCCTTTTTTAAATATCATTGTTAGGTTAGCATGGCCAACTATTTCAGCATTGGTCTGATTCTTGATTTTGTTAAAGATACTTTTAATTGTGCACAAACCGTTTTCTGGCAAGTTTTGCAGGAATTCGTTAGGTATTCCGTCGGGACCTGGAGTTTTATTCATACCCAGTCTTTTAATCGCCATTTTTACCTCTTCTATGCTAATATCTTTTTCTAAATTGGTATCAACTATGATAGGGAGGGCTGTAGCAGTAACGTTTGTGGGTGTATAGATGGATTTTAGGTGTTGGGTCCACTTGTCAGTATTTATTACTGGTTCATTGACAGTTTTTCTTCTCATCTTCCTGATTTCAGCCCAGAATGTTGTGCTGTTTTTCGGGTCGTTCAGTTTCTTCATGGCGAGCTGATTGTATTGGTTTTTTGCATTTTTGAGTTGTTGGTTGTATTTGTTTCTGGCATTTTGATAGGCCTTCACATTGGCAGAAGAGTAACATTTTTTCATGCTTTTATATGCAATTTTCACTTTCCGCTTTTTCTCCAAGCATTCAGTTGTGTACCAGTTGTTTCTATGCAAGTTATTGTTATTTTCATGAGATGTTACAACATTTTTGATCATATTTAGTGATCCAGCAGCCTTGTAGATTTCATCGACGAATTGAGACCATGATATATGTGCCGGTAGCCATTCCAGTTGTACCTTATATGCTTCAGTTAAGTCATCATTCCACTTCAGTTTTTTATAAGCAACTTCTTGTGCTTTACTACGATGCTTATTCGTTAAGTTTCGCAATTTTAACGTGCAGGGTAAGTGATCTGATAAGTGGACAAAATCATTTACGAGGAAATCTGTAATTTTTTCGGTAATATCTGGGCCAGTCCATACTAGGTCAACGGTGCTGCTGCCGTTTGACTTTATGCATGTATATTCTCCTTCACTATCAGTTTTTGTTCGGCCGTTTATTAAGGTTAAACCATACGAATGGAATAAGTTTGATAATAGTTTACCTCTTTTGTTCGTTGTTCGATCTTTACTGTTTCGGTAGTCGGCTAGATCCAGATTCACCCAAGGAATCTCTTCGGTTTCCCAATCTGCTTTACCAACTCTTGCGTTGAAGTCGCCCAGTAGAATAACGTTTTTGCTTTGCTGTATGATCGGTGTAATATCGTCTTCCAATAAATCAATGAGAGCAGAGTCGTTGAGGGACGGTGAAAGGTAAAAGCAACCCAATAATATTTCCGTTTTGTTCGTATTTATTATTATTATTAGCCACTTATCATTCACATTACGAGTAGTAACACTTAATATTTCCAACTGTCTGTTAATCATTATCACAATGCCACCCTTGGGCCTGCCCTTTACTTTGTCTTTAGTCGCTAGAGATTCAATTACTATAAATTGTTTATTATAATTTCCACTAACCATTGATGCTACATGCCATGTTTCATAAAAGCAAATTATGTCATGTTTAAAAATTTGTTTTATTTGTTCACTATTAAGTCTATTGAGGTTATTATGTCCATTCACATTCCATATAAGTATATTAATTTCATAGTTCACGGTTGATACACCTGTATTTAATATTGCTTCCGTAGTATTGGGTTGCTATTTTCCAATATCTGCTGAACATCCTGGTTGTTCCTCCCGTAGCAGAATAGATTCGGATGATCGTGCTCGTTTTGGTGTGCCCATAGTGCCACTAATTGATCTGTTCCGTTTACTTGTTGATTCGCTTTCGAAGTTTCGTTGGTTACGTCTTTCAGTGCGTTTAATCAATTGCTCTTTAGTGTAATCGTTATCAATGTACACCTTCGATCGCCCTTTAACGCTCTTCAGTTTGTTTTTGTTCTTCAAGATGTTAACTTTCTTTCGCTCAGTTGTTAGTTTCAGAACAACCGGTCTGGGGTATTTGCTGTCAGTTGCAATCTTTCCGATTCTCTTTATAATGTCAATATCTGATTCAACTAATGTGATATTTATATCGTTCATTATTTCAAGCACGGTTCCTTCCAGTTCCTCAACACTGTTCTCAACCTCCGGGATCCCCTTGATGATTACATTTCGTCGTTTTTGCTCTCGTTGTACCATAGTGACAGTTTTCGAAACTTCAGCATTGTTGATGTTAATTTGGTCAATTTTTTCGCGCATTATCCTCATATCGGTTCGTATTTCTTGTAGTGATAACATTATTTTGTTAATTGCTTCCATTGTAGGATCGCACGGGATGTTAGTGCTTTGTTGATTAGCTGTTGGAGATCGCTGGACTTTCGACGACTTGGCGAATATTGTTGACATTTTGGAGTGTTCCGCTCAGTGAGTTTGATATTTGTTGAGGTAAGAGGGTTATGTTATTGTTGTTAATTAGTTTAGCTTACGCGAAGATAAAACTAAACCGAATCAGTAAACCTTCTTTTGAGGAGACACTCGCGAATACGATTATTAAGTTAAAGTACGATTTTGAATTAAAGGACAGTGAAATAGTTATTTTTCGTTAAATTAACTTGTCGCAATAGTCACTTTGATGTTTATTCAATGGCAGTGTTACCAGAACAACTTTTGAATTATTATAAAATACAATATAAACATAACATACAATTTATACCAGAACCCCTGTAATAAGGCTATGCCTTCAACAGTATATGAAAATAATAAAATAATAAAATAATATGTAGCATTTGTGTATCTGACAAAGTACAGCCTTCCTTCTCCTTAGTTGTCGTGCCGACAGAAGTGGATCTTCATGTAGTCTAAGAAAAATGGCATATTTGGTCGGCAAAAATCCTACATCGGATTTTTTTTTGGATTATGGTGGTTAGGGATGGTCCCCAGATTATGGCATTAAAAGTCCCAACCGATTGGGGGTCCGCAACCTTAAAAAAGGGGGAAAAGGGGGTATTTTTTTTCGTTTTTTTGCGATTATTTCAAAAACGGTAAGAGATACAGAAAAATGGTCTGAGGACGAAAAAAAACATAAAATTACCTTTGTAACGATATATAACACATTATAGTTAAATTGAATATTTCGGCGTTAGAATAGAAAAAAAAATTAGAATAGTTTCATTTTAGACCTTTTTTAAAAGCTCCATAACATTAATGCCATAATCTGGGGACCATCCCCAACCATAATCCAAAAAAATTTCCGATGTAGGATTTTTGCCGTTCGATGGCCATATTTTGGTCCAATTTACTTAGACTAATGGGGCTCTTCAGTAATATTAAATTCGTTATGAGTGCGTTGAATTGATGTCAGTGACAACTGGCAAATTCAATCGGAAATGAGAGTATCTTCTGATATATAAGTATACCTCCACTAGGAGGTCGGCCACTAAATGCTCCATTTGGCTGAGTTGTAATTATACTCAGAGGAAACTGGGGTTATTTTAGCTTCAATTCAATTCAAACAGCCCCTAAAGTTCTGCAATTTGTTTGGTAAAATTTATTCAAATCATGTCAAAATCGGGCCAAAATTAACCCTAGTTGCGGTGCGTTTATGCGGCAGTTTCCAGACACTGTATGACGCAAGAAATCGATTGAGCAATATCCGTCTGTCTCTCCATCTGTTTCAATGCTCTATGTTCCTCAATTTTGAAGCTATCTTAACCAATGTTGAACTCGAGTAAAATATAGTTTTAACCTTGTCTGTAGAGGACGCTCTAAATGCGTTAGGGAGACAACGTTTCGTGAGGTGCGAGCAACGAATCAATAGAGTTAATGTTACACTCTAAATGTATAAAATTTTCATTTTATTTGTGCAGGAATACATACCAGGAAACGACAATAATGGGGAAAACAACTTAAATGCTATAAGCAAAAATATCAAAACACTTACACATTTGGTTCAGGCCTTTAGTCAGTCCGTGCCTCTCGCAAGTGAGCGGTCAACATTTATTCGAACTATGTGAGAAACAAACCCCCAAAAATAAAAACAAAAATATTTATAGTCGCACCAGACCCCCCCCCCCCCCTCCTTAAACAAACACAATCAAAATTATTTTATATAGCTGCACTGTATAGAGTATTGGTAACTGAATGATCTGGTCACCTTATGATAGATAAGGCCCGATTAAAATGTTTTCTGCTTGGAATTTAAATTAAAAGGACATTGGCGAATTTCAATTTGGGAATACATATTGTTTTACTGCAAATTATTAACGTTGAAGAAAATGGCAGTATAAAATATTTTTTTTTTTTTGGTAGTTATGTGTTTGATGTGTTAACGATAAAGGATAAAGACTTTAAATAATAAGGAAGTTTTCGCTTACTTCTTTCATTTCAATTATTAGTTTTTACACAATTTTTAGTGTAATCGTATAATACATAATACATTTTAAACTCTTGTGAGGATTTTGTCCCAATTGCATTATCTTCTTTTTCTTTATGGCACGTAAGCCAGATTTCGAGCTTTGGTCACCTGTATCGTTGACCCTTAATTGTCTCGGCCACGCGGCCTTGTCCTCAAGTTTCGGAGGCCCTGTATTTGGTAAATGTCCTCGCATAGTAATTGCTCCCATATTGAGTTCTCGACCTTCAATGCAATCTGTCTTCATAGACTCGTTGCGCGCTTATGACTTGCTTGGGCATGTAACTGCCCTAACTTTGCACATATCCCGCCCATTGCAATGTTAATTTCGTGGCTGTACAAAAAAAAAGTTTGTTAAAAGCGATAAACGATAAGAATGATGGGGTTTGCGTAATCGATACTCGTTGAATAACACGGCGAAAAAGATAGCTGCAAGTATCAGCCCTTCTTTTCTGTGGCTTACAAACATTATTTAGGCTTAAGCCAACCTATAGAATGTTCAATCTATTATTCAATCAATATTATTCAATATTAATGCATCCAATAGCATTACATCAAAGAAGAACTGGCTGGGTAGCATGGTTTCTCTTTGCGGGTGACTCGATATTATATATATTATATCTTCTACAGCAGATTATACCGTGTCCTTCAATAAAAATCGGGACCTTTAAAGAAACTTATCTTTGCATATCCATTTTCATCAATGACCTGGTCGTTCTCGAGCGATTCTTTTCCATCGCGAACGCACAATTGATGCAAATTATTCAAAAAATCGTCCGTCATATTTAATATAGTCAAAGATACTTTTCAGTGTCACCATTTTCAATAAAATTCAACGAAATACCTCGGCAAATAGAATCCCAAAACGAGTTTATATTCACCAACCATTAGTTAAACGGTCACCGACGACCGTTTAACTTTAAACGGAGTTTAACGTTAAACTGCAGTTTAAACGGACGTTTATTTTTTGTTGACTTTCCTTAAACGGAGTTTAGTTTAACTTACAACCATCAGTTAAACCATGATTTTTTATCCGGTCTACTATATTTTTAAATTTAAAAAAATAAACGTTACCATTCGAAAAAAAACCGTTGCTAATGGCAACTATTGATTTTTTTAAATTTTCAATTGCCAAATTTTAATTATCGCGTTGTACAATTCTCCACTTAGTTAAACCGAGTTTAAAATTAAACTGCAGTTAACTAAACGGTGAGTTAAACCATGATTGTACATCCGGCCCTTATTGTCACAATCACTATCATTGGTTGACACACTAAAAAATTTAATTCACAAGGTATTTTTAATATTTAGTTAAGTTAAACTTTATAATTTTTTTAATCAAAATGTTAAATTATTCACAGATTGTATAACCATGAAGATGGGCTTAACAGCCCGAAATATATAGGTTCATGCGAATAAAAATCAGCGTTTAGATTTCGGTATCACTGGAGGCAATACAACGGTCTATCTTTAATTAAAGTTGACGATTTATAATCATAGTTGAATACTTCTGAAAATATTTTCATAATTAAAAAACAATTCACATAAGTACGATCCAATGGGGAATAGGCGGTACGATTCGAAAGGAGGAGGATATTATTAGGTCATCTATTGTTAAAAATTCAATTTCAAACGAAATTTAGACTTATTCACATATAATTTTAGTTTCCACTAATCTGTCAAATGCCCAACATCAGACATTAAACACAATTATCCTAGAACTTCTCGTTTTTTACAAATAACATCAGTCACTTCAGACTTTATAAATAAAGTAAACTCAGGGCTGATTTTTTTCTTAGCAAACAGGAAAGAAAAGTCTTCCTCTCCTGCTAATTCTTCAAACTGATTGTGTGACTCCTTTCTGCAACTGCGTGAATTCATTCCAAGAAAAAACTCTGAAAAATAAAATAATCATAAAGGAGGAACAGGCAGGCTGTTTGTAATTAAGGCAACTACTTTACTTCTTGTGGTTTGCTTATAAATGAATGAACTCCTCTTCAACTTAAGCCAACTGGAAGAATAAACGTGGCAGGGTAAAAGATTACTTTAATGCATTAAGCGCAAATGTGTAGTACTTATACATATCAAGGTATACTCTTACACGTAAGCCCCAAAGGATATGGCGTCTAACGCGCAATTTTACTTCAACGTTTGATTATAAATACAACGACTTCCTTTCGAAAAATACTAATTGATGCGTGTCTGGTTGTGAAGGTTTTATTAATTGGTCGGAACGAAAAGAATTCGAATGAATGAAAGTTGATTAGAAAAATGTTCCTGAACTCTAGATGCTGTAGACATTTCTGAAAGTAGTTCGAAATATAATTAACGAGCATATTATGAACAAAAGGGCAAATAAGTGTATTCATAGATACAAAAGAATGTGAATTGTATACATAATGTATTTTATATGCTATGCATTGGGTGAATTCACATTGTAAGACGAAACCGGACGGGTAAACTTGCAAGACAAGAACCATCGTTCTTACAATGTGAAATGCACAATGCTTGCCTGCTGGCCACTACAAAAGCTCTCGCCGTCCGTTTGTTTGTGCTAATAAACGGACGGCGAGAGCTTTTGTAGTGGCCAGCAGACAAGCATTGTGCATTTCACATTGTAAGAGCGATGGTTCTTGTCTTGCAAGTTTACCCGTCCGGTTTCGTCTTACAATGTGAATTCACCCATTGGTTGCATTTTTCACGTGTCTAGAAAGTATTGCATCGCACTCTATGATAAGAATTAAAAAACGCTCAGGAAAATCAAAGCCCAAAGCACATATTAGTATAGTTTTCCATATACACAGAGAACAAAATCATCACTTACATTTGAAGTGAAACATATTAAAAACAAAATTGGATCACATCAATAAATCATTTTAAAAACAAATAGTTTTATATTAAATTTAATATGATTCCTTTTAATGATCTGTTCAAAATTGACTGAAACATGGATTTAAATATATTCAATTTTGTTTTAAAGTTGTTTCATTTTGAAGGCTGTGCCCGTCACATGTACATAAGCCCGCCGCTATTTTGTTCAGTGCTAGTAATCTCAGATAGCTTAGGTGTAGGAAGTAGGACTACTTTTTCCCAGTAGAAGCAAAGTGAGAAAATAAAGTTTTTAAAATATTGTAAAAAAAAAAATCAAAAAATTAAAATATTAAAAAAAATAAATAAAAAAAATAGAAAATAAAAAAAAAATTAAAAAAAAGGAAAATTTTTTTCACTTTTTTATCTAACAATCAAAACATTTTAAATTTAAAGTGAAATCACTTAAATAAAGTGAAATCACTTTGAAAATAATATTCAATTTTGATTTGACATGGAGCAATTTTGAAAGTACATAGTAGCCTGGCTGGTCTAGCGGTTAGTGTGCGCACCTTCGCTGCACAGGGTCATGAGTTCGAATCTCACCGTGGGTCATAGTGTTTTTCGAACTCACGAGCTTGTGACGGACTATGATCTTACTCAGATGTTAAACGAGTACCCATTTATGGGGATAAATAACACTGCTGAGCGTGATGCTGGTCTCATTACCTCGACAAAAAGCAGATAAGATCTTGGAAATTGGGATGTCACTAACACATCCTGCGGCATTAGTCCAATGCTGGATTGTCGCGCCTGTCATTTTTTTTAAATTTTGAAAGTACAAGAATCACTTTAATATTTCCACTATTGATTCAAAATGAAACATTTTTAAATTAAACGTAAACGTATATGGAGCCAAATCATATTCGAAAATTTGTGAATCATACCTATTATTTTTGATTTTATAACGACTTTTTTCTGAGTGATATATTACAGTTTTTTTTCGTGCAGTCCGGTTAATAGGTTGTGTTCTAAAACAGTCACCATGTCCTTGAACAAATAATATTCTGCTAAAATTTTACTGCTTGTTTCTCTGATTTCAATTTATAATAAGAGATTCAAAACTATGGGTATATTTAATTATTAAATTTAGGTCAATCACGACAGCAAGGCTGATTTGTAACATATACTCGTACTAATTTTATTTAAGTTCCACCTATCGATCATACGATTAGTTCCGATTATAATCAGAATAAGCCGAAATTCTTAAGAACCAGCTTGATGTTGTTTGAACTACTTTAAATTATGAAATTATCCAGCATTGACTGATCAATGATCACGATGCAATGAAAATGATCTCTCAATTAAGTCGATCAGTTGAACAGCAATAGTGACTGCTTTCACTTCCGAACCGTTTCTATTCAGATGAATTCAAAGTGACATGCATACGGATACAGATTGATCAAATATTTTATAAATTAACTGGATCAGATCGAAATTATCTCATAGCAATGAGCATTTCTATTTCAATCATCATTTTCCATTGTTAAAAAGTCATGGTTAATGCGATTAAATGGTTGCTGTTTTCCATTTTGATCACAGAGATATATGTACGTAAAATAAGTTAGTTTATGCTGAGTCATAGAAGAAATTCCAAGCCACATAATTAATTCAGAATAATCCAGTGACGTAGTATCCACCGCCGAATTTAGCAAGCGCGGGACCCGTGGCAAATGTCAAGCGTGGATACCCCTTGATTTGCATTAAGTTTTCATCTTCTGAAAACATATGCGCTGGAACCTTGATTAACCAAACTAATAAAGGGTGTCCATACACTACATTTCTAAATGGGTTTTTCCACAAACAGTTTTTCTTCTAACCAAAGAAAAAAGCGAATCCACTTTTTAGAATTTAGAAGGAACTACCGAGGCAACTGTTAACGATACTCCCCTTAGGGGGGGCCAAACCATAACGGTACATAAGGCAACATTTAAGTGAAAGAGCTGTAATTACTATGGAAATCATGCGAAAAAGCGCTATTTTCACTTTACCTAACAGGAAAAGAAATAATGAATGTTCAATTAGAAATTTTAGCCATGTTTAGAATTATGTGCAATCGAACCTGAATATCTCGAAGTGCCAAGAAAACTAGTTCGAGATATCGAAAATTCGAGTATACGAAAACAATGCAACAATTTGTACATGTTTATGTTTGTTTTTTCTCCAATGCCTGTGTAGTCTTTTCTCCCCTTATTCGGCTAATCGAAGTCACAATTATTATAAATCAGCATGTTGTTAAGTTACTTGACAAAATTGGTGGTTGATGCGGATAGCCGAAGTCAGAACAAGTTTTTGAACTGACAAATTGCTTCGAGATACATATAGGGAAATTCGGCTAACCGAAATTCGACTTACGCAAATATTTATATGGAAATTTCAGAGGACCGAAGAAATAGTCGTACGCCGAAAATTAACCTCAGCTCTCTAATTTTGGGGCTCGAACCGTCTCGATCACAAGCACTGATGGAACCTTCCAAAAATTATTTTTTTTTAAATACTTTTTCAAACAAAAACCACAGTGTATTGAGATTTGCCACTACTTCACTACTAGGATTGACTGTTATGGTACTATAATACACGCCCTTGGATAGACTGCAAAGATTTTTTTCGAATCGAATCAAACTCATAAAGACAGTACGCAATTAATCGATATTTAAATTTTCCTGAATTTATCGGTACACTAGCGGACAGGTTTCTCGAAGGGAATGTCTCTTAGGAGCGATGTGCTGGTATGCTTTCCACGGACTCCCAATGTTTTCCTTTCAGTCTCTCTCTCTCTCTCTCTCTTTCTCAGTCGGGAGAACAAAATGAGTTGCGCGAATCTTGCGCGAAGTTGGATCTTTTAGGGCTTGGTCCAGGAAATAGGAAACAATGAAGGACGTGCGACTCTCAGTGATATGAACTTAAGTTTCAGTAATCGGTAATATTCGTTACTTTTATTTCGAGTAATCGTTACTTTATATTTCAAAGAAACACATTACAAAACGAAACAATAGAGAGTTTTAGCATGTCGTACAATATAGCACGACATAGTAAACATCCTAAAAGAAAAATTCGATTGCCTGCCATACACAAACTGTATACCACAATTTTGCATGTATCAAGTAGGCATTAGAACTGCTGCATTAGCTACCAAATTTTTACAGAAAATTCTACTGCGAAGCGAATCATAAAAAATAATTTAAATTCGCAAAACGTAGAACTTTGTAGGCAGCGAATGTCTTTGGCTGAATTACATACTTATATATTGCTTGCATTTTATAATTTTTCTATGATATATTTTTTACAAAAAAAAAAAAAAACAAATCTCTCGAAATTGGGCCCCAGGTTATTTGCACTAGAGAATATTAGCCGCAAAAATGGGCTAGGTTATTCGTAAGCCTCAGATGTGCTAAGAGTGTCTCTTTCAAAAGCTTCCGTAAAATTTGAGTTTTTAACGGAAAACAGAATAGCAAAACACTCACTTTTTTCGGACGATAAAAGCAAATTTTATTTGCTGGTTTATTCCTCCTTCGTTCAAGAATTCCAAAACGCACGACAATGAAAAACATCAGAAATTGAAAAAGTATTTAGAAAACATTCTGAAGAAATTCCGAATGTAATATGTGTGCATAATTCCAGTTTTCATTGGAACTTCAATGCCAGGGCCGGCGTTAGCATTCTGGTGGCCCTGGGCCAAATCGATGATCGTGACCCTTACCAATACCCAAACAAAATTTCAGTTTGAATTTTATTTTCAATTTTTGATTTTCAGTATTTTTTTTTGTTTTATTCAAATTTGATGTATCACGGAATCCCAATGTCTTACCGTGTTGGCCTGAATGTTTTTGTACACTTTAGATCAGTGATTCACAATCTTTTTGATGCCACCGATGTATTAGCATTGCCAATATTTTTCAAAATAGGCATTTCATAGTTAATCACCGCTATTGAGCCGTTTTATTTGAAAGTGGTACAAGTCCATTTTTAACGAAAATGAGTTAATACCATTTTTAAATATATCCTAATATGCACTGACTATGACTAAAATGTCATACCAATCTATTTGGAATAACACGCCGAAATAATGAGTGCAAGTTTACTGAAAAATCTAATTGCTCATATGTTTTATTTGAAAATGGTACAAGTCCACTTTCGATAATAACACTAGAAAACGGTCGCTATTTGTTTTTTTATGATTTGAACTTTAATTTACCATTGTATTGTATTGTCATTTTGTAAGGAATATTTTTAAGTTTAGCTAACATTTTATATTAATTAGTTTTGGTGATCGGTCCCTAATTTATGGTTCAAATTTTATTTATAGGGTTCTTTTCTTGGTCCGGTACCATCTCCTGGATAGGGAAAAATGTTTTTTATATTTTCTTTGCCAAGAATGTCGCAGCGCTTTTTTCTTTGCAGCAACAGCATAAATTATACCGAGAAATAAGGGATATACCTCGAAATTAGAAAGTTTGTCAGTTAATTACTTAACTTAAACTATCAATTTGAATGGAAAATTACTGTGGCTGTGGCTGATGACTGAAAAGTGTGGACCGACCTTTAACCATTAATTTATAAGGCATTGTTTTTTTGACAGTCTAGGACATGTTGCATTTAACGTAGGAGGTTAGACACTTAAAAATCAAAAAGAATTTTCTTGGAATTCAGATCGATGTGTGTTGCAACAGGATTGAAAATATGTAGTGTCCATTTAAAAAAAAAACTTTTTAATTTTCGATACAACATAACGATATGCGTTTATCTAGGAATTATCTTCTCTTATAAACACTTTTGTTCAGAATGACTCCAGTTTTGGGTCCTTCTTTTAAAATGTATTTACACTAGCCGGCATATGTATTTTGATATCTGGTACTCTCGAGCCAAGATACTGATTTTGTTTAACTAGAGTGAATAACGGTAAATTTCTTATAAGGAAATCAAAGTACGTATCAACAGCAATAAATATGCTTAATATTTTTCCTGTCCATTTTCGCACTCTCTTGCTATAAAGAAGAGAACAGATTGGTGCGAAATTTTGATATGACATAAGTATTTTGACAATATTTAAATCTTTAATTTTACACCAATTTCTCTGGAAAAAAATGGATGAAACATAATTTTATTAATGATTTGTGTTTATATTTTGAATTCCAAGCTGAAAATTTGTCCAGTGGCTTGAAACATTGGATAAAAACCAGAAATTCGAAGTTTGGTTTAAGCCTCCGTAGAGGCAAACTTCAACCCTGGTTTAAAGGTTGGAGACGCTGCAATTGAATTTAATTTCATACGGTAGACTGTTCATTATTAAACACCAGAATTGAATAAGAGAAAAGAAATAGAAAACTATTCCATGCATCACAGAAATGGGATGTGTATATCGAATCATTACCGAAAAATCTTCCAAATATTTAGGGAAAATGTCCTAATTGAACCAAAGGATATTATGATATTATATATTATGAAGAATGTGCCATCGGAGGCAGAGATAATAACGACCACCTTCGGTCCAGAACTAAAAAAGGCAAATTGCATGCATACGCAGATAAACTGAAACCAAAGAAAGATTTAAAAACCATACCAAAAGCAAACCTCTGTTACTAAGGAAAAAGTTCAAGCTACTGCAACTTGCGGAAAAGCTTTTTCAGCTAATATTCGTTATTTTATTACATTTTTATAAAAAAAAATTAAATATTTAAAGAAAAAGCCCAGTTTATGTGGAAAAACGGATACGTGGTTATCAAAACTAATACCACAGTGGAGGCTCTCTCATGATGCAGGGATATTTTGCTTAAAATGGCCTAGGCTGCTTAAGTTCAAATCACTGTTTCCATGGCCAAAGCTTCTTTTGGTTGTCATTGAATCGTCGGAAGTTATATTCGTTTTTTTTTGCGGCACAATTTGGTTTAAATTTCACTTCTTTCTCAGAGTTCTTCATCGTGGCTCACTCATCACTCGGGGTTTACATTCGCTTTCTTTCAGAGAGCGCCAAGATTTGTTTTTATTTTGTTTTAAAACATTTTTTTGTTTGGTAATAAACAGTTTACCGTATAAAATAAAATTCAATAGTAGCGTATTCAATGTGTAAACCAGGACTAAGGCTTGCATCAATCGATGCTCAAACCAATCTTCTAAATTCTGATTTTTGTTTGTTTCGAGCCACTGGTGATATTTTTTATCATTGAAAATGAATATGGGGAACTCAAAAATTAATAAAAACATGTTTTGTGCATCAGTTCTTGCGAAGAAATGGGTGCAATCAAAGAGTTAAATGTTGTCAAAATACTTATGGCACACCAGAATTACGCCTCCATCTTTTCTCTTTTCTATAGGATGAGAGTCCGAAAGAGGACAGGAAAAATATTAAGCATATTCATTGCTGTCGATATGTGCTTTAATTTTGATAAAAGAAATTTACCGTTATTGGCTTTAGTTAAACAAAACCAGTGTCGGGGCTGGAGGGTATGAGATGTCAAAATACATATGCCGACCAGTGTAGATACATTTCCACATACCCAATTATCCACCACTTTAGGATAAAATATAGGTATTAAGTGTGTTTTTTTGGTTATCCCGTGTGGGTTTGGGTAACGAAACTCCATATAAAAAAAATGCCAGCTGATCCACCTGTAATTTTTTTATATGAAGTTTCGTTACCCAAACCTACACGGGATAACCAAAAAAACACACCTATTATGTAATTTTAGAATACTTCACTTTTGAGTTTTCATTTCTTTTTCTGTAAAAAAAAACAAAAGAATGAAAGAAATTTTCTCGGGAAGAATATATTTCTCAATACCGAAAATTACTTTCATTCTTTTATTATTTGCAGAAAAAAGAAAGAAATGGTAATTCAAAAGTGTAGTTTTCTGAAATTACCTAATGTCTTATCCAATTGTCATGGGAAATGAGGAATAAATTTTTGTAATTAACTTATTCCTACGTTACAATAAGAGATAAATGTTGCTGTAACGTTAACTGACAGCCACATAACACTCGGTAATATATAAATTATTTCAATCGGATATAAATAAATATGTGTTGGGTTCCAAAAACCTTGAATTAAATATCAAAGCAGAGTATAAGTGCCTTAACGCTAAACCTACTGTTAAGTGGGATCGGGTTAAGGCATGATATTTTTCTGAATACTAGTATTATTTTTCGTCGCAGCAATCCCTGTTCGGAAGAACTTAACTCTTAATTAGTACAGAGTTTTAGCAGGCCATACAAGCGCTAAATGCAAATCGAAATACTAATTTGCTTGGCGGCGTATCCAAGGACGATTTAAGGCAAAATAAATCGATCTAATAATAAATCATAAACGTAAGGTACGGAAATTTCGCAGATAAAAAATAAGAATTTCACAAAGACTAATTTTAAACATTAAAAATTTCGCTAAAATTCACATATAAACGTATTTTTTTACGTTACAGTGTTGTTTTACTTTCTTTTACCAAAAAAATCTGCATGGTCGTTCAAAACTACAAAAAAAAAAAAAAAACAAAGAATCAACTAGGGAGTAGTATGAGTGACAACAAAACAACACTTCTCAAGAATTTGCAATAAAAAGAGAACTCAATTATTTTTGCGTTTTTTTACGTATTTTTCATTTAAACTTCGAGGTTCACCGAACAACGATAAAATCTTTTGCTACAAAAATCGCATTGCAGAAAACAATGTGCATTCATCAAACCTCCGACTAAACACCTCGCTCGATGTTTGTTAAGAAATCGTGCTCGTGGTTCTGCGAATTCCCTGCATTTAGCATACTATTTTTACGTAAATTAGTGACGTTATTGCCATGTTTGCAGCCAAAAAGATGAAAATTGAAAACTTCCTAAAAATGTTTTTTTCTCGGTCTAGGGTATAATTTTGCATAGGTGTTATACACCAAAAAATTATCGGTGCTTAAATTAACCCTTACATGATTTTGCTGTAACTTTTATCATTTGCAAAATAATTCAAGAAATGCAAAATAGGCCTGTTACCCCTTCTCGCCTATACTCCCTGGCAAAACTATTTTCGCAAACAAATTTATATTGATAAAGTTCAAAGTGTTTTCTCATGTTTGAAGCACAATTTCATTAATACATTTCTACTATGACTTTATATTTGATCAAAACGCAAATCCTTCAATATCTCAAAACATTACTAAATGGACTTGTACCACTTTCAAATAGAACGGCTCATATTATTTCAGTATTCAGTAAGGCGAAACTGCAAGCATAAGAGCTGGGAATGGCAAATGAAAATTGTCCCCTTATTTATACAAATTTTACAAAGACCACAAAGCAGGGTTCTTAAACATTTTTGCTGGCTCGTTTTATTTTGTCAAATTGAGCTTGGCGAGCGATAATAAAAGAAACAAGGGGGCTTCGCCCCCTGCTCGCTTCGCTCGCCAACCCCCGGGGCCGAGGCTAATTTCGGGTGCGGCCGAAATTTGGATACCCTTCGCTTGGGCTAAAAGTTTTTTTTCGGGCGTACCTATGAC
Organism: Microchrysa polita; assembly: GCA_949715475.1. Lineage (NCBI taxonomy): Eukaryota > Metazoa > Arthropoda > Insecta > Diptera > Stratiomyidae > Microchrysa > Microchrysa polita. The sequence continues at coordinate 65,282,864 of OX454416.1, forward strand.
TTGTATTTAATCCCCCTCCTCATTCTTTTTCTTCCGTTTTGACAAAAGTTTTGGGCTTGGTTGAAATAAGTGGACAAATAAAAATATTTACTTGGTAAATTTTATTGGGGTTGCCGGAGCATGACCCCACAGTACGATTCCATTCGTTTTGAAGTTTTTAGTTGCTTTGATAAAGACACATTCATTCAAGGTTTTGTGAAATTGGTGTAAAAAAATGTTTCTTAGCCCATTATTTGCGGGTATTGATCCAATGGGAATTATTTGATGAAAATTGGTGTAACATGTTTTCTTCGATCCTAGATTCAGAATTTGTAACTATTTTTTTCGTATGACATCAGGGGTCCTTTCAAGGACATGTGTCAAAAACGACACACCCGCACTACAGCGACACAAAATTTGCAAGGGAAAATCTTATCTACTTTCTTGAGAAAAATGGTTTACATAATGAAAATAAATGGGAGTGAATATTTTATTATACAGTCTTGACTCGGTAGTCCGGATCTCCTTTAATCCGGATATCACGCTAATCCGGACCACTAAATGTTTCCCCTACGTATTCTATAGTCCGGATTTCTGCACCAATTTTGATCCTATAGTCCGGATATTTATACCACGCTCTGTGGCTTGAGTTGAGTTGGTTGAGTCTCATTCTACGATGCTAGTAATCTAGAGGTCCGGAGATCGAATCTCGGCGTGGTCCATGGGACCACATGGGACTATACGGTACTGGGAACAAATCCGGATATTTGAGTTTTTCAGGGTGAAATGGTAAATTTGGTCTCGTACTTTTTTACGGGACGGTTTGGCAAATGACACGATGCTGACTAATTTCAAAGAAATAATACATTTATCTGCTTTTTTTCCTCTTATTTATTTATTTAGACTGTTTTTCCTCAGAAAAAAAAGTGATTGCGCTAATCCGTATGTTCCGAAGGTCCGGATTACCCCTTGCAATAATTGATCCGGATTATCGAGTCAAGAGTCTACTTAATACACTTTATTTACGACCGGGAGGTTAGTAGGTTATGCAAAAAAGCATTCATTCATTTGAAAAATCTTGTTTTCATATTGCCCATATTATTTCGAAAAAAACAGCCTAAACAATATATTTATTGTCTGCGATGCCTGCGATGGTTTACATTGGGAATCACTGGGAATAGGATATAGAATATATTAGTTGCCCGCATACTAAGATATAGCCTCCAAAAATAATGAAGTATTCAAACGTGAGAGGAGATGCTGAACTGCATCTCCCCGATCGGTTTTTCATGATACATACATCAAGTATAAAATCATTCACCTTTATGTTTTGCCATAATGATACGATTTACGAAATAATTTATTGCCGGAAAGCATGTGGGTGCATGGGCAGATACCAAAGATTCAAAAAGTACTCATCTGGTTACTTGAATCGAATCGTTTCGATACCGAGTAAAGTAGAAAGAAAAGTATCGATACCAGAATTCTTTGGTATCGAAACAGAAGTATCGACACTTTACTTGTATCGGAATGTCGTTAGAGTGCTTCTCATACATTGATTTCCAACTCAATTATGAAAATAACAAATCCCAGTTTCAACAATCACATAATGTACTTGATGCAAATATAACGCTGTTAATGCGCGGATGTGTCGTTTCCGCAAAATTTTTTGTAAATGCAACTTCTGAGTACTTTGCGTTACCCGCTTGAAATAATTTTTGACCAGTACAAAGGAAACAGTTCTAATTTACTTATCCAGGGGATATTTCATGAATTCTATTAGCATTTTCTGAAATTTAGCGATTTTGTTTGAGGATTTCAAAAATTTGCGAAACAGGTGTTTTTGTCGCTTTCGCAAATAGTCAAAAATGTTGTGATTGAAAATTTTATGGGTTTTTATATGTAAAGTGGACATTGATTTTTAATTTAAAATAGCTGTCAATTCGTTGCGTGTCGTACAAGCACTACATTATTAGTTTCATTATATGTTTCGTTTTCGACACACCCGCAAATAATGGGTAAGAACCAATATGGGGGGTTTGGTTTGTATGGCAGCCCCATGACCCCATGGTCCGATTTGATTCAATCTTACATATGTTTTGTGTCATCAATAGAAATACCTTTGTGTGAAATTTGGTTGAAATCGGTGCACAAATAAAAAAGTTTTTCTTAGAAGAACCTAATTTGGGGGGTTGAGTTTGTATGGCAGCCCCATGACCCCATAGTCCGATTTGATCCATTCTTGCATATATTTTGTGTTATCTATAGAAACACATTTGTGTGAAATTTGGTTGAAATTGGTACACAAATAAAAAAGTTTTTCTTAGAAGAACTCAAATTGGGGAGCTAGGTTTGTATGGCAGCCCCATGACACAGAGATCCAATTTGGGTGAATCAAACATACAAACAGCCTGCAACAATAAGAAGCACGTGTGCAAAATTTCAGCTTGCTAGCTTCAATACCCGCCGAGTAAAACGCGTCGCAACAGACAGACAGACAGACAGACAGACAGACGGACATGCTCCAATCGACTCCCCAAGTCACGCTGATCATATATGTATACTTTTTATATGGTCGATGATGCTTCCTTTAATGCGTTACAAACTTCATGACAAAGTTAATATACCCTTTCACTCTATGAGCGAAGGGTATAAAAATTAAGACGTACTTTAGAGTTATACTCGTAGGCCAAAATAGCAATGCTTTAAAATTCTGTGACTGGTGAGTATTGGAAACGTTTCATAAATCCCTTTTACGTTTAAAGCACAAATTGGGGGCTGCTGCCACTGTCAGTTAGCTCTTTCTTAGAAACACGTATTTATTTCCCTTGTAAAATTTTTAATCTTTTTTCATTATCATTACTAGAATCATAGGCAAATTTGATTATTTTTTCGAGCGAGAGAGAGAAAAATTTAATTCTCGGACTATTGCGCTTCTAAATAAATCCTAAAAATATGGTCATAAAGATTTTTCTTATCTGTTTTATTTCTTTGGCACAGTTCATTTTTCCATCTCGGAGTTGAAAGTCGTAAAAAAATCGATCGAGTGGCTGTATTACTGCTTTTTCCTCGTCAAAGTCGTAACAAATCGATCGAGGCACTGTATCACTGTTTTTGGCCAAATATTTGAAATATCACAAGTCACATGGACCATCCATGTGACTTGTGATAGTTTCAAATGTTTGACGAGAAAAAAACAATGATACAGCGATTCGACCGATTTTTTTACGACTTTCAACTCCGTTTCAATGGTTTTCATATCTTTAGGTGTGTTATGCTCATTAGTGCTTATAGAAAGCAGCCTAAGCTTTCGAATTTTAAAACTCATATGCATTACTTGAATTTTTCAATCAAAACAAATTTCTATATATTTTTGGAAATTGCCTGGTTCCACGGCACTTTTTATTTTTTTTTTTTTGATAGAATAAACATAGGTATATTCTGAAGCTTTTGGAGTTCGGACATATAAAATTTCCGATAAGCTTTGAAGCATCACACGTGTTTGTAACCTAATTTTGACATTTGACAACGTCACCCAACGTCGATTGATCTTGCAACAGGTATGTTTTGATTATTTTGTTGCATGAAGGCCCCTAGAGAGTGAAGTTCTGGAAAGCATTATATTTTCAAGCAAAAAATCGCATCGATTTGAAATTTATCACATACGCCTCCTATGCAACCAATATTGTCTATTGTCTTACCAGTGGCGGAGGGCGGCAATTTGACAGCGGCGCCATAGACGCTAAATGCGGCCCTGTTGCTCCGGGCACCATATTGCCTGTTGGCACCCCTCACCTATTGTGGCTAGCATTAGAATTTGATATTTTTTTTTGACAAATGCGCTGGCCCGTGGCATTTTCCACCTTCTGCCACGTGGTTAATCCTATAGACTAGTAGTCACTTGAGCCTTATTCAATATTAAGATAAAAATATGTACCCAAAATATCAAACCTGTTTGAAATTATCTATGGAAATCTATTTATTAATTTTTATTAAAAACTTGTAAGTTACATTTGAATATATAATTTCCTCAGTTTCGAAATTGGTTTTTCGGAAGTCGTTTTTTCTTATCTGTAAGTAAACATAATCTTTTACATCAATCAATAACTATAAAGCAATAAATGGGGTTCATTGTTATTGATAGATAAATTTATGCTAATCCGTCGCGGCAAAATTTGAATTTCATAAAAGCCAGGTACAGGTAGGTATAATAGACTTCTTGACCAAAGATCTAAATATGAAAAAAAGTTCTAGTACGCTAGACCGTAAAATCTATTAACTTAATTAAGAGCACATTCATGTTGTTGGTTGCTTATATGGCCTCATCTTGGCGAATATGCTCGCACCATTACCACCATTCTTTTGTAGTGAAGCATTTTATAGAGTGACGAATTGAACGACAAAAAGCGCACTCTAATCAAACATTTCATATAGGTAGATAGATAACGTTTTTGCTTAACATTATTCTAAAAATATATAGGCATAAAATAGAAAGAAAGCCAGAAACGTACCTCCCGTGAAGCCTTAGTAAAGCTACGCTTACACCAACATTATTTTCATTTTTATACCCTTCGCTCATAGAGTGAAAGGGTATATTAACTTTGTCATGAAGTTTGTAACGCATTGAAAGAATCATCTCCGACCATATAAAAAGTATACATACATATACATATATGATCAGGATGACTTGGGGAGTCGATTGGGCGATGTCTGTCTGTCCGTCTATTGCGACGCGCTGAAATTTTGCATAAATGCTTGTTTTTGCTGCAGGCAGTTTGTATGTTTGAATCCGTAAAATCGGACCATGGAGTTATGGGGCTGTCATACAAACCAAACCCCCCAAAGTAGATTCTTCTAAGAATTTTTTTTATTTGTGCATCAATTTAAACAAAATTTCACACAAATGTATTTTTATCGATGACACAAAACATATGTAAGATTGGATCAAATCAGACCATGGGGTCATGGGGATGCCATACAAGCCCAACTCCCCAAATTAGGTTCTTCTAAGAAACATTTTTTACACCAATTTCACAAAACCTTGAATTAATGTGTCTTTATTAAAGCAACTAAAAAGGTTATAATTTATAACAAATGGAATCGTACTATGGGGCCATGCTCCCGCATCTCCCAATAAATATTGTTTTTTCGACGCAACGGAACTTTTGTGAAGACGGAAGGAAAAGAAGGGGGATTAAATACAAGTCGTAGGTACGCCCGAAAAAACTTTTAGCCCGAGGGGAGCGAAGGGTATCCAAATTTCGGCCGCGCCCGAAATTAGCCTCGGTCTCGTTTTTTATTTGTTGCGTTCATCGACTATTAAGTGCCTACGAAGAAGCAACGTTTATGTAAGTTCGCGTTTTTTTCTAAAGGAGGAGCACACCACGAAAATTTCAATGGGTTAGGAATATTATTGATTGACTTGTGTTGTGTAGTAAGGTAGTCAAAGTACATTAACATTGCTCTACTACACTACACTACTACTAGGCGTATCCATTGTCAGTACAAATAAAGTGGATGTTTTGTAGTCGCAACACACTATTCATTGGTTGAAATGCAAGCGAAAATAAAATAGAACGATGAAATGAATCTGGAGGTTTTGTTTAGACTTTCAATGAAAAAAAAAATCATTTAATAGATACATATCCGTTATTTGATATGATTTTTATAGGTGCAAACCAGACTGAACTCATATTTCAGACGTTGAAACGTGGTGTGCCATATTCAGACACGAGTCATTCATAATGTAAGCAAAGAGATAATAGCATGCCAATCACAGCGGCTAGCCTCAATGCTCTAATTGAAAGAAGGTTAGGTTTGGTGTGGATTTCAATTGGAGTTTCTTGTATGCAATATCTATAATATTGAAAGAGAAACAATGTTTAATTGATATCGTTATAATCTTAACTAATTATATAAAATTGCTTATATCGGAATGTTTGTAACGTTTTGGCTCAAAAACTACTGGACGGATCTAAAAATGTTTTTTTTCCATTCGCTACATCTGTGAGAGAGACGAACATAGGATACCTTATTTTTCCATTTTCGACTCAGAAATACGGTAAATTCCGTTACGCCTAAAATTTTATTTACTCGCTTAAGTCTTTTCGAATTTTGCTTAATGACACATTTCCCGTGGTTCGATTTTGACCAAATTAGGTGTGCAGCTTATTTAAGGCATGTGTATGGCATTCTTATACCACACCGTTATAAATAGGTCCTGCTGCAAGTGTGGATATGGCAAAAGGACTCTTCCAATCATAAAGTGAAAAGAAGTCCAAAATTGGAACATATCCATTTTATAACCAATGATGGTATGCCAAAATCAGTTAGCTTTCTTAACAAAATATAGTCAAAGACTTAGCAAAATCAGTATAGATGACATGCACATCATCTTGCTTATTAAAGGATTTGGCAGTAAAGTTAGTACCTAAATTCAACCAGGTTAGTTATTACTGATTTTTTTTTTGCAAAAACCATGTTGTTCAGGACAAATAAGGTCACCGAAGTTGCTGTAAATATAGTCATGCACAATTTTCTTAAGGATCTTAGAAATAGATGACAAGAGGGATATAGGTCTGTAGTTAGCCACATCGGTAGAATCACCCTTTTTAGGTATAGGCACAACTACGGAGGATTTCCATTGGTTGGGAAAAATACCTTCACGGAGGCTCCTGGGCGGGTGTCGATGCAACAAAAGTACAATCGATTTCGTTTTTAATGGCTTTAAGTGTACCACCACCGGTACTTACACCAAGTAGGTCAAAGTTCCTATCACAACGAAAGATTTGATACCCTTCCAAAAGTTCGCTGCTATTAAAAGACGGATTAAGCCAAGTCTCCGTTAAGCAAATTATATCGTGGGAAAGGGTTAAAGCAGAGATATTCAATGTTTGGAGCTTGGTGCGTAAGCCCCGTACATTTTGATAATATAAATTCAGTGGAAAAGAAGAAGGTGACTTAATTACTTGGCACCCCTTAGCCCTCGACCGAGCACGTGGGTTCTTTTGGGACCCCAGAGGGTATTTTTTATATATTACTTTTGAACGGTTTAGCCCATCCAGTTGAACTTATAGAACATCTAAGCCACCAAAATTCTGCTCAGAAGTATGCTTGAAAAAAATTCCAATTCTTTCCAGAAAAAAAAGTTTTGATAGACAAAAGTACAAATTTGCAGGAACGGACGCGTGGGGTCTTCAAAGACCCCATGAGTACCAAGGCCTCAATTGTCCTGAATATCCCATAAACGAAACTCGGAGCCATACTCTATGTTGAGACCTTTTTATCTCGACGATCTCGATATCTTTACTATTCTTCCCCGGTCGTTTCATTGCGTCTTTTCACACTAAACTGAAGGCCGAGGTAAGCTTCATATAATTCTTGGCTGCAATGAAAGTAATGGAAGAGATTATACCATGGATCGACTGGTCATAAATTATCCTGGCTTAAGAAATTCACGAAAACAGCTGCTGGCTTTGTTCTTCAATTGCTGTGATAGCTTCTTCTTCTGATATAGGCCGGAAAATTTACTGTAGCAAATCTAAAAAATGAGATTATAACTTTGGCTCCCCTAATTCTAATCACAGCTTATTCTATGTTAAATAAAGTCGCAGGGGTATCTAAAAAGAGTTAAAAACAAGTTTACAGGCATTGGCTATTTCTCCTCACTACTCTGGGAACAAAGTTGCTTTCCTTGAGTCCAAGGCAGAGGGACAAAACAGTAAAAACGTTGATCGCCATGGACACTTTAAATGCGTACAGCTTACAGTATGTATAACAAATTTTGTAAATACTTGTCTTAAACAAGTTCAAGAATATAACAAAGTACGTTAAAATCTTTTTTTTTTACAATTTGATACATGTTTAAGGATAGGCGGTGCGCGGCAAAGCACGCTTTTTTACGAAATTGAGTTATGAATTGCATTCGAAAGTATTTTTCCTGCTCTACACGCTAGTAAGCTCAGTTTTTATCAAAACGCATTTCTTTCATATTTTTCGAGGCTTTGAAATTTGCAATTCGTTGCTAAACTTACTTCTTCCAGGTAATGTGTACTTATTGTACCTATCTTACTTCCATCAGTTTTCATCAAAACTCTTTTCTTGCCATAGGGACTCATCAAAACTGTTTCTTTCCAGTACACACTTTTATTACCGAAAATGGAAAATATTGCATTATCATTAATATTATTAGGTAAGGGTTTATTTTTTTCGTCCTTAGACACGTTCTTGGACAAAATTCAACTAAATACACCACCAACTTGGTAGAAAACTATGTGGTTCCACCAGGACACATCAAAACTCGTTCGTTGCAATTTATAATTCGAAATTGACGCCAAAGTTATTATTAAATATCACATTTCTGTTTTACAAATCAATCTTCGTGCATATAGCTTCCCTTTAATTGCAAAACGAATATGGTACAATAATTTTTCATCTTGCTAAACGTTTTCGTAGTTTTGCCGCGCACCGCCTCAATGTAAGTTCATTAAATTTTAGGGTCCAAAAAGACCCCACGTGCCCGTTCGAAGAATCACAAGGTGGTGCCAAATCACAAGGTAAAGTGATTTTAAATGATGCTACAATTCTTTGCGGTTTTATTTGAAGATCATTGAGCGCCAACTGAAAGTCACGAATAAAAGTAGGAGATGACTGCTGTTGCTGATTAGAAGGCGAAGATAGATTTCGAGTCTGGCATGCTTCCGGTTCGTTACCAGGAATCGTGAGACGATGAGAAAGGAGTGCATCCAGCTGTTGTCGTTCTCCAGAACGAAGCACGTTGTAAGTGGAAACGTCCGTGGACACAAGGACCTCTAATGGAGGTACAGTGATTTATTCCGAGGTTAGGCCTTTTTTTTGTAAAGTTTTACTGGCGTAGTTATGGAAGAATGATTTTTAATTATAAATTATCAAAATTACTTAGGTTATAATTAAGTTGTTCGTGAAGTGAACAACGCGATCGTAGCGAGTAATAGTAATAAATAAATAATAACCTGATAAATCGGATGAATGGTGTGACTATTGTTTTATTTAGAGCACAGATAACAAAAAAAAGCAATGTTTCATGGCAAGAAAAAAAATATTTGGCAAAAAGTATTGCAGTAAAAGGAGCAATTTTAAGGTTATGTAAGAGTAAATGCTTTTCGGCGCTTATAAGTTAGTTATAATCTTAATGAGTCCATTTGATTATCGTTACCACCTTTTTTACAATAATTAAGTTTACTGGTAGGCGACGTGACTTCTAACCATTATGTTGTAAGCATTTTCAAGTCAATCATTTCTAAAGAAATCTCTTCCAAAGTTGTTTGTTCAAGCTATTTGAAACGCACTCGTAAGCTGCATGTGCATACATACCCCTATAATGCTTAGTAGGACGATAACATTAAGAAGGTAGAGGTACACCTTGCCATGTGCACTATATAAATTTTACATATGCACTCAAGTGCCAAGTCTAAATTCAAAAGGCATGGCACGAAATCGTTTATATTTTGCATCCTGCAAAAATTGAGTGTGTTTGCTATAGCATATAGTCTACATCCACAATAGATTATATATTGTAGAGTAAAGCCACATCTGTAAAGCTAGCCTTCTATCACGTGTACGTTTTGTCCTCGTACGTACACCTTAATGCTAAAACCGCTTTTAACAATGTTAAATGCAATGTGTATAGCCCACGGAAGGGAGGCACAGCATGAAGTATGACGGAAGAGCTCAAGAGTAAATTTAACACCAACCCAATTAAGGAACAATTTATTAACGTTTCGTGGGATAATTAGGTAAATAATATATAGTAGGTTTTTTGAGTCATCCCGTGTAGTTTTGAGTAACGAACTCCATATAAAAAAAAAGCCAGCTGACCCATATGTTGTTTTTTATATACACTGCCTGTCATAACAATAGCCGCACCATAAGATGGACTGATCCTTGCAAATTTAAAGAGAGCACAGTTATTCCACATACTATAAACAAATGGGATACTTCAAACACATATAATTTCAGAAAAAGTTTCCTTCTATTTCAAACCGTTATTTCTCTATAAAGAAAAAACTAAATTTCCGGACTGTCATAACTATAGCCGCACTTCGAATTATTAATGTAAAACCTGATTAAAAAGTAGAGATTGAGGAAATTAATAACGGGAGAGATCCCTTTCGAAGAAAGTAGACTCTGAGAGATTGTTTTGTTTATGTTTCACAAAATCATTTCAATAGTTTTTCGAGTTTTAGGCTTATTAGCTTGTTAGCATCGATAACCGCTGCTTTTACATAGAAAACTCTCCGAACTCGTGTTTTTTTTACGGAAGTTTATGTAATAATGTTTCTCGAATGTTTTCTGTCTAATTTAGATCAATGGGAGGTTCCTCTCCAACATTTGAAACATTGCAACCGACTTTAAGTACTACGACTGATGAGAAATGATGCAATCTCTTGCTTAAAAATCCGTTATGTGTCCTATCTGCTGTATGAAATGGAAGCAGTTTATCGTCAGGACAATCCTATTAAGTTTTTCCTATGCTGGAAGTGACGAAATCAAGTATTGTATAGGTAGACTATCCTGTTCAATACATTTAATGCGCACTTGCCGGATTTTCATAGATCTCAATACAAATTTTGGACAGAGTTCCTTAATAGTGTTAAGCAGGGCGGTTTATGTGTTTATAAGTTTATGTAACAACCTCTAATACAGTAAAAACTTCTCTGGAATATCGATAACGATAAACTGTTTTCGTTTTAATACAGAAGACATGGCACATAACGGATTTTCTAGCAAGAGATTGCATCATCTCTCGCTAATCATTGCACTTCAGAAGGGATGTAACAATCGTTACGGAGTTCGTCCCTCCTTCATCAAAATTAGACAGGACATCTTTAGGAAACATTAATACGTGAAATTCGTAAAATAAATACAATTTCAAAGAGTTTTCTATGTAAAAGAAACGGTTATCGATACTGAGAAGTCAATAAGCAAAAATCATGAAAAACCGTTATAATGATTGATGGAGAAATAAACAAAGTAATTACTCAGGGTCGATTTTATTTAAAAAGATTTTTTCCCGTTATTAATTTCCTCAATTTCGGCTTTTTAAACAGTTTTTACCATACTGATTCCAAGTGCGGCTATAGTTATGACGGACCGGAAATTTAGATTTTCCTTTATAGAAGAATAACGGTTTGAAATAAAAAGAATTTTTTTGTGGAATTATTTGTCTTTTTAATATCCCCTAAGTATATGATATGTGGAATAACTGTGCTCTCTTTTAATTTCCAAGGATTAGCCTGTCTTATGGTTCGGCTATAGTTATGACAGGCAGTGTATATTTCGTTACAATGATTAAGTTACCCGGGATAGAATTGTATAGGTTTTGAAGGTAATTTCAGCTAATTTCTTCCCAAGTTCCTCTAATCGAAATATTATCACCAAGTTTAATGAAAATACCGTTAAAATACCTTCCTACATACAGCATTTTTTCAAATGAAACTATCCTATTGATTGGGAGTGTATATGCACTGAGAAAAAAAATCCCATTAAACCAATAGGAATTGGCCATTTTATCCCATTAGATTTAGTCAATGGGAAAATCCCATTATTGGGTTAATAGGATACCATTAATTCAATGGGATGGAACATCATTAAAATAATTAGATCGAACTATTAAATCAATGTGATACTATACTATTAATGTTATACGATATCCTATTAATGCAATCATGTTATCCTATTGCCTCAATAAAAGGACATCCCATTAAATTATTATGATTTTCCCATTGAAATTATAGTTTATCCTATATTAATAATGGGGCATCCTATTAAAACAATATTTTTTCTTATTGGAACAGTAGTTATTTCCTATAAATTTTATAGGATGTCCCTTTGAAAATACCGTTACCTCAATAAAAGGACATATTTTTTTTCATCACTGTACATATCAAATTGTATATAAATACACGGAAGTATGAATATGAAAATCATAATTAAGTCCCGAATTCGTACCTATTTCAAATTTACGAAATAATTGCAAATTTCAGCGAAAATTGCTGTTTTAAAAAATAAATGCGAAATCCAACCATTTGTACTTTTTCCACGAAAAAGTTAATTTTCTTTCAAAAAATCAGTTAAGACTGATAAGAGAAAATAAATTCCATCTCAGATTGATTTTTGCATTTGAATTGAATTTTTGCAAAATTTCCAATATTCAGAATTTTTTTATGAGAAATTTCATTTTTTTGCGAATTATCCGTACCTCTAATCATAATGCATAAGCATACGTTTTAAAATATTGGCAACTAACAATGAAAATCTGAATCAATCTTATTAGATAATCCCATTAGTCTAAAATGTACGTCCTATTAGAAATTCAATGGTTTATAATCTCATTAAACTAATAGGATAAAACTATTAACTTGTTTAAAATAGCCGAGGCGAAAAGTTAATACGAGTCCCATTAACAGGTTATGGGATGTTTTTCTCTGGGTGTGGTCACACCATAAGATTTCTAAAGACTTAAATTAAGGAAAGAAAACTCGCATCATATCTAGTTTAAGGAACAACTCACACGGAGACGAAACAATTCCCCGATGAAGATAGAGCGCGCCTAAAAACTAAGAGGCTGCCTTCCTTACAAGGAAATGCTTTGGTCTCGAAGATTAAACATGCTTGGTCTTTAGGCGCGTTTAGATGGCATCAAACTTGTTTGCATCCAACTTTTCCCTCAAACTTATCCAAGTTGGAAGGCTGTTTACACTTACGATATTCTCTCAAACAAATCCTATCAAACAAATCCTATCCAACTTGTTGGCCGTGTAAACAGTAGTTGAAAGTTGGAGCGGTCGTAAAACATTATCAGTTTTTGCAATACGTATTTGTACAGGAAACATATATTTACGTTTTCTTTGATTTTTTCGTGAATATTTTAAACATTGAAGGAAACATGCCCGAATGAGTATACAGCGTGCCCCAAAAGTCAACGGAACGCCAGAATTGGATGATAGCGCACAGATATTGGTAATCAGGGGCATTAATTCTTTATTATTAGAAAGTATATTTATATTTCGATTGGACTATAATCAATGCATCTCAAACAAGTTGTCCAACTTCTGTTTTCACGGTGGATTTGTTTGAATGCTCGTTCCACTTCAAACTTGTTGTCCAACTTCTGTTTACACGATGGATTTGGTGTCCAACTTGTTTGAATGCTCAAAAGTTGGACGACAAATCCATCGTGAAAACAGCGCTTTTGGGCAAAGAGGAGTATATATGAATGAAAGGAACGAATGAATAAACTTCGGACAACGGACGTTTTGGAACATGTACAAAGCGAAATCGTAATCCGGTTATGAACTAGCACGTAACAGCAAACGTTCATTCTTTCTTTTCATTTATATTCGCCAATTACTAATAATAATAATACTTAGGAGACCTTACTAGTCGGTGGGCTTCGCTTCCTTATATGCATATTGTACCAGGGTCCTTTAACTTGGAGGAAATTTAAAAGAAACTATACACTCAGAAAAAATTCAATGGGAAATCCCATTAAACTAATCATTTTGTCCCATTATTTTTAGTCAATAGGAAAAATCAGATTACTTTAAAAATATAGGAACCATTACATCAACTCGATAAATATCCGTTTGTTTTAATAGTTGACTCATTTTAAAATAACCACATGATCTAGTTATTTTCCAATAGGATATATCTTATTAAATTAATAGGATCAACCCTATGTAATAAAAAAAATCGTTTCACTCGTAATCTTATCGAACTATACTTTTTATATTTTCCCATATTATTATACCTTACACGCTTCGACATTGTGGATTTTTTTAAGAATCACGATATTTGACCAGGCCGAGTATTGAACATCCTATTTGCTAGTACTTTTTAAAACTTACCAAGTCACAGGTAGGCAACCGAACGATCTCGGCTACGGAGCATGATGTTGGTTATCTTGCAAAATACATAGGCTTGCAATTCAACTAAAAGGCATATCCCAATAATGCAATAGGACGTCATATAAAACAAATGGGATCCATCCTATTATTAGTTAATCATATCAGATCTTGTAAATTTAATGAGACAAACTGATTGAAATATAATCTGATGTCCCATTGGATTTACAGGACACATTTCATTCCATACAAAATATCTCAATAGGATTCTTCGAGTTATATTAATTATTGCATCTGTTTACTTTTGTGAAGAAATCTGGTAAATTGCCGTCCAATTAAAATAATGGTACAAATACTTTTAAATTTACGGGGCCCATTTTTCTGAGTGTAGCATTACAAGTAGTAATCTGGCTGGTCTAGCGGTTAGTGCGCGCACCTTCGGTGCACAGGCTCATGAGTTTGAATCTCACCGTGTTCCATGGTGTTTTTCGAACTCACGAGCTTGTGACGGACTATGATCTCACTCAGATGTTAAACGAGTACCCATTTATGGGGATAAATAACACTGCTGAGCGTGATGCTGATCTCATTACCTCAACAAAAAGCAGATAAGATCTTGGAAATAGGATGTCACTAACACATCCTGCGGCCTTAGTCCAATGCTGGATTGTCGCGCCTGTTATTTATTTTTATAGCATTACAAAGGCCAGGATGTCCTTCATGGGGAGCCCCTGATATCGTTGTAGATCACGTCCCAGGATTAATATCATGCACCTGGCGATAGCTGGTGTGAACAGCCAAAGGCGAAGAATCTTAATGTTGAAGTAACTGAAGAGGTCCAGTTTAGCCCAAAGGAAGGTTCAGGGCCGGTGAGTAGAGAGAAAGAGACCAAGTACATACCTCCCTTCGCGCAGGTTTCAATCTCGGCATAGAATATACTAGGGCAAACACCCATTTCAACAAAGATCGAGATATTGGGTCCGAAGACAACAGCACCTACACCGTAATCCAAGAGCAATCTGTAAACCACATGATGCTTTTTGGATCAGCGCATGGGTTGAAATGCCATTTGCCCATTCCAATCGATCTGGAATGAGAATTTACTGTCGAAGCGTAGTTCCGTGATCATTTAATCTAAAACCGAGCAAATTGATAGGCCATGAATCTGTTGCAGAATGTGCATATGTCTCCTATCGCTGATACCGAAACCCCGCAACCTGATTGCACCACCACCAAGCATGTTCAGTCTAAGTGAATTCATTCTAAAAGTTTCCATGTGAGCGACACTCGAAACTAAATACATATGTATCCCCGCGTGAGATTCCCTATTTGATTATTATACGTATGCAACATGTAAATCGTTTCGTTGCCGAGTCGCCTGCTCTTAGGGTCGTGCAGATTAAAGTATCCCCGTGTGCTAGTCTTAAAAGAGGATAGTTATTTCGACCCCCCCCCCCGTAAATTCTCTTTCTTTTGTCTTTACATAATTTCCGTGGCGTCGGTAAAACAATATTTGTGTGAGGTTTATTTGCAGTAAGTGGGCAAATAAAAAAATTGTCTTAGATACAGCACGTCGACTGGTGATGCATGAAGTGAAGTTTATTTTTGACTATTTTGATGATTTCTGACGCCAATCCCAGTCAGCATATCGTCAAAATGGTCAAAAATGAACTTCACTTCATGCATCACGAGTCGACGAGCTAAATTTTGGTTTATTGCCAATGGAGGACCCCATTACACCACCCACCAAAAAAACAGCTCAATCAGATCAAAACTAAGGGTACCTCCCATACAAAGTTACCCAATACAACTTTGTTCGACAAAACTTGTCTTTTATTAAAATGAATAGTGCGTAGAACAAACTCCAAACCTTTGCAAGAATTAACTTTGCAAGAAAAGCTAAGTGGTTAAGGGAAACTTTACGCTTTCTCGAATTTATTTTCAGTAATGTACATAAATACCTCCATAGTTTTCTATGAATTTCGTAGGCAAAAATGACACCGGCAGTCACATAAATTACACCTTACCACAATAATTATGATTTTTCTTAAATCATTTTCCTAATTATTGTAAATAGTGCTGCGTATTCATGCAAAACACGCATTTTGCATTAATCTTTGCGGACAACAGAAGAAAATGCAAGAAACATAGCCACAACGACACGTGACATTATCTGTTACGAGTATTCAAGCAAATCGTGTGAATGAGCGAATGAGCCGCTGGAACATAATTAAATCCCAAAACAGCTTGAGAATTCTTATCAACACACTATGACACCACAAAAATTTAAATTCCTGCATATCACCAGGAAACCAGGACGTCCATGAGGATACTTGCAGTTGTAGGCAATATAAGGAATTCATTTGTATGTATTTTAATTTCAGAGCACGAATGCCTCCGTAATTAATTATACTATACATTCGTGTGGTTTGGGGAGGATCTGTGTTGAATTTAATAAGAGCCATTTGCTAAGCGCCAATAGAATTAAAATTTGATTATTGAAATTTCAAATGAAAACCGCACTGGAATAGTAAAGTGAGACTAAAGCAATTTCCGTAATATGAACTGGCCGCACAATTTATGTCGGCTATTAGTCTAAGAAAATTGGGCCAAAATATGGCCATCGAACGGCAAAAATCCTACATCGGAAATTTTTTTGGATTATGGTTGGGGATGGTCCCCAGATTATGGCATTAAAAGTCCCCACCGATTGGGGGTCCGCAACCTTTAAAAAAGGGGGAAAGGGGGCATTTTTTCGTTTAAATTTAGCACTCTGCTCCAATTTTGGGAGGAGTTATGGACACGCCGTTTTGACAAATTTAAATGGGGGATAATAAAGGTCCTTGACGGGAGCGACTCAATGTTTACCTTAAAATGATCTTGAATTTATTGTGAATAACAATATTTTACGGCTGAACTAGCATTCTTTCAAAAGTTATGATGCTTTTAAAAAAGGTCTAAAATGAAAATATTCCTATTTATTTTCTAGTCTAACGCCGAAATATTCAATTCAACTCTAATGTGTTATACATCGTTGCAAAGATAATTTTATGCAGTTTTTTTTTTCGTCCTCAGAACATTTTTCTGTATCTCTTACCGTTTTTGAAATAATCGCAAAAAACCGAAAAAATGCCCCCTTTGCCCTTTTTTGAGGGTTTTGGACCCCCAATCGGTTGGGACTTTTAATGCCATAATCTGGGGACCATCCCCAACCATAATCCAAAAAAAATTCCAAAGTAGGATTTTTGCCGACCAAATATGCCATTTTTCTTAGACTATATGATGGTTAAGTCAAGCATTTATTCATACGACCTATTAAGTGGGGAAATCAACAAAATAAAGTAGATCCTTTCCATCGCATTCTTAAATCCTTTCATTCTGATTGCTTTAAAATTAAGTTTAAATATGCTTTAAATTTAGTTATCCTTTATTCATGCTTGACTGTAGCACTTGGAAAAGTAAAAACATATTTTTTTCCTGTTTGGTTGAATGAATTGACTGCGGATGGTTTGTGAATTACGTTGCGTTCGTGGTTGGAATTGATGATGAACTTTTTGTGTATTGTTTGTGTGATTGAATTGGAAATAATGGTTTGTTCGTACATTGTTCGTTATGTGTAGAATTAACAAATTGGCGGAATTTGTTTAAAAGTTATTTTATTACCAGTATTTTACATCACTGGAGGACTTTTATGCATATTATACAAACAGAGCAGTGAGGTATTGAATACTATATTACTTTTAATAGATTTGTTGGCTGTGTTTTGTTTAATATACTACATAACAAACAAAGCACGTAGTTTTTCGGCTTTTCGAACTTGACATTGAAAAATGTTTACTGCTGCGTTCATGGCAAAAACATAAGAGTAATTGAAAATTGGCTTTATTTGTACGTATATCGACGTATACACTATGGATACAAATTTATTTATCGTATCTTCGTTTATAATCCTCGGATAGTTTGGTGGGGTCTGAGAGACCCAAGAGAAATTTGAATTTCAAAATTTTTTATTTGCATGGTATTTTTTATGTACATATATGTAATTTAAGTATGTGCCACATACCTACGAACTTTTAAGCATGCATTTGTTTGAATTTGTAATTCAGCTAAAAAGTTATAACAGTTTAAAGTTGCTCTGGGGTCTGGTAGACCTCACCCAACCATTTACGTATGTCTTTTTAGCAAACCACTTTTTTGCATTTTTGAAATTTTTTTAGCTATATTAATTGGAAAACGTTTAGATCTTACAGTAGTATGTAGTCGGGCACGATTGAGAATGCATATTAGAGTAAATTTATGGAATTAAGAGGGATCTTTTAGGATGAAAAGCAGATATTAGGGTGTTTTTAATAGGGGTTATTTCAATAAACTAAAAACTAAACTGGTTTAGTTTGGTTTAACACGACTTTCAGTCATTTAACCAATTTGTTTTATAATTGGGTCATTCCTTTTTATGGGTGGTAAACGAAGTCGTAAACTCGTGAACGATTTTTTTTATTTAGGAGGAAATGTTTCAGGTAGGTATATTGCGTTAGTACATTTTTTCCGAATATCTTTCCATGCAGCTTTCTAGGCGAACTTGTCTCCATCGATTGGGGTAACTGCTTTTAAGAAGGGGCAATAACGCCCGTTCTAAGCAGGGTATAGTGGATACCCCCTCTCCACTCAACTGCTTAACTCAAGTAAAAACTGGAATCCGAATTTCACTTATTTCTTTTAAAACTTTCTCCTAAGGCCTCACGGTGAGATCTACTAAACAAAAAGTATCCGAAAAACCCCAAACTAAACTTTTAGGAAGGTTTTTGTCTTGGGGTCTGCCAGACCCCACCCAATTATTTACGTATGTAAAAACTACCTGAACCATCCGAGGGTTAAATTTTAATTGAATAAAAGTATATAATGTGCGTACCCTACGCGTACAATGCACAGACGGCATGTGAAGGTTAACGTATCGTATTTTAAGGCTCAGTCTACTCCCTCAAAAATTAGTGTTATAGGTATCTAAAACCTAAGTGCATACTAAATTTCGAACAAATCCCAAAATTTAGATAGACAATCTTCAATCTATTCACAATTACTAAATCGAATCAAATTTACTTGACATTGTTCTTCAACGGAACAACTTTACAACACAAATACCTCGTTTCATCCCTCTCTCCCCATAGACAAAACAATCCCAATCCTTCGGCAATGTTAAATTAATTACACTCGAAGGAATTGAGACATCCCTTTTCAACTGGAGCGGAAAACTCACATAAGTCCAATATTACATTCGCAGTTCTAAATAATAGTCTCGGGAATTTCCTAGGGCATCGCAACTGCCACCTCTATCCATTCTGATTTAAATAAAGATAATCTCTATATCGCGTCTGTTTCCATCTCATTCAACTATGTTTAAAAGTTGGGGTTGTCTTTCGATCTACTTTTATTACAATTTCATTAAAAGACGGGAGGCGTCAGTGCACAGTGCATCAAGCAGAAATTCAGATCCTTTTTTGTCAATTGCCCTATTGTACGTAACTACATGTGAAGTGAAGTAAGTTTTTGCGCTAAGACAGAAACAGAAAACAAGTTTCATACCACTCAATTTCAGCAGATTGCTGACTTTCTCTATGGTACAATGACCCAGTGATACTTGTGCTTATACTTTGGCAAAAATATTAGAAGAAGAATTTTTCCGATTGACGTTAGGCTGGGCATTTGGATTGAAACGATATTACTTCTTTTTATTCTTTGGTTTTTGTAGGTAGGATAGGCTTTGCTGCTACGCTAAACGACTATACGGACTACGGTCGCCCTCAGCAGACTGCAGATTTCAATGGCGAAAAGCCATAAAAATTTATTACGAAACTTATAAGCCGTGCGCTAGCCATTACCGTAATAAATTTACTCTGCGGAACTTTATCGAAGGAATTTTTATTATCATGGTCTAGGCGGTCTAGAATGGATTAAAGAAGCTTTTGGTTTTAATATATTTCGGGCGGAAAAGTTTTAAGTTGTCCCTGTCAGTCGATTAGATACTCGATTGTATACCGTAAGGGGTTTGTCCTGATGATAAGTACATCTGTCGAAATAAGATATAAAACGACAAAATGGTTACTATTGACATTTTGGAAAGTATCGTAGAATTTAGGCGTTTAATGTTGCCATGGAAGAATATTTTATTGTAAAATAAATGACGTGGATAACTGAAAAGGATATTGTCCAGTTTGTTGGAACGTTTTTTAAGACCGTCATTCTTACCACTTGTAAGCGGATGTAGAGTGCCATATAATTTTATAAATAACAATCCTTTGCACATGGACTAATTCAAGCGATGTATCCTTGTTGAAATTTATGTCAGGAGTTAGTAGTACAGTAACTAAATACAATATTCATCTGTATGATGTATGTAAATAATTATATTTTTCATAGTAAATATGATCATGATAAAATGAAATAAAATTCCAATTATCCTCATTTTGTGTTCCAAAACATACATATTTAAAGAACCATGTGAAAGGCTTAGAAAAAACTTTGTCCATGATAGAGTTGTAACAAACCAGGATTTTTATCATAAACTCAAATTTTCCTTCAAACGGCATAATCAAATTACTACATACGAGTACATATATAAAATAAATGCTCACATGTTTTCCGCGTAAGTATCCATCATAGTAATTTATAGATGGCGATTTGACGGTAAGTGAAAGTTATTGCAGTTTGCTTAATGAATCTATCTATTTGGAAAGAATCATAGATTTGATTGAAAATTATTTAAAGTATTCAATCAATTTCATTAGCAGTTTTTTTTATGATATGTATATATACTCGTATGTTGAAATAAACGCACATAATTGACAAATGATTTTATTTCAGTATTGGAAAGTTAACGCAGTATTCGTTTACTAATGTTTAGATCTGTTACGAATATGATAATAAATTAATTAAGAAAAGGATTAGGATTTTCTATGTAATAACAATGATTGATTGAAAGTGTTGCGTATCTCTAATTATAAATATGAAAACTATCTCGACTAATAAATTGACCACGGGTAATATTTGGAATATGCAGACAATTTATTGACAACTAGCGCTTTGAAATTTTGGTCAGATGTTTGTTTTGATAAAATTTTGGACGGTATTGAAAATTGGCCAAATCGGACCAAGGGTTCCCTTACCTCCCATACAAATTACCCCTCCTTGATATTTTAACTTTCGATACAATATCGCTATCGACTTGAAATTTTGGTCAATGCCTCATTCGGACATATACTTTAAGTTGATAGAAAGTGGAGTAGGTCCCTACCTCCCCTACAAAGTTATATTTAGCCATTTGTTTTGATATAATGTCGCGGAGAACTTCAAATTACTATCAAATGGTAGCTGTTGGATGCCTTGATAAGATATGAAAGATGTGCCAGGTCCGACCCATCTATACCCTCCCCTAAAAAAACACAAGAATGAAAATTTTGGGTTTTGCATGTCTTCTAAGTCTGTGCATGGGTATACGGTATACACGCATCGTTATATTCGCACGATTAGAACTCGGTCTGGTTGTTTTTTTTTTGTAAAACTTATACCAGTTTCAATTTACAGAATTGTATGGAAAATATAAAACAAAAACGGGAAATCATATGATGCAACACACTTTTAGGTAACTTAAAGTATAAGCACAGGCGATGGAAGGTATGAAATTTTCAAGCTTCTTTTTTAAACTTGAGGTTTTTGCTGTATGCAGAAGAAGCCGCACGGACTCAAATCACTCAAAATTCGATTGTTGTTCTCACTTTTGCGGTGAATGTTTCGTGTTTTGTAATATGCACTTTTAATCCGACTCTCCGCACCATAGCGCCGTAGTCATGGAAGAATTAGAAAAGGACAGAACTATAAGCTGTCTGTTTGCGTGGACGAGGGTAACCAAACTGTTGTTTTCTTTTTTTTTATCAGCTGCATGATTTCGGTTGACATTCCTTGCGGTCAGCAAATTTTGAACGTTGCAAGCAATTTAAAATCAGTCGACAAGTTTAACGTTTCAACGCCTGAAGGAATTGTTTTGAAACATGTTTCGATTAAATTTTCCATGTGAAAAGAAACTGAGGAATCATTTCATATTTAAAATCTAAAAAACATTTCGTTCAGAAGTTGAAACTTATTGCATAGTCTTAAATAATTTGCAACTTTTCGAAAATCCTGTCACGCACTTGTCAAATCGGCTCCTTTGCGTCTCAGCTGATTGACTTGGATGCACAGGGCAGTAGCGCAAAAGGTTCATGTGTTCATGCTCAACCCCCAACATTCAAATATTGCCTCTAATCCACTGGTCGAGGGTAAAGGGTTAGTGATGACAACCACATGTAAACAAATGGTTACCAAAATTTTCAGCACGGGGCATCCTTATTTGCTTGATCGTAGTTTCTAGTACAGTGGAAATACGGGTAGGTACACTTCTCTCTCTCTCTCTTGATTACCGTAACTCCTAGTGGAGCATGGTGCGTTGATGACTACCGTGTGTATAGTCATCAACGTTACAAAGACAACTGAATTCGGAGTGTGATATGGTTGTCAACTAAACCACTTCCTAGTCGCATTGTTAGTTTATTATTCTACGATAAGAATATTTCTTATCATCTTTTTCTGAATAATAAGCTAGCGACGATTCGTGCCGAGTTTGGAAACTCGTTTCTCTATGAGTGTCTATTTCACAGAGTGGCGACCGAACGATCACGGCCACAGAGCACGGGTACACTTACGTTCGTATATTTTTTTTTTTTTTTTTTTTAGAAAAAAACAGACAATTTCCTGTTTTTTCTAAAAAAAATATATATACGAGCATTAGTGTATCCATTTGCAGGACAATGATAGGCAGGTTAGAAAAAAAGAACAGCAAAAAAAACGGCGCAGTGACTAAACTCTGTATAGAACGGCACGGGTAGAAAAAGCAGGACCAATAGGTTAGATCCATACACATTAAAAAGAAATTAAAACTTGAATGCTGAATTGTTGAATACACTCTCATAATACGCAGTAAATAGTTCCACTAATTTGCGCGTCGGGTTGAAGTGACGGGAATGGTAAACATTTTTGTTTTTTCAAATATCTGGAAAACTATAAGTCTGACCGTAAAATGTCTTGCGGACAAAAAATAAATTAAAAAAAATCTTTGCACTGTAACTCATGACAGAAAGGAGCGAGAAATTTTCGTTTTTTTTTTTCAGATTGCTAAATAAAATAAATAACGGGCGCGACAATCCAGCATTGGACTTAGGCCGCAGGATGTGTTAGTGACATCCATTTTCCAAGATCTTATCTGCTTTTTTGTTGAGGTAGTGAGATCAACATCACGCTCAGCAGTGTTATTTATCCCCATAAATGGGTACTCGTTTAACATCTGAGTGAGATCATAGTCCGTCACAAGCTCGTGAGTTCGAAAAACACCATGATCCACGGTGAGATTCGAACTCATGACCCTGTGCACCGAAGGTGCGCGCACTAACCGCTAGAACAGCCAGACTACATATTGCTAAATACATTTATTTAATTTATCAGGAAATCGCATTTCGAAAGATTATTTATTGCGTGTAACTTCTCTCCAAATTACGCAGATCAAATTTGGTTAAGAGACTAGCCCCATTATCCCGGTTCTGTTCGCGACCATATTAACAATTTGGCATTGTGTTTTTGTCCTTTTTTTAGACTAATTCCGAAAAAATTGAATTGTTCAGAAAATACTACATGGTTTATTTTTTTTTAATAATGTAATGATGGTTTTGAGCAATTGCATATTGCAATTTCAAATAAATTAACTTAAGAAACATTTTATATAAAATTTTAATATAATACCAACCACACCAACCATGCATAGTCATCCTCAATTTCAATGAACAAATCAATCAATTTCATAAAATGCATAAATATGTGATAAGTGGGTGGAAATCTCAAGATGACAATAAGTAGGCAATCTTCATTTCACTATACTCTTCGCAACATTACACCATAATGCTGCGCATCTCGTTGAATTTATAATCTAAAAAATTGATCAACTACTTTTCAGCCCATTGTAACTCGATAGTGGTTATGCAATCATATATACACCTAATACGTCCAATCTTTAAATCTTCAATATGATATTGATATACTCGTACATAGTATGTACTCTAAAATATTCATCTTCATTGACTTGATTTCATCGCCTACACTTCGACCGACTTACCTTGAAAAATATTTGAGCACGTCCCCGATAGAAATATGGATAGCACACAAAAAAAAAGTTAATAGACTCCAAGATGAAATGGAAGCTTTTTACATCAATTACCTTTCATCACAAAATTATTGTAAATTTGATTTATTTTCTTGATGGAAATTATCTACGCAGAATAATTTAGTGTGTATGAATGTATTATGCGAAAATTTAAATTTTGTACGTCTTTTTTACGCGGTGGTCATCATTTGACGAGATTTTAATGAGTTGGTTATTCGATTAATGTAAGCCATGACGAATGTCAATTTTCGTGGTATTTTTATAATTTTTTTTTTGTGTTGGAAATTTAATAAAGTGTGACAACGATCATTTTTGCTTTCACTTAATCTTGTATTATGTTACATATGTATGTACATTATATGGCCTAGGCCTATATATGGCCTAGGCCTATACATATCCCATTGACATTAGTCCATGCGTTTACTTCTATGATATCGCCTTAATGTGGCTGTATATTCCAATGTAGTAGCCTTTTTAATATTTTTAGTTCCTTTTTGAACGATAGTCAATATTTTGTTTCACTATTCTAGCTGGTCTAGCTTTGGAGATATTAGGCTTTAAGTCGTGCAAGAAAATGATTTTTTCAAAAATCTTTAAATGCCTGTGACAGCTAAAGGGTTAAGCTGAGGGGGTATGTTCGTACAACTTTTTTGCTGGAAATCAACTGAGGAATCATAATCCAGTGTGTTTATGGGGCAGTTTCCGGACACCCTGTATACATACACCCCCATTGATTTAAAATAAAACGGTTAGTGTATTGTAAATATAGTAAGGACATGTGCCACTTACGCAACGACTCTTAAGTAAAAGTGTGGCATTGTTGCTTTCAAGCTTGAATGACGTGAATCAATTCTTGTATCTTCTTCATAATACATGAGTTATGAATAAAACTATTAGTTATGTTATATTCTTTATTTATCTTAAAGGGTCGGACCTATAGCCCGATTGGTACTTTAAGACTCAGCTAGAATCTATAAATAGTTGCCTTAAATACTATTTCTTATTCCTATCTACCTATTCTAATGGATATCTATGTGAAATATACATTTCACCTTTGACCCATTTGCGATGACCCTTCCAAGAAGGTCGCGTCATATAATCGTAAATATTTATTTTCTACGATGCTAAATGTGTAGCGCGACGAACGATGATATTGTTCATGAGTTGATGTTGTTATCGGAGATAACTGATACATATGTTGCGCAGAATCATTAGGAATTTGACCTCTCAAATTCCTATATGGTAACTACTACCCCTCTTAAGACAGATACGTCCCGGATCTGATGCAATTGTGTCCTTTCGTGTCCTCTTTTACTGGCATGAGTGCTCCTATCTGTCCAGATTTTAATAAGGATTGTTGTACTTACGACACTATGCGGCATAGCAGGTAGTTTGTCATTGTCATTGAAAGGCTTCAAAGGATTTTTTCGGTATTGTACGCGGATCTATCGAAAAAAATAAGACATAATACATAATTTTTCATTTCAAAATTTACTCAAATGTTGAGGATCCTTTGACACACAAAGGCGTTAATTGAATACGTCATGTGAAATGTTCCGGCGGTGTTTTTCGCTTAACCATTTTCTTCGGCGATGGGCTTTACTACCGCTGACATTTAAGACTGCTTTAGCCGGTCCACAATGCAGTGTTGCTATTCTGTATGCAGTTGTTTCATTATCGGAGGACTAACGCAAGCAATAGGCATGTGGGTCTCCTGACCGAACTGATCGTTACTTGCACGTAGTAAATTCTTCGTTTCTCGATCACCATCAACATCGAAACGTTACATTCCGAGGAATATTTTCTTAATAGTAGAAATATTTCGTGGATTCAAAAAATATCGTAAATTCAGATACAGGGAATTTACAATCATATTTACAATATTTAGGTTCTGTTCTTTTAAGTAATTACTTGTATCTTTGAGAAAACTTTAAACATACATTAAACATATTCATTTGAATTTAATTTTTGTATATATTTCACAATATATGTATATTATTTATGTTATATCACTATTTATTTGACAAATACATAATTTATACGTATTTCTTATGTTTGATCAAAAGAAATTGCTACCCGTTATCGGTCTGGTGTAGGAACTATCATTTGAATAGTATTAAAAATAGTGTGTGTTAAAGTATTTTCGATAGGTAATAATTTTTCGAGCATAAATCTTGTTAATGCAACATGTGAATATTTTACTTTGTAGGGTATTTAAATTTGATTACATTATATTTATTTTTTGTTTTTTTTTTCATGTTAGTTTACATATAGTAGTTTTTATTTTACTTCCAACATATGCGTGTATTTAGCATATTTTTGCAGCTTATTAGTTATTATTGTGTTTTTTTTACAAGTGCAATAAAATCTTTCATGTTTTCTTAACATTTCGTATTTTTTTCAATTAATCCAATAGACGGAAAATGAAATTTAAAAGTTTGTAAATGCCTTTTTTGCCTTTTTGTTAGGAATTTTTTATTCTTGATTATGTCTATGCATTGCATTCCATTATTTCTTACTGCCATTAATTCTTTTCGTGAAAATTTACAGTAGATTTTAATTTATAAAAGGAATTTTATTGTGTAATTGTATCAAAAATTGTTATTTCGTGGTTGACTTAGAGTAGTCAAAGTGAAAGAAAAGAATTCGTTTGCCGGGGAAATAAAAAGAATACGTAGTCAGAGCTGATTACTATCCAGCTTGAGCTTTCAAAATTATACAATTTTGAGCGAAATTTTCACTGTATTTGGTTCGTAAACTAGAAAACTTGTACTCTGTAATTCCCAGCATTTGAATAATCTTTTGTAAATAGTTATGATTAATTTTCGACTTTCCATTATTGTTATCTATTAAAGTATCATGCTTTTTCAAATTGTTCAAATTTGTCTTTCTAGAACCATTTGTTTCTTTTTTTAAGTTCAGCTGCGGGATTGCTGATTTACTGTAATTTTCAGACTCATATTTCCATTTATGAATAATTTTATTAGGGTATTTCCTAAAATATTTTCTTTCTAGTTTCTTTTTATCTAAGACTGAAATTTTTTGGGTTTTCTCGGAAATGTCAGGATTTAATGCAGTCCGATTGAAAAACCTATCTTTGCTTTTTGCATGTTGAATTTCTCCAATTTTTGCACTTCTTACTTTTGTGTAGGATTTTACCCAAAACCTATTCTTAGCTACAGAAATGAAACCCAAGTGAAATTGATCAGCCGGTGATTCCGGAATAGTTTTACAGGAAGGATTTATTACTATTTTTCCCTCAAAATACTCAGTGCGGATCTGGTTATCAAAAGCTTTTGGACTTTTCATTTTATTTTGTTTTTTCCTAGTAGAAATTGATATTTTATCTAACTTGGTTTCGTTCTTTTTCGTGTCCATTACCGTGCTGGTACTATACGAAATTGCCAAAGGAGGAGCAGAAGATAGAAGAATTCGATCTACCTGAGAACACAATTGATTAATCTTTGTGTTCAATGTCATTAGGTCGGATTCACTTCGTGAACCGGGATACAAATTAGAAAGCACTTTTTCAGTAATTAATTTTGCCCATTCGGACATAATATTCGCACTTAAGGACATTTTCTATATAAATTTGGAATCAATGTTCAAATATATCTAAATTCTATCCGTCTATCAGATTTTACAATATAATTTATTTACTTACAATTCTTATTAGTTTCACAACACAATTATTTTCGCTCACAATAATCTTATTTAATGTTGTTCTGAAATCATTCACAATATTATTTTATATGATTATTTCCTTTTTAATTTCCTCGTAACGTTTGTTACGTTTTTTTCGATTCACTTTTTTTTCGCCAAACTTAAAGTACAAATTTTAATATTTTCGATCGCGAGTTTTAGTTTTGCCACTACTTGTAGTCGTGAGTTCGATTCCGCCGATTGACGAGGTCAACTATATTACCTTCTCCAATCGAACGGGCTGTTGGGCGCCAGTTATGAATAAAACTATTAGTTATGTTATATTCTTTATTTATCTTAAAGGGTCGGACCTATAGCCCGATTGGTACTTTAAGACTCAGCTAGAATCTATAAATAGTTGCCTTAAATACTATTTCTTATTCCTATCTACCTATTCTAATGGATATCTATGTGAAATATACATTTCACCTTTGACCCATTTGCGATGACCCTTCCAAGAAGGTCGCGTCATATAATCGTAAATATTTATTTTCTACGATGCTAAATGTGTAGCGCGACGAACGATGATATTGTTCATGAGTTGATGTTGTTATCGGAGATAACTGATACATATGTTGCGCAGAATCATTAGGAATTTGACCTCTCAAATTCCTATATGGTAACTCATGCTCATCTAACAATGTGTACAACAATTGGTCCTCAACATTATTACCTCATTTATCCTACAAAACTATGCAGAAGATACTCACGCCAACTAAGTGAAGCGCCACTCTTAATTAACCACTCGAGAATTGCTTATTGTTGCATAAATATAGTCAATAGTTTTTAATTAAGTTCAATACATTTCAGTTATTTCAGTTCATATTGATACAGATTTTCACTTTTTATTTCAATACGTAACTGCATAAAATCCTTTCACTTTCATAGAAACCCAAACTGACAGCTAGAGAAAAAGGAACTTAAAAAAGGTCTATTAAAACAATCAAATGAGCCCAACCCATATTATGGACTTTTAATTAAAAATCCTCGTTTGACCTTCACAAATAAAATTGCAGCTGTCTTCTTTCTGTTTTGATCTTTTTGACCTTCACTTCATGTGTGAGAATGTACATTGTATTAACTTTTTACATATTCCGATCACGATTCGTGTAAAAATTTTTCAACGTCTTAAAGTGCCATACTTAGTAATCCAAATGCAATTTAAGCATTTGCGTCGTTTCAGATTGGCTGTCGTGTAATTACACTTAAATTTAAGCTCTATCGCCAACATACCTTATAGACGCCGTCAACCAATTTGATAACTTCGTCAGTATCCATGATGATTGATTTGGATCTTGATAATGGATCTTTGATTTTTGCGCTATTCTGTTTTTGCAGTGAAGATGATGCCGTTGCATATCATTTCGACATCATATAAATGAGCTAGCAAAATTATTGTTGTTTCGCGATTCGGCAGCGTATGTGATATCGGCGCGCGATCGATGAAGAACGCAACGTGGACGACGGCGATGACTGATGGCGATGACGAGTCGCGCTCGCTATGTTTTCTGAAATAGAAAGTAAATCTTTTATTCATAAGATGTTATGGATACGATTTTTATATCTCTATAATTAGTTTTGCTTAAAATTATCATGAATATTATTTTCACATGTTTATTTTTGTATCGGGCGTGATTGATTAGAAAAGCATTTCGCTTTCCATATGTTGGAAGTGGATGTTGAGCTTTGATCATTTTCATAAAAATGTTTTGTTTAGAATCAGTTTACGTAACCGCTGTGTAGTTAGTTAGCAGAGATGGGAATTTTAGGTTGTTTCTATCAACTTTCATGTTGGGTGTTTTACTATGGAAAATTAAAATGTTTGATTAAGTATCATAAAAAGAAAAGTATACAAAGTGCTTGCTTGTTTGCATAGATTTTTAATTAAAACAAATAATAATAATAATAATAAAATAGGATTGCAGCTTTTGACAAATGAGTAAGCAGATAATATTAATATTGTCCATAAATTAAATTAAATTTACTCAAAATCGTAAAATTGAAGTGTCATTTATAGAGAGTCTAAGCAAGTCTTACAAACTTTAAAAACGTTAAATATAAATTGAAATATTTCTTTGCCCGCGAATCCTAGAAAAAACATGTGTGTTTTCCTTAATTTAAGGCAGAAGAATTCGATGCAATAATTCGAATTTAATGCACTACCTATTTCAAGACGTACAATAAAACGGTTTAATAATTTTTCTCGGCATTTTTATGTAGATTTTTTTCTGTCATTTGACTTTTCACGATGAAATGACTTTTCACGATGAAATGACCGGGGAATCAAAAAAAAAACCTAAAATGGTCGAGAAAAATTATGGAACCGTTTTCGGATTGTAGCTTATGGAATTCCCCAGCATTTTCCACATATTCCACGACAGTAAGAATACATTTTCATTGAAAAAATCGCAGCGGACAAAAATTTCTCTCTCGAGATCACTACTAGGTTTCAGACTTAAAAAATTGCGACAAATTCCACGATCCATCGAGAACTGGGAGAACCAGAAATCCAGTTCGCTTCAATTTTTGCCGTGTGTCTAATTGCATTTTTAGCCGTGCTTCTCGTTACCATGAAAACTGGAACATTTTTTGCTTTCATAATTTTTAATTTTGTGTTGTGGAACAGAAGAAGTGGGTAG
The DNA here is from genome assembly GCA_949715475.1 of Microchrysa polita. Taxonomy (NCBI): domain Eukaryota; kingdom Metazoa; phylum Arthropoda; class Insecta; order Diptera; family Stratiomyidae; genus Microchrysa; species Microchrysa polita. The sequence continues at coordinate 65,313,307 of OX454416.1, forward strand.
AATCAAGGATATCTAGATAAAGATGGCGTTGTTAAAATAATTGAGGAGAAAATTTACGTAGTGAAATCAGCCAAATTCCATGTATAAAGTTGTGTGGACACAATTTTTTTTTAAATAGGATGATATGTACTACTTATTTGCATATATATGGAGTGTTCGCCACCGGTAGCTCCTGGAGAGTTAAATTAGATAATTGAGTCTCAAAGATAAACATTTAAGTGTTACTTTCTAGGCATAATTTTATCTTTTTTGTGCGATTCAAACCAAAATTCTATTCGATTGAAGAGAGTTATACTCATAAACGGGACACACTCAAATCATGTTTGTGCGCTGAAATGTGCTTGACAAATTAAAGCCCAGGTATGATTTTAAATAAGGAAAATAAGGAAAATTTAATTCAAAAATTCGTGTCGAAACTTCTGTATTTTTATCTTCTTTATGTTGTGCAAGACACTGTTACAAAGTTCGTCAAACAGAGGCATAGAGTCGCCAGGAGTCAAGAGCCTAGCTCTTTTATAGACCAAAGGTTAAGGACAGTTACTGGGAGCCGTTTAGCTTATCATTTTGCTGATAAAAACAGAAGTTTAGATAGTTTGTCCGAAGTCGTTATTTTTTCTGGTGGTAAAAAGAGCTTCGCTGTTGCTACAGCAATATGTATATACTTCAGGCAAAGGCAAAGATTTCGCGGGATTTGTTGTCGATTAGATTACCTCAAATAACAAACAAAATATTCCTTCATTTTCTGCATGGAACAAATCAATCTTAATGACTCGGCCAATGATTTGAAAACTTTTTTGTCTAAGATTTTATTCTTCATCGCCATATCATCCATTGCGAAGTTGGTTTGATCACGCAAAACTCCTATACGCAGATTCGTCACTGCATACAATGATAATTTTTCAATTTAATTTGATCTATTTCTATTATTTAAAATAATTCTAAAAATATAAACTGATTAAATATGAAAATCTAATTTTTTAAATTATAAAAATATTTATTTAGATATCTTAATGTACAGTTTCATCAACAAAAGACAATAACCCAGCTAGACAATTGTCTCCGATACCCAACGGAATCGATAAGTCCTCGATTATATACTGAATCGATAAATCATCGATACAAGTCACTAACTTGTCTACTATACTAATGTAATCGACAAGCCTTCGATCCAAATTCGATTCTTTACCTCCAATTGTCTCCGATACACAACAGAATCGAAATGTCTTCGATCCCAAATCGAAGACCTACATTCAGTTGTCTTCGATACCATTGGCCTCAAAAAGTAATCGATCCGAAAACTTTTTATTCATTTGTCTCAGATACCATGTAATCGAAATGTCCTGGATCACATGTCGATGACTTTCATCTAAATGTCTCTGAATTAGATTTAACCTTCCGGCGGGCGCAATACTAATCCTAACACGATCGGGCGCAATGCATCTGACAGATTAAGTGCAGAAATACAAAGTTTGATACCCTTCACATATTCAGTTTTCTAAGAAAATTCCGCTTTCAATTGCTTCAATATTTAAAAAACCTCCAACAACTCGACCGGTTAAAAAATGTGAGCTTATTTTACTAAAAACACACTATTGAACGATTTGGTGAGCCTGAAAGTCAACACAACGTTATTACGCAATGTGAAGAATATAACAAGTGGAAATTTTCATAGAAAATGAAAAAATTGCACAATCGGGCGCAATACATCTGAGAGATTATTTCAACCCCTCCCGCCCCTCAGACATATGGTAGATAGCAACTGAAAACTGCTTTGGGTAAATGATCGATAAAGATTAAGCTACCGTGAGTTTTAGATCTTTCCCTTTTCATATTGCTGATTAGTGCAACAAAAACTGGTCACTTAATCTGTCAGATGTATTGCGCCCGCCCGAAGGTTAAATTGTCAAAAAATAAAACGACTAACTTATTCTCATAATTAGTAATCGTAGATAGCTCAGGTGTAGGACGTAGGACTACGAAACAATAGGTGCCCGGTTCGAGTCCCAGTAGAAGCAAAGTGTAAAAAGGTAAAATTAAAACCAGACCGAGTTCTAATCGTCCCAATAGCACGATGAGTGTATACCCTATACCCGTGTACAGACCTAGAAGGCACACAAAACCCAAAATATTCAATTTCATATTTTTTGCGGGGGAGGGTTGGGTAAATGGGTCGGACCTGACACATGTTTATTACCTTGTCAATGCATCCAACGGCTACCATTTTATACTATTTTGAAGTTTTTCGTGACATTCTATCAAAAGATATAGCTGAATATAACTTTGTAGGGGAAGTACGGGTAGGGGTAGATGGACCTACCCCACTTTCCATCAACTCAAAGTATATGTCAGAATGAGACATTGATCAAAATTTCAAGTCGATAGCGATATTCTGCCGAAAGTTATGGCCGAATTAAAATATCAAGGAGGGGTAGTTTGTATGGGAGGTAAGGGAACCCGTGGTCCGACTTGGCCCATTTTCAATACCGTCCAAGATTTTAGCAAAACAAACAATTGACAAAAATTTCAAACCGCTAGCTTCATTATTTCGGGAGTTATCGTGCTAGCAGACAGACACACGGACAGACAGACAGACATGGCTTATTCGATTCAGGGACCGACCCTCATCATTTATACTTATACTTTGCCATGGATAACCATTCAAACAAAATGTATAAGTTGTATACAGGGTGTCCGGAAACTGCCGCATAAACGCACCGGATTGTGATTCCTCATGTGATTTCCAGGCAAAAAGTTGTACGGAACATACCCCCTTAGCTTAACTCTTTAGCTGCCACAGACATAGTCTTACGATCATTTCTTTCTTACATCATTTTAGTCTAGCTTCTTTATTTCTAACAATTTTAATGCCTTAAGTGCAGAAAACTAGGGTCAATTTTAGCTCGATTTCAATTCAATTCAAACTGCCCCTAAAGATCTGCAATTTGGTAAAATTTATTCAAATTATATCAAAATCGATCCTAAATTAACATTAGTTTTCTGCACTTAAGGCATTAAAACTGTTAGAAATAACGAAGCTAGAATAAAATGAGATTGAGGCTAATTTCGGGCGCGGCCGAAATTTGGATACCCTTCGCTCCCCTCGGGCGTAGCTACGACTTGTATTTAACCCCCCCATTCTTTTCCTTCCGTTTTCACAAAAGTTGCGTTGCGTCGACAAAACAATATTTTAATATTTACTCAAAAAATGTTTTTGGGGGATGCGGGAGCATGGCCCCATATTACGATTCCATTTGTTTTTACCTTTTTTAGTTGCTTTGATAAAGACACATTAATTCAAGGTTTTGTGAAATTGGCATAAAAAATGTTTTTTAGAAGAACCAAAATGGGTGGTTGTGTTTATATGGCAGCCCCATGACCCCATGGTCGGATTTGATTCATTCTTGCAAATGTTTCGTGTTATCAATAGAAATACATTTGAGTGAAATTTGGTTGAAATTGATGCACAAATAAAAAAGTTTTTCTTAGAAAAACCTAATCTGGGGGTTAGGTTTGTATGGCAGCCCCATGACCCCTTAGTCCGATTTGATCCATTCTTACATATGTTTTGTGTTATCAACAGAAATACATTTGAGTGAAATTTAGTTGAAATTGATGCACAAATAAAAAAGTTTTTCTTAGAATTAGCCGATGGTCTATGTTACTAGCGCTTAAGGATTAGATTGTATATTTATATATACTGTTTAATAAAATATAATAATAATGATAATAATAATTTTTCTTAGAAGAGCCTAATTTGGGGGTTAAGTGTGTATGGCAGCCCCATGACCCCATGGACCGATTTGATTTGAAATTGGAACGCAAATAAAAAAAAAAATTTTCTTACAAGAACCTAATTTGGGGATTTGGGTTTGTATGGCAGCCCCATGACCCCATTGTCCGATTTTACCGATTCAAACATACAAACTGCCTGCAGCAAAAAGAAGCATTTGTGCAATTTCAGCTTCACTGCTTTTAAATTGGCCGAGTAAAACGCGTCGCAACAGACTGACTGACAGACAGACGATCAGGCGGACATCGCCCAATCGACTCCCCAAGTCATGCTGATCATATATGTATAATTTTTATATGGTCGGAGATGCTTCCTTCACTGCGTTTCAAACTTCATGACAAAGTTAATATACCCTTTCACTCTATGAGTGAAGGGTATAATTATGTAAGAAAGAAATGATCGTTAGACTATGCGCCAATTTTTTAAAGAATCGTACGAGTACCATACCTTGGCAGAAGTTAGAGAAAATTGAGATGGAAAAACATATTGTTTTTGGGTCAAATCAAAAAAATTTGACTTTGAAGTTCTGGTAAAACCAAACCTCTTATTAGATTTTAGTGCCGTTAGTTTTATTTTTTAGGTAAATTTGTTGGCTGTAATAATCATCTTATTTTGCTATTCTAGCTAGTCTAAGCTAAGGGGGTATGTTCCGTACAACTTCTTTTGCTGGAAATCACATGAGGAATCACAATCCGGTGCGTTTATGCGGCAGTTTCCGGACTCCCTGTGTGTTGATAAGTATATGTATGTGACTTTGATTATATAGTCTATGAAAATTGGACCAAAATATGGCCATCGAACGGCAAAAATCCTACATCGGAAATTTTTCTTGATTATGGTTCGGATGGGAATGGTCCCCAGATGATGGCATAAAAAGTCCCAACCGATTGGGGGTCCGCAACCTTAAAAAAAGGGGGGAAGAGGGGCATTTTTTCATTTTTTTTTTGCGATTATTTCAAAAACGGCAAGAGATACGCAAAAATGATCTGAGGACAAAAAAAATACATAAAATTACATTTCCAATGATATAAAACACATTAGAGTTTAATTAAATATTTCGGCGCTAGCCTAAAAAAATAAATTAGAATAGAAAAAATTAAGACCATTTTTAAAAGCTCCATAACTTTGAAAGGAATGCTAGTTCAGCTGTAATGTATATGTGTGTGTGCCCTAAAGGGCGTCGAACGGAAGATCGCGCCGTTTTAAGAAGAGTCTTAGAAGAATGCGAACCTCGGGGTTGAGTGAGCCCCCGCAGTAATGTGCGGCGCTCAACGGACGGAGTAGGATTCGTGATGGCTGTGGTGTTATACAAGTCGATAGCTAGGTCGCAACCTTCAGGGGAAGGATCCCAAAGTTCGCAACACTTTGGGAGAATCTCCTTCTAACAACAGTTAGTAAAGTGCCTTTCCATCAACATCAATGGAAGGAGGTTTGGCCAGCAGGCCCAGGTACTCCAAAAAAGGCAAGCGAGGTAGACGCACACTCATGTAATGTATATGTATAAGTATAAGTATTCACAATAAGTCCAAGATCATTTTAAGGTAAACATTGAGTCGCTCCGGTCAAGGACCTCCATTATCCCCCCATTTAAATTTGTCAAAACGGCATGTCTATAACTCCCCCCAAAATTGGAGCAGAGTGCTAAATTTGGTTTGTTGCGATTGGAAGTCATAGTCACCCCACCCACCAAAAATCAGCTCATTCGGATAAAAACTAAGGGTATCTCCCATACAAAGTGACCCATCGGGAGTTTGTTCTACGTACTACTCATTTTATAAACTGTAGAACAAAGTTGACTAGGGTCACTTTGTATGGGAGGTACCCTTAGCATTTATCCGAATGAGCTGATTTTTGGTGGGTGGAGTGACTATATGACTTCCAATCGCAACAATCCAAAATTTAGCACTCTGCTCCAATTTTGGGGGGAGTTATGGACATGCCGTTTCGACAAGTTCAAATGGGGGTGCTTGACCGGAGCGATTCAATGTTTACCTTAAAATGATCTTCAACTTATTGTGAATACTTTTACAAAATTTTACGGCTGAATTAGCTTCTTCTTCCTTGCCTCGTTCTTTATACCGCTCCATGGTTTCGCGTTGCTCGACCTGCAGTGTAGGCACATCGCCCGTTTTGGCGATAATATCTCAGCATATTTCGACAGGCAGCTCTATCTTGGATCGTGTCATCGCCGAGACCAATGCGTTGTTGTTGCTTTTTCATTTGACACATCCAGGTGTTCTTCGGTCTGCCTCTGGCCTTGGGTCCATCAAGTGGAACTTCCATTGATATCGCGTTCTTTGCTGGGTTCTCAGGCGGACGCCGTTGAACATGGCAATACCAATCCATTTGTCGGTCTTCGAGCTTTTCGGTGATTGGTTGGTCTATGGACAAGCTGCCTCGGATGTAGCTACTCTTGATGTGGTCCCTTTTCGTTACACCAACTGACATGTGTAACATTTTCATTTCAGTCGCGGTCATTTGTTTCGCGTAACCTTCATACATGGTCCAGCATTCTGATCCATACATGAGTGCGGGACATACAACCGTTTTGTACAACTTGCCCTTTAGCTTCAGTGGCATTTTCTTATCGCAGAAAACTCCAGAGTTTTCTCGCCACGTCATCCACCCAACCTTTGTGCGATGTTTGATGTCATCATCGCATGTAGCTCCGTTGTTCACCATCGAGCCAAGGTACTTGAACTTGGTACAAGACTTAAGCTGCTCTCCTTTGACGTACATTTCTGGTATCGGTGCATCTGGGTCTGAGAATGGGCAGCATAATAACTCAGTCTTTGTTATACTTACCCTCAGCCCATGCTCCTCCAGAATGTCCCACCATTTTGTAAGTGCAGCTTGCAAGGCAACGATGTTTGGGCTACTGAGGACTATATCATCGGCAAAAAGAAGAGATATTTCTAGGCCGTCGGAGATACGTGTTAATAAGTAGCACATGATGATGTTGAAGAGCAACGGACTCAATACACTGCCCTGGTGTACTCCGACATTCACCGGAAATTCTTCTGATTCACCGGCTGTGCATCTAACCTTAGTCGGAGCTCCATCATACATGTCTCGTATCATCCTGACGTATGCCTCAGGGACATTAAGCGCTCTCAAGGCCAACCATATCAGATCACGAGGTACTCTATCGAATGCCTTTTCCAAATCGATGAACACAAAGTGCAAGTCCTTTCGTGCTGCTCTATACTTTTCCATTGCAATACGAATGCACTGAATCGCATCGACTGTAGATCGACCTTCAACAAAGCCGCATTGATTGTCATTCAACCGCACAATCTTTCTCAATCGGTTGCAGACAACTCGCTCGTAGATCTTCAGTGTATGAGGTGTTAACTTTATAGCCCTATAGTTGTTTAGTTTGCGCGAGTCTCCCTTGTTCTTATAGAAAGGAAGAAGAAAACTTTCCCTGAAACACCGGGTTTTAAATTCGCTTTAAAAATACTTTTTATTTTGTATGCATTTCGGGCAGTCTACCGCCCATCATCAGCAACGCGATTAAAAGCTGTTTATAATATACATAGTTGGTATCAAAGAGAGACTCATTAAAAGGAACAATAAAATTACATGTGTGACAAAAAAAGAGATACGAGTACGTTAACATTAACTTTCTAATAAATAACAAAGAGATTAAAAATATTGCACTAATAATTAAAGCTATTAAAATTAAATTAAATTACATTGACAATTGCACATCATTTAAAGCAAAAACAATAAATAAATTAATAGACAAAACAAATTCAAAATTATCTAAATTATTTCATATTTACATTAAGAGAGTCAAATAATCAAAAGTGAGCAGTGTAAAAAAGGGGAAAAAGCTCTTCTCATCGTGTTACGAGACTGAACAGCTCTGACTCGATGTTCCCTTTGTCTAGATTGAGTGCGTTGTCGTCGTTGTGGATATAAAAGCTCTCGTATGCGTCTAGTTTCCGATCGTCGTTCACACATTTCAAAAGTCGTACCTCACTTGATGAAACTGGCAGATGTTGTTGTTCTAGCACATGAGAAGCGAAAGCAGATTTTTTGGGTTCGTTGTTGAACACGTATTGTTTGTGCTCTTCAAATCGTTTCCCCATGGATCGCTTTGTTTGGCCATAATATTTCTGGTTGCAGCTTCCACAAGATATTTGGTAAATGCCGGGCTTGTTCATAGGGTCAATTCGATCTTTCAAACTCGATAGCAGGTTTTTTAATTTAAATGGGTTCGAATGTACAATTTTCATTTTGTGTCGATGAAATGTTGTTTTTAAACCATTCGTAATATCTGGAGCAAAGGTTAGTGATACGCGTTTTTCATCCGTTTGTTTTTCGTCGTTTTTCTTTTGGACGAAAAGGGTTGATAGTTTTTGTTTTGACTGTTTTTTCGCGTGTAATTTTATTATTTTTTCTACAGTCTTTACTCCGTATCCATTTACTTTCGCTACCGTCTGTATGTAATCATATTCTTTCATGTAGTTCGCTAAGGACAGGGGGAGACTAGCTAACCGATGGGCTAGAGAATGGAACACGGCTAGTTTGTGTTGTATCGGCGCGTATGAATCGCTTGTGATGTACCGTGTTGTTGACGACTCTTTATGATGAATCGAGATGGTAATTTTGTTCAAATGACGATTCAGTTCCAGATCAAGAAACGCTAACTTTTCGTCGTGTTCAACTTCGCATGTGAAATTAATATCGGTATGTTGGTTGTTCAGTAACGCCATAATTTCGTCTAATTCCGTCCTTTTTACTACCGCGAAGACATCATCAACGTATCTGTGCCAGATTCGTGGTAGACGGTTGTTTTCTTGTAAGTTGGTTTCGAAACTAGCCATAAATACTTCGGCAATAATAGGTGAAAGCGGGTTGCCCATACTTGTTCCCGAGTCGATTTTGAAAAATCGGTTTCTGAAAACAAAAAAGTTTGTATCCATGCACATTTTCGCCGCTTGCATGTAAATTTGTAGTTTTTCGTCTGTGATGTTTTGGTTTTGTAGATGTTTTTGTAGTGCAACTATAGCGTCGTTGATAGGTATCGACGGGAACAACGCTTCGACGTCGAAAGATACAAGGATCTCATCATTTGTTATTGTGGCTCCATTTATGATATTTGCGAATTCAATTGAGTTTTTGACTGCACAACTTTTAAAGGGTGGGAGCTTCTTAATTTCCTCTACCAACCATCTTGCAATTTTTGTACACGGGGCATTGATTAGGGATACTATTTGCCTCATTTTTCCGCCAGGTTTGTGTACTTTTGGCAAGCAATATAGTCTCGGGACTTCTGGGTTCGAAACCAACAGGCGCCATTTGAGTCTTTCGTCAAAGACGCTACTTATGTTTTTTCGCACTGTGTTGGCTGCCGTGCACATTTTGTTCAAAGGCGACTTCGTTATTTCCCTGTACGAATTGTTATTGATTAGTTCCCATACCTTATTGTCATAATCTGTTTTGTCCATTACAACAATTTTATTCCCCTTGTCAGCTTTCATGACCAAAATTCCGCGGGGATTTTGTCTCGTCCGACTGCCTTTCCGCGTTTCATCTGATGCATTGCCTCCATCACCTCTTCCTCTGAGATATCTTCAATATTTGTGGTATTCGGCTCAACATCTCGAAAAGCTGCTCGAGGAAATTCTTCATTTAGAAGTTAGCATTCTTTCAAAAGTTATGGAGCTCTTAAAAATTGTCTAAAATGAAAATATTCTAACTTATTTTCTAGTTTAACGCCGAAAAATTTAGTTAAACTCTAATGTGTTATATATCGTTGCAAAGATAACGAAAAAATGCCCCCATTCCCCCTTTTTTTAAGGTTGCAGACCCCCAATCGGTTGGGACTTTTAATGCCATGACCATTCCCAACCATAATCCAAAAAAAATCCGATGTAGGATTTTTGCCGACCGAATATGCCATTTTTCTTAGACTATATAACAAGATCGCAAATCCTGTTCCTTGAACTCGCTTCTGAAATATTGCATAACCATGGGAGAATAGAATAAAAGAAGATATAAATGAGATTATGTGAAATGTGGTGTTGATTTCTGGATTTCCCACTAGATTTTCCTACATATACGCCAAAAAGGCTAAAGGCAATATCAGATCTTGTTCAGACTTTAGAGAGTTATAAAACTCTGCATAGATTAAGAGAGCAACGGAATGTATGTGTGAATACATATGAAACTGTCATAAACCCACAAAAAGAAGTTGCATTACATGCATTTACGCACAGACGAATAACGTGTGGTGAATATAAAGAATACACTGCAAACTCGTAAGCTACATAAGCTACGAGAGGTGTTCATGCCCACACACGTAATCCATGGATTAAGTTCATGCAGTCATTGAACGATGCAGCAGCATTATTGATGTCACTTGCATGAATGTTTGTGATTGATTTGTCGAAGTCGAAATGCATTCATGGGACATTTTTTTCAGTTGTGCTTATAAAAGTACCCTGCATACGGTACACGGCTACTATTGCATTTAAAAACTACAATACAACACAATAGGTACTCTAGAATTGAGATTGGATGAAACATACTCTATATACCAGAGAATCCACACTCGATGGTCAAAGTATATTTTAATTGTATGGGGAACCGCAATCGAGGAATTCTACTTTTTCGATAAATTCCAAAACCACCACCTGACCATGATGAGCGTATTGGGTACAATTTATTTCGGTTCAGTTCAGATTAATTTCAAGGAAGAATGGGATAAAGAATGTATTTGAGTATAATTGCTCCGGGGGTTGCAATTTACCCATTGTCCGTAATGGACAATTGATGGGATCGCGTGAATGAAGTGATTGTAATTTATTTTTATTGTAAATGTTTTTGGTCTACTAGTGTTAGTCCTTATAGCCTAAATCCCTAACATGCCAACCGTAAATATTGGAAGGATACTCGCGATGTGTTTTCTTTTGCCGAGAAGAAATGTTCATGTATTTAGTAAGCTGACTATACAATGGAACATATTAACGGCTCTTTAAGCGATTATGATGTACTAATTTTTTCTTTGTTGAACACCTCTCGTACAAAATATATACACCTCTACTATGTAGGTGCAACTAATTTAATTTGTACGAATAGATTGTTCAATATTTCCATAATTTGTTATCGCTTATTGCAAGCGCTCAGATAAACTTAACGTAACAATTGCTCAAATCAACTGTGGAATTCCGTCAATGCGAAAATTTAACCTTTTCCGAGAAAAACATGTGGGAAAAAGCAATAAAATACAATATGCTACGAAGCTTTACAAAACCACAGAAAAATGCAATTAGACAAGCTGGCAAGATTACCTCAGCAACTTTGCGGCTATTGGTCAAACGAATAAATCAATGGATGCGGATTAGCAAATATGGGTGCGGTGGCGGTGTAGAGTTAGCCGTATAGTGTTTGTCGCGAAATTGAATAAATCAATATGGAATTTAAATTCAATACATTCACAAATATATTTACTTTCAATACCTACATACATATGGATAATAATATTGTATTGATATTGTTCGGGTATCTAGAAGTATGAGTATGAGTTGATTTAATAATTGTGATAATTGTTTCTGGTTTGTCTGTTGTTATTGCAATTAACAGCCAGGTGCTCATTAGCAATCATGAGTTTGTTCAGCAATAAAAAATACATATTTCATGGAAATAATTAAGAATGGCATTTAAATACGCCTTGGCTTAAATATTGAAAAGTATTTACTTAGTATTGATTAAAACTGATTTCAATCGAATTTACGCTACCAAAATGAATTAACCAACGTGATTCAAGGATGCATTCAAAGGATATATTTTCCATCCAGTAATAATAATTGTTACATGGTGTAATAGTTTTCATCCTTTCGTACATGAAATTAACAAGAGCGCGCAATAATTATGAAACTGTCAAAAAATAAGACGGCTAATTTATTCGCATAACTTGTAATCTTAGATAGCTTAGGTGTAGGACGTAGGACTACGAAACGATAGGTCTCCGGTTCAATTCCCAGTAGAATCAAATTGTAAAAAGGTAAAGTTAAAATAGGGAAAAAGAAGTTAAGGATAAAATAGAAGTAAAAAATAAAAAGAAAAGTAAAAATAAAACAAGGGAAAAATAAAAAAAAATCACTTTTTTTTATAATTTTTTTTCATATCGCCAAATTATCTTCCTGGCAAATTTTATTGCCAACGAATTGTTAATTTTATTACAGCGCAATGACATTTTTCATTACAGATGTAATAACTTTTACATCAGTTGCAATAGGGTCAAAAATCATTACAAATGCAATAGTTTTTATTACAGTTTTAATACCTTTCACTACATTTTTTTTCCGTGTGCTAAATACCTGGCATTTCAATGACCGTTGTTTTGGTCTAATATGTACTTACATAATACAGTCGACATTCGAAAATCATAATTTCAGAATACTTAATTTTGTGAAAAACTTAATCAAGTTCCAGCTGTAATGGGGCGTTCTAAAATACTATTTTTTTGTAAAGTTTTTCGAATCTCTTTATTACCCTAACTCCTAGTGAGCATGGTGCGCTTACGACTACCGTCTGTAGTCTACGCCATCTAGATGCATCAAGGCCGTAACTCAGCTGTACCATGCCGTCATAGTTTGCCTACTAAATTTTGGATTTAAACGAACAAACAACAACAACAAGCATATGACGTAATTAAAAGGAACAACAAAACAGTGCAAATTTAGTAGGCGGTTTTTCTACATTGCAGCCTTAATATATAGACGGCGGTGGTGTAGTCGCCAACGTTACAAAGTCAACTGAATTCGGAGTGTGATACGGTTGTCAGCCGTACCACTTCCTAGTCGCATTATTAGTTTTTATTAATCTATGATAAGAATATCTCTTCTCTTCTTCTGAATAATAAACTTGCGACGAGTAGTGCCGAGTTTGGAAACTCGTTTCTCTATGAGTCTCGAGTGTCGACCGAACGATCACGGCCACAGAGCACGGCAAGAGTTTTTCGAATGGTGTGTTCGTATTCAACACACCATTCGAAAATTTTTTTGTCGAAACTAAAAAAGGAAACTAATTACACACTGCCTGTCATAACTATAGCCGCACCATAAAACAGACTGATCTTTGGAAATTGAAAGAGAGCACAGTGATTCAACATACTATAAACATAAGAAATATTAAAAATACGTGCTCTGTGGCCGTGATCGCTCGGTCGCCACTCTGTGAAATAGACACTCATAGAGAAACTAGTTTCCAAACTCGGCACGACTCGTTGCAAGTTTATTATTCAGAAGAAGATGATAAGAATTATTCGTATCGTAGAATAATAAACTAACAATGCGACTAGAAAGTGGTATGGCTGACAACCGTATCACACTCCGAATTCAATTGTCTTTGTAACGTTGATGACTTGATGACTACACACTGTAGTCATCAACGCACCATGCTCCACTAGGAGTTACGGTAATCGAGAGAGAGAAAAAGACAAACAATTTCACAAAATGTTTCCTTTTATTTTAAACCGTTGTTCTTCTAAAAAGGAAAAAATAAATTCCTGTTTTGTCATAACTATAGCCGCACTTGGAATTAGTATGGCAAAAACTGATTAAAAAGCGGAAATTGATTAAATTAATAACTGGAAAAAAATTTTTTAATTAAAATTGAGTCTGCGAGTTTTTGTTTTTGTTTATTTCTCAATAAATAATTATAACGGTTTTTCGACTTTTTTGCTTATTGACCTCTCGGTGTCGATAACCGTTTTTATTTTGCATAGAAAACTCTTTGAAATTGTATTTTTTGTAATGAATTTTACGTAATAATGTTTCTTAAAGATTTCCTGTCTACTTTTGATGAAGGGAGGACACCTCCGTAACAATTGTTACATTACCTTCGTGAAGTGTAATGATTCATAATAGATGATGTAATCTCTTGCTACGAACTCCGTTATGTGTCATGACTTCTGTATTCAAATCAAAACAGTTAATGGTCAGGATATTCCAGAAGAGTTTTTACTGCATTAGAGTTTGTTACATCAACTTTCAAATACATGAACAACCCTGCTTAACACTATTAAGGAACTCTGTCCAAAATTTGTATTGAGATCAATGAATATCCGGCAAGTATGGTCATTAAAAGTATTGGCCAGGATACTTATGAACAGTTGATTTCGTTACTTCTGTGTTATGGTGCGGCTATAGTTATGACAGGCATTAGTGTATTAGTTAATAAATGTGGATCGTCAAATCGTTATTTCTAGGCAACTAACCCTATCCGATCCTCGCTTGTGATACACAGGATCACGAAAGTTTGAAATTTTTCGTTGGTCACCTTCCAAATTGACAAATATCAATTCCACTTTGTCCTTCAGGATCCAAGGTGAAGAACTTGTTCTTGGCATCGTTTATTGTGAGCCCATTATTATGCAGAGAAGATAATAGATGACAAAATGCAGCCTTGTCTCACCCGGTTGTGCACTTCAAAACGTTCTGAGTCTTTACCTTTGTGTAAGACGTGACACTAGGCTCCTTCGTAGGGTTCTTGATGGAAATTAAATTATTTGGTGTGTCTCTCCTATGCAATGCTCTCCAGATATACTCCTGGTCGCACGATTTCTCCAAATCAATGAATATAAAATGTAATGAGGAACACCAATTGATTCATCTTTGCTATTAGTATGGAGACCGCTGGAAGAAGATAGATCCCATGCAATCCTTAAGGCCGCCGTTTTCGGGGTCTTTTGGCATTTGAAGTTGAGAGTTTAACAACACTGTCGGTGTCAATGTTCATCAATTCAATCACCCGTTTTAGATGGTGGCCTGGAGCTAATAATGCTTGCGGAACGTCTTCATTTGTTGATAAAAATTCATTACCATTCATTACCATGATTGAAGTAAAAGATTTGTCCTTTAATTCCATAATAGATCGTAAGAATAAAAAATGCTATACTTAGTGCGTGAACTCGTCTGGAGTTCTTAATAATCACCAAAAAACAAACTAGTTAAGTTTTCGAATGTCTACTGTACATATAGCAAATTTTGACAGTAAACTTCCATTTTGTTGTATCATATATTTTAATTCAAACGAACTTTTGACCTCTGGTTTATCGAGCCAGTCGACTATTGACTCTATAATGGCAGAGTATGAACCTAACAGAATGATTTATGTGACTGATCGAAAGTTTTTCCATTGAATGAAACCCGTTTAGTCTTTACCAAATAAAACTATTTTGGATAAAATTCGAAATCTTATAATCTTATTAATACTCCGATCTAATATGACAGTGTCATTAATTTATATAAATGCCTTTTGTCACACGTATATGTACATACTTTGTATATATGTCTTTTTTGTGGAATGTGTGAATTTATTTATTTTTTTATCTTAAGATGCCGCCATTGCGTCTTCTATTATGGCGGTCCATTTTGCTCAATTCATTTTGCGCTATCTTGACAACACGAGTGTTTTCTTCAACAGAAAACTCTTTTTCTGGGATTGTGCTGAAAATGAAATGCGAAGAAGAAAAAACGTTAGAATGACATGTACTTCATAAATTGTATATGCTAATAGTGCGACAATAAAGACATGATGATGAGTCTTAGGTCGAAAGTGTTTGATTTCACTTAGAGATTATTATGGGCCAGATGAAATACTTAATAATAATAGATAGTAGTGAGCTGGAAACAAATCGACAGAGATGGCATGGCAATGGCCAGATTTATGTTTTGCATAAACTTTACAAGTTAACATAGTGTATACACAAACGAAGGTTTCTATTATAATCATTATAGTAATTTAATATCCATGCATACACACACTCGTACTCGTGCATACCTATTCATAATAAGTATTGTTAGCAAATTTACTATTATCATTGCAAATAATGGTAAAACTGAATGCTATGTAGATACAAGTATGTATTTGTGAATTAGCTACAATGATAGTGCAAATTGGCACAAGAAAACAGTATTCCTTACGCTTCATTTAGCACTATGTAAAATTTTCACTCATCATATTTTGTTTATTGACAGATGATATAGGAATATAATCAACGTAACATTCGTATTGTAATGTGCATGTATTTATTTTAAATCAATTATTAATTTTATTAATTTAAAAAAATAAATGAACTGAAGCTGAACTCGAAAATAAACATAGGCGGTACCGAAACACTATAGCCCGAACGTTCAGTTTCTACAGGGGTTCAAAGACAATATTTTACTCCAAACCAAATTTTAATAATTTAATACATTTATTTCTTACTGCTGTACTATTCCATTACAAATCGCTGCTCTACGTTTAAAGTTTTCCGTACAAATAAGCAACTATATTTCGCCGCCAACAGGCCTATATTTTCCGTGTTTCATCACTCCCTAACGAGAATCAACCCTGCCAAGATCTTCGAGGTTGACAATTTGATTGATGATGCCACGGCGGCTGCGTATACTACAGCACATGAGGAAAAACTGGCGCCCATGCTTGATAAGATAACATCAATAATTTAGGCATCCATGAGTTCTGGGGGAGCTCAAAGACAGCATCAAAGGAGTCGCAGAAGAGGTCGTGGGCTATAAAGGCCGGTGCAGACGAGCAGACTGGTTCGACGACGAATGCAGGGTCTCGATTGAGGCGAAAAATGAAACCTATCGCCAATACACACAACGCGCATCCCGAGCCAAGAAAGAAAGATACAACGAACTTCGGCGATTATCTAATAAGTTAATTAGACGTACGAAACGCAAACATTTTCACGAGCAGCTACAGCAAATAAACCAAAGATTAGCCAGTAAGAACATTAGACAAGCTAACCATCTACAGGTATACCGTCAGGGGAGCACCTAGCCTTTCGGCCTTTATCTCCCGGTCCCGCTAAAATGTTTGGACCTTCGGCTTTTTACTGACAAGGTGTTGTTGTCAGACGGAGATTTCTCCATCAGGCGCATGCACACACCATCCGGAATTCAACCCCGGGATTGCATCACTAGCTGGATGACTTGGGTAACAACCTCCAGCCACTACGAGTCCAACACCTTGATGGGCAAGGACCATGGTCCCCTGGGCACACCCATCCCCGTAGTACACTATTCGCTATAGACTTCTCTATAGCAGGTGTGATCCTCCTTCGGCCCCCTATTGGTTAAGCCTTACGTCGAATTCGGACATGCACATCCCAGGCTCGTTGGACCTGTGACTACGTGCCTGTGCAGGACACGTAGCGCTGCTTTTCACATCCAGGTGGCCCCTTCAGTTTACTAGTCAGCAATGCGACTCGGGCAGTGTGGTCATCAATCCACAAACTAGCTAGATATAGGCGCGTAGGCATTTTCCACCAAGGCCGTTCTCCCTAGCTAGCCCCTTCAGGACTCGGGTTATGCGAAGCCGTCAACCCCGAGGCTCACACGATTTCCATAAGATGCACTCCCCCACCAGAGGACATCACAATCGTGCTTGGCATTTAGTGCTTCCCTCCCGCAAACTATGGGAGGAGGTAGGCACGCCGAGAGCCACCCGTACATAACTCAGGAGCACGGGACCGTTAACGCCCGAATGGTCTTTGTACAGATCCTCGCCATGGCGTATCAACTGTACCAGGATCCCACTTGCGCTACTAGGTCCGTGGTGTCGTAACTCACCAACGATCTCTGTCCAACTACAAACAGCCTTCCGAGCTGAGTGTCACATGGACACAAACCCCCCTGCGGGGAGAACATTAGACAGGCGTACAAACTTATAAATAGTATCAAGAACGGATATCAACCCAGGATAAGCCTATATGTAAGGACGAGGATGGTAACATCATCAGCGACATCGAAAGCGTCAACAATCAATGGGCCTCGCATTTTGAAGAGCTCCTCAATGCACCATCAACATCCCCCGCGGAGCCAGCTCTTGAGCAGTTAGCAGAACCAGGTCCTCCCGTTCTACCCCCAACAGTAGAAGAGGTGAGTCTTGCCATACAGTCGCTTCAAAATAATAAAGCGGCCGGCGCTGACGAGATCCCTGCAGAATTGCTGAAGTCTGGTGGAACGTGCCTGACCAACGCTACATGTGCTACTGCTGAAAATATGTTCAGTAATATCGTGTCGATTTAGTACCAATCCGTGAAAAATATACGGACGTTTTTTTCTCACTCTTTCTTTATGTATTATGGGGCTGGGGCGCTGATTCCGAATATGAACTTTACACCCTAAAAAAACGTGCCGTAAAATAAAAAAAATGAGCAAAAATACCCAGATTTCATTTTTTTTGCACATAACAAATAAACGGTACATTTCCCGAAAAAATTACATACTACAAAAATAAAGTAGACATTATTCGCTACAAAATTGCCAAACATAATTTTTTTCTCAGACCCTCAGTTTGGGAGCTAGAGCTCGTAAAAGTACATGCAATTTTTATCTTAACAAAAAAAGTATCTAAGTTTCTCTATGATGATTTGTTTCACTTTACTATTTACATCATTAACAGTTTCAGCAGGATTCTCAATATTTTGCTTTTTGCAACTCGTTTCCCCTATCCACTGGCCAACCAAACAGAAGAAATATAGAACAACTACGGGCCTGTCTACACGCGAAACAAGAACAGGATGAAAACCGGTTTTTTATAAGAGATTCGCGAAGAGCAAGACAAGGAAAAATTAAATTTTCATATAAAAACCGGTTTTGATCTCGAATTTCACCGACTAAAAAATATATTCAAATAGAACACTATAAGGAAACCTGAGGGACTTTTTTTTATCGATTTAGTCTTTCAGCGAAAATTGCCTAATTTAGCAATGCTCTAGCTTCCAAACTACAAGTCAGACAAAAAAATTATATATGGCAATTTTGTAGGAAATAACGTTTACTTTATTGTTGTAGTAGATCATTTTTCCGAGAAATTCCCCGTTTTTTTTTATACGCAAAAAACAAGAAATTTGGCAACATTTGCTTAATTTTTTTTATGTTGTGGCACTTTTCTTAGGGTGCAAAGTTGATATTTGGAATCAGCGCCCCAAAATACATATAACAAAATTGAGAAATAAACTTCCCTATTTTTTTCCCGACGAAAATACGATTTTATTTGACTAGAGGTAATCCCCACCGATCGAAGTGTACTGTACAACATTATGCTGAATTTTGGTATACCGGCAAAGTTAGTGCGACTCACTCACAAGGATGACGATGAGTAACCGCCTCGCAGGTCAGAGTGCAGAACCGACTCACTGACCTATTTGAAACTCGTACTGGACTCAAGCAGGGCGCAGAAAGCCTTCTGCATAACCTCAATAACGCCGCAAAGGAAGTTGGACTACATATCAACGAAAGCAAAACAAAGGCCATGATGCAATCGAAAACAAGGACGCCAGCAAATTCAACCATCACAGTAGGGGACCTTAATATTGAGTATGTAGACAACTTCAACTATCTGGGTTGTAACTTATCAAAGGACGCCAACGAAACCGACGAAATTAAGCGACGGATACAACTAGCCAATAAGACATATTTCTCGGTCCTCCCTATAATTAATTGGAAGCTTACGCACATGAACACGAAGCTCCGCGTGTACAAAACGACGATCATCCGACCCGTGCTATGTTATGGCTGCGAAACATGGACACTCACCCAAGCTTCCGAAATTTTCCTAGACCGATTCGAACCGAAGGTCCTTCGGCGAATTTTCGGGGCCGTTCGCGAGCGAGATCAATGGTGTATCCGGTACAACCATGAGTTGTATCAATTGTACGATGAGCTGGAAGTATCGAAAATCGTGAAGCTTCAACGTTTGCAATGGGCGGGGCATGTACAACGGATGGACGATAATCGCATGCCAAAGAAAGTTATGAACGCACAACGAATTAACGGAGCGAGGTTGCGTGGACGACCGATAGCTCGCTGGGAGAACTCCGTAGGTGAAGACGCCCACTAGCTGCTGGGCTTCCGAAACTGGAGGACAAGGTCACGTAACCGCGACAATTGGAGGTCAACGATTCAGGCGGCAAAAGCCCGACGTCGGGCTATCGTGCCACATTGATGATGATGATCACTCCATGACTTCTGGCCTTAAATGTATTATTCATAGCTTCATGCTTTACACCATTAGAATAAAGGGTACGTCACACGAAGTTCTCTCTAGGAAGTTAATGGACTTTAACACCATTTCGTCTGAAATATAATAATTTGGTGATAAATGTTTTATGATGTATTCAAGAGTAAAACACATGCAGACGCCATTTATCGTTAAAAAGACAAACGTCTCTCTGGATTGCGCTTTCTCAAATTTTTAACCTCCTTTTCTAACAATTTTTTGCTGTCATATACTTTAAGCATTTACGTCCCGAAACGAATTGCTATTCGGCTCTGGTAATGTGGTACTGTGACTCATGCTGAGATTTGTTAATGCAATTGGAACTAACTTAGGTGATCGATCAACGATAAAGCGAATAGGAGTTGTATTGCTGCCAAAGGCTAATGGAAGTTATCGAAAACGCCTGAAAAAAATATTGATGGAAATATGTATTGCCTTTGGGCATGAACTTTCTCGCAGGAGTGTGTGTTTTAAACGCTTTTATGAACTTAGTGGTTATGTGACTCATTATTTCTCATTTTCCTTCAATTTCTCCGGAAGTTCCACATTTTTTAGTGGATGAGCTCTCCTCCCATTCAATCTACTAAATTGTTTGTTAGGCCTCACTTCCGGAAATCAAATTGCGACGTATCGCATATTAACTCAATAATAAAATTACGTTAATTTGGTCCTCTATTTGAAAATTAGGTGGCCCTGCTCTTTGGTAAGAACTTATAGACCAAGCAATGAAAGCCTAAAAAGGGGGTGTAGAGAACATCGAAGGGGGTGACGATTTTTTTTTTCGGTATTTTATCAGGAGTAGTTAGCAGGTAAAGGTACTAATTTTACTCGGTGCTGAGGGGTGCGCTAACGCGGGGAGAGGGGGTTAAAGGTGCAATTTTGTGCAATTTTTTGTGTTTTGGGCTATATCTCGAAAACGGTGAGTCGCACAGAAAAAAGTTGTGAGTAAGCATTAAAGCTTTCTAAATATCCTATTTATTTGCCCATACTTACATATGCAAAACTCCTAACGGTTCTTCCGATATTGTTCAATAAAAGTAAAAAAAAAAAATTTCTTTGCATTCTATTGACTCTGGTGTCTCTCCGATTTGTTTTTCAAAAAAGTTTTGTAGGGTAAAGTTAGTAAGTGGTAAATTTTCCTTAATTTGATATACTTCTTCTTGGCTTGTCTCCTATCATTCGAGAGTTAAGAGAGTCTCAACGAAGTAATATTCTATACTCATCAGAATGAAGACAACCATTGTGGAAAAACGGCAGGAGGGGGACGGTTTTTTATTTCATGGATCCATAATTGGCGGTTCGGAGTAAGACATACTACAACCTCGCGGTCATGAGGTGTGCGCTAACGTGGGGAGGGGGGCTAAAGGATTCATTTTTGCAGGTTGTCGACTTAATCTTGGAAATATCTCGGAAGCGGTGAGTCGTCCTGAGAGTATTTGTATGGCAGTACTAAAGCCCATTAAATTTCCAAAAACTTATTTGAACACTCAAATGCCGAATTCCTAACGGTTCCCCCGATACAGGTGATTGAAATCCGAAAATTGTTAAAAAATCGTTATTTTGTTTATTTTTTTGGCTCTGGTGTCTCTCGCGATTGTTTTTCGGAAAACTGTTTCACGACCAATTTGTACGATGTTTAATTGGCTCTCATTCAATATACGCTCCGTTGTCCGGTCTTCAATCAGTCAAAAGCTTAGGAGTTAAAACCGAGCTTCCGAATTCAATTTTCTCTATTTTCAAGAATAAAGACAAACATTGTGAAAAAACGGCAGGAGGGGGACGGTTTTTTATTTCATGGATCCATAATGGGCGGTTCGGAGGAAAACATACTAAAAGCACGCGGTCATGGGGAGTGCGCTAACGTTGGGAGAGCGGGTTCAAATATCTCATTCTTGTGCTTATTAGATCTATCCCCGCTATATCTCCGAAACCGCGAACTCTACGAAAAAAATGTCTGAACAAGAATGAAAGCTTACACAATTTCCTATAAAGTTCATCTGACATGCATAGGTCGAATTCCTAACAGTTATCCAGATATAGCTAATTTAAAAATCAGAAATTTCACATAGAAAACATCAACACAGCCTACATGCATATAGCCAATCTATAGATACATGTATACCAATTATGGCGTGTGGATGTTTTCTATGTGAAATTTCTGATTTTTAAATTAGCTATATCTGGATAACTGTTAGGAATTCGACCTATGCATGTAAGATTAACTTTATAGGAAATTGTGTAAGCTTTCATTCTTGTTCAGACATTTTTTTCGTAGAGTTCGCAGTTTCGGAGATATAGCGGGGATAGAGCTAATAAGCACAAGAATGAGATATTTGAACCTGCTCTCCCAACGTTAGCGCACTCCCCATGACCGCGTGCTTTTAGTATGTTTTCCTCCGAACCGCCCATCATGGATCCATGAAATAAAAAACCGTCCCCCTCCTGCCGTTTTTTCACAATGTTTGTCTTTATCCTTGAAAATAGAGAAAATTGAATTCGGAAGCTCGGTTTTAACTCCTAAGCTTTTGACTGATTGAAGACAGGACAACGGGGAGCACATCAAATGAAAGCCAATTAAACATCGTACAAATCGGTCGTGAAACAGTTTTCCGAAAAACAATCGCCAGAGACACCAGAGCCAAAAAAAATAAACAAAATAACGATTTTTTAACAATTTTCGGATTTCAATAACCTGTATCGGGGGAACCGTTAGGAATCCGGCATTTGAGTGTTCAAACAAGTTTTTGGAAATTTAATGGGCTTTAGTACTGCCATACAAATACTCTCAGGACGACTCACCGCTTCCGAGATATTTCCAAGATTTAGTCGACAACCTGCAAAAATTAATCCTTTAGCCCCCCCTCCCCACGTTAGCGCACACCTCATGACCGCGAGCTTGTAGTATGTCTTACTCCGAACCGCCAATTATGGATCCATGAAATAAAAAACCGTCCCCCTCCTGCCGTTTTTTCACAATGGTTGTCTTCATTCTGATGAGTATAGAATATTACTTCGTTGAGACTCTCTTAACTCTCGAATGATAGGAGACAAGCCAAGAAGAAGTATATCAAATTAAGGAAAATTTACCACTTACTAACTTTACCCTACAAAACTTTTTTGAAAAACAAATCGGAGAGACACCAGAGTCAATAGAATGCAAAGAAAATTTTTTTTTTACTTTTATTGAACAATATCGGAAGAACCGTTAGGAGTTTTGCATATGTAAGTATGGGCAAATAGAAAGCTTTAATGCTTACTCACAACTTTTTTCTGTGCGACTCACCGTTTTCGAGATATAGCCCAAAACACAAAAAATTGCACAAAATTGCACCTTTAACCCCCTCTCCCCGCGTTAGCGCACCCCTCAGCACCGAGTAAAATTAGTACCTTTAACTCCTAACTACTCCTGACAAAATACCGAAGAAAAAAATCGTCACCCCCTTCGATGTTCTCTATAATGTCTTGTTTGATTGGCCTATTAGGGATCCTGCAAAGCAGATCCAATTAGAATCCTTAATGCTGGTCAATATGTGAGGTATTAAATGTTCCATTGGAGGACGAAGTCACCACATAAAGAAGAAATTGATTAGCGTATAACTGAACTGACCCACTTTTCGGGAGTAGGGCGGATGCTTGCATCACAGGCGTGTAATTTCCGCAACTCTTATTCATCATTTTAGGATTCTAAATGCAGCACCGTTTCCCAAGGACTTTACATCTTCAAAAAACACAGCTTTCAAATGAGAACTAAACGATTTTTTCATTAAAAAATGAATGTGCTTCTCTACCTTAAAAAAAAACACTTATTCCTTATTTTATTCATCTGTAGGTTTCCTTTCCTCTAAATCCAAGTTAATATTGATCGACTACCGATAGAGAAGTAATAAATTGAGGTAACCTATAGACAAAACTCATAAATCACTGCGCACGGGAATTCATAGAACAGGTAATGTCAAGGCATACATTGGGTGAGGTTACGAAACTAAACAGTTGCGTATGTTCCGCAAACATGTTTACCGTTCTTATCCCCTAACTGCCATTTGCGGATCAGAAACAATCTCCTGTTCTTTTCGTTTCCATGCTCCACAAAGACAGACAAACAAAAAGAACCGGAGATTATTTCTGATCCGAAAAATTGAAGTTTGCAGGATCAGCACGGCAAACATTTTGCGGATCATACGCAACTTTTGTGTTTCGTAACCTAACCGAATGTCTGCAATTTTGCCCGAAAATCTCCAAAAGTAAGAAAAACGATAGTAAAATGACACCAGGAGATATGCAGGTATTGGTTCTCCTTCTCGGGCACTTTTTCCGACACTCTGGACGATAAATTGGAGAACGTAGCTCGAAAATCTGATAAGCTGGAATGGAATTAGAGAAAAACAATGCGCAACTCACCAAAGAAATAAAGGTAATCGACGATTTGTATAACAAAGTTGTTTGGTAGCAAACTCATTGTTTCGTTTAAGTTCAAACAACCGCACTGTAAAAAAATGCACCATGGCTTTGCGGCAAGTCATTACGTAGTATTGATGGTTGAAAGACGGATGCAGGATCTACTACTACTACTACTCTCTTCCTCTTCTCGTCATCATCATCTTCTACACGTCCAGTGACAATGTGATTACCCCTAACGCTTTTAAAATCGCTGAGACCTGGAGGCTGCTTGGAGAACGCTACAAATATAAGGTAGGCGGAGAGGCATTCCATGGAATGGAATTTACTCGGAGAAATGTTAATGTTTAACCTAGCTTATATTTGTAACCGTCCTCCAAGCAGCCTCTAGTTCTCAGCAATTTTAAAAGCCCTAACTTGGTTGGGTAATCACATCGTCACTGGACGTCATTTTATTTACTTACAGAAGACTCAGAATTCCTCATTACGACTTTTGTAGACGATGATAATAACGAGAAGAGGAAGAGAGTAGTAGTAGTAGTAGATCTACCACTGAAAATTTCAAATATACCCAAATCTACCCCAATTTGAAATTTTCCAAATTAGACACATTTTTTCTAAACTGAGCTGTCTAAAATATCGCGAGTTGGGAACGATTCTAGTATGGTTGACGGAATTGTGTATTCAAACTTCAGACTTTTGACCATAATTTGAAGTACGAGCTTATTCCAACCATTTTTGGGAGTCCTTCAAATCGTATTCAATCCAAGTACTTCATTCCTTAGGCTTTGAGATGGACTTCATGTGGACGCCACGCACGCAATTTACGTGGCGCTTAATTTCATGCTTTGTCCAGATCACTGCAGGTCACACAATCAAGAAGGAAAAGTACATAAACAAAGATGTACGAGTGCGGCTTCGACCAAGTATGTACTTGATTGTGGTATCGATACTCAAATAAATATGTGGTTGAAATTCTCTATCCAAGTGATTTGATTCCTCTTTTTATACCCGTCACTATGTGAAAGGGTTTATTAACTTTGTCATGAAGTTTGCAACGCACAGAAGGAAGCATCTCCTATACCTGCATACACTCCCAATCAATAGGATAGTTCCACTTGAAAAATGGCTGTATGTCGGAAAGTGATAACGGTATTTTCTTCAAACTTGGTGACTTGGTGGTTTTAACGGTAATTTAAGTTAATTTTCTTCCGAGCTCCTCTAGTCGCTTGCGGAAGCGCTTCAGTGTTCTTAAACTATCATCTAACGGTATAGATTTAATTTTTCATCTATTCCCATACACTTTTGATGATATTTAGATCTAGGGAGTATGGTGATCATTCCTTAACGTTGATGGATTAGTCTTGAAACCAATCTTTTATCAGACTTGCTTCATGAATGGGGTCATTATCTTGTTAAAATATTAAAGGAGTTGAATGGAAAATGTCGGTAATCTTAGGCATTAAGTGGAATATTTTTGTATGCCTGGGCGTTCTGACTACCTACAATTTGCTAATAGTTTCAGACTGAGATAGTCAGTTCCGTACCTTGACACTTCTTACTCTTGAGTAATGTGTCTACAAGATTAGTTCCATCTTACTCAAATTGTGGAAATAATACCTAAATCCAACAGGATCGACGAGATTGAAGTTTTTTCGTCATTTTCGAAATTAAAGCGCCTCCACTCATTTGACCGATCCACACAATTAGTACATTGTTGTTGAATATATTGGTATGGAACTATGGAGCTTGGAAATCAAGGGTATTCAGAGCGCCCAGGCTTATAAAAATATTCTACCTAATGTAATGCAACATTTTTCCAAGATTCGGACAAGATAATGGCCCCATTCATGAAGCAAAGTTGATAAAAGATTGGTGTCAAGACTAATCCATCTAAGTTATTAATGACCACCATATACACCCAAGATTTAAATATCATAAAAAAAGATTTGGGAATAGGTGACAAGGAGGATCTATACCGTTACACGACAATTTAACAACACTGATGAGCTTCTGCAAGCGATTAGCTTAAATAACCTTCAAAACCTATACAATTCTATCCCGGATATTTTTTTTAGCTAATAGCACTAAAAAGAATGTCAGCTTAATATTAGCAACATTGTCTAAAGTAAAATTGTATTGTTTACCGTTATTTTGTGTTTTATTTCCTCTGGAACTATCCTAACGACTTTCACATTTGTACTGTTTTTAAGAATTCTTGTAATAAATTCCTAACGGGATCTGAGACCTTGTGTTATTGAAAGAACAAGCAGGCTACTGGAAACATTAAAACCAAGTGTGAAGAAAATACCGTTTTCACTTTCTGACATACAGTCATTTTTCAAGTGGAACTATCCTATTGGTTGGAAGTGTATAAAATATATGCATATACGAGTATGTAATTGGCTCTTCAGTTTGTGCAAAAATAATCCGGATAATAGAAACAAATTCATTCCGATGACCTAATCTATCTAATCAATTACATCTTGGATTCTTTTAATTTTTCCGACATATTTAGAGCAACAAGCACTTACACTTACAAACTATATTATTCCCATTTGGTATGTTGCTTCGCATACTCGTATACAATAATTAATTCGGTACTATTAGTCTAAGAAAAATGGCATATTTGGTCAGCAAAAATCCTACATCAGAAATTTGTTTGGATTACGGTTTCTAAAGGTCCCAACCGATTGGGGTTCCGCAACCTTTAAAAAAGGGGGGATTTTTTTTCGTTTTTTTTGCGATTATTTCAAAAACGATAAGAAATATAGAAAAATGGTCTCAGGGCAAACAAAAAACTACTGAAATTATTTTTGCAATGATATATAACACATTAGAGTTTAATTGAATGTTTCGGCGTTAGACTAGAAAATAATTTAGAATATTTTCACTTTAGACCTTTTTTAAAAGCTCCATAACTTTTGAAAGAATGCCAGTTCAGCCGTACAATTTTCTATAAGTATTCACAATAAGTTCAAGATCATTTTAAGATAAACATTGAGTCGCTCCGGTCAAGGACCCCCATTAGCCCCCCATTTAAATTTGTCAAAACGGCATGTCCCTAACTCCCCCAAAATTGGAGCAGAGTGCTAAATTTTGGTTTGTTGCGAATGGAGGTCATAGTCACCCCACCCACCAAAAACCAGCTCATTTTAATAAAAACTAAGGGTATCTCCCATACAAAGTGACCCATCAGGATTTTGTTCTACGTACTACTCATTTTATAAACTGTAGAAAAAAGTTGTCCTGGGTCACTACCTAATTTATTTTCTAGTCTAACGCCGAAATATTCAATTAAACTCTCTCTCTCTCTTCATTACCGTAACTCCTAGTGGAGCATGGTGCGTTGATGGCTACCGTGTGTTGTGTAGTCATCAACGTTACAAAGACAACTGAATTCGGAGTGTGATACGGTTGTCAGCCATACCACTTCCTAGTCGCATTGTTAGTTTATTATTCTACGATAAGAATATTTCTTATCATCTTCTTTTGAATAATTAAACTTGCGACGAGTCGTGCCGAGTTTGGAAACTCGTTTCTCTATGAGTGTCTATTTCACAGAGTGGCGACCGAACGATCACGGCCACACACATATAACTCTAATGTGTTATATATCATTGGAAAGGTATGTAGTTTTTTTCGTCCTCAGACCATTTTATGCCATCATCTGGGGACCATCCCCAAAAATAATCAAGAAAAATTTCCAATTTTCTTAGACTATATAGGTATATTCATCCATACATGAAAAGCAGACACTTTTAATATTTCCCATTAAACCGTGTCCCAGAGTAGATACTTGACAATTTAATATGCCTCAAGGTATTTCAATAAATCATTGAAGCAAAATTGTTGAACGTGATTTTACGATACTCTTTTTTCGTTTGGTCGAATGGCTTGAAGGCATAAATCTGCGTAATTTGAGTCAAGTGGAAAGATATGTGTGCCACAGGTGTATGTTATTAGATGATGTGATGACTCTTATTTTAATTCGTCTTAAAGGCCTTACACAGATGACATTTGTAATATATTCATTCCAATGGTATGGCCAACAAGTACCAAATGCTAAATTAGCAATGAAAAACACTAGATTTCTGTTACAGACTATATAGTATATCGTTTCTGCAAAATGTAATGATGGGTGGAGTTGATCTTACCTACATAATGGAATATGTGTTCCCTAGTTCCCTTGTTCAGGATCAAAACTGCGAAGTGGGCCGCATGCGCCCCGCGGTTTGGCATGCCTGCTACACGGTTTAATTTTCGTACAAATGCTACGTCCAGGTTAGAAAATCAAACCCGATTAGGAGTCCATTCAGTTTTGATGAGCTTTTAATTTATTCTAGAAATTTTACCTAAATGTATGCAATTTCAATCACTGCCTGTTATTTTTCCAATTACTAGTTAAAATGAGATTTATCTTTTAATCATAGTTTCCACGTTGCATGCAAGTGTCTACAAAAAAATAGTTTTCGGTTATACATTCATGTTACATATATATCGCTAACCAAATTATAAATTTAAAAAAAATATGTTTCAAGGATAAAAATATGTTTTGAGTGAAAAAAAAAACACAGTCAATTAACTATACATCAAATGAATTTACCGATTTTGAAAATGAAATTAATGCTTTAGCTTTTAAAAGTTAAATCATTCATTCAGCGAATCTTTTGTCATTGCTATTTGTTAATTTTACTTGTTAAATTGTTAATTTCTTTCCAAGTATTTTTGTTGAAAAACATGAATATTTCATGAAAATGAAATTTGGATATTCGCATTACCATTTAGAATTATGAATTTGGGAGCATGAAACACATTGGTGGAGGTTGGAGTTTCTTATCTTATTTTAAAAGAAATAATTTTCTTTTCCAAGTTTTTTTTTCCTTTTGCAGCAACACTGCAATTGTCATTTTTATTTGTCCGATAGTTTCAATAATCAGACACGGAAAACTGATTCATCTTAACTAACCTTCAATACGTAATCATATTTTTTTCCTAAGGAACAATTGATTGATTTCACGAAAATTGTTTAGATCGGTTGGGTCAAGATCAGAATTCCAACAAGAAGTGTCAAGCATGTGACACCTTCCGTGTATCATAAAAACAATAAAGCATACGTTTTTGACACAAGTGCTTGTATACAAAATAACTTCCTTCTCGTATTTCATTTAAAATCGAACAACCTTGATTTATTCTACCGGTAGAGAACAAGGTAGTTATGAATGTGCAATGTTTTTATTCGCAGAAGTACTCTATGCGAATATGCACATACGATACATGCTGACTATGTATAGTAAGATCTATGGACTATGGTTGAAGTTAGTGACCAGAAGTGGATTTAAAATAATATTGAAAATAAATTAGTTGTCGAGTAATTACATAATGAACTGGAATATCCAATTAAATTTCACAGGATATATTTATCTCTTACATACTCCAAAAGAAAACCTAAAACCATTCCGATAAAATCCACTGCTGAAAGATTGCGCAACATCTCCGTAGAGCTGTATTCTTGACTCTTATGCTTTTTTCCATATACCCACTAGTAAGTACGTACTTATGCATATAGATTCGTGTCAAATATTTCAAGGAGATCAAGTTGCGACAACACAGCAATTGGCTCCGTCTATCTATCCACATCCAGTGTAGAATACAAAATGGTTAAAAGATACCTGTTTTCCAGAAAGTAAGTGCCTATCGATGCTAAATGAGTGCTCCAACAGCGCGCTATTGCATTTAAGTTAAGCTCTAACCCACACATACGAAAGTCACCTGAAAGTATCTTTTATCTTCACACATATCTCAGTAAGCTAAACTCTAGCAAAAAAAAAAGCATCAAAGAAACTTGACTAGCCTCTAAATGCTAGTTATAATAAACGTGGTCTACCTCGACTTCGTCACACCTATTAAGTGCGCCAGCAAGGAATATGTACTCTGGACGTACATAATGATGCTTCAGGAAAAGGGTGGAGGTAGCTAGCAGTTAGTATGTATTTCTTTGCGTTACTGTTTTATAAATTGATGAATGCATAGCGAAGGAATGCGCCACGTTTGCAGCTGGATTTCTGGTCCACGGCGACAAAGTTTAATTTCATTCAACTGCTATTTTGTATGCATCCATAAGATTTCCTGTAATTCAATCACAGTTCTGGTTTACATTAGACCAACATACATATGACCACAGATATGCAAATATAATCACTTGATTCCAGCTTGTTCGTTTCTGGGCTGGTTAAAGAAGATGATGAAGAGTGGTCAAGCTGGTAGACACGATATACCCAGTCCATGGTATCATCAAGATCAAAGTCTGAAATGCCACACCTACTTGACTTGAGGTCCATCGTCCATGAAACAATTCAGCGAACAGGAAAAATGAAGAATCCAAGGTATAGTCTCACCTCATCGATATGGCCGACTTTTTTTTGTGAATGAAAAGTATCGCTAAGGCTGAATGTTGGATGCAAGAAGAAGTATAAATATCTTCGGCTCGGTTTGGAACGTGATTAAAGAATGTACGGACATTTATGATTGTTATCATTTGATACTTCACAGTACTGAACTGGGTAGTTATTTTTACCGTTCACCGTAACTTCCGCATCGTATGCTCGTGGATGATCGAAATGTAAGACGAGTATTTTGATAAGACCTCTATGGCTATCTTGTAAACAAATATCTTAACAAATTAAAGCCCGTGCTCGTTTACAATTTTATGGAGATGGGTGTGGAGAGAAATCATACATATGAAAAAGGTTGAATTAAGATTGGATCACTTCATTCAAAAACTGTGCAGGTTTTATATTTTAAAACAAGAACAAGTACCTATTTAAAAATTACGGTCGGTATGTAAATTAAAACAATTTTGTAGGAGATGCTAGTCTCAAAAGACTCAGAAAGCAAGTCTATATTCATATCGCCCAAAATTATTAAATTCTTGCAATTATTTCTTCTTCTTTATGGCACGATAGCCGTCGGGCCTTGGCCGCCTGGATTGAAAACCTCCAATTGTCGCGGTCACGCGACCTTGTCCTCCAGTTCCGACAGCCTAGCATCTGGTGGGCGTCCTCATACAGAATACAGAATGCTCCCATCGGGCTCTCGGTCGTCCACGCAATCTGGCTCCGTCCACTCGTTGCGCGTTCATCACCTTTTTGGGCATGCGATCGTCGTTCATCCTTTGTACATGTCCCGCCCATTGCAATCGCTGCAATTTCACGATCTTCGACACCTGTAGCTCATCATACAGCTGACACAACTCAACGTTGTACCAGATGCGCCATTCACCTCGTCCACGAACGGCCCCGAAGATTCTTCGGAGAACCTTTCGCTCAAATGTGTCCAACAGGTGTTCAGAGTTAGGGTCCATGCCTCGCAGCCATAGCATAGCACAGGTCGGATGATGGTTTTATACACGTGCAGCTTCGTGTTCCTGTGCACCAGCTTCGAATTCATAATTTCAAGGACCGCAAAGTAACACTTATTAGCTAGTTCTATCCGTCGCTTTATCTCATCTGTTTCGTTGGCGTCCCTTTGACAAATTGCAACCCAGGTAAGTGAAGCTGTCTACCCTATATTGAGGTCCCCCACTGAGATGCTTGAATTTACTTGGCGTTCTAGTTTTTGATTGCATCATGACCTTGGTTTTAGATTCGTTGATATGTAGTCCAACTTCTTTGGCGGCGTTATTGAGATTATGCAGAAGGATTTCTGCATCACCCAATCTTCGAGACATGATGTTGATGTCGGCGTACGCTACTAGTTGAGTCGAGTTAATGAGTAGCGTTCCGCTGCTGTCCAAATTCATGGCTCGAATCACATACTCCAGAGCCAGGTTGAAGAGCGTCGGCGCCAGCCCGTCGCCTTGCTTGAGTCCAGTACGAGTTTCAAATAGGTCAGTGAGTCTGTTCTGAACTCTGACCTGCGAGACGGTATTAGTCATCGTCATCCTTATGAGTCGCACTAGCTTAGCCGGTATTCCGTAGCAAAATGTTGTACAGTACGCTTCGATCGATACTGTCGTATGCCTGCTTGAAGTCAACAAATATTTGGTATACGTCGATGTTGTATTCCCAGCTGATCTGTCGTCGAACGACCAGGTCTAACGCCGCCTTGGTACTCGCCAATGATTTCTTCTGCGTACGGATTAATTCTATTTTCCAGAATCTTAGATAAAATCTTATAAGTCGTACAAACTAATGAGATGCCTCTGTAGTTCTCACATTTCAACTTCTCCCATTTTTTGTGGATTGGGCTAATGATACTTTTACGCCAATCTTCCGGGAATATTTCGTCGTTTCATACTTTAACGATAAGTGTGTGTATAGCCTTAACAAGGCTCTCCCCACCATGCTTAAGCAGTTCAGCTGGAATCTCGTTAGCGCCCGGGGCTTTATTATGTTTTAGTGCTTGCATGGCGACATCAACTTCTTCTACTGTTGGGGGTTGTACGGGAGGGCATGTTTCAGCCATCAGCTCCGGAGCTTCTTGTGTGGGATTGTTCGGTTGAACATTGAGGAGCTCTTCAAAATGTGAGGCCCAGCGTTTATCAACGCTATTGGTGTCGCTAATGATATTGCCATCCTTATCCTTACAGAGGCTGGTCCTGGGTTGGTATCCACTTTTAATTGAATTAATCAGCTTGTACGCTTGTCTACTGCAATTATTTGCATCAATCAAATTTCCTAAATCATCAAAAAACACGAATTTTGGTAAGTCTTTAAAACGGTAAACACATAAAAAGGAGAATTTTACGTTATTAATTGTGCAATCTACTTGCAAGTAATCACCACTACTTAAATTAAAGTTATGAGTAG
The DNA here is from genome assembly GCA_949715475.1 of Microchrysa polita. Taxonomy (NCBI): domain Eukaryota; kingdom Metazoa; phylum Arthropoda; class Insecta; order Diptera; family Stratiomyidae; genus Microchrysa; species Microchrysa polita. The sequence continues at coordinate 65,346,334 of OX454416.1, forward strand.
TACAGAAATATTTATTATTTATAAAAACTGCCACCCCACCAGAAGCATAGGAATCATTACAACACGAAAAGAAACTATAGTCAGGAAAATTGAATAGATCTACTTCATTAGAATATATCCAAATTTCGGACAAGAAGATAAAGTCCGGCTTATTGACAAATGAATCAATTTGGCTTACCAAGAAGTCAAAGTTTTTTCTCAAACTTCTAATATTTTGATGCAGTGTATAAAAACAATTTGAATGAACGGGCCTATGAAAAATGGTATCAGCAACATCATTGTCCAACTTGCAACTACTTTCTAAAAAGTCAAAACCAGCTGGAACACTACAAATTAAAGGCTGCATATCGTATTAAAAACGGAAAAGTTTATGAACAAGACAGAAAGTTGAGATCTTCCATGGTTTTAACTTTTACCCGAATTAGTACTACGCCGTTTCTAACCCAAACATATTTGATTTTACTTTGCTTACTTAGCTCCTTTGCACTTTTAAATAAATTATAAGTATGACTAGTTAGACTTTCATTTATATAAATATTTTTAAAATTAGAAACCTCCTTGAATATTTTTGTGTTTAAATTTTTACGGTGTTTGTACTTTTGATTACTGATTACTTCCTTCGTAAGCTGAGATGTAAAATTGACGCACAGAGTGTTTGAGCATGGCTTTCGGGAACCATCTTCAGCTGACTTGCCGGCAATACCAGATGACTTCTTAATAAAGCAAGTATCAATGTCGCTGGGTGATATTTGTACATTCAAACCCGCATTGAACACATTTAGGGCGCATTCCAAAGCATTTCCCGACACAGACTCGGAACTCCAATTATTTCGATGCGTTTCTCCCTGGCTTGATGTTCGAGAAAATCAACTCTCTTAGTCAACTCGGAAACAGAGCATTGCAGCTGGCTTTTTTCTGCGCGAAGAACATTAATTAGCGTTAAGGCATTCGAATTAAGTGACTGTAGGTTTAGTACTAGCTTATAAAAATCTTTTAAAGTTAAATATCACCATCAACATCCACAGAGTTAGTGTTAATCACAGCCGGAGCATTTTCGAATGCGGGTTCAGTCACGATGGCGCACTCACTACGAAAACCATTACATTGCGGTGGAGAGTGCAATGACTTACGCCTATTTGACTGGCATCTATTGCAGCGAAATGTGATTTTATTATTTATCAGATAATCATAGTCACTGTCGATTAAATTAACACAATTCCGATGAAAATATTCTTTGCAGAATGAACACTGAACTTTTTCATGGTTGCGTTCAACTTTTTGTCGGCACAAACAGGGCATTATAGCAAAATAATAGGATTTAGACAGTTAAAGTAAATGAGTAGTAATATGTTTATCAAAATCAGCAAATTAAAACTGATACGTGATTTAAATGCGCACAGCGTAATCTTTAATTATGTGATTTGTGGTATTACATAGAAAATGACAGTTGCATGTCACTCAAACACAAATTTCACTCCAAACAAATATCACTCAAATAAAGACATTTTCCTTAAGATAGAAAAAGACAGTCTCTCAGCAGTTTTAAAAGATATCCACTTGTCACAGAGTGTTCAAACAGTCGAAAGACAATAGTTTGTAGTGTTTTCTTATAGTAAAACTTAGTAGAGGTTATATGCAATTGTTTACTTTCACTTTCGCAAGTGTCATCAAGAGAAGATTTTTGTGTAATTGCGATAAATCGATAAAAACGCAATAATACCGATGCACTCCAATTAAGCTATTAGGTGGAATTAAGCTAGTAGCTCCAGGTAAACAATAAGTCAATATATCGCGAAAATAAATTATAATTTGCAAATGGAGATTTTTGATTTGCCGTGAAGGCTAAATTCAAGTGGTCGTCTTGTGCACAGATAGACAATAGACACAAGACTTGATGAGTGTCTATCTGTACGAAACCAAAAAACTTTGGGAAAAAAAACACCAAAAAATTGAGGAAATTGAGGAAAAAAAGTTTCGTCCCAATCGGGATTCGAACCTTCGACCTTCTGTCACAAGGTCAGCAACTCTACCTACTGAGCTATAGACGCTTAGAGGTCTCAATGCAAAGATTCCAATGTGACATTTCCGGAATTGAATAACTCGATATTTCTCCCGCTGTGGCTCTTCTCCTCCAAACAGACAAAGTTCCGAGTAGTTCCCATAGAGCTGGTAAGTCGCCATGCCATAAATACTACAGACATGCACCGCAGTTGGTGTATAGAATGGAATGATAAGTCACAATTAGTTAGCGTTTACCTAATCAAAATTAAGAAGTACATAATATGTAGTAGTATTTTTGTACCTTGTAGAGAACTTACCCGACGTAACGTAAGAACAAATCTGAAAAAGAAAATCAGAATTTCGTTAATTGTTAATAAACCATAATTATTAATATTAAATAAAATAAATAAATAACAGGCGCGACAGTCCAACATTGGACTAAAGCCGCAGATGCCTTAGTGACATAGAATTGCCAAGATCTTAACTGCTTGTTTGTTGAGGTGATGAGATCAACAGCACGCTCATCAGTGTTAGGTATTTATCCCCATAAATGGGGGTAATATCTGGGTGAGATCATAGTCCGTCACGTGAGTTGAGAAAAACACCATAAACTGAATTGGTAAGACTCGAACCCACGACCCTGGGCACCGAAGGTGTGCGCACTAACCACAACACCAACCAGACTACATTAATAAAAGGCGTGTTTTATTGTACTCCGATGTAGGTAAGTTTAGTGCAACTATATGGGATTACAATAACAATATAACCCAGATAAACTCAGTAATTGATCGGGAGTACCCACTCTGACCAAGTTAACCCAGAAGAATTGTTACAATTGTTATTCTATCACGAATAAGTTCCGTACAACATTAGCTAATACCATAACCATTGGCTAGATGGCACAGGTGGAAGGTTTAATGTCGCGATAAACCGATCGACAAGCTCATTTGTTATTTGTGTAATATTATGTTCAGAGTGGGCGAAAACGGAGTGATTTTGGAGTACGTTTTCAGAAATCACCGAAAAGTGTTCACAGTGCACTATTCTTAATTTCATTTGACAACCGACAATATTATTTTGCCTATAAATCGTTCTAAGTATAAAAATATGCTGGCGTAGTCATCGATAGTCATTTGCAACATATTTCGTCAGTTCAAACTGACCGTCCATTCTCTTATCATGGAGAAATTAAGAACACGAAACTGAACAATTTGATCGGGTGTCAGTTAAAAAATCGGCGTGAGCCGAAATGTGCTGAATGGTAAAATTTAGGTTTGAGACTCGGGTGCTTACATGTTTTAATTTAAAAAAAATAAGGGCTCCATTACACAGTCATATTTATATTATAATATCTATTATAATAGATATGATCATATCTATCATGGAAAATCAAATTTTAACATATTACACTACATCATATTTATATCATAATATCTATTGTTTATTCAAGTGTCAAATACAAAATTTGTTTTCTAGGCCAAGCAATGAACGCATAAAAAGTGGGTGTAGAGAACATCGAAGGAGGACGATTTTTTCTTCAGTGTTTTGTTATAGGAGTTGACAGGAGGTAAGGCTACTAATTTTACTCGGAGCTGAGGGGTGCGCTAACGCGGGGAGGGGGGTTTAAATGTGCAATTTAGTGCTATTTTTTGTGTTTTGGGCTATATCTCAAAAACGGTGAGTCGTAGAGAAAAAGTTTTGAGTAAACATTAAAGCTTTCTAAATGTCTTATTTATTTGCCCATACATATGCAAAACTCCTAACGGTTCTTCAGATATTGTTTATGTATGTTTTACTCCGAACCATCCATTATGGATCCATGAAATAAAAACAGTCACACCCCCCCCTTCCCCTCCCTCTTTATCACAGCGTTTGTCTTTATCCATGTAAAGGCCTGAATCACTGCCATCTAGATAGACAGGCCGGATTATCAGCTAATCTGTCAGTGGTCATGCAACACTAGTAGTGCCATGGTTGGTCATGGTCCGCGCTTAGTACTGCCAAAGTACCGCTCAGTATAATCCACAAATTGTCCACAATCCAAATATCAGTGGCTGTCAGCCTGTCATTTCGTGTGACTTGCTATGATATACACATGCCAGTGCGTTGATTTTTGAGATAAATATGGTAAGTACCTGAATGCCTGAATAGACCTCGGGCGGAATGAAAATGAAATTTTTGTCCGCGGCGATTTTCTCAATGAAAATGCATACTTACTGTCGTGGAATATGTGGTAAATGATGGGGAATTCCATAAACTAAAATCCGAGAATGGTTTCACAATTTGTCTCTGCCATTTTATGTGTTATTTTTCGGTTCCCCGGTCATTAGATAATTTCCGCGATGAACTCGTCGTGGACAGTGAATCGGTTTGACGTTTGCAAAACTCACCACGCCCGACGGAGAATATGCTACAGAGTCGACTCATTTTCACGTTGAAAATGCATTCGGACAAGGGGGAAATTATTTTTTTAGTTATTTTTAAGATGATTTAGGACGTAAAACGCCTTTGCAGCAATTTTCGAAGCTAAAATTTTAAATTCACCACGGTTTTTATGCCGGTTCATTACCGTTTCATTTTCATTCCGCTCGAACTCTATCCGGGGCTTTAATAGAGAAAATTGAAAAGGTTCGACTTTTAATAAACAATATTGGAAGAACCGTTAGCAAGTACGGACAAATAAATAGGACATTTACAAAGCTTAAATGCTTACTCACAACTTTTTTCTCTGCGACTCACCGTTTTCGAGATATAGCCCAAAACACAAAAAATTGCACCTTTAACTCCCCACGTTAGCGCACCACTCAGCTCCGAGTAAAATTAGTACCTCCTAACTACTCCTAACAAAATACCGAAGAAAAAAATCGTCACCCCCTTCGATGTTCTCTATAATATCTTCTTTGATTGGCCTATTCCTTTAGTCGTGGAAATGCATCAAATAATGGCGAATTGTGCGTTTTTCGGGTCGCTTATTACTTTCTATTTGATTCTAAGAAAGAAGAACAGGTATAAAAAGCCTCTTTGGGTACGTCCCTGGGTCGCCAGACGCGAAGAACACGGAATTGTGACGAATTTTTATTTTGACGTTTAGATATTATAGGTTCTATTTATAGTACATATGATAATATCTATTATGAAATGCCATTACACGGTCATATATATGATAATATTTCTATTTCATAATAGATATTATACTAGAAATATGACTGTGTAATGGAGCCCTAAGGTTTCATAGAAAACACGCAAAATAGCGTATTTTCAATGTGTCATTTTGTATGGGAATTATGTTTTGGGTCTATTTTCATTCGAAAACATGAAAATAGCTCCAAATTATATGTTTTCGGTCACTGTGAACAAATTATAAGCCATCATAATTTACTGGTTATTGGTTTATCAGAACTTTGAAACTTTACTCCTTACTAACCCAGCCAGCATTGGCATCATATATCGTAAACATAGACCAAAATAATCTTTACTTCATGCATCACAAATCGACGTTCTGTATCGATAGACCACGCTGTTGAAGTGCAACACATGATGGCCAGCTGAAGGAATGCCCACGCATCAGCTATTCACTACAATGTATAGCTATTTTTTTTTCTTTTCATTTGAAACCCACTATTTGGATATTGGATGGGCTTAGTTTTCGTGATTTCTTCCGTTCGTTGAGACTGCGTACCTAAGTTCGCAACAATCGAAAGAAAAACAAACTTTTTTTTAAAACGAAAGTGTTTAAAAAGTGTGTACGTCGCGATTGCAGTGAAGAAATTATTTATTTTTGATGTACTTTTGCTCAGTGTTATTGTCTTTAAAATGTTTCTTTTTTGTGCGTCTGAAATCATAACGTTGCAAGTAAGTGATACTTTATTTACCTAGTTCCAAAAGGACCATGGTCTCGGTTTGTTCAAAACTCAACAGATTAGTTAATACACATTACCCTTGTACATAATCTAATGACTAAAAAAAAACTTTAGATAAAACATTTACTTACAATCCTTCTACATTCGGAAATCGTAAGCCAGGTGATTTTATAGATAACGTTGAAATAACTAGTGATTCACAGCGTAGTATGGTATTGGGCGCAGCGCATAGTGTCCCATTGGTCTTCATTTTGATACCTCGCAAAAACTAATTTTTATACTCTACGCTTATTAAGCGAAAAGGGTATATTAACTTTGTCATAAAGTTTGTAACGCATTGAAGGAAGCATCTCCGACCATATAAAATATGTATATATATGATCAGCGTGACGAGCTGAGTCGATTGGACGATGTCCGTCTGTTGCGACGCGTTTTACTAGGCTAGTTTCTTGTTAATTTACATATATACAGGGTGTCCGGAAACTGCCGTATAAACGCACCGGATTGTGATTCCTCATGTTGTATTTTCCAGCAAAAAGTTGTATGGAACATACCCTCTTAGCTTAACCCTTTAGCTGCCACAGGCATTTGAAGATTTTTGAATAAAGAATTTTCTTGTACGACTAAAACTTCAATATCTCAAAAGCTAGACTAGCCAGAATAGCAAAATAAGATGATTACTACAGCCAACAAATTTGCCTAAAAAATAAAACTAACGGCACTAAAATACAATAAGAGGTTCGGTTTTTACAGAACTTCAAAGTCAAATTTTTGTGATTTGACCCAAAAACAATATATTTTTCTATCTCAATTTTCTCCAACTTCTACCAAGGTGCACCTCACCTCGTACGATTCTTTTAAAAATTGGCGCATAGTCTAACGATAATTTCTTTCTTACATCATTTTATCCTATCTTCATTATTTCTAACAGTTTGAATGCCTTAAATGCAAAAAACTACGGGTTGATTTTAGCTCGATTTCGACATACTTTGAATAGATTTTATCAATTGCAGATCTTTAGGAGCAGTGTGAATTGAATTGTATTGAATTCGAGCTAAAATTAACCCTAGTTTTTTACACTTAACGTATAAAAACTGTTAGAAATAATGGAGCTACAATAAAATTATGTAAGAAAGAAATTATCGTAAGAGTACGAGCCAAATTTTAAAAGAATCGTACAGGCACCTCTCCTTGACAGAAGTTGGAGAAAATTGAGATGAAAAATTGACTGTTTTTGGGTCAAATCACACAAATTTGACTTTGAAACTCTATGAAAACCAAACCTCTTAGTTTAGGTATAGTAGCAAAAACTATGCGAATGAATACTAAAAATTCCTTCAAGAAGCTTTGTTTATATAAAAAAAACTTAGAGTTACACTGTTTTCATACAAATACCTATAATCCTATTTTCGGTCGGTTTTTTGTCTCCGGCCGATTCTCTCCATAAATCATCAGTAAGCTTTGATAAAATTGGTACAAAATAAATATGAGACATCAAGCTTTAATATGATTTGCGACTTCAAGGTAACCAAGGCCAACTTGTAAAATATACTTGAACACATTTAATTTGATTCAAGTGTTCATATATTTTCAATTCCATTGAAGAATATCGTCTTAAAAACTCTATCTCTCAAAAAATATATCATTCATTCCATAATATTCAGTAATCATATAAACCATTATAAATACATGTAGCATAATACATTTTTAATCTCCACGAATCATGCATTATTGATCCATTTCGTATAAGCCATTAACATTCTTTACGAGCAATGCATTAAAAATATATGTTACATAAGTATTGCGTAATCTTTATGACTAACGATTATGTAGTCTTTACGATTGATGCATTAAAAATGTATGCAACGTAACTATTACATAATGCTTACGAATAACGATTTTATAATGATTATCCGTAATAAGGCGCAAATGCGTATATACATGAAATAGGGGGACATCGTCATATACTGCTTGTATGAAAACGTGATGAATGAATAAGCGATATGTGCTTACGCGTGTTGCATGAAATAATGATTACAAATGTGTTAAATGCTGGCTGGGAAGTTAATGGTTGGTGCTTTATATGTAAACGTTTCTTTGTGCTTATTTACCCAAACCAGCACCTTTGTTTTTACAAAAAAAAACACGCCTAATACGGGTAACACGTATACAAATTTGTTTTTATAATAGTTTACAATTTTATTAAGCTTTATTGATAATTTAAAAAAAAATGTATCATTTATTGAAATGTTAATGAAATGATGCTGCTCATGCAGATTGAATTTACAGTCACATATAATACTTAGGTATAACTTGTTGGACGTTCCAAATTTAGCTTAATTAATGAAAGCTCATAAGAGAGTTGTGTTGTACAGTGCAGTCAAATAGGCGATTATTTCTGACTTCATGGTTTTGATAGGAGCAGAGGAGGCAAACATACTTAAAGTACCCAAGCTTAGGAGGAAAGGTACTTTTCCTTTCTTCCTGTGTTTTGGTCACATCTTGGAAACGGTAAACGCTAGCGAAAATGTAGATATTTCCTTTCACAATAATGATAATAATAATGTCGAATTCCTAATAGTTTCCCAGATATAGCTTGTTGGAAAATTCGAATTTTAACTCAAATGGCATTAAAACAACATTGGTCTGATGTGGAGAACCGTTAGGAATTCGATATAAGCATGCAAATTACGACGATCGAGGACTGTAGGTAAACATATTCTAAGGAGCGATTCAGACTATCGACAAGATTTACTAAATCCTTGATTTTGTTGACAGTTGTACCATATTATACTGCAATTTGAATAATGCAAGTACATTCTACGATGCATTTTGAATTTAATGACATACGGCAGGCACGTAGCCAGGGGAGGGGTCCAGGGGGTCCGGACCCCTCCCGAAATGTTTGCAGAAATAATCGGAGTCAGCGTTTTGATAACATAATTTTGAAAAAGATTGACGTCGTCTTAGCTCCGCTATTTTTTCAGATATCATTACTCATTCACCTAAATATCAGTCGATTTCAGAGTTTAATCAATATTTTCAAATTGTAAGCTTAGTTGAAAGTGCCGCTAGCAGTGATGCGGCTGAACACTACTACACTAATTATGTGTAGAAAATTACTATTTGCATTCGGTACAGAATTCTCGTTATTATTTATCCTAATTTGCCTAAGAGTTTGGTGTTTTGAACTTTCCGCTGCTGAGGTCCTAAATGTTGCTAAGAAATAATTTCAGAACGCGATGAACAATAGTATAGCCTGAGCATTGCTAGAAAATCCAGAATGCAACATAGTCGATATTTCCAGCTTACACCTATGGCTAAATTAATATATGTATTAGTCATTTGAAAATGTGCATGGGATAGGGTGGCCAGACATCTCTCTTTAGGTGGATATGACCTGCTTTTACTCTCAGTGCTCCCCATTTCAGCCCAAATGCCACGAACTTAAGTTCGAATCCCAGATTTCTTCCCACGATTCCTTAATAAAAAAAACAACCGCAAATAGAAAAACATCCATTGTAGCCTCGCCACATTCCGAATTCAGTAAGCTTAAACTATATAAATTTGACGGTGGTGTATTATGGAAGTATCAAGGCCTTAAATGCGAGCCAAATACAACTTTAAACCACATTGGTGTCAGGGAAAGTCGGCATTTAAATCATGCTGATGACCAACATTGTGAAACATGCAGCCACAATCAATAATTTACCCTATTTCTAGTTGGAGACAGTGGCGCAACAACGGGAGGGGTAGACCGAGAAATTGTGAAAGGACAATATGAAAATAAGAACTACACAAGGAGTTTTTAATTTAGAATCTTTGCTATTAAATACTGGACCGTTCTAGAAAAAGAACTCCCAGTAACACGTATTCTACAAAATCACACTGTTCATTTCGAAAAGGACTTCCCCTTAATTTCTTTCGGGACACATGGAATCTTGTAGTAATTGGTGTCCTACCTTGTTAAAATGAACCTAATAACACAGACCATAATTTAAATTTAAAGGTTAAAATCGTTTTCATCAAATTTATAGAAAACAAAAAAAAAATAGTACAGGGTGCAATATTTGGACCCCTCCCGAAACAAAATCCTGGCTACGTCCCTGCATACGGTTTAATCTAGTAGGCGGGTTTCGACTCGATTAATTAAGTGGTTTTAGTATAGTGTGAATCCCCTCTATGATTAGTTAAAGTAGGGGCAGGCAGTTGATTGAAAATCAATTGCTTGAAAGTCGAGATGTAAAAACATTGCCATTTGGAATAACGCTATAAGTATTCCGTTCGGCCAAATACGCATAAGTCATAAACAAGAGTGTTCTTAACCGGAGGTACACGAATCACTAATGGTCCCTGAGGCGATCTTAGGTAGTCCGCAAAGCCTCTACTATGGTTCTCACATAATTCACAAACTTAAAGGTACCAATTAAATAACTGGCGCTAAAACTTAACATTGAGCCTATACAGCAGATTTGTTTGGAGAGGTATTGAGATCAACAGCACGTTTTGCCAAATTATCCACCCCCATTAATTGGTACTCAGTTAACATCTGAGTGAAGGTTACAACTGGAAAAAAAATACTTTGTATGTTGCAGTATTAGTAGTTATGACTGTTTTCATAGAAAGGTATTGCTGTTGTAAATTCGTCGCTGTGAAAAAAACTGGCATAAGTGCAAAAATTTCGTTTTTGAGTTTTTGATATCAAAAAATTTGTTTTTTTTTTCTCCATTTTTCTGTCATACCGGCACATTGTATAGTTGAGTAAACATACATCAAATGGGGCTGTGCCGGTGTTCATTTCTGCGCAAATTGCCCTTCAATTTGGTAAAAGACAGATCTATTGGGCAATACGCCAATCGCTTTAAAAATTTCTGAAGAAAAACCGTTCATAATTGCAAGTAAAACCGAATTATCTTACAATATTCCTTATAGAATACTGTGTAACAGTGCAAATTTGCCCCTGTTTTTAAATCAAACTGGCGTAACTGCAGAATTTTGCTCTGATTTTAAAACCAAACTGGCATATCTGCAGATTTCTTCTAAATTAAGCATTTTTTAATTTATTTGTAACTACTACTTCGATAATAACAGTATGCATCTAAACTTAATCCAATTTTGTGTGACTTTGTAGTGCATCAAATGGACGTTCATATTAAAATACCGTTGGCAAAAACTTCAAAACCCTCTGGTGTAAAATATGGATTTTGCAGATATGCCGGTGTTGTTTCACAGCGACGAATTGTCTAGGTATGCTTTTTAGTCTTATTGTAGGGATTTGTGTTATTTTTGTCGTAAGTAAAAAGAGTTCCACCGATATTCGTGTTTCAATTTATGCCTGTCCATCACCACATTGATCACATTTGCTACGTTCAGAAGTGAACAAAAAGTGTAAAAATTTCCAGAAGGCATACCAATTGCAGAGCCTGCTCTAAGAGGGGTCAGAATGGGCGTAGCCAGGATTTCGGTCAGGGGGGGATCAAGCCCGAAATTTTTTCAACATCAAAATTTGAAATCGTTGGTCGCGAAAATATTATTATTTGGAGTAGTCTGGCTAGTGTAATGGTTAGTGCGGGCACCTTCGGTGCACAGAGTCATGGGTTTGAGTCTCACCGTGAACGAAATCAGTTTATGGTGTTTTTCGAACTCACGCCCCTTGTGACGAACTATGATCTCACTCAGATGTTAAATAAATAACATTGCTGAGCGTGCTGTTGATCTCAACACCTCAACAAAAAATGGCCCCTGAACGTGTTTAGACTTTCACTGGTGATTCTGATTACATTCAACTGGCCTCCGATTCTGCTTTTCAGACCGTCGTCTATATTCAGTGCTATTTTTGGCTTTTGGACTGCATATTCCACTTGCGAGATCAATGTCCGTTTTAAATTTTGGCTTTGCTTGGTTCTACCGGATCGCATCTCCTGCCGAAACATACCGAAAAGCCTCAAATTCACATAGCATCCATGAAAAGAAACATTATCCGACAGTCGGCTGGAGACATTTAGGGATACATGCATTTCCTCTTCCAAATAGGAGCCGAAACGTTTCAGATGCTTCTCTATCCTCTTTATTCAACTGAGAGTCCGATTTCCTTAGCTGCTCAACCCAGCTGTTCCTCTACGCTTCTACGATAACATCGGGAGTCCTAGCTAACCCTCCCCAAAACGAAAACTCACAGTAAAGTTTATACCGAAGTTGTGCAGGATTGCATCCTATTGCCGATGGTAGTGTTTTTCTCATTCGTCTTTATATGCCGGGACGCCGTGGAACATGTATGATGAAGTTTCGACATTTAAGTACTCTCGCAAAATATCAACGATCTGAGGGTTATAGCTCTGCATATCAGGGGAGTTAAATGCAGTCGGGTTAAAGAAAACATTAAACAAAACCAAAGTGCCTGGTCTGAGTGGAAATTCAACTCCCCCATAAATATTAATTTATTTATTTAGACAATATTGTTGCCGTTGGAACAACAATGCAAGAGCATTCCACAGCCAAGTGCTTTCGGAGGGTAGACCAAAATTTAGCCCAAAGGGCTTTCAAGACTTGTTCACGTTTCAGAGAGTAGTCTGGGCTCACATAAAATTGTTCATCTTCACGTTTGTCGCAGTTCACTTTTACGCGAGTCTACTGTATAGACATTAAAAAGGGCCATCATTAGCGCTCAGGATTGCTGTAAATTTTGACGAAATAGAATAGAATTAGGTATGTGGTGAACGACAGTTTCCGGCAAAACAACAGATTGAGCTTTGGTTAATCATATAAAAAAGAATTAGGTATGTCCATATGTATCTACATGTTGATTATTTTGTAAGGTAGAAGAACGGCTTGTAATAAATTGATTTGGAAATGTTATGTGTGGTTTTTAGAACATGTGAACTGCAAACAAAAATGCGAAAAAGTCAATCGGAAAAAAATTATCTATGATCGATTTTTTTTCATTCAGTATTATTAATATTCAGTTCAATATAAAAAAATTTCAAAGCCAGGGGGGTGGCGTTCCCTCTTGCCCCGCCACTGGCTACGCCCCTAGGGGCAAGTCAGGCGGTCACCCGGGGGCGCTAAATTTCGAGGGCTGCTTTTTGCTGCTTTGGATGTAGCCCGAGGGTATTCAAATTTCGGCCGCGCCCGAAATTAGCCTCGGTCTCGTTTTAATTCTATTAGTTGAGATCAGTATCCCCATTGAAACTACCGACGACGTATAATACGATCACCTCGAGAAGTGATATTCCGTATACAACTTTATGATTATACATCAAGAGACGCGAGAGCGTCTCGCCCGCCAAAGGAAAAAGAAAAACGAAAGCGAACAAGTCTATGATTACCGGAGACAACTTGCTTTTTTGTTTGATCAGGCTACAGCCTTCCAGGCAACAGCCCCCAAAAAATTTTTTTTACCAAAATATTCCACATATACTGTTCTAGTGCCTTTCCAAATAAAATCTTCGATCGGCACAATAACGGGTAAGATATATGCAATAAACGGTGAAATTTTCATCCTCACAGACTTAAGCGAGTAACCCAATTTCAGAATGAAGTCTACAGTTGCAGAAAGACTTGCTTCTACTGTCTCTCTTCGTGATGGGATTTTTATGAAATTTGGAACGAATGATCCTCTGGTGGTCCTTCTAAAGAATCAATGGCTTCCATTTAGATAAGTGGATGGAATAACGGTAAATTAATAGGTAAAGTTAACAAAAGATTTCCAACAATTGCGTCTATCGGCTCATCGCATTGACCATTTTTTAAAACACACTGCTGCATTGGAATATTTGGATATTGGGACACCGGGAGACTAGGATCTTGGGGTAGTGGGATATTAGGAAATTGGGACATTAGGGTCTTGGGACATTAGGACATTGGGGTATTAGGCACAATGGGGAAACAGGGACGTGGGGACATCGGCATATTGGGGCATTGGGACATCGGGATATTGGGGCATTGGGACATCAGGATATTGGGACAATGGGACATTGGGACATTAGGACACTGGGAGACTGGGACATTAGGACACTGGGATATTAGGACATTGGAACATTATGACCTTGGGACAATCGGACATTGGGACACTGGTACATAGGGGCATTAGACCACTGAGACATCGGAATGTTGTAGCATTGGGACATCGGAATATTCGCACATAGGGACACTGGGATATAAGAACATGTGAACATTAGGGTCTTGGGTCATTAGGACATTGGGATATTAGGACATCAACACATTAGGACATTGGGACATTAGGTACACTGGGGAAACTGGGACGTGGGAACATTGGGGCACTGGGACATCGGGATATTAGAACATTGGGACATTGTAACATTGGGATATTGGCACATTGGGATATTGGAACATTGGGATACTGGGACATTAGGGCACTGAGATACAGGAACATTGGGGCACTGGGATATTAGGACATTAGGCTATTGGGACCTTGGGACACTTGGTATACTGCGACATTGGGACACTGACCACTGGTACATTAGGACATTGGGCCATTGGGATATTATCACATTAGGATACTGGGACATTTGGGACATTTGGGACATTGGGGTACTGGGATATTAGGAAATTAGGGCATTAGGACCTTGGGACATTAGGACAGTTAGACATTGGGATATTAGGACATTAGGTGGGAGACTGGGACATTAGGATATTCCGATACTGGGACATTGGGACACTAGGGTAGTGGGACATTCGGACATTAAACCATTGGGGCACTGTGATATTTGCACATTGGGACAATAGGACCTTAATTGGGACACTGGGACATCAGGATATTGGGACATTAGCACATTAGGATATTAGGACATTGGAACACTGGGATATTAGAACATTGGGACATGAGGACATTGTGACAATGGACCTTAGGGCATTAGGACATTGGAACATTGGGACACTGTGACATTGGGACAATGTGACATTGGGACACTGGGTCAGGGGGGCATTAAGACAGATCAGTATCAGAACGTTAACAAAGCGTTGGCAAGGCAACAACAGAGCGTTAGCATATCGTTAACAGAGTGTTAACAGAAAATTAACAGAGCCTTAACAGAACGTTAACAGAACGTAAATCGAGTAATAAAAGAAAGGTAACAGACCGTTTACATAGCGTTAGCCGAATGATTAAAGAGAATTAAGAGAACATTAACAGAACGTTAACAGAGCATTAACGAAAAGATAATAGAGTGTTAAGAGAACGTTAATAGAGCATTAACAGAGTTAACAAAAAATTAACAGATTACTAACAAAATGTTAGCAGAGCCATAACACAAAGATAACACAAATCTATTTTACACAAAATAATATTAATATTAATAAACTATACCCATTTCATCCCAAAATTATTTTTAAAAAAGCTCAGCAACAGCCATTTGTGGCGTATTTGCAATTGCGTTTGCAGTATCTATTTATTTTAAAGAAGACCCTGTGAATATAACTTATGAAATTAAATTTATGGAATATGCTGAACAAAAACCTATTGAAACTTTTCCCAAAACAAAAATATTAGTTGGCTATTTAAGTATGCAAAAATATATGATATCTGACCAAAAACAACAAAGTTGTAAAAGTTACCCCGCCAAAGAAAAATTCATCTGCTGCAAAAAGAATACATATCACTCCAATCCGCTGCTCATATCTAATTTTGTTTGCTGGATGTACTTTTGTTTTAGGTGTAAATGCTGGAGAAGTTTAAATGTACAGGACTACTTCTTAAAGTAATTTGGAGGGAGCCGTCAAAGTGGCACTGAATAAAATGTTAAAGCTCCCACCAAATTACTTTAAGAAGTAGTCCTGTACATTTAAACTTCTCCAGCATTTACACCTAAAACAAAAGTACATCCAGCAAACAAAATTAGATATGAGCAGCGGATTGGAGTGATATGTATTCTTTTTGCAGCAGATGAATTTTTCTTTGGCGGGGTAACTTTTACAACTTTGTTGTTTTTGGTCAGATATATTATGACTTTCAGCTATTTGGTGATCCTCGACAATTGACGAGTTTTATCAAATGGTCCCTCATGTCGAAGGTTGAAAACCACTGATCTAAGAGGTAGTTCTATTAACTTCGCCAAAGTGAATGTTTTAAAACCCTCTCAATTTACCAATTAAGTATTTTTGGTACCGATTCTTTGTTCATGGGGAGCACGCTACCTGTTTAAAAATCGAAATGCAGAATCATATAGATCGACCAAAACCAAGTGCGGTCAAAATCCCTGGCGGTTTTCCACCAACAGAGTATCGTCTCCTAGCTAGCACTGCTGTCGAGTTTTTAGTGAACATGCTTCCAAAGAACGCCCTTGAATTTTTTCTCGTAACCGCTGCTGAATCGTGAATCGATAAAACTACCGAACATCTTACTTCGAAAAGAAGAAAATGGAGAAAAAACAGCTTTTCTAAAAATAAGGAAGTCTACCTTTCACCACAAACCCATGTTGCACATCCTCAACCTGTGGGATTTCTCGCAGTGACATAATATACCTTAACTCGCCAGTAGCCTATGGCAGCTTGTGATGAGTTGAGTACAGTATATTGTATGATGAAACTTTTGGTTCATTGTTTTTTTTCTAGCTTTTATGTTTGCGAAAATTTGGAAGAAAATGTGCCTGTTTTGAAAGTTTCCATTGTCGTAGATTTGAATCTATTTTAGATTTTATGAGTGGTAGGGTGGTGTCAAATTTTGGAAAAAAGACGTAGATCTACCTTAAAAGTGGTAAAGTCGAAACACGGGTGCGAGCATGGATAAATTCAATGTTCTGATGTTCATCGAATTTTTTGCGCATGTTTCGGTGTCTAACGAATGCGAACTCATCAGTTCATATTAATTGATTTATTCATAATGATACTAACTAAACTTAAGAGTTAAGTATGAAGCATTTAATATACACTGAGCTTCAATGAAACCGGGCCACACAGTAAGCGCGAACTCTAATCAAAACAGGCATTGTATTTGTTGCGTGAGTTAACAGTACTACAGATAAAAATCATAGTCATTTTAATTGCTATTAAATGCACTTTCTGTAGATATAACTTTCATAGTTGTAAGTTTCATACTTTTTGAGAAAATTGAATTTGAGTTCGAAAGTTGCGAGTGGCCCGATTTTTAGGAAGCCGAGTGTAAATTACTAAGTAATGAAAAGAGTCAATACAAACCCCGGGTGCTCGTTCCAACTACTTTTGATAATAATCTATATGGTTTAAATAAAACAAAAAATGCATATTTCAATTAAAAAAATTGAAATACATACCCGTACGTCGTACATACACGATTTTCTGGAAACCTGTCTTTGCATTGAACTGAAGAATTGGGTTAAAGTTGCTCTTGAATACTGTATCATATGAAATATGATCATATCGTGTTCTCATTTTAACAAGCTTACCTCATCAATTACATACTAAACTCTGCTACTCATATGAATGCTATGTAGCTTCGATGCTGATTGAGAATGCACGAAGGTCAATTTTAAGTTATCATCGCCACTAACCTACATAATTGAACTGAGAAGAGTTAAAATCTCAGAAGAAATACCTGCAACCAAGAAACGCTTGATTAATATGCGATATCGCCGCGTGTCGAGCCGACTATGATTGAATACTATTCGGTCATACCATTTATCTTTTCCAACTACACATGCATTCTTACATGTCCACTATTCATCATATTCAGATATATTTAAGTTTAAAGTTGATGTATAACGTGTGTGCATATTTTATTTAGCAATTTCATTAAACTAACGGGTAGAAATTAACTTACTTATTCTAATTTGTAATTCTTTTTGAAATGGATGCAGCCATAATGCGTGTACAAATGCGGTTGTAAATGTATGGCGATTTAGGTAAATATACGTACATATCTCGTATGTACTCATACAAACCTTAGAGAAAGCATAGCAACCTATGCTATGCGGTAGTCCAGAGTGGCTTTGTGATCACACAACCCATATGTGTTTGACTCCAAATTTATTACACTACACTCCACGAAATAATCCAAACATCAAAATATTGTCCATGCAATTATTAACCCTTTTGTCGTCGCCTACGAGCTATTATGCCTAAGGTGTAGCTGAATTTTCTGTGAAATTAATTTTATATTTTGAAGAGGTCTAATTTTAGTTCTAGACACAGTTTACATACTATGTCTTACAATGATACGCTCGTTTCAGTCAGTCCCTTTGAAATATATGGAAAGGGGAGGAAAATATTGTTGAACTATATATTTCACCAAAATATTGTACCAATGTTATGTCTAGATCTATACACCAACAGAAGGGTTAATTATCACGTCGGCATTTTGAGAGAGTAATAAATACTACGCGGATATTATATTCTCAATTGTAAACAAAAATTTGACATTTGACTAACATTTTTGTTTAGATGTGTGAACTGCGATAGTGTGAAAACAGTGCCATTTTTATTTTTTGATGCCCACTCTGGACTAACGCATGGCATGGGTTGCTATGCTTTCTCTAAGATACAAACTTATCCGTCATATTGTTAGATAAAATTGTTTTTCGTGTTTCGTATATTTTTGCTGTTTTTCTCACTCGTATATTGGCATTAATTTAATAGCTTTGTTAACCGGATCTTAAAATGTTTCAAAGATGTTAAGATAAAATACGACTGAAATAAAGTGAAACCTGTTTAACAGATTTTTTTTAATGGGATTTGTGCTATTTGGTATTTGTTAAAAAATTGTAAGAAAACAAACAAAATAAAATAAACTTTTTTCGAATGGTTGTTAAAAATGATCATACGCTAAATCGTCTAGTCTCGAGAGTACATAATGAACATACATACAACATAATAAATAACAACGTTGTAGAAATTGCGTAGAATTCCCAACTCTGCAAGGGTTTAATTTAAGTACATACTATGCCTCGGAAGAAAGTGTTTTTAGAAATTCAATTTTATGTTGAAATAAGATTTTAAATACAACACTATATAATTTTCAAAGTGTTGTTAATGATGGAATAAAATGCAGTTTAAGACGTCTACCAAGGGAAGTTGTATTAGTAGGAATTTTTATTAAATTGAATTAAAAAAAAAATGTTTGCTTGTCTAATAAATTCATACATACATATGTGCATAATAAATTAGCAACAACAAGGTGCATTATTTTTTTTAACGCTCTAATAAATTGTACAGGCAAATCAAATAGTGAGTGGAGTGACACATCAGATGAATGGATAATTAATATATGTAATTAATAACTTATACAATGAAGTACCTGTTCGATGGAATATTTCATGATAATATTCAACTTAGAATCGTCTCAAACGCCGAATATTAATGGCAAATATGTAGTAATATCTGTTTGTACCTACCACTTATAGATAAAACCATTTACTATGCTCAGACGTGATAATTGTTTTGAACTTTTCAAATATCCAAGAATGCATGAACATATTCCAGCGTAATAAATACATTTGTGACTTGTATCGACTTTATAACTAAGACAACATTTGTATTAGTGAGCAAGTAAGCATATATTCAGGGACCTCTGAAGACTGCTGTGCTGCACATTGATAGATTGCTATACAAGTGCATATGTTAAAATTGGTTTGCAATTAATGAACAGGGTTATGGATTAAATCCAATTCTATACCAGTGTTAAAATCCCAGTTTAAAGGTTTTACTTACTTTAATCTTACAAAAAAGAAAAACATTTTGCGAAAAATATCTTGAGTTAGCTTACTTACTCCGTTATGACCCCATAACCACAAAATTGGTTTGTTTTCGTTCAACACCCTCTTTAGTGATAGCTTTCACTATGCCAATCTACACTTAACCTTGCACCTACCCACTAGACATAAAACCAAATTTATTTAACACGTTTCTGAAATTAGTTGGCAATTCCGGTTTGTTTTCACTCCCCCGCTTTATCTGACAAATTCAATTTGGCAAATTGCCCAAGGAGATTTCCACCATATCAACTATAGCGACTTTAGCGAGTTACAAGCATACAAATTCTCTGTACTTCTGCAGTACCTAGCAGAATGGAGGACTTACATCCAGCCGGAACACACAACAAGTGAACAATACCCCGAAATGTATCCTTTCGTGTACAGTGAATAGACTACGTAGGACCAAAGATATACTACATGCAATTGGTAACTATGGGTGCTAGAGTTATATTTTGTTACTTGATGATAGCAAAGCCTATCAACACGACCGGGAAGAGGTGATGTCGAGGAAAAAACATATCACCTTCAGAATAACTTGTGTCCTCCACTCTACGTTGATATCCTTATTCCTTTTGGTGAACACATCGCATGAAGAATGTATGTACGTGTATGTTGTATGGTAAAAAGCACATTCAATAAAGATGAAAGCGAATGAAAATCGTATACGTACAACGTTCGTACACGGCACAGGAGATTGAGGTGGAAGGAAGGATATAGACGATTATTGTTAAAGAAATTTCCACTTTGTCAACAGAAAAGTGTATGTACGCTTAATAAACTTGCTCCTGATGTATTGAGCTTTGAAATTTTAGAATGGTTTATTTATGCATGGAATATCTCAGCAACATAGCATATTGAAGTAAATGTTGCACAAGTCGTTAGGATTTTAAATACAATAGCATTTTGTTCTAATTGTCGAAACGAGTAAAATTAATTATCTGATAATATTTCCATAATTATTATTACATATACATACATCATGATATTTCGTTCGGCGATTATAGGGATCGCTTACTGCAGTTCAGACAGATCATTCAGCTTTACGCAACCTAACTGATCAGTTTGCAGAAGGTATAAAAAAATCGCCACTTTGCAGACACCCTGTTAGCTTTGTCCTACAACTTCAAAGGTTTTTTACCGTTCTACACATATTCCTACCAAATTTCATGTCGATCGGTTGAGCCGCTCACGAAATATTTAGTGAACTGGACATTTCACCCGTGAAAACAACCTCTTTTTACCTTATTTTGGATAGAAAAGGAAAATAAACCAGGTCAGATGTGCGCAATTATCTGAAATTGATCGAATGGAAGGCAAATATCCACGACCCATTTTTTACACGATATATAGATGAAAAAAAAAACATGTGTAGTATTTCCAAACAAATATAATTTCGTAAAAAAAACAGATTGAGAAAACATTTGACGGCTAATCTACGAGGACCAGGAATATCGGAAATATAAATGAAGATGTAAAAGCAACAGATATGTAAATACCTAAGAGGTTTACTATAACAAAAAAAATCTTTTACGTATAGAAATATATTTGGCAAAATTAAAACCTTTTTCCATGTAATTCCATGTACTCGTAATTGCAACTAAAAAATAGCAATTATAATTACTACTTTCAAAATAATTTTGTGTCAACTAATAAAACGTAAAAAATTGTTTCTTTACTCTCAAATCACAAAAATACGCGATAGCCTTGAAAATCAAAATAATAAACATAAGAAAAAGCTTTTAGAAAGACCTAGTGGGAGAAAAAGAAGAAGTAATTGAATTATTGGCTCGAAACTTAGAACCCAGATATGTCTACTGTCCTATACAGTAGAGCAGGGGTTCCCAACCTTTTTCAGTGCATGCCCTCCTTGCAAGGTTAGCAGAATCTGGCGCCCCCCAAAAAAATTCGGTCTAAACGGGTACAAGGCATTTTACAGCTCATTTATTTTCTTTTGTTAAGAATTCGCCACGATGACAAATAATGAAAGAAAATTTTGCATTTGGAATAATCTCACGGAGATTTTGGACTAATCAAAATCAGCTTGGATTATATTTTTCGCTGCGGAACAGGGTCAAAATTGCGCGAAACCCCAAAATGTTCGCTGTTTTTCCTTTATTGACCCCAAACTCAGAAACTGTTAATTTCTGCGAAAAACTCTCCAGGAATGTGCTAGAGAGCACATGATTCCGCGTCCAAAAATAGATAAATGACATAATTAACAAAGTTCCATATTATGAAATAAATTTTAATATGGAACGATTTTTCATTTTCGATCACAAAAGTTGCATTTTCTAGTTTTTTATGAATTTTGAAAAGCTGAACCAAAACTCGTAGCTTTCCACAAAAATGTCGTTGCAAAACAGGGCTGTCAATCGTCGCGATACCGCTCAACGCATTTTAAAGATTAATGTCGCTTTGAACCCGCAAACATGTTTTCTCATGTTTCAGGACATGTTTTTGCAGAAATGTACAGTTTCGGAGTTATAAGCAAAAAAAAAAACGGAAAAACTCCGAGAATTTTGGGGTTTCTGTAGTTTTGGCCCTGTTCTGCAACAAAATTTTGGTAGGAAGCTCCCGACTCGAACAAAAAAAAATCTCCACCACATTTTGCAATCTGAAATCACCTAATGACTTATTATCTCATTTAAATATTGAATTGATTCCACACTTAAACTATAAAATATGGCTTCAATGAGCACGCAATTCGTCGCACCATGGCTGTATGAAGAAAACGTAGCAGCCATAACAGCCAGTAAACAGCTGGATTGGGCATTCCCGGGAGACCTAGATTTGTCCCTACATCCCTACTACATTGGATCGAGAATTGAGGCTACATGATCATAAGATGGTTATGGCGCGTTGAAAGTGTTTCCTGAAGATCCTCATTTTTCCGGGCGAGGTCTTTTTTTCAGCTCAGCTGTGCATCAACAAGCAAAATTTAAGTCATTGGAGGGACTATATGTATATTATGAAGCATCATTTCCATTTCATTCAAGTTTAACAGGTACCTCCTGGGTTTTCCCTCGGTCTATATGTATTCCTAAAACAATTTCAGCGATCACCATCAAACAGTCCTTGTGACAGAGGCTTCTCGCTAATATATTTTATTGTGGTTGCAGCGATTTAGAAATTTTGTTCATGAATCCGAGAATCTTAGCAGCTTATGGCCGTTGTAATAAAATCGTTCACATCAGCACTCGAGTTGAGTCCACGCCCCCCCTTTGCCGACCGTTACGCCCCACTAGGGGGGCGCGCCCCACCGGTTGGGAAGTACGGCAGTAGAGCGTCGATTATCCGAACGCCGATTAACCGGACCGGGGAGCATTCTTCATATGAAATGCAACGAATCAAATGAAAAAATCAATTGTCTGGAGGAAGCAACTTCTCATCAGCAGCACTGAATTGCTTCGAAATTCTAATTTTGGTGTCGTTTGGAACATTTCCAGGTTGACGGTTTTTTTAACTTTTAAGCAATCCTCCAATTTTTCTATGGAAACTCGATTAACCGAACTTTCGGTTATCTGAACCACCCCTAGTCGACATTAGTTCGAATAATCGACGCTCTATTGTATATAGGACACCTAAAAAATTGGACACCCTGTAGGGAATTCGACATTAGGCATAATTTGGACGTTACAGAATGATACAGGAGGAATTTTATTATTTATCTAAACTATTCGTGAAGTAATTTTTTGACGTTTACTTAAAGAAAAAATATTCCGAAAATCGGCAATTTTAGAAAATTGGAAATGTTAGGGTTCTTTTTGAAGGACATGCTTATATTTTCATAAATACTATCTAAATTATTGAAACGAAATGCTAACAGTTCAATGAATCGTAAAAAATTGCGTATGGAGGTTTTTGTTGAGTTTTCGTATCTAATGTGGCATTTGCTTCTAGGGTGTCCCATATTTAATTTAATTTATTCGCTTTTCAAGTGTACAAAATAAAAAATACATACATTTATTGTCTTAGCTCGCTTTCTCGCTAAAGTTAAACTTGTGTGCGAGTGCGATTTGGAAATAGGATAATAATTAGAACATAATAAAATGAAAAAAAAAATAATATAAAACAAAAAACTTAGAATGTTTATTATCGCCAAAACGGGCGATGTGCCTACACTGCAGGTCGAGCAACGCGAAACCATGGAGCGGTATAAAGAACGAGGCAAGGAAGAAGAAGAAGAAGAAAAAACTTAGAATGTAGATAAAAATTAACTAAAAAAAATAATACAAATAATAATGAAAACTTGTAGATAAAAATTAACTAAAAATAATACAAATAATAATGAGAACATAATATTAATAAACTAAACATGTAGTTATCTGACAAAAAAGCATAATTACAATATAAAAATACAAAATCAATAAAAATAAGATAAACAGAATAAATAAAAAATAAATACATATTGAGAAAAAAAAACAAAACAGAGAGTATTGAACTTTAAAACAAATAAACTGTTAAATTTAAGCTGATATAAAACAAAACTGTCAGTATAAAAAAACAAGGGTATGCAAATACGACCAGTAAAGAGAGTAGTTTCAAAAATATCTAGGAAGATAAATAAGTATCAAGAAAATGTGAGTTTGTAAATAGGCTACTATGAGTATATACAGGGTGTCCCGCGACTCTTGGTACATACGATAATGGGAGATAGTACAGCTCCTTTGGGTACAATTAATGTTGTACATGACCCCTCTATCTTTAACCGTTATAAAGTTATAGCATTTTTTGTTAATAGTGTCAGAAACCTCGACTTGCCGAGCAAAATCACTATTTGCCACACTCCCGAATATTTGATCCGAGGTTTGACTTTACTTTCTGAAACTCCACAAAATTATACATAAAATAACTGTTTTGCCAATTAAATAGTTTAAAACCCTACCCAGATACAACCATTCAAACTTTTAAGAAATTCGAAAATTGATTTTTCATTGAAAATGTAAATTGTAAAATCGTAACGGTACATTGAACTGATAAATGTGCAAAGTTGATAAAAGTTGCCTCATAATGTTAGCTTTTGAACGACATATAAAAATTAGGGTCTTAGGATTTGAAAAATTGCATATCTTACGTGTTAAAGAGAAAAAAACGTGGTTCCAAGAGAAAACCAAAGTAAACATTTCCACAATTTTTATACGAGTTTTATTTAGTAAACAAGATTTTTTTTTAGTAAAAAACGAAAAAAACACGATACCGAGGTTAATTTCGGGCGCGGCCGAAATTTTGATACCCTTCACTCTTCTCGGGCTAATATTTTTTTCCCGGTATACTTATGACTTATGTTTAATCCCCCCATTCTTTCACTTCCGTTTTCACATAGTTTCGTTACTTCGTACTATGGGGGCATCACCCCTCCCACCAAACAATTTTTTTTTTTCCGTTTGTGCAGTTATTCTAACCAAACCTCACGCAAATATGTTTTATCGAGGTAACGAAACTATGTGAAAACGGAAGTGAAATTATGGGGCGGATTAAACATAAGTCATAAGTACACCGGATTTTTTCCGGTGACCGAGAAGAGTGAAGGGTATCAAAATTTCGGCCGCGCCCGAAATTAACCTCGGTATCGTGTTTTTTTTTCGTTTTTTACTAAAAAAAATCTTGTTTACTAAATAAAACTCGTATAAAAATTGTGGAAATGTTTACTTTGGTTTTCTCTTGGAACCACGTTTTTTTCTCTTTAACACGTAAGATATGCAATTTTTCAAATCCTAAGACCCTAACTTTTATATGTCGTTCGAAAGCTAACATTATGAAGCAACTTTTATCAACTTTGCACATTTGTCAGTTCAAAGTACCGTTACGATTTTACAATTTAAATTTTCAATGAAAAATCAATTTTCGAATTTCATAAAAGTTTGAATGGTTGTATCTGGGTAGGGTTTTAAATCATTTAATTGGCAAAACAGTGATTTTATGTAGAATTTTGTGGAGTTTTAGAAAGTAAAGTCAAACCTCGGATCAAATATTCGGGAGTGTGGCACATAGTGATTTTGCTCGGCAAGTCGAGGTCTCTGACACTATTAACAAAAAATGCTATAACTTTATAACGGTTAAAGATAGAGGGGTCATGTAGAACATTAATTGTACCCAATTGAGCTGTTCTGTCACCCATTATCGTATGTACCAAGAGTCGTGGGACACCCTGTATATATAGGCTACAATGAGGTTGCGTCAACAAGTATTTTCAAATTGGTATTTTTTTTTATTTTAATCAATTACGATACATATTAGGAAATAGCAAGGATATCACAAAATGTAATTACAATCTCTATATCGATTTAGATCTAGATTCTGAAATTGAGCTATTGATGGCCTACTCACTCACTACTTCACTCTACTTTTCAGTTGTTTTTGACGTCCGAAATTTTTGTATAGTTATACTTATTAATTAAATAATCTACGATTATTTCAATACGAAATAACTGATTATTTTTATATTTGATGAGGCACATAGACGACAGACTCATAGACGACAGACTTACTAGAGTCATGAGTCATATGTGTCCCATAGATAGCGAACATAATGAGTAAACTACTCACTAAATAGATTTCGTCCGTAAAACATGACCAAGATGGTGAAAACTGCTATTTTCGTTAAGTAATTTGTCGCAAATCGTACCAAAACAGTGTATCCGCATAGCTACCTATGTGCCTACTGTCCTATATATAGGGCGGCTCCGAAAACCTAGTTTTAAATAAAAAAAATATTTTTTTCGTATGTTTTGGAATAAGTATCCCTAAATAAGCAATAAAACCATAAAAATACTCTTGAAACTTTTCACACGGCTCCATAGGCATATCTGGGTTAAGGAAGATATTAATAAGACAAATATAATCGAATTGCCTTTTGACATTTTTGGAAACCTTAAAGTCATTCCAGACTTTACAGGTAAATTCCTGGAATAGATAGGTTCCTAGCGGCTATTGATATTGACATTCTTTACAAATAAGTCCCAGTTCCTATAGCTAGGAAAATTTTATAACTCTAATTGTTTCAACGAAGCCATCAGACTCCGCTAGATGGAAAATAATTTCTTTGGCTAAACCAACTAATTTAAAAGAACTTAATTACTTACTAAACACCCGCATCTCGATGCGTAGTTAATCCGGCGTTAATCGCCTTACCCATAAGTAAGGTTGACCAAGTCGTAAAGCTATATAAATATACAGGGTGGACATGTGGATTGTCGCCTCATTGGTTAAGTACCATTTAAAGTGAACTAACTAGTGTAAACCATGAATAACTTTTTTATTTCTGAACCGACTTTTTTTTTAAATTTTCACATAAAAAACACTTGGGAGATATGTTTACACTATGTTCGCAATATTTCTGGCTGCAAACCTGGGATCTCCGCTACAATATTTTGCTTTAATTCCTGAATTGTCCTTGGTTTATTATTATTGTAGACTCTCTCCTTAAGGTATCTCCACAGAAAAAATCGAGTGGAGTTAAGTCTAGAGCAGCGGTGTGGCAAGGCGCACCATCTTCCTGAAACCACATATCTGGTCGGTTTTGGACAAAAGGACGAATAACATTGTTGAGCATATCACTTCGTCTCCGGGCTCCTTGTTCTCGAAAACGGCGAATAATTCTGCGAATCGTTGATCTCGAGAGAGCAAGTTTTACATGGAGCGTTCGTCGATACTCGCGCTGTGTCTCGACAATCGAATTATTATTCCGCTTGTAAATTTGTATTACTTGAGATCGTTGCTCAACCGTATATCTTTCCATGTTGTCTTTTTTTCAAAACTAATGCATATGGATCCTTTCCATTTTATTTAATCAATGTAATTTTATAAAAAACTAGCTGAGAGAGCTCGCTTCGCTCGCTCTCTTATCTAGTGCTCGCTTCGCTCGCATTATTGGCTTCACTCACAACTTGACACTAATTTGAATGCCAATCAACCTGCTAACTATAATTTATTGGGATCGACCTCTCGATGATGAAACCAAAGTGTATAATGGAAACAACGCTATAGATTTCCGTCGGGGGGTTAAGCGGTCAAGGTAATACAACAACAACATATGTACTCAACCCCCTGACTGATCGATGAGACTGCACTTGCCCTTCAACTATATTAGCGAGTTATCTCGAAAATCATTAATTTAATAAATTTCTATTAAATATGTCAGCACACTCATTTACTCAGTTTTTCGTGCACTAAAATGTGCGCACGCCACCTATAATGCTCATACTATCCCAGAAACCATCATACATCCAGGTTGACGGTTGTTAATGTAACTTAATTGTAATTAATTGTAACCTTGCTATGCCAACATCCGGGCTGACGGTTATTAGAAAGAAAAACCCATGACCCTTTAGGCAATTTTGTTGCGAATCCGGCGACATCTCAATCGTGTCGTTCCGCCAAAGGATTGCGGAGATATCGACGGATTCCCGAAGTAGTACGAAGTCTATTGTGAAATTGCTGTGACCAACATCAAGGATGTGTGTACGTAAAAACATAGTCACCTTGACTACAATTAACACTGTATTTGATCCAATGACAACTAAAATATTCCCATTAAATTTAAATGTTGTCGATGAAAACTTGATTGCAACAGGTGACTCTCATACAAAATGAAATTTCGATATTTACCACCACTTCCTTCGAGATTTTCAAAAATTTTTTGGTCCATAAACCTTCTCCAACGTAAGACGGATAAAACAAAAAAAGAATCATCCAAATCGGTTCGTGCGTTCTGAAGTTATAACGTCAGGGAGGAAAACCCGACTTATTTTTATATAGTAGATTATTTATTGAAAATTGTGAATGAAATGGTTCAAAAATAAGTTCTTTTATAAAACCTACTTAAATCACCCTTTCTCAACGTGTAAACATATCTTCTATGTGTCTAGTTTATTCTTACCAAACTTTAGAAAAAAATATTAAAAAATAAAAAAGTTATGCATGGTTTACACTAGTTCACTTTAAATGGGCCACCCTGTATTCATTTTGGGTATGTCTACAAAGAAAAACTTCGTTTCCAAGTAGGGTTTTTATGGAAAATTAATTTTTTTCTTGCTTGTTCTCTTTGCAGACAAGTTCACCAATGACGTAGATACGGAGAAGGGCAAAGGGATGAATCACGCCACCTCCTCTGAACACACATTTTTCACCTACATATTTGATATAGACACGCTCTGTGGCTCACTTGGTTGAGTCGCACTCTACGATGCTAGTAATCTAGAGGTCCGGAGATCGAATCTCGGCGTGGTCCAAAATTTCGGTACATGTGCGGATAGGAAATATATAGTACTTGTAACATTATATACACTCCGAAATGATATGCAATGTAACGTTGACTCGAAAATGCCTAATAAACGGCTGAGTTAACGCACCATGGCCCCACATGGGGCTATATACGGTACTGAGAAGAAGGAGAAGAAGAAATTTAATATAGAAATAAAACTCCACCGAATCAAATGAAACGATATTTTTCTTGCAAAAATTTGCAAATTAAGACTATTGGATTAAGTTCATGGGCCGCTAGGCAAGCGTTTCTCCCATGAGTGTTGAATCTTGAGCATATTCCTCCAGTTGAAATTTTAGTATCAGTTGCATTGTCAATTCACATTTATGGGAATTTTTAAATAGAAAATGTATTATGGAGTCTTTGTAGTGGTGTCCTACACACGTTACATGTTCACTATCGGCTTCAAACGTTATGATCAAGGTTTAAGGAGGTGGGGGTGGCGCTAAGTGTGCTGAAGCTCCATCCAGACCCAGACAAAATGAAGTAGACAATTATAGTTACTTTTTTCTGTGCTAAAGAAATAAGCCGTTCCCACAGATCCGCTTCCCCTTTGAAAAGCTATCTACGCCAATGAATTTGAATGAATGAGTTTACGCCTCCCGCCAGCGACGTCACCTGACTATTCATATATGAATATATTACTTAAAATGGAATATTTCCTATAGCCCCAAATCCGAAGGATCCCAAAAATAAAATTTTTCTGCTTGGCCATACTGGCCATGGATGGCTGACAACCGCATTGCACTCGGAATTCAGTTGACATCGAACCAGGCTCCTTAAGGAGTTTGGACAAAACAAGAATATAATTATAATGACAAATGTGCCGCTCCTGGTTTTCTGCTTAAATTGATTGGGTGTAAAAATGTTAAAAACGATTCAAAGAGATAACAACATAACAAATCCCTGTAATAATTTTCTTCCTTAGTATAATATTTCCCAGTATCCTTCGTAAAATGAGAAAATAGAAAGTTTAATTAAATTTTGAAATGAGTCGCCTATTTTTCGATTTATAATGAGCTCTTTTTATACCCTTAAAACACAAACCTATATAATGAAACACGGACTTAATTGAAAATACGATGCTCATGCTTTTCTACATGGTAAAGACAAAACAACCTTTACTTTCATTCGTGAAAAGTGAAAAAGTAAATAATCATTGAAATTAAGTATGTGTTTTCTTTCTGTATATAGACATGCTGTAATCACAATAAAAATACCAGTAACGCGAAGAGTCGTGATAACGAAAATCTTCTTTTCGACTTCAATACAAACTGCAAAAGTTTTCACTTTAATTATTATTATCGTTGCACTAAAGAATCGACTGCAGCATCACAGTCACGATTTGTATAAAAGAAAGAAAACATAATTCAATTTCCATTCATTAGTATGTACTTAGATTTCCACAAGTGTATGCCGGTATGTTTCCTACGAGTATAACAATAGTTAACTATGTTGAAGAAAATACTTTTCAAATACTAATATCTATCTACGAACATGTTTTCATGCGTATGAACATATGTATAATAAACAACATAAACAAGTATGGATAGATATATTTTCGGATCTTCTTTGTCAGCAGCAAAGAAACACAATATTTGCATTAAAACTTCATTTGATTTATGTGAGAGACGAATACGTCTACCAAACAAAGTCTGTCTTAATGAAGTCGGATCTAAAGTGTTAGACTAACCTTGACTCTTAGCTAAACTGCCATTCTTTATGTTAGTTACATATTCATTAAGCAGATTTATTCTTTTTTTTTTCAACTTTACGAAGATTTTTCAGACTGTTAAATTATAGATATTGAATGCGGAAGAAGCAACATAATTGAGTGCTAAAAAGTTTAAATGATATTCATCAAATCGGTAAGTTACGTCTCTAATTTGGACATATTCATTCTGAAAACTGTATTATGAAAGTTTATGGTTGAATTTCGTGAAAAGTTTTTATATATAGTTGAGCTGAGCTCGGATAATAAGATAATATTCGGTGTACCGTTCACTATAATAATTTTGTATGATGTTTCACGCAGGCGCGCACAGAGGATTTACGGGGCCCGGGGCATATAAATAAAAGTGGCCCCTTTGAGAAAAATAACATTTGTCCTTGGAAACTCTATAAATGTTGTTCCTGCTACAGGATGCTGGTACTTGAGAAAGCGGCATTAGGGTAGATAGATAGGGCGCTCGTCTTCGAATCATAGGTTCGCGGGATCGAATCTCATTGTAGGCGCAGGTAATTTTCTATGCGTAAACATCACTAACACCTATAGAGGTCAATGCTGCGCTGCGTGAGCATTTTTATTAAAAAAAAAAACAATTGATGAAATCATTAATTTAATAAACGTTACAACAAGAACGCTATTCTCAATGTAAGAATGCAAAGAGCCAAAGTAGCTCTTAGCAAAGTTATTTTAAGTACGATTTTCTTAATTTTAGTAGAAAAACTGTAACGTCGAAATCATGTTTCAAAATATTTGGTTTCAGATCGGTCCACACTTTTCAGTCATCAGTCGCAGTCACAGTAGTTTCTCATACAAATTGACAGATTGTCAGTCAATCAATTAATTTGTATGGAAAATGACTGTGACTGATGACTGAAAAGAGTGGATCGACCTTCAAGAGTGTTTTCGATTGATTTCACTCTACTTTTTTTCTCAGTGTAGGGGGCTCACTCAAGAAGTTGGCGGGAGGGCCCAGAGTGAAGTTGTTCCGTCACTGCTGATGGCATTGCGAAAATCGAAATTCTTGTCTCTTCATAAACGTTACTAAGACCGAGTGTGCACTGATCCATAGGAGAACGACAGTCTAAAACCAAACCAGTGGAAAACGTTGAGAAATTTTGCTAATTCGAGAGCATAGTTACAGATAAGACTACAATGAGTTAACAATCAGAGAGAGACTTGAATAAATATAAATTTATGGAAACTAAATAAGAAATAGTCATTTAAAGGGGCTTCCATCGTTTTCAGTTTCTTGGTTAACACTTTCTCTATAAAACACATATATAGTTCGAGGACACTTAGATTTTAAGGGAATTCCGATTAATTAGAGTGTGCTGTTGATCTTAACACCTAAAATATATCAAGATCAGTGCCAATTTTAGATTTAGCAATTTTAATTGAAAAAAGTAGGTGAAGGGAAATCCTATAGGGTCCTAGAAATGCTATGAATAACGCAAAACAAGATAAATAGAGATTTAAATAAAATTTATCTGACATCAATTCGTGTAATAATTTTGCAGACGTATGCGCACTACGAGACCACTGTCCCCGCGGGGCCCTCTCTAACTCGGGGCCCGGGGCAAATTGCCCCTTTTGCCCCACCCTCTGTGCGCGCCTGGTTTCACGAATGGTTGGTTGCATGAGTATGAATTTTTTGGTATCATTGGGTTTTTCGTTTTTGTCTGCCAAATGTTAGAGATGATAACTAATTAATTTTGTAAAGTTTGCAATCATAAACCGTTCCTGGACTTCGGAGTTACTGATTAATTTGTTTGAATATAAATTGAATGCAACTGTTGCAGTGCCAACCCAACGGAGTATGTTGATTGAAATATTAAACAAAGGAATGTGATTTGCGATAATAATAATAAATTGATCCCATTTTTACAGAATGGAAAATAAATCATTTGCCATGAGTTAGAAAATAACGCTAGGAAAACATTTACATAGTGGTAACTTACTTTACAGTGTAAAATACAAGCCTAGCTTAGACCAACGATTTACACGAACAAACAACAACAAGCATATGACGTAATTAAAAACAAGAACAATGCAATGCAATTTCAACTCTTAATTTGACGTTTAAGAGTCTACATTGCGGCCTTAATAGGTGTGTTTTTTTTATTATCCCGTGTAGGTTTGGGTAACGAAACTTCATATAAAAAAAATGACAGGTGGATCAGCTGGCATTTTTTTATATGGAGTTTCGTTACCCAAACCTACACGGGATAACCAAAAAACACACCTAATGACTTTCACCAATGCAGCGTTTACACATCATAATGATATGTGTTGTCTATTTATCAGTGTGTGACAATGATGTTCAATGTGTCCAGAAACTGCAGCTACAATTTCCATCCTCACTTGAAAATTATTTCATTGAACTTTTCTCTGACATAATCGCAAACAATCAAATTGATTCGTCGACTATGATGTACATAATCTTTATAAAATCTTCGAGATCCCACTTAACCGCACGTAACATTTTCATTCTGAAAGCAAACTTAAATTGCGCTTTCGTTTTCAATTGTTATCAAGTTCATATAAGTCTAACCGTCGAAAAATGGTAAATCCGTAAATCATGTTTATTCGGCATTGAGAAGGTGATTTGTCAGTAAATTCACGCACCCACATCTCATCAGGAGTAGAACTGAGCCCTGTTATAGCAGGCGTTGTCAACTCCAAAAAGCAATCAACATTACGGAAACAAAAAATGTATTCTTTATCTTTGTTGTTACTTTGCTGGAGAGCTTACGTAATTTAAAATTACATACATACGTATACATCTCCAAGATAGAGTCGCACGTCCATACCAAACGTGATGGTTGATGGCCATTGAACAGTCACCGCACAAATAGAAAAACGTATTTTCATTCATTCATCTTTCGTTCGTATGGCACAAAGTTATTTGATGAGAAAATTGTTACTGTAGGCTCTAGGTCAGTGGTTCCCAACTCGCAAATGACTGCGGACCACTTTGCTTGAACATGAAACACTACGGACCACCATATTTTTTAATAAAGGGAATTTCGCGATTTTTTCGCAAGGCTTTAGACTTTTTCATTATTTTTTTTTACGACAACAAAGTGGACACCTTATGAAAAAAATGGTTGGAAACATCAGAAGAAAACACCAGATTCCTCCTCAGTGACCGCCTCGTATTGAAATAATTTTTAAGCTTACTCTACTTGGGCTTTGTCGAAACATACTCGAAAAAGTTCGTCTGAACCACGCGCAACAGTTCAGTCGAACCACGCTCAAAAGATCAACGAACCGTCAGCGGGTTGAATTCACTGAACCACGCAAATGACGATAAAATTCGATTCCTCTGTTTTTCTTTTGTGTGGTACGGCGAACACCGCGCTAAGTTGGGCCGGCTTTAGAAAAACTGAAAACCGGCAATGTAAGATTTCATCGAGTAATTTAGTACCGACTATTGTCCATTTTTTATGAGCACTCTTATACCTTCGACAAAATGAATATGGGTGAAGAGTTTACCGTAGTAACTACCAAAATTCAAGTATAGGCACAGGCAGTAACATCGGCAGTTCTTTAGGTTCTTCAGAACAGGACAGACACACCTAACTTTGAGAGCTAAACGCATCTAACTTTGTCCGATAATAATTTATTGGATGCGGTTTTAACGGATTAATTTTAACTTCTTTAACGAAGGATTGAGGTGGTTGATTACTCTAACATGGTTTGTCTTCATATGATACTGGCAAAATGTGGACACTGTGCTGCCACTGTGCCAATTAATCCAAGAGGTAAAAACAATTAGGTACAGACAATAGTGTCACATTATGCGAGGAAAAATCCACTGCTTCCCGAAAATCACCGG
The DNA here is from genome assembly GCA_949715475.1 of Microchrysa polita. Lineage (NCBI taxonomy): Eukaryota > Metazoa > Arthropoda > Insecta > Diptera > Stratiomyidae > Microchrysa > Microchrysa polita. The sequence continues at coordinate 65,380,706 of OX454416.1, forward strand.
TACAATGTAGACTGAGACTTATGAGCTTTTTGCCACTTATCTTAAGGTCTGTACATCGCATTTTCAGATCGACCACATACCTAGTAGCGAAAGTATTCAGTTCTTTATTTATACCATAAAATTTTTCAAAGCTCATGCCTGTTATTTCAATTAATCGCGATGAAAACTACTTTTTCAGAAGTATGTAGTCCCCATAGTATTTCGCGGACCATTACGGGTATCTCACGGACCACCTTCGGTCCGCGGACCACCTGTTGGGAAACAGTGCTCTAGGTGAAAGAATATTGAATGGTGTCATACAAATTAACTGTAACTGAAATGCAAATATTTTCGTAGACATACTTCCCTTGTTGCATCAGATCATGCAATACCTTTTCCCTTAATGCTCTGTCCAGGTTTTTGTCACTAAACGTTCGCACAATGAAGGTAAGAGCCTCCTATGCCATCTAACAGCCACATGAATGTTGCTTTTACGGTGTTTCCACACAGAAATTACGCTGTTTGATTAATATTTCCTTGTTAAATGATTTATAAAAATGGCGATGGGTTCGTGCAGATAACTACGGCATTTAAACGATGGGAATCGATACGTACCGGCAAGTTACAAGTTATTTTTTTTCAATTTTTTTTTGTCATCAGTTTCTTTTTTATTTAGAGGAAGTGTTAATCCGAAATTTATTTTAAGGTATTTTCAAGGTTATAAGAATCTGATTGATGTTTAAAAGAAAACTGTTTTAGTGTCCAATTTGTCTGCTACGTCTGTGAGCACTAGAGGCAACTTAAACATCAGGCAATTATGTTTGGTGTAGAAAACAAGTTTTGTCGAGCAACTGATTTAAATTAGATGCATACTGTTAAGGTCTTCCCAAACAGGGATACTTAAGCCTCGGCGACTCAAGGAATAGACGACTCGATTTGACAAAATAGTCGCCTAACGTTTGAGTCGTCGCGTCGTACCATTATTTAAAGTCTAATATCAAATGATAACTATACTAAAATAATAAAGATAGCATATTGAAACGTATAAAAAGTTCAAACAAACAAGCAAGAAGACGAACGATTCACTGGATTTCGGAATTTATATTTTCTTTTATTTTTGCTATTTCTTACAATTAACGCATTAATTTATGGTCGATTGACTTGGCTTAAAGCATTCTTCAGCCAGTGTAAACGACCTTGCTACAAATAGCAACGCGAAACCATGGAGCGGTATAAAGAACGAGGCAAGGAATAAGAAGAAGAAGAAAAAACTTAGAATGTAGATTAAAATTAACTAAAAAAAATAATACAAATAATAATGAAAACTTGTAGATAAAAATTAACTAAAAATAATACAAATAATAATGAGAACATAATATTAATAAACTAAACATGTAGTTATCTGAAAAAAAGCATAATTACAATATAAAAATACAAAACCAATAAACATAAGATAAACAGAATAAATAAATAATAAATATTGGAAAAAAAAACAAAACAGAGAGTATTGAACTTTAAAACAAATAAACTGTTAAATTTAAGCTGATATAAAACAAAACTGTCAGTATAAAAAAAACAAGGGTATGCAAATACGACCAGTAAATGAACGCAAAAAGAGAGTAGTTTCTAAAATATCTAGGAACATAAATAAGTATCAAGAAAATGTGAGTTTGTAAATAGGCTACTATGAGTATATGTATATAGGCTACAATGAGGTTGTGTCAACAAGTATTTTCAATTTGGTATTTTTTTTATTTTAATCAATTACGATATTAGGAAATAGCAAGGATATCACAAAATGTAATTACAATCTCTATATCGATTTAGATCAAGATTCTGAAATTGAGCTATTGATGGCCTACTCACTCACTACTTCACTCTACTTTTCAGTTGTTTTTGACGTCCGAAATTTTTGTATAGTTATACTGATAATTAAATAATCTACGATTATTTCAATACGAAATAACTGATTATTTTTATATTTGATGAGGCACATATGGCTCATAGACGACAGACTTACTAGAGTCATGAGTCATATGTGTCTCATAGATAGCGAACATAATGAGTAAACTACTCACTAAATAGATTTCGTCCGTAAAACATGACCAAGATGGTGAAAACTGCTATTTTCGTTAAGTAATTTGTCGCAAATCGTACCAAAACAGTGTATCCGCATAGCTACCTATGTGCCTACTGTCCTATATATAGGGCGGTTCCGAAAACCTAGTTTTAAATAAAAAAATATTTTTTTCGTACGTTTTGGAATAAGTATCCCTAAATAAGCAATAAAACCATAAAAATACTCTTGAAACTTTTCACACGGCTCCATATGCATATCTGGGTTAAGGAAGATATTAATAAGACAAATATAATCGAATTGCCTTTTGACATTTTTGGAAACCTTAAAGTCATTCCAGACTTTACAGGTAAATTCCTGGAATAGATAGGTTCCTAGCGGCTATTGACATTCTTCACAAATAAGTCCCAGTTCCTATAGCTAGGAAAATTTTATAACTCTAATTGTTTCAACGAAGCCATCAGACTCCGCTAGATGGAAAATAATTTCTTTGGCTAAACCAACTAATTTAAAAGAACTTAATTACTTACTAAACCCCCGCATCTCGATGCGTAGTTAATCCGGCGTTAATCGCCTCACCCATAAGTAAGGTTGACCAAGTCGTAAAGCTATGTATATACAGGGTGGACATGTGGATTGTCGCCTCATTGGTTAAGTACCATTTGAAGTGAACTAACTAGTGTAAACCATGAATAACTTTTTTATTTCTGAACCGACTTTTTTTTAAATTTTCACATAAAAAAATAGACACTTGGGAGATATGTTTACACTATGTTCGCAATATTTCTGGCTGCAAACCTCGGATCTCCGCTACAATATTTTGCTTCAATTCCTGAATTGTCCTTGGTTTATTATTATTGTAGACTCTCTCCTTAAGGTATCTCCACAGAAAAAATCGAGTGGAGTTAAGTCTGGAGCAGCAGTGTGGCAAGGCGCACCATCTTCCTGAAACCACATATCTGGTCAGTTTTGGACAAAAGGACGAATAACATTGTTGAGCATATCACTTCGTCTCCGGGCTCCTTGTTCTCGAAAACGGCGAATAATTCTGCGAATCGTTGATCTCGAGAGAGCAAGTTTTACATGGAGCGTTCGTCGATACTCGCGCTGTGTCTCGACAATCGAATTATTATTCCGCTTGTAAATTTGTATTACTTGAGATAGTTGCTCAACCGTATATCTTTCCATGTTGTCTTTTTTCAAAACTAATGCATATGGATACTTTCCATTTTATTTTATCAATGTAATTTTATAAAAAAATATTTATTGAAAATTGTGAATAAAATGGTTCAAAAACAAATTCTTTTATAAAACCTACTTAAATCACCCTTCCTCAACGCGTACCTACCGGGAAAGTAGTGTAAACATATCTTAGCTTAAATTATGGATCAATATGTACGAGTAACTGACACGTAATCTATTATTTAAGCATGTTTCACTGGATTGTACCGTAGAACGGTGTTGTTTCAACGCTATCGGTTGGTTTCTAAAAGATTTTAATTTTTTTTTCCAATAGGAAAACAAAATCAATTAATTTTTCTAAAACCTTTAAAAGAGCTAAGTGATTAAACATTACATATACTCTAATGCAGGGATGTCAAACTCAAATCCTGGCCTGTAACAACTGTCTTCAGGATTGAGTGGCCCGCAAAAAAAAATTGGGAAAAAGCCTTTAGACTTTTTTTTTTGAATTTTCATCATAGAATATTATTTTTAAAATATGAGTATAAATCGGAAGTCACTGACGACATTCTGATTATATCTTTCAAAAACGCTAACTTTTCAAAATGTACTTCAAATAAATTTAAAGACAACATCAACAACAGAACGCCAACCTTTGCTTGATCGATCAGTTACCACTATGTGAATTGTTTATCGCCAAATTTCGGAATGCTGGCCAGAACATTGTAGCACCGGCCACATCCAATTAATCCAAAACAATCCTGAGAACTTATGTGAAGTTAGCTCTCCCACATTCTCAAATTATGCTTGTAACCGTTTGTTCGGCGGCAGCTACGTTTGTTCGTGATTGTTCGTCAATTAAAATCGTTTGTTCGTCTCTAATTTTCAGGAGTAATTAAGGAAAAACAGAAGACGGGACACAGACTATTGCTTCTTATACCCTTCGCTCATAGAGTGAAAGGGTATATTAACTTTGTCATGAAGTTCGTAACGTATTGAAGGAAGCATCTCCGACCATATAAAAAGTATACATATATATATGATCAGCATGACGAGATGAATCGATTGGGCGATGTCCGTCTCTCTGTCCGTCTGTTGCAGCGCGTTTTTCTCGGCCACTATAAAAGCTACGGAGCTGAAATTTTGCACACGTGCTTCTTATTGTTGCAGGCTGTTTGTATGTTTGATTCACCCGAATTGGATCACTGGGTCATGGGGCTGCCATACAAACAAACAAACCTAGCTCCCCAATTTGAGTTCTTCTAAGAAAAACTTTTTTATTTGTGTACCAATTTCAACCAAATTTCACACAAAAGTGTTTCTATAGATAACACAAAATATATCCAAGAATGGATCAAATCGGACCATGGGGTCATGGGGCTGCTTACAAACTTAACCCCCCAAAATAGGTTCTTCTAAGAAAAACTGTTTTATTTGTTCACCAGTTTCAACCAAATTTCACACAAATGTATTTCTGTTGTTGACACAAAACATATGTAAGAATGGATAAAATCGGAGCATGGGGTGATGGGGCTGCCATGCAAATCCAACCACTCAAATTAGGTTCTTCTAAGAAAAACTTTTTTATTTGTGCACAAATTTCAACCAAATTTCACACAAATGTATTTCTATTGATGACACAAAACATATGTAAGATTGAATCAAATTGGACCATGGGGTCATGGGGCTGCCATACAAACCAAACCCCCCATATTGGTTCTTCTAAGAAACATTTTTTTACACCAATTTCACAAAACCTTGAATTAATGTGTCTTTATCAAAGCAACTAAAAAGTTCAAAACGAATGGAATCGTACTGTGGGGTTATGCTCCGGCAACCCCAATAAAACTTTCCGAATAAATATTTTTTTTGCCCACTTATTTCAAACAAGCCCAAAACTTTTGTCAAGACGGAAGAAAAAGAATGAGGAGGGTGATTAAATACAAGTCATAGGTACGCCCGAAAAAACTTTTAGCCCTAGCGAAGGGTATCCAAATTTCGGCTGCGCCCGAAATTAGCCTGGGCCCCGGGGTTGGCGAGCGAAGCGAGCAGGGGGCGAAGCACCTAGTTTTTTTTATATTCAAAGCAGTTGAATTGGAATATTCAAACAATGAATTGTAATATAAAAAACACGCAATGGTTTCCGTTTCCGGTTTTTCTTAATTACTCTTAAATCCTTGCGTTTCCAGGACGAACATATGCACAAAACAACGAACAAACGTCTGGCTTTCGATTCATACTAAATTTATACCTATCCGACCATATTTACAGCTGGCGGGCTAAGTTCACACTCCTGGGTGGTTTAAAATAGACATGGCGTGAAACAAGCGCATATATCACCATCATCAATGTGGCAAGATAGCCCGACGTTGGGTCTTGGCCGACTGGATCGTTGACCTCCAATTGTCGCGGTTACGTGACCTTGTCCTCCAGTTTCGGAAACCCAGCTCAGTCCACTCGTTGCGCGTTCATCACTTTCTTTGGCATGCGATTATCGTCCATCCGTTGTACATGTCCCGCCCATTGCAAACGTTGAAGCTTCACGACTTTCAATACTTCCAGCTCATCGTACAATTGATACAACTCATAGTTGAACCGGATACGCCATTGATCTAGCTCGCGAACGGCTCCGAAAATTCGCCGAAAGACCTTTCGTTCGAATCGGTCTACCATAATTTCGGACGCTTGGGTGAGGGTCCATGTTTCGCAGCCATAACATAGCGCGGGTCGGATGATCGTTTTGTACACGCGGAGCTTCGTGTTCCTGTGCGCAAGTTTTGAATTAATTATAGAGAGGACCGAGAAATAGGTCTTATTGGCTAGTTGTATCCTTCGCTTAATTTCGTCGGTTTCGTTGGCGTACAACCCAGATATAGTCTAAGAAAAATGGCATATTTGGTCTGTAAAAATCCTACTTTGGAAATTTTGTTGGATTATGTTTGGGGATGGCCCCCAGATTATGGCAGTAAAAGTCCCAACCGTTTGGGGGCCCGCAACATTAAAAAAAAGGGGGAAAGGGGGCGTTTTTTTCGGTTTCTTGCGATTATTTCAAAAACGGTAAGAGATACAGAATAATGATTGGAGGACTACATAAAATTTATCTTTGCAATGATATATAACACATTAGAGTTTAATTGAATATCTCGGCGTTAGAATAGAACATAAATTAGAATATTTCCATTTTAAACCTTTTTTAAAAGCTCCATTACTTTTGAAAGAATGCTAGTTCAGCCGTAAAGTTTTCTATAAGTATTCACAATAAGTTCAAGATCATTTTAAGGTAAACATTGAGTCGCTCCGGTCAAGGACCCCCATTATCCCCCCATTTGAATTATTCAAAACGGCATGTCCATAACTCCCCCCCCAAAATTGGAGCAGAGTGCTAAATTCTGGTTTATTGCGATTGGTGGTCATAGTCACCCCACCCGCCAAAAATTAGCTTATTCGGATAAAAACTAAGGGTTTCTCCCATACAAAGTGACCCATCAGGTGGGTGGGGTGACTATGACCTCCAATCGCAACAAACCAAAATTTAGCACTCTGCTCCATTTTTGGGGGAGCTATGGACAGTCTATATCGCAGCATTTTGTATCCTCTCTCGGCAGGAGATAGTCACAGCGCCTACTCTAGCACTTACGCCGCCCGGACAAGATGACTAATTGCCGCCCCTAATGTTGTTATACCCGTCACTATGTGAAAGGGTATATTAACTTTGTCATGAAGTTTGCAACGCACAGAAGGAAGTACCTCCGACTATATAAAGTATATATATTATTGATCAGTGTGACGAGAGAAATCGATTGAGCCATGTCCGTCTGTCTGTCTGTTTGTCCGACTGTCTGTCTGTCCGTCTGTTGCAATGCAAACCTGAGTTTTGAAGCTATCAGGCTGAAATTTGGTATACAAGTTCATTTTTACTGTACGCTGTATATATGTCGGAACGAATGGAATCGGACCATGGGGTCATGGGGCTGCCCCTGAAAATTATGTTCTTCCAAAAAAAATTTTTTATTTATGTACCAATCTGAACCAAACTTCACCCAAGTTTCTTCCTAGTAGAGCGTCAAAAGATATCTAGGAACGGATGGAATCGGAACATTACGTCATAGGTCTGCCATACAAACGAACAACTGAAAATTAAGTTCTACTAAGATAAACTTTTTCTTTATGAACCAATCTTAACTAAACTTAACCCAAATGTGTTCCTAGTAAAGCCTGAAAACATGGCTAGGAATGGATGGAATCGGCACATTACGTGATAGGGCTGTCATACAAACCAACCCCCAAATGTTAAGTTCTTGTAAGAAAAACTTTTTGCTTTTTGAATCTTAACCAAAATTCATCCAAGTTTGTTCCTGGATTAGCTTCAACGCATCCAGGAACAGATGGATTCGGAAGACGTCATAGGACTGCGGTAGAAATTTTTAACACAAAAGAAGCATACGTCTCATTGTGACGGGTATTCAAATTTCGGCCGCGCCCGAAATTAGCCTCGGTCTCGTTTTTTTTAAATTTAACAAATAGGAATTCCAGCCAGCGGATATCCAATGGCTAAGGGCCTTTTCTGCCAGATTTAACTCCGATCTGGGTTCTGCTTCTGAGTGAGGAAAAGGCGCGTTCGGACGGCATCCAACTTGTTTGATCCAACTTTTCCCACCAATACTTTCCACAAGTTGGAAGGCTGTTCACACGTACGATATTCAACTTCAACAAATCCTATCAAACTTGTTGGCCGTGTGGACAGAAGTTGGAAGTTGAAGCGGTCGTAAAAAGTTATCAGCTTTTGCAATACGCATTAGCACAGGAGAAATATTATTGTTGTTTCGTTAATTTCTCTTGATTTGTAAAGCATTGAAGGTAACATTTCCGACTTAGTATATATGAGAAGTACATATTTTATGATGATATTACCAGGGCAATCCATGTAACCCTTGCAATATACAACACAAATGTCAAAAATCCGTTCAGTTAATTAACTCATCATAATTAAAAATACCGGCGTACAGAAGGCTGCGCCGGCAATACGAGGGTTTTTTAGATTTTTATTTTATAGGTAATAAATAAGAATTATGCACAATATTAATGAAATGCTGCTTTTAAATCTATTTTTGGATTAGTCTAAATAAACGCGTTCTTTTAATTAGACGAATCCAAAAATAGATTTACTATGTATCATGGCTACACATATTAACTGAATTTATTAGCTGTAACTCCGTTATCATTACTCCAAACTGGAAAAAAAGCAACTGAAATGAAATGTACCCATCGAGTTCTTTGATATGCGTATCTATACGTCCATGTCCGATAAAAGCAAAAAAGGTCGACTTTTTCAAATCTCCGGGACACCCTCTTAGCTTTGTCCTACCAACGTCTAAGTATTTCGTGCTGAAGACTGTTACGATTCTTCGCATTCCTACCAAATTTTCATTACTATCGGTTGCCGTTCGCGAGTTATTTAGTGAAGAAATTTTTAAATTTCCGGGACACCCTGTTATCTTTGCCCTACCAACTTCTAAGTATTTCGTGCCAAAGACTGCTATTCTACACATTCCTACCAAAATACAGGACGATCTGTTAAGCCGTTCGCGAGTTATTCAGTGAACAAATTTTCGAATGCCCGGGACACCCTGTTATCTTTGCCATACCAACTTTTAAGTATTTCGTGCCAAAGACTGTTACCATTCTACACATTCCTACCAAATTTCATGACGATCGGTTAAGCCGTTAGCGAATGCGAGAGTGAACAGACGGACGGACAGACGGACGGACAAAATCGATTTCATAAGAGTTTTTCGAAAAATCTAAAAAACCCTAAAAAGTGTATGTTGATATTTCGATCGGACTATAGTCAATGTAAGTACACAAGTTGTCCAACTTCTGCTCTCACTGTGAACTTGTTTGAATTCTCGTTCAGCTCCAAACTTGTTGTCCGACTTCTGTTCGCACGGTGGATTTGTCGTCCAACTTCTTTGAATGCTCAAAAGTTGGACAACAAATCCATCGTGCGAACGGCGCTTAACTCTGAATCCCCTCGTCGAAATATGCCTCTATTGAGATGGAACCAGGTTAGGTCAAGTTTTCTGTGTAAACCAAGCATCTTATTGGTAAATATTAAGTGATGGTTCATTTCAGGTTCCCGTTTACTATTTTTTTTGTTTATTATTATTTATTGCTAATTTTTTTGTTTACTTTTTGAACTTAATGCATGGACACATAATAGCGCAGTGGCTTCCTTTGGCCGCTTTACTTGTTTCACTAAAATCCTATTCCGAATATTGAGAAAAAAAACTAAAATCATTTATTGGCATAAATAAACATAAACACGCTATATTGTGGCTGGTATGGTAAGTATCGATGAGAAGAAAAAAAAATCGTCTTTTAAGAACCGATAGCGTAATGTTCTCATAAACGTTTCCGGCTCACTTTGATCGTTGATTGCAATTAAACACAATTTTGGAAAGAAAGTGTACCCTTCACTAAAGGTACGTTGTCCTCGACGCGGCCGCACGAAAGCGACTCGCTCATTCCATATAAAAACTCGTTTTTCTCTCATTTTAAGAACGAGTTTTTATATGGAATGAGCGAGTCGCTGTCGTGCAGTCGTGTCGAGGAAAATGTACCTTAAGAAATTTTGCATAACGAAACAATGAAACGCGGATTAGACCAATATTATTGCATATTACATATACATATTAAGTAACGGATTTGGTGGTCTTTCTCTGTCCACACCTAGTTCCTATAGTCCTAAATAAATAGAAGTTTCGGCCATTTTGAAAAAATTCCACTGGTTTGTGATCATTAATTTGCTGTTTTTTTTACTGAACATGAATTTTACTCTTCAGCTTTCTTTCTATAAAGCGCTACTCAAAGTACCGCCCCTGAAATTTTGGCTGGCTTGAAAACGCGTCGCTGGGTATTAACGTCTCTCAACCAAAATATAATGGAATGATGCATCATCTCCTTAGAACGACTCATCGTTCAACTTATAAAGAAATTCAAAATATCCGTTTGTTCATAATTTAGAATGAAAGTGTTTTTATTGAAACCAAATATTTTGAACTAAATATTATCGTCACTGATTCGGTATAGTTCCAATTTTGTATACTAAAAATTCATATATATGCAAATAGATATCGTTTTGACCCCGCGTTACCTTTTCGCGGGAAGTTATCACAGGAAACAAAACAATGGACTCTGTTTATAGTTAAAAGAAATTTTTTTGTAAAAAGGAATTCAAAATGTACTGTATAGGGACATTTTTTAAAAAGTTCATATTTTTTTTTTATTTAGGGAGATTTAACGGGGATGTACCAAAAATAAAAATACTCTTGCCAACTACATAATTTACATTTACGAGACACTCGTCTTATGAAATCTCCCCGAAATTTTGACTAGATTCAAATTTATGGTATGCATGCATACCTACCATGCAGTGAGTACATCAAACTTTTTTCACATCAAAAAATTGCAGTAGGTACTAAATGTTCCCTTTTTATTTTGAGCGTTTCTATTACTAAACTTTGTAAATCTTTTTCGAAACATTATCATCACATCATCTTCTCAATTCGCCAGATCTCCTCGTTGATGAACTCTTTCCGTTTTTCGAACGGGTTGAGTTTATTTTCATAGACGCGTGTTTTCAAGAACAAGAACTCTCAGAGAATAAGTACAAGCTATGATTATGCCAAGGCAACGAGGTGGTCATGAAACGTTGCCCAATCTCGACATGAATCTGTTCGGAAACAAGGTCGTCATGTGTGAAGTGACCCCATCTTATGTTGATATAAGTTGAGGAGATGTTGTTGCGGTATCGATGTCTTGGAAGCAAACAATCGGTCTGATTTTTCGATCGGGCTTGTGTATTTTAATTTGGCCGTAAATTCATGTTAGGCTGCTGTAAAGGTCTTTAAACTAGATGCTTCTCTTTCTGTTAAAATGCTAAAAATTGAAGTGTTTTGGTGGGAAAGCATTTTTAGCATACATTTTCGAATTCCTACGGTTCGGTGTCTGTGGTGCCCTGCCTGGGGTACTTTCTTCAATGCTTCAATTTTCACGAAGTAAACATCATCGTAGCCATTCCTTCTCATTTCTATTTCGCAATTGATTTGTTCAAGCATGTTGCTTCAGCTTACCATCTAGGACTCGTTTTAAAAGGTATTGCATATACTATAGATTTGAAGCTAGTGTAGTACATATGGAAATAACAAACAATCATACCTTTCCTGCTTACTTTTGTTGCTTCATTTTAATTAATCGATTGATCACTTCCCGGCTCTATGCCACGGATAGTTCCTACACGGCTGAAAATTTTGGTGTAATTTTTATAAAAAAATATACTCATACATTTCCATATAAAAACTTTACCAAAAGTACTACTATAAAGTATAAATATTCTTGATAAAAATTTTACTCTTCAATAGTATAAAATTGATAAGCAAATTTATACAAACCGCTCGAAAAAATAAAAATTGTAATACGAGTGCAGTCGGCTTCGAATCCACAATTCTGTGATTTGTAGGCAAGCGCGCTGCTCACTGAACCAGACAGACTACAAATCAATAGATTTCTAGGTTGAATGGGTTTCTTGCGTTGATAGTGTAGATTTGATAACATAGTAGGATTGATTCTACCCTTTTGTGTTATAACAACATTCAATGCAATTTATTCTATCCCGAACGGTGTAAAATGTATAATATTAAAAGGAGTTTTGGATAGTTTTATTCTGTAGCGGTTATAATTAATATAATTTTTGAATAAACTAAAATTATAAGTTGAAAACGGTCAAATTTGATTCAAGTTTTGGAATAGATAGGAGTTATATTATTTTATTTACAAGATTTACTCTCGGTTGACACCAAAATTTACAACCGTGTAGTATTCTGGATTGTACTTGTAAAATATTATTCGGCACTTGTTACGATTTTACGGAATCTTTACTAGATTTTTGACAAAACATACAAAGGCCTCTTTTTGAGTAAATACTAATTTTTCATTCAAATTCGCTTAAACTTGCCATGGAATTCAAGACCACAATGTCAGCCAAAATTTGTTGTATCAGCTTTTCATCTGTGTTTCTTTCAAAAGTAAGCTGAACCGCTTTTTTGGCGGCCGAAATTTGGCAGAATTTCGAACGATGTATGAAATTTCTCTTCCAAAGAAAAGTGTTCCGTCTGGAATCCGTTTTGTCATTGCGTTAATTCCATAGCCAATTAAGTAGGTACATATTCGTAAAATTCCTTTTCGGCTTCAGGCTCCTTCAAACTACACTACGCAAACTTTTTATAGGCTCTAAGTATTTTGGTTCAGGAAAAGTTAAAAGCAGTTAATGAGTGTTATTCTAAGATCTGTAAGGAAAACTAAACTTTTGGTGTAATAAACCTGAAATGCAAAGGACTCTCAGGCCCGTATTTATAAACATACCTTAACTCAAGGAAATCTTGAGTCAAGGATGTGGAAATTAAAATAAATGTCATTTTCCATACTTTTTCATAGAAATCACTTATATTCACGAGTCAATGCATCCTGTGCCCCCCCCCCCCCCCCCCCTTTGAAGATTTTCTAAATACGCCACTGCTACCATGTTAATATAGCGAAGATATAATTGACCTAAATATTGATTAAATAACAATGTTTTTCAAAACATTTTTCGGGTTACTTACTATTCACCTGTCTTACATGTATGGTACTTAATAACCTTGAAATATGTGCATGTTCACGTTTAGTTCAAGCATCTTGACATTTTACAGTAAATTATTTGAAAAAACAACATAGTTTGGCCAAAAATGCTGTAATATATGACCTTCAAATCAGGTGTCTTGATGTTTGTGTCGGTGTTGAAATTGAAAGAGATAAGTCAAATTTTATATTATTTTTCGCTCATAGAAGATACGTATACGCGTAAGAGGAAAGATAAAACTTTAATTGGACGATAGACATTTTTTTCCGGAGGACTTTGGTATGTTACGTATGTACACATTGATTCGATATTTGATAATATATACATCAGGTGTAAAGACTTTATGTATATGTAGATACATGAACAGAAATATAGCCGCTAGTTCATAAAGCTTAAATTTTACAGGAAAAGTCATATAGTAATTTAGTTTTATGGGAACAATCGATTCCTATAAAAAGTAGGAATCGTTTTTTATGAGCCATCACATAGGTAAGTACATACATACATGTATTTTAGATATCTATTTAAATGAGACTAGACCCTCTTGCACGTCTGTCCGACCAAAAGACCATGCAGCACCAAATATTTATCAAACTCATTAGAAAGAGCGATGCAAATTCATGTTTAATGTGTGAAAGATTACTTTCATGGCATACATACCAACGTACTTACACCTTTGAATCGTACCTACACAAAAAAAAATAACCTCATGAATGCTGTAGCAGATTATGTGTTAAAATCATGACAACCGCAGTATAATAGTTTAAATCAATCATTCCAATGCAACATTCATCATTTGCCCAAAACGGTGGACAATACAACAAAAGCAAAAAAATTTAAAAGTTTAATTCCACTCACATGAACATTCCAAAAGTCTGCAACTGGGTCACAACAATCACCCGATATTGCAAACATGTTCGAATAAGGTCCATCTCATCAATAACAATTTCACAATTGCCAATCGGGCAAACAATCGCAACTTGATTTTTATGTGGATATGGAATATGGTGGTCGCTGCGCGACTCTGGTCTCTTTGGTCAAGCAATGCTGTTGTTGACCCGTGATGCCCCCATGACAATATACGATTTGCCATGTTGGATACTATTGATATATCAAGAGACGCGAGAGCGTCTCGCCCGCCAAAGGAAAAAGAAAAACGAAAGCGAACAAGTCTATGATTACCGGAGACAACTTGCTTTTTTGTTTGATCAGGCTACAGCCTTCCAGGCAACAGCCCCAAAAAATTTTTTTTTACCAAAATATTCCACATACCCTGTTCTAGTGCCTTTCCAAATAAAATCTTCGATCGGCACAATAACGGGTAAGATATATGGAATAAACGGTGAAATTTTCACCCTCACAGACTTAAGCGAGTAACCCAATTTCAGAATGAAGTCTACAGTTGCAGAAAGACTTGCTTCTACTGTCTCTCTTCGTGATGGAATTTTTATGAAATTCGGAACGAATGATCCTCTGGTGGTCCTTCTAAAGAATCAATGTCTTCCATTTAGATAAGTGGATGGAATAACGGTAAATTAATAGGTAAAGTTAACAAAAGATTTTCAACAATTGCGTCTATCGGCTCATCGCATTGACCATTTTTTAAAACACACTGCGGCATTGGGACATTTGGATATTGGGACACCGGGACACTGGGAGACTAGGATCTTGGGGTAGTGGGATATTAGGAAATTGGGACATTAGGGTTTTGGGACATTAGGACATTGGCGCATTAGGCACAATGGGGAAACAGGAACGTGGGGACATCGGCATATTGGGGCATTCGGGCATTGGGACATCGGGATATTGGGGCATTGGGACATGAGGATATTGGGACAATGGGACATTGGGATATTGGGGTATTGGGACATTAGGACACTGGGAGACTGGGACATGGGGGCACTGGGATATTAGGACATTGGGACATTATGACCTTGGGACAATCGGGCATTGGGACACTGGTACATAGGGGCATTGGACCACTGAGATATCGGAATGTTGTGACATTGGGGAATCGGGATATTCGCACATAGGGGCACTGGGATATAAGAACACGTGGGAACATTGGGCCACTGGGACATCGGGATATTGGGACATCGGGATATTGGGACATTGTAACATTGGGATATTGGCACATTGGGATACTGGGACATTAGGGCACTGAGATACAGGGACATGGGGGCACTGGGATATTAGGACATTAGGAAATTATGACCTTGGCATAATAGGACAATCGGACATTGGGACACTGGCGCAGAGGGCCATTCGGCCACTGAGACATCGGGATATTGGGACATTGGGACATGGGGACATCGGGATATTGAGACATTGGGGCACTGAATATTAGGACATTGGATCATTGGGATATTAGGACATTAGGACATTGGAACACAGGATATTGGGACATTGGCATATTAGGATATTAGGACACAAGGACACTGGGTTATTAGAACATAGGGGCATTAGGACACTGCAAAAATGGACCTTAGGGCATTAGGACATTGGGACACCGGAGTATTGGGACACTTGTACATTGGGACCCTGGGACATTGGGACAATGTGACATTGGGACACTGGGTCAGGGGGGCATTAAGACAGATCAGTAACAGAACGTTAATAAAGCAACAACAGAGATTAGAACATTGGGACATTGGGATGTTGGCACATTGGGATATTGGAACATTGGGATACTGGGCCATTAGGGTACTGAGATACAGGGACATGGGGGCACTGGGATATTAGGACATTGGGACATTATCACCTTGGGATAATAGGACAATCGGATATTGGGACACAGGCACATAGGGACATTGGGCTACAGAGACAGAGGGATATTGGGACATTGGGATATCAGGATATTAGGACATTGGAACATTGGGACATGGGAACATTTGGATAGGACATTGGACATTGGACCTTGGGACAATAGGACAATAGGATAATCGGACATTGGGACACTGGTACATAGGGACATTGGGCCACTGAGATATCGGGCTATTGGGACATCGGGATATTGGGTCATTTGGACATTGGGGCACTGCGATATTAGGACATTGGAACATTGGAATATTGGAATATTAGAATATTGGAATATTGGGACATAGGGACATTGGGAAGTTGGGACATTAGGATATTGAGACATTGGGACATTAGGACATTGTGACGCTTGGACATTTGGATACTGGGACATTAGGTTACATGGGGAAATTGGGACATGGGGATATTGGGACAGTGGTACATTCGGATACTTGGCCATTGGGACACTTGGTATACTGCGACATTGGAACACTGACCACTGGGACATGGGGATATTGGTACATTGGGATATTGGGACATTTGTACATTGGGACACTGGCACATTAGGACATTGGGCCATTGGGATATTATCACATTAGGATCCTGGGACATTGGGAACTGGGACATTAGGAAATTGGGACATTAGGACCTTGGGACCTTGGGACCTTGGGACCTTGGGACAGTACGACAATTGGACATTGGGATATTAGGACATTAGGTGGGAGACTGGGACACTTCCACACAGGGAGACTGGGACATTGGGATATGGCGATACTGGGACATTGGGACACTAGGGTAGTGGGACATTCGGACATTAGGCCATTGGGACACTGTGATATTTGCACATTTGGACATTGGCACATAAGGACAGTAGGAAATTGGAACACTGGGACATCAGAACCCCAAAACAAAAATATTAGGTGGCTATTCAAGTATGCAAAAATATATGATATCTGACCAAAAACAACAAAGTTGTAAAAGTTACCCCGCCAAAGAAAAATTCATCTGCCGCAAAAAGAATACATATCACTCCAATCCGCCGCTCATATGTAATTTTGTTTTAGGTGTAAATGCTGGAGAAGTTTAAATGTACAGGACTACTTCTTAAAGTAATTTGGTGGGAGCATTAACATTTTACTCAGTGCCACTTTGACGGCTCCCACAAAATTACTTTAGGAAGTAGTCCTGTACATTTAAACTTCTCCAGCATTTACACCTAAAACAAAATTACATATGAGCGGCGGATTGGAGTGATATGTATTCTTTTTGCGGCAGATGAATTTTTCTTTGGCGGGGTAACTTTTACAACTTTGTTGTTTTTGGTCAGATACATTATACATACTATCACAAAAATCTCTCCAGGTGGCCTTTACGGCTCTCACGGAGATAATAATAATTTTCTTAAATATGTATATCCGCAGGAACAATTAAGCTCAACATTATTTTTGGGTAGCATTTTTCCTGCCTGTGCATATAAATTAGCAGTTTATGGAATACATATGTATAAAGTTCCTTGGTCGCAGTTTTCATTCCATCGGTGCACCACCATGTCGAATCTGCACTTTCGTTGACATGTTTCCAAAAGAAGTGAATGACCTTTTAAATACATTTATGAATTGCCGATCAAACGATTTAAGATAAAAGATAACAAGGAAAACTAGTCATGCAGGCTGCTGTAAATTTTGCGACTGTCTGCAATGATGCTGGCAAATAGCTATATGTAACGAATAAGGTGTACTATAGCACCGTAACAAATCGACCGATCAGTCAAGCATTTAGCAAGATTCGATCAGAGTACATTATTATGTGTTGCATTGGAGGTACATATATCGTGTATAATAAGATGGCTATTATATTCGGCGAAATTGGAAGAAGAATAGAAGATACAGCCTTTACTTCAACTAAACGATACCATAAGAGTTTTTCCATTGAACTTCTTGAAAAAAATATTGTGCATGCAGATTGCAGAGTATTCGTCTACAGAAAATTAAGGCAAAACTAAATTAGGACAGAATGTAAAGCCACCCAGTAGTAGTCCTGGGTGAACTCTACCGGTTCGAAATCCATCTGGTAAAAATAATTAGTAGGGATCTCATTTTTATGTTTTTGCATATTCTTATACATAGATGTAAGAATAGGATAAACATTACTCTCTCACTTAAGATTTACAAATTTTGGTGGAATAAATTGAGTTTTTTATTCTATAAAGTGTTAAAAATGAGACCTGAAACTCAGAATCGGGCTTTCATTTTATATTATTCTGTATTTCTGCAAAATTCAAACCCACTCAACATAGGTACTTGTAAATTTTCCAAGTACATAGTGAATTAAAGAAATAAGATTTGCGCAAATCGAATTTGTCTATAGTTTATTTCTGTCAAAATCATCTGTAGAACAAGTTATGAAGTAATCTAAACGTGAATGGAATCGGCTTCCAGAGGGATATCGATTAACTCTAGGAGGTATGTATAACTAAAATAGGACATTTTTTTGGGGACTGAAAATTTCCTTCACAATACAGGAAATCGCCATACCACTGGAGGCCATTCCAACACATAATTAAATTCTGTTTCGTGGCTTGTTATGCCGGTGGTTTTGTATTATATGCATGGCACGAGTACCTAAAAAATGAATTTTAAATATTCAAAGTTAAATAAAAAAATTAAAATAAATAAATAGCCTAAATTTTTGAAAATCTGGTGAATGATACATCAACTCAACTCAGCATGGTTTCCGAATGAAGAAGATAAACTAAAAAATATGATTTTAGTTTTGGAACTACAGATTAAACGATTTTCAGTAAACCAATAAAATAGACTGAGATTTTAATTAATATCAGCAGTTACACTCAATAAGCTTTTTGAGCCATAAGTACACCCTATATCATCAGCGACTGCCGTTAAAGAACCTTTAAAATATTTATAGAAGAGTTAGAGTTAGTTAGAGTTGTATAAGTCAAAAACAAAATAGGGCCCAAGACTGACCCTTGTGGAACTCCCAACGACAGACATTTTATTTCATTCCTAGTTTCCTCGATTTCAACTCTTTGGTATCTTTTCGAGAGATAGGATTTACACCAGTTGAACATAAAGCTGCGGAATCCCGCATGTTCAAGTTTATTGAGAAGAAAAGTATAGTTGATCATAGCAAATGCTTTGGTTATATAAACAAACCATCCTGCCGTACATTTTTTATCGCTAATATTTGAAAAAACTTCGGAACAAAATTTAAGCAGAGCTTCATCGGTAGATTTCCCTTTGCTGGAAACCATCTACAATGGGCTGAACAAATTTGTATGATTCAAAAAAATCTACTACACGGTTTTTGACAATTTTTTCAAACACTTTACTCAGAATAAGAAGAAGTGATATGGGTCTATAGTTACTCAAATCTAAAGCCTCGCGTTACTGATGACGGGTGGTAAACTGCCCGAAATGCATCCAAAATAAAAATTATATTTCAAACGAATTTAAAACCCGGTGCTTATGTACATATCTGTCGGATAGAACGAATATGATGTTGAGGCATTATTTTCCTCGTAATCATCATATTTCAAGATTCGAAAAATAGCTTGATTTTTTAGTGTAAAATCAATCTTTTTTACGAAGTCCATTTGGCGTAGTATTAGTAATGCGATCATAGTATGCGGTCAGGGATACCAAAATCGAAAGCACATTTTTCACAAGAGCTCACTTACGCCAGTAAAATTTTACAAAAATAAAAGGAATAAATGGAATACTACCGTTCTTTCGATTATCTGTTTTAGAGTATTACTATGGCTATATAAATCCAGATTTGCAACCCTGGAGACCCTGTGCTAATTTTTTGGCGAGCGAAAAAGAGCCATTTTGTGCTCTTTTTTTTTACATTTTCAACAATATTTTCCAAAATAATTGTCTTGGATAAAAACTGTGTGTGGCATTTTGAATTTTGAGTAGACAATCCAATGATATCCTAACCAATTTTATAGGTCAAATATTGACAGAATTACAGGTTTTTAAAAATGTCGTTTCGGCAAACAACATAAGCTTAGAATTTGCCTTTTTTTGTGGAAAATACCCTATTTTTGAAAACCTGTATCTCCGTCAATATTTGACCTACAAAAGTGGTTAGGATATCATTGGATTGGAAATTTTTCTCTACTTTCAAAGTGCCGATCATCGTTTTTTTCCAAGATAATTTTTTTTTTTAATATTGTTGGAAATTTAAAAAAAGAGCAAAAAAATGGCTCTTTTTCGCCCGCCAAAAAATTAGCACAAGGTCCCCAGGGTTGCAAATCTGGGTTTATAGCCAGTGATACTCTAAAACAGATAAGCGAAAGAACGGTTATATTCCATTTATTCCGAGGTTAATGTCGATTTTGACTGGCCTAACTGAAATGTTCACTAATTTGCCATGAAAATGGTCCAAACACGTTCCAGAAGACATTTTCGTAGGTTCATTTAATAAACTTATTAAGGCCATGGGATGCTAAAAGAGTTTAGAATTAGATGTCGATTCACTGTGGCTCAGCAGGTTACTCAGGTTACCAGCAATATAGGCTCTCTGAAAACCATGAAAAACTTGAGTCAATAAACCGGATTTGGCTTGAATCAATGAAAGTGTTAAGGAGAATTGAAATCAAGGAAGGTTTCAAGCAAAATTTATAAATCTGTCCTCAAGTCTGGTACGAAATCAAACTTCGAATAAGGACACATTAAGTCAGGGAAACTTTCAAGGGACGTTTGTAAATATAGGCCTGTGTTCAGTCACAGCTTAGAGAAAGCATAGCAACCCATCTGCATGCGTTAGTCCAGAGTCGGCATCAGAAAATAAAAATGGCACCGTTTTCACACTATTGCAGTTCGTAGTATGTGTGAAAATTTTATTCAAATGTCAATTTTTTGTTTACAAATCAGAATATAAAATCCGCGTAATATTTATTATTCTCTTAAAATGCCGACGTGATAATTAACCCTTCTGTTGGCGTATAGATCTAGACAGACCATTGGTACTATATCTTCGTGAAATATATCGTTCAAAAATATTTTCTACCCCTTTCCATATATTTCAAAAACGAAAAAAAAACCGCCGTATCATCGTAAGACATATATTATGTAAACTGTGTCTAGAACTAAAATTAGACCTCTTGAAAAAATAAAATTAATTTTACAGAGGATTCAGCTAAACCTCAGGTATAATAGCTCGTAGGTGGCGACAGAAGGGTTAATAATTGCATCGACAATTTTTTGACATTTGAAATATGGAGTCAAACACATATGGGTCGTGTGTTCACATAGCCACTCTGGACTAAAGCATGCAATGCTTGCTATGCTTTGTCTAAGAGTTACAGCAACAGGTCTCCTCCCAAGGGCTATTGTCTTTACAAACAAATTGAAATTACTTTCAATTTCAATTCAGTTCTGTTATTTTTTTGTTAAATTACATCAACAAACATAGATCGGTAAGTTTTGAAGCTTCAATAATATTTTAGCAAATATGTCCAAAGCTATAGGCTTGTTTTTATTATCGTTAAATCATAATAAAAAAAAAATCGCAACATGAAATATCCGACATTCATTAATGGTTAACACTGTACTACCACAAGCAATTAATTTTAAGTAGGTACAATTTGGTAAAAAAATGTTTACTTCATTCGTAGCTCAGTTATCGTATAAAAAACATCCTGAAATGCTACTTACTCGCATTCAGATGAAAATACAATTGTAATTTGTCACCGTCTGACCTCAACTTTCTAACCCAAGCGCAGAAAAAATTCACATGTTTATCAAATACAGTCAAGATATTTCGACATCATAAACTATAAAATTTTTTCTAATTTTAATTTATTATATACATAGCATATCGATGGCTTTTATAAAATACCTTCCATCAAGTTGTTGAATAAACCAAGCCACCCGTATAAAATGCCGCTTTTCGATTTGGTATTGCATACCTATTATACTTCAGTAAACTTGAAAACAGCGGATATTACAACTGGAAGTGATTGTACTTTGTCTATTATACGAATATAGTCGGAATGGATACATCCAATAATATCTGTATCTATTGATTGGGGAAAGCGAAATTTATTTGGTCAGATATATCTGTTAGCATCTATGTTTTCTACATTTCATTAGTGTTCTCCGTAATTAAATATGTAACTATGCCTCTTCAGATGACATGAGTTGATAACACTTATCGTTTATGCGGTTCGAGTGCATATCGAATTGATTGATAAATTATAAATAAATTTATCGATGGATTAAAATATAATTGACTATGGATTTTGGTCCCATAAGTTCTTCCCATCGTTTGATACATAGTGAAGCTTATATGGTTTTTCTTACCTAAAAATCTTAACCAGTTTTTAATGCTTATGAGAGTTTTTTTTGTTGAAGTTATTATTTTTGTAATATAACGCAATTAACCCGTTTTAGTTGATGTAAATAATCACACCACACTTATAAGTTCGGCTTTATAGTAAGATGTTTAAGATTTCGCAAAGCTCATGTTCGGTAAGTACTTGCTACATTACATACGAGCATATGACAAACGTGATACCTTGCATTGCTGTTGCAAAATAGAAAGTGATAATGGGCTAAACGTTGTATACCCGTTTCGTATCAGCATCAGGTACAAGAAGGCATATAGGTACATATATTGGTTATAGTGGTACCTACTGCTACATGTAACTTTTGCCAAGATTCTTCGAGCGCTGGCGACCGACGACATCTTAAAAAGATATTACATGAACAGCCATTCCTTGCTTTAGCTGATAGCATGACACTTTGTTAACCCTTACCATATATACACCATAATAGGCATACACAATGTGGAAGAGGATATTACCAACGTTTATATCTATAGCCTGGGAAATAAATTAAAAATAAAGAAAAGATATTCTGACGTAGCCATCTCTTTTGTAGGATTATTATCATAATGCCAGTAAATATGATATCGACAATATTTAGAGTCACCAGTTTTTTTTTTACATTTACATTATGATTAGATGGAATAGGTATAATTTTACAGTATTTCATATGAAAGAAAGCATTTCACTAAGCTTTACTTTCCCTTGCTATAAATAGGAAATGGGAAGTTATAGAAATATAAACTATAACGATGGGCATAATGTAGAGATATGATGTCAACAAAAGAGATTATAAATTTAAATAAATTATGGCGGAAATTTTTCTTTCAATTTTTACATACTTTTACGCCGATTTTGAATTTTAGATATTAGCGAATACGTAATATGTTTTGAATGGTTTGAGGTAACCACAAACGTCAATGCAATATCTGCTTAAAATTACCAAAGAAGTGCATTAACCTTTCATTCAAGCCGGCTTAATTTTGATATAGACATTTTGAATCAGATTTCCGCTTTGTATATATCTAAATTAGTTATCAATCTGTTTTTATGAATATATACAAACCTGGCTTCTGGGCGAAAAATGTTGTTCGGTGCTGCAAGTAAATAAAAAAACCTTATTAATTTTTTAATAAAATAAAATACTCATTTTGAAGAATAATTAAAAAAAAAATAGGTACAAAAAGACGTGTGCCAGGAAAAAAATTGAGGCATTGTTTTAAATTTTCGATGGACCTCAAAACTAGACTACATAATCGTTTTCTTCAGTTTTATCCCTTTATTCTATGTTGCCACAAAAAAAACGAGACCGGGGCTAATTTCGGGCGCGGCCAAAATATGAATAGCCGTGACATTCGAATGAAACTTAAGCTTCTTTTGAGTAAACAATTTCTACCGCATCCCTACGACGTCTTCCGATTCCATCTGCTCCTAAATGAGTTGACTCTTATCCAGGAACACACTTGGATGAATTTTGGTTAAAATTGAACAAGTTCCGACAGCCCTATGATGTAGTGTTCCGATTCTATCCATTCCTACAAACAACAAATTCCTAGATATGTTTTGAGGCTTTACTAGGAACACATTTGGGTGAAGTTTGGTTAAGAATGGTTCATAAAGAAAAAAGTTTTTCTTAGGAGAACCTAATTTGCATTGGTTGGTTTGTATGACAGCCCCATGACCCATGGTGTTCCGATTTCATCCGTTCCTAGATATCTTTTGAGGCTTTACTAGGAGCACACTCGAGTGAACTTTGGTTAAGATTGGTACATAAAGAAAAAGTTTTTCTTAGAAGAACCTAATTTTCAGGGGCAGCCCCATGACCTCATGGTCGGATTCCATTCGTTCCGACATATATACAGCGTACAGTAAAAAGAAACTTGTGTACAAAATTTCAGCTCGATAGCTGGAAAACTGATGGACTAGTTTGCATTGCAACAGACGGACAGACAGACAGAAGGGCATCAATCGGTTTCTCTCGTTACACTGATCAATAATATATATACTTTATATAGTCAGAGGTGCTTCCTTATGTGCGTTGCAAACTTTATGACAAAGTTAATATACTCTTTCACATAGTGACGGGTATAAAAACAAAAAAAAAAATATGTATGTAAACTGGTAAGGATACCACACCTAAGACCAAAAAGGACACTACTTTGCGTACAAATAGCCATAAGAATATGCCAACAATAATGCAACAATTGTATTTCTATTAAATCAGTATTCAAATTTTATACGAAGTATCCTGCTGATTCGAGTAGTTTCATCGTTCATACGTCTGGGTATCTCTCGCCATTTGATTACGATAAAGCATGCAGATACTATTCCACAATACAGTTTATTCACATACCACGACCATGCAACCATGCAAATTATGTTTTGAGTTTGAGTAGGTTTTGAATTGGATTTAGGATTGTTTTTGACATCGTCATGCATCATGTTGGAATGCATTAGCTGTCGCTTTGGAATAAGGTGGATTTAGTAACCAATTTGAATAAAAAAACATGTTCGACTTGACATCTACTATCAACAAATACCACTATAGGAGTTCCAGGAGAGGATCGATTCGATACTAGTTGGCTTGGCTGATGAAATTGCAAAAACGATTGTACATGTACGTAAATGGCAAATAATAATTAATAAAATAGAATTATCTTTTCGAGTTTCTGAGTTTCCAATTTTGTCAAATGAGAATAATTATGAGATTGAATTGTATGTCACTAAATTCAAAATGTCTCCCAGAATATATGTACTTGAATTATTCAAATTGCAGTACAATGAAACGCCAATGAAATCAGGGATTTAGTAAATCCTGTCTCTGAATCCCCTATAAATAATAAATAACTTTTATTTTAATACTGCCATAAATGCTCTACAGAGAAAACAAATTATTTAATTTTAGCTATAATATCGAATAAGGTACTCAACGTGAAAATATAAATATTTACTAGAACCAATTGCAGTGCCAATTATAGTCTATTCTTTCTATGTGAAGTTAATGTGACAATATCGTTCTACTGTTTAGTCATTACGCAATTTGTGTTATTTTAGGTGAAACCATAAGTTCCTATAATAGGATTAAGAGTCAGTCACCCACTTTCCAGACAACATGTGAACACATATCAGTATCAAGAACAAAGATATGTACATACATTGCGGCATGTTGCTCATGTGCAATGTTTTTCATGTCACAAAAGTACTTTCATACTGCAAGAAAGATACATGTGTATTAAATACGTAAATATATGTAATAATTTGATTAAAAAGAATCAGAAAAATAAAGTCACTGTCGTTGACGCATAGGTATTGAAATGCTTCATTATTTTTAGTGAGAATATTTTTTTAAACACTCAATTCCAGGGTGTTTTTAGATAATAATAGCAAAACTCTAAATGTAAATAGAGGTGTGTGCATACACTGCTAGAATTTTTTTGTTTACGCCTTGCTTAACGAAATCTCTGATTATTTTTCACTTTTCCGCTTTTAATCGAAAGAGAGAGAGAAAAACTTTTAAATTTGTACCTCATTTAAAAAAATATATTTAATTTGATTCTCTTTTCACTCTTGGTGGATCCAGGCGCTTAACCTCCATAAGCTTTCCTGGTTAGTAAATACTAATAGTGACCGGGAAAGTTGAAAAGGGGCTATCGTATAAAAATTTCGATTTTCACTTTTTTAGTGACTATAGTATGTTGTTAATTGAAAGTTTTATTCTTTTTCGTCGGATTTTTTCTTAACAGTAAAAGAAATACTAAAAGGCATCCTTATAAAAACCCTAGTTTAGGGACTGAAGGTAATTTTTTCGAGTTCCTTACCGCCAAAACTTGGCTGTACTTTACATGTTTGAATGGCAACCGTTAGTTTGAAAGTCCTCGACACAAAACTTGGAAGTATAATTTTACATCCCATAAAAAATGTTTCATTTCTTGACTAAAAACTTTCAACGTTGGTTCGTTAAAAAATACCATCAGTTGAGTTTTCCCGATCACCCCGAGTAGTTTTGACTTTTGAGTAACAAACTACATAGAAAAAAAATACACCCACCCAGTTAATTTTCACACGTGCTACTACCCTACGCGGGATAGAGTTTAGGAGAATGAAATGTAGATAGCTAAAGCATAGGGAAAAAATACGGCAATTTCGTTTTCTAAGTTTGAGTACCTTTAAAAAAAATTACAATTCAAAACAAAACAGCGAATGTTTCTTATTGGTTTTTAGATTTTAGATTGTGCAGATAAATCATTGTCTTCTGTGACGAAACCCGCCAAATCTAAAAAAATAAGCCGACGAGAGACAAAAATGTAGAACAGTGTTGTCAGTTGTTTGAGCAGTTACCCGCGATATTTCTTTTGAGTCACGCGTTAACCGCGATGGTAAAAAAAAAACGCGCTTTTTGTCATAAATGCTTTTTGACTTTGTGGATCATTTCCATATTTACTGGAAATCCCATCTCTCTCTCTCTCTGGTTCCTTTTAACCCCTAGTGGGGCATAGGGCATTGACTTCGCCTCTTTTCCACCTCTGCCTATTTGCAGCCATCGCCTTTAGCTGGTCCCACGATTTGCCTATAGATTTTCCTTCTGCCTCTACAGATCTTCTCCATGTATTTTTGGGTCTTCCCACACGACGCCTTCCATCGGTTCCCTGAGGATTCCAATCTAGAGCCTGTTTTGCAATGTTTTTTGGCTCTTTTCGAAGTGTGTGACCTATCCACTGCCACTTCCGCCTTTTGATGTCGATGCCTATCCTATTTTGGACAGTAATTTTGAGGAGGTCCTCGTTAGAGATTACCTCAGGCCAGCGAATTTGTAGGATGCGTCGAAGGCACTGATTCACGAAAGTTTGTAGTTTGGTTGTAATATCACTGGTCACCTTCCAAGTGGAACACCCATATAAAAGCACGGATTTTACATTGCTTTCGAAGATCCGGAGTTTGGTATTTCTGGAGATGTTTTTGTTTTGCCAGAGAGGAGTCAAACTGAAAAATACTGCTCGGGCTTTATTTATGCGCGACTCTACATCAGCATCAGCCCCACCATCCGCTGCTACTACGCTCCCAAGGTAAGTAAAGTTCTAGACTTTTTCTATCGGCTGTTTGGAGATAGAAATGTTTCTTTGCCTTTCTGATGTCAAGTTCAAATATTTAGTCTTAGCGGCATTAATTTTTAAAGCAGCACTACGACTCTCACGATGCAAAGCATCCGTCATTTGAGACAGATGATCTGCTGTATTTGAAAGAAGGCAAATGTCGTCGGCATAGTTCAGGTGCTGAAGGTGATCAAATAATTTCCACCTGATACCCTTACTTTTATGGTCGCAGATTATGTAATTGATGGTAATAAGGAACAGTATTGGTGATAAAATACAGCCTTGTCTAACTCCATTATTCACCTCAAAAGGACTAGACAATTCGCCCTTGTGCAAGACGTGACATTGGGCTCCGTTATAGGACTCCTTTATGATGGCAATACATTTCTCTGGTATGCCTCTCCTACGTAAGGCTGTCCAGATATAAGCCCGATCAACGCTGTCAAACGCCTTCTCGAAGTCAGTGAACAATAGATGTAACGGGGATCTCCATTCAGCGGATTGTTCAATTATGATTCGGAGGGTGTTGATATGGTCGCTACATGAAAAACCCTCACGAAAACCAGCCTGTTCATTTGCTCAAAGTGCGATCGATCGTTTTGCTTGATCCGGTCCAAGATCATCATCAGTTTAGAGACTGCAGGGAGGAGACAGATTCCACGCCAATTATTACAATCCTTGAGACTTCCTTTTTTGGGGATTTTAATAATTACGCCCTTTTTCCATTCCTGCGGGAGAGTCTCGGTTGTCCAACACTCTTGGATCAGGGGAAGAAGAATATCCGCTGTAGCGTTGATGTCCGCCTTCAAAAATTCCATCGGGATACCGTCTGCCCCTTACCCGCTTCCAGTGATTGAAGAGCCTTAGTTATTTCCAGCTTGGATGGTACGCCGGTGTTAATTCTGGCCACTTGCGGAAGACTTACTGCCTCCGGTGGAGATGGGCTTGAAGTATTAAAGTTGTTATTAAGAACCTCCATGAAGTGCTCTCTCCATCGGCGCAGTTGTTGTTCATCTGTGACCAGCAGAGACCCGTCTTTATCCTTTACAGGATGCTCATTGGTGAAAGATTTGCCAGTCAGTGGCTTTATGAGTTTGTAAAGGGTTCGACTGTCACCACGGTAAGCCGCATCTTCTGCCTCCAAAGCTAACGCGTTGATGTTCTTGCGTTTATCACGTCTAACGCTCCTCTGCAGAATGAAGGCAAGCAATTGAAAGGAATTGCATCGTTATATCTGAAACATTTTTGTGGTCACCAATGGATCCTGCATATCAACAATAAAAAAATATAGCAAAGAAAGTGCTGAATATATGCTCGAACTTGTGGAAAAATTTATTTGAATTGATTTACATTTGGATTTACTGTTCTATTATCCGCTAATTACATTTCTAGTAACAGTATCCAATTCAGGATCATCAAAAGTATATAGATACCAAGTTTCATAAAAATCAGATCACGACAAATCAATTAAACACAATGCACCTGTGATAAGTACCCAGCAATGCACCGACTTGATTTCTTTATCGGCCGTTTACTCGCTTGTTTGTTTTTACCAGATAGCCCCCTTTTAACTTTCCCTGTCACAATAGTCTTTTTTAAGCCCGATAGAACTTGAAATTCTATAATATAAGACAAAGAATTAAATGTTTATCAAAAGTATTTATTTTGTTTGTTTCAGTATACTCTGGAAAATCACCATGAATAGACTCACGCTTGAAGAACGCTACCAAATTATCCAAATTGGCAGTTGCAAATTATTTTCTGAGGGTTACGAGAAATTACTGGTTTATGCTGATAATTGATATACATACTATACTGACAGTTTCATATCGCACAACCTCACCTCATTGGAAGGCACTCCCTCAATTTATTGCCTCTTATACTAAATTAAAGCAAATCTGCAAAAACAGCTTTGTACAGGGTTGAATTCTATTGATTGATTTGGTAAATAATTTTGAAAGTGGCTGAAAGAGGATAAAGAAAGTTACGAAATTATTGAAATGAAGAGAAGGGGCTAGGGAGTTTCAGCAAGCAAGTTCTAGAAGGTTTCCACACTGGTATGCTTAATCAGAACAGATTATAGTACGTAAAATATTCCGGCAATGAAATACATAGCCTAGATTATAGATTAGATGAATTCTGGTTGCAAGGTACCTAATTTAGATTCAAACTGTCCGGAGGACATTTCGCGAAAGTGGTTATTCAATTCGAAATGTAGGGTGGAATTCATAGTCCTCACTTATACTTAAGGGAACCCTTAAGGACTGACGCTATTCATAGTCACTCAATAAGCAAACGCTTAAGGGTTTCCTAAAGGGTTCCCTAATTCGTTAAGGTTCATGTCTAGTAACCTGATATGAGCTCATATATTTGTTGGCATATCCTTATTTAAACACTTTAATTTTTTTTAAAAATCTTGAATTTTTAACTACTTGATATTTTTATACCGTTCGCTCATAGAGCGAAAGGGTATATTAACTTTGTCATGAAGTTTGTAACGCATTGAAGGAAGCATCTCCAACCATACAAAAAGTATACATATATGATCAACATGACTTGGGGAGTCGATTGGGTGATGTCCGTCTGTCCGTCTGTCTGTCTGTTGCGACGCGTTTTACTCGGTCAATTTAAAAGCTATGAAGCTGAAAATTTGCAGAAATACTTCTTTTTGCTGCAAGCAGTTTGTATGTTTGAATCGGTAAAATCGGACAATGGGGTCATGGGGCTGCCATACAAACCCAACTCCTCACATTTGGTTCTTCTAAGAAAAAATTGTTTACGTGTGTAAATTTCACACAAATGTGATTCTATTGATAACACAAAACATATGGCAGAATGGATCAAATCGGACCATGGGGTCATGGGGCTGCCATACAAACCCAACTCCCTAGATTAGTTTCTTCTAAGAAAAACTTTTTTATTTGTGTACCAATTTCAACCAAATTTCACACAACTGTGTTTCTATTGATAACACAAAACATATGTAAGAATTGATCAAATCGGACCATGGGGTCATGGGGCTGCCATACAAACTCAACCCCCCATTTTGGTTCTTCTAAGAAACATTTTTTCAACCAATTTCACAAAACCTTGAATTAATGTGTCTTTATCAAAGCAACTCAAAAGGTAAAAACAAATGGAACTGTACTATCGAGCCATGCTCCCGCATCCCCCAATAAAATTTTCAGAGTAAATATTTTTATTTGCCCACTTATTCCAACCAAACCCCACACAAATATTGTTTTGTGAACGCAACGGAACTTTTGTGAAGACCGAAGGAAAAGAATGGGGGGGGGGGGTTAAATACAAGGCGTAGGTACATGGAAAATTACATTTTAATCTACCAGTAGCAACGATACGATGTCGACTGACTTCTATTAAATGTTTTTTTTTAACTTTTTTTATAAGTGCTGGCGAATTATTGTAGGTATTTTAGAAGCATTTTATATTTCCATATTTTATTCTGTCCAACTATGCTCACACTTATATAACCGTTCCGTTTGCAAAACGAATGCTAAGAAAAACAGTGATTGGTTTCACTATTCTACTATGTTCACACTGCATTATATGGAAATAACTATAGAAATTTTGAATTGGACATTCTAATTTAAGCTAAACTAAAAATAGACTAAAACAAAAAAGAATAGTTTGGAATTCACCTGTTTATTGCTTGCAAATGAAAAGATAGCTCAGAGAATATCTAAGCACCTTTATTGGCAGACTCCACGATGAGTTTGTAGAGAAAAAATGTCTAATCCTATGAAATTCTGAACCAGTTTGCTATACATTTCATTCATCAAAATATCTCATATCATTGTAACCTCTTGTATCTGAGATCAATATTTATGTTATAGGCTCTCCGGTCTCCGCGCTGAGTTGCCAAGTCACTTGATCTTGGGGATGATCATCCAAACAAAATTGTAAACTTCTAAGTCGTTCTAGTTTAAATGAAAATTATTATACTATTTGTATTTTAAAATTTTTGTAAATTTTGAATTCATGCTCAACACTTTCTACAGAATGATGCTACAATTATTTTGCAAATTAAGTTTAGCAATGCAATGCACAGAAAGTGTACCTACTACAAGTTTTATGGACTTTTGGAAATAAGGTTAACCAAAATATACAGAAGTTTCTGTTTACTGTTTTAATGAAACCATTATTATATTATCTATTGAGGATTCACACAAATTTAGGACGTAACATTAAACTTTTTGAGTACATATTTCCATTTTTTTTTCAAGTTCTCCATAGTACTGTCCCAAACTTATAGAAGGTAGCTGAATTTTGGTTTATCGTGAAGGTATCGTGAAGGTAGAGATCGAGCCCTATAATATTGACAAATAAAAGCTTAATTGGATAAAAACTAAGATATTACCCAACGCGAGTTTATTCTACGCACTATAATCAAGACATATGTTCCTGAATACATACCTATACTTTAACTGCCACATCCAACGTAATTAAAGGTTTAAAAAATAACATATCTCAATTTAATAGATTTGAATTTTTTTTTAAGCAACAACATGCTCAACGACATTTTTCAAATCTCTTTCATCCTATCAAAACCAAAGCAACATCATCAACAAGAAGCACATTCCACCCGAATACCTCGGTCAAATAACTTCGTATCGAAGAAATCTATAATAAAACTCCTCTGACATGTCTTGCGGGCGAATCAAAGTTTACCAATCTAGATCGCAATAGCAAAACTCATAATAGAATTCTCTTTTTTTTAGCAAAAATATGTATGGCGAAAAACACGTTGCAAACCACAATTCCAATAGTACCAGGCAACTTACCACCAGCAATTTACTCGATGTTTTACGCTGCTATGAAGAGAATGATGAAAATCTTGGTAGATTGCAAAATTATCCACTTTTTGCTTACGATAACTAATCCCACAATGCTGTAGTTGACTTTATTTCGCTTAACGTCAAGGCGCACTTATAAGATATAGGTAAGGTACCTGTATAGGAGGCGATATTTTGTCTTTAGGTAGATATGTCAGTAGTATATTGAGATTTGAAGTTGTGTAGTATTTCGCTATAACGAATAATACATTCCAAACGAGTTGTCTGGGTAAGCGTTAATATTCACTGCTTTTTTGCATATATGAATTCGCGATCAACGAACGAAAGCACGGCAACGGTTGCAATTTGAGACGGGTGGAAAATTAGTTGTTTTCAATAAATCCACGGGACATAATATATTTATGTGTAAGTTATATTTCGTAACACTATGGAAATATGTATGTATTAAATAAAACACATAGCACAATTTTGTACACTGAAAGGGCGAAAAATAACGTATTTTTGCTTTTTTTAAAATAAATATTCACTAATTCGGCGTTAAAATCACTGACTTTCTCAAATTGACTGGGAAATTAATATTATTGGCAAATTTTTCGAAAAAAAGTTAATGCCTTTTTCGCACTCTTCTTTTTAAATTACAATCACACAAACGGTCGAACGACTAAAAACCGAAATGGAACAGTATATAATTGACGACTTTAAAAACGTGAAGAGAAAGCATCCATAAAGGTTATACACATTCGCATCTGGGCATCAAACGCTAAAAACCGTCAATAACCACCATACACTATAATGCACATCACACTATCCATTTATCTACCAATCACTGTAGATGCACGATAGTAAACTCAAAATAAATTTTAGTCACGATGCTAGTATACCGACCAGATGGACCAGACGAGTATGAACACTCCAAAGATAGAATCCCAACTAATGCAAGTTAGTTTTCTTCGAATTTCAGGTACTATTCGCAATGGAACTTTAAACGACGAAAAGCGCCAACACACGTTTTACTTGCACTGACACGCGAATGAATCCATTCAAAAGACAAACCGCGGAGGAGTGTGTTGTAGATAGATACGTATCTCAATTGAATAGCCGGTTTGTGTGAAGCTTCTTGTGTGGAACAGCAGCTGGGTTAAAAAAAGATAGTTATGGTGTAATGTGTAAATATAAAAAAATGCGCAAGCGTTACAAAAAGCTCAGTTGATACCAAAGTGGTTGAACGTTTTTGTGGATGGTAGGTTTATTGGATAACTGGTATAAAGCCCAGACCAAGTTTATGGTAATTTTTTTGTGAACTTTTCTATTATTGTGATATAAACTTTCATTTCTATTAACCCTCTTCTGCTGGATTTGGCCATGCTTCATGACATCACCTTCTAAAAAGCAGTTAAACAAAAAAAGTTGTTCCGTGGTTGATTTTATCCATTTTTTCCGGATATAAAAGAAAATCATTCAACTTTGTGGTTTGTTTTTTTCTGAACTCTTCTGACAAACTGAAGTGGATTTTTAACTACGATTTACGCAAAAAAAAAACTTTCTAAATTTTCGTTTATTGATTTTCGATATTTCTTGACGGGATTATTGGCCCATATTTATAAATGGTCCCTGATTTATGTCAAATGCGGTTTATAAACCCGAACTCTCATTTCACAAAAACAATTTAAGGCCGCTTCGAATTAAGGTCTACTTTAGGTTCTCTTATAAAAAGGGGTATTACCTTCTAATCTATGATTTTAGTTCATAAAAACAAAAAAAAAAAAAATCGGTTAAGGTCCATCTAGACTAGTCGCCAAATGGCGTCACGTGTAGCCAAATGGCTGTTGTAATTCCATCCAAACTAGTCCAGTTTTGTTATTCAATATGGCAACTTAACCAACCGCTTTGACAACCGCTTGTCAAATTCAAAGTGCAAATTTTGCAACTTTTGTTCGTTCTTTTGTGTGAAATTGAATAATTCTTGAATGGCCGTGTAATAATTCAAACGAGCAGAGTCCGATTTTGATAATTAAATTTAAAAAAATCACCAAAATTAAATTTTGGTTATGTCATTTTCTGTCTCCATTTGGCTGCTATAGTGTGCAGCTAAGTAGCAGCCAAATGGCTGTACGCGATGTCAGTTTTTGGCACAGCTATTTGGCTGCTAATCTAGATGGAACTTTTGTGATTATGATAACAATCACAAAAGAAAATAATTTAACATTTTATTTTACTTGTGCATTTTTATAGATATTTACAATACACACACATTTATGGTCGAAAAATAAGTACACCAACACAGTTTTTCCTTAACAGCCAAGTAGCTTTTAAAGAAAATAAAATCGTTCGATAATATTTTGTTAGTTAATTGGAGAGGACTTCAATACATTAACCATTTAAAATAAAAAACAGCTTGCAATTTCCAAAAAAAAACATGAGACGACTAAAAAAGGCTGGACCAAATAATAAGTACATTTCAACTAATTTAATTAAAACTAAATATTTTCAATTCAAACTTTATGATCCAATTTGTTCTTTTCTGTTATTATTTCCCATCATCCATGTCCATTATTTTCCAGAAAAATCTGTTCTTGTGGATTTACTGTGGATAATTTGGTATGATCAAGAGACGCGAGAGCGTCTCGCCCGCCAAAGGAAAAAGAAAAACGAAAGCGAACAAGTCTATGATTACCGGAGACAACTTTGTCTTGACCAGGCTACAGCCTTCCAGGCAACAGCCTCCAAAAAAATTTGTTTACCAAAATATTCCACATATCCTGTTCTAGTGCCTTTCTAAATAAAATCTTTGATCGGCACAATAACGGGTAAGATATATGCAATAAACGGTGAAATTTTCACCCTCACAGACTTAAGCGAGTAACCCAATTTCAGAATCAAGTCTACAGTTGCAGAAAGACTTGCTTCTACTGTCTCTCTTCGTGATGGGATTTTTATGAAATTTGGAACGAATGATCCTCTGGTGGTCCTTCTAAAGAATCAATGTCTTCCATTT
This sequence comes from Microchrysa polita, assembly GCA_949715475.1. Lineage (NCBI taxonomy): Eukaryota > Metazoa > Arthropoda > Insecta > Diptera > Stratiomyidae > Microchrysa > Microchrysa polita. Next base: position 65,415,667 of record OX454416.1, read on the forward strand.
AGATAAGTGGATGGAATAACGGTAAATTAATAGGTAAAGGTAACAAAAGATTTCCAACAATTGCGTCTATCGGCTCATCGCATTGACCATTTTTTAAAACACACTGCGGCATTGGGACATTTGGATATTGGTACACAGGGAGACTGGGAGACTAGGATCTTGGGGTAGTGGGATATTAGGAAATTGGGACATTAGGGTCTTGGGACATTAGGACATTGGGGCATTAGGCACAATGGGGAAACAGGGACGTGGGGACATCGGCATATTGGGGCATTGGGACATCGGGATATTGGGGCATTGGGACATCAGGATATTGGGACAATGGGACATTGAGACATTGGGATATTGGGACATTGGGACACTGGGAGACTGGGACATTAGGACACTGGGATATTAGGCCATTGGGACATTATGACCTTGGGATAATCGGACATTGGGACACTGGTACATAGGGGCATTGGCACTGAGACATCGGAATGTTGTGACATTGGGACATCGGGATATTCGCACATAGGGGCACTGGGATAGAAGAACATGTGAACATTAGGGTCTTGGGTCATTAGGACATTGGGATATTAGGACATCAACACATTAGGACATTGGGACATTAGGTACACTGGGGAAACTGGGACGTGGGAACATTGGGGCACTGGGACATTGGGATATTAGAACATTGGGACATTGTAACATTGGGATATTGGCACATTGGGATATTGGAACATTGGGATACTGGGACATTAGGGCACTGAGATACAGGGACATTGGGACACTGGGATATTAGGACATTAGGCTATTGGGACCTTGGGACACTTGATATACTGCGACATTGGGACACTGACCACTGGTACATTAGGACATTGGGCCATTCGGATATTATCACATTAGGATACTGGGACATTTGGGACTTTGGGGTACTGGGATATTAGGAAATTGGGGCATTAGGACCTTGGGACATTAGGACAATTAGACATTGGGATATTAGGACATTGGGTGGGAGACTGGGACATTGGAATATTCCGATACTGGGACATTGGGACACTAGGGTAGTGGGACATTCGGACATTAAACCATTGGGGCACTGTGATATTTGCACATTGGGACAATAGGACCTAAATTGGGACACTGGGACATCAGGATATTAGGACATTGGGACACTGGGATATTAGAACATTGGGACATGAGGACACTGTGACAATGGACCTTAGGGCATTAGGACATTGGAACATTGGGACACTGTGACATTGGGACACTGTGACATTGGGACACTGGGTCAGGGGGGCATTAAGACAGATCAGTAACAGAACGTTAACAAAGCGTTGGCAAGGCAACAACAGAGCGTTAGCAGATCGTTAACAGAGTGTTAACAGAAAATTAACAGAGCCTTAACAGAACGTTAACAGAACGTAAATCGAGTAATAAAAGAAAGGTAACAGACCGTTTACAGAGCGTTAGCCGAATGATTAAAGAGAATTAAGAGAACATTAACAGAATGTTAACAGAGCATTTACGAAAAGATAATATAGTGTTAAGAGAACGTTAATAGAGCATTAACAGAGTTAACAAAAAATTAACAGATTACTAACAGAATGTTAGCAGAGCCATAACACAAAGATAACACAAATCTATTTTGCGCAAAATTCATATTAATAAACTATACCCATTACATCCCAAAATTATTTTTAAAAAAGCTCAGCAACAGCCATTTGTGGCGTATTTGCAATTGCGTTTGCAGTATCTATTTATTTTAAAGAAGACCCTGTGAATATAACTTATGATATTAAATTTATGGAATATGCTGAACAAAAACCTATTGAAACTTTTCCCAAAACAAAAATATTAGTTGGCTATTTAAGTATGCAAAAATATATGATATCTGACCAAAAACAACAAAGTTGTAAAAGTTACCCCGCCAAAGAAAAATTCATCTGCCGCAAAAAGAATACATATCACTCCAATCCGCTGCTCATATCTAATTTTGTTTGCTGGATGTACTTTTGTTTTAGGTGTAAATGCTGGAGAAGTTTAAATGTACAGGACTACTTCTTAAAGTAATTTGGAGGGAGCCGTCAAAGTGGCACTGAATAAAATGTTAAAGCTCCCACCGAATTACTTTAAGAAGTAGTCCTGTACATTTAAACTTCTCCAGCATTTACACCTAAAACACAAGTACATCCAGCAAACAAAATTAGATATGAGCAGCGGATTGGAGTGATATGTATTCTTTTTGCGGCAGATGAATTTTTCTTTGGCGGGGTAACTTTTACAACTTTGTTGTTTTTGGTCAGATAAGATATACCAGTTATTTCATGAAAACTCTTATAGTTGTGTCCTTTTTTTCGGGATATCTTTTGCCAATTCTTTGATTTTATTCTCCCCAATATTTTTAGAATTGATTCAAGTTCGGTAATAAACTTCGCCAAGCATAACACTCCATTTTGATGAAGCTAATCCTTGACCAGCTTATCGGGTGTGGTTAGGGTCATTATCCTGCTGAAATGACTACATAGCTGGTAAAGATTTTTTAGAATAATGCGATATGTTTCTTAACAAACATTTCTTACACTGGAATTTTTCTTACAGTAACGCTTTTTAGATGTATTTTAATGACGCCAACCTATGAAAACAAATCCATAGACCGTGATATTTTAGCCTTCATTGAAAATAGTAATGTAGCGTAGAAGCTATACCGTCAGTTAGAAAGAAAATGAGCCAAAAATTCAATCTGTAGATCATAGGGTAAGGTTGGGGTAAGGTCATCTTCGGTTTCGGGTCTCTTGGTATTGTTGTATCTAAATTGTTAAAATTACTAAATATTTCCAGTATTACAACATAAAAAAAAAATAAATAAAAATCCATCATGCTATTCTGGTACTTATTTTATAGTCCATATGACCCATAATATGCTTTTAGCAAACTGATGCAGAGGAAGGATAATATGAATTACATTATTGGCTACATTTTTTGTGTCTCTAAAGAAACTTTTGGAAGCCAATAAAAATATAATCTCGTCACTCATCGTGAACCTACATATGTCATTATGGCCGAAATTAAACGTTCGATAAGATTCACAGATCAGAGCTCGCTTCCAGTTTTTCTACCGATAAAAATCACTTGTCCCAGTTCAGCAAAATGAGTGTAGAAATGTTGGGCTGGGCACTTACCGTTGCACTTCGTTCCAAATTGAGAAATCTGAGTGTGAAATAGCGGCGTCCAAAACAGAATGGCGAAGGCGACCCCTCCCACTATGGACAGCACAGCGGATAGCGCAATATGCCAATTGGCTTCAGTGCTGCGAACCACTTCGGGTTGAAATTTAAAAAAACCGGCTAAATTTAACCGGAAAGCGGCTTTTATTTTTTTTGTTTTTTAAAACCAGCTAAAATTCCGATTAAAATTTGCAAAAAATAAAATTGCGAAATTATATAATAGAAAAAAAAAACAAAAAAAATGTGATAAAGCTTGATAAAAACAATTTCCATATATGTTGTATTGCCGGGATCGAATCAGAATAATTGTGATTGTTGTATTACCTCAATTGATCTAGGTTGATCTAATTACGGTAATACAACAATCACAATTAAGAAGAAATTTATCTTCGGCTGTGTTTTTTCAACTTAGGTCTTACCTGGGCTTGAAAAAACCCAAAATTTTCGGAGTTTTCCCGTTTTTTTGTTTAGAACTCCGAAAGTGTACATTTCTCCAAAAACCTGTCGATTAAAATATTAGAGAAAACATAATTGCGGGCCCAACTCGCCATTAATCATTAAAATGTGTTAAGCGGTATTGCTACAATTGATATTAATTTTTATGGCGGTTTTTGCAATTTCCACCCTGTTTTGCAACGAAATTTTGGCGGGAAGTTACGGATTCAGGTTCTGCACCCCAAAATACATAATGTACAAGAAAAATGCAACATTTGCGACCAAAAATGAAAAACCGTTAAATCTCAAAATTTTATTCATAATATGGAACATAATATGTTAAAAACGGGAAATTTAAATTATCAATTGTAGTAATACCGCTTTTCGCAGAAATAAACAGTTTCAGAGTTAGGGGCCAAATAACGGAAAAACAGCAAAAACATTTTGGGTTTTTCGTGATTTTGACCCTTTTTATCGACACGAAATGTTGATGGGAAGCTCCGGATTCGTGCTCAGCCCCCCAAAAAACATAAGAAACAAAAACAAAAATTGTCTCCACCACATTTTGCAATCTGATGTAGCTACGCTTATTCAATGGCTCGAAATTGCAATCCAATTTTTGATTTGAAATTGTTCAATAATCTCTTTCATAAGTTTCACGCATCATTACCAAAAATAAATTAGTAAAGCAGGAAGAATTTGAAAAGTACGAATAGCTTCTGCTTCTGCTCCTGCTTCAGAACTCTTTTAAAGAATTTAATTTAAGAGACTCGTCTTCATTATACCCTTCGCTTTCTGAGCGAATATATATATATATAGTTAATCTCATGAAGTTTGTAACGCATTGAAGGAAGCAACTCCGACCATATAAAATATGTAAATATGTATATGTTCAGCATAACGAGGAGAGTCGATTGGGCGATGTCCGTCTGTCCGTCTGTTACTACGCGTTTTACTCGGCCAGTTTTAAAGCTGTGGAGCTGTTCACGTGCATGGGGTCATGGGGCTGTCATACAAACCCAACCCCCCAATTTAGGTTCTTATAGGAAAAACTTTTTTATTTGTGCACCAATTTCAATCAAACTTCATACGAATGTGTCTCTATTGATGGCACATAACGTATGTGAGAATGGATGGAATAGGCCCATGGGGTCATGGCACTTCCATACAAATCAAATCCCCCAAATTAAGTTCTTCTAATAAAAACTTTTTCACTTGTGCATCAATTTCAACCAAACTTCACACGAATGTGTCTCTGTTGATGGCACATAATATACGTGAGAATAGACGGAATCGGACCAAGGGGCTGCCGTATAAACCCAGACCCCCAAATTAGGTTCTTCTATGAAAAACTTTTTTTTCTTGCGCACCAATTTAAACCATACCTAAAACAAATGTAATTCTTTTGATGCCACAAAATATATGTACAAATTGATGGATTCAGACAATGGGGTCATGGGGCTGCTATACAAATGACACCCCCAAATTAAGTTCTTCTAAGAAAATATTTTTTGTGCAATAATTCCAACCGAACCTCACACAAATATATTTCCATTGATGCCACAAAACAAATGTAAAAATTGATGGCATCGGAGCATGGGGTCATGGAGCTGCCATACAAAACCAGCCCCCAAATTAGTTCTTCTATATGAACAACGTTTTTATATGTGCATCAATTCCAACCTAATCTCACACAAATGTGTTTCTGCTGATGCCACGAAACATAATATATCTAAAAACGGAAGTTATCGAACCATGGACTCATGGGACTTGCATACAATCCCAGCCTTCCAATTTGATTCTGAAGGATAACTGTTTTCTTTCTGCACAAATTCCAATCCAACCTCACGTATAAATGTGTCTATCGAAACCAAAAAATGTATCTAAAAACAAATAGAATCCCAGTATGAGGTCCTGCTATGCCTTCATTTCTAAGATTTTGTTTTTCTAATTGTGCCCCAATGCTACTAACCCTCACTCACGCAAGTGTTTTTCTTATCGACGTCGCGTAACTTATGTAAAAATGGAAGGAATCAGATGGGAGGATTATCGAGCTGCCGCAGAAATTGCACATCCGAAAATCATGTTACAAGAATTATTTATTTATTATTATTTAGGAACGGACGAAATCAGAACACAAGTCATAGGGTCACCGAAGAAACTATTAGTAGAGTATCCAATTTTTGACCGCGCCCCGAAATTAGCCCTTGTCTCGTTTTTATGTTATGTTACTCTGAGGGAGCCCAGAGAGTGACAAAAATGTCTTTTTGAATTAAATAATAATTCAACCTATATTTCTAACCATACATTTCACCCCGCTCACATTGAATTTAGCATGTTATTCTATTTTCAAGTAAATTACATTTGAAAATATCATAAAATACACTCCGAGTCAAAAGTATCGGGCCACCCACAACTTTCGAACTCTAACCAAATTTTCTCAAAGAGTATAAAAGTTACAACTATGACAGTTATATCTTCCAGGAAGTGCATTTTATGGCAATTAAATGAATGGAAAGACATTGGGATTTATTAATTTATTAAGCGTTTATTAAAGATTTTACATACAGTAGAGCGTCGATTATCCGAACGTCGATTATCCGAACATTCGATTAACCGAACTAGCACTCAGTTTCTTTTCTTGTGAAAGGCATCGAATAAAATGAACACTAAAGTGTCTGAAGGAATCAACTTCTCATCTCCATCGCTCAATTACCTCGAATTTTGTATTTTTCTTCAGTTCTAGTCATTATACACGTTTTCAGTTTGTCGCTTAATTTCACATTTGGGCTATTTTCTAAGTTTTCTATGGAAGCTCGATTAACCGAACTTTCGTTTATCCGAACCACCCTTGTCGACATTAGTTCGGATAATCGACGCTCTACTGTATAAGATTCGTTTCCAGTCGTTTTCCGGTCTTAAAACAAAGTAAAAACGAGACCGAGGCTAATTTGGGGCGCGGCCTAAATTTGGATACCCTTCGCTCTCCTCGGGGTAAACATTTTTTCCATCGTACCTACGACTTGCAATTACCCCCCCCCCCCCCCCCCTCCCCCATTCTTTTCCTTCCGTCTTCAAAAAAGTTCCGTTGCGTCGACAAAACAATATTTGTGGGGTTGGGTTGGAATAAGTGGGGAAATAAAAATACATATTTACTCAAAAAAATTTATTTGGGGATGTGGGAGCATGGTCCCATAGTAAGATTCCATTTGTTTTGACCTTTTATGTTGCTTTGATAAAGACACATTCAAGGTTTTGTGAAATTGGTATAAAAAATGTTTCTTAGAAGAACAAAAATGGGGGGTTGGGTTTGTATGGCAGCCCCATGATCCCATGGTCCGATTTGATCCAGTCTTGTATATGTTTTGTGTCATCAATAGAAATGCATTGGTGTGAAATTTGGTTGAAATTGGTGCACAAATCAAATGTCCGAAGAAAATATAAGTCTGGCCGGCCGGAATTAGTATTTTTTTATGGGCTTGTCATTTTGTCAAATTCACATGGGGAGATAACGGGGGTCCTCAATTTTCGACTAAAATAATCCTTAACTGATTATTAATATTCGAACCAAAAGTAATGGCTTAATCTCTATTTTTTCGAGAGTTAGGTTCCTTCCTATACGAAAATATATTAATTTGCTTTAATCCAGCAGCGTATAATTTTCGAAAAAACATCCAAAGTTACATAACAGCCGATACAGACGGGTTCTATACAAACTCCAAAAATACAAAATCCAAAAAGACAAAATCCAAAAAAATTGAAAAATCCACAAAGTCAAAATCCACAAAGACAAAATTCACAAAGACAAAATCCATAAAGTCATAATTCACAAAGTCAAAATCCATAAATTCAAATTTACATCAGTTTGCTTATCACAATTGAATATTGAGAATATTTATGTACGTTATTACATTAACTAGACAATTACCAAGTCCCGGAGCATATGCGCTTTACCTGAAGACACGGAAAAGGATTCATCCGTGGCATATACGATTTAGCCGATGAAACGGAGAGGAATGCACCGGACCATAAGCGCTTCAGGTAAAGACAGAGACACCTAAAGGCGCATATGCTCCGGGTACATCCTTCTCCGTGTCTTCAGGTAAAGCGCATATGCGCCGGGGTTTGGTAATTGTCTAGTGCCCACGCAATAAGCATTATGGCTCTCTTCATACAAAAATTTATGGATTTTGTCTTGATGGATTTTGACTTTGTGGATTTTGTCTTTATGGATTTTGTCTTTATGGATTATGACTTTTGGATTTTGACATGTGGATTTTGACTTTGTGGATTTTGTATAGAACCCGATACAGACTACAAACAAATCCTGTACTTGATAAACATTAGTCGTGCATAACTCGGTTATGCGGAATTTCAGAATTTTACTGTTCGCGAGCTAAAATTAAACATGGAAACTTTTTTTCAGAAAAATCAAACAATTCTGATCTTAGATTGGCTTTATTGAGATACAATTACAATTCAACCATTCCGATACAATATCTTAGAAAAGGGTAAAGTATAAAATAAAATTTTCTAAAATAGAGTATTGGTACAGACATCACAAAATCTAATTAATTTCACTACTTATTCTACCAGATTTCATTATAGTCACAAATATGTCACTTTCATCAGTGGGACTAGAAAATATCATGCGGTACTTGGTATAATGGGAATATGGATATGAAGTAGGGTATGACATAGGATATACGCATATTGATGAGTTTATATTATGCATATGAGAGTATTCGAATTCTACACAAACAATTAATTAAAATAATAAAGTCATATTTATAATGACCCATCCCTAATGTGCATATCACCTCAGGGAAAGGGATATACTTTGAAATAATATAGGCTCCTTAATTTTTAGACGATCGTTTTGTAGACAGGCGTTGTGCCGGAACGGCAGCCGAATTCGCACAATTGCAAATGATGTCGAAAAGACGTGTCACGACTCCGCGTGCACGATTAACCATGCGTCCATTGCGAAAATTTGATAGAACGGAATCTGAAAGGAAGATAAAAAGTTTTTATAATTTTAATAAAATTATTTTAATTATTAATTTGTAATTAAGTATTAACTTTTGAATAATATTAAAAAAAAATATGAATTCAGTAAGGTCAATGTGTGTTGAATGAGGAACGTCGTTATATTTACGACCTGCACAATATCTTTTCTAATGCACATTGTATCAAATGACGGAATTGCAATGCATCGTAAGTATGTAACATTTTTTTTATGTAATCGCGAGCAAATGTTAAATTAACTTCAGACATTCAACTGTCTGTACAGCCGATACATACTTTTAATTATACCCGTCAATCATTATGAAATGTATTGTTCTATGTGCTAAAATATTAAAGCTACAGCAATAAAATAACTACTTACTAAAAATGTCAATCACATCTGAAAACAGTTTAATACATTATATTTAAGAAATCCTGACACTTTACACTACAATTTAAAAATAATAATTCTATAGTTACACGCAACACGATGTAACATTATAAATACTTTGCGGAAACAATTATTTTCTCCGGAATCTATAAAAAAGCATGTCAATTCCTTGGTCGCGGTTTTTAACTCTCTACTCTATAGTGTAAGAATCGTCTACAGTGTAAAAATGAAATTTGTAGTAGTTTTTGTTGTAGTTCTACTTGTGTCGCTTTGTGAAGGTGTAAGTTAATTGTTCAAAATGTTATTGATAATTATCAAAAAATAAAAAATAAATCGATTGAAGATTACCATGAAACAATTTGAAGCATCTTTAGATACCTTGCGGTCATTGTGTCAACCGAAATTCAAATTAACCACTCAGGAATTAGATAATTTAAGAAATGGGATATTTACCGACGAACCGGAAGTGAAAGTAAAGCATAAAACTACATAATATTTTCAATTTGAATTTGTTCTATGCTAATTTATTGATTTTCCAATTTCAAGTGTTATACTAGATGTATTGCCCAAATGACTGGAACGGTAATTGAATATTATGTGAAATTCGATAAATATCCATATAACTTTGTTTGTAAATTTCAGCTTACCAAAAAAGGGGAATTAAGTATACCCAAGATGAGGGCACAAATTGAGATGATTGTACCTCTTGAGGTACGTCCGAACGCATTGGATTCATTAGAACAATGCACGGAAGTTCGTAAGTTATTCTAGATATTGTGGATTTTTGAAACTAACGCATTTTAACTTAAAAACTTTTGGAATTTTTTTCTCGACATCTATATAGAAAAAAACTACAAAGATTCATGCGATAAGACATATTACACAATTAAATGCGGACAGGAAAAACATCCCGACACCTTTAAGTTTCCGTAATTTGGAATTGGCGAAAAGTCACATTTTCAAAGTTTCACAGTGTTCATTGAAATAAGTTCATTATTTTTTAGATTATAAATGCAATAAAAAATCAATACATACATACTTATTAATTCGATTTTAAACCATTTATCATCGAAAACAACTAATAAAATAAAATCCTTTTAAAATCAACAAATTTTAATATGTATTAATTTTTTGTTTTAATATTTGAACTACTTACTTTCACGCGAAGATTTTCCCCGACCCTGAAAAGGAAAGGAACAAAAATTAGAAGAATTTACACTTAGCTTGCGAATATTCCAAATATGTATAAATGGATGGATAACATCAACAAAATTGAATCGACTTTCCGTATAAAATTTATATTTTTCCAATTCAAATGAACTTTTTCCCGTAAGGGGGAGGATAAAGGTTGAAAGGCTCCGGCCGATTCCTATATCCTTTTCAGTTGTGGCATAACTGCGGACTCTTAGCTATGCAGGAAGAGTTTCATAGGGTGAACGGCTCCGGCCAATTCCTATGTTTCTCTACGGGGCGTTACTTCCCCGCATTATCCGAGTAACCGCTGCGCCTGAGTGGTGTATTAACAACTTCAGCGTCTCAGGTTACTAAACGTAATAGGGTGACAAAAACCGAATAGTCAATCACCGAAGCAGCACCTCCGAGGCCCCTCCATGATGGACCTCATTCGTTTACGAATACTATCATGGTTAAGCGATGGGCCGACAACTCATCCTTGTAAAAAAATTTCGACGTCAAGAAACCTGGAACGAAAGCCTCGGATTGGACGGACACAAACAAACGACGACCTCGCAAACGAACAACGGATTACTCTTTCGGAACCTGGAATGTACGCTCCCTGAATAGGCCAGGGGCCTTAAGGGCCCTCTTGGATCAGGTTGAAAAATATAAGCTGAGCATAGTTGCACTCCAGGAAACAAAATGGCGAGATAGACGACCGAAATTCGTACACAATTTTCACCAGTGGAAAACCTTCGGGCCACAGGGAGTTTGGAGTGGCGTTCATTGTAAACAATCAACTTAGGCCGCATGTTATCGACTTCAAACCCATAAACAAGCGGCTGTGTGCGATTCGCATTAAAACTCGGTTCTTCAATCTCTGGCTCATAAACGCGCATGCCCCCACCGAAGTCAGTGAAGACGCGGCCAAAGACGAGTTCTACCACCGCCTAGAAAATCTCTTCGACTCACTTCAATCAAACGATGTCGAATTGCTGCTGGGGGACTTCAACGCCAAAGTCGGAAACGAAAGTTGGCATAGGGGGATTACTGGAGGTTACAGCCTCCATGAAGAATGTAACGACAACGGCCAACGACTAATAGACTTCGCGACCAGCAGAAACATGGTCATTAGCTCAACGTGTTTTCCGCATCGTCGTATGCACAGACAGACCTGGAGATCTCTAGATCAACATACCGTCAACCAAATTGACCACGTCCTTGTATGGAAGAGATCCCAACTAACAAACTCTTGAGAGCTTGGCTCTTGGGAAGTGGAATAAGCTCTCATAAGACTCTAGTAAGGCTCTTACAACTCTTATAATGTAGATCTAGTAGCAAGTTTCAAATAAACTCTTTAAGTACATTTATTATAAGATTATTACTCTTGGAGAGTCGTATTCTTGTTACAAGTTCATATTTTGTTGCCTTGGACTCTCATAGAGTCTTTGTAGTGAGAGTTTAACTCTTCAGGACTTACATTCTTATAAAAATGTTCTTACAAGAGGTTTATTCTTATGAGTCTTATAATGAGAGCTTTATAAATGCTTTAGTCTTTAACATCTTATTACAATACTTTTGTAAGAACACCTATAAGAAGAGTGTTGTGAGTGCACGATTGATTTCATAGAAGCTAAGCAATCTGTCACTATAATCACACAAGAAATTTAACGCAGCATAACCGACCCGGATTATATATAGCAACTTTTTTTCGACGAAGAAAATGGACGGAATAATATAGTCGACTCAATGAGCGTAACAAAATTCACTGGAAAAACCATGGAAAAACACTAAAAATGCTATAAGAATTACCTGCCACCGAATCCTTCTCCGCTGGATATAGTAATTACCACTTTCTGTTAGTTTTGTTAAATATGGAACACGCACTTATGCGACGCACAGAAATAATAAATAAACGTCAAATTTACGCTCATACTGAAGCTTATGCTCTCTTATGGAGAATAGAATCCTTATTGTGAGACTTTAAGTTTCATAAGGAGAGTTTAATTTTATTGAATAGAGCTTAATTCTCATAGTGAGACTTTAGTTATTATAAAAAGAGCCATCCTCTTGAAATAAGAGATTTAGACTAATATGAAGAATTTAGTTATAGTAAAAAGAGCCGCCCTCCTGTTATCAGAGTTCTGGCTTTGTATGAAGATTTAATGGATAGATGCCATCTTTTTTTCAGACAAAATTGCATTAGGGGAAAATTAAATTTGAATTTATGAGTGATTATGTGTTATTGCATATACCAAATTGAAAGGATTGTGATTTTTTAAACTGACGAATGTTATTCAATTAAGTTTTATACAAGATATCATCGTTAGATAATAATTATATTTCCAGAAAAACTTATAAAAAAATTAAAAATAGATTATTTTCAGAGGGCTTTGTCATTTTTCGAAGCAAAATAGTTATATTCAACAATAAAATTTTGATCGCATTAAAATGTTGACTCATATTTGTGGGAAAATCATCGTTTGACAAGTTAATATATCCCTCATTCAAAAATGTTGTCTAAGTTGTTGTCGAAATAATAACACACGAAAACAGAAGTTCCCGTAAGGTCGTATATTTACATTTGACAAACAAAGACAGCGTATGTTTCAATATCACATTCACTCTTTCTAGCTTCACTTATAATGAGAGCTTGTAACCCTTTATGAGACTCTTACAAGAGTAGACTCTTACTCTGATAAGAAGCCTTAAAATCTTCTTATAAGACATGTGTAATTCTTATAAACAGAGTTGAAGTTTAGCTATAAGATCAATTTAACTCTTGTAAAGTGGTTCATTTAATACTTATAAGACTCTTATAAGATTCTTATAGTACTCTTCAAGAGCTAAATTTCAAGAGTTGATGTCTTGATGTTGGCTCTTATAAGAGTCTTGTAGACTGTTATAAGAGCAAAATTGTTAGTTGGGATGGGCATCGAGCATGATGGATGTTCGGTCCTATCGTGGAGCAAATATTGACTCTGACCACTATATGGTGAAGGCGACTTATAGGTGCAGAATTTCTTCGGTGCATCATTCGAGATTCAACCCGGCAAAAATTTTTGCGGTTGACAAATTGTTGGATGATGCCACGGTGGTCACTTATGCGACTGCCCTTGAGGAGAAGCTGACGCCCTTGCTAAATAACATCAGCAACAAAGGCGCCCTTGAGATTTGGGATACACTCAAAGACACCATCAAAGAGGTCGCAGAGGAGGTTGTGGGATACAGAGCCCGGCGAGCCCGAAATGATTGGTTTGACGAGGAATGTCAAAATGCGGTAGATGCGAAAAACGAGGCATATCGCCAATGGACCGAACGCGCAACTAGAGCCAAAAAAAAACAAATTATGACGAGCTTCGACGATTTTCGAATAGGTTAATTAGACGTAAGAAACGTAAGCATCTTGACGAGCAGTTGATGGAAATAAACCAAAGACTAGCTAGTAGGAACAGTAGACAAGCGTACAAGCTAATTAATTCAATTAAAAGTGGATACCAACCCAGGACCAGCCTCTGTAAGGATAAGGATGGCAATATAATTAGCGACACCGATAGCGTTGATAAACGCTGGGCCTCACATTTTGAAGAGCTCCTTAATGTTCAACCGAACAACCCCACACAAGAAGCGCTGGAGCTGACGGTTGAAACAGGCCCTCCCGTTCAACCCCCAACAATAGAAGTTGTCCAATCCACAAAAAAGGGGATAAGTTAAAATGTGAGAACTACAGAGGCATCTCATTAGTTTGTACGACTTATAAGATTTTATCTAAAATTCTAAAAAAAGGAATTAATCCGTACGCAGAAGAAATCATTGGCGAGTACCAAGGCGGCTTTAGACCTGGTCGTTCGACGACAGATCAGCTTTTTACAGTGAAGCTTTTACTCCAGAAGTGCTGGGAATACAACATCGACGTATACCAAATATTTGTCGACATCAAGCAGGCATACGACAGTATCGATCGAAGCGTACTGTACAACATTCTGCTGCATTTTGGTATACCAGCTAAGCTAGTGCGACTCATAAGGATGACGATGACTAATACCGTCTCGCAGGTCAAAGTTCAGAACAGACTCACTGACCTATTTGAAACTCGTACTGGACTCAAGCAGGGCGACGGGCTGGCGCCGACGCTCTTCAACCTGGCTCTGGAGTATGTAATTCGAGCCATGAATTTGGACAGCAGCGGAACGCTACTCATTAAGTCGACTCAACTAGTGGCTTACGCCGACGACATCAACATCATGTCTCGAAGATTGGGTGATGCCGAAATCCTCCTGCATAATCTCAATAACGCCGCCAAAGAAGTTGACTACATATCAACGAATCTAAAACCAAGGTCATGATGCAATCAAAAACTAGAACGCCAGTAAATTCAAGCATCACAGTGGGGGACCTCAATATAGCGTATGTAGACAACTTCACTTACCTGGGTTGCAATTTGTCAAAGGACGCAAACGAAACAGATGAGATAAAGCGACGGATAGAACTAGCTAATAAGTGTTATTTTGCGGTCCTCCAAATTATGAGTTCGAAGCTGGTGCACAGGAAGACGAAGCTCCACGTGTATAAAACCATAATCCGACCTGTGCTATGCTATGGCTGCGAGGCATGGACCCTAACCCAAAATTCTGAACACCTGTTGGACACATTCGAGAGAAAGGTTCTCCGAAGAATCTTCGGGGCCGTTCGTGAACGAGGTGAATGGCGCATCCGGTACAACCTTGAGTTGTATCAGCTGTATGATGAGCTACAGGTGTTGAAGATCTTGAAATTGCAGCGACTGCAATGGGCGGGACATGTACAAAGGATGAACGACGATCGCATGCCCAAAAAGGTGATGAACGCGCAACGAGTGGACGGAGCCAGATTGCGTGGACGACCGAGAGCCCGATGGGAGCATTCTGTATGTGAGGACGCCCACCAGATGCTAGGCTTTCGGAACTGGAGGACAAGGTCGCGTGACCGCGACAATTGGAGGTCTTCAATCCAGTCGGCCAAGGCCCGACGTCGGGCTATCGTACCATAAAGAAGAAGAAGAAATGAACTTTTGAAAATCTAAGGGCTGAATTCATAGTCCTCCCTGTAATAAAGTAAACCCTCATGGGGTTATTAACGGTTTCGCGACCAATCCTGCTTATAAGCATCGTCTATAAAAACATAAAACATTGAATTGAATTGGTTGGTTGAAGTCTCTAGAAGCGAAGAACCTCCAAATACCTGGTAATTTGCTCGCTTAGGCCAAGTTAGATACTTTCTTCAAAGTGAAGTGAAGTAAATGGGAAAGCTGTGATTTTTTGATCAAAAAGAAACAAAAAACATTTAAAATACTTTCGTGGAGCAATTTCTACAATAAAGTACACTGATTGATACGTAATAAGTGGAAGAATATTAGCATTTTTAAATATTGGTAAAATATATTTTTGTAACGAAGCTGACATTTTTTATTAACTTAAATTGGTTAAAAGCAACTTTGGGCAACCGAGGCAAGATTATCTTCTCCATATCTTAATAGTACAACATTAGAGAAATTCATTCAAAATAAAATTAAATTCTGTGAATTAACAGGTTCACGGTCTATGAGTCAGATGTGTACACAGTGTTCCTCCCCGTTCACGTCACATGTAACTCATGAAATAATGGGAAAACAAAGGATTTTGTTTGTTTGATTGTAACATCGACGAGAACTGCTTATGCTTATGCGTCTTCTTAAGTCTAGTCTTAACACGTCCCAACACTACCCATTTCCCTCAAAAGGTGTATGACATCAAAAACAGCTTCATATTCGGAAATATATCATGGACACTCACTAATATATGTTTCAAAACCAAAAAAAAAATATTTAAGTGGTGCTTACGGCATCCACTGCAATTGCCCTGGTTAGTACTTTGTTAGATTTGTTTAATTAGGATCATCAAATAAAATGGGTGTAAGCAAAATTTCGAAAATCGATTCGATTTTACTGTATAGCAACTTGCGTCTCGGCTTTGAGAACGCTCACAGGATTTGCAGTCAGCGACCTCACTTTATCATTTAAATTCATTTTCACAGTCGAATCAAATTTCACATCAGCGAAGATTACTAAAAAAGTCAATTAAACCTCTTTCTCATGTATGTACTCGTAAATCGCAATATGTTTCACATTCATCTAAGAAAATGTTTATTCATCGAATGATGCCACATAGCAGTCCCCCCGAGCAAATGGGGTCGCGCAGAAGAAAATGATTACACGATGATAGCTGAATCATTTCCTGTCAAATTTTTCAAGTAAAAACTACTGGATGTAAAGTGGTAAATAATATTTACTTCGATTCTATTTTTCCCAGATGTAGGCAAATGCATTTAAAATGGTGTGCAAGTGCGTTTTTTGTCATATGTCATAAAGTGCATGTTGTACTTTAGAGTACACTTCGTGAACGGTCCGCTGTAATTGTTGCTCAATTTTCATTCAACCGACACGAGCGGAGCCGACAAATTGTTTACAAATTTCGCTAATGTGAATTAAACAAAATTTAGTGAAACGCACATTTTTTTCACAGTTGTTTATTCGCGGGTGTCACGCAGTGTATTTGTAAGATCCGGCAAATGTATACATATTTATACATCTTATGTTATAAATCAGTATGTGAAAACCAGTGTCCGCTTCGTGCACTGCCATCTAGATAGACAGGCCGAACTGCAGAAATTTGTTCGTCTACAAGTGGACAAAGTGCGTTCGTGACCAGTGACAGTTGACATTTGTAAAGCCCACAACCTCCAGTGCTTCTGAACCCAAAAGTTTAAATATGCCGAGCGTTTATTGAAACAAAGGTTATGGTTTGCTTTAATGTGTTTTTGATGTGCAAGTGGTAAAATAGTATACATCAACATCGTACTTACCATATTTATCTCAAAAATCAACGCACTGGCATGTGTATATCATAGCAAGTCACACGAAATGACAGGCTGACAGCCACTGATATTTGGATTGTGGACAATTTGTGGATTGTACTGAGCGGTACTTTGGCAGTACTAAGCGCGGACCATGACCAACCATGGCACTACTAGTGTTGCATGACCACTGACAGATCAGCTGATAATTCGGCCTGTCTATCTAGATGGCAGTGCTTCGTGACAAGTCGGCTGTCATTCAAAACACATTGGGTTTGTCTAAACGTGAAATAAAAACAAAAAAACAGGTTTTTATAGCTTGCTCCTCGCGAATCTCTTCTTCCTGTTCTTTTTTCCGTATAGACAGGCCCATTGCCTTGCAATGCTCTCAACCTGCAACGAGAGAATAAAATTCTCGCACACATATTCAATGCAGAGATCTATACTCATACCCACATTTTTTCGGAAAGTAGGTACAAAAACAAACATATTCTTTGGAAATCAGAGATTTTCTTGTGTACTTTTCTAAACGCGATTGCCTACTTGTAGTATTGTCGTCACGCTCTTGCAATTTTTTTGTTAAGAAAAATTGCTTGTATGGAGTTAGCGCTCTATGTATTAATTTGTAGTGGCCTTGCCTTCTTGTACATACATAGGCAATAGGCATTCCATTTTAAGAGTAGTATAGTAGTCTGGCTGGTCTAGCGGTTAGTGCGCTTACCTTCGGTGCACAGGCTCATGAGTTCGAATCTCACCGTGTTCCATGGTGTTTTTCGAACTCACGAGCTTGTGACAGACTATGATCTCACTCAGATGTTAAACGAGTACCCATTTATGGGGATAAATAACACTGCTGAGCGTGATGCTGATCTCATTACCTCATTAAAAAGCAGATAAGATCTTGGAAATAGGATGTCACTAACACATCCTGCGGCCTTAGTCCAATGTTGGATTGTCGCGCCTGTTATTTATTATACCCTTCGCTCATAAAGTGAAAGGGTATATTAACTTTGTCATGAAGTTTGTAACGCATTGAAGGAAGCATCTCCGACCATATAAAATATGTATATATATGATCAGCGTGACGAGCTGAGTCGATTGGACGATGTCCGTCTGTCCGTCTGTCTGTCTGTTGCGACGCGTTTTGCTCGGCCAGTTTAAAAGCTATGGAGCTGAAACTTTGCACACATGCTTCTTTTTGTTGCAGGCAGTTTGTATGTTTGAATCGCTGAAATCCGACAAGGGGTTCGTGGGGCTGCCATACAAACCTACCCCCCAAAATTAGGTTCTTCTTAGAAAAACTTTTTTATTTATGCATCAATTTCAATAAAATTTCACACAAATGTGTTTTCATTGCTGGCACACAATGTATGTAAAAATCTACCAAATCGGACAATGGGATCGTGGGGCTGCCATACAAACCTAGACCCCCAAATTAGGTTCTTCTAAGAAAAACTTTTTTATTTTCTCATCAATTTCAATCAAATTTCGCACAAATGTGTTTCAAGTTATATCACAAAACATATGTAAAAATTGACCAAATCAGACCATGGGGTCATGGGGCTGTCATACAAACCTAGCTCCCCAAATTAAGTTCTTCTAAGAAATTTTTTTTATTTATACACCAATTTCAACAAAACTTCACACAAATGTGTTTCTATTGATGACACAAAACATATGTATGAATAGATGGAGTCGGACCATGTGGTCATGGGGCTACCATACAAACCTAGCCCCCCATATCAAATTTTTCAAAGAAAAAACGTTTTTATTTGCACACCAATTTCAATCAAACCTCAGAAAATTATATTTCTATTGATGCCACATAACAAACGTGGAAATAAATGAAATCGGACTATGGGGTCGTGGGGCTGGCATATAAACCCAACCCCAAAATTAGGTTCTTCGAAGAAAAACTTTTTTATGTATCCACCATTTTCAACCAAATCTCATAGAAATGTGTTTTAATTGATGCCACAAACATACGTAAAAATTTATGGAAAGGCCATGCGTTCGTAGGGCTGCCGTACAACCCCCCCTTTTGGTTCTTCTAAGAAACCCACATTCCCCGCTTCTCCCATTAAATCTTCGCTACGGCACTTATGTGAAAATTCAAGGAAAAGCATGGAAGCGGGGAGGACTAAACACAAGTCATAGATACGCCCCAAAAAACTTTTAGCCCGAGGGGAGCGAAGGGTATCCAAATTTCGGCCGCGCCCGAAATTAGCCTCGGTCTCGTTTTTATTTGACACACTCTGAAACTACTATGAGCATATGCTTAGAATGTTCTCATCAAACAAAAATTCGCCCGCTTAATTCCATCTTTAAATTTGTCTTATTCGTATTGCATGAAAGCACTACATAATAGCAAATATTTAGAGAGCACATTATTTAGTATGTAAGTATGTATTAACGAATCCTTTCATTTCAAGAAGCAGGCAAATAAAGTACACTAACTTCGTGTCGTGCTAGTCATATAATAGGCAAGTCATCTAATGATTTTAGGTCGCAAAAAATAGCTCGGCTCTGGTTTTTTGGGATATTAAGCGCGTTTTTTTGTAAAAAAGGTGCAGGTTAGGGTATATAAGCACAAAAAAACGATTTGGGTTAAAAGCTGTTTAGATCTATTGCACCAACCATGAACTTTGTAAAAAGCTGAAGGTTCAAAGTTGTGATAAATAAATAACCAGTAAATTAACATGTCTTACAAAAACAACAATGAACATTTAACCAATGGTTTTGGTATTAGATCATGCTTTTTCGTGTTAGAGCGCCTCTGGTGATCACATCTGTAAAAATTCTTCCGGGTTAACTTTGGTCAGAGTACGTACCCTCGATACATTACTGGGTTTATCTGGGTTATGTTGTTATTGTAACCCCATGTAGTTACCCTAAACTAACCTACACCCGAGCACAAAAAAACACGCCTATTGTTAGAATAGTTACCAGAAGTGTACCACCAAGTGTGCAACTTCGAAAAACCTGTGCTTACCTCGTGACCCTCAAAAATAATAAAAATTTTCGGACTTTTTTCATATTTTGGTTTGTAATTTGCAAAAGGTGCTTCTAACAAGAAAATCGTCTACAATTTTTTAAAGCTAACAAAACCTTCTTTAATTTAATTCTACTCCCAGCTTTGTAGGTGCAAAGAATATACAGCACTTTAAACATTGTTTTTTTGTAGAAAAAGCTCGAAATTGTAATTTTAGTCATATTCCGAGCTAAATATGACACGAAGTTATAAACCAGTTACTTAGCTGTACACAGTAAGTCTTTTTTCTAGTAAATTTTTACTAGACACATTCTAGCGAATAAATTTACTATCTTTCTAGTTAATATAAAATAGTGTAACTGGTATCTACTAATTTTAACTAGAATACCTGTTAAATCAACCGAATCACATATAAAAGCTAGATGTCTAGTTAGATTTCACTAGTTTTCTAGTGAAAACATAGTATGTCCCTAGAAAAATAGTAATTATTACTGAAAGGCCATTGAATTTTGCTAGAAAATCGTTAATATGTCAATTTTCTCTGTTTGGTCTGAATATTCTTTGTAAGTTGAATAGTTGGCATTTGTGATCGTGACAATCTGGCTGGTCTTGTGAAAAGTAAATATGAAATTATGTGTTTGGCAGTTGAGTTATGTTTTATTTGGTAAGCATATAGTCACATATGTTCAGTGAGTATTAAGTGTTATAATAGGGGGATAAAACAAATTGTGTTTTTAATTTATTTTGTTTTTTTTTCTCCTTCCCATATGCGGAGGTGTTCGTGACGGTTCTAACATAACGCAACGAACATTTTACCTATATATGGAAGCAACATAATTGGAATTCATCACAAATCTCCACATCGTCGTTTGGCTGATAGGGAAAGAGCAGAAAGCAGTGTCATTCTATTTCGAAAGGAAAAAGTATAGTCGACATCAAATCAGGCCTGAAGATTACTTCCCGACGCATTTATCGACGAAAACAGAAATATAAGTTTTCGCTCGGAGAACATACATATCACCTACCCTGGTAAGAACATCTGTTTTAATTTATAAAATGTATCAAAGTCTCTAGTTAATCATAATTTTGTACACTTAACTGCTGTTGGTTGTTTTCTTTAATTACTTATTTACAAATCTTGACAGAATTTTTATAATCAATTGTACAAATTTTCTCTTCTCTTTTTAACCCTTCGTTAGGCGCGCACCTATTTGTCACGTGGTTAGGCGCGCGGGCTACAATTGTAGCCCAAAAAAAAAATAGTATAAAAAATATGGTTCAATTTTAATTTATTTTTTTCCTGCTCGGTCTGCGGTCTGGTGATTGTTGTACAGAATGAAAAATATAAAATCCTTAATTTTCCAATAAAATATATGTAATAAAAGAGGGCAAAGTGCCAATTAGTCTTATATTTAGTGTTTTTTCATATTAACTTACTTAGGTGGACAAAATCAGTGGCGTGGCGTCTTTGGAAGCAAGGGAAGCAATGCTTCCCTTCTTATTTCATAATAAAAAAGCAAGAAAGCGTGACATTGTTTTTTGATTTTTTTTCTTGCACACACGATTTTTATAATACATATGAAATCATACGCAACCCTGCGCACCGTATAAAACTGCTTTAGCATGCGCCCTCTATATCAAATCCAATACACCAACCCACCTGTTTCATGAAAAAAATCCACAGCGAGATTGTTCACAATCGCTAGCCTCGGCGAGACAGAAGCAGAGCGAAATAATGCCTGTATGAAAGATGAGAGCTTGTGGAGCAAATTTACCCGGGATAAGGTGCGAGAATGAATTCGCGAGAATGAATTCGCCGTTGGAGGTGGATTTTAAATTGCTTATTGTAACAATTTCCGACTGATGTGTACAGTTCGTACCAAAACTAAGTTATCTTATACATATGTACCAATTTTTCCATTTCGGTTGGAGACAATTTGTATAGCGAAGCATAATGTTGTGTTTTTTTTAATTTCAAGTTTAAACCAATTTTATGCTTGTAGGTATGTGTGTATGTAATTTCTGGTACGTGGAAAAGCTATTTTTTTTAGGAAAACCCATGTGTAAGCATGCGTTTTAATAACTTTTCGATAACGTCTTAATGTAGTTCACATTTTCGGAATTCATAGTATGTACTACTCGTGTAATAGAAAAAACTATAAACAAAAATTCTTCGTCACACTTCAGAATATTTTTTGTTTAGTTTGCAGTAATTTTTTTTTATAAATTAAGATTTCATTCTCATGTCTGGGTGGGTAGGTACCTAAACATTAGTGAAGAGTCATACTTTTAAGGCTGCTTCCTTCTACTCCAAACTCACGCCACGCCACTGGACAAAATAGTTACTTTTTAAAATAAAAAGTACAAAAAAAGTTTATATTCGCAGAATTCAATAAAAAATCTACGAAATAGAACATTGAGCGAGAGAATGCAGTTAAATATGCCCAGTTTGTGGAATTTCAAACTTAGCCTATTTTTGGGTACCCAAATATTCACACTTGTTTACACTGGGAGTACAGTTTCTTGCTAGAAAGCTAAATATATTGTAAGTCAAACTGATTGAATTTCTACTTACAATATTCAGATTAACTGTTCTCACAATATTTACGCTACAATTGATAAAAATTTCATCCAGAAACTAAGTTATGTTAGCAGCATGTAACAGATGCACGCTGTAAGAAATTTTGACTTCGATTCCAGGTTTTTCGTGAAAATAGTAATCTATTTTTTGTTCATTTATCTTGAAACCGTTTTTTTTTTGTTAAACATTTTACTGTTGCTTTTTTCTACAATGTTTTATAATAATATTTTTATTTTAATGGATATCTATGAGTACCAAAAAAGTAACATGAATGGGCGCGCGGGCTACACTTGTAGCCCATTGGACTTTGATCGCAAAAGAATATTAGTTTCTAGGCTAAAAAAATATTAAAACCATTCTTATTTGATTAAGAAGCAGCATTTTAACAGCTACTGAGCAGTTCGAATGAATTCGGTTCATATCCTGAAAATGGTTACCATTTAAAGAAGTGTGGGCTACAATTGTAGCCCGCGCGCCCACTGAATGGTTAATGTATGCTTCAAAATACGACATTGAACTGCTATGCTTGAAAAATACACATACTCGTAATTTATCAATAATACATTTTTGAGACTTTGTAAAAGAAATAATTTTTCAGCACAGCCAAATAGAAATAGATTCAAAAAAAATTTCCCAAACAAATCTGTTTTATTCATTTTTATATTTTAAGCTGGAAAAATAAGCGAATCAAATTTAAAAAAAAAAAAACAAATAAATACATTTGTCTAGATCACCTAGTGAATTTTAAATAAATCTAGTGCAATCTACTAGATTACATTTAGTATTATTAACGAGAAATCTAGTGAATATCACTAGAATATCTTGTTTCTCACTAGAAATGTAGGTTAGATATTCAATAGAATTCTAGTTAAAAGTCCTAGATATCAGTTTACTTAACTAGATTTTCATTCAAAACTTTAACTAGATTTCCAGTAATATTTTTTTCACTAGATTGGCAACTAGAAAATCTAGGAGCTAAAATCTAGTTGTGAATTACTGCAATCTAGTTGAAAAAGATTTACATGGGGTCATGGGGCTGCCCCTGAAAATTAGGTTCTTCTAAGAAAATTTTTTTCTTTATGTACCACTCTTAACCAAACTTCACCCGAGTGTGCTCCTAGTAAAGCCTCAAAACATATCTAGGAACGCATGGAATCTCCGATTTACGCCATAGAGCTGCCAAACAAACCAATCCCTGAAAATGAAGTTCTTCTAAGAAAAACTTGTTTCTTTTTAATCTCACCTTAACCAAACTTCACCCAAATGTGTTTCTAGTAAAGGTTAAAAAAAAGCCTCAACGCATCCAGGAACAGATGGAATCGGAACACGTCATAGAGTACGTCATACTAACACAAGAGAAGCTGAAGTTTCATTCAAACGGGTATTCAAATTTTGCCCGCATACGAAATTTGCCTCGGTCTCGTTACCACTAGATCTGACAACACAGGTGTCTCCGGAGTGGCAAAAAGAGCCGTCTTTGGAACCTGGGAATTCTACAAGAACACGACTGTTCCGCTAAGATCTCACTTCACACCTACTACTTCTTTATACATACTCCAGCGAGTTGCGGCACACAGAGTGCATTTCGAGCCGGTTTCGAACTAGTATTACATGGCGCGCTGCAATTCTCATCAGATGCCTCTACGTATGCAGCGCGTCATGTAATACCAGGAGAGGCATTAACGGACTCAACCAGGCAAAGGTGTACGATCCTCTTATATAGGACACGAAATACACCCTGGTAATACCAGGGTGGAAATATACCCTGGTAATACCACAATGAATTTTTTGATAGAATAAACTTAAAAAATGAACTTAAAGTAATTTATTCGTCTGATGAGTTTAAAAAGGCAAATGTGAATCAAATTCTAGAATATTTACAAAATCGGCCTTACGTCGCGAATGGTTTTAAACAAGTACATATTTTAGCAAAACTATTAACCCTAGTTTACTGTTTGGGGTGCAATGCACCCCATCGCATGTTTCACTTAATATAACTTCGAGATTTTTCAAGTTTTCATTATAAATTGTTCAATAGCTTAACAAAATTTAGTTTTGTTTTAGTTTTTAATGTTTGTACAATTTTAGCTACATAAATTTATTTTTTACGAATTTTTTGTGGAAATAAGGCATTGGTTCTGTCGTGGGGTGCAGTTGCACCCCAAATAATTTATTTGAGTTTAGAACTATTTATTTTGATGTTAAACTAATATTTATTTTAAAATAAAGATAATAATATCTAAACTTTCATCTGGGATGAAAAATAAACTTGAAAAATGTTAATAATAGTACTAAATATAGTTTCTTGGGAATGACCTTTGGGACACCAAATGTGGCTGTGTTTCAGACACGATTTCATTTTGAAACTGTTCCATATTTCTCTAAATTTCATAAATAAACAACAGAAACTTAGTCAATGATCAGAGATACTAATTGGAGAAGAGTTTGCTAACTAAGATTTCGAAAAAGAGCTGCATTTCGGAATTTGTGAACAAAACTCCACTTCGAGCCCACTAGTCTCGGCCTGCTATTCTTATCTATGCGAAGCGATTTCACTTTTGTAACTGAAGTAATAAGTTCTGCTGAAACCGTCAAATGATGAGGAACTCGAAGAGATGCATAACACTCGCAAAATTAGTGAATCGAATGCTTACCATACGGAAATTTCATGAACATCACTCTTATTTGAGTTTATCATGTCATTTATAGTATGAATATCAGTGCCTGCCGTCTAACCAAACTGAACATGTATGCCTCCCGCATTTCTGAATTCGCACTCACTATCTCACTTTTGTTTTCCCTATTTAATTAACATAACAGACGATCAGAATGAATCAAATTAAAAAAGATTGGAAGTCAGTTAATGCAAAAATATGGGCATACATACTGTGGGGTGCATTTGCACCCCATAACATGAAACTAGTAAGAAAATTGGTAAACTAGGGTTAACAACATTTCCAGTCACTGTAGCTTCTGCTGAAAGGTCGTTTTCAACTTTAACCTTCGGGCGGGCGCAATGCATCTGACAGATTAAGTGACCAGTTTTTGTTGCGCCAATCAGCGATATGAAAAGGGAGAGATCTGAAACTCACAGTAGCTTAATCTTTATCGATCAACTACTCAAAGCAGTTTTCAGTCTCTATCTACCATATGTCTTAGGGGCGGGAGGGGGTGAAATAATCTCTCAGATGTATTGCGCCCGATTGTGTTATTATTCCTTTTCTATGAAAATTTCCACGTGTTATACTCTTCAGATTGCGTAATAACGTTGCGGTGACTTTTAGGCTCACCAAATCGTTCAATAGTGTGTTTTTAGTAAAATAAGCTCACATTTGTTAAGCGGTCGAGTTGACGGAGGTTTTTTAAATATTGAGGCTATTGAAAGCGGAATATTCTTAAAAAATTGAAAATGTGAAGGGTATCAAACTTTGTGAGCCAGTATTTGTTTCTAAAATTTCGTAGAACTGTTTCAAAGGGATAATTCAACAATAAATAAGAGTGTAGAATATACAGAAACTTAGTTTCATCCTATTTTCTGAACTTAATCTGTCAGATGCATTGCGCCCGATCGTGTTAGGATTAGTATTGCGCCCGCCGGAAGGTTAAAACGTGTCCATACATTTTTAAGAAATCGCCAATCCCAGGAAAGGCTTTCAGATCTTGTTTTGATTGCAGTCGAAAAGGATATTCTTATACAAATGCGAAGAGAAAATGATTTTTTTGATAAAGTAATTAAAGAATTTTTACATAAAGAGAGACGTATGGAATTATAATACAAATAAGCAATATTTTTTCAATTGTGTACATACTTATTTTTTTATATTATAATATATTTATATATTTGTTTATGTATATTGAGTACATATCGTTGAATGCTATATTTTCATGTTTTTACCTTCATAAATATATATTTTCAAATGTTTTTTTTTTTTTATCCCTGATTTCTTCTATATAAGGCTTAAAGCCGCTTGATATAAACGCTTTTGTAACTGTGTTTATTGTATTATTCAGTTCATTTTTGTTTATGTCAAATTGGCTTTGGGATGATCAACTGCTTGACTATGACTGATTTTCACTGCACGTCACTGCCTGGTATTGAATCATTTTAAATGGGCTAGGCAATGGCTAGCCACCGATTCGATACGGCCGCGTTTCTGAACTATGTGTCAGAGAACGGGTTTAAACAAAGCAACAAAAACATTGTTGTTGGACGGTGGATGTTGCATGCTCAAAAAATGATTTGAGTTATCCACCGTCCAGTTTGCCCATAGTGGGACAGCACAATAGTATGTGTTAAAGCACGATTTTTACATTTTACCTATTTCAATTATAAATTTTATGAAATTATGCCATTTTACATTTTTTATTAATTTCTTTCATTCTGAATTTTATTTAATTCTTTTATATCTGGCAATGCCTTTCATTAGCTGAATTTACCAATTTCCAATTTTTTAAATAATTGCATACTGTTAATATGACCGCTATTATTTGTACTGAAATATTAATATGTGTTCAATAAATCAGTTCGTCATTGAATTTCAAAGCAGTCGTTTCGATGTAAAATCATAGTTGTTTCCTCCTGTCCTAGCGCTAGCATCGTACCAATAGCCAGAACAGCTCAAAAATCTCATCTAATAATACAAACATTAACAATTTATTTGCTGCGGTACATGCACCGTACGCGAACTTATTATAATACAATCAGTATCTAAGTAGAGTACTTAGATCGATAATAAAAAGGTGCATTTCGCGCCGACATATAAAACAAAGTAAAAGAACTTTGTTCAGTATGCATACATCATTTTTGAGCATGCAACATCCACCGTCCAACAACAATGTTTTTGTTGCTTTGTTTACTTCTTTATAATTTATCATTATTTACATTGCGCAGGAATTAGCTGAGGTACCGCAATAATTTCATAGTTGACATTTTACGACCAGCGTCAACCCAAACTATCAAAATAATTTTGATATAATTTGATAAATTTATACTTCACTATTCATTTCTACTAAATTTCATTTTAAATATTGCATTTCCAATTATGTTTTTCTTAGCGTTTACAAAAGTTTCGCAATTCGTCAGACTTCATTCGTTTAAATTTTTGTTTTTTTCTTCTGATTTATAGGGAACTACTGCTACTACAGGCTTCCCACGATTCAAATCAAGCTAAGTAACTGATCTATAACTTCGAGACATATTAATTTCCTCGTAGAGCACGCATTTAAGCCGATATTTAGCTCGGAAGATGACTAAAATTACACTTTTCGGACTTTTTTAGAAAAAAAAACCTCTTTTAAAATCTTGGGATCCTTTGCAATTACATAGCTGGGGTTGCACTCAAATTAAAGAAGATTTTGTTAGCTTTAAGAGTGCAGTGGACGACCTTCTTGTAGGAAGCACTTTTGAAAAATTACAAACCAAAATATGAAAAAAGTCCTAAAATTTTGAGGTTTTTTGAGGGTCACGGGGTTAGCACAGGTTTTTCTATCCTAACAATATCCCAAAAAACCAGAACCGAGCTATGTTTTGCGACCTAACGATTTATATTTCAGTTTATTGACTGGCCTATAAAGTTTATCCTTATTTTATACCTTTTATGCTTTATCAACACAGCCGTGTTTCATTATCCACACTTTTCACATGCATATTAAATGGAGGAGCCCGGCCTGGGCTCGTATGTATGATTGGAAAACATTCATTTCACATTAAGTTTATCATGCGATAAGTTCATGAATGTGTGAATTTGATTAGTCGTATAATCACATAAGTTCTCAAATTAAGGAATGAAAATATAAATCATTTTATTGTAAGTACATAAATAAGAACGATAGAATTTTTTCAATTTATCGATTGGACAGAAACAAATTTATTTATTATGGTAAAAGAGCACTAAGAAATGTTTTTCGGTGATCTTCAGTTTTAGTTTGTTTAAAAAAAAGTTCAGATTGAAAAAAATGCTTAAAAATATAAAAAATTAAATTAAATTGATAAATATTGATTTATTTAAATAAAATAAATTGTACATGTAAATTATAATTTTTAATTATTCTGTGCTTATAAAATCCAAATTCTTGTTGCATTGATTATGCTTTTGGACAGTTTATATCCTGGCTTTTACGGAAGCGCATCCGATTTATCGATTCAACTAAGCGATCTACCGATTGGGATATGTGGCATTTTGTAAAATGCATGAAATGCAAAATGGAATTTCCGAAACGTCGCCAATTATTTAGATCCTGTAAAGTATATTAAAATGTTAGATTATTATCGCTACAAATTTTATACAACACATTAATAAATACTCATAATAAATGTAATCGATACATTGATGACCAATAATTTATTGGTCAATGCCGACAGTGGCGTATTTAAAAACTATATTCAAATGGGCCACGCTAAAGGAGCCGAATTTGACACGCGAATAACATTGAGAGTAGTTTAGTGTACCTTGTTAACTAGATATTGAGTAGAAACCATAGTAGAAACAACACTGGTATAATTTAATGTTGTTTATTCAACAAAGTCAATGAACCAGCAAGTTTTGTACGTTGTATTACTGAGAATAATTCTGAGACCATTTCCGTCCAAGTACTTGGAAATGAGGGCACCAATCCAAGAAAATATTGACATAATCGCAAAAATCAGATGACGCAAGTTGTACAAAAACAAAGTTCACTTCCCTCGAACCCTAAAAAAGGGTCGTTTTTTTTCAAACTTATGGTAATGAAGATGAAAAATAAAATTTAAGCGGGAAAGTATGTAATGTTCAAAAGTCCAAAGTGAATAGATGCTAAAAAGAAGTTCAAATGTGCATTATGTATACATATTCACATGCTCTGTTTGGTGAAATTTAATTTCAACATTTTGATGTTTCTTATAGGCAAATGAAACCGGCCTCTACACAGCCTCAAACCCGCAACTCTTAAACGCAAGAAATATTTATGCTAGAATTTTGTATTTAGGATTAGTATGTTCTGGTATATTATATTCTTAAATTTCATGATTTTTGTCGATGATTGCTTTAGAAATAGAAAATAAGAATACCCGCCTCTAGGCGGGTTTACCATGTAAAAAAAAATTGCATTTGTTCGAACAAAAAGATTTTTTTTTTCAGAGAGGGTTGAAATTTTTGGTGTTATATTCGTTTTTTATACATATTTATTAGTGTATTAGAACTCATAGAGAATGGTAGCTGTCAACCTGAGGAGAATATTAGATAGGGCACCCTTAAAAAAATAATTCAATAACATAAGTTTATTTAGTTTATTTCAATCCCAGCTGGAACAACTAATGCGGTCTAGTAACTGTTAAAGCAATTCTGGATTTAAAACGTTACAAATTCATATTGAATTTCCGCTAAACAGCTGTATTTTATTTGTTTTTTTTTCTGCAAATAACAAACTTTCTTTCGGCCATAACATCCCATACACCATCATAATATAAGCGCTTATTAAGGTACTGGATACCTTTCTATTCGAAATATTTTACCTTATCCTATAATCAATTTGCTAGAATACCTTCAAAGAATTGAAAATGTCATACTCAAATCCGCCCTGGAGTCTCCAAAAGATGGCGAAGCCAATGGATACCTAAATTTCAGGGCCCAAAGCAAAAACTAGTCGGAAGCACTGTGGATTAAATGTGTCAGATGAAAAGGCTCATATGCCCTGGCGATGACATAACCCACCAGCTACAAGCACAGTGGAGCCAAGTAATTTTCACCAAAATGGGGGACGTGCCAACACGAGAAACGCGACAGCGTCGACTGTATAGTAAGGAAAGGCTGACGAAGATCGCGCTAATTTTATTTATTGAATGAACTTATTACTAAGACTATTATTAAATTTAGAAACTGATTCACATGTTTAATTGTTTGCAGACCAAAGCTCATATGCCTAACAATTTATAATATAGATCCGGATGAATTAGGGCCTGGTTGAGGGTCATTACGAACAAAAGTAATAGTTGCCTTTCCAGCGTCCATAAGCTGCTGGCCAAAAAGATCCTGTCAACAAAGTAGAGGTAGCAACACTACACGTTGAATGCATTTTTATTAATATTGATTTAAGTGCAGTATTTAGATCAGATTATTTTCTTACGTATTGGAACAACCAGGAAACAGCCCCATAATTCCATGGGGGATTCTATTGCACCCATTGAATATTTTGCGGGTTTCAAGTCATATTAAGTCTAAAAATTATATTCTATTATAGTCTATTAAATACATTCATCTAGTTATTGTTATTACATTAATTGGCGTTTTTTTTTTTGTAAAAAAGTGCAGGTTGGGGTATATAAGCACAAAAAAACGATTTGGGTTAAAAGCTGTTTAGATCTATTGCACCAACCATGAACTTTGTAAAAGGCTAAAGTTTCAAAGTTGTGATAAATAAATAACCAGTAAATTAACATGTCTTACAAAAACAACAATGAACATTGCGGTCGGTTTATCGCTACATTCAACCTCCCACCCGTAACATTTAACTAATAATTTTGGTATTAGCTCATGCTTTTTCGTGTTACAGCGCCTCTGGTTGTCACATATGTAACAATTCTTCCGGGTTAACGTTGGTCATAGTACGTACCCCCGATACATTACTGGGTTTATCTGGGTTATGTTATTATTGAAACCCCATGTAGTTACCCTAAACTAACCTACACCCGAGCACAATAAAACACGCCTTTCAAAAATATTTGATTAGTTTAAATGGAATATATGGGATGAAAAATAACTTAAACCCGTATACCCGCTTGGAGGCGGAGGCGAAGTTTGTAACGCATTGAAGGAAGCATCTCCGACCATATAAAAAGTATACATATATGATCAGCATGAC
Organism: Microchrysa polita; assembly: GCA_949715475.1. NCBI lineage: Eukaryota > Metazoa > Arthropoda > Insecta > Diptera > Stratiomyidae > Microchrysa > Microchrysa polita. The sequence continues at coordinate 65,447,160 of OX454416.1, forward strand.
TTGGGGAGTCGATTGGGCGATGTCAGCATGTCCGTCTGTCCGTCTGTTGCGACGCGTTTTACTCGTTAAATTTCAAAGCTATGAAGCTGAAATTTTGCACAAATGCTTCTTTTTGCTGCAGGCAGTTTGTATGTTTGAATCGGTAAAATCGGATAATGGGGTCATGGGGCTTCCATACAAACCCAACCCCCCAAATTAGGTTCTTCTAAGAAAAACTGTTTTATTTGTGCACAAATTTCAACCAAATTGCACACAAATGTGTTTCTATTGATAAAACAATACATATGGAAGAATAGATCAAATCGGACTATGGGGTCATGGGGCTGCCATACAAACCCAACTCCCAAACTAGGTTCTTTTAAGAAAAACTTTTTTATTTGTCCAACAATTTCAACCAAATTTCACGCAAATGTATTTCGATGGATGACACAAAACATGTGTATGAATGGATCAAAGCGGACCATGGGATCATGGGGCTGCCATACAAACCCAACTCCCCAAATTAGGTTTTTATAAGAAAAACTTTTTTATGGAATCGTACTATGGGGCCCGCATCCCCCAAAAAAGTTTTCGGAGTAAATATTTTTATTTGCTCAATTATTCCAACCAAACACCACACAAATATTGTTTTGTGGACACAACGAAAATTTTGTGCAGACTGACGGAAAGTAAACCGTTGGGGGGGGGGGGGGGGGAGATTTAATACAAGTCGTAGGTACGCCAAAAAAAAAAGCTTTTAGCGCGGAAGAGAGCGAAGGGTATCCAAATTTCGGCCGCGCCCGAAATTAGCCTCGGTCTCGTTTTTTTTTTTACAAATTAATAAACAATCGAATAAATAACCCTTGTACATATGCTCTCTAAAATTCCGGGTAATAATTAATGATTTTAAATACAGTTTTTTTCACTGCTGACTTATGAAATTTTTAGAAAGTAATTTTGGACCGTATTTTCACACTTCTTCTCCTATAATTGCTAAAAACTGACACACTATTAGCTGGGTACAATGGAAACTTTTAAAAAAGAATTTGTTATTTAGTAATGTAACTAAACTAAATATATTTACAGAAAAAGCCTAGAAAAACTCACTGATGAGAATTTGGTGATACCCGCCTCTGGGCAGAGCAGTGGTTCCCAATTCAGAACCGTTTACGGACCACTTAGCCTGAAAATAGATCTCGACGGACCACCATTTAATAATAATGAAACGAATTAAAGTCTCGATTTTTTTGTCGAGGTATTCAGAAGCTCTTTCTCCCATTACAAATTGCCCTTATTTGTTTTTTGTTTGTTACTTTATTCTTAAAAATAAAGTGGAAAACAATTGATAATATAAAAATCCTTCGCATAATATATTCATACGTTATCGTAGTGGTTTACGTCTGAGGAAAGATTTATTGAAATTTAGGTTCGGCTCAGTGGCGGATTTACCAATTTGCCGCCAGTAGGCTATTCTCAAATTGCCGCCCCTACTGAAACCCTACTTTTTGTCGATAGTGAATATTCGGATAGAATTATGCTTTATTCACCTCCAATTATTTTCAGTTTACACTTTGTATTTAAATACGTGTCATCTTCGAGCTTTCCGCCTCGTGGGTCCTGAATATTCGTTAGGATTTATCAGTGTAAAGCTTATGCAAAAATTTTCGGCTTGGAGCATCGGTTTAAAGCGGTGAATCCCAAACTGTGGGAGGCTCAAATATAGATGCCGTTTATGAATTATGGTTTTCTTCTAGACCACCATTTTGAATACAAATTCTTTCGAAATCACCCGGAGGTAATCCGTTGTTGCCATACATCGGCCAAACATTTTATATCCTTTGTAAAAAGCTGTTCCCAAATCTGTTCGATGAACACCGCTAAGAATTTTTTTTTGGCAGAAAAAAATCACTTGATATGGCTGATTGAAATTGATGCCTAAGCTCATGCTTCTTATTAAAACCGCACCAAACAGCGATAGTCTTTTTGGATACAATGATCCTTGGTTCAACACTTGCGGATCGTGGTTGCTACAGTAATGGCAATTATGTTTCTCGAGGAGGAGCCAAGGTGATGGCCGAACTGACAACGAAAAAAACACATGTTTTTGGTTTTTGGACGAAATTTTCTCAGGGGTGCCAGGCTCAGAAGCAGAAGACCTGACAAGGGAGTTTGAACTGAAAAAAATTTGGAGCGACTGATTTAGAGGAATATCTTATAATAAAAAAATTAAAACAACTTGATTTGTCTTATATTATGTGCGGTGGCGAATGTGTGTCTTGTATTAGTTGGGGAAATTGGCAGAGTCGATGGTAAAATTTGTTTAAAAAAACACCATCAATAGGAATATCATAACTTTGAAATTTGAGTTCAGTCTCAAATTTCCAGCTTTAAATATGAAAGTCACATTCAAGATACCGATTTAGAGCAATTTTAAAAAATGTCTAAAAATGTTTACTGACTCCTGCCCTAAAGAGATTAAGCTGAATTGATGGATACTGATGCCCTTTCCATGCTTAAAACTCCTCTGAAACTCGATCGTCTTAATTACAAGATGAGGAGAATAGTTTTTCGGATGAAAGCTAATGAATGCTTATCAGAATAACTTTTTTTAGTGTTTTCCATTTCTGGATTTATATCATAATTTTTTGCAATTTCTGATATGTCGAAGTGACAAAAAGCCAAAGCAGTTAATGTTGTTTAAAGGTTGGGCATAGCAAGGCATGTGAAAAAAACAGGAAGGATCTTAGTTTCGAATTTAAGCTTAAATGGCCTTCAATATTTACCCTCAGTGTTTGACGCTCTTAGACAATGGCGACAAATGCCTTTTCATGTTTACATCTCACTGCCTGTTCTCTTTGCCTGTTTCCAAACCATATAATGATGATAAGTGCTACATCCTACAATCTTCCACGGCAGTGTGAACAACCTAAAAAATATTTTCCCGGAATTTGCCGCCCCCTGACATTTGCCGCCCTAGGCTCAAGCCTACTCAGCCTACTGGTAAATCCGCCACTGGTTCGGCTTCCATCTGCTCGAAGGCGCACCTCACAAACTCCCGACGCAACCGATTGTCATTGGGATTGAATTTTTATGCTTACACCATCTGGTTAGGAAGCATGATTTAATATTTTCCATGTTTGTCAGGTTAAGAGAGGGGAGAAAAACTGTTTTGTTGCTGAGATGAGCAGAGATTTTTCTCGCACAGGAATTAGTGACTTCTCCTGCTCCGATAGAAGATTATCCTGTAAATGGTTTAGCTCGGTCTTTAGACTCGGATTTGTGACCATGTTTAACGTGAAAAATTCTTTGAATTTTTGCAATCGGGTTCGAATTTTGAATAATTGCGCTATAAGCATAATCCTATAATCGCAGACCTATTAGCAAAGTATTTGCTGGATAATCTGATACCTGATAATGGGAGCGCATGTTTAGCATATTACTTAAATTAGTCCGAAGAAAATATAACTTTTCTGTTAGAAGTCCCTTGTCTCCCCGCGGACGAGTCTCTCACGGACCACCCCCGGTCCGCGGACTACCTGTTGGGGAACAGTGGGTTAGAGTCTTTCTAAGTTACTTATGATAGAAAGAAGTTTCATATATAAGTTTTGTTGCTAATATAAAAAAGCAAAGAGCTTCTTTGCGGTACTTAAAAGCAAGCCAGAAGACTGCTTACTTACACACTAAGGTTCCAGTAAAATTCCAACTAGACAAAGTCTAGTAAATATTTTCACCGATAAACTAGTAAAAAAAAATAAATTTCACTTCAATTATATTGTAAATAACTAGAAATACAGCTTTCAACTGAAAAACACTAGAAAATCAATTTATATTTGCTACACCACTGATTTTCCAGTTTTTATTACTACTGATTTTCTAGTGAACAGCAAATTCTCTACTAATCCACTGAAAATGTTTAGAATTGCAGTGACTTAAATGTAGTTTCTAGTTACATTCACTGGAGTATCAATTTGATTTTTTCTTACCATACAGAATTTTATCTGAAATTTTAACTTGATTCTCGTCGCGTGTGTAAAGTGTTCCGGACGTGTGTGATTGTATTAATTTTAATCTTATGTAACTGTGCATTGTGTATAGTGTAATGAAGTGTGATTATTTTTATTTAATGTAAAATTTATTGTGTACAGTAGAGCGTAGATTATCCGAAAACTCGATTAACCGAACCGGGGGCTTAGTTTTTTCATATGAAATGTTTCGAATCAAATGAAGTGTCTGAAGGAAGCAACCTCTAATTATCTGCACTCAATTGCTTAGAATTTCTTATTTCTGTTCAGTGCTAGTCGTTTGGCACATTTTCAGGTTCTCGCTTTTACTTTTACTGTGTGGACAATCTTTTAGACAATCCTCCTATTTTTCTATGGAAACTCGGTTATCCGAACCACCCCTTGTCGACATTAGTTCGGATAATCGACGCTCTACTGTATTTAAATTTAATTTATATTTTATGTGTATCTGCGTATATACGCATATATGTGCAAATAAAATGATTTTTTTTATGATAATAATAGAACATGCTTTTTTACTGATTCATAATTTCAATGGTTGTCTGCTTATAAACTGTAGCCCAAGCAACAATTCGTTTGCTTTTAAGAAGCACTTCACACTGTAGCTTTCATATAGTACCACGAAATTCATTTATAGTGTGACATCGCTTAAAGTAATATATTGATCCGATAAAACATCCTTAAAGTATTTTCCGGAAAGCTTTTATCATCAATATGGAATAAATTTAAAGATGGTGGTATAAAACTTCGATAAAACTGTCTCTAAACGTTAATCTAAAAAAGACAGAAGAATGTTGAAGAATGTGTGGGTTTATTTAACTTCAACTGATTGACATATAAAGAAGAAGGTGCATTGGAGAAAAGTCGATAAAGAAGTGTTGAGCACTTGTAGTGTTTACGAGCAATGTTAACTATATGTTAGGTTGGCTGAGTGGTTAGGGCGTCGGACTGGCGTACGACAGTCGCTGGTTCGACGCTGGCTGCGGGAAATTTTTTTTTCACAAGAAAATGACAGAAAATTATGACATGATGTATGTCTTTTTCAAAGCGTAGTTCAGTGCTACAATAAGGTGCAATTGGATCAAAAAACGGCGCCAAACGCCATTATTGGACTATTATTCAGAGTTTATACCCTGTAAAGTGCCCCTATTATCGTAAGAATCGAAATATTCTATATGAAATATTATAGGGATGAAATTGTTGCTTGGGAGGTTTCCTCTCTAGTGGCTACTCCTAATGTAATACAGATAATTCAATGTGTTTCACTGGATTACTGATTACATATAATGCGGCCGAAAGACTTAATTTAATTAATATCTAGTGTCGATTCCCTGTTACTTCCGTTTGCTTCACTAGATTTGTCGTTTCTAATTCTAAACTTACTTGAAGGTCTAGTGTATATTTTGCTAGAATTATCAGAGCTGCGCTTCACAATTAATCTGAAACTCTTGTAAACCAAACTAGATTCTCTGTAAAATATTACTAGAAAATCAACAAAAAATTTCCCTAGAATTCTAGTCGAACATTTTTCACTAGAATATCAGTTGTTCTTTTCTAATTGCGTTTTACTAGAATCTAGTGGAAAAAAATTTAGTGTGTATGTCATTTGGCTGCCAGAAGAATTTACCCCTTCCAACAGTCAGTGATATTCAACGCAACTGTATTGCTATAATCTAATCACTGGACTGATTTTTAAACAAAAGAAAATGTTTCTATTTACACTTGGAGTGAAAATCAAGCGAAAAAACAACAAAACAAAAATATAGACGATGATTGCTCCATGGTTATCAAAGGAAGCACCTACAAACATTGAGAGCATATAAATTGTCTATCCTGTGATTGGCTACTCATTCATGCCCGCTGATCGTATATTTGGTTTGGTCGTTTGGTCGAAAAGGAGTTGCGGTCATTGAAAACGATTACTTCGTTGAATAAATACCACACCATTTTGAAAAATCATGGAAAAGTAAAAGACTGGAGGCCCTTAGACTGGAAAGAAGAAGCCGAAAATTATATTAAAACTGCGGGAAAGTTGCTTTTTCAAATCAGCTAATCGAAAAGGATAGTTTTTACGAAATGCATATAAAGTCAACACAGGAACTTTAAAGCCGCTGGTAAACGCCAAAAAATCTCTCAAGATGGTTAAACCATACCCATTCCAGCTTGGAGTGAAAGTAATTGAACTAAAGTCAAAGGATGTCGAGAAAATATTTAAAAAATATTATGGAGAAGACTGGCAAGTGCTAGAGAAGCTTCGATGGTACCAGAAGGTAACAAAAACTTTTAACTAACATTTAGCTTTGATAGAATTATATGTATTGTATATGATACTTATATGTATTGTATTTTGTAGGTAAATCAGGATCACATTTTAATAGACGAAGGAGGAATGATGCTGAGCTCAAAAGGAAGCTGTTTAATCGATGGATACCTGCAGGAAGAAGAGATTTATTGTGAGCCTCGAGCCTCTAGTGAGTTTATTACATTCGAAACTAATTTTCGAGTACGCACTGTACTCATATGTATGTATATTTATATAAAATTCGACTATGCGTGTGTTCGTAATGCATCTACTCCTAAGCCACTGGACCGATTCGACTGATATTTTATATAGAATTTTTTGATATTGCGGGAAGGTTTTAGGCTACTGATATGTATGGTACGTGCTATTGGTCATGGAGCTACCATATAAATTCAGCCTCCAAAAGATGGTTCTTCTAAGAAGGCCTTTTTATTTGTGGACCAATGTTGACCAAACCTCATCAAAATGAACCACACTACTGAATAAGAACCATATACAGTAAAACTTCGTTATAACGCTCCCGGATATATCGCTTTCCCGGATATAAAACCCTTTTTTCTCGGTCCCGGTCCCATTAGCATTTATTACAGGGAATTTCGATTCGTTATAACGTTACTATTTCCCGGTTATAACGCTCTTTTCGCAGTCTCATTTTCCTAAAACAATTTATATTAACAAATTCATTGAGCACGTAGTCTATCTTTACATTGTAATAATCACAAACAAAACCATGATGCACAAGTTGTTCCGTTAGTTCACATCAAGTTCAAACTTACTGGAAAAAGGAAAGACATTACAGCAATTGAAAGTATAATTGATGATCTCGTAATTGCATCAGCATCCGTCGACACCAAAGAGGACAAGAAAGACGCATCAAGCATGCCAAAAACATTTGCAGTCTAAGTTGCAATAAAGGAGATTCGGTCAATTTTCGCCTATTAGCATAGATGAAGGATCTTTTAATAAATTGGAAACCTCAGTATTACGGTATTACTGAAGTCTGTTGCCAGTTTAAAACAAAATAAATATCTGTTTAATTTTTTAAACCAGTAATCAATTGATTGCCATTTCTTTACTATTTCATTCCATGTATGAATCGAATAATAAATTTGGTCACCTTAAAGGTGTATGCGTCTATGAAGTATATTTCTTGGATTTCCCGGCTATAGCGTTTTCCCGATTATAGCGCTTTTTTGGCTTAGACCCCAGAAGAGCGTTATAACGAAGTTTTACTGTACATATAAGAAGGGACAAAATTGTATCATGGAGTCATAAGGTTGCCATAGAAATATAATTATGATTTTTCCATAATTATAATTTTCATAGAAAAAATGTTTCCCTCAAGAATCATTCCTAGCCAAAACTCGCCAAATATGTCTTTTATCTTGAAACGGACAAAATTTTACCACGGCACCGTCAAGACGACATGTGGGATTTTCAACATAATCGATTCAAGTTTATGTTATGTATTACTCCAAAAGTACTGGACCGATTTGGCTGAAATTAACCTTCGGGCGGGCGCAATGCATCTGACAGATTAAGTGGTCAGTTTTTGTTGCGCCAATCAGCGATGCGAAAAGGGAGAGATCTGAAACTCACAGTAGCTTAATCTTTATCGATTAAATATTCAAAGCAGTTTTCAGTTTCTATCTACCATATGTCTGAGGGGCGGGAGGGGATGAAATAATCTCTCAGATGTATTGCGCCCGATTGTGTTATTTTTTCCTTTTCTATGAAAATTTCCACATGTTATACTCTTCACATTGCGTAATAACGTTGTGTTGACATTTAGGTTCACCAAATCGTTCAATAGTGTGTTTTTAGTAAAATAAGCTCACAATTTTTAAGCGGTCGAGTTGTTGGCGGTTTTTTAAATATTGAAGCTAATGAAAGCGGAATATTCTTAGAAAATTTAAAATGTGAAGGGTATCAAACTTTGTGAGCCAGTTTTTGTTTCTAAAATTACGTAGAACTGTTTATAGAAGATATTGTAACAATAAATACGAGTTTAAAATATACAGAAACTTAGTTTCACCCCTTTTTCTGCACTTAATCTGTCAGATGCATTGCGCCCGATCGTGTTAGGATTAGTATTGCGCCCGCCGGAAGGTTAAGTGTGTAGGATCCTTCATATTGGGATGGTTTGCTTTGATCTCAATAAAGAAAGAGTGGTTGTTGTAGGTCATGAAATACCAAACCACCATAGTATGTTTTTCTATAGGAAAGAAATAATTTTTCTTCGAGTATCAATACTAATCAAAACTTAGGTACAAACTGTATTCTATTGAAGGTACAATACATACAACTTTTCTGCCAATTATCCCTGCCTGACATTGTTCAACTAACATTTAGACGATACGCCTCATATACTTAACCCCACGCAAAATTCATCATCAATGTGGCACGATAGCCCGACGTCGGGCCTTGGCCGCCTGAATCGTTGACCTCCAATTGTCGCGGTTACGTGACCTCGTCCTCCAGTTTCGGAAGCCCAGCAGCTGGTGGGCGTCTTCACCTACGGAGTTCTCCCAGCGAGCTCTCGGTCGTCCACGCAACCTCGCTCCGTCAATTCGTTGTGCGTTCATCACTTTCTTTGACATGCGATTATCGTCCATCCGTTGTACATGCCCCGCCCATTGCAAACGTTGAAGCTTCACGATTCTCGATACTTCCAGCTCATCGTACAAATGATACAACTCATGGTTGTACCGGATACGCCATTGGTCTCGCTCGCGAACGGCCCCGAAAATTCGCCGAAGGACCTTTCGTTCGAATCGGTCTAGCAAAATTTCGGAGGCTTGGGTGAGGGTCCATGTTTCGCAGCCATAACATAGCACGGGTCGGATGATCGTTTCGTACACGCGGAGCTTCGTGTTCCTGTGCGCAAGCTTCGAATTAATTATAGGGAGGACCGAGAAATATGTCTTATTGGCTAGTTGTATCCGTCGCTTAATTTCGTCGGTTTCGTTGGCGTCCTTTGATAAGTTACAACCCAGATAGTTGAAGTTGTCTACATACTCGATATTAAGGTCCCCCACTGTGATGCCTGAATTTGCTGGCGTCCTTGTTTTCGATTGCATCATGGCCTTTGTTTTGCTTTCGTTGATATGTAGTCCAACTTCCTTTGCGGCGTTATTGAGGTTATGCAGAAGGCTTTCTGCATCACCCAACCTTCGAGACATGATGTTGATATCGTCGGCGTACGCTACTAATTGAGTCGACTTGATGAGTAGTGTTCCGCTGCTGTCCATATTCATGGCTCGAATTACATACTCCAAAGCAAGGTTGAAGAGCGTCGGCGCCAGCCCGTCGCCCTGCTTGAGTCCAGTACGAGTTTCAAATAGGTCCGTGAGTCGATTCTGCACTCTGACCTGCGAGACGGTATTAGTCATCGTCATCCTTGTGAGTCGCACTAACTTTGCCGGTATACCAAAATTCAGCATAATGTTGTACAGTACACTTCGATCGATACTGTCGTATGCCTGCTTGAAGTCGACAAAGATTTGGTATACGTCGATGTTATATTCCCAGCACTTTTGGAGTAGTAGCTTCACTGTGAAAAGCTGATCGGTCGTTGATCGACCAGGTCTGAAGCCGCCTTGATACTCGCCAATGATTCGTTCTGCGTACGGATTAATTCTCTTTTCAAGAATTTTAGATAGTATCTTATAGGCCGTACAAACTAATGATATGCCCCTGTAATTCTCACACTTCAGCTTGTCACCCTTTTTGTGGATGGGGCAGATTATGCTTTTGCGCCAATCTTCGGGGATTTCCTCGTCGTTCCATATTTTCAGCAGTAGCACATGTATAGCATTGGTCAGGCACGTTCCACCATGCTTCAGCAGTTCTGCTGGGATCTCGTCAGCGCCGGGTGCTTTATTATTTTGAAGCGACTGTATGGCAAGACTCACCTCCTCTACTGTTGGGGGTAGAACGGGAGGGCCTGGTTCGGCTAACTGCTCAAGAGCTGGCTCCGCGGGGGATGTTGATGGTGCATTGAGGAGCTCTTCAAAATGCGAGGCCCATCGTTTGTTGACGCTTTCGATGTCGCTGATGATGTTACCATCCTTGTCCTTACATAGGCTTGTCCTGGGTTGATATCCGTTCTTAACATTATTTATAAGTTTGTACGCCTGTCTAATGTTCTTACTGGCTAATCTTTGGTTTATTTGCTGTAACTGCTCGTCAAAATGTTTGCGTTTCTTACGTCTAATTAACTTATTAGATACTCGCCGAAGCTCGTTATATCTTTCTTTCTTGGCTCGGGATGCGCGTTGTGTGTATTGGCGATAGGCTTCATTTTTCGCCTCAATCGAGGCCCTGCATTCGTCGTCGAACCAGTCTGCTCGTCTGCGCCGGCCTTTATAGCCCACGACCTCTTCTGCGACCCCCTTGATGCTGTCTTTGAGCTCCTCCCAGAACTCATGGATGCCTAAATTGTTGATGTCATCAAGCATGCGCGACAGTTTCTCCTCTAGTGCTGTTGTATACGCGGCCGCCGTGGCATCATCAATCAAATTGTCAACCTCGAAGATCTTGGCAAAATTGCATCCGGATATTATCTTATCTGCTATCAGCATAACGTAAACAAAACACATCCCAAACATAACGCAACGCGATAAATATCTTATTAAAAAGGTGAAAATATTACTGTGTATTTACCAATAAAAAAGAGATTACCAACGTTTGAATAGATAAGAGCACAGAATAGAATACTGATATGTTGATATACTCTAGTATTTCCTTTTCTCCAATATGGTTACATATTGAGGAGTATCAATTTTACTTGATTTTATTACCCGATATTAACATTTTAGAATTAATTAAACACCACCATACATGCAGCCAGACACATAAAGAACACAACACTTTCGCGACATATTTTCTATTTTTTCGTTCCGCTTACCTGTTGCGATTTAAGTTTTTGCTCACTTTCAATCTGAGCTATCCGCAGAACATCGTCTACAAATTCTTGGACTACCTTCATATTTTCCGGGTCCTCTTTGAACTCGTTCATCCTTTTTTCCATGTAGTCGGGCTCGTAGCTCGGTTCCATTGCAAATCCAGTCTTCATTCTGCCTTTTGTTTATTTAATTTTTGATTCTGTCCACAAAACAGTCAGCACCCTTGCTCGACAGCAATATGTAGTTATTATAAATATTTTTTATCAAATTCCTCACTTTTCACACTACCGTTTCCGTCCGTCCGTATGTTACACTTTTGCGGTTAATTTTTAATTTTTTCAACTTCGAGTTATCGCGACAAAATTCAATAGGCAACCTAAATACGAGAAAGCTACACTAGAACTGAGAATGAGAACCCAGACTGAACTGTATAGTCGCGTCGCGAACACACGTTTTGTTGTTGCGCTTGGCCAATAGTCGTGTCGATTATACTACCATGCCTTATCGTCCGTTACTTACTACTATAGCACAGAGCGTGGAAAACTGACGTATCCGCCGCGTTTTGGATGGCTGAAAAATCAATAACTCCTCAGAGTTGCTGATAAGGCATCCCGTAGAGTGAATCCTCCTAGTTCTCGAAATACAGCCCAACAATACATATATTTGCGCCCGTTGTGAAGTCATTCACGTTAGAATTGTTGGATGGGAGCTGTGGTGGGGTTGGGCGAAAAAGTCCTGGTGATGTAAGCTTACAAGGATTTTTGCGCGAATCAGTGCTTGTAAACATACGTGGCAGAAGGCTTTTACTGAGTTGTGTTTGGAATCGAGTGAACTATGTTTGATTGGAAAAGTTTGAGGACGAAGTTTGTAGACAAGATATCCATACAGTATTGAGTTTTTTTATGAAAGATTTAGAAGACTTGGGTATTACAAGATACACGCTGAAAAATGTTTATAAGAATCGTGGAGCCGTTTCGGAGGAGTTTGCAACAGACATTTTGATGTAAAATTTTTATTTACAATTTATAGATTTACGTAATTTTCGTATAAAGGAAGGTGTTTGGATGAATTGGAAACACATCTATTGTTATTTTTAGGAGCAAATGAGTGTACATACAATATATTTGATAATATAACTTGGGGAAGGTCTAACATATTACCTGACATAAGCGTTTTTATTACTCAACTCAAAAAATATATACAAAGCTGCAGAAAACAACCACCTGAAAGTTGAGCGACCACTGTCGTAAATTTAATTGAATCCTGACTGTAGCTTCCTTCTTGCTCACACCGAATCAGCTCGAACCAGACTTCTATTTTTGTAACTGGAAGCTTTTGGAGCTTTCATTAAGGACTTGCAATTATAAATTGTTTCAACACGACAAAATACTTCACGATTGTTGTGTGAAATGTTCCTCTTCTAAACGGGCCGATATAGGCAAGTTTTCTGCACTTCAGCGATACTTTTGTGAGAAACAATAATAAAAATCAACGGAACACCATTAAAAGCTCATGAAAGGGATGAGTGCAATGTTCGAGATGGTGAATTGGGAATGGTATGCTGAAGTGTACTCTTATGTTCCGATAAATTGAAAGCTGCTTTCGTCAATTTCTGGTATGCTTGCTGTCGTCAATTATGATCGTCATGTAAGGATATTAAGGAATTCAGAAATGATTGATGATTACCGGTTGTGTAGTGGAAGTGGTTTCATCCGAAAAGGATGATAGCTTGATAGTCGATAATCATCGTCTAGCCATGCGTTGGTATGAAAAATATTCCGTTTAATTTTAACAATTACGTGAAGTATTTTTGAACAAATTAATAAAAGATCATGATAACATTTTACCTAGAGCCCTTTCCATAATTTCAATAGTCCTTAAAAAGTTTTATTGAATATTCGAAATTCGAATTTTTAATTTTGAAAAACCATTTGAGGATTTTGATTTGTACAGAAGAAAAGGAAGAACCTAATTTGGCAATATCTGACAATATGGTTTAAGTGAAAAAGCTTTAATTTAATTTAGATCTAACGTTTAAATTTTTGAATACACAATGGCCGTGTTTTTTCAACATAGGGGGCAGGTTTGCTGGCCGAGACGCGCAAAAAAACATCGGGGTAGCATCCAGTTTAAATATCAAATTGTAACGCAGGCATTGAAATTTACTTCAAAGGCCCATTATCACTTTACAAACGCAAAAGTTTAAATGCTATTTTTTCAATGAAACATATTTTTATGCGCGAACCATAATTTTTTGACAATAAGAATTTGGCAAACAACATTTTTAACATGGATTTACAAACGAAATCTATTTTTTTGCACCCACTTGTATGCAACATTTAAACTATACCTTAGCTTTTAGCTTTTAATTTTGAATTTTGAATTTTGAATTTTTGAATTTTGAATTTTGAATTTTGAATTTTGAATTTTGAATTTTGAATTTTGAATTTTGAATTTTGAATTTTGAATTTTGAATTTTGAATTTTGAATTTTGAATTTTGAATTTTGAATTTTGAATTTTGAATTTTGAATTTTGAATTTTGAATTTTGAATTTTGAATTTTGAATTTTGAATTTTGAATTTTGAATTTTGAATTTTGAATTTTGAATTTTGAATTTTGAATTTTGAATTTTGAATTTTGAATTTTGAATTTTGAATTTTGAATTTTGAATTTTGAATTTTGAATTTTGAATTTTGAATTTTGAATTTTGAATTTTGAATTTTGAATTTTGAATTTTGAATTTTGAATTTTGAATTTTGAATTTTGAATTTTGAATTTTGAATTTTGAATTTTGAATTTTGAATTTTGAATTTTGAATTTTGAATTTTGAATTTTGAATTTTGAATTTTGAATTTTGAATTTTGAATTTTGAATTTTGAATTTTGAATTTTGAATTTTGAATTTTGAATTTTGAATTTTGAATTTTGAATTTTGAATTTTGAATTTTGAATTTTGAATTTTGAATTTTGAATTTTGAATTTTGAATTTTGAATTTTGAATTTTGAATTTTGAATTTTGAATTTTGAATTTTGAATTTTGAATTTTGAATTTTGAATTTTGAATTTTGAATTTTGAATTTTGAATTTTGAATTTTGAATTTTGAATTTTGAATTTTGAATTTTGAATTTTGAATTTTGAATTTTGAATTTTGAATTTTGAATTTTGAATTTTGAATTTTGAATTTTGAATTTTGAATTTTGAATTTTGAATTTTGAATTTTGAATTTTGAATTTTGAATTTTGAATTTTGAATTTTGAATTTTGAATTTTGAATTTTGAATTTTGAATTTTGAATTTTGAATTTTGAATTTTGAATTTTGAATTTTGAATTTTGAATTTTGAATTTTGAATTTTGAATTTTGAATTTTGAATTTTGAATTTTGAATTTTGAATTTTGAATTTTGAATTTTGAATTTTGAATTTTGAATTTTGAATTTTGAATTTTGAATTTTGAATTTTGAATTTTGAATTTTGAATTTTGAATTTTGAATTTTGAATTTTGAATTTTGAATTTTGAATTTTGAATTTTGAATTTTGAATTTTGAATTTTGAATTTTGAATTTTGAATTTTGAATTTTGAATTTTGAATTTTGAATTTTGAATTTTGAATTTTGAATTTTGAATTTTGAATTTTGAATTTTGAATTTTGAATTTTGAATTTTGAATTTTGAATTTTGAATTTTGAATTTTGAATTTTGAATTTTGAATTTTGAATTTTGAATTTTGAATTTTGAATTTTGAATTTTGAATTTTGAATTTTGAATTTTGAATTTTGAATTTTGAATTTTGAATTTTGAATTTTGAATTTTGAATTTTGAATTTTGAATTTTGAATTTTGAATTTTGAATTTTGAATTTTGAATTTTGAATTTTGAATTTTGAATTTTGAATTTTGAATTTTGAATTTTGAATTTTGAATTTTGAATTTTGAATTTTGAATTTTGAATTTTGAATTTTGAATTTTGAATTTTGAATTTTGAATTTTGAATTTTGAATTTTGAATTTTGAATTTTGAATTTTGAATTTTGAATTTTGAATTTTGAATTTTGAATTTTGAATTTTGAATTTTGAATTTTGAATTTTGAATTTTGAATTTTGAATTTTGAATTTTGAATTTTGAATTTTGAATTTTGAATTTTGAATTTTGAATTTTGAATTTTGAATTTTGAATTTTGAATTTTGAATTTTGAATTTTGAATTTTGAATTTTGAATTTTGAATTTTGAATTTTGAATTTTGAATTTTGAATTTTGAATTTTGAATTTTGAATTTTGAATTTTGAATTTTGAATTTTGAATTTTGAATTTTGAATTTTGAATTTTGAATTTTGAATTTTGAATTTTGAATTTTGAATTTTGAATTTTGAATTTTGAATTTTGAATTTTGAATTTTGAATTTTGAATTTTGAATTTTGAATTTTGAATTTTGAATTTTGAATTTTGAATTTTGAATTTTGAATTTTGAATTTTGAATTTTGAATTTTGAATTTTGAATTTTGAATTTTGAATTTTGAATTTTGAATTTTGAATTTTGAATTTTGAATTTTGAATTTTGAATTTTGAATTTTGAATTTTGAATTTTGAATTTTGAATTTTGAATTTTGAATTTTGAATTTTGAATTTTGAATTTTGAATTTTGAATTTTGAATTTTGAATTTTGAATTTTGAATTTTGAATTTTGAATTTTGAATTTTGAATTTTGAATTTTGAATTTTGAATTTTGAATTTTGAATTTTGAATTTTGAATTTTGAATTTTGAATTTTGAATTTTGAATTTTGAATTTTGAATTTTGAATTTTGAATTTTGAATTTTGAATTTTGAATTTTGAATTTTGAATTTTGAATTTTGAATTTTGAATTTTGAATTTTGAATTTTGAATTTTGAATTTTGAATTTTGAATTTTGAATTTTGAATTTTGAATTTTGAATTTTGAATTTTGAATTTTGAATTTTGAATTTTGAATTTTGAATTTTGAATTTTGAATTTTGAATTTTGAATTTTGAATTTTGAATTTTGAATTTTGAATTTTGAATTTTGAATTTTGAATTTTGAATTTTGAATTTTGAATTTTGAATTTTGAATTTTGAATTTTGAATTTTGAATTTTGAATTTTGAATTTTGAATTTTGAATTTTGAATTTTGAATTTTGAATTTTGAATTTTGAATTTTGAATTTTGAATTTTGAATTTTGAATTTTGAATTTTGAATTTTGAATTTTGAATTTTGAATTTTGAATTTTGAATTTTGAATTTTGAATTTTGAATTTTGAATTTTGAATTTTGAATTTTGAATTTTGAATTTTGAATTTTGAATTTTGAATTTTGAATTTTGAATTTTGAATTTTGAATTTTGAATTTTGAATTTTGAATTTTGAATTTTGAATTTTGAATTTTGAATTTTGAATTTTGAATTTTGAATTTTGAATTTTGAATTTTGAATTTTGAATTTTGAATTTTGAATTTTGAATTTTGAATTTTGAATTTTGAATTTTGAATTTTGAATTTTGAATTTTGAATTTTGAATTTGAATTTTGAATTTTGAATTTTGAATTTTGAATTTTGAATTTTGAATTTTGAATTTTGAATTTTGAATTTTGAATTTTGATTTTGAATTTTGAATTTTGAATTTTGAATTTTGAATTTTGAATTTTGAATTTTGAATTTTGATTTTGAATTTTGAATTTTGAATTTTGAATTTTGAATTTTGAATTTTGAATTTTGAATTTTGAATTTTGAATTTTGAATTTTGAATTTTGAATTTTGAATTTTGAATTTTGAATTTTGAATTTGAATTTTGAATTTTGAATTTTGAATTTTGAATTTTGAATTTTGAATTTTGAATTTTGAATTTTGAATTTTGAATTTTGAATTTTGAATTTTGAATTTTGAATTTTGAATTAATAATTTGAATTTTGAATTTTGAATTTTGATTTTGAATTTTGAATTTGAATTTTGAATTTTGAATTTTTGATTGTGAATTTTGAATTTTGAATTTTGAATTTTGAATTTTGAATTTTGAATTTGAATTTTGAATTTTGAATTTTGAATTTTGAATTTGAATTTTGAATTTTGAATTTTGAATTTTGAATTTGATTTTGAATTTTGAATTTGAATTTTGAATTTTGAATTTTGAATTTTGAATTTTGAATTTTGAATTTTGAATTTTGAATTTGAATTTGAATTTTGAATTTTGAATTTTGAATTTTGAATTTTGAATTTTGAATTTTGAATTTTGAATTTTGAATTTTGAATTTTGAATTTTGAATTTGAATTTTGAATTTTGAATTTTGAATTTTGAATTTTGAATTTTGAATTTGAATTTTGAATTTTGAATTTTTGAATTTTGAATTTGAATTTTGAATTTTGAATTTTGAATTTTGAATTTTGAATTTTGAATTTGAATTTGAATTTTGAATTTTGAATTTTGAATTTTGAATTTTGAATTTTGAATTTTGAATTTTGAATTTTGAATTTTGATTTTGATTTTGAATTTTGAATTTGAATTTTGAATTTGAATTTTGAATTTTGAATTTTGAATTTTGAATTTTGAATTTTGAATTTTGAATTTTGAGTTTTGAATTTTGAATTTTGAATTTTGAATTTTGAATTTTGAATTTTGAATTAATAATTTTGAATTTTGAATTAATAATTTTGAATTTTGAATTTTGAATTAATAATTTTGAATTTGAATTAAGAATTAAGAATTAAGAATTAAGAATTAAGAATTAAGAATTAAGAATTAAGAATTAAGAATTAAGAATTAAGAATTAAGAATTAAGAATTAAGAATTAAGAATTAAGAATTAAGAATTAAGAATTAAGAATTAAGAATTAAGAATTAAGAATTAAGAATTAAGAATTAAGAATTAAGAATTAAGAATTAAGAATTAAGAATTAAGAATTAAGAATTAAGAATTAAGAATTAAGAATTAAGAATTAAGAATTAAGAATTAAGAATTAAGAATTAAGAATTAAGAATTAAGAATTAAGAATTAAGAATTAAGAATTAAGAATTAAGAATTAAGAATTAAGAATTAAGAATTAAGAATTAAGAATTAAGAATTAAGAATTAAGAATTAAGAATTAAGAATTAAGAATTAAGAATTAAGAATTAAGAATTAAGAATTAAGAATTAAGAATTAAGAATTAAGAATTAAGAATTAAGAATTAAGAATTAAGAATTAAGAATTAAGAACTCGGAATTAAGTATTTTGAATTTTCACTGCTTTATATGTAGTTTGAAAAAGGTTTTGCAACGATCCATAGATTTAAATCGGGCCTATTTCATTCGATAGCTAAAACTCTCGATAATTTGATTGATAAATTATCGAAAGTCGACTGTAAGTGTTTATTTTACTTGCTGAACTTTGTTCGTATACGTATTCTAGATGCGTCAAAGATTTATACAAACAGGTATTTTTTTGTGAAATGTATACACTAAATCCAAACGGATGACCTTGAACAAATGTGTTGAAAAGCATACTATACGAATGGTGTGTGCGAATGTTTTGGCAGCATTGCCATTAACAAATATTTTCATCCCATTTCAATTCAATTCAATATTTTATTAACCAAAAATATAGATTGTACATTCTATTATTCTATTTGGCTTCTTCCATACTGTACCACTCCACGCAAGAGTGTTGTTTATTTCTTTCTAACCGCTGTACTAACATTTTCGTGTCGTTCTAGTAGTCAAACACATTTTGACGCTCTCAAACATCGTATGCAGTTTTCATAGAGTAACTGCATACGATGTTTGAGAGCGTCAAAATGTGTTTGACTACTAGAACGACACGAAAATGTTTGTACTTCAAATACTATGATTAACTGCTATCATTATGCAATTTTATGCTTTCTTCAAATCGACCGATTTTAGTATCGAATTGTCCGAGGCAGTGAAACTAAGAGACTGTCATCAGCACAGGCCAACTCGATCTAATCAGGAGTAATAGGCTAAGTGCACGGGGGTTAAAAGCGTTACAGTGTAACAATGTTATTCCCAATTATCCTTTCTTATGTTTCTAAAATATTAACACCTTTTCTGAAAATATGTTTAGGCCCGCCACCTTTAACTGACGAGAAATCTTAATTATTGCTGTAAATGTATTTAATGTACCCCCTAAGAAAATTCCTGGTGTTGACGTTGACGTTCTTAGTTTTCTTTCAATTTGGCAACGCTACGTTTCGCCAGCAAGAGGTTATTTATTTATATTCCACAGAATAATACGAGTATAGTCGCATACAGACGACTATAAGCTTTGGTCACATTATCAATATTAGTCGTATGTTCTGGTCAGAATTTAATTACTTTATAATAGTTTAATTAAAGTTAACCTATGTGTAATTTTCATTAAACTTGTGGTTATTTAATAAGTGTTAATGTTGAAAATGAAGCACTTCAGTGTAATCTTTTGCAGCGTTTTATTAATTGTCCCTTTAGTGTCGTCGAAACGGATTAAGCGACAAGGTTACGATTCTCTTTTGATAGATATGCATGCTGTTAGGTGGTTGTTCGTAGTATTAAATTAATTTATTTAATATTAAAAAAACAGTTTGCCGTTTTTGTGGGTAATTCATGTTCCCGAATTAGTGTTTACAAGTGAAATAATAATGAAACAAAGCTTTGCTTCCCCATTAGTCCAGTCCAGACATCGGAAGAACTGCAGCATTGTTACATTGTGGATATGTTATTGGTTCATATAAGAATAGCTAACACCCTAACTTGCAACACTGAAAGGCCTGTGCTAATTGAGAGGATCCCCAAAAACCTTCATGTCATCGACCATTTTTTAGTTTCATAGCAATAATTGAAAAAGTGTTGAGTTTACGAAAGACTAAATTAAACAACTTAAAATTTCCTATAATTTGAGAATAAATTTAATTCTACAGGCCTATCTAAAATTGAATATTTTAGACAAATTCTTTGTACTGCTTAAATGTTTTATCTTTTACAACTTGCATCTCTAAACCACTACAGAATTGGTGTTCAAGCTTATTTTATGTTTCTGATAGAATCCTTAGAAATATTAACTGTAAAATGAGATTTTGAGATTTTTTCAGATATTATCGAAAGACAAAAAAAGCAGAAAATGGCGATGTTTTTGTGATGGACACTCTCAGTTGGTACAAAGTTCGCAAATTTGGTTTGGTGCTCTTATGTATCCCAATCTTCTTCTTCTTCTCCTTTATGACACGATAGCCCAACGTCGGGCCTTGGCCGCCTGGATTGAAGACCTCCAATTGTCGCGGTCACGCGACCTTGTCCTCCAGTTCCGAAAGCCTAGCATCTGGTGGGCGTCCTCACATACAGAATGCTCCCATCGGGTTCTCGGTCGTCCACGCAATCTGGCTCCGTCCACTCGTTGCGCGTTCATCACCTTTTTGAGCATGCGATCGTCGTTTATCCTTTGTACATGTCCCGCCCATTGCAGTCGCTGCAATTTCACCATCTTCGACACCTGTAGCTCATCATACAGCTGATACAACTCAAGGTTGTACCGGATGCGCCATTCACCTTGTTCACGAACGGCCCCGAAGATTCTTCGGAGAACCTTTCGCTCGAATGTATCCAACAGGTGTTCAGAGTTTTGGGTTAGGGCAACGCCATCTAGATATATCATAGCCGCAACTCAGCTGGACAATGCCGTCATAGTTTAGCTCTTAAATTTTTTATTTACACGAACAAACAACAAAAACAAGTGGTGTCGTAATAAAAAGCAAAAACAAAACAGTGCAACATTGGCGAACATAACCTAAAACTATAAGCTGATTTTGACGTCTAAGATTCTACATTGCGGCCTTAATATCTAGACGGCGTTGGTTAGGGTCCATGCCTCGCAGCCATAGCATAGCACAGGTCGGATTATGGTTTTATACACGTGGAGCTTCGTCTTCCTGTGCACCAGCTTCGAATTCATAATTTGGAGGACCGCAAAATAACACTTATTAGCTAGTTGTATCCGTCGCTTTATCTCATCTGTTTCGTTGGCGTCCTTTGACAAATTGCAACCCAATGGTATATCCAAAAACTAGCAATTCAGAATCTTTTCCAATATTTAACTATTTTGTTGCTTATTCGTACCGGTCTACACATTTTATACCCCCCATTTGAATTTGTCAAACCACCAACCAAAATTCAGCTCATTCGGATAAAAACTAAGGGTACATACAAAGTGACCCAAGACAATTTTGTTTTACAGTTTATAAAATGAGTAGTACGTACAACAAACTCCTGATGAGTCACTTTGTATGGGAGGTACCCTTAGTTTTTATCCCGATGAGGTGATTTGTTGTCGGTGGGGTGACTATGACCTCCAATCGCAACAAACCAAAATTAGCACTCTGCTCCAATTTGGCGGGAGTTATGGACATGCAGTTTCGACAAATTCAAATGGGGGGGGGGGGATAATGTAATTATACCCTGGACACAAAAGAATTGTGTGGAATTCGCATTTTTTAAGATGTATTTAACTTTTGATAGGGTATTGGTAGAGGGATAAGAATTAGGTGTTGATGTTGCCAATTAAAAGCATTTAACTTGTAACGAAAATGAGCTTGCTCCGACCAAGAACTCCTTCTCCACGCCTGTTAACATTTCTCGAGAATTCATGAACGCCATTTTTATTCATATTAACTAATATGCAATACCAGCGACTCAGGCTACTGTGTATTAAGCCAATTAGCGACATACTGGATGATATTGACAGCGAGTGTTTCCAGTCAAATTATTAAATCAAGGGATATATGATGAATTTTAACGAAGGCTTAAAAAACTAAATCATCTAGCGTGTATCATGCTTAAACCTACTGAATTGCCTGATCATCATTGAAGGATTTGCAGGAAGTTACATGCTAGATTTATGTTAAACCTTCGTTATAATTCATGAGATATCCCTTGATTTTGAAATTTGACTTGATAAACACTTCAAGTCCTGATCGTAGCAGACAGTATAAATGCAGCAGCTGTCCATCTAAATACCTAAAAGCCTCCGACGGCCGGTATAGGAAATGTGATCGTTCACGTGAATAAAGGGCATCTTTAGGGAACATGGGACATAAATACCAGCTTATATTATTATTATTCGTTTGGCTTTATTTACTTCTTACAAAGGGACCGAAGAGGCTACCCTTTATCAAAATTTAAAACCGACACATCACAGGTATAACATTTAGCTCCTTGGATCGGAACGTTTTCATTTCAGTTTTTGTTTAATTTTTGATCGACACTATCAGTAAGATGGCGTCACAAATCGCACTGCACTCTCGCTTATGAACTTTACTACTTTATTAGGGTTACCACCTATCTCTCGCCTGGCACCTGGCAGAAGGAAAAGAGGAGGAGGGGGATCGTGAAAAAAAAATTCTTCAGAGTACTTTATTTTTAAGGCGCGGTTGCTATGGACAATTACATTCTGCTTCGATATCATTTATTTGCACATGAAATAGACCGGTGATTACCCCAATATTTTGGACCTATCCGTGCCTTTTGAACTTCGATTCAGTTCAAAACACCCCATATACGTGAAAAGTAACTTTCCTGTCTTGCTAAAGGCATTATTATCAATATCAGAATATGGTAAGACCGTTTAGCTAGGGTGCAGAAGCAGAAATAATGTTTTTTTTTTGCGGGTTCACATTCTAGTTTCTGCTCAATGCTTAGTAGCTCCTAAAGAGTAGAGTCCATTGGGCAACCAAACCAAATACCACAAAGTGTATGCCATAAGGGCAAATATTTTCAAGAAAACCTAGGCTAAATATCTAAAAAACTCTCCCGATAAATTTCAGTGTACGGTTTGATAAAAGACAAATGCAGCTTCACCCTCGACTGCAGGAAATGTATAATAATTCAATACATCGCTATAGATAACCTTCTAGGCCCGTCATTGCCGGGCGAGGTCCGAGCAAGTGGTAACCCTAATACTGAAATTTCAAAGCCCATCCAAATTATTTCGGTAGGGGTCCGGACCCCGTGGAACCCTCCCCTGGCTATGTCCTTGATAATAAATGATTATAGTGTGACATAGTGTTCCCTTAAAATGTCGGAAAATCGGGTTTTAAGATCAGTAGTACCAGCTTCAAAGATCATAGATGAATACAAACTAGTGACCTTTAAGGTTTGTGTTTATAGAGACGACTCATGGGATGATCGCTCAGCGATCGAAGTTAAACCACCGGTTTTGAGCACTATAGGGGTATATTTTTTATACAGAAATGTTCCTTTAGTCCATAGTCGATACTAGGAAAGTAGAACCATTCAAAAAATATTTAAATACGGCTCGAAATTGGATGCAAAATTGCGATCGGTGAGCGATCATCACATGAATTGTCTCTACGAACACGTACTTTTAAACTCGATTTTCCGGCAATTGTAAGGCGTGGTTTAGTACGAACTTTACTTTTGAAAATACATTGAGAAGACTAAGGATATTTGTGTCCGTTTTCAGACCATTTCGCCCATTTTTTTCCTTATCGAAATGAATGTTAAGACTCCTGCGACGCTACAGATTTTAAAACAAATAAAAAACGAAAAATCGCCTTAGTTTAGGAATTTGTTTTAAAATGACTTCTTTATTGGACTATTATGAGTCTGTTTCTATTCCCTACCTTATTTGTATTTTAATAAGTTATTGCCCTTATCCTATTTTAATTTCCACAGACGTTGCCCCAGAATGTTCCCCTCCTGATGGTGGACCCGGATTATGCAAACGTAAGTCGTAGCTGATCTCCCCAAAAGTTGGTCAAATTAATAACTAACACCGCCTTTGTTTGCAGATCAGAAAGAGTGTCCACAGTTGAATGTAGTTCGAGAAAAATATCCAGACGATGGTGAATACAACAAATACCTCCATTTGTCAAATGAATATTGCAGCCAACAGCCCGAAATTTATTGTTGTCCAAGCTACGATAAAGTCGAGGTATCAGATTTGATACAAGTTTCACCACCACGACCACCCAGAAGAGAGCCCGTGCAAACGTCTGAAGCCAGACTATTAACTGTCGAAGAAGGATGTGGACAATCGACTATTGTACATAAAAAAATTGTTGGAGGATTACCTGCAAAGCCTGGTGCTTATCCTTGGCTGGCCTTACTGGGTTTTCAGCGAAAACGCAGTATTGATCTCAAATGCGCTGGTTCGTTGATTACCAAACGGCATCTTGTAACCGCAGCACATTGTATAGCGTACGAGTGGCCACTGTAAGTTTTGATTACGAAAACTGTGCTTATATGCGTAACTCAGCTGATCTTAATATTCTTTGGCTTTTCTGTTTAATAATACCGAATCAAATATGATTTTAAACTTCTCGTAGAGTGCTTGTTCGACTGGGTGAACATGATGTAACCACAACGACAGAAATTCAACATTTAGATGTGAAAGTTTCCAGGACTATTATCCACCCCTCTTTTAATACTACCCATAACCAAACCAAGGACAATGACATTGCCATTGTTGTATTGGCCGAAGATGTCCAGTGGAGAAAGAATATCAGACCAATTTGCATACCCGATCAGAGTCTCAGTGTTGCATCACTAGTCGGGAATACACCATTTGTGGCCGGTTGGGGATATACTTTGGAAGGTACTTGATGCGTAAAGCATGGCAGAGTGTATTTATGTATTTCCACGAAAAAAATACTCGAACATATGTATCTTTAAGGTCAAAACACAGCTACGGTTTTACTGGAAGCACAGATTCCAATCCAGGAAAATGCAGTGTGTAGAGATCGATTTCTGGCATTAAATAAAAGTTTCACGAAAGATTACGATAGAATAGTCTGCGCAGGAGACGTAGAAGGAGGAAAGGATGCTTGTCAAGGTGATTCTGGTGGACCATTAATGCAACCTTTGGTAATTTTGATTTTATATTTATGCAATCATAATTTAAATATTTATTTAATTTATTAATATTTGTTACAGCGACACGATTTCACATTTTCATGGACGTTACTAGGTGTTGTTTCATATGGTATAGGGTGCGGTCGAAATCCAAGCGTTTACACTAATGTTCCATACTATTCTGATTGGATTAAGAAAGTAGTTAGTCAACCACTATAGAAATGAAGATGTTTCAATATTTTTCTGTCAGAAAATACTCAACCAACATTAAAAGGAGTTTATTTTGTTAAAATGATTTTTTTTTAGAAAAAAATTATGGCAATAAGGAAGGTGATCGAAAGGTATAGCATTGTGCGGTACAGTACCGGATTGAGACCTGCCGCACAGCAAAATTTACCTTTGTTGGTAGCTGAACTATCAGACATCCATAAATATTTGCCATTAAACGACGCGAAAAGTCCCCTTATTAATCGAGCAATCGTGGAAGTTAAAAGAGACCTCAAAAAGTATCACTACCTGACACTATATTATTTTTATCGAAGCAAACTCAAAAAATACCGGCGTACAGAGGGCTGCGCCCGCAATACAAGGGTTTTTTAGATTTTGGACACATGCATAGTGAATAATTTTGCACGTATATTTTATAGGTAACAAATAAGAGTTATGCACAATATTAATGAAATGCTGCTTGTTAATCTATTTTTGGATTGGTTTAAATAAACGCGTTCCAGAATGAAAGTCTAGTGCCTTTTAATTAGACGAATCCAAAAATAGATTTACTATGTATCTTGGCTACACATATTAACTGAATTTATTAGCTGTAACTCCATTACCATATTACTTCAAACTGGAAAAAAAGCAACTGATATGAAATGTACCCATTGAGTTCTTTGATTTGAGTATCCATACGTCCATGTCCGGTAAAAACTAAAAAAGTCGACTTTTTCAAATCTCCGGGACACCCTGTTAGCTTTGTCCTACCAACGTCTAAGCATTTCGTGCTGAAGACTGTTACGATTCTACACATTCCTACCAAATTTCATTACGATCGGCTAAGCCGTTTGCGAGTTATTTAGTGAACAAAATTTTTAAATCTCCGGGACGCCCTGATATCTTTGACCTACCAACTTCGAAGTATTTCGTGGCAAAGACTGTTACCAATCTACACATTCCTACCAAATTTCATGACAGACGGACGGACAGACGGACGGACAAAATCGATTTCATAAGTACTAATCGATTTTTTAAAAATCTAAAAAACCCTAAAAAAGGGGGAAAAATATTATTTTATCGACGCCACGTCATAGGGATGTCCGAAAAAAAATTTAGCCCGAGGAGAGGCCTCGCTCGAAATCAGCCTGGGTCTTGTTAAAATATTTTGCCCTCTATTTTAAACCATTTAAAATGTTTTTATTCCTATAATTCGAAATTCGCAGAAAGCGGAAAATTATCCGACCGTGAAGGGTCGATTTCTTCTTCTTCCTTGCCTCGTTCTTAATACCGCTCTATGGCTTCGATATTTTTTATTCGGCGAAATGAACGTTTTGAGGATTTGGTTTTATGAGGATTACTTTTTTTCAATGCGTAAATTGGGGCAATTGGCAAAAATTTGGATGGAAATCTGCAAAAAAAAAACTCCAAACTTTAATCTGCCTGGGAGGTATAGCCTGACCGGAAATGTGTTCAAATGGGACTCCGCACAAACACGATTAGGTTACTGCGTTCCACATAAGTAGGGTGATTATCCAAATTGCATACTCCCATCTGAACACACTGGTGAAGCTAGAATTCCGCGTATGAAATAACGCGAATCTATGGGTTAGATTTGCAGTCTAAATTGACAGCAAGCTGAAATTTGATCTGCTTGTATTTGATATATGCTCCAGAGCATCTATGTAGAAAGCCTGGCTTTGTCCTATGCACTTCGCACGTTTTTAACAATACATCTATAGGGTTTGGCGGATAGATGTTGAAATGGAATAAAACAAGCTGTGTGGGAGGTATAAACGATTTTTTTATTTGGCACAGATCCGAGTGGTCCAATTTTCAATGACTCTGCCGCATTGATCCTGCTGAATTTGAGCGAGGGCTCGGTCGATATTGACTTTAAGGATAATCGGTCGATTGCGTCTTATTGACCTGCGACTTCAGGAAACGCTACAGGAAAAAGTCTGGCGGGGTCAAATCGCACGATCTTGGTGGCCAATTCACGTGAAAGATACTTAGTACTTTTGTTATGATTATAGTTTTCATAGTAGGCCATGAAATTAAATGACCAGTAAAAAAAATAAAATAAAATTGGTCATCTTTCCTGGCGGTACGTCAAGCGCTCTTATGTTCCTCGTTTGGTTTTATTATAATTTTCGTGGTCAAATCACGCGACTAATCATCGATACGTAGAATTAAGTTTATTTCACCCGATCGTATTTTGCATCAAGTGTTTTTCCGGGGTGTTTGTGAAGTGTGCCGCGAGAAAATCCATTCCAAGATATCACGACACATTCAATGACTGTTGGCTGCTGCTAAGGTGTCATGCGTGGGTGAGTACACTGAGCTTGTAGTTGTTTGTATTGTAGGTAGTACTTATATATAGGCCTGTTCGGTACCGGGTTTCGGTTTTTTTCAATACCCGGTACCACAAGCGGTTTCCCTGACTCAGGTTTTTTTTCAGTACCGACGGTTTTTTTTAACCATAAGCCGGTTTTTTGGAGTACCGGGTTAAAAACCGACTCAGTTTTTTTCAGTACCGACGGTTTTTTTTAACCATAAGTCGAGTACCGGGTTAAAAACCAGTACCAAAAAACCTGAAAAAAAAACGGCTCATGGTTGAAATGAATCGTTCTTTTTAACTCGGTACCAAAAAACCGACTCGTCGGTCGGTTTTTTTTTAACTCGGTACCAAAAAACCGCGATATCGGTACTTTAGAATATCGGGTCCGGTACCAAGTGAACACCGGTTTTGTACCGAGATCCCGGTTTTTGGAACAGGCCTACTTATATAATGTACGTAATATTGTGTGAGATCTTATTTATGGCGGACTAGGTTTTGCTGTGTGTACAGCACCAAGTGCTGTTCATAGTTTCAGGTATTTTAATACTCGTATTCCGTATTGAGTGTTGTACCGAAAGGTTGTGGTTTCCGCCTTTCCGGAAAATAATGATAGTTTGAGAGGTTGTGGTGTCTCCCCTCTCAGTGAGCTGTTTAGAGCCGTGTGGGCTCCACCTCGGAGTTGGTCCCCTCCGATTGACTTGTTGAGAGGTTGTGGTCGTCCCGCTCTCAGCGTTGTGTTTGTAGAAAGGTTGTGGTGTCTCCCCCTTCTACGCTATGGTAAACTAGTTAGGTTGCGGTGTTCCCCCTCTTTGCACAGAGTTTACATTTTGGAGAGGTTGTGGTGTCTCCCCTCTCCATGTTGTGTTGACGTTTGTAGAAAGGTTGTGGTGTCTCCTCTTTCTATTTGTTGTAAACTCGAGAGGTTGCGGTGTTCCCCCTATTTGCACAGAGTTTACATTTTGGAGAGGTTGTGGTGTCTCCCCTCTCCATGTTGAGTTGATGTTTGTAGAGGTTGTGGTGTCTCCCCTCTTCGTGTTGTGTGTTTGAGAGGTTGTGTTGTTCCCTCTCTCTGAAATGTGAGTAGAGTTGCGGTGTTTCGTTCCGGAGTTGATCCCCCTCTGTAATAGCTAGGAGGTTGTGGTTTCCCCCTCCGCATTCTACCATAGAATACCCAAAGAGAATGTTTTTCGCCAATTTACTTGTGCTTAGTATTCTTGAGTATTGTTCTCCTTTTTGGCACCTCACTTTGACTACATAAATCTCATCGAGTCGGTTCTGCACAAATTTACTTGTATCTTGTTGTTATATTCAGTGTCCTTTATTGTCCTTATGGTGATCGGCGTGCACTTTTAAATGTCCCAACTCTTGAGAAACGCAGAGTGTTTGTGGATGAGTGCTTTCTAACAATATCTGCACTGTAAGTGCACAAGTGATCCGCAACTAGATTTGAGCTGCTAGATCTTCTAGTTGGTAATCTAGTGAAAAAACATTACTGGAAATGCAGCAAAAATATTTAATGGAAATCTAGTTAAATCTAGTACCAAATTACTATACTTCTTCTGAACAATTAATTTATTGTTAAAAATGAGTGGTTCTAGTAATATCCACTAGATATTCTCGTTGCCAATCCAACGTTTATCTAGTGAGTTGGACTAGACTTGGTTCAATTTAATTAATCCGGTAATTCGATAAATCATATGCTATCCTATTCGCTTCAAATCACGCATCTGAAAATTCAAAGAAAAAAAAACATATGAAAACGATTTTTTTTTTATTTACGAATATTGTGAAAACATAAATAAACATTAATAATAATTTAATTGT
Organism: Microchrysa polita; assembly: GCA_949715475.1. NCBI lineage: Eukaryota > Metazoa > Arthropoda > Insecta > Diptera > Stratiomyidae > Microchrysa > Microchrysa polita. The sequence continues at coordinate 65,476,578 of OX454416.1, forward strand.
GATCGTAACAGTAGTCAGTTTCCATGCCATTTGATTTTCTTAGTACGTCGGGCTTTGTCGCGGTTACGTTGACTTGTCCTCCAATTTCGGAAGCCGTGCAACTTTTGAGCGAGTTCATCTACGGAGTTCTCCAAGCGAGGTCTCGGTCGTCCAGGCAACCTCGCTCCGTCAATTCGTTGTGCGTTCATCACTTTCTTTGGCATGCGATTATCGTCCATTACAAACGTTGAAGCTTCACGATTTTCGATACTTCCAGCTCATCGTACAATTGATACAACTGATGCTTGTACCGGATACACCATTGATCTCCCTCGCGAACGATCCCGAAAATTCGCCGAAGGACCTTTCGTTCGAATCTGTCCAGCAAAATTTCGGAGGCTTGGGTAGGCTTTCGCAGCTATTGCATAGGACGGGTCAGATGATCGTTTTGTACACGCGGAGCTTCGTGTTCCTGTGCACAAGTTTCGACTTAATTATAGGGAGGGCCGATAAATAGGTCTTATTGGCTAGTAGTATCCGTCGCTTAATTTCGTCGGTTTCGTTGGCGTCCTTTGATAAGTTACAACCCAGATAGTTGAAGTTGTCTATATACTCGATATTAAGGTCCCCCACTGTGATGCTTGAATTTGCAGGCGTCCTTGTTTTCGATTACATTATGGCTTTTGTTCTACTTTCGTTGAAATGTAGTCCAACTTCCTTTGCGGCGTTATTGAGCCCAGCAAACACTAACTTTCTTAGTTCGTTCTTATATCATTACGAATAATTTTTGTTTCTTATATCATGCTGAAAGAAATATTTACGAAGCTCGTTTGTTGTCAATATTACTTAACTTCTTTAAACATGATTAAAGAAACAACTATAGCGAACAAAAATTGGGACTTGTTTTTGAGATGGTGGTTTCTTATATCAATCTTTAATCATTCTAACAGAAATACACACGTTTTTTTTTTAAATTGATTTCTTATGATGGTTACTTAAAGCATTCTTTAAGCACTTTTTAAGAAATTAATTTTAACCGAAAATGTTCCAGATATTTAAAGTAAAATATTTAGCATCCCAGCTAGCCACAAACTATCTTAATACTTCCTTGTTTGTTTCTGAAGGGAAAATGCTTGATGATGATTCAAATGTGTCTAAAGAAGGTTTAAAGGATAATATGAATGACAAAAAGGTACCTACTTTTTACCTAAATGGTCCTTTTTTCTTGCTTAAATCTTGTTACAAGAACCCGTATAGTAGCTTTAAAGAAAAATATATAAGAAATATCAAAGAATGCCATAAAACTTCATAATGACTTTATTAAAGAAAGATATAAGAAACACATAAATCATTTATTTATAAGTAAGATTTAAGAAATTCATAAGAGGAACAAAAGATAAAAATTTTTATTATTAATTTCTTGGCCTGAAGTGGCGTTTTTCAGGAAAGACTTTCAATCACTTATAGGAGAATTGCGAGAAAATATTGTGATAAAGAACTATGCACAAGTTTTTCACATAACTCGCTGCCTCATTAAAATGCAGTTAGACAATTGTCCTCTTAATAACAATCATAAAGCAATTATTAAGAGAGTTATGTACGCTTATGTGTGGGGCATTCGAACACAGAACACTTGTCAATAGGTGTGGAGCAGAGGCAAGGGCATTGGACTATGAAGCGAGAGGGCGTGAGTTCGAATCCCGGTATGTGCAAAAATTTATTGCTTTATCTGAATAATTTCTCACTATTCTCATATAATTACAGATGAATGTCTTTTCAGAAAAACACTATATCAAGCCAAATAAAGGAAACAAGGGGGGAAAAGTAATATTATTTTATTTTTTGCTTTACTTCTTATGAGTTTCTTAAATCTTACTTATAAATGCTTTATATGTTTCTTATATCTTTCTTTAATAAAGTCACTAAGAAATCTTATAGCATTCCTATATATTTCTTATATGTATTTCTTCAAACCTTCTACGGTTTCTTTTAACATGCTTTAAGCAAGAATAAAGAACCGTTTAAGTAAAAAAGGGGTGGCCCTTTGACCTTTTATTATTCTTTAAGCATTCTTAAGACATGTTTAAAGAACAAGTATTTCTCTTCTAGTAACAAATAAGAAAGTATTAAGAGAGTTTGTGGCTAGCTGCGAGGTTATGCAGAAGGCTTCTTCGAGATGATGTTGATGTCGTCGGCGTACGATAGAAATTGAGTCGACTTGATGAGTAGCGTTCCGTTGCTGTCCATATTCATGGCTCAAATTACATACTCCAAAGCAAGGTTGAAGAGCGTCGGCGCCAGCCCAACACCCTGCTTGAGTCCGGTACGAGTTTCAAATAGGTCAGTGAGTCGGCTCTGCACTCTGACCTGCGAGGCGGTATTAGTCATCGTCATCCTTGTGAGTCGCACTAACTTTGCCGGTATACTAAAAAAATAAAATGTTGTACAGCCGGAAAATAGAAGCAACAAATTTCGTGAGTGGTATTGAACGGTATACTACAATAAAACGTTCAGAGCAACAAAGAAATTTAATTCAACTTAGACATGACTACGCGAATGGTGGTAGTTTAACTTGGTCAGGGTCGTCAAAGCTCTACATTGGAGCTAGCTGAATTAATCCTCAGATCCAGCACTATCTACGAGGTATTAACTCATTACAAATGCTAACTGAAATTTTAAATACAAGAGATTTGCCAACTATAAAAAAAAATTTACATTTTTACATTAGAATCGTTGAAACTTAGAAGCTTCTGTCTGAACCCTAGAGAGATAATCATATTTTTTACCCTTGAAAAGATAATCATACGTCGATTCGACGTGTTGCTAGTTAACATCCTCATAACTTCTTTGTTAAGAGTAACATGTTGTTAAAAGGTAGATATATAATCATTTGTATTTAATATTAATCTGTTAACCTCATGGTTTTGAAAATTTATCATTAGTTTGTGTATATAATATTAATTTTAAAAAGTGGGCTGTCCTTTCAATAGATTAAAATAAAGGATATCTTTATCGAAACAGGCTTTTAGTGGTTAAATCCAAGTAAATACACATCCACATTATGAAGATTTATAAAAATGTCAATTCGGGGCAATTAACATATTTTTCAGTACAAAGGAGGATGGTCAAAACGGTCGTTTGATGAACAGCAATGAAACGTATGTCAAATGAAAGCTTGGGACGAGTAGATTAACGTTTGTTCTAGCGATATTTAGCTAAACAGTGGGAGATCGGCGATATGGGCTATTTAAATTTTGACAAAAAATGAAAAATCTTACTGCACTAAAATCACATTTACCGAAAACATATGTAACTCAGAGACTTGAAGTTAATTTTCTAAAATACTTAACAGTTTTCACTATCATTGATGGAAAAAATGATTAAAAAATATTAAGTCATTTTGAAATTATACACGTTCAAAGTCAAAAGTTTCGAATTTTTAATGTTATTTTTGTTACTTTTATCTAATTCTTTCTATATTGCGAAATCATTACATAAAATATATTTTATAAAATGAAATCTTTGTTTTGTAGTGAACAAATCCTCTTTACATATATTTAGTCTATTTTAAAAAGTTGAGAAGTTAATTGGGCTTAAACGACGTAAAGTCTCGCAAAAAAATACGCAATTTTACCAAAATATATCATAACGTTGAACGTGTATGTCGTATAAATCGGACTATCAATGGAAACAGATGAGTAAAAAGTTAAAGGATTCTCGATTGTGGATTTAGGGATAGTTTTGGTATTTTAGAAGCATATGGTTATGAAGCTAATGTACCTCCTACAAAGGAAAAGGGAGAAAGCCAATTAACCACGGAACAGGCGAATAGATCAAGACTTATAATCATATGCCGGTGGGTAGTAGAAGTTATGAACGGAAAGATGAAGCAATCTTATAAGCTGTTTCGTCAAACCAACTTTAATAGATCTCTTCCCCACATGTTTGGCGACTTTAAAATAGGAGCTAGTCTCTTAAACGCCTTTTACAAGGATCATCGTTTGGCTCCTGAAATAATTAATATAATTAATGAAAACATTAATAAGCCAAATCAATCCGTCTTTATAAATATGTAGAGATGATAATTTAAATAGGCATCGAAGTAATTTCGTGGGTATGGAAGCAAACCTCTCATTTTTAGAATACTTTCTTCGATTAACAGTGGATTGTTTGATTTTGCACGCTTTAGGCACTTATCATATAAAGTTAGCTAGGTCGTATGTTGCATTTGCGGGAGGGGATTTACTATGTTGAAATGTGTAGGCATGAAGGTTTAAGCGAATGCAACATTACGTAGACTAATGTATGGTTTTACGGGTTCGACTACATTCGCGGCATGTGAGAGAACGAATTTATTATGTCTATATTTTAATTGACAGAGAACAGCATGGTATACATTCCATTATAGAGCATTACTGCAACTGTCTTACTGGCAGGCGAACAGTGGGAAGCTGCGCCCATATTCTGCCAGTTTTATGGTATGTAGGATTATTCAGATTTGAAGAATTCAATCCTCCAGAGCAGCATTTACTAGATGTAATAATGTAATAATGACCAAATTAGCCTTTTGTTACCTAATTTTAATGTTTGTTTTGTTTAAGTGCAATAAACAATGTATGTTTTTCCCATATGTGTGACTAATTTGACGAGGGGATGAGAAAAAAATGCGCTTGGGTTTTTATATATGTACTCACATAACAACCCATAACATTAATGAATGCATTTTAAGGAATGGACTTTTGTATGGAGGGGGGTCTTAATATTTGTGTTGGCGAGCTCCCACGAAAAGGACATAGCGAGAATGCAATAAGAAGGCAATTTCCAAAAAATCAGCTCAATTGGAGCTTTTTTCGCAGATTTAAAAGCAAAAAATGTATATAGGGGAAAACGGTTTTTGTATCAAAAGTACCCTTTGTTTTAAAGGAATCATCCTGATTCTTTTACAGTAGCATAGTACTATAGTAGGAAATAATTTGACCAATTAAGACAATTCAACTGCTATCCGGGCGAAAGTTATACCAAAAAAATTAAAAAAATTGTAGGGGAGGTAGAGGAAATATTGGTCGCATTGTATTCATACTTTACAATAAGTAAGATCCTCTAGTAAAAACCACTTGTACAAAATTTCAAGTCTCTAGCTTCATTCTTTCAAAAGTTATAGATCGGCAAAATTGGCCCAAAGGACGAACAAAAGTCGTCCTTTCTCATGAACCCCAGTGTTTACGGGCCTAAAATTTATATATAAGTTACCCTCTAATATAGCCCTTTCATTTGACACCAGTTTCATTGCTGTTCACTCAACGACCAACTTTCATACAAAAGTGCCCATCCTCCTTTGATCTACAGTTTTTACTGACATTAAATATAATCATACGCCGATTCGACGTATATTTGACTTATGACCCCCCAATATCTTAGGCTGTGTGGCACCCAAGCCAATAATTTTGCCACGTAATTACGCATACAGACATGAATTGAGTTAAATCTTGGAACCAACAAATTATAAAGCTTAACTTATGAGATATACTAAAAAGAAAAATTTCTGTACGTCGATTCGACGTAGATTATCTCTCTAGGGTTAATGAATGAATTGCGAATATTGCGTTTTGTTTAAATATATAAAATTTCAATAGATTATTAAGTAACACTTTAACTTTAACATGTTTTTAATTATAATGTAACCTGAGAATTTGAAATAATATGAACACAATGATAATAATGTAATAAGGCAATGCGATATCAATGGAAGTTCCACTTGATGGACCCAAGGCCAGAGGCAGACCGAAGAACACCTGGATGTGTCAAATGAAAAAGCAGCAACAACGCATTGGTCTCGGCGATGACACGATCCAAGATAGAGCTGCCTGTAGAAATATGCTGAGAAATTATCGCCTAAACGGGCGATGTGCCTACACCGCAGGTCGAGCAACGCGGAACCATGGAGCGGTATAAAGAACGAGGCAAGGAAGAAGAAGAAGGCAATGCCTTCAACAGTAATTGAAATAAATAAATAAATCCTCAGATCCCGGGTAAACACTTCTAGTTTAGGATTGATGACTAGTGCGAGATGAGTATTTGCAGGGATGTAGCGAGAGGACTAATCCATGAGTCTGGATACCGCCCGAATTTTTGTTCGAATGACCATTGACAACTCACGAGGTTGTGACGGACTTGGAAATAGAATGTCACTAACACATCCTGCGGCCTTAGTTCAATGTTGGATTGTCGCACCTGTTATTTATTTTTGTTGACATTTCAGGACGAAAATATATTAAAACATAAATAACGCTGACCAATAGGCTGTCCGGGCCTCTGATTCTTATTCTGTTAGATCGGGTGCTTTTGTTACAAGGATACAACTTTAAATTCTAACATTTATGTTTGCTGACGTTGGTAAAAGCGGCTTTTCCAGAAAATGAGCCTACACTCTAGCTCCCTGCTTAGTTAGGTTTGTAGTGGCAGGGGAGGCAGAGCTCCAGAGCATTTCCAAGAAATTATTAAGGAACTAAATAAACTCTTAACCGGAGTTCACTTCATCTCTCGTCTGAGCGTTACAAAATTGTTCCTTGGCCAATGGTCCAAACCAAGGGATATCTTCTGATGAAGAGTCGTCATTTGATAGAAAAAGCAAACGATGATTTCGAAATGAATTTGCCGTTACAAGTGATTTTTAAATCTTGAATATTGTGCCACCCAGGACGCCCTCCCGAAACAAAATGCATCGAAGTGATTGTTTTTTCACCGCCTCTCTTAAAATTAGTGATAAATGGTTAAATATGTAGTACAGGTAGATTATGTTATAAGTTATCTAGTATAGTAATAATAATTTAATTTTTTGTCTGAAAAAATAAAAAAATACAAATTTGTATCATGTTCCTAAACAAAAAACAAAAGATTTTCGTTGCTGTTTCTCATTTTTGGACTGCTTTAAATAGAAGTTTTGTCAATATTTCCTGCTTAAAAAATCGAACATAAGCGGCCCCCATTCCAATTTCGAACATACAAAATTGGGGAAACGTTACGCCACTGAACAATAATAATAATAAATTTATGTATTTCGTGGCGATTGGCAACACCCGATACCTTATCTTTACTCGTCATCTGAACTTATAAGAGTATATATCAATATTTATATTGCCTATAAATTATTAGTATTACATACAACTGGACACTCCCCCCTTAATTGTTGCTACTAGTCTTAGCTTGTTGTAGGCGATATTACAATATGATAATGATCGATTGTGTATGTTAATGCCCAACAAATCGCTGATGAACTTCGAATGATCATTGAGAAAAACCAAATACAATTTGAGAGACAGGTGAGTGTTGACTGAGCTATAAAGTGTGACTGCAACATGATAAGATACATTATGTACTTGGCTAATATGAGTCTAGTTTGCTTATAGATTCGCCTATAAGATCAATCGATCTAATAGGCGAATGATCGTCAATATTGAAATACATAATGTTTAAATTTTAATCATAATCAAAGCGTCATCAATCGTCATGTATTTCTTTTAAAAATCTATACATAAATGATAAAGTCAAATGATTTCTCCGGGTTATATTATTTTGCAGGCATGCATATCCATAAAATAAATAAATAACAGGCGCGACAATCCAGCATTGGACTAAGGCCGCAGGATGTGTTAGAGGCATCCTATTTCCAAGATCTTATCTGCTTTTTGTTGAGGTAATGAGATCAGCATCACGCTCAGCAGTGTTATTTATCCCCACAAATGGGTACTCGTTTAACATCTGAGTGAGATCATAGTCCGTCACAAGCTCGTGAGTTCGAAAAACACCATTATCCACGGTGAGATTCGAACTCATGAGCCTGTGCACCGAAGGTGCGCGCACTAACCGCTAGACCAGCCAGACTATGAGACTATGCATATCCATGTTGCTGGTTATTTAATTTGTTTCCTTATTGGCTGCACTAAATTTACAACCAGTTGCCGGTAAATTTGATGACATTTTAAATTTACCGGCTATGAAGTTGTGCATACGTACGAGTAAAAAGATTTTTCGATTAATATCAATTTATACAAAACCTTGATTCGTATTTTGATATTATGAGTAATTTTTGTTGGAATTTCCATTTCCTAAATAAAAATACGTATCCATGCTTAAGTATGACGTTCGTTATAATTCTTCAATGTATAATTCTTATGCTGCATGCATCGTCCCAAAACGAAAACAATCTGGATCCGTTTCAAAGAGAATGCGTATAAATTATTTTGTATTCCGTATAAAATTACGCATTTCGATGAATACTATCTTGGAGAATATAGGATACAACATTTCTTCAGTTTATACAGAATATTCGAACCGTGTGTTGTCATCAAACATAACAAAATTTATGAGTACTTCCAGACTTTGGATATTAATACTATTTATTACAGAAAAAAAACTTGAAATCTGTCAACTATATGTACAGTTTCGGAATAAATAATAGCACAGAGGATTACATTGATAGAAAAAGGTCTGAATTGTTGCAATTAAAAAAAAATTAGCGGTATCGAAAGATTTGGATTTACAAATTGTCCGAAACAGTAATTTGTCAAATTTACACTTTGAAACTTTAAAGGTATTGGTAAACGTAAGCGGCTGGGTTATATCTGTGTCTTTAGTAATTCGCACTCATTTATCTTAGGTAATTCCTATTTATAAAGCCAATTTATTGGATATCCCTTGGTATTCGAATTGTCACAAGTCGATTGAGCTGCAACATTTTTTTATAAATGTAAATATTTTAAGATATATGTACGTATATAAAAATTGTCGCGCTCAGTGCTATTATTTTGTTTGGATCTGTAGATAAGTTAAGTTGTCTTGGCATTTGTTGCTAATTAGCAGTCCATTAGCTCTGGTAGTTTTTGAGCTGGTTTTGCAACCTGTTTCTATACTACATAAGACAGTGGAATACGTCATGTATAATAATTGAGAGATATAGACTATGTCAATGTTACACGGGATTTCTCACTTTGATTTAGTTGGAATCAAAAAGGAAATCCGGAGAAGAATATTCAATGAAAATTGCTGATTTGGAGGTAAGATTACCTATTTACTAGTGATGAGTAAGTGTTTAGGTAGAATTTAGATCGAATTTCTTCGTAAATCCAACGATTTAATGTAATAAGAAATAAGTTAAAATGAAAAAAAAACAACTAACATAAAATACCCGAATTCAAGCATTTTAGTACATTGTTGGTAAGCCATCTTTAACTAAAAAGATACCTTACAAACGTTACGTTAATTTTCTATTTATTTAATTGGCTAACACGCCCGCTCTAACACTTACGCCACTCCGGGCGGCCAAATGCTCGCCACGGTGGCATACTTCTATCCGATGGTCCATATTTTCAATGGCTCTGAGACATAATTGAGGTTGAATATCGTTAATGAGCTGAATTATCTCATCCTTTAGCTCTTGAATTGTTTTGGCTTCTTGACGTATTCTTTTTCTTTTAAATATCCCCCGAGAAAGAAGTCCAACGGTGTCAAATCACATGATCGTGGCGGCCAATTAACATCGCCAAGACGAGAGATAACACGGCCACCGAGTTTCTCGTGCAAAAGAGCCATTGTTTCGTTGGCTGTGTGACAAGTGGCCCCATCCTGTTGGAACCACATATCGTCCAGGTTCATATCCTCGATTTCTGGCCACAAGAAGTCCGTTATTGGGTTGATTATGATGACCAAAAAAATCACGAAGTGCACGAAAAGCATTTTGATTTGAACGTCCATTTTCGTAAAAGGCTTCAACGACCTTAACGCGCTGCTCAATTGTGTACTTCTCCATGGTTGCATTTGTCAAACACTGAAGCAAAGAAATGACTAATAAAGTTGGGCGAGAAACATACCGTTAAGGTGTGACACTCAATTAATATCGTGAATTCTAGTTGGACCACCCGTTATATAATATAATGCTATAATTTCGTCCTTTATTTGATAATTAGGTGGTTCTTTCCTTTATCGAGAATTAGGGGTCATAAAAGCAGGTCCAATTGAGATGATGTGATGCTAGCATCACAGACATAATTTAATCTAAATTTATCTAAAATTCTAAAAAAATCTAAAACTCGAAATTTATATTAAATTTTTGTTCCGCTTTTACGTCTTTTTATTCGAGCGGTAGCTAAATTTTTCGACCCAGCGACCGCCCGATTTGCCAAATAAGTCCATATGAAGAAATGGATTCAAAGCGGGCAAATTTCTAATTTAGCGTTTACCTCTACACTTTTGTAAAAATTAAAAATTTCAAGCTACGCTTGCTAAATTAGTTATTGTTTGCAAAAGTGCGGTGTGATGGTTAACTTATGTTAGCACACACACGCCAGCCACACAACTATGTAAAAAATCAAACTAGCTTATGAATAAAGTTTATTTACTACAAAAAGAAGCTCCAGAAATTGTATAAATGGAGAAAACAAAGGCTACATAATTGCATATGGCGTTACGTGAAAAGTTGATCAAAATGGACTGCTAAAAAATATCTGTACCATGTTGGTAACTTTTTTAACACTTATCTCATTCTTCTTCTTCCTTGCCTCGTTCTTTATAGCGCTCCATGGTTTGGCGTTTCTCGACCTGCGGTGTAGGCATACTGATCTCATTATGATTATATAATTACACAAACGTTATTAAATTTCGCGATATTTTGTCAAAAAGGTGGAATACATACATAGGGGCTAAATGCGAAAATAGATACATCTATGCAAGTTGAAATCATTATTAAAAAGGAATAAAGAACATCTTGCCAAAACTTACAAAAAAAGATACCAAGGCCAATTTCGGGCGCGGCCGAAATTCGAATACCCGTCAAACTTGAGTGAAACTTAAGCTTTCGTGTTAATAATATCTGCCACAGCCCTATCACGTGTTCCGATTCCATATGTTCTTGGATGTGTTGAGGCTGAGCCAGCAATAAGCTTCGTATGACAGCCCTACGATGTAGTGCTCCGATTCCATCCGTTATCTTATTTATCTGATTTAAGTGCAGTTAGTTTTATTTATAAGGAAATTTGATGGTTTAGTTTCTCGCTAATCTATCTAGTATAATATTAAAGATAATAGGGATTAAGTCGTGTAAGAAAATGATTTTTTTTTTTCAAAAAAATATTCTAACGCCTGTGTTAGCTAAATGGTTAAGAATTGGGGGTATGTTTGTTTGTTTGCTGAAAATCAAATGAGGAATCATTTGCGCTATGTTTATACCCTTGTACTCTACCCTACGAGCAAAAGGTATAAAAACGAGGGTTTCCTTTTTTTTAATAAAATCGTAACTAAACATTATACCATCTACATCTTCATCAACTTTTTGGATTTATATACATATTTATAAATTATTTTGAAATTAATTTTCTTGCAAATTAGCAAATGTCATAGGCAGTTTGTTTGTCGTTACCCGTCTCAGATTATGTTTTTTTTTTTCAAAACCTAAAAAAAAAAAAAATTCGCGTATAATTTCCAAAATTTTTCAAAGAAGAAACAAAAGTTATTTATTCACACGTGGCCCTGATAATGATGATCACAATTGAAATCGTACTACGCTTTAAAAAATATGGGGTTTTTCTGCACTTTACTTGTGTATTAATTTTACTTTTCTAGTTCAACACAAATGTTTTGATTTCAAACTGAAATCTAAGCCATAACTATATGCACTAACTCAAAAACCTCACACCTGGCAACGCTCTCAATTGGCTACTCGCTACTGTATAGTTTGTGGTCAGTTTTCGGGAGACTATCCACGACTCCATTAAATATAATTTCGCAGTAAAGAAACGAATCAGTCTATCTTAGCCTCTCGGCGCGAACGCGTGTTCATTTTGTGTGGTTACACGTTATAATATTTTAATGTGTAAAACGAAAAGTTATTCCAACTATTTGTGTTAACTTAACGGTCATTCTTTCGCCGGACAGTGAAATATTGTTGGTTTAAATAAATGTTATGTGAATAAAAATAAATTTTGTTATCAAAATGAAGTGCTACACTAGTCTTTTGTGGTGTGTTGTTCTCCTATCGGTAAATATTGTGCAATCGCAACGATTCAATCGACAACAAGGTGAATATATTTGTTAATTAACAACTTCATTTTTTTATAATATATTCGCTAAGCCACGAAAATATAGCAAAAAAGTCAAATTTTCAAGTTAATGATAAAACAGGTTACTCGCACGAATCTTTCGTTTTCAGTTGTTCTTCGCTTGTTCTCCATACTGTTTTATTCTATCTATCAAATTTTTAGTTGCTGTGTAAACAACATAATACATACCAGTTTGTTCTAAATGACTTTTACTCAGCATTTTCTTTGTTTATTTATTACATTAAATTACGCGAGTACACGCTGTAACGTCCGGATAGATATTTTAATTGTTCAACTTTATGAAACTGCTCGACTGAGTGACTTTTGTTAATTATTCAGAAAATGATAGTGCGTATATGTGAATAAAACTAAAATATGCACAGATATATAAGGTGACGACTATATTCGTTTTGTTTTTAAATAATTATAACCGAACTGTGTGGAGTCTATCGATTTATAAATAAGTGTTATCGCTGATGTTAAAAACCTGATACAGTCTTTTTGAAATTTGAATGGGACCTTCATTATAAATTTTGTTTTGAATATATGACGGAAACTAATATTTAGAATCGGCTTGAGATTGTAATTTATATCGCTGGGGTTATCCATGCGAAAACATTTTTAGACTAATAAGTATTCTCAGTTTCCAGTCTCATATTTTTCGCGTATTCGTCGTGTTATTCCCCGATTCCGGCAAAAAATGTAGATATTCAATTTAGATGGAAGCACTAATTGTTGATGGGAAGCTGTTTGTTTAGCTTTGGCTAAAAATATGAAGAAATATGTATGTATTAAGATTTGCATTGAGTAGTGAATCAGATTTATATTTCTTCAAATATTGAAATTATTTAAATTAAATGAATTGCAAAGCTTTTCTACTTGTTTTTTTTAATGCTAAATTGACAGAGAATTTTGAAGCTGTTTTTTTTTTAACATGAACCGTTGCTTATCACGTTTTTATAATATTAAATATACAAATGTATTAAATACTACATGAATATCTTTTGTTCAAATTAATTAAACCATAACCTTTATCAAATATAAATAAAAAAGTATAGCGATTTTCACCTATATCTGACAATAATAATAGGAATAGCAATTGCCTATTATTGACTCCCTTCAATTAAAATACAATTTCTTATTGAAATGTATGTCATCTTGCTCATGGAGCATCTGTAATAAATTAACATTCAGCTCATCAATTGCAATACCTTGGATTCTTATCAAATCAATGACATAATTAGAACACATTGAGTACAATGAAAACCAACCCAATAAATATTTTACACCCGTTTACATCCGCAACGAAACTTTTAATTAGAAAATTAGTCATCATAGCAATGTTCTGCATTCAAAATTAGGAAGCGCCACCTTTAAGCTCAAACGTCTCATCAAACAAGCAAACATCGGTAGTGTATTGAATTGAACGCTAAAAAATTCAGTGCATATTCCTACTGCATAATAAAATCATAAAATTCACGTTAAGCGTAGAGTCTTATTACGAGCATGTTTCCAATACAGTAATACCTTGACGGAATTTCAATCGTCTTATAAGAAGAATTAATTTCAAATTGACGTTCATAAGAACCACAAACCGATAAGATTCAATTATTTTGGTTTTCAAAGTTTGACGAAAATGCTCAATTACGTTTAGCCGAAAATATTTTGATAGTCCGAAACCGCATTCATACGTAGTTTGTGATTCATTCAACAGAGTTGAATTTTGAATTTATCTGAAATAGTAAATTTCTTTGGAAACCACAATACTACTCGTATATTACTGAATTTAAACTGAATAGTCGAACATAATAATAGGACATTAGTGTTTAAGATTTTTATTTTGTACTCTCCTTTATTTTTTAAATTTGCTTCATTTCACAGGTCTTAAAAAAATACTCTTGAATACCTTCTTTCACTCTGACCTATTTCAATAATGTTAATTTGTAATATTTAATCCGTTAAAAAATTATACGATTTACATAATATTGATTCGTACTTACTACTTGATGCTGAATATATAAAAAAAAACTTTTTTTTCTACCTTCTACTGTTTTTTTTTTCACAAAACAGGGATATTGGAAAAGTGTAAAAAAGGTCCCTTTTAAAAATCCTTTTTTTCTAGTAATGGGTAACCTTTTTTTAGCCAGAATATGTGATTCCTTTGCGTTTTCTATTGCTTCACTCAAAACCGTATTTTCCCCCACGTCATGTTTTCCAAAAAATTTTGAAAATGTGAAAAACAAAGCTTAAAAAATCATTTTTATACCCTTTGCTCATAGAGTGAGAAGGTATATTAACCTTGTCATCAAGTTTGTAACGCATTGAAGGAAGCATCTCCAACCATATAAAAAGTATACATACATGCTCAGCATGACTTGGGGAGCCGATTGGGCGATGTCCGTCTGTTCGTCTGTTGCGACGCGTTTTACTCGGCCACTTCAAAAGCTATGAAGCTGAAATTTTGCACAAATGCTTCTTTTTGATGCAGACAGTTTGCATGATTGTATCGGTAAAATCAGACAATGGGGTCATGGGGCTGCCATACAAACCTAACACCCCAAATTAAGTTTTTCTAAGAAAAACTTTCTTATTTGTACACCAATTTCAACCAAATTTCACACAAATGTGTTTCTATTGATAACACAAAACATTTGCGAGAACGGATGAAATCAGACTATGGGGTCATGGCACTGCCATACAAACCCAACCCCCAAATTAGGTTTTTCTAAGAAAAACTTTTTTATTTGTGCAGCAATTGCAACTAAATTGCACACAAATGTGTTTCCATTGATGATAGAAAATATATGCAAGAACGGATCAAATCAGACTGTGGGGTCATGGGGCTGCTATACAAACCCAACCCCCAAATTAGGTTCTTCTAAGAAAAACTTTTTATTTGTGCACCAATTTCAACCAAATTTCACACAAATGTGTTTCTATTGATGACACAACACATATTTAAGAATGAATCAAATCGGACCTTGGGGTCATGGGGCTGCCATACAAACCCAACCCCCAGTTTGGTTCTTCTAAGAAACGTTTTTTTACACCAATTTAACTAAACCTTGAATTAATGTGTCTTTATCAAAGCAACTAAAAAGGTAAAAGCAAATGGAACCGTACTATGTGGTCATGCTCCTGCATTCCCCAATAAAATTTACTGAGTAAATATTTTTATTTACCCACTTATTCCAACCAAACCCCACACAAATATTGTTTTGTCGACGCAACGGAACTTATGTGAAGACAGGAGGAAAGAATGGGGAGGGAGGGTTAAATACAAATCGTAGGTACGCCGGAAAAAACTTTTAGCCCGAGGGGAGCGAAGGGTATTGAAATTTCGGCCGCGCCCGAAATTAGCCTCGGTCTCGTTTCACGTTTTTTTTTTCTTTATAAAAATTATTTATACATTTTTTAAATAATACCTTATTGAGTACAATCTGTATCATAAAATTAAAAATTCAACGTTAAATTTAAATAAAAAGTTACTTGGGTTCAAAACTTCTTCTAGAACTTCTCTTCTTATGCGCTTGCTCCAAGTCGTCCCTTTTCAGTACCCAACAATAGTCCGCAAGCATATTAACATTCCACAGTCTTGGCTTGGGTCTTTCAATATCCTTCATATCCTGGTGAAATCTCTCTCTTTGCTCTTCGCTGACTGCGTCAAAGTTTTCTGGAAAGTAGTCGAGGTGCGAGTTCAGAAAATTTACCTTCAAATTCATATCGCACCATAACGCACGGACGGCTTCCAGCATGCTCTTGTAGTTTTCGACCTTTTTCTAACAGAGGAAACCGGATAGGTACTATGCAAGTTTAATACCCATGTTGCTCTTTCTTTTGCCTCCATTTTTGTTTCGAATTGGTTATCTGCTATTAGTTTTCGAATGTCAGGTCCAGTAAATATTCCTTCCCCAACTTAGCCTCAGATAAACCTATCACGACTATCCCAATCGCAAAGAAAACGCGGAAACATTGTATATCCACTCTGTTGTCCTAGTAACATCTCACCTTTAAATCTCCACAAATCGTTCATTTATGTCTCGAATATGAATTTTCCTGAGTACAAGTTCGTGATTTTCGTAAGTTTCTTTCAAATGAACTGAATGTGCAAGAGAGAATGACCAAAATTAGTTTTCTTTTGTGAAGAAGCACTGCGTTCAAGCTCTCCTTAACTCTCTGGATATCACTACGGTACACAAAATCACCTTCTTCCGAGAAAAATGACACAAATTCTGCTCCTTTATTCCTGTACCAGGAAAACGACGTACCAGGAGCCATCAATTTTTTTTTTTCAATCGCGATCCTAGCAATTCGGCTTCCGAAGACCCGAGTCTCTTACCAAATTATTAAATTCTGGTTTAGTATAAAGCACAGGTTCACTTGACGATGGATTGTAATTTTCTGTCGAATGTAATAAGTGAGAATCATTTCCGTTTTCATGTTCTCATATGGGAATTCAAATGTTCTTTGAATCAATATCCAGGAAGCCCGGATTTTGAAGTAAACAAAATACATCGCTAACTCGTAAAAAAATATGAAATGTTCATAGCACATACATTTTGCGAAAACTACTACTTAATTCCAACCCTAACTAGTGACAGAGGTAGAAATTTGGCTACTATGCCCAGAGGCGCTATAAAGGCTAAATCAGGTCCTGAATGCCCCACATAAAATATTATTCCCCGGTCGTGATCGGCTTTTGGATCACTATCACCAAATATGATTTCAAATCAGTGGAGATAATAATTAATAACAAATGTTTCAAGTTTATGATTTAGCAAGTCCAATTGAAATTTAATTTGGTGGTCCGTGATAATCTGAAATACTAAAAAATGGTTCTTCATTTACAAAAGGTTAGGAGCCACTGATGTAGCAGAAAAGACGTAAACTGCACCGTTGCTTTTGTCTTAACCGACACCGGGTCTCAAAGACTCGTCCACACTGTTAATGTACAGATTCTGCACATTTTCACAATTTTTAACAAAACCATCATTACTCACAGTTACTGGGAACTCGAATTGCATTTATGCGTGACATACAATTTTCATGAGTGCGGTTCAGAAGAGTACATGGTTTATGGGGTCCGCTAATCCCCGTGCTACAATGCTTTGCATTAGTGAGAATATAGCGGCAATTGTTTGTTATGGCTATTATTTTGCATTAGTTAGAAAGAGAAGGTATATTGGCTTTTTCTAGTTCCTGGCTGGATGCTTTAGATGGTTTTAATTTTTAAGCAACCTGTCAGTAGAAAAATAAGTATTTCAGTCAAAAGCGTTTACTAAATATTTAAGGTGAAATTAATAATTGAAAAAAAATTGTGCGTCCAGAAAATAGTGAAAACGTTTCCAAAAACTTGGTGATAAAGGGGAAAAGGATGTATTTTTTTTAATTTTAGGTGATTGTTTGAAAAACGGTAACGGAAGACATAAGAAAAAGTTCTGAATACGGAAAAATCAAACAAGGTCTTTTAAACTTTTAAATACATACAGTAGAGCGTCGATTATCCGAACGTCGATTATCCGAACATTCGATTAACCGAACCAGGCAATCAGCTTTTTTTCATAAGACAGACATCGAATTAAATGAAAAATCAAGGGTTTGAAGGAAGCAATCTCTCATCTGCATCGCTTAATTGCCTCGAATTTTTATTTTTGTTTAGTTCAAGTCTTTTTAAATGTTTTCAGTTTGTCGCTTAGTTACATACATATTTGGGCTATTTTCTAATTTTTCTCTGGAAGCTCGATTAACCGAACTTTCGTTTATCCGAACCACCCTTGTCGACATTAGTTCGGATAATCGACGCTCTACTGTAGTTACATTTTGCCCTATAAATCCTAAAAAATGCAAGTACATAGTACATAATATAGTATGTAGTTGAAGATGGACGACTTGTGCCGAAAATCTAAAAATTATAGTTGCAGCAGAGACTTAATTCTTGCTGCTTTCTTTTTCGGCAATTTTCCTACACGGCCATGAGTTGTTGGTTCCTTTTGTTATCGACTAATCTGGCTACTTCGAATATCACACTTGGACAGTCTTCCCAAAACGCTTTTCTACTAAATTCCACTGAACTCATGCGTATTATTATAATTTTTATTTAAATTAAAATACCTGAAGATATGATAAGAGCCATGATTCAGACATCCAACATAATTTTAATTAATTCAGTGTCGAATATTGAACTCAAAAGAACCGGACCTGAACTTGCTGCGCCAAAATACATTAGTACTTATGTAGTAGATATAGATACAGATACATGCGGTGATTCCCAATGCAAAGCACCATTTATTATGTATTTTATTTGTTTTTGCGCTTACCATGGCTTACGTATGTAGGTACTACGAACAAGATTTGTTGGTCGTTAATCCAAAGTTGTCTTCATTTTATCAAATCTTGTTTTATGATAGTGCATTTCACGGCAGTACGCGGAAGATGTTTGGTCGCCTGAGTCACACCTTTCAGATTTCAGTAACGTCAGCCGTCAGATGACTGGCAAGGACGATAAGGCTTTCTTGTTAACCGGATATTAAATTAATGCACACACATTATCGTAGGTATGTATGTATACGTTTCGGTTTTTTTTTGTATTGTTAGTCTAAGAAAATTGGACCAAAATATGGCCATCCAACGGCAAAAAACCTACATCGGAAATTTTTTTTGATTATGGTTGGGGGTGGTCCCGAGATGATGGCTTAGAAAGTCCCAACCGATCGGGGGTCCAAAACCTTAAAAAAAAAAGGGGGGAAGGGGGCCTTTTTTTTGGTTTTTTGCGATTATTTCAAAAACGGTAAGAGATACAGAAAAATGGTCTGAGGACGAAAAAAACTAGATAAAATTATCTTTGCAATGATATATAACACATTAGAGTTTAATTGAATATTTCGGCGTTAGAATAGAATATAAATTAGAATATTTTCATTTTAGACCTTTTTTAAAAGCTCCATAACTTTTGAAAGAACGTCAGTTCAGCCGTAAAATTTTGTATAAGTATTCACAACAAGTTTAAGATAATTTTAACGTAAACATTGAGTCGCTCCGGTCAAGGACCTCTATTATCCCCCCATTTAAATTTTTCAAAACGGCATATCCACAATTCCCCCCAAAACTGGAGCAGAGTGCTAAATTTTGGTTTGTTGCGATTGGAAGTCATAGTCACCTCACCCACTAACTAAGGGTACCTCCCATACAAAGTGACCCATGACAACTTTGTTCTACAGTTTATAAATTGAGTAGTACGTAGAACAAACTTGTTGTGAATACTTATACAAAATTTTACGGCTGAACTAGCGTTCTTTTAAAAGTTATGGAGCTTTTAAAAAAGGTCTAAAATGAAAATATTCTAATTTATGTTCTATTCTAACGCCGAAATATTCATTTAAACTCTAATGTGTTATAAATCATTGCAAAGATAATTTTATGTAGTTTTTTTGTCCTCAGACCATTTTTCTGTATCTCTTACCGTTTTTGAAATAATCGCAAAAAAAAAACGAAAAAATGCCCCCTTTCCCCCTTTTTTTAAGGTTGCGGACCCCGATCGGTTGGGACTTTTAATGCCATAATCTGGGGACCATTCCCAACCATAATCCAAAAAAATTTCCGATGTAGGATTTTTGCCGACCAAATATGCCATTTTTCTTAGACTATGTAGTCGCATGAAAAATCCGCAAATATTCATAACATTTTTCATTAACACATTTGGTTTGAAGCGATAAAAATCACTGAATTAGTATTCAAAGTTAATGTATGCGTATTCATTCATTTTTGGTGTGAATTAAATTTTAGTTTTATAAAAATATGCGTGCGTACAGTTGTACTCATGATTGTATTTATTAGTTCAAAGAAAAATCCTTGCACAGCTAAAGATATTTTTGAATTTATCCATTCTATGGATTAGCGATCATTTAATTTAGGGGCTATAAGAACTCGTACAACGTTTTTGAAGCAGAAAAAATCCAAATACGAAATACGAAAACATACTTTTTTTGGCGGTTGTTCAATGACCGTCAACTTCATACGACTTTACGCTATAATGTATTATGAAATCGTTTTTTCTAATGAAAATGCTAATTTTACAGTCAAATAGATAAAAATCGCAAAAAGAATTTCGTAAAATTTTGATTCTAATTGGATTGCATAAATTTGACAAAAAAAAATATTTTAGAGGTTTTTTTACTTGAATGTATGATGGAGAATAAATTTTTCGTGCGACACGTGTCCTATAAAATCTGAACGAAAAAAAAAATTTATCTACACGTTCTAATTCAATGAAATTTATGTATTTTATGTTACAGTAAAGGCTGTGTCTTATGTTGACCACCTCCGGTTCCCGCCTAGGATGCTCAACATAAACAGGTGACCAACTTATGAAAGAGTTAAAAAATACTACATATTCAAATATCAGCTAGTCTATTGAATACATTGAAAGGTAATCTTCGAAATTACTTTGAAGCTTGCTTGCTTAGGGTGTAAAGCGTATCATATAAAATTATTGGTTGATTTTTTTTTATTGTTTAACTATCGTAAAACTAGTTTTTTTTGGGAATGTATATCCCGTATATATATAGCTTCGGATTAGTGCGAAATACATTTGCAATACAACGTCAAATTAGACTACTGACAACTGCACTTAAAGTAAAGGTAATCAGTAAAATCTTTAAAAAAAATTAGATTAAACAATTTGGCCTACTTGTTCCATACTCCACTTCTAGTCGATAAATTATTTTTTTTTGAAAAAAAAAAGGAACTTGTTTATATTTTTACCCTCCCTAAAAAACTGCAATCGTTGACTAGAGTTCAATGTATTCATTTTTTCCATTTAAAATTGTTGTTTTTGTCTATTTTATTTCAACCCCATTAGAATGATAAAATTGCAAAGTCATAACACCTATATAACATTATAGAAGGGTACTTTAACTTAAAGCGTTATGCCATCGGATAACGTCAACTTACAAGTTGGCAGTTGGGTCTTGTTATAAGGGGTTAACTCTATGGTCGTAATGATTAAGTCAAAATCGGTCAAGTTAGGCGGTGGGCCAACTTAACCAGGTAGTCAAGTTGACAGGTTTTACTGTATTAAATGAATATCACAGCGGCGTACGCAGAAAAAACTTTCGGGAGAGGTTTTTAAAAAGAGGTATTGCGCCACTCAAACCACGAGAGCTGACTTTCGAGCAAACGAAGAAGAAGTTACATGCCATTTTCGCACCAAAGGACTCAATCTTCGCTAAGCTAGTTGACTTCGCGTCGGTCGCCGTGTGTAACGATCCAGAAATACATGCAGAAAGTTTTTTTGAGGCAGAGGGAATATATGTACGCAAATCGTGGAACCAGCTAAGGGCTGCTAATAAATAGCTAGGAAAAGAAGCGTTGTTGATGTCCCAGGAGGGGTTAAAAGTAAAAGCCTCAAAAGAGAGTTTCAGTTGTCCCACTTCCAAGATACGCTATACTGAATATATCTTTGTTTAAAGTTAGGTCACTATTATCAACTTGAGAATTTGTAAACCTAGCCGGTCCTTCAGACTAGCCGGAAATTTATCGTATGTTCGGTGTTCGTTATTACTTTAGAAATTCAGAAATCACCACGTCTGCGGTGGTGGCAAATATCTTCCTTTTCTATTAATTCAATACATATAAACAAAAAGCTTTTTTGGATACATGGAATATACAGGGTGGCGCACGGGAACAGTTTTTTGCGACCAAAAAATTCAGGACGATTGCAAAATTTAGATGACGCTTCTGTAAAAAAAAAAATCTTGCCAAGGAATAGTGCTCATTTTCATCACTTTCTTTCATGCAGATGCCCTTCAATTTCCTTTCGGTAACGACGACGGTCATTCCGGAAAGATATCGCCGTATTTAGCATTCATCGTCTAAGCTCGTAAAATTGATCAGTGGACGATTAAACACCTTGTTTATGCATATGATAAGCCGAAATAACTATGCATATGGTAGCTGTGGTTTTTAAATTTAGGGTGCAGGTTTACTGAACCAGGCTCGCCAGAAAAAAATTATCGATGGTAGCATCCAAATTAAACTTCAAAATTCATATTACGGATTTGTGCTCTTTAAAAATGCAATATGAATCGCTTTTTTTTAATAAAAATATTTTTTTAAGCTAGAACCATAATTTTTTCAAATTAGGAATTTTCCAATTTTTTTTGTGCACTCTTTCATGCAGCATGGAAGCTATGCTAAAGAAAAAAATTTCTAAAAGCTCTATAGAACTGAATGAATTGCTTTTCAGGTTTGAATTGCTTGGCTTCGTGCCAAGGCTTCGGGCAAGCCTTTTTATGAAAATTACCCCTTAGTGTAGTTCAGCTGTTAAAAAAAAACACGGCCAGTGAGAGTTTCGCAGTCCCTTCAATATTAATTAAATTAATCTGTTCTATTGCGTAAAGGTAACACCATATTTGATTGACAGAAGAAAAATAGGACAAGGTGGTTTCAGAAAATTTAAACCACATTACGCATTACAATACAAGTGACCAGTCCTTCGCAAATAGCTTGCCGGCAGGGTCGTATCATGATTTGTCGACGCTCCAATCGGTCCCTCGACTTAACCATAGAGTTGGTAAAGCGATAGGCGATAAAAATATGTATACTGATAATCTACCTGAAATGGGTACAAATCGCCAATCAATGGTTTGATAAATAGGCGATGCATAGCAACTTCATTAAATTGCCAGCATTAAAGTTAGAAAGTACAGAAATAATGAAAGTGACTTTACAGAATACCTGCTAAGGTCTGACTTTTTTCTTGGTTTTTTTTATACACATTTGTGAAAATCAACCTAGGCACGTTGAAACAACTGAAGGAGTCCACCGCAAATCGATGGGGACACCGATAATGACTCTTAACGTATATGTAGTTTTGAAACACACTATTCCTTGACACTATTTTGTCGAAGGAGTCATCTAAATTCCTGAATGGTCGTGAGTGTTTTAGTTGCAACAAAAAAATCTTGTGGGATGAATTTTTCACAACGTTATGCATATATTCATCGCAAATGCATTGCAAATTTTCTGCCAT
This sequence comes from Microchrysa polita, assembly GCA_949715475.1. Lineage (NCBI taxonomy): Eukaryota > Metazoa > Arthropoda > Insecta > Diptera > Stratiomyidae > Microchrysa > Microchrysa polita. The sequence continues at coordinate 65,499,675 of OX454416.1, forward strand.
ATGTGTATTCCCTTTTACATTCAATGTAACAACACAACAATTCTACACAATCGTTTTCCTTATTTTCAGGATTCTTCAGTAATAACAGCCGATGCCGTACACCCGACAATTATTTTGGTGTATGCGTAGCTCTTCCCAGTTGTCCTGCTCTCCTTCAATTATATGCCAATAATGGTGGATCTCAACAAATTGTAAATTACTTGAGACAATCGCAAAGAAATTGTGGCAATACAGTTATTCGTGGAAATCCAGTGGTAGGTCCTATTTCATATTTCCATTATATGGACTGCTCCAACTTGAGTCTCTAATTTTTTATAATTTCAGCTATGTTGCACTCAACCCACGAACAACAATGGCAGTAATCAGCAGCAGCAAAACACAAATTTCACTCCGAATCCTAACAACCCATTCCTTCCCAACAATAACAATGGTCAACGTCCTCCAACACAAACTGAGCCGCCAATTGTGCCACCTACTACAACAACAACAACTACTCCGCCGCCGCCACCACCACCACCTACGCCTGCACCAAATCGGCCGGTAGAACAGCGAATTAGTAATTGCGTTGGACCTGACGCTAAATCAGGATCGTGTAAAAGTAAGTTATTTTTTCACACCAGTCGATAAATTTTATTGGAATTCATAAATCCGAAAACCACTCTCCACTACCTAGACTTTATGCAATTTATATGCAGCAATTAATCTTCTACAATACAACTATTTTTTTTCGCACAGGCTTATTAGAATGTCCAGCATTGCTGACTCGATTACAAAAGGACCCCAATGATGCTACCTTTGCCCAATTTTTGCGTTTATCAAACCAGCTATGCAATTCTGCACCGCCAATAGTATGTTGTCCGGACGAAAACCGAAATGTTAATACTGGTCCAATAATTCCGACCTTGACGCCCACAATCAAACCTTTGGAAACAGTGGAAGCTAGACTTCTAACTCCACAAGAAGGCTGCGGCCAATCAGCCGTTTCCCATAGAAAAATCGTAGGCGGAGCACCTTCTGAGCTGGGATCATGGCCATGGCTGGCATTGTTGGGTTACGACGGTATCGATGGTATCGCTTTTCGATGTGGCGGCTCTTTGATCACTAAGCGTCATGTAGTCACTGCTGCACATTGTATTCGAAGTGATTTGTGAGTATTACGTTTAAATATCATGTTAAGGCATTCAATAAAAATCTGATTTTTCCAGACGTCTTGTTCGACTCGGCGAGCATGATTTAGACCGGGAGGACGAAACACAACATCTTGATGTGAATGTATTGCGCACCATTACACATCCCGATTATAACGCAAGAAATGGACACAGTGACGTAGCAGTTGTAGTGTTGTCTAGAGATGTCAACTTTAGAAGTAACATAAGTCCGATTTGTGTGCCAGAAAGTTTGAATCCTCGTTCACTTGTTGGTTACACTCCGTTTGTAGCAGGATGGGGAAGGACGAAAGAGGGTAAGTAAAAACATAGCCAGTATTCCTAATAATATAATCACCAAAACAAAAATACTTCCAAAGGTGGCGACTCAGCAAATATATTGCAAGAAGTTCAATTACCAATTCTGGCCAATTCCGAATGCATGGAACGTTATCGAGCACAAAATCGTCTAATTTCTGCAAATCAATTCGATGACGCGATAATTTGTGCAGGCGTATTGACCGGCGGAAAGGATACATGTCAAGGTGATTCGGGTGGTCCATTGATGTTGCCTGATGTAAGTCGACACTATCATCTTATTTAGGTGAAATATTATTATTAATTATCGTTTATCCATTTTCAGAAACTCAGTGGTAATACATTCTACTACAATTTACTGGGCGTTGTGTCGTACGGAATTGGTTGTGCTCGTGAAGGAATTCCTGGTGTCTATGCCAGTGTTCCATTCTTCTCAGAGTGGATAAAACAAAAGGTTGCCGAACCACTTTAAATGAAAGTTACCGAATTTTTAAGTTATGCTTTAAATAGGCTAAGAGATAATTATATTGTTTTGTTATAAGCGAACAAAATGTATTCAATAGGTTTTCATACAAACTAAAAGTTATTTAAATAAATTTTATATACAAAAACTTACAAAGCATTTAAACAGATCGATTGCAAGTAGTTGACACCCGTGTCCTATTTCGTCATATTGATAAGTTATATCTCTATAAAAATCTCGTGTCATACTAGCTAGGCATCAGAATAGGTCGTATAGTATCCCAATCGGAAAAATTGGAAGCGCTTCCATTAGAAGAAGATTTTCAGCCTTTCCTCTTCTCAGTGGCGGCTCGTGACCTTCGGAACTGGGGGTTCACTACTCACATACAACAAACAAGAGCAACCATCAATTCTTAAAAAATATGTAAATAGGGGGCTTAAGTGTTCAAGTGTTAGGTTCAAATTTCGTTTTCGGCTTTATTAGCCTGACGTATGGTGTTTCATGTGTTCGGTAGATCTATTGCCACGGAAAAAAATTGGAAACAAAGCGAAAAAGCCTTTATCCATTAACCAAAAGAAGGCTTCATCCATTAAAAAACTAAAAACAAACATTAACAAAAGAATAAATTCACCCGGTAAAAATTAAACTTTTGATTATGTGGATTTCTAACAGGCCCTAAAAAAACCTTTGAACGATTTACAATAGCCAATAAAATTGTGATACGTAATTAAGTTAGAAATTTATTCACACAAATTAAAAAAAAAATAATTAGTTCGCTCCGCCTTCAAGTTTTTACAAAAAAAGCCAATTCCCGAATCCAGGTTTCATCCTGTTTTTTGCATCTTATACATACCAGCAAACAAAGATCTAGATTTTCTTTAACCATATATACACACGACACACACTACGAATTCTCACCCTAAATTCATCATCACTAAGTGGTGTGCACAGCCTATCTGTGCACAAACTCCAGTGTAAATTTTGCACTTTCCCCTTGCCCCGGGAACTCTTCACATATCTGTTTTTGGAGCGAGTGCACCAGTTGATATGATATGACTCTGTGCACTAGGGATGTCAAAAACCGGCCCATAACCCGGTTTTCGGTTTTTTCGGTTTTTTCGCAAAGCCGGTTAGACCGTCCGGTTTTAACCGGGCTCAAAGTACCGGTTTTCGGTTAACCGGTTTTTCATTGAATTGCTTAGAATTTTAGCAAAATAATGCATACGCACTCGTTAAGCTGATGTTCGTATAGAAATATGACTGTGTAATGGAGCCCTAAAAGAGAAACATGCGGAACAAAAAAAGATAATCAAATAAAATTGTCAGAAGTATTCATAATGTTTCAAAATTAGTTAACTGAGTTTTATTGCTAGACAATGTATATAGTGCAATCAAAATATCCCATTTCAGGCCTCCAAATAGAAAAAAATATAGAAAGGCTATTTTTTATGGTTTTTGAATCAGCGAGCTCCCAGGAATCTAAAACTTATTTTGCTAAAAAAAAATTTTGATCGGAAAGGTCCCAAAAAGGACAAAAAAGGATACTCTTTAATCCTTGGCCGGAGGTCAGCATGTGGGGTATCAAATCAAAGGGGACGTCGAGTACATTACATATCCGTTTGTTTCCTGTTTCAAGGACCCTCAACGGAATAAATCGAGATTAAATCGACAATAATTGTGTTTTCCGTGTATCTTTCCAAAGCCATCCCAAGCAACAATTCGTTTGCTTTAAAGAAGCACTTCACACTGTAGCAACCATATAGTACCACGGAATTCATTTATCGTGTGACATCGCTTAAAGTAATATTTTGATCCGATAAACCATCCTTAAAGTATTTTCCGGAAAGCTTCTGTCATCATTATGGAATAAATTCAAAGATTGTGGTATAAAACTTCGATAAAACAGTCTCTAAACGTCAACCTAAAAAAGACACTCCTTTAAATACTCCACTCTTGTGTTTATTGGATGATACAGCACACACATGCAATAGTCTCTCAAAGTTAACTCACACACATGCATATATTCTTCTATAGCACAGTCGGTGTCATTTTTATCGTGGGACATTCGTATGGTCATCCAATAAATCGTTCAGCGTAGTTTTATAGAAGGATGGACTTTGTGATTTTTTAAGAATTGACACTTATGAAGTGCTCTGGAATACCACGTTTCTTGAATTGAATTCATTGAAATATTGAATGAAACTAACATTTCCTCACTCCTTGTTAGCTTATGAATCAATTAAGATAATCTCAGCGCAGAAAATGTCTGCATTTTATTGATGAATGTGTGTATTTATTCAACTTCAATTGATTGACATATAAAGAAGAAGGTGCAATGGAGAAGAGTCGATAAAGAAGTGTTGAGCACTTGTAGTGTTTACGAGCAATGTTAACTATATGTGAGGTTGGCCGAGTGGTTAGGGCGTCGGACTGGCGTACGACAGTCGCTGGTTCGACGCTGGCTGGGGGAATTATTTTTTTTCTTTTTTTCACGAGAAAATGACAGAAAATGATGACATAACACATTGATGTATGTCTTTTTCAAAGCTTAGTTCAGTGCTACAATAAGGTGCAATTGGATCAAAAAACGGCGCCAACCGCCATTATTGGACTATTATTCAGAGTTTATACCATGTAAAGTGCCCCTATTATCGTTAGAAGAAAATATTCTATGAAATATTATAGGGATGAAATTGTTACTTGGGATAACTACGAGAATAATCCAAGTTGTCACTACGTTTCTCACTTTTCCGAATCTATGATAGGTTAAGATTCTACCATTAAATTTGCTAAGAAAAAATTATCGGAAAGCTCTGAAAAAGGACATTAAAGGACACTAATTTCAAACCTTGATTGAAAGTGAGCATGCGGGGTGTCATGTCAAAGAGGACGTCGTGTGCATTGCATATCCGGTGTTTGTTTCCTGTTTCAAGGACACTAAATAGAAAAATTCGGGCTAAAACGAAAAATTACGGCTTTGGAAAGAAACATGAAAATTTTCCATTGGATCCCAATTTTCTCCTGTGAGGGTCCTTGAAACAAGTAATAAACGCCAGATATGGAATGTACTCGAAGTCCTCTTTAATATGACACCCCGCATGCCCAGGTTCTATCAAGGTTTGTAATTAGTGTCCTTTTTGAGAGCTTTCCGATCATTTTTTTTTAGCAAATTTATTGGTAGAATCTTTAGCTATTATAGATTGGGAAAAGTGAGAAACGTAGTGACAATTTGAATTACTCTCGTAATTACGGCTTCGGAAAGATACACGGGAAACACAATAATTCTCCATTTAATCTCGATTTATTCCGTTGAGGGTCCTTGAAACATGGAACAAACACCGGATATGTAATGTACTTGACGTCCCCTTTGATTTGATACCCCACAGCCCACATGCCGACCTCCGGTCAAGGATTATGGGACCTTTCCAATCAAAATTTTGTTTAGAAAAATGAGTTTTAGATTCCTGGGAGCCCACTGATTCAAAAACCACAAGAATTAACCTTACTCTATTTTTTTTCTATTTGAAATACTAATATGATATAGATGTTGAAGCTTTGTGGACACGACGGATGTTGAAGTGGACGCGGACGTCGTAGCAACTGCCGATTCGTATTCCTATAACTCTCTCTCGATTACCGTAACTCCTAGTGGAACATGGTGCGACTACCGTGTGTAGTCCATCAACGTTACAAAGACAATTAAATTCAGAGTGTGATACGGTTGTCAGCCATACCCCTTCCTAGTCGCATTGTTAGTTTATTATTCTACGATAGGAATATTTCTTATCATCTTCTTCTGAATAATAAACTTGCGACGAGTCGTGCCGAGTTTGGAAACTCGTTTCTCTATGAGTGTCTATGTTACAGAGTGGCGACCGAACGATCACGGCCACAGAGCACGACAACTATAACAATGAACTCTAAAATGCACTAATCTGATACACACATACATTCACGACGCACAAAAGATGCACGTGTGACACGCAACGTAAACAATATCTGGCTTGGAAAGGAAAAATGCAAGGAGCGGTAGTTTAACGAAGCGATGGTTCTTGGAATAATAGCACTGAGGAGAGTGTTCGGAAATACGAAATTTTCCATAGAAGACAAGCAGTAGAATTACAGACTGACAAATCAAGAAAATATAAAAATTTTATGAATTTGGAAAGTTTTCATTTTCGGTTTTAACCGGATGGGCAAACAACCGTCCGGGTTAAAAAACCGAAAAAAACCGGTTAACCGTTTTGAAAGTACCGGTTTTCGGACTAACCGTCCGGTTTTTGACATCCCTACTGTGCACCACACCGAGAGTGCTTTATGAATGGATGCTAGATGTTGGACGCTGGTCTCGACATATTCAATGCGTGGCTTGTGTTGTAGGTACGTATGACACTGAGTGCATTCAGCGAGCACATATTGGGATATGCTACATATCCCCACCACAAGAAATTGGAAAACTGCTAAGTTTGTGTTCGCTGAATGGACTTGCTACACGAAATGTCAGTTCTCTCTAATCAGCTGATACATCCGCAGACATTGCGGCAATTAAAAATTCAAAAAACCTAAAACTGCAACTTTCTTAATCAAAATACGTACTCTCATCGCACAATATTATAACGTTCACTAAAACCTGGTTCAAAAATGACATTTTTCAGCTGAACTGTGAATAAACAATTTCCAGTATTGATGGTCGAGCAGCTGTGCGTGACAGTTGATCGAGCAGTCCAAGTAGCAGCTACACATCTAAATGTAGCATTCCAATTCAACGCTAAATAGGGGAAATTTTCGATACATCGCATGTGGACCGATTAGCGGGTGAGTGGGACGCGGAGGGAGAACACTTTCCAGTAGCTCTTTCCAATATGTGCTCGCTGAATGCACTCAATCATACGTATTTCGCGTGCGTCTGAGGTTTTTTATATTTTGTGAAGTGTTTTATTTTGCGAAGATATTCAGCAAATGATGAGTTGATATCGTTGTTTTATCTGGGGGCGCACGTGCACATATGCACATATTGGCGAGCCGCCACTGCGCTCTTCTTCTAAGCTGCTTCTTTAGAAGTTTGATTTCGTTTATTTACTTAGTAATTTTTCATTGCAGCCTTTATTTTCCTTTTTTTACAACAATATAATTTTGTCAAGTTGTAATTACAATGGTTTTTGAAAATAAAATTACAATTTACTTTGTATTGGTTCTCCTTTTAATTCCATTATGTTATGTTTTTGACGTTTATCTTGGTTTGCGCGGTATTTTAGTTATATGTATTCAGTTGTTGCATTTTATTTTATTATATTTCGATACTTGTTAATTCTATGTTCTAATTGATTTGAATTTAGGGGTTTTTTCGTAATTTTTATTTATTAATAATGCTTCCTTTATTAAATCCTTTTTATTGTTATAATAATGTTCTATTCTTTTATATTGTCAAAGTCCATTTTATAGCCCTCTTCCAGTTGGTGTTTTGCCAGTTTCGTGTTGTTTTTTATTAGTAGTCTGTTTTTGTTTTTATGTTCTTGTTCTCTAGTTTTTAAGTTCCATAATGTAGTATTTTTCTTCATTTTTATTTTTGCATGTTTTACACGGTATATACGGTGTAAACTACTACATTACTTTTTTCCATTTTTTGGATTTTTTGTTTGGTGTTGGTGCATAGTTTTTGGTTTAATTTGTGGTTTGGTTTGAACGTAGGGATTTCAAAAACCGGACGGTTAGGCCGAAAACCAGTACTTACCAGAACGGTTAACCGGTCATTTTCGCTTTTTTTCTACTCCCGGTTTTAAACCGGACGGTTGTTTGTCCATCCGGTTAAAACCGGGAAAAAAATTCTTTCAAAATTCATACAATTTCTTATATTTTCTTAATTTTCCGTATGCAATTCTATTACTTAAACATATTTTCGAACATTCTCCTTATTGCTATTGCTCGTAAAACCATCGCTTCGTCAAATTACTTCTCCTTGTATCTTTGATTTGATCTTGCATACGATACGATCAATAGCAATACGAGTGTGAATGCATGTTTTTACTAAAATTCTTAGCAAATCAATGGAAAGACTCGGTTAACCGGAAAACCGGTACTTTGAGCCCTTATTTGTAAAAAAACCGAAATAACTGAAAACTGGTTTATGGGCCGGTTTTTGACATCCCTACACACTAATAAATCAGGCGGTGTGAATCAAAATTTATCCAAATGGGGTTATTTTTTTTATATATATGGGGTTAACTACACTTATTTAACTCTGCCCACAAATATAAAATTTTTCTTTTATCCATTAGGATAAAACACTCAAAATAAAATTCATTTGTATAAATAATAAATTTTATCCGAAATTTTATCAGTTTTGTTTATATGGTGTTAAAATTTACTTAAAATGGAGTTAACTCCGCACAATATGACAGGTAATCATCATCATCATCATCAATGTGGCACGATAGCCCGACGTCGGGCCTTGGCTGCCGGAATCGTTGACCTCCAATTGTCGCGGTTACGTGACCTCGTCCTCCAGTTTCGGAAGCCCAGCAGCTGGTGGGCGTCTTCACCTACGGAGTTCTCCCAGCGAGCTCTCGGTCGTCCACGCAACCTCGCTTCGTCAATTCGTTGTGCGTTCATCACTTTCTTTGGCATGCGATTATCGTCCATCCTTTGTACATGCCCCGCCCATTGCAAACGTTGAAGCTTCACGATTTTCGATACTTCCAGCTCATCGTACAATTGATACAACTCATGGTTGTACCGGATACGCCATTGGTCTCGCTCGCGAGCGGCCCCGAAAATTCGCCGAAGGACCTTTCGTTCGAATCGGTCTAGCAAAATTTCGGAGGCTTGGGTGAGGGTCCATGTTTCGCAGCCATAACATAGCACGGGTCGGATGATCGTTTTGTACACGCGGAGCTTCGTGTTCCTGTGCGCAAGTTTCGAATTAATTATAGGGAGGACCGAGAAATATGTCTTATTGGCTAGTTGTATCCGTCGCTTAATTTCGTCGGTTTCGTTGGCGTCCTTTGATAAGTTACAACCCAGATAATTGAAGTTGTCTACATACTCGATATTAAGGTCCCCCACTGTGATGCTTGGATTTGCTGGCGTCCTTGTTTTCGATTGCATCATGGCCTTTGTTTTGCTTTCGTTGATATGTAGTCCAACTTCCTTTGCGGCGTTATTGAGGTTATGCAGAAGGCTTTCTGCATCACCCAACCTTCGAGACATGATGTTGATATCGTCGGCGTACGCTACTAATTGAGTCGACTTGATGAGTAGCGTTCCGCTGCTGTCCATATTCATGGCTCGAATTACATACTCCAAAGCAAGGTTGAAGAGCGTCGGCGCCAGCCCGTCGCCCTGCTTGAGTCCAGTACGAGTTTCAAATAGGTCAGTGAGTCGATTCTGCACTCTGACCTGCGAGACGGTATTAGTCATCGTCATCCTTGTGAGTCGCACTAACTTTGCCGGTATACCAAAATGCAGCATAATGTTGTACAGTACACTTCGATCGATACTGTCGTATGCCTGCTTGAAGTCGACAAAGATTTGGTATACGTCGATGTTATATTCCCAGCACTTTTGGAGTAGTAGCTTCACTGTGAAAAGCTGATCGGTCGTTGATCGACCAGGTCTGAAGCCGCCTTGATACTCGCCAATGATTCGTTCTGCGTACGGATTAATTCTCTTTTCAAGAATTTTAGATAATATCTTATAGGCCGTACAAACTAATGATATGCCCCTGTAATTCTCACACTTCAGCTTGTCACCCTTTTTGTGGATTGGGCAGATTATGCTTTTGCGCCAATCTTCGGGGATTACCTCGTCGTTCCATATTTTCAGCAGTAGCACATGTATAGCGTTGGTCAGGCACGTTCCACCATGCTTCAGCAGTTCTGCTGGGATCTCGTCAGCGCCGGGCGCTTTATTATTTTGAAGCGACTATATGGCAAGACTCACCTCCTCTACTGTTGGGGGTAGAACGGGAGGGCCTGGTTCGGCTAACTGCTCAAGAGCTGGCTCCGCGGGGGATGTTGATGGTGCATTGAGGAGCTCTTCAAAATGCGAGGCCCATCGTTTGTTGACGCTTTCGATGTCGCTGATGATGTTACCATCCTTGTCCTTACATAGGCTTGTCCTGGGTTGATATCCGTTCTTAACATTATTTATAAGTTTGTACGCCTGTCTGTCCAGGTAATATATGGGGCAAATTACGAACGTTGTCCCGTATAGTCTGTGTGGTGTAGTAGGTAGGGCGTTAGTCTTCAAATCATAGAGTCTCGGGATCGAATCCCACTGTAGGCAGGTAATTTATTATGCATTTTTAGAGCGTAAAGAGGTAAATGAAATGTCGCCAACACCTATAGAGAGGTAAATGCTAGTTATACAAAACTCATTTAAGTTAAATGTTCTGTGAAAATTGTGTTTTATTTTTATCCTAAAAATATCGAGAATTACTCCTTTTGGTGTAATTGGAAGTACTCTTTTGTGTTCATCCATTTGGATAAAACAATATTTTATCCAAACGGAGGGACCTTATTCGACAATTTTCGGAGTTAAATTCACACCGGATTTTTGCTGTGTAGTTGAAGGATGTTATTATATTTGTGATTTGTCCAATTCCTTTTTCTATTTTTGTTAGCAATATTCTCTTTATTTGTTCTGACAGGCCCGGAATGTACGTTATGGTATTAAAAATTGTGTTATTTAGATTATTGTTATTTGTTATTGGGTTTAGTATTTTATGTACACAGCAAAAAATCCGGTGTGAATTTAACTCCGAAAATTGTCGAATGGACCCTATTCCGTTTGGATAAAATATTGTTTTATCCAAATGGATGAACACAAAAGTGTACTTCCAATTACACCAAAAGGAGTAATACTCGATATTTTTGGGATAAAAATAAAACACAAGTTTCACAGAACATTTAACTCATAAATGAGTTTTGTATAACTAGCATTTACCTCTCTCTATAGGTGTTGGCGACATTTCATTTACCTCTTTACGCTCTAAAAATGCATAATAAATTACCTGCCTACAGTGGGATTCGATCCAGCGACTCTATGATTTGAAGACTAACGCCCTACCTACTACACCATACAGACTATACGGGATGACGTTCGTAATTTGCACCATATATTACGTGCGGAATTAACTCCATTTTAAGTAAATTTTAACACCATATAAACAAAAACTGATATAATTTCGAATAAAAGTTATTATTTATCCAAATGAATTTTATTTTGAGTGTTTTATCCTAATGGATAAAAGGAAAATGTTATACTCGGGACATAGTGAAATAAATGTATTTAACTCCATAGGTATAAAAAAATTAAACCTTTTTGGATAAATTTTGGTTCACACCGCCTGATTTTTTGCTGTGTATGTTTCTAGTTATGGATTTGTTTATTTTCGGTAGCGGGTATTCGTATTTTTGGAGTGTTTTTCTTATTTGTATTTTATGGTCATTTCAGTGGCGTTTATCACTTAATTTTAGTATTCTGTGTATGACATTATTAATTATATTGTTTTCGATGTTTTGTGGGTGGTGTGATCTTTTATAATGATGTTATATGCCGATGTTGGTTTTTTATACCAATTTGTTGTTATATTCCCGTTTTTATTTTCAGATATTGTGACATCCAGGAGTGCGTTCCGTAATTAAATATTTTAGTAGCTGTAGTCATCTTTGATATGTAGTATGGATTGGCCCACTTCACGTAGATGAGCGTACGTGTGTGACCAGAAAAGTTCTCCCCTCATCTTCAGCGCCACCTCCCCTACACCTCTCGAGCAACCAACAAGATGGCCGGCTCGGTCGCGTCGCTGTCAACCTTTGACAACCATCCAGTTGGAATCCAATTGGAGGCAAATGGCGGCAAGTGAACGTGAGTGCACGAAATAGTTTGCGCGAGTGAAATATCGAGTTTTTCGATGTGATTTGTGATAAATTCACCAAAACAGTGTAGGCCGAGTCTCGCGAAAGTGTTTTAATTTGAAAAAAATGCGACACATGTTGTTTTTCCGTCCTTTGTTGTCGGGTGATCCAGTGAACAACGCAAATACATAATCGGTGTATCTTCTCAAAGGTAATCGCGTGTGTACCTAGATTTTAGCAGTGCTATGTAAATGTCGGTCTGAAAATGATAGTTTAACGCGTTTTTAATTGAGATTTTATATGAAACATGTGCGCGATTTTGTGGTTGACAGCTAAGCGATTCGTTCGTAAGCGTTCGTACCTCGTTCGTAAGCGTTCGTACACGTTTTGTACGAAGCAAGCACGAACGCTTACGACGGAAATTCGTCTCGTTAATGTGCACACAGGCGTTTCAAATTTCTCTCTGTTTCGGGGGCTACACATATTTTGTTGTTGCTAGCACAGCCATTACGCGATGTGGTCGAGAATTTGTTTGTTTCATATGGTTTTTTCCGTAGATCGGCAGCCGATGACATTGCTATAGTATGTATACAAGTACTCCTAAATCTGCTACAGAAAAACACGTCTATTCGCCTTTGCTTCTCTAATCGGAATGCTTTATTGTCTGTCAAATACTACATTACTTTCCCTTTTTAATATTTTGAAAGAGGATATCAAATATCTATTACATTTACATTTCAAAATCCTTGAGATAAGCTGGTATGCGCGCTAGTCGTCCAGTTCTAGGTTTATCCGCGTTCGACCCATTTCTTGGCACATCTCTACTACCGTCTTCGTTGTTGCCACCATTCGTAGATGTCAATGCTGGTTCTGGATCAATAACTTTCTGCAAATGCGAGACATTACGACGATACTTCTTCCCAGAATCGTCGGATACTACTATCACTTCCCCTCCGTGTCGATCGACTACTGTAAATAGGTCTGGTGCAAAGTTCGATGATAACTTATTAGCTTTTAGTGTTCTCTTCAATAATACTTTGTCGCCTTTTCCAATGTCTATTTCCTTCGCATTTCGGCGCTTGTTCGCGTATAATTTCCCTTTTTCTTTCATCTCCTTGTCCCTGTCCGCTGTTTCTTCATCCACCTGTTTTGGTTCTTGAATTGAAGGTAGTTTATCACGGATATTCCACCCAAAAAGCATTTCAGAAGGTGATTTCTGTGTCGTTGTGTGTGGCGTTGACCGGTACATCTGTAAGTACTTGTTCAGATCAGCTAGCCAATCAGATCCTATCGATTGACTGATACTTAGTCGTTTTAGTATAGACCGATTTTGCCTCTCCACATCGCCGTTCATTTGGGGCCAGTATGGTGTAGTGTTATTTAATTCGATGGATCTCGCTTTACAATATTGTCGAAACTCTTCGCTCGTAAATTGAGGCCCATTGTCCGCAGTAATCGATATCGGAAATCCAAATCTTGTGAAAATCACTTCCAGTCTTTTAATGGTCTCAAATGTATCAGTTTTTGTCATTACTTCTATTTCCACAAAACGACTATAGTAATCGACCACAACAAACAGGTTGTGTCCCGAGGGTAATGGTCCTAAATAATCGACCGCCAAATGGCGCCATGGACCTGAAGGTAATTTTCTTCTGTTCATTGGTTCGGGTGCGGCTGGTGCAGCCACTAAAATGCATCCCCGGCAATTCTTCACGTATGTTTCAACGTGTGCATCCATTTTCGGCCACCATACTTTCGCTCGTAGACGTTGTTTCATGAGCGTCATACCTGGATGCCCTTCATGAGCCAAATCCAGCGTTTGATTCCTTAAATCCTCCGGCATAACAATACGCGTTCCTCTGAGTAAAATTACTCCAGCAAAGCACAATTCGGTAGCGAATGGTTTGAAGGGAATCGTCAGCGCCGACCAATCGCCATCGTCAAGCCCCCTTTTGACAGCTTGTATCTCCTCGCTTGCTTTAGAAGATTTCTCGATTTCGGTTATTTTAATTGCAACTGGCGCAGCATTAAGCACAACCCAATGTATATATTCTTCAGTCACTTTTTCCAATGTTTTTGATTCAATTCTACCGTTAACAGCTAATCGTGACAGCGGATCCGCGATATTTGTTTTTCCAGGACGATAAACGACATTAACTTTGTATGCTTGTAATCGAAGTATCCAACGTTCCATACGCATACATGGCCTTGACTTTGGCCTGAATAGCAATTCAAGAGGCTTATGATCGGTTATTAATTCAAATGATCTTCCATATAAATAGAAATGAAACCGTTCGATGGCCCATACCAATGCCAAAGCCTCTTTTTCAGTTTGGGCATATCGCTTTTCTACCTCAGACAGGCTCCGACTGGCATATGATATGATTCTTGGCTCGTTATTGTTAAACTGGATAAGTACTGCTCCCAAGCCAACTGGACTTGCATCAGCTACAACTTGTGTCCTATCATTGGCATTAAAATAACCTAATGCTGATGTACTCATCATATGCTGTTTTATTTTGCGAAACGCCTTGCTTTGCCCTTCCTTCCACACGAATTTTTGTTTTTGCTTTGTTAACTGCCGAAGCGGTTCGGTGGTTGTAGCCAAGTCTGGAATAAATTTCGCAACATAGTTCACCAGACCCAAAAAGCTACGAACTTCTTCGGAAGATTTTGGCTCACGAAAATTTCGGATGGCTTCTAGTTTATCGTCATCAGCTTCGATGCCTCTGCTAGAAAGAGTGTGTCCCAAAAATTTTACTTCTGTAGCTCCATATACACATTTCTTTTCATTAAGTACTACCCCATTTGCTTTAAGCACTTTAAGCACCTTTGTTAATCTTTCGTCGTGCTCCGTAATATTTTCACCAAATATGAGTATATCATCTATGAAGTTGAAACAACCGTCACATTCAATTAAAATTCTTTCCATCAATTTCTGAAACAATTCTGGGGCACATGAAATTCCAAACATTAATCGGGTGTAGCGAAACAATCCCTTCCTTGTAATAAACGTCGTTATGTGTCTGGACTGTTCCGAAATTTCAACTTGATGAAATGCATTTTTGACGTCCAATTTAGAAAATACTTTCGCTTTTGCCAAGTGTGGTAAAAAGTCCTCGATTGTTGGAAGAGGATGATTCTCTCTCTCGACGGCTTCATTGGCACGACGCATGTCGACACAAATGCGTACTCCGTCACCTTTCGGAACTACGACTATAGGTGAAATCCATTTCGATGGTCCGTTCACTTTTTCAATTATACCCTGCTGTAGTAATTCACCTATTTGATCGTCAACTATCTTCTCCAGTGCAACCGGTATTCTTCGGTATGGCTGAATGACCGGTCGAGCATCAGCTCTAATAGGAATATCAATTTTCACGTCTTTTATTTTTCCAAAGGGTTCTGGAATAGGTTCTGTGATAGCGAGATTAATCATTGAAATAATCTTCAAAACTCCAATTGCACTTGCGGTTTCTCTACCAATTAAAATCTTGCCTTCGCCTCGAACAACATAAAAGTCCACAACGCGTTTTTGCCCATTCATTTCCAATTCTGCGCTAAAGGCTCCCAGCTGAATTAACTCATGGCCACCATATGCTCGGAAGACTTTACCCGTTTCTCTTCGTTGGTTTGAAGCGGCCACACCTCTTTTCTTTAGTTGTGTCCACGACACCTCACTCATCAAATTGTATTTGGAGCCAGAGTCAATTATAGCCCACGCATTTACACCTCCTATCCGACATTCCATTTCGCTTCTATCGTTGTCACCCGTCACGTTAAACACGTATTCGCTGTCGTCCACACTGATGTTCTTGATGGTATTTCTGGCCGACTCCTCACTCCCACTTCTTTTCTCGTATTTTCCGTTCTTTTCTGGAAAAGTCTGCCGGGCGGGATGTTTCCGACATTTTCTAGCAAAGTGGTCCTTGCCACCACACTTGAGACACATTTTTCCTCGAGCAGGACACTTTTCGTCGTTGCCTAAATGGCCCATGAAACCGCATCGATTGCATACCGCTTGCCTTACGTTGGCAGAATTGAATCTATTCTTGTTCGACATCGCCTTGATCTTATTAACTTCGACGGAGCTCGATTTTTCATCCATAGTACTTTGAAAAGATTTTTCTTGTTGCGCCACCGTTTCGAATATTTTCGCCACTTTCAAGATCTCGGTCAAACCCGTATCTCCTCTTTTAAGTTATTCGCGGCGTAAAGCAGCTGACTGGCAGTTTTCGATTATTTGGTCCCGAATATTCTCCTCAATTTTATCGCCGAATCCACACCGCTCCGCCTGCACGTACAATCTTGTTGTGAACGAATCGATACTTTCATCGCTCTTCTGCTTAATTTGGCGTAAAAGGTGTCGTTCGTAGGATGTATTCTGTTTCGGTAGAAAGAATGAGTTGAGCTTTTCTGTGACTTCCTCATACTTCGACATATTTGGTATATAGCTCGAAATATTGAGTAGTGGTCCCCGTTTTTCCGCATCCGGAAGACTTGGCAACGTTTCATATAGCTGTTGCACTTCAGGTCCCGCATAATGTAGTAATAGGTCAGCCTTCCATTCCTCACATTCTACACGACTTGCCCTGGTCAATGCTTCAAATGAACGGAGCCATTTCCTCCACTCGACTCCGACATTATCCGTGTGACTCCCATATTCAAATGGTTGCATATAAAATCCCATTGATCGCATTGCACCTGTAAACCAAGAAATATTATTTGAATATATTAATCTGCATCAACGCAACTGATGGAATCAGACCTGAAACTCGCATCAAAACGACTGAATTCCAGTCAGGCAAATGTTTTTTCCCGAAATATTGTCATTTGGATATTTAAATCTGCATTGAAGCAAATGCTGGAATCAGACTTGAAACTCGCATTAAAGCGACTCAACTCCAGTCAGACAAATTATTTTTTTTCGAAATATTGTCATCTGAATGCATTGAAGCAACTGCTGGGATCAGACTTGACACTCGCATTAAAGCGACTGAACTCCAGTATGACAAATTAATTTTCACAAAATCTTGTGATCCGAATATTTAAATCTGCATTGAAGCAACTGCTGGAATCAGACTTGAAACTCGCATTAAAGCGACTGAACTCCAGTCAGACAAATGAATGTTTACGAAATATTGTCATCTGAATATTTAATTCTGCATTGAAGCAACTGCTGGGATCAGACTTGAAACTCGCATTAAAGCGACTGAACTCCAGTCAGACAAATTAATTTTCACAAAATCTTATGATCCGAATATTTAAATCTGCATTGAAGCAACTGCTGGAATCAGACTTGAAACTCGAATAAAAGCAACTGATATCCAGTCAGACAAATACTTTTCATATGACCCTGTTAGTATTCCACCAACTTGAATCTCCGTGTATCAATCGGTATTGCACGGTGCAACTCGCAACGAAAATCATGCAAAACATGTTCGGACACATCACAACTAGGCTGGAAACAGACATGAAACTCGCATTAAAGCGACTGAATTCCAGTAAAACAAAACGAATTGTATCTCCTATTTTTTTCCTACAAATTCGAAAGACACATCTTATTCCATGCACTTCACAGAGCAGCACGCTAACAAAACGTGTGAAACTTGATCGGATATGCCACAACCCGGCACTGTGTCTTTACATAATATTTCAACTTTCACGATGCAACACGCCACTAAACGTGTGAAACATGTTCTTACACATCACGACCAGACTGGAGTAAGACCTCAAATTCGCATTAAAGCGACCGAATTCCAGTAAAACAAATGACAAAATGTCTTTCATTTGACCTTGTCATATTTGCATTTCTTTCCTTTCATAAATTTGAAAATATGCATCATTCCGTACACTTCACCTTGCAACACGGTAATAAGAACAACAAAACGTGCGAAACATGTTCGGACATGTCGCAATCCGACACTCTACAAAAAAAATATCACATTACACCAAATAAAAATTGCTTGGATCACAATTAACCTTCCACTTTCTCTATATTATTTTGTTTTCACTATTCTTACCGAATGAATTCTCCATTTCGCCCTTGTAATGTATTTTTCTCCTCGTCGCCAATATAGTATGTATACAAGTACTCCTAAATCTGCTACAGAAAAACACGTCTATTCGCCTTTGCTTCTCTAATCGGAATGCTTTATTGTCTGTCAAATACTACAATTGCTAGTGGAAAAAAATGTTCGAAACTACCCAAGCCAATGGCATGAAGTCAGGCGGTCAGTGTTTTGGGTAAGTACATACACAAATCTCGTTCAATTTATGGGTATCAAATAATCTGTTTACACTTTTATCTACAGGCTGGGACGACTCGTGCATTATCGGTATCGTGTTGAAATGTTGATTGCGGGTAGGTGACTTGCAATTTCTAACTGTACATAAAATGAATTAAAGCTTCAATATCATTTGTAATTAATAATCAGAGAAATTATTCTCTAGTTTCGCCTTTGCTTCAGCTGAACCAATGGCATTTGGAAGAACCGGAGTAAACGCTCAAAAAATATTTCAAGTTTGGTGAATTGACAATTCAATCTCAAACAAAAGGACAGCACAAGCCGGCCTTGGAGTTGCTCCGTTCGCAGGCCAACGTATTTTTGATAATCAAATTTACTGTACAGACAAAATACATTTGACGCGTCAGCATTGGCATCGGCATCAGCAGAAAAATTTCAATTATGAACACACGCATTTGCCTTTGATGACCCACATTGACAGCAGCAACAGAAGCAGAAAAAATGCTTCTGCTCCTGCTGTCAATGTGGGTCATCGAAGGCAAATGCGTGTGTTCTGAATTGAAATTTTTCGGCTGATGCCGATGCTGACGCGTCTAATCTATTTGAAGCTTCAGCATATGTTTTCCTCCCATAATACAGGTTCCCAGCTCCAGTCAACGAACGCAAACATACCACATACCACATCTTCAACACTTATGAACACTGAGCACAAACATTTGATATTCGAATTTTTGGACTTGGTGCTCAAACAACATCCGGACGATGGTCTGCGAATTTTCATTGAAGACATTCAAGAGGTCAAACTATTTGCAATCAACACAAGCCAAACTTCTCGAATTGCTGCGCACATCCGACCATTACACTCCCGAATCAGTGCCTAAAGACTTTCCAAGCGACAGTCTCTTCGAAGAGCACAAACACGAACAAGTTCTGACCATTTACGTGCAAATCTTGTAGGAAATGAAGCAACGGACTTTTGTGAAACGGTCTATGCAAAAGTTCCTGATATCTTTGCAAATTTCCTTATAACATTGTTAAAGCCGCCATCTCGCCTCCATATACCGGGTGTCGGGTTGCATCCAAAATGTTTGAAGTTGATTTTCGAAAATCTGAATAGCTATGCATCCAAGATGTATCCATCGAAAATTTCACCTGTATGTATAGAATGGCCGTAATATGCTTAAACTATTATATGTGTAATAATAAATTTATGCTTTTGCAGCACCTGCCCGATGACATTCCATTACACCGCTTAAAACCCTTCATGGAATCGGCATTTTGCAATCAGCTGGACCGGACGCGACAGAAACAAATTCTTAAGGGATTGCCGAGGACTTACAAATTCAAAAGTAACAAATGCAATGCACCACGAAACGAAGAGCATTATGATAACTGATTTCATCGTTCGTCCGGTGTTTAAGAAATGTTTTACGAATCAAAGTGCATTCGTGCGATATACAGAAGGGAAGATTGTACACTATTCGTGTCAGAAAAACGAACACAAATAAATATACGCTTGCGTATTTGTACTAAATATAATATACATACCTATTATTAAATAGAAGTATGATTTGAAGATGGGACAATAACAATGGATGCGGTTCTGAAACGCACCGGTCGCATATGTTTCCACAACATGTTGTCCATTCTGATCCTATAACTGCGGTTTTGCGGATTAGCAATAACTGTCGGTGTTTTCTGCCTATGTGGAATATGTAAACGAAAAGTTCCGGAGATTATTTCTTATTCGTAAAATCGCAGTTAGAGGATCAGAATGGACAACATGTTGTCGGAACATATGCGACCGGTGCGTTTAGGAACCGTACCCATTGATACTCTAGTCTTTACACTCGGCGAGTGTGGTCGTCGAGTCGGTTCATTAGCATAAACAGAAGCTTAGATTAGACAGCAGCCATCGATCCTCGCATCGCTTAAATATCCCCCGAGTCCGGAGCTTCCCACTAACATTTTGTTGTGGAACATGGCCAAAATCGCCAAAAACACAAACATTTTAGAAGTTTTTCCATTTTTTGGCTTATAACCCTGAGACTGTGCATTTATGCGATAAGCTATCATAAGGGCCCAACGCGACATAATTCTTCAAAATGCGTTAAGCGGATCGCTATAGTTGATTAAATTTCTGTTTTTTTTTGCTATTTTGATCTTGTTTCACAAAGAAATTCGTGTTCAGCACCCCATAATGTATAAAGGACAATAAAAATGAATATGGAATATGTATAAAATATAAAAGCTAAGAACATCGCATGAACTCCGCCGAAGCCAGCCCCCAATTTGTTTTTTAAAATAAACAAGATAATTGTTTTTATTGCTTGGTTCCAAAATTGTTTGCATTAAAGCATGCAATCAGTTAAAAAAATTAAATTGGTAATTCAAAATATTCCGCCAACTGTATGCCCCCATCATATGAAAAACTAACGGCGCCTATGGTGCGGTTGATAGTATGTGTGTTTTTTGTGATTGTGTTATAAAAACCTAGACAAAATTTCTCCTTCAGGGCCTATCTAGAATTTCTTCTGTATCTATGGTAGTCATCGAATGACTATTGTCGTAGTTATGAGCGTTGTGATAGGGCTCTCAGGAGAACATAATATGGAAATGTCACAACAGCCGTTGAATTCAAAAATATGTTTACAAAAAAAAAAAAACAATTTATAACTAATTAGGCCCGTATTTATGAACATTCCTTAACTCAAGGAGACTTTTTTTGTCTCCTTTGACCAGGGTTGTGCTTTGTTCCTGATGTCACCGCCGCTATGCGAAAGTCCACAGGTCAAGGAGACCTTGGGTCAAGGATGCCGAAATTCAATAAATTAAATGCCATTTCCCATACTTTTTCATAGAAAAAAAAGTCTCCTTGAGTTAAGGAATGTTGATAAATACGGGCCTTAGTGTTTACATTCATTGAAATCAATCTGTACACTACACATTGTTTATTAACTTTAATGTCGATTAAAAAGCAAACATTGCCTAAACATTAATTAATAATCGTAACATTTGATAATACATAACATCAACAAACGACCGGACATAACCTCACATACTTGAACTTGCCAACGGACATTTTCCATAGCTATCGATGGATCATCTTGAGAGTGCGAGTGGAAATAGCTATAAACGACGGTGGACTATTTGAAATTTGAAACGTCAAAACTTGACTCGGAGAGATAGCTATTAGTTACTATTGGTGTTTTGGAACAACTGAAAGTCAATGTTAGTAACTATTTTCACTCAGATCGTATAAATGGAACGTATTCCAGGTAGCAGATCGTAAAAAACTGAAAACAAAATATATTAATAAGGAAATTTATCACAATAACTTCTTTCAAACATTAGTTTATTAGTACAATTAAAATTAACTAAGTCCTTCAAACTATTATAAAGAATAATTAACCTTGTAATTGGTTTATTAAGCCCATATTTTACTCTATGATAAGGCTGAACAAGAAGGTTGTTCCGCCGTAAATTGTGAGGAATATTTCTGACGTGAAAGTAGCAAACAATATGAGAGCAAAACAGGTCTCTTATAAACATAGCGTTTAAAACTGTTCTTCTATAATCTAAGGCTTGTAAACCCAATAAGGAAAAGCGTGTTTAATAATCTGGTTTGAAACGCCAGCCAATTTGATAAATGGCAAACCGTGTACAATTCTGTTGAATTCTTTCTATACGCTCGATATGCACCTTATAGAACGGATTCCACACAATAGAACAATACTCCAGGTGCGAACGAACGAAAGCTGCATACAATATTTTTAAAGTAAAAGCATTATTAGATTCGCGCGCATTACGTTTAACAAATCCTAACATACTATTTTGAAATAATGTAATCAATGTGTTGTCGAAATGAAAGGTCATGGTCGAAAATTACACCCAAGATCTGATATTTCGGCAACCCTTTCAAGAACAATACCTGTTAAGGAGTACTGAAAGAAGATCGGAATTTTGATTTTTTATTTAACTGAGAATTGAATCGGCTATTAAGATTTAACTTCTAGATTTTAACTGTTTTAATTTTGCTGGAACTCAGCCGAAACTGATTAACTGGCAATCTGTTATCTTGTATGGAAAATGACTGTGCCTTGCGACTGATGACTGAAAAGTGTGTATTGACCTTAAAGGAGCATAGAAGCAAAAATATTTGAAAATATGTACTAGAAGTGTTACGATTTGTTACGTATTGAGTGGATTCACGCACAAGTCAGCTGTACAGAATTGCAGCGATTCCGCCAGAAGGCACACGCAAAAGAGCGACAAAAATTATGCGTGAATGCAACGTATCACTTATATGAAATAACAATCATCAAAAATATCCAGATAAGCATAAAATCCGTTACATTTTTATTTGTTACAATATATTTCTTCATCGTTGAGAAGCGTAAAAACTTTAATTTAAGTAAAGGACGTTGCAGTGCAAATACTAACTGCCTTATGAATGGAAAATACATATGTACAAATGTATACAAACATAATTCGCTGCAAAATACGGAACTGCTAACTTGTGCTTGAATAAACTAAATGCCAGAGTTTATCCTTTCCAAGAAACGTTAATATTCTCCTACTTTACTTACTCAATAGCATATAGAATTATGTAAGCTTTCAGAAATTATCCTTTACAATTTGAACTCAAAGGGGGACATTTCGACACATTCGAGTGAAAAAGTAGGACATGTTCCACTGAAGGTAGACATCCTACCCTTGCCCGACCGTTTTTTAAATAAACCACCCTATGAACACAAATTCAGTCTATAACGAGTTTTTGAATAAAAAATTGGGAAAACATTATGGAATTCCAGCAAGAAAATTTTGGACTGACAATTCAATAATTCCTAGGAATAGTAGTTGAAAAAGAACAAATCAAGTCTCGTAAGAAAATAAAACTTTTCAAAGAAAACATAATGATGAATTTTATTTTTAATTTTTTTTTTTTATTAATTTTTAAACACATTCTTGTGTTTTTTACCATTTACACAAACAAGTTGGTTTTCGTAAGATTGGCGTATCGTAATTCAATTTCTTTTATTTATGTCCTATACTTAAAAGTAAAGCTAATTCTTACGGCGAATATTATTATTGTTACTTTCTAGACAGAAACTCGAAAAAAAAAACTATTTACGCATATTAAAAAAATTGCAAAATCTCATCTGTACTAAGTATTTTTACATCACAGTTTAATTAACATTAATTATATTTAACAGTATTAATTACAATTCCCCCAAATTTAGATTAATTCATTTTATTGCCTATTTACATACATTTTTCAAATATTTTATATACATATTTAAATTTATTTACAATAATATTGTTATATTGCATAGCACAACTGTATGTATAAATTCCATCAATAATTAATTTGCATATTAATAGTATGTATTGCCAACAGAAAATTTGTTAATATATGCTCGTTACATACAGGCACTTTATTATTGAAATAATTTTTTTAGTTTCAGTCTTATTTTGAACATCTTTCAATATTTTTTTTTTGTAGATATGAATTGCCAAATAGCTTTTTTATTTTTTATCTTTTTTTTAGGTAATTTCGAAATTTGACTAGTAACAACATTTGAGTTAATAAAATCGAACAGACGAAATTGGAATAGAATGTTGTATAATTTTAGCCAAATTTTAAGTGCAGAGCCAAATATTTAGCGTTTTTTTTTATTTATTAGTTTTTTCTTAAAAGTTTCCAAAAATGATCACGTAGTACACTTAAAACTTGTCTAAAATTATGCAGCCAGTTCAAAAATTGTAATTGAATTAGGGTATTAATTTAACACTAATTATAATATTAGCTATTTACACTTATTATATTTATTTTCAAAATCAAAAATAAAACAGTAAAAAAAAATAATCAACAACTTAATTTTAAATCTACTTATTGTTAGGTGAAACGATTCGATCTAAATGATTAGTTTTTAAGCATTTCTTTTAGAAATTTATAGTTTTGGTCTTGCAAGCCATTTGAATCTTAAAAACTCCGTCCTTTTTCTAATATTTGGATATCTGAAATAAATAAAAATTAAAAATTATAACTATAAAATTGTCTGACAGAATTTAATTAAAAGTGAGGTAATTTGATTAGGAAACAGTAGAAAGTATAAATAGGTGATAAGCGAGAAGCAAAATCAAAACCAAAAATTTACTATTATACTTTAAGTCTTACCAAATTCTCCTTCCAAACAAATTAAATATCCGGCGTAACAGTCTCTCGTTTTATATTCAAATTTTCATTCAGTGCCGGACTCATAGCCAGTGCCGGATTAGCCACGGCAATTATATGACCACCCGATGCAGCAATCACTTGTACGCCGAGCGGCGATGTTGGCAATATTTCGGATGTACATGACGGCGGTGGCGGTGACGATTGACCATCATCCTGTCCGTTGTCACAAAGAGATTCTCGCATCAAACCAATAGAATGTCCAGATGTCGTACCATCCATTTCAGAACCATTCAGCTGATCATTAAAGGAACCACGTAAACATTTAAGCAAGTAAGCATTAAGCATTACCTGTAGGGGTGGTGAACTTGAATTGCTAAACGAGAATCGGGAATCGTTGTCGTTGTCCTCGTAGTCCGAGCGGGATTGTCTGAAAAATCAGTTAATTTTTTTCGAATCACAATCTCCGGGGTTGTATCAATAATAAGAAATAGTTTTATATACTACTTACGAGAACTTCGCAATGTCAGATAAATCGAAAGGTCGTCCCAGGCGCTGATACATTGCAAAAAGATTATTCCGGGATTCTTCCATTATATCCTTATTGAAAACAAAGAAAATGTTACGAAAATATCGACTAAATTTTTAGATACCATATATTGAGTATGCAAAATTATTTCTACGATGTGCAGTGTTACCTGAATATTAGTAAGCAATCGAAGCAAAGCCGTAGTAAAATTTTATCCTGGGTATAAATACTGTAACTAAGAAAGCATTCTACAAAATGTTATTAGTATAGTAGCAATTTAATTGTTCCGTTAATAAAAACAACATCAAGCCAGAAGAATTATAACAAATTATTAAATTTAATAAAAGAATAATAAAAAGCAGAAAATGTTGTTACTGAAAGTCCTTATTGACCGCAAAAATTGAATATAACAAGACAATTCCACCCACGCAATTTAATAAAATTAAAAACACACTAGGTTTCACTTCTTGTTATAATTTTTATTTGAATGCATTTCGGTCTCAACTGTGGGAAACCATCATCAGCAAATGCTTGATGAGCACTAGATGGTAATAATACATTTTAGTCTAGTCAATATGTCAAAATTTTTAAGTGTTACCGTGCCAAAAAAGGGAAAAATAAATAAAAAAAAAAAAAAAAAATTGTAATAAATTAAAATCATACAAAATAAATTAATATAAATAACATACTAAGTGAATAAATTATGGCACAAACAAACGTAGAAAAAAAAAAAAAAAAAAAAAAAAAAAAATTATCTAAAACAAAAGAAAACAAACAAGTTAAAAAATTAAATAAAAATTATTGTGTAAATTAAAAATTAGTTTGGATGTCGTGGTTTCTTTGGCTTGATTATATTAAAAAGAGGGGACTCAATTGCACCGTTGCATAAATTCATTAAGTTATCCGATGTACTAATGAAAAGCGATTCATATGCGTCGAGTTTTCGTGGATTCGATATGTTCTTGATTAATTTAACATTTTCGTCAAAAGAGTTTTTTTTTTTTTTCTACGTTTGTTTGTTCCATAATTTATTCACTTAGTATGTTATTTATATTAATTTATTTTGTATGATTTTAATTTATTACAATTTTTTTTTTTTTTTATTTTTATTTATTTTTCCCTTTTTTGGCACGGTAACACTTAAAAATTTTGACATATTGACTAGACTAAAATGTATTATTACCATCTAGTGCTCATCAAGCATTTGCTGATGATGGTTTCCCACAGTTGAGACCGAAATGCATTCAAATAAAAATTATAACAAGAAGTGAAACCTAGTGTGTTTTTAATTTTATTAAATTGCGTGGGTGGAATTGTCTTGTTATATTCAATTTTTGCGGTCAATAAGGACTTTCAGTAACAACACTTATACACATGACCCCAAACAAATTTCGTTTAAAAAACTTTTAGTGATTAAATACTAGAAACTTTACTTAGCAGAAAATGTGTGTACTGAGAATAGGTTAAGCGAAAAGAATAGATTATAATAATAATAGTAAAGAATAAACTTTGGATTTAAGAAACCTACACGTCTACAGTCATTTTGAACTGATATTTTCTTAGATCAGGTAATTCCGTGATGAGGAGGGGCACAGCAAAAATAACGTTAGACAAGAGGCTTACAGGAAAGAATGAATTTATTTCATTATTTTTCCTGAAATGAGCTCAAAAAATCAACTGTTTCCTAAAAGTTTCTTCTGCTGGTAAGTCATAAGCAGAATGAGTTCAAATCCCGAAACTTAAGTCTTTGAAACAATCACTCACTATCCTGCTAAATATAGGGGAAAGCTAAGCAATATCATATTATAAAATCGTTAGAATAAATAGTGCTTTGCTAAATGTTTTGCTAAATCGGTCGATGAAGGTGTAAATTGTTCTTGTTTGACCTTGTTTACTCAATCAATAAGCAAAATATGTTTTTATTCATACAACCTAATATAGCTCTTATGTTACTCTACTAAAATAAATAGAAAAACTTTTCAATTTGATTTATGTCTCCAAACCACAGGAAAGACAAGATAAGTCGAAATTACAGTTTTTCGAGCAGTTGCTTCAAATCTTACTGTTTTACCCACATTTATGTAAAAACTTTAGTTTAAATTTTTTTATGGAAATATACAGAAAAGTAGATGTAATGAAGTACACTTTGAAAATATTTGCCCGAAAAAATACCACTTTCAGCCCACCTATTTAAAAAAAAATAACATTCAAATAAACCACCACCAGTTTCATGCGAATGGCTAGCAAACTAAATAAGTGGGTTACAGTCAAGGAGAGCCACCCATGAGAATCAGTTTTCCTTTCAAAAATGTTGCATAACAAATTTTGGAAAATACTAATTATTGGATTAAGAAAGTTCAGGGAAATATTTCTTTTTTAGATTAAGTACAAATTGCGTCATTGTCGGTCCACTTTACAGTTATAAATGCCACTGAAAACTAAAGAAAGTGCAGTAATTGATGTTACAATGAAAGGAAGCAACCAATATGTTTTTGTCGATTCAACGGAATTTTTTTTAGGTAATTTCTATTTTTGTATTTAGTTATAGACCTTATTTAAATTGTGTTCTAAGTGAAATTTTTCAACTTCATGATCGTATCCAGGATTTTTTTTCTGAGGATAAAGATTTAAAATCGTCCACGACAATTAAGGTTTCCCATCAGTTTTGTTAACTGTGGACCCTTAAAGTATTGATAGAAAACATTCAAAGTCAAATTTTAAGAAAGCATAGTTAGTGTAGTAAGTAGGTGATAAGCATTGTACCTGAGATTGCAAAATGTGGTGGAGATTTCTTTTTTGTTTCTTATGTTTTTGGGGGTGCTGAGCACGAATCCAATCCTTGCAAAAGTTGAATTTTTCCAGAAATTTAAGTATTTTGGGGTACTGAGCCCGAATCGATAGCTTCCCACCAACATTTCGTTGCGAAACAGGGTCAAAATCTAAAAAAAACGTCACAAAAGGACTATCAATTGTAGCGATACCGCTTAACGGATTTTGATGTTCATGGACATAAATGTACAGTTTCGGAGTCATAGGCCAAAAAAAAAACGGAAAAGCTCACTCCCATCTACCCAACTTTTGACTTTTTCCTGGTCGCATCTTCGATAATAATTAATTCATTAAAATTGATTTAGTTTGCAATTTAAATAAAACTTATTAACTGAATGCAAACAAAAAATGTTACCGTTAAATCGGGAAAAAAAATGGATGACTCACTTTAATTGGGTGTCTTAACTTCTGCACTTTGTTTAGTTTTCAATGGCATTTACTCAGCCAACAATGACAATTCATACTGGATTCCAAAAATCAGTACTTCCCAAAACAAGTTAAGGAAATATTTTAAAAGAAAATCTAATACTGAGCGGTGGCTCACTTTGACTGTAACTCATGTATATCCCAGGCAATAGAATAATTCAAAGCATCAATACAAAGCTTTCAACGAAGCAGTCAAAGCGTGACTTGAGTTCACCAAACAAAGCACCAGATATCCTGTCGATCGGATCCATCTAGTAAAGTGCGGGCTACAATAGTAATGTACGTTGCTCATTAAGGCGGATAATAATACTGCGCTGGCATTGGCTGCAAGACAAACAACATTAAAAGCATTTCTGAAAATTAGTAGCAAAATAGTTTGTGCGCTTCTATAGAGTTAGCGTAAGCCTTTCATACAGTGCTGGTAACTCTAATTTGCCCAAACTAAAGTCATTCCTTGTCATATCGTTTTTATTTTTTTCAAGGAATTATTCTTCGTCCAAGCAAATTGTTTCACCCATAGGCTGGCCAATGCACGAGGCCTTGTGCTTTTGACTAGTTACCTTGCCGTAATCGGACGATTGCGTTTGTGTATCGCTCGAGAGGCGTTGTCTTTTACTAGGATTATCGCCATCGTCTATTTTGGATTGCTGTTGAACTAAACCGAAACGTGCTATACTGGCCGATTGACCAAAACCGCACTCTTTGACAATGCGTCGGGCGAATGGGAACAGGTCGGCACGATGTGTTAGTAAGGATGGGACAAAGCGACAGATTTGAGCTGCGGCTTCATTGATGCAAACCTGAAATATAAAAAAAATAGCATTCTGAGAAAATAGATACAAAATCACAAGAAAATCTGGTAACAAAAGCTTTTCCTTTGTCTATTAAGGTGAAACTCATAGGTACTCTGCAATAAAAGAATTTTGTGCGAAAAATAAAATTGTGTCCTAGGTATTTTTATCAACAATTTTTAAGACAATTTTTTTTGGCAAAATCTTACTATTGTGAGGAGTCTATTATTCACGTTTAAACGGAGAGAGTATTTTCTCCTTTTCCTTTTTTTTTTGTTAATTTCTCCATACAATCAATCGATGATCTTTAACAGACTTAAGACAGTTTCAAAAATTTAAATTTTTGAAATCAGAGGGGAATGGATAGTCTTAATACGGTACATAAATCTCTCTACAATTTTAATTATCACTCCCATAAAAAAGGTATCTTAGTAAAATCCTAATAAACACTTACCTCATGCAATGTCAACGGCTTTTCAGCTCGTCGTTTGCAATCAAATCGTCCATATATGGCAGCATATTTTCGAATCTCGTCCATTCGTCGCGGATCATTCTCATTCATTTGCATGACCTTTTCAATTTCGCGGATAGTTCGTTTTTTCGAGCTATGAGCACGAGGCTCTGGTGGTCGAATTTCGCGTGCCAATTTCTCGGCCGCTGCACAAAGACGTGCAACCTGAGCATCGGTCAAAGTGGGTGTTAGTTGAGGCGAACTTGAGGTCACTTGTGATGTTATTCCCGTTGGAGTGGTAAGAGTGTTTATTCCAACCGAACTGTGCGGTGCTGTACCCAGTAGAGGTGTTGGGTTGTAGGCAGGAGTAACGAGAAATTTACTACGCGAAGTGGATGGTTCAGGACTGTACAATAATTGACTGTGGTCTAAAAATATAGTAACAGGAAAAATATTAAAAATTCGATTAGAGATTGAAAATTTGAAACACTGTTATAGTGAGCTGTAATTAGGAGGATATACTTACCGGCACTAGGTAACGGCGTCTGAAATGCCAGTGGATTTAAGGCCCATTCATGTAAGGCTTTCTGAAGACGACGAACATGCAGTGGCTTTGATGCCATACCGACTAAGGCCATTATTTCTAGGAACTCTTCTTCGCCAGCATCACACAACTGTTGTACATCATCTCCACCTAAAAATTAATTAAAAATAATTTATTTAGACAGATTAAAAATAACAAGCGCGACAGTCCAATATTGGACTGAGACCGCAGATGTGATCCAATTTCCAAGATCTTAACTGTTGAGGTGTTGAAATTAACAGCACGCTCAGCAGTGTTATTTATCCCCATAAATGTGTATTCGTTTAACATCTGAGTAAGATCATAGTCTGTCACATGGATCGTAAGTTCGAAAAACACCATAAAATGAATTCGTTCACGCTGAGACTCGATCCCACGACCCTGTGTACCGAAGGTATGTTCCCTAACCAGAACACCAACCAGACTACAACAAGACAGTTATTAATCTGTCTATTAAAATGTGTAGGAAATAGGTTTCGAAAATTTTATAATTTCTTTCTCTTTGCTATGAATGAATCCTCCATCATTTAACCTGATGGGCTAAGGTAATGTCAATGAAACGCCTTTTCGCGTGATTTTTTATACCCTTCGCTCATAGAGTGAAAGGGTATATTAACTTTGTCATGAAGTTTGTAATGCATTGAAGGAAGCATCTCCGACCATATAAAAGGTATACATATATGATCAGCATGACGAGATGAGTCGATCGGACGATGTCCGTCTGTCTGTCTGTCTGTCCGTCCGTCTGTTGCAGCGCGTTTTTCTCGGCCACTATAAAAGCTACGGAGCGGAAATTTTGCACACGTGCTTCTTATTGTTGCAGGCTGTTTGTATGTTTGATTCACACAAATTGGATCACGGGGTCATGGGGCTGCCACTGCCATACAAACCTAGCCCCCCAATTTGAGTTCTTCTAAGAAAAACTTTTTTATTAGTGTACCAATTTCAACTAAATTTCACACAAATATGTTTCTATAGATAACACAAAATGTATGCAAGAATGGATTAAATCGGAAAATGGGGTCATGGGGCTGCCATACAAACTTAACCCCCCAAATTAGGTTCTTCTAAGAATAACTTTTTTATTTGTGTACCAATTTCAACCAAATTTCACACAAATGTATTTCTATTGTTGACACAAAACATAATGGATTGAATCGGACGCTGGGGTCATGGTGCTGCCATACAAATCCAACCCCCCCCCCCCCAAATTAGGTTCTTCTAAGAAAAAGTTGTTCATTTGTGCACCAAAATCATCCAAACTTCACACAAATGTATTTCTATTGATGACATATGTAAGATTAAATCAAATCGGACTATGGGGTCATGGGGCTGCCATACAAACCAAACCCCCCATATTGGTTCTTCTAAGAAACATTTGTTAACACCAATTTCACAAAACCCTGAATTAATGTGTCTTTATCAAAGTAACTAAAAAGTTCAAAACGAATGGAATCGTACTGTGGGGTCATCCTCCGGCAGCCCCAATAAAATTTTCCGAGTAAATATTTTTATTTGCCCACTTATATCAACCAAGCCCAAAACTTTTGTCAAGATAGAAGAAAAAGAATGAGGAGATTAAATACAAGTCATAGGTACGCCCGAAAAAACTTTTAGTCCAAGCGAAGGGTATCCAAATTTCGGCCGTGCCCGAAATTAGCCTCGGCCCCGGGGTTGGCGAGCGAAGCGAGCAGGGGGCGAAGCCTCCTAGTTTTTAATTAATAGAAATAAACAATAGGGATTTTTAGCATGTCGTTCAAATATAACGACATTAGTTTGACATTTCCATTAGAAAGAATCACTTGCCGACAATACGTAAATCAGTAAACCACAATTTTTATGGGCATGGTCGCGTATTTCCGTATATTGGATATTCTGTAAACAGTTGAAATTGAGGATATTATTTGTCGTGATTATAACCCCATGCCTATTTCGGACAACCAAAATTGTTTGGCGTATTGTCGGCAAGCGATATTTTTGTATGGAAATGTCAAGCTATGTCCTTATATTTGCAACGACAATGTAAAACTCTCTAATCTAAAATCATCCAAATACTTACCCATTTCAAGAAGAGTGTCGTAATATGCTAACAGACTAGCACGCTGAAGAACCCGGTAAAGCTGTAGCTCTGCCTCGTTACTAGGAGCCGATGTTGCAACCACTAAAATAAACAAAACAAAAAAATGGTTAATAAATTAATCCAGAATTAAATGAAATAATATTTAAAAAAAAAAAAAACAAAAAAAAAAGTATGGAGTGGAAGAACTAAAAAAATCATTAAAATGCAAGTAAATCCACAAGCCACATGTTAAAATCGTTCAACCATATGAATTCAAATTCATTCATCATATCAAAAGAAAATTTCTCTTTTTCTTTATCAAAAATTCATTGTCCGAAAAAATCTCTACCCTCACGCGCATATGAAATGAATTACCGCATGGCGCATATGTCCTTTTCAATGGGCTCATGACCGACAAATGTATTATTGCTTCATAAAAACTCTAAGAAACCACCACTAAATACAGAAAAAAACAATTAAACCCTTTCGATGATCGGACATATGTTGATGGGCCTGGTAATGTGTTTGTATAGGTACTAGTTTGTTTTCACTTTTTATGTTATCCACGAAAATATTCAATTTACGTTGGAAAGAATCCTGCAGCTTTCAATTATCGTACAAGGCGGGAGACCCTTGATTCTCTTTTTTATGGAGCGGATATTATTTTATTTAGCTAACGGTCGGGATGCATTATTATCGTCGATTTGGTGTTGGCGGTTGTAAGTTGAGTTGCATTTGGTGTAGATTTGAAAGATAATAGTATTGTTTCGTTAAGATTTCATTTGAAATTTATTAAGATTTGACTGCCAGGAATGTTCGCCGATTCAGACAAAATTTAGACTTTAATCGAAGTCTAGGTTTCCTTATACAGGGCATGGGATGTGGAATTGGAGTCTTCACAGTTTAAATCCCTTTGATACAGCTCTGCAAGTGGAGATATTAAGGATTGAAAACACATGTTGTGGTTTGTCCGGCATACTCGGGCGCCATGGATCTAAGCGCTTATGGGAGTAAGCTTCGGACAATATACAAAAAATACAAAATGCATTTTATGTAGGTAACAATAAAAAGAAAATATAATTTTTTTGAAAATCTTTATACTTGGTTTGTTTTGGAAAGAATATACGGTTTTGGAAAGACCGTATATAGTGATCCCGTAAAAGCGCAATGACGAAAAAGGAGTTCAACAGTTTCAAATTGACAAAAGCGCAATGACGAAAAAGGAGTTCAACAGTTCCAAATTGACAAAATTCACATGAAAACGACGTTAGACAAAAATTTGTGAATGTGAAGGCGTGTTGGCTACGATATTTCGCCCATCATTCAAATTTATTCAGTTTTCAAAATCCCGACGTTCATTATCCCGCCAGGTAAAATCCAGCTTAATTGAAATCCCGTCTAATCAAAATCCCGCCAACTCAATATCACGCCATTTGAATAACCCGCTAATTCAAAATACCTTTTTCTCTATATCCCGCTTTTTAGTATCCCGTCATAGCAGGTAATAATTGTTTGTGGTATTTTGACGGGATTATTTCACTATCCACTAGCGGGATTTTAAAACGGCGCGGCGGGATTCTAAACGGATGTGACGGGATTTTTAAGCGGCGGGGCTTAGTAATATCAGGATAATAAGGCGACATTTTTCTGGAAAAGCGGGAATACGAACGCAAGGGATTTTGTTTCTCGGGATTATCAATAGGTATCCCGTGAAGCGCTGCCAAAGTACTATAGAGTCTAGTCCAAAATGTCTACTTTTTGCTAGAGTGCATGTATTATTTTTTTTTAAATCTAAAATCTAGATAATTATGATTCTTTAAGCAATTCCGTAGGGTGAAGCGAAATGCAAAGTTTCTTCTTTGCTTTCCCGCAGTATTGATAGATCGTAGTAGGATTAACTCTCCTTCGTCTCACTTTTTTTTTCTTTAAACCAGTTTTCAATTTTTATGAATTGAACTATGTACTTCTTGAAAAATTTACATCGTTCAAAAACTGAATTTTATCACTTTTACATTTTACAATGTTCTTGCCAAAGTCAGAAATGTTTGGTAGGCATTTAATTTATAAAAATTTCTATAATTGAAAAATATGTTTAGCACTTGTGCAGCTTGTTGTTCGTTTTAAAGGGTAGGGGATACCCGAAGGCAGTAAACGCAAAAAAATGTGCCATGCTAAGCTTTTCCAGGCTCTTGGGAAAGGGCCAGAATTCTCATATCGGCAACCTGAGGAATTTTCTGGCCTGGCAGCGTATTTACGAGCCCGCGCTCGGTTCGAGTCATGCCTCCAACTACGCACGGGTTTGGTTTACAAATTTATCGCAACAAACCCGTGCGGAGTTCGAAGCATTTTTGCCTGCATACGGAAATGTAACTAAAACCCACGTCCAACAAATCCATTCACATAAGGCATGAATGCCTTCAACTTCGGATGGGTTGCAAAAATAGTTGCTTTAGTCAAGGGCAGCCTTACACATTTGCCGCATATGTTTCAAACATTCCAAAATTTAAAAATTTAAAAATTTTCAAAGTTAAAAAATTCAAAAATTCAAAAAGATTCAATAATAGAAAAATTGTAAAATTAAAAACAAACATTAAAAATTATCATTTTTCCTTTTCAAAATAATAAAAAATTGTAAAATAAGAATTCAATTTCAAGGCTCATTTTTTACCGTTATTAGCCAATTTTCAGAGGTAACAAAATTGAATATATCTTAATAGTATAGTTTTGCAAAATTAAAGAAGAAAGTCATAGAGGGTCTTGAGCTACTCATTTACTTAATTTTCCAAAGTTAGGCGGTCACGTTGCAAATTATTTTGGGCTGGAAAGCAATGAGCTACGGTTCCCAACCATAACAATGTTGCCCTACCCCCCAGTGCCTCCAAAACTTTAGTGAAAAAAAAACATATTAACTAGGACAGAATCGTCGATAGAGTGGAATGTAGGTTAGACGGCTTCTACTGTAGTGTTGACATTTCTTTTCATAGCCTGAGTTCCCTACACTTTACCAATATTTTGTAGAGATTCTGTTTGAGATTTTAATTAACGTCTGGTTTCAAAATTCGATTGAAGTGTATGAGATATCTTGCAAATAAAATCTAGATTATTCAAAATCTTGAGATTTAATTAAGTGTGAAGAGGCCATAAACTATAATAGCCATTGATGAATTTATAAAATCAGCTAATAATGTTTAAAGATTTTACTACAAAATATTCACGCGGGACTATCCGTTAATGACGAGCCACGATTGTGAAAAATGCGCCTTCTTCGAAAGGCCTGTTTACCTCTTACTTTAGTACATTTTCCTGTGCTGAAAGAATAAGCCCGCAACACGGATCCCCTCTTCCTCTGATGCTATCTGCGCCACTGGCTTGCACCGTCTACCATCAAGGTGTTCTAAGCCAGTAGTAAGAAACAGCTCTGTTATATAGATTTAAAGAAAACGGAGCAGTTGATCTGCAGCCCCACTTTAAATAATTCGAATTTACTTATTCCATTTAAAATGTTCAACAAATCAAGTCTCAAGTGTAACCTTAAACAAAAGGAAATACCACAGTGAATCCATTCTTTCCGTTATTGACTTCGTTGAAAAACCTGTTGCTGTCTTTATGGATTTGGCCAAAGCTACTTAAAGGGTCGAAAACAATGTGTGAAAATTGCCAACGTGTATAGCAGTCGGGCATATAATTTCCCTTGCGGCCTCCCCTAAGATACCGTACTTTCTCCCATCCTTTACTTAATATACGCCAACAGCTTATGCAAATTAAAGCTTGCGAAGAGCAAACTCATTGCATTTGCAGATGACACGTTTTTAATAACATCTAGTAAAACTTGGTTGGAAGCGTTTCTTTACGCCGAACAAGACTTAAAAACCGTGAAGGCATGCCTCGATAGAAACTCTCCATTTGAATATTCTGAAGTCTAAATAACATTCTCGCTGACAAACTCTACTTAACCAACACAAACGATTTTAAAGTTACACGACCTTAACTGCAATGGTTCAGCGTGTTAACCATGTAATTTTCTAGCAATAAACTGTCAGGATAAGATCAAATGCCTGGGAATAACTATAAATTCCTAAAATGGAATGAACATATTGAAGAGTTGACTAAAAAATTACGTAAAACGTTATATATATAAAAGTAAAGTGATTCGATCTACATCCACTAATATGCAAATGAAACAAACGTATTTCGCACTTGTCCAGTCAATTCTTCTCCTTCTTCAATATGGGATTAGGGAGAGGTGCATATTACTGCCATTTAAAGCCATTATTAAAATCTCAAAAAATTATTCTTAAAAAAGCCTTTAATTTACCTTTCAGATTTCCCTCTAATGAACTATTAGCGACATTTAGTGTCCTCCATTTAAAACAACTTTAGGTGCTTTGCAACTTATCAAGAAACCTATATTCAAACTTAAGCTTTATTTCTCACACCGTTAATAACATATATATAATAATATATATGTTTAATTTTCTTCCGCTTAACATCACCTCTTGATGAGAGAAGCAAAAAAAAACGCATAATTTACTTGAATTTGTATTAGTTACAAAATGAATTTTAAATAAATTGAATTGCATTGTTATATCTGCTAGGAATTTTAAGCAATCATCTGTGATCAAAGTTCCCACAGTTCCTTCACACATAACTCACTATGTACCTACTTTGTTTCACGAATTAAGCATTTTTTTCGTCAAAATTCATATTCTCATTTGCATGTCTTCCATTTGCCCATTCGAAGACATAAAACAAAAAAAAGCAATTCCGAAAATGTTCCCATCCAAATCCAAAACTACTAGAAAAAAACACAGTCGACATCCTAATTGCTTTTGATATAACAACACACGAAGAAAAAAACGAAATTCCCATAACACTTCTTACCGCACAGTGAATATCTTATCCTTTAAACATAACTCAAGAAAAAAAATCGGTATTTTTTTCTAGCAATGTGGTGATCGCGAGATGGTCCACGAAAAAAAACTGTTCATCCCAACATTGGTCCAAGAAAAAAAATCGCCCGGACCTCATTTGCATACAAGGCTCATCATTTCTTATAGAGACCAATATCGCGCGCATATATTTACGCTCATCATCATCTCCGCATACACAGTCTGCTCGTATCTCCTTATCGTCCTCGCGTTCCCTATTGTACGAAAATGCGGGACTCATATGCCCATCCGGAACCAACAACTAACTGATCCTCGCTCCTATTCATTCAACCGAGCGAGGGTCAATCGGTTGCTTTTGTTAACCCTTTTCTTTAATCCGGACTTACGGCAAATATAGTGACACAATAAAAAAAACTCGCCACCATGACTATCGATTTTTTTTTGTGTTTTTTAAATATATGCAAGGACTCGGTGTCGTCATTGTAGGGTGAATAAAGGACCGAAAACCGTCAGTGAGTGGGTTGTTTTTTTTGTTTCGGGGCAAATAGAGGTAGGTATATGTATTGAGATTGTTCGGTCATTCCTGAGTCTATACTGTCTACCCTGATTTGCATATGCAAGACAAAATATGTATGTTAGTTGCAGGAATGATATGTTTGTGGTGTAACAAAAAAATCAGATAAAAGAGTTAAGGTGTTTTTTTCTTCATTTTTTTCTAAGTAGATTTACTGGTCCGGGATGATGAGAAGATGGTGCGGTGAGTCTTTCTTTATTCTTATAGTGTCTGTGTGTTTTTTATGACCACGACATTTTTGTTTTCC
The DNA here is from genome assembly GCA_949715475.1 of Microchrysa polita. Lineage (NCBI taxonomy): Eukaryota > Metazoa > Arthropoda > Insecta > Diptera > Stratiomyidae > Microchrysa > Microchrysa polita. The sequence goes on from OX454416.1 coordinate 65,537,262, forward strand.
TTACAAGGAGCCATAGTCTTTGGCGCGTCGTTAGATTAATGGAACGGGTATAGTGATCATTAGGAGGCATTGGAAGTAAAAGAAGGACGAGTCGCGATTCGTATGGTGTTAGGAACGGAATAAATTTAAAGGATTAGTGATTGTTAAGGTCGAAATTAAATTTTGAATCATGGGAATTTAATTTTTTTATATTTATTATGAGCATGTTTGAATATTTATCTGAATTCCGGATAAGGAGACAAAAAAGGTGCATGTATGGTAATTTGAGGCCCTTGGAAAGAATTCGGATGTAGTCAATGAATAATGTTTTGCGTTTAGATTTAATGCTCCTGTTATTGTAATGCTTTTAATTTTTACTCTAATCTTAAAGGACATAAGCATAGACTTTACATACCGTACGAATCCTTTTTTTTTAACAAAAGGAAAGCATTTTGATTTTCAAAATGTAATACAGTCTATTTCACTTTTGAGCAAAACCAAGTTAAATATATCCTCATTTTATAATTTTTTTAATTAAAAATACATTTGAAATCAATATCCCTAATTTGCTTTGATTAATTTAATCGCCCTTGCCCAGAACGGAATCCCTTCATACTATTTTCACTCGTCTTGCAAATATCTTAATCAAACTGCACAATCGAACTTATGTAATAGTATCCATTCCACGTGATCCGCTAATTTAAAATCAATAAAATACAAAAATAGCACAAACCTTCGCACGTGGATATTTTACAATAAACGTACATCACCATTTACAGAAAGGGGAAACACAGCCCCTAACAAATCGCATCACCTATTCTCTCTCTATAACCAACAAAATCCGATTGAAATCAATACCATTTCGAAAGATAGAAAGATCATTTCAATGATATGCGAATGTCAAACATGTTGTTTGAAAAGGATAATAGAGATGTGGTGTATCGACCTTTCAAATTGAGTGTGCGGCTCTGATTGTTGTATACTCAATACATTGTGCTAAAGATGTGTGGCAAATTCGCACATTGTGATAGGCCTATTATACGAGAATAATTATTGTAAATTGAAAGAGATTTATTGAAGGGATAAATACGAGCTTGTGGGTTTGTTTAACTTATCTGATAAAAGTCATAAAAGAAAATGACTTTAAAAGAGTTACATGATTTGCATCAATTGATGCAATTTTGTAAGTGATCTTTTTGAAGCATTTTTAACATAAGAAAATACAGGTGATATCCTGAACGCAATGAAACCAAATATTCACCTAACATAAAACAACGACGAACAAACCGTTTACAAAAAGTAAAAGTGAAATATCCTCCTATTGTCAAATTATGCATATTTCTTCATACCCATATTCATTTCCTATTTGTTTCAATTATTATTTTGTGTAACTTTCACACACTTCTCGATACGTTTAAGACAAAAAAAAATTGAATCATCAGCATAATGTATGGTCATACAAAAAAAAACGTAACCAAACAAAATCCCATCTGGGTTCCCAGGACACATAAGCTACGCTACGCACCTTTTCAATGCGCTAAAGACAAAAAAATGATGCTCTTAACCGGAGAATCTTTTGACTGATTAACTAACCCACGTTTCGCCGCGCCCTGTCTGCTTTACGACGATTCACGTCATTTGGGCCATCCTGTACCTTGCCAGGACCGCTACTTTATGCAGATGAGGTGGACCTAAAAAAATCAGTTTCGTCTCACAAGACAAAAAAACGCACCATCAAATTATCTTAAAGGCACACATTCAAAGGATTGAAGACACATATGCGCAGAGGGTAGTAGAAACGATATTTGAATAGTATCTGTGATGTGTACGGTGTAGGATCATAAATAAAAAAAAGTGGAAGACGATCTTTTCAAAGATTTTTTTTTATATGTCTAAAAAATGAGATGCAAACCAGAAGAAAATCCCAAGACTATAACCCTTTTGTTTGAATTGTGTTTTTTTTTCGCGGACCATTTCGTGTGACTGGGAGCTCTGTGTTCATATCTTATGGTGAACCTGAACCGGGAGATCGTCGTTTTATTAACATTTTTATCAAAAAAGAATAAAAAATGTTTTATATACCATACCCTATATTGATGAGGTTAGATGTAGCCGAGCTTAGATATATTTGTGCCTATGTACATATACATAAAGCAAAATTTTGAGTTTGTCGATAAATTTTCATAAACTCTACATCAGGAAATCATATAGCGGTGCCTTTCGATTATATCAGATGGTCACATTCGCTCATTTAAAAACAATAGACCTGAATTGAAGGGCGATATAAATTATTCGCTAGAAAATGAATGTGAAATTAAATATTCAAGAATGGAACGACATGTGAGTAGAATTTGATTTGGAGTCGAACAAAAAATAATAATCAATCGTTGACAAAGCAGAGGCAATTCTGTCATTTATTCGGTTTGCAGATATCGTAAGCAACGAATATGTAAAGGAAAAAAATTAAATTAACTGACGTTCCTGGTTTCAAATCTAAATAAACTTTTCTGAAATTGTGTTTTTTTTCACCTATGATAATCGCAGAATAATGAAAACAGTATGACAGCGGATTATCGTTAAAAAAAAGTTAATTATCCTTATTGATCACGGACCAAAAATATTTTAATTTTAGTTTGTAAATGTCTCTTAACAGATGATTTTCACATTTTATAATAATATTATTAGGAGTTAGAATAATCCCAAAATAAATGCCCATTAAGATTCTTCTTATTGAACCGACAAATTCGGTTCCAAGCATCAGCGTTGCTGTAGAGCAAATACCCAAAATTTAGGGAAATTTCAAAAGTGTTTTTTTCAATTGAAATTTAAGGCAATAATTTTATAACGATATTTTAAATTGTCAAACATACAAAGTCAACACAAGTTGCTTGTGTAAAAAAACATCAATCATATTTTAAACTTATTTAATTGTAAGGAGATAATCAAAATGTCACCAATTTCGCAAAAAAGACTGTCGTAACAAATTCTTTAGCAATGCACCCCCAATGAAATAAATTAGCAAATTTATCGCCTTAAGTACCCGCTCAAACTACCACGGATTGCTTTCACCATTTACAATAAATAAACTTGAAAAGCTTTGTGACCGCGTATTTACCGTTTCCTTTCCGTCCTTTCCTTTTTGCATTTTTTTCAGTGAATTCCGCCTACATTTCATTAAGCAATAAACATAAGAAAAAGAAATATTTTCGTTCAGCTTTCATATAAAATTATGAAAATTTAAAAAATGTGGGCTGTTTTCAATATGTTTGGAGGCACGAACTAATACTTTTACGTGCTGAGTGCATATCGATATACGATAGAGAATTTCGATCCTATAGGGTCAGGCGGCAAGAAGCACCTCCCTATTGTGCATCGATATGCGTTTGTACACTCAAAGGACACTTATGTAGTAATGTAGTTAGGGCCGTCGCACAGTTCGGTTTTGTTCGGTAGAACAAAAATTCGGACAACGGCAAATAAACTAAATTCAAATATTGTATGTTTGACTAATATGAATATAGGGTAGGGCGGGGCTAGTTGAGCAATTTTTCACTTGAGCGTGTATAGCTCCTTAACGAAAAGTCTTAATAGCTTCTTGTGCATACTGATAGATTGGTGGTATATCCCTTTGCAAATTTGCCCAACGAAATTATTCCTAAAAAGTCAAACTAAGGAGCTGTATCTGTTTAATTGTAGAAAATCAAATATGCTCAACCTACCCCATAGGTGAGGTAAGTTGAGCAAGGGTATGGGGCAAATTGAGCACATAGGAATTTAGCCGAACCATGTGTTTAATGTTAGCTAGGCATGAAATAAAATTTCTCTTTAACAATCAACTTTTTATTTATAGACTTTAAATGACAAAACAACAACACTTAAATCAATTTTGTTTCAAAATTTAGGGTTGGGGTTAGTTGAGCAACTATAGCTAACTAACCCCAACCCGAAATTTTGAAATACAATTGAGATTGTAAGAAAACGGTTAGTACTATACCTAGAAACTCTATACATATCAAAAGTACAATCAATTTATGAACTTTTAACACTTTCCTGATTAAAGAAGGATAATATTTGACTAATTCAGACGAAATATTGCGATTTGCGATTATTTAACTTTTTGGTCAAAAAATAAACAATGCGCTCGTGTACTTCAGTTGATCCACGAGTCGCTACTGACGTTCGTGCAATGAATTCTACTCCTGCGACCCGTTATTTCCGCCATGTGATGATTTTGTGTGCGGTGAATAGTTTCCGAGATATCTCGATTGCCCAACTTGCCCCTATGCTCAACTAGCCCCGCCCTACCCTACACTAGCACAACTTATTTGGGTAGAATTCATGTTCCACATGACCCCTCTATCTTTAACTGTTATAAAGTTTTAGCATTTTTTGTGAATACATAGTGTCAAAAAGCTCGACTTGCCGAGCAAAATAACTATTTGCCACACTCCCAAATATTTAATCCCATATTTGACTTTCCAGATACTATACCATTCAAACTTTAATGAAATTCGAAAATAGATTTTTCATTGAAAATTAACATTGTAAAATCGTAACAGTAATTTGAACTGACAAATGTACAAAGTTGACAAAAGTAGCCTCATAATGTGAGGTGTATAGTGTAAGCTATCGAAATCCATTGTCAATATTTTTTTAGTTCTAACGGTATTGGTTGCATAGGCAGGTTTGTTCAATAAAAAAATGCATTTTTCGCATATGCCATCAAAATTTCAAATACCCGTGCTAACAACCTTACCTAATAAAATGGCAAATAAATACACTTTTCACGTTAGTCCTTTGGATAAGAAGAGCTTGTAATGCTTACTGCGTTCGTAACAAAGAACATAATCGTAAATTTTAAAGATATACGTACATACTATCCAAAAATCCTGATATATTTGTTACTTCATCAAAAACACAAAATCGCCGTAGTTGGCTGGGAAATTCATTAAACCATATTAGTCTGCAATTAATGAAGTCAATAAAAACACACACAGTTTGGCTACGACCACAATAGTTAGCATCGACTAACCTCTGTCTGTCTGTTTGGCTTTTCACATGGTAACTTTCACTCTGATGTAGCTTTGGATTTTAAATTGTGCTTACATGTTAGCAATGTTTATAAGCTCATCTGATACTGAAAGTGGGGCAATTCGGAGCAACAGATCCCGCACCTCCCCTACAAATTATAGGTAGAAAACATATTAAATCAGTGACAACTCTTGGCTGAATTAAGCTAATTCGTTGAAATGATGCCAAAAGCCAAAAAGCTTTTAATGGAATATACTTCGACAGGACTATATGTATATTGGCTCGATTGGATCAAAGATTCCTTAGCGTCTTCTTATACAAGATCATACTGTACCTTAAAAAAGGTTTTAATTGCTCGTAAATGGCTAAGGGAAAAATCATTTGTTCCGATGTTTGCATATTTTTGATAATTTGTTACAAGCTTTTAAAAGGCTTACATAAGAGAACAACTTTTGTGAATTTTTCAGATTTATCCGTTCAAAGAACCGTTATGATTTTAGCGCTTGCATTTTCTATGTTAAATAAATTTTGAGACTTTTCAAAGTTTGAATTACTATAATGTTCGAAATAACAGTGAGTTTTTTAACGGGGAAAAAATCAAATTACATACATCCAAAATATATATGTATTTGTAGAATCGTAACGCAAATAATAAATTGCACAAAGCACGACGGAATAAATTTGGGTTTTATTAGGTAACTTTAGTTTTTCTAAAACTTTTCGGTAAGTTGTACTCAGATACTTTTGCGGGCTCAACAACTCTTACTCTTATGTCTCATCACCTCTTACTTTTCACTGAGCTTAACCTAGAAAACGATATTACTTTGAACGGTCTTCCAGAATAGTCATTAACATTTCTAGTCATCCATGGACATAAGAACTGTTGCGTAGTAAGGCCTTTGAAGCCTAACGTGAAAGCGCTGCATCAAAGATGTTTTCTACATGTAATTTTGAAGCCTGAAGGACCATTGCTTTTCTCCGAGCATTTTCCAGAAGAACAAATGCAAAAAAAAAACGATCGAGGTAGGTAAATTTGGTACGATATCGCTTATGAATTTGAGTACGAGTTTATTTACTCAATGTGACTGTAATGTGTGAATTGAATTGACCCTACTCACCATCTACTAACTAGTCACATTGACAATATTCCATACAAATTTTATGACTGTGGTTCACAATCCGTCGATTTGTATGAAAATTCCGTGCGAATGACTGTCATGTGTGAGTTTACCATAATCCATCGACATTATGGGGAAACTCGATTTTTAATATGCATATAGTGAGGCAATTTGATTCTACTTCGACGCGATTGTGATGTCCTAATAATCTTCCTGGATAGAGTGACACCGTTAAGTTTATTTTTTCTTTAGCCCGAAAGACACCAACAAATTTTCGCTTCATCGCAAGGCGAAAAAACACGAGCTATCCAGGAATACAAGGAATCACTTAATTGATTCGAACGCAGTTACATAACGCTCTCTGATTGATAAAATTATATTACATGGTACGAGTACTTCCCTTCGGAGAAATTATTGGATGCTGTACACATACCAACCTACTGACGCCGCATCCATCTCAAAAGTTCGAAGTTGAATCTTGGCGCTCGATATATATTGTTGATTAATCTTTCAATTCACTCGCATCACCGACACAATTTGTTTATTGGGAATGATGGTTTCAACATGAACAATTTGTTTACTCTTTCTGAGCTACGAATTAAAAAAAAAATATTTTAGAATGGATGTAAAACCTTTACGTTAATGGATTTTCCCAATACTGAAAAAATAATCTGGACCAAAAGGATTGTATCTTTTGCAAATGTTGAACTCTTCCGAATGTGCCATTGACAGTGAAAAATTGTACCTCATTCAATTTAAATCAATGACAATTAAACCATTTCACTATGATTCGTCAGACCCCAAAAACGAACTCATTATAATGTTGTACGTGCCAATAGTAATGTATCACGCCAATTTAGAATTCAACGTTCGTTTTTGACAATAAAGTTATTTGTGCGCTGTTAAAGGCTAAAACATTGTCTTATTTTTTAATGTATGTACAGAAAGCCTTCTTCACCGTCCATATTGCTTCTGAGTTTGTTAAGTATTTACCTCCATATTACTACCTAACAACAACTAAATTACATTTATTATAGCGCAGTCAAAATACCCCAATTCGGGCCTCCAAATAGAAAAAAATAGAGTAAGGCTAATTTTTGTTGTGTTGGATTCAGTAGGCTCCCACGAATCTAAAACTGATTTTGCAAAAAAAAAATTTGATCGGAAAGGTCCCAAAAAGGATACTCTTTAATTCTTGACCGGAGATCGGCATGTGTGGTATCATATCAAAGGGGATGTCGAGTACATTACAAATCCGGTGTTTGTTTCCTGTTTCAAGGACCCTCAACGGAATAAATCGAGCTTAAATGGAAAATTTTCGTATTTCCCGTGTATCTTTCCAAACCCATAACTACGAGAATAATTCAAGTTGTCACTACTTTTATCACTTTTCAGAATCTATAGTAGCTTCTACCATTGAATTTTCTAAGAAAAAGTTGATCGGAAAGCTCTGAAAAAAAACATAACAGGACACTGATTACACACCTTGATCGAACGTGGGCATGTGGGGTGTCATATCAAAGAGGACGTCGAGTGCATTGCATGTCCGGTGTTTGTTTCCTTTTTCAAGGACACCGGCTTATTCTGCTATCCGTTCTCATAGGGAGAACTTTTGTGTTTCCGATATTTTCCGCTATATGTCCGCTACATGGTGGATGGTCAGATAAGTGTCGCTAGTCTCGATAAGAAGAACAAGAAAATTCTCCTTGTGAGAGTTGATAGCGTAATGTTCCAATTTTCCATTGGATCCCAATTTTCTCCAGTGAAACAAGTAATAAACGCCGGATATGGAATTTACTCGACGTCTTCTTTCATATGACACCCCGCATGCCCATGTTCGATCAAGGTTTGTAATTAGTGTCCTTTTATGCCCTTTTTGAGAGCTTTCCGATCATTTTTTTTCTTAGCAAATTTAATGGTAGAATCTTTAGCTATTATAGATTCGGAAAAGTGAGAAACGTAGTGACAATTTGAGTTACTCTCGTATTATGGGTTTGGAAAGATACACGGGAAACGCACAATAATTCTCCATTTAATCTCGATTTATTCCGTTGAGGGTCCTTGAAACATGGAACAAACACCGGATATGTAATGTACTTGACGTCCCCTTTGATTTGATACCCCACATGCCTACCTCCGGTTAAGGATTAAAGAGTATCATTTTTTGTCCTTTTGGGACCTTTCCGATCAAATTTTTTTTTAGCAAAATGAATCTTAGATTCATGGGAACCCACTGATTCAAAAACCACAAGAATTAGCCTTACTCTATTTTTTTCTATTTGAAATGCTAATATGACTGCACTATTAACAATAAGCGTACATAACATGACGGAATTGGTAATATAAATGCTTCTTGTATCGCTGTGAAAATATCAGGTAATATCTTTGCGGACAAGTAAGAGTGCGAGTACCTAAACAATTCGCATCCCTCATATGTATCACCCAATGTTAAAATCATGCCATTCGCATCAAGTACACGATCGAGGAGGCGTTCATGGAAAAAAATTAATTAGATGACCAGAAGTTGTTGATATGCAGTTGTAAAGCAAAACGTCGCGTATATGTAGTTTCAACAGCGAAGAAGCAAAAAAAGCTACAGCCTCTTTTTGCATTCGGTAGGTACCCGGCCGACTGCAAAGTATAACCAGCAGGCAATAAATAAATGAGACGTGCTTTCAATAATCAAACAAGAGTTTGCGATTAAAAACCCATCGTGCCGCCATTATGCCAGTATCGCGGCCCCAGTCATTTAACACTAAGCCGCCAAAATGCATTCCTTGTGGTATGCCATGTTGAATTCGTCAATAAGTTGGGATGCTGGCTTTAATCCTGTGATACTCAAGTTGGTGAAGAAATATTATTTGAAAGCCAATATTTGCGGGATGGATCTAATGACCAACTGGCGGGATGTAATTTCTGTATTGAAGTCAACATTCTATGTACAAGTAAAGTATTGTTTGTCTGTTTTGTTAAGTGTCCCCCATTATAGTTCATATCGTTTTCCTTGCCACGAAAGTGCATCACTACAGGGTTAACATTAACAACACAATCTGCAAGTGAAGGTGCGCGGCTTACCTTTATACCATTGCGACATACTGTTAATGAAAAAGCTGAAATTAGGCACCACAATACGAAAAAAACGACGACAATCAGAATCGGCGACTTTGGACTGATATTGTTGCTTCGTATATGTACAAGTTTATCGCGCAAGCAAAAAAACGCCTCATGAGCTGCGTACAACAATCTCTTGAATACTTATAAATTAAAAAGTTTTAAAAGGTAAAATTCCTGGCGTTCAAAATTCTTTTGCCGCTGTTATTGTGTTTATGAGTCGCCTAATATAGGGTGACTGAGTGGTGTACCGCTTCGTATATATGCCCACCATACGAAACACTCTATGGGACCGGTAGCCGTAGCGGTACCTAGTGGTCTTCCATTTCATCTATACTTGATCGCATATCCTGCGCACAAAATATATACGGAGTGCAAAAAGTCATACCAATCATCTGACCATTATAAGAATTTTTGATTGACCAGAGAAGAGAGGGAACATTGTGCAACCGTGGCAACCAATAGTGATGATGGCAGCGACGGCGTCGGCGAATATACACAACAGTCGTATTCATATCATATGAATGCATTTCTTCTGCATTCAAGTAAAGACGAGGAAAAAAAACTGTCTACTGAAATTTCATAATTTTTACCCAAAGATTCCAGGGTGGCAATAAAAGCATGAGAATGAAGCAAACATGGAATGGAAATATTCGCGGATCGTCCATTAGAACGAATTGGTTTTTTGGGATAGCAATTTGCAGGATTGGATGTAATACTGGTCAGTGCGTTGATCAAAGTTGTGAGGGGTTACCGCCAATTTCTGCTGCTGTGAGTAATTTTTGACCCCGCACTATCAAACTTGCACAGAAAAGATATGATTTCTATACAAAATGCATAAGATTGAACGTTTCTTTTTTTAAGTCAAAAGCATAAAGCTAATTATGTCGAAAATCGCGAAATTGTAGCAATGGGCTAGCATGCCGAAGAAGGTCATGAACCCGCAACGAGTATATGGATGGAGCCAGATTGCATAGACGATCGAGAGGTCGATTCGAGCTATCAGTAGGTGATATGTATACGGAGGTGGATGCTTACGGAACAATTGGAGGTCAACCATGCAGGTGACCAAGGTGACTGACGTCGGGTCATCGTGCAATAAAGAAGAAAAAGCTTAAAATGTTATACAATAATGGCAAATTTCAAATACATAATCCAGAAACAATTTTGTAGGACGGGGGTTTCGGCTCAACGAAAGCAAAAATGATAAAATGATCGGTAACTCCACTTAGTAGTCTGGCTGGTCTAGCGGTTAGTGCGCGCACCTTCAGTGCACAGGGTCATGAGTTCGAATCTCACCGTGTTCCATGGTGTTTTTCGAACTCACGAGCTTGTGACTGACTATGATCTCACTCAGATGTTAAACGAGTACCCATTTGTGGGGATAAATAACACTGCTGAGCGTGATGCTGATCTCATTACCTCAACAAAAAAGCAGATAAGATCTTGGAAATAGAATGTCACTAACACATCCTGCGGCCTTAGTCCAATGTTGGATTGTTATTTATTTATAACTCCACTTAGGATGTTCTTGAAATTCAAAAAACTTCAAGTGAAAAGATACGAAGCCATTTTATTTAATTATCCGTCTTTTATTCAATTTCTTCACCTGATATACTAAAATATTCCCATACTAAACCCAGATCTCAAGTTCAACCAGTCAAATTTCAATTCTGGCAGCCCCCACACTTCTTCAACTATTTATACCCTCCATATGCCTGTCCTCATTCAACTCTTTAGAAATATAATCTTTCCAAACATTTTTACAGACTTTTCGCATACGTTCTCCCCGGGATTCCATAAAGGCAAAAACACCTTCCCGGTACGCAAGTATAGATCTTTACGCGAACGGATACCTTCTTTCTGATTAACGAATGTGACGCGAAACCTCGCATCTTTCTTCCTCCAGAATATATACTATGTGATGCTTGCAAAGGCGAATGCATGAGGTGATGTTCTGATTTTTTGTCCTCCATACACTATGGAGAGACAACGACTTTTTTGTCATTATTATTATAACGCTCATCTTTTCTGTTAATTTTCATCATTCAAGTTTCTTTTTATTAGACGCGTACACACGATCAAACATGATTCATGAATCGCGGGAATTTTCCTTCAAGGAAAATATGCCCATAGAAGCCACGATCGAACGACTATCCACCGTATCAGCTCAAGGGGACGTGCGCGAACGATACACAAAAAGATGTTCGAACCACAGCTATGATTCCGTCAATAGAGTTTCCTTCTCTACAGACAAGCGACGAATTTAATGAAACTCAGGATGAAAAAAACGCCCATATATCTTATGAGAAGAAATTCATAGGTAAAACCTTGTCCCGATTATGATCGGATACAGGTAGGATGGGTTTCTCGACGCATAAGAAAACTCACTCGGCTTTGTAACGAGTACCTATATGTGTTCGAATTTGAAATCTGGTTGGATGTTTTTTTCTTATATAGATCCTTACGTTTACATGGTTTCCGTGAGGGTAATATTTTTATATACAAAAAATAAGGGTGGGCCGTACAGGAGATTCCGTTGTTATGAAAAAAAGTTGCCTTCGTTTGATTGGTGTAAACTGGCTAGGGTGCAACCGGTTATACTCGCAGACTTTTGTCCACGACCCTTGACTGAAAGCAATTGTTTTTCAACCCTTTCGGTGGAGATGTACAAAGCAGATGAATTAAAACGAAAAATCCGTTAGATTATTTTTTAATGGTTATAGTAAAAGGAAACCGGATATTATTTTTTTCGTCGTTTTAATTGTATAAATAAATTATGGTGGAATCTGGAATGAATATCGTAATATGGCTGCTTAATCGTACACCCAAAAAAAATTACTTTTATTAAAGAAAAATTACATAGGACGTATGAAATGTTGGCTATGATTTGGTGCCGATGAAATAGCCTTTTTGGGATAATGATAAAAATATCATTGAAAATATCAAGTGAAAATCCGATTATAACAATGAGATTGTTCATCGATTCTATGTAAAAATTTCATTGAATATTATTAAAAAAAATAGGAAAGAATATTTTTTAATTTTGTTTATTTTTATTTTTTTTTTCTATTTTTTTTTTATTGTGATTTAATTTTATTTCAAATTTTTATATTTTTTTTTATTCATAAAAAACCTTATGCAGAAACTTCGATTCGAACCCGGTTCGCCTGCGTGCCAGTCCGTTCACATTGACCAGATGGGGAATGTTGTCAACGTTTCTAAAATCTTAACTACTTGATACGCGGTGCAATACAAACTTAAAATGTTTATGCATAGAGGCTATGGCATTTTTAATTAATTATATTCAAACTTCATACGTTTAAAGAAATTTTCTGTTTACTAGAAGTAAAGTAAAAACTTCATTGGTTTTAACACTCAGAGAAAAAAACGCACATTCATATTAAAAGCTCCACATTTAAATTGAACGCAGTATTCGTTTGAAAAATCTCGTTTGATTTGAACGAGTTCTCATTTACGCTAAAAGAATTTCTTTTAAAACAAAAGAGTAGCTAAGCCTCAAACAGCGGTCGTTTAAATCAAAAGATTCCGCATAACATAGTAATGTGTATGCATTCCTTTACGTAACAAATACACATACATAAAGGACGCGATGCCAAAATATCATTTGTTTCAACGTAGCACAACAGGTAGTTAATACTTCTGGCCAGTCCGATGAGTCTCACGTGTTCATGTTCTTTGTGTACAAATGTGTAGTGTCTAACAACAAACGTGTATGTCATTAGTTAGAATCTTCATCGATGTTAAGAGTGTTTTCGAGAATGTACTTTTGCATTCATCTGGAGGAATAGACGCTTCCACACGTGCAATTTAAGTTTAGCGGGTGTTAAAATAAAAGTGTTATGTATTAATCATATTAAAATTAGACATAAATAAAAAATAAAGTGTTTTCCTGAAGTTTTCATAAGTTTTATTATTTATTGATTTGTCAACCCAGGTAACAGTGAGTTTCTAATCGAATGGAGAATGGATAATCAAACGGAATGTATTATTTTATTTCAGCAGAGTTTGCTTTTAATTCCATGTAAAACTCAATTATTTTGAATGGGGTAATTTCTATGAAATGAAAACGGGATATTTTACTTTCGAAATACATATCGTTTCATTAAAAAGAATGCTTCGTTTAATTTAAATAACAAAAATGTTCAATATAAAACGAAGACGTTTGATACAATTGCCTTTCATTTATTCAAAATGCGTTACCCGTTTACAATCAAAGAATAAGTGTTTATTTCAATGAAGAATACGTTTAAATCGACTGGCTCCTTCTTTTCAGGTAAACGCAAATTCTTTTAATTCAAACGCCTTTTTACAACTCATTATGCTTTTGAAAGAAACGCCACTCGTTAGAATTAAACGCATTTGCTTGTGGAGCCAAATCAAAAGCGCAAATCGTTTGAATTAAATATATTTCGTTCAATATGAGTGAATATTTCTCTGAGTGAATACACGTTTTTTGCTGGGTGTACTTGAATTAAAATCGTATAAAAAAGATAAACTGCCTAAAATATTACTAAACGGGATATTTTACTTTCGAAATACATATCGTTTCATTAAAAAGAATGCTTCGTTTAATTTAAATAACAAAAATGTTCAATATAAAACGAAGACGTTTGATACAATTGCCTTTCATTTATTCAAAATGCGTTACCCGTTTACAATCAAAGAATAAGTGTTTATTTCAATGAAGAATACGTTTAAATCGACTGGCTCCTTCTTTTCAGGTAAACGCAAATTCTTTTAATTCAAACGCCTTTTTACAACTCATTATGCTTTTGAAAGAAACGCCACTCGTTAGAATTAAACGCATTTGCTTGTGGAGCCAAATCAAAAGCGCAAATCGTTTGAATTAAATATATTTCGTTCAATATGAGTGAATATTTCTCTGAGTGAATACACGTTTTTTGCTGGGTGTACTTGAATTAAAATCGTATAAAAAAGATAAACTGCCTAAAATATTACTTTAACTTTTATATTTTTTTCTACAGATACTCGTAAAGCTCCCGTTTATAAAGGTTTGAGTTGAGATTAAAGATGGAGGGACAATTTTACTGGGAATACAGTTCATAGTTTTTTATTTTAATGCATGAGAAACTGAAATTCTTGAAACTGAAGAAAATAATTTATTAATTTTTGACATAAAAAAAAAGGAAATTTTTAATTTTTATTAAAACAATAAATTTATCAATTTTTAACGTTTTATAGTTCTTTAATATGTGCCAAAGCTATAACTTGAAAGATGTTAACCCTTTTTTTAAATTTCATAGAAAATAAATTTCAACCATCTTAGAGCCGCGTGTAAAGGAAGGGGGCGAAATTTGCTCCAGGCGCTGTCCTTCAAATGGCCAACGATATCTGATATTTAAAAAAAAAATATTTTTTTAATTCATTCGAGAAAATAAACCGCGCTTCGCAACAAATAATACATTCAAATTCAGGCTGGATTGTACTATAAGATTAGGTTGGTGAAGTGTGTTGATTTCCAAATTTGAGGCGTAATTTTAAAATCAACCTCAATGATGATCGTCAGATATCTAATCAATTTTTGCTATTTAGAAGCAGAGCCGGTCTTCGTATTTTTATGACCTGGCTAAACTGGCAGTGGCGGTCCCGAAATGTTGATTTACACTGAAAAAATCATTTGCTAAAAACAAGAAAAAAAATTCAATAAAAAACAGCCAAGGAAGAATTTTTCCTGATTTAAGATGTATTTTCTTGTTCTAAGAAAAGTCTTTGCTTAAAATAAATAAATAAGCATTATTTTAAGCAAAAACTTTTCTTGGAACAAAAAAATGCATCTTAAATCAGAAAAACTTTTCATGGAACAATTAAATACATCTTAAATCAGGAAAAATTATTCCTTGGCTGTTTTTTATTGTATTTTTTCTTGTTTTTAGCAAATGATTTTTTTCAGTGTAACAACTTTTGATGATTTTTGGTAATAAAAAAAACTTAAACTCACATTACATTCGTCTATATCGGTCAACCGAGTGACACTTTTGGATCGATCCACTCGGCCCAAAAACTCAATTTAGGACTGGTTTCTGTCTAAACTGATGTACATAATTTTTGTAATCAGTTATTCCGCTTTTTGTCGGTAATGATGTTTTATGGGCTACATGTAAAGCCCTATTTTTACGTTTTGTTTGCCAATTTCACTGTATAGGCAATTTGTCACTTCTAGATAAGAAGCCACATAGACTGAAACTGACCTGACCAATATTAGCCAAAATACGATAGCTCCTTAGTTCTACGAACCTACTGGTACTATTTCCCCAATAATTTGTGCATTATCGTTTATGCTTCTTTAGTATAGGCGATGCACCCCATAAAATGATCGCTCATTCCAATAAGGCTTCCAACAGCAATCTAGATCCAATTTGTTGCGACCTATTGCGGCGGGACACAAGACAGCAGGGCCAACTAAAAGCTCTTCGAGACCATGTTGGATTCTGTTGATCGTTATCTGGAAATCGAGCAATAATGCATTTGCTGCTTAAATTACGCTTGAAAAACTAAACCATGGTAGCAAAAAAAAATAATCTTAAACATGAATCTGATGAATTTTAGATTGTCTATGCAATAATAGATTCACTGTGTACATAATTGTAAAGGGTCCTCCACAATTAACGTAACATTTAAGGCAAGAATTTTTAGTAGATCATAAAATTGCACTCTATAATCGAATTGTTCATGATAATTTTACATAAATGTCACCAAATTTTAATGATGCAACGTATGTAACGCTCTGTGGCTAACTTGGTTGAGTCGCACTCTACGATGTTAGTAATCTAGAGGTCCGGAGATCGAATCTCGGCGTGGTTCAAAATTATGATATGCAGTGTAACGTTGACTCGAAACTGCCTATAAACGGCTGAGTTAACGCACCACATGGAGCTATACGGTACTGAGAAGAACGTATGGATTATCCTCTTTTAGCACAAGTACATTTTTTCGGTATAAACCTTCGACACCTAATAACCGAATACAAAATGAATCTACTGGTGTTAAGTCATACAATTCTTATCAGTTATGACCAGGAAGATAATGTCACATGCATAATGGTCGTATCGTAAATATTGAAACCACACTAAAAATTCGTACAAGAACAACAAAAGAGACAAGTGACTTCACTCGTTGACGTTTATTTTCTTGCCAAAATTTTCGTTAGACGATACAACATGCGATGCGAAAATAAAATAAATAAAGTGCCTAAATGTCACATATTGCTTAACAAAGTAGTACTTAGGTTAAGAACAAAAGAGCTGTAGTTTTATACTAGATAACCCTGGAGAGAAGAACCCCATCTAGGAACATGGATACGAAAGGACGAGCTGGGAATATCGTAGTAGGGAATTCGAAAAGAGCGATCTAGAATAGTTATTACAAGTGATTGGGAAAGAAGTGATATCATTTGAGTCAGATAAGCGAAAAACATCTCTAGGTAATATAAGATGGCATACACGAGAATCTGACAATTTTTAAAACCGTCACAAAAAATTGGAATTTCATGCTCCACAAGATCGTTTGGTTCCAAACAAATCAGGATAGTTGTGGAATACATTACAAACTTAAAAAAAAAAATATGCCGAGGAATGGGGCTCTTTTTCATCACTAAACTTTAGAAGTCATTTTTGGAAGTTGCTCTAAAGTTTTTCCAGAAATTCCACCTCAATTTCCATTTAGCATTTCGCATTAAATTTCTTGGTTAAAAGAGTTTTAGCTAAACAGGCCTGACTTTATTTTCTTTGGCCTCCTAAAATTACGCATTTTTGAAAATAAACCACTCATGCGTTGAAACAACTGATTACCCCGCGAAGAAATGGGGCAAACTTTAAGTTGATCAGCTGCGGAAAGCATGGGCGTAGCCAGGGGGGCAGGGAGGGGCAGTCGCCCCCCCCCCCCCCTGGCCGATGAAGTTGGTAAAAAAATCCTTATCGATGTAGTAAAAAAAATGTCTTTCTTACTTCTCCAAATGCTGCCGTAGAAACCATGATTGGGACAGTTTGCAGTCAGGAGGCGGATACAAATAGATGACAGCGAGTGGCCTCTCGTAACTGACGCAGGCTGCGTACCAGCCAACACATTTCACTTGTGAGTGTGCTACTGTGGCTGCGTGGATCCCATATTTTCTGTTTCATTTCATGGCTTCTGAGCTCGAGTACACAATTTCAACCGTTAGGTCCCTTCGGCAAGTTAGTGGAATTCAACTTATTTTCATCTGAAAGGGTGACAAATGGTATACAGCTTTGTTTTGTTAGCCCTGGAAGGTCATGCTTTGTCGAATCGACTACGCATCATCAAATTTATCCCATTTTTCGTGACAATTCTCATTATTTGGAGCTGAGTTCTCGTACAGCACTTACCGTGCCGATGTACTTGGCGTCGTCGAAACGACGAAGGATGAACTTTGTGAAGCTTTTAGAACTCCAGTATTTCTTATGGCTGGTTGTCGATTCGACGATAAGTCTGTGTCCATACAACTAGCTCGTAACAAATGTGCTTATTTTTGAAATGCGGGACCTATTTTTTCAAAAATTATGGAAAAAAATATTTAATAGGACAAATCAGGAAAATGGCTAAAAATTCTTCCTCATTATAGGAAGAATGAATTTCGAACTCATAAAAATCGGCTCAAAAATCCATGTTTTTCCATTCTAAATAATCTTACGATTGACATTGATTGAAAATCTGTCAGATTTTGAGAAAGGGTGATGATGTAAAGAACGGGTCTCATATTTCAGTGTCTTTCAAGTTCTTCATTTTCTTCTCAGTACCATATAGGTGTACATATATAATGTTGCAGGCACTATATATTTCCTATCCGCACATGTACGGAAATTTGGGACCACGCCGAGATTCGATCTCCGGACCTCTAGATTACTAGCATCGTAGAGTGCGATTCAACCAAGTGAGCCACAGAGCGGGTCTTCCAGCTATTAAATCAAAATTTATTTTCTAGCTGAATCATACCAGCAATAAAATTTAGCCACTGTTAATACTTTGATAAATTTAGAGGATATCTTATTATTTCAATCAATAAAGGATTTCTAAATATCCTAACGATGCTTCTTTGCTAAGATGAAAGTGACAGACGAAACAAACTGATTTCGCAAGTGGAATATGCAGTCCGAGATGCAAAAAATGCACTGAAAATAGACAAACTACGCTCTAAAAGGCAGATATTGGAGGCCAGTTGAATGTAATCAGAATGCAGAAGAAAATCATTCTCATATCCATTTTAAAAATTTGACTCTACAATTAAAAAAAAAATAACATGCGTGGCAGTCCACCAGTAAACTAGGGCCGCAGATGTGTGAGTGACATCCAATTTCCAAGATCTAAACTGCTGTTTTATAAGATTTTATCTAAGATTCTGGAAAATAGAATTAATCCGTACGCAGAAGAAATCATTGGCGAGTACCAAGGCGGCTTTAGACCTGGTCGTTCGACGACAGATCAGCTTTTTACAGTGAAGCTTTTACTCCAGAAGTGCTGGGAATACAACATCGACGTATACCAAATATTTGTTGACTTCAAGCAGGCATACGACAGTATCGATCGAAGCGTACTGTACAACATTTTGCTGCATTTTGGAATACCGGCTAAGCTAGTGCGACTCATGAGGATGACGATGACTAATACCGTCTCGCAGGTCAGAGTTCAGAACAGACTCACTGACCTATTTGAAACTCGTACTGGACTCCAGCAGGGCGACGGGCTGGCGCCGACGCTCTTCAACCTGGCTCTGGAGTATGTCAATCGAGCCATGAATTTGGACAGCAGCGGAACGCTACTCATTAAATCGACTCAACTAGTAGCCTACGCCGACGACATCAACATCATGTCTCGAAGATTGAGTGATGCAGAAAGCCTTCTGCATAATCTCAATAACGCCGCCAAAGAAGTTGGGCTACATATCAACGAGCCTAAAACCAAGGTCATGATGCAATCAAAAACTAGAACGCCAGTAAATTCAAGCATCACAGTGGGGGACCTCAATATAGAATATGTAGACAACTTCACTTACCTGGGTTGCAATTTGTCAAAAGACGCCAACGAAACAGATGAGATAAAGCGACGGATACAACTAGCTAATAAGTGTTACTTTGCGGTCCTCCAAATTATGAATTCGAAGCTGGTCCACAGGAACACGAAGCTCCACGTGTATAAAACCATCATCCGACCTGTGCTATGCTATGGCTGCGAAGCATGGACCCTAGCCCAAAACTCTGAACACGTGTTGGACACATTCGAGCGAAAGGTTCTCCGAAGAATCTTCGGGGCCATTCGTGAACGAGGTGAATGGCGCATCCGATACAACCTTGTATCAGCTGTATGATGAGCTACAGGTGTCGAAGATCGTGAGATTGCAGCGATTGCAATGGGCGGGTCATGTACAAAGGATGAACGACGATCGCATGCCCAAAAAGGTGATGAACGCGCAACGAGTGGACGGAGCCAGATTGCGTGGACGACCGAGAGCCCGATGGGAGCATTCTGTATGTGAGGACGCCCACCAGATGCTAGGCTTTCGGAATTGGAGGGCAAGGTCGGGTGACCGCGACAATTGGAGGTTTTCAATCCAGGCGGCCAAGGCCCGACGTCGGGCTATCGTGCCATAAAGATGAAGAAGAAACTGCTGTTTTGTTAAGGTGTTGAGATCAGCACGCCCAGCAATGTTATTTATCCCCATAAATGGATACTTGCTTACAATCATAGTCCATCACGTAGGTCGTGAGTTCGAAAAACACCATTAAATGAATACGTTCACGGTGAGTCTGGAATCCATGACCCTGTGCACCAATCCAACCACAAGCCAGGCGACTCTAAAATTTGCTAACAATATTTCTGCGACCGGAAATTTCAACTCCTAAGAAAATCATGATAGTGAAAAAATTTTGGGCTTGCCCTCCCCCCCCCCCTGACCGAAATACTGGCTACGCCCATGGCGGAAAGTGAAAGAAAATTACCGAAAACCACTCTAAAGTTTAAAGATGAAAACGGGCACCATTTTGTGATTTAAATTCCGCAACTGTCTGAGTGTTTTTGTGACAGAAAAACATTGGAGCATTAATTTTCGATTTTTTTTACGACCTTTTTAAAATTGGCAGGTTTCCCTGTGTCACCCTGTTTAATTGAAAATTCAAAAGATATTTTTTTTTGTCTTTCTAGTTGTCCTTTTTTCCATCCTGCTTTTTAGTAGATTTTGTCCTGCCAAACACCAATTTTTAGAACATAGTTTTTCATTAAAAAAAATTATACGAGCATTACACATGCATGAATTTATTTGTTTCACGAATTAGTCCGGAATGTTGCATCCTGTTATGGACAAGATTATGCGTCGTACTTATGAGCATCATTTAAATCAGAAAGAATATCAACAGCAAGAATATTCAAACAATCTCGACTGCTGCATTACCCATCCGCTATAGGGGTGCCCCTGATATCCAAGGACTATTTATATTTACTATCACAAGTGGTCTTCAAAATCTTTAGGCAGAATATAATATGGTTGTATCGTAACACTTCGAGCCAGTTCAACCTTAGGTCGGCTTTGTTTGTGCCTAAATATCGTTAATTTCTACTTTTCTCTTTAATACTACACATTCACGAATTTGACTCGGCTGCGGTAGCGCGCCTCGCAACTTGGACCATTTGTTATAATGCCCCAATGCGCCCTTGAACTTACACATTTGGAAGCTTAGTGTTAAACTTTGGGTTTTCTTTAGGCAGTTTAGAGATAGAGATAGTATACTCTAATTTAATAAGAAGGAAAGAGGAATTTCCACTTCTGTAAACTGTGAATTTTTAATGCATTAACATTTTCATTTTAAATTAGATCAGATCCGCTCAAATCATTTATTTCTTTAAAATTTCCAAAATTAAATCGTTATTTGAGGTGTCAACATTTATAAGCGCGTACAAATGTTTGAGGTAAATGATCCAAAGTAAGTACATGCATTTTGTGCGTAATGTTGGTGCAGTGTCTGTCAGACACCGATATGGTTTTCGATAGATTTTTTACAGTTAATGCAATTTTTTTATGGTGACAATAGAAATTCATCTTTTATCTGAGGGACTGTTTATATTTTCATGTAACATAACTAATATGTGCGTAATTAACCTAAAAATATATGCAAAATTTAACAACAATTCAACATAAAAAACAAACAAAACAGTATCTATGACACACGATGAGTTTATCTAGAAGCTCTGCGCAGGTCAAAATTTCATTTTGGTATTTTTTTAAATTTAATTATCAAAATCGTTTGAATTATTACACGGCTATTCAAGAATTATTCAATTTCCCACAAAAGAACGAACAAACGTTGCAAAAATGTCACTTTGAATTTGACAAGCGGTTGTCAAAGCGGTTGGTTGAGTTGCCATATTGAATATCAAAACTAGGCGCACAATCAAATGGCGATCAGTTTGGATGCAATGACAACTATCAGTTGGTTGCACGTGCAACCATTTGGCGATCAGTCTGGAGTTAAGGGTTAAATTGTAAAACAAAATTTTTTCCTCATAACAACTGAGACGGAAATACACTTCTTAGTCATACAGTCACTGTGAAAGTTCAAATTCAAAGTGTTCACACATTACCGAACAATTAGTCGCGGACAGAAGGAAAGGGGGCAACAGGGGAATTCGCCTCGGGCTTCGAGTCAGAAGGGGTTCCGTCAGATTCAGAAAACTTGCAATGCACAAAAGTATTTTTCCAAATAACTATGCAACTTGAAGTTCGAAAATTTGGCATTAACTTTTCTATTGCTACGTATGTGTTGCTGAGATTAGCATCGGGGTGGCTCCCCCTTGACTCCTTGTCTTTAGCTGCTCGCAAAATAATATAAGAGCTTACAGAGGTGTATGGCCTTATTCAGATTCAGACCTGGGCGGACAGTTTTTTTTTGGTTAAAGGCAAAGGTTTTCAAATTGAAACCCAAAATCAACTTGAAAACTGCCTTACTTCTGTCTACACGTAGCGATAATTGGGCGACTAACTGAGTCGCTTAAAGGTTGCAAAGCTTATCAATACTGGGGAAACTGGCCAAAGGTTTAACGGCTGACTTATCGTTACATGTAAAAGCTCTTGATATGATATGCATTCTGAAACGAAAATTGAGGGAGAATATCCAACTATACGAAGAAATTAAGCCTTCACACCTTTCAGTCATACTTAGACACTAAAGACTAAACAGTCGGAACAATTGCCGTACGTTCTTGAAATCACGCATTTACGTAGATAATCCTCGAACGTTGAAAAAAAGTGAAGCAATTTATCCGCGAATAGGTCGGTTAAAAGTTTTACTGAGCGTTTTAGTGGACAAAAATCCGTAACATTAATTTTCGATTTCTTGGCGACGCGACGTTTTAGAATTCGTCTGGTTTCCGCATGCTACCCTGTGTAAATGGTAATTTTGCAAGTCGATCTTATGTAGGGGTACATTTTCAGCGAGAATTCTAATTAAATCATTTTGTTTGTAGATGCATCATTTCTTCGTATAGTTGGATACTCCCCCAATTTTCGTTTCAGAATGCATATCATATCAATAGCTTTTACGTGTAACGGTAAGTAAGCCCTTAAACCTTTGGCCAGTTTCCCCAGAAATGATAAGCTTTTCAACCCTTAAGCGACTCAGTTAGTCGCCCAATTATCGCTACGTGCAGACAGACATGTTGATGTTGGGTTTAAACTTTTTTTTTTGAACTGGGGATTTTGGCCTCTGTATTTTACGTTACATTTTATGCCTGTCACAGTGGGTTTTAATAGACGCTCGTCAAAAAGACAGGGAGTTGTATTTACGACAATAATCAATGCCAAGTTGTCGTATGTTATAAAATTTAATATAATATTAGGTATTAGCACGCGAACCAAAGCTTGTCAAAGTCTGGTATACGTGATTTTAAAGTTCAGGAGATATTTCTTAGTTCAGTATTGACTGCAAATACCAGCAATGTTTTTTTAGTTTGTGGTTAGGCAGATTTTTTTTGGGAACATTTTCTGTTTAAAAATCGATTCTGATTTATATTTTTGTTATGCTATTATTTTTCTCATCCATTCGATTCATAGAGGGACAACAAACTATAAATTTTACTTAATCAATTGGCGGCCCTATAATAAAAGAGCGGCCCTATATAATAAATATTTATTCTGACTCTATTGAATAATTAATGTTAATGTTAATTAAGTAATCATTATAATTAAGTGGGCCTAGTGTGAGGAATAAGAGACATAGTGGGTATTGTCATTAGGAATGAGAGGGATGTGAAATGCTGATATGTATATGTATTTTGTTAATATAAAAACAATAAATGCTGCTACCCAATGCTCTCCCTTAATTACGATTTGTTTTAACCAAAAAAACCAAAATTCATGACATTTCATTTATTAAAAAGTTGGCAAGACAAAAACCATTTTGCAAACATCTCACTGTCCCTCGTCCTTCAAGCTTCAACGAAAGCGTAACATCTTACCCAAAGTATCCATACAATATGCATTCTACAGGGATACCCCGATTTAAGTCGCTTCGATTTAAGTCGTTTCGCACTTAAGTCGTTGAATAATTCCCACCTTACAACTCGATTTACGACAATTTTGCTTCGCACTTACGTCGTTTCGTGATTTTTTTTTTGTTTTTAAGAAAATCGAAAATGGGAATGGGATTTGGCATTAGAGAAAATCTTGGTAAAACAATCACATCCTTTCGGAAAAAATTTATTACATTACAACCGACCTTTCGATAGATAGAATTATTATTGGGAGAGTGTACGCATGAAGTTGTTACAAGAAAAAGGACTACTTTTCATTGTGGAAACGCTACTCAACCGGTAGATCAATCGTAAATTATATAGTTTTGTTATCATATATGAAATGTGAATTAATTTATCTATGAATTATCTTATCTGTAAACTACAAGCAGCTATAGTTTTCACACTCTTGAGTTAAGGTGTCAACCGCAAACAATTTTTGGGGAGCATTTCGGCTAGAACTTTATAAAAAGGAGCCTACAAAAAAACTAGAATTCATGTTCGGCAAAAAATATACAGTCCAACGGAGAAAACTGACATCAACGTTAACGTCAAACATGTTTTTGTTAGTGAACTATCCCTAAAACAGTTCGCAACAATATTGCTAAGAGTGCATCGTTCTCTTTCAAAATGTGCACCAAACGCTTGCGGTTGAAATAAAATAAAAAATAATTTATTCGAATTTATATAAAAATCCCATATTTGGCATTTCAGCTTTTGTAAAGCAATCAAAGCACCCGAAGGAAGGCACTGTGTTCTTGTATATTAACCTTAAGCTAGAAGCTAGAGCCTGAACTTAACAAGTGCCGAGAATTCACTAATAAGGTTGGTTTACTCAGGTCCTGCTGAGATTGGCAACCTTCAGGATTATTCCAGTATTGCAGTAGCAGAATATTTGTCCACTAACGACAAATTAACTTTAACGTAGTAAAATTAATGTGTTACAATCTGACAAAAAGAAAAAAAAAGGCATTAGCGTAATTATGTTTCTTGTGTTATCTCTCTTTCTTTCGCAGTTCTTAACTATTCCATCACCACGATCTCTCAATTTATTCATAAGGATTTTTATGTTTTAATCCCTTCCGTTATTTCTTACAGAATAACTCAAAATTGTATCAATCAGCACACGATGACGATAAAGAAAGGGTCGCTGAGTTGGAACCTGGCTATTTTTATGGTCTTCTCTTTATTTTTGTATCGAATCTTTGGAACGGAGTACTAATTTCTGGGTGGGATCCAAATTTAAAATATTGTGAAATAAACATCCTGTCCGTATACTGAAATCTGTGTATCCAAGAAGCAAAAAAAAATCCAAAATATTAGGGGCGGCATTTTGCCGTCTTGCCCGGGGCGGCGTAAGTGCTAGAGCGGGCACTGAGTGCATGTAACTGATTTTAGTGGAAACGCGAAAATCTTATGTATCGATCTGGAAATATATCAATCAGGTGACTTGTACTTGCCAAATTACCAATCGATATCCCAAAGATGATGGAAATTATTTGCCTTATTCGATGCTCAATACCAAAGGAAAGATCAATAATGTCCTGATTTTATTCCATGTTAGAACGAAGAATCTAAATTCTTGCTTTGTGGAGGAGCATACAACGTTATATCCGTATTTTGTTGTCTAATTCTGGTTGAAAATCATCACTTTCCACCTCCACTGAGGACAAAATTAATTTTGTCTGTACTTTACGTTTCACTTTCTCGTTACCACATTTTTTTTCACTCATACCTAAATTTGATTCGATTTAAGTCGTTTCGACTTAAGTCGCTTTTTTCTGGAACGTAACCCTGACGTAAATCGGGGTATTCCTGTATATCATATGCAACATACTGTAACGAAGTACATCATCTTAGTCAAGCAAAAAAGGACGGTAAATGAACAAAAAAAGTAGCGCTAACAGCCAGTCGAAGAAATAGCATAAGAAATTGGCGACTGGGTGGCTCTTTTTTTCTAGATCGCATACGATACTCTGTGTGTGTAGTGTACCGTATGCAAGTTCTTCCTTCATGGCACAACCAGGGACCCTGGCATGTTTCAATCGATATAAAACGGTCAGAAAAAAAGCAGACATACTCTGGACATTTGTGTGTGCTGTGTGGATATTATGATGAAAAAAATTGTACTGGCCAGGAAGCAGAAACTATGATATAGTGTCGATATTTTGTAGAACGGTTTGACATTTTTATATTCATTCAAGTTGGGCGGTATTGCGACAAATATTGAGTGAGATTGAGGTAGCTGACCTCAATATTAGGGCACTTATAAAGAATATTTTTGCATTCGAACCCCATTAAAAATATAATTTGTAATAAATTAATATAAAAAATAACAAACATTTGTTACTTACTTGTTCCGTTTGAATTTCGTCCAAATAATTTTCCGGGAGGGCTCAACACCGGGCTCGGCGTTGCTGACGGTGCAGCCGATATTGAACGTTGTTGACTGTCGGCCGAAACGGGTGTAGCACTACCTGTTGTCAATGTTCCTGCCGTAACACTCACTGAACCACCACCACCACTTCCACCGGCCAAAACAATAGCTGAACTGATGTCCTCTTGACTACCTCTCACAATAACACTACTACTGGCAATGGATGGCACGCCTGCTAAAACTGTTGTCGATGCACTACCACCGGCAGCAGTTGGATCCATGTCCAAAATTAACGGTCACAACAAACACACTAAATACCAACGGTACTAAGGTCTCTAGACTAAGATACCAGGACATGCGAGAATCAACTATAATTTGCACTAAAAACAAACGCTAGATACAGTATTAACAATAGTTCACGGATAGTCACTCTCCGCGGAAATTTCTAATAGAAGAACACACAATAACCACTCTCACTAATAGACTACAACATCAAGGTTACGAATTGCACAAAAAACACGAAGCGAAACTACTAACAATATGCACTATAAATTTAACTATCAAAGCACTATCATGGATAATGGGGAACCCCCTCAATTGCGCGCCAACTTTTCAAATGCCAGCTTCACAATGAAGTAAGTTATCAAAATCTATTTCTCTCTTCTATACGCTCCTTGCCGAGTGTGATGGAATATCAAAATGCTATTGCATGTCAAAGGTAATACGTCCGTTCGGAATGAAGTCCCAAGAACTTCTACTTCAGTCTTGGCATCAACTCTTCCTTATGGCCATCGTCACCATTCCATGCACCAGGCTCCCGGCATCGGAACATATTTTTTTCGCTCTTCGGATGATATTCAAGGTTGTTGGATCTTTTTCTTTACCTACATACATAATATTGCGTTGCTCGCCAAAGACGATGCTTTTCTTAGAAGGGAGATTAATAAGACGAGGAGTTGATAGCCTGGCACCGAAAAAAACCAATGAAAAAAAACTCATCAGAAAAACTTAACATCTCATATACGGACAATCGCTCCGCCCTATCCCTACATGCAATCCCATTACGGACACATCATATTGGTTCATATGGTGCGGTGTGATATCATTTACTCGTACATAAATGAATCAAGTCGCGTAATGTGGCGGAAAGGGTCCACGGATGTAATATTGAACACAACACAGCTCAACAATACACCGCCTATCCTAGGCCGTACCGCCACGATACGCACTCGACAAAAAACATTGTCCCAGACCTATTTTCCCGCGTACAAGACTTTGGTACCTTCAGTGGTGGTGCTGCAGAGAAAAAAAACGTACCTTGCCTCTGCATTCTACCTCAATGGATGGTATAGGAAATCCAATATTATACCCTGTGTACCGCTCCGGTACATGTTGATATCGTTTTCATACCGCGCTGCTAGTTTTTCCTCCTCATTTGGATCGGTGACTTTTTATTCGGACTCATATTTGTGTATACGTAATGACAACATTATGGGATTCGAATCGGGCTGAGCGCCGCGTCGCAACAAAAACAATGATTCATTCAAATAAATGTAGTTTACAGGACGAAAAAACGGACAAATGTAAATTTGAAGACGATATCGCTACGCTATATCCTATATCGCATGGTTCTTCGGGAGTCCGGGCTGCGGAACCGTATTGTACAGGCCTGGCCAGGTCAGGCCAAGCGAAAGGGTTACGTGGATAGTCCCCTGAATGAATGTGTATGATGTATACAAATGAAGGATGCAAATTAAAACATAACCAGTAAAAAAAAGTGTGTAGAAAAAAAATATGAATATCCAAACACGATGACCGTTGAAGGGTTCTAACAAAAAGGTCTAATCCTCCTTGAAGTTGTATTTTTGTGGGGTAAGTTTTAAAGCCACGGCCACAGTCATCCGAGACTGGTATTTCAACAAAATTGTAACGTATATTTAGGATGCATATTTATGGTTATAAGAAGTTATTGGAACATGGAAAACTTAACAATAAATTTGAACTTATAATATTAAGTATATGTGACCGGGAAAGTTAAAAAGGGGCTATCGTGTAAAAATTTCGATTTTCACTTTTTTAGTGATTTCCCCAGAAAACAATGTGCTCTTTCCGATGGTGAAAACCGCAGTTGCCAAAACTTCAAAAATGAGCCCGAAAATCGATCTTGAAGTTCGCCATCAAATCATCAAAATCCATTGTGGAATTGCAATTTAGTGTATCTATGAATATCTTTTCAACCGCTAAAGCAAATTTACCCAAATTTTCAAGACATCTCACTCACTAAGTTAGAAATAAAAATAAATACCGCAAATCATATAAGTCTGCATGAGTTGAGGTAGGGAGCGGTATGAAAACAAAAAATGTAGTATCGAATGCAAAATTTTTAGTAAATTTAAGATTTTTAAGTTTCGAAATTATATGAGATGTTGGCATTATTGTATATAATGTAAGTAATGATATAACCTCAATATTTTACCGTTATCATTTATTATCAAATTATAGAAAGTCGATTTTTCTACAGAATTTAAAAAAATTAAATTCATTTAGAATTTTCAATAGAAAAAATCATTAAAGGCAATTTCGTTGTTTTATCATCTTTTGGGTGCTAGATATCAAGCTAGTTCAACTAACTATTAATTTTTATTTGAAAAAGGACCAAAAAGGACACAAAAATATCGTTACCGTGGAACGGGCATGTGCGATATCATATCAAAGGAGACGTCGAGGACATTCGAATCCGTTAATACATCTCATTGTTACGCGTATAAAAGATTAATTTCAGAGTTGATGCAGTTCCAAGAGAATAAATGGAATTCTTCGTACAAAGAAAGTCACTCATAATAACCATGTTTGTATTTGCAAAGCCATAATTTGACAAAAATACTACTTTCTTAACTTTTTAGAATGTAAAGTAACTAAGGGCGGAATTCATAGTCGTTACTTAAGGAATAAGGATTCCCTTAAGGAATAAGTATAAGAGAATGCAAGACGTCACTTATAAAGGCATTGCCGCATTCAATAAAATAATTTAATTCAGGAGCCCAATTATAGTATGTAATTGACAAAATTTTATTTTTATATACAGTACTCGATAATCCGAAGCATCGAAACCTAGAATTTCCAGTAATCCGGATCACCTTAAAGATTGCATTGTACACACATTGTAGTCCGAATTTCAAGAGCTTCTCTAATCCGAATCTGACTTTTTTCTCATAATAACAGTGATATTATTGTCCAAAATAAAAACAACATTTTTCTTTGTTCTTGGAAACAACAAAATCTAGAATAACAGAGTGAAATTCTTTGAAAATAGAAAACAGATTCTACGAACAATTTGATAATTCGTCCATTTCCTCGAAATTTAGAGCAAATTAGTCCGAATTCCTCTGTAGTCCGGATCGACCCCGGTTTTCATTAGTCCGGATTATCGAGTACGCTCTGTATTTTATTTAAATAAAATATATAAAAATTATCTAGTAGTATCAAAATTGAATTTTATTTCTTAAGTATTGATGACTTTAAATCAGAAAATTAATAAGGATTCCCTTAAGGGTTCCCTTAAGTAAAAGTGGGGACTATGAATTCCGCCCTAATAATACATTTTGCGTTTTGAAAAATGATTTTCGATTTTCGAATGCCAGTCATGGTGGCAATGTCGGTAAAAAACGGTCACACAATGCAGATTTTTATACATATTTATCTGTCTAAGAAAATTGAGCCAAAATATGGCCATCGATCGGAAAAAATCTAACATCGCTGATTTTTTTGCAGAATGGTTGCTGATGGTCCCCAGATTATGGGAAAAAAAGTCCCAACCGATTGGAGGTCAGAAACCTTTAAAAAATAGGGGAACGGGTTTTTTTTTGCGAATATTTCAAAAACGACAAAAGATGCAGAAAAATGGTATGAGAAAGAAAAAAAATACATACAATTATCTTTGCAATAATATACCATAACACATTAGAATTTTATTGAATATTTCGGCGTTAGACTTAAACATAAATTAAAATATTTTCATTTTAGATCTTTTTTAAAAGCTTTTGAAAGAATGCTAAGTCACCCGTCAAATTGTGTACACGCATTCACAATAAGTTCATTGGGGGAAACATTGAGTCGCTCTGGTCAAGGCCTCCAATATCCCCACATAGTAAAACGGCATGTCCACAAATCTCCACAAAATTCGAGCAGAGTGCTAACTTTTGGTTTATTGCGATTGGACCTCCTAGTTACCCGACCCACCAATGTTTCATTTTTTGACTAAAAACTTTCAACGTTGGTTCGTTGAAAAATACCACCAGTTGCGTTTTCTTCATCATCCCGACTAGTTTTGAGTAACGAACTATATTGAAAAAAAATACACCTACCCAGTTAATTTTCACTACCACTACCCTGCCCGGGATAAAGTTTAGGGTAATGAAATGTAGATTGCTAATGAAAAGGAAAAATGCGGCAAAACAAAACAGCGAATGTTCTTATTGAGGTATTTCGATTTTTCAGATATATCATTGTCTTCTGTGGCGAAATCCACCAAATCTAAAAAAATAAGTCGACGAGAGTGAGGCAAAAATGTAGAACAGTTGTCAGTTGCTTGAGCGAAGTTACCGGCGAACTTTTTTCTTTTGAGTCACGCATTAACCGCGATGGCAAAAAACGCGCTTATTGTCATAAGTTCTTTTCGACTTTGTGGATAATTTCCATATTTACTGGAAGTCCCATAGAAAGCGACAATCTGGAAAATTGATCATCTGCAATTCCATTCCCCACATGGCTCCGCAAATAAGTTCCCTAAAATTTCCTGTATGTCATTTTGTTTTTCAGTTTACGGATATTTGGTTTATAATCATTAGAGAGTTTTAGCTTATCGTTTGAAATCAAACGACATAATTTGACATTCCATATAAAAATTCGCTTGCTTACCGTATACGAAACAATATATCTTAATTTTGCATGTCCCAAGTAGGCATGGGTGTATTTCCGTATATTTGATGCTCTGGAAACAGTCGAAATTGGCGAAATAATTTGTCGTGCTTTACACCTATGCCTACTTAGGACATGCAAAATTAAAAATTATTGTTTCGTATACGGTAAGCAAGCGATTTTGTATATGCAATGTCAAATTGTGTCGTTTTATTTAAAACGATAAGCTAAAACTCTCTATTATTAGAGTCAATCGTTTTCGTTTTTTTTTTCAATTTCCTGAGACAGTTTTCTTTAAATTAAATATCACACGGCGCATAATATCAAATGCAAGTTTCAATTCAGAATATCGCGTTGAGGACTGACGACACAATAGTCAATTGTTACTAAAGTGAGAAATTTTGATCCGTTTGCGTTTTACTTTGTCAATGATCCTGTCTGTTCAAGAAAGAAACGAGTATACTTAATTATCTATTCAATTCACAATACCAGTAGTCTGGCTGGTCTAGCGGTTAGTACGCGCACCTTCGGTGCACAGGGTCATGAGTTCGAATCTCACCGTTGATGGTGTTGATGATGATGTTTTTCAAAATCACGAGCTTGCGACGGACTATGATCTCACTCAGATGTTAAACGAGTATGTACCTATTTATGGGGAAAAATAACACTGCTGTGCGTGATGCTGATCTGATTACCTCAACAAAAAGCAGATAAGATCTTGGAAATAGGATGTCACTAACACATCCTGCGGCCTTAGTCCAATGTTGGATTCTTGAGCTTGTTATTTATTCATTTAATTCACAATACCAAAGACAGTTTCATCGTTGTCTTAAAAAGGCTATTGCCTCGGGTTACAATCAGACAGAATTGTAATTGTATACTTTTATTTAATAAAAAATAATTAATTCATATTTTTATGAGTACATACATAATACCCTCGTGATAAAATTCTTTTCACAGTGGCAAAAAGGAAGATCCTGAATTATGTCAGTCAGCTGTAAAATCAGATATAACGGACAATATTTTTGCTATACCGATAGTAGACTATTGACGTAAATATCATTGAGATCGCAATATAATATATAATATGTGAATAAAATATTCTTGATTCGAACTAGAATATAGCGATATTTTGGTGTCCCAAAATGCCAAAAAATATTCAAAACCATTTCAATGACTTCTTCTAATCCGTCCCTATCGTTTGAAACCCATCTTGGCTATCCACAACCAATTTTCCAAAATGTCCTTTTCAGGAGAGAAGATCCTTTCCGAAGATTTAAAATATGTACAATTAGTATTTCGGAGCACTTGTCTCACCAAGTCTTGTATTTTCATATCCATTATGCTCATATTGGACTTCTTTTGGAAAAAAGGACCTTTTGTCCTTACGTGTATTCCCTGGGATTAGTATGTACTTTTATATATAAAGTGTCCTGCTGATAAATAACTACTTATGTTTTACTAAAATTAGCACCCGAAGAGAATGAAGGCAAGCAATTGAAAGAAATTGCATCGTTATCTTTACAGGATGATTTACTGTTATTCCAGTCACTGGCCAACATTGCAATCTCTGAAACATTTTTGTGGTCACCAATGGATCCTGCATATCAACAATCAAAAAATATAGCAAAGAATGTGCTGGAGATATGCTCGAACTTGTCGAAAAATTAATTTAAATTGATTTACATTTGGATTTACTGTTATATTACCCGCTAATTACATTTCCGGTAACAGTATCCAAGTCAGGATCATCGAAAGTATATAGCTTCCAAGTTTCATAAAAATCAGATCACGACAAATCAATTAAACACAACGCACCGACTTGATTTCTTTATCGGCCGTTTACTCGCTTGTTTGTTTTTACCACATAGCCCCCTTTTAACTTTCCCGGTCACAATATTTTAATTGCAAATATTATTGTTAGGTCTCCCAATACTTTTAACATTTTTACTTTTTAACGAGTGCATGTGAAATTATCTTTGAAAACCAAGTGTATAATAAATATTTAGCAGGGCGCCATAATGCATCCCAACGAAGTCTGTGCACTCACTTGACAAACTCCAAGTTAGCTATGTGTCAATTTCGTCCTCAAACAAATCATGCATCTTCGGACTCAAAATGGAGGTTCCAATATTACCAAATAGTAATATTACACTTAATCAAATAAAAACGAATCAAATTAAAATACACCCCCCCCCCCCCCATAAAAAAGTGCTAATTTAACAATCCTTAAAAAATAGGGTGCCCTTTGTTTCTCTAGAATTGCAAGTTCTAATTAGGAGTTCTAACATTCCATTATTATTTTTAGATTTAGTGTAAAGGAATAAAACATAAATTTGCAAAAATGAGTACTAAATTAATGCGCAGGTCTTTTTTTAAATTTATTAGGATAGGTGATCCGTATGTATTTTGCCGCGCTGAACCCGAATACGAAACCCGTTTTTTCTTATTACGTCAGGTTTTCCGCAAAACGTAATTTTAGAAAAAAGCATTTAGAGAAAAGTTTTTTCTGTGATTTGATTTAAAAAAATTAATTCGTTAAAAATTATTATGCTTGTAATTGATTGTTACTTTTTACTTGCTGTGGAATGGAAAAATAAATTTTTTTCACAACAGTGATTTATAGCAAAAAAAAGTTGGGAAAAACGTACACACTTTTTAATTATTATTTTTTTTTAACAATATATAACATTTCTATAAATTTTATATTACTTAATCAAAAACAGAAAACTTTTAATTTTTACCACGTCACGTTTTCTCGAGATTTACAAAAATAAACAATAAACAAACAATACGCAAAAATTTAGGGCGGGATTCATATTCCCCACTTATACTTAAGGGAACCCTTAAGGGACTGTCGCTATTCATAGTCACTCAATAAGCAATCGCTTAAGGGTTTCCTAAAGGGTTCCCTTATTCGTAAAGGTACATACAGATCTAGTAACCTTATATGAATTCATATATTTGTTGACATATCCTTCAAACACTTTGATATTTTAAAAAAAATTTAAGTTTTAACTATTTTTAAATTCATTTTTATATTTTTTTTTGTGACTTTCAATAGATATGACCAATAAGTAAATCGTTTTATTAAATGAGGCAATGTCCTAATAAGTGATTTCTATAAATACGAAGCTGCCTTACGAGCTCACTTATACTTATAGGGTGTCCCACAGCTGGTTAGCCATAGACCTATAGTAGACTACAGGATGTTTTAGGAAAAATGTCATCAAAATTATTTCACTAGCTCTTACCGTTACGCAGTAATCGCATTTTTTTTTTGTGATTTTTGTAAAAAAAAAACATGACTTTTTTTTCGAAAAACTCTAGCTTCCAGTTTACCCAAATAAATTTTTTTCATATTCTTCTGAAAGTACACAAAATTTCCCATAAAAGGACATATCGAACGATGCGAAGAGTTTCCTATCTTCCGAGATACGATGTTTTGAATTTTGCAGAAATTTCAATTTCAACTTTTAATGTCAAAATTAAACCCTAGTTTCGTATTTCTGCATATGTTTTTCGTATTTTTTGCATATGTTTTGTGGCGTCAATAGAAATACATTTGTATGAGGTCTGGTTCAAATTAGTGAGCAGAAAAAAAGTTTTTCTTAGACGAACTTAATTTGAGCAGTTGGGTTTATGACGAGGCAAGGAAGGAAGGAAGTATTTTACGTAAATATTTAATGATAGAAAATTTAACGTAATTTTTCTTCCCACCATCATCAATAATCGATCCACTACCGATCATCAAAAACCCAAAACTATAATATCACTGTGATCAGATCTTCCATTTCGTAACATGCCCCTTGTTTCATCAGCTAACCCTCGTTATTTTTATCCAGATGAATAGTCTCCCATCTTCGTCAACAATCCATGCGGCTCGAAGGAATAACATCAAAATTGCGAACTTGCTGTGAGTAGTTCTCACGTAATTTCTCTAGTAATAATAATACATATTTAATTTTTTTTTATTTAATAATTTATTTGCCTAATATCTGTTTTATATGGTTGGTTTGTACCAAGCGCACTTAGACCAGTACTTGGTCCGTTGTGATTCCTCCTATAGTATCAAGTTTATATTAACCGTTTAAGCTGAGATCCAGCCCGTATTGGGCCCTCATCCCGAAGATCATCCGTATTATAGGAATTACTTGAACCAAGAAAACTCATTCGTTTCTTGACCAAGGCCGTACAATGACAAAGTAAGTGGTGTACGTTATCTTCCTCTTCTTAGTCATCACAACTTCTACGGAAGTGGTTGTAGGAAATTCGGAGTCGCCTATCAATTATTTTTAGATGAAGTTTAGGAAAATAATTTTCAAAACATATTTATTATTCGTTTGGATTTTCTTTAATTTGGATCTACATTTAAAGCTATATTTACATTAAAATAATTTGTATGAGTTACTATATATTTTTCTATAGTCAATATGATTATTCGTAATTATAGCTGAATAATTCAATATAATATCATTTTCATAAAATAATATAAAAAATATATATTATTTAAATGAAAACAAAAATCTTCCAGCACATATTTATCCATAAACATGTATGTATAATAAACATAAACATTTTTATATATTTGTATATATAAAACTTACTCCTAAACTTCCTTAAATCAAGTATAATAAATAGCGTAACTTACGTATGTTAATAACTACTTTATAAATTATTAACGCTTATTATTTGATTTATCCATCCAATAAAGGACGAAACCTTAACATAAACCCCGGGAACGTCTTGTCGTCCGCAGCCGAAACCCCATGAAACTAAACCGGCTAATTCGAAGAAGCCATCATCCTGACAGACGAGAGGTCCACCTCCATCGCCCTAATAAGAGAAGTAGTATGAAATTAATAACGTATATTTACGCAATGTATGCAATATAGTTTATAATTTACCTGACAAGCATCGTTTCCTTCTTCGCCACCCGCACAAAAACTGGATGCCGGTAAAATGAAAATTTTCTCCGTCACTGCGTTCACCTTTCGTATACATTCCGTGTCACTGACAATTGGTATTTCAGCTTCTCGGACGCGTAGTGGAATTGGACCAGCTATTATATAAATTAAGTTAAACGTTATCAGAAATCAGGAAAGAATATTCGTTACAATTAGATTTATTGATTTTTACCTTCTCCCATATATCCATATCCTGTTACTGTACACCGCTTACCAGCCGCGTGATTGACACCTCGTGCAGGCAGACATACCTAAAATAAAAAAAAGACGAAGTTAGAGTTATCTACCTCTTTAGCAAAAAAAAAAGTTTATTTTATGTAAACCTAATTTTAACTAAGAAAATAGGCTTCAAAACAAATATTTGTGTAACGGAAAAAGCATTCGAAAGTTGTACTTTGCATGAGATTATTCTTACCAAACAAACACCGTCTCTAAGCTCAGCCTGACCATGCAATTTCAAAAGTGCAATATCATTATCCAAAGTCTGACTATTGTGATTGTGATGAATATATGTGGTGGCAACACGAAGAGTTTGAGCTCCCGGACTACCATACTTGCGTGTTAAATCGTAATCACCTACTCGCACGTAGATGGCGTCTCCCGATCGCACAATGCTGAAAATGAAAAGTCACGATGCTTAATTATTTGCACTCAATCATGCATTAATAGCGTACACTAATTAAATAATCGGCATATCAAGACAACCTGGTTACTCCAGGGATAAAAACTTACTTAGTGACACAATGTGCTGCAGTGAGCACCCACTGAGTACCGATTAGTGCCGCTCCGCACAAGTACTGATTCAACGAATTTATCAATGCCACTTGCCAGCACCATTCACCATTTTCACCATCCTCGCCACCAACAACTCGTCCTCTTCGGAATTTCGTTAGAGGTTCTGGTCGTTGACTTTCCTCACGCAGCTGCAGTGACCTTGCAAAATTGGCATTAACCAAATCGCCCAGCTTGTCGTTATTAATCTGAATGGGTACAATGGCAGTACCCAGTACCAATCGTTCGGTCGTTTTGTTGAGCTGATAGTAGCTTGCGTCCAAATCATGAACTTGTCGTTTAGAGTGACCCGATTTCTCACGGTTGAAGGTGCTCTTATTGAGCTGGACGGACCTAGATGCACGAGCCGTTCCCTTGACACCGCAAACATATTTTGAATAGACTTGAGGGCGGGGTGTTGTCGTTGTGGTGGTGGTTGTAGTGGGTGGTAGTGCTGGAAGATTACTAATTAATAAAATTATTTAGAAAAATTCCAATTCTGCTTACTGGTTGCAGGTGGTAATTGTTGTGGTGGTGGTCCATTTGTTTGATAAGCACCATTTGGCGGAGGTACACCTTGGGATACCGGGCCAGGTTGATACGGTTGAGTGTAGGGATATGTGAATGTATCGTTTCGGTAAACCAGACCTTGTTTTTCTTGTATTTTACTCTTCGGTGCACAGCACATTTGTCCGGACTTTTTACATTTGAATAGATCAGTCATTTCGGCATTTCCTAAAATTAGAATTTAATAAATGGTCAGAATATGGCTTCTGTGCTAATTGAAGGGTACTCACTGAAACATGTAAAACTTAAAAGGCTCACTATGCATGAGCCTGGACATTCTTCTCGTGGATCGGGTGAAGGCGTTGGCGGCAATTGTGGAGGATAATTCTGAGGTGGTGGTCGTCGAAGTGGTCCGCCAGCGGGTCGAGGCGCTCTGAAAGTTGAAACATTTTTTTATGGGACTTTTCAAATAAAAATATTCAATTTAGAATAAGAAGTGAAATTGCGGCATGTTAACGAAAGGATACCAATTCGCAATATCTGAAAAAAAGTTTTCGAATAAAACTCCTCCTCACCTTGTATTATCACAACAAACTGATCCCTTCTTACAGCTCGACGTATTCGAAATCAGCACAGACGGTCGTTCACAGAATGCCGCCATAATATTCAACAGACAGAATCCAGGACATTTTTGAAGCTGAGCGGGTGCAACCTGATTCGAGCCCGTCAACGTATTCTCGGCCAAACTGAGCAACGATGAGAACAGATTGTCACCCAAACCGTCGACAGGACTACTTGGTGGCGGTCTGGGCGATGTTACAACAATCTTCTCTTCGATTTTCGTTACTGGTGCCGATTCGCTTTCCTTATTTATACAACAACGACCCCCGCCGGAACAATATGCATTCGGATCAATATCGTCACAAAGCAATGAGAACAGCTCGCTAACACATTCACCACGACATTTTTTCTGTGGCGGAATCTTTTCTTTGGTCTGTTCTATACTACCGGTGTCTTCGTCATCCTCGTCGTCGTCAGCGATTGTTGGTGTTGGAGTTGTTGTTTTTTTCGATGGTGGTTTGGTTGATTTGGATGATGTTTTAGTGCGAATTGGTTCGGTTGATGTCTGTTCGAAATCAAACAAAATTTATTAAAAATGAATAATTAGTTACAATACGAAAGTTGAAAGAAACCTACCCTGACTGGAGGCCTGTGATCACCTTGCTTCTTATTGACATGATCTGGAATTGGTCATAATTAAACTTTACGATATGAGATTAAATTTCCACAATATTACCAGCCAAAATGTAGATATCCTTAGGATATTTGCCATTTGGATAGTCGTTAAGCGAAACACAACATTTTGAACCAGCTTTACACAAATTCGGTTGAGTCAAATGAGCCTCACAATAATCGGCAATTCGACCGCTAACGCAAACTCCTGAACATGTAGCTACAGAAATATACATTTAATATCCTACGTTAAATATATTTAAAAATATTTAAATCATACATGATGCGTCCTTGTCCGATTCTGTATGATCTGCTTCCTCCTCTTCCTCTTCATATTTCGTAGTATGTTTTGGTGGTTTTGTCACTTTGGTAGATGGTCGTCGCGTTGTTGGCGCTGGTGTTGTAGTTTTTGGTGCTGGTCGTGGAGTTGCATATGGTGGCGAATGGGCTTCCGCCGAACTTGTACTATTCCCTGAAAAGTATTTAACGTTATAAATATTTTATATCAGTTTTGAGCAAACATTTTATCATACCTGGTGCATTTTCAATGCAGCATCGCATATTTGCCGACGGGCAGGGAACATCGTCAAGTACTTCGTAACAAATCAATGTTGCCAACTGATGAACACAAACACCTGGACAATCCTGTGAGTCAACGGCGCTGGTAATGGTATCCAGTAAGCCTAAAGTTACGATTAAGAAGATTTAATAAAAAACAATAATAGAGTAAATTTTCATATTTAAAAAACCACACATAATGACTTATTTCTTAAAGCTACTGAAATAGTTTCCTCGTACATTTTTAGTGCTTTAATTATACTGTGAAACTCAAATGAACGAACACAGTTAGTCTGTTTCAAATTCTAAAAAATACAATTACTTCGCGCTGGGTTTGTATGACAACAATCAAATTTCAATTAGCCTAGAGCTCGGCTCGGATATTGGTGCCAAGTAATTGATTTTTTTGAATGTGAATGTGAATTTCATTTTTCTTTTTTCAGTGTTCAGGGCCTTTTACTCGAGTATTATCTTTGGGTAGATGTAAGGTAGATATTTGCGTAGAAGGCACGATTAGTTGCAGATAGATTAAAATGGCTTTTCAGAAAAAAATTATGCCAAATTATATACCTAATGCTCGTATGGCCGGCGCCCGCTCTAGGGGGGAGGGAATGCGAGCCGGGCAGTCGCCCGGGCTCCAAATTTTGTAGTCGCTTTTTGGCTAGCACTCAAATAAAAAAAAAAGTTGTAAAAAAAAGCAAAAAATTCCATATCAACATTTAGTGGAAAGGAAACTACCGAAATAAAAAGGGGCGAAATAAAGTGTCGGAACGCAGAAAACCAATTGACAGTCACGAAAAGCATTTTACACATGGCAAAATAAGGTTTTCTTAATTTTTATTAATTAAAAAACGCGTTAAAGATTTTTTATACCCTTCGCTAATAGAGTGGAAGGGTATATTAACTTTGTCTAGAAGTTTGTAACGCATTGAAGGAAGCATCTCCGCATACGGCCATGTCCGATAAAAACTAAAAAAGTCGACTTTTTCAAATCTCCGGGACACCCTGTTAGCTTTGTCCTACCAACGTCTAAGTATTTCGTGCTGAAGACTGTTACGATTCTACACATTCCTACCAAATTTCATTACGATCGGTTAAGCCGTTCGCGAGTTATTTAGTGAACAAATTTTTAAATCTCCGGGACACCCTTTTACCTTTGCCTTACCAACTTCTAAGTATTTCGCGCCAAAGACTGTTACTATTCTACACATTCCTACCAAAATACAAGACGATCGGCTAAGCCGTTCGCGAGTTATTTAGTGGACAAATTTTCAAATGTCCGGGACACCCTGTTATTTTTACCCTACCAACTTTTAAGTATTTCTTGCCAAAGGCCGTTACCATTCTACACATTCCTACCAAATTTCATGACGATCGGTTAAGCCGTTCGCGAATGCGAGAGTGAACAGACAGACGGACGGACAAAATCGATTTCATAAGGGTTTTTTGTAAAATCTAAAAAAAAACCCTAAAAAGTATACATATATGATCAGTATGACTTGGGGACTCGATTGGGCGATGTCCGTCTGTCTGTCTGTCCGTATGTTGCGACACATTTTACTCGGCCATTTTAAAAGCTATGAAGCTGAAAGTGTGCTTCTTTTTGCTGCCATACAAACCTAACTCCCCAAATTAGGTTCTTCTAAGAAAGACTTTTTTATTTGTGTACCAATTTCAACCAAATTTCACACGAATGTGTTTATGACACAAAACATATGTAAGAATGGATCAAATCGGACCATGGGGTCAACCAAACCATCTATGAGGTATACCGTCAGGGGAGTACCTAGCCTTTCGGCCTTTATCTCCCGGTCCCGCTAAATGTTTGGACCTTCGGCATTTTACTGACAAGGTCTTATTGTCAGATGGGATTTCTCCATCCGGCGCATGCACACACCATCAGGAACCCAACCCCGGGGTTGCATCACTAGCTGGATGACTTGGGTAACAACCTCCAGCCACTACGAAGCCAACGCCTTGATGGGTAAGGACCATGGTCCCCTGGGCACGCCCATCCCCGTAGTTCACTATTCGCTATAGACTTCTCTATAGCAGGTGTGATCCTCCATCGGCTCCCTATTGGTTAAGCCTCACGTCGAATTCAGAGATGCACATCCCAGGTTCGTTGGACCTGTGACTACGAGCCTGTGTAGACACGTAGCGCTGCTTTTCACATCCAGGTGGCCCCTTCAGCTTACTAGTCAGCAATGCGACTCGGGCAGTGTGGTCATGAATCCACAAACTAGTTAGATATAGGCGCGTAGGCATTTACCACCAAGGCCGTTCTCCCTAACTAGCCCCTTCAGGACTCGGGTCATGCGAAGCCGTCAACTCCGAAGCTCACACGATTTCCATACGATGCACTCCCCCACCAGAGGACACCATAATCGTGCTTGGCCTTTAGTGACTTCCCTCCCGTAAGTCATGGGAGGGGACCATGGGGTCAATGGGATCAAATTGGACCATGGAGTCATGGGGCTGCCATACAAACCCAACCCCCCATTTTGGTTCTTTTAAGAAACATTTTTTACGCCAATTTCACAAAACCTTGAGTCTTTATCAAAGCAACAAAAAAGGTCAACACAAATGGAATCTTACTATAGGGCCATGATCCCGCATCCCCCATAAAACTTTCTGACTAAATAATTTTATTTGCCCACTTATTGTTTTGTCGACGCAACCGAACTTTTGTGAATACAGAAGTAAAAGAATGAAGGGGGGATTAAATACCAGCCGAAGGTAGGCCCGAAAAAACTTTGAGCCCGAGGAGAGCGAATGGTATCCAAATTTCGGCCGCGCCCGAAATGAGCCTCGGTCTGGTCTTATTTATCAGCGGATTTATTAATTCTCTTTTACGTACAAAAAGGGAATGCTCAGTTATGGGCTGATTATGTTCTTCTTAACAAAAAGTGTTTGGAATTGAAAAATGCAATTTCTCTTTTCTTCACCAGAATTAAGGATTAGTTAGGCCTGCTTCAATTATCCCAAATTCTTTTTAAAGTGAAGGGAATTTATGCAATATGACCCACTTTGATTTTCGGAAAATGAAGTCTGAAAATGCTATTTAGAAGAACACGTCCACTAAATAAATATTGACCCCAGAATAAGTTCATAAAAATAAGTAATATTGAATCGCATAAACAATCAGTACATAAATTCGTTAAAAAAAACTCCTGTGAAAAATTTCATGCCTAAAAAGCACAATTTTCATCACTAAGTTTTTGGAGTCGTTTTCGACAATGTCAACCCTAAAAGAACAAAATTGGGGGGTTGGGTTTGTATGGCAGCCCCATGATCTCAGAGTCCGATTCCATCCATTTTTACATATGTAGTATTAAAAGATAAACATTTTTATGATGTTTGGTTCAGATTAGTTCATAAACAAAAAAGTTTTTGGATTAGGGGCAAAACTTTCACCTTATAGACAGCAAGTATCGAAATAAGAAAATAAACACGCGAAAACACTGTTTTTTTGTGAGAATTTCCTTATTTATTATCTGAATGCATTTCGGTCGCAAACTATGGCGCAACCATCTTCAGCAGAACGCTTGTTACACACTGGAATGTCATTTATTTCTTCTTCTTCTTTCTCCTTTAGCTTTACTTCGAAAGCTAGATTGTCTAACCTCGCAGAGGTTGTATTGACAGCTTAA
Organism: Microchrysa polita; assembly: GCA_949715475.1. Lineage (NCBI taxonomy): Eukaryota > Metazoa > Arthropoda > Insecta > Diptera > Stratiomyidae > Microchrysa > Microchrysa polita. The sequence continues at coordinate 65,580,040 of OX454416.1, forward strand.
GTTTTATACTCCTTGGAGTGTTTGATAATGTAGTTAGCATTTATAAATTAATTAATCACTTGATCGTGATATTAAATATCCATACACATTATTATTAAAGTCTTATGGGAAACTCAATTTCAAATACGTTCACACGTATAGAATTGAGCTTATAACTGTTAACTGTGCCCAGCCATGTGGCTTTGGTCTTTTTAGGTTAAATTTTATTACAACTGGTTTTGAGTCTTCCGTCGCTATCGCCCTGAACGCGGGCCACTGCACGTGAAACCACACTACAATCACTCCACTGTGTTGCCACTTTGGCCACAAATCCTCAGCACGGTATTTGCGCTTAATGTGCACGAACAATAGGAGGTTATTGCACAGCAATTTCAGAACACGGACTTCGACACGTCCATTCCGGACGAAAGCTAGCGGAAGACTAGTGTCATTTATGTATTTTTGTCATTTATTTCAAATACATAGTTCAGTTAAAGTTGTCAAAAAAGGTTAAATGATAAAGAAGAAGATATCATTTAACCTTTTTTGACAACTTTAACTGAACTATGTATTTTAAATAAATGACATTCCAGTGTGTAACAAGCGTTCTGCTGAAGATGGTTGCGCCATAGTTTGCGACCGAAATGCATTCAGATAATAAATAAGGAAATTCTCACAAAAAAAAGTGTTTTCGCGTGTTTATTTTCTTATTTCGATACTTGCTGTCTATAGGGTGAAAGTTTTGCCCCTAATCTAACATCAGACAACAAAAAATCGTTCAACTGTTTAGTGATTAAATACTATACAAAATATCTGAAAAAAGTTTTTCGTAGAAGAACTTAATTTGGGGGCCAGGTTTGTATGGCAGCCCTATGACCCCATGGTCGGATTTGATCCATTTTCACAAATGTTGTGTGCCATCAATAGAAACACATTTGAGCGAAGTTGAAATTGGTACACAAATAAAAAAGTTTTTCTCAAAAGAACCTAAATGAGGGGGGTTAAGTTTGTATGGCAGCCCCATGATCCCCTAGTCCGATTTTAGCGATTCAAACATACAAACAGCCTGCAACAATAATAAGCATGTGTACAAAATTTCAGCTCTCTAGCTTTTATAGCGGCCGAGAAAAACGCACTGCAACAGACGGACAGACAGACGGACATCGCCCAATCGACTCCTCAAATCATGCTGATCATATATGTATACTTTTTATATGGTCGGAGATGCCTCCTTCAATGCGTTACAAGCTTCATGACAAATAACCCAGCCAGCATTTAACATATTTGTAATCATTATTTCATGCAACACGCGTAAGCACATATACCTTATTCATTCATCACGTTTTCATACAAGCAGTATATGACGATGTCCCCCTATTTCATGTATATACGCATTTGCGCCTTATTACGGATAAACATTATAAAGTTATAACTAATTGTGAAAATCTTGACTTATCGTTCCATTCTATACACCAACTGCGGTACATGTCTGTAGTATTTATGGCATGGCAACTTACCAGCTCCATGGGAACTACGCGGAACTTTGTCTGTTTGGAGGAGAAGAGCCCCAGCGGGAGAAATTTCAGAAATGTCACATTGGAATTTTTGCATCAGGACCTCTAAGCGTTATAAAGTTGTTATTCGTAAACATTATGTAATAGTCAAGTATGATATATATTTAATGCATCAATGAATAATTTAAAAGAAAAACAGGGCGACGGTGAGTCTCGAACTCATAACACTATGCACCGAAGGTGCGCGTCCTAACCACTACTACAGCCAGACTATACGAATGATCATGTTTTATTTGTGATTCTAATCACCCCAGCAACAAAAATCACACTTGAGGGGAAAACCATTATATTTCCTATATGCATGATCCGTCCACATTCCCTCAGCTGACCATCATGTATCTAACTTTCAATGTGTCCTATCGATACATAATACCGATTCGTGATTCATGAAGTAAAGCTTATTTGTGGCTATGTTCACGGTACATGACGCCGATGCTGGCTGGGAAGTTAATATACACTTTCACTCTATGAGTGAAGGGTATAAAAAATTTCTGGTAATTCACAGATAAAAACTGGAGTTCGGTTGTTGTGTTTTTTGTTTATTGTTACTTGATATGTAATGTTTTGCGATTTTGTCGTTCTAATATAGAGTTAAAATGAAATAAGGTAAAAGAAATATTTAATTAAAATAAAAAAAGAGATTTCGGGAGTGGAAATAGTTCGAAAAAGATCTTATAGTAAAGGGTTGGTTTTTTATTAAAGAAATATTAGAGTTTTACAATAGTTAAACAATAAAAAACAGAACCAATAGTTTTGTATGATTTGCTTTAAGCTTTAAAATCAAGTCTTCAAGTGTTCTAAAAAATGCATATTCATAATATGTATTTAATACCAGCCGATAAATTAATAGCATTTTTTGTCCCCTTTCCTCAGTTGGCCACCTATCAATGTTGACCCTCTTAGGCGGGAATCGGGGTGGTTAACATACGTCTGTTTAACTGTAAATGATTTAGAGGTTATGAGGAGAGTTTCAGTTGGTTCAGGTTATTCACCAGCTACTAGTAATTGTTCTGACCGAACACAACTCATTTGTTTTCAAGTTTCTATTAAGTAACCGTTGACATTCTCATTGTTAAAACTTTTTTATCGACCTTTGTGAAGAAGTTTCCACGACAGAGATTGTCTCTCTAAGCAGCAATTAGCAATAGCAAAAATTGAAAGCGGTTAAATGAGAAACAGATTTTGCAGAGCTCCTTATTCATTTGCAATTATGCTTAATGGAAAACAGTTGAGTAGAGGAAAACTTTAAAAATGGTGTTAAGAAAGATCATTTACAAATTTTCTAAAAACTCAAATTACATCTATTTTTGTGTGCTAATTATTTGATTTATCACATTATTTACCATAATATACAATGTTTAAGGCAAATTCCAAAATGCGGAGAGAGCGTTTAAACAGCTTCTACAGGCGACCAGAGTAGAAGGAATAAATGGTAAAGGGTGGGAAGAGAGCTTGTGTATAATTACTACTAGTATGTATGTTAAATGCAAAACTATCTTTTTTGACATTTTTGGAAAATAAATTAAATTCTTAAGTAAAATAAGTTTAAGGAGTTTCCCACTACGATGTATTTGTAAGTGAAAAAATAGTTTGGCCACAATCAAGATAATTGTTTGCTCTACAAAATGCCTGTAGCTTTCGACTGAGTTAAAATGGCAGCAGCAGCCCTTAATTTGAATACGGTGTCTCCTACATTTTCTGCTCTACGTTTATCCTATAGTTTTCAGACAGCCTGTATAACCCACCGCAAATACCACCAGTTAGAATGATGTAATCTGTTTATGCGGCAGCCTAAATAACCCAAGACAATGAAGCCGAAATAGCCGCGCATTGTGTATCTTTAATTTTTTTGCAGGTTTTATGGTTGTGTTGGTCTCCAGGTTATGGAAAAAAATCCCGACCGGTAAATTCGGTCCAGCGCGAGAGAGTTGGGGAAAATTGCGAAAGGAGGTGTTTTTTAAGTTGCCTGCGATTATAATTAAAACAGGAAAAACTACAGCAAATGCTCCGTGGATGAAATAAAATACAGTGGACCCTCGGTTAACGAATCCCTCGGATATCAAACATTTCATATAACGTCCGAAATGTTTGGCTCGAAAATGTTCCGCTTAGTGGATAAAATTTCGGATAAACAACAACAAAAAAATAGCGGAAATTCAGATTTTAGCGTAAAACTTAAGTAAATTTTTAGACAAATCTGCATTTTAAAAGCGTTTAACACTTTTATCAATAAATAAATATTGCAGAGTATAGTTTTTCAAAATAATAAAAGTTTCGCTTAACGAACGTTTCGGATAATACACATGGTCCTGAAACGAATTGTATGTTCGTCAACCGAGGACCCACTGTACATATAACTCCTTGATTGAGACGAAAAAATTAAAAGCATTATATCTTTTTTAAAGCTTTAAATTGAGGCACTCAATTTTATGTGATTGATTCGTAACAAATTCTAGATATTTTTTTTTTTGCTAAAGTTTGAGTTGTTCCAGTTGTTCCATTATAAAAAAAAGGGCGCGACACTAACATTGGATCATGTTCGCAGATATGTTAGTGGCATCCAATTTTCTGGTTTTTAGGGGTTTTAGAGTTTTAGAGTTATCAGTTAAAATTTTCCAGTTTCGAGTCCTTTTCGACCTCCGTTTTTCTAAACCGCAATAGGGATCGATATGAAACTTTGCACAAAGATTGGTCAGTATGGCCGTATATACGTTAAATATTTTAGACTGTTGACTTTTGCTAAGGAAAAGTAAATAAGAGTAAATTTGTAAAATTTCAATTTGTTCATGTGTAGGTTTCCAAATATGAATATTCTGCTAAGGGTTTTTAGGAAATTACATAGGGAATATGTCTACGAATTTTCATTAGAATAACTGTATCCAAACCGGAAATATGGTCAAGTAAGTATTTAGTAAGTGCCTTTCACAATGCAATGGAAGCCTCTTAAGCAATTCTTCAATGCATATCTTTTAAATTGATGAAACAATAAACATGAAATTTGGTGGAAATGCATAGAATGGTAATAGTGTTTGCCACAAATATTTTTGAAGTTTGTAGGACCAAGTTAACAGGGTGTCCCTGAATAGCTGCAAAAGTATACTTGTTCAGTACTCATAGGAAAGCTTGCGTTGGCTCTTATGTCAGGGGACACAAGCATACCATCTACGAGGTTACTGTCTAAGGGTCACCTAGCCTATGGCTTTATACCCTGGTCCTTGCTAATGCGGTTTGGACCTCCAGCTTGTTTACTGACCCGGATCTGTAGTCAGATGGGGATTTCTCCATCCGGTGAATGCATTCACCTTCAGGAACCCAACCCCGGGGCTGCATCACCAGCTCGATGTCTTGCTTAACAACCGACAGCCCCCTCGAGACCAACGCCAAGATGGGAAGGGACCATGGTCCCCTGGGCTCGCCCATCCCCGAGGTACACTATTCGCTATGGACTTCTCCATAGCAGGTGTGATCCTCCTTCGGCCCCCTATTGGTTAAGCCTTACGGCGAATTCGGGCATGCACACCCCAGGCTCGTTGGACCTGTGACTCCGCGTCTGTGCAGACAACGAAGCGCTGCTTTTCACATCCAGGCGGCCCCTTCAGTTTACTAGTCAGCAATGCGACTCAGGCAGTGTGGTCATCAATCCACAAACTAGCTAGATATAGGCGCGTAGGCATTTTCCACCAAGGCCGTTCTCCCTAGCTAGCCCCTTCTCGACTCGGGTCATGCGGAGCCGTCACCTCCGAAGCTCACACGACTTCCGTATGATGCACCCCCCCACCGGGGGACATCAAAATCGTGCTAGGCCTTTAGTGCTTCCCTCCCGCAAACTATGGGGGGAGGTAGGCACGCCAAGAGCCACCCGTGCATAACTCAGGAGCATGGGACCGTTAACGCCCGAATGGTCTTTGTACAGATCCTCGCCATGGCGTATCAACTGTACCAGGGGCCCCCTTGCGCTACTAGGTCCGTGGTGTCGTAAGTCACCAAAGATCCCTGTCCGACTACAAACAGCCTTCCAAGCTGAGTGTCACACGGACACAGACCCCCCTGCGGGGTGTCAGGGGACACAATGGAATCATTTCATATAAGTTGCTTTTCCTTGATTAAAAAACAGTAACATTAGATTTACAGCTAATAATTCAGTTCATATATAAAGCCAAGCCATCCTTACGTTTGCCTGAGATTCTTTTTGCTCAAAGGCCATGAGAAATCTTAAATCGAAAAATGCCTGTAGATTTGCCTTGGAGTACTTTTATACAAACTGGGTAAATAGTAAATCTATTTTTGGATTAGCCTAATTAAAGGTGGAACGCGTTTATTTAGACCAATCCAAAAATATATTTACAGGAAACATTTCATTAATATTGTGCACAATTCTTATTTATTGCTTATAAAATATATGTACAAAAAATATTCACTATGCATTAAAATTCTACGAAACCCTCGAATTGCGGGCGCAGCCCTCTGTTCGCCGGTATTTTTTATAGAGGTGTTGAGATCAAAAACAGGCTCTGCAGTTTTATTATTTGTTCCGATAAATGCGTACCATCTGAGAGAGATCGTAGTCCGGCATGGGTAGTGAGTTCGAAAATAATCATTAACTGAATCCGCTCACGGTAAGACCCGAACCGACAACCCTGTGTCTCGAAGGTGAGCGCACCAAACAGACTACTAAAAAGGAGGTTCTATTATTATTGTATTCTCCATTTATATTTTATAAAAAGGCATGCCTGTAATTTTCTCAAAAATTTTGGAACATTACGCTATCAACTCTCACAAGAAGAATTTTCGTGTTCTTCTTATCGATACAAGCGACACTTATCTGACCATCCGCCATATAGCGGACATATACCGGAAAATATCGGAAACACAAAAGTTCTCCCTATGAGAACGGATAGCAGAACAAGCCAAAATTTCATTGGCCGCCTATACTCAATTTTAAGCAGCATGCATTCACAACTTTATACATACGAATAATCGCAGACAATTTCATAACTCATTTTAATTTTTTTTTAAATTATTGTGTAAACTATAACTTTGAAAAACGAAAGTCCCTTTTTTTACCCTAGCAAACCATACCTAATCCAAGAGAATGTCTACATTTTTTCTATATGTACCTAAAAATAATAAAACTAATGTGTCTATGCATCTTTACATCTTCTTAGCATCACAACACAATTTAGCCCATAATTTTTTTTTAGATAATAAAATTTCCTACGCTCTTTGTCCATTAAAGCACCTTGAATCATGAGTCAGTCTTCAAAAATGAGGTCGAAAACATGAATCTACCAAAAATATTATGCAATCTTTTTTTGGCATTCGATAGAATCATCATCATTCCGTGAACTATTGTCGAATCGATTCAGAATTGATTACTTAACGGCCGCACCAGCATCATTTTTTCCATTTTTTTCCCGGTGAAAGTTCATTCCTTTTGAATTTGTAATTGAGAAAAGTATTTCACACGTCCGTCGCGCATTACTTCACGCATTCAAAGAAGTAACCGCGACACATAGCCGGCTTACTACGTGTTTATACCTCGAGTGTATAGTGATACGGGCGAGTGTATACGATTCATTCAAAATTGTTCTCATTCCATCGGTCATATTTTTACAAGAAGTAGGTAGCATGCCCATAATAAAGATAGTTAGTTGTGCACTATATGACTTGTCTATTAAAAGCCAGCTAACTTAGAGCCTAATCAGATGCAAAAAATAAATTGAAAAATGAAACTACAAAAATACATAGTTGATAGATATACTTACCGGATAAGAAACTGCCAGCCAGTGAATCATCGTCACCGGCATTAACCTGCGGCGTCAAGACAAGCAGAAAGCTGCTAACCAAAATTAGACCGGCCCAAATGTCTTTCATTTTGGTTGTACTACACATCGGGTCACAGCCACTGGCATACACAATAAATTCTTTTTTTTTATGAAGATTTTTCTAAATGGTTTAAGGGGCTCTTTTTTCTCTAAGCCTTTAAAAAAAGATTTCACGTAGACACAAACGATTTAACTGTTTCGATAGGCTGATTAACACACGCGAACTGCTCGGGGCACACATTTATAACACTATATAAATTGGGATGGGAAAAAAAGAGAAGAATTGGATCAAATTTGTTGATTGGAATTGGAACATTTAATTTTCAATTAGCATGCGGTGTGTGTGATTTGGGGAATGTTGAGTTGAAATTATGTCGCAAAAATTAAATGTGATTCAATCGTTTCTTTAGATACCTATAAACCAAATCGAACGACTTGACAAAATTCGATTTTTTAATGTATGTGGACTAATAATAAAGAACTGATGTAAGCTGTTTTATTGCTTTCAATGGCTCTCGAGTGAATTTTAATATGGATATGTACCACAATCCAAGGCGCACCATACCATATGATCTTAAGTTTCCAGACAAGCATCCTGCAGTGGTGGCTAAACCGTCTGAGTAACCGAGGTATAAATCTATGAACTAATTCCAAACAAACAAGTATGCATACTCCAGCGAGTTGCGGCACACAGAGTGCATTTCGAGTCGGTTTCGAACTAGTATTACACACTCGATGACAAATCACTCTGCTGCACATCCACCCATTCAAAATCTAACCATTGAAAATTCACTCAATTTTAGGGGTATTGAACTAAAGTGGAAATGGACCGCGAATTTACTCTAGAGCCTACACTATGCTGATATTTATCCGTTTCGTAATTGAAGTATTATTATTACATCCAACATGTCTGTAATTTCTCTTAAGTCCACTCATCACCGCATGCACATTATCCTTCATCCATGTAATGGAGAAAAATCTTTTTATCATTGCCATATTTTATACATGCATGCAAAATTGTATAAGCAACAAATTGCTCCAATCCATTAATTTAATGGACATGTGCTCATATCCATACTCATTTGTAATGCAACAACATGCAAGAATGCCTAATGGCATAGTCAACCAACTCTTATGGCCAACGTCGGAGTACAAAGAAGAACCACCGCACGACTGAAGAAAAGTCATCCGGACAACTTTAGTGGTGGGCGCGGATGACCTGAAAAGAAACCGGGATAATCGAAAATAGAATTTAGGTCGAAATTATAATGGAAACGATCCATGAAATTCCAACGTGTATTGTACTCGCGGGCTTCATTTAGAAGTCGTAAAAGATGACATTTACATGCGTTTTATTTGGAAGTCAATAAGGTATTGTGTGTAACAAAACAAAAGATGTTAATATATGGCACTACTTTTATGCTATGTCTGTTGTGTATTTATCTATTCTTTAATATTCTACAAATAGCAGTCTAACATGCCTCTCTGATGGCCTGCCTGGATGGATGAAGCTGTACTGCTGGCGGGGTTACTGATGTGCAAAAATGTTATCGACCGTTTATCATGCCATTCTTGAGGAAACTGTTAGTAGAGGCGACATTCCTTCTGTTATCAATTAATGAAGATGTTACAAACAGCATTCTTGGCGACATGCGCGCCGTTACATGTTTGATGTTTGCAAAGTCTTGCTGAAGTTGAGTGGAAATTCTAAAAGAGATTTTATACAAATTAGGCTGAATATAATCTTGGAAATTGGATTTCACTAAGACATCTGAACAAGGCCATCCAATGTGGGACTGTCGCGCCAGTTATTTTTTTTTGGATAGATTTACCGTTATTCTAGTTCGGATCGCACATTACATCTGCAAAGTTAATTGCAAGGGCCTCGTAACCTTAACAAAAAAAAATAGGCCAGGCTGATATGTTTACAAATTTATAGGCACGTATGTACATAATATACATTTCTGAGCATTTGTGCTCGCATGACCGCTGTTCGCGGACAAATTTTGTTCGCACATAAATGCTCATTTTTAGATTTTATTTTTGCATGCACAAACCCCCTTTTGTGACGAAAATCCATGCGCGCACGAGTGCTCAAATGTCGAATGTGAACGAATATTTTTGGTGAGCTATCAAATTCCCTTAGCAAACATCTTGACACTACTTTGAACTTTGGAGACAATTTGAGCAAACCTTACTAAATCCGCAACCCATGACCCCCGAAAAATCTTACAAGACTCGAAGATAGGTTAATGATATTGCTGTGTAGCATTGGCGCATAACGTGGGGCGTGACCTAGCGATTTAGCGCTGCTGTCGGCAGCACTGAAAAAAAAACGAAAGACATCAGAAAGTAACTTTAATGATTATGTGTGATTGATGCTAATTGAATTCTTAGCACCACCGAATCATACTCGAAATATAAGAATTAATAGAATCGTGCTTTGAAACAAATGTACGTTGTCGTCAGGAATTACTAAAAGCTGGATTTTGTCAAAAGTTGTACCATATTGCACTGAACTTTAAATAATTTGAATGAATTTAGGAACATACGATGCCATATTTCAGGCGAGTTTGGACTAGACTATTTAGTTCAAATCCAGGAATTGTTTATAGTCTGAACTAATAAATAAGGAGGAATGTTTGTATGTATGCAATTTTTCGACGCCCTCTGCTCACATAAAGCTTTTGAAACTATGACGTCAGCAGCATCGAAGTTGGCTACACTTTTTATGAACATACTTTTAAGTAACACAGTATTCCTATGAATACCTTTGATATAGATTAAAAATATTCAAAATGATTTTAGTCACATTCAATGCTGCTGACGTCACAGTTTTAAAAGGTTCGTAGGAAAAGCTCTCTCACATGTGCACCACGTTGTGCGAGTTTTCGTTGCAAGGAAAATAATGGTTAACGATAGCTAAACCGATTTGCGGATGGATTGATTTTGTTTTCGGTGCGAATAAGTTTTACCAGACACCATCAGTAAATGCTACCATTATCATACAATCTTCTTGATTAAATTTATCAGCTTATAAAGAGAATCCACCTCCAGATGATGAGATGCATTGTGAATGCTGGTTTTAAAGATATCGAATTTATTTCAGAAAATTGCCAGTTAATATGGCGACTTTTCGTTGACGTCTTTATTTGCTAAACATGCGGCTTTCATGACAATCGTTAATTCGGTAGAAATCTTCAATGAACTGGTCCTAGAAATGGCGCAACGCATAGGGCTTCTAAAACGTAAAATTGGTATTCCGCGAATGACTTTCGGACAAAGCTCGAAAAGTTGGAATTATACTTTCCCAGTTTTAAGCCACCCTATCCTATACAAACAAGTGGTAAGTTATATATTATATTATGGGCCATTTTTTCGTACATCTTATAGGCTGGTTAGTCTTATTGCCTAGAGAAGACACACACAATATTTAGAAAGCTTTTCCATTTTATTGAATGAAATTTTTGTTTATTTTGCATAGTTCTGCCATATTTTGATAGTTGCACCATCATCTTAGATTAAAAAAATCATTGCACGGTTTCATGCAACAGCGTAAATAAGCAAAAGATAACATAACTATGCAAAATAAACAAAAATGTCATTCAGTACAATGGAAAAGCTTTCTAAATATTGTGTGTGTCTTCTCTAGGCAATAAGACTAACCAGCCTATAAAATGTACGAAAAAATGGCCCTATGAGTCGGTTACTCGTATATATTTATCCATAATTAAAGCTTAAAGCATACTTATAGCACGTTAATAATTTCTACTGCAGCCCTATGTCGTGTTCCGATTCCATCTGTTCCTGGACGCGTTGGGGCTAAGCCAGGAACACACTTGGATGAATTTCCAAAATTCAAAAAGGAAAAAGTTTTTCTTACAAGAAACTAATATTTGGGAATTGGTTTGTATGACAGCCCTATGACGTAATATTCCGATTCCATCCGTTCCTAGATGTTTTGAGGCTTTTTCATTAACATATTTGGTAAAGTTTGGTTGGACGGATTAAACAGAAAAAAGTTTTTATTAGGAGAACCTAATTTTCAGGAGGTGGTTTGTATGACAGCCCTATGATGAGGCTTTACTCGGAACACATTTGGTACAGTTTGGTTAAAGTCAGATTAAAAAGAACGATACCGAGGCTAATTTCGGGCGCGGCCGAAATTTGGATACTCTTCGCTCTCTTCGGGCTAAAAGTTTTTTTCGGGCGTACCTATGACTTGCGTTTAATCCTCCCCCTTCCATTCTTTTCCTTCCGTTTTTACATAAGTTCCGTGGCTAAGATAAAACAGTATTTGAGTGAGGTTTGCTTGGAATAATTTAATCAAAGGTTTGGTGAAATTGGGGTTGTACGGCAGATTCATGACCCCATGGCTCTTTTACATTCATTCTTACGTATGTTTTGTGGCATCAATAGAAACACATTTGTATGAGATGTGGTTGAAATTAGTGGACAAATAAAAAAGTTTTTCTTTGAAGAACCTAATTTGAGGGGTTGGGTTTGTATGGCAGCCTCATGACCCCATCGTTCGATTCCATTTATTTTTACATATTTTATGTGACATCAATAAAGTTTGGTTAAGATTGGTTCATAAACAAAAAAGATTTCCTTAGAAGAACTTAAATTGGGGGGGCTAGGTTTGTATGACAGCCCCATGACCCAGTGATCCAATTTGGATGATTCAAACATAAAAACAGCCTGCAACATAAATAAGCATGTGTCCAAAACTTCAGCTCTGAATCTTTAATAGCGTCCGAGAAAAGCGCACTGCAACCGACGGATAGACAGACAGACAAATGGACAGACGGACATCGCCTAGTCGACTCCCCAAGGAGAAAATTAATTCCGGGGAGAAGCTTGTCGGAGAAGTCATTCTCTGCTGGAAGTGGGTTTTTTCCACCTTTCCCAGCAAGTACAGTTTCATAGGAAAATTTTCATCGATTCTGATCGGGTTAATTTTGATTTAGTTTCACGTGTTTATTGAAAGATGTTGAAGAAATTATAAATTGTTATTTCAAAAGCAACGGTTGTCAGCCATACCACTTTCTAGTCGCATTTTAGTTTATTATTCTACGATTAGAAAATTTATTTTCTTTTTTGAAGAAAATTCTTGAATTGAAGTACAAATAGGGAATATATTGGTACTGCGCTTTTATTGTTTCCTGATGGTTGTTAATACTGCCCTACATGCCCAACTCACAGCACGCCACTGTTATGAAGGAAGGACTGTAGGCCTGTTCCAAAAACCGGGATCCCGGTACAAAACCGGTGTTCACTTGGTACCGGACCCGATATTCTAAAGTACCGATATCCCGTTTTTTTTTGGTACCGAGTTAAAAAAACCGACCGACGAGTCGGTTTTTTGGTACCGAGTTAAAAAGAACGATTCATTTCGTTAATGTCAGAGGTATATTACCTCGTATTTATGTTACTTTGTAAAAGTGGGATTGCTAAGTACTTACTGAATGCTCATTAGTATCAGTGAGCCCAAAAGTTTTTATTTATTAGGTGTAGAAATTAATTCCGTCCGTTTTTTTTGCTTAAAAAATGCATATATTTGAAAGATTAAATCAATTATTACTATTAATATTAATTATTAAAGTTATTTTCCATCGCTAGCAATAACTTTCGCCCATCTTTCTGATAATTAATAAATTCCATCGCGAAAAAAGTGTTCATCTTTTGAAGCCACATATCTTTTAAATCTGGTTTGTAAGAGAAGCGTATTTCAATCAACGTGTTCTGCATCGATCGAAACAAATGGTAGTCGCAAGGGGCAAGGTCTAGAGTAGGGATGTCAAAAATCGGCCCATAACCCGGTTTTCTGTTTTTTCGCAAAGCCGGTTAGACCGTCCGGTTTTAACCGCGCTCAAAGTACCGGTTTTCGGTTAACCGGTTTTTCATTGAATTGCTTAGCAAAATAATGCATACACACTCGTTAAGCTGATGTTCGTATAGAAATATGACAGTGTAATGGAGCCCTAAAAGAGAAACATGTTGAACTAAAAAGATAATCAAATAAAATTGTCAGAAGTATTCATAATGTTTCAAAATTAGTTAACTGAGTTTTATTGCTAGACAATGTACCTATATAGTGCAGTCAAAATATCCCATTTCAGGCCTCCAAATAGAAAAAAATAGAGTAAGGCTATTTTTTGTGGTTTTTGAATCAGCGAGCTCCCAGGAATCTAAAACTAATTTTGCTAAAAAAAATTTTGATCGGAAAGGTCCCAAAAAGGACCTTGGCCGGAGGTCAGAATGTGGGGTATTAAATCAAAGGGGACGTCGTGTACATTACATATCCGGTGTTTGTTTCCTGTTTCAAGGACCCTCAACTGAATAAATCGAGATTAAATCGAAAATTATTGTGTTTTTCCGTGTATCTTTCCAAAGCCATAACTACGAGAATAATCCAAGTTGTCACTACGTTTCTCACTTTTCCGAATCTATGATAGGTTAAGATTCTACCATTAAATTTTCTAAGAAAAAAATGATCGGAAAGCTTGAAAAAGGACATTAAATGACACCAATTACAAACCTTGATTGAAAGTGAGCATGCGGGGTGTCATGTCAAAGAGGACGTCGAGTGCATTGCATATCCGGTGATTGTTTCCTGTTTCAAGGAAACTAAATGGAAAAATTCGGGCTAAAACGAAAAATTACGGCTTTGGAAAGATACATATACGAGAAACACGAAAATTTTCCATTGGATCCCAATTTTCTCTTGTGAGGGTCCTTGAAACAAGTAATAAACGCCAGATATGGAATGTACTCGACGTCCTCTTTGATATGACACCCCGCATGCCCACGTTCGATCAAGGTTTGTAATTAGTGTCATTTAATGTCCTTTTTCAGAGCTTTCCGATAATTTTTTTCTTAGCAAATTTAATGGTAGAATCTTAACCTATCATAGATATAATCTGATACACATATACATTCACGACGCACAAAAGATACACGTGTGACACGCAACGTAAACAATATCTGCCTTGGAAAGGACAAATGCAAGGAGCGGTAGTTTGACAAAGCGATGGTTCTTGGAATAATAGCACTAACGAGAGTGTTTGGAAATACGAAATTTTTCATAGAAGACAAGCAATAGAATTACAGACTGACAAATCAAGAAAATATAAAAATTTTATGAATTTGGAAAGTTTTTTTTCGGTTTTAACCGGATTGGCAAACAACCGTCCGGGTTAAAACCGGGAGGATGAAAAAACCGGTTAACCGTTTTGAAAGTACCGGTTTTCGGACTAACCGTCCGGTTTTTGACATCCCTAGTCTAGAGTCTAGACTAGAATATAAAGCCAGAACTTCCTAACCGGTGACTAGTAAGCGCTTGTTGGTTGGATCTGAGTATAGACATGTCAAACTCGCGGCCCGCGGGCCGCATGCGGCCCACTTCGCAGTTTTGTGCGGCCCGCGGCTAGGTCGAAGGAACATAATGTGTATCAACAAAAATGCGCAAAAAAAATAAATCGAGGTTAAACTCAAGCCTAATATATTAACTTAAACTCGTAAAAAAGTCGGTGGTTTATGTAAATTATGTATTTAAGAAATCTGCCTCTCTGTTCTATCAACAAATTTCGAAGGCGGTCAGTTTTGGGCAGGGAAATATTAAATCCTTTCGTGAATTTGATTTGTGCTGAAATTCGGTTCAAAAGTTGTTGGCTTTGGCCCGGACCAGTTCTCGAGTTTGACACCCCTGGAGTATGGGTACCATATTGCGCATATCCCGCAGCAATATGTGACGCGTTATGTTACCCCTTTTTTCTCAGACCTGAGCAATGACAGTGAATGTTCCACGGCCGGCCATTGCCGCACTAACAGCAGGCGTTGGGATGCAATGCCCCCGATAAGACGAAAACACGTAACACAGATTTACACATATCAGAATCACCTCGCATCGAACCTTCAAAGCTTTTGCTTTGTGGTCTTGTCAGGTAGGTGTAGATTCCTGACCGTAGGTTTCTATTGGGTAGGTACCGAGAAAAGCGCACCATCATAATCCCATAAGAACCCTCTTAAGAATCTTACAATTGAATGATGACTGCTATGCTAAGCGTTCCTTAAGAGAAGATTGGGGACCAATGGAGTAACGTTACAATGTTCCGTATGGAAAACATAATTTTAGGAAAACCATCACAGACACAAAATGGTGGGGTGTCTCATCTGGCTACAAGAAGGGCAGAAGTGCCTGATATTTTAAGTGTCATAGAGTCAGATGTTACAGTCGCATTCAAAGATGCGATCCAAGAAAAAAAACAACACAACGAAAGGAGCAAGGAGAAACAGGGTCAAACTTTCATATAGGTCCCAGGAGTAAAATTTTGCAAAAGTGATGACCAGGCGCAAACAGGGTAAATTTTCGATTTTTTTTTAAAGCTGAAACTTTCAGTCTTATCTGTTTATATTCTGAAGTTACAGCTGTTCAAAGATGCTACCAAGAAAAAAATTCAAAGAACAAGGGCAAATCGATTATAATTTTCATAGGACTCATGAACAAAAAAAAATATGAAGGCGGACTAAGCGGAAACGTATGAGCCATTTTCAAAAAGGAGGCCGTAGAACATAGTAAAGAACAAAATAACCCCACTTTCCATTTTGGGTGTGACTAATGGAACAATTTGAACATTGATACCCAAAATGTTCGGTAAAATTTTCGTAAGTACAAGGTCAAATAGCTGTTGCATTGGGTCGGAAACTTGCAGTTGTTGATTGTTTTTTTTTTAATTCCGAAGCATTTAACTTTGTGGTCATTCTCCGAAAATGTGCCTGGAAACAAATATTGGACAAAGCATTGTGAAACGAAAATCGTAAACATTGATTTCATCGCGGAGTAATATTACCCAACTAACAAACTCTTGAGAATTTAGCTCTTGTGAACTGGAAAAAGCTCTCATAAGGCTCTAGTAAAGCTCTCTGCTACTCTTATAATGTAGCTCTAGTAGCAAGATTCAAATAAACTCTTTAAGTACATTTATTATAAGATTATTCCTCTTGAAGAGTCATATTCTTGTTACAAGTTCATATTTTGTTGTCATGAGCTCTCATAAGGACTTTTTAGTTAGAGTTTAACTCTTCAAGACTTAAACTCTCATAAAAATGTTCTTACAAGAGATTTATTCTTATGACTCTTATAATGAGAGCTTTATAAATGCTTGAGTTTTTTACATCTTATTATACTATTTTTATTAGAAATGTATACTTAAACACTTATTAGGAGAGTGTTGTGAGTACACGATTGATAAAAGCTATGCAATCTGTCAAGTCTGTCTTTTGAAGAGAACATGACATTCGACAGGGAAAAGTTTAAGAAACCGTGCGCATTTCGACGAAACGTTAAAAAAAATACTAGAATTTGAAAAGTGATGATCCTCTCGGGCTTAGGATCATTGTTAATTAATTTTTTTGATTTGAAGTGTGGAAAATATTGCCATGCAATTTTTCGGACAATCTACCATGACAATCATGTGTTTTCATTTGCTGATAAACCGGTAGTCATTCTTCATGCCGTGGTTGTGGCGGTAATTTTCTATCGAAAGTAGCATTGTTGATGTTGATGTTCATCTTCCATTGCCACAAAATAAATAATTTTCGCTATGTCGTGTTGTGGGGACCGTGACACTGGTCGTTTCAGATTGCGCGATAAATTACCTAGTGTGTGTCATGTACGGGTGTGAGATCGATTGTGTGCAATCGATTGACCAATAAATCGCTAGGTCTGTGGTGCTCAATTTCTGTTTGAATCATAATGCGACAGAAATAATCAAACGTCAATTTATGTGGCATATACTGAGACTTAGGCGCTTGTTGTGAGTCTTTAAGTCCCATCAGAAGAGTTTAACTTTAGTAAAAAGAATTAAACTCTGATAGCAGGACTTTAGTTACTATAAAAAGATTCACTCTCTTCCAATAAGAATTTCGGTCTGATAAAAAGAGCCGTCCTCTTGCAATAAGAACTTCGTTCTAGTAAAAAGAGCCGCCCTCTTGCAATAAGAATTTAAGTATAGTAAAAAGAGCCGCCCTCTTGTTGCTAGAGTTTTAACTTTGTATGAAGATTTAATCGATGGCTGCCATATTTTTCCTTCTAGGCTGTGGTTTCGAGGAAAATGATAATTTGAATTGAAGTGTTATTATGTGTCATAGATATGCCAAATTGAAATTATTGTCATTCTTGAAGTTGAAAAAAATTATTCAATAAAGTTTTATACTAGTTATCAACAGAAGATAAATATTATGTTTCCTACCAAATTAAAAAAATTAAAAAAAGTAGTTTATTTTTAGGGGGCTTTGCCATTTTTCGAAGCAAAATAGCCATATTCAACGATCAAATTTTCATCGCATTAAAATGTCGACCCATATTTCTGGAAAAAAAACACGAGTTTTGCCAAGCAATAATCTGCTTGAAAAAAATTTCATTTTAGTTGAGGTCGAAATGACAACACATGACAATTAATAGACGTTCTCGTAATAAAGTATATTTGGCGAAAAAAGATTGCGTATGTGGCAATATCATGCGCACTCTTTCTCGCTACACCTATTAGAAGAGCATGCGTCGCATATCAAGTGTATAGAATTTTTTTGAGACTCTTACAAGAGTAAACATCTACGCCAATAAGAAGCGTTAAAGCCTTCTTATAAGACATGTGTATCTCCTGTAATGAGATTCTAACTCTTGCTACAAGATCAAAATAACTCTTGGAAAGTGCGTCATTTAATACTTATAAGACTTTTATAAGGATCTTATAGTACTCTTGAAGAGTTAAATTTCAAGAGCTGATGTCTTGATGCTTGCTCTTGTAAGACTCTTGTAGAGTGTTATCAGAGCAAAATTGTTAGTTGGGTACATTTTTGTAAGTATATAATCAGAATCTTCCGCGGACCAGCTCCGACACTCTTACGTGCCACTCTCGGTCCGCGGACCACCGGTTGGAAACAGTGCTCTAAATGCATCAAGTGATTCACTAAAACCTTGCTCCAGATCGTCAAACAACATAATCTCAGTTTCAATGGGACCACACATCGTCGTCCAAGCTTCAATGCATTCCATTTAAATATTACTATGTTACTAAAATTTTAAATTGGCCTCAGACTTTTAGGTATATAGTCCAGGAATTGCCATCTTGTAACATTAGAGGTCATATGAATTTAAAAACACGTTAATTTACCTGTAAATTCAACGGACGCATGTAAAGTTTGCAACTTCTTGGTGACTGTAGCACCGAAAGAATCAGAGATCGGAAGAGCCCCAGCTGGGTATTAACACGGAGATAACTGCTTTGGAAAAGTTTGGACAATATGCCGATAGAACACTTTACTTGGTCAATGTGAACAGCGATGTCCTGCGAGAGAACTGCCTTTTGAGGGAAATGTAGCTTCTTAAGAGAAGCCATTATTTCTTGTTTCTATACTGAGAAAACAATGTTTCTATTTCTCTCTTCCTTTGAAGCATAAACCTTCTCATAATTCTCCTATACTGGCTACCTATTATCACAATAATAATAATTTAATTGAATACATAGATACTTTTTTTTAAATTAGAAATGAAATGAATTAACAAATAAACTAAACATAAATATTTTTAATGTTTCTATTAGCGGTAGGATCATCTCGTATCGAAATAATTCTTTTAACTCTAAATCTAATTTATATTTCAAATTATCTAAATTCAGTTATATGAAAATAAGGTCAGCATATTCACAAGCCACACATATTGGCCGTTAAATGTTATTTACTGTTTTGCTTCACCTCATTTACGAACGAATATATCATCGATTCAGCGACCGGAGAAACCGCGCCGCACCGCATGCCGGACGAGAATCTTCACAAATGAACTCTGTTTGGAGAACCACTTAGTAGGAGGTTTAACGCATTCATTGAAAAATATTTAATTAGTTCTCGTTTGTCACAGTAAGCCACAACTAATTCAATTATTAATACTTTCCTTAAAAAACTCTTTTGTCCAACATACCATTCAAGATAGCCGCGAATATAATGAAATATTTTTACTTTGCGACAATTTCAACTCAACCTCAACTTTCTTTGATGCCGAAGAAGAAAACACATCGCTGCTGCACATATGTATGTATGTACGTGCGAGTATATTCCAATTACGGTTGTAGCATACTTTTTCGTTCGCTGCTATTTCACCTAATCTGTGTCAGAAGACGGCGCGACGACGACGACGGTCAAGGCACTGGCGACATAGATATACGTACATACACAAAACCGACAAACGAATATGACAACAAATGGGCAACTAAATAAATTTACGTTAAGATTTTCCACGCGTTGTTGTCTTCGACGGGTCGTTACTTCTCTTGGTCTTCTGAAGTCTCTTAACTGTTGTTTTTTTTTACAATATTAAACTTATGTGCCTATACTCCGTGCGAATCAGGTACATCACCGCATGAACTAATTAGCCATGCAAAATATATATTGTGCACAAAATACACCCGCACACACACCGTTGTCAGCTTATTAATAATTCCACGTAAACACCATTCTAACGGTACATCCGCGTTAAATATTCTCTTCGTCGTTACCTTTCGAACACACTCACGGCCGAAGATCTCGATTGCGATCTGCTAAAGAAGAAGAAATGCTGGTCGAGTCTATTTGAATAAATAGCGAGATGCGATTTCTTTTGTAAACGATATTTATGTCCAGCAGGAACGCGTACACGCGATTCAGAAGCTCAAGTTGAACTGATGAAGTGAGTTTTCTTCTTGGACAGTCTGAGCCATCGGAACCATCAGGAACCATCACATATCGCTTTACCATATGGGCAGGTCGTTGCGGCGAGTAATTGCGACTTGAAAGTGTGTGTTGGACACATACGTGTGCATTTTATGCGAAATGCTGCTACGATATAATTATGCGCTCTTGGACATGGAAGATTCTCCAAGAAAGTCGTCGACTTTTCTATACGACCGCAAGTCTAAGGTGAGACAATGACGTCGCTGAAGAAAGGTGGTAGAAGTGACGAAATGGACGAAGCGCTGACATTAGGTTTGCCAAAGGTTACAGGTGTAGAAGGTTTTATAAAAAAGTGTTTAAATCCATTCAAAACCAAAATAGTTCATGGAAGATTATAATGAAAAACGAAAGATTTAAGCGAGTAACACTATATTTTCAAATGCATTCATGTGAACATAATCGTCACAACGGCAACTTAATGTTTCCTGTACTCTACTAATGGACATGATTTTGTTATCTCTTTTATTTGCTGATAAAATGTTAACGGGTGATAGATAGTCGCAGATGTAAAGGGTGTCCCAAAAGAGAACGCAAAATATTAATTACATATATAAAAAATACTGATTTTTTTTCTTATAATTTGTAAAAGAAACACAATAGAGTTTTCTATCAAATAACTTTTTAGCTAAATGATACCACAACTTTACTCACGTACACATCATTTGTCGTATTGTTTCATTATTATCGTTTTTAATAAGGTATTATTGATGAGGTGGACATTATGGATCCAATAAAATGATTGCAAATGTTATACATCCCCTGTGTCAATTCAATCACTGGCAGGTGACTAATTGCTGACATAGTTCGAAAACATACAGCTTTTTTAGGAAACTGGAGTGAATGATGTTAGCTCTAAAAATCTCGCTCGTGTTAGTACGTAGTACTGTGGAGGAAAAATTCTTTAGCATTGAACTAAGAATAAGCTGCTAAAAGTTACCCTTTACAATATTTGCCGATAGAGCAGCAACAAGCATTTGATACTTTATGGCTAGCGTTGCAGGGGAGTTCAGCCTTGAAAATTTACGATGCAAAACAACCCCGTGATGGACACACAGATGCGAGTTCAGTTCGGATCGCAAGAGTCTTAATGCAACAAACCGATGATGGCATGAAACCCGTACCATAGTTTTGTCGGAAATGTTCAAAACCAGAAAGCACGTTCCATAGTCATGAGTTAGAAGTCCGGCATTCGTTGAGACGTTAGAGCGATTCAGACTCTTCTTGATTGGCAAGCAGTTTAAGGTGATCACAGATAGCTCAGCGGCGACTACTGAAAAAAATTCAAATTCCCTGCATCAACAAATTGACAGGTGGCTTTTGACTTTTGGATTTCGATTATGAGTTAATACACCGACCGTCAGAAAGAATGCATCACGTCGCGTCGATACGTTGAGCCGAACACCAATTGAAGAGCCAACATTACCGGAGACAGTAAGTATTGAAGATCGAAATTGATGAATATTACTTTCTCTCAACAATTATTAATAAACAGGACCCGAAGCTAGTCGATACTATTGGCGATCTGCAGGGAATCCTTAGTCGGAAGCCTGCTTTGGGAGCACTCAACGAATTTTTGTCGTACTTTGGTCTTACAAAATTATAGCCACATATCGTGGATCATCATTCACATCAAAACCCTTTACCGTATATTGTAATACAAACAGAATACAACCCAATAAGACATCAGTGCGAATGCCTCGGGGCTATGAAGCGATAGATAGAATCAATGGGACAATAGGTAATTGTCTCCGACCAGCATCAGCGAATGCGCCTGACCGGAAGTCCGGAAGAGTCAGAATGGTGGAACTGTCGGAGGCTGCAACCTGAGTGAGTAGCTAAATAACGATGTTCATGGAACAATCTTCTTCTTCTTTATGGCACGATAGCCCGACGTCGAGTCTTGGCCGCCTGGATTGAAAACCTCCAATTGTCGCGGTCACGCGACCTTGTCCTCCAATTCCGAAAGCCTAGCATCTGGTGGGCGTCCTCACATACAGAATGCTCCCTTCGGGCTCTCGGTCGTCCACGCAATCTGGCTCCGTCTACTCGTTGTGCGTTCATCACCTTTTTGGGCATGCGATCGTCGTTCATCCTTTGTACATGACCCGTCCATTGCAATCGCTGCAATTTCACGATCTTCGACACCTGTAGCTCATCATACAGCTGATACAACTCAAGGTTGTACCGGATGCGCCATTCACCTCGTTCACGAACGGCCCCGAAGATTCTTCGGAGAACCTTTCGCTCGAATGTGTCCAACAGGTGTTCAGAGTTTTGGGTTAGGGTCCATGCCTCGCAGCCATAGCAGGCCAGGTCGGATGATGGTTTTATACACGTGGAGCTTCGTGCACCTGTGCACCGAATTCATAATTTGGAGGACCGCAAAGTAACACTTATTAGCTAGTTGTATCCGTCGCTTTATCTCATCTGTTTCGTTGGCGTCTTTTGACAAATTGCAACCCAGGTAAGTGAAGTTGTCTACATATTCTATATTGAGGTCCCCCACTGTGATGCTTGAATTTACTGGCGTTCTAGTTTTTGATTGCATCATGACCTTGGTTTTAGACTCGTTGATATATAGTCCAACTTCTTTGGCGGCGTTATTGAGATTATGCAGAAGGCCCAATCTTCGAGACATGATGTTGATGTCGTCGGCGTAGGCTACTAGTTGAGTCGATTTAATGAGTAGCGTTCCGCTGCTGTCCAAATTCATGGCTCGAATCACATACTCCAGAGCCAGGTTGAAGAGCGTCGGCGCCAGGCCGTCAATGGCGAAATCAATCAACTTATTATCCGCTTGATTGTTTATTGTAATAACCCTTTCGACAAGTTGGCCTATGGCTCCATTTTAGGCACAATACAATTCCAAAGTATGGCTCCTCAAAATGCTAGGTCTCATAATTGACCGCACGGTGAGTAGCAAAAATAATCGAGACTTAACTCTAGAACGTTTTTTTTTTATTTAAAAAAAATGAAACGAAAGATGAGATTGCCCATTGTCACATTTCAGAACCCCACAGACATGATACCAATTGGAGGAGCAATACTAACTGTAACACAGATTGGTAATACGATAGTCATGAGTTCGACGCTAACTGCAAATTTTTTTTTTTTAAAAACCTTTATGAAGTGTATTTTGTCTGTCCGTCTATTTACTCAACCAATCGACATGAAATTTGATAGGAACGCATAGAATGACAAGAAAACTTTTGATGTTTATGGGGCAAAATTAACAGGGTGTTCCTGAACGGGCCGTACAAAAGACAATATATGCATTGTTCATTAGAGAGGTGTATCTCATACTTATATCAAGGAAACCAACGAAGACGTTATACCTATATAATATCAGGTATTTTTGTTCATTTGGTATAACGATAACGGAATTAGAGCCATAATAAATCCAGTTTTTGTGTTCGTTTGAAGCTCTGTTGACAAATCACAAATGTTTGTAAATTTGCCGTTGAGTACCTATCGTTATTGAAAACGAAAATATAGATTTACTGGCAGCATTTATTTTATTTTATGTTTATTTTTTATATACTACCCAAAAAGCATAATGTGCAACAAGTATTACATTTGGATTAAAATTCTAAAGAGGGGGTTAGGGTGCGGAAGGGGCGAAACGCCCCTGGCCCGGGTTTTTTTTTCGGGGGGAGGGGGTTGGGGATGCGGTTATTACCTATATGAGAAACAATTACAAATAATGCTTTCAAGCTCGGTTGTCTTCTCTTAAACTCGAGTTCATGCGATTCCTTCCTTGATATCATAGAAAAGCTGACAAGCTCAACAAAGAACATAATACAGTAGGGCCTCGGTTTGCGTCGCTAATTGGTTCCTAGAAATCGCGACGCAACACGAAACAACGCAAAACGAATTGTGAGTTTTCCATAGCAAATTTTGTAATAAAATAACGACGCAACGCGAATTTTCACAACGCAAATCGGAAAAATGGTGTTACTTCTAAAACAGCACAATACGAAAACAACGCAATGTGAATCGACGCAAATCGAGGCTCAACTGTACTGGTAATGAATAATGACATTATTCACGCGCCTTACACTGTCTACATAGACAAACCACTTTCAGCAATTTTCCGGAATTGGAATGTGCGGCAATCGCGGATTTAATTTTTGCAACTTTACAAAAACCTTATACATATTCCCCTGGACGACTATCGGGCACAATAACACACGCACAAACAAAAGTAATATGAAAGGCCGATACAACGGAGTTCAAATCCACATACTCCAAAAAATCCTAATGCTGTTTACTCGACTTGCGCAGCTCAGACTTTCAATTTATGTGGTGTAGAGTCCGCAGAATATTGTCCACCCGGAATAACCTTTTTCGGAGTAGTTCAGAAGACTTACATAATATTCAGCATAGCAGCCCAGAACGCTGGGAAATTTTGAGACATAATAAACCGAGTTCCCTGCACAAACTTTCAGACACAGGATGGTCTGCTAGAATAGACATAATAGACGCAGTAAAAACCTTCCTATGGACAGATCAAAGACAGTACTAGAAAGCCTATCTAATGTCTCATTTACCGCTGAAAATATGGAGGGATAATTCAATGTGTTTTGATGGCTTCAATTTGGTCGAAAATATTAAATATGCTTAATGAGCGAAGCATCCTTCTTCAGGCCAAGGGTGTTACTATATACGTTAAAGTTATAAATATAGAAAGTTGATTTACAACTGATCAGAGAGCAATGAGATTTTATTGTACACGAATGTAAAACTGTTGCCGCCGGATTGGACATCATACAAAAGTTTCCTGCCATCCGTCGAAAACAAAGGTTATTATGAAGAAAATAGGCTGATCGAGAACTTCATTTTAAAAGGAACACATTATTGGTTATCATTGATTCGGTTATTGAAGGGATTACCAATCGTTTTAATGTGTTGCGAAATTTCAATGCCGCATACTCTTTTTTTTATGGCAATTTAAAACAATGGAGAAATCTGAGATTAAAAATGCTATCTTTGTCAAAAGAGCACGAATCCGATGTTTTACAGGAGTTGGATATTCCCGTCTTTCAAAATCCCGAAGTTTATTATCCCACCATTTCAATATCCCGCCAGTTAAAAATCCCGCTCAATTGAAATCCCGTATAATAAAAATCTCGCAAACTTAATATCCCGCCATTTCAAAAACCGGCTAATTCAAAATACTGCTTTGCAATATCCCACTATTGAATATCCCGCATAGAAGGTAAGTATTCTTTCATAAATCGCGCGCGCGGGCAATAATGTTAAATAATGGGCTACTTTAGTCTCGGAGACTCACGGACCAGTTGAATTAATTTTGGTCTTGGTAATTGGTCTTGGTAATTGGTCTTGGCTTTCGGCAGTCGAGACTTAGTTTCCCCTGCATGACATTCTTGTTCTGTATGGGCTCAATATTATCATCTTGATCGAAGAGAAAGTATAGCATTAGCTGCTGTCAGTCACATAAAGTAACAATTAAACTAATTTTTGGCTGGATTATCTTACTATTCACTAGCAGGATTTTAAAACGGTGGGGTTTTTTAGTGGGCGGGATTTTGAGGTAGCGGGATTTTGTATTGATGGGATTTAAAATGTCGGGATTTTTAAAAGGCGCGATTTAGTAATGTCGGGATAATGTAAAGCGGGTTTATGAACGGGCGGGATTTTGTGTAGGTATTCCGTTTCATATGAATTGGAAGATGAAATCGTTCATCTAAAACTTATTTACAATAGCAATTTTGAGTTTGATTTCCCACCATTTGAATTGCTCAATGCTATTTTTTCACAAAATCTTGAAACGATTTTACCAAATATTTGCATTGCCTTGTGAATATACACTATACCTGGTTCTGTTGCTACCGCTGAACGCTCCTTTAGTGTTCTAAGCCGAGTCAAAAAATTTCCATCGTTCGTTTTCGTCACAAGAGCGTGTTTCAGGACTTGCTACTCTATGTATCGAAGCGCCTTTAGCCAGACAAGTAAATTTCGATAATGTGATCAGTGAATTTGCTGCCCAGAAGGCAAAGAAAATTAATGTTTGATACTTTGATTATTTGATGCTATTTTTGAATTTTTGTAACAGAAATGGAATTCTAGATACAAGACGAATATATAACAATTAGGAATAAACTGGCACTGGAGCTAAAACGTTATTTTTTTGTAACGCATTATTAATTGGAAGGAGTTGCTAAGAAAAAATTGAAATTATTATACGCGGAAATAACTTTCATAATTCATTTGGGTAGGGGCCCTAACGATACTGCAGTCCCGGGCTCGGAGTTTCTTTCGACGGGTCTGTATAAGATACATGATGCATGCATTTTCCGAAGCACAATTTAGTGCTGCCTGCCGCAGTAAGGTTTAAAAAACAATACCAAATGCCATTTTTGGACTATTATTCAGCTTTTAATGCTGAAAAGTGCTTTTATTACTATCGGAACAAAATATTCTATAAATTATACAGGGTGTCCGGAAACTGCCGCATAAATGCACCGGATTGTGATTCGTCATGTGATTTCTAGCAAAAAAAATGTACGGAACATACCCCATTAGCTTAACCCTTTAGCTGCCACAGGCATTTGAAAATTTTTGAAAAAATAATTTTCTTGCACGACTCAAAGCTCAATATCTCCAAAGGTAGACTAGCTAGAATAGCAAAATAAGATGATTATTACAGCCAACAAATTTACCTAAAAAGTAAAACTAACGGACTAAGATCGGATGAGAGGTTTGGTTTTTACAGAACTTCAAAGTCAAATTTTTGTGATTTGACCATATGTTTTTCCGTCTCAATTGTCTCCAATTTCTACCAAGGTGAGGTGCTCGTGCGAGTCTTTCACAAATTGGCGCATAGTCTAACGATCATTTCTTTCTAACATCATTTTATTCTAGCTTCATTATTTCTAACAGTTTTGATGCCTTAAGTGCAAAAAAATAGGGTTAATTTTAGCTCGATTTCGACATACTGAATAGATTTTACCAATTGCAGATCTTTAGGAGCAGTGTGAATTGAATTGTATTGAATTCGAGCTAAAATTAACCCTAGTTTTCTACACTTAAAGTATAAAAACTGTTGAAATAATGGAGCTAGAATAAAATGATGCAAGAAAGAAATGGTCGTTAGACTATGCGTCAATTTTTCAAGGAATCGTACAAGCACCTTTCCTTGGCAGAAGTTGGAGAAAATTGAGATGAAAAAAATAGATTGTTTTTGGGTCAAATCACACAAATTTGACTTGCCTTTTATCGGATTTTAGCGTGGTTATTTTATTTTATAGATAAATTTGTTGGCTGTAATAATCATTTTGTTTCACTATTCTATTCTTCTATTCACTATTCTTCTGGTCTAGCTTTGGAGATATTGAGCTTTAAGTCGTGCAAGAAAATGATATTTCAAAAATCTTCAAATGCATGTGGCAGCTAAAGGGTTAAGCTAAGGGGGTATGTTCCATGCAACTTTTTTGCTGGAAATTATTTTATATGAGGAATCACAATCCGGTGCGTTTATGCGGCAGTTTCTGGACACCCTGTAGAGCAAAAATTGTTATGGCAATTGAAATACTCGTAGATTTGACTTGGTACAGTCGGTGTGTTGCTGCCGTAATCATTATAAACAATGTTATTTCTCTAAGTAGAAATTCATTCATTTCAAATTTTAATCATTTTCATTTCCCTATACTCATATTAAAAATCAGATGTGCTCAAAACCGCGAGTCTCTCGCCCAAAGAAAGAGAAAGCTCATTGCAATGAAAACTTTTCATGAAAATTCGAAGCGCAAATGCATATTCACGCGATGTTCTCATTTTCGGAAGTCATATCTTGGGCTTCTTCGCCACTTTACCACTTACTACATATACCACTTGAATTTCCAGGCCACTAGCCGCTACCATCTTCCGCCTATCATTCCCCCGCACTTCCGTTAAATCTCACATAATCATAATCATAAAGTCCACCGCTGACCAATTGTTGCTATAATCGCATCTTTTAAGCCGGTTTTGATATCCATCCAGATTCAGGTTATCTCGCTTACAACGTTCATATCTGATGATCATGAAATCATGATGATGATCATCATGAGTGTTCCAGCCCGTTGCATGAATGAAACAAGATTTTCCCCATAGCAAAGACCCCGAAAATTTATGAACATGGAAAAGAAGAAGTGTAATAATGCTCCAAGTGTATGTTTAACGAAAAATGAAAATCGCGTCATGAATTTAATTTAAGCATGAGAGCTCATTAGATCAGTGAAATTGCTTATGGTACGCAAGAGAGAAAAAAAGCTGCAGATTGACCTCACAATACATTAGATCTGAATTCAAAAGTCAGCTGCCTGCAACTGTCTGCGGAAGAGAGTCTGTATGGCTACATATATGATAATTAGTAGCTAATAGAAACGCGTTTCAAGTCTAATGAATCGAATCGTGATCAGTGATAGTAATTCTCAATGGAAAAAGGGAGAATGAGAATCGCAGCGATTCGAATTAACAGTTTGTTGTTAATAGCATAGACAACAGTGAAAATGGCAATTGAAAGAAATTCTGTTTGTAAACAAATTTATTTGGATTTAATTTATTGTTAAAGGAAAGTGGGTTCATTTTTCTTGTTTATTACCGGAGTAAATAAATGTATGCTATAAAATACCTTTCAAGTTGAATGACACTATTTTTAGAAAAGCGCAAAGTGATTTGCTATTAAACGAAAAATGTAAGACAGTAACCAGATTTGATCAGGCCCGTGTGCAAGGGGGGGTTGAAACACCCCCATTAGCAAATGTTTGTCAAACATTTTTTATTTAATATGTATTATTGTTCTCATAAGGCAAAAGTTTAACTTCACAAAAATGCATGATGGCGTTGTTAATTTATATACCTTTATACCGCCGCTACACACCAGTTCCGGAGGGTCTTGCAGACGGACAATTCATACGTTTTGTTCTTTAGATGTTTTTTGTACAATACATTATTTTCAGGTATCCATGCATATTCTCAGTTTAGTACATTCATTGACTTTGTCTTTGAGTCGAGTTCTCCAAGCAGAAAATCAAGATCTTGGCGAGGCTATCGAGCTGGCTGACGCTGCGAAACAAGTTTTGATGGAAAAAAGAGAAAACGCTGAAGAAAATTTTAAGAATATTTTCGAAATTGTAAGCAAAGTAAGCGACGAATATCATATTCAATTGCAAAAGCCCTGACTGGCGTCGAAACAAACCCATCGCTGCAACGTACAAACCGATTCAGTGGAAAATTATATCCGTATAGCCATCTACATTCCATACATTGATTTACTTGTAATGAAATTACAAAACCAATTTTCGCATCATAGAACATGGGCGTAGGCAAGATTTCGGTCAGCGGTCAGGGGGGTACAAGCCCCACATTTTTTCAAGATCATGATTTTCATATGGACGCCACAGGCCTACCAATTTATTGAACAATCGATTAAGCAATCGATTGAATTGGAAGGGGTTGGACGTGTGGAACATATTCCCATGCAATTTGTCATACAATCTGTCATATGATCACGTGTTATCAGCTAAGATAGAAAGAGAGAGAGAGAGGTTTTCAGTTGCTGATTTTTTGACATATACCGGTGGTCATTCTTCATGCTGTGGTTGTGGCGGTCATTCTCCATCGAGAAGTGTGTGCATAGTATGTGTGCTGTACGCTGCTTTTTTCGTCTATATTCCATGCTATTTTTGTCTCTCGGACTGCATATTCCACTTTTGAGATCTAAATTTCATTGCTGGTGTGATTAAGTTACAAAATTAATCTTGATTAAATAGCTTGAAAGACACGGAAATGTGAGATTCGTTCTTTATAAGGTGCCTAACTGGGCAAAGCTGTATACCATTTTTCACTAAAATCCATTTCAGATGGAATGTTGATAAATTCCACTAACTTCCCAGAGCGACTTCATGTCACAGTTAAAATTGTATTCTGCAGCTCAAAAGCCATGCAATGAGACGCATGAAAATATGGGAAACGCAAAAGAAAAAGAGTCTTCCTAAAGGGAAAGATTTTTACGATTCATGATACTCACACGAAGGCATTCCGGTTCTGGATATCAAGGGCCTGAAATCTACAAGTATTTTAGTTGTCCACGAGTGTAACGTATGTATTGGGACGCAGCCTCTGCACCCACGTCAGTTACGAGTGGCCACTTGCTGCTGTCCATTTGTCCGTGTCACCTGGCTGGAAACTACATATAACGGTTATGCATTTCGCGGCAGTATTTGCAGCGGCAAAGAAGGCATCTGGTTAACTTTTCAGATTACAGTCTCAGAAAAAAAAAATGTACGTAGTGCCAGGAATCAAACTGGCATTTTTACGCTTTCAAGCATTGTATAGCGCCCCCCCCCTGGCTACGCCCATGTCATCGAAATATTTTATCGAACTTCGCCTCTCTTTCATAACAAAATGAAACTTTTTGATGAAGAGTCTTGTGTACAATTTTGTGCAATTTTGCACGATCATTCCCGTGATATCTGGATAAACGAAGTCAAACTTTGGCGTCATTGCTGGACAAAATATCAAAAATGCACTTGAAGCCCTAGATATTTGTAATGAAGAGGCTTTTCCAAACATCAATCAATTGCTCCGTATTCTGTTTTGCCTGTGACAACCGCGACTAATGAACGCTCATTCCCAACTTTGCGCAGACTCAAAACATACCTTCGAACAACAATGTCTGAAGATCGATTAAACGCATTAGCGTCGCTAAATATACATCGTGATGTAGAGATAGATACACACCTTGTTTTTAAAGAGTTCTTTGCAGTACCCCGCAGAATTGTCATGTTGAACGATAATAACTAGAGCCAAGTCATTGCATTATTAAATATCATCATTACGGATACAAATATTTGCATATTTTATTTTTTATAAACCTTAAACATAGGTTCATATTATAACATTATTCTAACCTTTATATTTTGAACTTTAAATTTACCTTTGAATAGAAAATTTAAGTACATAAGTTAACCCCTCCCCTTGGATGATTCCTGCGCACGAGCCTGGATTTGATTGTTTGATTTGCATGTTAGTGGTAATTTTTCATTGCAGCTTTTGACATATATATTTCTTTATTAATTTTGTTTAACAACGTTTCGCCCTTCTTCCTTAGGCATCTCCAGGTTAACTAGAGCAACTATGATATGAGCCGCTTATTTTGAAAGTGCGTAAGTCCACTTTGAATGAAAATCGAGGTAATGAAGGCATTATTGTGTCCTTGACGGTTTCTTTCCATGACAAAAATATCAAACACATATTTGAAAAATGTAATGTTCTTTTCATAGCCATACAAATTGTTCTACTTAACAGCAACTTCAAAGTGTTTATTTCGAAACTGGCGTAAGTCCAGCGATGTGACTTACACCACTTTCAAAACTAAAATGTTTAGGACGATATTGCATTAGCTATTTATCTGAAAACATTTTAGATTTTTTTTAATACGCGTATCTACTCGTATTGATTAAATTAGATTGGATTTTTCCAGGAAATTTCATGAAGGTCTAATTTTTTTTTTCACCTTACCTTACTTTGTTTAGATGCATGATTCCAGAAATATGTGTATGGCAAATGGTAGAAATAGAATGGCTGCAGCAACAGCAGCAGCGCGAAATGTCAATCACAATGAATTTTGAATTGCTGACAAAAATGGTGAGCATAAACACAGCGCATTTGCTAGCCATGAAATGCTGCTGCTTGCTGTTGCTGCGTCCAATCCAGCAATAGTCTATGTATAACGCATAAACATGCCCGCTCCGAGTCCGGTCATTTTTCGGCTGTTTCAAGATGCGGTTTGAAGTTAGGAGCACGTCCGGTTGTTATAAGTACTAAGAGGCGAATCACACTTCTCTGAGGATTTACTAAAACCATTAAATATCGTGTCAAAATACTAGATTAAGTCGTATGTCCTTGAACTCAAAATGAATTATAGGCCGTGTTTTTTAATTAGCTAACCTACACTATCCGGGGTAATTTTCATACAAACGCTAACCTGTGACTTTACGCCTGCCGTCCATTACCTGCTTCGAGCGGCGCGGCGCTCCCGCGTTTAAGGGCTCTCTTCCACTGCAAGCGTAAACTTCCGAATTTTAATGGCGTAACCAAGCAAAATATGGCGTAACTATGCAAAATAAACAAAAAATCCATTCAATACAATGGAAAAGCATTCTGAATATTGTGTGTGCTTATACCTTTTACTAGTAAAAGCTTTTTTTCGCACATTTTGTGAAAGCTTTGCCGCTGGAGCGCCGCGCCGCTCAAGTTTACGCTTGCAGTGGACGAGAGCCCTCATTCTCATATATGTTGTGTGTCATCAATAGGAATAGCTTTGTGTGAAATTTAGTTGAAATTAGTGCACAAATAAAAAAGTTTTTCTTAAAAGAACCTAATTTGGGGGGTTAGGTTTGTATGGCAGCCCCATGACCCCATGGTGCGATTTCACCGATTCAAACATACAAACTGCCTGCAGCAAAAAGAAGCCTTTGTGCAAAATTTCAGCATCACAGCTTTTAAATTGGCGGAGTAAAACGCGTAGCAACAGACGGACAGACAGACAGGCGGACATCACCCAATCGACTCCCCATGTTATGCTGATTATACACTGCGTTTCACTTGAATAGCACACTCTATACATTAAATTTATTTTCTTAATATCTTTAAAAAAAAATGAAGACAACAGATATTTTGTATTTTTTATTTGTCATTTGATTAATTAGCTTTAATTTGAAATAAAAAGAATTCGAATTTTTCCAACATGTAATCTTAGAAAGAAAAAAAATGTAAAGCACCAATGAAAAAACACATAAATTCTGTTTCACTTGAATAGCACACTTTTTTAAAAACTTATTTTAATTAACTTTTTATGCAGGGAGGATAACTTATTATTGTTCAGAATACAAGTTGAGATCAATTTGAATTAAAATGAGCAATTTTAGTAATGGGTTGAGCCTCCCCCGTTTGAAATAACCTCCTAGATCCTATTAGGCAAAGGATCGTACAAAATTTTGATGTAAGCAAGGGATATTGTAGCCCATGACTGCTGAATGGCTTCAATTAGGCCAGTCTTTGTTAAAAACTGTTTGCCAGACTCATAAACTTTTCTGACCAGCCATCCCCAAACATTTTCTATTATGTTTAGATCCGGCGAGTATGGTGGCCAGTTCAAAAGAGTAACATTTTTGGACTCGATAAACTACTTTACGGCACGGGCAGTGTGGATTGGTGCATTCTCGTGTTGGAAAGTTTACGGCAATGGTCCAAAGAGACTTTCGAATGTCGCAAAAGCCTTTTCTAAAACACCTTGATACGACTTAGCATTCATAGTGGTGTCTAAGAATTGGAGTTCACAAGTGCCGAAGTACGATATGGCTCCCCAAACCATAACGCCGCCAACTCGACTGTGCAAACGGTCCAACTGGTGAGTCTCCTTCCTTAAATCATAAAAATAACAGTTATATCCGTCGGGCCCTTCCAAATTAAATTTCTTCTCATCAGAAAAAACAACGCGATACCACTCTTTGGTCCATGACATGTTGGTACGACAAAAACTCAACCAAGCTTGTTTACGAGCGGGGTTAAGTGGTGTATTTTTTAATTTTAGACGCTTAAGGTGTTTAGCTTTTGAATTAGCACGCCATACAGTTGTTTTACTCGCGCTGAGACCAACTTTTAACCGAGTTTTGCACACAGAATCATGTGAATTCGATGCTTCACGCCAAATAGATTGCTTATCTGCATGAGAGAGTACACTGCTTACTCGACCTTTCATATTTTTTCATAATTTTCATCATTTTTAATAAAATTGTAAATCACGTTTCTGCTTTTTCCAATTTTTTTTTGATATTTTAGTCACTGAAAGGTCACAATCCCTGTAGGTTTTTATTTTAACTTGTTCTTCGCTTGTTAAGGCTTTACCAAAACCCAAAAATTTTTAAAATCAACGAATTGTATTTAAAATACTCAAAACGACTATAAATTGTGACATTGTGACCACGTGCACCCCGTATGTGAAGGTTAAACCCAACTGTGCTATTCTAGTGAAACAAAAAATCTGCTCTCTTTTGAAGCAAATTGGTGAAAAAATGTAAGGGTTAATTTGGAGAGCACAATTTTTCTTTCGGGGAGCCCACACAAAGAAGACAAAAAAAACTACTAGCAAAGTCATAAGAATATTGATATATATGCAAATTACAATGAAAAAACTGAATGTGCTATTCAAGTGAAACGCAGTGTATATGTATACTTATTATATGGTCGGAGATGCTTCCTTCAATGCGTTACAAACTTCATGACAAAGTGAATATACCCTTCGTTGACTCTACGAGCGAAGGGCATAAACATGTTAATCGATTCGGTTTTTTGTACAAGCGTCACGTTTCTACTTCGTTTGTAAGTAGCTAGTTTCCATTCACTTGTTATTAATCTTCTTTTTTTAAAAATTAATCGAATTCTGTTAAAAAAAACTGGTGCGACAGCCCAATAAATTTAACCTTTTTGTAGAAGTGTTGAGATCAACAGCGTGATTTGCTGAATATCCTTAGAAATGGGAATTCGTTTAATATCTGAGTGAGTTCATGGTATTGGTGAAAATATTTACAAACAAATTGAAGTTGGCTAAAACTGAAAATTGGGTCGCTTCCATTAAGAATGCGACGACCTCCCCTAAAAATATGTTTCAAAAAGCCATGCTCGCATCTACGCCCCTAATCATCGCAGGCCGGTGAAATCCGGTTGAGTGTTGTGAAGACTTTACTTAAGCCGTGTTTTTCAACAGCTAACCTACACTATACGGAGTAATTTTCAGACAAGTGCTAACCCGTAGATTTATTCAGGCTAGCAGTTAAAACCCGAATAGCACGCTCTTGAGTTTTCAAATTCGCCTAAATGTATGCAATACCTTCTAGTACGTTTCCAATGACTAGCTAAAATTAAATTTTAAATTGAAAACTTTCTAAGGTATACTTTACATGTTGCATACATATGTGTGCAAAAAAATAGTTTTTGTTTGTAAATTCATGTTAAAAATGTCGCTTGCCAAATTATAAATTTGAAAAAATTATGGTTCAAGCATAAAAATATGTTTATAGTGAAAAAAACGAGCAATATTTTGGAATAAATTGCAATGCCTACGTGACAATTTGAAATTTAATCTGGATGTTACGCTCGATAATATTTTGTTGCGCGTCTGGGTCAGCAAACCCGGATGTCGAAACAACATGGCCTTAGCAACGCTCGTAACAAGAGATCACTTTGATTGGACCAAAACTAAGGCTACCTCCCTTACAAAGTGACCCCAAATTTTCGTATTGTTGGTTCCAAATATTTTGAAAACTATGCAATCTACTGCATAATATCCAAAGTAGAAACTGAACTACACTAAATCCCCTATCTAACGATGTATAATACTTTTGATCTTTTAACTCGCAAATTATACCCTAGACCTAAAAATATTGCATATTTTTTTTACTACATATTGTATACGATACAACCCGAACCATGCTAATTAGGAAAAATATTTACATTGTCCTCTAGTTAGCCTATGCTGAAAATGGGATCACTCCCATCAAACACACTACTATCTCGCTAGAAAAAGTTTGACAAAAGGCATGTCTTCATAGCTCCCCTCCAAATCATAGGTGTAATACATTTACACAGCGGGAAAACAGAGCCCCATCACCTTTTTGGGCATGCGATCGTCGTTCATCCTTTGCACATGTCCCGCCCATTGCAGTCGCTGCAATTTCACGATTTTCGACACATGTAGCTCATCATACAGCTGATACAACTCAAGGTTGTACCGGATGCGCCATTCACCTCCTTCACGAATGGCCTCGAAGATTTTTCGGATAACCTTTCGCTCGAATGTGTCCAACAGGTGTTCAGAGTTTTGGGTTAGGGTCCATGCCTCGCAGCCAAGGCATAGCACAGGTCGGATTATGGTTTTATACACGTGGAGCTTCGTGTTCCTGTGTACCAGCTTCGAATTCATAATTGGGAGGACCGAAAAATAGCACTTATTAGCTAGTTATCCGACGCTTTTTCTCATCTGTTTCGTTAGCGTCGTTTGACAAATTGCAACCCAGGTAAGTGAAGTTGTCTACATACCCCCACTGTGATGCTTGAATTTACTGGCGTTCTAGTTTTTGATTGCATCATGACCTTGGTTTTAGATTCGTTGATATGTAGCCCAACTTCTTTGGCGGCGTTATTGAGATTATGCAGAAGGCTTTCTGCATCACCCAATCTTCGAGACATGATGTTGATGTCGTCGGCGTACGCTACTAGTTGATTCGACTTAATGAGTAGCGTTCTACTGCTGTCCAAATTCATGGCTCGAATTACATGCTCCAGGTTGAAGAGCGTCGGCGCCAGCCCGTCCAGCAAGGTGACTCGCGTCGCCTTGCTTGAGTCCAGTAGGTCAAATAGGTCAGTGAGTCTGTTCTGAACTCTGACCTGCGAGACGGTATTAGTCATCGCCATCCTTATGAGTCGCAATGGCTTAGCCGGTATACAAAATGCGGCAGAATGTTGTACAGTACGCTTCGATCGATACAGTCGTATGCCTGCTTGAAGTCGACAAATATTTGGTTTACGTCGATGTTATATTCCCAGCACTTCTGGAGTAAAAGTTTCACTGTAAAAAGCTGATCTGTCGTCGAACGACCAGGTATAAAGCCGCCTTGGTACTCGCCAATGATTTCTTCTGCGTACGGATTAATTCTTTTTTCTAGAATTTTAGATAAAATCTTATAAGTCGTACAAACTAATGAGATGCCTCTGTAGTTCTCACATTTCAACTTATCCCCTTTTTTGTGGATTGGGCAAATTATACTTTTGCGCCAATCTTCCGGGATTATTTCGTCGTTCCATATTTTAACGATAAGTGTGTGTATAGCCTTCACAAGGCTCTCCCCACCATTCTTCAGCAGTTCAACTGGAATCTCGTCAGCGCCCGGGGCTTTATTATGTTTTAGTGATTGCATGACGAGATCAACTCCTTCTACTGTTGGGGGTTGAACGGGAGGTCCTGGTTCACCCATCAGCTTCAGCGATTCTTGTGTGGGGTTGTTCGGTTGAACATTAAGGAGCGTTAATCAACGCTATCGGTTTCGCTAATTATATTGCCATCCTTATCCTTACAGAGGCTGGTCCTGGCTTGGTATCCACTTTTAATTCAATTTATTAGCTTGTACGCTTGTCTACTATTCCTACTAGCTAGTCTTTGGTTTATTTGCATCAACTGCTCGTCAAGATGCTTACGTTTCTTACGTCTAATTAACCTATTCGAAAATCGTCGAAGCTCGTCATAATTTGTTTTTTGGCTCTAGTTGCGCGTTCGGTCCATTCGCGATATGCCTCGTTTTTCGCATCTACCGCATTTTGACATTCCTCGTCAAACCAGTCATTTCGGGCTTACCGTGCTTTGTATCCCACAACCTCCTCTGCGACCCCTTTGATAGTGTCTTTGAGTGTATCCCAGATCTCAAGGGCGTCTTTGTTGCTGACGTTATTTAGCAAGGGCGACAGCTTCTCCTTAACCCTTGGTTTGCATGGTGGCGAAAACTCCCTTAAAGTGTATGGTGGAGTCCCAGGGACTCCTTACTTCAATCTTAATAAAAGCAAAACCAATGTTGTTTTCGTAAAATTATCTATAAATATAGTTTATATTGTCCATCAACAATAGATTTTAACTTACATTAGGAACTTTTAATGAGTTTATTTTCTAGAACTTCCAGTTAAATTTACAGTCTCAAAAATCGCATAAATGAATGCTCACTCCTTAAAAATAGTAAAATTTAAAATGTCAATAAAAATAATTTCCATTTTTTACTAATTTTGAATAGATAAACATATCCAATTATAAGATAAACATAAATCTTCTCAAATAGCATCTAAATAAAAAAACGTGCATTGCTTCAATTCAGATAATGTTTTGTGAATTTTCTTCATACTTTTTTTATCATGACGGGAATATTGGTTTGTAAAAAGAGTTGCGAATATAAATTGTCTTCTCCATTATTTGTTTCAGCATGAGAAACAGTATATTCTCTGATTCCGAGGAATTTATCACAACTCCATTATCAATTTCATCAGTTAGAAGGTTTACCTTTAGGGTTTCTAATGCTGTGAGCCTGTTGTTCTGGGCAACATTGTATGTATTGTACAGGTTAGCTTCAGTTGTGTGGTTAATTGTTAGTTTTCGGCATACATTTTAAGATTAATTGAAGACATAGGGATTGATTCCACAAATATCGAAAATAACAAACATAATTACTATAGGTCATTGAAGAGTACGACGGCTGCATGAAAAAACAGTGTACATTTCGATTGCATCTACTTCACCCTTGGTGTAATTATAATATACATAATTATAATTTCTGGTTAATTTGTCTCAGAAACAAAAGTGTGGTCATGGTGAACCAAAGAACAAAAAAAGACAGCCTTTTTCTATTCGGAAACATAACTAACTAGTGTGCAATCCAAATAATGACTTCTTCCATCCGTTGTGTCGGAACACTAGCAGGATTTTACTCCAAAACAAT
Organism: Microchrysa polita; assembly: GCA_949715475.1. Lineage (NCBI taxonomy): Eukaryota > Metazoa > Arthropoda > Insecta > Diptera > Stratiomyidae > Microchrysa > Microchrysa polita. The sequence continues at coordinate 65,618,725 of OX454416.1, forward strand.
GATATGGGTAATATTACATCGGTTGGAAGCCATGAAAATAGCTTATTACATTAAAAAAGCTTGATAGTGTACAATACAAAAGTCGACAATTGCTCTCATTTAATAACACAAAGTGCATGGTGGAGTCCCACGGACTCCTTCTACCGTTATTACTCACCGAAGCAAATAGCGCAAGCACACGTCGTCTTCTGTCCAAGTCCACCGCGCTACTGGAGGAAGGTACTAAACTGCACTGAAACGAATTTGCCTTATTATAAAAGTTATTGATAAAAGTAATCTGAGAAGGAGTCCCTGGGACTCACCATGCAAATTAAGGGTTAAGGGCAGTCGTATAAGTAACCACCGTGACATCATCCAACAATTTGTTAACCGCAAAAATTTTTGCCGGGTTGAATCTCGAATGATGCACCGAAGAAATTCTGCACCTATAAGTCGCCTTCACCATATAGTAGCCACAGTCAATATTTGCTCCACGATAGGACCGAACATCCATCATCTTCGATGCCCATCTCTTGCAGACAAGGACGTGGTCAATTTGGTTGACGGTATGTTGATCTGGAGATCTCCAGGTCTGCCTGTGAATACGACGATGTGGAAAACACGTTGAGCTAATGACCATGTTTCTGCTGGTCGCGAAGTCTATTAGTCGTTGGCCGTTGTCATTACATTCTTCATGGAGGCTATCAGGCACGTAGCCAGGGGAGGGGTCCAGGGGGTCCGGACCCCTCCCGAAATGTTTGCAGAAATAATCGGAGTCAGCGTTTTGATAACATAATTTTGAAAAAGATTGACGTCTTCTTAGCTCCGCTATTTTTTCAGACATCATTACTCATTCACCGTAATAGCAGTCGATTTCAGAGTTTAATCAATATTTATAATTATTCAATTGTTAGCTTAGTTGAAAGTGCCGCTAGCAGTGATGCGGCTGAACACTACTAATTATGTGTAGAAAATTACTATTCGCATTCGGAACAGAATTCTCGTTATTATTTATCCTAATTTGCCTAAGAGTTTGGTGTTTTGAACTTTCCGCTGCTGAAGTCCTAAATGTTGCTAAGAAAAAATTTCAGAACGCGATGAACAATAGTTTAGCCTGAGCATTGCTAGAAAATCCAGAATGCAACATAGTCGAGATTTCCAGCTTACACCTATGGCTAAATTAATATACATATTAGTCATTTGAAAATGTGCATGGGATAGGGTGGCCAGACATCTCTCTTTAGGTGGATATGACCTGCTTTTACTCTCTGTGCTCCCATTCCAGCACAAATGCTACGAACTTATGCTTAAATTATATAAGTTTGACGGTGGTGTATTATGGATCAATCGACGAACTATATGCTCTTGGAAATACAACTTTATACCACATTGGTGTCACGGAAACTCGGCATCATGCTGATGACCAACATTGTGAAACATGCAGCCACAATCAATAATTTGCCCTATTGTTAGTTGGAGACAGTGGCGCAGCAACAGGAGGAGTAGACCGAGAAATTGTGAAGGGAAAATATGAACATAAGAACTACACAAGTTTGAGTTTTTAATTTAGAATCTTTGCTATTAAATACTGTACCGTTCTAGCAAAAGAACTCCAGTAACACGTAATTTACAAAATCACACTGTTCATTTCGAAAAGGACTTCCCCTTAATTTCTTTCGGGACACATGGAATCTTGTAGTAATTGGTGCACTACCCTGTTAAAATTAACCTAATAACACAGACCATAATTTAAATTTAAAGGTTAAAATCGTTTTCATCAAATTTATAGAAAACAAAAAAATAGTACGGGGGGCAATATTTGGACCCCTCCCGAAACAAAATCCTGGCTACGTCCCTGGAGGCTATAACCTCCAGCAATCCCCCTATGCCAACTTTCGTTTCCGACTTTGGCGTTTAAGTCCCCCAGCAGCAATTTGACATCGTTTGATTGAAGTGAATCGAAGAGGTTTCTAGGCGGTGGTAGAACTCGTCTTTGGTCGCGTCTTAACTGACTTCGGTGGGGGCATGCGCGTTTATGAGCCAGAGATTGAAGAACCGAGTTTTAATGTGAATCGCACACAGCCGCTCGTTTATGGGTTTGAAGTCGATAACATGCGGCTTAAGTTGATTGTTTACAATAAACGCCACTCCAAACTCCCTGTGGCCCGAAGGTTGTCCACTTGTGAAAATCATACAAACCTGAACACTTAAAATTTATTCTCCATTCCAACAAAATGTGCCACAGCGCAGAACGTTTTTGGCTATTGTCTCCGACAAGGCTTTACAGTGAATTACAGTTTCACTTTTATCGATAATTCTCGTAGGGAGCAATACCGAAAATGAGGCTTGCCTGGATCTAGACAGGTCCTATGTGTTAATCATGGAGAGAAAGTAAGATAGTTCATGCTTAAAGTTGTTACTAAGAAAGACGCTTAGTAAAATCCACTAGAATCTGTGAAAATTTATTAGTTTCCCAAATCTTTTAATTTTAATAATTTTTTAAGTAATACGCAACCCAAGGAATATTTTTATATTTTTATTATATTTTTTTTTTATTCGTTCAGAAATGATCGAGCGATTCTGGTCAATTAAGCTTACAGTTTCAAAATTTTCGGTAAACACCCCAAGTAAGCGAGCAGGTTGAGCTGAAATGATCGTTTCTGATATCTTATCCAAGTTCACTATCGTGTTTTTGTTGTTGTAAATAGTTGGTAGTAAATTATTATTGTAATGACTTAGAAACGGGGTAGTGTAGCTTAAATAGTCTATTGAGGTTTAGAATTGATAAATCTCTAACTGCAATCTTCTCCTGTTTCACAGTAACAGAGCAGTTTCTGAATCGAGTCTTTAGCTATTGCTAATCTTCACTTGTGAATTTGCTTAAAAGATTTCGGCATAAAAAATAATCGGCACTCGTATGGAAATTGCACGACAATGAAACAGAAATTACAAAAAAAAAAAACGTACATACCCGTGAAATTTTATTATCGCAAAAATACGCAACGAATCAAAGAAATGTTATTCGGAAATACTAGTGCGCGTGGATAAAAAATGCTTTGTTGAATCTTTTCTGAACCGGTCGATTTAAAGGTATATTGTTGTTGTTAGCGCTTTTTTAGTCAAACAAAAAGCATAGCATGATTTTAATCCTACGACCTAATATTCCATGCCAAAAAATACATATTCTTGAAAAATTGGTCGTTATAACCGAAATCTAAACTGAATTTCTTCAACAAATGAGTCGTTATAACCGAAACGGACTTTATATCCGAAGTGGTTATAACCGGCGCAATTTGTATGAAAAACAATACGTAAATCAAGGGGATTAAAGTTTACGTCGTTATATCCGAATTGTACGAAATGCACTATATCAAAAATGTGTAAATCTCTAATTATGAGGAAGATAAGTCCTGTCAAGCAACAAGCAACTAAAATCGATCAGGATAATTTTCTACTTCCAATCTTTGAAAATTTAAGCTAAAGCCAATTGCTGTAGGGAAAATTAACTAAAATAGTAATTATGATTGTTGTAGGTAAATTGTAAATTATCCTAGAGATAGCTAGATTTCAGGATAGCTTGGAAAATATTAAAAGAAAAAAAAGCCGTTATTTCCATACATACGTATACCGACGTTATACGATACATACATTTAAGTTTATATACCACCCAAACTTCCAATTTTTGAAAAAATGGTTGGGTGCTCCGAATTATTTAATTTCGGAAATGTCACATTGCAATCTTTGCATTGAGACCTCTAAGCGTCTATAACTCAGTAGAGAGAGTTGCTGACCTTGTGACTGAAGGTCGCGAGTTCGAATCCCGATTGGGACGAAACTTTTTTCCCTCAATTTCCTCAATTTTTGGTATTTTTTCCCAAAGTTTTGTGGTTTCGTACAGATAGATACACTCATCAGGTCTTGTGTCTGTTGTCTATCTGTGCACAAGACGACCACTTGAATTTTAGCGGGAGAATTCTATGGAGATTTTGATTTTGCCGTGAAGGCTACCACCATGACGCTCGACCGTGCAGGTCTGCACCGGTTTTGAATGCTGGGGCTCTTCTCCTCCAAACAGACAAAGTTCCGCGTAGTTTCCATAGAGCTGGTAAGTTGCCATGCCATAAATACTACAGACATGCACCGCAGTTGGTGTATAGAATGGAACGATAAGTCAAGATTTCCACAATTAGAAATTTGGTAACCAGAATTAATACAGTAATTGTAAATTCGAGAGGGAAAAATATCTAACTACTATCACAACTCCCAAAGCAATGTGAGCATTCAACACCGGTACAGACCGGCACGGTCGAGCGTCATGGTGGTAGCCTTCACGGCAAAATCAAAATCTCCACTCATTGCAAGTCCCAACACAACCTCAAAATTGGTTTCGGAATGCCAACAAAATCTCAAAAACCTATAGATATCCGAAACAACGTAACTCTGAAATGGGTGAAATGGCATAAGGGGATTGAAGGAAACAAGAAAGCGGATGCCTTTGCAAGAGAGAGTTCCGAACTACCATTCACTGGTCCCGAACCTGCAATCGGAATCAGTAAATCTACTTCCAGACGATGGACCGAGGATAAATTCCAAGATCGATAGAGACTCGCTGAAGGCCTCAGGCACATCAAGGGTATGCTGGGATCTAACTGGTACCAGCTGCACCAAAGTCCTCAGTCTTAGCAAAACGAACGTCAGGGCAGTGATAGGCCTTATAACCGGTAATTGTACCCTACGGAAACATCTGCATACAAAAGGGATTTACACACAGGAGCTACTATGCCGCCTCTGCAACGAAGATGAGGAATCAACCTCGCACGTTATTTTCGAATGCCCCGCTCTTATGAGCAGGAGACAAAATTTCTTTGGGGCTCAAGCTACCAGAATCAGTGCACCCAAAGTAAACCTGGTCAACTTTCTTCTAAGCCTTTTACGAAGGACAGAGCTAATAACCTGAAACTTTTTCGCTTAGATGGGAAATACAATAAGCCAACATGCTGCAGTATTGGACGTAACCAGCCCAACCCATCATAGCACCGTATCCATCCATCCATCACCCATCCATCCACCAAAAATATTTTATTGGCGTCTTTTGTACATTTTCTTTCATACAAAATATATAAAAGTCCATTTGTACCTTTGCCGCTGTAAAAGGGTATGGAATATAGAACTGTTTTGAAATTTGGCATACATAGTCTAAACTAAAGTCGTAGAGATATCGGAGATTTCAGACAGGATTGGACCCATAGGAACAAAGTTACCGTATTTTTAAAACGGAAAAAGATACATTTGTACCTTTGCCGCTGTATGAGGCTATAAGGTCAAAAAAGAAAAAAGAACCAATAACGCGGCGCATTTTTTTTTAAAGTATCGGCGCCTGGACTCATCTATCTGCAGCAGTTTGGTGGCATTTGTATTTTTTTTAAATAGAGACTCAATAATATACATCCATAAATTTAATGCAAGATTGGAGGAAGGAACAGAGGAGCAGATGAGAAATGATCAGAAAACATTCTAGAAATTCAGGGAAGTTGGAGCCAGTTAAATCATAAAAGTGCATTGAAATAATGGTCAGAAGTCTATAAGAGTTTACATTTCTCCAAAAGTATTTCATATTATTAGTGATCTGAGATTAAATTTTATTAATATGTCGCTTGAAATCGATTGCAGACGACCTTTGAAAGCCGGTGTAACTCTTCATAATATGAAGATATCTGAGAATACTGGACTACTCACCTTTCGATTACACAATCAGATAAAGTAATCTCTGAGTCGCCAACCATTTGATAGAAGAAGATGGAGTATCTGATCGCCCAAAATCAATTACAACCTACTGTATTTCAAAGGACATTTTACTATTATTTTCAAGGACTCCATTCGAAAGTCATACCATCTCCCTATTTGAACTTTAAAGTTTGAGGCTACAAAAATGTCGTGCAAAAGGAAAAACCTTTACCGATTATTTTTTTCTAAGATCGCGATTTCTGTGCAAAAGAGCATTTTATACAAAAATTTGTGTAGGTGGACTTTTGTTAAGCCGACCAAATATCCCGGATCGTGCGGGACTGTCCCGAAATTTTTACGAGTCTCTGCCGTAAAATCCGTAAATCCTCGCGAAATTGTTCCGCAAAACATTCAAAGTATTCCGCAAGTCCCACATTTTTGAAAAATTGTACCGGTGCATTTTTTTGTCCTTAAAGTATTGTCTTTGTTAAAATCTCATATACACAAACTCTCTCCTTGCAACGGCGGTGGAAGCTACATGGATCAGCGACTTTCTATCTTTTATAGTGTCATCAAGAAATTAAATGATGGTCCAAGTTTCTATCATCATCGTAAAGGATACTCCCGTAAGGTGAGTTGCGTCCTCGTAGGGGAGGAACCCATCATAAGCGTACGTGTCTCGCCTCGGAGCTGGCGACTTCGCATAACCCAAGCAACGAAAGGGCTAGTTAGGGAGAATGGCCAATGCGCCTGAGTCAAATTGCTGCCTAGTAAGCGGATGGGGCCACTCGGATGTGAACGGTTAGCGCTACGAGTCTGCTTTAAGCAGACGATTAGTAAAGATGCATAATAATCCTGCGGTTGGCAAGCCGAATTCGTTAGGTATAAGCGAAAGGGGGCCAAAGGAGGATCACACCTGCTATTGAGAAATCTTTAACGAATAGTGTACCTCGGGGATGGCCGTGCCCAAGGGACCATGGTTCCTACCCATCTTGACGTTGGTCTCGAGGGGGTTTGTGGTGTGAGACAAGTCGACCAGCTAGGGAGGCGGAGAACACCATTCCGGCTTTAAGCCCGAATAAACATTGCCGTCTCGCAAGGGAGGGAGATTATGGCCACCGTGCTCAGGTACTCCTAATGGCAAGTGCGAGGTAGATGCAGGATGGCGTAAAGGATACCATTGGAAGATCACTTAACCAGGACAAACACCAGAAGCGGTTTTAAACCTTATGAATGCCAGTTTTTTGGCGAGCTGCCTATTGGAGTCAGTGTGAATACAGCTTTAGTCAGTGTGAATTAGGGATGTCAAAAACCCGCCCATAACCCGGTTTTCGGTTGTTTTCGGTTTCTTGGAATCCCGTTTTTAACCGGGCTCAAAGTACCGGTTTTTCGGTTAACCGAGTCTTTTCATTGATCTGCTTAGAATTTTATTTAAAAAAATACAAACACGCTATATGTATGTATTGCTGCAGCAAAATGCACGTACAGGGTGCGCTAGAGAAACTTACCTATTTGAAAAAAAAAACTCCTGAGTGATGAGTTGGGCGGGTAGAGGGGTTGAAGGGGGCGCATCTGTAAGGAAATAGCCCCAAGTTTGCTTCCCATTCTAGTCAGTTGCCATGATGCTCTCGTCTAGAGAGCAGCGGGCCTCGAAAGCTCATTTGGAACATGATCGAGGATTTTGTTCTTCCAAGCCTCGAAGAAATAAATTTTAGCGACGCTTGAATTCAGCAAGATGGAGCCACAGCACACAGTACGGGGCTCGATAAATTTGTTGCGACAACATTTCCCCGACTGCCTCATCGCTTTTAGAGCCGATCTCCCATAGCCGGCACGCTCTCCATATTTGGCGGATTTGGGGTCAGGTCATTTGAAATTCCTGGTTTATTTCAATCGACCACGGACCATAGCTCATACCTCGAGAACAATATTGGCGACGCCATTGCCAACATACCGATTGATGTGCTGCCAAGAAAGGAGACGAACTCCAAGCATCGACTTTATCAGTGTATGCACAATGGCGGTCGCTATTTAACCGATTTCATTTTCAAGACTGTATGAAAAAAAAACATGGGATATAGTACTCTTAAAAAAGGAATTAAAACTATATCTGAAATAGTTTTGCTTTCATTGACCTTTCAAATAAGTAAGTTCCTCTGGCGCACCCTGTAGCGCTAAGGAGAGTGTTCGAAAATATGTTTAAGGGCTGCAATTCGAAAACGAAATTTTTCATAGGGGAATCGAATTTCTGACCAAAAAATCAAGAAAATATAATTGTAGGAATTTTGAAAGAATTGTTTTCCCGGTTGGACAAACAACCGTCCGGGTTAAAACCGGGAGAATGAAAAAAACCGAAAATAACCCGGTTAACCGTTCTGAAAGTACCGGTTTTCGGACTAACCGTCCGATTTTTGACATCCCTAGTGTTAATCAACCATTTAGACTAATGGTGGAAATAGAATGGAAGCAGCAATGGCAGCAGCGGCCCAATTCATTATAAATGGCGGCAAAGCTTCAAAATAACGTAACGTTTTATTTTTTTGGGTTTTAGGTGTACAATGTCCCATATTTGCTTATGAAAAACTGGCCGTCTTAATGTTTGATGTGCAAATTTGAGAAGGAAATGTTTGAGGCCAATTCTGCACCAAATTTGGCTAATGTGAGGGACCTACGGGTTTTTTTTTTTTGGCAGAAAGAGTATTTAAATTCTTCAGAAAATGTTAAAAATGTAAAGGCATTCTTTGCGCGACAATAACCTTCAACAAATTTTTGCACAAAATATTCTTTTGCAAAAATCTTAATGAATGGATACCATGCATCTGTAGCTCTTCTTTACGAGCTGATTGCAGCTTAAAGCCCAGACATCGAGAGTAAAATTTTGTCCGCTGCGATTTTTTCAATGAAAATGTATTCTTACTGTACCTAGTGTAGATTGCAGCTTATGGAATTCCCCACCGTTTGTGACATATTCCACGATAGTAAGTATGCATTTTTATTGATAAAATCGCAGCGGGAAGAATTTCACTTTCGATCTTAATTCAGCCCTTTAGTCGGAAAGAGACACCCAAATTGAAATACATGTCTAGAGAACACAAGACTAAAGGGCTCAATAGACTCAACGATTTATCGGCCGATCAAAGCTCATTTCTGTGGAGAAAGCACATTTCCTGTGGAAAAAGCTCATTTTCTCTTGCGAATTTGGTAGTGGAACCTAAAAAATGTGCTTTCTCCACAGAAATGAGCTTTGATCGGCCGATAAATTGTTGAGTCTATGGGCCCTCTGAAAGGCGACATAGACCCTTCGATCGATCGGCCAGATTTTTCGATTGCGAGATAAATCGAAAGGTGTATGGGACCATCGGAATCATTTTTTTGATTTGACGTGTGGAATACCTACTTTACTGTTTTCTTCAGATGAATTGTTTTAAGCAACATTCTGTTCATCCCTCGTCGCCATTATCTTCAGTTTCTAAAAATATCGCAGGCCGGCAATAGGAGATATTGTCGTTAAATTTGTACTGAAGCATTTTTGAAGCAAAATACATAGAAAGTATTAATTCGTATGTTGGAAAATAATTGCAAAAACAAATTAAATGAAATCATCCATTAGAATCAACATCGCCATTAGCCGTACTACGATAATACATTTAAAAAAAAAAATGCAATTCTAATTTAACTCAGGCTTAATTTTCAAGCGTTTACTGTGCCTACTCGAATAGATCCTCTCATCATCATTTGGCAACGTCGCATAGTACATTTCTTATTGGTGTAAGTCAGTACACAAACCGAATTTAGTATTTTCATCAAATACACAAACCTGTGCAGAAGTCATAAGGAATTGACATTTCATCTGTCACGCAATCAGCCGGAATGTGTCAAACATTCCTGGTTAGGTGTACGTGTCCATTGGCAGGAAATTGTGGAGGAGTTTCTCTTCGGCGTTGAGTGCGTCGACAATTTCGTCAGCTTTTCTAAAACACAAACAGCCCGGGCACCGGTTTCGCATTTGCATCTGCTGAACTTGAGCAAGCCGCGTTTATTATTTATCGGAAGTCGAACGGTCATTGCGCGTCAGATGGTTCCCATCGTTTGGACAAATTGCATTGCAACTTGTCGTTCTCTCGCCCAGCGAATAATTTTCGATTGTGCTCTAGCTGATTTCTAAATTAAAAGTGAAAGTTTAGCAAAATTCTAGTTCCGTGTCAGTTGTTCGCGACATATGGACAATACGTGTGCGGCTTATTGTGCTTGTTTGTTTTTTTTTTATTTATTTCTTGCCAGTGGTTGTAACAATATTGTGTGACTGTCGAATCGCAGCTGAGTTGCGTATCGCAAGTGCATTGACCACCTGAAAGACCCTGGTCACAAGTGTTTTCAGTTTCAGTGTGGAGAACAAAGTGTCGCAAAAATGTCACTGCCAAGGGAAGTGACCAAGGTTTTCCTTGGTCTCGTCATGGCATGGCTAGCCATTTGCCACACGAGCGATGGATTTTTCCAATCGACAGAAATGAAAAATGATAGTTCCGGACATAATTGCTTCTGTGAGGTATGTACGCTTGACACGGTTGAAAAGCTGACCCTTATTCGTTCGTTATGCTTTCAGCTCAAAGGATCCATCAATGACTGCAGTTGCACGGTAGACACCGTGGACCACTTCAACAACATGAAAGTCTATCCGCGTCTGCAAAGTTTGCTCATCAAAAACTTCTTTCGCTTCTACAAGGTGAACCTGAAGCAAGAATGTCCATTCTGGACGGACGACAGCAAGTGCGCAATGCGCTTCTGCCACGTACAACAGTGCGAGGAGAAGGACATCCCCGAGGGACTCAAGGGACAGTCAGATCAACCTGAAACACCGGTGCATAAGGTATGTTCCCAGCCACTTGACGAATTTCGTTCATATCCAAAAACACCCCGACGCGACTCGACATTACACTCTATCTGTACAGAGTATACGTGTCCCAATGCCATTGATAAGACTTCGAACAATTGGACAGCACTTCAATTACCCTCCGAACATAAAAAAGTTTTGTTGGCACAGATAATAATTTTGAAAAGAAGCCACGTTGACCGTTCGGCTAAATTTAGAGCTGAATTGAACAATAATTGCACTCGGTGCCATGCACTCATGCATAACTCTCCAATGCAATGCTTATTGTAGCGAGAAGCTCATTACTCAGACTTTACAAAAACAGGTGTAGACGATTTGTTGTGACGAATTAAGAGGCGTGTGCCTTATCAAAACGTCTGAATTATGTCGAATCTAAAATGCGAAGAAGCGCTAGAGTTTTACATCGCATACTGCATAGCGTTGCTGCTGTGCTGATACAGTTAAGTAGATAAATAAAAACAGAAAAATGTAAACACGAAACACAGTCGTTTTGATAATGAAAAAAGCATTTCACCTGTTTCATCAGAATGTTCAAATGTTGATAGAATTTCATGGCCACGGGACTGTATTTTAGAAGCGGCGTTTATTCCAGATTGTGTGTAAAAATGATATGATTTCGTAAAACACATTTTTTGGCTCCTCTTCGAAGAAGATTTCCTCTCTCTGATTGTGCCTTGACATGTAACGATGATGATGATAACGTTATCGAGTTTAAAAAAGACATGAAGTGTGTTTATGGTTTGCAATCGACTCTCTAGATTGTCTCTGGGTAGCAATAATCTACTGTAATCGGGTATTTTTTTAAGGGCCGCGCATTTTTTTTGTAGTCTTTTCCTACGGTACCATTTTGAATAAGCTGGCGTGGGGAGGATTCGAACCCATATTTCAGCAATCGATTATTAAAAATATTGCCTCTACCCGGGGTGGTACTGATCTACGGAACGCCCACTGATTGATTGGTACTACAGGAATATCATGGTCACCGAAGCATCGTGGGGAATGGTGTAGGAGATGAGCCGACTAGGCAGTCAGCTGTTACGGATACAAAAATACGTGATAATATTCCTTGTATTTCAGAAAGGCGACATAAATGTCCCGGCGCGTGCTATCGTCCAATATCGTTCCAGGGAAAAATGTTAGGAGCTTTCTTCAAAAAAGATTCCCAACATATCATATCGGCAAATCAAGCTGGTTTTCAAAAGGGACTTTCAACCTACGATAATATATTTATTTGTACTCCAAAACTTGGCTCGATTAAATTTGGATGAAGGTCGTAAACTTTATGTTTTTTTTCATCAAATTCAAAGCTGTGTTTGGGACCGTTGGTCGCTTTTATTTAAACTGTACAAAATGTCTTCGAAAAGCTGCATGAAAATACGAATATGGAATGGAGATTTACAAAAAATGATGGAGAAAATAGAGAAAGGATTGACGTGGTCCAAATTTAAAAATACCTTGGCGTACTTGTTTCAAAAAAAAAAACAAACGATGGAAAAACGCCCAAATGTAAAACTCAAGGAGGCGAAATGAGCAATGAACTCGGTATGGCAAAAATGGGGGAGATTTCAGTATCTGCGGCGATGATGCCATTTCATTAATATTAACCTGAAACGGCCAAATCTGCAATCCTTTTTAGGTTCTTCAGATATTCAATGTCAAAGTTTGATTTTTCTATGAAGCCAGTTAAGTAATTTGATACGAAAAGGGGGATATTTCCGCTGTACACATTGGGGAAAGTGCTCGATGCCATCAAATTTACGTTTTAATTTTAATCAGTCGCTCATGAATAGTAAGTTTTACCAATTTGTCTAAGATGTTAATAATATGAAAAGTCGAAATATATTTGCGAGCAAGAATTGTAAAACTTGCTAGACAGGGAGGCAAATGAAATTTAAAATGTTAATTTCGGTGCAATGCCATTGATTCACATCAATATGTAGTAAAAATGCCCCCAATTTCCCATTAAAAACTGAACAACCCCATATAAATGTCAAACTTTGACATTGAATATCTGGAGAACCGTTACGATTACGCGAAAAAGGATTGCAGATTCGGTCGTTTCAGGCCAATATTATTGAAATGCTATCGTCAAAATTTGGCGCCGCAAATACTGAAATCTCCCCCGAAAAAGGATTGTAGATTCGTTAGTTTCAGGCCAATAATAATGAAATGACATCATCAAAATTTAGCGCCGCAGATACTGAAATCGTACCCAAAAATGATTCAAGAACCAAGATTCAAAGCGGTATCGAAGTCGATATTGTTTTGATCCTACTTGCGACCATTCCCGATGGCAGCATCGCTGCCACACGAGAGTTATAAGCCACTTAGGAGCGGAACACACCCGTTTCCTCAAAAGAAACGGCCAAGAGTTGCCGAAATATCCTCCCTGGCAAGAGCTTTGAAGGTTCGACGCAGGAGGGTTGTGTATGTGTGTGGATGTGTTCTATGCGTTTTTTCATCAAATTGAGAGCATTTTATCTTAGTGTGGTTGCTCAAAATTCTCCTAATCCGCGCCGTCATCGAACCCAATCCAGGTCCCGAAATCTACATTTACTGTGTATGTAACCGACGTATCTTCGGGAATGCCAGGTCTTTGAGGTGTACCTGCTGCGGATTGTGGTGTATTTTTTACTGCTCAGACCTTTTGTTGCTGCCAGGTTTTTGAATGCAGGTCGACCTCCATGCCCCAAGATCACAAGCAAACGTTTTACCACCGTCCATGGCCATCCCTGGCAGTTCTGGAGACAAAGCTCCAACCAAGAACATCTGTGATTATATACTTTTGAGGAGCGATAGAGTCGGCAGGCTCCGAATCCAGGTGGAGGGCTTGCATTCCTAATACGTAGAACCGTGGAATACAGTGTATTAGGCCGAAATTTTAATGACGGCACGGCGGAAATGCAAGCTATTGCCGGTAAATACCTTTATCGAATGTCTCAACATCTAATTTCCACCAGAAGCTGTGGTTCTGGTTTTAAGTTCGATATTGGTTCACTCCTCACAGGACACCATAGAATCCTACTTGGCGACTTAAACGCCCATCTCTGGCACTCTCTCCTCGGCGAAAATGCCAAGGATATAAATATAGCGTTAAAATTAGGCCCATCAGATTTCTTCCCACACAATGTAATTTCATCTACACGCATCGCTGGCACCTGCTATAATTCACCTGACATAACTATAGCGAGCACCAGTCTAATTAGTGAAATCCGCTGGGTGACTACTACGTCCTTACCCTCCAACTACATTCCCATTAGTATAAATATTGATAAATCAGCTCAACTGACGAAGTCAGAATGGTGTAAGTTTATCAACCACAAAAAGGCAACTTCGGATGGTTTCACTGCGTTCACTACAACGACTTTTGTCGCGCTACCTACTCCAACAAACGCTAGGTAATCCGAAAAGAATATAAGGAAAGTCAAGGTTAGCCGACGAACTCCGGAATTAATCGACAAGTAAACACCTACAAAAAGGAAAAATGGAACGAGCATTTTGAAAGCTGCGACATTTCAAAAGGTGTTAGCAAACTATGGCCTACTATCCCCGCCCTGACACATCCAAACAAACCATCAGATTCAGTAAGAAAGCCACTGCGAATCCTAAGCTCTGCGCGAGCTTGTTCAATAAGCAATTTAGTGAACATCCCAAAATCAAAATGCTTAATTACAAGCAAAAAAGAAGAATTCGCAACCGAGCGATTGACACCATTCCCACCTATACGGCGGACCAAGTTTCAGCAGCTATCAAGAACGCTAAACACTTTATGGCCATTGGTCCGGATGGCATTTCAATGGTCATGTTGAAACATCTAGATCCTCCGGCCATTGAATATCTCACGATGGCTTTAAACTTGTCAATATCTACGCTTTTCATCCCGGAATTCAGCAAAAAGCGGCGAATTATCCCCCTTCTAAAACCCGGTAAAAGCGCACAACTCGCCGAATTCTACCGTCCAATTACAATTCTATCAGTCGTTGCAAAGACGCTCGACTACTGCAACACTTCTCTCCACCTGGACGCAGGAGTTTTCGAAGGAGCGTACGATCCGTACTGGTAAGCATGATGACAGCGTTGTTCAAATTCGTGGGGTCTATTTAGACACCATGATGAAGTCGAATCGTCATATCGAGGACGTAATCGACAAAATGCAAAGTAGGAACAACGTTCTAAAGGCACTGGGGCAAGGACAAAGAACCATACCTTCAAAGCGATAGTTCGAGCAATCCCTGGCTATGCTGCACCACACAAACTGGAATAAGATCCAGACATGCCCGAATACTCCTCTACGTATTGCCATCTGATTTCGTCCCAGGATCATCTTCATAAGGACATCAGCATATTACCAGCGCGTGATCATAATCTTCTAATGTCTCTTCAATATCTGGTCGGTCGTCATCGAGAGGATCACCCGAACCATCATCTCATGGACAATATCCCCCCACCACGATATGACATAGATCTCGTGAAAGATGTCCAGAGATACAAACGGGTACCTCCCGATATATTTGATGACACAGCATACCATGCGACCATTGCTGATATTCACACAACCGTTGTGAATCGGTCGATAGGGAGACTACTTACAAATAGAGTGCTCTCAGAGCTCCCACCACCTATATCGTCTGAGAAGACTAGGCTGCCGATAGCCATAAGAATGATGCTGGTGTTTGCGCCTCAATTCTTACTTATCTTGAATAGAGCCGAACATCCAGAATATTTGTCCGAGCTTGCGGTGGTGCGCTTCATGATGTGGACCACCTGTTGCGATGCCCCGCTGCACCCACTAACCTCACTCCGAGGGCGTTATGGGACAACCCTATTGCTCCTGCTATGTTCTTGTCGCTTGAGACAATAGGCGAGAGCGACGACTAAACTTAAAACACATCCACATACATGCACAGCGGTCCACGCCCTTCTGCACTAAATTATATCCCCCACCACGAAAACCTGCTATGTAAAAATTCCCTCCAGCACTAGCAGTAGATAGCTGGAAATTTAGTGACCTGTCAATAAAATCCAGTTTTACACCTTAAAAAATAATTTATTTTTTTTCATGCAATCATCCTTGTTTTTAACGTTTTTGATAATAGATTTTTTTTCCAAAATAAGGTCTCTCAGAAGTAAAAGTTCGAGTCGCTTAGGTCCTAGCCTCTTCTTCTCAGTACCGTATATAGCCCCATGTGGGGCCTTGGTGCGTTAACTCAGCCGTTTATAGGCGATTTCGAGTCAACGTTACATTGCACATCATTCCGGAGTGTATATATAATGTTGAAAGCACTATATACTTCCTATCCGCACATGTACGGAAATTTTGGACCACGCCGAGATTCGATCTCCTGACCTCTAGATTACTAGCATCGTAGAGTGCGACTCAACCAAGTGAGCCACAGAGCCACAGAGGTCCTCGCCTCTATTATTTATTAATTGTATATCCTCCACTTCGTAATGCATATGTACATACATATATTTCGAAGTGGATAAAATTTGTAGTCATAGGGCTGTCATATAAATCCTACCCTCATAAGCAGGATCTTCTAAGCTTTGTAAAATTTTATGGACAAATCGTAATCAATTAGACCCTATCTAAAACATGTAGAACCGTAGAAATCAGACCATGGAGCTGTCATTGAAACCACCCCTTCTCCCTCTTAAAAGCATGTTATGAATTTAGGAACGAACCGAATCGGAATACAATTCATAGGGTCAGCCCGAAAGAAAGTGAAGGGTATTCACAATACGGCCGCGGCTGAAATTAGCCTCTATTTCGTTTTTTTTATAAAATTGTATGCAATACATTATTCTTCTTATTTTCTAATGCAATTACCCCCACAACAAACAGCGATTTCCAAATATCCAGGAATATTAAACACATAATGCACTTTTTATTTTATTTCTATCTAAAATTAACAATACTTAATACTATAAATTAACTGATTACGATTAGATATTATATTTTCAATTTATGTATTTATTTTCAATTAAATGGTTGAATTTGAATCAATTGTTTGCCTTGTTATCAATGAGAATAAATTATGATTTGAGCTCGTCGTTTTGACACACTGCAGAGATTTGTTGAAAATTATATTATCATTATTATTGATTGGATGTGATTGTATATACAAAATTTTATAAATTTTTTTTTTGTAAATTGAAAGCCTGACTATATTTTGAAAAGAGTTGTATTAGCTACTATTGTTAGGTTAATTCAAGAGATTACATCCATATGTTGATGTATGTGATCTATCACACGTAATTGCATTTCAGCTGCCATGTCTTAATTGCTGTGGGATTTGTGTATCATAGCCATCGCCCTATAAAACTGCATAATGTAATAATTCGTATAATTGTGGATTCGAACGTAACTCAGAAATATACAGCTAATCATTAACCTTCTTCTTCCTTCCTTTATACCGCTCTATGACGTCGCATTGCTGGGCCTGTGGTGTCATCCGGTCGCCTGTTCAGGCAGTAATGTCCCAGCCCGTCCCAGCCTATCTCTACAGGCACCTTTATCTTGGATCGTGTCATCGCAGAGAACAATGCGTTGTTGTTGCTTTTCCATTTGACACATCCAAGTATTCTTCGGTCTGCCTCTGGTCGGACGCCTTTGAACATGGCAATACCAATCCATTTGTGTGTTCCGAGCTTTTCGGTGATTGGTTGGTCTATGGACAAGCTGCCGTGAGTTTTCAGAGTTTTCTCGCCACTTCATCTATCCAACCTTTGTGCGATGTTTGATATCACCATCGAGCCAAGATACTTGAACTTGGGACAAGACTTAAGCTGCTCTCCTTTGATGTACATATCTAGTATCGGTGCGTCTAGGTCTGCGACTGAGGGCAAAAAGAAGATATATTTCAAGGCCATCAGAGATGCGTGTAAGGTTAGGTTAGGTAGCAAGAGAGGGCTCATCTTCCACACTCATCAGTCCTGAGCCCTTCTGTGGAATTAGCTGGAAAGCTGCTAAAGGCGTAATTGGTAACTGGTCCTCGGTCCTGAGGCATAACTACTGGACATCGCACCCTGGTTTAAGAGTTACTAAGGAGTTAGTGCGCCCCTTCAGCTTCTCCGATATTAAATGTCAGCGCAGGACCGAGCTCAGACTATTAATAGGCTTTCTTACGGGGCACTTTTGATAGACCTATTTTATGAAGGTGGTATAAAATAGGTCTATCAAGGGAGACCCAATGTCGCCTTTGCCTGGAGGAAGACGAAACCTCCATTCATTTACTACTGGAATGCCCGGCGATCGCCAGGTCCAGGAGATCACTCCTTGGACGTGATTTACTCAGCACTAGTATGATTAGGTGCTCCTCTCTGAAGGATCTTCTAGCGTTTATCAAACGGGTTGATGACCTTCTAAATTAAAGGACTATGGCACAATATACCTTTTAGGTAGCAGTGTCCGTTCTGATACCTCTGATAGAATTCAAGTCTATATTAGCCTCTTAAGCTGAGAACCAGCCCGTTCTAACAATGAATTTGTTGAGCAATATTGGGCTCACATCACGAAGATCGCCCGTATTATAGAAATACCTGGAACCAAGAAAACGGCTTCGTTTCTCGGCCAAAGCAGGACAGTGACAAATTCTCTTCCTCATCTTCGTAATCACAACTTCTACAGAAGTCGTTGTGGGGAATTCGTAGTCTTCTAGCAAGATTTCCAATAGGACAATACTCCGTTATAACCCCCACCACATTTCGAAAATGCTTTCTGTTCAAAGACAGTAATATGGTGGATCGACCAATATCAATATCGACCAATACCAATATGGCCATATCATCCTCGTCGTATTGCAAGTACAATCATAGGTCCATCTTGCGTTGGTTAAGCGTTCTACAGCGGTTTTTATTACCAATGCACAAGCCGCAAATGGTGTTTTCATGCTGCAATGATCGCCTTCAACGCGACCAGCTAACGCATTTCGCGCAAGTCGTCAGCGCGTCGATTGCTTACGAAGCCACTATCCAGTATAGCGTAATGTTAAAGAAACATACTAAGTACTAAGCGGAACTTCTCGATGATCTTTGATGAGGTTAGCACTGATTCTAGTGATCTAATAGCAGCCTGATTATCGGTAAAGAGAATAACGTTCCTTGTTCCTCAGAGTGTACTCCGATACCCACTCCTGCGTCCGTCGTAGGACCATCAGTATAAATTAAAATGGATGCACTGGAGAGGGGTATGCTATTATCTCAAGCTTCCCTTGACGGGATCAGGTTGGTTTTTTTCGAATAGGTATTTGGGAACAGTGTAGTCAGTTACTGGGGGCAGGTTAAAGTTACGAAGAATCGTTGAGTGTCCATAGTCTAAATGCGTAGACCCAACGTCGTGTAGGCCGCCATCCGTTGACTGAAGACGTCCAGTGGTAGTAGTTCCAGGACCATATCTAATCCCAAAGAAGGTGTTGTGTGAAGAGCTCTTGTTATGAGAAGTGAAGCCAACCTTTGAAATTTGACAAGCAAGTTAGGTGGTGGTGATTAGTGCCGTCTCCCACACGCTAACTCCATAAAGTAAAATAGGCCGCACAATAGTAGTGTATATCCGATATACAACTTTTGGCTGCAAGCCCCAAGATTGCTTTCCTGCATAGTGCCACAGTATCTTTGTTACGTGATACGTGTTAATAAGTAGCATATGAGGAGGTTGAAGAGCAACGGACTCAATACACTGACCTTAACTTAATCATTCAAAATGTATGAAACCAAAATTAAACCCTTATGTCTTCTTACAGTATTTACAGGAATCCCAAACTACGGACTGCAACGAAGAGCTCAGCTATTTGAACACGAGCATAAGTCCAGCTGCTCATCAGGGCTTTCAAAAGTGGGCTGATCACGATGCGGCTGAGGAAGAGTTTTGCATTTTGGATGATGGACAAAATGGTGCTGAATACGTGGATCTCTTACTAAATCCGGAACGGTACACGGGTTACAAGGGAGAATCCGCCCATAGAATCTGGAAGAGCATTTATTTGGAGAATTGTTTCAAGTAAGATTACACAAAATTGCAAATTAAAATGTTATTACTGATTTTATATGTGCAGCACTGTCAATCGAAGTCAACGAATTTCAACTTATATTCCTCAATTGGATCTCTCGGCGGCGTGTATGGAACAACGAGCTTTCTATCGTCTTATCTCAGGTCTACATACTAGCATCAATATTCATTTAAGTGCAAAATATCTATTGTCTGAATCAAAGGATTTCCTGGATCCGAAAGGAGTTTGGGGACATAATGTGGCTGAATTTAAAAGGAGGTATAGCTGACTTCAAAATTAAAATAGCTCTTCGGTAATAATTCTTCTAATATAAAAATTACAGATTCAGCGCGGAAACAACAAACAACGAAGGACCCCATTGGCTTAAGAATTTATACTTTATCTATTTAATTGAATTGCGTGCATTGGCCAAAGTTGCACCGTTCCTTCGGACGGAATCATTCTACACTGGCGATCAAGAAGAAGACAAAGAAGTGAAAGTTGCCGTAAATGATTTCCTCAATGTCGTACAGTAGGTCCCTTGATTAATTAGTTAATGTAAAATCTAATTCACATTCCATCTAATTATATAGGTCTTTCTCATCACACTTTGACGAAAGCGCCATGTTTACAAGTGGACTTGGTGCGATCAAGCTAAAGAGTGATTTCCGTTATAAATTCCGAAATATTTCCCGAATCATGGATTGTGTCGGTTGCGATAAGTGTCGTCTATGGGGTAAATTACAAGTAAGTTCTTCATGATATTTTTATACCCTTCGCTCATAGAGTGAAAGGGTATATTAACTTTGTCATGAAGTTTGTAACGCATTGAAGGAAGCATCTCCGACCATATAAAAAGTATACATATATGATCAGCATGACGAGATGAATCGATTGGGCGATGTCCGTCTGTCTGTCTGTCTGTCTGTCTGTCCGTCTGTCCGTCTGTCCGTCTGTCCGTCTGTTGCAGTGCGTTTTTCTCGGCAACTATAAAAGCTACGGAGCTGAAATTTTGCACACGTGCTTCTTATTGTTGCAGGCTGTTTGCCTGCTGTTTGGATCACTGGGTCATGGGGCTGCCATACAAACCTAGCTCCCCAATTTGAGTTCTTCTAAGAAAAACTTTTTTATTTGTGTACCAATTTCAACCAAATTTCACACAAATGTGTTTCTACAGATAACACAAAATATATGCAAGAATGGATCAAATCGGACCATGGGGTCATGGGGCTGCCATACAAACTTAACCCCCCCAAATTAGGTTCTTATAAGAAAAACTTTTTTATTTGTTCACTAATTTCAACCAAATTTCACACAAATGTATTTCTATTGTTGACACAAAACATATATAAGAATGGATAAAAATGGGGTCATGTGGCTGCCATACAAATCCAACCCCCCAAATTAGGTTCTTCTAAGAAACATTTTTTTACACCAATTTCACAAAACCTTGAATTAATGTGTCTTTATCAAAGCAACTAAAACGTTCAAAACGAATGGAATCGTACTGTGGGGTCATGCTCCGGCAACCCCAATAAAATTTTCCGAGTAAATATTTTTAGTTTGCCACTTATTTCAACCAAGCCCAAAACTTTTGTTAAGACGGAAGAAAAATAATGAGGAGGGGATTAAATACAAGTCATAGGTACGCCCGAAAAAACTTTTAGCCCAAGCGAAGGGTATCCAAATTTCGGCTGCGCCCGAAATTAGCCTCGGCCCCGGGGTTGGCGAGCGAAGCGAGCAGGGGGCGAAGCCCCCTAGTTTTATTATTTGGTGCAGAACATAATCTATGCATTCTTTGTACAGACTCAGGGACTTGGCACTGCACTGAAAATTCTATTCTCCGAGAAGCTGAACTACGTGGCCGAAACGTATGCATGGAATAGACACACGGAAATGAGTTCACTGTTCCGACTTTCGCGTACAGAAATTGTTGCATTGTTCAATGCTTTTGGAAGGTACAGTCGTCCGTCTTCCTTTTATGGTTTCTGAATAACTAATTTAATTTATAATTTTATTTCAGGCTCTCAAACAGTATATACGCACTAGAAGAATTCCGCAAATTAATAAGATAATATCATTTGATTGAAATTTGAAATTTAGCATATAAATTTATTTAATCATGTGATTTAAATTCCTTCCTCCCCATGTTTTACATGACACGTGTACGTAGCCAAGTACGAGTGAAAGAATTAAGTTGATATCAGAGAGATTGCATACAAAATCACCTGTCGGTGCAATTTCGTTAATTCGATATATTTGAAATATTTTCCGACAATCGTTCCAGAAAACCAAACACACATAACTGTGCAGTCAGACACACTGGCAAATTGTCAGAACTATTACACAAGTTTTTTTTGTGATATTCTCTAAAAATACACCTTAATTCTAAGCCTCACTGACACGATAGGACAGAGAATTTTGGTCGTCATTAACACTCTTCTTTTTTGGTATTTATTGCATAAAACAAAACGGGCAAATTGCCAGTGTGTTTGATTGTATCTTATGACATAACTTAAATTAAAACAAAATCATCGCCGCCGATTTGCTATAAAAAAGACAAAATAAACAGTGCAATTATATCATGAGTGCTAATTTTAATGAAATGTTACATTAGTAGTAGGATAATGAGTATGCCGTGATAACGTCGAATTGATATACTATTTCCGGCACGAAAACATGTATTAATTCTCACAAAATTTCTTTATTAATTGAAGAATTTGGAAAGAATATATTTTGAACCCAAATTAATTAGTGAATAGCCAATTCCCTTCCCTTTGATTTTATTTAACATCACAAATGTAGATCATAAGTGTTGTTTGTATATTTCATAGTAATTTATTTATTAAAATAGATTTTTAGTCTTCGGTTTTTGTAAATTTATACAAAATATGAAACACATATTTTCTTTGTAAAAAATACTTAAATAAAATTTTATAACAAATCCTTGCATTGTTTCATTTATTAAAAACTAACGTATCCTGCAGTCACTATGACGATAGTCTAGGAGCCAGGTAACCGGATGAAAATGTGTACAGGTGGTAGTTCATCACCGCTTCTGTTCAAAACTGCGGGTCAGCCCAAAGTTTAGTGGTTCCTTGATAGGGAAATTACGCAATGTTTGTGCTAATTTTAAGGTGCAATCTTCTTCATAAGGTAACCGGCTGAATTTATGTGCTTGTATTAGATCTCGACTTCCACATGCCGAAAGTGCCGGTCAGCCCAATTTTTTGCGGTGCTGACCGCCTCAAATGTACAAAAAAATTACCCGTTCCTTCCTCATAAGGCAACCGGCTGAATTTGAAAGTTCAAACAAAAAACATGGGCTGACCGCTCTGAACCGGTTTTAACCGGTTCAATAAAAAAGGATTGAAAATACCTACGTAAAAAATGTTTTTTTGATCATACCTGATTAGGTAATCAGGCTGGATTTGTATTCAAATGGTAGATCTAAATTCGCCCGTGTCGAGAGTACTGTTCAGCCCAGACCGAACCGGTTCCTTGATGCATTTTTACCGAT
Organism: Microchrysa polita; assembly: GCA_949715475.1. Lineage (NCBI taxonomy): Eukaryota > Metazoa > Arthropoda > Insecta > Diptera > Stratiomyidae > Microchrysa > Microchrysa polita. The sequence goes on from OX454416.1 coordinate 65,641,826, forward strand.
TCAAAATAAGCAAAAATACACCAAGTACACAATACAAACTACGTAATTTTGGTAAGATTTGGAGAATTCACCCAATTAAATTTACGTTCGTATGATAGAGCCCAATGCGCCACTGTCGAAAGTACCGGTCAGCCCAAACCAGACCGGTTCCTTGACGCATTTTTACCGATTCAAAGTAGGCAAAAATTAATTAAGTACGCATATAAATATACACTCCCAGTCACTTGAATAGGGACAAACTTTTCGAGAGTTGTTTATCTCCAAATATCCTTTTCCTTGCAGCAGAGAGCATAACTCAGTATTTGTTTACAAAGGCTATTATGTTGCTCATAGTTTGCGAGAAAAAAATTAAACATTTAATAACAACAGTTATGTTTCATAAACATTATGCTGATGCACTAATAAATTCTATGTTCAAAATTGGGTCACTTGAATAGGGACAGTTGCGATTCGGTCGTTATTTCGAAAGTGCTAGTATCTTATCCTAACTGTTTTTGTTTTAATCCACTCAGTTTGTGTTTTAACTTTTATTTTTGTTAGTTTCGGTATTTATGGGTAGAGGAAAAAGCATTAAATACCGCGCAAATGGCTCAAATCGATGTTTTGAGAAATGAACAACACAGATTACACGAAATTTCGGAAATAGTGAAAAAAAGTAAATCGGTTGTGTTTAACTATTTAAAAAATAAAAGTGGATATGGACGAAACATAAAAGGGCGAATGCGAGGTGCCCAAACCGCCAAAGAGAAAAGGGCCATCCTGCGAGCCGCCTCTAATTTTCAATATCAGCGGCTAGAATTGGAGCTAAAGTCGGTGTTACAGCTAGTTTATCAACAGGACAACGTGTAATAAGGAATTCCTCACACCTAAAACGAAAGAAAACTTAGAAAAAATCAGCTTTGATGAGAATGGTAGGTTTTTTCCGGCAATTTTGAATGCATGGTAAATTATCCTTGTGTCTCCATATTTCCAATCGGTAAAACTGCGTCAAGGAAACGGTTTGGTCTGGGCTGACCGGCTGACCGGTACTTTCGACACTGGCGCATTGGGATCTGTCATACCAACATAAATTTAATTGGGTGAATGCTTCATATCCCCCCAAAATTAAGTATTTTATATTGTGTACTTGGTGCATTTTTGCTTATTTTAAATAGGTAAAAATTCCTCAAGGAACCGGTTCGGCCTGGGCTGAACAGTACTCTCGACACGGGCGACATTTGAATACAAATCCAGCCTAGGTAATCAGGCTAATCAAAAATACATTTTTTACGAAAGTATTTTCATTACATTGAACCGGTTAAAACTGGTCTAGGAACCGGTTCAGAGCGGTCAGCCCACTATGTCTCGATACGGTTAAGCGAGATCTATTGTTTGAACGTAAATTCAGCCGGTTACCTTATGAGGAAGGTAGGGGTCATTTTTTTGCACCTTTGAGGCGATCAGCATAGGTGAAGAAACCGCTAAAAATTGGGCTGACCGGCACTTTTGGCATGTGGAAGTCGATATCTAACACATGCACATAAATTCAGCTGGTTACCTTATGAGGAAGATTGGACCTCAAAATTAGCACAAACATTGCGTAATTTCCCTAACAAGGAACCACTAAATTTTGGGCTGACCCGCAGTTTTGAACAGAAGCGGTGATGAACTACCACCTGTACATATTTTCAGCCGGTTACCTTATGAGGAAGGTAGTTGGGTACCTGGCTCCCGTACTACGATATCATATTCCAATATTAAACGGAATATTGGCTGTGTTTTTTCAACTTTTGGAGCAAGTTTTCTGGCCCGGACACGCCGAAAAAATCATCGAGGGTTAAATTTCAATTTATCACATAGGCATTGCAACTTTTTTCAAAATATTGTATTTTTATTTTAAAGCCCTGTTTCCACTTTACAAACGCAAAAGTTTAAATGCTATTTTCTGTAATAAAACCATATTTTTATGCTTGAAACATATTTTTTCATATTAAGAATTTGGTAAACGATATTTTTTTAAATGAATTAACAAACAGAAACTATTTTTTACATACTTGCATGCAACATGGAAACTATACTTTAAAAAAGATACAGTGGGCCCTCGGTTAACGAACACAATTCGTTCCGGGATCATGTACGTTATGCGAAACGTTCGTTAAGCGAAACCTTTATTAATTCAAAAGACAATAGGTCCTTCCTCGTTGAAAAACCACATGCTGCCATGTTTATTTCTTGATAAAAGTGTTTAATTCTTTTAAAATGCAGATTTGTCTACACTAAAATCTGAATTTTCTCTGTTCGTTATCCGAAATTTCGTTCGCTAAGCGAAACATTTTCTACCCAACAATTTCGTTCGTTATATGAAATGTTCGCTATCCGAGGGGTTCGTTAACCGAGGGTCCACTGTAATTCCAATTATTGGAAGTGATTGAGATTGCATACATTTAGGCGAAATGTCGAAAGTTTTACATTATATTGAGTACGAATAATCGGCCCTTAGACATCGATCGTTTGCCTTGCCGGTTGCAAAAAAAATACGACAAATCAAACTTACGTTTTGTCAATTGCATATGTACAGTGCCGGTCACCAGAATAGTTTCAATGTTTATGAAAAAAGAATCACAATTTCTGAATCATTTTGGGGTGCTTTGACAACACCCTATTCTGACTGTGAGAGTGGTAAAGCAATCACCAGGGGGCCAATATTTGAAAATGCTCGAGTGGTCGCCACGCTTACCCAACCATAATATTAATGACCATTCCTTTTGATCTTTATCCCGACAGGTTATTTATGGTAGAGGGAGACAGTACTCTCGTACTGAAACCTTAGTTACGGCCGTTGCGGCCATCATGATGATTTAGTTAATATTCAAGAGATCCTTTTATTTGGTTGCTCTTTGCGAGATATTGTCCAATTAAATACTCTAAGCCCTTAATCAGTCAAAATTTCAAAAATTTACACCGTTTCAACTTTTGCTCAAACGTTCAACCTTTTTTGACTGGCACTGCAAGGTAACTAAGACACCAACCGGATTCTACAAGTTTGTCCCATCTATTTTGATCTGTTATAAAACCTAGTGGAGTGACTCACTCCAATCATTTATGAATTTAGATGATATAAGTATCGAGTGACGGATAATCACCCTATCGGAAGATGTTACAATTTTTACAAATCGGGTCGTACGTGAATCATATTTCGAAGTACGAACGAACACTTATTAAAGGAAATCTTGCGGAAAATCATGGAAATGCGATAAAACTGGCATAAATGTTTATCAACACTGACGGATGAATGTCATATTTTCCAGCACAGTAAAAATTATAAATATCCAAACAAAGATTTCTATTAAAAAAAAGAAAATTGAATCATTTATTTTGCACCACCTTGTTACAGAAAAGCAATCAGGGCATAACCTGGATTAGCATAACTATAAATTGCTTCTTACCAAATTTCGTTTTCATCCGAGGTGTCAAAGGACATAGCTGCTGCGAGAGGGTTGAGATAGTGGTAAGATCGGGTATTATCAGGAATTTTACAGAATATGGCAAAATGTCCAGTTCAACATAAGCATAGGTAGGACTACCAACCAATCCATGTCGTCCGGCTGGGCAAAACCTCTGAGAAGCGTATCCCACAACGGAAAAGATTCAAGTTTCATGTATGTGATTCGCGTTTTCGCGTAGCGGTGAGAGTTTGTTTTGCAAAAGCAACTCTAAAATTTGAATGTTTCCTAGCATGAAATCTAAAATTAACTCGTTATCATCATCATCAGCCCGACGTCGGGCTTTGGCCGCCTGTATCGTTGACTTCCAATTGTCGCAGTTACGTGACCTCGTCCTCCAGTTTCGGAAGCGCAGCAGCTAGTGGACATATTCACCTCCCAGCGAGCTCGGTCGTCCACGCAACCTCGCCCCGTCAGTTTGTTGTGTGTTTATCACCTTCTTTGGCATGCGTTTATCGTCCATTCGTTGTATGTACATGCCCCCCGCCCATTGCAAATGTTGAAGCATCACGATTTTCGATACGTCTAGCTCATCCAACAATTGATACAAATCCTGGTTCTATCGGATACGCCATTGATCTCGCTCGAGAACGGCCTTCAAAATTCGCCTAAGGACCTTTCGTTCGAATCTATACAGCAAAACTTCGGAGGCTTCGGTGAGGGTCCATGTTTCACAGCGATAGCACGGGTCGGATGCTCGTTTTATACACGCTGAGCTTCGTGTTCCTGTGCGAATGCTTCGAATTGATAGGAGTACCGAGAAATACATCTTGTTGGCTAGTTGTATCCGTCGAATTTACTGGCGTCTTTGTTTTTGATTGCATCATGGCCTTTATCCGATATCGTTTGCGTCTTTATTCAGATTATGCTTTCTGTGTGATGTTGATGTCATCGGCATGCGCTACTAATTTAGCCGACTTGATGAGTAGCGTTCCGATGCTGTCCATATTCATGGCTCGAATTACATACTCCAGAGCAAGGTTGAAGAGCGTCGGCGCCAGCCCATCGCCCTGTTTGAGTTCAGTACGAATTTCAAATAGGTCAGTGAGTCTTCCATATCTTCAGCAGTAGCACATGTATAGCGTTGGTCAGGCACACTCCACCGTTCTTAAGGTTTGTGTTCGTAGAGACGACTCAAGGGATGATCGCTCAGCGATCGAAGTTAAACCACCGGTTTTGAGTGATATCTGCGAATATTTTCTATACATACATGTTCCTTTAGACCATAGTATATACTAGGAAAGTAGAACCATTCAAAAAATATTTAAATATGGCCCGAAATTGGATGCAAAACTACGATCGCTGAGCGATCATCACATGAATTGTCTCTACGAACACGTAGCTTTAAGGTTCATTTTCCTCGGCACGACTCTAGCGGCTCTAGCGACAGCGACTCGCTTATCTTCTATATATATAAAAATGGACGTGTATTTGTGTCTGTTGCCAGTAAACTTCTAAACCACTGGACCGATTTGGATGATTCTTTTTTTGTTTTATCCGTCTACATTGGAGAAGGTTTTTGGACCAAAATTTTTTTGAAAATATCAAAGGAATTGGTGGTAAATATCGAAATTCCATTTTGTGCGAGAGTAAGTGATTAAACCTACTCGATTCATACGCTTTAAATTTTTATACGTGTACTAAATGAAATCGAACCGGCTTAAGGATATGATCTCTTCGAAACGGCTGGACTGATTTTTATGAAATTTTGTATATATCCTTGCTAGGTATGGTAATCGGTCGTACACTATATTTCATGCCCCGAAGTGCACTCCTCTTCTTTTTATCGTTATTTTACTATTTTGTACAGTAAGGGATTAAACCTACTCGATTCATACGCTTTAAATTTTTAAACGTGTACTAAATGAAATCGAACAGGCTTAAGGATATGATCTTTTCGAAACGGCTGGACCGATTTTTATGAAATTTTGTATATATCCTTGCTAGGTATGGTAATCGGTCGTAAACTATATTTCATGCCCCGAAGTGCACTCCTCTTCTTTTTATCGTTATTTTACTATTTTGTACAGTAAGGGATTAAACCTACTCGATTCATACGCTTTAAATTTGTATACGTGTACTAAATGAAATCGAACCGGCTTAAGGATATGATTTTTTCGAAACGGCTGGACCGATTTTTATGAAATTTTGTATATATCCTTGCTAGGTATGGTAATCGGTCGTAAACTATATTTCATGCCCTGAAGTGCCCTCCTCTTCTTTTTATCGTTATTTTACTATTTTGTACAGTAAGGGATTAAACCTACTCGATTCATACGTTTTAAATTTTTATACGTGTACTTAATGAAATCGAACCGGCTTAAGGATATGATAGAAATATGAAGATATGACGTAGTGTAATGGAGCCATAATTATCCAGAGCAGGGATTTGGAGCGGAGCGGAGCGGAGCGATGGAGCGGAGCGGAGCGACCTTAAATTTCGGAGCGAAAGAGCGGAGCGTGGAGCGATTTTTTGCAGGCTGGAGCGGAGCGAATTTTGCTTTGAAGATCGCTCCGCTCCGCTCCGCTCCGATGTAAAAAATCAAAAAATTCCGAGAAAAAAAAAGGATTTTTTTCGACGAAATTTTTCATTTTATGGAACGTGTTAATTCCTGAAATGAACTAATTAAAAGGTAAGTCCGAATACAAGATTGTACTTGTACTCCTTTATTATAACACTAATGGCTAATTATATACAAAATTATTGCTTACATGCTAAAATTGATTATTATTGAACTTATTCAAATGTAGGTTGAAGACTGTAAATTGACCCATATGCTAATGTAAGCATTATTGCGTCTATCGATCTATAGACGCACAGCATATGGGTCGTTGGTCGGCTGGTTGGCTGCACGCGCTCATGGGTCATTGTTCGTTGTTGCATATACTGCAACATCGCGATATGACCGTTGACCGGCGTGTTCATTATGTTCAGATTGAACATTCTGCCGGGACTCGGAAGCAGTGGGATTCAAAGGTGGAAGGTTGAACTCCGAGACGGATTCCATGTCGGTTCTCTGTCGAATGTGTTTCTTCCACCATACTGTGATGAGTACTCCAAGTCCAAGCAGTATTAGGATTACAACTCCGATAACGCTAATGTGCTGTATGTGAACTGGTTTCCAATCTTCTTCAGGGTGGATACTGAGACTATCAGCCTTGAGACGATCGTATACCTGTTCCGATGGCTTTATGATGTCTTCGGGCTTGACACTAAACACATGAGGTGCTGGGATATCGAAATTCCAAGACATGTTTACATGTTTAATAAAAGTCGCGACGACGGGAGTAGTCAGGAAGTACTCGGACTTTAATATGCCTTGCTTGGTGAGAATTATGCAACTAGGCTCCACCTTCATAATTCCCGTTCCGTTGATGACCACGTCTTCCCTTACTCCTTGACATTGGAGTGCTGTAGCGACAGGTCTAGGAGCTAGGAATAGCCAAGTGTTCGGTTGATGTAGATGCTTCCAGGTCGTCCGATTTGCTACAAAGTTGTGCGTTAGACACTTGACTCCTTCATGGCGATTGTAGATCTCGTCTATGATGCAGTTTGGGTTGTCTTCGATATTCCTGAGAATTGACGGAGTACAAAGGGAAAGATTAGTGCTTATTCTTAAACAGCTATCCAGCTCATTTTCTGTTAAGCTGAAGTACATCTGCGCGTCGTAATTGATGGCCAATATTGGGGTGGGAATGTCCAAAGCCATATATTGGTCGTTCGTTACGCGTTGTGGTATTGATGTTGCTTTTAAAACAATATATTTGCTGATTTCCACGATTTCCAGGTACGTGAAAACTCGAACTTCATCTGAGGAACATCTCATATCGGTTGTGCTGGTGGGTAAATAGAGAATGTCTAAGTTAGTTGGAAGTTTGCTCTTTCCGTTGGCGATGATTTCAGCTAATTGCGTTGGGCTGATAAAGTCCAAAATGTTGCTTCGATGATACTTGGCATTAGTGAGTCGTGTATATTTCGAATTGAGATCGTTGATGTAGTTCTCAGCAGCTTGGTATACAGCTAGAAGGTGGATATTCAGTTTGTTCGTGTCAGGGCCAGAGTACCAACTCTGCATTTCCTGGATACGCGATAACCCTTTATTTAGTTTTTCGGTAAAGCTGTTCAACTTCTTGGTTATTCGGGTTTCGCTTTCGTTGGCCGCTGCAATAGTCGTTAGCATCAGGTTTGTTTGGTGATTTGCTGTTTGTAGCAATAGTTTCTGGTTATGGTCGAGCTCATCAATGTTACGATAAACTTCGTCGTTAACTCCAAATACCGTTTCGAGTAACTTCCCAAAAATTCCTCGTTTGAATCGATTTGTTTGAAGTCCTTGGATATACCGTTGGAGCTGCGAATGAATCTCCTGTAGGTGGTGTACAAGTCCACCGCAGTTGGTTTCGTCGGAGATTCGTATGGTCTTGTTACAAAACATCCTCAGTCCAGACATCACGTTTGAAGATTTATTCAAATCTTTCTCCAGCTCCGTCGTCGATATATTGAACTCAATGCGGAGAGTTCCCCTCTTGATCTGCACATCTCCCATTTGCTCAATGTAGAGGCCAGGTTGTGGGTGTTTGAGCGTGTAGTTATGTTCACTCGCCAAACAGTTTAACAAGTTAAACCATAAGAGAATGAATGTTAGTATTGTCATCGTTGATTGGCTCGGTGTTCCTTTGGTGGGTCTCGGACGTTTTGGCAATTCGGAGTCCTCAGTTGCAAGTGTAGTTGGTTTAGCCTTGTTGTCCTCTTCGGTATTGCAAGTAGTCAGATGCACTTGTTGGGCTGCTTCTGGTGTAGTTGCTGGCTCATTGGTTGGGTTGTCCTCGTCTACTGGTAGTGGACATAGCCGTGTTATTGGCCGCTGAAGCGTTTTCCCATCCTTGACCTTGATCTTTGCTACACGTACCAACTGGTGGTATTTGACGGACTTGACGCCCGCCTCCCAAATTCCTCCGAAGTGAGGACTTGCGGGGGGTATAAAATGCCAATGTGTTCCTTGTATGGCTAACTTAGCCGCTGTTGTAGTATTTTGTTGTATCGCCTTTGCTAGCTCGCTGTCCATTTTTCGGCTAGCTCCGACGAAGTTTGTAGCGTTGTCACTGTATAAGTCGGTACATCTTCCGCGCCTCGCGATGAATCGTTTATATGCGGCTAAGAATTCTTCTGTTTGTAGACTGCTCACAATTTCCAGATGTAACGCTTTAGTAGCCATACACACAAATAACGCTATATATGCTTTGTGAGATGTTATTCCACGACCCTTTGATGCTCGAATTTTTATTGGCCCCGCATAGTCAAGACCTGTATGACTAAAGGGTTTCGAGGGTGTTACACGGGCTGCTGGCAAATTTCCCATCATTTGAGTTTGGTTCTGGGCCTTGAATCGTATGCACCGGGTGCATTTGTTAATCACTCCTTTGATGGTCCTCTTGCCGTCTATTATCCAGAATTTACGTCGAATGAATGCCAATGTTATCTGGATACCGCCATGTAATGTCGCATGGTGAGCTTCTCGGATTATTAACTTAGTCACGTGATGTTTCTCGTTATAAGGTATTACGGCGTTGGTTAGGCGTCCTCCAACTCTGATAACGCCGTTTGAACTCATGAATGGATTTAACGATAGCAAATGGCTTTTCTTGTCAACTGGTGCTTTTTTAAGTAGAGCGTTATATTCTCGAGCTAATTGACTCTGTTGAACATGTTTGACTACGTCTGTTAAGGCTTCGTTGATCTCTAACGGTACGGGGTGAAGTGTAAGAGGTCTGTTCTCTTTGCGTGCTGCCTTTATGAATCTTCGAACGTAGGTCCAAGTTTTTAACAGCTTTTGTAAGCTTGAGTATCGTGCGAAAATTTCATTAACTGTTTTGTTCCTGACGGCAGAATGGTGGCAAACTATTACTTTCCGTTTCACTTCCTCTGATGTTTCGTATACAGTTTGTAGTTGTTTCGGCCAATGTGCGCTATCTTCCTCTAACCAACTGGGGCCATTCCACCATATCGCAAGATTTCGTAACTGCAACGGATTTACGCCTCTCGATGCGGGATCTGCAGGGTTGTCTTCTGAGCGGACGTGACGCCATATTTGAGGGTTGGTTTTTTCGCTTATTTCCGAAACCTTGTTGGCTACGAAAGTTTTCCATCTTTCTGGTCCTGCTTTTATCCATGCTAGGGCTATGGTTGAATCTGACCAGGCGTATGACGGTACATGGTGTAAGTTGGTGGCCTTTTTCGTCTCATGCAGCAGTTTGGCTAAGAGGGCTGCTCCGCATAGTTCCAGTTGTGGTAGTGTTTTCTTCAGTTTAATCGGCGCTACTTTAGTTTTGGACGTCAGCAAAGTTGTTTTTATCGATCCAGTATTTGCAATTGTTCGTAGGTATATAACTGCAGCGTATGCGTTCTGTGACGCATCACAAAATCCATGTAACTCCGTCAGTTGGTTGCTTGGTGAGTACCCCAACCATCGTGGTATTTTTATCTGCTCAATCTGTGATAGATTTTGTTTGAATTGTCCCCAGGATTTGGCGATGTCGTCGGGAACCTCTCTATCCCATTGTGTTTCTTTTCGCCATGTTTCCTGCATAATAATCTTCGCTGTGATTATTATGGGTGAGAGGAATCCTAGTGGGTCGAATAGTCTTGCGATGTCAGAGAGAATGTTTCTCTTTGTAAACTTGATATCGTTGTTGGATACTTTGAATTGAAAGTAATCTTTGCTAGGCATCCAATATATTCCGAGTGTTTTGATAGCGTATTCACTTTTAATTTCCATTGGATCATTGTCTTGTAGTTCAGGTGGAACGTGATGCAATATGTCGTCGTTGTTGCTGCACCATTTTCGTAGATTAAATCCACCAGTTTTAAGTAGTCCGATGAGCTGGTGTGTTATCGTGCTCGCTTCTTCTGTGGAGTCAGCTCCTGTCATGAGGTCGTCCACGTAGAAATCGTTTAAGACTGGTTTCGTTGCTTTAGGGAAGGTATGCTCCTCCATTGCCAGTTGTTGCAGTGTTCTTACTGCCAGGTAAGGTGCAGCCGAAGTGCCGTATGTCACAGTGGTAAGTGCGTATCCTCTGATTTCCCCTGAATCAGAAAATCTCCACAGAATCGTTTGATAAGCTTGATCCTTATCCGTAACTTTGATCATTCTGTACATTTTCTCTATATCCGCTTTTATTACGAATTTGTGGACTCTCCATCTAAGTAAGATACTCGATAAGTTTTCCTGTAACCGGGGGCCTGTCATCATAACATCATTCAGACTCAGCCCGCTGGTTGTTTTGGCGGAGGCATCAAACACTACGCGTAATTTCGTTGTGGAGCTATCTTCTTTGATTACTGGTTGGTGCGGTAAATAATATTTACGTTTCTTTGTATGATTCGCAAGCTTCATATGACCGAGCTGTATGTATTCCATCATGAAGGCGTTGTAACGTTCTCGTAGATTGGAGTCTTTTTTGAAACGCCGCTCTAGCTGCAATAACCTCGCCATAGCCAACTTCTTTGAATCTCCCAAGTCATCCACTGTAGTTTTGAAAGGAATCGAGACAGTGTAAGTCCCATCGATGTTCCTTTTATGAGTTTTCGCGAAATGGTCTTGACAGTTTTTTTCTTGCTCAGACCAGTTTGGTTCTTGTTGTTGTAATTCTTCTACCTCCCAGAACCTTTCTAGTTGATTAGTTAGCTTTGCTAGGGAAAGCATAGATACAACCTTCCTGGCCAGAGCGGTTTGTCCAGATAGAATCCAACCGAACTCTGTATTTTGGGCCAGTAAACCCATGATTGGCTTCTCTACCTCCTGTAGCATGATAAATCCATAGATGTCGGCTCCAAGAAGGACGTCAATTTGTCCTGGTATGCATAAAGTCGGGTCGGCCAGTGTGCATTTTTTGCTTTTGATGAAGTGAGTTACGGCTGCTGCTTCCACTGGTTCATTTGGTAACATCTTTGTTAAGGATGTCAGAACTAATGCATCCACGGAAATGATGAATTCTGACGGGAACCTCGGTTTGATTTTTATGGTGACTTGACTTTGTGATCTCAAAGTGTCGGTGTTGCCTACTCCAGTGACTTCCATGTCTGTCTTTGTCCTGGGTACTCCAAGTAATCGGGCTGCACTTTTCGTAATGAATGATGTCTGCGATCCAGGGTCGATGAGTGCTCTCAGTTGTTCACATGTCCCAAATATGGTTTGTACCTTTACGAGTGCTGTTGCTAACAGAACTGTTTTTGTTGTGTTGATATTGTAGCTGGCAACCGAGTTTGCCGTGGCTTCGTGTTGGCTACCTGAGTTAGGCGTTGTCTTCTTCCGTTGTTCAAATTTGGGCTTATTGTGTAGCAGGGTGTGGTGAAACTTCTTGCAGGTGAAGCATCTTTGTTGGCTGCGGCACTTCACATCTTCTGTGTGGCTGATGCAATTTACACAGAGTTTGTTCTCTTTCACGAATTTCCAACGATCGCCAGTGGTATTTTCCTTGAACTTGGCGCAATTGTGGATTGAATGTTGTGCATTGCAGAACTTACATTGCACGGGTGTTGCGTGGAAGCTTTTAGTTTTGTTAGGGCTGGTAGTTTGGAAGCCTTTCTGTTGATTATGCTTCTTAAAGTTGTCCATTGACTGGAACCGTACTTCGATGTAACTTAACAGGTTGGCGACTTCGGGTATCTCTTTCGGCTCGGTTAGAGATTGCTCGTAACTCCTCCGCGTGTCTTTGTCCATTTTTTTTAACAGTTGATAGACGATGATCGGTCCCCAGGACGTAGTCTCGACCCCCATGTTGCTGATGGCATGGATGCATTCTTTCGTGACGTCGTGTAGATTTTTTAGGCCGTTTGATGATTCTGCGTACAGGTTCGGTTGGCTGAACAATAGATCTAGCTGGTTAAAAACCAAAGCCCTCTTGTTGTTGAATCTATCGTTCAGCAGCTTCCACGCACCTTCATAGTTTGCGTCGCTGATCTCCAGGTGCTTAATGAGGCGGGCTGCTTCATCCTTCAGGCTCGATTTGAGGAACTGGAGCTTCTCAGCATTCCCCAGCAGCTTGTTTTTATGAATTGTATTCACAAAAACGTCACGAAACGCTGTCCAATTGTTGAAATTTCCCTCAAATGTCGGGAGGGATTGTCGTGGAATCTTCGGCCAGGCTTCGTCTTTTTGTCCACGCAGTGGAGCTACGTGCAAGGTAGTCATCACGTCTTCCACTGCGGCTTCAATTTGCTCGAACATTGCGGATGCAACGTATTCCCTGGTACATTCATCCTCCAACATAAGTATCTCCTCGTGGAGGGACCTGACACTCGTCATCTGCTCACGAAGCGTTTGCTTCTGGTATTCGTACGATGTAGGTGACCGATCCTGCGCCATTCGGGTCTTCAGATTTTCGATCCCCCGCTGTAGAGATCCTATCTTGATCTGTTGGCGGCGTACCAACAGCTCCTCCGTAGAACCTCGTGTTGTAGATGCACTAGGAGGAACCTTCTCCCTTTCGCTCCTAGTACTGGTTGATGCATTGGCAGCGTCCAGGATGGCCTGCCGGTGCAGTTTTATGTGAGCCAAGCCGTCCTCGACATAGCTCTTCACTTGTTGGTAGTATCCTTTGGCGATGTACTTGTGCTCAGTGGCACCCTCCAGTTGTCTGATCGCCTCGTCCCTGAACATGAACTGCGTCCATTGCTTCCGCAGCGCCTCCGATTTGTCGTCCAGGTACTTTGTTGTCTTCTTTGCCGCTGGATCCTCCTTCATCCGTATTACGAGCCGGGATATGTCCTCTCCTAGCTCTTGTTGTTTTGATGTTTCCTCATCTAGGCTGGCCATGGCTAAGTCCTCTTGATAATGTCCTAGTGATGATAAAGTGAACGATCCTTTAGGGCTGGTTACGTTGTCTCGACGGACCAATGTTAATTCCTGAAATGAACTAATTAAAAGGTAAGTCCGAATACAAGATTGTACTTGTACTCCTTTATTATAACACTAATGGCTAATTATATACAAAATTATTGCTTACATGCTAAAATTGATTATTATTGAACTTATTCAAATGTAGGTTGAAGACTGTAAATTGACCCATATGCTAATGTAAGCATTATTGCGTCTATCGATCTATAGACGCACAGCATATGGGTCGTTGGTCGGCTGGTTGGCTGCACGCGCTCATGGGTCATTGTTCGTTGTTGCATATACTGCAACATCGCGATATGACCGTTGACCGGCGTGTTCATTATGTTCAGATTGAACAGAACGAATTGATGATTTTGGGCTATTTAAAGGCGAAGAATTCGCTGAGAGACTTGCAAAATTTCGTATTATTGTATGATAAAAGAGGTTTTGCGTTTAGTCATAATCATCACTCTTCATTATTAAGAAATTCAAGATCATCCAGGACAGAAAAGTCCTGTCCTGTACTCGATAAATGAAACGCCCTTTTTAATTTAAATTAGTTATTAGGTGCGTTTTATTGGATGGAGTACAGGACAGCGCAGCTACCATAACCATTTGAGAGATCTCGTTCTATACGGGATGTCCTGAAACTATCGCATAAAAGCATCCAAATATGATTCCTCGTGATCTTTCTTCTTCCTTGCCTCGTTCTTTATACCGCTCCACGGTTTCGCGTTGATCGACCTGCGGTGTAGGCACATCGCCCGTTTTGGCGATAATTTCTCAGCATATATGATTCCTCGTGATATTTCCAGCAAAAAGGAGTATAAAAATTCAGCTTCCACAGACATTTAAAGCTTTTTCAAAAATTTAACATTTTACATATACATATTTTCTTTCGGTTGGGCCCAACAATTTTTCCTAAGAATAAACCCCATAAAAATTGGATAAGCAGTTTAGTTTTTACAGTTGTACACAGCTTCAAGGACAAAATTTTGTGATCTTACTGCATATACATTTTTTTTCCCACGGAGGTGTTAGTGGTAGCATTTTTGGAAATCTTTAAATGCTAAGGAGTTAAGAATTCAGCACATATTTTGCTGGAAATGACATTAATGATTAATAATCAGTCTTGACTCGGTAATCCGGATCTCCTTTAATCCGGATATCACGCTAATCCGGACGACTAAATATTTCCACTATGTCTTCTATAGTCCGGATTTCGGCAGCAATTGACTCTAAAATCCGGATATTTGAGATTTTCAGTGTGAAATGGTAGATTTGGTCTCGTACTTTTTTACGGGACTGTTTAGCAATTGACATGATGCTAGCTAATTTCTAACAAATAAAACATTTATCGACTTTTGCTCCGCCTTTTTATTTGTTTGGATTGTTTTTCCTAGAAAAAAGTGATTGCGCTAATCCGGATGTTCCAATGATCCGGATTACCCCTTGCAATAATTGATCCGGATTACGAAATTGGTGCTATCCTGTTCTGTACTTGATCGAATAAAACGCACCTGTTAAGTCATATTCTATAATACGTGAGTAGATATACGTTAAATTGAATAATTCCCGGAAAATAATAAATATTTACTAAGAACAATGAAGTTTTGTTGTATTTTTGTAATGGAGCGGAGCGGAGCGTGGAGCGGAGCGGAGCGAAAAAATTTTAGTCGGAGCGGAGCGCTGGAGCGGAGCGGTTTCAAATTGGTCGGAGCGGGAGCGGAGCGGAGCGAAAAAATGTGTCGCTCCAAATCCCTGATCCAGAGAAGTTTTAACTGTATTAGAGGTGGGTACATCAACTGTTAAATACATAAACAACACTGCTTAACACTATTGAGCAACTCTGTCGAAAATTTGTAGTAGGGTAGGCTACCATGGAACACTTGATAACGTCACTTCCAGTATAGGAAAAACTCTTAGGATTATCCTGACGATAAACTGCTTCGTTTTATACAGAAGATAGGACACATAACGGATTTTTGTTTGTTTGTTTAATCCATCTTACACTGAAGAAAGTTTACAGACCGAGAAAATTTTGAAAGTCTCAAAGGAAGTGGCGGTAAATTCCATTTTGTATGTATGGAATATTTAGTTGTCATTGGGTCAAATACAGTGTAACTTAGATAAATGTGACTACGTTTTTGCGAACATTTATCCTGGATGTTGGTCACAGCATTTTCATAATCAGCTACTACTTCGGAAATCGTTTGATACGAGTATATCCGCAATTTTTTAGCGGAGCGACACGGTTGAGGTGTTGCCGAGCTCACGACAAAATTACCTAAAAGGTCATCGGACCCTCTTCCCGATTCCCCTCTTACGTCGATCCCAATAAATTCAAAATCGCTCATAAAGTTAAATAAGTGTAAAGTTGTGAGCCAAGCGAACAACGCGAGCGCAGCGAGCACTAGATAAGAGAGCGAGCGAAGCGAGCTCTCTCAGCTAGTTCCATATAAAAATTCGTTTTACAAGCGCCTAGCATTATTATTAAAACGAATTTTCATATGGAATGAGCGAGTCGCTGTCGCTAGAGCCGCTGGGGTCGTGTGGAGCAAAACGTACCTTTAAGCAGTTCTGCTGGATCTCGTCAGCGCCCAGCGCTTTATTACGTTGAAGCGATTGTATGGCGAGACTCACGTCTTCTACTGTTGGGGGTTGAACTGGAAGGTCTGGTTCAGCTAACTGCTGAAGAGCTGCCTCCGTGGGGAGATTGACGGTGAATTGAGGAGCTCTTCAAAATGCGAGGCCCATCGTTTATTTATGCTTTCGATGTCGCTGATAGACTTACCATCATTGTCCTTACATAGGCTTGTCCTGGGTTGATAACCATTCTTGATTGTGTTGATTAGTTTGTTCAAATTAGTTCATTTATTTGTATGGGAGTTGTGCTGTTCTGACCTGTACTGGATAATTAAAAATTCACGGATTATGTAATCAGGTTGTAACTGTAAAAAACTTCTTAACCCCTTACCCCTTGGCGACCACAGGCATTTAAAATTAAAAATCTAAAAAAAAAACTTCAGAATAATTATTCGACTCGAAAATCCATTTTCATACAATTTGACAGAAAAGGATTTGGATTGGAATGGCCGTTTGGCAGTTTAGTTAATACAGAGTTTCAGTCATAATATTTTTGTTATTTTCTAAAACAAATAATTTTCCCATTTAAATTTGCTAAATTTCTTTTAAATTTTGGCTGTTTGTTTTAGAGTCGCCGTACATCATGCGATGTTGGTATTGCGACTCTTTAGGCCGCACACACACAGCGAATCCATGGATATAACATGTGTACATAGATCTTATTGGATTAAGCGCACGATAGACCTCGGGCGGAATGAAAATGAAATTTTTGTCCGCTGCGATTTTCTCAATGAAAATGCATGCTTACTGTCGTGGAACATGTCGAAAATGATGGGGAATTCCATAAGCTACAATCCGAAAATGGTTCCAACATTTTTCTCTGCCATTTTATGTGTTAATTTTTCGATTCCCCGGTCATTTCACCGTGGAAAATATCTAATGACCGGGGAATCGAAAAATAATACATAAAATGGCCGAGATAAATTATGGAACCGTTTTTGGATTGTACCTTATGGAATTCCCCAGCATTTGCCATATATTCCACGAAAGTAAGTATGCATATTCATTGAGAAAATCGCAGCGGACAAAGATTTCATTCTCATTCCGCCCGAGGTCTATCCAGGCCTTTAAAATGTAAATCCGATCGTGGATGAGCTCATTTGACAGAACGAAAATCCAGTTCAATCCAATTAAATCCATTGATTCGCCGTGTGTGTGTGGTCTTACGATTTACAATGATCAGTACTTGTGGTTCGATTGCATGTAAAATATTAAATGGATTTAAAAAATGTACTTTATCTGCTTACCCTGGGCATTATCGTTCCCATTTCCATGTCATGAACAAAATTCCATGCGCCAGTTAATTTTATTTATCACATTTCAACAAGGAAGCATCGCCTGGCAACGATTTCACTTTTTCCTCTGTTGTTAGCACAAAGCATGCACAAAATCAAGTAAATTTCACTTTTGACAACGAGCCGGACATATCAGTCAACGGGAAATCTTTTTCCTTATCCTAACGCGAAATAGATCCCAGAAAGTGATAATTTTATTATTGCAATGGTTCGTTTAAACATAAAACGTGGCGATGAAGCTCAATTTTTGTTTGACGCGTCCGTTAACGATTCCGTCGAAAAGGTGACACTGGAAGTTTGTGCTTTGTATAATGGTCGATTGAAAATCTATCGAATTTGTGGCGAAATGGACGAGCTAGCGGAGCATGGAACCTTACTTCCGCTCGATATGCAAGGTTTAACCGACGAACAGATTGGGGAATTGAAACTGAATGATATGTGGGGAGAGAAATGTATTCCATCGGGAGGATTTGAATTCAATAAGGTGAGTAAGGAAATTGACGCATTCGTTAATTTAAATCCAATAAAGAAGTAAAGACAAGCATTAAAATCTCTAACCGTGTTTATGGAAAGTTTCACAGTAGAGCATCGATTATCCGAACTAATGTTGGTGTCTTTCGGATAACCAAAAGTTCGAATAATTGAGTCTCTATAGAAAAATCTCAGAATTTATACACATTTTTTGGTTGACAATTTCCAAGTAATCAAAACAAATTTAACTGAGCAAACAAGGATGTCAAAGCAATTGAGTGATGCTGATGAGAAGAGGCTTTCGGCAGAAACTTGATATTGTTAATTTCATAATCATCACGCTCTACTGTACTTTAAAAGAATCTTGCTTGGAAAAATTACATGAATTTAATTGTGGTGTCATCAACGGCTTTGTGGTGCATTAAGGTCCATCTAGATTAGTCGCCAAATGGCGTCACGTGCAGCCAAATGGCTGTTGTCATCCCATCCAAACTGATCGTCATTTGGCTGTGCGTCCAGTTTTGATATTCAATTCGACTCACTGGATCATTTCCAGATTTATTGGAAATCCCATACAAAATGATAATCCTGGAAGTTGATCCAGGGTATGACTTGGATCATCTGCCAAACCAGGGACGTAGCCAGGATTTTGTTTCGGGAGGGGTCCAACGGAATTTTCAGACGCGCGACAAATAGTTGATACACTAAATATTAGACTGGTATGTTATGAAACGTTGAGAATAGCTGGAACCGCGTAACCCGACTTTTTAGTGTAATTATAACCATCATGAGTGAAAAGGACGTACCAGTGCCTCTTGCAGAACGCATCATTATTTGTTTTTTAGTCAAAGCAAAAATAAAATCCGCGGAAACTTATCAAAAAGTACTAGAGAAGTTCCAGAATTAGTGCCTCTCTAAAACCCATGTGTATGAATATTTTGAAAAGGCCGAAAAGTTGAGCGAAAGTTGCCACATGCGCACCACCTAGTGTCACCGATGAAAACGTAAGCCCCGCCACCGTTGAAAAACTCATTGTGGAAGACCGACGAAGTAGTGTCCGCTACATGACTGGGCATAAACGTAAGTAGTATTGGGAAAATATTCATGAGCGACTAGGCTACCGAAAATCTCAGGCAGATGAGTGCTAAAACCTCTGAATATTAAGTATAAATTCTGGCGCTCGGAAGTTTGTACACATCTTCTACAGCATTGAACGAACTGAGAAAGTTACATTGAAAGTTTCAAAAGCTATGAAGAAGTAAAATTGTTTGTGCGAGAATGGGTCCGTGAAAAGCCGCGAGATTTTTACGAAAAAGATATCCAAAAGCTTTTCGGGAGGTGGCGAAAATGCATACAGTGGTGTAGGGGAGACTAATTAGAAAAACTAATTTTTAACATTTGTATCTTTAAAATTGTTTCGCTTCGTTAAAACTTGAGCGTTTGGTCATAAAAAAGGCTTAACTACATAACTATTACTTGCACAGACTATTAAAGCAGGCGTATATATTCCGTTTTTCAATAAAAGTAACAGATGCAAACTCTCACTTCATTCTTTATCTACGGGCTTCATGTACCTTTATATCTCCGCGATTAGCTTAGGCGAGCGAGAGCTAAGTTTCCGTTTAGTCTAACAATGGATGAATTTAAATTGTAAGACGAAACCGGACGGGTAAACTTGCAAGACAAGAACCATCGTTTATTACAATCTGAAATGCACAATGCTTGTCTGCTGGCCACCACAAAAGCTCTCGCCGTCCGTTTATTAGCACAACCAAACGGACGGCGAGAGCTTTTGTAGTGGCCAGCAGACAAGCATTGTGCACCTATTGGCTGAATTCAAATTGTAAGAAAACGACCGGACGGGTAAACTTGCACGACAAGAACCATCGTATGATCATTTCACACTATCCGATCAAAACACGGACCGGCGAACAATAATCACACAGCAAGTATGTATAAATGTTGCCATGCACGCTCCAAAGTTAGTGTACAATGAAGTGACGAGTCGACAAGATTAAAATGCAAGTAAAACACGCGCTAATTGTCTTTGCAGAACGCCTGAACTATTGGTAGATGCAATCGTCTTATCGATCGTACGATTCCTACGAAAGAAAAACAATCGTGTCACGATTTTTTTCTTTCGTAAGACTCGTTCTTACAATTTGAAATGAACAATGCTTGTCTGCTGGCCACTACAAAAGCTCTCTTGTCTTGCAAGTTTACCCGTCCGGTTTCGTCTTATAATCTGAAATCAGCCATTGGGTGAATTCAAATTGTAAGACGAAACCGGACGGGTAAACTTGCAAGACAAGAATCAAGAACCATCCTTCTTACAATCTGAAATGCAGAATGCTTGTCTGCTGGCCACTACAAAAGCTCTCGCCGTCCGTTTATTAGCACAACCAAACGGACGGCATTGTGCATTTCAGATTGTAAGAACGATGGTTCTTGTCTTGCAAGTTTACCCGTCCGGTTTCGTCTTACAATTTGAGTTCATGGCGAATGCATGAGCAAAATATTTGGGAGCTTATCTTTCACTCGACCCAAAGGGCCGATAATTGCACGTAATTATTTATATTTTTATAAAAAAAAACACACAAGTCATCACGTACCTTCACGATTGATATTAGTCAAAATTTTCAAAGAAATCGTTTCTTTGAAAAAAAAAAGCTCTGTTTAAAGACTATTTTATCGCATTCTCTATTTTTGTAGCAATGCTCAGAACCTGCGCAGCGGAAAGTTTAAAGTTCCAAGCTCGCATGAAAACACGTCCATACGTCCAATAAATAAAATCAGAGTGAATAATAATTTTCGACAACAGACATTTTTTGCATAGATGCCGCGCAATTTATTTTGAAGGGTTGTGTTCAGAGAAGTGTGTATTGATATTCGGATTTATCTAGTTTTGAAAAGAAAACCTCCCTTAAACCAATTTTTCATGTCGGATATTTTTTATGATGTTCAGTCCCACAGAATTTAGAGAAAAATATGTTACCACCTGAATATTTTGATATTTTATACTGTAATCACTAAAAATTTCGTTATAATTGAAAACATTTCGGGAGGGGTCCGGACCCCATGGACCCCTCCCCTGGCTACGTGCCTGTGCCAAACTAATCCCCTAGATGTCTCCGCGAACAATTTCCCTAAAATTTCCCGTATGTCATTTTGTTATTTAGTATTTTTGGTTTGTAAACTTTATTCAGAGTTAATCATTTTAATATTTCTTGAGACTTTTCCTTTTAATTGTATCTCGAACGACCATAATTACAAATACAATTTGTAATTCAGAATATCGCATTGGGGACAGGGACGTAGCCAGGGGAGGGGTCCATGGGGTCCGGACCCCTCCCGAAATGTTTTCAATGGGATTCGAAAGCGCAGTGATGATAACATGAAAACTTTAATAATGCGCACTTATTTAAATGTGCTATACATTTTCTTGCAGGTTCTATGTCAGGTCAGGACATCAGTACAAAAATCAACCGACTTGCACATTATTTTGGAATTAAACCAGTTGTTGCAAAAATGGGATAATTATTTATTTATGCCGTAATTTGTTTCCATATTTTTTTCTGGAGAAAAATAAAGTGTACAGGAAGTACAGGAAGCCAAATGTATTTACAGAAAATCGAACAAATTTGAAAATTTCGAATTTCATAAAAACACATACAAATAATTAATCCATCGGCAAGGGGGATGGATCCAAATTGACCAGAGCTGTTTTTCATTATTTAAATTTGTATGAATCATTGCCAAAAAGTTCGGTAGCTGGAAATACGTTTTCTAAGGGATGTTGGCTATAACACACGTTAGAAGTGATAGCTCCAAAAAAGTCAACATGAGTTATTAATTAGGAATGGGTCACTGAGTCACTTTGCAGTTAGCGTTTGATTTTGTTGTCCTAATTGGCTTTCCCAATAAATGGCCCCATATTTTTGATAGTAACTTCTTCTATGCAGAGTTAATTTATTTTAGATAGATATTGCTAAGGATGTATTTTCGTCGGTGATCACTTTTCATTCATTTCAACAACCTACGTTGAATTCCATTTAGCTGAAACTATTAATTTTCGAAAACAGCCTTATTTTTTTCTCACTCAGGATGATGATAATTTTCCTCTGATTTGTTTAAAGAAATTTGCAGAAAAAATCTACTTTCTACTACTACTCTACTCTACTTTCTTTGCTTACTTAACCAGTCACTCTATTCTCAAGACTGGAATTTAAGCTATGTCTTGCCTTGTGCCAATACATAAAAATGCTGGCAAAGCTGAGACTGGAAATTATCAACGAACTATCCCTCGCCAATCCTTAAATTATTTGACCTGGAGGTTGACCATAGGGTTACACCTCTAGTTCGACCACTAATAAATTTTGCTTTTTCAGAGCTAAATCTACTACTACAAATCTTATATTAAAATTACACCTTAAAATCTCTCAAGAATTAGTCGAACTTTACCAAAGCGATGAATCAATTCAAATCTAGTTAAACTGAAAAACTTTGACATTTGTGGCCCTCATTAATAGAAATGTGCCGACTTTAATCCCTCTGGGGTAAAAATTTAGCGAGAAAATCGCAATCCTGTGTTTTCAAATGGAAATTTTCGAAAATGGATTTTCCAAAAGTCGAAGTAGAGCATATTGAGAGCTACATTTTGCTGAAAAAACGATAGTCCTAGCTATCACCGTTTTTTTTAGATACGGCCGCCTAAAGCTGACACATGACACCGTTCCGTGATTGTGAGCATAATTCTATTTCTCTCAATTTCCACCAACATCAGGCGCTCCTCAGGGATCATACACTCTAAAAAAAATTTACTCCAATAATAGGAGGAAACTTTTTTTCCTTCTATTATAGTAGTAAATTTATACCATGATATGAGCGAGAGTAATTTTACACTTTACGGTGTAAATATTTACTACAAAATTACTTACATAAATAAGTAAACTTACTCTTAGAATTATGTAAATTTAAATCAGAAATAAGCAAATTTGCACTGGAACAAATGTAAATTTACACCGGCGAAGATGTAAATTTACATCTGAGTTTATGTAATTAATTAATAATATTTACGGCAGCCAGTTCATCGATTTTAATCGTCCTGGAGCTAGTCGTTATTCCAACGGCCAAGAGCTGGCACACCCCCTTCGGTTCAACATCAAAAAACGCTATAACAACAACAATAATATTATGCTCACACGAACGCACTTCGGACGGAACAGACTAACTGCACACAGAACAAGCCACTTGACAGATACAGGAAAATGCAATAATTCACAAAAGTATTGTAGCACACTCAGTTTTACACAAATGTAGGTGTAATTTTCACACCAAAATCGCAATATTACATGAAAATTACACAAAAATAAAGTAATGGCACATCTTCACACCAAATGTGGTGTAAAATTACACAAAAATAGAGAAATATTAAAAAATCTGTGTAATATTACACTATTTTGTGGGTTTATTAACGAATTTTCGATATAAAATTCAACCTTGTTTTTACAGTGTACGTTGATCATTTTTTTTGTTTTTAAATTTTCTAGATACATATTCAGAAACTATTTAAATCCCCTATGGAATTGGATGAAATCGATCGTTATGTATCGAATAAAAAAGGATGCATTTCAACACATTTTTTTTAGCGATGTATTTTTTTTGTATCATCAAAAATACAGTAAAACAGTTCTCGACTAGCAACACAAACCAAAAATGATTTACAATAAAATTTCTGAAATCGAAATTAGGACCCCTCCCGAAACAAATTCCTGGCTACGTCCCTGATTGGGGACAGATGACACGATCGTCAACTGTTATCGATTAGGGAAATTTTGATCCGATTTCATTCGACTTGGAGAGGATCAATGTCCGCTTCAGTCGAATAGGGCTAATATGGCAATGGCAACTCAACCAACCGCTTGTCAAATTCAAAATGAAAATTTTGCAACTTTTGTTGGTTCTTTTGTGTGAAATTGAATAATTCTTGGATGGCCGTGTAATAATTCAAAAGCGCATAGTCCGATTTTGATAATTTAATTTAAATAAATCACCAAAATGAAATTTTGGTTATGTCATTTTCTGGCTCCATTTTGCTGCTAGTGTAGATGCTAAGTAGCAGCCAAATGGCTGTACGCGATGCCAGTTTTTGGACACGCAGCCATTCGGCGACTAATCTAGATGGACCTCTAAATATCAACAAAAATAAAGTAATATGTAACAATTAAACTGCATGAATATTTAATTATTTACATGATATAAAATTTTATATTTAAATTTTAGGATGAAATTGGCCGTCGAAATGGCAAGCAACCCAACAAGGCTATGCAAGAGGTGCTTAAAAAAGCCATTGGAGATGCTAAGGAATTAATAAGCAATGTAAGCTGCTTTTAAAACCCTAATTCATATAACTTTTTCCATAATTTTTAATTTAATTTAAAATATCTTATTAACTTTCTACTCTTTTCACCTTTGTTCAAATCCAATATCCAGAAACTCGTTAAAATAAACACTCCACTAACCTTGAAAACGATTGACGAAGCCATGCATATTCTCAAGGGAGCCGTAACAATTGTCTATCCCATGCAATTGCCTCCCCATGATCCCATTCGTATGGAATTCACTAATACCGAAGACTTAACCGGAACTCAGGTTTCAATTAATGCAAATATTATCATAGAGAAGGGATCCTAATTGACATGATTTTCATCCTGTATATAGGCAGCCAATGAAGTGATTGAACCATCCAAAGCAGTTTTATGGTTTGCGGGTCATGAAATGCTTCGTGAAAAGACGCTTAAGGACTATTTGGGTGCAAATGATAAAACGAAGGTGAGTTTGAATAAGGAAGTGCTAAAGTTGTTCGGTTTCTTGTCACAGGTAATTTTAGGTGATTGTGAAAATTGCATGTCATGGACAAGGACCGCCAGCACGTGAACCGGTTTTGAATGAAGATACTAGAAAGCAGTTAATGTTGCAAGCATATCGACGGCAGGAACAATTGAAGGTAAGTGAGGAACTTTTTTATTATAACTTTGGGATTTGGGATTCCTTTATTTGAGTTGTGTATGTGTGTGCTTCCTGATTGGGTAATTGTTTAAACAATCATTCGAACGAAATTAAAAAAGGTCTCTGGTGTTAAAATAATAACAACTTGTCTCTCTTGCATTCAGGAAGGACGAATACTGTTAAGGACTTAAAGCCATGATAGTCTTATAACCGCTTGCTCCCTTTATTAATTCAGCTGTACTTAGATCCTATGCCAGCCCCGTTGCTTTGATTAATTTTATACTTTTAGTATTTCTGTATTTTTTATATAAAGGTTTGGCGTTTGAGAAAATCACTGCAATTTTGAACATGCTAACACGTTCACTGTCTAAAATAATCTTCAAATTTTAAAAAAAGCTCGCTTCAGCGCACAGGAGCGACTTCATCAAATACTAAACTTTGGGAAAATTACAAATTATAAATAATTACAAAAAATTATTTTTTAAAGAGTAATATTTTGGCAGCCAATATTGGTACAATATAGAGTCAAAGGAAGGAATAATATTTTTAATGATTCCCAAGATTAAATTTGGTGCTGTCTATCCATATTTATTCCGTTTCATTTTAATCAGAAAGAGGTAAAGGTCCGACTAAGTTCTAATATTTTTGTGAAATGCAAAAAACCAATGGAAAGGTTTTAACGACACGAATTTAATTTTTACAATGTACTCAAAATATGAGCATGATGGATATTATCTTAAAGGGTACATCGAGTACATTCCATTTTCGATGTTCTTTTCTGAGCTTTAGTAACTGGGCACGGCAAAAACTGCCTTAGGCCACAGAGACAATGGATGAATCTATGGATTCAAAATTCAAAAAGAACAACTTCCCAAATTGCCTTTTTATTTATATGAAGTTTCGCTCGACTCGGAGTCCATGAATTATCCGTGTGTGCGATCTTAAAAAGGTAAATTTGAGCTTCTTTTAAATTGACTGTTTTTACACTTCCATGGCTCTAATTATGTCAATTGTTAAGGTTAACAGTTGTAGAATGTTTACTCATAAAATAAAACGACTTATCAATTGCATTTTCTTGTAAAGAAAAAATAGAAGCCATTTTGTTCCATTTCCCGATTTTGTCTCGATACTCAAACAATTATAAAAAATTACACGACTAGGTCAATGTTCTGAATGTGTCGTAGTCGTTTGAGACCTAAACGAAAGTATTGATTTACAGATCTGTGAGCTCAATTTACAGTTGCAGAATATGGGCTTAATTTTGGCCTTTAAAGTAGATTTTGATATTTTCGCAAGTTTCAAATCGTGTCGTATCCCAGACGATGCGAAGACAAAGATTCGGGAATATTTTAAACAATTAATTGTGAATTAATTTAATTGTAATTATGGACGTTTAAAATTTTTAAATGCTGAAGAAATCCCTTACTTATTAGTTTTCGTGGTGTCCAGCTCAATAACGTCCCCCAGCGACTTAAATTGGATGTATGGTACCCATAATGAGCGCTTTCGAAGCTCATATGCTATTTATATTATCAGGGTCCGTTTTAGGTTTCTTCGAACCCGGGACTAATACTTTAATGGCGCCCTCATAAATCCATATGTGTGCGTATTATTCTCTTTTACCAACAGGGTGAACGACGGCCCTGGTCAAGTTGAATTACCATAGCAGCAATGTTAACCTTAACTTGCTTACGTTCGTCTATAACTTTAGCCTTCAGAAAACTTAATTAAATGATAGGCCAGGCTAATCAAAACAATTTTTTTCGAAGTTGGAAAATGAATGCATTAAACGTTGGAAGACCTTAAAAATTTGAACCGCATGGTGTAAATTCGCTTAAATTAAGGGCCTGAACAAAGCTAATTCCTGATTTCGGCATCCATTGATCCTTATTAAAGGTTTGGTTCTATTGAGGGTATACCCTTTTAAAATTTTCAAGTAACTCAACCGTTCGCCAACATTACCGGCACTCAAACTTAACAGAAATTTTAAAATCGATTTTTCATCGAAAATTCAAACAGTAATTGCATAATGGTGCTTTATGCGTACAATTCTGCAAAGTTGATAAAAGTTGCTTCAACATGTTGGCTTTCCAACGGTATATCACTTTTCTTATTTATATTGCAGAATTCTAGGTAAACACGCATTGAATGGTAAAAATCATGGCTTCAGTGGAATCGTTAACGATTTTCCCTTGACTCGAAAAAAGACATACAAAGGCAATTATAATTCGGGATAGAATCTCGCTACATTAGTTTGACCAGAACTGTAAGATATTTGAAATTTGGTACATTGTTTGGCAAATGCAACGGTACTTATAACAGTTAAAATTTAATATTTGCTATTTATGGCAGGTGCCCGCTCATAATGCGAGACCTATCAAAGAATATTTCGAAAACTAATTTCCCGGAAAGTGGATTCGCAGTTTTGGGACAGTTGCGTGGCCTGCGAGAAGTCCCCACCTTACTCCACCAGATTTTTATTTATGGGGTAACTTAACCCTAGAGAGATAATCTACGTCGAATCGACGTACAGAAATTTTTCTTTTTATTATATCTCATAAGTGAAGCTTTATAATTTGTTGGTTCCAGGATTTAACTCAATTCATGTCTGTAGGCGTAATTACGTGGCAAAATTATTGGCTTGGGTGCCACACAGCCTAAGATATTGAAGGTCATAAGTCAAATATACGTCGAATCGACGTATGATTATCTTTAATGTCAGTAAAAACTGTAGAACAAATTTGTACTGAAAAATATTTGAATTGCCCTGAATTGACATTTTTATAAATCTTCATAATGTGGAGGTGTATTTACTTGGATATAACCACTAAAAGCCTGTTTCGATAAAGATATCCTTTATTTTAATCTATTGAAAGGACAGCCCACTTTCTCCATGAACCACTTTTTAAAATTAATATTATATACACAAACAAATGATAATTTTGCAAAACCATGAGTTTAACAGATTAACATTAAATACAAATGATTATATATCTACCTTTTAACAACATGTTACTCTTATCGAAGAAGTTATAAGGATGTTAACTAGCAACACGTCGAATCGACGTATGATTATCTTTTCAAGGGTAAAAAATATGATTATCTCTCTAGGGTTAAAAAGCAATGTATATTCCGATCCGATTACCTCCCGGGAACAGCTGCTGCAGCGAATTAATGACAACATTAAGGAAACACCTCCTGAAATCCTTCGGGACGTTTCTTCCATGCGCCGAAGGTGTCGAGTCTGCATACAAAATGGAGGAGGTCAATTCCAGCAGCATTATTCCAATTCATCAAACAGACCCATTTAATCATTATAGTTAATATTTTAGGTTATTGGTTCTTTCTCATATTCAAAACTTTATTTTCATTTTTATTTAACAAATTTTCAAAATTGCGATCGTAAAATATAAAAAATAAATGAATTAAATTTCAGTTCAAATAATCCGATAAGAAAATAATTACCGTGTTTTTTTACATCCAATATGTGTAATTCTAAAAACCCCGCAATGTAAATATGAAAAGTGATATACCGTTGGAAAGCCAACATGTTGAAGCAACTTTTATCAACTTTGCAGAGTTGTACGTATAAAGCACCGTTATGAAATTACTGTTTGAATTTTCGATGAAAAATCTATTTTAAAATTTCTATTAAGTTTGATTAACTGTATCTTGAAAGTGCCGATAATGTTGGCAACAGGAAAAACTTCAGTTTTTGTGAAATTTTATGTAGTCTCTGAAACTGAAATCAAATCTTGGATTAAGTCATCAGGAGTGCTGCAAATTACGATTTTGCGTGACAAGTCACGATTTTTGATGACTTTCACAAAAAGAGCGATAACAAGGTAACGGTAAAAAAAATCCCATTGTATTGGTAATTTTCTTGCTGAAACAAGTTGCGCTATCAGCCCTTACAGTATTGACCACCCAATGCATAGTACGTATTAGATAGATAGATAGATAGATAGATAGATTGTTTATTCATAATTCATTATACAAAATACATTCTTTAAAAATTTATAAAACAAATTTGTGGCGTGGCTTTTGAAGCCGTCTGCCGATTCTGTTTGCTTAAAATTTTATTATTTATTTATTTATTCGTTAGTTTTTTTTTTCATTTATTCGTTATTGTTTATTTATATATTCATTTTTTTTATGTATTATTTATGACAGTTATGAATGCAAGTTATATTACGGTTGGTAGCGTCAGCTTTTTTTTTTTTTAGTTTACAATTTGTGTGAAGACTGGGCGATGAAGTTCACACAACTCCAGATTCTGCATGTTCATCTACCCAGTCCTCACACTTTTGTTAAAGTTTTCATTAGAAGCTTTCATTTATTATCTTTTGTCGATAGTTCAGCGCTACATTACAATAGTTGAACAGTTTTTCCCAATCTGCTCCGTTCAGTAGATCGTATACTTCAGCGTCGCTTAGTAGATCTTTGCCAAACCATGATCTTCGCACCTCTTTCAAAATGGGACAGATTCCTATAAAGTGCCGGGTATCTTCTCTCGCTCCCATGTTACACAAACTGCATAAAATCGGCAAATCTCTACGATGTGGTACGAAATTCAAGTTCAGCAATTCGCCCCTCGCTCGAAAGATTAATGAGATTTTACTCGCCGGAAATTGATTTTGGAAGTACGTATTCTCGCCAAGATTGTGATCTAATCGTGTGTATATATCTCTATGTTGAGACGATACTGCTCTCTCTGCATTTCTTGCTGCAAGCGCCTGTTTAACATCATCAACTAGTTTGTAGAGCACGTAAGCTGATTCCGTTGTTCCACTCCATTTAAAGTTTAGATGATTCTCATTAGCAAGAGTCTGCAAATTGCCGTAAAAACATTTTCTTGAGGTCACCGCTTGTAGCAAAATTCGTTTTGGTAATCGTTCACCATCCATACGTGCAACATTCAGTAAATAGTTGACATGCGTTTTTAATGTTTCAACAAATATGGGTGCCAGATTCGTTTCCTGAAGTAACATATAGTTGGGTGTAGTTTCTGGTAGATAGAAGACTCTTTTCAGGTAGAATCGCTGCAACTTCTCCACTTCCTCATACTGCTTTCCTCCCCACACTTGTGATCCATATAGCAAAATGGATTTAGAAACTGCTCGGAAAATATTATATTTCGCCGTATGGCATATGTGTGCGTTGTTAAAGCAGTCCTTCCATACTGCGCTCATCGCCCATTTTGCCTCGTTTAGCTTTTGGCTTAGATGTGGCTGCATCGATAAATTACTGGCAATTAATATGCCGAGGTACTTGTATGCTTTGACCGTTTCAATATATTGTCCACTATATGTCCATTTCTCCTCTTGCGCTAATACATGTCGTTTTTTGAACACCATTGTTTTCGACTTATCCAGATTTATCGTTAGCTTCCATAGTACGCAATAAGTTTCTAGGTGGTCAATCATCTTCTGCAGGTCCTTTGCTGATTCCGCAAACAGAACGATATCATCCGCGTAGAGTAATCCCTTAAGTTTAATACCAAATGCATCCGCTCCTCCAGGTATATCATCCAAAATATCATTCACATAGACAGAAAAGGCTTCAGGACTCAATTTACAGCCTTGGCGAACACCAACGTTTGTAAGAAATGGTTTGGCGAGTTCCTCACCATTCCATATTGTCACCTTCGTATTATCATACAGCTTTTCAAATATCTTTCCAAATTTTAGCGACATTCCATGGTTATATAGCTTAAGAAATAATGACTGGCGGTTCACAGAATCGAATGCGGCTTTAAAATCAACAAAGAAAGCATAAAGCTTGCGGTCTTCATTTAGGTAGTATTGGGCCCAATTATATAGTATAAATATATTGTCGTTTGTTGAATACCCTTTCCTGAAACCAGCTTGCTGCTCCGATAAAATGTTTTCGATGCTCAGCCACTTGGAGAATCTACTTTGCAGAAGCGTTGTGAAGATCTTTCCTGAAGCGTTTAGGAACGATATTGCACGATAATTAGCCGGGTCGTTAACATCCCCCTTCTTGTATATTGGGAACAATATTGCTTCCTGGAACTCTGAAGGCACTTGTCCACTTTCGAAAATTCGGTTGAATTCGCCTGTGAGAACATTCACCAAATATTCCGTTCCATATTTGTAAAATTCAACTGGCACCCTGTCAATACCCGGGGCTTTTCCATCCTTGCACATTTTTAGAGCAAATCTTACTTCATCGCTTGTAATGACTTCATCAAGTATTGAATTGCTCCAGTTCGGCCTTGCAAATTGCATATCACTTTGGTCGCTATAGCTTTGCAGGATTTGGCTAAAGTGGTTTGGTAGAAGTTCGATATTAATACTATTTCCGATCGCAAACGTATTAGTTCCTTTAAGCTTCTTAGCTACTCTCCAAAAGTCGCTTTGGTTGATGCAATTTTCTAATAATGATGCCTGCTGCTGGTAATACACTCGTTTTTTCGATTTGCATATCATTTTGAATTGTTTGTTTGTATGTATGTACATTTTTCTTGCAAAATCGTTGTTAAATTTCCGGAAGATTTTCAGCCATCGGAATGAACGTTGTCTGATTGTTTCACAGGCTTCATCAAACCAGGGATTCTTGAATGTCTTTTTGTGTTGTATATTCTTTTGCGCACTATTTGTAATTATTTCGGCTAATTCATTAATTTTAATGTCTGTTCTTTGTTCGAGTTGTCGATCAATATTACATTTATATCGCTCTGCGAATTCACTCCTCCATACCAGTTTTGGCACTAAATTCATTGGCTTGGTTGTCGCTCTGCCGATGCAATCTGACCCAATTGTTGTTATAATTGGGAGATGATCGGAGAACGACTTATTTCCTACGCTGAAATCCGTAATGAGGGGCATCCAGTCCCCTCCGGCCAGACAAAGGTCAATTACTGTTTGGCCATTGTAACCAATATATGTGCACTCGCCTTCACTATCTCCTTTGGAACAACCATTCATAAGTTTCAAACCGAATGAATTCATAAATTCGAGCATTTTTCGGCCACATGTATTAACCGTACCGTCCTTGGTTTTTCGAATCGCACCCTCCATAATATTTGCTATTGGGACTTCCGCACCCACTCTGGCATTAACATCGCCCATGATAAGAACATCGCTGCTTCCTAGTTGGATCATAGTATCATTAAGCGTATTAAAGTTGTTATTCCAGTCGTTACAGTTGAGGTATATGGGTAGTATGATTAGTTGTTTATTTTTAACTCTCAGTGTAATATAGAGCGAATTGTTTATATTATTGAAAGCGCATATATTTTCACCAAAATTTAATTCTTTCTTATATCCAAATAGACATCCTCCACTGGCTCGTCCCCTATCGCTTCTTCTTTCTGCTGGGATCCATCTCAATTCAAATTTTCTTAGCTTTTGCTCATATATTTCGTATTCCCTTGTTACAAACGTCTCTAGTAGCATTATTATATCGAATGTGTTTAAATATGCATAAAAATCATTGTACAGACATTTATTTTTAAGACCAGCAATATTAAACGATAAAATTGATATTATTTGACTTTTATTTATTTGGCGGCAGGCGGCAACCCTATCCTATTCGATGTTTATCATCGCATTATTTGTCGCCACATTGATACTATCTTCACTGTTGTTTACAATCGTACTTGTCGTCTTCGCTTGATAATTAGTCAAAATTTTGTTTAATTCTTCCTGTCCGTCGTGGCTATCATATTGCAGCCGGTTATTATTGAGGTCCCAGGTGAATATTTTGTTGCTGATTACCATTGAGTCATCCTTGACAATTACACGGATATTAGCGTAGCGTTCAATAATTTGTTTTTTCATTTTCAACAGGTTGTTTCGTTTCTGCCGGGTGTCGAATGGCAAATCTTTTTGGATTGATATACCCGTATTTCGGAGCTGTTTGGCATTACGGAGGGCGTTTGAGACATAGTGACTACTGCTTAAAGATACTCGAAAAACATTGACGTGGGGCGTATTTACCAATTTATGTATTTGGTTGTACGTATTACCGAAAAGGTGAAAAACTTAACTTTTTTATTTTCTGCCTTAGAGGGGCATGTGGGTACTCAAAAAAGTGCTCAGCGAGAAAATTTCATATCCGTTATTTTTTTCTATTTCGGATTAATATTAATTAAGTTATGTTTCGCCAAATTCCAGATGACGGTTGAGTAAAAGATAATAGTGTTGACATTTCCCATATGGCTTCAATTAAAGAAAAAAAGTTGTACTTTGTCTCTAAATTATTGAATTTAGCAACATGTCAAAACTGGATGCACACCCAAATGGCGATCAGTTAGGATGCAATGATAACAGCCATTTGGTTGTACCTGACACCATTTGGCGATCAATCAAGATGGACCTTAAGGCTTCATTCAAACGACCCGAAAACGGCTCGAAAGCACAACAAAATGTTCTGAGTTTGTATTCATAAGACGACCTGTGCGGCTATCGCCCACTAGATCGAACGAGGCTCCCAACATCAAAATGCATTGGCTTATATGAAAGTATTCACACGACCGGCGAGAGCCATAATGGATGGCAAGCCGTGTTGGCCGTGTGAATGGTTGGCTCGATGTTTTGTACGTTCGTTCGTTTAAAATTAAAAAATTAACTCAACGGTAAAATATCACAATTTTGGAACCGTATGGTTTCTATCCTACGAAATTACTGACACCTCTTGTAATAAACTTGATTTAACTAAACTAAGATGTTTACCGTAGCTTTCTAAGGTCTAACTTCTAGAATTTGGCAACATTACGCTATCAGCTCTCCAAAGAAGAATCTTTTTTATCTTCTTATTGAAACTAGCGACAGCTAGTTCGTTACGTTATCCGTTCGTAAATGCTTCATTTATTACAAACTTTCTTCCAGAAATCAAGATCAAATATCTGACACACTTCATCTATTCATTTATTTAAAAAAATTTAATTTTTTAATTTTTATTTAATGAAAACGTTAATAATTTTGATACATTTTAAATTTCCCTTGAATTCTTGTTTCGATTGCCCGAAATGTTGTTTGTGGAAATTGAACGGCTGACGATATAGAAGCGACGGCTTGAGGTGCAAGAGCTTTGTAGCTCGAAAGTACGAGCCGACACGGCTCACGGCTCGTCGTCTGAATACTCTCTTTATAAACCAATGAATTTTGGAATTGCGAGCCTCGCTCGAGGTTGCGAGCCTTTTTCGCGTTTGAATGAAGCCTAATAGTGGTTTCTTCACTGCACCTTTCTTGCATCTTGCACAAGGCTCTCATGGTAACTAAGGCGCCAATCAAATCGGTACACTGGGAACACAGATTCAGATTCTTACTGTGGTCTGAGTTATGGCAATCACCAAATTGTTAGCTACAAAATGGCCTAGACTAGAAATATCCCTGGAATAGATGACTCGACTTTATTATTATACCGCACCAATTTTATTTTCCATCGCAACTTCTGCCAATTTTTTTTCGCAAGTGCGACTTTTGCAAAAATTATTCATATTATTCAATTATGCTTGTAGAAATACATATATCCTGTTCATATATTCACGTTTTGTTGCTCTAGTAGCGATTCTAGACATTTCTTTCTCTAAAAAATGGAGATCTTTAGCAGCTTTTTGCCGTTGTAACAACATACTTGCTAATGATACTTTGTATCATTCAAATTTCAGTACAATGTATGTATGTACCTTATCAAATCGAGGATTTAGTAAATCCTGTCCATAGCGCAAATCCCTTATTAGGCTTTCAAGGTTCGAAAAGACGATTTTAAAGACTACTATTTTCTAATACTTTTAAATGTATTGCGTGGGACAGTAAATATAAATGCCGCAAGTGTTTTTTTTCAGTTCATCACTATCCTTGTCAATTCAAAACTGCAAAAAGAAAATTACATCATTTAGTTCCAGACATTTATTTATTTTACAAATTTAATCAAAAGCTTTCTACATTTTAAATGCATTCATTTCTATATTAAGTGTGCATCTACTACATCTCGTTTCTTACCATTCTTCAATAAATCAGTAATAAATTACATAGAATGCTTGAGCTAATAAATATAATAATTTTGTGCTATTCGAATCGAAGAATAGTTAATATATGAAAGGCACATCGCAGTCGTGCTATCGTAATTGATTGCTAATGTTTTTATTACAACATTTTCTAATTTTCTACAATATATTTATAGAGATATGGTAATATTTAATTTATTTTAGTATAGAAAATATTTTTTATGGAACAAAGAGTCAGTTAACGTGAACATTTCGCCAGATAGAAAGGAAATAAATGAAAGATAGATATCAAACACTAAAGTGGCCGTGTTTTTTCAACATAGGGGGCAGGTTTGCTGACCCAGACGCGCAAAGAAAACCATCGAGGGTAGCATCCAGGGTAAATTTCAAATTGTCACGTAGGCATTGGAATTTATTTCAAAATATTGCGCATTTATATTAAAGCCTCGTTTTCACTTTACAAATGAAAAAGATTAAATGCTATTTTTTCCATGAAAACATATTTTTATGCGCGAACCATAATTTTTTCAAAATAAGAATTTGGTAAACAACACTTTTAACATGAATTTACAAGCAAAAACAATGTTTTTTGCACACACTTATGTATATGCTACATAAACTATACCTACGAAGCTTTTCATTTTAAAATTTAATTTTAGCTAGTCATAGGAAAACGTACTAGAAGTGATTGGGATTGCATACATTTAGGCGAATTTCGAAAAGCTTATTCAAACTGAATAGCATGCTATTCGGGTTTGAACTGCTAACCTAAAAAAGCTACGGGTTAGCATTTGTATGGAAATTACCCCTTATAGTGTAGGTTAGCTATTGAAAAAACACGGCCAGTGTAGTCATTACGTGATTTCAGATTACAAAATGTGGTAAAGACATTTTTTTTCTTTTTTTACGGGGTCCTGTGCTCAAATCCGGAGCTTCAAACCAAAATTTCGCTATGCAATAGGGTCAAAACCGCAAAAAAAAATCGGAGTTTTTATTTGGTTTTTTTTATATGTCCGAAACTGTACATTTATGCGAAAACCTGTTAGAGAAAACATGACCCGACGAGACATTAATCTTCAAAATGCGTTAAGCTGTATCGCTGCAATTGGTATTCATTTTTTCACGTTTTTTTGCGATTTTGACCCTGTTCAGCAAGGGCATTTTGGTGGGAAGCTACGTTAAGCTGTATCGCTGCAATTGGTATTAATTTTTTGACAGTTTTTTTGCAATTTTGATCCTGTTCAGCAAGGACATTTTGGTGGGAAGCTACGGATTCCGGCTCAGCATTCGAAAAAACATAAGAAATAAAAAATATATGTAAAATGTGTTGCTTACTACACTACTAGGAGATTCTGAACCAATTTTAGTCAAACAATAATTTTAATATTTTAAATAGTAATTAAATTTAAATGTGTATAAATTGAAAACTTTTAATTATTTTATTTTAGAAACATTTTGATTTAATGCAAATTTTTGATGATTTTTTAATCTGGTTACATTTGATTAAAAAAAATCAATCGTAACGTAACCCATTTCATTGTCCTATTTTTTGTTTTTCACTGTTTCAATTTCACGTTAAAAGACACTTTATAGACTTGTAAATATCAGATTTATAGGAGGTATATAATACATTAAACTATTTACTTTTAATTTCGTTGGTATAGTTTTAAATTGTGAATTTCTCTTACTACATAGTTTGCTACACCAATCAATAGTAATTATGAATAGATCCCATAATGGTTTACGAAAACCGAGGCATTTCGAATGAAAATAAATATCGGCATAGAATAATGGTTATTCGTACTAATGACCGTCATATACGAAAGTAATGTTAAGTCTACGGACTTATTAAACATATTTTCGTTTTACATTTGTTTTTAATGGTTTATAATATTTTTTTTTTTAATTCTTTAGTTTGAACCTCATGATCCCTTTTATAAGAAGTGCAAGTGTAGAAAGTTATTACTAATATATTATATTTAGGAAGAATTTTACGATGCTGTGCATCAGTTGTCAAATTGTAAGGCCACAACCACACTCTCTGGGGTTTGCCAAACCGCGCGGTACAACAGCTCAACGTTGTAGACAACATACGCCTGGCAGAGACAGAGGCGATGGGGAATTTAACAAACGATATTTGTTTGTGGAATTTCCCCATAGTCTCTCTCTCCTCCAAGCTTGTGTTGTCCACAACTTTGATCTTTTGCACCGCACGGTTTGGAAAACCCCGGACAGTATGGGACCGGCGCATAAGAAAATTTATTTTGACGGTTAGTAGCACGACAAATTTAGAAATCGAAATCGACCCTAATCATGGTTGACACTAGTCGAATTGTGCACTACTCTAGTTTCTACTCGATTCGTGTAAGCTTCGTATAAGAGTCGTATATACAGCGTTGTTGGTAATTTGACCTATTTCTTCCAGCCCATTAAAATGCAAGAAATTGAGGCAAATGTTTCTTTTTAGTCAATAAATAATTTTTAATGTTCAATTAATTAAAAATATTTATACGGCGTGTATAATAATGGGTTTTTTAAACCATCCTTAATTTTGGTGCATTTTGTACCTTATTTTAAAGTGCTGGAACGAAAACGTCAAATTACCAAATACCCTGTATAGTGAATCACAGTCACACTCATTAGTATGAGCTCTTCTTTTAACATACATATTTCCTTTAATAATGTTAGGAAACGAAACTATCACCGTTTAGGATAGAGGATATTTTCCTAGATACATTGAAAAAAAAAACATTTGCTAAAAAAACAAGAAAACAATACACCAAAAAACAGCCAAGGAAAATTTTTTCCTGATTTAAGATGTATCTTCTTGTTGCAAGAAAAGTCTTTGCTTAAAATAATGCTTATTTATTTATTTTCTTGAAACAAGAAATGGCATCTCAAATCGAGAAAAATTATTCCTAGGCTGTTTTTTGTTGTATTTTCTCTTGTTTTTAGCAAATGATTTTTTTCAGTGTAGTCAGGGTCTAAAATTATTAGAGAGTTTTACACTGACGTAAAAACCACCCATTTCCAAGGATAAACTCCCGCGCGAATTGTACGTAAAACTTATACGAGAGTTTTTAACTAATTTTACAACAGCTAAGAATCGCGGTAGTCTAGCTGGTCTAGCGGTTAGTGCGCGCACCTTCGGTGCACAGGGTCATGAGTTCGAATCTCACCGTGTTCCATGGTGTTTTTCGAATTCACGAGCTTGTGATGGACTATGATCTCACTCAGATGTTAAACGAGTACCCATTTATGGGGATAAATAACACTGCTGAGCGTGATGCTGATCTCATTACCTCAACAGAAAGCAGATAAGATCTTGGAAATAGGATGTCACTAACACATCCTGCGGCCTTAGTCCAATGCTGGATTGTCGTGCCTGTTATTTATTTATTTAAAAATCGCGACCCGACATTTTTGACTGTCAAGACGTCAAATACACGGACATATGTCCATGCCTCCTTAGGACATGCTAAATTATGATATTCTGTTTCGTATACCGTAAGCAAGCGAATTTTTATATAAAAATATATATATAATAACAGGCGCGACAATCTAACATTGGACTAAGGCCGCAGGATGTGTTAGTGACATCCTATTTCCAAGATCTTATCTGCTTTTTTTGTTGAGGTAATGAGATCAGCATCACGCTCAGTAGTGTTATTTATCCCCATAAATGGGTACTCGTTTAACGTCTGAGTGAGATCATAGTCCGTCACAAGCTCGTGAGTTCGAAAAACACCATGATCCACGGTGAGATTCGAACTCATGACCCTGTGCACCGAAGGAGCGCGCACTAACCGCTACACCAGCCAGACTACAAACATGCTAAATTATGCTATTCTGTTTCGTATACCGTAAGCAAGCGAATTTTCATATGGAATGTCAAATTTTGTCGTACTATTTCCAACGACTTGCTAAAACTCTCTATTGTTAGAGGAAATATGTTAAAAGAAGAGCTCATATTGAAGGGTCCACTTTGAATGTGACTTACTGTATTGAGTTTACAGTGTTATGCTTGTACATATGTATTTAAAATCAGATACAATTTATACATTATTCATATTTTTAACTCCTTCAAAAGAACCGCATAGTTCGTAATATCTAAAAGAATAGTTTTATATAGCTATGAAAGGCAACTATAGTTTAATAAGTATATCAGTACTTAACATTTTGATAAGAGGTAGTCATGCACATTTATGTAAATACCATTTGTTCATTTGCTAATAGTGTGCAATCGATAAGGATAGTACTACAGTAAAAGACTTTTTAAATGCATGTATACGAGGAATTGAAAAGTTGAAAGTTTATTATAAAGAGGCAAGTTGAAAAGTTGGTTGTGTAGGTGTATATATGTATAATATATGTATATATGAGTATATAAAGTATTTATGTATACATAAATATAGTTTCTTTGTTCCCAATTATACAGTTGTGTGTCATTAGAAAAATCTATTAATCTATAATACTAACCGCTAAAATTAGAAAATTGGATTTTTTTATTATTTTACGATTAAATTTAAATAATCATCAAGGGTTTCTCTATACTTTCATTGGTATCGGTCGTAGAAAAAGTTTTTTCGGTGGTCTCCGTAATTGGGCTTATTGGCAATAGAGATTTTGTACTTGTGGCCAACTCGTGTGCATCCAACATAGAGGTTTCGTGCTGAAACAGGGAAAATGAAATTAAAATATTAATTTATGTAGAAATAAATTAATGTAAAATTTAAAATTAGAGTAGACTCGCGTTAACGTGAACTGTGTCAAATACGTGAGCATCCGATTTACGTGAACAATATAAGCTTCAAAAATTGTAGAAACGTTTACTTTGGTACCAGGTTTTTAGGGTGTTTTATATAGAATTTTTTTTTTCCAAAAACCCTTATGAAATCGATTTTGTCCGTCCGTCCGTCCGTCCGTCCTTCCGTCTGTTCACTAAATAACTCGCGAACAGTCTTTGGTCAAGTTACAGTCTTTGGCACAAATACCTTAGAAGATAACAGGGTGTCCCGACTTTTTTAGTTTTTATCGGAGATTGACGTTTGGGTATTTAAATCAAAGATCTAAACGAGTACATCTCATATCAGTTAAAATTTTGCAGTTTCGAGTAACGGTAAAAAAAAGTTATTCGCGTTTAAAGTTAAACTTCCTTTTTGACTTCCGTTTTTCTAAACCGTTATAGGAATCGATATGCACAAAGATTGGTCAGTATGGCCTTATATACGTTAACCCGCGTTTAGACGGCTTCAAACATGTTTGCATCCAACTTTTCCCTCAAACTTATCCAAGTTGGAAGGCTGTTTACACGTGCGATATTCTCTCAAACAAATCCTTTCAAACTTGTTGGCCGTGTAAACAGTAGCTGCAAGTTGGAGCGGTCGGTAAACGTTATCAGTTCTTGCAATACGTATTAGTACAGCAAAAAATATATTTGCTTTTTTTTCGTGAATATTTTAAACATTGAAGGAAACCGAATGAGTATACAGCGTGCCCAAAAGTCAACGGAAAGCCGGAATTGGATGATAGCGCGCAGATATTGGTAATCAGGCGCATTAATTCTTTATTATTAGAAAGTATATTTATATTTCGATTGGACTATAATCAATGCATCTCGAACAAGTTGTCCAACTTCTGTTTACACGGTGGATTTGTTTGAATGCTCGCTCAACTTCAAGCCTGTTGTCCAACTTCTGTTTACACGATGGATTTGTTGTCCAACTATAGTTTGAATGTTCAAAAGTTGGACGACAAATCCATCGTGAAAATAGCGCTTTGAATATTAAGACTGTTGACTTTTGCTAAGGAAAAGTAAACAACAGTAAAATTTCAATTTGTTCGTGTTTATAGCCCCTCTTAGGTTTCCAAATATGAAAATTCTGCTAAGGGTTTTTAGAAAATTATATAGAGAGTATGTCTACGAATTTTCATTCGAATAACTGTATCCAAACCAGAAATATAGCCAAGTAAGTATTTAGTAAGGGCCTTCCACAATGCAAGGGAAGCGTCTTAAGCATATCTTTTAACTTGATGAAACAATGAACATGAAATTTGGTGGAAATGCATAGAATGGTAATAGTGTTTGCCACAAATATGTTTGAAGTTTGTAGGACCAAGTTAACAGGGTGTCCCTGAATAGCTGCAGAAGTATACTTGTTTAATACTCATAGGAAAGCTTGCGTGGGCTCTTATGTCAGGGGACACAATATAATCATTTCTTATAAGTTGCTTTTCCATGATTAAAAAAACAGTAACAGTAGATTTACAGCTAATAATTCAGTTCATATATAAAGCCAAACCATCCTTACGTTTGCCTGAGTTTCTTTTTGCTCAAAGGCCATCAGAAATCTTAAAGCGAAAAATGCCTGTAGATTTGCCTTGGAGTACTTTTATACAAACTGGGTAAATAGTAAATCTATTTTTGGATTGGTTGGAACAGAATGAAAGGCGCTAGCCTCTCATTCTGGAACGCGTCTATTTGGATCAATACAAAAATAGATTTACAGGAAGCATTTCATTAATGTTGGGCACAGTTCTTACTAATATGCAGGTGAGTTCTTCGAATAAAATGTTTTAATGGGGGTTTTTCGAAGAATCACTTTGCACTCCAAAACTTACCGATTTGCCAAATTATACGATGCTTTACCAATTCTTTTTTTTGGTAACTATGATAAAACTGAAACTAAATTGAATTGATGAAAGAAAACATTATTGAAAAATTGCAAATCATAGATTGGTTAAGCAGAACTTGATGATAAAACTCAATGCTGAGCCCTAAATTAACTTTGACAGATATTAAGATCATTGAGGTATGCGGGTCATCCAGTCACATACAGGTTGGTAGCTGGTTTTCCGACTAATTTTGGCCGGAAATAAAATCTCCAGTTGGAAACACTGCCAATATGGAGTACCTACACAATACAGTGGTGGAAATTGGAATAGGTTCATCCGAAAAAGGTTCATTCTACGGGAATTGAAACCACAAATAAACAAGTCATTTGGTGTGAAACATAACTATTAAATAAGTTTATTGTTATTCGTTATTAAACTTACAATTAATAGTTTAATTATTTAATGATTTACAAAAAAAGCAAATTTTAGGGTTGAAACTAGAATATAGGTTAACTAAATAAAATACATGTGCTCATCAATGACATTAGGATGAATCCTTCCTTTTAGTAACTGAATCACCCCGTTTCTGAATCAATTCGTGAATTCGATTAGGTATCGAGTGAACTAGATTTGCCCGGATATCTGGATCAATTTTCACGTAATTTTTTCGACATTCGGATGAGATCGCCTTTTGCAATTCTAAAACATCGGAAAACTGACGCCCATTTGCATAAACCCTTCTAACTAGTATCCCCCATAGATTCTCAATTGGGTTGAGGTCTGGACTTCTGGCCGGCCGTTCAGAATTTATTCGATCATTTAAAAACGCGATCGGGGACCTACTAGTCGCAGAGAAGCCAGCCCAAACCATCACACTACCGCCACCGGAATGACGGCTCATTGCAATTTGCTTCTCCTTGCGTATATCGCGCCAATAATAATAACACCCATCAGGACCGTCCAAATTAAACTTTTTTTTCGTCGCTGAACAAAATTTTATTCCAATCTGTTGTCCAATGCATGTGATCTCTGGCAAATTCCATTCGTTAGGCTTTATAGTGCGCCATTAGTGGTGGTTTGTTACATAGCCTTTTGGTGTATCGCAAGTGTTTCGAGCTGCTCAAAATTTGTCGAATACGCAGAGTTGTCACTGGGATATTTAGATTAGCCTCGAATTCATACCGTTGCAGATCGCTTTTCGTAAAATGGCTCGAACAGTCCGATCATTTACTTTGCGATTCAGTCCATATTTACCTCTGTTGACAAAATTATTAATAACATTTACGGAACGACAGATTCTCTTTGCAATTTCGCGGTTACTCAGTTGCATTTCTTTGAATGCGTTAATTTTCGCATTTTCTTCTATGCTGATAAACGCCTTCCTCTTCCCATCTCCCAAAAAAGTAATTAATTGTAATGCAAGCGCCACTTAATTTTTCAATTACCTTCTTTCGTTTTTTTCCCAAATTTATCAAAACTTTTATTTTTATTAGATTCGAAAACTACAACACTTCACATGAACCTATTCTAATTTCCGGCTGTTGGTTGGTTTCAAACGCTATAGTTCAAATGAATTGATCGAACTGACATGACGAGTAAATTCAATAGAACTGGCATATATCAAATACCGTTATGGCAGTGTTGCGGAATGTTTTCTTTAAGGTGGTTTGACTTGTGTTTGTTTGCTAAGTAACAGTTAACGGTCGCAGCAGACCAGCTAAGTCCAGTTGGTGTTGTGCACAGTGCACAGAGTCGTGGGTTCGAGTCTCACCGTGAACCAAATTCAGTTTCGAAGTCACGACCCATGTGACGGACTATATGATCTCACTCAGATGTTAAACGAGTACCCATTTATGGGGATAAATAACACTGCTGAGCGTGCTGTTGATCTCAACCAAAATAGCAGTTAAGACCCAGGAAATTGGATGTTACTAACACATCTGCGGCCTTAGTCCAAAGTTGGACTGTCGCGCCTGTTATTTATTTTATTTTTAAATTATCAATAAGAGAAGAATTTTCACCGGCTGTCATATAGTGTAACCCCGCAATCAAGTGTTCTTTCCAACACCTCAACTGGTTTTTGCCTTGTATAGGTAGCCTTATCATTCACTATTTTCACTAGGTGTTAATATCCGTTAGGGGCACGTCTCCTGAGTCAGCATAATTGTATCGCGGTGAGTGTATCGATTCGCCGTTGAGTTTTTTTAGTGAAACAACTTTTCCCATTTTGGGGTGTTGGATTTTGGAGAGCAACGCGCAAGTGTACATTTGCCAGGAAGTTATTGTATTGCATAAAACTGCTTATGGGGATTCTGCATTAACTAAAACTATGAGTTTCCCCTACCCACCGCAGTCAATTCCCATTACTGATCGGTCCTACTCGTATAAGGTGCTTAGGTCATTGTTTCGTGCAGCTTCCTTATTTATTCGGTCCCATCGTCCATATTACGTATACGTTTTAATTATTGTATTTATGTATTATGTATTAATCATTTTAATCAAAATCGCTTATACATACTCGTATTGCTAGAACAAACAATATTGTACTCGTTACTAGATTTCATTTGACATACGTTTCATTGCAGTTTTGGCCATCCTTCTTTACCTTACTGTCCCGTCCAAACAATATCGCCGGCCTTAAGCCAGGACAGCTAAAATGGCCTATCGATTAAAGTTGGTTAGACTAATTCAAAGTAGGAATGGAAAAGTTCTGTGGGAAATGATTTAATAGAATACAGCAGTGGTCGCATTTATCTTAAGCCGATCATTTCAATGACTAATTCCGTCACTAATCAAAGAAGGATTAGGTTGGTTTGTTATACCCGTCACTATGTGAAAGGGTATATTAACTTTGTCATGAAGTTTGCAACGTACAAAAGGAAGCACCTCCGACTATGAAAAGTATATATATTTATTGATCAGTGTGACGCGAGAAATCGATTCAGCGATGTCCGTCTGTCTGCCTGTCTGTCCGTCTGTTTCAATGCCAACTAGCCCCACAGTTTTGAAGCTATCGAGCTGAAATTGTGTATACAAGTTTCTTTTTATTGTACGCTGTATATATGTCGGAACGAATAGAATCTGCCCATGGCGTCATGGGGATGTCATAAAAAAACTCAAAATC
Source organism: Microchrysa polita (assembly GCA_949715475.1). NCBI lineage: Eukaryota > Metazoa > Arthropoda > Insecta > Diptera > Stratiomyidae > Microchrysa > Microchrysa polita. Next base: position 65,686,318 of record OX454416.1, read on the forward strand.
CAAGATTAGGCTCTTCTAAGAAAAACTGTTTTCCTTATGAACCAGTCTTAACCAAACTTCACCCAAGTGTAAAACTAGTAAAGCCTTAAAACATACCTAGGAACGAATGGAATCGGAATACTGGGTAATAGGGCTGTCATACAAACCCACCCCTGAAAACTGTGTTCTTCTAATTTTTTTAACCAAACTTCACCCAAGTGTGTTTCTAATAAAGCCTCATAACATACCTAGGAATGGATGAAATCGGAACACTACGCCATAGGGCTATCATACAAGCCAACCCCCGAAAATTAAATTCTTGTAAGAAAAACTTGTTTTCTTTCAAACCACTAGTAACCCAACTTCATTCAAGTGTGTTCCAAGTGCATCCTCAAAATATATTTAGGAACAGATGGAATCGAAACACGTCATAGGGTTGTGGTAGAAATGATTAACACAAAAGAACCTTAAGTTGCATTCAAGTGTGACGGGTATTAAAATTAGCATCGGTCTGGTTTTTTAGGGTTTTTTAGAATTTTTTTTTTTCAAAAAACCCTTATGAAATCGATTTTGCCTGTCCGTCCGTCTGTCCGTCTGTCCGTCTGTTCACTAAATAACTTGCGAACGGCTCAACCGATTGTCATGAAATTTGGTAGGAATGTATAGAATGGTTGCAGTCTTTGGCACAAATACCTTAGAAGTTTGTAGGAAGAAGATAACAGGGTGTCCCGGACATTTGTAAATTTGTTCACTAAATAACTCGCGAACGGCTTAACCGATCGTCATGCAATTTGGTAGGAATGTGTAGAATCGCAACAGTCTTTAGCTTGAAATACTTAGACGTTGGTAGGACAAAGCTAACAGGGCGTCACGGAGATTAGAAAAAGTCGACTTTTTTAGTTTTTATCGGACATGGACGTATGGAAGTTGATGGGTACTGTAAAATAGGCTATATGAATATTATAACCTATGTTTTTTGTAGTTGCCGGGATCGATATTTTCAATAATATGTTTGTTGTTGTGTTGCCTCTCGGATTTATAATATACTTGGTAAAAACAACTATCCAACCAAAATAATAGACAAAATGATTGGTAAAGCTAGAAATAGCAAAAAAACTGTAAATTCAACGAGCTATGCATACTTATCAATTGAAGGCGACACAACAGCAACAACATTACCACCTACTGAACCAACAGTTCAACAATACTCGTCACTAACATACATCCCTGGCTTAAGTGAATCGATATCAACGTCTTGTAAATATTTTGTTCCACAATTGAATGTGGCAATGCGTCCTCACCTGAAGAATGCAAACATGTTTACAAATCTTAAAAACAAAATTCCACCACAAGATAAGTCCGGGGTTGTATACAAAATTGATTGCGCAGATTGCGACAAAACATACATCGGCGAAACAATCCAAAAATTAGGTACTCGTCTTAGTCAATATAAAAACGACACTAAAAAATCGCTCAATGATAACATCTCCGCCCTTGCAAAGCACTCCATCATTAACAAACATAATTTTGATTTTAATAAAGCTCAAATTCTTAAAAACGAACGTAATAAACGCAAGCTTCAAATTCACGAAGTAAACCAACTAATAAAGTATGAAAATACAGCATGCACTGTGATATTTTATTATATGTAAACAAGTGGTTGTTAATTTGTAAATTTTGTTATGGTCATTGTTCATAATTAGTAGGTATACTTTGTAATATTTTATTTATTTATTATTTTTATTGTGAAAATTATTATGTTTTAGAAATACACGACCCTGAAGATGGGCTCAGCCCGAAATATATTGGTCATCTAAAGACAAATTAATGAGTTTCACTTTCGCGGATCCAGAGGCAACACAACAACAAACATATTATTGATGGGTACATTTCACACCAGTTGCTTTTTTCTAGGTTGGATCAATGGTAACGGAGTTACAGCTAATAAATTCAGCTAATATGTGTAGCCATGATACATAGTAAATCTATTTTTGGATTGGTCTAATTAAAAGCGTTACAGAATTAAAGCCGTTAGTATTTTTTTTTGTTTTTAATAAATCTAAGCAATCTATGATACTGGTATGGTTTCGAGGTACTTGTTTGGCCACATTTATCATAATTTCACAATTTTTAACAGCTTAAACTAGTATTAGATGACCCGGTTAACTGGAAAACTGGTGCTTTTTATTTGGTTTTAAACTGGACGGTCTACGCGTCTTGACAAATAACCGGAATACCCGTAAACTGTCTGTTGTGACGGTTTTAAATTTTAAGATAATCGTAAAATTGACGGTTTGTAGGAATAAAATGCCAACGTTCTTACCTACTTTTAGTAAGAATATTTTTTTAAAGGACTTGAAGTTGCACCTTATTTGTCTGTGTCTGAATTAGTTCAATGGAATTCCTGCTGAAGATCTCTCTTTGAAATGTCACGAATTTGGGGCGAACCGCAAGGTTAAAGTCAGGATGATGACGGATTACATTTCCCCGAGGATAACAAATGAGCAACGTGTTTTAAAGTTAATCGGTAAGAGATCATGAATCCATAAAATATTAATGGTCTCTTACCGCTCGTACCATGTGCCTAATAGAATAGAAAAAAATCAAAGACTTGTGCGGAAGGTAGAGAAGAACTCAGAGAGTGTCTACAATTTACATAGTTTTAAAATATATTAACAATTTATTTCACAAATATGTTAAACCTAAACTCGTTTCTGTCCAGAAACATTCATTAAACATCATAAATGTGCCCTATTGTATTTTCTTTTCATACCTCTTATTATTCAGTGCTGCCCCGAAAATAAAATCTACATTTACATACAAGCGATTCTAGAAATTAGGCCAGTCAATAAAAAAATAAGGCGTTAGGTCGCAAAAAATTGCTCGGCTCTGTTTTTTTGGGATATTGTTAGGGTAGATACCAGAAGTGTACCACCAAGTTTGCAACTTCGAAAAACCTGTGCTAACCCCGTGAACCTCAAAAAACCTCAAAATTTTCGGACTTTTTTCATATTTTTGCTCGTAATTTCTAAAAGGTTCTTCCTACAAGTAAGTTGTCCACTGCACTGTTAAAGCTAAGAAAATCTTCTTTATTTTGAGTGTAACTCCAACTCCAGCTTTGTAGGCGCAAAGGATCCCAAGATACAGCACTTTAAACATTATTTTTTGAAATTGTAATTTCAGTCATGTTCCGAGCTGAATATCGGCTTAAATGCGTATTTTACGGAGAAAGTCATGTGACATGAGGCTATAAACCAGTTCCTTAGCTGTATATATGCCGGAACGAATGGAATCAGACCATGGGGTCATAGGGCTGCCCCTGAAAATTAGGTTCTTCTAAGAAAAACTTTTTTTTTTATGTACCAATATTAACCAAACTTCACCCAAGAATGTTCCTGGTTAAGCCTCAAAAAATATCTAGGAATTGATGAAATCGGAACTCTACGTTATAGGGATGTCATACAAACCAACCTCTGGAAATTAGGTTCTTCTAAGAAAAACTTTTTTCTTTATGATTCAATCTTAACCACCCTTCCCCCAAATGTGTTTTTTAATAAAGCTTCAAAACATATCTAGAAACGGATGAAATCGGAGCACTAAGTCATAGGGCTGTCATACAAACCAACCCCTGATAATCAGGTTCTTTTAAGAAAAACTTTTCTTTATGAACCAATCTTAATCAACCCTCACCCAAATGTGTTCCTAGTAAAGCCTCAAAACATATCTAGGAATGGATGGAATCGGAACATTACGTCATAGGGCTGTCATAAAAACCTCCTAAAATACAATTTCGGACTTTTTTACAAAAAAAAAAACATTTTTTAAAGTGCTGTATCTTGGAATTCTTTGCACCTACAAAGCTGAAGTTACACTCAAATTAAAGAAGATTTTCTTAGCTTTAGAAGTGCAGTGGACGACTTACTTGTAGGAAGCAGCTTTTAGAAATTACAAACAAAAATATGAAAAAAGTCCGAAAATGTTGAGGTTTTTTGAGGGTTACGGGGTTAGCATAGGTTTTTCGAAGTTGCAAACTTGGTGGTACACTTCTGATTTCTATCCTAACAATATCCCAAAACAACAGAGCCGAGCAATTTTTTGCGACCTAAAATCGTTAAATGACTGGCCTAAAGGACTCACCGTCACGAAGATTCATTGGCTTATTCATTATTTCACATCCGTTGCCCCGCTTTAATGTTATACTGAACTTAGTAGCTGGTGAATATCTAAATATAGCGTATCACCGTACACCCTAAAGTGTAATTACCTAATAGGCTACTTAGTGAATACCCTTAATGGTTGTTACCACCAATGATATCATTTCGGCAAGATTTCTATGCTGAGCTGCTTGAAGTGTTTAAAGTCAACATGTTCGAAAAATTTATTTTGTGTGGGGGAAATTTATGAGTATGATATGGTATCGTCATAAGCGAAGAGTATAATATTGATAACGTATGAGAGATATTATGAAAAGAAAGTCTCTGTCCTTTCTTAAACAAATATTATCATAATGATCCTTTTATTTTTTAACTAACATCCAATTCAACCATAGGGTGAGTTACTTTATTTCACTGCGAATTTTGGAATGGTAATTTTTCCCCATAATTTTCGTTTGATGGATGAGATTTGCATAAATGTATTTGGAAACTTTTTAGTGCACGATGATATGAATTAATCCATCACATCAGCTTTTTGGTAGGTATAGTAAAAACGAACACATAATTATACCGGCCGGAAAGACTCTAAAAACAGCTTCTTTCCGTTATGAAGGTTAATAAAATAAACAATGAATTATTAATCAACTCGTTTTTAGAGTAGATCGTCGTAGGCGTATAGGGTGTGGATGCTATCAAATAAGCGTATACAGAGTCCGTCTTTAAAGCCAGCAGAATATGTTTGTAGTGGATGGTTGAAAGGATATTGTTTCGCCTGTCATTGTCGATGAATTATTCAACGACTAGGATGCATTCATATTTTATGGATCTCGCTCTCTTCACTTTTGTTTTTTCGTCAGATTATTACATTTCTCAAAAAGTATGTGTAATACAAACGGGTTATTTTGAAATTATGACTTGTGAAAGTTCGGGGAGAAACATAAGCAAACAAGCAACCCGTACATTGATGAAATATTCTAAAAAAAGTCCTTTGGGAATGTTATACAGTTGAATCTTCTAAATTAAAAAAAGAAGAAGCTTTAATGTTGACTTTTAAATCATTCGCTCATCGCAGAGAAGTCCAAAAAGTGATTTTTTTAGGAGAGGACAAAAATTGTTGCACTCGAGAAGTATTTGGTTCACTGGCTGGAAACGATACCCCCCAATAGGTCAGCTTTTGACTAGGCTAAAATTTTACAAGATAAGCCGCCAGTAAAGACTATTTGAGTTGTCGAAAGAGATATGGGAAGCTTAAACTTAATTAGTTCTACTCAGCATCCGGTTCTATTAATTTTTATTGTCTTCTGGAAAAGGTGTAGGCTCTCTGGTTTTCGAAGCGAATGATTCAAATATATAAGTAAGTAAGTGAAAAGGCCGACATTCCCAAATAGGCCAAGCAATGAAAGCATAAAAAGGGGGTGTAGAGAACATCGAAGGGGGTGACGATTTCTTTCTTCGGTAGTTTGTTAGGAGTAGTTAGGAGGTAAAGGTACTAATTTTATTCGGAGCTGAGCGGTGCGCTAACGCGGGGAGAGGGGGTTAAAGGTGCAATTTCGTGCAATTTTTGGTGTTTTGGGCTATATCTGGACAACGGTGAGTCACAGAGAAAAAAGTTGTGAGTAAGCATTAAAGCTTTCTAAATATCCTATTTATTTACCCCGACTTGCATATGCAAAACTCGTAACGGTTCTTCCGATATTGTTTAATGAAAGTGGAAAAATTTTTTTTTTGCATTCTATTGACTATGGTGTCTCTCCGAATAGTTTTTCAAAAAACTTTGGTAGGACAAAGTTAGTAAGTGTTAAATTTGCTTTAATTTGATACACTTCTTCTTGGCTTGTCTCCTATCATTCGAGTGTTAAAAGAGTCTCAACGAAGTAATATTCTATATTCATCAGAATGAAGACAACCATTGTGGAAAATCGGGAGGGGGTGACGGTTTTTTATTTCACGGATTTATAAGGGATGGTTCAAAGTAAAACATACTAAAAGCTCGCGGTCATCAAGTGTGCGGTAACGTGGGGAGAGGGGGCTAAAGAAATCAATTTTGCAGGTTTTCGACTTAATCTCGGAAATATCTCGGAAGGGGTGAGTCCTCCTGAGAGTGTTTGTATGGCAGTATTAAAGCCCATTAAATTTCCGAAAACTTATTTGAACATACAAATGCCGAAATCCTAACGGTTCCTCCGATACAGGTTATTGAAATCCGAAAATTGTTAAAAAAAATCGTTTTTTTATTTGTTTGGCTTTGGTGTCTCCCGCGATTGTTTTTCGGAAAACTGTTTCACGACCAATTTGTACGATGTTTAATTTGATGTACTCTCCGTTGTCCGGTCTTCAATTAGTCAAAAGCTTAAGAGTTTAAACCGAGCTTCCGAATTAAATTTTCTCTATTTACAAGGATAAAGACAAACATTGTGAAAAAGCGGGAGGGGGTGACGGTTTTTTATTTCATGGACATGAATCCATAATGGTTGGTTCGGAGTAAAACATACTAAAAGCTCATGAGGTGTGCGCTAACGTGGGGAGGGCGGGCTAAAGGATTTATTTTTGCAGGTTTTCGACTTAATCTCGGAAATATCTCAGAAACGGTGACTTCTCCTGAGAGTATTTGTATGGCAGTATTAAAGCCCATTAAATTTCCAAAAACTTATTTGAACATACATAATGTCGGATTCCTAACGGTTTCCCCGATATAGCCTATTCAAAACCGAAAATTGTCAAAAAAAGTCGTTTTTTCCTCATTTCTTTGGTTCTCGTGTCTCCCGGAATCGTTTTTCAGTAAAACGTTGCAAGACAATTTTGTGCAATTTTATTTCATTTGATATACTTCCTGTTGCCTGGTATGTATGTTTTACTCCGAACCAACCATTATGGATCCATGAAATAAAAAACCGTCACCCCCTCCCGCTTTTTCACAATGTTTGTCTTTATCCTTGTAAATAGAGAAAATTTAATTCGGAAGCTCGGTTTAAACTCTTAAGCTTTTGACTAATTGAAGACCGGACAACAGGGAGTACATAAAATGAAAGCCAATTAAACATCGTACAAATTGGTCGTGAAACAGTTTTCCGAAAAACAATCGCGGGAGACACCAAAGCCAAACAAATAAAAAAAAACTATTTTTTGTACAATTTTCGGATTTCAATAACCCGTATCGGAGGAACCGTTAGGAATTCGGCATTTGTATGTTCAAATAAGTTTTTGGAAATTTAATGGGCTTTAATACTGCCATACAAACACTCTCAGGAGGACTCACCCCTTCCGATATATTTCCGAGATTAAGTCGAAAACCTACAAAATTTATTCCTTTAGCCCCCTCTCCCCACGTTAGCGCACACCTCAGGACCGCGAGCTTTTAGAATGTTTTACGTCGAACCATCCCTTATAGATCCGTGAAAAAAAACCGTCACCCCCTCCCGATTTTCCACAATGGTTGTCTTCATTCTGATGAATATAGAATATTACTTCGTTGAGACTCTTTTAACTAATAGTAGACAAGCCAAGAAGAAGTGTATTAAAGCAAATTTAACACTTACTAACTTTTCCCTGCAAAAGTTCTTGGAAAAACAATTCGATGAGACATTCCATTGACTTTAGGTCAATGGAATGGAAAAAAAACATTTTTTCGAGTTTTATTAACCAATATCGGAAGAACCGTTAGGAGTTTTGGATATGCAAGTCGGGGCAAATAAATAGGATATTTCGAAAGCTTTAATGCTTACTCACAACTTTTTTCTCTGTGACCCACCGTTTTCGAGATATAGCCCAAAACATCAAAAATTGCACCTTTAACCCCCCCTCCTCGCGTTAGCGCACCCCTCAGGTCCGAGTAAAATAATAATAAAAGTGGCACCGTTTTCACACTATTGCAGTTCATAGTATGCATGAAAGTTTTATTCAAACGTCAATTTTTTGTTTACAATTGAGAATATAACATCAGCGTAATATTTATTACTCTCTTAAAATGCCAACGTGATATTTAACCCTTCTGTTGGCGTATAGATCCAGACAGACCATTGGTACTATATCTTGATGAAAAATATCGTTCAACAATATTTTCCACCCTTTCCATATATATTTCAAAGGAACCGACGGCCACAAATGCGATCAAACGTTCGGCGAAATGTAAACTATGTCTAAAGAAACGAAAAAACGGCGCATCATCGTAAGACATAGTATGTAAACTGTTTCAAGATCCAAAATTAAACCTCTTCAAAAATTAAGATTGATTTCACAGAAAATTCTGCTACACCTTAGGCATAATAGCTCGTAGGCGACGACAGAAGGGTTAATAATTGCATCGACAATATTTTGACGTTTGAACTATTTCGAGGAGTGTAGTGTAATAAATTTGGAGTCAAACACATATGGGTTGTGTGATCACATAGCCATTCTGGACTAACGCATGGCATGGGTTACTATGCTTTTTCTAAGGTTTGTACGACCTAAGAATAATACTTTCTAGTTAAAAATGTTTCACACAAAAAGGAAAGCATTTTTTTTTAAACTAAACCGCGATTCGTCACACTATAAGTTGAGTTGCAGAGGGCAAACTAGGTCTGTTCGGTACTCAGATTTCAGTACCGGTTTCCGGTCTTCTTCAACACCCGGGGCACCAGCACTCGGAAGTATTTTTCTAGTTTACCAGTTTTTAGGGTTTTTAAAAAAAAAAAATTTCAAAAAACCCTTATGAAATCGATTTTGTCTGTCCGTCTGTTCACTAAATAACTCGCGAACGGCTCAACTGATTGTCATGAAATGTGGTAGGAATGTGTAGAATGGTTACAGTCTTTGACACAAATACCTTAGAAGTTGTTAGGAAGAAGATAACAGGGTGTCCCGAACGTTTGAAAAAGTCGACTTTTTTCGATTTTATCGGAGATTGACGAATGGGCATTTAAATCAAAGATCTAAACGATTATATCTCATATCAGTTCAAATTTTCTAGTTTCCAGTAACGGTAAAAAAGTTATTGGCGTTTAAAGTTAAACTTCCTTTCCGACCTCCGTTTTTCTAAACTGTTATAGCGATCGATATGAAACTTTATTATTATTATTTTTATTTTATTTCATAAAATTCAATGGTTTGTTACATAACTTATATAAATAATGTGATTAACTTTACAATTTATGAAAAATTGAAACATTTTATATTCTAAAACTATATAGAATTAGGAATAGTATTAAATTTTACTTCGAATAATAAAAAAAATATCAAATAAATGTGTGTGTGGGGTGATAAAAAGTTTGTAAAAGGGAAAAACAGTGTCTCTCTATCATGCTAATGGAATGAGTAGTAAGAATGATTGGTCAGTATGGCCTTATATACGTTAAATATTAAGACTGTTGACTTTTGCTAAGAAAAAGTAAATAACAGTAAATTTGTAGATAAAATTTCATTTTTTCGTGTGTAGCCCCTCTTAGGTTTCCAAATATGAAAATTTTGCTAAGTGGTTTTAGAAAATTACATAGGGAATTTCCATTCGAATAACTGTATCCAAACCGGAAATATAGCCAAGTAAGTATTTAGTAAGGGCCTTTCACAATGCAAGGAAAGCCTCCTAAGCATTTCTTCAATGCATATCTTTTAACTTGATGAAACAATGAACATGAAATTTGGTGGAAATGCATAGAATGGTAATAGTGTTTGCCACAAATATTTTTGAAGTTTGTAGGACCAAGTTAACAGGGTGTCCCTCAATAGCTGCAAAAGTATACTAGCTAGCGCCTTACATTCTGTTTCACCTTTAATTAGACCAATCCAAAAATAGATTTACAGGAAGCATTTCATATGCTGTGCACAATTATCTATCACCATGCTTCAAAATTCTAAAAAACCCTCGTATTGCGCGCGCAGCCCTCTGTACGCCGGTATTTTTTAAATAGATTGAATGACCGCTTCTTCTTCTGCAAACCGATGCTGCGGCCAAGAAATTATTGCATCGCATTTAGCTCTGTGATAAAGATTGAAGAATGGTCAGGACCCTGATGTACGAATCGTGAATTTCAAATCAGATTGATAAAGGAAGTAAGTAATGTTACTAGTGGTGCGAAAATGCATATGTCATATCAGCAATGATTTTAGGGGTTGGTAGGGGCGGCAAAATGTTGATAGCCTACGTAAGGCAAATCTGTAAATCCGCCACTTGACAAGGACCGAAAATGTGTGATTTTATTAATACATAAACTATGACTGGCTTCACTCATTAAGTCAGGCGGAGCCGTGAGCTTTGGTTTATTAAACCGAAGCTATGGGTCTACAAGGGCGATCCAGAAAAAGCTTATACGTCGGTTTCCGCCTCAATTGACCATGTTGTTGATGTTGCTGCCGCCACTGACTGACAAAATTTGGTCATGCCAGGAATTGAACCTGAATCCTTACGTTTGTCTTTTAACTTTTTTTTCTTCCTTGCCTCGTTCTTTATACCGCTCCATGCTTTCGCGTTGCTTGACCTGCGATGTAGGCACATCGCCCGTTTTGGCGGTAATATCTCAGCATATTTCTACAGGCAGCTCTATCTTGGATCGAGTCATCGCCGAGACCCATGCGTTGTTGCTGCTTTTTCATTTAACATATCCAGGTGTTCTTCGGTCTGCCTCTGGCCTTGGGTCCATCAAGTGGAACTTCCATTGATATCGCTCTCTTTGCGGGGTTCTCAGGCGGACGCCCTTGATAATGGCAATACCAATCGATTTGTCGGTCTTCGAGCTTTTCGGTGATTGGTTGTTCTATGGACAAGCTGTCTCGGATGTATCTACTCTTGATGTGGACCCTTTTGGTTACACTAACTGATATGCGTAACATTTTAATTTCAGTCGCTATCATTTCTTTCGCGTAACCTTCATACATGGTCCAGCATTCTGATCCATACATGAGTCAGGGACGTACAACCGTTTTGTACAACTTGCCCTTTAGCTTCAGTGGCATTTTCATATCGCAAAAAACTCCAGAGTTTTCTCGCCACGTCATCCACCCAACCTTTGTGCGATGTTTGATGACATCATCGCATGTAGCGCCGTTGTTCACCATCGAACCAAGGTACTTGAACTTGGTACAACACTTAAGCTGCTCTCCTTTGACGTACATTTGTGGCATCGGTGCATCTGGGTCTGACAATGGACAGCATAAGAACTCAGTCTTTGTTATACTTACCCTCAGTCCATGCTCCTCCAGAATGGCATACCATTTTGTAAGTGCGCAGCTTACAAAGCAACGATGTTTGAGCTACTGAGGACTATATCATCGGCAAAAAGAAGAGATATTTCTAGGCCGTCGGAGATACGTGTTAATAAGTAGCACATGATGACGTCGAAGAGCAACGGACTCAATGCACTGCCCTGGTGCACGACATTCACCAGAAATTCTTCTGATTCACCGGCTGTGCATCTAACCTTAGTCGTAGCTCCATCATACATGTCTCGTATCATCCTGACGTATGCCTCAGGGACATTAAGTGCTCTCAAGGCCAACCATATCAAACCACGAGGTACTCTATCGAATGCCTTTTCCAAATCGATGAATACAAAGTGCAAGTCCTTTCGTGCTGTTCTATGTTTTTCCATCGCCATACGAATGCACTGAATCGCATCGACTATAGATCGACCCTCAACAAAGCCGTATTGATTGTCATTCAACCGCACAATCTTTCTCAATCGGTTGCAGACAACTCGCTCGTAGATCTTCAGTGTATGAAGTGTAAGCTTTATAGCCCTATCCCCTATAGTTGTTGAGTTTGCGTGAGTCTCCCTTGTTCTTATAGAAAGAGAACTGTGAGCCAACTAAGCCCGACATTTTCCATTTTCAACCAAAATTCCGCGGGGATTTTGTCCGGTCCGACTGCCTTTCCGCATTACACCTCTTCCTCTGAGATATCTTCAATATTTGTGGTATTGGGCTCAACATCTTGAAAAGCTGCTCGAGGAAATTCTTCATTTAGAAGTTCGTCATCCTGCATGCTGCTACAAATTGCCGTATCGTCAATCAGCAACATTCCTTGCGAGTCCGCCACGTACTTTGGCGCCTGTATTTCCCGAGCGTTCTTTCTCCTTTGGGCTGCGACCCTAATTATCCTGGCGTCGTGCTTAGGTCTCTCGCGCAAAGACGGTCCTTGGGTCGCAGTCTGAGTTTCTAATTCTTGGTAGAATTTCTCAGCTGCCTTCGCCTTTGCTTCAGCTACCAAGCGTTTTACGTTCTTCCGGAATTGCATATCATTTTCGCGAAGTTGAACCCGTTCGGCTTCACTGCTTGACTCACATTTCGTCCATGCCTTAAATGCGTTCGATTTGGCTTGCACTGCTTCCTTAGTTTCGGTGTTCCACTACCATGTTTCTTTCTTCGTGTGGAGTGGACCTTTGGAAACTCCAAGTGCCTTTTCCGCCTCACGTACTGTAATTTCAGCGAAACTATTCCACATTTGTGTTGGACTGTGCTCGGTTCATTTGGTGTTGTTTTGAAACCACTCCGTCATTTTATCAATGAATGGAGTTACTACGGGTCAAAGTTGTCGTTTGTGAGATTGTGCCACTTGATTTTTTCGATTGACTTGGGAGTTCTTCTATTTCTTGCTCCTCCTACTTTCAAATTAAATTCTGATAGGAGCAAACGATGTTGGCTGATGACAGATTCACCCAAGATCACCTTGCACTTTTTTACCCACCTTCTCATAAAATCGAAACAGAGGTGGTAATAGATCTGAGTTTCGTGTATCCTATCTCTGTGTCCACTACTGTAGGTAATCAGGTGTCTCTTGTTTTTCACAAACCATGCATTTAGGATGACCAAACCATGCGACCTGCACATGGTCAGAATAGCTTCAATTTCGTCATTTCTAACCGTTGAAGGGCTACCCTTTTACACCATGGCAATATTCGTAATCATAATTTGATTCACCCACATGGCCATTTAAATCTCCTCCCAAGAACACCAATTCGGTATCTGGAATGGTCTGAATCAGGGTGTCAACGTCGTTCCAAAATGCCTCTTTTTCTTCTGGTGGCAGTCCCACTTGGGGAGCCTAGGTACTTATTACGTTCCACACCCTTCCGCAGATAACCAATTTGATGCTGATCAAGCGATCACTTCTCTTCGCGACACTTTATGATGCCAAGTAAAGACGACGCCAGAATAATGCCAACTCCGTTTCATTGGTTTGTAATTCCAATTTGTACTTCATGGAATTCGTAAGAAATCGGGCTCTCTCGATATGGGTATTTCCCCACTTCGTCTCTTGCACGCACATAATGTGTATCCCTCTCCGCTTCATGATATCCTCAATCTCCTCGCTCTTTGACGTCATGGAACCGACATTCCAGCTTGCGACCCTCAGCTTGTCCACAATGTAATTGGACTGCCTTATATTGCTCGCCTCCGGAAACCGTCGAGCTCTGGCGCGGACTAGGTTCGCCCCGGGATCACTCAACCGCATATCCGAAGTAATGCCCAGCGGGGTAGTGCTTGTATCTGCATTAATTTTCATAAGGCCTTCCATTCTCTTGCACCTTTTGGAGAAAGGTTGTGCATTTCGGCACTAGTGTGTTGAAAGAAGTAAATTTATGGACTTTCCTTTTACGTCCGCCGGCAATCTCCAGACACGGGAACCCATACACACACACACACACTAACCTATAGAAGGTCTTGTTGATGTTAAAATGTGCCTCAGGCTTCAGATATCATGGTTGCCTGCGACCTTCGCATACTAGCGGCCAAGCACCCTCTTGACCATGCATCCCTCGGCGCATGATGATCAACCTTGGATTAGGGTCCCTTTTAGTCGCCTTCTACGGCACGCCGGGAAAGGCGGTGGCATTATTCGCGACCCATGCCACAGGGCGTTCGTCTTCCAACATGAGGGGCTAATGAAACATATTAGCCACGGAGCGTAACGTAATATCGATCACATGCATATATTGCGTGACCATTTTAAATTGTCAACCCTAAAATACAGCTATTTTCGAAAATTCAATTACTTAAATGAAACTTCAAATTTCCCCGTCTCCCATATATCATTATTTGATTGAATTTTAAATCTAATAAAATCAATTTTCAATACAACAAACCTCTACCCGTTTACTTACCACTTCTGAAGTTCCTGGCATATCACGTGCGTATATATCTAGTTCCTCGCCAGTTGGCTTTGATGAAGGTATAGTGCTCGTATTATTCAAATTCTGAAGATACTTCTTACTACTTGATTTGGGAAAAGTTTGTTCCAAATCGGAATTCTCATCGGAACAGTATGTACATCGCATTTTAGCATCATCACCCACCTGAAATGAACCAAACGAGTACATATTGAAAATATGTTGTTATCATTTTAATATAAAGAAGAATGCTCTCTGTACATAGGAATGTTTGTATGAATATGAAAATTTTATTGTGTAGCTAAAAATAGTCAAAATATCTTATCTGATATGTGATATGTACATGAGTTGGAGGCATTGAGATAAATATATCTGCAACCAAATTGCTTTTATATCACAGCACACCATCCGTACAGTTTACATGATACGTACCTTAACAGATTGCGTTATAATACACAAGGATATAAAAGATATTACAAAAAGGACCGTTGGTACCGAAATTGCAATTATTAATTCCCTGTAGGTTTTCGTCAAATCATAACGGGCTACAACGAAGTTGGAATCATGCTGTAACAAAATGAAAAAAGAATCGTATAAAGACTAAATTAGATATGAATTGGTTTTTGGTGGGTATGTTCGAAACATGGTTTTTGTAATATACCCTGCGGGACGAGGACTTGTATAACTTACCTTATTATAATAGCACTGATACCGCGACACATGTGTATTGTTATCCCCATCCTTACCGTAAGCAGCCACGAATTCTTTACACTCACCACGCAACGTATTGACGCATCCTTCCAGGTTGATGTACAAACGACTCGAGTTGTATATTGTCAATGTGGATTGTTTTGGTAAAAATCTGGGGAAAAATATTCAAGAGATGGTTTCATCTTATTTTTTTTTAAGAGGGAACCGTTTTTATATTCGAGTCATGTTTTATTTTGGTCTGAAAAGGACTGTGGTAGTGGCAGTCAACGCAAATTAAGCATGCCATAAAGCGCTACATGTAACGAATTTTGCATGAAACATCAATTTATTATGATGCAAAACGCTTTCTGTATGGTGGTTGATATAAGAATGGAAATTTTAAGTAGGGTTTGGGATGATTTCGTTTTTAGAGGGACTAATTGATTAAATTGTGTTGTGTGTTTGTACAGTGTGCGCGGTTGTGTAGGAGGAATTTGGGTTTAAAATTTCGCTTTAAGTATAAATCAAAAATCCGCATTTTTTGATAGCACTATAGAGCCGTATACGTATAAATCATTAACCAAACCCGAAGTCTAGAAATTTTTTCTTCGATTGGTTAGATTCTAGCGCCATTTCAATATCAAAGAAAAAATCGGCTCCGCCAACTGTTGCGACTCTAGCCCTAATTTACCCCTCTGAGTAAATAGGCTTTGGTATGAACAAACTGTACGAGAAGTCTGAAACATAGAATATAACCACATCGAGACTAAATGTACTATAATTGTTTAGGAAGTTTAATGGCCCATGATGTTCCTAAAGACTTCCAATTTTTTTTTTTGTTTTAACATCCAACAACCGGGAAATGGGCATGTTATTTTTTATTCTTCTTCTTCCTTGCCTCGATCTTTATACCGCTCCATGTCATCGTGTCGTTTGACCTGCGCTGTAGGCAAATCGCCGGTTTTGGCGGCAATGCCTCAGTACTTCTGGAGGCAGCTATATATCTTGGATCGTGTCATCGCCGAGACCAACGCGTTGTTGTTGCTTTTTCATTTGACACATCCAGGTGTTCTTCGGTCTGCCTCTGGCCTTGGGTCCATCAAGTAGAACTTCCATTGATATCGCTTTCTTTGCGGGGTTTTCAGGCGGACGCCTTTGAACATGGCAATACCAATCCATTTGTCGGTCTTCGAGCTGTTCGGTGATTGGTTGTTCTATGGACAAGCTGTCTCGGATGTATCTACTCTTGATGTGGTCCCTTTTGGTTACACCAACTGACATTTTCATTTCAGTCGCTATCATTTCTTTCGCGTAGCGTAACCTTCATACATGGTCCAGGATTCTGATCCATACCTGAGTGCGGGACGTACAACCGTTTTGTACAGTTTGCCCTTTAGCTTCGGTGGCAATTGTTAATTTGTATTATTCTACTTATTACTCTTCTTATGCACGAAATTACGTTCCAACGAATAATTCTACCAGAGCAGAACAATTGGTTCCTAAGCGATGGAACCGGTAGCATTTTCAGTGTACCGTCTGCTTTTCATATCACACTGAACTTGTATTGTGACTACGTGTCCGCTAGTCACCCTCTTTTCCCACTCAGTTAATTTTTAACCGGACATATCACTCCACAGTTATAGTAGTAGATTTAGAGTGGGCATCAAATTTCGTACCCATCGCTAACGACACACTTATCTAAAGATTTCAATTTTTGTCTCGTTATCAATTAGTATATTATCGAACTCGTACAGTAGCTATTTTTTATGTTTATGGCATTTCTACGAAGTGTTGATGAGCCACTTGGTCCCACAAGCAATTCATCTCCGATCTCCACAATAGAACTACAACTATCTATCTACTATCTACTGTCCGCAATTTCGTTACCGCCATTACTTTTGGATTCCAACAATATATTGTTTCACGAGACACATATGACTCACGGACGTGCACTGGTAGGAAAGTGAGAAAATACACTGCTTGATCATTTTTGATATCATTACCGTCATCGTCACCCTTTCTTAATTTGGCTTCGTGTTAAAATTTTAACAAAATCGCACGAAGGGATATATGGGCAGGCTTGAATGGGTTAACCAGTCAGGATTCGATAAAAATTTTCTTAAAATATCAAATAATATTATTTCTTTAACGAAAGTTTAATCGTAAAAAAATTTTAATTTTATGTAATATCACATTCAAATATGGAAAAATATTTTATTAGCCTTTTGTGGGACTCGTCTAATTGAATTCTGTATTTTGATATATGTACTGAACCACAATGCAAGCTTCATTGAAACTGGTAAACAAGAAGAGCCAAGGGAATTAATTTAAAGATGTTTTTTTCGTTCACTGCACAGGCGAATTTACTGCTATTCAAGTTTCTAACAAAATGGTGGTCTCCGATTTTTTTTGTCAGGGCCATCCATCGACGACGATGCGCACGATTATAACTGTTAGTTCGTTCAGTCTCATATTATGTATTTTGTCATAATGTGGAACGGGCTTAAAAATTAGCGCCTCATGAGTCATATGTGTCTCATAAGTTTTGGGAAAACTTTTGAAAGTACAATTTTTTGGTTTAAACGTAAAAAATAATAGGGAAATTGGCGTGATATAAAATTGGCAAACTCTGAGCGACAAAAAAGTAGTCTAAGAAGTTGAGCGGTAAAAATCATATGTCTTTGAATTTTTGCAGGATTGTTAGAGACCTGTGCCTGAGAGACAGGGGGTCGCAACGTGGGGAAAGCGTGGAGGGGGAGGGGGGTCCGGGAGAGTTGAACCACATTTTGCTTCATCGCTGATAAAAATCGACTGAAGACAGCATAGTTTGATAATTGTATTTGGCATGTTATTCCTAGAAATGGTCATCTTCACACGAAAAATTAACCTCTAGTCATTAGATTCCAAAAAATTAACTCAAATGGTCCAAGTCTCCCATATGATCAACTCTCTCGGACTCCCCACACAGACAAAATGTCCGAGAACGATATCAACATAAAGTTTCCTTGACATTGGGTATTTTCATTTTGGACTCTTTCAAAACGCGTCGTAAATTTCGAAAAAAAAATTCAACTTAAGAAATTAAATTTTATGTGAATATTCATATTAATTTGAAGATAATTTTTGCCGAGTTTTTGTGAGCTCCTCATTTTGACCCCTCTTATATAGACTCTTTACCTCAACAAAAAGCAGATAAGATCTTGGAAATAGGATGTCACTAACACATCCTGCGGCCTTAGTCCAATGCTGGATTGTCGCGCCTGTTATTTATTTATATAGACTCTTATTTGATGGCGCCTGGTACACCAGAAGAGTTGCAATCGTTGTAGGAATAGTAGGCTTGTGCTGCTATGATTCCACGCTTGGTTCACTAACTTTTTAATGCCATCGCGAAACCAAAGTTCAATTCACAGAAGATTTAGTTAAATTTAGTGGCATTAGTTGTTCTAATAGCAAACTCCAAGCTCGGATCCAGCCTCCAAACTTTTGCACTTACGCACTTCTGTTAGAAGGCTGCTAACTAATGATCAACACAGGGGCGCACACAGGATTTCGGGGACCCTGAACAACAAAAACTGAAAGGGTATTTTTTTTTAATTAATCAATGTTAACACGTAACGATCCAACTTTTGCAATCCGACAAGCTTTTCGATCTTTAAAGGATTCAGCTAGTCGGCCTAATTATAGCCTAATTATCACGTACGTAGAAGTATAACAGTTTTCAAGTTGATGTTGGGTGTAGACGTTGAAGGCGCCTAGCTTTAACCTAAAATGTAAAGACATTGTACGTTAGTGTATTTCAGGTTTCCGCACCTGCGGAGCGTTCTCCTCCCTCAGCGCCCGGGACAAATTGTCCCTGTTGCTCCCCCTTCTGTACGCGACTGAACGTACACGAATGTCTGGGGTAACAGAATAATTTAGCTAGCTCATAGAACGTAACGCAACTCAAGATGGGTAAATAAATGAAAACACTAATAAGTTAATGATAAATTTATAAATAAATAATTTCCAGTGGACGCTTGGGTTTTTTAAAATTGCTACTGACGAAAGACTGCAACTCTATAAATTCCAGAAATAGTATCATAGCCAGTCTTGTAGCCAAACATTTTAAGAGGCGTCGAGTTTATTAAAGGAATCTAATCTAATCTAATCTAATCTAATTGTCCTTATGGCTTGAAAGAAACATTTTCAAGAAAATAAAAATAACATTTTCTAAATATTAGTTGGAAAAGTTATTAATTTGATTTGGAAATATGTATGTTAATTTGACATGGGCGTGCCTAAGTTTATTTAAAAAGTCCTAATTTTCACGTGGAAACATACATTATGTATATACATAGGTACTTGCAAAAAAAAATCAATTCTCATTCTATTTATTATCAATACTTACAACTGTGCATCATCCAAAGTTCGATTACTCTCTTCATAAATTTTCCAAAATTGCGTGAAATTCATAAAAGGATGTGGTATGATAGATTGTGATACTAGTGTACCATTTAAGCAGTCAGTCGCTCTGTAATTATAAAATGTCAATAATAAATTAGATACTTAAAATACTTTAAAATGTACTATCTAGAAAACTGCTTTGATGTCATCTTATCCACTAAAAGTTATTTGACTATTTTTAATGATAATCCGTAGACGAAAGAAGAGAAATATTTTCGACGGTCGTGTAATCAAAGAGCTTCTGAACTCCCCAATTAAGTTAATTGGTAGAGAGCATTTTGGCTAAAATCTATGGTTGAAAGATTTACAGATTTCAGTCAAAGTAAAATGTTCAATTGAAGTTTCATTGTATACACGACTTTCTTTGATAGATTTTTAGCTAATTAGCATTATGGGGAGCATCTTGACTGGGCTAGCAATT
Source organism: Microchrysa polita (assembly GCA_949715475.1). Lineage (NCBI taxonomy): Eukaryota > Metazoa > Arthropoda > Insecta > Diptera > Stratiomyidae > Microchrysa > Microchrysa polita. The sequence continues at coordinate 65,706,087 of OX454416.1, forward strand.
ATTTTATCAATGGAATGTTATTATGTATAAATTTAGCTTTGGTTTTCTGTATGCAATACATAGCAGTATTTATAGGTTTTATCTTATAAAAAATAATGAACAATTATATCTTTGATTTTAAATTAATTTGTCCCATTAAAACGAAAGGTATAAGGACCTTAAACATTAAAAACGGTTAGAGTTTGATTGCCGTGTTAGTAGTCCTTTAAAAATATGGCACAAATTTATTTCATCAAATTACATTTTACAACCAGCCAAAACACTACCGTCTATAATTAATTTTTTCGTGTAATATTCTTTCCAAAAGTGTTGCCATGCATATTCTACTCACATATACAATTCCTTCTGTACTTACCGTATTTTGTCGCCATCCTTAATTACACTCGTACAACTTGTCAACAGGATACCATCCGTTTCTGTCCAAAATTGTTTCGGTGGATCAATGCGTATGCCTTTGTCCGCTCCACGTGCCTCATTGAAGCCGTCAGCCGTATCACACTCAGCTGTAATTAATGACTCGTCCTGTAAAGACAACCAAAATTTTGTTCGTTTGCAGTTATTGGACGCATCATTTGTCATAATGAAGTGATTATTCGGTTGGGACAAGAGTACATATTTTACACGCCTCCTTTTGGGGTATCGTTTGTGTATTGTGTGTAGACCATACATGTCAAACTTGCGGTCCGCGGGCCGCATGCGGCCCACCTCGTGATTTTGTGCGGCCCGTGGCCAGGTCGAAGCAAAACAATATGTACAATACAAATGCGTTTGGTGAAAAATAGGAGGAGTTTAACTCAAGAATTTAGCAAAACTCGTCAAGAAATAGGTGGCCTATGCAAGCTTACACTACGTATGCATTTTAGAAATCTTCCCCTAAATATATACTATACTATTCTCTGGCTGTAGTTGTCGGCACATTTGTGTAACGCATTCTTTTTGTGGAGGAAAGTATTAAGTCCCTTCGTGAAATTATATTGTACAGGAAAAGTTTTTGACTTTGCCGAACCGAACACATTTGAGATTTAGCCACCTTTCTGCCTGAAATTATGCCGTTAGCCTAAAATCGTTGATTTCCGAAATTGTGTTGGGCGACCTTGTGGAACATTTGTTGGATACACTGAGAAAAAAAATCCTGTAAATTCAAAAAATACGCATATGATTCAAAGAGATTCAAATATGATTTTGCTTCATATTTGTTTCCCTTTGAATCATTGTATAATCTCTTTATTTCATAGACTTTTTAATTCAAACAGATTTCCCTTCGAACTAATAAGGTATTCCTTTTGAAAGTCTATCTATAATCACTTTAAATTAAAGTGATACAGTGTCAATTTAATCAGACCACAGCCATAAATCGAAAAGATTTCCTTTTAATTTAAAAGGATGGACTCTTTGTTTTAAATGCATGAACTCAAAAGAATACTTTAAATTACACCAAAAGGAAATTTTCACAGGGTGTTCTTTCCCTGTGAAAATTACTCATAAATGAGTTTGGTATAACTGACCTCGCTATAGGTGTTGGCGACATTTCATTTACCTCTTTACGCTCTAAAATGCATAATAAATTACCTGCCTACAGTGGGATTCGATCCTGCGATCCTATGATTTGAAGACTAACGCCCCTAACTACTACACCACACAGACTATACGGGACCACGTTTATAATTTACACCATACATTGTGACATCGCTCTACCACACTGCCGACCAACTGCGAGTGTAAACAAAAAAAAAATCCTATTGAAAATTAGGATTTAAAGGATTTCCCATTAATTTAAAAAGGTTTCCTATTGAAAATTTGGATTTAAAGGATTTCCCATTAATTTAAAATGATTTCCTATTGAAAATTTGGATTTAAAGGATTTCCCATTAATTTAAAAAGAATGAATTTGAATTGAAGCGATATATATTTAAAAGGAAAGGATTATAGTTAATAGGAATGTAACTCGATTTCAAAAGGATATCGAGTTAATTTTAAGCGACGTTATTTTTCTCGGTGTATAAATTTACAAATAGTAGTTACTGACCGTTCAACCAAATCTCAGCGTTTTAACTTCTTATCAAAGTTTCTCAATTGTCTTTAAAGATCATTTTCAAAAGTAGTCATTCCTCAATTCAGATTTATAATCATATTTTTTATATTATCAAATTTCGTAAAAAAAAAATCTGTAGATATTTTAGAAATTTTCATCCTGCGGCCCGCTCAAACTTGAATATAGTGTGATTTGGCCCATGCCAGGTTTTGTGTTTGACACCCCTGCTGTAGACAATATAATGTGTATAAGCTCCTCAGAATTTGGGCTTGGATATTTGCATGTAAGTGCGTGTATCCCCGCATGTACATACAATGTATGGATTAATTTGACATATGGGACGTAATATGTTAGCAAATATTTAGACAAACTCAATAAGGTGCTTAGAAGAGCTCTCTTAAAGAATCTATAAAGGAGATGGAGAACAAAACAAATTACTTACCTGAATTATAAATACATTGACACCTGTTGTCGTAATCTTCGGACAATATCGGTCACATGAGAATTTATTTTTTATTTTTGTACATCGGGGTCCTGTAATATCCAAAAAATCCATTGTGAAAATATGTTGATTGAAATTTTCAATAGGTTGGAGTACATATTTGAAATTTTTCACCAACCTGAACATTCAAAAAATCCATTCAGCTTTGTATTATCTTTGTCTGGATCAAGTGTAAGACCATCAGCTTTATAATGACATAAGAAGAATTTCGACATATTTCTACAATGCCCTAGAATACAAATAGACAAGTTTAAGCATAAAATGGATCAGTGCAGTTTATCCTTACCATTTGAACAATTAAATACTCCTGTAAGCGATGCACACGCTAAGCCATTATTGCAATTAACTCTTTTGATGTTATCTATATCAACCTGAAAACGTGTAATTATTTTTTTTTTTATTTCTATAGATATTCAAAAATTAGATTAAAAAGTCTAATAGGCGTGTGAAATAGAGTATCTAGATTTAACTTAAAAAGGATTATAAATTTAACCAATGTCCTTAAAATAGGTCATCCGTTACTTAGTTTCTTATTCACAGTCACACACTCAAATATGTGTATTTTCTATTCAATACAATTAAAGTAAATTAGATTGAATAAAATTTGTACTGGTCGTGTACACGTCTTTGCTCGCATTCATTACTAATGTCGCTCGCTTCTCTAGTAAGAGGCAATAAAATCCCGGAAGGATGTCGAGTCGTTTGAATTCCTGTCGCCTGCCATAGTATATGATATACTCCGTCTAGACAAAATAAAATTAATTCTAACACTTAACGACGTTGCTGGCTTTCCGTGCAGTTGCGGCGAATGTTTTTTTTTTGTTCTGACTGACGCAATTTTCGGATGACGTAATGGTAATACGACTTTTTCTGAAAAGAGTTTAATTTAAAATGTTCGAGTTTTTGCGCTTATAAAACGAACTTTAATGTCAGCAATAAATACAAACTGACATTAGGCCAATCAAAGAAGACATTATAGAGAACATCGGTTTTTTTCTTCGGTATTTTCTTAAGAGAATATAGGAGGTAAAGGTACCAATTTTACTCGGACCTGTGAGGTGCGCTAACGCGGGGAGGTGCAAACGGTGAGTCGCAGAGAAAAAAATTGTGAGTAAGCATTAAAGCTTTCTAAATATCCTGTTTATTTGCCCATACTTGCATAAGCAAAACTCCTAACGGTTCTTCCGATATTGTTTAATAAAAGTAGAACTTTCTTTTTTGCATTCTATTGACTCTGGTGTCTCTCCGAGTTTGTTTTTCAAAAAACTTTTGTAGGGCAAAGTTTGTAAGTGTTAAATTTGCTTTAATTTGATATACTTCTTCTTGGCTTGTCTCGAGAGTCATTCGAGAGTTGAAAAAATCTCAACGAAGTAATATTCTATATTCATCAGAATAAGGACAACTATTGTGGAAAATTGGGAGAGGGGTGACGGTTTTTTATTTAACGGATCTATAAGGGATGGCTCGGAGTAAAACATACTAAAAGCTCGCGGTCATGAGGTGTACGCTAACGTGGGGAGGGGGGGGGGGGGCTATAGGATTCATTTTTGCAGGTTTTCGAACTAATCTCGGAAATAGTTTGGAAGCGGTGAGTCCTCCTGAGAATATTTGTATGGCAGTATTAAAGCCCACTAAATTTCCAACTTATTTGAACATAAAAATGCCGAATTTTTAACGGTTCCCCCGATACAGGTTATTCAAAACCGAAAATTGTCAAAAAAAGTCGTTTTTTTCCTCATTTGTTTGGTTCTCGTGTCTCCCGGGATCGTTTTTCAGTAAAACGCTGCAAGACAATTTTGTGCATTGTGCAATTTGATTTCATTTGATATACTTTCTGTTGCCTGGCCTTGAATCAGTTAAAAGTTTAAGAGCTTAAACCAAACTTCCAAATTTAATTTTACCCATTTATAAGTATAAAGACCAACATTGTGGAAAATCGGGAGGGGGATGACGGTTTTTTATTTCATGAAATTATAAGGGGTGGTTACGAGAAAAACATACTAAAAGCACGCGGTCGTGGGGAGTGCGCTAACGTTGGGAGATCGGGTTCAAATATCCCATGCTTGTGCTTATCAGCCCTATCCCCGCTATATCTCCGAAACCGCGAACTCTACAAAAAAATGTCTGAGCAAGAATGAAAGCTTACACAATTTCCTATAAAGTTCATCTGACATGCATGGGTCGAATTCCTAACAGTTATCCAGATATAGATAATTTAAAAATCAGAAATTTCACTTAGAAAACATCCACACAACATAATTGGTATACGTGTATCTATAGATTGGCTACATGCATGTACGCTGTGTTGATGTTTTCTATTTGAAATTTCTGATTTTTAAATTAAATCGTTAAAAGCCTCAATTGGAATCCCGTCTAAACAAAATCCCGCCATTTCAATAAGCTGCTACACCCAGAGAAAAACATCCCATAACCTGTTAATGGGACTCCTATTAACTTTTCGCCTCGGCTATTTTAAACAAGTTAATAGTTTTATCCTATTAGTTTAATGAGATTATAAACCATTGAATTTCTAATAGGACGTACATTTTAGACTAATGGGATTACCTAATAAGATTGATTCAGATTTACAGTAAGTTGCCAATATTTTAAAACGTATGCTTATGCATTATGATTAGAGGTACGGATATTTCGCAAAAAAATGAAATTTCGCATAAAAAATTTCTGAATATTGGAAATTTTGCAAAAATTCAATTCAAATGCAAAAATCAATCTGAGATGGAAAAATATTTTCTCTTAACTGATTTTTTGAAAGAAAATTACCTTTTTCGTGGAAAAAGTACAAATGGGTGGATTTCGCATTTATTTTTTAAAACAGCAATTTTCGCTGAATTCGCTATTTTGTAAATTTGAAATAGATGCGAATTCGCGACTTAATCATGATTTTCATTTTCATACTCCCGTGTATTTATATACAATTTTATATGTACAGTGATGGCAAAAAATATTGTTCACCTAAATTTTATTTCAAAAGACCGCGTATACTACTTTAAAATGGCGTAAGATTTTGTTTAACTGGTTTATTAGTTCAATTCACACATGAAGTGATTTTTTTTATTTTATTTATTTAATAATGGTCCATTTTTGAACACTGGATTCCAACTTGTTTTTACTAACGTTCAACCTTTTCCTATTTAAACCCATTTCTTCACTGAAATGAATAATCAACATCTCTCCTGTCGTGTTATTGAGGTAACGGTATTTTCAAAGGGACATCCTATAAAATTTATATGAAATAACTATTGTCCTAATAAGAAAAAAATATTGTTTTAATAGGGTGCCCCATTATCCATATTATAGAATAAACTATAATTTCAATGGGAAAATCATATTAATTTAATGGGATGTCCTTTTATTTGCGCAATAGGATAACATGATTGCATTAATAGGATATCGTTTAACGTTAATAGTATAATATCACATTGATTTAATAGTTCGATCTAATTATTTTAATGATGTTCCATCACATTGAATTAATGGTATCCTATTAACCCAATAATGGGATTTTCCCATTGACTAAATCCAATGGGATAAAATGGCTAATTCCTATTGGTTTAATGGGATTTTTTTTCTCAGTGTAATTGTGTCTCATCAGATGGGGATACTTTAGTCTCGTAAACCCACGGGCCAGGCTTAATTTTTAAAAATAGGTATGGTTTGGTCTTTCGGTAGTCGAGACTTAAATAATTCCAGCCCTGTATGATAGTCTTGTGCTGTATGGGCTCAATTGTCATCTTGATCGAAGAAATAAACACATATTCCGAAGTATTTGTGCTAAGAAAAGTATCGCATTATTTGCTGGAAATCACATAACTATTGATGTTTTTTTTTTAAGAATGAAAATATTTTGGGATACCTATATAGTCCCGCCCGGTCATAGTCCCGTTTTTTACAAAAACTCTCGCTTTGCATTATCCCGACATTACTAAATCCCGCCATTACAAAATGCCGCCACCTCAAAATCCCGGCCACTAAAAATCGTGCTAGTGGATAGTGAAATAATCCCTGCAAAATACCGCCAAACAGTGGCGGCTCTTCAGGTGAAGTATAGGTGAAGAGCCACTTCACTACAAAATATAATTGAAATTTTCCTCTAATACTATTATTTTAAAAATATTAAAAAGTAGCTTCTAACAATAAACAACTCCTCAGTAAATCATCAATGAAAAACCATAATCAAAATGTACATAAAATACATATTTTGTATATTAGTGTAGTTCCCAGGTGATTTCAGATTGCAAAGTGTGGTGGAGAACATTTTTTTTTTGTTTCTTATATTTTTTGGGGTGCTGAGCTTGAATCCGGAGCTTCCCACCAAAATTTCGTTGCGGAACAGGATCAAAACCGCGAAAAAAACCCAAAATTTTCGGAGTTTTCCCGTTTTTTTGTTTATAACTCCGAAAGTGTACATTTCTCCGAAAACCTGTCCATGAAAATATTAGAGAAAACATAGCTGCGGGTCCAACGCGCCATTAATCATTAAAATGTGTTAAGCGGTATTGCTACAATTGATAGTCATTTTTTTGGCGTTTTTTGCAATTTTGACCCTGTTTTGCAACGAAATTTTGGTGGGAACTTACAGGTTCAGGTTTTGCACTCCAAAATACACAATGTACAAGATAAATGCAACTTTTACGACCAAAAATGAAAAACCGTTCAATCTCAAAAATTTTTTCATAAAATGGAACTATGTTAAAAATGGCAAATTTAAATTATCCACTGTAGTAATACCGCTCAACAGATTTTTAATATTTATGTCTCTTTGGACGCGCAATTATGTGCTCTCTAAAATATGCATGGAGAGTTTTTCGCAGAAATAAATAGTTGCAGAATTAGGGGGCGAATAACGGAAAAACAGCAAAAATTTTAGGGTTTTTCACGATTTTGACCCTGTTCCGCAACGAAATTTTGGTGGGAAGCCCCGGATTCGTGCTCAACACCCCAAAAAACATAAGAAACAAAAAAAAATTTGTCTCCACCACATTTTGCAATCTGATGTACTAGGTTTATCACGTAGTAACTACACTATATCACAAACCGACATTTTTCTACTTCAAATTTTGAGCTCTTGCACAGCAAAATTTCTCCTATCCATAGAATGATTAACAAGTGAAGAGGTAATCGTGTCACAGCTCCACCTCTTCACTTCAGATACACGATTCTACTGCAACAATGTATTCAGCACGAAATGTGTACACAGAATTTTCTTAGCAAGTGAATAGCTTTTTGGCTGGTATCTCATCTTAGTGCAGTCAAAATATCCCAATTCAGGCCTCCAAATAGAAAAAAATATAGTAAGGCTAATTGTTGTTTTTGAATCAGTGGGCCCCCAGGAATCTACAAATGATTTTGCTAAAAAAAAATTTGATCGTAAAGGTCCCAAAAAGGACAAAAAAGGATACTCTTTAATCCTTGGTCGGAGGTCGGCATGCGAGGTATCATATCAAAGGGGACGTCGAGTACATTACATATCCGGTGTTTGTTTTCTGTTTCAAGGACCCTCAAAGGAATAAATCGAGCTTAAATGGAAAATTTTCGAGTTTCCCGTGTACCTTTCCAAAGCCATAACTACGAGAATAATTCAAGTTGTCTCTACTTTTATCACTTTTCAGAATCTATAATAGCTGGAGATTCTACCATTAAATTTGCTAAGAAAAAAGTTGATCGGAAAGCTCTGAAAAAGGACATAAAAGGACACTAATTTCACACCTTGATCGAACGTGGGCATGTGGGGTGTCATATCAAAGAGGACGTCGAGTGCATTGCATAGCCGGTGCTTGTTTCCTGTCTCAAGGAAACTAAATGGAATAAGTCGGGCTTAAATGGAAAATTACGGCTTTAGAAAGATACATACATATACGGGAACCACACAAATTTTTAAGTTGAGCCCAATTTTCTCCTTTGAGGGTCCTTGGAACAAGTAACAAATGCCGGATATGAAATGTACTTGACATCCTCTTTGATATGACACCACACATGCCCACGTTCGACTAAGGTGTGCAATTAGTGTCCTTTTATGTTCTTTTTCAGTGCTTTCCGATCAACTTTTTTCTTAGCAAATTTAATGATAGAATCTTCAGCTATTATAGATTCCGGAAAGTGATAAAAGTAGTGACAACTTGAATTATTCTCGTATTTACGGCCTTGGAAAGATACACGGAAAACGCGAAAATTTTCCATTTAAGCTCGATTTATTCCGTTGAGGGTCCTTGAAACAGAAAACAAACAACGGATATGTAATGTACTCGACGTCCCCTTTGATATGAAACACCGCAGGCCGACCTCCGGTCAAGGATTAAAGAGTCTCCTTTTTTGTCCTTTTTGGGACCTTTCCGATCAAAATTTTTTTTAGCAAAATCAGTTGTAGATTCCTGGGAGCCCACCGATTCAAAAACAACAAAAATTAGCCTTACTCTATTTTTTTCTATTTGAAATGCTAATATGACTGCACTATCTTCACTTCCGTATCGTATGAGGTGATTCTTTGCGATTTCTCTTGTGTTTTTAGTTGATGCAGAATTTTATTTGTGGATAATTTAGAAATTGATAAATTGTTTAGGATGTACAAATTTGTTCGGTTGAGTTATGCAAGTCAATGAAATGACAAAGATAGTATTTTGCCTTTGTAAAACAAAAGGTTTGAGAATATCATTTACATTATATCGATCCTTGTTTTTAATGGTCACTTCACCTACTTTTAGAGCCACGAGCCGCCACTGCGCCAACAAATATTTCCATTATTAAAACAAAAATTAATAGTTATGTTATCTGATTCCCAGCAAGTAATGCGATACTTTCTCTTAGTATAGTATCGGACAGTGGTCCGATTAGACAGGTTTGACTGCATCAAGGAGGGTAATTTGTGTGGAAGGTAGGACTCTTGGTCCGATTTGGCCCATTGGCCCTTCCAAGATTTTATCAAAACAAACAAATGACCAAAATTACAAACAGCTAGCTGCATTATTTCGGGAGTTATCGTGCGAATAGACAGACACACGGACAGACAGACAGACATGGCTTATTCGAATCAGGGGCTGATCATTAATATTTATACTTTGCCATACCTCCGGTGGATCCTTTCAGGTGTTACACAATCGGCGTAACAAAAACATATCAACGTAACAAAAACAATTCACCCTACACCATTTTAAGGGTATAGGGTATAAAAATATGTTATTATATCACTGCTTCCCGACCGTGAAGATTAGCCAAAGTTTGACGTCATAACATGAATTTATTGCTATAGAACTTGGACTAGGATTCTAAAAGATTGGCGAATTTAAGACTATGCGTTGAGAAATGGAACAGTAGCTTAGCTATCTCTTAATTAACGGTTCGTGAGTTTTAGCTGAAAAAAGACGGCCGCCAAAAAATAGTAAATATTTTTCCATCATTTGTATCTTTTCACTCTGCTTTTTTTTTAAACCTCTAGTCGAGCAGATCTTCTACTTCAATACCTCTTCTGTCTTTTGATGTTGATGACTATATTCTCGTATTTTTGCCAAGGTTCGAAAGGAGGTGGTCGTGAGATATTATTTCCAGCTAGGGTATTCGTAAAATTTGCCACGCAGTAAAAACTGATTCATGAAAGTTTGCAGTTGGTCGTTCTGTTAGCGGTTACCTTTCAGCTTACATGAGAGAGTATGGTATTATAGATATAGATTTCGAAAAGCAGAGTATTGTTTCTCGATCGATGCTGTTTTATTAAAATTAAATTAAAATGGATTATCCTAAATTTATTTACACAAGAGAACACTTCAACTTTGACTACCCTTCCAAAATATCAAAAAAAGGTTTGACTTGCTCATTGCCTGTCAGCAGTGGCGTAACTTACGGTGTTCCATGTGTTCAATAGAACACGGGCCTCCAACCATTAGGGGCCCCCTAACGTAGTGAAGAGGAGTTGGAAATTTTGGACTGTGATTTTAAAAAAATATTTTTGTTGGACTTGTGGGTCATTGCAACATTGAAGCTAGATTTGAACCGGAGGAACAAGTAACGAGTGCTCTTGAGCCAAACGTTTTTCTTTGTTTCGATGTGGTTTGAAACGAAAATTTCAAGGAACATTTAATTGTTGCGCTCAAGAGCTGCATTCTCGTTCCCAGGAATGGCCTTAACTTTTGCGAGGCCCATACCTAATGCTCGCATCCGTCCTGTTTTTTACAAGACCTGTCACCTATAAAACTGTCATCCTGCTATTATCCCGAATGTCTTGCTTTTATCCTGATTTGTCCTGTTTTTGGACAGCTTTGGGGAAAACTTCACTTAAAGTCATAAAATTTTACAAAGAATATATATGAATAATATCAGAGCCCTCATTCTGTAAGGCCGTAGACAAGAGAATCGTACTGAAATTGCTGAATACTATTAAATATGGTTGATGTTTGGCGTAGGGATTACAAAACGCATGCCAAGGAGAGAGGGCAGAAAATAAAATTGTTCTCTGATCACACTACAATGTTAGCTATTTAGTATGCAAAAAACTTGTCATTCCTGAATCTTATGAAAGGTACGTAAAAATTATACAGTCAAAATTTTGCGCTATTTATATTTCTGGTTATCTTTTTTCACGTTCTGATATTTCAATAGCGTTGTCTTGCCAAACGATGATATTTGGAACATTGGTCCTGCTTTTTCCGCAAAAAAAAAAATACGAGCATTACCCATACCAGAAAAATTTAAAGTATTTATTGCAGTTCTTTTATGCCGTTAATTTTTAAGTTTTTTATTTGCGCTTTCGGTCGCTTTCAAAAGTATGATATTTATTAGCTTACTAAAGCTAAAGCTGAAAGCCTTTAAATCGCTGCAATAAAAACAGGATTCATCCATATTAACAACAGAAATTACTTAACCCATTAACTGCTGTGGTACTAAAAGAAAATTCTAATGAACAGAAAAAAATCCACCCGGTTCATAACGCGATACCAGACAAAATCCCAAACGAAATCGTGGTAAAAATGTCGTGAATTTCGCTGAGTGAATGCAACACATATCTTTGAAACTAAATGCCACTTTTACAGTAGCTCGTTATCAACCTATAAGTTTGATTTTCTCACCCAAGCACAAATCATTAACGAAGATTTCCATAATGCCATACAGACACGGTCAATACGAATCCCTTTTTTTTTGTCAAAATCATACATTTTCTTGGATTATGATTTAGCGAAAATCCAAAAAAATGTATTCGGATTCTCCGTGTGTGTGCGACATAAGTCAGATCGTGTAAAAGCTGTGTAATAAATTAGGTCGATAGTGTGAACAGGATCCGAGATTTCATAATAGATCTAAATTTCGTTGTCAAGTGCAAATCGCGTTTTACCAGAACCTAATAGCCGTTTACAATCAGATCCTGAATTTTAACTAAATAAACTCGTTCCCACCTGTTTACTCGATTGAATCGTAAGGTTTTAGTCAGGGATTTGGAGCGGAGCGGAGCGGAGCGATGGAGCGGAGCGGAGCGACCTAAAATTTCGGAGCGAAAGAGCGGAGCGTGGAGCGGTTTTTCGCAGGCTGGAGCGGAGCGATTTTTGCTTTAAAAGTCGCTCCGCTTCGCTCCGCTCCGAAGTAAAAAATAAAAAAAAAATCCAAGAAAAAAATGAATTTTCGCGATGAAATTTTTCATTTTTGATGATTTTTGACGATTTAATGTCGAAGAATTCGTTCAGAGACTCGGATTATTGTGAAATTCATTGTGGTAAAAGAGGTATTGCGTTTAGTCTTAGACATCACTCTTCATTATTAAGAAATTCAGGATCATCCATGCCAGAAAAGTCCTGTCCTGTACTGATGAATGAAACGCCCTTTTTAATTTGAATTAGCTATTAGGTGCGTCTTATTGAATTGAGTACAGGACAGCGCAGCTTCCATAATAATTTTACATATCTCGTTCTGTACGGGATGTCCGGAAACTATCACATAAAGGCACCCAAATATGATTCCTCGTGATATTTTCAGCAAAAAGGAGTATAAAAATTTATTAACTCTTCAGCTACTAACTACAGACATTTAAAGACTTTTCAAAAATTTAATACTCTTAATACCTACATATTTTCTGTCGGTCATGGCCAACAGTTTTTCCTAAGAATAAACCCAATAAAAATCGGATAATCATAAACTGCTGTGTAAAAAAGCTTCAAAGACAAATTTTTTTTCCACACAGGTCTTAGTGATAATATTTTTGTAAAATCTTTAAATGCTTTTGGTAGCTAAGGAGTTAAGAATTCGGGACATTCCCAGTACACCTTTTTTACTGGGAATGACATTAATAATCATATTTCGGTGCGCTTTTGCGATAGTTTAGTTTCCGGACACCCTGCCTGGAACAACTGAGTTGTATGTTGAAATTTGTACGAAATTGGTGCTATCCTGTTTTGTACTTGATCGAATAAAACGCACCTATGAAGTCATATTCTATAAAACGTGAGCAGATATAAGTTGAATTGATGAATTCGCGAAAAAATAATATTTACCAAGAATAATGAAATTTTGTTGTATTTTTGTAATGGAGCGGAGCGGAGCGTGGAGCGGAGCGGAGCGAACAAATTTTAGTCGGAGCGGAGCGCTGGAGCGGAGCGGTTTCAAATTGGTCGGAGCGGGAGCGGAGCGGAGCGAAAAAAAGTGGCGCTCCAAATCCCTGGTTTTAGTATGTCCTGTCGCAAGTGTAAACTCTCTATAAACATAGCCCTGGATTTACTTGTAATTTCAACATTTTTCCAAATCGGGCAAAAAATTGGTTTCGACAATTTTGTTTAATTATAAATTATTACGTTGTGAGGGGCCCCCACTTCGATCTCGAACACAAGATATTTTAGAAACGTTACGCCACTGCCTGTCAGCTTCGGAAAATTTCTAGCAACATCAGTTTTAAGCGATGTGAGGGTGATGCTTAGTCGAAAATACTGAAAAATAAAAAAAAAATCCAGGGAGTGTCAACATCTTCAGACCTAGCACAGACTGAAAAAGTGTGGGAACCACTGCATTAAATGGAATAGAAATTGGTTCTCCATTCAGCTATATTTAATGTGTTTCATCCTCACCCTTTTTCTGCAACGTTTTACCGTTCGTATACAAGATTATGTCACTTGGCAATTAATGGGATTTAAGAACATTCACTCTGAAAGGAATAAATCGGCGGCAAAGGTTACGCAGCATTGTCGGGTAGGGAGTGTAGCATACATGTACATATATAGCACTAGTGCTGCATTTCCGTGTCTTTCGGATGATTGAAACGTACCGCAAGCGTTTCAAATCCGACATAGACAGCTCGAGTTTCTAAAAAAAAAATTGGACGATAGTAGTTTTTTTTTCGAAATCAATAGAGAGTTTTAGCAAGTCGTATGGAATAAAACGACATAATTTGACATTCCATATAAAAATTCGCTTGCTTACCGTATACAAAACAAATTATTTTAATTTTGCATATCCTAAGTAGGCATAGGTGTAAAAAACGACAAATTATTTCGCCAATTTCGACTGTTTCCAGAGAATCAAATATACGGAAATACACCCATGCCTACTTGGGACATGCAAAATTAAGATATTTCGTTTCGTATACGGTAAGCAAGCGAATTTGTATATGGAATGTCAAATTATGTCGTTTTATTCCATACGACTTGCTAAAACTCTCTATTATCCTATCGACGCCTTGAACCAGGGTTGGTTAGTTATATTTTTGAAAAACCAACGACACTTCTTCTAAGTTTGGTTGACCGGAGTCCGAAAGTTTTTTTGTAATTATTTTTTTGGAATATGATTTTGTGGCGTGCATACCTAAAGCAGGTTTTTTGACTAATTGTTTTGAAATATTGAATCGGACACTCCTATTCTAGGGTATAAAAAAAGTTGGAGGTTTAAATATTCAAAATTAAATCGACTGTAGATTTAACTTGTGCGTTGAAAATCTTTAAAGATTATGATCAAACATCATAGATGCAATTTTCTACTCCCAAAGACTTCACAAATCCTTAGAGAGACAAAATTGTAAACCAAAAAAAAAAAAAAAATACGAGAAAACCAACGTTTCATTGACCCTAAATAAGTTCCTAAGCCATTCGTATTATCCCAGTAACTGCGAAACACGTTAAAATGTCATAACGAGGCATTACATACTTTCCTAAAGATTTATCATCTTTCTTTGACGAAATCATGTTGTTCATTGAACAATGAAATCTTTGAAAATAAAAAAGAAACACAAAGCCGTACACTGATTCACTACCAGAAAACATGAAATTTTCAAAGTATCCATATATTTGACAGACGCTCGAATATGCGTAACGTAGTACAGGATTTTCGTGCCAAAAGCGAATAAACCAACTTCCTTAGTATTAAATTGCTCTGATGTGAGATGCATGGCGTGCTAACTGGCAAGACAAACGAACTCGGCGAGAAAACGACTTTCACGGAGATGTGATGGAAATACCCGGAGTGACTGACGAATCCTCCTTTTCCAGGAAAATACTTACGTACGTAAGAAGACACTATACGAAGAATTGATTAATAGGGATTCATCAGCATTATCGTCCTGCACGTTTGAAGATATTTATGACGCTGACGCGTTTTTTACGATGAGAAAACATAATGGATTGGTATGATGGCGCGGCTGATGCTGAATGTGAGTCCTGAGTCGTATGAACGTATTTGTAATAAGAAAGTCAGAATGCTGATGAATTCCAATACGTATGTATTTATTTCGTAATCATGCAGTGAGTGGGTGGCGGTTACTTTTGAATACATATCTGAAATGTTGATGGGTATGCCACAAAAGAGCGGAGCGAGATTTATTATAGTAGATACTTTAGGTGGATTGAAAACGTAAAAGGCATTTTGACCCGCAGGGAATATAATGTTATTATGTAATAAAAATGAGGGGATGATTGCATTGTTAGTATTCAAGAGTCGTGACCCGAGAGATCAATCTATAATATGAAAATTATCTTATTTGACCTATAATAATAAATATGACATTAGATACAATCGATCGTATATTTTTCTGAAATTATGTTTTTTATGTTTGTATTTTTACTATGATACCGATACCAGGATTTTATTTAAATCTAATTTCCTCATGATTTAAATACATAAGCATATTGCTTAAAATCCTCTTATGAAATAAATTATTATTACATATTGACAATTCGACGATTTATGTAAAATTTTAACAATACTCATTTGAAATCAAACATCATCACGGAAATGGACATGCTCATTTAATTTCCGCTTTAAAGGTAGCGGATGATTATTTTTATCACCAGTTGATCGCTTTGTTGTCCATACTTCGTAGGCAGGTAGCCATTTCAATTAAACGGAAAGACTCTGACGGTCAATAGTTTCATGAAATTTATATAGCAATGAAAAGAAATGAAATTTCTCTATAAAAAAGTTTTCACAAAATGAATTCCATAGATAGGACTGCCGATGCCGTAGGCATGCTATAATGATAAAAATGCTGAGAATATTGACTTTTGTTCATTTCGTTTATTTGGTAGGAATGTGTAGAATGGTTACAGTCTTTGGCACAAATACCTTAGAAGTTTGTAGGAAGAAGATAACAGGGTGTCCCGAACGTTTGAAAAAAGTCGACTTTCTTAGTTTTTATCGAAGATTGACGTATGGCTATTTAAATCAAAGATCTAAACGAGTACATCTCATATCAGTTAAAACTTTCCAGTTTGGAGTAACGGTAAAAAAAGTTATTGGCGTTTAAAGTTAAACTTCCTTTTCGACCTCCGTTTTTCTAAACCTTTATAGGGATCGCTATGAAACTTTGTTGAAAGATTGGTCAGTATGGCCTTATATACGTTAAATATTAAGACTGTTGACTTTTGCTAAGGAAAAGTAAATAACAGTAAATTTGTAAAATTTCAATTTGTTCGTGTGTAGCCCCTCTTAGCAGGGATTTGGAGCGCCACTTTTTTTCGCTCCGCTCCGCTCCCGCTCCGACCAATTTGAAACCGCTCCGCTCCAGCGCTCCGCTCCGACTAAAATTTGTTCGCTCCGCTCCGCTCCACGCTCCGCTCCGCTCCATTACAAAAATACAACAAAATTTCATTATTCTTGGTAAATATTATTTTTTCGCGAATTCATCAATTCAACTTATATCTGCTCACGTTTTATAGAATATGACTTCATAGGTGCGTTTTATTCGATCAAGTACAAAACAGGATAGCACCAATTTCGTACAAATTTCAACATACAACTCAGTTGTTCCAGGCAGGGTGTCCGGAAACTAAACTATCGCAAAAGCGCACCGAAATATGATTATTAATGTCATTCCCAGTAAAAAAGGTGTACTGGGAATGTCCCGAATTCTTAACTCCTTAGCTACCAAAAGCATTTAAAGATTTTACAAAAATATTATCACTAAGACCTGTGTGGAAAAAAAATTTGTCTTTGAAGCTTTTTTACACAGCAGTTTATGATTATCCGATTTTTATTGGGTTTATTCTTAGGAAAAACTGTTGGCCATGACCGACAGAAAATATGTAGGTATTAAGAGTATTAAATTTTTGAAAAGTCTTTAAATGTCTGTAGTTAGTAGCTGAAGAGTTAATAAATTTTTATACTCCTTTTTGCTGAAAATATCACGAGGAATCATATTTGGGTGCCTTTATGTGATAGTTTCCGGACATCCCGTACAGAACGAGATATGTAAAATTATTATGGAAGCTGCGCTGTCCTGTACTCAATTCAATAAGACGCACCTAATAGCTAATTCAAATTAAAAAGGGCGTTTCATTCATCAGTACAGGACAGGACTTTTCTGGCATGGATGATCCTGAATTTCTTAATAATGAAGAGTGATGTCTAAGACTAAACGCAATACCTCTTTTACCACAATGAATTTCACAATAATCCGAGTCTCTGAACGAATTCTTCGACATTAAATCGTCAAAAATCATCAAAAATGAAAAATTTCATCGCGAAAATTCATTTTTTTCTTGGATTTTTTTTTTATTTTTTACTTCGGAGCGGAGCGAAGCGGAGCGACTTTTAAAGCAAAAATCGCTCCGCTCCAGCCTGCGAAAAACCGCTCCACGCTCCGCTCTTTCGCTCCGAAATTTTAGGTCGCTCCGCTCCGCTCCATCGCTCCGCTCCGCTCCGCTCCAAATCCCTGCCTCTTAGGTTTCCAAATACGAAAATTTTTCTAAGAGATTTTAGAAAATTACATAGGGAATATGTCTATGAATTTTCATTTGAATAACTGTATCCAAACCGGAAATATAGCCAAGTAAGTATTTACTAAGAGCCTTTCACAATGCAAGAGAAGCCTCTTAAGCATTTCTTCAATGTATATCTTTTAACTTGATTGAACAATGAACATGCAATTTGGTGGAAATACATAGAATGGTAATAGTCTTTGCCACAAATATTTTTGTTTGTAGAACCAAGTTAACAGGGTGTCCCTGAATAGCTGCAAAAGTATACTGGTTCAATGCTTATAGGAAAGCTTGGGTGGTGTTCCCTAACATGGAATCATTTCATATATGTACATAAGTTGCTTTTCTTTGATTTAAAAAACCGTAACAGTAGATTTACAGCTAATAATTCAGTTCATATATAAAGCCAAGTCATCCTTACTTTTGCCTGAGTTCCTTTCTGCTCTAAAGCCATCAGAAATCTTAAATCGTAGATTTGCCTTGGAATACTTTCATACAAACTGGGTAAATAGTAAATCTAATTTTGGATTGGTCTAATTAAAGGTGGAACAGAATGAAAGGCGCTAGTTTATTTAGACCAATCCAAAAATAGATTTACAGGAAGCATTTCTTGAATGTTGTGCACAATTCTTATTTATTGCATATAAAATATATGTACAAAAAATATTCACTATGCATTAAAATTCTAAAAAACCCTCGTATTGCGGGCGCAGCCCTCTTTACGCCGGTATTTATTAATCAAGGAAAAGCGACTTATGTGAAATGATTCCATTGTGTCCCCTGACATAAGTATACTTTTGCAGCTATCCAGGGACACCCTGTTATCTTGGTCCTACTAACTTCAAAAATATTTGTGGCAAACACTATTACCATTCTATGCATTTCCACCAAATTTCATGTTCATTGTTTCATCAAGTTAAAATCTATGCATTGAAGAAATGCTTAAGAGGCTTGCATTGTGAAAGGCCCTTACTAAATACTTCTTTGGCTATATTTCCGGTTTGGATACAGTTATTCGAATGAAAATTCGTAGACATATTCTATATGTAATTTCCTAAAAACCCTTAGCATAATTTTCATATTTGGAAACCTAAGAGGGGCTACACACGAACAAATTGAAATTTTACAAATTTACTGTTATTTACTTTTCCTTTGCAAAAGTCAACAGTTTTAATATTTAACGTATATAAGGCCATACTGACCAATCTTTGTACAAAGTTTCATATCGATCCCTTTGACGGTTTAGAAAAACGGAGCTCGAAAAGGAAGTTTTACTTTAAACGCCAATAACTTTTTTACCGTTACTCGAAACTGGAAAATTTTAAATTTTTTGATATGAGGTGTAGATCTTTGATTTAAATACCCATACGTCAATCTCCGATAATAACTAAAAAAGTCGACTTTTTTCAAACGTTCGGGACACCCTGTTGTCTGCTTCCTACCAACTTCTAAGGTATATGTGCCAAAGACTGTAACCATTCTACAAATTCCTACCAAATTTCAAGATAATCGGTTGAGCCGTTCGCGAGTTATTTAGTGAACAGACGGACAGAAGGACGGACGGACGGACGGACAGACGGACGGACAGACGGATGGACAAAATCGATTTCATAAGGGTTTTTTTGAAAAAAAATTTCTAAAAAACCCTAAAAAACTGAACTCACAACTACGTATTACAAAAAAAAAATAATTAAAAAAAAATGAGAAATAATATATAAGTGCATTCTGTAATTTAGAAAATTAGTTTCGAATGCATTAATTAAAGAAAGAAAGAATAAAGGAAAAACTAAAAATAAATGAGCGGTGCGTTAAGAAGTTAAAAAAAGAGTTGAAGAGGAGGCAAAAAAAAATAAAAAAAATAAAGTAGAACCATAAGAGAAAACAACTAGAATTAAGAAAGACGTAGAAAGAGACAGCAAATGATGCAAGCGTTAGGCGGGTAAAGAATAGCGAAGATTGAAATACGTAATACCTATTTTCGAAACCTAAACATTCAAATTGTAAAGATATTAACATGATCGTAGTTCAAGAGCCACGACTTAATTTGCAACAGAAATCTGGATAAATTCCGAATACTTCTAATAGTTCAAGGAAGCTTATTGAATACCCTTGGTGCTGAGCAAGTATAAAATTTAAAAAATACCGGCGTACAGAGGGCTGCGCCCGCAATACGAGGGTTTTTTAGAATTTTGATGCATAGTGAATATTTTTTGTACAAATATTTTATAAGCAATAGATAAGAATTGTGCACAACATTAATGAAATGCTTCCTGTAAATCTATTTTTGGATTGGTCTAAATAAACGCGTTCCAGAATGAAAGGCTAGCGCCTTTCATTCTGTTCCACCTTTAATTAGACCAATCCAAAAATAGATTTACTATTTACCCAGTTTGTATAAAAGTACTCCAAGGCAAATCTACAGGCATTTTTCGATTTAAGATTTCTGATGGCCTTTGAGCAAAAAGAAACTCAGGCAAACGTAAGGATGGCTTGGCTTTATATATGAACTGAATTATTAGCTGTAAATCTACTGTTACTGTTTTTAAATCAAGGAAAAGCAACTTATATTAAATGATTCCATTCCCAAGCAGCATTTTAAGTAAAAAAAAACATAGCTTTTGGTTTCGCCACTTTATTAAGTTGCGGCTACTTTTTTGCTACCTAAATTGCTTCTTCATAGTACCAAATCCTGTAAAGTATTTCGTGGAACGTTGCGGCGTGGGAGCATTTGGAACTGCTTGGTGATAAATATTGCGGGAACCTCTTTGTGGTCCCAACCACGTAATTTGACACAACTTGGGACTTCACGAAAATGTGGCACTACATGGTATAAGTAAGATAGTGATTGCTTCGTCTTAGCTACTAGATTTTGGTACTATCTAGTGGGTAGACTATAAAGGATTTATTTCAAGTGGCAAAACCATAGCTTTTACCCCATCAATGCCACAATGAAAGTAGTAATTTTCGCAAGTAAAAAAATCATGTAATGGTTCTTTAGATGGTATTATATAGTTGCGATATCTATGGCGGATAGTATCCAATGTCTCCCTGTCGTCTCTTGCCACTTAACTGCTACTTGGAGTGGGAATTATCGCTAAAGGTAGGCAGTACTCAAGATCCGACTGTGACAGGCTTTGATTTTCTTGTACCAGGAAAAATGAAAAGCCTTAAAATATTCGATTACTTTTTGCAAAAAGTAAAAAAAAACCGGAACATTATGCTATCAGAATTTTCATGTTCTTCTTAGCGACACTTATCTTACCGTCCGCCATATAGCGGACATATAGCGGACATATAGCGGAAAATATCGGAAACACAAAAGTTCTCCCTATGTAAACGAATAGCAGAACAAGCCTGAAACTGCAATGTACCAAAAACAATGATTTTAACTTCATAGTAGCAGCTGGCACTACAAAATTCCCGGTGCTACCACAACGTCTCATTGGAAACTGCCTGGTGTCAAATGGTTCGTGATTGCCACTATACGGTTAAAAATTGATAGTAGCAAATTGAAACATGTCGTAACATTCTCTCTAAAGTTTTATTTGAAAGGGACAAGCACTTCATAGTTCCGAAACTCATGATTCGCCATATTTTAGAATATCCGATGTAAATTTCTTTGAACAAGAAATTACGATTTTGATTATTTTGGATAAAGAACAACTTTTATCAATGAAAGCTACTGTCTTTTCACTAAATAATTATTACACTTATCTAGCAAAATATAACGAAATTTGTATCTAATCTTAAATTTGTTTTGGTAATGTTTTTCACATTTTTCTATTAAAACATTGAAAAAGATAGCACGAGGCAAGACACGACATCAGTGTTGCCAATTGGAAATTTAGAAAACGGCTAAATTTAGCCGGAAAACCGGCTATATTTTTTTCAAAAACGGCTAAAAATCCGGCTAAATAAATTTCAGCGGGAAAAACGGCAAAAAAACCGGCTAAATTTTACAAAACAGTCACATTACGAAAAAATATAGTAAAAAGCTGATTTTAAAAATTTTATTTCTTTTCTGGAGTACTACCCGTAAACTAGGCTTTAGGTAGATTTCTCAAATACGAAAATGAATAACAAGCTTGACACACATATTTTCGAATGACGCAAATTTATCATCATTAGCACGAGTTCCAAATTACGCATTTGGACCATCATTTGCTCAATAATGACTGTTGTAAAATTTAAGAACAATATTAAATTTGATATCAATCTTTCCATATTTCTATTCAAATTCTTTAAGAAAAAAGTGTGTCTTCAAATTCTTGAATTGAATATTCATCAAAATATCGCAATTGTGAGGTACATTTTCACCATTTACACAAACGTCAAAAGTAAATGACGAATTCTAATGACGAAAGCATATGTGTCACTCCAATTTCGAACTTTCATCATCATGATGATTTGGATATGTGTCTTGGGCCTAAAATGGTTAAATTTTAATCAAAATATAAGATTGTTCAGGTGCGATGATGGTAAGATATCCATACATAAATGCGGTCGCCCTTACCCATAGTTACGCATTGGACGTTCCTTTTACGAATGTCGAACCTAATGTGGTTATGGACTTGACCGAGAAATTGTACCTGTTTACAACAATTTTGACTAGTTGAGCTATCTAACTCCGAACAAAGTAAATTTTGACTGTAATGCCAGCGAGTGGAGCATATATGTAATAAATCTACAAAAATGTTAAGTTTCTATGAATCGTCAGAAGTTGTGCAAGTAGCTTGACCAGTATACTACAAAAATTAGATTTAAGTGACTATATATTTCGGGGGCAACTTACCCCCTTCTTCAGCACTTAGCTTTTGTGCTGAAGAAGGGGCTTAGTTTCCCCCGAAATATATACACACTTAAATTTAATTTTTGTAGTTTACTGGGCGAGCTACTTACACAACGTTAGTGTTGAACACTACAAAGTTCCGGCGATACTATCAATATCTATGAATCGCGCTTAAAGGTTTTAACCCTTGTACTTAATCTGGCATGATTACGTTATCTGTGGTAAAGAATTGACACTTTGAAAAATGGAAAAATGTTCAGGTACCCCCATGCTCCAAGAATTGCTCAGCAAAGAATTTTATCTAAGATGCAAATTATTCAGCATATTGGTGGTTAGTAAATTACATGCTAAGACTAGGTACTAATATCGCCAGTTTATTTGAGACCCATTACCCTAAATTTATTGAAAAAAAAAGGCAAGTCTCTGCGGCAAATTTTTCCCAGGAGACATAAATGCCAGTTTTCCTCTAGGTGGACATATTAGGTGCTTACCCTAATACACGATAATAAGTGTATGTAGAAATAAGTTCACCGCGATTAATTATTTTGTTTTTGAATATTGAAAAATTGATTCTAGTTTGAAAGTAAAAAAAATCATAAAATAATGTTAGCCGGAAAAACGGCCGAAGAAAATCAATTCCGGCTAAAAATCCGGCCGGCCGGAATTAGAAATTTCTTCCGGCTAAACAGCACGGTTTCCGGCTAAATTTGGCCGGAAAACGGCTAAATTGGCAACACTGCACGACATACAACTTCACAATGAAATTTGCTTGGCAAGTAGTTTTCATAATTTCAGAAACATTTCAAACGATGATTACTATATCGAAATAAGTCATACATTTGACTTCCCAATTTTAATTCAAACTCATTGATACAAAGATAAAACACACAGTTACTAACCAATGTTCAACACAGTTTATTATTAATTTGTGTGTCAAGTCAAGTTTTACGCATACAAGTTTATAAGTATGATTGTATGCGAGAAAACTCCAAGAGGTGGTCGTTATACGTGTTTGGATAGAAATATGCTACTAGATAGGCATGTTCGCGGCACGTTGCAGTTTTAGTGGCAAAACGGTATACAGAACTAAACATTTCATTTCCCATTTTAGTGACATTCCATTGGCAAGAAGGGTCCCATTTCGTGAATGATCAACGGTGAATGCTACCTTGTAAGACTACATTGCAGTGGCATTTACGTTTTCGGTACTAAAAATGCTAGTTGGGTTGTGTCCCTTGACATAAGAGCCCACGCAAGCTTTCTTATGAGTATTGAACAAGTATACTTTTGTAGCTATTCAGGGACATCCTGTTAACTTGGTCCTAAAAACTTCAAAAATATTTGTGGCAAACACTACTGCCATTCTATGCATTTCCACCAAATTCCATGTTCATTGTTTCATCAAGTTAAAAGATATGCATTGAAGAAATGCTTAAGAGGCTTCCCTTGTATTGTGAAAGGCTCTTACTAAATACTTACTTGGCTATATTTCCGGTTTGGATACAGTTATTCGCATGAAAATTCGTAAACATATTCCCTATGAAATTTTCTAAAAACCCTTAGCAGAATTTCCATATATAGAAACCTAACAGGGTCTACACACGAACAAATTGAAATTTTACAAATTTACTGTTATTTTCTTTTCCTTAGCAAAAGTCAACAGTGTTAATATTTAACGTATATAAGGCCATACAGATCAATGTTTGTGCAAAGTTTCATATCGATCCCTATAACGGTTTAGAAAAACGGAGCTCGAAAAGGAAGTTTTACTTTAAACGCCAATAACTTTTTTACCGTTACTCGAAACTGGAAAATTTTTATTGATATGAGATGTACTCGTTTAGATCTTTGATTTAAATACCCATACGTCAATCTCCGATACAAACTCAAAAAGTCGACTTTTTTCAAACGTTCGGGACACCCTGTTATCTTCTTCCTACCAACTTCTAAGGTATATGTGCCAAAGACTGTAACCATTCTACACATTCCTACCAAATTTCATGACAATCGGTTGAGCCGTTCGCGAGTTATTTAGTGAACAGACGGACGGACGGACGGACGGACAAAATCGATTTCATAAGGGTTTTTTGAAAATTTTTAAAAAACCCTAAAAAGCAAATTTTACGATGCCGGGGAACTAGATTTAAACCATTCAAACGTAGATTATATAAATTAGAATTACGAATGCATAAGTAACCACTACGATTCTTCATTCGTAGTGGTTACTTTTTAAAATTTTATAATAATACAAGTTGATCAGTGGAAGTATATTCAGGTTCTTGAACAGAGGAAAGCTGCTGTGATGTCTACTTTTGTTGCATACTATACGAATGGCATGCTTCTGACCAACCAATAAGGGATTTGACCTTGTTTTGTAAATGCTACCCCAGCAAGATAATCCATATTCCAATTTGGAATGAATAAGTCCTTTTGGTGAAACCAAAATCAAATACGCTTTATTATGAGTATCATAACAATTTGCCTTGATCTTCCATAGATTTGTTATTTTTTTTGAAATATTATGAGATTTTGTTGATTAAAAAAAAATAAATAAATGCAGATGTCAGTTCAGAGAAAATTAAATACAAAATAAGGTGTCATTTTTATATTACTGATATACAGGGCGTCCCTTTCATGGTGGAGGATATTTTAATGGTAGGTAGTGTGGCTAACGAACGGGTGCATCTAGGAGATACGAGAAACTTCAATAAAATTAGAAAGATATTATAGATTATCCTTTTACCAGTGTAGCCAGCTTTTCACCACTGGCACTAGCAGCTAGTGGATTTGAAGGCTCTTGGCGATTTAGATTTTCTCATTACCAGTGGAGCCAGTTTTTCACCGCTGGCACTAGCAGCTAGCAATACGTTTCATCTTTCTTTTGAAAGTTTTCCGCTTTTACACACATCGCCCTTTGGCACTAAACTACGATTTGGTAATATTCTGTAAAAAAAAACCACACTTGTCTGCATTAAAAACATCGTTTAAACTGTATCCTTCGACAAGGATCTTAAAATTTTTGTGAAAATCAGTCACAGTTTCTGGCGAAACTTCATACGAGTCTCCACAAAGAACTTTTTGTGATATCTCATGCCTGTTTTTGGATTTTTCAAGCCAACCACTTGAGGCTTTAGACCTGTCACGTTTTATTTCGCAGCAAATTGAAAGGTTGCTTCCTGCCCTGAAATTCTAGCATTAATAGAAATAGAACGCATTCTTTTAAACCAAATGAATGTGGCTTCATTCACTTTATGGGCCTTTGAACTCTTGACAACTCTAGATAAATTTTTATTGCCGAAATTAAAGTTGTAGTACATATTGAAATTTAACTTGTAGTACACAAGCGAAACTTTTTACTGTTTGTTGATAATTGCCCGGCATACCCGCATGTAAAAGGCCTCTGCCAAATGCCACGTCTACCCTTCAACCACTTGACCAAGGCGTGATAAAACTGTTTAAAACCTTCTATCACACGACATTATTGGAAGCATTCATATTCAAAAATGTTGAAGCCCAAGTTCCTAACAAAATATCTATCAACGTTTTGGATGCTGTATTATGGATCAGCTCTGCTTGGAAAAAGGTGTCTGAGATTTCCATCCAACAATGTTTCAGAAAAGCAAGATTTGTTTTGGATGCAGCCACAACAAAAAACGAAAACGACGAAGATGCCTCAGATGTTGTGCTTCCTGGCCTCCCTAATATTACTTATGAGATGGCCACTTCTATCGAATTTATTGTTTGAATGTATTTTTATGTTGATAGAAATTATGCACGAGAAAATATATATGTTACTTGACTTTTTCATAGTATGTTTTGTTTTGTTTACCCAAAATCTCTATTCCAAACAAACTCCTTAAATTGACCACCTCTCTATCTTGACCAACATTTTTCCGCCCTAGAGTGGTCAACTTAGGGAGGTTCCACTGTATATATATATATAAATGATCAGGGTCGGCCCCTGATTCGAATAAGCCAAGTCTGTCTGTGTGTCCGTGTGTCTGTTCGCACGATAACTTCCGAAAGAATCAAGTTAGTAGTTTGAAATTTTGGTCAGATGTTTGTTTTGATAAAATCTTGGACGGTATTGAAAATGGGCCAAATTGGACCAAGGGTTCCCCTACGTTCCATACAAATTACCCCTCATTGATATTTTAATTCGGTCATAACTTTCGATTGAATATCGCTATCGACTTGCAATTTTGATCAATGCCTAACTCTGAAATATACTTTGAGTTGATGGAAAGTGGATTAGGTCTGACTACCCCTACCCCTATATCCCCTACAAAGTTATATTCAGTCATATCTTTTGATAGAATGTCGCGAAAAACTTCAAATTATCATCAAATGGTGGCTATTGGACGCCTCGATAAAATAGTAAAGACTTGCCAGGTCCGACCAATCTACCCCTCCCTCCCATACAAAAAACATGAAATTTAATATTTTGGGTTTTGCGTGCCTTTTAGGTCTGTACTTGGGTGCTATTCGCACGATTAGAGCTCGGTCTCGTTTTTTCTGGCAAATGATTTATTCAGTGTGTTTTTGGTTAAGTTAAGTTTATCACCGATGACTACTCAAATCGATATCAACCAGCGATCCATTTGCAAGACAAAAATATTGCAGGTTTTTATCACAGAAGCAATTTATTCTCTCAACACCAAAAATATATTACGATAATCCGACCATATAGACGGTTTCCCCATGTAGCTATCTGTTGATTAATATCTTTCTTTCAGCTCATAACGTCTTAAGGGACTTGAAATAATTCTCTTTTTTCGAGACACGTTACAAGTTACAAGTAAGAACCAATAAATTTTAAATGAACATATGCCGAAGAGACTTCTATTCAAAACAGATTATCTATCTATCTCTAAGCGCTTATTTCGTCTGGATTCTGCCAACTTCGTGCCTGCTTTGTGTAAGATTAAACGTCTGTCTTGTCCTTTTGTCTCGACGCGAACCATAGTGGGCACAGATTGTATTTACCAAGTGAAAAAAAGAAGACAAACTTTTTTCACCGAAGGACGTGTTTATGAATCAACACACAATCTTTAGTTGACAGACGGTGAGAAAATTTGTCTTGTTTCGCATTTACTTCCTATACAGAGGAAAAAAACGAACTTGTTTACGATGTGTTTATTTGTTTGGAATTTTGTATTGCGATTAAATGTATATGGTCTTTTTTGACATGCTCAAGTTGGCAGATGTCTAAATGAGACTGTGAGGGAATTTACCTTGCCATGAAATTTCTTTTGGAAGTTTAACTTTGTGACAGTTGTCAGATAGTCCTCACCGTACTTTTATTAAATATACATAGGTATCCTTGAGGTGTTTTAACTTTTAATTTATAGAAAAGTTTAATTGTTTTTTAAAATGCCCTGCACGTTTTGCTTTCAAATAATGACGAAAATTCGAAAAATATTTTTTTTAGTTCTTTTTGATAATGTAAATTTTCTTGAACTACTGGCACTTTTATTTTCTCTTTTTGATGATGTTAACTAACCGTTTTGAAAATCTTGTCAGTTCTTGACCACCTTATTTCTCCCATTTCTCAGAAATCATTTCAATATAAATCATAAAAGCTGAAATAAATAATGGAAAATCCACCTGAAAAAAAAAAGCTTACGGATAAGTCATAAGCAAATCGTTGAAGTGAATAAAACAACAAGTACAACTCAATTATCTTAATTATATTTGAAAACATGTTTGCCTTTCTTTCAAGTTTCAATAAAGACTTTCATCGACGAAAACCACACAACCATCAATCAAATTGGCTTATTCAGTATATATAGGTACTTTGTTATAGATAAAATCTTTCATCATCACGGAAGTCAAGAAAAAAAATTGATTTATGTTCACCCTTAACATTTTTATTGATTATTATGTTCCATGGGGTGAATTGTTTTTCTTCCGATTGAAAAAAAACAACAGTTTTTTGAGAACTTATCAAGAGTTGAGCTGAAATATGTTGAAATGTTTGAACAAGGTGGTTTATCATTAAATTGTTTCGCATGTAAAAAAAATTAACAATTGGTGAACAAAACAGTTATTACTTTTGCTTGGAAATTTTTAAGCTAGGTTTTTTATTGAGGTTTTGAAAAATGTCTTGTTTCGGGAGGGGTCCAAATATTGCAGTGGTACCAAAATGTTGGTTTTATAGTTTCATTTTTTTATTGACCTTAATTGAGGAAAAGTATATTTTTTGACGTCGCTTTAATAGAAAATAATTGATCTTTATTATTTATTGTGTTGCATTGTTAAGTTATCTACTAAAAAATACTACCAGATTCGAAAGATTTCATAGTGGACTTTCCTTTAAGTATGAGCAGTAATATTCTAAAGTTTCTGAAGAAACGAAAAAATACAAATAAGTAGAGCATTGCTAATTCGAACGCCGATTATCTGTACATCTGAATAACCGAGGAGGAACTTATTTCTTTTTCTTGTGAAATGTATCGAATAAAATCAAAACCTTTCATTTGCATAATTCAAATGCTTCGCATTTCTTGTTTTTGTTCAGTTCTAGTAATTTTGCACATTTTCAGATTTTCTCTCTTAGACAATCCTCGAATTTTTCGATGGAAACTCGAATAAGCGAATTTTCGGTTATTCTAATCACCCCTGTCGACAATAGTTCGAAAAATCGATGATCTACTGTAAGAGAAAATACGGTATTGGGTATATCTTTTACTAGATATACTATCTGGTAACGAAGCTGCGAAATACAAAAGAAAGAAAAAGGATTTTAAACAGCACCAACATAAATGTTTATGATAAGATCCAGTTACCGTCTAGTAATCCCGAATTCTTTGAGCTCAGAATTAAAAAAAAAAAAATAAACCACCTACTCAACTCAAAATGTCTGTATTTTCATCATTTTGGTCGGTATGCTCTGTTCATTTCGTACTTTGTATATCTCTACCTGAATGACGACCATGACTCCTTCAGGGGCATAGCGCGTCCTTTGGACATATACCACCATTTGATTTCATAGCTCACTAAATCCGTACTTGTTAATTTGTGGGGAAGACTACACTGTAAAAATAAGGTTGAATTTTACATCGAAAACTCGTTGAATTTTACACCTTTTTTTCTAGCAAAATTACAGTAAACGTTTATTTTTAAACAAAATCTCTAGTAAACCCACAAAATAGTGTAATATTACACAGATTTTTTAATATTACTCTATTTTGGTGTAATTTTACACCGCATTTGGTGTGAAGATGTGTCATTAGTTTATTTCTGTTTTGTGGACCGCAGTCCCCGCAAACTACTACACTCTCGTGGGGTTCTTTACAGTGCCGTTCCCAAAAATGGGACGGCGGCACCTTGACGGGGAAAAATCCCGTCGGTTGTGGATTAATCTCAAAACGATTTTTTGA
The DNA here is from genome assembly GCA_949715475.1 of Microchrysa polita. Classification (NCBI taxonomy): domain Eukaryota; kingdom Metazoa; phylum Arthropoda; class Insecta; order Diptera; family Stratiomyidae; genus Microchrysa; species Microchrysa polita. The sequence continues at coordinate 65,735,965 of OX454416.1, forward strand.
TTAAAGCAGTGATCACCGTAAGGAAATTTTCGAAAATGTTTGCCATTTATCTGTTTCGGCCGACAGTCCAAGGCACGACGTTCGTTCAAAAAGTATAGTAAATCGCCAAAATAATTGACATAAGCATGTTCACTTTAATTTTTGTGGTAAAATAATTTCTTAGACGTCAAGTGGAAACCAATAATATTTTTGGAGAAGGTTTTGCGAAAAAGATATCTCTGCTTTGAACTACTCATCTTCCAAACCTGGCCTTAATTTTATGTAAAACTTATGAGGGATATTATCGGCTAAGGTTTATGCTAAATGTAGGACTAGCCGAAGTTTGCATATTGCGCCCCTTCTTTCGGGAAGAAATTCTGTTAATTGCTCGTTTTTGTTTTTTTTTTTTTTAATTTTGAATTTTAACAAACTAAATGGATGATTGCCACTTCCTCAAATTTTGAATGTGAAAATATAATTTTGCCCATTCCCATCGTTAGCAATTTTTTGTAAAAGTTTATTTCACATAAATACCAACAGCTTCTCTGAGCGAAGAGTTTGCATTAATCTTTACCCTAAAAGACATGTTATGGCCAAAACGCCACAGCACAAGAGATAAAGTGTCTCTTGTGCTGTGGAGTTTTGGCTCCAGAACCCATTCCACTAAGATCTTAGCAAAATTGTTAGGAATATTCGAAATTTTAAGGTAGCAGTACCGTATAAATATATTTTTTTAACAATAGGATGATATAAGTTGATAGTTGATAATTAGGTTTTTTTTATAGACAGCTTTTGGTAATTTGGTTGATAAATTCCGGATCGTAAACAACTCGAACTTCCACTGGAAATATCGTTACGTTAAATTTTGGCCATAGCCACCGGTAAGTTGCTTCAACAGGACATAATTGTCATAAGCCAAAACGAAATTTTTCGATCGCAGAATTGAATAATTATAACTCAACCTAAAACCAAATAAAAAGATTAAGTTTTCTACCAAAATTCCAAAAACTGCTGTTCAATATGAATATGAATAAAACACATTGTCCAGAAGAACAATGCTCTTGTTAGTTGTTCTCTATGCGAAATAATTAAACCCGATCACAGACTCCCACCCTCTCCAAGAAGGGTTTCACGCCTCTGATTTATTGCAGAACGTCCAAAAAAGCAATAATTAATAATTGGTTTGGCAACTTTTTGAATTAACTTTATCAAAAACTGTTTTTTCTAATAAAAAAAGAAACCGTAACCTATTTAATCAATAACTTTTAATTATACATTTAGTTTAGCTCGAAATCAGCTTTGTGTTTTTTTTTTTGAGTTATGCTATGATTATTACATTTTCTTCAGTTGACCTTAAAATGCTTTTTTTAAAACAATTCTTCAACATTAAATTTTAAAAGTAAACTTTTTGCCAGCTCGTTTAGTGAGAAAAATGTTGTATTCGTTTCTGGCGATGGAAGTGTCTTCATTTTCTTCGCATGATATGTAAGAAAACTTTGGTGAAAATAAAAGTTAAGAGAAAATAAAATGTTCGGTTTGTAGATGTGTCCATTTAGGTAAGTTCGACTGTATTCGTACACATGTTTCCATAGAAACCTTGGTTGTTTACAACTGAGAGAAATTTAGTTAAACGACTGTTTTTTTTTAATTATACGGGATTCACACTGTTGACAAGATTGACTAAAATCGAAATTTAATTAACAGTTGTCCCATATTGTAATGCAACTTTAATAATTCAAGTGTATTCTACAATACATTTTGAATTTAGTGACACACGATTCAAACCCATCTACTACGGTTTTGACTGATTTAATTTAGACCGAATATGAGTTTAATATAGTGTGAACCAGCTTTAAGGATAATTCGTAGTTTAAACTGCAGTTTAACTTTTTGTACACATTTTTTAACCATCGACGGTTTAACTGACAACCATTACTTAAACCGTGATTGTACATCCGGCCCTTAGATAAGCGAATAAGTATCATGTATATTCTAAAGGACACCTGTCCGTTGATATAAATAAATAAATAAAATAAAATAAAATATTTACCCTAATTAGGGAAAAACGTATTAATCATATAATAAATCAATCAAATGAAAATAATTTGCATATAGTTAAAGAATTAATTACTGCTTACAATAATCCCAAAAAAATATGATACCCGTTTCATAATTAAAAAATTAAGCAAATGGTAATACGTGTTTTACATCGACAGGGTATCATTTGGTCCAACCTGTACATGTATTACAGTATAAAGGGAAAAATGACATCGATCGATGCATTATTCTCGGTCATGCCGTCCACAGTGGGGCGACTAGAACAAAAATTTGGACATAGGCAATTAGACGAAATTTTAATATTGCAAATTGACTACTATGACTTTACACTATATAGTGTAAGCTATCGAAATCCGTTGTTAATATTTTTTTACTTGTAACGGTATTGGTTTTGTAGGCAGTTTTGTTCAATTAGAAATGAATTTTTGGCAAATGACCCCAAGATTTCAAATACCCGTACCAACCACCTTACCTAATAAAATGGCAAATAAATATAATTTTCACGTTTGGCCTTTGGATAAGAGGACCTTGTTATGGTATTTACGTATCTAACAAAGACCATAACGGTAAATTTTAATGATTCTAGCCAAAAACCTTGATATTTTTGTTGTTTCATCAAAAACAAAAAATGGCCGCAGTTGGCCGGGAAATGAATTAAGCCATAATTATCTGCAATTAATGGAGTCAATAAAAACACAAAGTTTGGCTGCGACCACCTGTGACCCCGTTTATGTTTTTTATGTTAACCTTTTCGCAAAATAACATTCATTCTGATGCAGCTTTGAACTTTAAATTGTTGTTACATGCTGGCAATGCTATAATCTCATATGATACTGAAAGTGGGGCAAATCGGAGCAACAGGACCCGTACCTCCTCTACAAATTATAGGTAGAAAGTATATAAGGTTAGTAATAACTCTTGGCTGAATTAAACTAATACGCTAAGATTATACTACTAAGTTTTTAATCGAATATCCTTCGACAGGACTTAGTCTTAGACCCTGTACAGGGTCGATTAAATCAAAGATTATACCAGCTCCCCTATAAAAAACTTACTCTACCAAAAAAACGGTCTTAGTTGCTCCTAATTCGCAAAGCGAAAAGCCGTTTACTTCGGTGTTTGCATATTTCTGATAATTTGTTTCAAGCTCCCGAAAAGCTTACATAAAAGAGCAACTTTTGTGAATTTTTCAGATTTATCCGTTTAAAGAACCGTTATGATATTAGCGTTTGCATTTTCTATGTCAAATAAATCTTATAAATTTTCAAAGTTTGAATTACTATATCTTCGAAATAACAGTGAGTTTTGTAATGGGAGAGCAGTCAAATTACATAAAATGTTGTATATTTTTAATACCTTAATCCAAATGCTAAATTGCGCAAAGCAAGACAGGTTAAATTTGGGATTTGTTTGGTTACTCTAGCTTTCCCAAAGATTTCATAAATAATGATGCAGTTTTGTAACGGTAAATGAGAGAGCATTATGGGCATATAATTTGTTTCTCTAAATGATTCGTACTATCTATTAATATAATTTGTAACATCAGGAAGGAGAAACGGTAAATTGTCTATACTATGGGGTTGGTGAAAGCATCCTTAAAACCGCTATATCTTCTTTCAGACATTGCGTATTTTAAAATGGAGTCCTCCATTCGATTCAGCAGAATCAAGTTGAACTTATAGTCATTTACGTGGTACATTTTACAACAGGACATCTTCACAAATATGCGATGTCCGAAAAATCATTGATTTCGCCCCACTGTGCGTCCCCGTCATGTACTGGCACAACACTCAGCGACGTCATGTGGTTAGAGGTGCCCTGCCATAAGCTGCCGGTCGGAACCGATGAATGGCAAACTTTTTTTTGAAATGCCTTTACAAAATTCACTATTCTAAAAAACAAAATACATTTTTGAAATCATGTTGACAAATTTTCATATAATGAGTTTCGATTTCAAATTGTCAAATTTCCATGTTAAATTTGCGAATTCCCATTTTTTAAAGTGAAATCATTTTGACGAATTTCCAGATCAAAATTACGGGTTTCTATTGGTTTTGATCGCTCGATTTCTCCAACCATTACTCTTACTAAAATTAAATTAAAATTAAATTAAATTTAAATTAAATAATTAAAAATCAAGTACCGAGGTACCGAGGCGGAGGCGTAAGGAGGCGAATAAAAAGTTTTGTTGTTGTTGTTGTGGCAGTGATTCCAGCGAATTTCTCTTGAAATGAAGGGGATCTTGGCATATCTTGAGTGATGTGCAAACGGGTAGCTCCGGGACGATTTACATCAAAGAGCACCCTACCGTAGGAGGATTTGATAAAAACCACACATATATCCATGGTTACAGTAGGATTCGAATCAACTCGGACCCGCCAACTCAGAGGTAGAGCCAACCAACCAAAAGCTCAAAGATCCCACAGTTTATATCTGCGTTGGCCTCATGTGATTTAATATATCTGCTACGGATAAAGCCTAAAATTATTATACCAGCGTTTTTTATATTTATGACGGATATATTTTTTATTGTAGGTGAGTGACAACAATTTTCGAACATATTTCGCAAGTAATTTAGGCGGAACGTGAGTTACTCAAGTAACTATTTCTTGTAATATGTTCTCTTCTGTATATAGTGTAAATAAAATATTTCACTATATTTTCAATGCCAATTTTAGCTAACTCACAGGATAATGTTTGAATTTATAAGTTTAAACATGGAATAATCCCAGCATGACGAAGGATATCTACTCTTAACACACATAAATCCCACTTCTTATACAAACTAAACCAAATGTTTAAAAAAAACACCAATTTATATTGAAAAACTGAGCCCATTTTGTCTGTACGTATATTCTTAAACCACATGTATAAATACATCTAACCCAATTTTGTATCCTATTCAAGTCTATCAAATTATCCTAATAGCTAACATCGTTTTTGTCCCGACTTTTTCTATTGTTCATTCACATCCAAACTATACTACACCAACACCATACATAAATAACCCACTTCAAATGGTCCGTAATACACGAGTATAGCAAATTTATCGTCTTTTTTCCCTTTTATGGCTAATCGGGGCTCCTTTCTATTCCCAATATTGAATGACACTCATTCATTTTGGAGAGTATTCTTCTCCTCCAACAAACTTTTCAACTTCTTTTTAACTAGCCTTTTCGAACACTGAATTGAGTCGTCTTCATCCTTATGTAGCGTGTTTCAACTCGAAATTTCAAATGCGGGATCAACGTACTGTGTGCTGCGAAAAAAGGGTCAACCACTTAGTAAAAGTGCGATATAGAGTGTCACGTGAAGAGTGACAAAAAAAAAATAATTGCGGAAGGATGGATTGAAAAGTATCCGGTTTAAAGTGGCTATAGAACAAGAGCAAGGTACCGGAGTGCTCCTTAATGACCCATTTGTCTATGTCGACTATAGTCAAATGTATACTGACTGAGCCTAAAGTAGCGCAACTCACGTAAGAAAATTTATGGTGTTATCTTTAATTAATTGATCTATTTATATTCTACGAATAAAATATTCTTTATATCGGCGATATGCTGAAAGATAATTTTCATGTAGTCTTTAGCATTTTGTGCGGATATAAATATTTCCTAACATCCCAAAGACACGCTCTCTTAGACTTTCAATATTACGATTATGATGATGTTGTTCATGTCTTACCTGAGGGCATGCTGTCGTTGTTATTCGGGTACAATTATTAAGCTGAATATCCGTTCCGTTTCGTCTAACGACCGAATGTATTTGGGGGCAATATCCGCTTGTTTTCGTCAGACACCACTCGCCGCATGATGCCCACGGACAATTGTTTGGCATCGCCAGATCAATCGTATTACACATTACAGGATCCGGCTCGAATCCTGATTTGAAAGCTCTATAGCCGGCGCGATGAGTTTGGTTGGGGAGAAAAAAAATATTAAGACGAAATGACAATCTTAGGTCAGGAGATTGACATAAAGGAAGAGTGTAATTACTTATAAGATGGCATGTAGATAGCCACGCTAAGGTACACTATCGACACACAGGACAGCACAACGGTCAGCTGACAAACACATATCGAACCACAAATTCGACGATCCTGCTCGGGAATAACGCGCGGTTTATTTACTTTACGACCCATTTAGCGAAACGGTGGATACTAGAATAATAATATAATAATCACACAAACACTATATTCTTCCCTACTGCTGTTGGCGACGAACGCTGACTTTAGCGGTGATTCATTCTTTTCTTATCCGCGATTTCACTACTACTATAAATTCGCGAGGATTTTATGTATACTTTGTTTCGCCGAATCCTGCGGTTATAGCCGATTACATGTAATGGTTGTGTTACTCCTGTAAATGTCCTAAACATGCGAAAATAGGGCACACATAGAACTTGTTGATAGACATTCGCAGACACAAGTCACAATCACAACAACACCAACCTACCGACATTCCTTGTCGGTTATGAATCGACACGTAAATTTACTTTTATCGATTAAACAATAGGGCATAAAATCCAAAGTAAACACTACACGGGCTAGCACAAAACACCATAATTAGGGCAGTCTCCTTATAAGGCAAAACATATGAAAAGCAAAAAGCTATATTTTTTGAATTACAGAAAACATTATGCGTATTGCTAATATATGCAGTAGAGAGCTCGCGGAGGCAGGACACTACATTTACGAGCTAGCACTACCGAAACGACAAGGCTGAAGATACGAATACATTTGAACACAATCTAAAGCGCGGGACTAGAGGAATCTTTTAAATAAGCGACTAAACTCGCGTCTACTTCGTCTGACCGAAACTTTCCCAATGCGAATATCCTTTGAATAGAACTGAATATAACATTGCTGTTTCGTTAGATTTATGAGGGGAATACGTTCCTCAGCAAATTCGGAATAGGTACAGTCAGTGTTAAAAAAATTCGAAGGATTCTGGCCATTAGAAGTGTCGACCTCAAATTAAGTTACTAAAATGCATCAAGATCCAATAAAAGAAAGTTTGTTATTATAATTTTAGCTGGGCATTTTTTCAGATCCATTTTTTAGAACCGAAAATCTTAAATTTACTGTTAGGTTAGAAACTACTCAGGGATGTTTTGTGTTGGTATATACATTATATTGTCGGGAATCCTATATTTGCATAATGAACTAAATTATGTTTTCCCATCTGATATCCATTTTCCTATTGAATAAAATTAGGCAACGAAACGAAAAGCAATCTTTCCTAAGCATTGAGCTTTACCTTACACTGAAACTCGTCTGCGCAACCTCCACGAATGTGCGGGGTAAAAAATATGTATTGTCAACAAAACAAACCCCAACTAAAGGAATTTCTAATGCATACAATGCGTTAGATGAGGACACCCGAAGGTTACAAACTTTGGACGGCTCCGTGCTTTTCATTCAAATATGAATTCATTGCTCATCTTTTCTTTAGTTGAGAACATGCATTCTATGTCTGCTGTCTGGCGCATTGAAATTCAGTCATTGTTACAGGGGCAATTCAATTTAATTATTTAAAGAACAACAAGGAGTTCAAGAAGAGGGAATGGGAAAGTTTTGGCATACTTTATGGGATTGTAAAAAATTGCAAAGAAGTAGGAAAAGGTAAAAGGGAAAGTTTACGGTGAGATAGAAGCTATCAATATGCGAGGCGAGAGGCGAGATACTACGTAATGTTTAGCATGCCGCTCGCCGACTTCAATTTCAAATAATATCAGGCTTTTGACCTCCTATGGGAATTTGACAAATTCTACCAGTTATGTACATGGCTCGTAGTGCCTCCTCAATCTTGTCTCATTAGGAGAAGCACACCCGAATAAATGATTTGTTAAATTCTTTAGCACTTTGTCACCCCATCGAACTCATAGCAGAGAAATTGTGTCAGACATTTGATCACATTCTACTAGTATGTTTCTATATTCAGGTAGCCAAAGTGGGGGAAATTTTGTTGCCTTTCGCGGCAGGGTCATCAAGCGATCAATTGAGAATGATGCTGACAGGATAAAATATTTTGTGGGCCAAAAAATTGCTGCCCGCACATTCCGGTGTAAAGACCAATCAACAACTTGTCTAATAGAAAACTAATTCTACCACTAGGCATATTTGAAGCATTGCGATTGTTGCAATCGATAATATTCCCCTTTACGAAACTATTTTCTATAACAGTTGGATGGAGGATTCGGCAAGGCCGGATTTCTGGGCAACTGCCTGGGCGGGAAATTTTAAGGAGCGGTATATTTCAGAAATTGTTATTGTTTTAATTGATTGAACGCCGCTTTGTAAAATACGCATATCGAGATCTCATAGTTTAGGCCTGGATAGACCTCTACCAGATTAACCTCTTCTATTCTTACGATCCGACGATTTATCAAATAAACCTCGATTCCCAATGCAGAATAAATTCTGGTCACCGAACTTCAATTTTTTCATCTGAATAATGAAAATGCCGCCCTGAAATTAAAGTTAAATGGTTACCAGCCTGCCAATTTATGAATGGCTTTGGTAGATACACTTAATTGGCGAAAACGTCATGCCGAACTCGCGGCTCGCGCGGGCCTCATGGATCCTGTTTCTCTGTATTATGCCGCCCATGCCGAAACATAGCAATGTGCATCAATTAAAAAATATACATTTTAAAAACATCAACGTTTTTCTTAAAACTAAAACGGGCCCATGCAAGCTAACATTTTTTTAAGGATGATCTGGCATGAAAACTAATAAAAAATTAATGGCCGCAAAAGTCAGCTGTTGGTTTGGTGGAACTGCTTTTTAGCACTTTTGGTTGTCTCTGTAATTTCTGTATTCTGCCTGAAGCATTTATTCCCACTGGCTCCACCACAAAGTAACATTGACCTACTTTAAAAGTGGAATTCCTAAAAATAACTCCCTCAAAACTTGCATAATGCCAACATGGAATACAAATGAACCGACCGAAAACAGTAGTAGGTACTTTAAACCTTTCTTTGCGATACTGTAATTTTTACATAAACTCTTTGCATACGATTTTATTATTTGAATTTTTTATGAAAAAGCCAATTTTCCAATTTCCAATTTCCAATTTTCCGTTTGAACGGGTGTATCTCGGAAGATACGAGCAACTTCGTAACGGGCGAGGTGTCGTTTTGTTGGAAATTTTATGTAGTTTCAGAAAGTGAAGTCATATCTCGGATGGAATGATTGGTGATGTGGCAAATTTTGATTTAGTTCAGCAAGTCGTGCATTTTGACAAAAAATGCTATAACATTGTAACGGTTAAAAATAGAGGGGTCCCGTTGTATATTAATTTTCTCCAAATGAGCCACACTACCTACCATTAAAATATTCTCCACCATGAATGGGACACCCTGTATACACCCTCGTCGTCGTCCTTCCATATAAATACGACTGGTCTAATTCCAGACTTAACTAGTGATTGAGTGCGGCAAAATAACTATACTCCCCAGAGGCGCCGTAACGAGTAAATCCGGCCTTAGGGATCGGGGACTGAAATGTAAACGGCTTGTAAAATTGTATCGTACTTTTTTTCTTTAAAATTTCACGCCTCATTTTAATTCTGAACAATGTATCCAAGAATTAACAAAAATATGCTCTAAATTGTAACATGGCATAAACTATAGTACTGAATGAGTCATCTAATCTCAGATCTTTGATCTAAGCACGCGACCCTAGACAAGCTACCTTCCAGGTAGGATAAATGGTAGTTTCTAACCTATCGATAGAAAGAAACTAAACGGAAAAAACTGTCAAGCTGTAACCTTTTTTAACCAATCAGTGAAAATCATAAAGTCTAGTTTCCTTTACCACCAATTACCATTGGCGAATTTGGCAGCTGATTGTTTTTTATCCAATTTGGTTTTTTACTTTTTCATTTTTCCTTGCAGCCTTTATTCATTTTCCTTCTATGACGACATTTCGCCTAATTTATTTCGGCATCTTCAGGTCTTATATTCTAAAAACAAAAATATGATTTGGTTAATTTTAATTACAATGTTTTTCTTAATTAAATTACTATTTTCTCACTTTCGGTTCTCCTTTTGATTCCATTTGTGTTTTGTTTTTGACGTTTGTTCTGGTTTGCGTTTTTTTCTTAAGTTTTGTTCAGTTGTCGCATTTTTATTGGGCATAGTTAGAAAAAGTGTTTCTTATTTTGTCAGTAACTGGTCTCATGCTTAATACGAGTAGTCTGACGTTTAGTGATTTCCATATCCTGTGAACCAGGGTCACAAGGTTTTCGCGGGGACGCGTATTTAGGAAACTTAGTTCAGTTCGTCACCTGCTTAAAATTTCGTTTACTCAAACATAGAGAGGCAACTGAAATGCAATCCTAAAAAATTAAAATTATTTTGCACAATAGCTGAATCTTTCGTTATTTGGTGATCGTAACACCTTGTAGGGTATTGGGCGTCGGCTAAAACCGAATAAGCTGATGTTTCATAAAAAAATAACGAGGATAACAAATAGACATCTAAGCGTGTAGGAGCTATTCTAAGGAAATTTAAACGAATACCTAACGTTTAAGCTAGTTTTTAGGAGGTGTTTTGCGGATTTAGTATATTGGGTACATATTCAATATCTAAATCAACGATGTTTTTATCACCATCACTGATGATGACACTTCAAAATTAAAAAAATATTAAAATTTATTTTTATGGCTACAATTGCAAAAAACAACATCGGCTTGAAGAAAAAAAAACATCGATGGTTATGAAACATCGATGGTGAAAAACATCGACTATCGAAACAAAATCACCGATGGTCGAAAAACATCGACGCTGTACCATGGATGGTAAAAACATCGAACATCGAACCAAAAACATCGATATTTCGGAAACATTGGTGTTCGATGCTCATCCCTATCAGACACTAGAAAAGCAAATCGATTTCGTCACCTGCGTGGGGACGAACTGAACTAGGGTTCCTAAATACGCCCGCCGCGAGGACAGCGGCAAAAAAAAAATTTGCGGATTATCTTATAGGAATTTACTAAAGGTCTATATTAAAAATCGATAAAAATCATCGGCATACAAGATGTTAATGTTTAGTATCAATAAAAAAAATGCAAAAGTTCCTAAAGATAATCACAATGCAACAGTCTGGTATTTTAGGCATCATATATAAATATTTACTGTATATAAGGACTTTTACAAGTGATGTTTTAAAAGGGCAAGGCTGCACACCTAAGAGCTGTTTTAAAAATGGTGGACTGTCTTGGAAGGCAAGGTAGTTAACAACCATTTTTACGATTGTCCCCATTATTTTGATCCAATTGAATATTTTTTTTTTTGTTGAGAGGATAGCACCCACTCACCCTCCAGGAAGGATTTATGGACGTGTCGTTTTGAAAAGTTATCATAAAGATCATGGGGGAGATAGTTCTAACTAACTATATTTAACATCAATGCAAGTATGATTTGATGTAATTTGCTTCGTCCTTAGACATCCTGTGGCATTGTTTTTGTCTGCTAGTGTTTACTCAAAAGTCCAGTCTGTAAATTAGAATGATCGTGTAAAATTTTTTTTTATTATCAGTTTATTATTATTTTATTTCTATTTATTCCAACAAGTTTGGATGTCATGGATAGATACATAATCCGAATCGCTTTTTATACCTACATCTACCTTGAATTAGCGTCTTAGAAAACATAGCTTTTTTTATTAGCAAAGAATATTTTGCGCAAACTCCACGAATGTGGGGAAGCATTTTGTCATCATAACAAACCAAAACCATGTGTGAATTCATTATTTACAGCATCCGCTGCGGGGAGGGCATACGAAGGTTATAGAGTATAGACGTTCATGGAACTTTGCACAGCTCCACTCGACTATGCATACTATGACTGAATTCGTAAGTCAGGACACTCAAGTACGTCTCGTTAAGAAATGTGAATGGTAACTAAATAGTCTGACATCAAGTTGTTATTCTTGAAGGAATACAAATGTGATAAGATGGCAAAAAGCTCCTTGTGGAAAAGCGATATTGAAAAATGTGCCAAAGCGCTGAATGATTGATACGAAACTAGAGCAACAAATACGAGGTCTTTTTTGCTTTCTTTAAAGAAAGTGAAAGGCTTATTTTACTTACGAATAGTATTCTATACAAGTTCCCCGTAATACTATTATTTTTAAATTTTAAGTAATAGACTAAACAAACATATTTTGAAAAAAAAGGTATTTTATTTATGTATCAAAAATTCTTTTAAAAAAAAGTTAGCATAATGCCGGCCATAAGTTTGTGTGAATTTTTTATTATCTTTTCGTGTTTAGCATTCTAGACTCCCAGAGTTCGACTCTAATGTCTGAGCTACACAACGTGATATTACTAATAAATAATGCTAATCTAATTTTTTGTTCTTAAATTGATTTTCCATATAAGTATTATCATTGCTACTTTAAAATGCAATACACATTTTGTTTTGAGTAAATTTTGGTTATCGTCAATAAAATTGTTAATCCGAGAATAATTTCCTTAAAATGGTGCAAGGATTTAAAGTGTCTGTCGTAGGCGTAGTTAATCTTTTATTAATTGACTTTCTTCAGCTGGCTTTTTCGTTGTTTCTTGCTTGCGACAATGCCAATAGCTTAAAATACTAATGGACGCGGCTAGTATAACGGTCGGAACTATCAGTGACAGAATTAGGCTTTTCAGGTTATCCTCCCATGAATACTGTTCTATAGCGATATCTGGAGATACACGACTGTAATAGCATGGAAATGCCCTGCGTCGATTTGCGTATCTGAAATAAAAGTTGTATCACATGATTGCAGTTAAATCGGTTATGAGTTCTCGGGATTTTGCATCATCTTGCATCTCTAGGATACCAGGTTTCAATTTTCAATTTAATGCAATCCATAAAATGATTATTTTGTCATACCCATATTGTTCTGCAAATTTAGTGCAATTCACTTCTGGCAGATAACCACAACCTTCTGAGTTTATTGAAAACTTTGTATCGCTCACATCCCACTCGATAGTATCAATGTCACGTGATGGTTTTCTTTGCCATTCATTAAATGGAATTCGGGTGTAGTTCACAAAAAATTGATGACATCTGCATTATATAAGTTACGGTTAATTGCGGCAAATGTGAATTAATTATTTTTTTTAAAGCCGCTTACTTTACTGCTGTCGCCGTGCATCCTTCGCGACATGAGCTCCAATTACAATTTGTTGCACCTTCGGCATTTATGTGCCGTGTGATTACGCAAGTTATTGGATTTGTATCATAACTCGCTCTTATTGTCGATATAGCTGGATTAATGGCGAGTGGTATTAAGACCAGAAATGCCGACAAAGATAAAATGGCGAATATAGCTAAAAATTCAAGGGAAAATATATGTCTTCACACTTAGTATGAATTTCCACAAAATGTATACCTAGAAAGTATGATGTACAATTTTTCAGTTTTTCTATTGGTGTTTTTGGTGGGTTTGGGTCGCGAAATCTCATCCGCGGTTCACGCGGATATTTCATTTTCATTAAAGTGTTATAGTAAATACGCCACATTTTTGTTTGTATTTAGATTTTCTCTGTTTACACTAGAATGTAAGATATGTAATCTATTTAAATTATTTTTCATATTTTTAAGTAAGGAATTAATTAAAATCTACTAAAAAAACATAAACATTTTAAAGGTTTCATTTCCCTGTGGCATCTCATTGCTTAAGCTCAATTATTTTGTCCTCAAAATACCCCATGGCAATTTATGTACAGGTACTTCTCTATCCACACCAAATTCAACTTCAACCATTCTAGTGTAGTTACTACGTGATAAACCTAGTACATCAGATTGCAAAATGTGGTGGAAGCAATTTTTTTTTCTGATGTTTTTGGAGTGCTGAGCACGAATCCAGAGCTTCCCACCAACATTTCGTTGCAGAACAGGGTCAAAATGGCGAAAAACCCTAAAATTTTCGCTGTTGAAACTATTTATTTCTGCGAACAACTCTCCATAAATATGTTAAAGAGCACATAATTGCGCGCCCCAAGAGACGTAAATATTATAAATCCCTTGAGCGGTATTACTACAATTTATAATTTAAATTTGCCATTTTTAACATAGTCCCATATTATGAATAAAATTTTAAAATTGAACGGTTTTTAATTTTTGGTCGCAAAAGTTGCATTTTTGTACATTATATATTAGGGGTGCAGAACCTGAATCCGTAACTTCCACCAAAATTTCGTTGCAAAACAGGGTCACAATTGCAAAAAAAAAACGCCAAAAAATTACTATCAATTGTAGCTATACCGCTTAACACATTTTAATGGTTTATGGCGCATTGGACCCGCAATTATGTATTCTCTTATATTTTCATGGATAGGTTTTTGGATAAATGTACACTTTCGGAAAATTTTGGGTTTTTTTTCGCGGTTTTGACCCCGTTCCGCTACGAAAATTTCGTGGGAAGCTCCTGATTCGAGCTCAGCACCCCAAAAAAAAAAATAAGAAACAAACAGCAAATTTCTCCACCACACTTTGCAATCTGAAATCACCAAATAACTACACTATTCGCCCCCTGCCAAAAACCACTGCATACCACATTGGTGGTATGTATGTGTATGTCTCATATGCGGAAAACTACATTACAACAAACTGGAATTCCAAACTTTTGCTAGCAAAAATTTCATAAAGAAGCACCATACACATCACTACCTTCAAGACGTATTTACATATACTTCTAAATGGCTATGTCCACACATGTGCGCTTTCGTCTTCACTATCGTCTTCAAGCTCCGTATCCTCTTTCAACATTGAACATGTCATTGATTGCGTCAAGTGAACAGAAGAGGTCAATGTCTCATTCTATCCAGATCTGTTCATTATTTATCGTTAAATATGTGTCACGGCTTTGGTCAGGATGGGTAAATGACAAATTCTTTCATGAATTGTATGAATATATGATGTGTTGTTAATATTTAACATTGGCAATTGCGTTCAAGAATGAATGCGTTTCTTCAATAGCGCATACATCTCAAGTTTCAATTGTCAAAATGATGAAGACGAACGAAAATTGAAACTGTCTAGACAGGCACAATGAATGCTTCAATAGAGAATTCTTCTACAACCTGACATACTGATCGTTATGGCATTGTCAATAATTTTGTTGCACATTCTGTGAGGGGAATTAAAGAACACTCGGGACCTACGAACTGCAAAGCTCAAAGGTTACACGTTTTTATGTATGACGAAAAATCACTACCAAGCCAAGCCGTCTTTTCCTTATCAAATGCAATGCAAGTGAAAAATTCAGAGAAAATACGCTACAGGAAAGCTCTACAATAAATTGGTAACTATGGTAAGAAACAAAACGTGTTGTAAAATATTTAGGCAGATTTTCATGAAATCGCTTCATTCTAAGATAACACTATTTTATACAATTTTTACGTATTTTAAATGCATGACACTTGATACTATTTTATACCACTAACAAAATTGCCAGACACACAACGCCTTAAAGTGATCGTAAAATTTCTATGCATTCGAGTACTTACACAATACCCAAATGCGAAATGAGTCTTCTTTATCTATATTTGACCGCAAAAAGTGTGAATACATATTTTTGTTTATTGTAAATATTTTCCAGTTACGCTAACGCGAACATTTATCTAAAATGTGATAATATTAAAATGATGTTCATATGTACATAGGGGCCATTTGTTTGCAATAAAGTCTGCTTTAGAGAACAAGTGAGATTTTTAAATCAATTGACCTATTTTGTGAATTGCGTCTGTAATCCTAAGGTTTTCGCTGAATAAACTTAACCAAATCTCTAAGTTTATTATAATCTAGATTAAATTTGCAAAAGTTCTTATACATTTTGATAGATTTGGTAAGGAGATTTTAAACAAAATCTCTTCAAGATCGTAGTAAAGTGTTGAAAACTCCGCCTTTGAAAATAATTGTTTGGCTATAGACTACAGCAGAGGCCGTCTAATCCCAATTCCGCTCTACCTACAGTTCTGTCCACGTAAGTGAGATTTTGGAACTTTTTGACGAACATAAATCATTGAAATTGGTTTTTTTTCAAGTAAAATTATATACTTCTTGTTGCAGCAAATTAATATAAATGACCGTTTCAGTCGTACATCAAATTATCATAGTGGCAACTTAGACGGACTCTACTGTACTGTCCCGTCTTCTTCTCTGTACCGTAACCCCTTGTGGGGCATGGTGCGTTCACTCAGCCGTTTATAGTCATATTTTGGTTTATGTTTTGTCGCGCTAATTCATATACAACCAGTGGCGTAGAGGAGTGGAGTGACCAACATTTTTCTTCACAGCAATAACGTTTAAAAAAATGTAAATGAAAGGGTGAAGTATCCAGGCCCGGCTCAAAATAAAAAAAATTGCACAATGTGAAAGTCTGACGCGATATTTAAAAAAAAATAGGACACAATTGTCTGTCTCCCAATATTTTGCTATTGAGAATTAAATGGCGAGATGGGTTTGTGGGAGAGAATTTTCGTACAGAATTTTATGGGAAAATTTGAAGCTGAACTTTTTCAGAAAAAATTGCTCGTGCATTCAAATTTAGGTAAAAAATTCTGTGCTGTAAAATTTAAATGTTTGACAATAGCGTCCTAAAGTGTGCCCTACAAGTGTCGGAAAATCGAGTTGAAAGGTTACTAATAGGTATTTGAAAATAGCCTTATGGAACTATAGTGACCTTCAAGCCCGATTTTCGAACATACATTTAGGAGACTCTAATTAATTGTTATAGTGACTTTCGAAGTGAAGAGAAGAAAATGTGGAATTTGGAAGATTTCGGGTTTGCTTTGTATCGGGGGTAACCTTAGTTTTGATCCGATCGATATAAATATTAGTCGAAATTATAATGGGGGGTCGTTCGTTGTCATTCAACACACATATTCCTAAAAAAAATCATGTCGGGTTTCGGTAGTTGATAATGGATAACTTCTGAATGACGCATATTTGATTTAAAAACAAAATGACGCGTATTTAAATAAAAAAATTTATACAAATTTTTTAAAGCAAGACATTCCAGTAATAGACCTTGGCAGCAGTATTTGTAAATTAATAGCATACTCTGCCGAATTATTCATTCCATTAAATGAGTAATCATTTAACATCTAATGAGACCATAGTCGGTCACATGGGTCGTGAATTTATAATCTGAATCCGCTACAGTAGAATTTGAAACCGCGAACCTCTGCTTTGAAGGCGAGCACGCAAATTACGACACCAACCAAGTCTTGTTACACCCTTCGGGCGTATAAAATTTGTCATACAATTTACAACGCACAGAAGGAAGCTATCGGGCTGACATTTTCATACGACTTTTTTTTTGTACGCAACATTATATCGAAGTAGAGTCGGACAACGAAGGCCAAATTTCTCTCAAAACTTAAACAGTTAATTTGTGTTTTGGGCTGCAATTGATAGAGCATTTTGTTGTCGTTATGGTGCACATGGAAAATATACGAAATATTCAGATTTGAAATAATTACAGTGCATCAACGACCAAGACAATGTGTGCCTTTTAGACCTTCTTTTGATTTCGTGTACAGTAAAAGACGGATAAGTGCAACACGCTTCAATGCAAAACTCGAATAAGTGCACAAAATAGTCAATGCGATTTTCTATAGGTACATTTTAGGACGGATAAGTCCACAAGACGCTGAAGATTTTGTGATTTGTTGGCAGCATTAACAGCTTTTGCAAACGATTCATGTTAAAAGCCTCGGTCTATTTTACGATCCAATCCGAAGAAATACAATATTTGTTAATCGAATTTATATAAACTAGGGGGCTATACTCAAGTGTCGACATCCTGAAAGACTGCAAAAGGCTACACGTTTCAACAAAAAAAATCACGTTGAGCATACATCGATGACTTATATCAAGTTACATTTTATTATACCCTTCGCTCATAGAGTGAAAGGGTATATTAACTTTGTCATGAAGTTTGTAACGCATTAAAGGAAGCATCTCCGACCATATAAAAAGTATACATATATGATCAGCGTGACTTGGGGAGTCGATTGGAGCATGTCCGTCTGTCTGTCTGTCTGTTGCGACGCGTTTTACTCGGCGGGTATTGAAGCTAGCAAGCTGAAATTTTGCACACGTGCTTCTTATTGTTGCAGGCTGTTTGTGTGTTTGATTCACCCAAATTGGATCACTGGGTCATGGGGCTGCCATACAAACCTAGCTCCCCAATTTGAGTTCTTCTAAGAAAAACTTTTCTATTTGTGTATCAATTTCAACCAAATTTCACACAAATGTGTTTCTATGGATAACACAAAATATATGCAAGAATGGATCAAATCAGACCATGGGGTCATGGGGCTGCCATACAAACTTAACCACCCAAATTAGGTTCTTCTAAGAAAATTTTTTTTATTTGTACACCAATTTCAACCAAATTTCTCACAAATGTATTTCTATTGTTGACACAAAACACATGTAAGAATGGATAAAATCGGACCATGGGGTCATGGGGCTGCCATACATATCCAACCCCCCAAATTAGGTTCTTCTAAGAAAAACTTTTTTATTTGTGCACCAATTTCAACCAAATTTCACACAAATGTATTTCTATTGATGACACAAAACATATGTAAGACTGAATCAAATCGGACCATGGGGTCATGGGGCTGCCATACAAACCAGACCCCCCATATTGGTTCTTCTAAGAAACATTTTTTACGCCAATTTCACAAAACCTTGAATTAATGTGTCTTTATCAAAGCAACTAAAAAGTTCAAAACGAATGGAATCGTACTGTGGGGTCATGCTCCGGCAACCCCAATAAAATTTTCCGAGTAAATATTTTCATTTGCCCACTTATTTCAACCAAGCCCAAGATTTTTGTCAAGACGGAAGAAAAAGAATGAGGAGGGGGATTAAACACAAGTCATAGGTACGCCCGAAAGCGAAGGGTATCCAAATTTCGGCCGCGCCCGAAATTAGCCTCGGCCCCGGGGGTTGGCGAGCGAAGCGAGCAGGGGGCGAAGCCCCCTAGTTTTTTATTTTATTGTTTATATGTTACGACGTTTCGCCCTAACCGGGCATTTTCAGGTCTCTTCCCAATACAAAATTCTATTTTTTCTCGTTCTATTGCCCGAGTATTGCCCGGTTAGGACGAAACGTCGTAACATATGTTCCAATTCAAGCTATAATTGAAACACACCCTGGTTCGAGTCTACGAAAACGTCCGCATGGCCATCTGGCCCAACTAACAATTTTGCTCTGATAACACTCTACAAGAGTCTTACAAGAGCAAGCATCATGACATCAACTCTTGAAATTGAACTCTTCAAGAGTACTATAAGATCCTTATAAAATTCTTATAAGTATTAAATGACACACTTTCCAAGAGTTATTTTGATCTTGTAGCAAGAGTTAGAATCTCATTATAGGAGATACACATGTCTTATAAGAAGTCTTTAACGCTTCTTATTGGCGTAAATGTTTACTCTTGTAAGAGTCTCAAAAAAATACTAAACACTTGATATGAGACGCATGCTCTTGTAATAGGTGTAGCGAGAAATATATTGCCACATTCGCTATCTTTTTTCGTCAAATATACTTATATTACGAGAACGTCTATTAATTGTCATGTGTTATTATTTCGACCTCAACTAAAATGAAATTTTTTTCACGCAGATTATTGCTTGGCAAAACTCTGTTTTTTTTCCAGAAATATGGGTCGCAAAATAGCAAAGCCCCCTAAAAATAACCTACTTTTTTTTAACTTTTTTTAATTTTGGAGGAAAAATAATATTTATCTACTGTTGGTAACTAGTATAAAACTTTATTGAATAATATTTTTTCAACTTCAAGAATGAAAATAATTTTAATTTGGCATATCTATGACACATAATAACACTTCAATTCAAATTATCAGCCTAGAAGGAAAAATATGGCAGCCATTGATGAAATCTTCATACAAAGCTAAAACTCTAGTAACAAGAGGGCGGCTCTTTTTACTATACTCAAATTCTTATTGCAAGAGGGCGGCTCTTTTTATTAGATCGAAATTCTTATTGCAAGAGAGTGAATCTTTTTTCAATAACTAAAGTCCTTCTATCAGAGTTTAATTCTTTTTACTAAAGTTAAACTCTTCTGATGGGACTTGAAGACTCACAACAAGCGCCTAAGTCTCAGTATATGCCACATAAGTTGACGTTTGATTATTTCTGTCGCATTATGATACAAACAGAAATTGAACATTATTGTTAAGAGCACCACAGACCTAGCGATTTATTGGTCAATCGATTAAGCAATCGATTGCACACAATCGATTAAGCAATCGATTGCACACAATCGATTTCACGCCCGTACATCACACACACTACACCCAGCAAAAAACGTGTATTAAAACCAATGAAGTTTTTACTTTACTTCTAGTAAACAGAAAATTTCTTTGAACGTATGAAGTTTGAATATACAGTTGAGTCTCGATTTGCGTCGATTCACATTGCGTTGTTTTCGTATTGTGCTGTTTTAGAAGTGACACCATTTTTCCGATTTGCGTTGTGAAAATTCGCGTTGCGTCGTTATTTTATTACAAAATTACAAAATTTGCTATGGAAAACTCACAATTCGTTTTGCGTTGTTTCGTGTTGCGTCGCGATTTCTAGGAACCAATTACCGACGCAATCCGAGGCCCTACTGTAATTAATTAAAAATGCCATTGGGTCAAATACACTTTCATAGAATTTATGATTTCAGTAGTGATAGAATAATAACCTGGCCACATACTACTAATGCAACAAATGACTTCCCAGATAGCACAATACTGATGTTTTGTTGATTCTGTACTGAACCTTATATTCAATGTATTGATCCTCTCAGTATACCATTATTGATTCTTTTATATGGACGATGTCCGCTTTTAAAGCATTTTGATTGGTTGACGTTTTCGAAAAGGGGAAATTTTATTGATGATTGCCATCAATATTGTGTCGAACTAATATCGAACTAACGGAATGAAAAGAAACGAAGCCACATCGATGTATCATTGATATAAAATTGAATATCTGCATGCATACCATATTGATGGTTTTTATCTGAAATTTCCAGTACCAAATTCATAAAAACAAATCTTTTTATTTCATTTATTTTATTCCATTAAATAAATTAAAGTTGAGATATATAATTTCCATATTTTATTTGTTGGCTTGTTTCTTCCATTTCTTGTATCGACTTCCAGATCTCACAGGCGTTTTCTAATGCATGCATGTCCACATCCATTTCTCGTCGGATTCTGGCAGACAAATTAGAATATCAAAATGAATAAAATAAAATAGGGTAGATGTTACGATTGTAAACTTACCGCAATGACAAAAACAGGCTGCAATAATTTAGCGTTCCCCGCGAATAACTATCTTCCATTGCTTCAAGGTTTTGAAAACTAATTGAAAACCAAATCAAATGTAAACTACTCCGAACAAAACAATTTCACAATAATTTACAGGATTTCTTTTTCTTGCCACAAATTGTTCAACGTATCGTTCCCGAATTGATTCCATATTGAATCTTTTCTTCATAAATATTATTGCTGGTAGTCGTCATGGAAATTTCATTCGAAATTGTTCGAAGGAAGGGGCAAGACAGAATAATGAATACGCGGATCGCTTTTATACTAATTATATGTACATTGATATTTTTCTTATTAACGACTATAGATGGCAGACATCAATAAAATTCCATTACAGAATCAATCGTGTAGAGGGGTTAGAATGAAGTAAATCAAATTCATGGGAACTATGATTATTTTGCATAGCCTCTATGTATAAACATTTTAAGTTTGTATTGCACCGCATATCAAGTAGTTACGATTTTAGAAACGTTGACAACATTCTACAACTGGTCTCCTGGCAATGTGAACGGACTGGCACGCAGGCCGACCGGACTCGAATCCAAATTTCGGCATAAGGTTTTTTTATGAATAAAAAGAATATGAAAATTTGAAATAAAATTAAATCACAATAAAAATAAATTTTTTTTTTTTTTAATAAAATTATCAAATAATGAAATTTTTACATAGAATCGAGAGCAATATCATTTTTATAATCGAATTTTCACTTTTCACTTCAAATTTCATACGTCCTATGTAATTTGTTTTTAATAAAAGTAATTTTTTTTCTGGGTGTAGGTAATTTCTCGCGCAATCTGAAACGACCAGTCTCACGGTCCACATAACACGACATAGCGAAAATTATTTAGTTTGTGGCAATGGAAGATGAACATCAACATCAACATTGCTACTTTCGATAGAGAATTACTGCCACAACCACGGCATGAAGAATGACTACCGGCTTATCAGCAAATGAAAACACTTGATTGTCATGGTAGATTGTCCGAAAAATTGCATGGCAATATTTCCCACACGTCAAATCAAAAAAATTAATTCGATGGTCACATACACCTTCCAATTTAACTCGCAATCAAAAAATCTCTTCAATCGATCGGCAGCTTTGTTATTCTTTTGTGAACATATCACGGAATGAGCGTCGCGCCGTCGCGCCCCGCCTCGTTCGAAGTGAAAATTCACATTCTCCATAATGATCCTAAGCCCGAGAGGAACATAACTTTTCAAATTCTATTATTTTTTTTTTAGCTTTTCGTCGAAATGCGGACGGTTGCTCAAACTTCTCCCCGTCGAATGTCATGTTCTCTTCAAAGACAGACTTGACAGATTGCACAGCTTTTATCAATTGTGTACTCATAACACTCTCCTTATAAGTGTTTAAGTATACATTTCTTATAAAAGTATTATAATAAGATGTTAAAAACTTAAGCATTTATAAAGCTCTCATTATAAGAGTCATAAGAATAAATCTCTTGTAAGAACATTTTAATGAGAGTTTAAGTCTTGAAGAGTTAAACTCCAACTAAAAAGTCCTTATGAGAGCTCATGACAACAAAATATGAACTTGTAACAAGAATATGACTCTTCAAGAGTAATAATCTTATAATAAATGCACTTAAAGAGTTTATTTGAATCTTGCTACTAGAGCTACATATAAGAGTAGCAGAGAGCTTCACTAGAGCCTTATGAGAGCTTTTTCCAGTTCACAAGAGCTAAATTTTCAAGAGTTTGTTAGTTGGGGGTGGCCATTGTCAGGAATAGATAACCGTTAATAACTAATGAATAGTCGCGTATTTCGTTAGCTCAATTCCAAAAAATGAATATAGCTATCATATTCCCTTTCTATTGATACCACATTTATACCCATACGATCTGTTTTGAGCATGCATAGCCAACTTGATACTCCGAATGCTTAACTTACTATAATTCGATAAATAGGATAGCTCAAGTCTTTTTTTTGTGCCGGGCAAATACGAGCTAACGATTTGCAACCAATCAAAACTATTCCGTAACGGATTCGAGGCCGTGCAGAGATAATATGATATTTTTAGCCAACTTGATACTCCGAAAGTTCAACTTACTATAATTAAATAAATAGGATAGCTTTTTTTAAGTGACCGGCCAATACGAGCTAACGATTTGCAGCCGAAGCTAAATTATAAAAGACTGGACTCTATATGTCGAATTTTCTTTGATTTTGACTCAATGACTCAACTCGATACCTCAAAATTTCCATAAGTCGAAATAAAAGGGTTCAGCTTCGAGTTATCGAGTTATCTACTGTTCACATGTAATAAAATAAACACCAATTCGAATCTGGTCGGGCAAAAGTCATCTTCTACGAATCATCAATGCAAATTGTTAATGGAAAAACTTCTACGAATCCCAAATGCAAAATTTACGTTTCGTAATGACAAAACTTCTACGAGTCGTAAATGCGTATTGTATTTAGTTCGCCGCGACGCACAGTGGTTCAGAATCGGCATTTTGCGGAAAAAAGTATATATTTCCGGAATGGCTTCATCTAGGTACATGAAATTTTGTACGAATGTGTAGGAGCTTAACCCAATACCAGACATTTAAAAAAAATTAATAAGGATATTTTAAAGGGGGGTCCCCATGTGGGAGTAATAAGGATACAAAAAAAAATGTTGTGAATATAGGCGTGTGGGGTATCATATCAAAGGGGAGATTGAGTACATTTCAGCTGTGAATGATTTTTTTCTATCAATGCCTCTTCTGAAGTGTAAAATGTCAAAGAAATGAAATTTTTCAGTGTCTTTGTAGAAACGAACCCCGTCACACCCCTCTTATTTATCCACACACAAAAAAAATTGTTTTATTTTATAGCTTTAACTATTAGCATAACTTTAGCGAAGTTTCATAATAAACGTAGCATTTTTGTAACAAATACAAACGTTTTAAGTAGCCTATGTCGTCACACCTAGTCCAACCAACCTATGGACTTTTCATCAAAGCAACCTTTCGTTAGTAGGATACTATTTTTTATCAATCATTAATTAATGTCATTTAAGACACAAACTAGTTTTTTGTTTGCAATATAACAACCAAGTTTTTTTTCTAGAATAGAACAAGATAAATTTCCGCGCAAATTTTATAGGAGTTGTCCCGGATACGTTTATCTGGCGTAACTCCTATAAAATTTGTTTGGGTGGTTATCCTATCCTTTCCTGTTTTGAACCAAAAACCCGTTATATAATTATTTTTATTAAACATTAAATACTATCAACTAACACTTAAAAATTAAATTTTAAATCAAAAGCCCTACTACATCTTCGTGAAATTCATTTGTCCTTAATTAATGCTGGCTGCGAAATTGTTCAATATATGGTTCCGATGCTAGAAGTAGCAGTAGAAGTTCATAACATCCATGTGTCCATTCTACTGCACTTTCTAGAGTGAGAATACCTTATTGAACGATAATCTGTATCCCGTGCCTTTGGGCTTCTTCGGTTACCATACCAATCTAAAAGTTCACGGTATGTAAATTCGAACATCGACATTCTAAGCAGAAAATAACAAACGGTATGTTTCAAAACGGAATAATGAATTATTCCATTGTGGAGTTGTTAAATTAAAAAAAAAAACGATTATCGTAACTTTTTTAATTGCATCTTAAAAAGTTGAATTTTATGAATTCGCGCAATTGCCACAAATTCTGCTCTAAAGGTAATAAACCCTAGTAATTAGCATCAGTATCATTATCAGCATACACTCCTTCCCACATCCAGGTACCCTTTTCAATAAAAGTAAAGGTAAGATCTACATTGAATTGCTAGTAATACAAAAATGGGATCATGGTCTGCAAATGATCGAGCATTATGAGGTATATTATTACAACAACAGTAAAATTATACTAAATTTAAAATTATTTAGTTTTGACTTTTAAATAACATTTACCGGCATACTAAGAAAAGGTATGCATTGGAGTACGGAAACAATAGTGTTGTCGGGATTAATGCCAAATTGAATGTCTAAATATGCAATTTTTCGGAAGGTAGAGCTTCGGTCAAATAGAAATAACTTGGAGGGTCACAGCTCGTCGCAGCCAATTCTTGATTTATTAATTAGCTAAAACTCTAACGCGTTTTTTAATACCAATATGAGCACCGCGATCGACCGCGCACGGTTAATTTTTCTCTCCAAAAGTTGAAATTTCCCGAAAAAAACATCATCCTAACTAAAGGCTATCATTTACGAAGAAAAATTTTCCAGAAAAGAATTTTTGGTATTATATTTTATTTCTTGACATCATGGAAAAACATATCCTAAGCATTGACAATTCTCGCATCTACTGAACAGCAGCCGTGTTAGTTTGAACTTGCCTCAAATTTTATATGTATTTTTGCAATTTCATAAATATTCCAAATTGGGGGCCTCCTGTTGGCATGTATGCTTGCCAAAAAAATTTTTTTATTGATATATGTGTTAGTTAGTATGTTTACTTTAAATAAAAGTAATTGAACATATTAAATTAACACTTCACAAAAGGGGGTTTTTTTTCCGCTCTTGAACCACTGTGCGACGTATCGCTTTCGAATTATATTGGCGTATTGCTTTCGGTTCACCGGGGCAATTCGCCATAGAAGTACAATATTCTTCTCAGGCAATCTGTTTGCGATCTGAACACGAGTTCGCCGGCGAACAAATTTCTCGTCTTGGCAAATCGTATTCAGATCGCCGGCGAATCATTTTGTTTGGTGGGAATATTTGTGGTTTGAACTTTTCGTTTTTGCAGCGAATAAAGTAGGGATGTCAAAAACCGGGCCATAACCCGGTTTTCGGTTTTTTGCAAAGCCAGTTAGACCGTCCGGTTTTAACCGGGCTCAAAGTACCGGTTTTCCGGTTAACCGAGTCTTTTCATTGATTTGCTAAGAATTGTAGTAAAAACACACTCGTAATGCTGGTGTTTGTATCGTATGTAAAATCAAATCAAAATGCATGTACAGGGTACGCCAGAGAAACTGACTTATTTGAAAAAAAAAAACTTCCGAGAGGTGAGTTGGGCGGGTAGATGGGTGAGAGGGGGCCCATCTGGAGGGGGAAAGCCCGAAGTTTGTTTCTTATTCTAGTCAGTTGCCATCATGCTCTGGGTGTAGAGATCAGCGGGCCTTCGCCTTCGAGAGCTTCTTTTCTCACGGTCGCTCAATATTTTTTCACACATTTTTATTTTAAATGAACGTTAGGGACGTGTGGTTTCAGCCACAGATGGAGCCACAGCACACACAGCAGGAGGCTGAATAAATTTGTTGCGACAACACTTCCTCGACCGCCTCAGGTCTCTCAGAGGCGATTTTCCATGGCTGGCACGCTCTCCAGATTTACTCCATGCTATTTTTTTATAGGGTTATTTAAAATCCCTGGCTTATGTCGATCGACCCACGAACCATAGCTCACCTAAAAAACAACATTCACGACGCCATTGCTAAAATACGGATTGATATGCTGCAAAGAGTGGAGACGAACTTCAAAAATCGACTTAATCAGTGTATGCACAAAGATGGTCGCCATATAACCGATGTCATTTTCAAGACTGTATGAAAAAAAAAAGTTGGGAAATTGTATATAGAAAAATTTAAAAAAAACTATGAAGTACCTACCTACTTTTGTTTTTATTGACTAGGGATGTTGCGGATATCCGCATCCGCACCGCAACTGCGGATAATCCGCATCAAATTCTACATCCGCATCTGCATCCTCATGTTGACATCCTCATCCGCATCCGCAATCCGCAGTTTTGTATGCGGATATGATGCGGATATCAATAAAAAACAAATTTCCCATCTAATCATCTACATCTACATTGTAAACCACTCATAGAATAGAGAATTAATAGCGATTGCAAGAAACCAAATCTAATGCATGTAGATATTAGTCTAAGAAAATTGGGCCAAAATATGGGGATGGTCCCCAGATTATGGCATTAAAAGTCCCAACCGATTGGGGGTCCGCAACCTTAAAAAAAGGGGTGGAAGGGGGCATTTTTTCGGTTTTTTGCGATTATTTCATAAAAGGCAATAAATACAGAAAAATGGTCTGAGGACGAAAAAACTACATCAAGTGATTAGTGACCCAAGACAACTTTGTTTACAGATTATAAAATGAGTAGTTATAGAACAAACTGCTGATGGGTCACTTTGTATGGGAGATACCCTCAGTTTTTATCCGAATGAGCTGATTTTTGGTGGGTGGGGTGACTATGACCACCAATCGCAACCAACCAAATTTAGCACTCTGCTCCAATTTTGGGGGAGTTATGGACATACCGTTTTGACAAATACAAATGGGGGGATAATGAGTGCCCATGACCGGAGCGACTCAATGTTTACCTTAAAATTATCTTGAACTTATTGTGAATAGGTATACACAATTTTACGGCTGAAATGGCATTCTTTCAAAATTTATGGGGCTTATTTAAAAAAGGTCCAAAATGAAAAAAAAAATGGACACTGCATTTAAATGAAGCTAATGACTTTGTCCGGCACTCAAAAGGATTGCACATTTTGTTAAGCTGGCCCTTCCTTGTACTTTTACTTCTAACATGTCGAATATTCCTGAAATCTGAATAGTATCTAATTTTCGGTATTAGTAAAATTCACTTCACATATATTGTTTTTAACTAATCCGCATCCGCATTTGCAAATTTTATGACATCCGCATCCGCAGTCACATCCGCATCTGCAAATTTACATTTTCATTGATCCGCATCCGCATCCTCATCCGCTAAACCACATCCGTTACATCCCTATTATTGACCCTTCAAATAAGTAAGCCATAAGGAAAGTGTTCGAAAAAATGTTTAAGGGCTGAAATTTTAAAACACTATTTTTCATAGGGGACAAGTAATAGAATAGCTGTAATAATAGAATTGCTGTCTGAAAAATCAAGAAAATATGAAAAATTGGATGAATTTTGAAAGAACTTATTTTTTTCATGATGAATGTTGTTGTTAGACAACGGTTTTCTTTTGCCGGGAACGTTGCTATTCTTCGGTGTAGTTTTGTGTTGCCTCGATAGCAGAACCCAAATGAAAAAACCCAAAATTGTAGTGAAACCGATATATTTCGGGCTATCAACAGCCCATCTTCAGGGTTTAGTTTTCTATAAAACAATACAATTTTTGGGGATATATAAAACAAAATTGAATTAAAATAAATTAAATTACCTAATTAGTGGTTTTCAAAAATGATGGACAAATTACATGATGGTGAAACAAGGAACAAATTACAATGTCAAATTGGCATATAAAGATATCACAGATGTTAATGTGTCATTCAGTTATAAAAAATATCACAGGGTGTTGTTGTGTCAAGCAAATCAAAAATATCACAGGTGTAGTGTTGGACATTGATGTACATATAACAAAAATAAAAACGAGCTTAAAAAACTAGTCAACATTCATCTTAATTAAGTTATAATAAGAGTTGGTGAAGTCCTTTTTATCCGTTTTATAATTGCATGCGTGTTCTTCATGTCTGATAATTTGATTCGTCTCGTGAATTTGGAGTTTCGTTTTATTTGGATGCGATTTTAAGATTTTCGCATTATCAAAATCAAAGGAGTGATTACTTGTAATCGCATGTTTCGCTAGTTCTGACAGATTTATTATTCAATGATTTCTTTGAGTCATATAAGTTTTATCGGAATCGGAGCAATCAATTTTATATACAACTCCTGATTTTTCACGTTTTGGTAACGGAGTCTTTAATTTTGCAAACATATTTGAATTTTTATGGTGAGGTCTCATAGAAATTTTCAACTCCGGGATGAAATACTCGCACGATCTAGAAATCGCTTCACTCAATTTGGGTACATAAACCAAGGATGAGAATTGCTTAGAAGCGTTCTCATTTTGTAAGACATGAGAGCAATTATCGGTAGACAGGTACGCGTAACTTCTCATATCGGCCATGTTCTTATTGTTTGAATTTCTCACTTGGTTTATCATCTTTTTAATCGATGCTTCCGGATAGTTGTTACTCTTTAGAACGTCTTCAATCCTAATGAGGTTATGGTGCCAAAAACTTTTATGGCTAACTCGGAAAACTTTTCTGATGAAAGACTTAGCTACGTTAGTCTTCATGTTATCAGGATGATTGGAGTAATAATTTAATAATCTATTCGACGCTATTGGTTTATGATACCAGTTAGTTATGACTTTGTTCTTATCTGTACGATACAAGCTAAGGTCCAAATAGTCTAATCGTCCTTGTTGCTCGATTTCATAAGTAAATTTAATTTTGGGATCATAACTATATGTAAAACGTCAAGCACTTGTTGTATTTTCCCTTCAGGTATCGCTGTAATGTGATCGTCAACATAAGATTGCCAAAACAGTGGGACAAAATCAAGTTTAAGTAGAGTTTCATCAATTACATCGTCTAAGACACGTTCAACAAGGATTGGTGCCAAACTCGATCCCATGAACAAACCTGATGTCATAGAAAGGAACTTATCCTTGTAAGCAAAGTAATTACAATCAATGATGCAAAAACGTAATAGATTCATAAAAATATCTTTTGGTATCGATGTGTGTTTACTAACAAATGTAGCAAAATCTCTTTCAACAATGCGCAAAGCTATATCAGCTGAAATATTGTTGAAACAATTACTGACATCGAACGATATTAGTTTGTGGTCCTTTGGTATCGTTCTCTTAATTATTTGTTTAACAAATTGAATCGAATTTTTTAATGCATAATGAGATTTGAAAGCTTTACGTAATATGTTTGCTAAAAACTTTGATGTTTTATACGCTACCGAATTTACCGTCGACACAATTGGTCTTAATTTTCGGTCAGGTTTGTGAATTTTAATTTGACCGTAAATAAATAATACGTGGTAGTACGGCCGTATACGTTCGTAGACTCGATGCCTCTTTTTCAGAAATATATTTATGATTTTGGTTACATAGAGTAGTGATGAGACGGTTATTTTTACGTTGTAAAGAAGCCGTTAGGTCATTGTTTAGCATTATAAATTGATCAGTATCGCTAAGTAATTCCTCCATTTTAATATCGTACTCGGATTTATTGGCAATTATAGTGATATTTCCTTTATCACTATTTGAGATATATATGTCAGGATGTTGTTTCAAAAAGGTTGATGTTGTCTTAGCCGCAGCGATAAGAAATTTCTCTATGCGATTATACTTTCTCTTAGATTTAATAAAATTTGTAATCATATATGTTAAATGAGAACGTATCTTTTCAACGTATTTTTTTCAGTTTTAACCGGATGGACAAACAACCGTCCGGGTTAAAACCGGGAGGAGGAAAAAACCGAAAAAAAAACCGGTTAACCGTTCTGAAAGTACAATTTTCGAATACAATGTCGATACTCCCAACATAAATCTTTTATGTTTAATACTCTCTGTTAATTTCAAAAACAATTGCGAAATAATTACGAGATCTCTTCAAAATTTACGCATTATAATATGCGTGTTCATACACCGTACATTATGAGTCTACGTACTCGTATTTATCGTCTGTTCTCTATTTCAAATCGACGACGGAGACTTCACTTAATTATGTATTGGGCAAATTTGTTTTGAAACTTTACCAACAAGTACAGGTTTCGCAATTCGCGATTCGTTAAAGATTATAACCACAGCATGAAACTTATGCAAAAACTACGAAATATAAGTTCTTTCTTCATACAAATAAAAGACCATTTTGCGGAGCCATATTTTTTATTCAGTGTTTGTCGACGGAAATTTATTTTACTTAAATTCAAGAAAATTTATTTTCATATATCAGGAATATATTTTCTATAGAGGATCATTAAATAATGTTACAATATCTTCTTATTCTGCTCAGTATTTTGAATATGAAGATGCACTGAAAGGCATTTTATGTATTTATTGAAAAAAAGCCCATATGGAAAACTTAACGTAACCTATTTTACTCTGCACATATTTTTATTTTGTTCTTAAGTACACTAATTTTTTTTTTGTATAAAACTAATCAATGTATTGTCGATTTAAATTTAACACAAAAATACATACAACTCACTAGGCACATATTGCCTCCATGGCCAATATATTTTGTTGGTTTTAAGAAAAAAATAATATCCAAATCATCATCCAAAGGATTGTATGTCTGTTTTTTGCTGGTTGCGAGTATTGTATTAAGAATAATTTGTTTGGAATGATTACCAGCTATATTTGTATATTTATTTTATATGTTACACAACGTTTCGCCCTTTGCGGGCATCTTCAGGTGTCTTCTTCGAGTTATGTTATGTTTTTTCATAACATAACTCGAAGAAGACACCTGAAGATGCCCGCAAAGGGCGAAACGTTGTGTAACATATAAAATAAATATACAAATATAGCTGGTAATCATTCCAAACAAATTATTCTTAATAATCATCCAAAGGAGTTTAGCATAAATTTATGTATTACTGTTTTCATTTTATCGAAAGAGCCAATATAGCTTCTGTTCTCTGACTAAGAAAACGCCTGCGTAAACCTGTTAAAAATATACACATGAAGAATACATAACATAAATAATTATTACGGAAATTTTTTATTGAAAAGTACATTTACGAGAAAAAGCCATAACGGAAGCATTTTTGTCACATTCTGAAATTATGTAGAAGAGTGTTAAGATGCGCTCATGAGATATGTACGTGTGTGAGTGTTTGCATTGCACTTAATAGCTACAACAGTTAGATATTTATTTATTTAATTCAACAGACATGTTTGCTAAAATATTAAGTTATTCTGTCCAAAGTAAAAATTATGTGCATTATTAGCTAATTTAAAATATTTTTTTTGTTTTCATTTAATTTAAGTTAATTTAAATTTTTTTTTGTATGCATATAATACTTAACAGCGCCACATCAATTTAAATCTATATCACATTATTTTGTTATTTATACATTTTAATAAAAAGAAAAATAAAAGGAAAGGAAAGCACAAGCGATTCGCAGATCTGCAAATAGAAATCATAAATTTTAATTTTGAAATCCTAGGCCCTGATTCTTTAGAGATCTCCTGTGAAATTGAGACAGTTTGTTTTAATAATAAATCTTAAGCTTTTATATTTCATACAATTTGAAAATAAATTATTTAATAAATAATTAAAAAATCGTTAGAGACTGCAGCTTAACGTTGTGTTAAATTGCTTTATTAAGGTTTGTGTTCCTAGAGACGACTCATGGGATCATCGCTCACTCTCTCTGGAGCCAAAGAAACGCAACTTTTATATTATGAAAACTATGGAAATAGTCGATTAATGTCGGTTCGTGAACCGTCAGATCAACATTTCAACCAGCTATAAACGAAATATTTGTTTTCTTACAAAGTGATTGTTTCTTCCTTTAAGAATAAATTAGTTAAAATACCAAGGACTCGTCTTTCGTCTTACCAGCGATGGCTGATTATTATTATAAATTTTTATATTTGTTCTTCGCGCATTTCGTTTAGCTTAATCAAAGCAAACGCACAATATCTTCATTTTCGTATGTATTTATGGTAATAAATTATTAGAATTTTTTTTTAACTATTTTTAAATTTCGTGCAAATATGTGAAAAAATATTTGTCATATTATAGAATCTTATTATATTATTCATATATGATTTATCTAAATTTGCATTCATTTTATACATCTATTGATTTCATTTTTGGCAATTGAAAATCTAATTTTTTTTGAATTTGTTTTTTTATATTTTTTGGTTCCTAATATCCGTTCGTGTTCTAATAGAGAGATTGTAAGATTGTTCTATGTGAAATTCTCTATTTAAAGTATTCTGTTTTATTTTTGTGTTCCGGAAGTTTTGACTAATACTCCAGCTCATCTTCGTCATCACTGCGGCACAAAAGTTTGCTATAAAATAATATGTGAAATATACGCCTCTAATGTAATTAAATTTTGTTTGTTACTATGTGTTTGTTATACTATGAGGGAAAATCGGAACCGTCTACTTGGGTAACTATACATATAGACATACAATAATAAAACAGGCTGTAATGACCTAACCACAACTTGGTTTTTATTTGAAAACCAATTTTGTTGTATAGATAGGTGTATCTAAAAAAACATGCAAACTACAACTTCAAGCTAGGATGATGGGATTTTTTAAAAAAGCTTAACAGACTCTTTGCTATACTGTTTCTACTGTCGTTTGTTCTAAAGCCAGCCCAAATTACAGCCCTTATTTGATGTGCTCGAAGGTCTTGGCGATTCTACCCTACTATCCAGCTACAGATCTAAATTTTTAATTTAGCACGAAGGTTCGGCCATAACACCTGGAAAAATGCAAACTACCAAAAATAGGGCTGACTAAACACGGTCATTGTACTAGCTAAATCTTCAGCTTCTATGTTTTCAAGATGGTAAACATTTTCGAATTGCTAATTGTTTGCCTTCTTCGTATGAAACACAATCGAATCAGGGGTGGGTAAAACAACGGAAAATCAAGCAAAGCCGCGGAACATTAATCAGACGTTCGCTTCTGTTCGCTTTCAAAAGTGGATTTCAGTGGCAGCTGCATGGCAAAACTTTAAAAGAGCAAATCATATTCAATCCCCAACGATTACTCTTGAAATTTAAAAACAAAAAGAACTTATTTGTATCTCTAATTTGAAATTCGAAGCGTGAAATCGTATATCATGAGGATATCTACACTTACGAACGACCCTAATAGCTTCGCATGCTCTGCTGTTGGAAATCTGTAAGATTGGAAACACATATTTTGCCCATGCCCAGCATAATCAGACGACAGGGATCTAAGCGCATGGGTAGTAAGCTTATCGACTGATGAGCACCAAAAAGTGTTGAATTGTTTTACGGAAAGAAAACTTTACATTTTTAAAAGATGCTATCAAATAGAAGCAACCAGCGGCACAGATAAGGGAGATCAGTCACTTTTATTCTAAAAGTTAAAATTATGAAAATAATCATTTTATCTTAGGCAAAATAAGTCTTTGCTTTTTTAGTTGTTCACAATATTATTGAATTCAATACAAAGTACTCTAAAGCTATAGCCATGGCAGTTTTTACAACGTAGCTCTTCTATAAAAGGAATTGTAGTTTGACATGGATGCTGGCACTAACCAGTATACGGTTTTCGTGTAGTGACTGGAGTTAAAGTCTTTATTTTTCATCAAGGAGTATATTGCTCCAACATGAGTGGTATTCTCATTCATCAATGGCCGTGTTTTTTTTTACATCGGGGGCAGGTTTGCTAACCCAGACGCGCAAAAAAAAACTATCGAGGGTAGCATCCAGGTTAAATTTCTAATTGTCACGTATTTCAAAACATTGCTCAAAAATATTAAAGCCCCGTTTTCACTTTACAAACGCAAAAGTTAACATGTAATTTTTTTAATGAAAACATATTTTTATGTAGGAATCATAATTTTGTTAGAATAAGAATTCGACGAACACCATTTTTAACATGAATTTACAAACAGAAACTATATTTTTTGCACACACTTGTGTGTTGTATGTAAACTATACCTTAGACCTTAGAGCTTTTCATTTCAAAATTTAATTTTTGCTAGTCATTGGAAAACGTACTAGAAAATAATTGGGATTGCATACATATAGGCGAGTTTTGGAAAACTCATTAAATCTGGATAGCAATATAATTTCTAACCTGAATAAAGTCACAGGTTAGCGTTTGTATGAAAATTACCCCGGATAGTGTAGGTTAGCTAATTAAAAAACACGGCCAATATTTATAATAGCGTAAAGAGGCATTGTCCTTTTGAGGATAGTCCGTTAAAGGATATCGTCGCAGGCATATGGACGTACAATTCATTAACCAAAATCTCTAATTCAATTCAAAAATTTAAAATTTAGTCCACCAAAAAAGGGAGCCTTAGGCAGGCTCGGCTCTTGATAGATAGGCACATCTATTGGGATTTTAGTAAAGTCAAAATCTAGTTAAATAAATTGATAATCTAGGACTCAATAACTAGAATTCTAGTGAACCAGTCAGCTGTATTTAAATGATGATCTAGTGAAGTTTACTAGATTTCGTTAGATTTTCATAGATCATCTAGTTAATTTGATAGTCAAATTCAATTATTATCTAGTGAATTTTACTAGATTTCATTAGACTTAACTAGATAATCTAGTTAATTTGATAAATCAGTCCAATTATCCAGGGAATTTTACTAGATTTTGTTAAACTTATCTAGTTAATCCAGTTAATTTGATAAAGTATATTTTACTTCATTCGTTTCAAAAACATCATCTGAAAATTTATTGAAATGCAAATCGGCTTCCCATGGAAATAAGAAAAAAACCTAAACAAATATCTTATTTGATTCTCATACCAGAGCATGCAGAGGTAGTTTTCATTGTCGGTTTTGACTACTTACCTCTAGTTTACAGCTAGTAACTCAATAACTCAACAACAGACTGGCAACTAATGAACTGGCCAAATTGAAAAGAAGAGAGAAAACTATTTAGAACTGTTTTCTACGAAAAATTAATAGTCCATCAGTAAAATTTACTGCTTTTCTAGGAATATATCACCTATTTGCTGAGAAACTAGTAAAATTGTACTGGATTTCTAGGTCTTGTTCGAGACTCGCTCGATATTACATTCAATCCAGTTAAAAATAGTGGATTCCAGTTCAACTTTTTCAGAATCGCTAGAATGATAGTGATTTTATGCACTAGAATCAGCCTAGTAAAATTTTACTGGAAAAAAGACTTACAGAGTATAATCTTGCAAGCACTATATGTTTGCTGGACCACGCCGCGCCGCGATTCGATCTCCGGACCTCCAGATTACTAGCATCCTAAAGTGCGACTCAATCACTCAATCAAGTGAGCCACAGAGCGTGACGAAGGTCTAAATAGGTTCCAGGAATTACACTTTGTCTCACGGGAACATTTTTTTCGGATGTGATTCTAATTTGTCTCACTTGCGAAATTTAGCTTCTGATTTATCAATGTAGGCTTCAGGTATATCAAGGGATGTTGCCTCATCAAAACTTCTTCAATCACAATTTTTTTAAGATGGTAAAGCTTTTAGGACTGTTGAGGTGTCCTAACATTTACCGTTAGTTAAAGATTATTTGCCAGGCGCAGCAAAATATGGTGGTGCTTTATTCCTTTATTATATTAAGGTTTAGTAGATTTGGGGCGCCAAATTTTTGGGGCCGCTTTTTGGACAATAATCAGCATTCTAGTATTGATCCTGAGTAAGAGTTACGTAAATTGTACGTCTGTGATGCTAGCAATTGACCGCCTTACTTCCAAAAATTACAGTTCGCTCAGTTATGCGCTAATCAAATTCTTCTATAAAAAGAAACTCATTGGAGAATTAAGTATGTGGTAATTTTGTCCTCCAATTGAACATTTAGTACTTATTCGTTTGAACAGCATTAAAGATTCTAATTGAGCCTGCTATTCATGGTCGCCATATAGTTCTTACCCAATAATTTTTAAATAGAAGACAAAATAATAGAATATTATTATTCAGTTGATTTACAAATACATCGCAATTTGATTTACAAGCGCCACTCCGTGCCCTCCACCCTTTCTCCAGCCTATGGTCAGGGTTCTCAAGAAGTTTATCGGCTGCGCAATATGCAAGACAGTTATGAAAAACTACTCTTCTACTTCAGCGACACACATACTATCTACCCTAT
Source organism: Microchrysa polita (assembly GCA_949715475.1). Classification (NCBI taxonomy): domain Eukaryota; kingdom Metazoa; phylum Arthropoda; class Insecta; order Diptera; family Stratiomyidae; genus Microchrysa; species Microchrysa polita. Next base: position 65,773,000 of record OX454416.1, read on the forward strand.
CAATTTGCCTAGTACAATACCTAAGGGGCGGCAATTTGTCCTCTTGCCCGGGATGGCGAAAGGGCTAGAGCCCAACTGTAAAAGATGTAGCTCTGGTTTTAACGTGCCCGGCGATAAAACCAATTGGAAATTTGCAGAATCATATGGTTCAATTATTCGTCAAATTTTCAAAACACAATTGTAGCCGCCATTATCCAAAATATTCCTGGAAAAGACTTTAGAATAGGTCTGGAAGTCATGATAATTGAAGTCCGTGTGTTAAACCCAATATCTTATTGACTGTTGTGCACCACGTCATACGCTCAGGTTTCGACGATGGCCAAAAACTTTCTGCTGAAGCGGATCGCCGTTTTCTTGTAATCTGACGTACTGAAGAAAGGCATACTGAGTATTTGCGACAGAATATTACGTGTGACCTGATTGACGGATTCAGATGTGGTTTAGATAATTAATGATGTGGTTTTATGTGGTTTTATAATTAAATCGGAGCACTTAAAACCAATAAAACTAAAATGAAAAGGCAGGCATTACTTGTTACATCCGTTTTCAGATTTTCCAAAAACTAAAAATTATGGAAAGAAACTGAAATTCGAAATCAACCAACGCGACTGATAAACTACACCTACTACTAAACTACACTCTCATCAGGACCGACACAGAGGCTCTCCTTCAACAAACTTCTCATTTAACAAATGGTGGTAGAATTATAAAATCACACCTCTTTTCCTTTCATTACAATTTTTATTTCCAAAATGTTATTATGAAGCTCCACGAAACCCAAATCCTAGTGTATCCCAAATAATCCGTATATTTTTTTAACAAAGAAAAAATCAATTTAGTTCTTTAAGGGTATAGTAATGGGTTGATTCTTAAAGTTGCCTCAACTGGCTAATAAGTAACCTGACTACTGGTCTAGCAGAATACGGGCATAAGAGCGACATATTTCCATATATCTACATATAATGGTCTTCAAAATTTAGACAAATGTATCCAACCCGTCCTAATTGCTACTCCGAAAATTTCATGCACGACTGAAACTGTTATTTCTACTAATTTGTTACAACCAGAAGTTGAATCTCTCTTATGGAAACATATGTCAATGATTTATGTTCGTTAAAAAGTGAAAAAATCACAATTATGTGTACAAAACCGTGGACAGAGGGGAAAATGGGTTAGACGGCCTCCACTGTAGTATTGACATTTTTTGTCAAAGGCGGAGCTCACCACGATTTGGTAGAGATTTTGCTCGAGATTTTGGTTATAATCTCGGTAAAAAATCTATGAAGATGTATGGAAAATTATGAAGATTTCAGCCTAGATTTTGTAAAATCTCAAGATTTAGCAAAATCTTCTGAAGTCTGTAGAGAGCTTAATACTTTATATATGTACTTTATACACGGGGTGCCAGCGGTAGTAGAGTAAATTCAGTGCTTAGAAGCCCTGTAATTCATTTTTAACGCATGATGAATGTGTCAACTGGTAAAATGAACCTATAAAAAAAGTATCCTCAATAGAGTACACAGTAAATGTATAGAGATTAGATGGGCTAACTATACTGTCTACATTCTACAACTAGTATTTTATTTTATGTGTATGTAAGTATTTTTGGTTTTGTTGATCTAACCAGGACCTTTTCCCATTGATTCTAATGATGTATCTATAGCAAACATGCATTTCTACGTAATGTTAAAATAAAATATCAAAACATAATGATTCGTTTTAATTTCAAGTTAAAGTTTTCATTGATACCAATTATTCTTCGTAATTTAAATGTACTTTAAAGCTCCATATATATCATGCATCAACTCTATCAACAACATCATCTTAAGGCAATAAACATTAAACATCGAAAATTTCCATTTCATAACAAAGATCGATTTTCTTCATACAAGCAATATCTTTTATAATTTATTTATCGTTACAATCGAGAAAAGCTCAAGCTTAATTCATCAAAGGATATGTCAAGTATATCACAAATATTAAGGCTCAATAGTTTTGTGCGTTCATTAACAATACTATATGAAATTATTTATTATAATTATATCGAAACATATGTATTATAATAATATGACAAGTTGGACAAAACATCAATGGAATATTATTAAATAAAATAAATTAACAGGTTTGGTTTCGAATGAGCGAATCCAACATTCATAATAATAAGAATGCAGTATCAAATGACATAACGTATTCAACGAACGACATTCACATGAATTATGATAACAAAGAAATGAGATTTTCCAAAAAAAGAGCATTTTCATACAACACGAGCATTTTTTTAGGAAATAATTCTGTTGACACTCACTCTTCTTTCACCGGGAATTTCTCCGCGTATACTCGCGATGATTTGTGACATGCCTTGTCACAGCACGGACAATACCAGTAGCTTAAGACACTAATCGATACGGCAAATATGACATTTGGTATTATTAAGGATAAAATTAGATGTTTCAGATTATCCTCCCACGAATAGCGTCCGATAACGACTTCGGGATAGGCACGACTGTAGTAGCATGGGAAGGGCTCGCCAACATGCGAGTAGCTAGAAGGAAACACAAGATGTGGTTTGATTATAGAATTAGGATTATAATATGTACTTGTACATTATACGTAATTCTTAAATTTAATTTTAAAATTTTAAAATTAAATCTATTAATTAATCTACGTGACATTTACCAAATTATGAATGTTTTTACGATGCTTAAATAAGAGACTTCTTACTTGCTATTTAAAGAGCACCTTTTTCTAGACCCCAAATCTTGTTACTCCCTAATCTTATTTGTATAAAAATAGAAACAACATAAAAACTCAAATACATACCCATGCTGCTTTGCAAATATACTGCAATTTACTCGTGGCGGATAGCCACAACCTTCTGAATTAATCAGAAACTTTGTATCGCTTACATCCCACTCAATGGTATCCATGTCACGTGGCTTACTTTGCCATTCATCGAATGGTATGCGAGTATAATTCACCAACAATTGATGACATCTGTAAATGGGAAAATTTGTTCAAGTCAATGGCATTTTTCGCCTGGACGGTTATTTCGAAAATAGTCCTCTAATAGCATTTTCAGATTAGACGGGAGCTTACCGAATAGCTGCTGTTGTACATCCTTCACGGCATGAACTCCAGCTACAATTCTTCATACCTTCTGCATAGATATGTTCCGTGACGACACAGGTGACCGGCACTGGATCATAGTCGGCAATTATTGTCGATATAGCCGGATCAACGACGAATGGAATTAGAAATAGAAATGCAAAGATTGATAAAATTGCGGTTGTTCCTGAAAGTAGAGAGTTAATTTAAATGAAGTTTTTATCAAGGCTGCTCCACACGTATATTTTTGTCACTCGTGCTTAAAACCCACGCGTTGGTAGTATAATTAAGCACGTGCGTGCAAACAAGCCCATCACATGTGAAGCGTGTGATTGCGTACACACATACCTAAGCATAACGAAGTGTAAAATTTTGCCTTTTCAAGAAGCGTTTCGACCGGTTCAGGCGGCGGCGATTTTGGCGGATTCAATGTGGTCCTGCTACCCGACAAGCTCGGTGGCGGCGATGAGTGCGGACTGCCTATTGATCCCATTGATCCAATCGATCCAATTGATCCATTTGGACTCTTCATCTTCGTTAAAATATTTTCTTCTTGTCGTAATTTTTTCTAAATATTTTTAGTTCTTGATTATCTCTTTTACTGGATTACTAAATACATTTAGATTGAACATTGAATGTTTTTGTTTTGATTCAAATATTTAATCTTTTTGAGTTTCTGATATTTTGTTTTGGGTTTATATTCCAAAATAATTTCTAGTAGATCGAGTGACTTCTATACAGTTCTTGTATTTGTTTTTTCGTTTCTAATCGAATAGAATATATATTTTTATTTTCCGAATAATATTTATATTATAGATATTTTCTCTATTTTACTTTGTACGTCCGTAGATTGATTATTTTCATATTTGTCGAATTTCTTTAATTATTTGTTTTTTACATTTGTTTATCACGCATTCCTCTTTCTCTTCTCTTTTGCTCTTTATTTGAATTGAATTTTTGTGGTTTAATGCTGGTGGTGGTGGTGGTGGCGGAGCACTAGGAAAATGGAAGTGTAGTTGAGCCTTATAACGTTATAAAAATGTACGTAGCGATGTTTTCTTTAAAGCTTTTATTAATAGGTGTTTGTTGTTGATTGTAAGAATTTATTCAAAGTGGTGTGATATTGAAAATTAATTGCTTTTAAACGTTTCGATGAAATTTTCCTTTAATAGTAGATTTCTTCTTTTGGTTTATATGCAAGTTGAATATATTTATGTTAGTAAACTAAACACTTCATTCCTTCTCCGTGGATAAATATTTCGATTTGAGTTTTTTGGATATGAAGAGTATATCTTTGAGCTATTGCAGTGAAAAGACTCCAGACTGATGGACAGGGCTATCTTCTTGCAACAGAGGAATGCCTGAAAAACATGAAAAAGATAATCAAAAGTTAAATTGTATGAAGGAGTAGTCAGCTTTTTTTGAGTTTTTGTATACATTTATAAAAAATATTGTCCCAACCTCCAGGGATAACTTTATTTAGTAGGAAATCTACATACATATATAGAGTCTCAACAATGCCAACCCGGAATCGAACGATAGCGAATACTTTAACGGTTACGAAGAAAAAATATTTAAAAAAAAATCAATTTTAAATTTTTACAGCTATATGTTATAAAAAAAAATCGACAAACCTATAAACGGCCGAGTTTCGAAAACTCGTTCTTCTACTAAGCTAGTCAAATATCATGATCAGTTATCGTCAACAATATCGTCTAGCAATAGAGCCGCCCAACATGAACTGAAAACCTTTTCCATACATGAGCCGCTCAGAAGCCAATGTGTCTAGGTCCATTATTAAAAAAAATCGTTTTTGTTTTAAATTTATGTAAAGTAATTGGTGATATTTCTTATTATCAAACAATTTTCTAATTTTTTCTTCATCTTTATGGATTCAGAAAATTTATCATTTCTGAAGCCATTACGAAGTCCACTATTTTGTTGTCTAAAATTTCTACTATTGTAACAATTGTACTTTGCCCATAAAGTGGCTCCACTAACTATCAAACAAAAAAATACATAAATTACTGTTATTTTAATAGGAGTTAAATTTCCTTATATGTACTGTGTACAGGGTGACCCATTTAAATGGATATGACCTAAAATGATCATACTTTTTTGTTTTTAATTTTTTTTTTAATTACGAAGAATATACTAGGGAGACCTGGGAGATTTTTTGACGATCAGTAGGTTGGTAGTATGTATTACGGAGCATAAATTAATAAAACTGATTTTGGACTTGAAAAAAAATTAAAATAAAGATGTTAATAGGCGCAAGCAATAGTTCTGAAATAAAGGTACCTAACCTTTTATTAATTTAAAAAAATACAAATAAATCAGATTAAAATATTTACAGCATAATGTATTTCATGGACGAAATATTTTACTATTTTAAGATGTATTTTTTGAAGATTTTCCTACGTTATATTCGAAAGGTAATTTCTTAATGTGAATCAACCTTCCTAATATAAACAAATATTTACAAACGAAGAAATAGTGATTAGTTGTATCGAAAATAATGATTCTATTTTTAATTGTTTCTAATCAATGGCTATTTTACACAAATGAATGGTAATGATTCGCACCCAGCGTGTGATGATTTTTAAAACGTTGTAAAAACTTAACATTTTAGAGCAGTTCCCCTTCAATTCGAACCGTTACCTAGTTACATTTTGGCGCAGTTAACATTCCATTCCTTTTTTAAAAATGTCTCCGTTGGTAGGATGGAGCAGCGGATGATTGAACAGATGGAAAAATAGAATGAAGTTACCAAAAACTATTGTGCATGTTAAGTGATGAAAACGGACAATTAGGCAGTTTTTTTCTATATTGGCGTACCTATAATAGCTACTGTCAGCGAACTGCTGGCTTCAACTGAAAAGTTACTCGAAAAGTTTAACGCATCTACTGTTTTAATACATTTTGGGATTTTAACCAGTACAAGAAAAAGCGACTAGTAATAATATGCTTATCTTTTAATTGATGTTTTACCAAACCGAAAGATAATTTTCGACAGTTCCGATCTTGCAGTAATTGACTAAATATACATACAGGCTTGATATGCTCAAATTACCTAAACGGTAAACATAGTGTTAATAAAAACTTTCTTTTGTTTACCGTTGTGTGTACATAGTTGATTTTGATTGAAATTAGGAAACAAACGATTCTTACTACAACTTTAGTTTTACTTTCCCATATCGGGGCTACTGGCTCCCTTCTTCTGTGGAATTTTGTTTCTGAAGAAGAATAAAACTAATATTATAGTAAGAAACATTAGTTTTCTCATTTCGATAGTGTTCATACGATGTATTTTTAATTTATAAAAATTTTTCATAGTTTCAATATTTCTTAAAAGAGATCTTTGACTTATTATATTAGTCAGTGGAGTGGCTCAAAACTACACTGAAAAAAATGGTTTAGACTTTTTATCTAAAGTGAAGTAGTTGACTTAGATTTAGATAGTTTTACCAAAGAAATAGCTGATTTCTCTAATCTTCGTAGCTGAAAATACTATTAAATTCGTTAATTTAACCACGCAAGATTAGAAGAAAAAGTTTAGTCAATTCTTCCACAAAAGTTGTTGATTGTACTATTCAAATATAAAATTTAACTACAAACAATCGTTCTTTTTTCTTCAACACAATTTAGCTATCCAACATTTAACAATTTATAGATAATGAATAGCTGTCTTTACAAATGAATTAATTGAATTTGCAAATATAGTAGATGTTTCAACTAATGACGAATAGAAAAATTATCCATATCTTTGTAACTGTTTCAACTACATAGAATTATAAGCTGAAAATCAACGCGAACTTTAGATGAATTCGACTATTTCTTTAGATAACCATTCTAATTTTTTTTCTCTGTGTACCTACTAAAAATACTTGGAAACATCACGCACGCACTACCAATTTAATGTATTAACTGCAACTGCCTAATCAAAAAACGATTAAACTAAAATGTTGATATTCAAATCTTTTAAGTAAGTAATTGCTCGACACTCGACTAAATACAGTTTTGAGTTAGTAATCGGATCATATTTACTGCGGATATGACGCTAATCCAGACCACCACTTGTTTTTTTTTTCTTCGACAAATTGTAAGCACCAGACTTTTCATTATCACTATTTTTTATAGCCAAACGGACTGCGGACTACTTTTTGTAATAATTGATCCAAATTATCAAGTCAAGACTGAATTATTACTTTTTTAGTTCGAATAAGGTTACGTCATGTCCACGAAATTCCTTTCCAGAAGGGCAACGTGCTAAAAACGCAATCTTCAGAGCACCGGATGTTACATTTACTTTACTGAACGGTCACTGATTCCACCTTCTAGCCATTAGTCAACACCATCCTTCTGAAAACGTGTTTTTCAATCAAATAAAAGCAAACCGATTTCATTCTGAATAAACTCGATCACAATTTTCAGAAGCCAAAAAATACAAGTTCATACATTTTCAGGCTACACGGATTCTTACTTAAAAATATGTATGTTTTCGTTCATAAAACTTTGTGTAATATATTCTATTGGATAGCCTACTTCTTAACTATTATTTTTGTGTGCATTTCTAATCGTAGAATTTAGCAAGTAAAATGTTAGTTTTCTCGATTTCGACAATAGTGGACTTTGACAACTGAGCCACTCATATACATATGTATATATTTACAAAAATTAAAGAACGAATTCTTCTTTCAAGAAAGATGAATTCTCTTAAGTTGCAATTGGCCCATTTCTAAATTTTAACTGACCAGTCCGATTTTTGTATTATTCCTCCTATTTTTCGAAAAAACAAGGTTTGTGTGAACAATCCTAGTTCATTGCAACTTCCAAAATTTGTCATAAAAATTTTGAGGTTTTAGCTCTGTTTCGCAACGAAATTTGGGTGGAAGGCTCCGTTCGAGCTCTGCACCCCAAAAACATAAGAAACAAAAAAAAAAAAAACAATTTTTTCTCCACCACATTTTGCAATCTCAAATCACGTAATCACTACACTTAAATGCAGCTTTTAAAACAGCTCCAAATAGAAAAAGTTCCACAGCAATCAGATAATATATTACAAGCGAAGCTATTTTCACTTTTGTCCACTAACAGTAGGTCGTATCTCAGAAGAATTCGTAAGACCATTTTCGAAAAAGGAAACGTTTGAAATACACACAAAACGGCAAAGTTAGCAGTAACATTATTTTATCCATTAAAAAAAAGACGGCCATCGAGATTGGGCGGAGTCAGCGGCGGATTTACCCATTTGCTGCCAGTAGCCTCTTCACATATTGTCGCCTCTTTTGATGCCGTAATTTTTATCGATAGTGAATATTCGGAAAGAATTATGCTTTATTTACCTCCAATATATTTTCAATTTACACTTTGTACTCAAATTTATGTGATCTTCGGGCTTTCCGCTTCGTGGGTCCTAAATATTCTTCAATATTTATCACAGAGTGTAAAGCTTATACATTAATTTTCTGTTTGGAGATTCGGTTTAAAGCGGTGAATCCCAAACTGTAGGAGGCTTAAATATTGATGGCGTTTATAAATTATGGTTTGCTTCTAGACCAACATATCGAAATCAGCCGGAGCTAATCCGTTATTGCAATACATCGGGCAAACATTTTATTTTCTTTGATTAACGAAAAGAAGCAGGAACCAAATCTGTTTGATGAACACCGCTAAGAATATTTTAGGCCCGAGAAAAATTCAAAAATCACTTGATATGGCTGATTGAAATTGATTGCTAAGCTCGTGCCTCTTATATAAAACGCACCAGGAACGGCATAACTCCAAAATTTGAGCTCAGTTTTCCGGTTTTAAATATGAAAGTCACATCCAAGATACAGATATACAAATTTAAGAGAAATTTAAAAATGAATCTAATAAAATGTATTATCCTTCCCTAAGACAGCTGAATTGATCCAGATGCTCTTTTCATGCTGAAAACTTCTCTGAAATTCGATCCTCTTAATTACAAAATGATGAGATAATTTTTTTTGAATCAAATTTAATCATGCTTATGAGATTAACTTTTTTTAGTGCTTCCCATTTCTGGAATAACATTTTAGCAATTTCTGATATGTTGAGCTGACAAAAAGCCGAAGCAGCAAATATAATTAAAAGATGGCACGAAAAAAATTAGTAAAGCAGCTACCTTTTCCAGGGGGGGAGGAGGTCAGAATATTTTCTAATTTTTTTTTTTCAAATTACTAAAGAATAACCCCAAAAAATTGCTCTTGGTGTCATATTTGGTACGAACACTTCATATCGATAAAAAGGCTAGTTTTTTCCTGTTCTGTTTTTCGTCGGAAAACGTACCCATACCTAATATTTATTACGATAGCTTACGGCAGATTTTGAAGGGGGCACTTTGCCAACATCTGGGGCTTATGAATTTTTTTTGTGGTTTCGGTTGTCTAGTGCAATCAACCTTAGGCACGGTTGATGACAATGGGTGGGGTTACGAAACGAAACAGTTGCGTATGTTCCGCAAACATGTTTGCCATTCTGATCCCCTAACTGCAATTTTGCGGATCAGCAATAATCTCTGGTCATTTTCGTTAACATATTCCACAAAGGCAGATAAAGGAAAAGAACAGGCAATTGATTATTTCTGATCCACAAAATGGCTGTTACTTGCCAGCCAATTTAAAGTTGGCAAAAACTAGAGTAAAATAATGGAAAACAGTTAAATGTGTTCTCGCTTTTACCAACTGGAGTTGCCAATTCTCCGATCAATCTAACCCCAAGACTCGTTTAGTAAAGCGAATTTTCTGACAGTGTAGTCTTCCAAAAAATGTAATTTTTTATACAAACCTTGGCAATAGTTAAGGTGGCGACGGCACATGCCGCTATAAAAAAAACCCTAAAGCTTTTTTCAGCCTTTCTCTGAAATCTTTAGACAGAAGCATAACAGCATCCTAAATCAGTCAGTCAGAACGATTATTAGAATCTTCAAGATATCAATAGGAATATCAAAGCATAGATTGTGTTGTAAGATTAATTACCTACTTCCTTGAAAACGATTTACACTCTCCGGAGGGTCATTATCACGAAAGAATTTATGAATTTTTCCCAATCTGGAGTACAGTAGCTTAGGAGGCTTGTAGTCGGAAAATCAGGAGCTCGTGAACAAGTACCTACTCATGTATTAAAAACATATCCAACATTTAATATGGGTTCATGAGTTCCTTGATTCTTACACCTAAAAGCTCGTCCTCCTTCTTTCATTTAATTTAGAACCAATGAAAATTTTGAAAAATTGGCCACCTCGGCAATTGCCTATGCTGCCCATACGAGAAACCGATCTTGTCGATCCATTATAACACACTACGTAAATTTTCGTAAATTTTGCAAGAATTTCCTGGGGTTAAATCAATCTACTTATAACGAAGAGCTTGTACAAGTACAGTTGAAAATCATTTTTTAGCACTTGATACCAGCGAATTACATAAATAGAAGCACAAAATCCTTCACATCTTTTTAATTTTTTTAAAGGAATTTTACTATGTGTTATAGTTATGTGTTGCAAGACATTCAATTAATAAGAATTAGATACTTCAATCTATAGCTTGGATAATTTATTATTAAAATATCTCATGTGGGTACATCCAAACTTACGTGACGGATCTCAGAGTGCCATCACCGAATCACCTCCGCCAGTGTCGCCCATGTTGGCTTGTGAGCCTAAATTTTTTGCCGCCAACATTGTATCCGTATCCACGCATCCTTTAAAACGCATTTTTGCATCGTCTCCTACATAAACAGTCGTCTGACATAGCACCAACACCAAGCACGACACTACAAATAATACTGACGGAACCACGGAGGCTATCACAAATTGCTTATAGGTCACATCGAGATTAAACCTCGCCACTACAATTTCTTTATTGGACGGTGCATAAAAACAGGGAAATCGTGCCCGAGCATTATGATCAGTACCATCCTTCCCGTATTCACGCAAAAAATCCTTACACTCATCCATAAGCGTGTTGACGCATCCTTCCAGATTAATCATAAGCCGCGACTCATTTGAAATCGTAAGTTCATAGTCCGGGGGAGCAATTAGTGGCACCGGTGAGGCCACAGCTATATGTAAATTGCTCAGAAACGTGAAATTCGTGAGATCCGTAAGGAAATTCTTCTCAATCACGGATCCATTGATGCAATCGACGGCTTCCATTCTATCGGAATTATTGCGTAAATTATAACACGATGCCATTAACACATTATCGGCCGACTCATTCCACACTTCTTCTTTCGTCTCTTCGTTTATAGCGTTCTGACACTGCGATAAGTACACTTTGTCACCACTAAGGACCACTACATTTTTATTTCGCGTTGGGATATCGACACATCGCCTATCACAATTGTATGGGGTTAGAATTTTTCGACAAGTCCCTCGATTACACGAGAACAGTCCATCAATATCAATACACGTGATTTTTCCACGTCGTCCTGAGCATTTAAGGGGCGGATCCGTGTTGTGAAATATGCACTCAAAAGCATCGGTAATGTTCAGGCATTTCCCCATAGTGCAATTGAATGTACCCGTGAGATTTTTACATTCATCTGCTATGCAACGAACTTTATCCGCCCGTTCCTGATCTATGCCGAAACATGTTTTTGTGGCCGAATTGGTGCAATTCTGAAATGTTACGTTGGTTCCATTCTGACGCAGGTTTACATAAATTTGAATACACGCACCGGACGTTTTGCTCAAACACCACTCACCGCATGAGCCCCACTCGCAATTGTCCTTGTTTACAGCTCGAGTGGTGGTGCACATGACAGGAGTCTCATCTATGCCGCTTTTGAAGGCTCGCGTCGATGGCATATATATAGCCACCGTCAAATACACTATAGCAACCGTGCTCAGGATCAAAGTCATCTGACAAAGGCATATTGTACCGCAAATGCGATTATCCTGTGGTGGCACTATTAAATCTTCGACGGGAACTTTCTTTTTGCCCATGATTGATATGGAGTGTGCTTCGTGCTAGTGTTCTAATACGGAAACATTTGTGATTCGGCCACACGATAAATTATATAATTGAAACAACGGAAGTTCCTTGTTGGCATCAATCACTGTCAGATGTAGTCCGAATTTTATATCCTGTTCATAAATTCATATCAATTCATGTATGTAAAACCACGGAGTATCCTTGAGCAAAATTATATTCCAGACAATCTGTCTGCTAGCTTTGAGGAAAAAGTGAAACTCTCCAGATATAAAACACCCACTTCACTTCGAGTTTATATGACGAATACAATATCAAACTGCACAATTTTACTAATTATTTTGACTCAAGGACTCTTTTAATCACATCCCGATACCGTTAAAGTCCTCCATATTTTATATATTCGATTGAAGAAAAACACTACTGTTTCGCGAAATCTGAGAATGAAAATCTGTGAAAGGAGGCTAAGCAAATTGACTGTGGTGGCACGCTTGTAAAATGGATCACGAACTATATTCTAGCAATGGCCTACTGCAGAGGATATGCGCGCGCAAAAAATCGATTCGAAATCCACGAGATGTTTTCTGCCTCCTTTCCTCCTGCCAGTCAAGATGAAATGTTTTTATATTTCGTCAATAAATTATTAAGATTGTCTAAAGAAATACTTTAGCCCTTTCATGATATTGTAGGAATATGGACAGAGAGCAAGAACTTTTAACTTCACTTTACACTAGGCATCAATAAATGGGTCTTGTATCATTCCGCTCACGAGTATAGGAATACTAGGAATAGGAGTAAAATTTTGCCGCATTACGAAACACGACAACACGCTGTAATACTTTCACTTGTATTGTATCTAATGCGGAAGGATGCTTCTAGACTTTTCGTAACGCGAATGCATCGGATTAAATTTATGCAGAGTTTAACATTGAACAAAAATTATCCTTGATTCCATAATTGACTCACCATGCACAAGAAATTAGTTCCTACCACGTTTATTTTATTTCTTCGAGAGTTCCTACTCACTAATTTCACAGCACTACATATTTCGATTTAGATTGACCTGATTTTTTTTCGTCTTACCTGATCCTTATCTTAAAGCCAAGAAATTCGTCTATAGTCTTTCACGGCTCCTTCTGAATTGCGTTCTTTGTAGAAGACACTTTAATGCGAGACAACTTTAGAAATATCCTTCGATTGACAATAATTTTTGTAAACAATGATTGTGACAGTCGACGGCAGGAATAAGGAATGGAAGTTGTCGGTACTGTTTATGGCATTGTAGCCGCAACTTGGCGCATGACTGTTAAATAGAATTTTGCGTGGGGTAGTATGCCACTTCTATGAGGCGCGGTGGTATCCTGTTCTGTTTTTAGTCAAATTGAAAATAGATTCACTAGACGTTATTAAGATTTTATGAAGTTGTGCTTTAGGTTAGTTTTCTAAAGTACAGGTTCGTAAGAAAGTTTGCGAAAAAAATAATTTCACAATTTGAAACTATTACCGAAAGAAATACTATCTAATGATGGTATTTATGTTGTTTCTTAAGCTTTGGTATTCAATGTCATTTTTCGCAGCCTTAGTTTTGCACTGTCACAAGAATCGCGTGTTCTCATGGTTTAAGGACTAAGGACACACATATGTAGGTCAAATTCTGAGTTTGTTTTCAAATCAGTTTCCTGTGAATAGATAAAATTTTCTTGTACTTCCAATTTCCAATCAAAATTTAAAACTTTGAAACGGTATTTGAGTTTTATGAATTTTTTTTTCTGCCGTGAAATGAAGGCAAAGAAAACAAAGTATCCGATATTTCACTTGTTGCTTGTTGAACGCCTATATTTGTTGATTATTTTAAATATCCTGGCTTTCAGCGTTCGTAAGTTATATCCGTACCCTTTCATTATCAAAACCCGGTAGTGAAGTAGTGGTGTAGACTCTCTTCCTCTTTATCGTCATCACAACTTCTACAAAAGTCCTTGTAAGGAATTTAGCATCTCCTGGCGAGCCTCCCCAATAGGGCAATGGCCCCTTATATAGCTCACACCACATTTCAATATGCTTCCTGTCTAATAAGAGTTGTATGGTGGAACGGACAATGACTATAAATTTGGCCAGATCAGAGCGTATCGATTTTTTATGCGTTATGCGTACCCCTCTGTAACTCAAATCTACAACAATAATTAATATTTTCCTTCATTTTCCAAAAATGTTTTTAGAAATGGTGCTAACAATTTGAAAACTATGTATATTTTAAGGAAGGACAATTGACCTTCGATAAATTTAACGATAAATTACCCCTTGCACGTGTTAACTTCTACATTACACCCAATTCCCACTTTTTAGACCGGCTGTACTCAGTGCTGTTTTTGTTTTTTTTTACCTTTCGAATATCAGTCTTTGAGGCTCTCCGCAGCAGTTTCTTGGTTGTCCTCTCTCGGACTATCAAAGACCCCTAGATTGAAATCTTTCGGTTTACAGCAACCCTTAAATTGCAGATTGAGACCAGGTGCCTTCACGAAGATAATTATTTGAAGTACGTAAATTTTTGGGGAACCATACGAAATCTCCAATCACAAAATCCCCAAACGTAGGAAAATCCCCAAAATCAAAATCCCCATATTCAAAATCCCCATAATCAGAATACCCATATACAAAATCCCCATAATCATAATACCCATATACAAAATCCCCAATCATAAAATCCCCAAACACCCGAAATATGATGGTAAATGGTAGATGGATGGTAGTAAAAAATGGTAGATGGCTGGTAGATGGTAAATGGTTGATGGATGAAAGACTGTAAATTGTTGATGGTTGATGGAAGGTGTTAAATGGAAGATGGTAAATGGCACTAGGAGGGACGTAAATCGATACTAACTTATTTTTTGATTAGCACAATCAAAATATTCGAGTCCATTGCATATATCGTTCTAAACATATTAGGTTTTCTTTAACATCGTCGAGACAAGTCCTCATCCGAACGAATATTCGCGGAAAACTTGGTTGGCTTATTGTTGGAATCGATTGCATATTTAATCGCCTGCACATTATCTGCTGTTGTTCTGTGTTACTTCAAAGAGTTTGCTGTTGATTAGTATATATATATCAGTCCACGACGGTGATTTTTTTATTGCATAGTAGGACTATTCAATTACAATAGTCTAAAGCACCTACCATTTATTATCTGCCATTTACCATCTACTATTTGCTATTTACCACCCACCATTTGCAATTTACAATCTACCATTTACCATCTGTCATCAACCATTTAGACGGATGGTATAGCTTGCATCCGTCTACCATTAACCACCTACCATTTACCATCTACCATTTATCATCTGCCATTTAACATCTATCATTTACCATGTATACAATAGCCTAAGTCTCCATTCCCCATTTGAGGTGTGATCTTAGAACGCGCGCGCGTTCTTAGATCACACCTCAAATGGGGAATTTCATTTGGGTATTTTGATTTCGGGGATTTTGATTTCGGGGATTTTGATTATGGGGATTTTGATTTGGGGATTTTGGTTTGGGGATTTTGTGACTGGGGATATCGTATCCAACCCAAATTTTTGCACCGTAAGAGCAGTCGAACCTGCATTCGTATGCTCTGAACAATTTGTGATGCTTTTTGAATACCTATAGTATAACTTATAAACCAATAAAATTCAAAAACTGACGAGAAAGATCACGCATATGTGAGACATACAATTTACTCTTTCTTCGGAGCACAAGGATCCTGCGGCACTCAAAAAGCGGCTGGAAGCTTCTTTTCAGCGTTATAGGAGATTAAAAGTAGGGGCTCTCCAGCAGTTTGGTATTATCTGTGAGTGATGAGCACGCAAAAAGCAGACCGTATGTCTCACATACGCGCGGGCATCGGAAGGTTAAAATAACACCAAAAGCTTGTCAGTATTACACATGACATGTTTTTTCAGTGATTAGTCGAACTTTTCTTTACTCGAACATTTTGTCCTGGCAAATTGTAGTTTCAGGCGGCCAAAGACCGACGGCTATCGTGCCACATTGATGATCAAATCGTAGTTTGAGTTAGAGAAGTTTGATTAAAAACTGTATAGACCGTTAAAACAGCCGCCACTTTGGTAGCGCACTATTTTTGCGTATCTGTTCACTTGACACGCTCTGTGGTACACTTGGTTGAGTCGCACTCTTCGATGCTAGTAATCTAGAGATCCGGAGATCGAATCTCGGCGTGGTCCAAAATTTCCGTACATGTGCGGCTAGGAAATATATAGTGCTTGCAACATTATACTCGTATACACTCCGAAATGATATGCAATTTAACATTGACTCGAAATTGCCTAAAAACGGATGAGTTAACGCACCATGGCCCCACATGGGGCTACACGGTACACGGAGAGAAAAAAGTAGTAGTAAATTTTACAAAAATGTAATTAATTTTGACCCCATCGCATTTGTAGTAAAATTAACTACTCGCGTTGTGAATAACTTTATTAAATTTTAATAAAATTAACTTCCTTTACTGTAAAAGTTGACGACGACCGGAGTAATAATTTACATTTATGACAATTCGAGTTTCATTACAGATTAATGATTATTCCATTTTTTACAGTAACTTTTCACCACGAAATGATGACAATCCAAAACACTATTTTTTATTGTTCGCTATGCAAGAAACAGTATTTATTTTCAAATCATAAGAAGATTATACAGGAAAATTAACATAGCTGGTCTGGACTGGAATCTTCTTTTATTTCTTCAACTTTTTGGGTAAGAAGAATTTCGTTCCATTCACATTCCGCTATTTGTCATCTTTTCTAGAAGGAGCAATAAAATTCAACCAATTAAGTTAAGGAATGAAATTGAAATTCGATATCAAAACGAGTTTGATTGCAATGCATTCATTTAGTCACCTTGTCCTTGATGTATGTGTGATGAATTCCGCCTTCATTCTCAATTTTAAGACTGAAATTATGTTAACACTAACAATTAAATTCTTCTTAAATTCTGCCTTCTTCAGTCGATTCAATATACTTCCTGGAATAACATAATAATGTAATTAGAACGAGACCGAGGCTAATTTCGGGCGCGGCCGAAATTTGGATACCCTTCGCTCCCCTCGGGCTAAAAGTTTTTTGGGGCGTATCTATGACTTTGACTTGTGTTTAGTCCTCCCCGCTTCCATGCTTTTCCTTGAATTTTTACATAAGTGCCGTGGCGAAGATTTAATGGGAGAAGCGGGGGATGTGGGTTTCTTAGAAGAACCAAAGGGGGGGGGGGGGGGGGTGTACAGCAGCCCTACGAACGCATGGCCTTTCCATAAATTTTTACGTATGTTTGTGGCATCAATTAAAACACATTTCTATGAGATTTGGTTGAAAATGGTGGATACATAAAAAAAAATTTCTTCGAAGAACCTAATTTTGGGGTTGGGTTTATATGCCAGCCCCACGACCCCATAGTCCGATTTCATTTATTTCCACGTTTGTTATGTGGCATAAATAGAAATATAATTTCTGAGGTTTGATTGAAATTGGTGTGCAAATAAAAACGTTTTTGCTTTGAAAAATTTGATTTGGGGGCTAGGTTTGTATGGTAGCCCCATGACCACATGGTCCGACTCCATCTATTCATACATATGTTTTGTGTCATCAACAGAAACACATTTGTGTGAAGTTTTGTTGAAATTTGTGTATAAATAACAAAAAATTTCTTAGAAGAACTTAATTTGGGGAGCTAGGTTTGTATGACAGCCCCATGACCCCATGGTCTGATTTGTTCAATTTTTACATATATTTTGTGATATAACTTGAAACACATTTGTGCGAAATTTGATTGAAATCGATGAGAAAATAAAAAAGTTTTCCTTAGAAGAACCTAATTTGGGGGTCTAGGTTTGTATGGCAGCCCCACGACCCCATTGTCCGATTTGGTCGATTTTTACATATATTGTGTGTCAGCAATGAAAACACATTTGTGTGAAATTTTATTGAAATTGATGCATAAATAAAAAAGTTTTTCTAAGAAGAACCTAATTTTGGGGGATAGGTTTGTATGGCAGCCCGACGACCCCCTTGTCGGATTTCAGCGATTTAAACATACAAACTGCCTGCAACAAAAAGAAGCATGTGTGCAAAGTTTCAGCTCCATAGTTTTTAAACTGGCCGAGCAAAACGCGTCGCAACAGACAGACAGACGGACAGACGGACAGACGGACATCGTCCAATCGGCTCAGCTCGTCACGCTGATCATATATATACATATTTTATATGGTCGGAGATGCTTCCTTCAATGCGTTACAAACTTCATGACAAAGTTAATATACCCTTTCACTCTATGAGCGAAGGGTATAAAAACGAATAATAAACGGAAAATTGTATGTTTGATCACTTACCACCGGATTACACGACTAAATTGCAGGATAATCTTCAATTGAAATTTCACGACACGACACACAAACTAATTTTTAAAAAAATATTGTTTTTTTTTTTGACATTTTATATTATCACAAAGTTTGTAAGGAACTAGAGCTCGGTGAAAATTTATTGCATTTGTAATTAAATTTTACCGAAATATAGTGTAGTTACTACGTGATAAACCTAGTACATCAGATTGCAAAATGTGGTGGAGATAATTTTTTTTTGTTTCTTATGTTTTTTGGGGTGCTGAACACGAATCCGGAGCTTCCCACCAACATTTCGTTGCGGAACAGGGTTAAAATCGGGAAAAATCCTAAAATGTTTGCTGTTTTTTCGTTGTTTGACCCCTAACTCTGAAACTATTTATTTTTGCGAAAATCTCTCCAGGAATATTTTAGAGAGCACATAATTGCGCGTCCAAAGAGACATAAATATTATAAATCCGGTGAGCAGTATTACTACAATTGATAATTTAAATTTGCCATTTTTGACATAGTTCCATATTATGAATAAAATTTTGAGATTAAACGGTTTTTTATTTTTGGTCGCAAAAGTTTCATTTTTCTTGTACATTATGTATTTTGGGGTGCAGAGCCTGAATCCGTAACTTCCCACCAAAATTTCGTTGCAAAAAAGGGTCAAAATTGCAAAAAACGCCAATAAAATGACTTTCAATTGTAGCAATACCGCTTAACACATTTTAATGATTAATGGCGCGTTGGACCCGCAATTATGTTTTCTCTAATATTTTCATGGACAGGTTTTCGGAGAAATGTACACTTTCGGAGTTATAAACAAAAAAAACGGGAAAACTCCGAAAATTTTGGGATTTTTCGCGGTTTTGACCCTGTTCCGCAACGAAATTTTGGTGGGAAGCTCCGGATTCGAGCTCAGCACCCCAAAAAACATAAGAAATAAAAAAAAAATTCTCCACCACACTTTGCAATCTGAAATCAGCTAGGAACTACACTAATAGTGTGTAAGAACTTTTTTCATTACAACGTAATGGGAATTGTATTAGCAACCGATATTTCAAAATCACAACATTTTGTAGTAATTCGATAAAAATTTATTAATTATGCAATGAATATTAATTAGTTTATTTTTAGTGAATTTAATTATTCGTTTTAATAAAATTAACTGAAGAAATTTCTCTCCGTGTACTGAGAAGAAGAAGTAGAATTCTAACAGCTTATGTGTCTTTATAAACATTTATTGGTGAAAAAATCATGACCTCTTTGTTTTCATTTTCTCTATTTTTTGACTGGTCAAAACAACAAATTTTAAACATGCCCTTGTTGGTTCACGCCCATCAGGCTCGAATCCACTAGGCTTCTTCTCTCTACCACAGTCATATTTCTATTTTCATATGAATGTCATATCATTAAGCCTACTCAATTCATTCGTTTACATTTTCGCACATGCAGTAAACGAAATCAATTAGGCTTAAGCCCATATCCATACATATGATAGGTACTAGAAATATGACTGTGTAATGGAGCCCTAAGATTACAAATTATGGGAATAAATTAGTCGTTTTATTTTTTCACAATTTCATAATTCTCTCGTTGAGAGGAATTACTATTTTATAATGTACTTGCAATAATAGGACGATAATTCGTTAATAGGAGTGACATATTGAGGATGAAAAAGCGATTTTTCGTCGGGGAGACAAGTTTAGATAAAATTTTCATTTAAATTATATCGTTTTCGTATCTTTTTTTGTGATTTTTCGAAAAAAAATATAAAATTGTTTGCTGGGTATATCTTCAAATTATAGCCCAAAATATTCATTAAAATATTTCTATTTTGGTAAACATTTTCTACCATCTATCATTATGAAACAATTATTACACAATTTCACAAAGCCAATGTTCAGTATTCTCTTCTTGGTATATTAAGTCTCTCTTATCTCTTGTATAACTGCTTCACTTCGAGTAAGAGTACACTTTCCCCATACAATAAATTGTTGACAAAGTAATTTCGAATCAAACAGAATACTCGTCGGTATTGTCGAATATAAGAAGGATGAGATTGATGATTGAAACGAAGGGATATGTGAAATATCAGCATACCTACTTGAATAAAGTATTGCTTGTTCACATATCAAGAGTAATGTCCTTACGATCAAATTTGATAGCAGATCTATAGTTTCATGCTTAACTAGCTCAAGTTGAATTTTTATTATTATTATGTGTAATGTGTTCGTTGGTTAATCACAAACATTCGCCGACCTGAAGCTTTTTAGTTTAGTGATCAAACATGGGCACAAACATTTATAATTATATTCATCTTGGGAAGCATACGAATAACGATAAATCCATCATTCATCATACTAGAAACCTATCAACGTTTCAATTTATTATTATTCGTCAGCCGTTTTAACACACAAAAAAAAAGGATTTATTTAGCTACCCGAAATTACTCTTGTTAAATTTCTACTTATGGACATAGTCGTTTTCTTTCTGTGCACGGCCTTTTAGCCTCATTCTCATATAACAAAGACTATTTCTGAAGTGGCTGTTCGTGTAACAACATACAATTTTTCCTTTTTTCGTATCATGTATAGTCCCATTCACATGAGTTTATGGCAAAGCTTGCAAAGACTCTTCAGCATGGCCAAGTGCTCATTACCCTTGTAATTAGAAAGTTCACCACACAACCGCCTCGAAAAACTGTTTGGAACTTTTCGAGACAGTATATAAATATTATATATGTATATGCTTATCGTTACAAACATGTTTCGTAATATACATAGCTCGTCACTTTAGTATCCTTAAACATTATTGTGGACGAACGCAGATAAGGATATACATATGTATCTCTACATCTTTAGTTGATGACCCACACTCCACCAAAATCATACAATATGTATCACTACACCACTACCTCTCGTTACAAAGCCATATCTTATATTTTATACCCAAAAATACTTTAGTAAATATTTATTTTCGCCCAAAAGAAGGACATTTCGAATGACGAAATGACAATACAGACTGAAATGGATCGATGGCGCCAAACGATGAATTTTACTATACAATCTTCTAACCGTGCGTCCGTTCGGTTATGTCGTTTCCATCGTCTTCAAATAATGTAGAAAAAATTATTCAAAATGTTTTTATTCATAGTGACGACGCGACTATCATGCTTTATTCATTTCAATGTCTTCTAATGAGCACAATAAATCCCCATTAGAATCGGGTGAAAATATAGAAAATGTCAAGTTGTCCCCCCCCCCCCAAAAAAAAAAAAACGCTGGGTGAAGGCATTAATTTTACTGAAATTTACTCTGTCTCAAGTTGCTCGTTACTATTAAGGAGTACAAATACATATTGAATATTTATCGTAACAATAATCTTAAAGTTATAAGCTAGATTGCAGCAGTGCTCCGTAGCCAGACAATGTTATATTATATGAAATCTAAATTACAAGTACGCACGAAATGTTTTTTTTTATTGTTTTAGTCGAGCAAAAATGGATTTGTACATTGGTTTGCGCAAGCTACTTGAGAAAGAAGTACTTTTCTTCTACTCAAAAACGTGTCGCGTGACCAGCGGTATATCCGTCAGGACCATGACCCTGGCCATCTATATTTATTTATTTATTTATTTATAAATTCGGATGTTTTACAGAGCTTATACGCTCCAATTACAAAACAAAACAATAATGCTAAGAATTAAAAAAACAAAGTTGAGTAAGGTAAAATTAATTATCAATTATTAAAGTTTTTAAAATGAAATGAAATTATAAACCAGAGACCCTTCCGAAAATAACGCTCCTTAGGTCTGATTTGAAAATATCAAGAGACGTGGGAAAAGAACCGAGTTGTAGGATGTTGTGATTTCGGGGTAAACGAAGCAGGGGCGAGTGATAGTATAGCTCTGTGCGGGCGAAAGGAATATCGAATAATGACGATAGCCTCGTTAATCTATTTGGAACGCGAATAGTAAATTCGTTGTGCAAAGGAAGCGACGGGGAGCTGTTGCAAATATTAAATAGGAAGCACTCATCCAGATATAATCTTCGTCTCTCCAGGGGTTGCACACAAAGGAATTCAAGACGATTATCATAAGGGCAATAGGGAATATGAAATTTAAAAAAGAGAATACGAGTGAACTTCCGCTGTACCGACTCAATGAGAGCAGTTAAGTAGTTGAAGTGCGGAGACCAAACGGGGGAGCAGTATTCTAGAATACTTCGAGACAGAGAATTGAAGAGAGTAATACAAGTTGAAATATTACTAAATGCTTGAGAGGAGCGAAGAACAAAACCTGCCGTTCTCGAAGCTCTATTACATATGTCAATTACATGAAGGTTAAATTTCAACTTACTATCAAATAAAACCCCCATATCCGTAAAGCGATCGACTTTCACTAGAGGAGTAGCATTTATGCAATATTCATACGATAAAGGTGATTGTTTAAGCGAGAAGGTCGTAGAATGGCATTTTTGGACATTCAGACTTATTGAGTTTCTTCGACACCAATTTTCTAAGGCGACAAGGTGACCTTGGAGGATATGGCAGTCATCGACCGACTTGATAATCCTGTAAAGCTTTAAGTCGTCAGCGTAAAGTAGACAGGAAGAAGAAACATTACTAGGGAGATCATTAACAAAAATGTTGAAAAGCAGTGGACCTAGTATTGAACCCTGGGGAACTCCGGACGAAGGACAAAAGGCAGAAGAATAAGAGCTATTGTATAGAACCCGGCACTCTCGGTTAACATCAGTTTTGGAAGAACCACATAAACTGACTTTTTCTACTTTCTACAAGTATTAATAAATTTGTCGTATAAATTTTAACAATTATGCTGATGTCATGCATCGATATGTATGTTTGTAATTATGTAGGTACTTATGTGTACATCTGCAGGCATAGGCGCTTTGATTTATTCAGATCGGATTTATTGTGTGTTGGCAGTATTCAACTCTTGTATAAATTCTAACTATTCAGGAAGACAAAAAAAAATTAAATAAAAATTTTATCTTAAACAAATTAAATTAATACAAATTAAGGAGTATTAAAATGTTAGCGCCCACGGCCTCTTAAATTTTACTTTTACTAGAAATTGAAGCCATCGACTGATAGCAACATTTTTATATGTGCACTTACAGCACGGTCGACTTCTTTGGCAATACTACCCTAATATGTACACATAAAATTTAAAAAAAAATTGTTTCCCTTATTTTCCTTTATTTTAATATTTGTTTTTTTTTTCTATTTTACTCTGATTTTTTTTTATATCTTTACACTATTCTTCCACTGAGAATCGAACCTATCGTTTCGTAGTCCTAAGTCTAAGCTATCAAGGATTACATACATCAAATTTGGTTCTTAAAAAAAAACCTTTTTATTTCTCCACCAATTTCAACCAAACCTCATACAAATGTGTTTCTATTGATGCCATAAAACATATACTTCAAAATGGATGGAAAGGAGCCATGGGGTCATGAAGCAGTCGTACAAACTCTGCTCCCCCCATTTTGGTTCTTCTGAGAAACATTTTTTGCTACATCAATTTAACCAAACCTTTTATTATTGTGTCTTTATCCAACAACACAATTTAAAACCAAATGGAATTGTACTATGGGACCATGTCCCCCGATTCCCCCCAATAAAGTTTTCTAAGAGAATTCTTGGTATTTGCCCAATTATTCCAAGCAGCCCTTACTCAAATATTGTTTAATCGACGCCACGGAACTTGAAAATGGAAGGAAAAGAATGGAGGGGGAGGATTCATTAAACACAAGTCGTAGGTACGCCCGAAAAAGTCTTAAGTCCGAGGGGAGTGAAGGGTATCCAAATTTCGACCGCGCCCGAAATTAGCATCGGTCTCGTTCTCTGGCAGCTGCCAGAGAAATTTAAATCTCCAATTTTTTTTTTAAAGGTATTTGCATGCATATGTAATTTAAGTATGTGCCACATACGAACTTTTAAACATGCATTTGTTTGAATTTGTGAGTTAATTTAAAGGTTAGCCAGGGCCAGGGCCGGATTTACCCTCTATGGCGCTCCTGGACAGTCGCCGAATTGCCGCCCTCCGTCACTGGTTATGCCTGGAAGTAGACCAGTTGCATTTACATTGATGGCTTCACAGGGTGTTTGTGATGTGAAAATGTTAATGGATTTATGCAGAAAATGCCATTCTCTGCCATTCTTTCGAAAATTTGTATTAATTCTTTTTATGCGGTTTTAACTATCAAGATATCAGTGAAAAGTTTAGTTAATTCACTTCTTATTAGTCAAAGAAAAATACGATATTTCAGACATCTCTGGACTTTTGCAGGATGGTTGGGGATGACCCCCTGATTATAGGAAAACCGATTGACCAATTGGGAGTTCGAATCCTGAAAAAAAGGAGGGTATTTTTTTCAGTTCCAGAAATAACCAACAGAAAATTACCTTTACAATGAAATACGAGTACATATAACTTATTTCGAAAAATAATACGCTAGATCAAAAAAGAACATTAACATCATGTCTCGAAGATTGGGTGAAGCAGAAAGCCTTCTACATAACCTCAATAATGCCGCCAAAGAAGTTGGGCCACACATCAACGAATCTAAAACCAAGGACATGATGCAATCAAAAACTAGAACGCTAGTAAATTCAAGCATCACAGTGGGGGACCTCAATATAATGTATGTAGAAAACTTCACTTACATGTGTTGCAACTTGTCAAAGGACGCCAACGAAATAGATGAGATAAAGCGACGGATACACCTACAGCTAATAACATGTATAAAGGATGAACGACGATCGCATGCCAAAAAAGGTGATGAACGCGCAACGAGTGGACGGAGCTAGATTGCATGGACGACCGAGCGAGAGGCCGATGGGAGCATTCTGTTTGTGAGGACGCCCCCCAGATGCTAAGCTTTCGGAACTGGAGGACAAGGTCGCGTGACCGCGACAATTGGAGGTAATCAATCCAGGCGGCCAAGGCCCGACATCGGGCTATCGTGCCATAAAGATGAAGAAGATCTAAAAATTAAATTCGATAAGTCCAATTTTTGACACTTACAATTTGCAGCACAATTCCTTAACAAATGCAAATTATACATCTTGAAATTTGATGTGAATGCTATTAACAAGTTTTGATGCGTCTGTGTGAAAATTGAGTTGTTCGAATCGAAGACACCTATTATACCGTGTTCAAATTGTGAAAAATTGCATAGCGTAACTTCTCCGGCCTCAAAATGAGCCAGACGGCTAAATTTTGGTAGGTCGCCAAATGAGAGCTCCATTATATACTCCCAACAAAAAAATCACCCCTCCCCCTCCCAATTTAATTTAACCTCGCATACAAATTTATCCCGATTTTCATATATTTTCCACTTTTTTTCGATAATAAGGGTATTTGATCGGAGGAACTCAATTTTGAGAATAAGAATATCCACACCAAATTTCAAGGTATAATTTGCCCTTTTTTAGGAATTGTGGCGCAAATTGTAAATCGCAAAAAGTTTACTTATCTAATTTATTTTTTTATCTAGCGTATTATTTTCAAAAATAAGGCATAGTGGATTATAAACTCGGCGTCAAAAGTATCGGGCCACCCGCAACTTTCGAACTTAAATGACTATCAATTTTATTTAACCCGGGAACACTAACCTTAATTTTAGGCGCTTATTACTAATCATGAGTCATTTTGACTCACTACAGAAACTTTTGTATATCAAGGAGAAGAGTATGAAAGGATGCGCCAAAAACCTCGGAATACTTGTTTTATATAAGGATAATAAGAATGTGTGTTTGATAATTGGATACACTGTAAAATATCACCCAGAAACCACGTATGTAAAGTACAAAAAATAGGCGGTTATTACTAACGTGAGTCATTTTGACTCACAAAAAAGGTTCCTTTAGTACTAACGACGTCACAGAAAAACACGAATAGCTGCTTACCATAAAATCAGAACCCTCCGCTTCCTTCGACATTCGTTAGGGAACATATTTTTCAAGGAAAACATGGATATCGAAACCCGGTTGTGCGTATCGCCCTTTCTACGAAAAATGTAATCTGCGGCGTATGCGTCAAAATGTTCCCGGGTTAAAGTACCGTAAACTCACATAGCAATCAAACAACAAACACAATGCTAACGATTTGCTATGTTTTGACTAGAGTTCGCTCTTACCTTTTCTTTCGTCGACAGTGAGAGTATAGGATATTTTTTATAATTTCTTTAGTTGTTATTCATTGCTTTTAGGCGCGTGTATTTTTGCTACTTTTGTCAATCAATAATGAATACGACAACGGATAAAGCAGCTCAAGTTGAACCACTACTTCAACGTGAGGTCGCTCAGAGACTTCGAATCAGCAGATCATCGGTGCGAAAGTTTACAGACGAAATCGCCGCCTCCACGCAGTACAAGTCCAACAAAAGCTGCGTGACGAAAGAGTGGGGAAATGAACTAAATCTAAACTGATAAGACCAAGGTGAGTCTATATCAAGTGATCGACGTAAAAGAGTATATCGTCGCCCTGGAGAACGTTATTCTCAGTGTGGCATCGCGGAATCTGTTGCTTTTGGAGGAGGATTTGTAATGGTCTGGGCGGCATCTCGCTAACCGGACATACAGCTTTAGTTTTCATCGAACCGACGCCGACGGGCCGTAAACGTGGATTGACTTCACAATCCTACATCAATGAAATCCTTTCAGTCATTGTGATATCTTACACAGATTATATCTGTAATAATATCCAGTTGATGCAGGATAATGCACGGCCTCATGTTGCTCATGTGGTGACCCAGTATCTACAGTAAGTCGGCATTCGTCCGATGGACTGGCCAGTTCAAAGCTCGGACTCGAATCCAACAACGTTCCTGCTCCAGCAACGCTTTCAGAGCTGCGAATCGCAATTGAAGAGGAGTGGAATGCAATTTTCAAAGACTTCATCATCAGCCTCGTGAGGTCTATGAATACAGGGATGCTAGCAGTTATTCAAGCAAGAGGAGGGAACACTGAATACTGACTTAACACTTTATTTTAAATTTTTACTTTGTTTTCAGCTTAAATTTGAGCTTTTCACTTGGTGATTACAAGACCGGAAAACGACTGGAAACGACTCTCATTTGTAAAATCTTTAATAAACGCTTAATAAATTAATAAATCACAATGTGTTTCCGTTCATTTTAATTGTCATAAAATGCACTTCCTGCAGATATAACTTCCATAGTTCTAACTTTTATACTTTTTGAGAAAATTGAGTTAGAGTTCGAAAGTTGAGGGTGGCCCGATACTTTTGACGTCGAGTGTATATCATTGCGAAGGTAAGTTTATGTAGTTTATTTCGTTCTGACAACATTTTGCTGTATCGTTACCATTCTTGAAATAATCGCAAAAAAACTGAAAAATATTCCCCTTTCACCCATTCTCCGTTTTTGTAAGATTGCGTACAAACTGTCAGGACTTTTTTCTCATAATCAGGAGCCTATCACCAACCATCCTGCCAATCCAGAGATGTATGATTTTTGCCGGTCGACGACCATATTTTGGTTGTGCTTTTGACCGCTCAAATAAGCAGCCCTACCCCCGTGACTTAGTTTTTAGGGAGCCCAACGGCCCCTACTTACCGCAAGTTTCATACGTTTTTCAACGATGTAGCCATGATGCGGAATATATGGCGGGAAAATATATTTGAGAATTATGAAGAAATGTATTGTTACAATAAAATTAGTCAGTTTCAAATTTTCAACGTCTTTGATAATTATACCATTATACCACTATGGAACATCAAATTCGTAATCATGGAAAATCAAATTCGTAACTGTGGAACATCAAATTGGTAACTGTGTAAAATCAAATTCGTAACTGTGGAACATCAATTTCGTAACTATCTAAAATCAAATTCGTAACTGTGTAAAACCAAATTCGTAACTATGGAAAATTAAATTCATATGTCATTTATTAGGTCCATTTTCTCGTTCGTTTTAAATTTTAATTTAATTATTATGTACTATTTATATAAATATGTATATTATTTTTCTAATTGAGTTTCTTCTACAAGGGTTTTCATCTGAAAATAAAATATTTCCTATTTTGCAGTAGCTAGAAGATTTAAAACGCCAAAGCACATAAATAAAACATAGAGGTACGGAAATTTCGTTTTTACGAAATAGATGCGAATTTCGGCGAAAATCGCTGATTTATGCGAATAAATGCGATATGTCCTAATTTGAACTTTTTCGTCAAAAATGTTTATTTTTGTACTAAAAAGTAAATTTTTAGAGATAATTTTTCATCTCAGATTGATTTTCAGAAGTTTTCCGTTAATGCGAAGAGAGAAATTGGTAAATTAAGAGAGTTCGCTGAATCACGAGAACGATAGCTGGCCGAACACCGAGCAAGCTATTTACTTAGAGGCTCGATAAATGAACTTTTTTGTGCACGTTTTCTTCGCAACGTGCTTTAAACACTCGAATGTCTAGAGTTATATGAACAACAACAACAAAAATGTTCAAAATTAGGTTTTTATGCGAATTTCAGCGAAATTTCGAATATTCAAAATTAGTTTATGCGAAATCCCTGTTTTTTATTTGCGAAATTTCCGTACCTCTAAACATAATATATTTTATAACTAAATTCATAATTTTTTTGTCTCTATTATCTAGAATAAAATATTATTTATTAATGAAGGCTAACGACGAACACCTGAAAATAGAAAAGAATTAACGATCAACATCCTTTGAGCGAATAAATTGTTTTACCATGAAATATATTTATTCGTCGTTTACTCGTATGGCCGTTTTGTTTTGTCGTTACGAAAATCTGAAATTTAGATAATTAGGCAGCACGATTTCTTTGTAAAAAAGTTGCTTACCGTACATAAGTTTTCCTTAGTCACGAATTTGATTATGAACTTGACTGAGAAATGGTATATTATTTATGCAGAGTGCATTGTAAATGGCTGATACAGCAAGAGTAAAAATCCTATTTTTCAGACTTGCAATGAATTTACTGATGGTAACCGCGCCCCTACTCCAACGATCAACTACACCAAGATCAGGCAATCCTTATGAGTGACTCCGTAGCCTATCTTTATGAATGTGTTCAATTTATTCTGGCCGTGCTCATTCAAGTTGTGAGAAATTTACATAATGACCTTGTTAATCTGAAAGATAAGGAAAACGAAATCGTTTCGCAAAGTGCTAATTTTACTCTAAAATTAAAAAAAAAAAAAAAAACAATTTAAAACAAATGTGCGAATGTAACGTTTCCCTGTTCTTCATAGCAAATATTTAAAATTATTTCCTTCAATCAAATTTTCTAAATCACAAAACAATTGCCCACAAAGGCACACATTGATTACATTGTAAATTCATCCCAAAATGAGAAACCCATGTATTTCTTGTCGGACTGCATCTCAAGCTGTTGAGAGCCGAATGCGACCCGCGGGCCTGGGTTGGACACCCCTGGTCTAGCACGTGTAAAAATATTATTTTGACGGCAAATATAATACAAAGTTACTGAAGCTTATTTCGCTCTGGTTACTGTAAAAAAAAACACATTTGAAATGTTCCATCCTCGGATACAAGATAAACAGAAAAGTTTTTTTTTTTATTTCTAGAAAAATTTAAAACATTTGATTTCATGAGTTACTTTGCATACATAAATCTCTGGGGGGCCCCAATCAATCCATGGGTTCGCCCCTGATTCGAAGGCCTAACACTTAATAGCAACATTCTATTTCTATTTAGCTCCTAATTATATATAGAACTTCAATGGACGTCCCCTAATTACACCTATCATTTTATAATTACTAAAGTCACCGTACATGGAACATATAGAGGTCTAATGAAATAATTAACAATTGCCTATAAATATACAATTTTCTCATTTACTTTTCTACTCCTTTATAAATACCGAAGGCATCAACTTCAAGGAAATATCTAGGCAAAGAACAGAAATCAATATGTACACACGTATTACACGCGTATTACTCTTGTTCTACACGACATAGGGTTCATTGCACGGAAAATTAAACCGAACGCTGACAATTAGTGGTTTCTGTTACAAATTGCACTGCAGTTCTTTAACCATTTACACTCTTGAATGCTTGTTCAACCTTGGCCAGGCCATAGTGGTGCTCGTCGTCGTGCATATTTATGCGAATTAGCTCCTAAGTACAAAACCATGTGCCATACAAAAAGCGCAACTATACTAAATTCGTATATGAAACTTTATTATGACGCAAACAAAAGCTTCTTGGTAATTCCATTCCTTTTGCGCTCAAGTCCTGGGATACCTACTCTAAAAAAACCTAAAACCTAACATAAAACAGAAAATCAACAACACGAATAGCCTTAAAAAAACAACAACCATTTTGTGTAAAGAAACTGCAGGATAGACTGAAAACAACAAAATATATAGAACAAAATGAATTGTTTGCTTGGCTACTGCCAAAAACCAACATGAGTCAACTGGGCGCCGATCCAACAATTCGCCGCCAGTATAGGTACATCCCTTTCTATGCTCGAATATCTCTTAATATGGATTAGCAATTAACCACCAAAAATATTCAATAAATTGTGCAAGGCCATGGTAATAAATGCCAGGTTTAGCTTTCGCTGTAGATGGCCTGTAAAACGATTTTGAACGCCGTGGTCGTCACCATACCCCATTCGTTTCGGTCTCCCACTTCACTGACTTTCGCTACTGTCAGCTGTGACTAATCCCGTGGTATAACATCCACTACAACTCAGTAAATAGATAGCAATATTAATAATAATAATAATATTTCTAAAAGCTATGTGTACAGTACAAGAGGGAAGAATCCTTTTCGGAAGCTTCGCACCTACGATTTCCAACTATCCGGTCTGTAGATACCCTGTGCCAAGCAGGGTTGGAGTGACACAAGTGGGCTTTTTATCGTCAGTAGATGTACTACTCCTTTACGCCTCCGTGAATGAATGAATGGTTTAGTTCGGGTTCGTGTTCGGTTTCGGATGTATTCCTGCGTTCGCGAAGCATTCTCCTTTCATTGATATACGGTATGGTATAGCGTGTTGGAGCGTATATTCGTGGGGAATCCTTGTGTTGAAAGCTTTTTTAAAAGCTTCGAGAGGCAATGTTACACAGTCGACGGGGGCTAAGCTTCCGTAGTCCTTGTCAAACGTGTAATAATGTTCTCGCAGTGATACGCGCATCGAATGTGTCAGTACGAGCGTCGTCCTTTCAGTACATTAGTAGTAAATGACCTGTATAACCGGGTCACAGAGAATCGGGAATAGAGCGAAATACGCCATTTTCATTGGATTTGTTGTAAAAATTAGAATAAAATTTAGTTAGTTGACTTACTTTTCGTCGCCTGTTCGCTTATTCGGCTCGTGTTTTAGTGAGAGAAGTGGAAATTTTGTATTAACTTCGCCCGTAGTGTACCATGTGTTCCAATTTTTAATGGGAGACGTCCTGGTCTCACACGAAGTGGGTAATTGTGCGACGGGAAACTTTGCTATTTGCATGGAACGCATGTTACGTGATTGAAAATTTGTTTGCTCGACAAAGCGTATCGTGTACCCATAGAGTGCGTGTGCAAAAGACAAAGACACCAGCTTGTCTAATAACTTCATTTCCAGATTGAAATTTTAGGAATTTTGGCATAGTCAACACATGCCACTTGCAAACCTACCCACTGAATAGCAAGGACTCAAATATACACCACATCTGATGGAATGTTCATGCGGGTCTCTTTTGTCTTGTCCGATTAGGAGTTCTCATGTGATATGACGTGACCGAACAAATGTTACGCGAAGAAGATATCATGGTCTGTTAAGTCCCACCAAAAGGCTACTCATAAGCACCGTTAAAAAGGAATTGAAGACGCGGGGACATCAAGTGTTACATAAGCTTCTTTCCGAAGTTGACCGTAACATGAGCTAGTTCAAACATAGGCAAGAATTAATCACTTCGTGGCATGATAAAACATCTGCAGTATTTTCAAGGGTATAAAGCAAAGTAACCAGTATTGCAGGTCATACCTCATACGCCTATAACATACTCTAGAGCTATAAAAATAATGCAGTGCCGAACATTTATAACACACACGTAAATGACTGTAGCATGTTCTCGACAGTCAGCACGCAACGAAAGAATTGTTTAATCGAACGCAGGACAACGTGTCGACAATAGCAGCAGGACAACATTTTTATATCGTATATAGAGAATGCTGAAAAGGATACTATGGTTGCTACCTTTATGCCGTCCACTCAAAAACAGAAAGCGGGCAGAGTCGGGCTTGCAGCTAAAACAACAAAAGCAGCGGATACAACAGCAACAACAACAGCTTTGTTCATAATAGTAAACAAGTGGTTTTCCAAACACCGTTGTTCTGTTATATAACGAAGAAAAGCCCACTTTGAGGTGGACAACCGTACCGCATTTTTCATCACATGAATCCGGTGGAAAAAGAGAAAGAAACGAAAATCCTCATCCTTTTTCCATTGTCGTGAAATTCCGTGTTTTGTGCAATAGGATTTTTCATAAAATGTTCTAAATGTTATCCGCATTTGATGTGAATGCAACAAAAGCGTTTTTATAGTTCTATATATATATATATATAATATATATAAAATGTTGTTAGTGAAAAAATATTGTTTTCGACAAGCTATATAAATACCAATAAAAACATACGGATTTCCGGTAGGAAGAAGTTCACAACACAACCACCGGATGACCAATAAAACTTTAGTCAACCAACTAGTAGACACGTAGCACTTTTCGAAGCGATACATAAACACCTCACACGCCTCAACGGTAGCTACCATAGAAACACATAACGCGCAGTCGATCCTGAAAGACAAATACTGACATCCTTTCGAACAAGATATGGGTGACGAGCCTGAAGATGTTCGAACTCTGAAACAAAAGCTTCTATTCTACACCACTGCATTCTTCATATTGCTCGCAACATTTTCGCTTTTTGCATTTCTGTTTCTGGTGCCGTTCGTCATTGAGCCTGCTTTTACCACAATTTTTATGCAATTCGACGAAAATCCCGCCTTTTGCCTGACTGTGGAAACGTTGCACTTGCACGGCGCGAAAAACTGCTCGTGGGCCTCGTGTCGCGAAGGATGTACCAAAGATATTTACCAATGTACACAGATACGAGTTAACTACAAGCTCAACTATTCGCTAGTGATTCGCGATCTCAATATGACACCAACAACGCCGGAGCCACCGCACGCATTGGCTCAAGTGGGCCGAAGTATTTTGGATCCTTTCGAACAAGCCTTAGACGCCAGGAAACCGGTGACGCTGTCTGACGATCATTTGAAACGGGATCGCAATACGCGAGCGATTCGGGAATATGATTATGCCGAAACGCCTGATATATTTGCCGGGAAGAATCCCTTTACCAACGAGAACGAACCGTTTATGGAAGTTTCGGATTTGGCCGAAATGACCGGCTTGATGGGCAACGACTCGGAATGGTATTTCACCGGAGCACGTCTGTTTCCCAATGTGAAAGGATGTGGCTATCCGCCGATGCTGAATTGCACGATTTGGACCAAAAAGTACGTTAAGGAGGGTTCCAACTTCTCGTGCTACTACTCGAGAGTGGACCCGGGACTCGTAATTAGTGATTTAGATATGTGGCAGAATACGCTCAATTTAGTTTATGCTATGGCCATACCGATACCATCGTTTATTATATCCGTTATATATTTGACGTTCGCCTACTTTGTAATATATAATGAAGACGAGGAGACGGCACCGTTGGATAAAAATGCCGAGGGTATGGCCGGCGAAGATGAGGAGAATGGTGAAGCTGGTCCCTTAGGCGAAGGTGCCGATCCTAATGGCGAGGATGATTGTGATATATGTGTAGATATTGTACTGCCGAACGGGACTGGACCTTTGTCGGTATCAGGAGCTATTACGCCGAATTCAGTAACTGATATTAATTCGTTTGGACATCAATTAAAAGTGAAAATGGCCGATGAAATGTCCAGGGATAGTTTAGATGGTGGAATTATATCGAACTCAGGCTCATTACATGGGTAAGTCTCATTTAATATATTTTCTCTTTATTATCTTTGCGGTAAAAGTATAAACAAAGCCCTACTTGTATATATCAAAATAACTTTGGGGTGCGACAGATGTTGTATTCTTTATTGCTTTCTTTCTTCCTAGCTCTTATCCGCATTTCTCACAGCAACATACAAGAGAGTGTGAAAGAAAATTTATTTGATTTGGTTAAAACAAGCAACTCCCGCAGTATAATGCTATTTTTTTTAATGTTTAATGAATTTCGTCAATCGTCATTCGTTATCGATCAAAATTCTTCATTTATATGTCATGCAATGAAAAATTAAATATCCGATATTGTAGTATACCTATACGGGCTTAGAAATGTGTATATGTTTACTGTAGACTGACGCTGTAGTAATTTTTGTCTGTCTTTTCTTAGAAAATCGATGTAATTGTAATTGTTAGTCGCTACAGGCAGATTAAAATGTTAAGTTTTTAAACGTGACCAACAAACATTGGAAAGTACTCAATTCTATTTTATTGATTTTCTTAACATTCTTCATCTTCAGTAAGTGTTTAGATTTCAATTAAATGAGAGCACCATTTTGTAAATGTTTGCAATGATAACTTAAATAATTTAGTTTGTTTTTTTGGACAGTGGTATTGGTGTAGCTGGTTTAAGTTTCAGAATCAATCATCATAGTAAGCTGAGTTTTTGAGTTTTTAAAATAATTATCGGGTTGAGTACTATACCTCGCAGTGGCGCAACCACTGTCGATTAGTCACCCAACTTGAACCACGTAGCTAAGGCCTCCCCAGACCCAAAAATTAGGAAATGAAAATTGCAAAACGAGTTGTATCGGCAATTTTTTTTTACAATTCCTTTTGTGCAAACACTTCTACAGAATTTGTTAATGCGAAAGCTTCATAAATTTTGTGAAAAATGTCTTCAAAATTTGACACTAAAATTTCGTAAAAAAAAATTTACTAAAATTTATTTGAACGAAAAATGGTCCTTTTCCAATAAAATTTGTACGAAATTTCCCAAAAGCTTTACACAGCAATTTTGTCATGATTGCCTTAACCCATTTTTCATATCATTAGGTGGCCTGGTGTACGTGATGAAGGAGACATTTCGTAAAATTATATTAAGCCAAATTGTGCAAATCTTTTTCAAGTAAAAAATATTACTGGATACAAGCGGTGTATCCTTCAATGTTATATCGTATTCGTAACTCATCGAATCGCGCGCCGTCATTGGAATTGGAATCCACGTCCGAAATCAATTGGTTCTTTGCGAGATTGGGTTCTGTCACTAACCCTAGAGTCTATAACACCTGAAAAGATAAGATTACCAGAAGCTATTAGATCACTGTTTCCCAACAGGTGGTCCGCGTACCGTCGGTGGTCCGCGAAAGCCCCGTAGGTGGTCCGCGGGGAGACCCTGGAGACTTGTTACAAAAAAGTTATATTTTCTTCTGACTAATTAAAGTCACATACCAAACGCGCTCTCATCATCACCCAGATTATCCAGTAATTACTTTGCTGCATGATCCGTGATTATGGATCGTTGCTTAGCCAAATTGCAAAATTGTTAGAACTTCGATAGCAAAAATTCAAAAGGGTTTCCGCGCTGAACATTGTCACAAATCCCAGTCTAAAGACCGAGCTATACCGATTACTAGATAACTTTTAATCGAAGTTGGCTCTTCGAGACAAGACACCTATGCGAGAAAAATTTCAACTGGTGAGGCTAGTGTTGACGCAAACAAACGAGTTTTTATCCCTTCTCTCAACCTGGCAAACATGGCAAATCTTAAATCATGCTCCCTAGCAAGATGGTATTAGTATTTAAATTCCGGCGTTATGACAATCGGTTGCACCAAGAACTTCTGGACTCCACCTTCAAAGAGATGGAAGCCGAACCTAATTCTCAGTAAGTCATTTTCCTCAAACTATAGCACCAAGATGACGTATGTATGTGTTATGCAAAGGATTTTTATATGATCAGTGCTTTTCCACTTTTTTTGAAGTAGGAAATTACAAACAAAGAACAAGAACAATTTGTGATGGGAGATAGAGCGTAAGCTTTTGAATACAATTCCTCGACAAAAAAAAAACTTGAAACCATTATTATTGAATGGTGGTCCGTCGTGATCCATTTTCATGATAAGTGGTCCGCAGACGTTTCTGAGTTGGGAACCACTGATTAGATATATGTAGATGCACTAGTCCAATTTCAGCCCGGTTTTTGAGTGAGCATAACCTTATATTTTGCTTGTGCAGTACCAGACATTCATGAGTTCTTTTTTCAAAATCCAGCTCCGCTGAGGGCCTTCACTTTACTCGTAGAATGTTGAGATAACCCTTCCTACATTTTGTCTCATCAACGAAAACAATCTTTTCACAAATCCACAATAGATCCACGGCTGTGTCACTCTTTCTGTACCAGTAAAGCCCTGAATAGACATCGGGCGGAATGAAAATGAAATTTTTGTCCGCGGCGATTTTCTCAATGAAAATGCATACTTACTGTCGTGGAATATGTGGTAAATGATGGGTAATTCCATAAACTAAAATCCGAGAATGGTTTCACAATTTGTCTCTGCCATTTTATGTTTTATTTTTCGATTCCCCGGTCATTAGATAATTTCCGCGATGAACTCGTCGTGGACAGTGAATCGGTTTGACGTTTGCAAAACTCACCACGCCCGACGGAGAATATGCTACAGAGTCGACTCATTTTCACGTTGAAAATGCTTTCGGACAAGGGGGAAATTATTTTTTTAGTTATTTTTAAGATGATTTAGGACGTAAAACGCCTTTGCAGCAATTTTCGAAGCTAAAATTTTAAATTCACCACGGTTTTTATGCCGGTTCATTACCGTCACCACGGTTTTTATGCCGGTTCATTACCGTTTCATTTTCATTCCGCTCGAACTCTATCCGGGGCTTAACTTAGGAAAAAGATCAAAATGGGCAAAAAAAGGAAGAAAAAGAAACCAATCCGCCTCAACGGTATTATATGGAGCGACGATTACGGAATCGGTTGTAGAGCATATTGAGTGGCGTACTTCCTATTTTTAGTCGCTCTCTTTTGTTTTAGCATTTACCGAGTTGGTACTGAAAGTCTGTAACTACTTATATCGTCGTCTATAAGAATCCTATTTGATGCAAGGTCCATATGTTTCAGTTCATGATCAGCTTCTCACCAATTGCCATACAGAAAAGAGTGATTTAGAATTGGGTTTTCATGAAAACAAAAGAAAGAACGTGATGATTGTGAGACGCTAACCATAAAAAATTTACTTCGAAAATAAGCATTGTAATAATAATAATACTCTGATATTCGATAATATGGTTCTTTATTAGTCTATCGTATAATTGTGTGCTCTTTATCACTAACTGGATGACTGCTTGTTCGACTACCTGTCAATCTCAGTCGCCGCTCTGGTAGACTACGTACTAACTTACATACTAATCTATTTACTAACTCACGTACTAGCTTACGTACTAACTTCTACTACAAGCATAAATGTAA
Source organism: Microchrysa polita (assembly GCA_949715475.1). Taxonomy (NCBI): domain Eukaryota; kingdom Metazoa; phylum Arthropoda; class Insecta; order Diptera; family Stratiomyidae; genus Microchrysa; species Microchrysa polita. The sequence goes on from OX454416.1 coordinate 65,810,980, forward strand.
GGGACGCTGGAAACACAACCGTATAGTTGAATCCTGATTTTCTAAGGGCCGATTATTCGTACAACTTATTTAGTGACTAGTAAACCGTATAGACAATACTTGCGCCTGAGTGTTGTATTAACATCTTCAGCGTCTCAGGTTACTAAATGTAATAGGGTGACAAAAAACAAATAGTCAATCACCGAAGCAGCACCTCCGAGGCCTCTCCATGATGGACCTCTTTCGTTTTACGAATACTATCATGGTTAAGCGATGGGCCGACAACCCATCCTTGGAAAAAATTCTACGTCAAGAAACCTGGAATGAAAGCCTCGGATTGGACGGATACAACCCAACGACGACTTCGCAAACGAATAACTGATTACTCTTTCGGAACCTGGAATGTACGCTCCCTGAATAGGCCTCATGGATCAGGTCGAAAAATATAAGCTGAGCATAGTTGCACTCCAGGAAACAAAATGGCTTAGTAGCGAGATTGATGACCGAAATTCGTACACAATATTCACAAGTGGAAAACCTTCGGGGCACAGGGAGTTTGGAGTGGCTTTCATTGTAAACAATCAACTTAAGCCGCATGTTATCGACTTCAAACCCATAAACGAGCGGCTGTGTGTCATTCGCATTAAAACTCGGTTCTTCAATCTCCGGCTCATAAACGCGCATGCCCCCACCGAAGTCAGTGAAGACGCGGTTAAAGACGAGTTCTATCACCGCCTAGAAAATCTCTTCGATTCACTTCAATCAAACGATGTCGAATTGCTGCTGGGGGATTTTAACTCCAACGTCGGAAACGAAAGTTGGCATAGGGGGATTACTGGAGGGTACAGCCTCCATGAAGACTGTAACGACAATGGCCATCGACTAATTGACTTCGCGACCAGCAGAAATATGGCCATTAGCTCTAACATGTTTTCCGCCTCGTCGCATTCACAGGCAGACCTGGAGATCTCCAGATCAACATACCGTCAACCAAATTGACCACGTCTTCGTCTGTAAGAGATGGGCATCGAGCATCATGGATGTTTGATCCTATCGTGGAGCAAATACTGATTCTGACCACTATATGGTGAAGGCGACTTATAGGTGCAGAATTTCTTCGGTGCATCATTCGAGAATCAACCCGGCAAAAATGTTTGCGGTTGACAAATTGTCGTATGATGCCACGGTGGTCGCTTATACGACTGCCCTTGAGGAGAAGCTGACGCCCTTGCTAAGTAACATCAGTAAAGAAGGCGCCCTTGAGATCTGGGATACACTCAAAGACACCATCAAAGGGGTCGCAGAAGAGGTTGTGGGCTACAAAGCCCGGAGAGCCAGAAATGATTGGTTTGACGAGGAATGTCAAAATTCGGTAGAAGCGAAAAACGAAGCATATCGCCCATGGACCAAACGCGCAACTAGAGCCAAAAAAAAAACAAATATGACGAGCTTCGACGATTTTCGAATAGGTTAATTAGGCGTAAGAAACGTAAGCATATTGATGAGCAGTTGATGCAAATAAACCAAAGACTAGCTAGTAGGAACAGTAGACAAGCGTACAAGCTAATTAATTCAATTAAAAGTGGATACCAACCCAGGACCAGCCTCTGTAAGGGTAAGGATGGCAATATCATTAGCGACACCGATACCGTTGACAAACGCTGGGCCTCACATTTTGAAGAGCTCCTCAATGTTCAACCGAACAACCCCACACAAGACAAACAAACAATAGAAGAAGTTGATCTCGCCATGCAAGCACTAAAACATAATAAAGCCCCGGGCGCTGACGAGATTCCAGCTGAACTGCTGAAGCATGGTGGGGAGAGCCTTGTTAAGGCTATACACTCACTTATTGTTAAAGTATAAAAATAACAGGCGCGACAATTCAACATTGGACTAAGGCCGCAGGATGTGTCAGTGACATCCTATTTCCAAGATCTTATCTGCTTTTTTGTCGAGGTAATGAGATCAGCATCACGCTCAGCAGTGTTATTTATCCCCATAAATGGGTACTCGTTTAACATCTGAGTGAGATCATAGTCCGTCACAAGCTCGTGAGTTCGAAAAACACCATGATAAACGATGAGATTCGAACTCATGACCCTGTGCACCGAAGGTGCGCGCACTAACCGCTAGACCAGCCAGACTACTTGTTATTGTTAAAGTATGGAACGACGAAATAATCCCGGAAGATTGGCGTAAAAGTATCATTTGCCCAATCCACAAAAAAGGGGATAAGTTTAAATGTGAGAACTACAGAGGCATCTCATTAGTTTGTACGACTTATAAGATTTTATCTAAGATTCTAGAAAATAGAATTAATCCGTACGCAGAGGAAATCATTGGCGAGTACCAAGGCGGCTTTAGACCTGGTCGTTCGACGACAGATCAGCTTTTTCAAGTGAATCTTTTACTCCAGAAGTGCTGGGAATACAACATTGACGTATACCAAATATTTGTCGACTTCAAGCAGGCATACGACAGTATCGATCGAGGCGTACTGTACAACATTTTGCTGTATTTTGGAATACCGGCTAAGCTAGTGTGACTCATAAGGATGACGATGACTAATACCGTCTCGCAGGTCAGAGTTCAGAACAGACTCACTGACCTATTTGAAACTCGTACTGGACTCAAGCAAGGCGAACGGCTGGCGGCGATGCTCTTCAACCTGGCTCTGGAGTATGTAATTCGAGCCATGAATTTGGACAGCAGCGGCACGCCATTTATTATATCGACTCAACTAGTAGTTTACGCCGACGACATCAACATAATGTCTCGAAGATTGGGTGATGCAGAGGGCCTTCTGCATAATCTCAATAACGTCGCCAAAGAAGTTGGGCTACATACCAACGAATCTAAAACCAAGGTCATGATGCAATCAAAAACTAGAACGCCAGGAAATTCAAGCATCACAGTGGGGGACCTCAATATAGGGTATGTAGACAACTTCACGTACCTGGGTTGCAATTTGTCAAAGGACGCCAACGAAACAGATGAGATAAAGCGACGGATACAACTAGCTGGCAAATTATGAATTCGAAGCTGGTGCACAGGAACACGAAGCTCCACGTGTATAAAACGATAATCCGACCTGTGCTATGCTATGGCTGCGAGGCATGGACCCTAACCCAAAACTCTGAACACCTGCTGGACACATTCGAGCGAAAGGTTCTCCGAAGCTTCGGGGCCGTACGTGAACGAGGTGAATGGCGCATCCGGTACAACCTTGAGTTGTATCAGCTGTATGATGAGCTACAGGTGTCGAAGATCGTGAAGTTGCAGCGAATGCAATGGGTGGGACATGTACAAAGGATGAACGACGATCGCATGCCCAAAAGGGTGATGAACGCGCAACGAGTGGACGGAGCCAAATTGCATGGACGACCGAGAGCCCGATGGGAGCATTCTGTATGTGCGGACGCCCACCAGATGCTAGGCTTTCGGAACTAGAGGACAAGGTCGCGTGACCCCGACAATTGGAGGTTCTCAATCCAGGCAGCCAAGGCCCGACGTCGGGCTATCGTGCCATAAAGAAGAAGAAGTATAGACAAGACGCAAACCATTTTCTGAAAGCTTTTACATTATACTGAATTAAGTTTATGCTTACTTTGCATAGTTACGCCATATTCTGCTTGGTTACATCAATACCTGTTGCGACGCCAATTTCAAATATCCAATAATATGGATTACCTTCCAGGACAAAATCCTGGTTGAACCTCTTGCCGGGCATAGCGCGTCAAAGGTTTCTTAGTACCGGATAATGAACCCGAAACCGGTTGTTGCCCAGCTTTATTTTGGGAAGGATTCAATACTGCACCAACAAATATATATAACCGTGTTAGAACAGTAATATAGCTCTAGACCCAAACATCCAAAAAAGAGCTGACTTTTGATGCCATGTTTTTCTATGGCCTGACCGCATTACGCTGTAAAAAGTTAGACTTTTTTGCGCGTCACATTTGGGGGGGAGGGGGTGGCAAAGGGGTGAAATTATGATTTTTCGCCAATATCTTGTTAACTGTATAATATTTACAGCAAAATGATCTGAGGACGATTTAAACTACACAAAATTTCCTTTCTAATGATATATTATATGTATCATATACCTTCTCTTGGCAGATTATATACTAGACCTAAGAACATTCGGTGTAATTTCGATTTTTTGATAATTACATTTGGCGCTCTAGCTCCTGAAGTAATTTAATTGGAGCTATGGTAATTAATTGGGATAACTATTCCTAACAATATATATAGCTGTCCCACACGGAGACTCAGGCTGCCCAGACAAAGCATTCTCCTATATCCCCTATTAACATTAAAAAAAAGACATGCCTTATCGCCGAATGACAGCAGGCCGGAAAAATTTTGGTAAACGTTAAGGCTAAGTCCCATTAGACCCTCCGCCAAATATTACTTCGATCTGATTTAAACAAAGGGTACCTTCCATACAAAATGGCCCGAAAATTGCCTACGAGCAAAACTTTAATTTTGGTTCACTTGTTCCCTTATTTCTTAATAAACTAGTGGCATTGAATTTGAATAATTTGTATGGGAGGTACCCTTTCTTTTAATTCGATCGAAGTAATATTTGGTGGAGGGTCTAATTCTAATGGGACTTAGCCTTAACGTTTACCAAAAATTTTTCCGCCTGCTGTGATTCGGTGATAAGTTACAGGCATGTCTTTTTTTTAAATGTTAATAGGGAATATAGGAGAAAGCTTTGTCGGGGCAGCCTGAGTCTCCGTGTGGGACAGCTATATATTGTTTGGAATAGTTATCCCAATTACCATGGCTCAAATTAAATTACTTCAGGAGCTAGAGCGCCAAATGTAACTATCAAAAAATCTAAATTACACCGAATGTTTTTAGGTCTAGTATATAATCTGCCAAGAGAATATGATATAATATATCATTAGAAAGGAAATTTTGTTTAGTTTAAGTCGTCCTCAGAACAGTTTGCTGTAAATATTACAGTTAACAAGATATTGGCGAAAAATCATAATTTCACCCCTTTGCCACCCCTTCCCCCCAAATGTGACGCGAAAGAAAGTCTAACATTTTACTGCGTTATGCGGTCACGCCATAGAACAATTTGGCATCAAAAGTCAGCTCTTTTTTTTTTTGGATGTTTGGGTTTCATCATTTTTTCAACTAAAATCACTATACTACCGGTCTTAGTATCGTTTTGTCGGTTTAACCTATTTGGCCCTCTCTCAACATGTTTCAGAAAATCTTTCCCGATACTCAGTTCGGAGATTCGGTTCTTCGTATGGTATTTTAATTCTTTAGGTGGCATTTTTTTTTAACAACAATAATTCGAATATCCAGCGGCAACCATATTTTGCTTTAGATTTTTTTCTGTAAAAATGGATGTGCATTGTTTTTTTTTAACTCGACACAAATGAGTATGTATAATAAACATACGCACGATAATGTTGGGAATTTTTTTTTTTTTTGCGTTGAAAAATCCATTCCACGTTTTTGTCAGCCTTTGTTCTTATTTATTAGTTCTTGTATCTCATTGTATTGTAATTTTTCAATGATTGGAATTCACTAAAATAAAAATAAGGTTTATAGTTTTCTAAATTTAATAAACATTAATGAAGTACAAATAAGATTTTTTCAATTAGTCGAGATTGTTGAGATTTTTGAGGTTTTAATTTGTCGATGTTTTCAACAGTCGACTTTAAAAAAAAAAAAAAAAAAAATTAAGCAGGTTATCAATGCAAAATTTGCTGCTGAATCAAACTGAAAAAATTTTTTTTTCTCGTCCATGTATTTTTGATGCGCAGCACAAATCGAGGGAGAAATTATATGTTTCATCTTACACTTTTCGCCATCGATCTACCCATGGTACCATGGGCGTAATCAGGGCTTTGTTCAGGGGGGGAAGCCCATAATTTTTTCAACTTCATGATCGGAGCCAGACATTTTTTAGGAGGTTAAAAATTCAAAATCGTCACCAATAATTAAAGTTTTTCATCAGTTTTGTTCATTGTCGCTCCTTAAAAGATTAAACAATTTAATGACGAGACCGTGTATAGCAGCCCTATGACGTAATGTTCCGACTCCATCCGTTTGGTTTGAGGCTTCACTAGGAACACACTTGAGTGAGGGTTGGTTAAGATTGGGTTAAAATTTTTCTTAGAAGAACCTACTTTTCAGGGGCAGCCCCATGACGCCATGGTCCGATTCCATTCGTTCAGACATATATACAGCGTACACTAAAAAGGTATTTGTATACAAAATTTCAGCCCGATAGCTTCAAAGCTGAGAGACTAGTTCCAGTTCTATTTATCCACATTGAGGAGACACTTTACTCTCAGTCAGCAACAATGACCTACTATAAATTTTGCGTTTGCCAAAACAGCTGCTTCTAAAGCAAGTAGTAATGAATCTTTGCATTGCATTGTCAGGGACCGGCGCGGCGACTCTTTGCATTTTATTGCAAAGAAAAGGCATTCTTTGCGTAAAAAAATGAAAAAAGTCACGAGAATGTCCGCCTTAAAAGTATTGGTCCGCTACTGATTTCCAAACCGCCAATATGGCCCACTTAAAACTGAAGTTGGACACCCCTGCTTTAGAATCATTCATCACTGTAAGCCGAATTTTTTATTATTATCATACGTTCTTATCAGATCCGCCCTTCCATTCATTTTTTAACCTTAGCTGAATCAATTTATCAATAAAAATCATTGCTAAGTCTGACTTGATGATTTGGTCTTCATAACTGATTACTATTGTGCTTAGATCGACATTTATGAAGCGGAAAATACAATGATGTGTTCTTCTTTTCTAATCATCCAAAATGACATCAACTTGGAGATTGGACGACCCTGAGAAAAACTAAAAAAAAACTACGAAACAGGGTGAAACGCCGAAGGAAATGGAAATGTTTCAGTTTATAGGACGATTCATATATGAAATAATATGAAATTGAATAAGCTAATATTTTTGATCGTGCGCATCGTTATCGATCTTCCTGTAGTACTGGAACGCATGATATTTTGATGTTATTGACCAGTGTTGCTAATTTAGCCGTTTTCCGAATTTTTTTAGCCGAAATTGATTTTACTCGACCGTTTTCTTGGCTAAGGAGGTTTTCACGACTCAGATTACGTAATCTGGCCAGATTAAGTACAAGTGTGAAAACCTCCTAAAACTATTTTATGAAGTTTTGGAAAGGAATTTACTTTGAAAAAAGGATAAAATGCGAACCTTTTAATTTTTATAACGAAAATATTCATGGTAGTGAAAATACTTCTACACACTGCCGTGGATAAATTGTTCTCGCTCTCTTGGTTCCCTTAAAAGGTTTTTACATCATCAATGTGGAACGATAGCCCGATGTCGGGCTTTGGCCGCCTGAATCGTTGACCTCCAATTGTCGCAGTTACGCGACTTTGTCCTCCAGTTTCGAAAGCCCAGCAGCTGGTGGGCGTCTTCACTTACGGAGTTCTCCCAGCGAGCTCTCGATCGTCCACGCAACCTCGCTCCGTCAATTCGTTGTGCGTTCATTACTTTCTTTGGCATGCGATTATCGTCCATCCGTTGTACATGCCCCGCCCATTGCAAACGTTGAAGCTTCACGATTTTCGTTGCTTCCAGCTCATCGTACAATTGATGCAACTCATAGTTGTACCGGATACGCCATTGATCTCGCTCGCGAACGGCCCCGAAAATTCGCCGAAGGACCTTTCGTTCCAATCTGTCTATCAAAATTTCAGAGGTAACAAAAAACAAATGGGAAAAAAGAAAAAAACAACGAACAAAAAATTATTTCGCGAGCTTATTAAAATGAAGTAAAATTCACCGAGATTGACAGTTTTATGTGATATGTTACTAATAATGACTTGTCAAACATATACATATACATAGGTGTGTGTGCTTAAATCTTGATAGTAGATTTATGGTTATAGTCTGAATCCCACCTAAATCTACATCCACAATTGAGATTTTCCGTCAGTAAATTGTTGATCGCAAAAATATTCTTTGCAATATTTTACATTCGAATTTTAAGAAAATTACCGTTGAGAATTTTTTCGCCTTTTAACGACAAGTGGCACCTACCCGTGTTTTCAATATTTTACTCCTGATTAAATCTAACTCGCCTAAGAATTATTTTTAGACCCGTGGTTCGTCTATACTTAATGCTAGAAAGGATCAAATTACTGACCAAATTAACTGAATGATGCTAAGTTCCGTTATCTTCTAGAGACCGTCGTGTTAGATGGGATTCACACTATGGACAGGATTTACTAAAACTAAATTAATCGAGTCAAACCCGCCTACTAGATCAGATCGTATGTCATTAAATTCAAAATGCATCGTAGAATGTACTTGCATTTTCGAAATTGCAGTAGAATATGGTACAACTGTTAACTAAATCTTAGTAAATCTTGTCGATAGTCTGAATCGCCCCTTATTGTTACATTCCTTTGTTCTAACAGTTAAACATTCCGTTCAGCAAAAATGTTAGAAATGTTACATTTACGCGATGAAATGACCAAAAACAGAAAATAGAGGATTTCATTAAGGAACATACTCAAGCTTTGAAAGATTAGACGAAACGAGAAATCGATTGCACGATATAACTATGTTATCGATCAATGACACTCACACATAGCTCCCAGTCTCGAATATCAAAGACCTGAAAATGCAGAATAGTTTTCGAGGCTGCAGTCTCAGGACTGGAAATTGTTTTTTTCTAATTTCTTCTTTATTTTTTCAGTTCAACGTTTCGTCAATTGCGGAACTATTTCCTTTACGTCGTTGACCTCCCGCAAACTACGTAAAGAAAATAGTTGGCTAGGATACCCGCGATGGGCAAAACGGTAACATGTAGCCGGAAATTTAAATTTCACTTGGCAACACTGTTCCTAACAAAGAAAATACCACAATTTCGATTACTGGCTAAAACGCGGTAAAGTCACCAGTGAAGGAAGTAGTAAGCGAAAAACACTTTTCAAATAAATCCGCTGCCTGTTCCCCTGGACCGAATTCAATGAAACTTAGATGGTAGTTAAGTACCTCACCACTTAACTACCATCTAAGTTTCATTGAATTCGGTCCAGGGGAACAGGCAGTTAGTTTGTACAGGTTGGCGAGAAGCAACTCGTCAATTTTTAAAACGTCGTAAAAAATGTAAAATGCATTCTACAAAATTTTCTTTGTAACTAAAAAGTTCAGGATGATTACGGAATTTAGATGACACTTTTGTAAAAAACAAATCATACGACAAAATATTGTCCGTTTTCGTCACTAAACTTTTAAGCCTGAATTTTGACTGACGTTTTTATTGCTATCCCTAAAAAAATCATTCAATCCAGTTGCAAAAAAAAGGATCCTTTTTATGATTTAATAAAAATGGCCTGAGTTTTTGTATGGAAGTACGAAGATTTTGTTAGAGGTGCTTTTCATTTGTTTTTAACTCAGAACTTCTTTATAAATATGCATAAAGATGATTAAGTTTTAGGTTGTGTTATGAATCAAGACTTTAATTGATTGACACGTGTTAACATTTTTAGGATTCGGTGCATATTTTTAGGTTTTACTCAAAGAAATAGTGCCAAAAAGAGGCAAAAACCGACAGTACGAGGATGACTGTACATTTGAATACGGAAGTATGATGCTAAGTACATAATTTAACTTCTGCGACCTAAAGACTGCGCTGTTGACTGGGTTGTAATGGTGGTGATAGACTAATATTCAATTTTGCAGCTAGGTTGGATTAGATATCCAGTTTACTTCATTTTATTTATGTTAGGAAATTTTTATTAAATTATTTCAACATACAGAACATGATTAGAATTCTTTTCTTTTCATACAATTAAGGCTACTTTATACATACTTATGTATTAGCTCGACATTGTCAGTTTTTTTTATTAGAAATTCGAAACTTTAACATGTTGCTTGTAATTTAATAAAAATCTAAACACGAGTAGGTACCCATTCATTTTTATTCTAATCCCATAATTCTAGAATTTGATTGAAGTAGTATGTATGTAGGTTGTAGAGTGCAATATTCTACATAGTATAGATATATAATTGTATACACATGGTGAACTCCTTCCTATTAATACTTTTCTATATGAGAATCTAGTATGTCCTTATGAACACTGAAGAGGAAAATGTAACGACACATATATGCCTCTCCTTGCTACTACAACATGAACTATGAGTTTTTTTATGCGGAAAATGAATCACATCTTTTGTGCTCACTTGCATGCGTGCATTGATTTTATCCAGACTGCCTACACCACACGCCAACAGAGGCTATTACATGGCGCCTGGCTGTCTGTTTTACAAAGTTTTGCCAATACATATATGAATACGCGTATGAATATAACACATTCCACGTAATACCTTTTTAAAGAATAATGGAAAGCGAAAACTATATGGTTATAAATATAATATGGTAGACAATAGTAGATAATACCATAAACTCGCACTGGGTCTGGTACAAAATAACAAAATCTTAGCGGTTTTAAAATATAACCGTTCAAATTTTACATTTTCAATTACTAAAGCAACTACACTTACGGACAAAAGTATCGACTCAACCTATAATCGCGTATATTTGTACGTATTTTTTGAAAAGTACGATAGTTATCCATAAAAATCGTATATGTTTTAAAAGTTTGAAACCATAGCAACCTGTTGATACCCTTTTTATACGTCTGTCAAGTTAGCACTATACCACTTTAAAATTTCGACAAACGCTATAGTGCATTAAATGTCGCGATTTTGTCGTAATTCAATGGAAAAAGAAAAAAATTTGTCGCGCCGCCCCTTCCCCTTAAAAACTACCCTTAAGTGCATTTGAGCCTCAGTTATCCAAATTCGAGTTCCAAGAATCTCCCCGACGCTAAAGGTGTCCAGTAAGATATAACAGGGGCTGCTTAGAAGATTTCTACCCTGAAAAAATTTGTCGCGCTCCTCCTTCCCTTAAAAACTACCCCCGTCAAGTTAGCACTACCACCCCGGTAGCGGCCAATTCACGCATTTCCGTAAAACAAAAACTATCCAATTAATTGTCGCAGGAACCGAGAGGCATATTGCAACCTTCAAAAAATTTGTCGCGCCCCTTCTACCACTTAAAAACTACCCCTAAGTGCATTTCAGCCTCACTTCGCCAAACTCGAGTTCCAAGAATCGCCCCAATACTAAAAGTGTCCAGTAAATTCTCACAACGGCTGCTTAAGAGATTTCCACCCTGAAAAAATTTGTCCCGCTCCTCCTTCCCTTAAAAACTACCCCCGTCAAGTTAGCACTACCACCCCGGTAGCGGCCAATCCAAGCATTTCCGTAAAACAAAAAGTATCCAATTAATTGTCGCAGGAACCGAAAGGCATATTGCATCCTTCAAAAAATTTGTCGCGCCCCTTCTACTCCTTGAAAACTACCCCTAAGTGTATTTCAGCCTCAGTTCGCCAAACTCGAGTTCCAGGAATCGCCCCAATACTAAAAGTGTCCAGTAAATTCTCACAACGGCTGCTTAAGAGATTTCCACCCTGAAAAAATTTGCCGCGCCCCTCCTTCCCTTAAAAACTACCCCCGTCAAGTAAGCACTACCACCCCGGTAGCGGCCAATCCAAGCATTTCCGTAAAACAAAAAGTATCAAATTAATTGTAGCAGGAACCGAAAGGCATATTGCACCCTTCAAAAAATTTGTCGCGCCCCTTCTACCACTTAAAAACTACCCCTAAGTGCATTTGAGCCTCAGTTCGCCAAACTCGAGTTCCAAGAATCGCCCCAATACTAAAAGTATCCAGTAAATTCTCACAATGGCTGCTTAAGAGATTTCCACCCTGAAAAAATTTGTCGCGTCCCTCCTTCCCTTAAAAACTACCCCCGTCAAGTTAGCACTACCACCCCGGTAGCGGCCAATCCAACCATTTCCGTAAAACAAAAAGTATCCAATTAATTGTCGCAGGAACCGAAAGGCATATTGCACCCTTCAAAAAATTTGTCGCGACCCTTCTACCACTTAAAAACTACCCCTAAGTGCATTTGAGCCTCAGTTCGCCAAACTCGAGTTCCAAGAATCGCCCCAATGCTAAAAGTGTCCAGTAAATTCTCACAACGGCTCCTTAAGAGATTTCCACCCTGAAAAATTTGTCGCGCCCCTCCTTCCCTTAAAAACTACCCCCGTCAAGTTAGCACTACCACCCCGGTAGCGGCCAATCCAAGCATTTCCGTAAAACAAAAAGTATCCAATTAATTGTCGCAGGAACCGAAAGGCATATTGCACCCTTCAAAAAATTTGTCGCGCCCCTTCTACCACTTAAAAACTACCCCTAAGTGCATTTGAGCCTCAGTTCGCCAAACTCGAGTTCCAACAATCGCCCCAATACTAAAAGTGTCCAGTAAATTCTCACAGCGGCTGCTTAAGAGATTTCCACCCTGAAAAAATGTGTCGCGCCCCTCCTTCCCTTAAAAACTACCCTCGTCAAGTTAGCACTACCACCCCCGTAGCGGCCAATCCAAGCATTTCCGTAAAACAAAAAGTATCCAATTAATTGTCGCAGGAACCGAAAGGCATATTGCACCCTTCAAAAAATTTGTCGCGCCCCTTCTACCACTTAAAAACTACCCCTAAGTGCATTTGAGCCTCAGTTCGCCAAACTCGAGTTCCAAGAATCGCCCCAATACTAAAAGTGTCCAGTAAATCCTCACAACGGCTGCTTAAGAGATTTCCACCCTGAAAAAATTTTTTTAAGGGAAGGAGGGGCGCGACAAATTTTTTCAGGGTAGAAATCTTCTAAGCAGCCCCTGTTATATCTTACTGGACACCTTTAGCGTCGGGGAGATTCTTGGAACTCGAATTTGGATAACTGAGGCTCAAATGCACTTAAGGGTAGTTTTTAAGGGGAAGGAGGGGCGCGACAAATTTTTTTCTTTTTCCATTGAATTACGACAAAATCGCTACATTTAATGCACTATAGCGTTTGTCGAAATTTTAAAGTGGTAGTGCTAACTTGACAGACATTAATGCCACTTGTAACAAAAAACTCAGAAAAATTTAGAGGGAGGAGACGATTAAGGAAAGTGAATATCACTCCAAGACGGCCTGCCACGGACCCCAAATTGACTGCACGACACCGTCAAGCGCGCCTCTTATTTGCTCGAGATTATCTAAATTGGAGCGTTACGGAATGGAGCTCAGTATTGTTCAGTGACGATGTGTGTGCATTGCAGTGGCACAAGACGCAGAGTCTACAGGTGAGCGATTTGCGCAGTGCTGTTTCACTGAAACGGGTGCATGCGGCGGTGGCTCCTGTATGATGTGGCTGGCATTTCCTTAGAGGGAAAAACGGAGCTCGTATTCGTGCCCGGAGGAGGCCGAGGAGGAGGGCTGACAGCTGATCGATACGTAAACGATATTCTCCGTGCCCATGTTGTGCTCTATGCAGCAATTATTGGCGAGAACTTCACTTTGATGCACGACAATGCCCGGTGTCACGCATCGCGTCTCACTCGGCAGTTCCTGAATGAAGCCAATATGTCGACACTTAACTGACCTGCACGCAGTCCAGACATCAATCCCATTAAACACTTATGGGACGAGCTCAAGAGAATTGTCCAAGCCAGAAATCAAGTCCCTTCGTCCACTGAAGAATTGAAGGAAGCCCTATTAGAGGAGTGGAACGGTATTCCTCAGTATACCATCAACATCTTTATCAGATCAATGAAGAATCGACTGGAAGCTGTCATTAGAGCAAGACGAGGCAATACCAACTATTAAAATAATAAATACTTACATTATTTTCCAACAGTTTTTGTTTTATTTTCACAAAACCTAACCACAAACCTTTTTCATACTTTCCCATTTTCCCTACGATTTCGTTCAAAGAGCATTAACTCTAAAATGACTTGGTTAAAATGATACCATAATAAAGCTGAGGTCTCAAGCTTTTGAATGATATACGATTTTTATGGATAACTACCGTACTTTTCAAAAAATACACGCCATTATAGGCTGAGTCGATACTTTTGTCTGAAAGTATATTATATCTTCAAAGTCAAAGTATATTTGTGCACAAGAAACAAATTAATTATTATTTGGTGGATAGATTTTCGACTTGGTGGATTTTTTTTCCCACGGTGGGTTTTGACTTAAATGGATTTTTAGCAGTTTTACTAGTAAGTTTTAAAATCTTATGGTTTCTATTGTCCCCAAAATTATTTATAGTGTAATAGTAAAACGGTTTTATAAATATTACGAAGATTTTGAGTTAATAAGTTCGTAGATTTACAAATGTTTTTATTTTCGGTCTAATAACACCTTTGGCATTGATACAAAAATTAAGAAGGAAAAAAATACTCTCATGCCTCCAGCATATACAAAAATCGATGTTTTCGATATTTACAAAAATAACTTGCAATACACTGCGCCATTATGAGTCCTTTCCAAAAGAAAATCATTCATTATGTAGCTTCTTAAGGAACCCTGAAAATTTTCTGGCTCATTGTCAACTGGCCTTAATGAGTAAAAAGGACACTCCGTGTTTCGACCCATTACAGGTATTATGCCGAGCAAACTAAATAGCCACGGGGCGTGTAGTCCTTGTATTGATTTCTGATTTTGGTGAGAACTAAAGTATGCCAGCACGTGTATATACTACTGATATTTTATATATTCTCGTAGCTACACACACTTCCGCAAATGTATAGCAAAAATTCAAACACTTTCTTACGTATAACAAAGGATATCGGATTCTTTTATTTGTGTGTCCTTTTCCAATAGCAGGAAATGTTAGCTTGCAATATAACCTGTAGGTGTATGAATGTTTGCTTGTGAACATTGCACTCACTCTGACACTATGTTTATTTCAAAAGCAATATAGTCGACACTATTCGAGAACAATCGACAACTACTGCAGTCAAGTGTGTTGTATTTTTTTCCATGTTTGCACTCAAAGTTTATCGGGTTTGTTTTTAGGTCAATCTTCGAATAGATGGGGGAGGGGGTAAAAATTATTGAAATTTTAATTTAAGTCCTCAATTGTGTAAAACAATAATTGTGTCAAGCCCTAATTGTATGAGCTGTTCGCATTACTATAAATTAATACGTAACTTATGCTATAGTATCCTTTTATTTATGTATTAAGGAACGAAAAGCAAGTAGCCTCGCTTATCTGTTAAACATCAGATAAATTCACTTTGATCCTCATCTAGGTTTAATCCTATTTTTAATGTGTCTTAATTTTTCTCTGTAAAGTCTTATGAATAAATCTTGTTCGACAGAAGTGAATTTTTGCTTTTGTGGTTCTTAAGCTTTTTAGAGTTCAAATCGGCTTACATCATTTGATCCTATAAGACTGCTAGGTTTTGAAGGTTAATCTAAGTTCGCTTCTTAGCTATTATGTTAAGTTTTTATAGAAATTATAATTGGAGCACGCATTTATAATAATTCAGAGTTTTTTCTTTTAGTAAAGAAATCAATTTATTTGTAAAAGCAGAAAAATAGCGTAGATGCATTTTCTGATTGGGGTTGACATTCATGATTGCCTCTATGCTTATTCAATGGTAATGTCATCCGGCATTATATTTCTATAAAAATACTTTCGATCCCTCTTTTTTACGTTGGAATATTTTGCTTATTTATTGATCATGTGTGCCTAAGATTTTTAACATTCTAAAAAAATATTTCGTTTTATTAAATACCGCACAGTAACACAACTGCAGGTTTCTTCTGTATATATGCAATTTAAATTTATCATAAAATTCCCCCGCAGCGCGGTCCTTTAATGTACGTATACATTATAATGAAAATACTACCACAAACATTTTTCTAGCACGTTGTAAATTTTAAGATGACTCCCTTTTGGTTTTTTCCCTTATTTATTTTTGTCATATTCTTTCTACAAAGAACCTTAAATGATGTCGGATATGATGGTCCTGTCGTTCTCCACTCCTTTCACCGCGCCCTATATATGTCTGTCACTTTAGCAAAGTGAAAATTCTCAGCATTCTCTGTGGAGGTTTTTTTTTTTGAAATTCTTTTTGTCAAGAGGCTTTCAATGGGACGATTTAGCATTTACTGAGAAGGTCAAAAACGTTAAGTTTTCCTTTTTATTCTATAGTATTCATACGGCTGCGGGTGTTATAAACGAACAAAACGTTCGTTCAGTCGAGATGAAGACGAAGAAGAGAGGCAAAGTAGTGATTCAAACTGACATTGTAATCTGATTTGAAATTTGATATTATATTTGACGTAAGTGAATGGCTTTCATGTTGTAGTGGCGGGAAGAAAGACAAGCAACTTTCTCCTGGGGGAAGGTCTTTTGGGAGTGTGACTTGAGAGCGCTAGACGCAGATACATACATACATATTTCAATAAAGCAGATTTTTATTTAAATTGTTATAGTTGTAAGAAATGCTCGTGCTCTGTGGCCGTGATTTCACTCTGTGAAATAGACACTCATAGAAAAACGAGTTTCCAAACTCGGCACGACTCGTCGCAAGTTTATTATTCAGAAGAAGATGATAAGAAATATTCTTATCGTAGCATAATAAACTAACAATGCGACTAGGAAGTGGTATGGCTGACAACCGTATCACACTCCGAATTCAATTGTCTCTATAACGTTGATGACTACACACGGTAGTCATCAACGCACTATGCTCCACTAGGAGTTACGGTAATCAAGAGAGAGAGAGTTGTAAGAAAACCTACAACACTCAATGAAGAAATAAAAAAAAAAGAAATCAATTTTCAAGATAAATTCTTTCAAGATTCGTAAAACCTAGTTTTTTTTTATTTTGAAATAATAATAATAAATAATTTTGACTTTTTGGTTATAGCAAATTTTCATAAATCTACCAAAATACGTGGGTATCTCCTAATGAATGGAACGTCGCCGGTCGCCGGTCGCCGCGGAAATCTTCCTCTCAGTACCGTATAGCCCCATGTGGGGCCATGGTGCGTTAACTCAGCCGTTTATAGGCAATTTCAAGTCAACTTTACATTGCATATCATTTCGGAGTGTATATAATGTTGCAAGCACGATATATGTATTTCCTATCCGCACATGTACGGAAATTTTTGGACCACGCCGAGATTCGATCTCCGGACCTCTAGATTACATCATAGAGTATGCGACTCAACCAAGTGAGCCACAGAGCGTGTCATTAAAATATGTACTTTTATGTATTTTTTTCTATAAATTGTATACATCGACTTTCTGTAAAAATTCTTAGCGTTCTTAGCTTACTACATAGTATACTCGTTCAATACGATTTATAGATAAATTTCCAAATAATTTATTTCCAAACTATTAATTTTCCCATTTATCTGCCCACAATTTCTGCATATATGGACACATTTAAATGGATTTCATAAAGACCATCATGCAATGGAAACGTAGTAGAGTGTCCTACTTTACCTACATCGAATACACTACCCCCGAAAACTTGGAACATTGCGCAATTTTAATACTTGGCATAGTTCCTATCTCTACGTGATATTTTGCCATTATCGTTTTCCCAACTTATATTGAAATTTATTAGAATATAACTTGAACTTTTAGCGAGTGACATATCTGAATCTGATTAATTCCAAAAGGTTGGTAATGCGTTTCTATGAGGAATGTAGGTCAGTTCCGGTTTGCAACATGAGAAATGGTAAAGAGTTTCATAGAAGTTAAGTGTTAAAAGTTTTCGAAACTATTTGAAAATATGGTTAGTTTTCGCTTTATAGAAGTGTGATTCCTTTCTTTTCTGATTTGGTCGGCTAGTTGTGTTTTCTGTGACATCGGCAAAAAAACATGTATGACTTTGGGAATCACAAAAAAACCTTCAACCTTCCAAGGACTACAGAGTCAACCTATTGGTCTTGTGTATTTAAAACCTATACTTTAAACTAGTCGAGAATATGATTCGTCCACAAATCCTTAATGCAGTGATGATAGATTTCAGCAAGTGCAGTCATGAGAAAAACATTCGTGTATCAAAATGAAAATTGTGCCATTGCTTAATGTAAATATCATCATCAATGTGGCACGATAGCCCGACGTCGGGCCTTGGCCGCCTGAATCGTTGACCTCCAATTGTCGCGGTTACGTGACCTTGTCCTCCAGTTTCGGAAGCCCAGCAGCTGGTGGGCGTCTTCACCTACGGAGTTCTCCCAGCGAGCTCTCGGTCGTCCACGCAACCTCGCTCCGTCAATTCATTGTGCGTTCATAACTTTCTTTGGCATGCGATTGTCGTCCATCCGTTGTACATGCCCCGCCCATTGCAGACGTTGAAGTTTCACGATTTTCGATACTTCCAGCTCATCGTACAGTTGATACAACTCATGGTTGTATCGGATACGCCATTGGAATTTTCGACAAATTCCTCTGATATTAAATGTCTTGGACCATTTTGAAGACAAAAGATAAATGAATATGTAAATTAAATTTTCGTTAATATTAATATGCAAATTATTTTCTTTCTTGCTAATTTTCAAAATGTTAATAATACATTAAAGCAATGGGTGAAAAATTATTGAAATTGATATGTTGTACAATGTAGTTAATATGCATCTTGATATTTAAGAATTTAAATGACAAAAGATATAAAAAGGGGGAAATTGTGTAAATGGAGTTTTTGCATAATAGATAATCAAGTATAGAAAAAAGTTTAAAAAATTTAAAAACTTAAAACTGGGAGACCTTTGTTGCTCGTATTGTGCGATAACTAATTAAAAAAAAAACTCCTTGTGAGACCACGAAACCGCAAGATTTTGTATCCCGTGCGTTTATGCAGTAGTTTCTGGACACCGTATATAGGACCCACCACAGATCTTTCGCTTTGCGATGTTTTGCTCACGCATGGCTGTAAAAAGTACCATTAGATTAGCTTACTTTTGACAAAAGTTCCTAACTGATATGGTATTACACTATCAAATAAAGTTTGTCGAGTGGGTCACACAAAATTTGTTCCACTTTTCCAATGACCAAAACTGGTTTTCGAGACCTATTAGTACACTATAGTACAAACAAACCACCAATTTGTTGGGCCAATGACATAGTCAGTATGGTTTTGGGTCGTTTGTTTGATCAAGTCAAATGGAGTTTTTGCATAATAGATAATCAAGTATAGAAAAAAGTTTAAAAAATTTAAAAACTTAAAACTGGGAGACCTTTGTTGCTCGTATTGTGGGATAACTAATTAATTGCGATGTTTTGCTCACGCATGGCTGTAAAAAGTACCATTGGATTAGCTTACTTTTGACAAAAGTTCCTAACTGATATGGTATTACACTATCAAATAAAGTTTGTCGAGTGGGTCACACAAAATTTGTTCCACTTTTCCAATGACCAAAACTGGTTTTCGAGACCTATTAGTACACTATGGGACAAACAAACCACCAATTTGTTGCGCCAATGACATAGTCAGTATGGTTTTAGGTCGTTTGTTTGATCAAGTCCAGATCTACCACACTAGTATGACCGTTTCAGAAAAAATGGCTAAATCTAAGTTGGCTCCAATTCGTCGAATTTTGATAATGCTAATTTTTATGAGCAGTACACTATGCGATCCAAGGACATTGGTGTCAAAAATTGCAAACTGTATTACCATACGGCTATAACGATTTCTACGAATGATCGAATTTAGCCGCTGTTTGAAAGACTTCGACGCAATACATAATTGGTATCAGAGACGTAGCCAGGATTTTGTTTCGTGAGGGTCCAAATTTCTCCTTTCTACCAAATTTTCGGTTTATCGTTTTATTTATTACTTATTAGGCTAAGACCAGGGGCAGCCTTAGGTTTTGCGAGAGCCCGGCCGAACGATTTTTGTGATTTTTGGATAAAATCGTAATAAGAAATGACTTTGACGTTACTTTTAATTCCCACAATTTTATATTCACGTTCAGATCCTAACTGAGAGACAAGATCCACATTTTCTTTGAAGGTCCTAAAAGTCAAACTCTGGACTGTTGCGTGCATGCTATTTCATTTATTATCATTAAGGGACATTTTTCTGAAGTATGCACTCATGAGTCACATCGTCACTCGACAACAGTTGCACTAAATTATAAAATGGCGGAATACTGGCTGTTAGAAATGTTAAGCGTTTTGGCAAAGGGGGCAAACACACGGTGTCATATTTCCGAAACATTTCAAGATAAGATGAGCTCCAAGTGCCGATGTAGATCACATTGCGACACGCATTTGCTGAAATTCCTGAGTTCTGGCTGTCAGAAATTTGCGACGCTCTTCAGAATCTTAGCTCTCGGTCTCTGCTTTTGCAAAGAAGTAAGAGATATTAGAAACTATTTACTTTAAACACTTGAAGTGTTGGTAGATGCACACAATTTCCTATACAAATGTGAAGCCTCAAAAGCTTCTATCGTCAGTCGTTGCAATAAAAAAGATTGAAAGCATAGCGAATTATTTACCTCGAATACAGTAAAAAAAATATAATACAGTAGAGCCCCGATATTCCGGATTGATTGTGGCCGGGCCCTATCCGGATTATCGAATTGTCCGAATTTTCGAAATATACTAATTTACACCTTGGTGGACACTATTTATACTGTAATCATTAAAAAGATCACCATTAATAACGATAAATTATTAACTTCGTATTCGAAATTTGCCGTATCTTTAGTTTATATAGAACTATTGGCTCGACTTTCATGGTACTAAAAATAATGATATTTTACACGAATCATGTTAAAGAATTTTATTTGAGATATTTTACTTTTGTTTAATGTTTGTCCAGCTGTGGTGCAAGGCTTGCCAGCGCGAGGCCCTGGGTTAGAGCCCGGCGCGCCACCCATTGAAGCCGCCACTGGCTAAGACCCAGTTACCGTCTAATTTCCGCAAATAAAAAGGCCTTTTTGGGGTTCTTTCAGTAAGTTTTATTGAAAATAAGTATGGAGACTTGCGTTAAATATTTAGGATTTTTTTGGACTGTCACATGAAATGGAATCCACACATAGCTTATATTAATACAAAAACCCGGAAATATATTTGTTTGCTTAGATACTTTAATCAGTCTCTAACAATCAGACAATTACTAACACTTTACCATGCTTTTGTCGAATCAGCTAAACAATATTGCATAGCGGCCTGAGGTGGCGTTTACGAAAACCTTATGAAAAATGTAAGAACGACACAAAAAGGAATACTCAAACTGATATGCGGTCTACTTCAGTTGTTTTCCACATCTAGTCTTTATAAATTTTCTGAAGTTCTTGAATTAAAGCTCATATACTTAAAACGCAAAGGCGCAACCACGGGAGGGGCTAAGGGGGCTAAAGCCCCTCCCAGACCCAAAAATTGGGAAAGGAAAAATTTGAAAATGAAAAAATGTCCTTTCGCGCAAATATATTGGGATAATTGTCTTCGAAATTCTCACTAAAATTTTTTATGCATTTTTCGGACGAAAACCCCCCAGATTCTCAATTGTTGGTATAAAATGTCCCTTTTCATAAAAAAATTACAACCTGGTGCTTGAAGCAAAAACAAATTCTTGGTTTGGTGTACCCGAAGGACGCATAACTGTACGACATTTCGTCAAAATTGTTCAACCCAAATTGTGAGCATTTCATCCTTTGATATTAACTTAATTCCACAACAAAAATTAACGTTTTCCGTCAGATGAAAATGTCAACCCCCAAAATATTGATAGAAAACATATTACAAATTGTAAAGCTAAATTTTAAGAAATGCGGCAATCGAGACCGTTCAATTTCGATAAGTGGTATCCGCGTGTGTTTGACCTTATACTTCTGGTTACATTTAACTCGGTTAAAACTTCCACACCCCTCCCTGCCCCCATGGCTACGCCCACAATTCGAGTAATATAAACGAAATTGGGTAAATGATTATGAAACGGTTAAAAAAAATAAGAATAAGTGAGAGGAAAATGCTTTAAGAACCTCTGAGCCAGTAACCAATGTGATGCTGAAAAAATAGAAAACTAAGGTTAAGTTTTAAGTTTTCATATGAAAATAAAAGAAAGAACGTGCCGATTGCGAGTATGACATTACACGAGCGTTTCACAATACTTAGCTACGAAAAAAACGAGACCGAGGCTAATTTCGGGTGCGGCCGAAATTTGAATAGCCTTCGCTCCCCTCGGGCAAAAAGTTTTATCGGGCGTACCTACTACTTGTATTTAATCCCCATTCTTTTCCTTCTGTCTTCACAAAAGTTCGGTTGCGTCGACAAAACAATATATTTGTGTGGAGTTTGTTGGAATAAGTGTTCAAATAAAAAAATATTTAGTCAGAAAATTTAATTGGGGGATGCGGGAGCATGGCCCCATTATACAATTCCATTTGTTTTGACCTTTTAGTTGCTTTGATTAAGACACATTAATTCAAGGTTTTGTGAAATTGGTGTAAAAAATGTTTCTTAGAAGAACCAAAATGGGGGTTAGGTTTGTATGACAGCCCCATGACCCCATGGTCTGATTTCATCCATTCTTTAGTAAGTTATGTGTCATCAATAGAAACACATTTGTGTGAAATTTGGTAGAAATTGGTGCACAAATGAAAAAAATTTTCTGAGAAGAACCTAATTTGGGGGGTTAGGTTTGTATGGCAGCCCCATGACTCCAAGGTCCGATTTGATGCATTTTGACATATGTTTTGTGTTATCAATAGAAACACACTTGCGTGCAATTTGGTTGAAATTGGTACACAAATAAAAAAGTTTTTCTTAGAAGAACCTAATTTTGGGGTTTGGATTTGTATGGCAGCCCCATGACTCCATTGTCCGATTTGATCAATTCTTACATATGTTTTGTGCCATTAATAGAAATACATTTGTGTGAAATTTGGTTGAAATTGGTGCACAAATAAAAAAGTTTTTCTTAGAAGAACCTAATATGAGGGGGTTTGGTTTGTATGGCAGCCCCATGACTCCGTGGTCCGATTTGATACATTCTTGCATATGTTTTGTGTTATCAATAGAAACACATTTCTGTGAAATTTGGTTGAAATTGAATAAAAAGGTTTTTCTTAGAAGAACCTAATTTGGGGAGTTGGGTTTGTATGGCAGGCCCATCCATGACCCCATTGTCCGATTTTACTGATTCAAATATACAAACTGCCTGCAGCAAAAAGAAGCATTTGTGCAAAATATCAGCTTCATAACTTTTAAATTGGCCGAGTAAAACGCGTCGCAACAGACAGACAGACGGACAGACAGACAGACAGACAGACGGACAGACTGACATCGCCCAATCGACTCCCCAAGTCATGCTGATCATATATGTATACTTTTTATATGGTCGGAGATGCTTCCTTCAATGCGTTACAAACTTCATGACAAAGTTAATATACTCTTTCACTCTATGAGCGAAGAGTATAATGATATCGAAAATAAACGTGTCCAGTAATATGGATGGCATTAACTTAGCCCCCTCCAGGATAATATCCTGGTTGCGCCACAGTTAAACGTATACTAATTAAAACGTTTAAAAATGTCCACTCACTACAAATAAAACCAGTAATAACACACGTTTCAATGCCTTAAATGAGCCAATCCCTTTATGCCGGAAAGCTCAAACCCAGCGGTACAAAAGCAAAAAAGCAAATTCCAATATATTTTAAAAGATCACTATCTACTCCAGAATTTAAAATAAAAATATCAAAATTTCTTCATACTCTAAGTCAAGAAAATTGTATCAGTATATTTTCGTTTTATTAACTTGAACTCTTGAAATTGTGTTTTTTATTTAAATCTAAATTAATGAAATGTATTACAACTTGTCATCACTGAAAAAACTGGCTTAGACTTTTTAGTTAGTAGTTAACTTAAAGTGTTATCCTTGCTTCAAACATGTCAGCGGTACGCTGTTCTATGTAATCAACGGAACCCTACAAACACGCATTTAGTTGCAGATTCTAAAATAGTCACAAAACTTACCGTAACTATGAAATATCTTTATGTAAAAACTTGTACTTCGTGCTATTTAACTGCATACCAGAGAGCCGTAATTTTACAATTAGCTCAATAAAGCCTGCAATAAGTCCGCAGCACAATAACTTACAAAAAAAAGCGTTTTCCAAGCTTGTTGAGCGTGGACCAGTCTGAAAATCAGTTCCTTTGGGGTTTCGGCTAAGAACATTGAACAGAAGTAAATATTGAAATGACTAGGAGCAGTACCTATCTTGAGGATTCTTATAAATTTGAGCCAGGCTAACAACGGCTACTAAGATGGCTTAGAGAGAGTTTTAATAAGTCCGTTGTCGTGTACGACTTGGCAGTGTACGTCAATCCCTACACTTTCTATTTTTGACATACAAGTCTAGACTCGTGAGAATAGGTCCTCCATTGCAAAATCACATTTTAAATGACTTCAATCGTGAAAATATTGAGAAGTACCATTTCTCCGTCTAGTTCATATACTTTTGGAACATCAATTTCGTAATATTGGAACATGAAACTCGTAACTATAGACAATTTAGTTCGCTATTTCCGGAGCTCAAATTCGTAACTGAGCAAATTTAAATGCACATGAACTGGCTAAGTTTTACTAAAAACTAAAGTTATTCAGGTACTACAATGGTAAAATATAAATTCGGTTATCCATAGTTGTTTCGACAAACACGCAACGAAGAAAACTGACATTCACGTTTAGATTTAGCGTTATAGCCAAGAATTTAAAACGACGTCAGAATACGTTATTAGTTAAGGAAAATTAGTTACTTAATTACATTCCAATAATATTGCTCTAAAGCGGTATTTTTTTCGCATCCAAATTACTTTATTCTCTTTCAAAAGTTGTGTTTCATAGCAGCTAAACAATTTTTCCACAATAAATTTCAGATTCAAACGTCTACGGTTGAAATAAAATAAAAAATTGTTTATCCGAATTTATATAAAATTTGAGTGTTACACATAAGAAGACATAGTCGGGTTCCATTTTAGTAGAGGCATATTTCATTAGTGACCCCTGAGGTTACCGATGCTTAGGTACTATGAAATGTGTTCTGCTCAGACTAGCATTTCGATTGCTTAGACCCTAAAGAACGTATACGATCCTTAGATTAGTTTCGAGATCATTCCAGTATACTCTCCACTGACGACTTAAAAGTAGCACCTAGACGGAGTTAATTCTACCCGCCAATTTTAATTAATGTTACTTCAAATAAAATAATTGCGGCTAACTGACAAAAGTTCAGAGCCACACACCACATTAGCGCAACTGTTTCTTGTGTTCAGCCTGTCTGTGCAGTTCTTAACGAATCCAGCACCAATACGTCCTCTGAATGTGTCCTCGGAAATTTCCTGCAGAATTTCAGTCTGGATTATGGTTCTCAGTTTGCCAAATGATGGAAAATTAATGACCCTTTTATAAAGATTTTTTTTAACTTCCTTGATAAAAGGGCTCTTTTTGATAACCACCATTAAACATTAAAAAAGAGTCCCTGAGCTTTGGATTTTCGCTGGCTAATTGTTCGGTCTCTCTCCTGTTGTCGAATCGAATTTCAGAAATGAAATACGTATTTCTGGATGTGGCTCAAAAGTAAAATATTTTGACTAGGGGAGCGGGGGCCTCCTTTCTAACCCTGTAGCTAAGCCGATAGAGGGCGGATTTTGCGCTAATCCGTTCTTTCATCACTTTGGACTTGCACTAATTGATCCGAATTATCGAGTCAAGACTGACCATATTTCACAAAATCGTAACATTCAACTACATACACTATCCGATTTCACGCTCATCATCGCGTTTCGTAGCATTGATCTCTCGCTGACAGGAATTTCAAAAACAGGTCAACCATAAATATTTCCCATCTCTTTAATTTAGTTATTCTGTTCCCATGGTCTGATTGAAATAGACAGAATATCAGAGTGGATTTAAATGCACCCGTACTGTACCTTCATATGACTATTATATACGAATATATTCCCAATTACTCACGATAGTGTGCTAATCTAAGCAGGAAGGTTATTTCGTGGCGGAAATCCGTATTCACTGGATATAAAATATTTTTCTAGTTTCCCGAGCGGAACTGAAACTGAAATATGTAATAATTTCTATAGAAAACGATTACAGCATGTATTCAAGTACATACACAGATTTTGGATTGCTGAGTGGTTGGTTTCGTTGCCGGCGATAAATCCATTAGGCAGTTTAAAGTTTTTGTTGAAAAGTATCCTGCGAAATGTATGATATCTACAGACAAAAGAATACACTATATGTATAGCGAGAATAAAACAAAGCCGATGAAGTTTAATATTCTGGGGTTACGAATACCCTCACCATCACCACATCAGATTTAATTCGCATGGGGAGAAAAACTCCCTAATTAATTCAGTTCGTTCCCTCCATTTTGATTAAATATGAATTTTAAACTTTATCGCCATTTCAAAGGTGCTTCAAAAAAATCCTCGCACTCGTGCTTTTCTTTGGAATCTTTTCATGAATATTTAACCAAAAAATTCCACTGTACCGTGCACTGTAAGGAAAATGAAAAAGCATTACTCTTAACAGTCTGAATTATATGATCAATATTCAAATAAACATTTCAAAACATAAAATACCATTAAGGACTCATCTTCAATGGAGTTGTGAATTGTGTTTTTCGCCATCAACCCCTAGACTCGTCTTCTAATGTAAATACATTCGTTCAACTTGTACACTCTCACCTCAATTGCTCTCACAGAAAATAAGTCAATTTTATTATGGTCCTGCGAACATAACAACAACATAAATGCTATCTGCCACAACATTTCTATTTCATACATGTACGTCATAGTCTGTTCAGTCTACCTTGCACGATACCTCTCACGCTATATTCAAAATTAGAACAAATTTATGTCATAAAAAAAGTTAACCCGGTGAATATTTCATCAGTCGTCGAGTCAAGCCAGTGGGTAGGGGTGTAGGGTTCATCATTGGGGCCGTAAAGATATTGGCAGTGTGACGCAAGGAAACACATTTTCATGTCATGTCCTATTGCATATATGAAAATGTCAAAACATTCTTAATAGTCCTTAAAGGGCTACTATTTCCACTTTTGGTTAACGAGCTTATGCGAGCGTAAAGTACAGACAAATTAGATATACATATGTATATGGCAGTGCTGGTATATGTATATGGCTTAGTGTGTATGAAGGATAATGAAATACACGTGGGAACCGAAAGTACTCAAGTTCTTGTGTTATGTTCAAGGTGAGGACGTCTTGCGAGAGCTTAACTTGGAAAATTGCCTCCTTGGGGAAAACATTTTTATGTTATTAGTAAAAATGTACGCAGCGTGATTGTGAAAGCGTACTTAGGTGAAGAAATTCGTCTCAATTATTGTATAGGTACATTTCATATGCACGGTTGATGTTAACGAAGGATTAATATTCTTTTTTTGCGGCACTGATCGTATGTCTTATGGAATAAGTTCCTCGAAATGATGTCAAATCCGCAAGCAGATGATGAAATTTTTGATGCGCTTTTTCTTCTATGAGCCCTTATTAAATTATGTAATGTATGTAAATAATTATACCTCTCATTATAAAAGGATGGTGTAGTGGTTAGTGCACTCACCTTAAAATCACGGGGTCGTGAATCCCAGCGGATACAGCTAATGATGTTTTTCAAACCCATCCACCCATGACTATCATCTCACTGGGAGGTTAAACGAGTACCCATTTATGGGAATAATAATAATTCTGCCGAGCGAGCTACAAAAATGTTATTTATTTTATAAAAAATATCTAAATTCTAACCAATATTTTTTCTTCTTTCTCTTCCAGAAACTTGAGCAAGACGATGACGACCAGTATCTCAACTCCTCCTGGTCCGACAGCGGCCGTTTAAAACGCCAGGTTCATGGTTTAGAAAATGTTAAATTTCGTCTAGGAATGTAATATATAAATGAATGCAGAAAATTTGAAACAGGATTGTATATTGCTGCTCCTATCAATACTTATTGACAAAAAAATAACAAAAATTTAATATTAATAAATTATAGGCATTTAACATAAATACATAAAATATATTTTGCACAATTTTTAGCGTAGTAAAATCGATAGTAAAAACTAAACTAATTCCAATGTAGTATAATAACCAACATTTCCATTTTCAAAAAGAAATCAGCGCGATAAAAAAAAAACAATTTGATACCGAAAATAATTTTCCATTGTGAAGCTAATGTCAAAATCAAAATTTAATTAAACTAATAAGCTTTCATGATAAAGAACAATAAAATACAATTTTGTAACATTTACCAACATATTCATATGCATATGTACTGCATCATCCCATCACAACAACCTTTCATAAACCACGCAATAATGGCAAATAAATAAATGAATTCATATGTAGACAAGTCCTTCTGGTAAATTGTTTTGCATTATCATCATCCTACGAAAAGCAATTTAATGAAAATATCATTATTTAATAAATACATATAGTTGGCAAAAGAATAATTCAATAGTGCGTTTTTTATTACGGTACATGAATTTCCCAAAAAGAATGTAATGTGCTGGAAATCCTATTATAGAAATAAAGTCGTCCTGTAATTTAGCATGTGCTACGGAATGATAATGAAACAAATTATTTAATTGAAGATATTACTACAATGGGAATGTTACATCTGAATAAATTAATAAATTAAAATAAAATATTGAAAATTGAAAAAAAAAACGTCTTTATGTAGATAATTAAAAATTCTATTCTAAATAGAAGTAACTACTATCTGTGATGATATGCAATTTTTGAACAGTATGATATCAAAAATATGTTCGTTTCAACTAAAAAAAAAAATGTTTAGAAAAAGGGATACATAGGACAACTATGAATTTTTTATGTTTCCATTTTCTGTTCGAATTCTAATAATAGCATTCCGACAAATATTCTATTGCCCAACCTTTTTGGCGCGGAAAAGGCAACGATTTTATCTTTTTCAGATTTGTACGTGTTACAGCATTTACAGAAGAATCTCGATAATCTAGCAATCGTTTTGTAGACTCTTTTCGAGTTACCAAGGTTGCCGGAGATAGATAGATAGTTCTCTTGTAATCAGGAATGCTTTTAACTGAACACTGTATAAAGGTCGATTCACACTTTTCAGTCATCAGTCACAGTCATTTTTCACACAAGTTGACAGATAGTCAATCAATCAATCAACTGACAATCTGTCAACTTGTATGGAAAATAAGTGTGAGTGACGACTGAAAAGTGTGAATAGACCTTAATCCGGTATAATGGTCTGGTTTGGGGCTTCAAATACGAAATGTTGCTTAAAGATCGATCCACACTTTTCAGTCATCAGTCACACTTATTTTCCATACAAGTTGACAGATCGTCAGTTAATTGATTGACTGACAGTCTGTCAACTTCTGTGGAAAATAACTGCCATTTTCCATACAAGTTGTCAACTTGTGTGGAAAATGACTGCAATTTTCCATAGAAGTTGATAGATTGTCAGTCAATCAATTAACTGACAATCTGTCAACTTTTTAGGAAATGACTGTGACTGATGACTAAAAAGTGTGGATCGAATAAAATTTGAGTTTAAGTTTTTTTTTATTTTAAATCTTGCAATTACAGTGCTCGTATGCTCAATTGCTGCAATTCCTTGAAGAGTGTGTTGTTGACTGCCCCGTGAAATCAACAAAGTTTTTTCAACAACACTCAGTTCAGCGAGACTACTTTCCGGTCGGCTTTTTCTATGTTATTAATTTCTTGAAAAGGGAACGTGACAATTAACCGCACCGAGCTTTGAACACTCATTTCTCTATGAATCTGTTTGCTAAATTCATAGAGGCGCGACCGAACGATCACAAATCCCGCGGCTATTACTTGTATGCAATACGTGTCTAAATGTATATTCCAGCTTGAACATGTTAAAACCTATAGTTTAAAAAAATATATTAAAATGATATGGGATGAGTCGATTACACTACAGAAAGTCACTAGAGAAAAAGTCCTGACCGGTCATATCGGTCAGTTCGATAATTACGAAATTGAGATTCCAAAGTTATGAGCTTGATCGAGAAATGGTAAAGTCTCGACTAAAGGGTAAACGAGCACTTACTTACTATTACCGTTTTATTTTCTGACCATCCACAATGTTTGCATTCTTGGGTCGTACAAGGTCGAATGGAGATTTTCAAAAATACTGAAATTAGTCCAGCTTACCTTGCGTAACCATCTTATTACCTATTAGTTGGCAATCAAGACTGTTTAAAACCTCGCGTGAACATTAACTTTTCAAAATGCCGACATTCATTATCCCGCCATTTCAATATCCCGCCAGTTTAAAATCCAGCTCAATTGAAATCCCATCTAATCAAAATCCCGCCAATTTTAACCAATTACCTGCGAGAGACTTTTTTTTTCGAATTTTCGTGTGAAACTTCATAGATATAGTCAGTGGCGTATTTAGAAAATTCTCAAAGGGGGGGCACAGAGTACGGGGCTAATTTGTTACATAAAGTTTTGGTGTGGGGATACACGAGAGCAGCTACATAGGAAAAACATTGGCAAGACTGAGGGATCGTTGATCCTTGATCCTTGATTTAAGGCGAAACTCAAGGAGACCTTAAGTTTTCAATAGACTTGAAATATAATATTTCAAGGTAAGTGGGTAGCTACCTTAACTTCAAGTGAGGTTGACTATAGAAAATTTCAAGGTCTCCTTGAGTTTCTCCTTAAATCAAGGATGCATTGACTCGTGAATATAAGTGATTTCTATGAAAAAGCATGAAAAATGATATTTATTATAATTTCGGCATCCTTCACTCAAAGTCTCCTTGAGTTAAGGTATGTTTATAAATACGGGCCTGAGAGTCCTTTGCATTTCAGGTTTATTACACCAAAAGTTTAGTTTTCTTGACAGATCTTAGAAAAACACTCATTAACTGCTTTTGGCTTTTCCTGAACCAAAATAAGGAGGACGTTGAAAAAGTTTGCGTAGTGTAGTTGGAAGGAGCCTGAAGCCGAAGAGGAATTTCACGAATATGTACTTAATTGGCTATGGAATTAATGCAGTGACCAAAGAGACTGTTTCCATATGATAAAAAGGGATTCCAGACGGAACACTTTTCTTTGGAAGAGAAATTTCATACATCGTCCGAATTTCTGCCAAATTCCGCCAAAAAGTGGTTCTGCTTACTTTTGAAAGAAACACAGATGAAAAGCTGATACAACAAA
Source organism: Microchrysa polita (assembly GCA_949715475.1). Lineage (NCBI taxonomy): Eukaryota > Metazoa > Arthropoda > Insecta > Diptera > Stratiomyidae > Microchrysa > Microchrysa polita. The sequence continues at coordinate 65,842,070 of OX454416.1, forward strand.
TTTTGGCTGACATTGTGGTCTTGAATTCCATGGCAAGTTTAAGCGAATTTGAATGCAAAATTAGGATTTACTGAAAAAGAGGCCTTTGTATGTTTTGTCAAAAATCTAGTAACAGATTCCGTAAAATCGTAACAAGTCCGAATAATATTTTACAAGTACAATCCAGAATACTACACGGTTGTAAATTTTGCTGTAAACCGGGAGTAAATTTTATAAATAAAATAGTATAACTCCTATCTATTCCAAAACTTGAATCAAATTTGACCCTTTTCAACTTATAATTTTAATTTAATCAAAAATTATATTAATTATAACCGCTACAGAATAAAACTATCCAAATACCCTTTTAATATTATACATTTTACACCGTTCGGGAAAGAATAAATTGCATTGAATGTTGTTATAACGCAATCTACTATGTTATCAATCTATTAACGCAAGAAACCCATCTAACCTAGAAATCTATTGATTTGTAGTCTGTCTGGTTCAGTGAATAGCGTGCTTGCCTTCAAAATTGTGGATTCGAAGCCGACTGAACTCGTATTACAATTTTTATTTTTTCGAGCGGTTTGTATAAATTTGCTTATCAATTTTATGCTATTTAAGAGTAAAATTTTTATCAAGAATACTTATAGTTCAATTATACTTTTGATAAAGTTTTTATATGGAAATGTATAAATATTTTTTTTTATAAAAATTACACCAAAATTTTCAGCCGTGTAGGAACTATCCCTGGCATAGAGCCGGGAAGATCAATCGATTAATTAAAATGATGCAACAAAAGTAAGCAGGAAGGTATTATTGTTTGTTATTTCCATATGTACTAAACTAGCTTCAAACCTATAGTATCCCTTCTGTCGGCACAAAGGTCTGGCCAGACCTTTGGCACTATATTTTGGTCAAAAAAATATAGAAGATGAAATCGCAGCGATTTCATATTTCATAATATCCTAGAATAATATGTTTGGAAGCATTTTGCAAAAATTTGAAAAAATCGGTTGAAGTTTTGAGTATGTTTTTGATGATTTTAAATTTATAGTGTTTTTGATACCCAATAGGTCTGGCCAGACCTATAGCTTTTCCCCCTATTTTTGTCTTGAGGTAAAAAGTGAAAATATTAAATTCTCTTAAAATTCTCTTATTTATGATGTAATGATGTTATTAAAATTCAATTTGTACGATAAACCATACAATTTTCTGAGATTTTGCTTTAAAAAGCCCTGAAGTTCGGAAATTGGATATGCCCAATTTTATCACATCTTATAACATCACCTAATCAACTGAGATTTGATTCTAGGAAATTCAAATGAGTTTTATTTCCTTTGTAATAGCAAGAACTAAGTATTAGCGACTTACGAACGTGTTTCTAAATAAATTTAATTGAGATATTTACGGAAAATTTAGAATGAAATGATTTTTGGGCCTGAAAATTCCCTATTTCTTTCTATCTATTTCCGCAAATCTGCAGACTAATATCGGGGTAAAATCTTCCAACAAAGCACCAAATATTTCCCCAAAGATATTGGAATCGGAAAATTCGATTAAACTTTCTGTACGGATGCACAATGAAAGAAGAGAAGCAAAAAAAAGAAGAAAATAAGGAAGAAACATGTTTGTAATACCACCTCAAAATATGTCTCCATAAAAACGCTTCCAGTATATCTACAAAAACGATTTTAATGCTTTTATTGTTTATAAATGTCTGTAAAGAATGGGTAGAATGATTCTACCGATAAAAATTTCACTTTTTCTAAAAAATAAAAAAAAATTCTCAGTAGGTCCAGCCAGACCTATTGGGTATATAATATGCATTTTGTAGTTGGTGCCGACAGAAGGGGTATCTGTAATACCTTTTAAAACGAGTCCTAGATGACAAGCTGAAGCAACATGCTTTAACAAATCAATTGCAAAAAAGAAATGAGAAAGAATGGCTACGATGATGTTTACCTTGTGAAAATTGAAGCATTGAAGAAAGTACCCTAGGCGCCCACCACAGACACCGAACCGTAGGAATTCGAAAATGTATGCTAAAAATGCTTTCCCATATTTGTATATTATTATTCATTATTTTCAACCAACACGTATACCAAGACACTTCAATTAGCAATTAGCATTTTAACAGAAAGAGAAGCATCTGGTTTACAAACCTTTACAGCAGCCCAACACGAATTTACGGCCAAATTAAAATACAAAAGCCCGATCGAAAAATCAGACCGATTGTTTCAAATATTTATCAATTCAGCGGCTTCCAACATCTCCTCAACTTATATCAACATAAGATGGGGTCACTTCACACATGACGAGACTTTGAATAGCAGTCCTTGTTTCCGAACAGATTCATGTCGAGATTGGGCAACGTTTCATGACCACCTCGTTGCCTCGACATAATCATAGGCTGTACTTTTTCTCTGAGAGTTCTTGTTCTTGAAACCACGCGTCTATGAAAATAAACTCAACCCGTTCAAAAAACGGAAAGGGTTCATCAACGAGGAGTTCTGGCGAATTGAGAAGATGATGTGATGATATTGTTTCGAAAAAGATTTACAAAATTTAATAATAGAAACGTTCAAAATATAAAAAAATTTTGGTATGGTGGGAAAAAAATTTGATGTGCTCACAGGGGGGCACGTGCCCCCTGTGCCCCCCCCCTGTAAATACGCCACTGGATATAGTAAATAAGGCCTCGTTAGCCCGAATCTGCTGTCCGTTTTTTAATCTGCTATTTAGTTTAGCTGTATTTAAGTAATGCCATATGGCATCAGCGCAGGTTCAAGTTATAAAAAGCTGTGTAGTCATCATTTGGAAATATTATAGAAATACAAAGTTTTTTGACATGTATATGTCTTTGCGGAGGCTACCTGAGAAATACTGGGTGTCGTTCCGTGAAAAAGCGTCACGAAAACTGTAACGAAAACGTTTAACGCTTCAAATCGATCTTCCCGTAGTTCGATCTTCACCAAATTTCGTATACATTATCCTTTGATCGCTCTGACTCAGAATCGACAATCACGATTTCGATAAGATGCGTGAATAGCGGTAAATTCGCCATTGAAGGGAATGAAAATTCATCTTTCAATTGGTTCTACTGGCTCTCCCCGTGGATCGATGTCGACGAAACTCGGATTGAAGTTAAGTGGTGCGATCCTTACTATTTTGGTGCCAGCACTTCTTATGAGGAAGATGTCCTTGGACACAAAATGTCCTTTTTTCTGTGGGAATGTATTATAGACGCTATGTATCAGGATATGGATATCAAAATACGGAATCCGTTGCGACGAGTCTTGTAAAATGACGACAAGTTGATTTTGAGTTTTGTTAAAGGATATTACCACCAAAGAGGACATTTTTCTAGCATAGGAAACAGAGTATGGGCATTATGGGTGTCGTTCGAAAGGTGATATTTGAGGCAATGTATGTGATCGGTTTCAAAATATTTTTTTTAAGAAAAAAGAACCGATGTCCCAGGGAGGTTCAAACCGTCGTCAATACCTTCCAAAAAGTCAACAACGACCACCAAATCGCCTTGACCACACTGCGCTTTATCAGTACAAATAACTTTAGTGATCATCATCTGGTCTATAGTCATCACTAGGGCCGGGATTCTCGTGCAGTTGCACGTTAATGCACGAAATTGCACGTTTTAGGGTTTTTGAATTTAACCTTCGGGCGGGCGCAATGCATCTGACAGATTAAGTGACCAGTTTTTGTTGCGCCAATCAGCGATATTAAAAGGGAGAGATCTGAAACTCACAGTAGCTTAATCTTTATCGATCAACTACCTAAAACAGTTTTCAGTTTTTATCTACCATATGTCTGAGGGGCAGGAGGGGATGAAATAATCTCTCAGATGTATTGCGCCCGATTGTGTTATTATCTCATTTTCTATGAAAATGTCCACTTGTTATACCCTTCACAATGCGTAATAACGTCGAGTTGACTTTTAGGCTCACCAAATCGTTCAATAGTGTGTTTTTAGTAAAATAAGCTCACATTTTTTAAGCGGTCGAGTTGTTGGAGGGTTTTTACATATTGAAGCGATTGAAAGCGGAATATTCTTAGAAAATTGAAAATGTGATGGGTATCAAACTTTGTGAGCCAGTTTTTGTTTCTAAAATTTCGTAGAACTGTTTCAAAAAGACAATGCAACAATAAATAAGAGTCTTAAATATACAGAAACATAGTTTCATCCTTTTTTCTGCACTTAATCTGTCAGATGCATTGCGCCCGATCGTGTTAGGATTAGTATTGCGCCCGCCGGAAGGTTAAACGTACCTTTTCATTTTTTTAGTGACAGTGGTTGTACAGCCACTGAACGTTGAATGTTGAAATGAAACAGTATGTAACATTGGGTGAGGTTATAAAACACAATGTTGCGCAACGTTTCGCGCAACGTTTCAAATCAACCGGCCGTTACGGATCAGAAACTTCTCCCTACAAACAGATCCTCTAAGCGCCCCCTTGTGAGGCATAGCTTGATTGATTAACAGAAATTTACAATCTGCCGTCGAACCGTGCATTTCCGCCCTCATTTATTTATTAAACTATTTGTGTTTGCGATCCTAATTATTTTCGTGTCGGCACTTGTTATGAGAAAAATGTCCTTGGACAAAAAAAGTCCTTTTTCTTTGGGAATGCATTATAGTCGATATGCATATCAAAATACAGTATTCGGTGAGTTGAGCCCTTTAAAATCACCACAAGCTCATTTTGGGTTTCCAAAGGATATTATATACATATGTACTACCAAAAAGGACACTTCTCCATTATGGTTGTCGTTCGAAAGTCGACATTTGGGGTACTGTATGTAATCGGTTTCTAAGGATTTTTGGGCTTCTGGAGTGGCAAGATAACGGCTAATGCAATGTGGATGTGGATTTTTTTGTAAGCAATAACGTAGGCATATATGTACATGATCTAAGATTTTTCCCCTAAGGGAAAACTTCTCGGAGTTTTTTGCTTTAACAAAAACAAATTGGCTGAAGTATATGATTTTATATTAAAAATAACAATTCAATGATATTTTGAAAAGTCAACGAAAATATTTCCCATGATTTTATTATAATATTTGTCGATATTTCTTTAGGATTGTGTGTGATATTTTAAAAAGCAATGGCTATTAAAGTAAAGTTGTAGGTTTTAATAACATTTGGACGATTGTTTGGAATACGTTTCTTGTTAGTTCGACAAAAACGAGTAACATCATTAATAGGCTATTTTCCATAAAGCGAAGAAGCTACTGTCACACATTTATTGTCCATCCACTTTGTAATGCATTTACCTAAATCCTTGATCCGCGATCGACTTTGTTCATATCCTTGTTCGGTGTTAAAGGACAATTATGCGGTAGGCGACGTTCCCAAATGGTGCGCCAGTGTCATTGTGACCCAACCTCTTTAAGATAATCTAGTACTGGAATATCAGTAAAATTTTTCAAAATAATTACAATAATCATATTCCCAGGAACCTCGTGTATCATCTGAATTGGGGGGCCATGCATTTTTCATAATTCCTTTGCAAGTCAGGATTAATTCTTGGATTAGTTCCTTGATAGACATAAAATGAAAATAAATAACCCTCGGGTGTATTTAAACACCCAACTTTGTAGCCGAAGCAGACGGGCTTACCCAATTTCCACATTTTATCGTGAGGATTTAGAGCTGTCTTCTGGGCTCGATTAGAAGGATTAACAAGCAGATCATTATCTCGTGATCAATCGTCTAAATAGTTTAATGTTTAATGCAATTTCACCCTACAAATACGAAAAAATAACTAATAAATTTCAATTGCCATTAAAATTTCCTTTGTAGTCTGTACCAACGATGATGCCATATGGCATCAACCAATTTCGAATCAAAATTTTAGATACTAAACTTAATTTCTTTTTTCTAATTTAACATGAATGGAGTCACTTTTCAATACACTTTTTGTATTAGATATAGTTCTAGAAAAAAAATAGTTTGAAACCTTAAAAAATCAACTTAAATTTTGCAGTAAAACATTTCTTCTTCATTTTTTTTCAAATTTCGAAAACTTGTTCACTTTTACGATCGGATATCTCTGGCTCCTATAGGAATACTGACACAGTTTACGTTAGACATGAGAGATAAACTTGTCTAATATAGATATCAGTGAAATTTGCACAAGAACGCATTCGTATTCAATATTTAGAGGCCATGTAACAGGTTATGTACTTGAAAACGATGCCATATGGCACACTAGCAGTGAATGGGTTAATATCCCGCCATTTCAATAACCCGCTAATTCAAAATACCGCTTTTCAATATCCCGCTTTTGAATATCCCGTCATAGAAGGTAAGTATTCTTTCCAAAATCGCGGACCAGGTGAATTTATTTGAAAATATGTGGCCTGGTGTTTCGGTAGTCGACACTTATATATCCCCTGTATGACAGTCTTGTTCTGTAGGGGCTAAATTATCATCTTGATCGAAGAAATAAGCAAATATTCCGACGGATTTATGCTAAGATAAAGTATCGCATTAACTACTGGGAATTACATAGCATAACTATTGATTTTTTTTATCAAAACAATAATTATTGACGGTATTTTGACGGGATTATTTCACTATCTTTTAGTAGGATTTTAAAATGGCAGGGTTTTTAGTGGGTGGCATTTTGATGTAGCGGGATTTTTAAGTGGTGGGATTTAGTTATGTCGGGATAATGTAAAACGCGATTTTTTTTAAAGCGGGATTTTGTTTTTCGGGATTATGTGGGTATCCTAAATACCTCAAATCACAGTTTTGTTTTAGTTTTTTTAATATGCATATCCCTAAGGTCCTGGCAAATCGTTTCAAAGAATAATTGTAATGAATAAAGGATATTTTCTTAAATAAAATTCTTTGCTGAATAAGTCCTTGTACATGAGAGAAGCTTTTCGCAATAAAAACCTTGCCAATTTGTATTTGGCGTTTCGAAATGGTATTCTGCTTTACCATTTTTAATAGTGATGATAAAATCAAAACTCAATTCATCATGGAAGAGATTGTTTAAAAATTATGAATCAAATATTGGTAAGACAGAAAGTGATTGCAAAAACTTGAGTTAAAATGTTCGGAGTGCCATTTCGAGCCATGGTATCATTTTAATAATTTGAAATAAATGTCAGAGTAGTCTCATAAATAATTAAGATAATACAGAAAATCGTCCCAAATACAACAACTCAAGGAAAATAAAGCGTTCAATAAAATACAAAAATGATACCTTTTAATCCTGCAATCATTCTGGAAGGATATGCAAATTTACAATCGTCTAGTGAAAAGCATTGACAGATTTCTGTTCACTTTCATGGAAAATATATTTCAGAAATCAGTAAATATAAACTCACATTGAAAATTTTACCTATAAAGTAAACACATTCTAAAATAAACTCACTTAACGACGATGACACCGTTGAGGTCAGTCTCGTTTTCGGATCACTAAATTTTAAATGCTTCTAAAATAAACTAAACTGGCAAATGAGCAGATCCAGTGAATGATATAACAAGGAGGGAATGTGTTTTCTTTGTCATACACACATATATCTTGTTGTTTTAAAATAATCTAAATCGCAACGATGTTCTAAATCCTTCCAGAAGGATCACAGGGCTATCTGGGTGATCAGCCCTGCCGTTCCACTTGGTTCTTGATTATAGTTCCTCATTCTATTAAAGGCAGCAACGCAACTGAGTTCGATTGAGCATCAAAGTAGGAACAAGCGTTAGCAAGGAGCGTCTATTTATTCTTAACACCAAAATACAAATACATATTTCAATTTTTATATTTTGTTTTAATTGTGTATTTTAAATTTGAAAATATGTAACTTATAAAGCAGGTGAATTGTATTTATATATCTACCACTGCTAATGTTTTATCGAAATTTCTTGAGAATTTATAAACGCATTAGAAATGCCGATTTCAGCTACTTTCAAGACAACTAACTTTATAAGTTTCCGTCCGACTTGAGATTTCGACTTACCGCGTTAACAATTTATACCATCTAAAATAAACATTACCAACAACCAAAAGATATTAGAGAGTTTTAGTATGTCGGAGAAAATATAACGGTAGTTCGAATAGGCTTTGACATTTTCTTTGAAAAATTTGCTTGCCTGCCGTACGCAAAACAGTATACCACAATTTTGCATGTTCCAAGTAGGTACAGCCGAATAATCACGACAAATTAAATATCATGAATCCACAATTCTAGCTGTTTATAGACAGTCAAATTCACGGAAATACACCTATGGCTATACTTGCGACATGAAAAATTGTAGTATACTGTTTTGCGTACGGCAAGCAAGCGAATTTTTCATTGAAAATATCAAAGCCAATTCGAACTATCGTTATATTTTCAACTGCATGCTAAAGCTTTCTATTAACTAGGCAAAATATAACCCCGTAAGCAAAAGTAAAATGCATGAGTAATGGTCGTATCCGTTCTCTGTGTGGCAGGATAGTCCTGCTTTCTCAACCCTAACCTGACGTCCTGCCAAAACGAAATTTCATTAAATGGCAAGTCGATCGAGTGTTCCAGATCGTATAGAAGCCAGTACCTCGATTTACCGTATTCATACAAGTAATTCGAAGAAGAAGTGATATGAGTGCATGAAATAAAAAGCTTCTCTGGTCAAATTGCACTGAAAAGGCTAGCGAAAAGTCTCACGGATATTGCTGACAAATATTATTTGTGAGTTAAGTTTCTGCGCGATTTGTTGTTTTTTTTTTTTTTTCTTGTATTTGTTCGTTTTTTCGTCTTTCCCTTTTATTAGCATTACCCCGCAAAATGGCAATTTTTGTTTAAACAAAAATTTACGAGCGTTATGCATGAGCCCTTCGAATATGAAATCCAATCTCAAGGATATGGTAAATTTGATACCGATGATCAAAGATGAACGAAATCCTTTATTTGTAATAAGGAGTACGAACCAAATAGAAAGTTGTAGCAAATCGTAAGTCGAAATATTCAATCTTCTCAAATTAGCGAAATTTTTGTCCGAAAATTTATCCTCATTATTTGACATTAAAACTCAGTTGCGTAACGTTTTCAAAATTTCTTGTGTTCGAAATTGAAATGGGGACCCCTGAGGTTGGAATTTTTCAACCAGGAAATAATGACAACCGTATGTAAGCATGTTCCAGAAGTTTTAATTTTTTGAGATTGAAATTTTAATAATTTTACGGGATAACTTCTACATAGCATATACATATTACTATTTATCAGTAAATTTAAGAGAAGTGACTACTACTTCCAGGAGAGCACCTATACGTACATGCCAGTCTCGTAATACCATAGATAATAAACACAACTCTGGCGAAAGCTACCAATACTTGGCGTATTCATGCCCAAGACAAATTAAATGGACTGAAATTCATGGTAGAGCTAAAACCAATAAAAATGAGTCATGCAGATGAAACTGCGGAATAATTATCTGGATAGAAGGTTTGTTAAAACAAAATAAAAAAGCTTTTTGACATCGATTTTACTAAAAAATCTTGCGGTCAATAAATCCACACTTGTCCTTTTGTCAATATTTCGAATATATTCTCCTTGGTCCAGCAGTTACTTTCCCTTCAAGATTCATAAACTCAACGAACTGGATAACAATGGCTCAATTTTACGCAAGAACCTTCAAGGTTCAACATATCTTCAATATTCTTGTGACCAAAACCCAGGAAAAAACTGATATTCCCTCAAATCCCCACTCAACAAGTTTGGGAGACGATTTCCTTGTAATTGATTGCAAACTTAAGCCTATTGTATACCGGCTTTCTGTAGCTTGAATATCAAGCTTTTATTTACACAGAAATAGTAGATTGAAGATATTTTGTCTCTTAGACTCTGTGGCTGACTTGCGTTTTTTTCTTGTAGTCTAAAGTTAATGGCTTTACAACACTTAATCAAGGATCTATCTAAAAAAAATACTCTTTATATTTTCGGCTTTGGGGGCCCCTGTGGATTGGGGCCCGGGTTCCACTGAACACATGGAACACCGTACGTTACGCCACTGTTAAAACTTCTGGTCGATGATTGTCAATGCCCTTTTCAGTTAAGGCCTCCATTACACAGTCATATATTTCATAATAGATATTATCATAATGCTTAAGCCTACTTGATTTCGTTTAGTGCACGTATGAAAATGTAAACCGAATGAATCGAGTAGACTTAAGCATATGATAATATCTATTATGAAATATATGACTGTGTCATGGAGCCCTAAGATCAGGTACACTAATCAAACCGATTACAGGTAGAAAGGACGGACTAATAGTCGCAATGTAGCGGGTGAACAATTTTTGTAAAGCACACATTTTTTCTGTCCAAAAAACCTCTGATTTGGAATTTTGTGTACTTGGTGTTTCTATTCATGAAAATATGTTAAAAGTTTAGCTCGGATGACAGCTTTTTCTGAAGTTATTCGCCTGCCGGATAAAATACCTCTGGGATGGATTGTGGCACGCAGGCCAGGCCGTATGTTGGACAGGCCTGGCCCAGAATAAACCAATGCGTTGTTTTTCATTTGACAGTCTGCCTTTGGCGTTGGGGTCATCAACTCAAACGTTCTTTGATATCGAATTCTTCGCGGGAGCAACAAACATAGACAGTCATTTTCAAAAGACAATACGAATCAATTTGCTCGTATTCGAGACTCGCAGTGATTGTTTTGTCAATGGACAAGCTCCCTTGAACGTTTTAACCAATTTCAACAATTATATACATCAATATTCCCTTTAATTCGATAAATTCAGTGAAGTATAGCCCGAACATTTATTAAAAAAAACATGAATATACTCTAATTGTACTTTTCAACGTTTTTCGAGTGTAAAAAGAAATACCAAAAGCCTGAATTCTATTGAACTGTTATCGTTAAAAACATACATTTTACAAATACATAAATATTCTATTCCCGCTCTGATAAAAAAATATAATTCCTCAAAACTACCAACTACTCGTATAACTACAAAAATCTCACGAATCCCACAATCACTATTGACACATATTTTCAAAAAGTACATAAAATCTATACGAGTACATATATCAATATTTACAATAAATATAGAAAGACAACCGGCCTTGGTTTGTAGCCTCACCTGTGGACTTTCGCATAGCGGCGGTGACATCAGGAACAAAGCACAACCCTGGTCAAAGGAGAAAAAAAAAAAAAAAATAAATATAGAAAGAGTTTTAAAAAATGATAAAAAGGAATGTAGAGTAGGTATTGTAAAGAAAAAGTTGTCAGATGTAATATAGAAAAAAGTCACAAATGGAATATATTTACAGAAATTTATTACCTACATTCTATACGATATGCAAAAGCCTAAATGCATTGAATTTGCGCCTGTATACAATACATACATAAAAATAATTTATTTATTTAAAAACTTCAATATTTCAACACATATCTGCTGCATTAATCCCAGACAAAAGGAATAATTTGGATTGCGGTTAGAATATAATTATTTACTAAAATCCATTATTACTTTTAGGTCTTCTTCTTCTTATTAATTTTGTACATATTTATAAATTATGCCATTCGAGCTAATTAGGATTCACCATTAAAATCTTTAGCGAAATTTCATAATAAATCGAATCGAACCACACATTAATAAAGAGTTCATAGCAATTTTTAGCAGTTTTGTTCACTGAAATAAGAACTAATAATTAAATAACACAAAACCGCAATGTAAACTTAATTAATTTAACAAAATCATATAAAATAACTAAACCGATTCATGGTTCATAACAAGTGAAGAATATTAAAAATATGTTTGAAACATACCAATTAATCCACATAAATGTTTCATGGATGCAATAGGTGGGTTTTTACTATCGAGTACAGGACACACAACACAACTTCCATTCAAATTCGAACATGAAGTTGGTAACGAGTTGTAGAACACAACTGTCAAATATGTATGCAAGTGATGCTATCCTGTCCTGTACTCGATAGTGAAAAGTGTTCCTAATATATAAGATAGCTATGGTTTAATTGAAACGAAAAAAAGAGATGCATCATTTGATTTGCTACATTTTTTTAAACAATAAAAATACAGAAAAAAAAACTTTAAGCCTGAAACAGTTTACCTAGAATCAACTAACACGAACAAGAAAAAAAACGTCTAAAGGGAAAATGACATAATACAAATAAATTATAAAAGTAAATAAATTAATTTGTTACTAAGAAATAATTTAATTAAATATTGAATATATACATAAAAAATAAAGCTTTTTTCATTGCTCTAATTGTAAGAAACTATTAACAAATAAGTGAAAAAAGGATGAAAATTTAAATGAATTTAGAAAAATTGATATAGCGAACTGTGAGAATGAAAAGTTCAAACAAAAACATGAATTCATTATGAATAAATTGAACAGAAAAAAAAACAAAAACATGTTGTGAAAGCTTTAAATATGGACTTTTGTATTTTATTCTATTACTCGTATATCGCGACATTTGGTTTTAGAATAGATAAGGTACGTTGAATCCCCATTCCCACGAAGGGTTATCGTCCACTAATCTCATCAATTACAGTGATGATCTTTTCTTCTTCCTTGCCTCGTTCTTTATACCTTTATACCCATGGCTTCGCGTTGCTCGACCCGCGGTGTAGGCACATCGCCCGTTTTAGCGATAGTATCTCAGCATATTTCTACAGGCAGCTCTATCTTGGATCGTGTCATCGCCGAGACGAATGCGTTGTTGTTGCTTAAATCAATTACAGTGATGATCAATGTATTCTTTTTACTGATGTACCACCCTATAAAAAAAATCGCTGTTCTAGGATGTTAGAGAGCATAAAAATGCTGATTTGGCTCTTGGCACAGCCCAAAAATGTCAGTACTACAAATCAAAAACATCGTATATGATGTGATCAGCGCCTGATCTCAATACGTAATTATACCCTTCGCTCATAGAGTGAAAGGGTATATTAACTTTGTCATGAAGTTTGTAACGCATTGAAGGAAGCATTTTCGACCATATAAAAAGTATACCTATATGATCAGCATGACATGGGGAGTCGATTGGGCGATGTCCGTCAGTCCGTCAGTCTGTCTGTCCGTCGGTCTGTCTTTCCGTCTGTTGCGACGCGTTTTACTCGGCCAATTTAAAAGCTATGAACCTGAAATTTTGCACAAATCCTTCTTTTTGCTGCAGGCAGTTTATATGTATGAATCGGTAAAATCCGACAATGGGGTTATGGGGCTGCCATACAAACCCAACTCCCAAAACTAAGAAACCCAACTCCCCAAATTAAAACGAGACCGAGGCTAATTTCGGGCGCGGCCGAAATTTGGATACCCTTCGCTCCCCTCGGGCTAAAAGTTTTTTGGGGCGTATCTATGACTTGTGTTTAGTCCTCCCCGCTTCCATACTTTTCCTTGAATTTTCACATAAGTGCCGTTGCGAAGATTTAATGGGGGAAGCGGGGGATGTGAGTTTCGTAGAAGAACCAAGGGGGGGGGGGGAGGTTTGTACGGCAGCCCTATAAACGCATGGCCTTTCCATCAATTTTTACGTATGTTTGTGGCATGAATTAAAACACATTTCTATGAGATTTGGTTGGAATTGGTGGATACATAAAAAAGTTTTTCTTCGAAGAACCTAATTTTGGGGTTGGGTTTATATGCCAGCCCCACGACCCCATAGTCCAATTTCATTTATTTCCACGTTTGTTATGTGGCATCAATAGAAATATAATTTTCTGAGGTTTGATTGAAATTGGTGTGCAAATAAAAACGTTTTTTCTTTGAAAAATTTGATTTGGGGGGCTAGGTTTGCATGTTAGCCCCATGACCACATGGTCCGACTCCATCTATTCATACATATGTTTTGCGTCATCAATAGAAACACATTTGTGTGTAGTTTTGTTGAAATTGGTGTATAAATAAAAAAAAAATTCTTAGAAGAACTTTATTTTGGGGAGCTAGGTTTGTATAAGAGCCCCATGAGCCCATGGTCCGATATGGTCAATTTTTACATTACGTTTTTTGATATAACTAGAAACATATTTGTGCGAAATTTGATTGAAATCGATGAGAAAATAAAAAAGTTTTTCTTAGAAGAACCTTATTTGGGGGTCTAGGTTTGTATAGCAGCCCCACGACCCCATTGTCCGATTTGGTCGATTTTGACATATGTTGTGTGTCAACAATGAAAACACATTTCTGTGAAATTTTATTGACATTGATGCATAAATAAAAAAGTTTTTCTAAGAAGAACCTAATTTTGGGGGGTAGGTTTGTATGACAGCCCCACGACCCCCTTGTCGGATTTCAGCGATTCAAACATACAAACTGCCTGCAAGAAAAAGAAGCATGTGTGCAAAGTTTCAGCTCTATAGCTTTTAAACTGGCCGAGCAAAACGCGTCGCAGTAGACAGACAGACGGACAGACGGACATCGTCCAATCGACTCAGCTCGTCACGCTGATCATATATATACATATTTTATATGGTCGGAGATGCTTCCTTCAATGCGTTACAAACTTCATGACAAAGTTAATATACCCTTTCACTCTATGAGCGAAGGGTATAAAAAAAAACTTTTTTATATTTGTCTACCAATTTCAACCCAATTTCATACAAATGTGTTTTTATTGATAACACAAAACTTATGTAAGAATGAATAAAATCCGACCATGGCGTCATGGGGCTGCCATACAAATCTAACCCCCCAAAATAGGTTCTTCTAAGAAAAACTTTTTTTTTATGCACAAATATCAAGCAAATTTCACACAAATGTATTTCTATGGATGACACAAAATATATGTAAGAATATATCAAATCGAACATGGGGCTGCCATACAAACTTAACCCCTTTAATTAGGTTCTTCTAAGATAAGGTGACCAGATTCCTGAAGGCCCAATGATGTACACATACTTGCGGAACTCGGGTTTCAAGCAAATCTTCCGCCATTCTCATACATACCTCATTGGGCCGAGAGTTCTCTTAAGCTGGTAGTGGCTTTCGAGTTCGAGGTAAAGTTTCAATGTGGAGTAGAGTCTGAGGAGAACCTCCAGAGAGGTGGAAGCTTATTCTGGTTGCAATATTTCTGAAGGAGAGTACGCATTCCTCGATGGTTATATAAGTGATGCCATTCCGGTCTTTTGGACTCGCAAATTGTAACTGATTTGGAGGACACACAGTGGGAAAAAAACTTTATCAAAAAACCCTTTTAGAGCCCTTTGTTTAGTATGCTTTTTCCTAAAGAGGTTAATAGGGGAGTCGGATGGAGTACAGTGGCGGATTTTCCATCGCTTCGTGATAGAAATAAATAAATTGAAATCGCATCTTTCGCCGGCTGTAACTTTAGAACTTTGGTAACTAGAGCCTTGAAATATCACCAAATATGGACCGCGCGACGCTGTACAAGTCTGCCAAATTTCAAAATTACGCTCAAGAATTTCCAAGTTACCTATGGAAAATCGATTAGAAAACACAAAAGTGCGAATCGGGCACGGTGCAAGTTGGGTCGACTTCAAGCAGGCCTACGACAGTATCGATCGAAGTGTCCTGTACAACATTTTGCTGCATTTTGGTATACCGGCAAACTTAGTGCGACTCACAAGGATGACCATGACCAGTGTAGCAGGTCAGAGTGCAGAACCGACTCACTGACCTTTTTGAAACTCGTACTGGACTCAAGCAGGGCGATGGGCTGGCGCCGACGCTCTTTAACCTGGCTTTGGAGTATGTAATTCGAGCCATGAAAATGGACAGCAGCGGAACGCTACTCATCAAGTCGACTCAGTTAATAGCGTACGCCGACGACATCAACATCATGTCTCGAAGATTGGGTGATGCAGAAAGACTTCCGCGTAATCTCAATAACGCCGCAAAGGAAGTTGGGCTACATATCAATGAAAGCAAAACAAAGGCCACGATGCAATCGAAAACAAGGACGCCAGCAAATTCAAGCATCACAGTGGGTCGAGTATGTAGACAACTTCAACTATCTGGGTTGTAATTTATCAAAGGACGCCAACGAAACCGACGAAATTAAGCGACGGATACAACTAGCCAATAAGACATAATTTCCTATGATTAATTCGAAACTTGCGCACAGGAACACGAAGCTCCGCGTGCTATGTTATGGCTGCGAAACATGAACCCTCGCCCAAGCCCCCGAAATTTTGCTAGACCGATTCGAACGAAAGGGCCTTCGGCGAATTTTCGTGGCCGTTCGCGAGCGAGATGAATGGTACAACCATCAGTTTTATCGATTGTACGATGAGCTGGAAGTAACGAAAATCATGAAGCTTCAACGTTTGCAATGGGCAGGGCATGTACAACGGATGGACGATAATCGCATGCCAAAGAAAGTAAGGAACGCACAACGAATTGACGGAGCGATGTTGCGTGGACGACCGAGAGCTCGCTGGGAGAACTCCGTAAGTGAAGACGTCCACCAGCTGCTGGGCTTCCGAAACTGGAGGACAAGGCCACGTAACCGAATGTTATTACTTTAGTGTAGACTTGTATGTTGATCAATTACCAATTTCCGAGTGATGAACAATTTTTAATTAGAAGACTGAAATCGCAATCTGAGCATCCGTAACTTCTGAACGCGGATAGGTAGGATCGTTTAATTTGGGAGAAATGTGAGCGCCAAGAAGCACAGGAATCAAACTTTACGCCTTAAAAGCAGACAAGACTGGTCACAGGCCTAACCGAGGAGCTTATTATGTAGTGAATTATATGTTATTGGGGTTGCGGGAGCATGACCCCACAGTACGATTCCATTCATTTTAAACTTTTTTGTTGCTTTGGTAAAGACACATTAATTCAAGGTTTTGTGAAATTGGTGCAAAAAATGTTTCTTAGAAGAACCAAAATGGGGTTGGGTTTGTATGTCGACCTCATGACCCCATGGTTAGATTTGATCAATTCTTAGATATGTTTTGTGTCATCAAGACAAGACACGTTTGTGTGTAATTTTGTTGAAATTGGTTCACAATTACAAAAGTTTTTCTTAGAAGAACCCAATTTGGGGGGATAGGTTTGTATGGCAGCCCCATGACCCCATTGTCCGATTTTATCGATTCAAACATACAAACTCTCTCTTCATTACCGTAACTCCTAGTGGAGCATGGTGCGTTGATGACTACCGAGTGTAGTCATCGACGTTACAAAGACAACTGAATTCGGAGTGTGATACGGTCGTCAGCCATACCACTTCCTAGTCGCATTGTTAGGTTATTATTCTACGATAAGAATATTTCTTATCATCTTCTTCTGAATAATTAACTTGCGACGAGTCGTGCCGAGTTTGGAAACTCGTTTCTCTATGAGTGTCTATTTCGCAGAGTGGCGACCGAACGATCACGACCACATACAAAGTGCCTGCAGCAAAAAGAAGCATTTGTGCAGCTTCATAGCTTTTAAAATTGGCCAAGTAAAACGCGTCGCAACAGACGGACAGACAGACAGACGGACATCGCCCAATCGACTCCCCAAGTCATGCTGATCATATATGTATACTTTTTATATGGTCGGAGATGCTTCCTTCAATGCGTTACAAACTTCATGACAAAGTTTATATACCCTTTCATTCTATGAGCGAAGGGTATAAAAAGAGAAAAGTTACTTTCTTCAGACCAATTAATTGGGTGAGTACACTGAGTTTTTCATTACGGTGTTGTAGATATGTTATACATACATATATTCTGTGAGGTATTAATTAGAGATGGTGGACTCGGTTTCGCTCTGTGTGTAGAGCACGAGAAATTATAGGTATTCGCATGTTTCGAATGGTGAAGTTTCTATTTGGAAAGGTTGCGGTTTCCTCCTTTCTGCGCTGGAATTTGTTGAATTGAGAGGTTGTGGCGTCTCCCCTCTCTGTGAGTTGGTTAGAGCCGTGTGTGCTCCTCGGAGTTGGTCCCCTCCGATTGAGTTGTTGAGAGGTTGTGGTCGTCCCGCTCTCAGCGTTGTGGTTGTAGAAAGGTTGTGGTGTCTCCCCTTTCTATTTGTGGTAAACTCGAGAGGTTGCGGTGTTCCCCCTATTTGCACAGAGTTTACGTTTTGGAGAGGTTGTGGTGTCTCCCCTCTGCATGTTGAGTCTATGTTTGAAGAGGTGGTGGTGTCTCCTCTCTTCGTGTTGTGGCGCTCCGGTCCGGAGTTGATCCCCCTCTGTCCCTCTGTGACAGCTAGGAGTTTGTGGTTTCCCCCCTCCGCTTTCTACCAGAATACCTGTTAAAGTTTTCGCCAGAAGTTGTGTACCCCAGGTAGAAGGGTTTTACTTTTGGATAAAGAAGATAGCGAATTGGGATTGAACCAGGTGAGGAAACCGCATCAGTGGCGTCAGCCGAAGCAGCCAGCATAATCAGCCATCACCGAAAACCCCGAAAACCGATCTGAGAAAAAGATGTACCAAGATGACCCGTGACTCCTTTCCTTCGCTGTCTTCTTTATTCTGTTTGTTGGCCTGGCCAACATTGTCAATACGTTTTATACTTGCTTTCACGTTTTGGATGTATTCTCGCCCTTAATGCATATGTTATGGCAAACTCATGTGTCTCGTCTTGTGTTTTTCTTTACAGATGGTAGGGACGAGATGAGCTTAGGTGAGTATCGCACTTATTAAAAAATGTTTAGTAGCTCATGCAGTTACAAAAAAAAAGCCATTAAAGTATTTGTCGGTCTCTTACACATGAAATTCACCATTAAAGGGAAAAGCTCAATGGCCAAACTTATGCGTTGTCTCAGACGGGTAGGTGAAGAGGGGCGAATGCATTTCTAGTAGGGATGTCAAAAACCGGCCCCTAACCCGGTTTTCGGTTTTTTCGGTTTTTTTCGCAAAGCCGGTTAGACCGTCCGGTTTTGACCGGGCTCAAAGTACCGGTTTTCGGTTAACCGGTTTTTCATTGAATTGCTTAGAATTTTAGCAAAATAATGCATACACACTCGTTAAGCTGATGTTCGTATAGAAATATGACTGTGCTACGAACCCTAAAAGAGAAACATGTTGAACAAAAAAGATAATCAAATAAAATTGTCAGAAGTATTCATAATGTTTCAAAATTAACTGAGTTTTATTGCTAGACAATGTATATAGTGCAGTCAAAATATCCCATTTCAGGCCTCCAAATAGAAAAAAATAGAGTAAGGCTATTTTTGTGGTTTTTGAATCAGCGAGCTCCCAGGAATCTAAAACTCATTTTGCTAAAAAAAAAATTTTGATCGGAAAGGTCCCAAAAAGGACAAAAAAGGATACTCTTTAATCCTTGGCCGGAGGTCAGCATGTGAAGTATCAAATCAAAGGGGACGTCGAGTACATTACATATCCAGTGTTTGTTTCCTGTTTCAAGGACCCTCAACGGAATAAATCGAGATTAAATCGAAAATTATTGTGTTTTCCGTGTATCTTTCCAAAGCCATAACTACGAGTATAATCCAAGTTGTCACTACGTTTCTCACTTTTCCGAATCTATGATAGGTTAAGATTCTACCATTACATTTGCTAAGAAAAAAATTATCGGAAAGCTCTGAAAAAGGACATTAAAGGACACTAATTACAAACCTTGATTGAAAGTGAGCATGCGGGGTGTGATGTCAAAGAGGACGTCTAGTGCATTGCATATCCGGTGTTTGTTTCCTGTTTCAAGGACACTAAATGGAAAAATTCTGGCTAAAACGAAACATTACGGCTTTGAAAAGATACAAATACGAGTAACATGAAAATTTTCCAATGGATCCCAATTTTCTCCTGTGAGAGTCCTTGAAACAAGTAATAAACGCCAGATATGGAATGTACTCGACGTCCTCTTTGATATGACACCCCGCATGCCCACGTTCGATCAAGGTTTGTAATTAGTGTCCTTTTTGAGAGCTTTCCGATCATTTTTTCTTGGCAAATTTAATGGTAGAATCTTTAGCTATTATAGATTCGGAAAAGTGAGAAACGTAGTGACAATTTGAATTACTCTCGTAATTAGGGCTTCGGAAAGATACACCGGGAAACACAATAATTCTCCATTTATTCTCGATTTATTCCGTTGAGGGTCCTTGAAACATGGAACAAACACGAGATATGTAATGTACTTGACGTCCCCTTTGATTTGATACCCCACATGCCGACCTCCGGTCAAGGATTAAAGAGTATCCTTTTTGGGACCTTTCCGATCAACATTTTTTTTAGCAAAATGAGTTTTAGATTCCTGGGAGCCCACTGATTCAAAAAACCACAAGAATTAACCTTACTCTATTTTTTCTATTTGAAATGCTAATATGACTGCACTATGCTGTAGATGTTGAAGTCTTTGTGGACACGACGGATGTTGAAGTGGACGCGGATATCGATGTGGAGGACGTCGTAGCAACTGCCGATTCGACTTCCTATAACAATGAACTCTAAATGCACTGATCTGATACACATATACATTCACGACGCACAAAAGATACACGTGTGACACGCAACGTAAACAATATCTGCCTTGGAAAGGAAAAATGCAAGGAGCGGTAGTTTGACGAAGCGATGGTTCTTGGAATAATAGCACTAAGGAGAGTGTTCGGAAATACGAAATTTTTCATAGAAGACAAGCAATAGAATTACAGACTGACAAATCAAGAAAATATAAAAATTTTATGAATTTGGAAAGTTTTTTTTGACATGTATATGTCTTTGCGGAGGCTACCTGAGAAATACTGGGTGTCGTTCCGTGAAAAAGCGTCACGAAAAACTGTAACGAAAACGTTTAACGCTTAAAATCGACCTTCCCGTAGTTCGATCTTCACCAAATTTGGTATACATCATCCTTTGATTGCTCTGACTCAGAATCGACAATCACGATTTCGATAAGTTGCGGGAATAGCGGTAAATTCGCCATTGAAGCGAATGAAAATTCATCCTTCAATTGGTTCTCCTAGCTCTCCCCGTGGACCGATGTCGACGAAACTAGGATGGAAGTTAAGTGATGCGATCCTTAATATTTTGGTGCCAGCATTTCTTATGAGGAAGATGTCGTTGGATACAAAATGTCCTTTTTTCTGTGGGAATGCATTATAGACGCTATGTATAAAGATATGGATATCAAAATACAGAATCCGTTGTGACGAGTCTTGTAAAATCACGACAAGTTGATTTTGAGTTTTGTTAAAGAATATTACCACCAAAAAGGACATTTTTCTAGCATAGGAAACAGAGTATGGGCATTATGGGTGTCGTTCGAAAGGTGATATTTGGGGTACTGTATGTAATCAGTTTGAAAGGATTTTTGGGCTTCTGGAGTGACAAGATAACGGCTGATGCAATGTAGATTATTTTGTAAGCAATAACGTAGACATATACATGATCTAAGATTTTTCCCCTAAGGGAAAACTACTCAGAGTTTTTTCGGTTTTAACCGGATGGGCAAACAACCGTCCGGGTTAAAACCGGGAGGATGAAAAAACCGAAAAAAACCGGTTAACCGTTTTGAAAGTACCGGTTTTCGGACTAACCGTCCGGTTTTTGACATCCCTAATTTCTAGTCACTTACGAGGTGGACCTTATTTTTGTTTAGCTGCTTTGTCCTGGCTGATAATGACGTCAGTTGATTTTTTTTTCAACATTATCATAGTCGGAAATCGTGGAGTCATTGGGTAGGGTTACGAAACGGAACAGTTGCATATGCTCTGCAAACATGTTCGCCATTCTGATCTCCTAACTGCCATTTTGCAGATCAGAAACAATCTCCGGTTCTTTTCCTCTGTCTGCTTCTCTGGAATATGTTAACGAAAACAACCGGAGACTATTTCTTGTTGGCAAAATGGCAGTTAGGGGATCAGAATGGCAAACATGTTTGCGGAACATACGCAACTGTTATGTATTGGAACCCCACCCATCCCAAGTAACAATTCGTTTGCTTTAAAGAAGCACTTCACCCTGAAGATATCATATATAGTAACACAAAATCAGTTTATCGTGTGATATTGTTTAAAGAAGTATTTTGATGCGATAAAAAATCCTTAAAACGTTTTGCGGAAGCCTTCTAACATCCTTATATAATAAAATCCCGATTAAATCCAATAAGACTTCGATAACACTTTCTCCAACCCTTAACCTAAAAAGATACTCCATTAAAAACTTCTCTATAGTGTTTATTGGATGACATAACACATACATGAAATAGTCTCTCTCTCAAAATTAACACACACGACACACATGAAATAGGCTCGCTCAAAATTACAACACCACATGCAATAGTCTCTCTCAAAATTAGCAATATTCTCCTATAGCAGAAAATCGGTTCGTATTCAATTCGTATTGTGATCAGATAAATTGGTCGCCGTAGTTTTATGGAAGGATTGACTTTGTGATTTTTGGAAGAATTGAAACTTAGGAAGTGCTCCGGAATACCAAGTTTCTTTAACAGATTTGTTTAAAATCTTGCATGAAACCAACAATCCTCACTCATTGTTAATTCCTGAACCAATTGAGATTATCCCTGCACAGAAACTAAATAAAATTTTATTGAAGAATGTGTGGATTTAATCAATGTCAACTGATTGACATAAAAGGTTCCTTGCAGAAGATTCGATAAAGAATCGTTACGCATTACTATAGAAACAACTAACCATTTGTATTTTTGACGAGCAATGTTCACTATATCTGAGGTTGACCGAACGGTTAACAAGTGGGACGGGTGTACGATAGTCATGGGTTCAATGCTAGCTGCGGGAATTATTTTTTTTCCTAACGCGAGAAAATTACAGAAAATTATGATATAATAATGGTCAAATGCCATTATTATACTTATTCAGCATTTATAGCCTATTATTGTTAGGCCTCCATTACACAGTCATATTTCTATTATAATATGTATGTAATATGCCTAAGCCTACTTGATTCATTCAGTATAAATTTTTAGACGTGCAATAAGCGAAATCAAGTAGGCTTAAATATGACCAAATATGATGATTGTGTACTGGAGCCCTCAGAAGAGAATAATCTATGAAGTATTACAGGGATAAAATTGTTACTTGGGATTGTACAGCAGATTTGTGGCTCTCATATATCTAAATGGCGTTGCGCATAGTCGTCTAGTGCGTCGGATACGATGTTTTTGCTTCTGTGCCGTGCCGGTGCCGTGCCATCTGTGCAGTTAATTATAAACTCCATTGGACCAACTTTGACAGTTGTGGGTAACGGCAGCATTCTGTGCACTTATTCGAAACTGGAAAAGTGTAAAGTGATGCCCACACCGGCGCGGCAGCGAATATTCGCGGCGAATTTTTCCGCGGCGTCAAAATTGTAACACACTGCGTTGTATGGAGATGCCCACACCAACGCGAATTTTCGCCAGTTTTGCAGTATTTTTTTTCGGTTCGAATATTTGCTACCTAATGTCATTCATATATATATTCATATTCAAATAATTTATTTGACATGTGCAGTGTAGTTCAACTTGATGTTCGTGTACCCGAAAAAGATGAAGATTTGGAATGAGTTGTTTAGGTATTGACCGAGCATTTAAGTTTTGAATGTTTTATGGTATAAGTGGATGAGTAAAAGGAGTAACCTTTTTGAAAACATGAATTCCAAAGAAGGAAGGTTTTTACCCGTTGTTTGGACTTACACAAATAAATTTCCCAATTGTGGCAAGTCCGGCGACACCCCGATCGTATCGCTCGGCCGAAGAATTGCAGAGATATCGACTATTTTCCAAGTGCATCTAGGTTGGCAACTAACAAAAGCATACATTTTGTGAATTATTGTACCTACTTCTCTGGGTTATCTCCATGTAAGCTTCGCAGGAAAGATGCTCCGACGCCACCTTTGAGAATTTTGTTGGGAGTCCAGCGAAACCTTGGTCGTTTCGTTGGACTCAAGGATTCCAAAGATATCGACGGATTATCGAAGTAGTACGAAGTTGATTGTGAAATTGCTGTGGCCAACATCCGGGTTGACGGTAATCTCTGACCACCCTGTGCACTGACCGGAAAAATAAAGAGGATCCGATGACCCATTCGGCAATTTTATGGTGAGTCTAGCGCCACCTCGGTAGATCCGCCACACCAAAGGATTGCAGAGATATCGACGGATTGCCGAAAGAATACAAGGTCAATCGTTTCATTCATGAATAGTATACGATAGGAAGTAAGGATCCTGGTGGTTCGGTACTTGCGTTTGTCCCTAAGTAGTTACATACACGCTTGAATATTCTATTGAATTGAATATTTACGTTGCATAGTTACGCCATATTTTGCTTGCTTACGCCATCGTAAGGAATCACGTAAGGATTCTACTAAAAATTATAATGCAATTTCATACGATGGCGTAACCAAGCAAAATATAGCGTAACTATGCAAAGTAAACATTCAATTCAATAGAATATTCAAGCTTGTATGTAACTACGCATTTTGCGTAATCGAGCTAAGTAAACGGATACATACATATATTCAATTCAAAACAGCCACAAAACAATGTTCAAGCTTTGTGTCTTCTCTTTACGATAAGACTAACCATTCGACGGGCACAAGATAAAATGTAAGAGTTTACGGTTACGCGATAGTCAATTCAAACAATCAAATCGAACACTCCCGCAACTATTTTTAGGGTACGGTTTACCAAGGTTGTACTGCACTGCATATTTCCATCAATTTGCGCGTGTCAATGATTTTATCCTTAGAATAAGTATAGACATGGAGAGGTAAAATGTCGAATTTCACGTTGATTGCTTCCGCTTACGCTTTTACATAATAAGTAAAGATGCCGCGACATTTTGATGTAGTGCACGAAAATTGCAGCATGATTATAAATGTTATAATAATTGTATTTGGCGAGTTCTTGCAGTTATTCTCTATCATGTCAAGTCCCTTCCTTACATAAATCTAATACCTTTTCTAAGGCAACCACATGATATCAGCTGTGAGTGACAGTACCCAGCGAATTATTCGCGCCGCGCCGGTGTGGGCACCCAAAAATGTCCCGCGAATTTTGAGGAAATCTAACTGCCTTCCATGCAACTTACCGGAAAGGGTATTGATGTGCTTAATCTAATAAAAATGAAAAAAATCGTCTCCGCATCAATTGCTGGGGTTCTAAACCCAATTTACCCAATACGCTTTGGTGTGTACAAATACGGTATGTAACTGCATATGAGAAGTTTGAAACAAATATAGAGATCAACACATAAAGAACGAATGTACAAATTTTTTTGACGATTAACACACGGATGTATACACGATTTACGATTTTACTAATTACTGACTAGTTATTGATCCGACATAATCCACGAGTAAAACTATACTGACTCACTGACTCTAGTCGACGCCTTTATATAGAGCCTTATGAGAGCTTTTTCCAGTTCACAAGAGCAAAATTCACAAGTGTTTGTTAGTTGGGATACTCACTTCCGCTGTTCCGGAAACTTCGTTGATAGGGACTTTCCTAGATCCGCTATCGCGCGAATTTTCTCCTTAACGATACTAGCGATAACCGCCTGGCGGCCATATTCGGTACATTTGTTTGTATCTTGGGTGATTATCACATCCATGGAACTTTGATGTAAAGGACGATTAATCTCCTCTTAAAATGAATTCATACAAGAGAGTCATCATGGTATCAGCCCATGGTCGAGAATAAGCTGACACGGAAGGTGTGGATTTTCACTTAGCCGCGGCATCATCCACAAATGGCGCTACTATCGCGAGAGCTCAAAGCGTAAATAGCCTTGAGAGCCCGTTAAAGTCTATTGGGCATTATTTACCCATCTCAAAACTCCATTCGGGGAGATTTCAGTATCTGCGGAGCCAAATTTTGATGATGCCATTTCATTAATATTGGCCTGAAACGACAGAATCTGCAATCCTTTTTTCACGAAATCGTAACAGTTCTCCAGATATTCAATGAGCGCTTATATACCGTCTCTTAATTTAAACTGTCTTAAAACATTTTTGGAGATAGTACCAACGCCATCTAGAAATATCATAGCCGCAACTCAGCTGTACAATGACGTTATTGCATAGCTCTTAAATTTTTTATTTACACGAACAAACAACAAAAACAAGTAGTGACGTAATAAAAAGCAAAAACAAAACAGTGCAACATTGGCGTTCATAACCTAAAATTATAAGCTGATTTTGACGTCTAAGATTCTACATTGCGGCCTTAATATCTAGACGGCGTTGATAGTACCTTTTCCATAGGGTGAATATACCGTCCTAGTCTAGTTCGCGTCAAGGGGTGGCCATTATGTCAAATTATTGGCACGATTTTCTCCGATTTGTGTGCGTGCTATCAACGCCATCTAGATATATCATAGCCGCAACTCAGCTGTACAATGACGTCATGGATCCGTATTGAATTGTTCGTCGAACACGGGCAAACAACAACAATGTCATAAGAGGCAACAACAATGCAATGCAATTTCAACTGCGGATTTGACGTTTACGAGTCTACATTGCGGCCTTAATATATAGACGGCGGTGGTGCTATCATAGTAGTTGTAAATTGCCAGTGGAGTAGATGATGTAAGAATAAAGGGGCTCGGATTTGGCGCGAAAAATTTTAATTATAATTTTAAAAAGTATTATAAATACGTGAATGTTGAATGAATGAATATATCTGCCTTTTATATCAGTTGTGCTGCCATTATGTTAAATATAGCTTTAGGTTTAAACGTATGCTACTGGAAGTTATTTTTTGTTGATGTTATTGCATATAAATCTTTTAATATTGGTAGATTTTTCTAATGTGGCTTTATTCTAACATGTACATTTAATTCTATCTCTAATTACAACTATCAAAAACGGGCTTGGGACCGTCTTCGGCGGAATTAAGGTGTTGGCTTCCTTGAATGTTGAATAATGCAAGTACATTCTACGATGCATTTTGAATTGAGCATCATTCGTTTCGATCTAGTATCCAAATCTTGTCGGTAGTGTGTAAAGAGCTTCTTAAGACAGAATAACGTAGCTTCGATAAAAGATTTAGCATAAGTTTTTCCGTCTTTTACTAGAAAAAAAAGTAGTCATATCATAATTTACCATTGGCTCACTCGTACTGCATTTCGCATCAGCATGCTCACTAGGGATCGGTCCATATGGCTGCCTGCTGAAGTAAGTAGTGTCCATCTGAAAAAAAGTTGAATGCTTTTGAATGCCTTGGGTGTTATATACTATACATACGGCTTCCACGAATGTCACTAAACTTCCTCCAGCTTCAGCTACACGAGCCTGCGATCCGCTAATAGTGCCCGCTGACGTCTGAAAATAATTATTTATTTATATCATAGCATATATTAATAATTCTTATTTAGTGTGATTCGAATATTACCGTTGTGCAAGGAAGTTTCAGCTCCGGGACTACATCCATTCTTAACACTGCTCGTTTTGGCAGTCTAAATATTTCTTCAGCGCGAAAATGTTCTGAGCACACTATCGCGTGCTTAGAAATATCCTCTTCCACTAAATTTAAGGCGCGGAGCCATTTTGCACGTCGCGGCCCATCCGACGGAAATCTACAACGAATCAATTATATTTATCTTAGTTTACACAATATTTCGAAAGAAAACTATAAATTAAAACAAAATTCGTGGCAAAACTTGCATGGCAGCCCCCTACAACAAATCGAAAATTGTAACGCCTATGGACACTTAACAGGAATAAGACAATTCTCATCTCTGCTTGTCAAATTGACGGTTATGGCGAAATAAGAAGTGTCGTGGAGTACTATTGTGGTTTTTAAAAAGTGAAATTTTAACGTTAAGTCTGTATGGAAATTCAACCCGCGGGTTTCAACCGTTAAATACATATCTCTAGTTGAAAATATATTGAACTTACTTGTGGAAGGACACTCCCTTCGGGTTGAAAGCCTTTTTGCTCCAGCAATCAGCAACCACACACTGCATTATTATGTTTACACCGTTCGCGTTTCAAAAAAAAACAAATTACGGCGCCGCGTCGGGCCGGTAAAAACAAGAAATATGATGTTTGCATAATCAAATCAATCACTTTATTCACGAAAAACGATCGTAATCGAATCTGTCTCTGCGATTTAAACACAATCGAGATTTGCGGACAAGTGAGTGACAGATGAAATGACAATCAGCGATGACCTTGAGTGTGTTCCGAGGTAATCTAAGGGGTATGGGTGAGGTAAGGGGAATTAGTCAGCGTGCCAAACACGGACAATCATTTATAGTGAGTAAACCATTCCATCTGTCTTCTGTTCGTTGAGTTCGCGTATTAACTTTCTTCTTCTTCTTTTATTCGAGTTGGTTGTGGAATGTGCAGATGTTTAGAAATGGTTTATCTGACATTTCGATTATTTGGACAATTATTATGATTGGAATTTGTTAATCTCGCGTTTTTTCTCACCAGGAATTTCATATAAACTTTGTAGCGAAACGAAAATCGAAAACGATATCATTCCAGTAACAAACGACTTCGCTCTTCCTGGATAAATTTCAGAGACAGTCGCTTGTCTAGGCATTATGGATTGGCAAGCACCTCGCCATATGTTGCGAGCGAGACTAAATTTAGTTTCAATTAGTTAGTGCAGCCCGTATATGCCGTCCAAAAATAATTTAAATTTGTCTAAAACTTTTTATCTTTGCTGCGGTATATAAGCGGTCAATGTCAAAGTTTGACTTTTCTTTTAAGCCAGTTAAGTAATTGAATCAGAAAAGGGGGATATTTCCGCTCACTCCAATATTTTAACTAACACCCGAGCCCTACCAAATTGTTCAGTTTCGTGTGTTTGCCAATGTTCTTAATTTTTCCATGATAAGAAAATGGACGGTCAGTTTGAAGTGACGAAATATGTTATGTCATTGGGTGAGGTTATAAAACACAACGCTGTGATGTGTTTAATTGTCACATTTGTCACTTTCCGAGAGATGGCGATGGTAACACCAAGTCTGATCCGGATCTATGCGTTTACAGAACACAATAGGAAACGTTTCGGAAAACGCGACACGTTACGCGACCTTTATGTTTTATAACCTCACCCAATGACTATGGATAACTGCACCAGCACATTTTTAAACTTAGAACGATTTATAGGCAAAATATTACTGTCGGTTGTCATATGAAATTACAAACAGTGCACTGTGAACACTTTTCGGTGATTTCTAAAAACGTACGGCGAAATCAATATCCGTTTTCGTTTAATACCGTGTAACGGCTATTATTCGAAAA
The DNA here is from genome assembly GCA_949715475.1 of Microchrysa polita. Classification (NCBI taxonomy): domain Eukaryota; kingdom Metazoa; phylum Arthropoda; class Insecta; order Diptera; family Stratiomyidae; genus Microchrysa; species Microchrysa polita. The sequence goes on from OX454416.1 coordinate 65,871,189, forward strand.
TTTTCAGCCACTGTAAACAACTTACCTATTCCTAACTATTTAATCGCCTTTCCCAATATACTCCGAAATTCCGATTTCGGACTCTCAACTTGACATTTTTAGCACCTGGCAAATTTCCAATTAGAAACAGCTGGTCCAGCTGTCATTTTACAGTCCGTGTTTACATCAGAACGTCGCGTGAACTCGCTTGTGTACCGGACGATTCAATTCATGTTTTCAACGATACGCGGCCAACAATAATGTCGTGAATATCCTCAGTATGCAGTGCAAATAGTGCTCCGCGCGTTTGTGTATATAGTGTCGTGCCAAGATGGAAACCAAAAAGGACATTTACAACCTGTGGGTGCAGTACACGACCAAGGTACCGACTCTCTCGGCTGGAGAAGAATCACCGAAAAAGTGGAATTTACATAGTTGTGTCACTACTTGCGGTTTGTTTACTTTGATCTTGGGGTGGTGCCCAGCGTAGCAGTGCGATTGCTAGGAAAACCATTGAACCGGTCGTGAAACTGCTGAATACAGAAAATTTAGTGTAAAAACACCTTCCGGAATTTGCACAATGTCCGCAGAGGAATTATATTTTTTTAGATTAATCGATAAACGTTACATAAGTAAGGGCTGGGGTGAAACGACCGAAGAGATAGCTCCTCGACCGATATTCGCCAAGCAGGAAGAGCCTCTTGGCTGGCTACGGGTACAAGCGGCCGGATCAATCAGTGTATGGCCGTGCCACCCCCGCAAAATTATTCGCACCATTGGTTGCCACCAACGACCGGCAAGAACGCATGCAATCCACAGGTCCAGTTTTTTTTTAATTAGACCCGCAATGTATGAGTAATTTCGGAGGCTTTGCGCAACCGGCCGACAGACAAAAGAACTCACGCGGCCGGGGAGTCACCCACCCAATAGCCTCCCTCTCCATGTACAAGACACAAAATCTGTGCAGTGGGAGCACCATCATCAAGTGTGCAAATGTCTTGTACGAATTATAGAGCTACAAAGAAGCATTTCGAGTTATTTTTGTAGTCTTTTCCGTTATGATTCATAGTGACCAGGCGCCTTTAGGCAACAGGTGGGGGAGCTCCAAACGTGCAGTCGTAAACATAGACGTGGATTGCGTGTTATCAGTGCGGGCTGATAAGGGAGTGAATAGCTGGGGATGTTTGCCATTGTGCATCTTTTGACAGCTGAAAAACAGGTGCACGAGGCACGTTAGACGTGGTGCACCATGTACAGAGCCGGTTCAAGCTGAACGCATCGAGTTTATCTGGAAATGTTGACACTAAACTCGAGTGTTAAATAAACACGGCAACGGTCTGCTTGCGAGAAGCAGAGTTAAGCGCTAAGAAATCAAAAATTTGCTGGTGGTGAATATTGAAGAAGGAAAATTTGTAATGAGTGCATTCAGCGAGCACATATTGGAAAGAGCTACTGGAAAGTGTTCTCTCCCCGCGTCCCACTCACCCGCTAATCGGTCCACATGCGATGTATCGAAAATTTCCCCTATTTAGCGTTAAATTGGAATGCTACATTCAGTGCATTCAGCGAGCACATATTGGAAAGAGCTACTGGAAAGTGTTCTCTCCCCGCGTCCCACTCACCCGCTAATCGGTCCACATGCGATGTATCGAAAATTTCCCCTATATAGCGTTGAATTGGAATGCTACATTTAGATGTGTAGCTGCTACTTGGACTGCTCGATCAACTGTCACACACAGCTGCTCGACTGGCTTCGACCATCAATACCAAAGCCATCTTTATACAAAGCCCGGAAGCAGAACACGTTCATATACTTAAGCGCCAAATCATAGGCCTGTTCAGATCGAAAATTTACATTGCGGTAAAGGCAAATCGGGTTGGGTCGCGACAAACTTTACACGAAAAGTATTGGTTCCCGGTCGATTTTCGTCGCGAAAAGTGGAATGTGTCGTGAATTAAAGTGTCTAGAATGCAGTGAAAGAACAAAATCCCGACAAAAAGTGAATTTTCCACATGTTTTCGCGATTTTTATCAGAGCAGACACGGTTTTTTTACATGCGCTGTGCTTGTGTTAGTGCATCGTGCAACGTATATACGACATGTTCATAGGCTCGTTTTGTGTGCATGTATTGCTGCTTCCCGGCTTCTAGTGAAGGTGGCTTTGATCAATACTGTAAATTGTTTATTCACATTTCAGCTGTTAAAATGTATTGTGCGATGAGAGTACGTATTTTGAAAGGAAAGTTGCAGTTTTAGGTTTTTTGAATTCGTGTGGTCAGGCGGATGTATCAGCTGGTAAGAGAGAACTGACATTTCATGTAGCAAGTCCATTCAGCGAACACAAATTTAGCAGTTTTCCAATTTCTTGTGGTGGGGATATGTAGCACATTACAATATGTGCTCGCTGAATGCACTCATTTAGATGTGTAACCAAAACCACCTTCACTAGAAGCCGGGAAGCAGCAATACATGCACACAAAACGAGCCTATGAACATGTCGTATATACGTTGCACGATGCACTAACACAAGCACAGCGCATGTAAAAAAACCGTGTCTGCTCTGATAAAAATCGCGAAAACATGTGGAAAATTCACTTTTTGTCGGGATTTTGTTCTTTCACTGCATTCTAGACACTTTAATTCACGACACATTCCACTTTTCGCGACGAAAATCGACCGGGAACCAATACTTTTCGTGTAAAGTTTGTCGCGACCCAACCCGATTTGCCTTTACCGCAATGTAAATTTTCGATCTGAACAGGCCTATGATTTGGCGCTTAAGTATATGAACGTGTTCTGCTTCCGGGCTTTGTATAAAGATGGTTTTGTGTGTAACTGCTACTTGGACTGCTCGATGAACTGTCACGCACAGCTGCTCGACCATCAATACTGGAAATTGTTTATTCCACAGTTCAGCTGAAAAAAATGTCATTTCTGAGCCAGCTTTTAGTGAACGTTATAATACTGTGCGATGAGAGTACGTATTGTGAAAGGAAATTTGCAGTTTTAGGTTTTTTGAATTTTTGATTGCGGCAATGTCTGCGGATGTATCAGCTGATTAGAGTGAACTGACATTTCGTGTAGCAAGTCCATTCAGCGAACACAAACTTAGCAGTTTTCCAATTTCTTGTGGTGGGGATATGTAGCAGATCCCAATATGTGCTCGCTGAATGCACTCATAAATGCATTTCCGCTTCGCTTTTTTTGTAGACTCATCTACTTGTGATCTGGCCATCGTTGATTCTGATATTTGTGTGAATTTATGTACCGATGAGCATGAAATTTTCTGTGGAATATTTTTAGAACTATGTATTCGAAGTAACCTAATTAGCATATTTGTTGGAATTGTATGAAAATACTACACAGCAAGAAAAAAGCAAAAAAGCAAATCTATGACATATGTTGAAAATTGATCTTTATTCTCTTGATTAACGTTTTTACGTAGTGTTATTACCCACACCCAGTAAACAACACAATGTTTGGGAATCATTCCATCCGAATACGCTACTACACCCTGTGAACAAAATACTTGCTACTTTGATACTACCAATACTTCATATACTTTTTTATGTCAAATTTTCATACCCTTTTTAAAATTGAATTACTCCAAATAGATAGCCATTACAACAATTAGGGTACAACAATGCCAACGGAACCGAAAAACTAAATGGCATCCCTTATTATCTTAGTCCCTCCCGATATTAGCTTTGAAGTGGGGTTTCAGCTTGGTCAAAATAATAAGTACACCATCGGTTTTTTTTTTAAATTTTTTGACAACTTGCTATTTTCCGTAAGGATTTAATTTTTTATTCATTGATGTATGCAACAAGCGGTTAATTAAAAACAAACAAAAATACTTAAGGGGCGAAAAACGTATGATAGGTACGAAAAAAGACGTTTAAGCTCGAAAATTTGAAATAGCGGAAAAAATATTCTGTCATTAACGAAATAAACCAGCTAAACGTTGTATTTACTGTGTGATTCATTAAAAACTAAATAAAAGCAGTCTCAAATGCGGTTAAGTCCATGTAAGGGCCTTAAGAATAACTGTCGATCTCATTATCACTATTAGTCCAGTACAATTGGTTCAAAATAGCCCCAAACCTAAACATCCAAAAAGAAAAGAAATTTTTGATGCCAAATTGTTGAATACACTGCCTAATATACGCAGTAAAAAGTTACACTAATTTGCGTCATGGGTTAAGGGGGGAGGGGGTGGCAAAGGGGTGAAAATTCAGTTTCTTGCAAATATCTGGAAAACTATGAGTCTGACCTTAAAATGAGTTGAGGACAAAACAAACAACATAAAATTACCCTTGTAATGATATGTAACACTCTAGACATTTTCTCAGAAAATTATACCCTAGACCCAAAAGTATTATAGTGAATTTGGATTTTTCGAGTTTTACATTTCGCACTGTAACTCTTGATAGAATAGACCTACTGTCATAAGATCTTGTCCATATATTGATAACAAAATTTATTTGATTCGTACCAAAAATCGGAGTGCTCCGACCATTGACGCCCCCCTCACTCCTCTTAACATTTTTCAAAAAGGCATGCCTGTAGCTTCTTTTTAGACTGCCTAGTCTAAGCTCCATTATGCTGCCCACCAAAAATTATTACCATCCGATCAAAACTAAGGGTACCCCCCATACAAAGTGAACGAAAATTCTAACAAATTTCACATTTTATCATTTCTAAATTCTATCTAAAACGGAAAAATAAAATTTATCTCTTAGAACGTCATTATAACAGTTAATTGTAGTCCTCTGAATGTATGTTCAAAATTTTGTATCAAAGCGTACACTACAAGTATCAACAAATTGTGTTTGAAATTTCATTGGTACTAGTTCAAAGGCTAGTTCCGAATAAATCGAGTAACGTGTACTAGCAACCTTCAAACCACATTTTTCGTACTTGTAAGGCACGCTCTGGTACAAGCTTTTGAATATACATTTACAAGACTACAATTAACTGTTATAATGACGTTCTAAGAAATAAATTTTATTTTTTCATTTTAGATAGAATTTAGAAGTGAAAAAATGTGATTATTTTTAGAATTTTGGTTTACTTTGTATGGGGGGTACCCTTAGTTTTGATCGGATGGTAACAATTTTTAATGAGGAGCATAATGGGGCTTAGACTAGGCACCTCACCAAATTTTATCTGCCTGGCTCAATTTGAAAAGAAGCTACAGGCATGCCTTTTTGAAAAATGTTAGGAGGAGTGAGGGAGGCGTCAATGGTCGGAGCACCTCAATTTTTGGTACAAACCAAATAAATTTTGTTTGTAATAGAATGAACAAGATTTCGTCACCCTAGGTTCTTTCCATCAAGAGTTACAGTCCAAAATGTAAAACTCAAAAAATGTAAATTCTCTATAATACTTTTGGGTCTAGGGTATAATTTTCCGAAAAAACGTCTAGAGTGTTATATATCATTACAAAGGCAATTTTGTGTAGTTTGTTTCGTCCTCAAAAGATTTTAAGGTCAGATTCATAGTTTTCCAGTTATTTGTAAAAAAGTGAATTTTCACCCCTTTGGGACCCCCTCCCCCCTTAACCCATGGCGCAAATTGGTGTAACTTTTTATTGCGTATATTGGGCAGTGTATTCAACAATTTGGCATCAAAAATTTCTTTTTCTTTTGGATGTTTGGGTTTTGAGCTATCTGTACTAGACTATATGGCGAGAAAAGTTCTCTTGGCATGACTGATGATTTTCGCGGCAAATATTGAAAATAAAGCATCCATTTGAAAAGTTAATCGCAGAATACAAGAAGTAAAGCTGCTTTGGAAAAAAGTTTGGAGCTTTCCATGGCGATGTCAAAAATTGTTGACGGTACAAGAAAATGTTGGAGGGATAGTTCTTCTTGTTCCATACCGAACCATGAAAGCTCTCAGAATATTCTGTCTTATTTATGAGATCGTAATAAATTTAATTGGAAACTACTCTTATCGAAATATTCTTCATTCAGGAAAAAAATAATATGATATACGCTACATCAACTGGCTATTTCCCATGGAGGCGAAAAAACTTTGTCTATAGCTTAATTTTCATAGTTTGGTTTCGTACAAATATACCTAATATCCGTAACTATAAGGCAATATCCATATAAGAAATGTTTGTTGAGAGTCCTAAAATATTTTAATGATGAACCCATACACTTTAAATGGGGGTTTCAGCAGGATTTTAACCCCTAACCATACCTCACAAACTGGTCAATGGTCCGCTTCAACCAAATCGAGTGGCTTTTCACGTTGTTACTAGAGTTAAATTGAATCCGGAATGTTACGGGAGAGTTGAATCAATGAACTAGAAACAAAGTTTTCACAAAACGGACCAATTACGGAATTTCCTGGAAGTAACTGGATATATGGATGTATGGGAATATACCTTAAGGATTATCTCCAGAGGGCCAGCAAAACCTTTTTTTTTTTTTAAATTGACCATTTACTTTTAAATAATAAAATAAATCAAATTCTTGACGAATCATAAAATAATATTTTAATTAAAACCAGTTTTAATCGAAATAACTGACATGTACTTATTATTTTGTCCAGCATATTTTAGTCAATTTGTACTTTTTCAAGGTAAATGAAAGCTGTTATTTATTATAATATGCTAACATACAAATTATTTGATTCCTCACTAATTAAGTATTTAAATGTTTCCAGATGATTTTATTTACTCAAATAACTAAGTACTTGGCTACAGGGTGATAAGAAAAACTCGTATGTTTGTACTTATTTTGTTGGCCATATGTGTATATCGACCTTGCCAATCAACTTCAACATCGCCCGCTAAACAAAAAAAACAAGAAAATTATATCCGTCCGAAATCTATTTACTTCTAAAAGTCGGCATTGACTCAAATCCATCAGACCTATGGATTTGCTGTGTATGATGAATTATAATTGTAATGCGAAGCTTTCCCTTTATTAGATTTTAAACAATTTAATAGAATTAAAAATGTTAATGATAGCTTGTTAGATTTAATCTTTTCTAATTTTCATAATATTATTGTAACTTGTAATAATTTTCCATTTGTGACTATTGACAATTATCATCCCGCTCTTGATATTCAAGTTGTATTAAATGCGGAACAAACAATGAATGAGAAGAATATTTCTTATAGACATATTAATAAAGCTAATTATACTTATACTAGCTGAGAGAGCTCGATTCGCTCGCTCTCTTATCTAGTGCTCGCTTTGCTCGCGTTATTGCCTTCACTCACAACTTGACACTAATTTGAATGTCAATCAACTTGCTAACTATAATCTATTGGGATCGACCTATCGATGGTGAAACCAAAGTGTATATGGAAACAACGCGATAGATTCCCGTTGGGGGGGGGGGGGGGGGGGCTAAGCGGTCAAGGCAATACAACAACAACATACTCAACCCCCTGACTGATTGCTTAGACTGCACTTGCCCTTCAACTATATTAGCGTGAGTTATCTCGAAAATCATAAATTTTTAAATTTCGATTATATATGTCATCATCATCAATGTGGCACGATAGCCCGACGTCGGGCCTTGGCCGCCTGAATCGCTGACCTCCAATTGTTGCGGTTACGTGACATTGTCCTCCAGTTTCCGAAGCCCAGCAGCTGGTGGGCGTCTTCACCTACGGAGTTCTCCCAGCGAGCTCTCGGTCGTCCACGCAACCTCGCTGCGTCAATTCATTGTGCGTTCATCACTTCATCACTTTCTTTGGCATGCGATTATCGTCCATCCGTTGTACATGCCCCGCCCATTGAAAACGTTGAAGCTTCACGATTTTCGATACTTCCAGCTCATCGTACAAATCAGACAACTCATGGTTGTACCGGATACGCCATTGATCTCGCTCGCGAACGGCCCCGAAAATTCGCCGAAGGACCTTTCGTTCGAATCGGTCTAGCAAGGAGGCTTGCATGAGGGTCCATGTTTCGCAGCCATAACATAGCACGGGTCGGATGATCATTTTGTACACGCGGTGCTTCGTGTTCCTGTGCGCAAGTTTCGAAATAATTATAGGGATGACCGAGAAATATGTCTCATTGGCTAGTTGTATCCATCGCTTAATTTCGTCGGTTTCGTTGGCGTCCTTTGATAAGTTACAACCCAGATAGTTGAAGTTGTCTACATACTCGATACTAAGGTCCCCCACTGTGATGCTTGAATTTGCTGGCGTCCTTGTTTTCGATTGCATCATGGCCTTTGTTTTGCTTCGTTGATATGTAGCCCAACTTCCTTTGAGGTTATGCAGAAGGCTTTCTGCATCACCCAGTCTTCGAGACATGATGTTGATATCGTCGGCGTACGCTACTAATTGATTCGACTTGATGAGTAGCGTTCCGCTGCTGTCCATATTCATGGCTCGAATTACATACTCCAAAGCAAGGTTGAAGAGCGTCGGCGCCAGCCCGTCGCCCTGCTTGAGTCCAGTACGAGTTTCCAATAGGTCAGTGAGTCGGTTCTGCACTCTGACCTGCGAGACGGTATTAGTCATCGTCATCCTTGTGAGTCGCACTAACTTTGCCGGTATACCAATATGCAGCATAATGTTGTACAGTACTCTTCGATCGATACTGTCGTATGCCTGCTTGAGGTCGACAAAGATTTGGTATACGTCGATGTTATATTCCCAGCACTTTTGGAGTAGTAGCTTTACTGTGAAAAGCCGATCGGTCGTTGAGCGGCCAGGTCTGAAGCCGCCTTGATAATCGCCAATGATTCGTTCTGCGTACGGATTGATTCTCTTTTCCAGAATTTTCGATAAAATCTTATAGGTCGTACAAACCAATAATATGCCCCTGTAATTCTCACACTTCAGCTTGTCACCCTTTTTGTGGGTTGGGCAGATTATGCTTTTGCGCCAATCTTCGGGGATTACCTCGTCGTTCCATATTTTCAGCAGTAGCACATGTATAGCGTTAGTCAGGCACGTTCGCCATGCTTCAGCAGTTCTGCTGGGATCTCGTCAGCACCGGGCGCTTTATTACTTTGAAGCGACTGTATGGCAAGACTCACTTCCTCTACTGTTGGTGGTAGAACGGGAGGGCCTGGTTGGGCTAACTGCTCAAGAGCTGGCTCCGCGGGGGATGTTGATGGTGCATTGAGGAGCTCTTCAAAATGCGAGGCCCATCGTTTGTTGACGCTTTCGATGTCGCTGATGATGTTACAATCCTTGTCCTTACATATGTAGGCTTGCCCTGGGTTGATATCCGTTCTTGATATTATTTATAAGTTTGTACGCTTGTCTAATGTTCTTACTGGCTAATCTTTGGTTTATTTGCTGTAACTGCTCGTCAAAATGTTTGCGTTTCTTACGTCTAATAAACTTATTAGATACTCGCCGAAGTTCGTTGTATCTTTCTTTCTTGGCTCGGGATGCGCGTTGTATGTATTGGCGATAGGCTTCATTTTTCGCCTCAATCGAGGCCCTGCATTCGGTGTCGAGCCAGTCTGCTCGTCTGCGCCGGTCTTATAGAAGATCTTGGCAGGGTTGATTCTCGGTAGGTGCACCGAAGAGATTCTGCACCTGTAGGTCGTCTTCATCAAATAGTGATCGGAGTCGCAGTTGGCTCCTCGATAGGATCGAACATCTAAGACATTAGAAGCCCATCTCTTGCTGATCAGTACGTGGTCGATCTGGTTCACGGTGTATTCATCTGGAGACTTCCAGGTCTGCTTATGTATTCGTCGCCCCGTAGAGAGACATAGGAATTGGGCGAAGCCGTTCACCCTATGAAACTCCTCCTGCATAGCTAAGGGTCCGCAGTTACGGCACAACTGCAGATGATATAGGAATTAGCCGGAGCCCTCAACCTTACGGGTTATATATGTCAGCTGCGGATATATCAACGGATTTCCGAAGTAGTACGAAGCTGAGTGTGAAATTGCTATGACCAACATCCAGGATATACAGTTCTCGGCACAATTATTTACACAACCGAAAATGCCATACATTAGCAGCCTATAATGCATTATAACTTTTAAAATAAGAAAAAATCATTAAATATTTTTACACAGTTTTAATCTTTAGCATCTTCTTTAAGTACACGATACAAAAAAAACTCACTTTCAACGAATCACAGAAGAAAAAAAAAATTAAAAGATGAATGGCAAAATTATTTACACATCCATTGAGAACAGGCAAAATTATTTCCACAAATCTATTAGCTTCATTTTATTTCACTTCTCTAAGGGAAAAATTGATTATTTCTTTAAATTGAAGTAAATGGTCATGTAAAATAACGTCACTTAGTAAGATGTGTTGCCTCCTTTTGACGCCATGACTTCTGCGAAGCGTCTCGGCATCGAGTCTATTAGTATTTGTACTTGCTCTGATGAAATTGAGCTCCAAGCCGCAATGAAGTCCTTCCAAGCCTGATTTGGGCTCCTACCGATATCTTGAGGTATTTTGGATTTAACCATGTGCCATAGACTCTCAATTACGTTTAGATCCGGACATTGGGCAGGCCATTTCAACACTTCTTGCTCCATTTCAGTTAAGTATCGCTTAATTTTTCTGCCTGTATGTATTGCTGCATTATCCTGTTGGAGGATAAAATCAGTCCCAATTAGTTTGGAGCCTGCGAATAGTCCAACATCATTTAGGATTTCTTAATAATATGACTCTGTCATATTATCGGGGCATCTAACAAGGGGTCCAACGCCACTGTATGATATGCAACCCCATATCGTGATTTTTCCACCCTTAGAATGCCTTATAGGCTGGGTGACGGGTTGTCTCGTTTTAGTTTCTGTATCAGAGTAGTAAAATTTACATCCATTCGAGCCATCCCAGGAGCAAGTCGTCTCATCCGTCCACAGAATGCTCCTCCAAAACTCTGGTGGCTTGGAAATGTGATCTTTAGCAAATTGTAATCTCGCTTGTCTATTTTTCTGTGTAATGTATGGCTTTTTTGGACGACATAAGCTTTAATTTTATTTTCGTTCAACCTTCTTCGCAAGGTTCTTTCGCTAATCCTAAAATTCAGGTCTGCAAATACGTTCTGGATCTTTTCAGAAGGGTTTCTCTTAAAGGAACGGGATATTTTAGAATCATCCTTCCTGGTTGTAGACCTTTTCCTTCCTCTGCCGCTTTTAGTTCTAACACTTCCGTATTAATTGAACTTCCAAACTTGATAATAAATGGTTTTCCGGGAACATCCATATTTTTTTGAAAGCTCTATTGCCGAAATACCTCTATTAAACTCTGCCATAATGGCCGCCCTTTTTCTATCGAAAGTTCAATTGCTCTTGGCATATTTCCAACTTGTTTCTCTGCAAAACCTTACAATACTGAATAACACAACCCTCTGTCCCACACTGCGTCAGTTTGCCATGGAAATTTAGAACCGTTACTTAGCAAATGCATTATCGAAGTGTGTAAATAATTTTGCCTGTATTGAATGGATGTGTAAATAATTTGGACACTTCATATTATACCATTTTTGTCGTTATCTGTTGGAGTTAAAAGATGGTTTTTGTGTTGTTCTTTCAACAACATAGCAAAGAATCAAACTGAGAAAAAAATATCATCAATTTGATACTAGTTGAAAAGTTATGAGGCTTTAAATGCTGCTATACGATGGTATTTTTTGTTGTTTCAATAATTTCGCCGAGCATAGTATGTACATATGTACGCAAAAACGTAGTCACCTTGAATACATTTTTTCTGAGTTACACTGTATTTGATCCAATGACAACTAAATATTCCATACATACAAAATGGAATTTAGATTTACCACCACTTCCTTTGAGACTTTCAAAATTTGCTCGGTCTATAAACATTCTTCAACGTAAGACGGACTAAAAAAAAATCCGTTATGTGCCCTATCTGCTGTATAAAAGGAAGCAGTTTATCGTCAGGACAATCCTAAGAGTTTTCCTATACTGGCAGTGACGTAATCAAGTGTTCCATGGTAACCTACCCTACTACAAATTTTAGACAGAGTTGCTTAATAGTGTTAGGCAGTGTTGTTTATGTATTTAACAGTTGATGTTAAATACATAAACATACAACTCTAATATATGTAGTTAAAACTTCTTGTTTTCGTTTCAATACGGAAAAATCATTTGTAGCAAGCGATAGCATCATCATTGGCTATACTTATGACAGGCAGCATACATAGATAATCGCCTTGAAATCAATATGACCTATGACAATAAACGTATGTAGTTAATTTTAATATATAATTATGGCTCGATTACACTACGTCATATCATCATATTTCTATCATATCCTTAAGCCGTTTCGATTTCATTTATTACACGTATAAAACTTTAAAGCGAATGAATCGAGTAGGCTTAATCAATTACATACTATACAAAATACTAAATTACAGATAAAAAGAAGAAGGGGGCACTTTGGGGCATGAACATATAGTTTACGACCGATTCCCATACCTAGCAAGGATATATACAAAATTTCATAAAAATCGCTCCAGCCGCTTCGGAAACAAACTTTTTGAGGAGAATATTATATATTAGAAGAAAGATAGAAGAAGAAGAAGATTAACGAAGGAATAAGATCTTGTAATTGGGAATGTTTACATAATATGTCAGTTGATAGCGCCGTTGACTTCTTTTATAATTATGTTAGTAACCTTATAGACTCTAATGTTCCCATGGTAAATTTAATTAAAGATTAATATCCAAAGTGGTTTTCTAATTAACTTAAGAATTTAACACAATTAAAAAAAGCTGTTCATGCTAAATTTAAAAATATCGGCACACTAGATGACTTGAAATTGTTTACATAATATGTAATAAGAACTAATATATTAAGTGGTTATATTAAGTTTTAAATTTAATTTTACTAGTATTATTTCTTTCTTTTTTTTTGACTCATAAGGTTTTTGTATAATTTTCCCTAAAACACATTATGTTCTACTTTTCAACTCATAATATTAAGAAAAATAAAGGCGAAGCTCAAGAGCTGCGTAGGCTAAGACCTGAACTCCAAACATTTCCATATTAGGCTTCTCAACTCATGTACTACTTATCATCGTTTTATGAGAAATAAATTGAATTGAAATTGTTTTCCAGATTAAGGGCTGATTGTGAAAGAACATCAAAGCTAGATTTTAAAATGCATATCAGTCGAATTGAATCCCAAATATTAAATAATTTGAAATATTTTTGGAGGCATGTTAATTCCTACAGAAATGACTCTTGAATACCTGCCATGTTGCATTTAGATGATTTACATAGTACTGACACGACCGAAAAAACTAATATGTTTGCAGTCAATTTCTCTAAAGTTGTCAATGCAGGTAGCCGTCTTGCTATCCTCATTCACAACACAGTGCCATACAGCGTCGTTGATGTCATGGCAGCCGGTAACACCAAAGAAATTCAAGCGATATCCATCAAGTCATTTTCATCATCTACATCTCGCCAGTATTTAGCTGTCCTTCAAGATGCTCTACCGCCTTCTACTTGGTGATTTCAACGCACATCATGAGCTATGGTACTCGAACTTGAACAATGATGCAGATCCATGGTGACGCTGACTACCAAAGGCCGGTATCCAATGGCAGTATAAGCCATTGTGTTCTTTAGAATGAGTTTAAAACAATCGTTTGGCTAAAAACTGGAATTTGCTTAACAAAATTTCCTTCGGTGATTTTCTACCAATTTCGAGATGAATAATTTCAGCACAAATGTTGGCTTCATTCGTCCTTTGGAGATGAAGCACTACTCATAATTGATAAGTGATTTAATGAATTCAAACATGAACGTAGTTAGCTTATGAACAAATTTGGTGAAGGTCATCCAAGAACAGGAACTTAAAAATATTCTCTCATCATTTAAAAATGTTCTCCGCGTGGCGCTTCTAACTGACTAAACTGATCTTACTGCCTGCGAAATTGAAAAAGAAAAAGTCACTAGAAGTTTGATTGCAGCGGAATTATACGTATCATTCATAATGCAAAGCATAGTTTTGTCATGATCATACAGCCAGAGAAAACTGTGCTCTATCACGTGGAATTGCAAATGTCGCCACAACCTCTTGGAAATTAATTATGTATTTTATTGTTGTTATAGTTATAGTTAAACTATTATGTCTATTACAGAATGAAGAGTCCTACTTTCGACAATTCATATCCGGTTTCGTGACAATCTGGAAGAGCCAGCTGCAAATTGACTTTATCAACGCCCCACCACTATCTGAAATCAAACCAGACAGTGGTCCTCTACTTAGTCGACTTCCCGACGAACTTCTTCCAGCCATTGGTAAATTTATAATAATTGCACGTGATGAAATCGAAAGGGTGAGTTCAGTTCAGATTGCAATGAAAGTACACTAAATTCATATTTGACCTTTCTATTACAGGATGCTCTAACGGATGAGAAATTAGCCGAGACGGCAATGCTTATTGAGTGTTTAGTGATAATTTGTAGACATTTTGACAATATTAGTACAGTAGCAAAATATGATTATATAGCCAATTTAATAGCAATTTTGACAAAGTTATATGAGAGGGTAAGTGTCGTCTTCGTAGATACTTCAGTAAAGCCCCAATTACATAGAGCGAGGTTGTTTGCTATAAGCTGCGAAATTTGACGTATTTTCGTTGTATGGCTTGCAAATTGCCAGTCTTTGACAAGCAAACTCACTCAATGTAATCGTGGCCAAAGATATCCAAGCTAACAACAAATTGTCTTTCTGTATTCCAGATACGAGAACACAAAAAACTAACTAGTACCGAAATTGAAATTTTCACGAAATTTTCAAACTTACTTGAAGTCATTTATGATCCATATTTCACATGGCGACAATTTTTACGTGGAAATTTTGCGGAGTATCGAAAATTATCGTATAAGCCAAATGTTACGCATGTGGAGATTGTTCCCTTTATATATGGTAAGTGTTTTTGAAAAATTTTCCCTGATTTATTGTTACTGAATGCGGAGCCTTGTGATTTATTTTCAGATTGTTTTCAGTCGGATAATATTTTGCTATATTCAAGTATTGGTACAAGTTTAGTTGATGCACTCAGTTCAATTATATCTGGATCACAGGTAAATTATTTATATTAGGGATTAAGTGGAACGTAGTTTCTATCTATCTATTTATCATGGAAGGAGATAGTGCGATTTATCTAAAAAAAAATGAAAGAAACAATGGCAGCAATTCTAGCTGTAATAATGACTAGGAGAGGAGTTCGCAGTTTTTTTTAAATTTGCTATATCAGAAAATCAGTGGAATACAGTATTTATATCGGTTATTTCTTCTTAGCTTCTCTCGGTAGATTTTATAATTGAACAGTGATTTATTAAGCAAAGTTGGTTCGAACTTTTTAACGTAAAATCTGAAGATAGCAGGTCATCACTTTAAAGGGGCATGGTGCTTTGGGACCATAAGTAGTCGTAACTCTAGAATCAAAAATCCATTACGTTATCAAATAGTTTATAGTTCCCCAAGCTTAGCAATTTCAACTATTTAATCTCTGTAAATACAACTAAACAGAATAAAACAACATTTGAGAGTAAACATTTACAGAAATCTCTAACATCCATGCAATATGTGTCAACTACTACTACTACTAGTTCTGGTGAAAGGATAAATAATGTTAACTGTGATAATTTGGTGAGTGTCTATTTTCCTGCAGTCTGTCTCTGCACATTATTATGTTTCTGTATTTTCTGGAATGTTTTCAACTTTTATTTATGCATGCACTGTATTTAATAAGCACAAGAATAATTTATTAACTGAATAATATTGTAAAAAAATGTTGATGTATAGTGCATACTAACATAAATATACGTAAAATGTACTAAACTCGATGGTGTGTAATATGTATAAAAATTATTTATTTTAGACTTAAAAAGATACTTTGTTCTGTCGTTAATTAGTTTTTACAGATTCAAAATCGGCTTCATTTTTTACAGATTCGTTCTTATTTAATTTGTACATAAATCCTAATACATATTTGATTTAAAATATTAATTTTGAAATCTAGTTTAGTGTGAACTACTGCTTACCAAAAATATAATTGTTTGGATGTTAACACGAATTCGAAAATTGCTTGCATGGTGTTTTAATGGATCCTTTGGCACATCAGTCCAATGACAAATACATATTTTAAATAATTTTTACTGAAAAAAATGTATAATTTTCTAGCGAAATGGAATGCGTGCAATATGTCCCGCTACGGTATCCGTGATCATTAGGCTTATATCAAAATGGGAGTGTGGCAGGGATATTCGGCATGCATCGTTAAAATGCTGTTGCCTCATGATGATAGTCTTGCAAAGATCTAGTCCGGAAGAAGTGAGTATTTTGTTTATTTAATTTAATTTAAGAAAGATTTTCATTTCATATAGTAGCGAAAATCGAGCAGTTGAAAAAAAAATATTTTGCTCTAAAGTCCTGGCATTTTACAATAAAACATTAGGGAAAAATATGTTTTCATCATTTTGGGGATTTTTCTGTACCTTGGAAAATGTCAAAATCAACCTTAAAATAATGTACTTAAATTTTTTTCTAACAATTTACAGCGCCAAATTGACCTTGTTACAATTATTCAACAATACTGTGATGCCATACTAGAATTATTGAAAACAACCCATTTTCATCGTCGCCTGGAGAGTAATGACGAAGCATTTGAAATTTCCGATGATGGTGACACAGAATTTCCAGTGGATGTTAATGGATTGATTGTAACTGTTGACTGTGTGCGTGATTTTATCTCTGAGGTTGAAAGTCGTGCGCATATTTGTAATGCATTGATCGAAACGAATATTATTGAAATATTAATTTCCATTCCGGGTAATGTTAAGGTGAGTATTTTTTTTTATTAATAAAATATACCAGTCAACCGTTGACAATAGTGTCATCATGCATCCATCCTCTCATTTGAGCAATCTTTAGCAAATTTTTGATTGTTAGAAGGTAAGAATTAGGTTATATTGACAGTCCAATCTGATCCGATAATATTAAACGGGGTAAATACAATAGACACACTAAGTAGCAGCAAAATGTCCAATATTTTAGAATAAATTTTCACTCGATGCTATTGTTGCAACCGTTCTACAAAACACACCATAAAATACATATATCAACGTTACTCAGTTTCGATTGAAGCAACATTAAAGATTGTTGGTGTGGCGATCCAAATACATAATTTTGTGGTCTCTGGTTGTAAATGAACAATTCCTCCGAATATACTCGTATATAATCAAATTAATGAGAATTGTGGAACTATTATGAACGCGAGTAGTGATACATATTTGATGATCGTGTACTGTATATTATGCTGTTTATTTAACATTGCAGTTCCAGCTTACTCGACTGCTCCAAAACCTATTACTACGGGCCCGTATAGAATCAAGTCCATGGATTTGGTTTTGCGGCAGCGGGTATTGAACTAATATGCAAGTGACGTTATTTTGCACGTGCTGTGACGAATGTCTCACTATCAACGTCCAACCTCGTAAGTTTTAGACATCGGCTGTCGTAACTTGCCTTTGCTTCAGCTAGCCGGGTAACATCATCAGTTCCGGTGATCGTTTTCTCTACACGGTCTCGAGGTTGATTGCCATCGCAGATCAGCACAAGATCACCATCTTTTATCGATGCGAGTACTCCGCGTTCGTGGTGAATGTTGTTGTAGTAGCGGCACAAATGGGGAAACATTCAATCTAAGTTGCACATTGTCATTCGAAGATGGTGGGCATTCCATCCTCGAGGTCTAGATTTAAGAAAAATAAGCTGCTTCGATGGGTTGTGTCCATAACGCAAGTGGTGTGAGATGCGTAGGAGCAGCTGAACAATCGAAAATATGGTCCACGTCATGTGGACTGGTTGCGCAGGCTGGGCAGGTGTTGGCGACTTCATTATTTAATCGTGACAGGTAGGAGTTTAGTCGCGGGTTTAGCCGGATCGAAGTTGAGCTAGGGTGGTACGAGTTGCTCTTGGTAGTGATTCTTCATCTGAAGATATGACAGGAGGTTTAATGCCAAGTACACGGTTGTTCGCGAGACTTTGAGTAGCTTTATACTTCGGATGTGTGTAAATCTGCAATTGCCGCCTTATAGTCGGAGTCATCGAAAGGAACTTTTTTGTAACGCTGGACTTCACGCTCTTTGTCCCTGATTGAACGTCTGATTCGACGTGGCGGTTTTGTTTTGTCCATGAGTAGGTTGTTCGGGTGGTTTGTTCGATAACATCCGACTAAATATTGCTTAGTGAGAAGTTCATTATGGCTCCTCAAAGTCATTATTTTTGTTTCCTGGTATAGATGATCTTGTGAAGACATCTTAACAAAGCCGGCGATGGTGCGTAGTGCTGTGTTTTGGCAGGTTTGAATGTGGCTCCAGTTGGTGTTGCAGAGACCATTTGTCCACGTTGGTGCTGCGTAATTGACTAGGGGGCGACCGATGGCTTTATACGTAGCCAAGAGGGTTTCTTTATCTGTGCCCCATGTACTTCCGGCAAGTGCTTTTAATATTTTATTCCTGCTCCTGAGTTTTGAACATATATTTTCGGCGTGGGTGTTGAATTTGCCGGAGTTGTCAAGCGTGACACCAAGGATTTTAGGGGTCCTGGTTGTTGGGATGATGTGGGTGTCAACGTAGTATGTTGTACTCTTGGTTGAAGCTTGTGAATAATGTGGCGGAGGACTTGGGCGCAGATAGCTTTAGATTTTTATTGACGAAGAAAGCGTTGAGAACCTGCAGGTATTCGTTGATTAGATCGGACATTTCGGGAATGTTGTTACCAGTTGCCATGATGGTGCAGTCGTCTGCGTCAGAGATGATTTGTAATCCCGTTGGTGGTGTGGGTAATCCTGCCATGTAGAGGTTGAAGAGAGTATAAGACTCCACCCTGGGGAACGCACGCCTTGTTTGATTTTCCTGAGTTTAGACTTGCCGTTTCTAAACTCTGTACAGGATTGACGACCGGCAAGGTAATTGGCGATCCATTTATGGATGTACGGTGGTGTAGTATAGCGGAGATCTGTTAGCAGTTGAGTGTGGTTGACAGTGTCAAATGCTTTTGACAGATCGAGAGCAACAAGGACGGTACGCTTGCATGGTTTCGGCTGGTTAAGTCCATTAAATATGTTGGACATGATCGTATCGAGAGCGGTGGTGGTGCTATGCATTTCACGAAAACCATGTTGATGATTGGCAAGCTGTATGTGCTCTAAAAGTTTCGGCAATACTAGTGCTTTCAGTATTTTGGCCACAGGAGACAGGAGCGTTATTGGACGGTATGATTCTGCTAGAGTATGGTCTTTACCTGGTTTGGGTTTATGCGGCCTTTTTTCCATAACTCAGGATTTATGAATGATTTTAACGATAGATTCATCGTGGCAGTGATATAATCAATGGCCGGTGAATCTAGATGTTTCAGCATGATCATAGCAATGCCGTCAGGGCCGAACGCTTTGGAATTTTTAGCATTTTTAATTGCAAGTCTTACTTGGTTTGAGGTGACCTGAAGGTGTTGATCGGCGGTGCTGTTGCGGATAGCTCTTGTAATAGTGCGCTTGAGCTTATCTTTTTCGGGATGTTCGAAGAATTGTTGATTAAATTTGTGAGCGCATTTGACGTCGTTATTGTAGGACTTATCACGGAACTTGGGTTTTGTGGAGTTAGAAAACGCACGTACCGTTTTCCAAAGGATGCTTACACCGGATTTTATGTGGCAGGATTTTAAATGCTTGTTCCATTGTTGTCTTCTGTGGTCATTTACTTGCTGGGTTATCACATTATTTAGGTCGCTGATACGAGGATCACTGGGGTCTATTGCTCTAAATTCATCCCTTCTTCTTCTTGTAGCGGTGCAGAAAGGTGTGAAACCTCTGTGCATCTATGTGGGTACGATTTATGGTTCGTCAATGTTTGTGTCCGTGAGGTATAAGGACAAAAACATAGATCCTGCGATAGGATTTCCCACAGCGATATAGGGGTAAGATTAGTGGGCGCAGCGGGGCATTGAAACAAATGGCGCACATCATGAGGAGTACCATTGCAGTTTGGACAGATGTTTTGGATGTCCGGGTTTATGCGAGAAAGGCACGAATTAAGGCGTGAACAAAAGCCCGACCGAAGTAGAGCTAGTGTTACTCTAGTGGCTCTCGGGAGCCTAATCTCCTCAGGCGAAATTGGTGGTGGGCGCTCTGAGAGGACTCTATTCGCACCTAAACTCGCGATAGACCGATTCACTTCTTCAGTGTGGATCGCTGCAATGGCGGCTCGGTATGTAACTTCATCGTAAGGGTCCCGTTTGTATCCCTGAACCTCTCTCTCAAGGTCTCGTAAACCACGCCTGACATGTCGTGGTGGAGGAATTCGGTCCATGAGATGATTATTGGGATGATCCTCACGGTAGCAACACCAAATTCATCCCTCATTTTTGCCAATTCTACGGCACTGGATGGAAAATGTGGTCTCAAGATTGGTATGCGGCCAAAAGGGATGTATCTATTAGCAGCATCTACGATAATCCGTCTCAGATTTTTTTCAGCACTACGTACGTCGTCGGTGGGAATTGGTAAGGCAGAAAACGTTTCGCTGGTATATGCTTGAAAGCCGATCCAGTCTGCTTTGCTGAAATTTGTGTTCGTTTTCTTCTCGGTGTACGCGAATTGGGACGGTTGGTCGATCGTGAGGACTATTGGCAGGTGGTCTGACGAGAAGGTGATGAATGGCTCCCATGTGGTGTTGTTGATGAGCCCGGGACTGGCAATAGATATATCAGGGGAGCTCCTGCATGATCCTGTAACACGTGTTGGTGAATCATCGTTCACGGACCAGAAATCGGAGTCATCTATTTGGCTAGCGATGAGGTTGCCTCTGGTGTCGTTGTCGAGATTCGAGTTCCATAGATCGTGATGTGCATTGAAATCACCAAGTATTAAGCGGTATTGTCCAGTGAGTAGTGGAGAAATGTTTGCCTGAAAACCAGTGGGACAATTTGAGGCTGGTGGTATATAGATATTTAGAATATCTATATCAACATTTCCCGCCTTGATGGAAATCGCTTTGAGTTCTTCTTCTTCTTTTAGCGGTACAGAAAGGTGTGAACCGCTGTGTATCTATATGGACTCGTTTTATAGTTCGTCATCGTTTTCGTCCGCAATCTCCAGGGACAAAAACGTGGCAGCTGCAATGGGGTTTTCCCATAGTGAGAGGGGGGTGAGATTAGTGGGTGCAGCTGGGCATTGAAACAAATGGGCTACATCGTGTGGCGTGCCAGCGCAGTTTGGGCATACGTTTAGTATATTTGGGTCTATGCGAGATAGATACGAATTGAGGCGTGAGCAGAAGCCTGACCGAAGTTGGGCTAAGGTCACTCTGGTGGCTCTCGGGAGCCTAATCTCCTCGGGCGAAATAGGTGGTGGGATCGCTGAGAGGACTCTGTTCGTACCTAAACTCGCAATAGACCTACTCACTTCCTCAGTGTGAATCATTGCAATGGCAGCCCGGTATGAATCTTCATCGAAAGGATCCCTTTTGTAACCCTGGACTTCTCTCTCAAGGTCACGAGGGCCACGTTTGATGTTGCGTGGAGGGGGAATTTTGTCCATGAGGTTACGATTTGGATGATCCTCTCGATAACAACCTACTAAATATTGTTTTGTAAGTAGTCGATTGTGGTCACGTATTGGCATCAAATGTGTCTCCTGATGTAGGTGGTCCTGGGCAGACATCAGAAGGCATCCTGTAGCTGTGCGTAGAGCAGCATTTTGGCAGACTTGGATTTTTTTCCAGCTTGTGTTACAGAGACCTTGCGACCAAACTGGCGCCGCAAAATCAGCCGCTGCTCGACCCACCGCTTTGTAAGTGGCTAGCATTGTCTCTTTATCTTTGCCCCAGGTGCTACCAGCCAGTGCTTTTAGAATTTTGTTCCTACTGCGCATCTTTTCACATACCGCTTCCGCGTGATGAGCTGAAGTCATCATTTTCTCAAAGTGAAGCCCGAGAATTTTTGGATTTGCAACAGCAGGAACTGGTTTGTTGCCAATACGTACCCCAACCGGCCACTTACAATCACCTGACCAGGTGGTAAGGAAGGTCGCAGACGATTTGGACGCTGAGATGGTGAGGTTTCTGCTATGGAAGAACGCTTCTAGTCGCGTTAAATATCTATTGATATCTTCACGCATGACATCCCTATCCGCTCCCGTGGCGAGTACAGTGCAGTCATCGGCATAAGAAATAACTTCAATGCCTTCCGGAGGTGTTGGGAGACCGGCCATGTAGATGTTAAACAAGGTGGGAGAGAGAACCCCACCTTGAGGAACACCTAATTTGATTTTTCTAAGTTTGGAACGACTGCCTCGAAACTCGGTGAAGGATTGCCTACCAGCTAGATAGTTGGCAATCCATCTTATTTCTTGAGTCGGAACATGCATATTGAGGAGGTTTGCCAGAAGCATGGAGTGATTAACCTTATCAAACGCATTTGATAGGTCAATCGCCACCATGATAGTTCTATGGCAAGGTGTACTGTGGTTTAGTCCGTCTCTTACACGTGTAGTGATCGCGTCCAGAGCGGTGGTTGTACTATGCATGCGTCTGAAACCGTGCTGATGGGGATCTAGCTTTGCATGTGAAACGAGTGTGGGGAGGATGAGGGCTTCCAGCGTCTTTGCTACAGGTGACAGGATCGTAATCGGTCTGTAGGAAGTTCCTAGTTTGGCACTTTTCCCTGGTTTAAGGCACGGGACTATACGACCTTGTTTCCAGATGTCGGGGATGGCGAGCGTAGACATTGACAAGTTAAAGACTGCCGTGAGATACTCAATGGCAGGAAGACCAAGATGTTTGAGCATGGCCATTGAAATGCCATCAGGTCCAAGGGCCTTAGAATTTTTTGCATTCTCAATGACTGTTTTAACCTGGTCCGGAGTATAAATTGGTACGGAGTCAACAATTCGGCTGCGAATCCGTCTTCTAATTTTGCGCTTGAGGCCATCTGACTTGGGATGTTCAATAAATTGTTTATTGAACTGGCTCGCACACTGAAGAGGATTGCTAGTTTCTTTTTTGCCGAAGGTTATGGCTATATTGCCCTTATCTTTTGTGGGGTTCGAAAGGGCACGGACAGTGGACCATAACTTACTGGCACCTTCATTAAGGTTACAGTCATTGAGGTGCTCGTTCCATTTGGCCTTCTTGTAGTCCTTAACTTGTCGCTGTATTTGGATATTGAGCTCCCGAATTCTGGGGTCACCAGGGTTGGCGCGCCTAATGTTGTCACGTTCATCAGCTAACCTTGCGGCACTTGTTGGGAAGTTTGGACGAACCTTTGGAATGCGCCCTGCAGGGATGAACCGTGCCGCAGCTTTGGCAATGACGCTCCTAATGTTCCGTTCGGCCTTATGTATATTGGTGGGAGGGGGAAGCGCGAAGAACTTCGATGACGTGAACGTTTTGAAACCTTCCCAATCAGCTTTTTTGTGATTGACAAAAGTTCGCTTCTCTGACTTGGTCACGTTAGCTGGTTTGTCAATTCTGACTATGATTGGGAGGTGATCAGAGGGAAGACCAGTAAGTGTTTCCCAGGAGGTCTCACTAATTAGGCTAGCGCTGACAATTGTAATGTCTGGTGAGCTAATACAATTGTTTGCATCACGGGTTGGAAAGTTTTCGTTGAGGGTACAGAAACCTGATGCGTCCAGAGATTCGGCGATAGCTTGACCCCTGGCATCGTTGTGAAGCGCGGAATGCCAGAGTTCATGATGGGCATTGAAGTCACCAAGAATGATCCTGTGCTCTCCATTAAGAAGAGGACCAATATCGAAATGGTAGTTTGTACAACTCGAATGTGGTGGTATGTAGATGTTAAAAATTTCGATATTGGTGCTCCCTGATGAAACTGAGATGGCTTGCAATTCCGCCGTACCGTCTGAAACTACATCTAATACACGGTAATGTACGGACCTGTGTATTAGGAAGGCAAGTCCACCTCCAGGGTGAGAATCATTCGTGGCGCCTTCTCTGTCCTTGCGTATGATGATATATTCACCATCAGCGTTGAATGGTGAATTCGCGTGGAGTTTCGTCTCTTGGATGGCTGCAATCAGGATTCTGTACTTTCTCAAGAAGCTTGTGATTTCAGGAAATTTCCCTAGGATGCCATTACAGTTGAACTGCAATATGGACACCGGTGTAAAAATTGCTGGCGGAGGGGCAGGAGTTAAGCTGTGTCTTACGTTCAAGGCAACATTATTGGGTGGAGTAGGGGGCGTTGGTGGAGAGGGGCCTGGTATTACCCGAGGCTGCCCAGTATTCCTACAGCCAGGAGCAACAAATGTACCTTCTATGTAATGACCCATCCTTCTCAAACCGGAGCATCTAAAATGCACCCACCCCGAACAGCAACTACACTGAAGTGACCAAGCATTAGAACCGATACGTCGGTTGCAGACACTACACATCCATACCAAGACAGGGCCTGGATTTGTTTCAATGCCGGCGCGTAAAAGGAGAATTGAGAGCAGTCGCGCCGAGATGTGATGCTCCCAATAAGACGAAAAAACATATATAACGAGTCCATACATATACACAGACATACACAACCTTCCTGCATCGAGACCTTCGAGGCTCTTGCCAGGGAGGCGTTTTGGCAACTCTTGGCCGTTTGTTGTTGCAAACGGGTGTGGTCCGCCCCGGAGAGGCGTATTGCAACTGCGTATTGCAGCTGCGTAGTTGCAACTGCAAAATAGTGCAATAGCAATGGTTGCCAGTAGGACCACTTTGAGTTCGACATCGCTTTGAGTTCGGTGGTGTTATCGGCGGCGGTGATGTCAATTTCTGAGTATGGCAATGAATTATGGATCAGGAAAGCTAAGCCTCCACCTGCGCCGGTAGGTTGATCTTTTCGGATGATGTTGAAGCCTCCGTATGAGTTGAGTGGTGAGTCAGCTTTTAGCTTAGTTTCCTGAACCCCAGCGACTTTGATGTGATGTCTGTCCATGAAGTCAGTGAGCTCGATGATTTTGTGTTGAAGACCATTGCAGTTAATTTGGACAATCTTTGTGGTAGAGTAGTTCACAACTGGCTGTGGTAGTGCTGGTGTTAGGGTATGTCGTGGTGCATTGTGTTGGGCGGAAACTGTGGGGGTGACAGGTGATGATTGTTGTCCCTGATTATTGTGATGTTTGGAAGTCGACGATGACTGCTGACCACAGATTCTACAGTTTGGTGCTAGAAAGGTGTTGATTGTAGTTGTTGAACGTAGGTCTGAATTGTTTAGCCCAGAACAATTCTTAAAGTGGCACCATTCTCTGCAGCACGAGCAACGTACTGAGGTTTGAACGTTGGAGTAGATCCTCTTACCACAGACGCAGCATGTCCAAGGACCAGGATTAGTTTCGATGCCGGCACGTAGAAGTAGGATTTGGAGCAACTGGGCCGGCTCGGGTGGCTCCAGTAGTATAAAAAAGATGGTTGTGAGTGTGCAACTTTTCCTGTGTTTCCCCGAATGTGTCGAGGGGGGTTTGCGGCGCTTGGCCATGCGTGATTGCATGGGTGGTTCCGGGACATAGACCCGGCCGCGATAGGAACCTGTTTTTTCGTGGTGAATCATCGTTAATGCTGGCGGGTTTTACCTTATCCACCTGCCCCTGCATTTACGTGCTAAATATTGACAAACGACCCATTGACGACGGTTAAGCTGCTTTCTCGGTTGATTCGATCCCACCGCAGTTGTACACAAAAAAAATATTTGGTGTCAATAGTTCCACGGTGGTCACTGGAGGTCAACAATACAGGCGGCCAAGGACCGAAGTCGATATATTGTACCATAAATAAGATGAAGTCCAATATAGTCGATTCAAAAACTCCTTCTGTCACAAATCGTATCATCCATCATACTATCTTTGCGCGATTCACGTTGTACGTTTAAGTAAAAATTAAAATGAGTTAAAAGTTGCTGCAGCATTTTATAGCAATTTAAGGATATCCTTGATACAGAATCAGTCGGAATGGAATGGTGCTTAAGTAAGCCCTTCTGATTGAAACGTCTTTAAATCTGTTCTAATCGACGCAAATTATGAAGAGAGTTGAAGACAAATGCGATATTTTCGGTCTCGCTTTATGTCGATTCCGCGAAAATTTTTCATTTCACCCATATCGTGCATCTGGAACTCGCTCCACACCAACGATTTGATATGCTTATCGATGACGCCGAATGATTGAGGTGCATTATCTACGAACGCCTTTGTATTCAATGCAAATTCCTGGATATCAACAAATGCCGTGAAGTATTCTTGATTATCGTCTTCATTTAATTTTATTTTTTGACTTTTTGCGATTATCGTATAACTGTGGCGATTGACATCTTTATCTTGATCGTAAGCGAGTGCTAATTGAACCTTCTAGACCACTGGCTGCAATATCGCATTTTACATCGTTCACATTTTCCACAGACTCCACTTCGACATAATTTGCTCGTAGTTGATCGATCAGACTCCACCTTGACATCAACGTTGGGCATTGATTCCGAATCCGTTTCGAAGAACATTGTCAAAGAGTTCTGCTCCGATACATCAAATATGACAACACGCTGCATTGTCACCTTTTTCCTCACACTATCCCATAGTCGGTATCCATTTACCCCGTACCCAATCATAATCATTTTAATTGAATTTAGATCCATCTTCTTCCCTAATTGCTCCGTCACAATTATATGCTACTGATCCAAACACGCGAACTTTGGATAAATCGGGATACTTGCCTTTCCATAATTCAAACTGTGTGACATTTGGACTAATTGTACAGGTCGGACTTCTGAGATATGCTGCACAGTAAAACGATTTCAGGTATATTCACAACCATTATCGCATCGAAACTTAGCAATCTTCTATCCAATATGAGTTCCAGCCATCGTTTTGTACCGCTTAAATATTGCATAAGCCGCAAACTTATTTTTGAGTAAGTACACAGCCATAAAATGTGTAAAATCGTAGACAAATGCCACCAAATACCGAAATCCGCTCCACGTGTCTGGTGTCATCGGTCCACACATATCGCTGTGAACAATTTCTAGTGGAACAGTCGATCGTTCTCCACCTGAGGTGTTCAATGGTGCACGAGAATTCTTGCCCAATACGCACGGTTCGCAAATTGTATCCGTATCGTTGACGAATTTCCCAACTCCATCGACAATTGTTGAGAGTTGTTTCACTTCCACATAATTTAATTGGCCCATACGTCTATGCCATATCTTCAAACTTTGCAGTAACTGTTTTATATTCGTCAACGAAGTCCCTGCAAGTGCTTGTTCGCCATCGATTCGTTACAATTCGAGCTCATATAGCTTTCCATTCCGTTTTCCCACTACGATGTTGGAATTTCCATTTGATTTAATTTCCATTGAATCGTACCACGCTTCGTAGCCTCGTCTATGCAAAATCGCATTACTGCACTACCACAACTCACTGCTGAATGCGCTCATTCGTTTCGCCGCCACATCTCTCGCACCAATTTGTCAAAAGCCAAAAAATGCGATGCTAGACTATCGGATTCGATGAATTCCACAGTGAACATTCGTTTCCGCACACCAATTTCGGTCGCCACACTTGTCCGAAAGTGGCACCGAATGAATTTATCATGGAAAACGTAGTCCCTTTGTCCTTAAGATCCATGTTATTTGCACTTTACGACTCTGGTCTTCCTTCCCAATCAATTGAAGTTTATCCGGTGAATCGCGTACAGCCGCTGTAGGGGTATCAGCGTTCTTTTCCAGCCAACGCGCAATGCCTTGTTCTTCCATTGCAATTTGCAGCCGAAAAAAATAATTGTCGAACTGGCGCTCCTTGAATTGCTTAAAAGTCGGTCATTATTTACTATCAAAATTTAATTTTGTCAATCACGGGACGGGGCCCATTACGCGTAGAACGCGCGGCGGTCTGCAAGGAACTGATTTATATTTCTCTCTTGTATTCCATTTTTGTATATACCATACATTACAATGATATTTCTACATAAAATAAGGTTAGAAATATATGCTTTTCTACAGCATTATGGTGAAATTCTTGATTTGGAGTCCTAGAAATTTGATGCCAAGAAGTGATATCAATTTTCTTCTTCTTTTGGAGAAATTTTTCGGAATTCTCCCTGAAGTCTTTCAAGCAGATCCAATTCAGTTTCAATTCGATACCGGGGATAGGAGGAGAGTGGCACTGTTAACTTTCCATTCCTTATTAAAAAGCGTTTTAGCTTGTAAGATGGACACAGCCAGAATCTCAGCCATCTGCAATCCAACTAGAACCCTGTTGTTAAGACACAAGGACAAGGATATAAGGACACAATCTTGTTTTTTTTTGCAAATAAACTCTTCAAAAGTCGTGAAGGTTTTAGTGACGAAAAAAATGTTTTACCATGCATTTTTTACGGTTTTTTAAACATTGTCAGATTCCTATGTGCCATCCTGTATTACTACCTGATCTTGCACTACACCGTCTCCTTGACTACAGCTAGTACGGCCCTCATTTCAGCGCTATAATGTAACCTTTTTTCGGCAGACAGTTTACTTTGAACTTACATTCATGTAACCAGTGACATTAATTTACTGTCCTCTTGTAGATTGTAATTTGCAGAAGCCTAAATTTCTATTCTCTTACAGGATTGGTCAATTGACCATCAAAATCTTGGGTTCAGCATCATTAATGTACTGTGTGCTGTTAGTCGCATATCAAAAAAGGTCGTTAACATTCTCAAATCTCCGGACAAGATGGACAGAATATTTGACGGATTGAAAGCCTTTGGAAAACCATCGGAAAAACTGCTAAAAATATGTTTTGACTTGGCATTTGATGATAGTATCGAAAAAATTTTAATACCAGAAGTTTTGACAAAACTAGTTGAATGGGTACCCGATATGAATGCGAAAGAACAAAACTATCTCAGTGCGCTACTACTGAAAGGCTGTGCTTGTAATTATGTGTGGTAAGTGCGGCACAAGCCTTTAAGGCTCACATAAACAACACTTTCTGTCCGTACAGACCGAAAGACTAATTTTAGAAATTTCTTTATAGTAAGTCAATTGCATGCGAAGAACGTGTCATAAAAGTGATCTGCCAACGCCTACTTGACTTCAATAAATTGTCGGCAACTTGTATACAAAATTTGATAAAACTTATTGAAGAATTGGCCAAACATAGCATTACACCCGTTGAGCTGAAGCAAATTTTTGGATTGTTACGCGAGAAAACGGAATTTCCACAAAGTCGACAATTGTTTCAGGTAAATTCATGGCCTTTTAGCCGGCCTGATTGTTGAATGCATTTAACATTTTTTTGCCTTTCAGACAATTGTTACAATTTCACTGCATAATCTGAACTCGGGCAATGCTTGTACGGAATTTCTGGATATTCAAAGCCCGGAGGACGGAATAATTGTGCCTGATATAAAAAATTGGACAATGTCCGGTTCGTATGGTTTTATATTTCATACACTGCTTAGATTGGACAAACATATCGACGATGATGGCAGTAGTGATGCAGGCAATAAGATGAGACGACGAATGCTTTTTACGTAAGTAGAAATAAATAACCGCGGAATAATCAGTTTCAGAACAAGTGGTTTGGGTAACCAAAGAGAGAGGATTCCTTCCTTCCTTTCTTCAAATAGCCAAAAAAATAATTTTCGTCTATTACAGATTGACGACTTATCACGATACAGGGTTTGAGATTTTCATTCAGCAGAACGGAACACTTGTAGTTGCTGCTATAACGAAACGTGAATATTTGACCTCATCCGTTCTATCTAAAACGTTGCTTGATGGAAGGTAAAACATTTGGCTGCACATTTATAAAATCGCGTGTAAAAAAAAAATAATTTTGATTTCAGATGGCATTTTCTTACAATTTCCCTAACGCCACCGAAGCGGCCCTTTTCATATAGTCAAATAAACGTTTACGTGGACTTTATCCAAAAATTGAGTGCAACATTGAAAGCGCAGCCGCTAAATGAGGTAGAACATTCTCCTTTATTATTTAAATTACAGCGCGTAATTGGTTTTGCAATTACTTTCAGCCTTTCTCATATTGTGCTATTGGTTCGGCATTTTCAATACCGAAGTCTTCAGCTCCCGATAGAGTACACCATTCCGCGAGTCACGATTTACCACCGAAAAGCATGCTGCCCAGTCTTATTGAGCGGACATTTTTCCCGCAAATAGCATCTCACGTAAGTCGATTTTCTCTCGATGAGAATTTAAAGTTTAAAATTTAGTAGACCGTCACAGAATTGCTCAGCCGGTCGTGCTTCCCCAGATGAGGCGCGATGCTAACGGAAAGGCTTACGAAAATATGTACTGAACTCGCAGAATCAAGGATTATTATTTACCTCCCTTGAATTTAAATGGTATTTTCGCTTCAACATAGTTTTTGTCTTTTAGGTTCCAAACTACTTTACGCTGCCGTTGAGAAACACTGGCTCGTTTGATCCAAATGTGAAAAACTTTCCCATTGGAATGCAGGACAACATATTCGGTGAACAGATTTGTCTGAAAGGACAAATTGGTGCTGTTCTGCTTGCAGAACCTACGACAAATCTCAAATTGATATTTGAAGCAGGTAAAATTTCTTTATCTAATAAAATTCACAGTCCTGTTTTTGAAAACTGACTACTTTCTTACAGGACAAAATTTTGCATCAATCTTCTCACAGGACAACGAAATCCTGGAGCTAACATCAAAGTTCGTCTTTTGTTATTCGGCAACAGCCTGCAGCGGTGGAATTTGTCTGGACTTGGTACCAAGTGGTCGATTCAATGGATCCGTTCTGGCGCATCATTGTAAAACTGTGAAAATTCAAGATACCATTCATAGCATAGGTGGCGTGCAAGCTATTTTGCCTATTTTGAAAAATCTCACTTCCAAAAAGGGCGACTTCATCTTATCAGTAGAAGAAAACGAACAGGAGGACAATCTGAAAACTCCAACACAGGAAGAATTTTCCGACTGGGAGGTGCTCTCATCCAGCTCGTACGCCGAATGGAAAATGATTCAACATCCGTTGGCTGGCTGTTTGTGTTTCTTGCGCTATTTGGCTCATGATCACGAGAAAAACCAAGAAAATTTAATCAATTCCGATAGTTTGTCAATAATCGGATCAATGTTGGCCAAATGCAGTGCTAAACTGTTTGACGTGCACGCCTTGATGGCCACTCACCTTTTCATTGAGTCAATGCAAAATCAAAAGCCATCGTCCAACATGGAACTTTTGGAGATTCTCTACAACGATATTGTGTTTAATTTTAGCATTTGGTCGCGAATGCAGTTTCAAATCACCTTGGGGCATGTGCAATATTTGAGTACGATGATCAAAGATGATCGAAAGTACTTCCGGAAGAAGTTTGGAATTCAATTCTTTTTGGATATTATGCGGGAGCATTATGCGATACCGGATAATATTTCTTTGGACGATGCTGTGACAATTCGTGCTGCTATTTTGAATATTGTGCGGTACTACGTTCAGAAGGAGGTGAACATCAAGGAAATTGGTGTGATCATATCGTTTTTGGCTTCTGTTAAACAGGAGCATGTAATTATTGAAATTCTGGAGATGATACGATCCTATTTGGATGGGAAGAATTGTAAAGATCAAATGTTTTTACTGTTACACGAGCCGCAGACAGCTGATTTGTTGTATAACTTTTTTGTTGACAAGACGTATTCGGCAACGTTGCAGGAGCAGGTGATAAAGGTAAGTTTTTCTTGCTTGGATATAATTGAATTGCTGTGAATAGCAGTGACAAATAATACGTTGTAGCGTACTGTTGAATTTCAGAGCGGCGACTGACGAGACTACGCCCGACATCTCAAGCGTCGGTGTATGATTCGCTCGTTGACTAAGCTAAGTTCCTTTAAACATTTTTGACACAATTTTTTCGGTTCACCAGAATCTCTCTCGCCGTCCCTTAACAGAGCTTTTCCAATGAATAGACTCATCACAAGCTATTCCTGCTTGCTCACCGAATTCCGCGGTTTTAGTTCGGTCGATCCCTCAATGGACCTCATTTTCTAAACGCGTCTATCAAACCGCCTTGTGAACCATCTAACGGACAGACGTATTGCTATGTCTATCTGTTAAACTAACGAGCTACTTGCGAATGTGAGGCCAATAATGATCCTCAAATTCCCTTTTGTAAAGATATTGCTACCACTCGTGTTCAAAAGAACACACAAGAGTGAAGGCTCAAATTTTCTGCTAAATTCGAAATCTTGTCGCCCAGGTTTCTTTAATAGTTGCTAATGATTACGTCAGGGATGTTTTTTTCGGTTTGCGATAGACATATGATGTCTGGCAGTGGTTAAGATTTAATTGATAAAGTCCCATTTGATATTTTTCTTTACAGCCTCTCAATACAGGGACACTTGGCATCAGTGTGACGCTCGGAATTTCTGGTTCCGGCTTTGTGGCATATTATGCAGTTGGGGTTACTTTCAAATGCTCTGGCTTTCTGGTCCTTTGTTCAAACCTTATCAAGGTCGATGCACTCAATTTTGGCTTCTTGGCGTCGGGTTTTCACGTCGGCTACCTTTAGTCCAAGTACGCTGGTTACAAACGATTTATACCCTTCCATTGAATCCTCAAGTGTTTTCAATTGGAATTACAGTTCCCCTTCCGCCGAATCCCATTTTCGTCCATCTCCTTCAGCTTCGATTCGGATTTTATTTCATTTAGAATATCCGGGTCGTACTCTCATTTTTCCATTGTTCTCTCTCTTTTCCCGTTTAATACTAATACAAACACCTTATATTGGATTGAGACATCTTGCGGTGGTATTACTACTATCGGGCCAAGTCTCATTGAGACGTGCGTGGGCGCCACACGTTTCGATGCATCCCTGTTTCGTCGGAGTCGTATTCACCAAGCCTCAATCTGACACTTCTCCAACTCCGCGCGAGGGAACACAAAACCCCATCCTCTGTGATTCCTCTTTCATGAATCTTGCGCAGTCTCGCACTAGTCATTCTTTGCTTAAGGCTGCTCCCGGGCCAGACAACTCGTCCTACAGACACGAGAATACGGCTTATGGGATGCAACGACTCTTCCCAACGAAATCGATAGCTGGACCAAGACTCGTCACTAGACCATTCTTCTTTGCCTCGGACTCGACTACTAGTCGTCGCTAGGCAACATTCTTGCGATGGACTCGACAACTCGTCCTCGTTAACCACGTGGCTGCATTGATTGTACTGGACTCGTTGGTAGATAACTCGTTCTTGCCTACGAGGTCGACAACTCGTTCTGGCCAACGGACTCGACAGGTCGACGAAGACTCGTCACCAGGCAACTCGTCCTCGCTAACCACGTGGCCGTACTGATTGTACTCGACAACTCGACCAACGGGCTCGACAAATGAAACGGCTTGCTCATTATAGTGTACCCACTACCACATCTGCAGCTACGTCTATGACTTTATGTGCTACGACAGTTGACAGTTGAAACACTGCTGTAACACTTGAGTCTGAGGCTGCCCTATTCAGACATTAATTGGGTTCTATGTTTACCGTTTGCCTTGGAATGACTAAAACGAAAACCGAAACTTCAAAATGGACTTGAACAAATAACAACCGCATTTGCAGAAGAAAAAAAACCCCCGTGTGTAGCCAATGTTGTTAAAATTCAGTAGCGCTTCCCCTATTTAACGAGTTCTGCAGATCCTTAGTCCTTTGAAAAATATTTTCTACTTCCAAACATGAAAAATGTTTGAGCAGGGAAAGATGTTTGTAGAATAAAAAGGTGTTTACTGAAACAGAAGGCGTAAATATTTTGAGGGCTTTGAAAAAAATCTATTATGTACATATTTCGAAAGAGTCAAAATCTGGGTAAACGTTAGACTAAATGTATCAGGATGCGTTGGGCAACATTTTGCGGTTAAATACGAACGGACTTAGAAAACTACTCTTACCGACAAAAGATAACTTTTTACAATGATTTATTTATTTTCCAGTTGATTGAAAGCCTTCTGTCCACGTCCCGAGTGAACACACGCTACAAGCAAAGTCTTCGCTTACAAGACTCTTCAATTCAGTGCCAATCACTTTTTCCCGGATTCTTTTCACATATCATTCCACTTAATCTAAGTCCAACAATTATATCAGCTATGATTGATCACTTTTTACTGCAAGGTAAGTTGCCGTTTTGTATTGTTCTTTTATGGATGGTAAATTTAAATGTGTCCTCTTGCAGCCGATGAAGATTATTGCGGACTTTTGTTTCTCGTTCATCATATGAACTTGAGTGAAGTATCAATTAAACTAGAGGTTGCCAAAAAGTTATTGACCACCACATTTACGAAACAACAGTCTCCCATCCAAATAGCAAGACAAGTAAGTTCAACAATCGTTGATATCTCAAAAATACTCTAGCAAGGCATCCTTATTTTTTGGTTTGTCTTCAGGTCGGTTGGCAGGAGTCCATTTCGCGACTTCTCATCCGGAAAGCATTCACTGATGTAAAACCGGAAGAGACTCAGAAAAGTTTCGGGGTAAATTTAAAGGACGTCCTTCTGGATGATAATCAAGAGCTGATGGCACAATCGGATCTGATCAGTTTCGTCGAACAATCTATGGATATGGAGAATATGGACAATGATTCGAAAGATAGTAATGTGATATTGAATGAAATTCAAGCGAGTGTTACGGAAGCGGCAAATGTTATTGAGAATGAAATTAAAGGTATGTTGACATGAATGCCTTCATGATTTTCTGTGTGGAATAATTCGGTTGTATTCGTTTCAGAACTTGCCGGTTCTGTATCGGGAGCTGTTGCAGAGAATATTGCAAATGTTTATTCCGTCATTCGTCAGCGAACATCTGAAATTCAAGATACGTTTGAATCACTGGCAATGGGAGTTTCAACAGACACTGAAACGGTAGGTTTTTGGTTATTTGCTCGTTTAGATTTACAAAATATCCAGCCCGCTGTGAAGCTATAATTTGAACTATGATCTCCTGCAACTGCAACTGAAAAGCCTCCCATTTTTAGATTTATTTCAGTCCGGATTTCCTGTACATTTTTTAATTTTCTTATCGAAAAAATTTGGGACAACAATCAATTTTTTTTTTCTTTCCATAACAGACATCTTCTCGTAATAGAACATCATCGAATAGTTCAGACGAACCAAGCTCGCTACAATCAACACCAAAAGCTGTAAGAAGACATGATACCGAGGTAAAACTGTTCTATCTTTTGAAATTCCGGTATTAATAAAAAATCTTTCACTTTGACAGACAATATCCGTATTCGATTTTGCACAAGATATAGACGTGGATGTTGAGGAGCAACTTGTTTATCTTGTTACAAACATTTTGTTCACAATACTCTGGCGAGGCGTAAGCAATGATTCGCCTAACTCATGGAAGGTAATGCACATTCACACGATCCTACTGTTACGATATTACTATATATTTCTTGAAGGAACGTGGACAAGTACTGGCCTGTATAAATTTATTGGGACTCAACAATGAATTGATTGCATCGCATTTAACGTTGCGATTACGCCTTCTTGAAATGGGCGTGCAAGCATCTTTGCTTGATCTATCGGAGCATGGAAATCATAATGCTATTAATCAAGAGGTGGGTTTGATTTGTTTTATTTTGTTGGGCATTTTTTAAAGAAAATTGTTTTCCTCTATTTATTAGAACGCAGCTCAGATTCTACGAATGGTATACGATTTGGTGGTACTAGATCCGAACGAAGATGATTCGAAAAAATGTTCGACAAAATTACTGGATGGAGTACTGGCATTATTAGGTAAGTAACTTGACGCATCATTCTCCACTAGGAGTTAGGGCAAATCAAGAGAAGAAGAAGAACTTGACGGCTGGTATAAACCTCAATTGAATCGAGTCTGGTACGAATTCCGCAATGAAAATTATCTGTTGAAAATACACTCCAAAGAATTCTAGAAATCCTTCCCGGGATGACCCCTTTCCTTTTTAAAGCTAAATTCTCTCTATCCACAATGTAAAGTCGAATTCTGTATTTTTTTTTGTTAATCTAATTTATTTAAGCATTAAGCAGCAACTACACAATCATATTTCCATTGTCATATCATTAAGCCTATTCGATTGATACGGTCTTAATTTTTTATACGTAGACCGAATGAAATCCCGTAGACTTAATATATGATAATATTTATTATGATAGATATGATTGTGTAGTTGAGGCCTTAGTTTTTAACAGAGAGATTGAATGGCGGATTTTGTAGCAGATATAAATTAATTACCATTTTTCTTTAATTGTATACCATTTCGTGTTTTAAAAAAAATTAACATTTGTTCTTATTTTCTGCTACAGATGCCCTCATGGTATTCCAGCAAGTTGCTTCTGATGATTGGTCCGATATGATTCGCTTATGCTTAGGTCTTTTACTCAAATGCTCACATCATCCCAATCCAAGCATTGTAGCAATGGCCACGGCCAAGCTTCATGGAATATTGCAAACGAGAACTTCGGGTGAACCGACAGAAATGGCGTACTTGCTATATAGCATCAATAAGGCATTGGATTCTGCAATTGAAGGTACTTTTCACAACAAAATTGTAAATACGGTTTGCTTCATATTCCTCCTTACTTCTAGTTGGCCACTCAGAGCAGTATTCATTTCTTATGCCTGTAATGAAAGCACTGTTGGAAAAGTGTCGACTCATTTTTAATTTAGAGCTTCACATGCCGGATCTGCCGCCAACATCTTCCGGGCCGGTCTTCTTTAATGACTTTCAAATGTATAGTACGAGTAAAAAGTGGCGGAATTTCATTGAGAAAAAGGTAAGTGATTTAAATTTTAATTATAAATAAAAATGGTAAATGCAGGAAAGAATGACACTATGAAAAAAATTATAAAACCATGACTCAACTTGCAGGGTGGGTAGATTGACAACGAACAACTTCATCCAGACAAAAAGGCCTTTAGACAAAATTAACATTTTGAAATTGATAATTTACAGTGTTCAAAAACAAAATGAAAATCGTTCTTTATGCTATTGTTTCTTTGCAAAACGTGTAGTCTGGTTCATGTAGGTAGCGCATTGGTTTGAGGCCGAGGGGTGTTCTTGTGGACCTGACAAACTCTAGGCTAATCAAACATTAAATGCCCTTGAAATGACGATAACAATCCTACATGAAATTTAATATTAGATCTACAAAAATATTGAAGATGCTCAGTATTTTTTTGCATGTTTCTAACCAAGATGCTCCCTCCAGCAGCGCAAATTGATTTTCCAAGACTAGTACTGTCTTGGAACCGAGAGGATAAACCCTGTCTGCAAATTTTTCGTTTTTATCCTCTTGTGGCCCTAGTGCCAATATATTTCTATGATTTTTGTTTTCTTCCAAAAAAGCGTTTCCATAAGAAAGCAATATCATCATCTGTGGGCCTCTATCCAGCATCTCATAAATCAGCCTAGAAGTAGCTGTATTAAATATTTATTGCAAATGAAATATGTAGTTGCGTTGGATCAACAAGGCATCAGAACATACCTACTTCGTGCTCGGTATTAGCACATATTAATAGCTTGTCTGTAGTATTAGTTTATCAGTGAACACCATGTGCATCATGTGATGCATCTAAGATACTTGCTGCAATTAGCTTCCGATGATATGCCAATTTTTTCCTGTTCAATTTTCGTTGTCTGTAGCTAGTTCAACAATTTTGCTAAAAAAAACCTTTTCGTTATCGGTTGATCGTCCTCACTTTTTGCTTGATCGTCAAACTGTGTGTTTCAACTGAAAGCCTACTTTTAAGCGTCAAATTGCTGGTCTGACTTTTTCTCGAAGATATCCGTATTTGTGCAGACACTCAAGCCTGCGAATAATGCTTCTTTATTCCCTCGAAGAGGACTAAACATTCAATATTTTTTTTACCTAATCCGAAACACCTCATAACCCGGCGTCCTTACTGAATCGGCTCAGTCTCAGTAATCCGGCAGTTTTCTAATCGGGAGCCTCTATCGTAAGGCACCAGTACGATCTGTATGGGAATGTGTGTTTTGAAGTGATCCTTTGCGCATTCA
Source organism: Microchrysa polita (assembly GCA_949715475.1). Classification (NCBI taxonomy): domain Eukaryota; kingdom Metazoa; phylum Arthropoda; class Insecta; order Diptera; family Stratiomyidae; genus Microchrysa; species Microchrysa polita. The sequence continues at coordinate 65,909,165 of OX454416.1, forward strand.
GGTGCATTCGTTCGTTTTACGTGCATAGACTTGGATAACGAAACTTCATAAAAAAGCGACTGCTCTAATGCCTTGGTTACACAGTGCGAGCTATCGTGCGAGTTGGCCTAGACAGCTACTGCAGAGTAGCTACTTGCACCATGTGACCGCATCACGTATGAAGCGGTCACATGGTGCATCATACGTGATGCGGTCACATGGTGCAAGTAGCTACTCTGCAGTAGCTGTCTAGGCCAACTCGCACGATAGCTCGCACTGTGTAACCAAGGCATAAGGGTCAACTTTCTAGTATGAAGTTTCGTTAATAAAATCTGCTCGTGATCAAAAAGAAATATTATTGAATGGTCTTGGACAATACACAAGATGCGCATAAAACGATAGTGGTAGTCTTCTAGCATTTAGTTTCAGCTCAAAGAAATGCCGGACTAAAACAGCATGTAAAACGTTTGCCAAATTATCGAAATTCTACTGTATTTGATTTCGGGAACACTGAAAAGTAGGAGTCATTGATCATTTGAACATTTTACCTGTAGAGTTTTCTCCGAGTTACGTGTTTACTTGATAGGATAGTCATTAGGTGATTTCAGATTGCAACATGTGGTAGGGATTTTTTTGTTTCTGGGGGTGCTGATCCCCATGCATTCCTATTGGCTTTTCACATAATCAACATCGTTAACAGTTTTAAATTGCAAAGGGGCGTTAACTCGAAGGGGTTCGCAGCACCGATGCCAATGGGCCTAGTCGCAGGTGGGCAGGACTGCCTGACGATCAAAGTTGATCGTGCTAAGAAAGGAGTTGAGGTGGCTAATTGAAGTCGAAGCTATGTCGTGCATGTCTGGATAGGCCACTCCAAATTGTATCGGCGTTGGGCCAGAGCATCACACTTGTCATCTTTTTCGCAGAATCGACAGCAATCGACACAAATGGGTTCTCGTCCGCAGAAGGCTGTGCGTGCCAACTCATCAGCCTGTTCGTTGACTATGATGCCCATATGGCCTGGAACTCGCCGCCTAGCTTGTTCAGCGATTGCGTGCACTTCTCCCATAGGTATAGATATGCAATGTGGTGGGCCAACCACACCCCCTCCTGAACCTTCGGTTGTTTTAGAACCGTCAGTAAACCATTTTATGGTCTGTGGGTGCAGCGTAGCGAAACTAGAGTGCCACTCCTCTCTGCTCCATGTTTCGTACTGGAAACGGCGGCCGCATGAGATCTCCTTCGCAAGGTGGTCGGAGGGCATGATCGCGATAGTGATATTGTTGAGGCATTTAGCTGCTCCTTAGTAAGCTCCAGATCGCATCGCATGGCATCGCTCGCAATGAGAAAAAAATATGGCGGCGGAGTCACAAAACTGGAATAAAGATGTTATCGGCAACTCACGATCCAGGACAGAGCAGCCTGTAGAATTAGGCTGCCACACCATATCCAGAATGGTGAACTATCATTTCGCAGCCTCTAGTTCCTAACACCCGTTTGAGGTTTTCAGAATTCTGAGCAAAATACTGTTGCAATTCACCGACACTCGCGCAAGTTTTTCCTTTGTAGTTTCAATTTCAAATTACATATGTAGACGATATTTACAATTACAACGTAAAAATTCGCGCGCATACCATAAGCAAAACTTTTACGAGAGTTTTGAACACAAAAATACACCTGTTCTTGGGATATGCAAAATTGTGTCCGCCAAAAAATGCATCAATTGCCAAAAGATACTAAGTTTTTTGAGTAACGAACTCCATATAAAAAAAATGCCAGCTGACCAGCCTGTCAATTTTTAGGGTTTTTAGATTTTTTTTTTTCAAAAAACCCTTATGAAATCGATTTTGTCCGTCCGTCCGTCTGTTAACTAAATAACTCGCGAACGGCCCAACCGATTGTCATGTAATTTGGTAGGAATGTGTAGAATGGTTACAGTCTTTGGCGCAAATACCTTAGAAGTCGGTAGGAAGAAGATAACAAGGTGTCCCGAACGTTTGAAAAAAGTCGACTTTTTTAGTTTTTCACGGAGATTGACGTATGGGTATTTAAATCAAAGATCTAAACGAGTACATCTCATATCAGTTAAAAATTTTCCAATTTCGAGTAACGGTAAAAAAGTTATCGGCGTTTAAAATTAAACTTCCTTTTCGACCTCCGTTTTTCTAAACCGTTATAGGGATTGATATGAAAAAACACTTATTTTATATTTTCGGTAACCTGTCCGTTACCACAAAAAACTTTATGTATACATGTATTTCGGGAGCCACTTACTCCCTTCTTCAGTACAATGGTTACCGATTGAAACTTTTGCACAAAAAATGGCCAGTATGGCCTTATATACGTTAAATATTAAGACTGTTGACTTTTGCTAAGGAAAAGTAAATAACAGTAAATTTGTAAAATTTCAATTTAGTCGTGTGTAGCCCCTCTTAGGTTTCCAAATTAGAAAATTCTGCTAAGGGTTTTTAGAAAATTACATAGGAATATGTTCATTCGAATAACTGTATCCAAACCGGAAATATAGCCAAGTATTTAGTAAGGGCCTTTCACAACGCAAGGGAAGCCTCTTAGGCATTTCTTCAATGCATATCTTTTAACTTGATGAAACAATGAACATGCAATTTGGTGGAAATGCATAGAATGGTAATAGTGTTTGCCACAAATATGTTTGAAGTTTGTAGGACCAAGTTAACAGGGTGTCCCTCAATAGCAGCAAAATATACTTGTTCAATACTCATAGGAAAGCTTGCGTGGGCTCTTATGCCAGGGGACACAATGGAATCATTTCATATAAGTTGCTTTTCTTTGATTAATAAAACAGTAACAGTAGATTTACAGCTAATAATTCAGTTCATATTATGTATAGGTATAAAGCCAAGCCATCCTTACGTTTGCCTGAGTTTCTTTTTGCTCAAAGGCCATCAGAAATCTTAAATCGAAAAATGCCTGAAGATTTGCCTTGGAGTACTTTTATACAAACTGGGTAAATAGTAAACCTATTTTTGGGTTGATCTAATTTATTTAGACCAATCCAAAAATAGATTTACAGGAAGCATTTCTTTAATGCTGTGCACAATTCTTATCTGCTTATAAAATATATGTACAAAAAATATTCTGTGCATCAAAATTCTAAAAAACCCTCGTATTGCGGGCGCAACCCTCTCTACGCCGGTATTTTTTTATATGAAGTTTCGTTAGGAGGTTTTCACACTTGTACTTAATCTGGCCAGATTACGTAATCTGCGGTGTGGTGAATTTGAAAATATATGGAATTTGTCAGCTCAAATTGAGTAATTTGTACAGATTACGTAATCCGGCCGTAAGTGTGAAAACCTCCTTTCGCAAACCTACACGGGATAACCAAAAAAAAACGCACTTATTGATATCACTACGCTCTCCCATATGTATGTAGTTTCACATTTTGAGTGGATAAAAGTAAAAAAAAGTAAACAGCTCCTCGGGTTTAAACATACCTATACATTTGCATATCAGTTTGATGTCAACTCCATCATCAAACTGTTTCCTTTAATAACAATCAAGTCTCATCCTGACTGTTGTTAATAGACCCCTCTCTATCTTATCACTATTTATTCATAAATCTTACAAATTTATTAACAAAACATAAAAAGTTCAGTGCGCACATTAAAAATATAAATTAGTTTGCTATAAATAACAATTATTGTACGATGATTTCTAAAAACAACCCTATTGGAGTTTATGATTTCGCGGCAGCGGATGGGTCCTCCAATAGTTCAACGTATCGTCAAATACTGATCCTTGTCTCGTAACACCCGAAGCAGTCGTTTTCACTTCGCCCACATAAATTTCAGGCGATTTAAACGAGATCTCGGTTATATCTTCTCTTGTGTTGAGACTATCTTGCTTCCTGAATTGGTTACTTGAGCTTTCTACCAATGTGACTGGATGTGCTCTTTTCGATGTAGTGCTCAGTACGGTCGATATTGTCGGAACAGATGTGTGAGGTCGAACCCGGACAACACTTTCCGAACTAAATGCACCATGCGTATCCCCACCATCACCAAGATACCTGTTAGCACCACGAGTATGTTTTAGAGTTTGCTTCTTCTTCCTCTTGTCCTGGCTTTCAATAACCTCGTCTAAGTAATCAGGCGATGGCTGCCCATAGTCTTCCAAGGATGTGTTTATTTCTGGAAGAGTATTTCTCGGAGAAGTTTGAGATTTCCTTCCAGGTTTTCGATTGCGAGTTTTTCGAGGAACTGACACCTCAACTTTATTGGTTCCTGTTGCTGTTTGGAAATTGATGTGATTATAATTCAACGGCGGATTTGGCGGATAGTTTTCATGTTCCGGAGTTACGAACGGAACTGCATCATATATGGGAACTTCATAGCTTGATTTCGGCGATCCATACGTTGACGACAGATGATCGTAGTCCAGTGGAAATTGTGAAGTCGACAAACCCGCGTCGGTCTTATAGTTTGGTGGTGGTTCTGCAAACGGTCCGCCGACTGCTTTTGTGCCAACAGTCGGAAGAGAGTTGTACGAGTTGGAGTTGGTTGTGAAGGAGTGCGTTGAATCGAACGGGTTGTACTCTGAGCTTGCGGGTGTCTTTTGCGATTCAGTTTTGTATGAGCCTGTATTGAATGAGGGTAAATCGTACAGTGAACCGGGAGCTGATGTTCCCGATGGACCGACATGATCTATTGTTTGAGTGGGGTGGGGTAAAATCGGGTAACCGTAGGATGACGATGGTGGCTGAAGTGCTGGCGGTACTCCGTAGTTTTCGTGAGGTGTAAATGGAATTGTCGGGGTTGGGTATGAATAGCCGCCACCTTTTGGCTTTTGTTTGGATTCGTTCTTCTTTGGCGTTGGATATGAATAGCCGCCTTGATTGGATGGTGGTTCATATTTATAGTCTCCGATATTACTTTCTGGTAGTTTTGTCGGCGGCGAGTATGAATGTGAAGGGCCGGGATTGCTTGGTATTTCAAAAGAATGTCCTGAATCAAAGCTTCCATGGGATTTCTTTGGAGGTTCGTAGTTGTACGACGGTCCTGCAGTAGATTTGGGTGGCTCGTATGAGTAACCAGAGCTGGAAGATCCTTTTGATTTTTTCGGTGGTTCGTAACTATAACTGGGTCCAACGGATCCTGTATCTATTGTCGGAGTGTCATATGAAAAATTAGGTAATTCGTCGTGTCCTCCCGGTGGCTCGTACGAAAAGCTTGGGCCGAGATGGTCGGGTGCATATGACGAAGGCTGCTTTGCTGGTGGGCTATATGAGTATGGTGCATCACTACCTTTCGGGCCCGGTGGTCCATCAAATATTTGTTCGTGTGAGTGATGCTTTTTCGGCTTCTTACGTGGTGCCGGTTTAGGATAGTGATACGATCCAGGCTCGAAGGGTACTATTTCGGGTCCTTCATCAGAAGGACCGTAACCAACTTCGAATGACTCTGTACTGCCACCATAGTCTGCAGCTGGTATCGATTGTATATTGAAATCCGATGAAACATCATACACGCTGTGAACACTGTCCTTATCGTCGTGACCGCTAGGTGGCGGATATGAATATCCTCCAGACGGTTCGTCAACCGTTGTGTGTGGTGGTTGATAGAACTCTATAGGAGGAGCTGGATTATATTTTGGTGGTCCGTAGACGGGGCGTGGTTTATAATGGCGAGGTTTCGGTCGACGGCGACGTCGAGATACTCTTATTCGATGTTTATAAATCGTGATAGGAGGCTCACGACGTAGCCGCAGGGCCAAAGCGACCGGCATATCGTCGGAAGTAGCATTGTCTGGTAGATTTGTAGCGTCCAATGAGGGTTCTTCTGTTGTCGTAATGCTTGGCGAGGTGGTGTCTTCGGTTGTGGTCAAAACTGTCGATGATGTTGTGTCCGCTGTATTTTCGCTGGTGGTGAAAGCAAACCCACAGATGATCTAAAAAAAAATAAAAAAAAATAAATATTTGAAATCTAGTTACAGTACATAACCTATCACCCACGTTACCAATATAATTAGAAAGTTTATTAAGACGCAAACTGAATTGATACCGCATAAAAGTCCTCTCAATTAAATTCAACTTCCTACACGGAAGTCGTCCATTCACTATCGAATTTTCAATACGTATACGACGAAAATTGACCGCGGAGAAAGTGAAAATCTCTTGCCGCTAATATATTGTTTTATTTATCAAATACAAAGTAAAACCAGTCTGAATTCATCTAGACCAACTAACGTCTTCGGTCTGCAGTCTAACATTGAGAACTGGTTACTGCATTGGAAGCATAAAAAAGAATTAGCAAGCTGTAAAAGTAGTGTGTAATGTATGTTGCACTTATATTCACGTTGCACTTGTCGCACACACGCAATGCTGAAACGTAACATGCAAACGGACAAGTTTTTCTTCACCGTTTTTGCATTGATTTTCTGTTGCCTCGTAAAAATGCCTCTGGATATTGTGCGGTGATAGACATATCTGATTATTTTTTAAAACATTATTTAATTTATCGATTGGTAATCAGAAAGACATTGCCATTTTCCTGCGAATGAAACAAAAATATCGTTTGACCGCTTGAGGACTTTTTGTAATGATAGCGCAATAAAGCGTGATGTCGTTTCAGTTGAACGAGGTGACTGCAGCAAAGTCAGTATTGTACACGCCCTCATTAGAAAGAATATTGTTAATTGATTTTTTATGTAGAGTTTAATTTATTTCAGAGTAAGATACTAATATGGTGATAAATCATGGCAAATTAACCGATATTTAAAAAAATAGCCGATTTAAGGTTTGTGTTCGTAGAGACGACTCATGGGATGATCGCTGAGCGATTGTAGTTTAACATCCAATTCCAAGGCCTATTTACATATTTTTTGAATGTGGCGACATTCCTTGTATCAACTATGGCCTAAAGAAACATATCGGTATAGAAAAATACGCATAAAATGCTAAGAACCGATAGTTTAATTGCGATCGCTGAGCGATCATCCCATGAGTTGTCTCTACGAACACAAACCTTTATAGAATGGATTTGATTTTCACTGGAAAGATTTTTAACCGCGTGCATTTTTACCAGGTGGATTTCGTACCTAAGCTAGGTATAGTAGAACCCGAGTAATCCGACCCTATTGCAATTTCCTCTTGAAATTCGTCAATACATAATGCTTTTCCTACTTCCTACTTAAGGCCTAGATAAACCCCGGGCGAATAAAAATAATTTTTTTTCGCTGCGATTTTCTCAATTAATTTGGTGGTGAATTTCGCAAACGTCAAACTGATTCACTGTCCACGTTGAATTCATCGTGGAGATTGCGCAATGACTGGGGCATTGAAAATGCTATAAAGAAAAAAAAGTTAAACATGAGTGGTACGAGTGCCAAAGTTCGTTTGATTCATTTGTAATGAAATCGAAGACTTCTTGAAAATTGGAAGAATTAGGTCGTCGAAAGCAATATTAATATTTTCGTTCTTTATAACGCTCAATGGCTTCGCGTTGCTCGACCTGCGGTGTAGGCACATCGCCCGTTTTGGCGGTAATATCTCAGCATATATCTACAGGCAGCTCGTGTCATCGCCGAGACCAATGCGTTGTTGTTGTTGGACGAAAGCAGTACAATGCAATATAAACGTGTGACGTAATTTTTCTTTTGCTGTGGTACGAGTCACGAGAAGCATTTCAAAAGGTCCCCATAGACTTAACGATTAACTGATCAATCAAAGCTCATTTCTGTGGAGAAAGCACATTTCCTGCAGAGAAAGCTCATTTTCTCTTCTTTGCTTTGATTTGCAGTCAAAGCAAGGAGAGTTGGAATGGGATCTCGTGCAATTATTGGCGAAATCTCTGTTAAGAAAGCCATAGAACGACTCCATGCGTAATCATCCCAGCAATCCCAAAATTGGCGAAACCGGTCGATTTAAATGTAAATTGTTGTTGTTGGTGCTTGTTTACCCAAGTATTTAGCAAAGCACCTTTTTATTCATACGACCTAAGGTAATGTGTTGCAAAGCTTTTGTGAAAGTATCGAAGACTCATCCAAAACCCTCAAATTTAGGAAAACTGTGTCGTCTACCAAGGATCATTCTATCCACAATAAATAACTGGCTGGTGCGATTTATATTAGAAGCGCAAGTTTAGGTGTGGATTGATTTTTTAATTTATGCTCAGCTTAAAAAATTTTCAGCGGTCTTCATAAAATAGACTTTGTTGTAGCGATATAGTATTTTGTTGATCGAAAGAATTTTTTAGTTTTGAACGTTGTATTGCAACAACGTATTGCCTCCTCAAGATTTTGAAAGATTTTTCAGTCGCTATCGTGGTTTTGGAAATCAAATCATTATTCATAAATGGCGCATCATTATTTCAGTTGTATGCCTGCACCCAGGGCCGGTGAGAGCCTCTGTTGCGTCTTTGGCGAACCGTGCATATTGCCCCTTGGCTGTGGGGGAGGTTTTCGCGAGAAATGCAATTTGTGTGCACCCAAGCCTCATATTGATGATACAAGCCCCAAAAGTAGCCTATGGTTAATAGTAAAAAAAAGAAACAAAATTCTGGGTGAGCATCAAATTAAGATTAAGTAATCAACCAGAAACACGGCGAGATAAACCGATTTTTTACCTAACTCCAACCGCAAAACTTGAATCGGCTCAAGCTGCGGATATCTCTAGAGCAGTGGCGCAACCATGGGAGGACCAAGGGGGTTATATCGCAACATGAAATATGAAGAAATGCAGTTAATTGCAGAGTTTATAAAAAATGAATGTTCATGGAGATTATATATATATATACCTGTTTCGATGAAAATCCTTACCAGTGGAAGAAAAATACAACATGTGATCGGCAAAAATTATGTATCTCTAGATTTTTGACATTATGTATTTATTATTTGACGGAATGGCGAAAAAATGTCTGATCGATAACCGGTCCGCAAGCTGGTGAAAAGGAGGGAAATCCAAAGGGTTGTCTCCACAATCCTGCGAAAATTTGGAAAAGATTGCTTCCGCTCGATTGCAAAAAAAAACTCTTCAAAATAAATTGTTCCAAAAAAATCCTATTTATTGATAAATAAACAAAATAATCCCTCGGTGTCAATTTTAATTAAAAAAAGATTTTTCCCGTTATTAATTTCCGGAATTTCCGCTTTTTGATCAGTTTTTCCCATACTAGTTCCAAGTGCGGCTATAGTTATGACGGGCGGGAAATTTAGATTTTCCTTTACAGAGAAATGACGGATTGAATTTTAAGAAAAATACAACATGTGATCGGCAAAAATTATTACCAAAATGGGGAATTGGGTTTGTATGGCAGCCCCATGACCGCATGGTCCGATTTGATCCGTTCTTCCATATGTTGTGTGTTATCAATAGAAACACATTTGTGTGAAATTTGGTTGAAATTGGTGCACAAATAAAAATGTTTTTCTTAGTAGAACCTAATTTGGGGGGTTAGGTTTGTATGGCAGCCCCATGACTCCACGGTCCGGTTTGATCCGTTCTTGCATATGTTGTGTGTCATAAATAGAAACACATTTGTGTGAAATTTGGCTGAAATTGGTGCACAAATAAAAAAGTTTTTCTTAGTAGAACCTAATTTGGGGGGTTAGGTTTGTATGTCAGCCCCATGACCCCATTGTCCGATTTTACCGATTCAAACATACAAACTGCCTGCAGAAAAAAGAAGCATTTGAGCAAAATTTCAGCTTCATAGCTTTTTAATTAGCCGAGTAACACGCGTCGCAACAGACCGATAGACTGACATCGCCCAATCGACTCCCCAAGTCATGCTGATCATATATGTATACTTTTTATATGGTCCGAGATGCTTCCATCAATGCGTTACAAACTTCATGACAAAGTTAATATACCCTTTCACTCTATGAGCGAAGGGTATTAAAATCACTTAAAAATGATAGGAGGAGAAATAAATAAAAGCATCCATAAAATCAGGAAGTTGCTATTTTATTCATTCAGGGCCATTCACTCGTACACTTTACCAATTTATATGTATAATAATATTTCAAGCATTCAAGAGCATACAAAATGCCTCTTAGAAGCATGCTTCAAACATTGTCAGATTTATCAAATTACTAGTTATTAATAAAAAATTAAAAGTTCTGTAAACGTAATGCCTTTAATTATAATCCGATTGAACTAATTGTTGGTAGAGAGGGCTTATGAACGGTTAATATAAGAAGTTCTCGTAGGGAATATTTTAAGAAAATTTCCCGAAAATATCTTGGCTGAACTTGCATTTCTTTCAGAGTTATAGTAAAAAGTGTAAATGTAAAAGCCGAACGCTTCATCTTTGATCGCTAGGATGTTGGATACAAAATTGATAAGACTGAATAATGATATTAAAAAATGAATTCCAAAAAATGGGCTCTAAATTTGCATTACGGATTGCTGGTTAAAAGAAGAACATAATTAACTCGGGTACCTGTATAACATTTTGGCATTCATTCTACCTGGAATGAAATTATTTTTCTACTCTGTGAAAGGCCATAAAATTAAGATTGCCCTTTACACATTGAAAAGTGAAAACTATTTGTATTGAGTGCAAATTCAAAGTCAACTTTTAAAAAGGATATTGATAAATTCTAAACTTTTACCGGATATAATGCTTACCGTACACATTAGTCAGTTATTTAAGAAGAAACCATACGGAGTACTATCCATACCAATTACTGCTAAGAATTTTCTAAGTAATATTATTTTATACTCGTAATAATGACTGCCGACGAATACCATAATTATGAAAAGGAAGAAAACATCATTGATGAATATATAAATGATTTTAATAACGTTGAAATCGCCCCCGATAGCGATGAGTATTATAGTGATAGCAGTGACGACGATGAAGACTTCGGTGATTATAATGACGTCTCCGATGACTATGACCCCGCTTATAATAACGTCGACGACGCCGATTACGATGACGTCTTTGACGAAATCTCTGAAGCTATCGATCAACTTCAGATTGATAACGTTCCAGCCCAGGAAGATACAGCGGAAATCAATGAATTGCGCGAAGGAACGCCTCACATAACCGGTGATATAGACGAGGAAGATCCGCTTGAACATGTTTTATCGGACGATGATTACGAAGAAGAAAATCAACTCGACGAGTCCTTATCAGCTGAAGATCGCAAAAGCTATCTAACTGTAGTTTCAAGAGATGAAAACAAAGCGTGTATTGAGGTAAATGGCAACACATTTGTCATTGACGATATGACGGCTTTTATCGATCAAGCGACAATTTTGATTATATTGAACAATACGTGTTCCGGTCGACCGGACGTTAAGGTGGCAGTTGATCAGGATTCAAGTGGAACGTATGTTACGGTCGAGGGCGAGAGAGTCGAGACTGTTGAAAACGAAGTGAGAATCATTTATGTTTCGCAGTATATGGCCATAAACGGGTATATAGCTGTTCGTTTAGAGAGTTTTAAGCTTTAGATTTTGTCTGTTGTAATAAAATGTATGTGATAAACTTAGATAAATAAATAGTCTAAGTTGCCCTAAATGAACACTCTTTTTATATTATAATAAATGTGTTTTTTATTAGTTAGACTGAGATTTCCGATAGGATTTTGTAAATCCTCGATTTGATAACCAAAAAATAAACTATATACAAGTTGAATAATGCATGTATGATGCATTTAGTAAAATACGATTTATCTAAGGTTGACTGGATTAATTTTAATCTACACCAGGATTTGCTGGTAGTCTGCATCGGCTATTAGCCGCACTCTACGGTGCTGGTAGACTCATTCAGTACATGCTAGAAAAATGTAGCAATGCGTATAAATAAAGTCTAATGATTTTTAATGCAAATTTCTCTGGTTATAAGGTTTTCGTATATAGAGGTAACGACTTATTTTTTTTATTAGAAACTCAAGCTAAATCCATTTATAACGTTCAATTAAAACTTGTATTTTGTAAAATATGTTAATTAAGTGTCTAAGGCTTTTTTTTTTTTGGTTTTGTTCTGTGCGTACTTTTCTATCTTATAAATCTAAGTGCGTTCTGTTCTGTTTTCCAGTTTTATCAGTCATTTGTGGCCTGGTGTTTCTGCACAGGAGTGTTGAACATTGAACGTTAAATTAGTTGCCGTATAAATTCGCCAAAACGATTTCATTGCCATTTTTATTTCCAAAATTCCAATTGCTGTATATTGGAGGTTGTTCCTATCGGCTTCGAAAGTTGTGACCGATTTAAGGTATTGAGGAAGTGGAAGAGACAGAGAATCCTCTTGCTAGATTTATTCAACTTTTAACTACAAAGCGTTTATCTCCTTGGTTACATTTTTCTGTCAGAGAATAGCAGGAAAGTAAACCCGTATAGAATTGTATAGAAATCAATCAAACGTTCTTTTTCGTGTTAGGTGCGATTTAACATTTCTGTATGAAACATTATTACATTATAAAAAAGCACTTCAGTCTAGGGATGAGCATCGAACATCGATGTTTCGAAAACATCGATGTTTTTGGTCCGATGGTCGATGTTTTTACCATCGATGTTTTTCACCATCGATGGTTTGCGTTTCGATGGTCGATGGTTTTCACCATCGATGGTTTTTAACCATCGATGTTTCTTTCCTCAACATATTTGTTTTTACAACTCAACTTTTTCTTTATAAATGTATGCGCATACCGTAAAACAGTCCATTCAGAAACATGGGCGTAGCCAGGATTTCAGTCAGGGGGGCAAGCCCAAAATCTTTTCAAAATCATGGTTTTCTTAGGAGTTGAAATTTCCGGTCGTAGAAATATTGTTAGCAAATTTGAGAGTAGCCTGGCTTGTGGTTGGATTGATGCACAGGGTCATGGATTCTAGACTTACCGTGAACGAATTCATTTTATGGTCTTTTTCGAACTCACGACCTACGTGACGGACTATTATGTCGCTCAGATTGTAAACAAGTACCCATTTATGGGGATAAATAACATTACTGAGCATGCTGTTGATCTCAACACCTCAACAAAACAACAGTTTAGATCTTGGAAATTATGTATGTCACTCACACATCTGCGACCCTAGTCTACTTGTGGACTGCATGTTATATCTTTTTTCTCTTTGCTAATTTTAGAGTCAAATTTTTAAAATGGAGATGAGAATGATTTTCTTCTGCATTCTGATTACATTCAACTGGCCTCCAATATCTGCCTTTTAGAGCGTAGTTTGTCTATTTTCAGTGCATTTTTTGCATCTCGGATTACATATTCCACTTGCGAAATCAGTTTGTTTCGTCTGTCACTTTCATCTTAGCAAAGTAGCATCATCAGAATATTTATAAATCCTTTATTGATTAAAATATGGTTAACGGTTTTAAAAAGATTTCCTCTAAATTTATCAAAATATTGACAGTGGCTCAATTTTATTGCTGGTATGATTAGAAAATAAATTTTGATTAAATAACTTGAAAGACCCCCTCTGTGGCTCACTTGGTTGAGTCGCACTCTACGATGCTAGTAATCTAGAGGTCCGGAGATCGAATTTCGGCGTGGTCCAGAATTTCCGTACATGTTCGGATAGGAAATATATAATGCTTGCAACATTGCACTCCGAAATTATATGCAATGTAACGTTGACTCGAAATTGCCTATAAACGGCTAAGTTAACGCACCATGACCCCACAAGGGGCTATACGGTACTGAGAAGAAAAATAAAAACTTGAAAGACACTGAAATATGAGACCCGTTCTTTACAAGGTCCTTAACCATGCAAAAAGTAAATAAATAACAGGCGCGACAATCCATCATTGGACTAAGGCCGCAGGATGTGTTAGTGACATCCTATTTCCCAGATCTTATCTGCTTTTTTGTTGAGGTAATGAGATCAGCATCACGCTCAGCAGTGTTATTTATCCCCATAAATGGGTACTCGTTTAACATCTCGTGAGTTCGAAAAACACCATTGATCACTGTGAGATTTGAATTCATGACCCTGTGCACCGAAGGTGCGCGCACTAATCGCGAGACCAGCCAGACTACAGACCATGGAAGGTAATGCTTATTTTTAGTACGGAAAGGTCATGCTTCGTCGATTCGACGACGCTCAACTTTGAAGCCTCATACAAATCACCCTTTCTCAAAATATTTATAAAATTTGACAGATTTTCAATCGTTAATTTATTTAGAATGGAAAAACATCGATTTTGGAGCCGATTTTTATGAGTTCGAAATGTAATCTTCCTAAAATGAGGAAGAATTTTGAACCATTTTCCTGATTTGTCCTACTTTTGTCCTAGTAAATATTATTTCCATAATTTAAAAAAAAAATAGGTCCCACATTTCAAAAATAAACATATTTGTTACGAGCTAGTTGTCGACAACCAGCCATAAGAAATACTGGAGTTCTAAAAATTACACAAAGTTCATCCTCCATCGTTTCGACGATGCCAATTTCCAAAAATCCAACTTACCCTGCTTACTTCGTCTAGCCGCAATGTACCCGGCAAGTACATCGGCACTGTAAGTGCTCTACGAAAACTCAGTTCCAAATAATGAGAATTGTCACAAAAAATGGGAAAAATTTTATGATGCGTAGTCGATTCGACGAAGCATGACCTTCCAGGACTAACAAAGCAAAGCTGTCACCCTTTCAGATGAAAATAAGTTGAATTCCACTAACTTCCCGAAGGGACCTAACGGTTGAAATTCTGTACTCCAGCTCAGAAGCCATGAAATGAAACAGGAAATATGGGATCCACGCAGCCACAGTAGCACACTCACAAGTGAAATGTGTGTGCTGGTACGCAGCCTCCGTCAGTTACGAGAGGCCATTCGCTGTCTTCTATTTGCATGCGCTTCCTGACTGCAAACTGTCCCGATCATGGGTTCTCCGGCGACATTTGGAGTGGTAGAAAAGGCATTTGCTGCGCCAGCAGCAGAATTTTTTTTAAAATGTTGTATAGTGCAGCGATTTTTTTACTACATCGATGAGGATTTTTTTACCATCTTCATCGACCAGGGGGGGGGGGGGGGGGCGACCGCCCCTCCCTGCCCCCCCTCCCCCTGGCTACGCCCATGTTCAGAAACAAGAAGTGAATGCATCGTAACATACAACATGCAATCCATCTATCGTGAACACTGTACACACCATATGTGGTTTCGCCCTTAGATAGTTTTAACCTTTCCTCACTGCTTACGTTGAAATTTTAAAGAGATGTGGTAGGTGTGTTAGAATTCCATCGCCCATCTTTTCTTTTCATGCACCGTCAAGATACAACGTATGACGGACGGCCGAAGTATGTCCGATTATAGTTTAAGATGAATTCGATATTTGGTCGGCATAAATCAAACATCTTTGAATTTTTTATGATGGTTGGGGCTCCCTTTTTATATGAAAAAAAAAAAATCCTCATCGAATTGAGGTACGCAACCTTAAAAAAATAGGGGAAAGGGGGACATTTTTTGAGTTTTTAGCGATTATTTAAAAAACAGATACAGACAAATGGTCTAAAAAGATAAAAAACTAAATAAAATTTCCTTTGCAACGATATCTAATATGTACGTTAGAATTCTATTGGAAAATTCGGCACTCGAGTATTTCTGTTCCAATTTTGGAGGGAGTTATGGACATGGAGGGATAATGGGGGTCCTTGATCGGAGTGACTCAAATTTTCAACGAAAATCATCTTCAACTAAATGTGAATACTTACACAAAATTTCACGACCGCCCCTCCCTGCCCCCCCCCCCCCTCCCCCTGGCTACGCCCATGTTCAGAAACAAGAAGTGAATGCATCGTAACATACAACATGCAATCCATCTATCGTGAACACTGTACACACCATATGTGGTTTCGCCCTTAGATAGTTTTAACCTTTCCTCACTGCTTACGTTGAAATTTTAAAGAGATGTGGTAGGTGTGTTAGAATTCCATCGCCCATCTTTTCTTTTCATGCACCGTCAAGATACAACGTATGACGGACGGCCGAAGTATGTCCGATTATAGTCTAAGATGAATTCGATATTTGGTCGGCATAAATCAAACATCTTTGAATTTTTTATGATGGTTGGGGCTCCCTTTTTATATGAAAAAAAAAATCCTCATCGATTTGAGGTACGCAACCTTAAAAAAATAGGGGAAAGGGGGACATTTTTTAAGTTTTTAGCGATTATTTAAAAAACAGATACAGACAAATGGTCTAAAAAGATAAAAAACTAAATAAAATTTCCTTTGCAACGATATCTAATATGTACGTTAGAATTCTATTGGAAAATTCGGCACTCGAGTATTTCTGTTCCAATTTTGGAGGGAGTTATGGACATGGAGGGATAATGGGGGTCCTTGATCGGAGTGACTCAAATTTTCAACGAAAATCATCTTCAACTAAATGTGAATACTTACACAAAATTTCACGGCTGAATTTGCATTTTTTTTTCAAAAGTTATGGCGCTTTTTAAAAAGGTCTAAAATGAAAATATTCTAATTTATATTTTAGTCTAGCGCTGAATTTCACATCAAATTCGAATGTATTATATATCGTTGCAAAGGATTTTTTTTGGGTTTGAGACCATTTGTCTATATCTTTTGCCAATCCTCCATTCAGTGAGGATTTTTTCCCGTAATCAGGAGGCCATCCCCAACCATTCTGCAAAAAATCAAAAATTTTGGGTTATTTTTCTTCGGCTATTATCGTTCTTTCTCCCTCAGTGTTCAGAGAATCCCACTGCCATCCCGTCGAATAGTTTTCCAAGTCGACGCCATACGGCCAGATTCCCGATCGGTTCCCCTGGAATGCATTTTATGAAAAAAGGTAAGGAGAGGAGTTACATTCTGGTTAGTGGAGAAGGCAATGAATGAAAACCATAAACTAAACTATATTTCTATTCAATCAGCTCAATTTTTGCTACCGAAGTGATTATTTTTTTGAGTACTCAAAAAACTCAAAACATCGATGTTTTTGATTCGATGTTTTCTTACCATCGATGGTTTCGTCTCGATGTTTTTTCGATGGTAACCAACCATTGATGTTTTTCTTTCGATGCTCATCTTCAGTCCAGTTTCACGTCTCTTAGGGAGAACCATTAAATTGTTATTGAAAATGTAGTGTTTTTCTTACTACATGTTCTAGGTAACTAGCTCAACCTACGATAGGATTTAATCAACCGATTGTAGGAAGTTTGAGGAGCAGACCCGGTTCTAAACGGAACTGCACCACAGACACTTATCGCAACACCAGACTCTAGTAAATTGCAATTTCGTGATTTTCTTGACAGAAAATCAAAAATCGAAAAAACTTCAAACTTGAAAGTTATTTTTAAATGTGAGCTGTTGGAGGATGCACTTATGTATATGTCAAAGCGACGCGGCGTTAGTATTCTTAGGTCTAACACTAAAAAGATATTGCTTAGGTGCACATTTTAGGCAAATCGCATAGCAAGGAATCGAAAGTTTTCGCAAAATCGGTTATAGATAACATGGACGTCAAGATGGAATTCAAAGGATTTGGCGATCAAATTGACAAACTCCACTATTTGGTTTTTGATTTAGATGGTATAACCATCGATGTTTCTTTCCTCAACATATTTGTTTTTACAACTCAACTTTTTCTTTATAAATGTATGCGCATACCGTAAAACAGTCCATTCAGAAACATGGGCGTAGCCAGGATTTCAGTCAGGGGGGCAAGCCCAAAATCTTTTCAAAATCATGGTTTTCTTAGGAGTTGAAATTTCCGGTCGTAGAAATATTGTTAGCAAATTTGAGAGTAGCCTGGCTTGTGGTTGGATTGATGCACAGGGTCATGGATTCCAGACTTACCGTGAACGAATTCATTTTATGGTCTTTTTCGAACTCACGACCTACGTGACGGACTATTATGTCGCTCAGATTGTAAACAAGTACCCATTTATGGGGATAAATAACATTACTGAGCATGCTGTTGATCTCAACACCTCAACAAAACAACAGTTTAGATCTTGGAAATTATGTATGTCACTCACACATCTGCGACCCTAGTCTACTTGTGGACTGCATGTTATATCTTTTTTCTCTTTGCTAATTTTAGAGTCAAATTTTTAAAATGGAGATGAGAATGATTTTCTTCTGCATTCTGATTACATTCAACTGGCCTCCAATATCTGCCTTTTAGAGCGTAGTTTGTCTATTTTCAGTGCATTTTTTGCATCTCGGATTACATATTCCACTTGCGAAATCAGTTTGTTTCGTCTGTCACTTTCATCTTAGCAAAGTAGCATCATCAGAATATTTATAAATCCTTTATTGATTAAAATATGGTTAACGGTTTTAAAAAGATTTCCTCTAAATTTATCAAAATATTGACAGTGGCTCAATTTTATTGCTGGTATGATTAGAAAATAAATTTTGATTAAATAACTTGAAAGACCCCCTCTGTGGCTCACTTGGTTGAGTCGCACTCTACGATGCTAGTAATCTAGAGGTCCGGAGATCGAATTTCGGCGTGGTCCAGAATTTCCGTACATGTTCGGATAGGAAATATATAGTGCTTGCAACATTGCACTCCGAAATTATATGCAATGTAACGTTGACTCGAAATTGCCTATAAACGGCTAAGTTAACGCACCATGACCCCACAAGGGGCTATACGGTACTGAGAAGAAAAATAAAAACTTGAAAGACACTGAAATATGAGACCCGTTCTTTACAAGGTCCTTAACCATGCAAAAAGTAAATAAATAACAGGCGCGACAATCCATCATTGGACTAAGGCCGCAGGATGTGTTAGTGACATCCTATTTCCCAGATCTTATCTGCTTTTTTGTTGAGGTAATGAGATCAGCATCACGCTCAGCAGTGTTATTTATCCCCATAAATGGGTACTCGTTTAACATCTCGTGAGTTCGAAAAACACCATTGATCACTGTGAGATTTGAATTCATGACCCTGTGCACCGAAGGTGCGCGCACTAATCGCGAGACCAGCCAGACTACAGACCATGGAAGGTAATGCTTATTTTTAGTACGGAAAGGTCATGCTTCGTCGATTCGACGACGCTCAACTTTGAAGCCTCATACAAATCACCCTTTCTCAAAATATTTATAAAATTTGACAGATTTTCAATCGTTAATTTATTTAGAATGGAAAAACATCGATTTTGGAGCCGATTTTTATGAGTTCGAAATGTAATCTTCCTAAAATGAGGAAGAATTTTGAACCATTTTCCTGATTTGTCCTACTTTTGTCCTAGTAAATATTATTTCCATAATTTAAAAAAAAAATAGGTCCCACATTTCAAAAATAAACATATTTGTTACGAGCTAGTTGTCGACAACCAGCCATAAGAAATACTGGAGTTCTAAAAATTACACAAAGTTCATCCTCCATCGTTTCGACGATGCCAATTTCCAAAAATCCAACTTACCCTGCTTACTTCGTCTAGCCGCAATGTACCCGGCAAGTACATCGGCACTGTAAGTGCTCTACGAAAACTCAGTTCCAAATAATGAGAATTGTCACAAAAAATGGGAAAAATTTTATGATGCGTAGTCGATTCGACGAAGCATGACCTTCCAGGACTAACAAAGCAAAGCTGTCACCCTTTCAGATGAAAATAAGTTGAATTCCACTAACTTCCCGAAGGGACCTAACGGTTGAAATTCTGTACTCCAGCTCAGAAGCCATGAAATGAAACAGGAAATATGGGATCCACGCAGCCACAGTAGCACACTCACAAGTGAAATGT
The DNA here is from genome assembly GCA_949715475.1 of Microchrysa polita. Classification (NCBI taxonomy): domain Eukaryota; kingdom Metazoa; phylum Arthropoda; class Insecta; order Diptera; family Stratiomyidae; genus Microchrysa; species Microchrysa polita. The sequence continues at coordinate 65,928,797 of OX454416.1, forward strand.
GTGTGCTGGTACGCAGCCTCCGTCAGTTACGAGAGGCCATTCGCTGTCTTCTATTTGCATGCGCTTCCTGACTGCAAACTGTCCCGATCATGGGTTCTCCGGCGACATTTGGAGTGGTAGAAAAGGCATTTGCTGCGCCAGCAGCAGAATTTTTTTTAAAATGTTGTATAGTGCAGCGATTTTTTTACTACATCGATGAGGATTTTTTTACCATCTTCATCGACCAGGGGGGGGGGGCGACCGCCCCTCCCTGCCCCCCCTCCCCCTGGCTACGCCCATGTTCAGAAACAAGAAGTGAATGCATCGTAACATACAACATGCAATCCATCTATCGTGAACACTGTACACACCATATGTGGTTTCGCCCTTAGATAGTTTTAACCTTTCCTCACTGCTTACGTTGAAATTTTAAAGAGATGTGGTAGGTGTGTTAGAATTCCATCGCCCATCTTTTCTTTTCATGCACCGTCAAGATACAACGTATGACGGACGGCCGAAGTATGTCCGATTATAGTCTAAGATGAATTCGATATTTGGTCGGCATAAATCAAACATCTTTGAATTTTTTATGATGGTTGGGGCTCCCTTTTTATATGAAAAAAAAATCCTCATCGAATTGAGGTACGCAACCTTAAAAAAATAGGGGAAAGGGGGACATTTTTTGAGTTTTTAGCGATTATTTAAAAAACAGATACAGACAAATGGTCTAAAAAGATAAAAAACTAAATAAAATTTCCTTTGCAACGATATCTAATATGTACGTTAGAATTCTATTGGAAAATTCGGCACTCGAGTATTTCTGTTCCAATTTTGGAGGGAGTTATGGACATGGAGGGATAATGGGGGTCCTTGATCGGAGTGACTCAAATTTTCAACGAAAATCATCTTCAACTAAATGTGAATACTTACACAAAATTTCACGACCGCCCCAACCTGCCCCCCCCCCCCTCCCCCTGGCTACGCCCATGTTCAGAAACAAGAAGTGAATGCATCGTAACATACAACATGCAATCCATCTATCGTGAACACTGTACACACCATATGTGGTTTCGCCCTTAGATAGTTTTAACCTTTCCTCACTGCTTACGTTGAAATTTTAAAGAGATGTGGTAGGTGTGTTAGAATTCCATCGCCCATCTTTTCTTTTCATGCACCGTCAAGATACAACGTATGACGGACGGCCGAAGTATGTCCGATTATAGTCTAAGATGAATTCGATATTTGGTCGGCATAAATCAAACATCTTTGAATTTTTTATGATGGTTGGGGCTCCCTTTTTATATGAAAAAAAAAATCCTCATCGATTTGAGGTACGCAACCTTAAAAAAATAGGGGAAAGGGGGACATTTTTTAAGTTTTTAGCGATTATTTAAAAAACAGACACAGACAAATGGTCTAAAAAGATAAAAAACTAAATAAAATTTCCTTTGCAACGATATCTAATATGTACGTTAGAATTCTATTGGAAAATTCGGCACTCGAGTATTTCTGTTCCAATTTTGGAGGGAGTTATGGACATGGAGGGATAATGGGGGTCCTTGATCGGAGTGACTCAAATTTTCAACGAAAATCATCTTCAACTAAATGTGAATACTTACACAAAATTTCACGGCTGAATTTGCATTTTTTTTTCAAAAGTTATGGCGCTTTTTAAAAAGGTCTAAAATGAAAATATTCTAATTTATATTTTAGTCTAGCGCTGAATTTCACATCAAATTCGAATGTATTATATATCGTTGCAAAGGATTTTTTTTGGGTTTGAGACCATTTGTCTATATCTTTTGCCAATCCTCCATTCAGTGAGGATTTTTTCCCGTAATCAGGAGGCCATCCCCAACCATTCTGCAAAAAATCAAAAATTTTGGGTTATTTTTCTTCGGCTATTATCGTTCTTTCTCCCTCAGTGTTCAGAGAATCCCACTGCCATCCCGTCGAATAGTTTTCCAAGTCGACGCCATACGGCCAGATTCCCGATCGGTTCCCCTGGAATGCATTTTATGAAAAAAGGTAAGGAGAGGAGTTACATTCTGGTTAGTGGAGAAGGCAATGAATGAAAACCATAAACTAAACTATATTTCTATTCAATCAGCTCAATTTTTGCTACCGAAGTGATTATTTTTTTGAGTACTCAAAAAACTCAAAACATCGATGTTTTTGATTCGATGTTTTCTTACCATCGATGGTTTCGTCTCGATGTTTTTTCGATGGTAACCAACCATTGATGTTTTTCTTTCGATGCTCATCTTCAGTCCAGTTTCACGTCTCTTAGGGAGAACCATTAAATTGTTATTGAAAATGTAGTGTTTTTCTTACTACATGTTCTAGGTAACTAGCTCAACCTACGATAGGATTTAATCAACCGATTGTAGGAAGTTTGAGGAGCAGACCCGGTTCTAAACGGAACTGCACCACAGACACTTATCGCAACACCAGACTCTAGTAAATTGCAATTTCGTGATTTTCTTGACAGAAAATCAAAAATCGAAAAAACTTCAAACTTGAAAGTTATTTTTAAATGTGAGCTGTTGGAGGATGCACTTATGTATATGTCAAAGCGACGCGGCGTTAGTATTCTTAGGTCTAACACTAAAAAGATATTGCTTAGGTGCACATTTTAGGCAAATCGCATAGCAAGGAATCGAAAGTTTTCGCAAAATCGGTTATAGATAACATGGACGTCAAGATGGAATTCAAAGGATTTGGCGATCAAATTGACAAACTCCACTATTTATTTTGGCAAAAATCGTGTTGATTGGAGCAGATGAGATGACCGTAATGTTATATAGTTATATACAAAACGTTCTAGAAGTTTCAAACGGAAAGTAATGATATTTAACAATTATAGCAGCCACCAGTTTGGCACACATTTGTACCCGTTTTATCGAATTCCCCATGAGAATCGTAAGATTTTCAGCTATAATTGCTTGCATTTCTCTCGAATATTCTCCTTTACGTATGTAGTCTTTTTAGGGTCCACAACTTCAAATAGCCCCAAAGGCAGAAGCTTCGGATGGTTCAATAGGGCGATCTTGCTGTACCATACCAAATCCCTAAAACGGGAGATCCTTTTTTGGCTGTTAAAGTCAATACAATTATTCCACGCTCTTGCATCGCTCTATTGCTTGCCTGTTTGTATTTTGCGTCTTTTTAGTTCTTTTAAGTGTAATTAACATTTGACGCCGTATGCGGAAATTATAACATCTTCCAATAGAGTGATTAATTTTGCGCCACCTTGTTTGTAGTAAAATTCATCAAAAAGTAGTGTATGTTTATGACGGGAGCCAAAAGGGTTCCTCAGGGACGGTACAAAAGTATGCATATTGAAAATACATATGTATATCTATAACTGACGAGATATTTGTCTATGACGAGTATGAACCTTTTATGGTGCCAACAAAATGTTAAAGGTCCCCGACGATACGTATGCCTCGCAAAGAGGCTTAGGGCCATTGGAGACTATTCGAAAACGACCGTACGGCTAACAAACGTACAGCGAGAGCTTTTATAGTGGCCGGCAGACAAGCATTGTGCATTTCACATTGTGAGAACGCGCCGTACGATTATCCATGCTGTTTGTTGTTGTAAATTTTGATTGTCCGGTCGTTTTCGAATAATCTGTAATAGCCCTTATGCTTGATCGGAAATGTAAACGAACAGGGAAATATCTACAATATTGCGGCAAAATGGTGCCTATTTTCATTACTACACTTTTTAAAAATTCGGAATGCGCCTAAGTATTTCCAGGAGATGCACTTCAGTTTCTATTCGATACTGACGGCGATCATTCAGGAAAGCGGCGTTTGCGTTCAATACCTTGGTTAAAAGCGTCTTAGCTTGTTAGGTGGACCAGTGGATGATGATTGAACACCTAAACACTTAGGGCAATGTGCTTTCAATAAAATGGGTGCACAGTGCACACTGCGAGAGCGCTATTACTAGTCCTCTGCAGATTGCTTCCGGCAGATATACACTGCGTGTCATAACATAACGCATCAGAAGACAGACTGATTCTTGGAAATTGAAAGAGAGCACAGTTATTCCACATATTATATATTTAGGGGATATTAAAAAGACAAATAATTCCACAAAAAAATAATCCTTTTATTTCAAACCGTTATTCTTCTATAAAGGAAAATTTAAATGTCCGGTCCGTCATAACTATAGCCGCACTTGGAATCAGAATGGTAAAAACTGTTTAAAAAGCCGAAATTGGGGAAATCAATAATGTGAAAACTATTTTTAAATGAAATTGACTCTGAGGAATTATTTTGTTTATTTCTCAATAAATCATTATAACGGTTTTTCAAGATTTTTGCTTATTGACTTCTCAGTATCGATAACCGTTTCTTTTACATAGAAAACTCTTTAAAAATGCATTTATTTTATGAATTACACGTAATAATGTTTCCTAAAAATTTCCTGTTAATTTTGACGAAGGAGGTGTGACCTCCATAACATTTGTTACATTGGAACCTTCTTCAAGTGCAATGATTGGCGAGAGATTATGCAATCTCTTGCTAGAAAATCCGTTATGTGCCATGTCTCCTGTATTAAAACGAAAACAGTTTATCGTTAGGATATTCCAGGATATTTACTGTATTAGAGTTTGTCACATCAACTTATAAACACATAATCAACCCTTCTTAGCACTATAAACGAACTCTGTCCAAAATTTGTATTGAGATCTATGAAAATCTGACAAGTGCGCATTAAAAGTATTGGACAGGATAGTCTACCTATAGAATACTTGATTTCGTCACTTCCAGCATAGGAAAAACTTCATAGGATTGTCCTGATGATAAACTGCTTCCATTTTATACAGCAAATAGGACACATAACGGATTTTAAAGAAAGAGATTGAATCATCTCTTACCAGTCGTAGTACTTAAAGTTGGTTGCAATGTTTCAAGTAATGGAGAGGAACCTCCCATTGATCCAAATTAGACAGGAAACCTTCGAGAAACAAACATTATAACGTAAAATTTAGTAAAAAAAACACGAGTTCAGACAGCTTTCTATGTAACAAGCTAATAAGCCTAAAATAAAAAAATAACAGGCGCGACAATCCAACATTGGATTAAGGCCGCAGGATGTGTTAGTGACATCCTATTTCCAATATCTTATCTGCTTTTTGTTGAGGTAATGAGATCAGCATCACACTCAGCAGTGTTATTTATCCCCATAAATGGGTACTCATTTAACATCTGCGTGAGATCATAGTCCGTCACAAGCTCGTGAGTTCGAAAAACACCATGGAACACGGTGAGATTCGAACTCATGACCCTGTGCACTAAAGCCTAATAAGCCAAAAACTCGAAAAACTGTAAAAATTATTTCGTGAAACATAAACAAAACAATCTCTCAGAGTCTATTTTACTCGAAAAGGATCTCTCCCGTTATTAATTTCCTCAACCTCTGCTTTTTAATCAGTTTTTGCTATAATAATTCCAAGTGCGGCTATATTTATGACTTATGACAGAACGGATTTAGTTTTTCCTTTAAAGGGAAATAACGGTTTGAAATAGAAGGAAACTTTTTGTGTAATTATTTGTGTTTGAAGTATCCCCTTTGTTTATAGTATGTGGAATAACTGTGCTCTCTTTAAATTTCCAAGGATCAGTCCGTCTTATAGTGCGGCTATTGTTATGACAGGCAGTGTATATCAATATTTGTCGACGATCCAATCGGTCCCCCGACTTAACCAGCTGTGACTTTATTGTATTCCAGTTCTTGGAATTACTATTTATTAAATTAAGCACAGTGTCACAGTGGTGAAAATGAACGCAATTTTGTCGCATGATTTTTTTTACGAGTGTGCATCTACATTGCGCAGTAGTCCTAAGTGAAAAATAATTTTGTCCTAACTCATGACCTTGGGATAGGTCTGAGAAAATTAAAATGTAAATAATATGAAAATATGTTTTTTGATGAAAATCACATGAAGAATCACGTGCAATCAGGGACGTAGCCAGGGGAGGGGTCCATGGGGTCCGGACCCCTCCTGAAATGTTTTCAATGGGCTTTGAAATTTCAGTGATGATGATAATATAAAAACATTCATCAAGAAATATAAAAACTGTTATAATGAACATGTCAAAACGTTCGGTTAGCTGGAAATACGTTTTCGAAGGGATATTGGCTATGAATCACGTTATAAGCGATAGCTGCAAAAAAGTTAACGTGTGTTAGAAATTAGGAAAGAGTTTATTTGAGTCACCGCCCAGTTAACATTCGATTTTCTTGTCCTAATTGGCTCTATCAATAAATTACCCAGTTTTGGAAAGTAACCTCTTCTCTCAGTTCTTTCACAGTTAATTTATTTTAGATATGCTAAAGTTTTTCCTTCGTCAAAGTATTGGTTTTAAAGAACAGCTTCATGTTTTATCACTCAAGGTCTTTGATCAACCGCTGTTCTTTCTAACCAACTGAAATGAAAACGGTATATACGTTAATTTTTCGCTGATATAATTTTCCTCCAATTTGTTTAGTTCTCAAGTCTCCAAGTTTTTCCCCTCTGATTAATTTAAAAATGACCAAGATTCTAAAAAATATATAAATTAATTTAACATCTTTAATGAAACCAGCCCAGATGATTTTTCTCCGATTTGTAGAAATTTGCACAGACAAAAAATAAGGTATCCACTTTCTTTGCTTATTCAACCAATCACTCTATTCTCATCACTGGAATTGAAGCTATGTCTTGCCTCGTGCCAACACTTAAAAATGGCGAAAAAGCTGAGACTGAAAATTATCTATGAACTAGCATTCCCTTGTCAATCCTTCAATTATTTGACCTGGAGGCCAGGGTTACATCCTTTACACCTCTGGTTCGACCAATCATAATTTTGGGCTTTCAGAGGTAAATCAACTACTACAAATCTTATATTAAAATTACACCTTAAAGTCTCTCAAAAATTGGTCCCACTTTACAAACCGATTCAAAAATTTGAATCTAACCTTTTACTATTGTTAAACTAAAAAACTTTCACTTCGGTGGGCCCTCATTAACAGAATAACCAGACAATACCGTTCCGTGATTGTAACTAATTCAAATCAATTTCCACCAACATCAGGCATTCCTCAGGGATCATATACGTTGATCCAGTTTTGTTTTCAATTTTTTTTTAGATATTCAGAAACTACTTAAATCCCCTATGTAATTGGAGCGGATGAAATCAATCGGTATACATAGAATAAAAAGGCATGAATGCCAAGAATTTTTTTTTAGTGATGTATTTTTTCTGTATCATCAAAAACACAGTAAAACAGTTCTTCACTAGCAACACACAAAAAATTGATTTAAAATTAAATTTCTGAAATCGAAATTTGGACCCCTCCCGAAACAAATTCCTCGCTACGTCCCTGATCGTGCAAGTGCGTTTTTGCGGTAGTTTTCGGATACCATGTATAGTCTTTGCCTATATCCATACAATGAAACAAATGCCAAAACCACAAAAGTTCACCTGGACTCTTTATGCGTAATGCTTACATAACCTGAATTAGTATTCCCAATAAGAGATACTTATAATAAAAAGTGTTGAGTTGGATGAAAGTTTCGATTTCTTAGATTGTTTTTCTCAAAACTTTAAAAATGTAGATTCACGGTTCTGGCATATTGGTAATGGATATGTACTCATGGTAGCGAATTTTGTGTAATTTGATCCACAAGGATCACAAAAATGTATATTCATTTTCAATTGATATAATCTAGTATAAATTATTTAAATTTTGATGAAAATTCCATTTAGCTCATAAATTCTTTCCATCAATAATTTGAATCAACATATAGTTGAAGGTAACTAACTTCTACATCAATGCATCATGATGCATTTACTGCAAATGAAGGTTACTGCTCTGCATTTATTGCTACTTTCTATCGGTGGCGCATAATAATCTTTTTGCGTAGCACGCACCATAGAATATTTCAAGTACACATTCATACTCGTATTTATAGCAGCAACGTAACGCATTTGCAACGCCCAATATGCTGGTGCATTTTATTGATCATATTATTTATTTTAGTGAGATAATGTTGATTTTAAATTAGTGCAATAAATTTAAGTAGCAATTTGAATTAGTTTTGCATAAAATGCACAAATTTGCATATAAGAATTGTGCAGGTTTAATTTGCTATCCTATGAGCTATACAGGCAGACTACGGAATGACAAAGTAATTAGAAGGTGCTCAAAATGTGTTTGTTGGACGCTTAGAGAAAGCATAGCAACCCATGCCATGCGTTAGTGTGGGCATCAGAAAATAAAAATGTCACCATTCCACACTATCGCAGTCAACACATCTAAACAAAAATTTAATTCAAATGTCAAATTCTTGTTTACAATTGAGATTATAATATTCGCGTTATATTTATTACTCTCTCAAAATGCCAACTTGATAATTAACCCTTCGGTTGGCACATAGACTTAGACCACTGGTACTATATCTTGATGAAAAATGTCGTTCAACAATATTTTCCACCCCTTTCCATATGTATATATTTCAAAGGAATTGACGGCCACAAATGCGTTCGGTGTTCGGCGAAATATAAACTATGTCTAAAGAAACGAAAAACGGCGTATCATTGTAAGACATAGTATGTAAACTGTTTCTAGAATCATAATTAGACCTCTCCAAAAAAGAAGCTTGATTTCACAGGAGATTCAGCTACACCTCAGGTATAATAGCTCGTAGGCGGCGACAGAAGGGTTAATAATTGCATCGACAATATTTTGACTTTTGAATTATTTCGTGGAGTTTAGTGTAATAAATTTGGAGTCAAACACATATGGGTTGTGTATGATCACATAGCCACTCTGGACTAACGCATGGCATGGGTTGCTATCCTTTCTCTAAGGTTGGGCGTAAAACCAAATCGCAATGTATCAATTTTTCTGTTTTTCCCTTAAAACTGCGATAGGGCAATTTGCATGAAAATTTAATAACTTGCAGAATGTGAGTTTGCGATGATCCACAGTAATGAAATAGAAATTTATTTTTATGATTTTTTTTTCATACAGATGTTAGCCATAATCCTTTGATAGGTTTAACCACAACGGGCATGTCCTGGGGAGTCCTTGAGTGCCATATCGATAATTTCGAATTTTATAACTTTTCAACTGATCACCAAAATAAGGGACATTTTCACAATTTCCTTATTTTAAAAGGGATCGATACATATTTTACATGCAATCACAAAAACACCATGGTTGATACATAAGAAGTCACACTGTATATTGTATAGCTTTAACTTATATCACACAACTTCTTTTATTCACATTGTTACGTGAGCTTACAGTCTCTTCCTGTATACTGTTCCACATACTATGATTTGGCATAATATTAAGTCCTCGGGCATTCACAACCATAACAATACTAACAAAAAAACACCCAACAAAATTAAAAAAATGCACTTACGAGTAAATACAACAGAATAATATTCATATTTTAATCGATTATGAATTTACTCGAACTCAATAAAATCCACTTGATGATTTGTTTGTCTTTGGACCAAACAAATATAAAAAAACCGCAAAATCCACGAATATCCGATCTTGTTCGTATGCACTTCTTTACTAGTCCCAACACTGGGATAGTAACATCTTTTATAAATGTTGTTGGTAAACAAAATGCGCAAAACTATACGCAAAATTTACTACACATATGCAACCGAAGATACACCATACCGCGGAGAAATGTTGATAAATTTCATGGTATATTCACAACAAACGAACAACGACCCCTCCTCTACTCTAGTCATATCTTCTTTTTTGCTGCACTGTACGGGTATTTTCCTCTTAGCCCGATCTAATGGATAATAATTTTCATTTTCCACCCGTAAAACGATTGCAACAATTAACCGGTATGAATCGAGAGAGGTCATCAAAGTGGTGCACCCGCTCCTACATACACGCGTGTGTGTGCATCAGCTTGTGAACATCATCATCATCACCATGGTACTTATAATGGCCAAAAGCCAATAGCCATCGTATTGGCAACATCTCTTGGATCACACCACTATATTGCATCCACAACCACCACACATCATCTTGGGAGACTCGCGCACAGCTCGCATACATAATATGAAATCATAAATTTTAATAGTTTTCTTATTGCAAACTTGCAATCGATCAATTCACTTCATACGCAAAGCCATTTCCCTGTGCATTAGCGATCTTGAACTTCATTAGGAAATCTCGCAGTGGTGAATGTTGTGTGGCTCCAGTATATGAGGAAGGTGTGTGATGACAAGTGACTGACTATAAAAAGGAAGCTATCGACGCAATTTTTAATATTTGATATGGCTATCATAATTTATAACGAGACCGAGGCTAATTTTGGGCGCGGCCAAAATTTGAATACCCTTCACTCTCCTTGGGCTAAAAGTTTTTTTTCGGGCGAACCTATGATTTTCGTTTAGTCCTTTCTCCCCCATTTTCTTCTTCCAATTTCACAGTTCCATGGCGTGGATAAATCAATATTTTATTGGTTGTCCACTTGGACAAATAAAAAATATTCGAAGAAAAGTTAACCGGGGAAAACGAAGGGGGGGGGGCTCACTTGGGAATGGTCTCATATTACTGTTCCTTTTATTTTTGCATTTTTTGTTGTTTCGATACAGATATATGTATATTAATACAATGTACAATGTTGTCTTCAATTGGAATAAAAAGGATACTCCTTTAAAAACCAAATTGAGGGGTTGGGTTTGTATGGCAGCCCCATGACCCCACGATCCGATTCCATTCAATTTTACATATGTTTTGTGGTATCATTAGAAACACATTTGTGTGAAGATTGATTGAAATTTGTGCAGAGATAAAAAAGTTTTACTTATCTAGAAAAATCTAATTTGGGGAGTTGGGTTTGTATGGCAGCCCCATGACCCCATAGGCCATCCATCTTTTCTTACATATATTCTGTGTCATCAATAGAAACATATTAGAGCGAAGTCTGGTTGAAATTGATGCAGAAATAAAAAAGTTTTCCTTAGAAGAACCTAATTTTGGGAGGGGGTTTGTATGGCATCCCCATTACCCCATATTCCGATTCCATTCTTTCTTACATATTTTTTGTGTCATGAATAGAAACACATTAATGCAAAGTTTGGTTGAAATTGGTGCACAAATAAAAAAGTTTTTCTCAGAAGAACCTAAATGGGGGGGGGGAGTTAAGTTTGTATGGCAGTCTCATGACCACCTTGTCCGATTTTAGCGATTCAAACATACAAACAGCCAGCAGCAATAATAAGCATCTGTGCAAAATTTCAGATCTGTAGCTTTTATAGCGGCCGCGAAAAACGCGCTGCAACAGACGGACAGACAGACGGACATCGCCGAATCGACTCCCCAGGTCATGCTGATCATATATGTATACTTTTTATATGGTCGGAGATGCTTCCTTCAATGCGTTACAAACTTCATGACAAAGTTAATATACCCTTTCACTCTATGAGCGAAGGGTATAAAAATGGTAATTTCTTTTTTTCTTAATCGCCAATTTTTTGGCACTTAATGCTAAGTCAATTGAGACTCCTCTCAAATTTCCAACGAACTAATGCAATTTTGTTGTCTATGGAAAATTCCTATGATTACATACAATATTGCCCATTATATTAGCAGAAAAAGGTAACTATTACCGATTATGATTATTGGCAGATTTAAATATATCTCTACCACGTTTGATTAATCCACGTGTATGCACAAAGCTTGGAAACTTATGGATAGAGTTGCCATTGTAATATTTTTAATTGTATTTGCTTATTAATAACATATTGTTTGTATGCATAACATAAGGTCGCATATATGTACATATGTATTGCATTGCATTTTAAAAGTTCCCTTCACAGGCGATCCGGACTATCATTTTTCTGTAATGTGAAGTTGTGTTTATCTTTATCATTTGTAAATGGAGCTAAAACAGCTCCCGGAAATTCAATCTATTAACTTAAACCCACATACGTAGATTATGTACAAAACCCTTGTTAAAAATGAAGGTAAGTTAGAGGAGCCAAAGCTCTAATTTGTCTTCATAGAAATTTATTTTCGAAAGTATGGCAAAAAAAAACATTTTTACGTCGCATGCTCCGGTGAACATGCTTGTCAGTTATTTTGGAGTTGTACAGATATTTTATATTTTTCGAGCGAAATGTTGGTTGAAGGCGAGCCTGATGATGATGGGCGCTCAGTCAATTTTTCCAGCTTCTTGGCGATATTTATGTTTTATCTCTTAAATTAAACATTATATTTACCGTTAGTTTTCGGTTTTGTGCTGCAATTTCGACATTCCCTTTCTTATTCGAGAGCAAGGCAGAAAATTGATTTACCTCGTTGCGCCTAATTTGAATCCAAATTTCACTATTTAAAATTAAAAATGTTAACAAAAGAAAAGTAATAATCTTCCGAAAAACAACAAGTTGGAAACGTGTTCGCCAAAGAAAAAAAACACTAGCTGCAAAACGGAATTGATATCACTTCAATACGACAGCCATATCCAGTTTCGCACAATGATGGGATACAGTAGATAACGCGGACTATTTTTCAATGTTATTCAGTGCTAACTACAAAATCAACAAAAACATACGACGATGATATGATGACATTATTACGGTACAGGGATACTAGATTTCATCTACAATGAAAGCCCCCACCAAACAGAATGAAAGATAGTCCGCATACATGCAGGCTTATCCATCTTATCTCTATCTAAACAATATGTGAAAGTGGTTATCGCGGGCGAATTGAAGTGATATCAATTCCTTTTGCAGCTAGTGAATTTTTCTTTGGCGGTCACCGTTCTAACATGTTGTTTTTTTGGAGATTACATATGTTTTCTTAGTAGATGGTGCCACAAACATCATTTTAATGCAAAAAACATTAATGTTCAAAACTTTGAACAACAGTAAACACTCTGCTCAATATTGAATGTCCAATCTTCAATTTTTAAATTTCCTACTTTCAATTCTCAATTTTCGATTTTCTATTTATATTCAATTACGATTTATTAATTGTGAATTTTCAAGTTAATTTTTTTATTTTCCATCTCCCATTTTCGGCGTTCTATCTACCATTTTTCAGTTTCAATTCAATTTTTCAATAAAATTTTTCGTTTTTCCATTTCCCATTTTGCGTTTTTCATTTTTATCATTCTCCATTTTCAATTTTTTATTTTCCATCTTGCGTTTTCCAGTTTTTTTTTCTTTTTTCAAGTTCCATTTTTTTCCATTATTCCCCACTCTTTCATTTTAAATTTTTCATATCCCATCTCCCTTTTTTTTTTCTTTTTTTCATTCTCCAGCTTTCTGTTGTCCCTCGTTCATTTTGCATCTTTCATTTTCGGTTTTTCTTTTTCAATCATTTTTTTTTTCATTCTCCATTTTTCGGTTTCCCGTTTTATTCCATTTTCAATTACGCAATGGGAAGGCATCATTTTCATTTGAGCATTCTAAAATCGGGTTACTCGCCTGAGTCTTTCAGTGGAAAAAATGTCGTTTATTGCCTATATCTTTCTCGTTAGTGTACCGATCGATGAGTTTAATAGCCTATGAAAGACATGTCAAACTCGCGGACCATCTCGCATTACCGAGTGGCCAGGTCGAAGAAATACAATGTGTGTATGCAAATTCGAGGTGTTGGACTCAAAGACTAAGAAATTTACTAAAACTCGTCAAACAGTCGGTGACTGGCATTTTAGAAATTGTCCTCTATGTACTACAAGTAATTGGACGACGATTATTTGAGTTACATTTGCTTAAGGAATTAATTTTCACCAAATTTTGGACAGCTGATCAGTACACTGTTGAATCAATCAGCCGATTTAGGCTAAGCCTAAAAAAAAATCTGAACCGAAATCCAAGACATAACAATTCACGAAACGGCCTTTTTATAGAGGAAAATATTAAGCCCTTTCGTGAAATTGTTTTGTCATGAAATTCGGCTCAGATTTTTTTAGGTTCAGCTGTCAAAAATTTGGTAGAAATTAGTTCACAACTAATGATCGATCGATGATGATCGATCAACCTGATTTTGGCGTTTTAACTTCTAGTCTATGGTTTCTCAATTTGTTTGAAGAACATTTTCAAAAAACTCAATTTCTGTAGTACATAATCCCGAGGAAGTTACTGACTCAGGTTTATAGTCACATCATCATCATCAATGTTGCACGATAGCGCGACGTCGGGCTTTGAATCGTCGACCTCCAATTGTCGCGGTTACGTGACCTTGTCCTCCAGTTGTAGAAGCCCAGCAGCTGGTGGGCGTCTTCACCTACGGAGTACTCCCAGCGAGCTCTCGGTCGTCCACGTAACCTCGCTCCGTCAATTCTTTGTGCGTTCATCACTTTCTTTGTCATGCGATTATGGTCCATCCGTTGAACATGCCGCCCACTGCACACGTTGAAGCTTCACGATTTTCGGTACTTCCAGCTCATCGTACCATTGATACAACTCATGCTTGTACCGGATACGACATTGATCTCGCTCGCGAACGGCCTCGAAAATTTGCCGAAGGACCTTTCGTTCGAATTTGTCTAGCAAAATTGGGTTTGGGTGAGGGCCCATGTTTCGCAGCCGTAACATACCACGGGTCGGATGATCGTTTTGTACACGCGGAGCTTCGTGTTCCTGTGCGCAAATTTCGAATTAATTATAGGGAGGACCGAGAAATAGGTCTTATTGGCTAGTTGTATCCGTCGCTTAATTTCACATATTAAAGGTATTTCAAAGGTATATTTCACAAAAAAAAACACAGTTTTCTTTACGTGCTTCCAATTTTTTTATTCTGCGACCCGCCGACCGGTAGACATTGATATTTGACCCAGGCCTAGATTTGAGTTTGAAAACCCTGGCCTATGCACTAGATTTCGATGTGCTGAATATTTTGGTTAAAAAATTTAAAGGCAGTAGCCCGGTCGCGTGTTTACGAACCCGCGTTCAATCCGGGGCATGATTGCTTCCAAATCTTCAGGGATTTGTTGGGATATTTTACAATTCCGTTTTGAGTAGGAGGCACGTATTTGATGGACGTACGTTGTTGTTGTAAGGAGGCGTTGATGGTTTGTAAATAGGCAGCCCTGTTAATCGGTAAGCCGCGTTTCATCCGGTAATCTTACATGTTCGCGTTCTCGCTTTTTTTTCTATGGCGGGAGGTCAAAAGCAAGAAATAAAATTTGCGGTTACCTGCCACAGAATGATACTCCCGTTTTCATATGAAAAACATACGCGTGACGCTCTCGCGTCTCTTGATGTTAGACGCTCCTGTGACACGAAACACAGAATATCGTGTGGCACGGTACACTGATTGTGATTACGAAGACCTTGGGGCATTGACGATCCCGGTGTACTCGAGTCGTGTTGAGTGGCTTACGGCGTGGCTGCCTTTCTTTCTCTTCTTTGGAAGGCCAGTTATACAAGCCGAACACATCGCAGTGTTTCCTGTTATTGAGAAGTCTTTAGCAAATAGTGTACCTCGGGGATGGGTCTGCCCAGACCATGGTCTCTTCCCACCATTGGTGTTGGACTCCCCTAAAGGTATGATTCGGACACCCTTGTCCTCAGAAGTTGAGCTGATGTGACGTGTGATTTGGGAAAGCTGTGGTGATTTACAAATTGCTTCGCGTCTGAGACCCAGTGTCGGTGTTTGTGTTACAATTTTTTACACTGGCACTTTAGACCAACAAAAATTGCAAAATATTTTAGCTGTGTTTTAAACAAAATCCTTATATGAATTTAAACGTAATTCGCCCAATTTTTTTAAATTTTTATTTTTTTTTTTAAATTGAGTGCCAGTAAGATTTTCGACGAAACAACATTTTCTGTAAACAATTTGTATTTTGCTAATCAATAAGTGCTTCAAAATTTATAATTTGATTTTATTTTATAATGAACAATAAATTAAACAACAATAATAAAAATTGACAAGAATTTATATATTTTATCGCCGGATTTATCAGACTCGGTGTCGTTACTTGTGTATGTATCATAAATTTTATGTCGATATTTAAAAGTTAAAACATCGAGCACAGGTCAATTTCTTGCAGCGTTATTACAGTTTCAATTTTCGAAAAAGTGAATGAATTCGTTTACACTCAAATGAGGCAACCACTAAAAATAAAGTTTAAATATATTAAATTTTTTGGTACTAATATGTTAGAGTAAGATTGTAACGCAAACACCGACTTGATAATTTCTTCCGTAATTTCTTGATAATTTTTATAGATGTGCTAAGATTAACAACATGCTCTGCCAAGTTATTTGTCCCCATAAATGGGTACATAGTACTCTGGAAGATCGCAATAAATTCGTTTCCCTCACATGAATGTAACAGCAGAAGAAAAACAATTTTAAGTTAATGGATGGACAAAATAGAGCTATTTTTATAACATAATACCTTTGATATGGATGCAACCATATTGAAATGTATGAAACTTATAGTTCAGTCCTCATTTATTTCAATATAACATAATGGGTCCTATTAATTATACCCTTATGCAATTAGGCGGATTCGTTAAACTAAATAGCTAACATTTGATTTTAATTTCATTCAAAAAATTATTCAAATTAATCAAACTTACATAATAAATCTGTCTTTGCCTATTCAATGCAATTCAAGTGTAAATCAATTTTTCTCTACAGAAATTCTTTAAATAGTGATATACCCGGCAATTTGTAGATAATTAATTACCATAAACAATGAACAGTAGCTGGGCATAAATACATACATATAATGAACAATGTGTGTTTTTCGTTTTTTTTATAAACCCAATTTTAACATCTTCCGGCAATGGAGCAACCATACCTAACATCCACAAAAAAAGAACTCATATCTCACGGCAATACTTATACTAGCACACAATTACCAATAAATGTGCGATGTGATACCTAACGATTTGGAATCAATTGTTGGCGCTTTTCGGATTTTATAACTTTCGCAGCTTTATTCGCCACTGCGGCTATTCATATGGCCTATGGACCTAGGAGCCATCCAACATCCATAACAGACATTTATGCTGTTTAATGATTTTGTATTGCGCTGACGCAATTCCCTGTTTATAATCTGTTGCGCGTACATTCGTATACATATGTACAATTATCATCTCTGCATCTTCCTTGAGCAAAGAAGAACGAAAATAATTAAAAATTTACATGAATTCCAACATTTTACATAAACGCATTGATAATAGACTTCATTCATACGTATACAAATATATTTTAGAGGCAGCAGTGTATGAGTATTAATTGATTTTGTATGAAATAAAAAAAAGGAAAATATTCCATATTGCGTATGTTTTTTGTGTATTTGCAGATTAAACCATTGCATGATACGTACCAAAATGAGATTGCATCGACGCTCTGGGAACCTTTGAACATGTTTTGGGCTGAATGTTACGAGGCATGTAAGGCGGCATCGCAAAAGCGTGCAACATTGCAGATGGAAAGTCGACGACGGTTTCAGGTAAGTATTTAATTTTATATGATTCTCCATCGAATAGATTTGTAAGTTTATAAGATTATGGGGACCATTTCATATTTTTACGTTAAGTATGGAGAATATTGTGTCACTGTAGATTTTATACCAGACCCATGCTATGTTGAGAGCCTTTTTAAATTCAATCCGATTTTGCATTCTCACACAATAAGGTCATGCTATCATGCAGCCCACTTGATTGAGTCGACTCTACGATGCAATCTAGAGGTCCGATGATCGAATTTCGGCGTGGTCCAGGAAATATATAGCGCTTGCAACATTATATATACTCCGAAACTCTATATGCCATGTAACGTTGACTGGAAGTAACCTATAAACGGTTGAGTGAACGCACCATGCCCCACAAGAGGATACGGTACAGAGGAGAAGAAGAAGAAAAAGAATCACGCAGCTCAATGTGAAAAAGGGACCTTTGAAAAGATATTGCTCGAAGGCCTTCCCACATTTACGATTTACATTTTTTCTGGATATTTTTTTGTAATGATGTCTGCATTAAACGTACGAAAAATGTTGCAGAAAAGTTTTTCACACTTTACCACGATTTTTTAGGAAGACGCTGAAAGCATAATTACTCACCACTCCAATCGAAACCCGGGGGAAAAAACAATCAAAACGAAAAGATGACTAGGAAGAGAGTAAAACGAAAGATTTAAGCGAGTAACTCGTCGCGGTTTTATCTTTTTTGTTGGCAAATCAAATGGAAACACCAATCTTTAGATAAAGATAAATTTTATTGTATATTAATCTGCGATGTTGACCAAAGTTGTTTCAACCTGTTGGGTTTTTAACTGTGACAAATTGGAGGACGTTCGACTGGAGTGGCGAAGCCTTCATTAAATTCACCCCTTCCAATTTCAACGTGAGAAAATCTTTTAATCTTTGATTCTTCTGCGCCGCTTGATTTCGAGATTCCAATATATAATTTATTCAGAATTTAAAAAAAACACTAACCTTTTATGGAATAAAGATGACGTTGATTTCCTAAAATTAAATAATTTATGAATCTGATTCATGGACATAACATGTTTTCTTTGTTTTTAAAGTGTAACTTGTAATAAAGGTAAGTTTTGATTTAACGAGACAAGTCGAGATTTTCGTTGATTTTCACGAAAAACACAATAGCATGATAACGGTAAAGCTTTTGCCAATTTTATTGATGGCGTTGTTACTCACGGGAATTACAGTATTGGCGACGCAAGTGGGAACGCCCTGTATATTTTTTTTATTATTATATTAATGCAGTTAAGTCATTTAATCTTAATTATTAATTAATAACTAAAAGAACAACATTATAAGTGCTAATTTACAGCTATAGTAAGTATATACACTTTTATTTATCTATATCCACAGCAAAAAATCATAATGCCGTGGCGCGTTCGTCAGGTCGAAGAAATGACTCGTCTCAATACAGCGGCCGTGCATGCACGTACTAAAGAAAGTACGACGAAAAGGAAATGGAAGAGCGCTAAACGGTTCCTATACGGACCCCGTGGGCCGTGGTACAATGGGTGAGTAACCAGGCCTATCTGAATTCTACTAATAAATACATGTAGAGTACATTTTATATTGCATTGCTTAAAAGTCGTCGCAATGTTGCGACAGTAATAACACGTAATTATGTCGTACTTCCTGAAAAAATGAGAAGACGAAACACGAAATAAAAAGCAAAAACAAAATCGTTTCAAGTGAATCTACAAACTTGACAAATCTAAATGTCTGCATACAAGTAAAATTACTGGAAGCTGCAATTATTATCAATTACATAGGTACATACCATGTAGTTTTTTTTCTGTTTAGATTTTTGTGAAATTTACAGTGAAAAAGCTTGAATGGATTTTTTTATAATATTCACAATTTGGCGGTTATGGGCAGTTTGACTGTTCAACAGGATTGAATGATAGTCTATGATGCAACGGATGAATATCATCATGTGCAATGTGCATCAAAAAATGAATCTTAAGAAAATTAAAAAACTGGGTTCATCTGTAGCATTATTAAACTTGATAAGCACTGGTTTCAATTCTCTTTCTCGCATAGTATCTAACTGATGATAAAACTAGATATGATTTGTAATTAAAATTTCAATTTCCTATTTGTCACGTTTAGCATGCATTTAATTGTTTCATCCGAGTTTATGTTTGATGCTTGATGTTTCATGAGTAATTACACACAAACAAAATGAAGATTGTTGCAAAATATTTCAAATAGTGTATCTGCAAGCATCATTTAAGATCAAGTTGCTCACCTCAAATATTTAAGTTTTAAAATTTTATTTCAAAATGTGATTTAAACAGAATTTATTGATACTCATCCAATGTTACTAATCTGTACTTAATGGGGTGAGAAGTAGAAGAAGAAATACATATGTGGGAGATTGAAAGAATTAGAAGGTTTTATTTAACATTCAACATACATATTTATTTTACACATCATTAAGTAAAGATTAGTAATACTGATTTGATATTTCTGATATATGTATTTGGTTTGGCTAAGCAACATTAGGGTCATTTTAGCACATTAAATGCATTCTTTTTATCGAGGAAAAATATTAAATTAAATTAATATTAAATTTAACGTATTTCTAAGGCCACATCTTCGTTTTAATTATTTAAATGATCCATATAAGTTTGAGCATCGCACACGATAGTTTATAACCAGTCTGCATTTAATGAAAAAATAGGTCACTGCAGCAATTTTTAATACATTCGACCTTATGAAATGAGTCGTATTAGATATAGCGTGTTTTTTATTTGTTCCCATGTGAACTATTTTCTATAGCGCTCCATCTGCATTTCTATCTATCGTTTACTATATCTGTACAAAATAATAATTACCAATACTGAACTGATTTCAAAACAAAAGACTTAAGCGAGTAACTAATTTATAAAAAGTGGCTTCTATTCGTAACTTCTGTCACTTCTTTTGCCTTTTTGTATTTAGCATACCTTCAAGTAACGCTCGATCTTTGGTAGATGAGATTGTGGAGGGGTCTAAACCCGTAGGAAGCTTCGAAGCACTGAAGCCTAGGTCTATTGTGCACCGTAGCCGTCAGCACTATGCCCGACAATCAAGATCGACCATGCTTAGGAAGAAGTTAAGTTGGCTAATTGAAGCCGAGGCGATGTCGTCCATGTTTGGATAGGCTACTCCCCAATTGAGTCGTTCCCCGTCTTTGGATTGCCTTTTTACTGTACAGGTAGAGATGCCGCAAAAAGGTCCTGGTTCACAGAAGTGGGTTGGAGTGACCCATAGGTAGCGATACCATATGGCCTGGCCCCATCAAACCAACTCTTAACCATCCGTTGTTTATGTACCGTCAGTCTGCATTTGTAGGTCTGTCTGTCTGTCTGCATTTGTAGGTATATTACTCGACCCCAGTGGATATGGAGCATAGGTACATTAACAGGCGTCTGAATTCAGCTGGATTTCAGAATCAGTGGATCTTCCTGGTTGGTTAGCAAACTACCTTTTGTGTAGCGGATTTCTTATCAGTGTGTGTGTGTTTTTTTTAATGTCATCATCAATGATTGTTTCCATTGATTTGAGCATAAATGAAGTAAGAATAATCTAGATAATTTCGGATCTGTCTTGAGTCGGTTTCCAATTTTCGGAATGAGGACCACTCTGGCGAGTCTCCACGAGTGCCGGATGTATCCCAACGCAAAGCAACTACTGAAGATATTCAGAAGGTATGGAGTTAATAGCACCAGACCTTTATGAAGAAGAGCTGGGAAGATCCCGTTATTCCATTCCTCAGTATATGGCATTCCGGGCAAGAGGGTGCAAAGGAGTAGCTGTGTGTCGTCCATGAGGGTGCTTGAGGGTACTTAAGTACTTAGTGTCTTTTTTTAGCCATAACTCGCTGGGGTCTCATATCTGTGTTACTGCATTCGACACTTTCGCAGAATTGAACCCACGAGTTCACTTTGGAAGCATTACAGGTCCCACTCCCCTGTTCTTTTCGCCCTGCTAGAAAGTCTTTTTTACCCTCCTTAACCGCGATAGATCAGGGGTCCAGGGGATATCCTCTCCTGTGGAGAGATTTTGTAGTTGTTCCACTCTGTTAACTGTGGTATTCGGCTTTAACGCAATATAGGTGTGGGCACCGGTAGGTCCAATCTAATGTGCTTGTGATGTGACATTGATGTTTCGTAAGAAACTGGTACGTTTCTGATCCACTGTTCAGCCCGTTGCACAGTGGTCCAGAGACCCGGAATTCTTGGCCAAAAATTCTCAGGCATTTTATTGAAATGGAAGTGTCATTACTTTATGTTTTTGGGTCTCCTAAATCGAATGAGACAATTTTCGAAACTCAAAACCCGACCATTTTCGAAATTAAAGCGAATTTCGAAAATGCTAATTTTTTTTATCTAATTTTTGTACTATGTCGCATATATTAAGATATATTTTCGGGAAAAATATTTTCGAACAATTAAAAAAAAAAAAATTTAGAAATTTTACCTATTAATTATATCCAGCCTACCCCATTTATGTCGGCCGTAATTTAATCAAGAACCATTATGAAAATTGATTTGATAATAAAACAATTCATTTCCGGAAAATAAAATAAAATTTTATATTTTATATGTATATTTTTTAAATATTTTATATGTGCTTGAAAATATTCTTAAAAAAGCTCTATGAGCTTATAAAGTTAATACGAAAATGTATTCACATTAGAAAACCTAACTAAATCTAATTTTATTTACATAATTATTGAATATTAATTTAATTTGGATTGAATCTGAAGAAAGAACACATTTATGGGTACAACAATTTTATACAGGGTGTCCGGAAACTGCCGCATAAACGCACCGGATTGTGATTCCCCAAGTGATTTCCAGCATTATTTCTAAATGTTTTAAAGGGCAGAAAACTAGGGTTAATTTTGGCTCGATTTTGACATAATTTGAATAAATTTTACCACATTCATTCAAATTTAAAACTCGAATAACAGTAATAGCTACAGTAATCTTCATGATCAAAATTCTTCACGACTTAATAAAAGCAATACATTTATTAGCCAATACCGACAAGAAAATGTCAATTTTAATTGTCTTGTAAAGCAACATTATACATTTGACTACAATTGTACTAAAGCTCGTAAAAAAAAAAACTTGCGCGAACTAGCAGCCAATTCTTTGCAGAATCGATCTCGAGGGATGCTGCTACCGTTAGTAAAAATTTCATCGCCGACTAGCGCGGCCTTCCTAACTTTAGAATTAGGTAAATATTTCCTTCTCGTTTTCAACGTACTTCACAAGAAAAACATACTCACCCTCCATTGTCTTATATATTATTTCATCAAACTATGCACTTAACGGAAGTAAAAGAATCAAATCACCATCTGAAGTACTAAAAACTTTTCAATTTGCTCACTACACGTCACAGGAACTAATGAAAGTTAGTGCAAATACTTCGACTAAAAATATTTTTTTCAAAATTACCCATTTACAGTTAGATAATATGTGAGTCTTTGTGTGCACATTGGCCTCATAAAAAGTGTTTCTAGTAGCCTGGAATGTCTAGATTAATATTCAATCAAAAAAACCGTTATTATCGAAAATTCGTATTTTTGATTTTTGGCCAAGAATTTCTGATTTCTGGACCACTGTGCGTTGGTTGCCAAAACCTAGATAAATTCCTTCCCATCACGACTTAGTTAAAGGTAAGTTTGTTACATCGGTTGAAAATTCTTAAACAAGCGAGTAACTTCGTATACTCCTGGCTATCGCGGTTAATGAGGCTAAAAGAAGAATCTTTAGCAAAGCGAAAATAACATATATCGCTGGACAAGGATTCTATCAGGACCGAAGAACAGAGGGACCGCCTTGTTCTTACCACAGTAGTCCGCCAATATTCCGAGATGTGATGCTTGCACCTCTTCGTCTCCAAGAAAGTTGGCTGACGCCAGCACACGCTTTGTGCTGCTTCCTCTTTTGTACTGATGCAAATTGAACAAGATACTTTCCAGGGTTCGTAAAGCGGAGGATCTTCCTGGCAAACCTGTCCACTAACGTATCCGAGGCTGTGATAGCCTGCAACAGGCCCAGGAATGTCCTAGTCATCAGTTGCGTCAGAGTCCTCCTCAGGTTTGCTCTCGGAGTTGCTAACTCCTCTTCCTCGGTTTTCATTTGGAACACCGTGTCTGAGACAAGGGATTGGCGATTGACCTATCAAATGCGTTTGATAAGGTTAATCACTCCATGCTTCTGGCAAACCTCCTCAATATGCATGTTCCGACTCAAGAGATAAGATGGATTGCCAACTATCTAGCTGGTAGGCAATCCTTCACCGAGTTTCGAGGCAGTCGTTCCAAACTTAGAAAGATCAAATTAGGTGTTCCTCAGGGTGGGGTTCTCTCTCCCACCTTGTTTAACATCTATATGGCCGGTCTCCCAACACCTCCGGAAGGCATTGAAGTTATTTCTTATGCCGATGACTGCACTGTACTCGCCACGGGAGCGGATAGGGATGTCATGCGTGAATATATCAATAGATATTTAGCGCGACTAGAAACCTTTTTCCATAGCAGAAACCTAACCATCTCAGCGTCCAAATCGTCTGCGACCTTCCTTACCACCTGGTCAGGTGATTGTAAGTGGCCGGTTGGGATACGTATTGGCAACAAACCAGTTCCTGCTGTTGCAAATCCAAAAATTCTCGCGCTTCACTTTGAGAAAATGATGACTTCAGCTCATCACGCGGAAGCGGTATGTTAAAAGATGCGCAGTAGGAACAACATTCTTAAAGCACTGGCTGGTAGCACCTGGGGCAAAGATAAAGAGACAATGCCACTTACAAAGCGGTGGGTCGAGCAGCGGCTGATTTTGCGGCGCCAGTTTGGTCGCAAGGTCTCTGTAACACAAGCTGGAACAAAATCCAAGTCTGCCAAAATGCTGCTCTACGCACAGCTACAGGATGCCTTCTGATGTCTGCCCAGGACCACCTACATCAGGAGACACATTTGATGCCAATACGTGACCACAATCGACTACTTACAAAACAATATTTAGTAGGTTGTTATCGAGAGGATCATCCTAATCGTAACCTCATGGAGAAAATTCCCCCTCCACGCAACATCAAACGTGGCCCTCGTGACCTTGAGAGAGAAGTCCAGGGTTACAAAAGGGATCCTTTCGATGAAGATTCATACCGGGCTGCCATTGCATTGATTCACACTGAGGAAGTGAGTAGGTCTATTGCGAGTTTAGGTACGAACAGAGTCCTCTCAGCGCTCCCACCACCTATTTCGCCTGAGGAGATTAGGCTCCCGAGAGCCACCAGAGTGACTTTAGCCCAACTTCGGTCAGGCTTCTGCTCACGCCTCAATTCGTATCTATCTCGCATAGACCCAAATATACTAAACGTATGCCCTAACTGCGCTGGCACGCCACACGATGTAGCCCATTTGTTTCAATGCCCAGCTGCACCCACAAATCTCACCCCCCTCTCACTATGGGAAAACCCCATTGCAGCTGCCACGTTTTTGTCCCTGGAGATTGCGGACGAAAACGATGACGAACTATAAAACGAGTCCATATAGATACACAGCGGTTCACACCTTTCTGTACCGCTAAAAGAAGAAGAAGAGACAAGGGAATTAAACATCATAATTTTTTGGCCCTGCTGATTTTTTTTAGTTCAGACTGAGCTCCGCTTTAATAATTTCGGCGAGAGACACCGGGTGGACCGATAGGGTTGCCGAGATGCCTTCACTTTCACGCGCTTTACTTAGCACCCTCCTCGATGTGGAGCACATCATTTCCGCTGTTAAGATACACGCCTTCTCTGTATTGCATTAGTTGTCAGTCTGAACTAAAAAAAATCAGCAGGGCCAACAAATTATGATGTTTAATTCCCTTGTCTCTTCTTCTTTCTTGTACGTTGGCTATTTAATTGCGAGGCATGCCGATGCCCAATACTGGTTTGAGGGATGCTCCCGGCCATGGTTCCATACTTCATTTTCGCACTCGAACAAAATAGGACCTGGCGTATACCGCCGAATTTCGGTTTGATTCACTTTGCGCTCTTAGTTAGAATCTGCGCCAACAGCACGTTTTGCTTTGAGGTGAGCAGTTCCGTTGGGTTGGTGGAGATTGTGGCCACGCTGGGGTCGATCTTTAATACTAGCGACTAGTTCAAGAAAAGTTATGAACGAATGTGCTGTTCGTATGGTTGCTTCAAAACGAAAGATTTAAGCGACTAACCCTGCCTGATCGTATTTCGACAAATAAAGTGAATCCTTGGCCCACTTAGTTCTCTCAAATATTTTACTTGAGAGTCTATTTTCACTAGATATTGTAAAAAGACTGTTTCATCTAAAAATGTCTGCTAACTCGAAAATATGAAAAAAACGCACAGTTTTTAAGTTTGCACACATTTTAATATGTATTATCCTAATCGCGGTCAAACAGCCTTAACAGTTATATATGCAGTATTATATACAGTTCTAAATATAGGTTCAACGACTCGAAAATATGAACATAAATATTCTCTCGTCATTTATTAATACAACATGACTCGTCTATCCATTCGAAGCAAGCATGTATGAGAGTTCAGGTCAACACAATATAAACAAATCCTTATGTCAATATGAAGAGTTCTGTATACGGTTGTGAATGAATGAGGTGAATGTCGGTTGATCGTTTTCATTTGTAACAGATTCACAAAACTCTTTTAGTGATGATAGAACCCAGGATATGCTGGTGCAGCATATTTAGCGACCGGTGCAATTCCGAATGGTGCAGCAAATTTAGCTACGGGTGCTACAACTTTAGCGGCTACTGGCTCGCGGTGAACGACAGCGTTGAATCCGTTGACTGGATCGGCAGTGTATTCAACAACACGTCTGGTGCCATCAGGTTCAATTAGTGAGTAGGCGCCTTGAACAACATCTCCCGATCGGCTTTCTTGTTGGCTCTTAGTATCTCCGGTAATAGCATCCTAAGGCATATTATGAAAATTTATTTAACTGTAATTACGGACATTGCGTGATGAATACTTACATGAATATCGTAGCTGTAGCTGTATTGTGGATTTGGATCGTAGTCATCGGTAACCTTTGCAACAACTGGAGCAGCAACTTTGGCAACAGCTGGGTAAGCGAAGGGCGCGGCTACTTTGGCAACAGCTGGACCGAATACCGGACCATGACCGTACGGACCGTATGGGCCAGGGGCAACGACAACAGCTTGACTTACTGCAACAAGGGCAGCCAATATGCAAATCTGTAAACGAAGAAGTTAAAACTATAGTCGCAATCGATTTTAGCCTAGAACACAAATCAGAAGGAAAACTTCTAATCCTTATTCCATTTGTTGGTTTAACTAGAAAGATTTGTTCCAGTCCTTACCTTAAATGCCATGTCTGTTCTGTGAGACGAATCTTTACTCATTGTCTAAATTCTGCCCAGCCTATGCCTTATATACTCAACTCCGACTACAGTAATGAATATAAAATTTATTTAATATTAAGGCACAATTTCTATTCCAAGATTAATACCGCCCCGTCTAACCAAAACTGCATTCATATATCTAGTATAGGCCATCGCATAATCTATAAGACACTTGCGTTCGAGATAGGCCTAGTCACAATGCCTCCCAAATACATCACACAAAATGCGTTTATAACAAGTTTGCGAATTTGAAATCGCACCGGCCTATACCCTTATAACTGACATACATATAGACTTATAGTTTGTAAGAAATGTACGCGTACGCGTATGTGTCTTAGAAGCTAAATGCTATATATGCAACATGACAATATCTTTAGTGAGTTATTTAATTAATCGTATCAATCTTGTATACTGTTTAGAATGAACAACAGGGTGTAGTGCACAATTTAAGATATTCCACCGTACAACATTGAGCATGCATGCATAATGTTGAATCAGAGTTTACCAGGCGGCCCACATTTTGTCTTCAGGCTTGACATCAGAATCGCGCCAAAGTACATCCTATATGGCGTGGTCGATCGCGCACATTATCTGCGAAGCAATTGAGGCACGCATTCTGTATTGACTTGTATTACAGTCGAGCATGCAATTTACTGAGCAAATTTATCGTGTTATACTCAAATTTGATTTATAAATTAATTTATACTAAAACTTGAACTTGGTTCTTACGGTACCCATTCTGGACTGCTTATTCTTATTTGTGAAGTAAGAACAAAAAATTACAACTTTTTAGAAGTTGGGTGTAATTATGCTGCTTTGAACACGGTTTTATGGAAGCTACCACCTCAACACTTCAGAAAAGCTGGATTGTGATTGATTAATTTGTTGATGCATCCTCTCGTAGCATTCATGGTTAGTTCGCGACATTGTATGTAGTCTCCGAATATGCGTATTCCCTTTTTTCGATCTCAGCTTTCCAGATTTCTAACTTCACGTCCGAACGGCCGTCCGATTAATTAAGTTGCTGTGCAACAAAGAAGGTTCATTACAAACACAATATAACAAACACCTCTGTTGCACCCAGAAATAAATTACAAAAGTAAACTTGGATGATACGCTCATCCTGTCGTCCGATTTACATGAACTAGTACTTATTCGCATCACTATGCTTCTCACATTTTCACATTTAAACAATTCGTATAGATTGTTGTAGGCATTTTAGGCCTAAAAGAGACCTGGTAGGTCCGTTTCTTGTCAAACATTATCTTATGCCGAAGGCTAATTATCAGGGCGGTAACATATCAGCATTTCAATTTTTGTCGCGTGAATGTTTATTTCTTTTTCTTTTCTCAAAAACCATTTGATTTTATTTCTCATTTTATTATAGGTCCAATGCAAATAAAAAGAATTTAAGCCTTGACAGCATTTTTGATCAGTTTTCTTTCAGATACGTCAACGATAAGTTCACTTAGTACGTACTTATTCGAGCTTAAATTGTATTTGTCTTTTCTTTTCATCGGGGGTTTTTGAAGTTGAAAGTTGCGTGTCTCATAAATCATTGAAAGACATTCGCGCGGTTTTGATTGATTCAGTCGGAAAATTGCCATGAGATATTTGCCGGCAAAATAATAATAATTGTTTAGATGTTAACCGATTCTATTCATGTTAATTGTTCAATTGAATTGAGTTATGAGTATGGATTGTTGTGTTGTGTAGCATTTTATTGTATGACGGTTAAATGGAATTCTTTGAATGTTATCGAGTGTTTTTTAGTAAGAACTTTATAATGAAGTATCGATTTTTTAAGATTGCCTATTATGTATATTTTTTTGCAGTATATTCGAGCTTACTGGAACCAAGCAAATGGTATTGGGTGCTCGGGGATTAGGAGGACACCCAAGGACAACCCGGCTAAATATCGGAATGGATTCGAACTTCATTTTTACCTTTGAAATTCGACCCTAATTTGATTGTATCTGATATATTTACGCCAGGAGTTTGTACTTTTTAATGTTTGCCCTTTTATTAACTGATACTTTTTTTGCCCTGGCTATGAAGACTATTTGTGTTCGTCCATTGTTTGGATATCTAGTCGCAAACGCTTCAGACTTATATTGAAGTATTCAGACGACGAGCAAGAGCATTGTTGCTCGTCCGTGTCAATTTAATTCAGGTCTATCCGTTAAGATATCTCCAACCCTGCGTATGATAGCGGCGTGCGTTATTTGCACGCAGTCTTAGGGATGCATGCTGTAAGATAATGGTATAGTTAATTTTTTAGCCTAATGTTTTACTGTATTCCTATAAGAACCCATCAAAAGCAAAAACAACAAAATCGTCGCAATTACTATATTTACTACGACAGCAGCAGATAAAATGCAAAACAGTTGAAAATTATTTGCTAACCTATAAAAACACAACGACTCAAGACAATACAATCAGCGTAAAAAGAATATACATTTTCCAGAAAAAGTCTCCGTACATAAATGTAAGGAAAACTGCATATTACGGAAGAACTGGGAAATGAAAACCTTATATTGAAATTTGTTATCTAAAATGTTTATTTACTATGTTAACTAATATTTCTACACATTATTTTACTGAAAATCAGCTGTAAACAAAATTTTCTAGAACAAAAACTAAAAAACTTCACAAAAACGAATTAGAAAAAGTCTCCGTACACGACGATAGTTTTTACAATTATTCAGTTTTTTTTACAGAATTTCGAAGAGTTCACTAGCTTT
Organism: Microchrysa polita; assembly: GCA_949715475.1. Lineage (NCBI taxonomy): Eukaryota > Metazoa > Arthropoda > Insecta > Diptera > Stratiomyidae > Microchrysa > Microchrysa polita. The sequence continues at coordinate 65,958,416 of OX454416.1, forward strand.
AGGGATAACATTTTTGGAGGAGGACCTCCATGCTCTGGTTAAACATGGACTGGATCAATTTGGCCGACCCCTGGCCTGTTATTTTGCCCCTTTTGAAGAGAATGGCGCTTTGAAGCATTCCCTTCTAGGTTATGATGTGCTCACGGTACCATCGCGCCTCCAATTTCTGAAAATGTTCGGTGGAATTACGCTCTCGAAATTGGGATAGCGTATGGGACTTACGTTCTGTTTTAAAAAACGATAGAAGCGTCACAATTAAAGCCAAGTGCAAGGGACCATTATTTTCTGTGAACCAAGAAGCCTCGCAAAGCCCACTCTGCTAAGGGCCGTGTCTCCTTTTGGTTTTAGTGAACTCTTCGAAATCCTGTAAAAAAACTGAATATTTGTTAAAAAAATATGGTCGTGTACGGAGACTTTTTCTAATTCGTTTTTGTGAAGTTTTTTAGTTTTTGTTTTAGAAAATTTTGTTTACAACTGATGACGTCGGATCTCTGGTGTCTGCCTGACCTTCAATTGTCATAATCTTCCAGTCTTAGAAACCCAGTAGCTATCCAATTACGAGAGTGATTTAAATATAACCCGGAATTTTTAAATAGACGCGCAAAAAATTCAAAGTCGTTAGAATGGCTGCACTGGTCTGTTAAGAAACGTGGAGAGTTTAGCAGGAACCTCCGATCACCTTCCAAAGGAGATATCATAAAGGTTCAGGAGCAGGGGTGGTTGGCCCAGCGCATAGAATATCCATGCCTGTAACTTTTCGCCGAATCACAGCAGGCGGGACAAATTTTAGTAAACGTTAAAGCTAAGTCCCATTAGACCCTCCACCAAATATTACTTCGATCTGATTAAAACAAAGGGTACCTTCCATACAAAATTACCGGAAAATTGCCTACAAGCAAAACTTTAATTTTGGTTGACTTGTTCCCTTATTTCTTAATAAACTAGTGGCATTGAATTTGAATAATTTGTATGGGTACCCTTTGTTTTAATCCGATCGAAGTAATATTTGGTGGAGGGTCTAATGGGACTTAGCCTTAACGTTTACCAAAATTTTTCCCGCCTGCTGTGATTCGGCGAAAAGTTACAGGCATGTCTTTTTTTTAAATGTTAATAGGGGGTATAGGGCAGCCTGAGTGGGATAGCTATATATTGTTAGGAATAGTTATCCCAATTACCATGGCTCCAATTAAATTACTTCAGGAGCTAGAGCGCCAAATGTAACTATCAAAAAATCTAAATTACACCAAATGTTTTAAGGTCTAGTATATAATCTGCCAAGAGCACTGTAAAAACAAGGTTGAATTTTACATCGAAAATTCGTTGAATTTTACACCTTTTTTCTCGCAAAAATTACAGTAAACGTTTATTTTTCAACCAAATTTCTAGTAAACCCACAAAATTGTGTAATATTACACAGATTTTTTAATATTTCTCTATTTTGGTGTAATTTTACACCACATTTGGTGTGAAGATGTGCCATTACTTTATTTTTGTGTAATTTTCATGTAATATTGCGATTTTGGTGTGAAAATTACACCTACATTTGTGTAAAACTGAGTGTGCTACAATACTTTTGTGAATTATTGCATTTTCCTGTATCTGTCAAGTGGCTTGTTCTGTGTGCAGTTAGTCGGTTCCGTCCGAAGTGCGTTCGTGTGAGCATCATATTATTATTATAGAGCACAGAAGGAAATTTTGTGTAGTTTAAGTCGTCCTCAGAACATTTTGCTGTAAATATTACAGTTAACACGATATTGACGAAAAACCATAATTTCAACCCTTTGCCAGATGGCGTTGGTTGAGTGAAGATGACGTCACAACTAATCTCTTTTTCCTTAATAATTCCTGTATCCTTCCGTTTCCAGGATGAACAAACGCCCTACAAAATGAACAAACGTCTGGCTTTCGATTGATACCAAACCTATACCTTTCCGACCCATATTTAATAATGACTGGCTAAGTTCACACTCACAATTTTAAAGTTGTTATAATTAAATAATTAGAGAAGAACAAACGATATTAATTGGCGAACAATCAAGAACAAACGTAGCCGCAGTCGAACAAACGGTTCACCGAGAAAAAGGGCGTAATTAAAAAAAAAATGACTGGCTAACTTCACACAGCCAACGATTATACCATATTGTACTCTAATTTAAATAATGCAAGTAATGCATACGATGCAGTTTAAATTAAGTGAAATACGATTCGAGCTCATATCCAAAGTTTGGACTGGACTAATTTTAATCGAGTCCAGGATTTGTTTGTAGTCTGTCTGGCTATAACAGTATTTGAGATGAGTATAAAAACTTGTATGAAATTGTTTCATACACAGGGTGGTATGGGAATATGTTTTTCTGTTTTATGTATATGTTTTTGAATCGAACATTTGTGATAATATCTAAATATTATCGCATAGTATTAAGCTGAACGAGACAATATTGTTGTCAGTCATTTAGAATACATTGCGCTGCTTTCGTCCGCTATTATGCTGCTTTAGCTCTATTTCAAACAAAACAGTCTTTCAATTGAATCAGTGTCTGTAAAATATTATTTATTAGATAGTATCTACATTACATAGCTTTTAATAAACGGAATTGGGTACCTTTTCTGATTTTTCCAAACGCATCCCTATTGGTAAATGTCACCGCACGCCACTGGGTACCCTTAGTTTTGATCGGATGGTAAAAATTTTTGGTGGGGAGCATAATGAAGCTTAGAATAGGCAGAGATATTTTTTTTCCTATTTTGGATAGAATTTAGAAGTGAAAAAACGTGAAATTTGTTAGAAATTTGGGTCACTTTGTATGGGGGGTACCCTTAGTTTTGATCGGATGGTAAAAATTTTTGGTGGGGAGCACCAAATTTTATCTGCCTGGCTCAATTTAAAAAGAAGCTGCAGGCATGCCTTTTTGAAAAATGTTAGGAGGAGTGAGGGGGGGCGTCAATGGTGGGAGCATTCCAATTTTTGGTAGATATTAAAGAAATTTTGTTAGCAATATATGGACAAGATCTTATGACCAAAGGTCTATTCTATCAAGAGTTACAGTGCGAAATGTAAAACTCAAAAAATGTAAATTCACTATAATACTTTTTGGTCTAGGGTATAATTTTCTAAGAAAATGTCTAGTGTGTTTCATATCATTACAAAGGTAATTTTATGTAGTTTGTTTTGTCTTCAGCACATTTTAAGGTCATACTCATAGTTTTCCAGATATTTGCAGGAAACTGAATTTTCACCCCTTTGCCACCCCCTCCCCCTTAACCCATGGCGCAAATTAGTGTAACTTTTTACTGTGTATATTAGGGAGTGTATTCAACAATTTGGCATCAAACACTTCTTTTGTTTTTTGGATGTTTAGGTTTGGAGCTATTTTGAACCAATTGTACTGGACTATTGCACGATCTTGCACGTTTTGGGATTTTTACTGCACGTTTTTAAATTTTTTACTGCGCGAAAATCCGGGCTCTATATATAACTTTTCAAATTTCTGATTGACATTTCTTTCCGAGTCGAACCACATTTTTCTTTTGTGATAAAGAGCTACACCTACAGTTTAGCTTTTAAGTTTGTGGCATTTGAAATGCAGATACTGGTTGGGTCAACGGTAAAGTGGTCGGCAAACCACTGGTGACTAGCACCTCAGGCGACATCAGGTGGTCAAACTCTACCAAACAGCACGCTCAGCAGTGTTATTTAAATGGGTACTCGTTTAACATCTGAGTGAGATCATAATCTGTCGTGAATTCGAAAAACACCATAAACTGAATTGGTTCACGGTAAGACTCGAATCCACGACTCTGTGCACCGAAGGTGTGCGCACTAACCACAACGCCAGCCAGACACCAGTTTACAAAATTAGAGAGTCGCGCGATTGTCTGAACTAGGTGCTGATTCCAAATCAAGCATTGCTGACCTTATGTAGCGAATTGAATTTGAGGCTACAATACAATTTTGGACCGTTTGTTTTTAATACTGCTAGCTCTGGATAGGAATTCCGAACCTATGCTCTTTTTTATCCGCCAAACAAACTAAGCCTTTCGAGCTTAAAAGAAAAATCACTGATATCAAATATGATATAACTTTTAAAACGTCGTGCAAATATTTAAATTACTTTAATCACACCTTGAAACATTAAACGCCTCTGGAGAGTGTGCAACACTTAATTGGTGGAATTTAATAGATTTAGATTCTGTTAATCGTAAGGCCTCTGCTATGCATTCTGTATCAATTGGTTTACGCATAGTCACATAGATATTTTTTTGAGGCTATCGTTGATTTATGGATCTACAAGAAGTGGACAATCAATATTAGAAGCAGTATCGTTTGTTCATAATACGTATGAATATTACGAAATATACGCATATTAAATTCGTCAAATTTTTATACAATAAATAATTAAATAGTGTTATTTTTTAACAAGATTATCTAAAATAATAAATTGTATTCAAACACATACGCATAATACGAAAGTTATTTTTGAGTTATTAATATTAAATTCTAAATTAATAATATCATTGAGAGTGTGTTGGAATAAATACATAAGTAATTTCTATCGTCCATTTTATTTGGTATCAGAAAATTTCTATTAATATTTATTATGTGCATCTTGCATTTCTTCGTGCGCATACATACGTACATTACTAATTGCTATTACGTTCAGTTATTATTATCTCATATCTCGATTGTTGCACACAACGCATCCAGCCTTACTTTACAACGTATCTTGATATGGCGGATCATACATTGCGGACTGCAGAATTACAAAAAACAAGACATCACATAGACTGACTGACTTTATAAATACTATCTCGAGCCACCATTATGACATAATAGTCTTTAACATCTGGGGTTCAAGTCGCACGATGGTAATGACAGTTTAGAGATCATGTTTTTAGATTTTTACTGTCATTTATGCATTTATACATTTATTATGAGTATCGAAGCATGTTAATATTACAGCATATTTGGTTTAGAGTAGATGCGAATAATAATAATTAGTGAGGTGAACGATCTTATATGTTAGCGAGTATCAGGTGGAATAATAAATTAACTGGTTGACAAATTAAATATGGCAATAAATTTAAATATACGGATGTTACAGTAGGAATTGGACTACTTTTGCAAAAATTTCTGTACTTCTACATTGAAATTACTATTTTGAATTAAGTTACTCGCTGAAGACTTTTGTTTTGAAACTTTGAAAAATCCATTGGATAAGTTTTAGCACCTAGCTTTTCAAGTGATTGACATATAAATGACAAAATTGTGGATTCCTTTATAAAAAGGATTCTAAATCGATGCTACCCGGACCAGGATTTTGATGTAGTCTTCAAATAATTCTGTATGAAGATGTTCGATTCTGTTTAAGCTAAAACTTTGCCTATTTCTCAAAATTATATATAAACGTGTTTAAGGTTGTATGTTTTCAAACACATAATCTTCCAGGATTACGGCAATCCAAAGATTTTAATAACGCCTATGGTATTAAACATGTTAGCCGACTTGTTAAGGTCACAGAACACCGAGTGTGATGACAGTACCAAACATCTTCTTTGCGAATGTCCGACAGTACCTCGGTCGAGACTTTTGCCTGTTAGAGACACCATCGGTAGCTCCAATGTCGTAAAGAGCACCCCTACTGGACTTATCAAGCTAGTTGAAAGTCTTTCGGATTAATTAAGGGTAGGTTAGGTTAGGTTCAGGAGCCGCCAGATTGCACCCATCCCACTTAGACCAGAATTCGGTCCATTGTGATACCTCCGAGAGAAACATGCCTCCACTAACCGCTTATGCTGGGAAAACCAGCCCGTGCTAAAAATTGATACCTATATTGAGCAGTATTGGGCTCACATATCGGAGGTCTTCGGTATCGTAAAAATACGTTAAGCACAAAAAACACATAATCTCCCAGGATTACGGCAATCCAAGGGTTTTAATAACGCCTATGGTATTAAACATGCTAGCCGACTTGTTAAGGTCACAGAATACCGACTGTGATGACAGTACCAAACATCTTCTTTGCGAATGTCCGACAGTACCTCGGTCGAGACTGTTGCCTGTTAGAGACACCATCGGTAGCTCCGATGTCGTAAAGAGCACCTCCAGTGGACTTATCAAGCTAGTTGAAGGTCTTTCAGATTAATTAAGGGTAGGTTAGGTTAGGTTCAGGAGCCGCCAGATTGCACCCAGCCCACTTAGACCAGAATTCGGTCCATTGTGATACCTCCGAGAGAAACATGCCTCCACTAACCACTTATGCTGGGAAAACCAGCCCGTGCTAACAATTTATACCTATATTGAGTAGTATTGGGCTCACATCTCGGAGGTCTTCGGTATCGTAAAAATACGTTTAGCACAAAAAACGCCTCCGTTTCTCGGACAGCGCGGGACAGTGACACACTCTCTTCTTCTTCTTCGTCATCATAACTTCTGCAAAAGTCGTTGTGAGGAATTCGGAGTCTTCTTGCGTGCTCCCCAATATGATAATGCTCCATTATTATCCCTACCACGTTGCGAATATGCTTTTTGTCCAAGCACAGTAGCGCATATTAGAACGGACATTGTCTAGTTTTGGCCAGATCATCCTTGCCGTTCAAAAATTAAGCCTTAATGTCACAATAGATATTTTGGTCGCCGTGCCCACCTGTGGGTATTTTTAGGCTGTTTCACTAATTCAAATAAATTTCAAATAAATTTATTCACAAACATTAACAAATTCAGTCTTGAATCTATGTTACAAAAATTCTTCTTTGTGCTTTGAATCTACCCAAAAGCTAAGCTTGTGTGGGTAGAGTAGTTTGTTATTATACATATCAACTAAAAAAGTATTTTTTAATTTTATAACTTATTTACAACAATCAATCAATTATTCATTCATTATTATTTATTTATTTATTTACAGAAAATTAAAGATAGTGTAGAATTCTTCATATTTTAAATTGAGGAGCCATTTTTTCACGCGATATTTAAATAGATGAAATCCGTTGATATTACGTATCTCAATTGGTAATAAGGTAAAACTATTTGGACCTATGAAGAACACATATTTTTGAGAGTGTGTTTTATGATACAAGGGAATATAAAGTCTTCTATTATTATGGGTTCTATACAAAATCCACAAGTCAAAATCGAAAAGTCATAATCCATAAAGACAAAATCCATAAAGACAAAATCCATAAAGTCAAAATCCACAAAGTCAAAATCCATCAAGACAAAATCCATAAATGTTTGTATGAAGAGAGCCATAATGCTTATTGCGTGGGCACTAGACAATTACCAAACCCCGGAGCATATGCGCTTTACCTAAAGACACGGAGAAGGATGCACCCGGAGCATATGCGCCTTAGGTGTCTCTGTCTTTACCTGAAGCGCTTATGGTCCGGTGCATTCCTCTCCGTGTCATCGGCCAAATCGTATATGCCACGGATGAATCCTTTTCCGTGTCTACAGGTAAAGCGCATATGCTCCGGGATTTTGTAATTGTCTAGTTAACGTAATAACGTACATAAATATTCTCAATATTCAATTGTGATAAGCAAACTGATGTAAATTTGAATTTATGGATTTCGTCTTTTTGGATTTTGACTTTGTGAATTATGACTTTATGGATTTTGTCTTTGTGAATTTTGTCTTCGTGGATTTTGACTTTGTGGATTTTTCATTTTTTTTTGATTTTGTCTTTTTGGATTTTGTATTTTTGGATTTTGTATAGAACCCGTTTTGACAGCCATTTTAGGATGCTTCCCATTGCGGATTGAGCTGAGGTAAAGTATCGATCCCATGAAGGTCCTGAGCTTAATTAAACTGTTTCGTCCGCGAAAACTACTATAGTGTCAAACTTTAGGTTGCACAATTCATTAACGTAAATAAGATATAGTATAGGCGAAAGTACAGTTCCTTGTGGCAAGCCTACATTGCTATTAGACATCCAATCACTACTATGTTGATCTATAATTACCCTCTGCTGTCTTTGGGTTAAATATGATTTTAGTAGTTGTAGAGGCTTAAATTGTATGCCTATATTTGTTAATTTTTGGATTAGGAGATGGCATGATATCGAGTCAACAGCTTTGGATAGGTCCATAAATATGGCCAGTGGCTTCTGATCCTTATCAAGCTCCTCGTGTAAAAAGTTTGTTACATTTAAAACTGCGTCTTCCGTACTTAAACCTGCACGAAAACCATATTGCTGTGGGGATAGTATGTTATTTTCTGTAATAAATTTTAGCAGTCTTCTTTTAATATACATTTCTCAAAAAATGTTGATAGAGAAGGTAGCAATGAAATCGGTCGATAATTGTTAATAGAGAGTTTTAGCAAGTCGTTGCAAATAGGACGACTTAATTTGACATTCCATATAAAAATTCGCTTCCTTACCGTATACGGAACAGTATATTATAATTTTGCATGTCCCAAGTAGGCATGGGTGTATTGCCGTATATTTGATGTTCTGTAAACAGTCAAAAGCGTCGTGTCGCGATTTTGATTTGTCGTGTCGTGTCTGTTTAAAAGTTTTGTTTACGGTACGCGCGAGTTTTGAAACAAACAGATTTTAGTAGTAAACAAGATTTATTGAACTGTATCTATAGAACTAACTTAAACTATGCATCGGACGTATCTTTTATACTCGATGCGTTACAATAATTTCTTATCATCTAAAGAGTACTATCTATGTATTATGTACCAAAAAGAACATTTGACCCTATGGTCAAATTATCTTTTGGGAAAAATTCAAATTGTTTGATTTCTTATCATCTAACTTTGGGTCGTTAAGATATAACATAACTCGCGCGAGTTTTTCCATTGTAATTTCGAATAACGTTTACGGTATTTTGAACATTAGTGTAAAACTCTCTAATGTCTGTTTTACTACCGGTTTTAAAAATAAGAATAACTTTAGCTTTTTTGAATGCTTTTGGGAAGACACCTTCGTGCATATGTGTATTTCGAAAATAGTTTTGCAAGTGGGGCTTTGATTTCTTCTTGGATATTTTTTAAATGAAACGAGCTAATGTTGTCCCAGTCAAAAGATGGGCTTCATTTTAATGCATTTATTGTTTCAGCAATTTCCTCTCCAGTAATTTTCGTCAAATGCATATTAGCGGCAGGATTGTATGTTCGGTTTTTTGTGTCATGCTCTTGCTCAAAATGGTGGTTATTGAAAATATTCGCTCCTATGTTAACGAATACTCGGTTAAAATGGTTTGCTAATGATTCTTTTGTGTTTTCTTGAGTTTGGTTACCGTTTTTTATAATTTCGAGTGGGATTTTAGAAGAAGTTTGTTTGTTGGTTGTGTCATTTTTAAGCTCATTTTGGAAATAATCTTTTTTCGCTATTCATTTTAAATTGTTAATCGCATTCCTATATTTTTTGTAATAAATTTTAAGATTTGTATCAAATGGCTCTTTATTTCGCCTACGCTTAATTTGATCGCGAGTTCTAATTGATCTTATGATACCCTCCGTCAACCATGGCTTTACTGGGCTAAATTTATTTTCAATTTGCTTCTTGGTTGTTGAGGAATCAATCAATGATTTTAATTTAAGGACTAGTTTTTCTGTTGCAACATCAGGTACATCATCAATAATAGAATTCCAATCTACATTTCTAAGTTTCTGTTTTAGCTCTATATAGTTAGTCTTTTTAATAGTTTTGATTTCTTTTTTGTTTTTTATTTTGTGCTTTGTATTAATTTTAATGATAGTGGTGTAATGATCTGTTATTGTTTTTTGCAGTATAATAGGTATGACGTTGTGAATGTTTGCTGGTGTTTGTTCTTGGCGGATGAATATGTGATAGATACAGGTTCGCGTTGTATCGTCTATTAAAATAATAATAATTAGTTTTATGCAGTTTGCCCATTACCCACAAGATGTGATATTCGGTACAAAACTTGGGAATTTGATGGTCCGCAACAATTATCGAGTTCTAGCAAGTGGTCTTCACTGTACAAAAGGTTAAGAGCTTCTGCTTAATAATATTTCGAATAACATGTACAAGCACGCATTGACTTTAAATTTTCAGTTACTAGCTTGAATCTTTTGTACTAAATGCATCGGATCGACATTTACACTTATAAATTAACGTTAGACTGTCATTAAATCAAGTCAAACTTGCGCTTTTAAATCATGGGGAAACCTTTTGATTGTGTATAGTTTTCTTCTATGTTGGTCGATCACCTTTTTTGAACATTTAGTTCAATCTTGTTTGTGGAGAATGACCAATCTATTCATACATTCTGATTGCGATCGTGTGACATTCCATGTTGGGGACGGACATGAAAGACATTTGCAAGTACGTATGCACTGTTTTTCGCACAGAGGCAGTGAATATGCATAAAATTATTTTTTTACCAAATCCTAAATGCGACTGACTTTTCTCGCTATGTTAATTTAAGTTTGGCGATGAAAGTACGTGAAAAATTCAAAAATGATGTCATAATCAATAATTTAACTTTGATAGATTGCATCCCGAACTCAAGGTCCAACAACCCAATTTTTATGCGCTTTAATTTTAAGTTTTCTATCTTACGAAATGTTTCCATATTTTGTGGGAAATCTAAATTCTCATGTTCTTTTCAGTTACACAAAATAATGATTCTTTCGCGTTCTTTTGACTTACCTAAATACATACAAACACGGGCATTATACTCCCCATAAGAATATTACTCGATTAAACCGGCTGCAATTCAATGAAAATACCAGTCTTACGATATATAGTAAAATATATGGTAGTATGGAATTTATTGACGATATTTGATTGGCTTAAAACTGTGAATGGCAGATATAAATTGAGAAAACTGTATTATGTACGAGTTTATATCATTAAAACTACACGGTGGGTCAATTACAAGTTCGTTTTTAAAAATGCATTTAAATGAACAAAATTAATTTTTTTTCCATGTCTTATGGCTTTATTAGAAAGTAAGTAAGCTCCCATTAATGATGGAACACAACTTCATTCAAGTGGCTGCCCCCGCTGGCGTCGCAGTAGCGCATTCTGTCACACCAATTTTCCAAGACCCTGTTGATAGTTTCAGGCTGTAGCTCACGGATTGCTTGGATGATATTGGCCTTAAGTGCTTGAATCGTTTGAATGAAGCTTTAGCTTCTTTTGTGTTAATAATTTCTACCGCAGCCCGATGACGTGTTCCGATTCTATCTGTTCCTGGATGCGTTGAGGCTAAGCCAGGAACACACTTGGTTGAATTCTGGTTAAGATTCAAAAAGGAAAAAGTTTTTCGTACAAGAACCTAATGAACCCTATGACGTATTGTTCCAATTTCAGCCGTTCCTAGATATGTTTTGAGGCATTACTAGAAACACATTTGGGTAAAGTTTGCTTAAGGTCGGATTAAAAAGAAAAAAGTTTTTCTTAGAAGAACTTAATTTTCAATTGTTGGTTTATATGGCAGCCCTATGACGTAATGTTCCGATTCCATCTGTTTCTAGATATGTTTTGAGGCTTTACTAGGAATACACTTGGTTGAAGTTTGGTTAAGATTGGTACATAAAGAAAAAAAGATTTTCTTATAAGAACCTAATTGTCAAGGGTTGGTTTCTATGGCAGCCCCATGACGCCATGATCCGATTCTATTCGTTTCGACATATATACAGCGTACACTAAAAAGAAACTTGCTTACAAAATTTCAGCCCGATAGCTTCACAACTGAGGGACTAGTTTGCGTTGCAACAGACAGACAGACAGACGGACATCGCCCAATCGATTTCTCTCGTCACACTGATCAATAACATATGTATATACGTTATATAGTCGGAGGGGCTTCCTTCTGTGCGTTGCAAACTTCATGACAAAGTTAATATACCCTTTCACATAGTGACGGGTATAAAAAAGTCGGATAACATGGCTCGGTAACGCGCACCGTTGACCAGCCTCATTTTGGAAAAAAATGGTCCAATGATGCCACCACTCCACAATCCGCACCAAACTGTCACTCTCTGTGGATGCATTGGCTTCTCGACAACAACGTGCGGGTTTTCCGAGCCCCAGATGCGGCAATTTTGTTTATTAACGTAGCCGCCGAGATGATAATGCGCCTCATCAGAAAATATAATTTTTCGCCCAAAATCGTTGTCCAATTCAAGCTGCTCTATGGCCCAAACTGCGAAGCGATAACGAAGTGGATGGTCGTGCGACTTTAATTGCTGAGTCAATTGGACCTTGTAAGGGAATAATCCGAGATCTTTCTGCAGAATTCTTCTCAGGCTAGTACGTGAAATGTTTAACTGTTGAGATCGATGGCGTGTTGATGTTCGTGGATAGAGTCTCACACTCTGGGCTACAGCAGCCACATTTTCATCTGTGCGCACCGTACCACGACGGGTACCGTGAGTGTTGTCCACTAGCATGCGAGTCTCACGAACTTTTTGCAAAAACTTGCGTACGTGACGCTCGGTGGGTGCTTCATTTCGGCCAAAACTTCTTTTCAATAAACGCACTGTTTGGGCTAGACAGCACTCACTTTGAAAATAAGTTTTCAATATTTCCCAACGTTTGTCAAGCGTAAAGCGACTCATTTCGTTCCGCGGAGATATGATACTGACTTTCTATCCAGATTTCGATCGAAAAACAGCTATCAGTGTCAAACTAACCTATGATTTGAAAACGAACTTGTAATTGGCCCACCCGTTATATGCAATTTAAATATTTCCGACGAATGTCATTAACAACGAAACAGCGATTGATCGACAATTAATTGGCGCGATGAGACATATGTAATTCGAATCAAGATTTTTCGTTTGATGAGGACGCGTATAGAATGAATGGAATGAGAATTATATTTGCCGTTTGTTGTGTTTAGAGGAGAATGATGTTTTATATTGACTTTACAAACTAGTTTAGCACTACCGTGATTAATGTCCTGATTTTATAACATAAATGGGTTGAGTCGTAAATGTATGGTATGATTATTTTATAGTTAGGCGGAAAATTGGCAGTTGTGTTATTCAAGAAATTATTGAAAAGTACTCTTATTAATTGTGAAGTCAAAATCGGAGTTATGTGTACATGACCAATCTATAAACCCAACAAATTAAAATACCTTTACAATTTGTACTAAAGCAAAAAAAAAAACAAATATGCAAAGGTTCGTAAGACTTCTTCTCTCTTGTCTCCTTATACCGTGGCTCGGCCTGTGGAGAAGGAACATCGCTCGTTCTAGCGGTAATGTCCAAGGCAGTTACGACTAGTCCCAGTTAATATTCGAATGCTCACGCCCAAAGACAAAGAAATATCCCATATATTTTCACAGCTTAGCCGATAAATACCGTGTTTCCTCATCATTTGATTTTGGGTTACTCGCTTAAGTCTTTCGTTTTGAAATCTGTTCAACATGAGAGTCGATGAATTATACTGCAATTTTTGCGGTAAAAATAGAAGGTGGAATGAAAAATTAAGTGGGTCAATCGTTATCTTTGTGGCGCATCTTATCGAAATTTGGATGGAAACACGTACATATAACAAACATATAAAAAATATTTAATATTTTTGGTAACAAATAAATAACAGTATCAAAATACAAATAATTTTCCTATAAAAGCATTCTCTTAAAAGACTGGTGCAGCATGTGCATATGCATGTGGATGTGCAAACCCGACTGCGACCGGAACAACAGGCTTCGCTGGTACAGCCGGTCCACGTTGCACGACGGCATTAAAACCATTCACCGGATCGGCAGTGTAGATGACAGTACGAACAGTACCATCTGGCTCAACAACAGAATAAGAACCTTTCACTACATCACCATCACGTACTTCTTGTTGACTCTTACTATCTCCGGTCAGGGAATCCTGAACGTTGTAAGCAAAAGTGTATTGTGGTGCTGGATCATATTCTGTGTTGATGGCCAAAGGACCAGCTGCTACAGCGACTGGTGCAGCATGTGGCACTACCAAACCAGAATGTACAGCCCCGAATAGAATGCAGCTTACAGCAATAATAGATGTTGCCTATAGGAAAATTACAATAAAAAAATTAAAGTCTTATAAATATATTTTAAAAGAACATTGTCTTACCTTGATGGAATGCATTTTAACGCTTAATTGGGAAAAGTTATTTAGATACTGTTCACTAAACTTTGGTTGACAATTTGTTGATTATTCCGAGGTTACGACGGCTTTTAAACTATCTAAAAATGTCTTCCCTTCCATTTCAATTGAATAAAAAAAGTATTCAAATTTACAGATGGAGTGTATTAACAAATAATTATCTATTAAAATAATCGCGATGGAAGTATAGAGTTAAATGATAGTCTTTCTTATAGGGGAATGAGATCCACAACTGGAAGGTATGCGTTTATTTATCTTTATAGAAAATTATACATCTTTAAGTGCCACGTAAATTTCCTCGTAGACATTATTATGGGAATGTCTCTCTCGAAATACCAAAACTAAAATCACAAGAAATTATGTTTTAAAAATTCACTAATTTATTCTAAATATTTTATAATTTTAAGATGATATCGACGGCTTGGTTTTAGACGTGTTGAGATTCAGTGAATTGTACTGATTACTTTACTGTCATGTTCCAAATTCGATAACCATTATAAAACTGAATCAGCCTACTAAGTTTCGAACCGTCGACACTGTGCTCCAATTGGGAGCCTGCTAGCTATCACATCAATCAGACTAAACTGAAACACATTTAGTGTTTTATTTTTAACAATGTCTAACTAGGCCCGCGAAAGTTATCAGTAAAACAAATTCGAAATTATTTATCTTTTCATTATTCAATCACTTTAAAGACTACTCTCCCCTATTATTACGGCACGCATATAAACTAAACGGAATTGTACCATCTGCTTTCAGTTGAAAGTGAAATTGAAATGTTATTGATAAATTAATTAAAAATTCAGAACACGAAGGAAATGTTTTTATGGCTGAAATTGCACTGTTTCAATAGTGCGCTATAACCGGTGCTAAAATTGCGACAAAATTACACATATATTGGGAGTTCGTCGCAGTGTTATTGGTTGTGACTCAACATCATTTATTTAATAAGAAAACTTTTTTTTAATAGATTAACATTTAATCAGAATCAGTACCTGTGGAAATTTCGGAATTGATTTCGAGTGAGTGGTTTGCTCTTATAATTAAAAAATAAAGGACATTCTAAAATGTGGGCTACCATTTTAAAGAGGACGTCGAATATATCACATATCCAGTGCTTGTTTCCTGGACCCACAAAGAAGGACACGTATTAAAAATGGTAGTGTTCCCCCTAATTTGATTGAATATTAAACTTTTTAGAACATTTCCCATAAATCTAGGCCAAATTAATGGTAGAACTGTCAGTTACTAGATTTTAAAAGTTACGGAAAGTGACACGATTTACTCCGTTGTGGGCCCTTAAAATAGGGAACAGATACCGGATATGTTATGTACTCAATGTTCCCTTTAAAATGACACTTACGTCCTACTTTCTTACTTGCCTACCTCTGATCAAGGTTTAATTATTTTATTTTTTTGCACTTTTTGGGACCTTTCCCATCAAAATTTTTCTTAGAAAAATTCCTCCTGGTACTAGTTCTAAAAACGACAAAAATTAGCCCAATGAATAAGAAAATCTAAAAAGAAAATGTAAATAACCGCAAAATACACTAGATATGCGACTTTTTTTCGGGACCAAAATATTTTCTATGGTAAATTGATTTTGTAGCTTCGATGACATTTCTCATAAGAATTTTATATGGAAAATTAATTGTAAACAAAATCATGCGCAGCTTAATGCTGTAACTTCGTAGTAAGGGCGTCGGAAAAATGGGGGCAATGAATACGAAATTTCAAAATTATTAGATGCTTAAAATTAATTAATCAGCTACGTTCCTGTTGCATAACTTAATACCAACAGCATCAACATTTACACTATTACGAAAAATACATTTAAATGTGATTGCAAAGCGTTGCGTGGGATAAATTTAAATACAAAATTTTAAATAGTGTGTATTCCAGTGCATTGCGGTTGAATACTCCAACCAATGAAAAAACAAAAAGTATTAAACCATACCAGCCCCAAACACTAAATTTCCTACGCCACTGCTAGCTATAAAAAAAATTAAATTGTCCTCTTTATTTCAGTTTCCTTCTTTTTCTTCATCATTGAATTAGCCTTATAGGGGACTCACATTAACAGGATTTATTAAATCCGGGATTTAATTAACAATTAGTATTGGTATTGTACGGTGATTGCAAAAATCCAAGTACAGTATACATAACATGCGATCAAGTATCCAAGGTTTTGATAATAGATTAATTTTAATCAACTCCAGGATTTCCTTGTAGTCTGTATCGGCTATAATTATAATCTTGTCTATTTAAAATGGGATAACTACATAATCCCGAAAAAATACATAAACCATATTTAAGGAAGTTCTACTCCCTTGCTTCTTCCATAGACATGGACATACGCGCATCACTAGCCTATCAGAGAGTGTGTTCATGAAACCATGAAACCTTTTTTACTGTGAATACCAACTCCAGCTTGGTACAAATATGAAAAGGCCAAAAGACGAAAAAAGTGAAGTTGGACAACTCTTGCTTCAGATTGGTATTGAATGAAACAGTGTCTGACAAGACAAGATTACAATAAATTGTTAATTAAATTTATTCTATTAGTTGGCGTAAATGAAACTTCGGTGATTTCATTTACAATACGATTTCAAAAATGGCTCTCCGCATATTTTTAAGTGTGTTGTCTACGACAATTTCCGAGATATATCAAGTTGTCCCTCATTTACAAAAGGTTAAGAACCGCTGATTTAACGTTTCAATTTTCAAATAGGCCTCTCAGATTGTTGTATGTATAAAATTTTGAGCAAATTTTGTGCATTTTCTGGCGTTTTTAATCAGGAACTTAGTAGTTTTCAAATAAATACCCGTTGTTCATACATTTACATCGTACAAGTTTGGAGAAATAGCGGAATGAACTCTCTAAGCTAGCAGTAAATAAAAAAAATATCGAACACACCTTACACATCCCAGGCAAACGCTCCATTCACACCAAATACATTTCTGGAGATTATACGACTACAATGTTCCAACAAGGCATTTTTTTGATCGTAGTTTGGTACCTACTTCTTCAGCTGATTCCTGTCCTCATATTCATTTCTCAATGGGGTTTTTCTAAAACCCATATTTTATGAATGAGTGGCGTATGTTTTTTGTGTGTTAATCATTAAAAACAAAGTTTCTTTTTCCTCTTCCCTAAAAAAAAAACAATTGTTATTTTTCGATATAAATAACGGTACCCCGGGTACCTACTCAATAGACGGTTGCAACTTTATACAGAGCTCCGGCCTAGAGTTCATCTTCGTTAGTCATGATATTGGCGTTTCAGCTAAATTCGACTAAATAATTTAGGTGACAAGATACATTTTTGCAATCTGCAGATAATCTGACGAGGAAAATCACTAAAATACCTTTTGCGTCAAGGTTCTCAGGTCAATTCTTTGCCTTTTGAAAATCTAACGAACCTTCTTCTCAGTAGCGTATAGTCCCATGTGGGGCCACGGCGCGTTAACTCAGCCGTTTATAGGCAATTTCGAGTCAACGTTTTTGCATATCGTTTCGGAGTGTATAATAATGTTGCAAGCACATGTACGGAAATTTTAGGACCACGCCGAGATTCGATCTTCGGACCTCTAGATTACTACCATCGTAGAATGCGACTCAACCAAAGTGAGCCACAGAGCGTGACTGACAATTTACACAATAAAAATTTTAACGAGCTGTTTCGATTCACTTATTATAGGATGAAAAATGTACAATTACTTTTTTTACGAGAAAAAATGTACAATTTCAAATTCAAAAAAAAATACAATTTTAATGGTCAAGTCTTGTTGCTAAAACAGATTAGTCACTAATGCCACTTTGATTATTCAAAAATCATCTTAGCACATGCAATATGTATTAGCAATAAATCGTAGAACGAAAGACTTATGTGAGTAACTCGCTGTTAAATGGATTAACCATCGAATCGGTTTTCCGGAGGTAAACCAAGCAAGAACACCAAATATGCGCTAGAGATTGGAACTAACATGAAAGGTAGTGCGGATTGCAGCTTTACTCCATTAAAATTAAAACAAAAGATCTAAGCGAGTAACTTAACTGGAACACAGTACCGACCAAACGATGATTACTTTATTATTTTTATATATTTATTATTATTATTACTATTCTGTTTGGAAATACAGATGGTGAAGTGGCTGTTATCACTTCTCTACTTGAATTCCCAAACAGTACCTAATAAGGACGTCTTATCTTGAGGTATGATATCTGCGTGATAAGGTGACCACATCGACATTAACAAAAAAACTGTTGCCATGTTTCAAGGTTCGGCTTTGGCCCGTCAAGTAGATGCTCTTCCACATAAAGAGTTTTTCTATACTAAATGCGAAATTTGGCGATTAGACCCATAGTAGACATATCAATTTATTCCGTATTCACTTCATTCACATTCTGATTGATTTCTTATAATACACAACTAGTGCTTTTCGAAAATTCTTTTATTACTCTTATCTTTACATTATGATGTTTTCTGCGGAAACGATTCTGGTAAATCGACTCATCCAATATGCATTGTGTATAACAAAAGTGCAGATCCAATAAAATGTTATACGCTCGTCTCGTACATACATGCTATCTGCCGGAAACTATAAGATTTGTGATTTTACGCAATGACGATTAGATTCAATTGCGCATCTTTTTAAAGCGATTAATGCGATTTACTATACCATAACCATATTGTACTCGTATTATGTTCCGAACAAATGCGTATGGATTCAGTTTTAGTAAAACATAATGGGATATATGGAACGAATCGATTTTTTATATTTTATGGAGGAAAATATATGTATGAATTTATTATACAATGAATTGTGATCATTAAGCCTATTTTTCTCTTAAAACCATGCTTATTTCTTTGCTCAGGTTCCATTGGAGTTCCATGAACTTCGGTAAAGAAAAATATGCATAGAAATTCGGATTGCAGACCTCTAAATTGTTATAAAATTTTATTTGGGCATGAGAAAAGGGTAGTTTCTAAGAACTATATTTTTTGTACGTATATTTTATAAGTAATAGATAAGAATTTTGCACAGCATTAATGAAATGCTTCCTGTAAATCTATTTTTGGATTGGTCTAAACAAATTATATCAATCCAAAAATAGATTTACTATTTACCCAGTTTGTATAAAAGTACTCCAAGGCAAATCTTCTGGCATTTTTCGATTTAAGATTTCTGATGGCCTTTGAGCAAAAAGAAACTCAGGCAAACGTAAGAATGGCTTGGCTTTATACCTATATATGAACTGTTACTGTTTTTTTAATCAAGGAAAAGCAACTTATATGAAATGATTCCATTGTGTCCCCTAACATAAGAGCCCACGCAAGCTTTCCTATTAGTATACTTTTGCAGCTATTCAGGGACACCCTGTTAACTTGGTCCTACAAACTTAAAAAAATAATTGTTGCGAACGCTATTACCATTCTATGCATTTGCACCAAATTTCATATCCATTGTTTTATCAAGTTAAAAGATTTGCATTGAAGAAATCCTTACGAGGCTTCCCTTGCATTGTGAAAGGCTCTTACTAAATATGTACTTACTTGGCTATATTTCGGTTTGGATACAGTTATTCGAATGAAAATTCGTAGACATATTCCCTATGTAATTTTCTAAAAACTCTTAGCAGAATTTTCATATTTAAAAACCTAAGAGGGGCTTACACACGAACAAATTGAAATTTTACAAATTTACTGTTATTTACTTTTCCTTAGCAAAAGTCAACAGTCTTAATATTTAACGTATATAAGGCCATACTGACCAATCTTTGTGCAAAGTTTCATATCAACCCCTATAACGGTTTAGAAAACGGAGGTCGAAAAGGAAGTTTAACTTTAAACGCCAATAACTTTTTAACTGATATGAGATGTAATCGTTGAGATCTTTGATTTGAATACACATACATCAATCTCCGATAAAAACTAAAAAAGTAGACTTTTTTTCAAACGACAGGGACACCCTGTTATCTTCTTCTTACCAACTTCTAAGGTATATGTGCCAAAGACTGTAACCATTCTACACATTCGTACCAAATTTCATGACAATCGGTTGAGTCGTTCGCGAGTTATTTAGTGAACAGACGGACGGACAGACGGACGGACGGACAAAATCGGTTTCATAAGGGTTTTTTGAAAAAAAATAATTTCTAAAAAACCCTAAAAACGAGAAGGATTGATTTACTCTTGCAAATGTGTATTTATAATTTTGTGTTTATATATAGGTATAGGTGTTTATGCGTATATAGTGTTTTTTTTTATCCTCAAAGATGTTTAGGTGCATTTTAATCTATCAATATTGTGAAAAATTAAGCCAACTTGTGAAGGTGATTATAATGCTTACCGAATGGATTTTCATGAATCACCTATCTAAACTCAAACTCGTACATATTTACCGACGGTATACAAAAAGTCTGGAATTTTCACAAGCCGACTAAATAATAGCTTAGAGGGGGATTTACAAAACTGTACACAACGGTTATGGACGGAAAATGGCCGAGTTTTTAATTTTTGTACTGAAATCATTTTATTCAGTAAATTGCACATGTACATTACTTACAAACTACATTAATGAATGATTGACCTGCTACGCTTTGCATGAGACATAATAAATTATTATAGGCGACGTCTTTGAACATTTGTAACGAAATTACACACTAGTAAAGTCTAATGATGATACCCTATGGATTTGACATATGATGCAGGCGCTATGTGAGCTACTGGTGCAGCATGATAGACAGGAGCGGGGGCATGATATACCGGTTGAGCTACAGCAACCGGATGCGCTACCGCGACAGGTGCAGCAGCAACCGCTTTTACCGCAACAGCTTTAACTGCAACGCCCTGCTTTTCAACCACGGCATTAAATCCATTGATTTTGTCAGCGGTATAAGTTACTTTTCGAATGGTGCCATCTGGTTCGGCCAAACTGTAGCTTCCATGTACAACGCCGTTAACCAGCGATTCGGTAGCATGTTTTGAGTCGCCCGTATGAGGATCGCTGACACCGTAACTGAAACTGTACTGTGGATTGGGATCGTATGGCTCGGGAACAATAGCTTTAACAACAGGAGCTGCTGCTACCACTTGCTTAACAACTGGTGCGGCTGCGACATATTGCTTAACAACAGGAGCTGCATGAGCGTATACGGCTGGAGCTGGGGCAGCATAGACAACAGGTGCTGGAGCTGCGACATAATGAGGAGCCGGAGCGGCAATTGCAACTGGAGCTGGAGCATGTACTACTGGTGCGGCGGCAGCGTAAACAGGAGCCGGTGCTGATACGTATGAAGGAGCTGAATGGATTGCTGCTGGGGCGTGTACTACTTGTGCGGCGGCAGCATAAACAGGAGCCGGTGCTGATACATATGAAGGAGCTGTATGGATTGCGGCTGGGGCGTGATAAACTGGTGCGGCTGCATAACTAACGGATTTCACTACCGGTGCTGCTGCAGCATATGTGTACGCAGGTGCTGCATGATATCCTCCGTAAAGGTCCCCGGGCTTTGCGTGTGAGACAGTCGCAAGGCAGATAAATAGTAATACCTGTGAAAAAGGCATCAATTTCCTATTTTATCTGCTTTATTCCACAGAAAAAAATGTTTTCTTACCTGCGTAAACATTATCGATCTTGACTACTAAGAATACAACTTTGGTGTGACTGAATCCGATCCGATTGAGTACTTTTATAATGAATCCTAAGATAAGTCGAGCTACTAAATATGGTCCCGACAGCACGTTTCATCACAATATTGAATGCTTTATCTCTCGTTAAAAACGGAAAGTTGAGCTAGCGCAACGTCAACGGTCACTGGTAAATAATTTGCTCTAACTTTTTCCATTTTTCGAATATTTCCTTATCCATATCAAAATGTCGGCCATTAATTTGTGCTATATGCGATTTTTGCTCTGATACAGTTCCAATGTTGCATTGCGTACGCGTGAAAAAGCAAGTCTCATTTAAGGTTTTCTGTACATAGCCAGTTTCGTACGCTTTACCAATACAGGGCATAATGAATTCTCGCTATCGCTAAAAGACACACGCGTTTGTTACATTTATTACACTTTACTTGTGAAAAAAAAGATGAAATCATTTCCGAAAGACTTGACTAGTGGTTAATTGCTAATTGCAATCGTCATGACATCGCATACAAGAAGTGTAACGTATAGTTAATTTTTTATAGCGGAGCAACTGCAACAATATAAAAACTCGAAACACAAATGTTCTTAAATGTTAGATTCCAGAAACTGTTTAATGTTGTCTTTGGATTTTCGCAGATTTCCCCCAATGTTGTTATTACTAAAATATTTCTGATTGATTATAAAAATACTTAACTAGAACTGTAGATTGAATTGTAATTTACTTTATTATGAAGTGTAAATGACAGCTATTAAGACAAAAGATGTTAATTTTGATAAATCGATCTTAATTTTTATTTCGAATTAACCGATGCAAAGTCCACATGAAGAAAAAATAATCATAGAAAAGGGGAATTAAGTTTTTAATCACTTAAATTTTGAGGAAAAGTTTTGGGGTCTTGATGCACAGAAGATAGTCTTTTTTATCCTTATAGACCGCAACTCTCGAAACTGAAATAAGCCGGAAAAACGAAGTTATTTAAAAAAACGCACAAATTTCCACTTATTTCAGTAAATTTTATTCTGAATGCATTTCGGCTTCCAACTATGGAGAAGCCATCATCAGCATTAATGTTTGATGACAATGGGTATTGGTTTCCCGAATCTAAACGGAAACTATATGAAAAAATACGAACATAAATATTGCAACAGGGTGGTTTGTAAGAAAATTATTCTAAAATAAAATCAAAGCTATAAAATTTGTAAAACAAAAAATTAATGTAAAAAACACTAACAACAACAAAATTGAAAAAGAATGAAAAAGTCAAGATATAGAAAAACAAAGAAGGGTATTCATTAAGAAAACATTAAAATTAATAAATTAAATAAATTAAAACATCGATATAAAATTAACAAATAGGAAAAATAGTAAAATTGAAAAACAAACAAAAACAACGTTTCGTTTTAACAAATTAAAAAGTGGAGATTCGATGTCGCCGTTGCATAGATTCATTAAGTTGCTCGTTGTGCTTATGTATAGCGATTCGTACGCGTCCAGTTTTCGTACATTGGATACATTTTTCAAAATTTTTTTACGTTCACAAGATAAATTCTTTTGAAGTGCCCTGAATGACCATGGTAGTAAAAAAGTCGTAGCCCATGTTCCACTATCTGTTTGGTTTTATTTTTGGTAGAAATTCGCAGAATCAAGGAACTCACAAAGGCGCAGTTAAAGTTTCGAATCGGTATCAATATGTACGATTTCAAAATATGTATAATTATTAGCAGCTGCTTTCCGTGTTGGTCTCTAAGGTCGTCCATTACAAATTAGATTTTAAAAATAACGCATGATCCAATTTTGCTCTTGTTGTAGCGGTCCTAGCGATTTTTGAATCAATCGAACCTGTCAATTAATTGAAACAAAAAAAAAACATGTTCTCCCGCCCCAACATTCTCTATACCGGCCGCTTCATCCCAGCTCCATAAAAAAAATTCGAAAAATATACCTCCTTTGCCCTTGGTAACCCCTATGGAATTTTATTGAATTTTGGTCGAATCTTTAAACGGCTGTGACTTTCGAAAAGTTTTGAGCTGGCGATCAAGGTTCCGGTGCTGACTAAAACTCCAGTTCCTCATTCATGCTCCGTTTCGAAATCATCATTCAAGTACCTACCACTATGAATAAGTTGCCATTTTCCGTACGGCCAGGGCTGAGGACCTGTGAAGCATCACGTAATTTTTCCTGCTATGAAGACCGGTATGCTAGGTATATTTACAGCAGCATATTTATGTGATCTGACCCGCGAATACGTCTTGGAACAAAAATTTATTATGCCCACCCATGCAAGAGTAGTGGTTTCAGATACAACATAAACTAAAAAATTCTGATCACTCCTCTAACCGATTTCAAATTATCTACCGCGAAAAATGTCCTAATTGTCTTCCTTTGGACTCCAGGCAATTACGATTTAAAATTACATGTAATCGAATGCTGGTCCAAGATCAATGGTGCTTGACAATTTCGACACTTAAAATTACCATACTATAACTTACCGTTATAAATTATATTGGATCATACATTTATCATAAGGAAATTGTGTCTCCTATGCACTCTTGTATTTCGAAAACTTCATCTTTGAGCTCTACAATGTCCTATAGCTTTCCCCAGCCGTAAATTCTCAAATGTGGCTCTTCTGGTTAAAAAGTTTGTCCACCATAGCACTACATAATAAGCTGATGGTTGCTTTTACCCTGTAAAGTTTAACCCTCGTCCGATCGATATTTAGCTATATAATAGCACTTTTATGTTTGACAATCGCTCATTTTCGATAACTTGGAAACCATTTGATCGACCTTTCTGAAATTTGGGACGCTTGTAGAGCTACTTGGCGCTCACATTTTCTTATAACTTGAAGGTCGTACTTGTAAGCGTTTATAAGTTACAGCGACCCAAATCGCAGTTTTGTGTTTTCTAATTGAAAATTGTCCATAACTCGGAAATTCGTAAGCGCAGTCTTGCAGAGCACCGTACTACCCATATTTGGTGGCAATTTCAAGGGGGACATTGAGGACTCCTTGTTCCAGTTTAATACCACAGAACCTTGTTCACAACATATTTCCCAGAATATGGGATGATATAGGAAAATATTTTATTTCAAATTTTGGAGCCTGTATAAAGCTTAGAATTAGAAACACAATATAGTGGTACCTACAGGTTCAAGTGTCCGCCATTTTACCTAACAAAATTAAAAAATTTAAATGGTTATAGTAGTTCGTTATTCGAACCAAATCCAGACCATTTGAATGCGTGAAAACCCCCTTACTCAGAAGTGTTGTCCACCACTTAACTTTGCACTGATCTATTTTCCCTAACATTGAAAACATCCCAGTGATCAAGATGAACTCCAGCCTGCAACCTGTCGCAGTATTTTTATATTCAGAGTCAGGCTAGAAAGTTTTTAGGCTAGATCTACTTTTTGTCGACAACCGGTACGATCATTTTCGCTGCCCAGTCTTAAGGTTTGTGTTTCTAGAGACAACTCATGCGATGATAGCTCAGCGATCGAAGCTAAACCACCGGTTTTGAGCACTATATGCTCATATATTTTCTATACATACATGTTTCTGTAGTCCATAGTCGATACTAGGAAAGTAGAACCATTAAAAAAATATTTAAATACGGCTTGAAATTGGATGCAAAACTACCATCGCTGAGCGATCATCACATGAATTGTCTCTACGAACACGTACCTTTAGAATCCGTTGTGGAACGGAACGATCGCTAAGCCATCATCGCATAAGTAATCTCTAGGAACATAAAGCTTGTAAAATAATAATAATAAAACGTTTAAAAACTAACCAAGGCACTGCTATCTTAAAGGTATAGCTATTGTGCCATAGTCCTTAAATTGAAGGTTCCCAACCAGCCTGACAGAAAAAAAATCGAAGGTGAGCTCCTCATCATCGCGGAGTCTAGTAAGTGGATCACGTTCAATTAGTGATCTCCTGGACCTGCCGAACTGGACAATCACATATAGAAAACAAATGGAGAAAAACGGCCTCCTTCGATGCACTAATTTTATCAATATAGTAGCGAAATCCAAAATGCCTCGATAGAAAGCCTACAAGTAGTGATATCTCTGTTCTTATATTCATATTTAAGTAGCTGCAAGGGAACAATAGCTCTAGGCTAGTCGTATACCAGGCTGGGCCATCCAGTACCTCAACCTGAGGCACGGCGACCAGTTACCAAACACGCCTCTTGCAGCTTACCACCTTATTCCATAGAAAGAATGAACCCACTCTTTCTAGTTCGTCTTGGCTAGGCTTATACCCATTGCAACTGAAATCCTGGTATTGGATTCAAAGACTTCAGCACCTACACCGTGATCTGTCTTAGAGATATACCCAGATCAATTCACGCGCTGTCATAAGCCCATTCCGCCCGATCCGGGATGTGAACTTCCAGCCGAAGGGCAGTTGCATTATCTTGTAATCCTATACCAAGCAGATTGGTAGGCCTGAAACCTTCTGCAGGATGCGCTTATGTCCAAATCACTAATATGAGTATCCGACGCTGACGATAGACGGATGTTGGCAGCGCTTTGGGCTGCAGGTTCTCGTAAGAAATTGTACAGTGGCGTAATCTCCCAGTTATTTCAAGGGCTAGGATGGAGGTGGTACTGAAACACTAGTCATGCGCAGACAGGCAAGTCGTTGGACTTTATTACAGCTCTTATTGTCATTTTGTTGCAGTGTTTTGAGCCGCTAAACTAGCGAAGCATATACGAACCCAAGGCCCTACTATACCGGTGGATTAAAGTTATTATCAGCTGATAAGTAGTCAGATGCAAAAGTTACTCCTACACAACCGTAAGGTTTTTGGTCCGATGTTGGGCCCTCGCTCGTCCACGAGTACTGGCTTTGTCCATGCTCCCTCTCAGGTAAAGGTGGTACGTTGTCACTGCGTCGGTTATGCATTGTCAGCGTGCTAGACTTTCGGGCTAGTGATGTTAATCCACGGTAGGCAGCTGAAACAGGGCCTCTCGGACCTCGATCGAATGGCGTTGCATTATCCCAGTCAGAGGACGTTAGTGGGCTCCGACTGACATACGTTGCTGGGTCTCGGGATGACGATACTGAGATTCGGTGGGCATTTGAACAGAATTTAACGGCATTACTATTCGACCTCTTGTATGCGGTCATTGTTGAACCCGTATTTCGAGGTGGAGCTGTGATTTTGTCATTATAGCTTTTGCCATCGACTGTCAGGTTCTGATCATCTCGTAGCCGATAATTACAATTAACTGTTTCAGCTCCGTAAATAATGCCTCGTCGATTCTGAGCACGAGGTGAACCGAGTGGCCGAATTTTATTCCGATTGTGAACTATCCAGTACTCTGTCAACCAGTTTTGCGCTTTAATGAAATCCAAGATGTCTTCAGTCTTTAGTTCATTGCCTTTGAGGAAATACCCATAAATTAATTTCCTCGACCAAAGTGTATTGAAACATACAGTTCGCACGAATGTGTTTTTCATTATTTCTGACCCATTCCGCAGTGGAAGAGACCTTGCAAGGTAATACTAAACTAACCATCGTGATCTGATCTCAAACTCGGCACGACTCGCCGCAAGTTTATTATTCAGAAGAAAATGATAAGAAATATTCTTATCGTAGAATAATAAACTAACAATGCGACTAGGAAGTGGTATGACTGACAACCGTATCACACTCCGAATTCAGTTGTCTTCGTAACGTTGATGACTACACACGGTAGTCATCAACGCACCATGCTCCACTAGGAGTTACGGTATCAAGAGAGAACCATCGTGATCTGGCGACACCCTAGGGCTATGCTCCTAGGTCACCTGCAGGACGGTTCAAAAAGAGATTTTCGAGATCAAGCTGTTGGTAAAAAGCCAGCTTGATGGGAGAACTGCCTGGCTAAATGTAGAAGCATTAAGTGCGCCTGCGCACTCTTTGTGTCGTTTAGCAAAGGCAGGAACAGGGAATCGCTCCTCCGGGTGTTCTCTCTTACTTAGACGGTTAGGAGCCTCGCCAGTCAAGGCATACTCTACAGCCTGTTTCTTAGTGGCACCTTCGGCAATGGTCATATAGTCTTATAAATTAAACAGGTGATTTTGGTCTAAGAGCAGACTGCCGCTTAAAATTAACCCGTTTAAAGTGCACTTGGTTAAAATTCATCTCTAGTAAAATAAAATTACCCAATTAAGACACGAATATTTTTTATAATACTTGTAGAAGCATAGAATGTGTTTTTAATGAAAAAAAGGATGACATACAATTTACATTGACAATGAAACAATGAACAAAATTTACAATGGGTGTGACGCTTAATGTTGCAATTAAATGACTTCTCAATCTAGATGATAATGGCAGGATAAGGTCGCAATGATGAGATGATATAACATATGCAATTCAGTACTAAAGGTTCACAGAAGTTGACGAGCGCGCAGGTACACAGACTATCTATCACTTAACCGATCAACGGCATTTTAAACGAGAACAGTCTTGGCAGAAACAACTGGAGCAGCTACAGCCTTAGCGGCAACAACGGGAGCAGCAACAGCGGCAACTGGCACATCCTTTTGAACGACTGCGTTGAAACCGTTGATTGGATCAGCATAGTAGTTGACAGTGCGTCGGCTGCCATCGGGTTCAATGAGTGAGTACGATCCCTTAACGATATCTCCATCGCGAGTTTCTTCTTGGGTCTTTGAGTCGCCGGTCAGAGTGTCTTGAACATCGTAGGCGTAAGAATATTGTGGATGAGCATCGACAATTTCAGCGGGAGCAGCGGCAACAACTGGAGCGGCACGAGCAGCAACGACTGGAGCAGGGGCGGCAACAAATGGAGCAGCACGGGCAGCGACAACTGGAGCTGGGGCAGCAACGAATGGAGCGGCACGAGCAGCAACAACTGGAGCAGAAGCAGCAACTGGAGCGGCAAAATATGGAGCAGCAGCGTATGGAGCAGCAGCGTATGGAGCAGCAGCGTATGGAGCAGCAGCGTATGGAGCGGCAGCATATGGAGCGGCAACATATGGAGCAGCACGGGCAGCTAGCAGAGGAGCTGGGGCGGCAAAGTATGGAGCAGCGGCGACTGTTCGTGAAGCCAACAGTGGTTGCGAGTAGGCAATTGGAGCTGCTGGCAATAATCCTGCATTGGTGGAGAGAGCCAAGGTGGCGAAAACTGCAACCTGTAATCCAGAGAGAGAAAGACGATGTAGTTAAATCCGTTATAATGACGAGCGATACCGAACTATAAGGACGAACAGTTGGCTCTGGTACAACATAGCTTAACGAAATCCGACCTGAGCCGAGTCAAGAATATCCAGGGCACGATTTCGTCAAAGCACTATCCACAGTTGTTCTGTTCTATATAATCCTTTATAAAGTCCAAATGGAAATATCCAAACGATTTACTTACAATAAGCGGACTCATTGTAGGCTTAGATTGTTTTGTTTTTCACTGTCTGATGAACTGAAATGAACTGATGTGCCTACCTTTGCCACCTTTGCCTATTTATACTTGGTGAAATTTCAAATTTGTCAATCCATTCTGTCCATTGTCCATTTGTTGCGTGCGCGTATACGATACATACTCTTAACCAACGCCTTCTCTATACTATATCGCACACTATCAATAAAACACGCGCAGACTCTTCTTTAGCAATAGTTTTGTCACTTTGAAATCGCGGCACGTATATCGGGTAATACTGTAGCAATTTCAATGTTAATATTCACTGCAGACATTTGTGATGATTCGAAGAAAAATAAAATAATAAAATCGAATTCGTTTGGGGAAGAGTATGTCAAAATCGATCTCTGTACGGCTACGTCCAGAGTGTAACCGTTTTATTTTTTTGACAAAATGAATAATGGAAATCAATGAAGTATTTGTTGATGACCAAATACAGTTGATTTGGACAATGCATTCATTGGAACCAGTATGATGTTGAAAATTCAAAAGCTTCAATGGTTTCAATTTTGATTTAGAAAATACTGCTGATAATTTAAAATTGGTTCTTAGTTCCGTTTTGAAAATGGAACGCATCAGACACATATAAGGGTATTTCAAAGTTCTACTTACGCGGCTCGATGCAGTTAGGAATCGTTCTAATTTTTATTTACGCTGAAAAAAACTGTTTAAAGCCACGTTTCTAAAGATGTAATAGAAAGGTAACCAAGCCGAATGTTATTCCTGTCCTGATTCTTCAAGCTTTGTCCTATCAGCAACCACGAGCGCCTGGTAAATGTGTTTTCAATCGTGAGTGTGGAATTACTCGAATTTTTATCCGAGAGATTGTGTCCCTTTATATTAATGGCCGCTATGGATGAATTTCTTTTGATGTTCCATCTCGCTATAAACTCGGGACAAAAATATATCGCGGAAAAAAACTTTTTTTATATATTTTTTTTTAATTATTCTCTTTTTTCTCTGTGTAAACAGGGCTATCCTTAGGAGTGGGAGAGCTTGGCAGTCACCCAGGGCCACCGCTTTCAATCCATAAATTTTTTATTTTTTTAAACCTTCTCCTTCGAGTAAGCTAATGGATAGCTCTCCTTGAGTTTCGCCTTAAATCAAGGATGCATTGACTCCTGAATATAAATGATTTCTATAAAAAAAAGTATAAGAAATTACATTTAATTTTTTGAATTTCGGCATCCTTGACTCAAGGTCTCCTTGAGTTAAGGTATGGTCATAAATACGGGCCTTAGAGTTCGTGAAGTAGTGAACGTAGAATATTTTGGAAAACTTGCAGTCTAGTCCAGAAAAGCAGAAGATATATGTACGTAGCTATTATACTAACTACTCGTATTCGAAATGGATGATATTCCGCTAGATCAAGCAAAAATATAACAAGGGGCAATGTTTGTTCATGTTGTGTTGGTGAGTTAACCTGAGCGTGCATTCCGTAAAGGGATAATCCCCATCGCTACTGGCGATAATCGAAAGTGATCGCCTCGCCATTTGGAATCATGTAAGGTGACAGGCGAAAGTGTAACCCACGTTAGTAATGATACGTTACGTGTGTATGAAATTACCCGTTGGCGACAGCGACACTCGCTATTTTTTGGGATCATCTAATGCGATAATCGCCCATGACGGTCGCCAATAGCGATCACTTTGTGCCGGCAGCATCGTTAGTGTCGCTTTCATACGAAATAATACGAAAAAATATCACAAATGGACTCATAAATAATAAAATCTTCTCAAATTTAACTCGCGCCATAATAAGTCCATACTTCCTATGAACAAATGAAAATCAAAATAAATCTTCAAAAGCAATCAGAAAATTTACATTACTTACATTTTATATACGGAACGCACTGCCTATCCCCTTGACTATGAAGTGCTGACCGATTGTTTGCAGGGCAATGTTTACAAAATATGCTATCAGCCAGGGCCGGCTTTAGGGTGGGGCGAGCGGGGCGGTCGCCCCGGGCGCCAGGTTTAGGGGCGCCGAAACCCGTATTTTTAATTTAATTAATTTTTGCGAATTTGTTTGTTGCTTAAGAAATTATATTTTCTTTAACTGCTGAATTAGTATGATGTAAGAATACTAATGCAGGCCAAAGTACCCGACCATTCAAGTATGAATGTATATAATGCCATCAATTTCACGCGTGTTCTAATCACAGTTAACGGGATATTTTTATACAAACGCAGACCTGCGACAAGAATTCTATGTGCAATTCCACAACGTTCACTCACGACACAAAATGTCACCTGTATCTTTATAGAAATCAGCTAAGAATTTAGTTGGGAGCTCATCTCAGAATATCAGATTACCCACTTCAGGAATTGACTGCGTTCCAAAGATACATGTAACTTTTAATTAAGAAAAAGCAGTACACAATTCTAATAAGCACATTCGTTTTCGAACCATCATCATCAATATTTTCTATGTGGAAATGCAATTTCTGGATTATGCTTATGCTTTGGTCTTTATTAAACTTAAGGGCGCCACAAACCTGACGATTTCTCGGCCGATCGATTGGGCCCACAATCGATCTGCCGCCCATACAGCACATACATTACGCAATTTATCGGGCAATCTGAAATTGACAGTCTCACGGTCCACAAGACAGAACACCAAATAGCGAAAATTATACCATTTTTGGCGATGGAAGATGGACATCCATTGCTACTTTTGATGGAGAATGACCGCCACAACCACAGTATGAAGAACGACCACAGGTTTATGTCAAAAATCAGCAACTAAGCAACACATAATTGTTATGACAGCTTGTACGGAAAATTGCACTGGCAATACGTTCCACACGTTAAATCAAAAAAATTTAATCCAATGGTCCCATACATCTTCCGATTTATCTCGCAATCAAAAAATCTGGCCGATCGATCGGAGGGTCTGTGGCGCCACTTACGTGTATTGATATGTATGTAGAAAAGTTTTTGGATTTTTGTTAATATGTATGTAGGTATTGCATTTTAGAGCAAACATTGTTGTCTTTTCTCGCTCAATTAAATTTACAAAACCTGCTTACAAAATAGAAAAGTTTATAAACGTATTTGCAAAATTATTAACTTAATGAACGTTTAAATGTTGGTGATTCAAAAGTAAACCGGTGGTACCTACATAGTGTAACCTGCAGTAATGCCAAAAAGCCAGGTTTCCCGAACAAACCATTTCTAACCACGGTTGAAATTACAAAATGAAATGAATTAATGTTTTGAAAAATATGGACTACTATACGTAAAATCGATACTGACTGAATTCGGTACATACCATCAAATTGATGGGATTTGGGATTTGCTATCGTCTTCCCATTCAATATAATGAATGTTTGTGAGCTAAGATGTATGGTTCCTATGTTTCTGCGACGTGAGATTGCCTGTTTTTATTTTTGAAATATTATTAAACTGACAAAGTATTTTGTGGTTTGATTTAAAAATTTAAAAATGAACACTACCGCAGATCCTGCAATAGATCTACTCTTGCTTTCACAAAACTTGTTTTTTTTTTATAATATTAACGAAATAATGATTTTCTAGGACGAATTATGAACAAATGTGAATGGATAGATGCATACTTTTCTGTTCGCTTTAAGCAATCAATTGATTGGGAAACAGGGGAAAATTAAGGCGAAGTTAAAAACAGTTAAAGTCGATAGTTTCAATGGCGGCCGGCGGGGCAATGGAGACAAATATTTCCATAGAACGTTGAAGTTCAACTTCTATTGCAATTTTTTTCGTGTATAGAAACCATAAGGGGCGCTTCTTTGAAGTTCGCCCCGGGCGCCGCTACACCTAAAGCCGGCCCTGCTATCAGCTGACATGTGACGTTTCTCGTATCGTCATTACAGTAGTTTACATTAAGTCCGTTTTGTTTTCTGTCGCCTTACATGATTACATTACATGACCTATTACATTCATTGCACAGTCGCTTTGTTCATTTAAAGGAAATTTACCTTTTAAAGAAAGGTTAATTATTGGTTCCGCAGTGTCACATTGTTTTATTGGTAAAATATTGATGTTTCAACGACAGATCGCATTGAACTTTTCGTGAATTTTTCATGAAAATGACTGTCACCTTAGATGATTTCAAAATGACAAAAATGACTGTCGCCTTACAGAATGCCAGCTCTAGTTATCCACCAGGCATAGCCTATCATATAGACTTCTATTTGGCCACAGCAATTTTAAATTATAACCGATAGATTTAATGGGACATTCTTTTGCAAAGTTCTCAAAGTTAAAACAATGGAGCCATCTTTTAAGTTTGATATTTCTTAAATATTTCCATACAAATTCAATGATACAAGAATTATAATGTTCAACACACGCTGTTCGAATGGTCGAGATTTATATACACATTCGATGCTGACGTGGAGAGCGATTCGAGTTTTGTTCCTGTGTCCAAGTTGTATGTAGATGCTTCGATGCCAAGACCAGAATGCTGAATGCTAATGACTCGTTGTCGTTGCCTCGCTCGACTTTTATACTGTGTGAGCCTGCTAAGTTCGGATGCTGCATGTTGTTGATTGATCGTTGTGCTCCGGTGCATGCTATCGGGACGTTGCAAGCGATGTTGAGGTGCCAGGCGCGTTGTTAGCTGATTTGGTAAAAATTCATTCAAATGTACTTAGATTAGATGTCGGATGTATCTGTAAGAAAGAACGATGTTTTTCAATGCTATTTTCACTCTGACTCTACAACATTCTGGTCATAACGCCATAACGAATCACTACATGCAAGAGGACCGAACAAATATTGTTGTATTTGTATGGGGATGAAAAAAACCATATCGTTGTAAAATGTTTTACAATTGCAGGCCCAATAGTTTTTCACCCTTAAAAACGAGGTTTCCTTTTTTGTTCGTTAAGGCCGTCAATATCTGTTTCAGCTAGGGCCGTCCCTGTGTGTATGAGTTCCCATAAAGTTCTATGATGACTTCACATTATTTATTTATTTATTAAACATATACACAGAAAAAAATCGAATAAATGTACATGTATGCATTAAAAATATCTCAGGAAATATAATACAAGTAGTAAACAAATAATTTAATTCAAAATAAAAAAAAATTAAAAATTCAGAAAAATTTACGTGATCGTATTGTGTACTTATTGTCAACTTCAAACGGAATCACATAACTCCAAATTGTTGTCTCCCGGGGCCACGATGCCTTTAAAACCCATTTAAATTCTCAGTAAAATGACGTCAGCTTATTACCTCTTATTTTTGTGAAAATGAATGAAAGTGGCGAAAGTTTCACAATATATAAGGTGAGCGGTTCTTAAAGTGAGCAATCTATTTCCAATGTTGGTTTAGCTATCGAAATTGTGAGTCAACGAAATATGAAATGTGGTCGAAATATAAATTGCGACGAACGAGCTCTCGGGAAGTTAAATAACAGTAGAATAGACATCTAGATATCGAAGTGACTTTTCTTGAATTACCCAATAAGTATGGCCAAAAACACAATACCTTCTATTCTCCACTATCAACACACAAATATTACTATGGCTGGAAGCTTGGGATAACTCAACGCATTACGCAATTTTCTAGAAACCCTAAGGTTCACGACAACGAAAAACCCACAAGCTCTAAAAAAAAATTAAAAATATTTTCCATCCAAATAATTATATTCTTCTTCTAGCGGTGCAGAAAGGTGTGAAACCTCTGTGCATCTATGTGGGCATGATTTATGGTTCGTCAATGTTTGTGTCCGTGAGGTCTAAGGACAAAAACATAGCTGCCGCGATACGGTTTTCCCACAGCGATATAGGGGTAAGATCAGTGGGCGCAGCGGGGCATTGAAACAAATGACCCACATCATGAGGAGTACCATCGCAGTTTGGACAGATGTTTTGGATGTCCGGGTTTATGCGAGAAAGGTACGAATTAAGGCGTGAACCGAAGCCCGACCGAAGTTGAGCTAGTGTTACTCTAGTGCACTGTTTCCCAACAGGTGGTCCTCGGACCGCGGGTGGTCCGTGACAGACCCGTAGGTGGTCCGCGGGGAGACTCTGGAGACTTCTTCTTAAAATTCAAAGAGTTTTTCGCGTCAAAACCCCGAGTCTAAAGGACGAACTGGATAACTTTTAACCGAAGTTAGTTCTCCCAGACCGGAAAAACCCCCATTCCTATGGGAGATAAATCTCAGCTGGTGAGGCAAGTGTTGAGGCGAAGAAAACAGTTTTTCTCTCTTCTCTTAAACAAACATGACAAATCTTAAATTATACTCCCTACAAGATGGTGTTAGTACAAAAATGCAAGTCCAATGACAATCGGTTGCCATGGGAGTTTGCGGACTGCGCCCCCAAAGAGATTGAAGCCGAACCTAATTTTCATTAAATTATCTTCCACAGTCGAAAGCACCAAGATAACGTATGAATGTGTTATGCTAAGAATTTTTAAATGGTCAACTTTATTTTTAGGTAGTAAATCATAAAAAATATAATAAAAGCAATTTGTGATTGAAGATAGGGCGGGAGCTCTTGAAAACAATACCTCGGAAAAAACGAGACCTAAATTCGTTACATGATCGAATGGTGCGGTCCGTCGAGATCCATTATCAGGCTAAGTGGTCCGCTGACGTTTCTGAGTTAGGAACCACTGCTCAAGTGGCTCTCGGAAGCCTAATCTCCTCAGGCGAAATTGGTGGTGGGCGCTCTGAGAGGACTCTATTCGCACTTAAGCTCGCAATAGAACGATTCACTTCTTCAGTGTGGATCGCTGCGATGGCGGCTCGGTATGTAACTTCATCGTAAGGGTCCCGTTTGTATCCCTGAACCTCTCTTTCAAGGTCTCGTAAACCAGGCCTAACATGTCGTGGTGGAGGAATTCGGTCCATGAGATAATTATTGGGATGATCCTCACGATAGCAACCAACAAGATACTGTTTTGAGAGTAGGAGATTGTGGTCACGTATTGGCATCAATTTTGTCTCCTGATGTAAGCGATCCTGGGCAGACATCAGAAGGCCTGTCGCGATGCGTAGAGCGGCATTTTGGCAGACCTGAACTTTGGACCAGTTTTTGTCACATAAACTATGTGTACAAACTGGGGCTGCATAATCAGCGGCCGCTCGACCCACCGCTTTATAAGTAGCTAGCATGGTTTCTTTATCTTTGCCCCAGGTGGTACCAGCTAGCGTTTTTAGGATTTTATTCCTACTGCGCATTTTTTCACAAACTGAAGCTGCATGATTCGCAGACGTCATCATGTTCTCTAGGCGAAGCCCGAGAATTTTGGGGTTTTTTACAGTAGGAACAGAATTGTTGCCAATACGTATATCAATCTCCCATCTGATGTCCTCCCACCAAGTGTTTAGAAAAGTCGCAAAAGATTTGGACGCAGAGTTGGTGAGGTTTCGGCTTTGGAAAAATGCCTGTAATCGTCCTAGATAGCGATTAATTTGGAGGCGCATTTCATCCTTATCGTTCCCTGGGGCGAGTACGGTGCAATCGTCAGCATAGGAAAATCACCTCGATTCCTTCAGGTGGTGTAAGAAGGCCGGACATGTAGATGTTAAACAGAGTGGGGGAGAGTACCCCTCCCTGTGGAACACCTAATTTGATTTTCCTAAGCCTAGAACGTTTGCCTCGAAACTCGGTGAAGGAATGCCGACCAGCTAGATAATTGGCAATCCAACGAATCTCTTGTGCAGGAAGATGCACATTCAACAGGTTTGCTAACAGCATTGAATGATTGACCTTATCAAAAGCATTTGATAGGTCAATTGCCACCAGAATGGTTCTGTGACAAGGACGGCGTTGATTTAGCCCATCACGAATGCGTGTAGTGATCGCATCGAGGGCAGTGGTGATACTATGCATTTTCCTGAAGCCATGCTGGTGAGGTTCTAGCTTCGCATGTGCAACAAGAGTGGGGTGAATAAGGGCCTCCAGCGTCTTTGCGACAGGAGTCGCAATGGGGCGGTAGGATTTCCCGAGATTTGCGCTCTTACCTGGCTTGAGACAGGGAACAGTTCGACCTGTTTTCCAGATTTCAGGGATGGCAAGCGTGGACATCGACAAGTTAAAGGCGGCCGTCAGATACTCAATGGCTGGAAGGTCGAGATGTTTCAACATGGTCATCGAAATGCCATCTGGTCCGAGGGAGGGCCTTGGAGTTTTTAGCATTCTCGATGACTTTTTTAACCTGGTGCGCGGTAAGTGATAGTATGGTGTCAACATTCCGGCTGCGAATCCGTCTTCTAATTTAGCGCTTAAGGCCGTCAGACTTGGGATTATCAATAAATTCTTTATTGAACAGGCTCGAGCACTGAAGAGGATCGCAGGTTTTTGTGTTGCCAAATTCAATGGCGTTGTTGCCCTTTTCTTTCCGAGGATTGGAAAGGGTGCGGACGGTAGACTATAATTTGCTCATCGAGGTGCTGAATCCATTTCGCCCTCCTATAGTCTTTAACTTGTCGGTCGATTTCGGAGTTAAGCTCCTGAATTCTGGGATCATCAGGGTGAGCGCTTCTGATAAGATCACGTTCATCGGCTAATCTAGCGTAAGGTGACCAGATTCCCGAAGGTCCAATGCTGTACACATTGTGGAATTCATTTTCAATTTTTGAATTTTCAGGCAAACCCTCAATAATACTATTTCTACCACAAGGTCCCGATGCGGTCGCATCAAGTGCCGTTGACTGTATGTCATGAGGCTACCACCATGATGGATGCCATAAACTGACCACGTATTCTCCTTCCTTTCATAAGTGATATTCGTAAACAGAATATAGAAGGAATAGTAGCCGATATTCTGGGAAACTTGGGATAGCAAGGTTCTCTGGATACCAAACAGGACCCAGAAAAGAGCCCTGAACGTTTAAATGTTCTCATTGACAAAACGTCATCAGCATGTGAAGTACAAATGTCTATTTTAACACGCAAAGCTATAACAAGCATGGAAATAGCGTAGTAAGGATCTCGTTTAGAAGGGGCAAACCCACATGCTTTTTTAGACAATAAGCCAGGATTTTTTTAGTAATTCATCTCCGACAAAAAATAGGATTCCTTGTCAGTTTTAATTATCTGTTCCATTTTGTTAGAAAAGTTGTTAGACATTTTAAAACCATATTTGAAGAAAGCACAATTGAGAATCCAATTTGTTCCAATTCAGATACGATTTCCACTTTCTAGACAGTCGATACTCAGTGATTTTTCAGCTTTTGAATTTCACAGTGTTCATATCTTCAGTCTCGGCAGCATTGTACGCATGATGATGTGATGACCCTTTCCCCTGTCTCTGACTATCCATGACCCTGAGGGCTGAGGCAAAACTCATGAAGCTGTTTATTTGAAGTACGAAAATTACCTCTCCTTGTACCTACAAATTTAAAAGTTTCGTTTATTACGATAGATAAACTAATACCTCATTGGGTAGAGAATTTTTAATCGGATGGCGATCCTCTGCGAATTTAGCGCCATTTTATTGGAATTGGTGGAGATATTGGGAAAATCCTTGCAGTCCCTTAGTTTTCATTTTCTTTTTCCTAAAGATGATAAAAGGGGAATCGGATGAAGTACAGTGATTTCTCCATCGTTTTGTGAAAAATTAAAATCGCATCTTCAAACGGCTGTTACTTGTGAATTTTGGCATCTCTAGATGCTTGAAATTTTTACCTAATATGGGCAGTGCGGTGCTCTATACATGGCTGTAAAATTTCAAAATTTTCCGCTCAAAAACTTCCGAATTAAGGACAATTTTCGATTGATTCGATTGAACTTCCGAACGCGGATAGGTACGACCTTGAAATTTGGAGGGAGTATGAGCGGTGAGCGCTAAGTAGCTCTACAAGCTACAAGTGTGAGCTAGAGCTTTGCAATTTTCATCAAATATGGACAGTGTGGGGCTCCAGAAGTCTGTCAATTTTAAAATTTATTGCACATCATTTTATTGAGACTTTTTGATTAGAAAAGACAAAAGTGCGATTTGGGCAGCTGTAAGTGCCGAAGGCGGATAGGG
This sequence comes from Microchrysa polita, assembly GCA_949715475.1. Classification (NCBI taxonomy): domain Eukaryota; kingdom Metazoa; phylum Arthropoda; class Insecta; order Diptera; family Stratiomyidae; genus Microchrysa; species Microchrysa polita. Next base: position 65,997,543 of record OX454416.1, read on the forward strand.
AGGATCCTAAAATATGAAGGAATTTAAGTAAAAGTAAGCGCAGGTAGCTCTAAAAGTGTGTTAAATTTCAGAACGATCGATCAAAAAGTTCCCAAATTATTGAAACTTAACGTTAAAAGTGCTAAAAACACATTTAAAACAGACAAGACTGACCACAGGCCTCACCGGGAAGCATATTAGTTATTAATGTACCAATTTAAGTTTTTTTTGTGTGGCATTGGAAATGCTGTACATTTTGCTGTACATTTACTAATGCTGTACGACAGGTCAAAATACTGTACTGTACAGCAGAATGCTGTACGTCTGGTCAGCTTAATCTAGCGGCACTAGTGGGGAAATTAGGCCGAACTTTCGGGATACGTCCTGCAGGAATAAAACGTGCCGCGGCTGTAGTAATGACGTTCCTAATATTTTTCTCGGGCTTATGTATGTTGGTAGGTGATGGCAGCTCGATGAACTTCGCCGACGAGTAAGCTTTGAAACCGTCCCAATCGGCTTCTTGTGATTGACACACGTTCGCTTCTCAGACTTGGTCAGGTTCGCTGGTTTGTCAATTTTTATAATGATTGGTTGGTGATCTGATTTAAGGGTAGTACGCACTTCCCATCGAGAAGCAGCGATTAGGCTGGCACTAACAATAATTATGTCAGGAGAACCACTGCAAGTGCCCACGACTCTAGTCGGCGAGTCTTCATTGAGTGAACAGAATTCTGAGGCGTCAATTGATTTGGCGATACTTATACCCCTGGCATTGTTGTTGAGGTCCGAATGCCAGAGCTCATGGTGCCCATTAAAGTCGCCAAGGATGACCCTGTGCTCTGCGGAAAGGAGAGGACCAATATCGAAATGATAGCCAGAACGGCAACTAGATTGCGATTGCGAATTTCGATATACTCCCTGATGGAACTGAGATGGCTTGGATTTCCGCCGTACCGTCAGCAACTACATCTAATACACAGTAATGTACGGACTTGTGTATTAGGAAGGCAAGTCCACCTCCAGGGTGAGAATCATCCGAGGCGGCCGGTCGATCTTCCTGCAGTATAACATATTCGCTATGGACGCTTAGAGACGAGTTTGCGTGAAGCCGCGTCTCTTGGATGGCGGCGATGAGAATTCTGTTGGAACTCAAGAAGTGTGTGATCTCAGCGATTTTTCGGTGAATGCCATTACAGTTAAACTGTAATATAGATTGTGGAGTGAAAACCGCTGGAGGAGGAAGGCCAGGCGTAAGACTGGGTCTGGCATTCCTTATCATATTGTTGGGTGGTGTTGGGGGCAGCGGAGGAGAAGGTGGGCTGGAAGCAGCCCTGGGTTGCCCAGAATTTATACAACCTGCCGCAACATAGGCTAAGGAGTTTTGCCCTTGTCTAAGTAATCCCGAACGCCTAAAGTGAACCCATTCCAAACAGCAATTACACTGCCCTGATCTGGCATTCGAGCCGATTCGTTGGTTGCAGACACTACAAATCCATGCCCTTGGGCCTGGATTTGTTTCAACACCGGCGCGAATTAATAAGATTGAGAGCAGCAGCCGCGCCGACATGTAATGCTACCAATATGACGAAAAACACATATATCGTACCCACACATATACACAGGCAAACACAACCTTCCTGCATCGAACCTTCAGTGCTCTTGCTAGAAAGGCATATTGGCAGCTTTTGGCCGTTTTGCAAAAAACGGGTGTGGTCCGCCCCGTTGAGGCAGTTGCCGTAAGACCACAATAATAATTCTGTTCCGAGTGAGTATTCATTTTCTAAACAAAAAATAATAATGCTTCATCTTGTGCCGAGGCTGAAACTAAACTACTGATTCCCAATTTTTCGCCCATGGGAATTTTTTCTTAAAATGTAAAACGACCATCTCCGAAAACAATAAGATGAAGTTTTCTGCACCAGTGTCGGCAAGAAAACCTGGAAAAATAGAAAAGGAAAATCCGTTTAAATACTTATGCCCAAACCAAATTAGCACCCCATCTTTTCTTCAGCTTCCAAAAAGGGAATTGGAAAATATAAACTAAAATATTTGTTGCTGATGATGTTTACTTTATTTTTCGTTGATAATATGTACAATTATTCAATTCGTTCAATCAGTAACGACTGTAATGATATGGCCACACAGTCTGATGAAAATAGCTGAATTAAAATGAGCTTATATATATTTCCATCCCATCATCACGCGAATTGATTTGTGATTTTTGAAACTGCTTCGGGATGGATCCGGACCCCTTAAACCCTTCTCCTGGTCACTCCAGTCAGCTCTTTTATTTATTTGGCGTTGATATGAAATCTCCTTGTCAGTGACCAAAGATAATTTTTCTTTTCTAGGTCAAAGAATTTTAACTACCCCAAACTATTTTATTCAGTAGACATCCAGACCTACATCTTTACTTCATTATGTATGTAAATTGCAGTCAGCTTCATTATACTCCAAATTCTGGTGAAGGCATGCAAACCAGGATAATTTTGTATTCAGTTCTCGACAATATCCAAATTTATTCCCACTACTATCGTATTCAATGGTATTCCAATCATCGGTACCATTTTAAAACCAAGACCATAGTATAAGCAAAGTAGGAAGCTTACCGAATTGTTGAAGATTTCGAAAATATGTACCATGTATTGCGTACAAAAAACATTTATGCCATTTGCACATTTGTCCTTATGTTTGGAAATAATACTATCAAATTTGATACTTATTGAAATTCTAATCTGCGTAAGACAAGGCATTAATTGAGGCATTTGTGACCAATCTACTGTTTGTCACCAATAGTAGTCTGTTAGCTACTACTTTCATATGTATAATGTAGGCGTATACATAATACGCACGAAATATGTATAAAAACAGAAGCGATTCGATTAAAATTGCTGCTACTGCTGTCTAATATCGAATTTAAATTAAATTGAAAGGAGGACACGGTCCCTACGTGATTCGAAAATGAATAACAGACAAAAGAAAAAGAAACATTTTAAATTGTTCCAATTTAATTCACACGTTACGATGTACAACCATTTTTATTAATGGCAGCGCTATTCAATGCATTTTCATGTGCTTTGCATTGGACAATATCAGATTAAAATGAAACTGAATCAGTTTTAATATTTAGTCATTTTAGGTTTTTATGAAGTGGGAATGTTGAAAGTTGTGACCGTGGTTGTGAATGACATAGTTAAAATATAGGCCGAAAGTTGTTATTGAATGAAGATGTATTGAGACTAATCACAGGATTTACTAATTCCTGGGATTTATTAACGGTTACTATATTCTACTTGCATTTGTATTTGAAATATTTCTTTACTATTGCGTATCTTAAGATACGTTGAGTATGGTGTGTTTTGCTTAATTCAAGGCAGAATAATTCGATTCAATAACAATTCATAACTTTATCGATACCAATTCAAAAACGTACAAAGCCAAGTCGAACACTTTTACGTTGTTGTATTCCCAATCAGCTCTTAATTTGAAATTTAAGGAATGAGACATTTAACAAGTTTTAAAGCCGATCTTCTTCTTCCTTGCCTCGTTCTTTATACCGCTCCATGGTTTCGCGATGCTCGACCTGCGGTGTAGGCACATCGCCCGTTTTGGCGGTAATATCTCAGCATGTTTTAAAGCCGATAACTACAGACAAATCTTGAAGTTGAATAGTTAATCTATTTGAATCCTGCCTAGTAGATTGAATTTAGTGAATCCAGTATTTATTCGTATTCGTAGACGGAATTCTATTTTATTATTTATTTATTAATTTAGTAGTTTTATTAAATCCTGCCGATAGTTTCAATGTCATAATAATGTACTATACTAAGGATATGATTCCAAACAAATATTTATATTTGTTTAAAAAAAAATTTTATTAACTATAGCATATTTCCAACAACTGCAAAGTGTGGTTATCGCTGCAAACTATGCAACATTATTACACATGATCGGTCATTCTTCACACTACTTATAAACTCTTTAACATAAGTACAGAGTTGGCAACTATAGCATCTGAGCTGCAAAATTATGTAACTGAACTAGATACTATCATCGGACTAAGGTTACGTGCAAGTTAACTACTATTAAGTCAGTAGCACAAAGTGACTAATGTCACATGTAGGTACTTTTGATGGCGACTGCCAATATTTGACTCGATATGTGTATAGTAAAGAGCGTTTAGAATATGAAAAATTTGGTTGCCAACTGATGCGTGGATGGCTATACATACACATGAAAGTGTTGCAGTTCTACGTGATTTACATACTCAAGTGAACTGGATATGACCTTGTGATTCTCTTTATAGGAGGGAAAAGATGGATGCACTCATAATATGTAAAAGTTGAGCTATTGGTACGGCACGAAGCATTGTGGGTTCAACCATTGAGAATATAAGAAGATATTATCGAAAGAGCTCTCGTTCAACGTGCATACTATGTATTGAGGATTTCATTAACTCTTTCTTCGGATTTAACATGAAAAAGGATTTCCATGCAATTAATTTGTTTCCTAATTTAAAACTCTAAAACTCTTAATTTCGGGCGTGGCAGTGCCCCCCAAGTATTCCGATGCAACAAGGTTCTTTTCTTTTTTCTTTCAAGTCAAGGCGCTAGTCTAAACTGTCATCCAATCTCGTCAAACGTAGTGGCGTGGAGTTGTAATTTTTGAGCAACAACTGAAAATTAACTGTTTGTGGACAAAACTCGTATAAAAATTGTGCAAACATTTACTTTGGTATTCTCTTGGAACCGCGTTTTTTCTCTCGGAAAAGATTTGCAATTTTCCAAATATACTAAGACCCTAATTTTTATTTATCGTTCGAAAGCTCACATAATGGGACAATTTTTGTCAATTTTGTACATTTGTCAGTTCAAAGTACCGTTACGATTTTACAATTTGAATTTTCAACGAAAAATCTATTTTCGAATTTTTTAAAGTTTGAACGGTAGTATCTGGGAAGCTTTTTGAATTAATAGAGAGTTTTAGCATATCGTTTGAAATAAAACGACATAATTTGACATTCCATATAAAAATTCGCTTGCTTATCGTATACGAAACAATATATTATCTTAATTTTGTATGTCCCAAGTAGGCATGGGTGTATTTCTGTATATTTGATGCTCTGGAAACAGTTGAAACTGGCGAAATAATTTGTCGTAATTACAAAATTAAGATACATATATTGTTTCGTATACGGTAAGCAAGCGAATTTTTATATGGAATGTCAATGTCGTTTTATTTTAAACGATATGCTAAAACTCTCTATTTAATTGGGAAAAAGAGTTATTTTAGAATTTTGTGCAATTTCAGAAAGTGAAGTCAAATCTCAGATTAAATATTTGAGAGTGTGGCAAAAAGTGATTTTGCTCTTCAAGTCGAGCTTTTCGATACTATTTATAAAAAAATCGAAAATTGTATAACGTTTTAAGATAGAGGGGTCATTTAAAACATTAATTCAACGCAAATGAGCTGTACTATCATCCACTATTGTATGTACCATGAGTCGTGAGACACCCTGTATACAACCTGACCCATACACGTTATGTTATTATTGTAACCCCATGTAGTTATACTAAACTAACCTACACCGGAGTGCAATTTAATAAATTGAACAGAAGATGTGTCTTCACACTTGGTAGAAAAGTAATCCATTGAAAATAAAAAATGCAGTCGGTCCACCTAGTCAAAATCACCCTGTCAGGGTCTACCAACTTCTTTGTAATACCTATAAATAAGGCTGAAATGAACATTTAAGAAAAAAGTACTTTAGTATAACTGAAAAGTTCTGCTTTTCCTAAGGCGGATATCTTATCAAACCGTAACAGACATTTTACCTCAATTTACAAAGAATACTATATACATACTATAAATCTCGAATCACCTATATGTGAAGCTAATCTAAATTATAACATTGTCATTCATCCATCAAAAGGAAAAAAATGTCGCTGAAATTGTCTTTTTCAGCGACTCTTTTTTCCTATTGAAAGAAATAGTTCCAGTTCCTGAAAATTCCAACCTGTGAAAATTTATGTCAAAAAGTAATGGTTAAAGGTTTATGAAATATGCGTAAAGATAGCATTGACAGGACCGTTAAACGATCCGATGTTGATTGGAATTGTGGAAAAAAATTTTTATGGCGAATCATATAAATCTTATTCTAGATTTACTGAAATCTCAAGAGTTATTTCTATTTCTACAGTGTATACTAGGAAATTTGGACAAACCATTATCGGAAAAAATAGCGCCCGCTCTAAAGGGAGGGGGAGCCGGGGGTTCCCCAGGGCGCCAAATTTTTGGGGTGGCTTTTTGGCTAGCACTCGAAAAAAAAGATTGAAAAAGCTGGAATTTCGATGTAGTGGAAGGTCAACGCGGTTTCTTTTCTACGGATGAATTATAAAGAAATAAAGGTAAAAACGTATTTATTAAGCGTAAAGATGTTTTTTGAAGCTGCATATTCCTTGTGAGGTGATGAAGAGCCCAAAATTGATACGAAGTGCACTTAGAATTATTCCAAAATGCTAAGTAAGAGCTGCATCAATTTTACGTCTCTGATGCTGGCACCTGCCCTCCTTTCCAAAAGCAAAGTGGGACTATCCGCTCAGTTGTGTATGCTAATTAAGTTGTTCTTTAAAAAAAGATACTATTTGTTGCTGAACATTTTTCCAATTCAACATTTAGTTCCTCTTCTTTTCACCAGAGTTGAGGACCTTGCTTGATCCCAAATTTTTACCAAATAGAGGACGAATTTATAGCTCGTAACTTTATTGTTTCATTTATATGCAATTTTGTTTCCGGAAGATATCTGAATTTTCGGTTAATCTGTTGATTAACAGGAGAGCAGGCACACTAAATAAATATTGAACTCCCGAAGAAATTCATATGAGAAATAGGGAGTCGAATAAACGCAGAGCACATAATGGCGTTTAAAACAGACTCCTTTGTGAGAAATTTTCAATTAATTTAATATTATTAATTAATTTTTGGAGTCGTTTTCCATAATTCCCATCGACCTTTAGCAGAATAGTTTAACTTCAATTGGCCAAACCTTCGCGACCCATATAATCCTCAATAGGTCATAGACATAGTTAATAAACCCCCTAATACAATTCATATATGAGCTACCGAAGAATAAACTATTAAAGCCTTTAAATCAGTTTGACGTAAACAAATAAATCTCACTAAAACTCCACCTAGGTTCCCCCGATTTAGATTGGACCTTATTCTCCATAAAAATTCTCGAGATGATGAATTTATGAAAATTAGCCATGCACGTTGAAATCCCTGAAGAGATCCGGTTAATTGAAGTTTTTCGGCTGTGCCGTTTTTATGGAATTTATGGAAAAACAACCAGTGGCGTGCGGTTCTGGATGCGATGGAAGCGGTGCTTCCCTATCTTTCATTTGCTTAGGTATACATAAAAATACAAAGCAAAATTTAGTAAGAAATTCAACAAAAATAATATTGTTTTAGCAAAATCGAATACCTCTTCTAGGGGTAGTTCACTTTGAATGTGAGTTGCTGTACCTATGCATCAAATATAAGCAATCTAATGGTAAAAGGCAATCATTACATATTAAATCTGTTATTCTTAAGAACAAAATATTTTGTAATTTAAAAATTTAAAATTTCTAAAAGTTCACTATCAAGGCATCAAATGTCGACGACAGAAATGTAATAGGGTATTATGTATTTCGTTACCTGCAAATATACATAATATGATAATGAAGCGCTTCCCATATATAAAATGTTCACTGCACGCCACTGAAAAAAACTGCAGTAATGAAAGCTCTGTGATGCTGATCTCATTACCTCAACAAAAAGCAGATAAGATCTTGGAAATAGGATGTCACTAACACATCCTGCGGCCTTAGTCCAATGCTGGATTGTCGCGCCTGTAATTTATTTTTTAATGAAAGCTCCATTTTTTGAAACAACATTTTTGAGAACAGATTTTTCTAAAAATGTGACGAGTGTTTCAGGAGAAAACAAAATTTGAAATGAATTTTTGTATTGTCACTACAAAAATGCTCCTATGGCAGCTGATTTCACTATGTAAATCTTCTCTGCCACAAGCACTCGATTCAAGAGGAACAAATTATTTGAATCGATTCTACAACAATTAATCTGCCTACAACAGGGGCGCCAATTTGTCTTCTTCTTCGCTAGATAAAAGCAGTGGTTTTAAAAGTTTTGGCTAGTTGAAAATTAAACTGTGTAGGGGCTTAGGGGCCGATGATGTGTGTTGCACATTTTCCTTAAAATTAGAGCCCAAGCTGTCTACGTTCAAAATTTACAACCGTTTAAAGATGCGACACAATGACAAAACAAAATGCAAGCGCAAACCGGGGCAATTTTACAAAAGTCCGGTACATTTTGAATGTTTACAGACAGACAGAGACGATGAGGGAATTCAACAAACAATTCATTCCTGCAGGGCGCATTCCAAAGGTTCTTCCAAATTTTCCAACAAGTGCCGCAAGGTTAGCCGATGAACGTGACAACATTAGGCGCGCTAACCCTTGTGACAGAATTCGGGAGCTCAATATCCAAATACACCGACAAGCTAAAGACTACAAGAAGACCAAATGGAACGAGCACCTCAATGACTGTAACCTTATTGAAGGTGCTAGTAAGTTATGGTCTACTGTCCGTGCCCTTTCGAACCCCACAAAAGATAAGCCATAACCTTCGGCAAAAAAACACAAGCAATCCTCTTAAGTGTGCGAGGGAGTTTAATAAGCAATTTATTGAACATCCCAAGTCCGATGGCCTCAAGCGCAAAATTAGAAGACAGATGTTGACTCCGTACCAATTTACACCCCGGACCAGGTTAAAGCAGTCATTGAGAATGCAAAAAACTCTAAGGCCCTTGGACCCGATGGCATTTCAATGGCCATGCTCAAACATCTTGACCTTCCTGCCATTGAGTATCTCACGGCAGTCTTTAACTTGTCAATGTCCACGCTTGCCATCGCCGACATCTGGAAACAAGGTCGCATAGTCCCATGTCTTAGACCAGGGAAAAGTGCCAAACTAGGAACTTCCTACAGACCGATTACCATTCTGTCACCTGTAGCAAACACGCATAGTACGACTACCGCTCTTGACGCGATCACTACACGTGTAAGAGACGGACTAAACCAGCGTACACCATGCCATAGAACTATTATGGTGGCGATTGACCTATCAAATGCGTTTGATAAGGTCAATCACTCCATGCTTCTGGTAAAAACCTCCTCAACATGCATATTCCGACACAAGAGATAAGATGGATTGCCAACTATCTAGCTGGTAGGCAATCCTTAACCGAATTTCGGGCAGTCGTTCCAAACTTAGAAAGATCAAATTAGGTGATCCACAGGGAGGGATTCTCTGTCGCACCCTGTTTATCATCTACATGGAAGGTCTCCCAATACCTCCGGAAGGCATTGAAGTTATCTCCTGTGCCGATGACTGCACTGTACTCGCCACGGGAGCGGATAGGGATGTCATGCTCGTAGATATCAATAGATATTTAGCGCGACTAGAAGCTTTTTTTCTCAGCAGAAATTTAACCATCTCAGCGTCCAAATCGTCTGCGACTTTCCTTACGACCTGGTCAGGTGATTGTCGGTGGCCGGTTGGGGTACGTATTGGCAACAAACCAGTTCCTATTGTTGCAAATCCAAAAATTCTCGGGCTTCACTTTGAGAAAATGATGACTTCAGCTCATCACGCGGAAGCGGTATGTGAAACAAAATAGGAAATAGGAACAAAATTCTTAAAGCACTGGCTGGCAGCGCCTGGGGCAAAGATAAAGAGACTATGCTAGCCACTTATAAAGCGGTGGGTCGAGCAGCGGCTGAGTTTGCGGCGCCAGTTTGGTCGCAAGGTCTTTGTAATACAAACCGGAATAAAATCCAAGTCTGCCAAAATGCTGCTCTACGCCCAGCCACAGGGTGCCTCCTGATGTCTGCCCAGGATCACCTACATCAGGAGACACATTTGATGCCAATACGTGATCACAATCGACTACTTACAAAACAATATTTCTCTCTCGATTACCGTAACTCCTAGTGGAGCTAATACCGTGTGTAGTCATCAACGTTACAAACACAACTGAATTCGGAGTGTGATACGGTTGTCAGTCATACCACTTCCTAGTCGCATTGTTAGTTTATTATTCTACGATAAGAATATTTCTTATCATCTTCTTCTGAATAATAAACTTGCGACGAGTCGTTCCGAGTTTGGAAACTCGTTTCTCTATGAGTGTCTATTTCACAGAGTGGCGACCGAACGATCACAGCCACAGAGCACGACAAAAGAATATTTGGTAGGTTGTTATCGAGAGGATCATCCTAACCGTGACCTTATGGACAAAATTCCCCTTCCACGTAACATCAAACGTGGCCTTCGTGTCCTTGAGAGAGAGGTCCAGGGTAAAAAAGGGATCCTTATGTTGAAAATTCATACCGGGCTGCCATTGCAATGATTTACACTGAGGAAGTAAGTCGGTCTATTGGGAGTTTAGGTACGAACAGAGTCCTCTCAGCGCTCCCTTCACCTATTTCGCCTGAGGAGATTAGGCTCCCGAGAGCCACCAGAGTGACTTTAGCCCAACTTCGGTCAGGCTTCTGCTCACGCCTCAATTCGTATCTATCTCGCATAGACTCAAACATACAAAACACATGTCTAAATTGCGCTGGCACGCCACACGATGTGGCCCATTTGTTTCAATGCTCAGCTGCACCCACTAATCTCACCCCCTCTCACTATGGGAAAACCCGATTGCAGCTGCCACTTTTTTGTCCCTGGAGATTACGGACGAACACGACGACGAACTATAAATCGAATCCATATAGATACACTACACAGCGGTTCATACCAAGCCTTAAGAAAAATATATTTATGGTACATCGTTTGCGAAATAATCAACAATGCTTAAATTTACGTTTCTTCTCGAACCAGTCATTAATGAATGGCAGAAAATTGCACACTCCTTAAATTAATTAAATTTTTCAATATGGGCACGGGAAGCCGTCGAAAAACATATGAGGAAAGCGGACAAATGTCTGGAAACAAATTTAAGCTTCTAATGTTGTTTAATAAATGAAAACTATTTGTAAATTTACAACAGACACATATTCACACAAAATTATTATTTTGTCCTTCTTCTCCTTCCAGACAACCCAAAGAAGAATTCTGGAAACTCTCAAATCACGAAAATGTTGCTCGCATGAGGCTGAAACTTGAATCGCAACTGTATCCCGACAATCATGAGAGTGCAGCGAAATTGCGTGACAATGCCGTTAATACCAATGAATCAAAGTAAGTAATCAGTACTTTTTAAAAAATCGAAAATTTAAATGTATCCATGCAATTAGACCTATTGCTGCTGATTTCAACACATCCATACAATCGGCCGTTGTACGAGATTTTCTGTCTGAAGATGAAAATCTCTGGTTGGAAGAGGAAATGCGATTAAGTGTCGAGCCACAACATCAAGACGTGCCGTTGGAAAAAGCAGTGATTTCACAAGAATGTGAACTGATCACACTAATGACAAAGGTTAAAGGGCGTCTCGAAGTGAATGCAGCACTCTTCACGTTTGTTGATCTAAGCCCGCCGAGTGAGGGTAAGGAGAAAATGGATTTCAGGTAAATTTTTGAAAATTGCTATTTTGGAATATATAAAAATTAAAAAAAAATGATGATCCTTTTCAGGTTCCCTATTACCAAAATTCGTGAAGTTCATCTTCGAAAATACAATTTACGGCGGAGTGCTTTGGAAATATTTTTAATAGACCAGACAAGTTATTTTTTGAATTTCACTACAAAGGTATTTAAATGACATTAATAAATTCACTTCTGGAACATTTTCACAATTTTGCTAAAATTTCAGACTAGAAATAAAATTTTCACGAAAATTTTAAGTTTGCAACCACCAAATATTTTGTATGGCTCCGGACGATCACCACCGGAACTGCTGAAAGCTTCGGGTCTGACTCAAAAATGGGTCAACAGGGAAATTTCTAATTTTGAATATTTAATGTACTTAAATACCATAGCAGGTAATGAATATGATTGAAAACTTTCGAAATTGTTGTGAAATTTATTAAAATGTTTCAACAGGCCGATCGTATAATGATCTGAGTCAGTATCCAGTATTTCCATGGATTTTAGCGGACTATACTAGCGAAGTTTTGGATCTAACTGATCCAAAATCATTTAGAGACTTGTCAAGACCCGTGGGAGTGGTAAGTCGTTGCTATATTAAATAGCCACAATGTGCTCATTTTATTTTTATTCGTCGCATATTCCAGATAAATCCGAAAAATGAAGCTGAAGTCCGGGCGAAATATGAGGGCTTTGAAGATCCTTCAGGTTCGATTCCGAAATTTCATTACGGCACACATTACTCCAATTCGGCAGGCGTACTGCACTATCTTCTACGGGTTGAACCCTTTACCTCATTACATATCGACTTGCAAAGTGGAAGGTTCGTATCCAGAAAATTACTAACAACAGAAAAGTTTTAACTATGATACTTCTTCTTCTGTTCTTCTGTAGATTCGATGTGGCTGATAGACAATTCCATTCAATACCTCAAACATGGAAGCTACTCATGGACAATCCTAACGATGTAAAGGAGCTTATACCAGAATTTTTCTACTTTCCGGAATTTTTGAGAAATATGAATAAGTAAGTGAATAATTATAAAGTAAAGTTGATGTATCCGCAACTTAAAGAATTGAGTGGCGGAATCTAATATTTTCTGAACGTTAAATTAGGTTATTCAATGTCGGAAAAATATGAGCTTCCATTCTCTTTTTCAGATTCAATTTGGGTCACTTACAAATTACAAAAGAAAAAGTCGATGACGTTATTCTTCCTGCATGGGCCAGCTCACCGGAAGAATTCATTGAAATTCACCGAAGAGCTTTGGAGTCAGAATACGTTTCACAGAACCTACATCATTGGATAGACCTGATTTTCGGGTATAAACAAAAAGGACCGAAAGCAGTGGAGGCTTTAAATGTGTTTTACTATTGTTCATACGAAGGAGCCGTAGATTTAGATAAAATCAAAAATCCTGTTGAAAGAGAAGCAGTCGAAGGTATCAAATGGAAAAAATCGTTGATTTGAATGGAAATGTAAAATAGATTATTTATTGCAGGAATGATAAATAATTTCGGTCAAACTCCGTCTCAACTACTTCGCGATGCTCATCCTCGACGTCTGACTCAAGAGGAGACGATTATGAAATTACTTCGACTGGAACTGAAGCGTCCGGATTTTACTCAATTTTTCGATAGAATTGTACCCACTCACTGTGACTTTTCAATACAAAAGGATCCAATTGTATTCTTGAGTGTACCTCGAAGTCCGCCACGTTCATTCCTACAAATAAGTCCCGATATTTTGGTGAGCATATCCAAGTCGCGAATATTGGGATGTAATTCGTGGATCTCGTATGACAAGGATAAGGGATTTTTACTGGAAGTAGATGCTACGACTACAAATTTGAAGTAAGTGTCAACCTGACGAAAGATTATACTGCCTGGAATATTTTTCAATTTTATTCTTATTTTTCAGAAATCGAAAACGCGTGTTTGGTCCATTCCATCCGTCAATCAATCTAAACTCTCACATGTTTGCTGTGAGTATAGACGGAAAATATTTGTATTCCGGCGGTATTTGGGATAATTCGTTGCGCGTTTATAGTCTACACAAGGGCAAAACAATAGCATCGGTTACAAGACATTTGGGTTTTATCACGTGTCTTGCGTTAGATAATTGCGGGTCTTACTTAGTGACCGGATCAAAAGACTGTACGTGTATTGTTTGGAGTTTGAGTGGAACTAATACAACTAGCACAGGAGGAGTTTCCAATCAACCCGGTAGTAATAGTGCCACGCCTCAGCTAAATACTAATAACAATTTTACACCAAAACCTCTTACGACACTTTACGGGCATGACGATGCAATTTCGTGTGTTGCTATTTATACGGAATTGGATCTTGTGGCATCCGGCTCATTGGTGAGATATTGATTATTGGGCCTATACATATTGCTGATTTTCAATAAGGATTTCTTTAATTCTAGGATGGGACTGTTAATATTTACACGATAAAGGATGGTCAATTTGTGAGATCCCTTAAACCGATTGGATGTATAGAACCATTTGTACAAATAACGTACATTACGATATCATATCAAGGTAAGCGAAACGGATTTCTAATAAATATATTGATTAGATAATAGTCCAATAAATATTTAGAAATTCTTTTTGGAAAATAACGTAAATGTAAGCAATCTACCAAATATACTTTACATATGCATTCGCCTTTTGACGACGCACGCGTCTTTCCGATTTTCGGCTTATTGGCTCCTTTAAACAAAATTTTACATTCATCTCCCTTGCCTCATTTATTCCGTCCAACGGCGTGGAGCGACGGCTCGGCCTGCGGTGTTGACAAATCACCCATTCTGGTGGTAATGTCCCTAATCTATTTCTGAAAGCATCCTCTATCCTCGTTGGTTTCATCGCCGAGAACAATGCGTTATTAAATAAAAACAGTAGTGTTTTTCCTTCTACGAGGTTTTTATTTTTCTTCTTTCTTGCCTCGTTCTTTGAACCGCTCCATGGCGTCGCGTCGCTGGACCTGCGGTGTAGGCACGCCAATTATTGTCTTTTTTATTAATCTAGAATAAAATTGTATCGGGAGTCACAAGTTTCCTTCCTCAGCTCATGACTCAGACTCGATACGTTGCTGTTCCTTTTTCATTTGACGCCTCCACACGTCCATCGGCCAGCCTTTGGCGTGGGGTCATTCAAGTGGAACATCAATTGTTATCAATCACCCAAAACTTTTTCAACACCATGATTGTAGACAGGAATTTTCTTAGGGTGGTTTATAGACAGGACAATCTCTTTGGTTACGCCCATGAGATTCATCGAGAAATTAGTTTCGATACTCGGCAGTCGCACGTTTATTATTCAGAAGAAGATACGAAATTTTCTTTTATAATTGAATAATAAACAAAAATATGCGACTAGGAAGTGGTATGGCTGACAACCGTAGCACACTCCGAATTCAATTGTCGTGGAAACGTTGACGACTACATACGGTAGTTGTCAACGCACCATACTACTCAACGAGTTAGGGCAAAACAAGAGAGAGAAAACCGACCACTACAAACCAAGTAATCTAAAGTTAAAAGACAGACTTCATTAACTTAATTTTCACATTATCCAATAACTGGAAATTCCGCAAAAAGAATTAAGTTCCTCATCAGTTTCTTTCCGCTCGTTGAAGAGGAAAATTAGAGGCATTTGACTTGTTGAGAAATTAAAAATCGGTAGATACGATTTGATAATAGTGTAAGTGTTACCAGTGGCTCCCAACGTAACGTTGCGTTGCGTTGACGCAGCGTTGGGAGTTTCCATTTAGAATTTATGCTTTCGTGTGTCAAAAAATTGTTGGCTTATACCATTAGTAATTTGGTTAGAAAATCCTGAAAAACACTTACTAAAGCGATATAGAAGCAATTTTTTGCTACATTTTGTATTATCATGGGTTTCAGTCAGTTCTCTTTTCCCATATAGCGTCTGATGGTAATTCTTACTAGCTTTGTCCTTGTACATACAGATTTTGTTTCGCTTGTTTTTGAGATTTTCTATTTTCAGATAAACACGCATATGACAATTTAGGAGCTAAATTTAACAGACAAAATATACAGACTATATATACATATAGTCTGCGAGCCTAAATCATGACCGAGAAGTTTTCTGACCTGCTACCGATTTCATAATTATTCCTAATTCTCTATCATAAAAGTAAATATGTAACAACTTGACTAAAAAGAATAGTGTTCTTTCTTCGTTAAATGAGTACTGGATAGGAATACCATGAGGCGCATATGCCCCATCAATAGAAAGGGATTTAAAATTAATTTTAAGATATCGTTGATACTAAAGGTACGTTACTTAGCGAGAGAATATTTTCATATTAACTGACTCATACTAAAATTGACCGGCCGATTAAATTTCCGTACAAGTGCGGATAGGAAATATGTAGTGCTTGCAACATTATATACACTCCGAAATGATATGCAATGTAACGTTGACTCGAAATCAAAAATCAAAAAATTTACAATTGCGATAAAATCTTTAACCCTTCAGTGGGCGCGCGGGCTACAATTGTAGCCCACACTTTTTTTAATGGCAACCATTTTCAGGATATGAACCGAATTCATTCGAACTGCTCAGTAGCTGTTAAAATGCTGCTTCTTAATCGAATAAGAATGTTTTTAATATTTTTTTAGCCTAGAAACTAATATTCTTTTGCGATGAAAGTCCACTGGGCTACAAGTGTAGCCCGCGCGCCCATTCATGTAACTTTTTTGGTACTCATAGATATCCACTAAAATAAAAATATTATTTTAAAACATTGTAGAAAATAGCAACAGTAAAATGTTTGACAAAAAACACGGTTTCAAGATAAATGTACAAAAAATAGATTACTATTTTCACGAAAAACCTAGAGTCGAAGTCAAAATTTCTTACAGCGTGCATCTGTTACATGTTGCTAACATCGATTTAAACGTATTTTTCATTGAAATAAACACTTATTCTTTTATTGTAAACGGGTAAAACTTTTTAAATAAATGAAAGGCAATTGTATCAAACGTCTTCGTTTTTATATTGAACATTTTTGTTATTTAAAATAAACGAAGCATTCTTTTTAATGAAACGGTATGTATTTCGAAAGTAACGCATCGCGTTTTCATTTCATAGAAATTACCTCATTCAAAATAATTGAGTTTTACATGGAATTAAAAGCAAACTCTGCTGAAATAAAATAATACATTCCGTTTGATTGTCCATTCTCCATTCGATTAGATACTTACTGTTACCTGGGTTCACAAATCAATAAAGAATAAAACTTATGAAAACTTTAGAAAAACACTTTATTTTTTATTTAGGTCTAATTTTAATATGGTTAATACATTACACTTTTATTCTAACACCCGCTAAACTTAAATTGCACGTGTGCAAGCGTCCATTCCTCCAGATGAATGCAAAAGTAAATTATCGAAAACACTCTTAACATCGACGAAGATTCTAATACGCGTTTGTTGTTAGACACTACACATTTGTTTTTAATGAACATGAACACGCGAGACTCATCGGACCGGCCGGAAGTATTTAACTACCTGTTGTGCAACGTTGAAACAAATGACATTTTGGCATCGCGTCCTTTAGGTATGTGTATTTGTTACGTAAAGGAATGTATACACATTACTATGTAATGCGGAATCTTTTGATTTAAACGACCGTCGTTTGCGGTTTGGCTACTCTTTTGTTTTAAAAGAAATTCTTTTAGCGTAAATGAGAACTCGTTCAAATCAAACGAGATTTTTCAAACGAATACTGCGTTCAATTTAAATGTGGAGCTTTTAATATGAATATGCGTTTTTTTCTCTGAGTGCGATGTCCGTCTGTCTGTCCGTCTGTTGCAACGCAAACTAGTACCTCAGCTTTTAAGCTATCAGGCTGAAATTTTGTATACAAGTTTCTTTTTAGTGTACGCTGTATATATATCGGAACAAATGGAATCGGACCATTAGGTCATGGGGCTGCCCCTGAAAATTAGGTTCTTCTAAGAAAAACTTTTTTCTTTATGAACCAATCTTAACCAAACTTCACCCTAGTTTCTTCCTAGTAAAGCCTCAAAACAAATCTAGGAACGGATGAAATCGGAACATTACGTCATAGGGCTGCCATTAAAAAAAAACGTGAAAATTAAGTTCTTCTAAGAAAAACTTTTTCTATTTTAATCCGACCTTAACCAAACTTACCCAAATGTGTTCATAGTAAAGCCTCAAAACATATCTAGGAATGGATGGAATCGGAACATTACGTCATAAGGCTGTCATACTAATTGAGACCACCTCCAAAAGTAACTTCATTTACATGTATCTCGATCTTTTTGGGGCGACACCTCCTCCAAAAAAAACGTTTTCAGAAGGTTTCAACTCTAAGGCCATAGCAGATCGTTCTGATGCCATTGATGTATCCGCTTGCTTTTAATTACTCAATGGCAGTCGAAATCGACGCAGCTTTTATATGTCTTCTATTTAGACAGTCACTCGTTTGGCACTGTAATTAACCTCGGTGGCGACCCACAACAGTTAACTAAACAGGATTTTACTCAGTTGTAGGGATGCCAAAGCACATCCAGATTCTTTGTGCTTTCAGCCTATTATATTCCGTTTGGTGCAGAAACTACACAGAGCTCCCATACTTATGCTGAGACTTTACACCCGTCTTTATGTCTTCCTTTATAATCCGGAGAAGCTCTGTAAATCTGATCGCCTCGATAACGACTGAACCACGGAAATATCTAGTAGTCTTCCAGGTAGTCATATTAACTGTATAACGAGCGTCAGTACAGCATCTTGCCCAAAGAGAGAGATCTTCAATTCATTGAACACGATGTTCATGCGAAATATTACAATATAAACCTGATGCCCATGTTATAGCCACTTGGTGTATTTACATGGCGTCTGGAAACTATTGGATAAACGCACTGAAAAAAGATTCCTCATGTGATTTTCAGCAAAAAATGTTTATGAAACATACATAGTACTTAACCCTTTAGCTGCCACAGGCGTTTGAAGATTTTTGAAAAAATAATTTTCTTACACGACTCATACCTTACTATCACCAAAACTGTACTAGATATAATAGCGAAATAAGATGAGCGTCACAGCCAACAAATTTACCTACAAAACAAAACTAACTAAATTGTAATGCAAGCGCCGCTTAATTTTTTCAATTAGAATCCAAACATCACCTTCTTTCGTTTTTGTCCCAAATTTATCAAAATTTCTATTTTTATTAGATTCGAAAACTACAACACTTCACATGAACCTATTCTTATTTCCGGCTGTTGGTTGGCTTCAAACGCTATAGTTCAATGAGTTGATCGAACTGACGAGTAAATTCAATAGAAATGGCATATGGCAAATACCGTTATGGCAGTGTGGTGGTGGTGTTGGTGGATAGACTTGTGTTTGTTTGCTAAGTAACGGAAATAAATGCGTTTATTGGGAGCCCTTCAAGGTGAACCTATTCCAATTTCCACCACTGTACATAATTTTATTCTAACTCCAATTTTTCTGACAGTTTTAATACCTTAAGTGAAGAAAAATAGGGTTAATTTTAGCTCGAATACATTCAAATTGCTCCTAATATTCTGCAATTTGTGCATGATTTACCTAAGCCAATTATGCCAAAATCGAGCAAAAGTTAACCCTAGTCAAAGTGTTCAAAATAATGTGCCTATAATAAAATGATATATGAAAGATATAACTGTGAGACTATGCACCAATTTGTAAAGGAATCGTACAATCACCTCACTCGTAGAAGTTGGAGAAAATTGAGATGGAAAAAATTGTTTTCGGATAATTTTTTCAAAAATTTCCAAACGATTTTGTGACAGCTAAAGGGAAGGAAGAACGTCAACGATCGGGAGATATTATCGTACCTCCGGTTGTAATTCAATCGTACGATTCGTACAATCGTAGTACGATTGTTTTTCTTTCGTAAGATGCGTTCTAACAATGTGTGCACGGATTTAGGTGCCCAAAACCCGAAAAATAAAAACAGCACGACTTCGAAAAACAATACTGTTTTTGTAAACGGGAAGAGATATACTCTTTTCGAAGTCAAAACAAATGCTTAACTTATTGTTCCTCTTTCAACAGACTCCCTAGATCTCTACGCTTAAACATTTAATACTGTCCACAAATTTTTGAAATCTCATCAAGCAATCTGGCTCCTAAAATTTTCACAAAAAAAAACTCCTATAGTTGAAAATAGTTCCACTATATTTTTATAATCATTTATAGTGCCAGAAAACTTTGGCCTGCTTTCCTAATTCACATAGTTCGAAATCAGTACATTTTCCATAAATGAATATATACACGTAGTTGTTTTTATGAAAAGATAAGCTAAACTTTTAAAAATGTTCTGCTTAATTTACTCTAAATTTATCTAAAATAAGAAATCCGCTTTCGGCTCTCTGAACACCTTAAAAGCCTCCATTACGGAATAAATTTGCTCCTGATGTGCTATAATCTGACCCACCCTTTAGGTCCTTCTGCATACAAACTATCTTAAACAAATTTTGAAGATAGTTTATACCGGACTAAATTCCAGTCCACTTTGTCAAACTCTCAAACACGAACAAAATATTTCGTGAGTGGTGCTAAACTTAGTTCAAAGTAGTTAGTACGACATATACATATGTTGTTGAAGACTAACATATTTTATCTTTGTTGCGGCATAAACATCGTCATTAGGGCTGTAGTGCTGAGACCACATTTGGTTTGTCCTATAGAGGTCAATGCTGGGCTGTGTGAGCTTTTTTATTTTACATATAATAATAAAAAAAAAATTGATGAAATAATTTAATAAACGTTAAAAAATGAAGGCTATTTTCAATAAAATAATGCAAGAGTCAAAGTTGCTCTTAGCAAAGGTTTTTAAGTTCGACGTTCTCAATATTAGTAGAAACACTGTACTGCCAAAATCATGTTTAAAAAGAGTTGATTTTAACATGTTTTCCATTGATTGTACTCTGCTTTTCTCTCAGTGTAGGGGGCCCACTCAAGAAGTTGGCGGGAGGTCTCCGAGTGAAGTTGTGCCGCCACTTCCTCTTAGCCATTAACCATGTATAAGTGTAGTGAGCGCGCTTCAAAACCAGAGGAAAGGTATCAGATGGAAAATATTTGATCACCTGCAACACCTGGACTATGCTAAACGATATTTGTCTTCTATCAAATAAAAAGGAATATGTAGCTCAAATGGCCTATGCTCTGCATTGCGTAATGCTCGACTTAAGATAAACGCTGCCAAGATCAAGTACCTATATGCTCTGATCCAGACTGACAAAGTGGAATTTGTATGTCGGGCCAGGGAGTTGAAAAATTTGACGAATTCTGCTACCTCGAGTCGCAACACATGGCGGCGTGGTCGCTGATGTCCAATCTCGTATCAATAAGGATAGGGCGGGCACCTTTCTGCCCCGCATTGGCATCTGAAAAGGTTGGTCGCCTTAAGTATGTACCTACCTATGCATATCTCTCTCTAGTTCCTGTCAACCCCTTGTGGGGCATAGGGCATTAACTACGCTTACTCTCCACCTCGTTCTGTTTTGCGCCAACGGCGCTAGCTGCGATCATGTAAGATTTAGCGTTTTCGCCTCGCTTGTTACCGATATTCTCCATGTGGCCGTCCAACACGGCGCACAGTGCGTCGTTCCATAGGCAAAAATAAAAAAATTGACTATTTTTCCCCGGAATCAAAGTTAGCCAATATCAAAGAGAACATGTTGGAGTATCCGAATATGTAAAAAAAAATTTTTTATTTTTTCGTTTTTTTAGTAATTTTATGGACTAAAGTTGAAAAATATAAAAAATTCAAAAAAATAGGTTGTACTTTAACTTCAATTTCCGATCTTTTCGGAAGTTTTTGGCAACCATAATGATATTTTTTAGAATAAGTATGTTCCACTTAAACTCTTCATATATTTTTTTTTTCTAAAAATCTTTTAATTGAATAAAAAATGTAAAAAAATCCTTAAAATATGAAAAAAAAACTTTAAATTGAGATTAAAAAAAAAACGTCACAAAACGTTTTGGGTGGTTGATATTTTCCGAAAGATATAAGTGTCTACTTTAATTTAAACTAATTTTAGTTTGCCTTTTTTTGCCTTTTTTTACGCAATTGACATTTTTAGTGAACTAGTTCCTTGGAAAATGGCAACTGGGCTATTTCTAAAGTCACTAAAAGTGATAATTTTAACATAATATTAAGCTTTTACACACTTTTGCGATAGAGGAGATAATAAATTTCAAGCACGAACAAAAAAAATATTATAAATAATTTTAATTAATTAATTAAATCAAAAATTCAATTAATTCAAAAATACCTAAAAAATATAAATATAAATACATAATGCATATGGTTTTCTATGGAATTTGATTTCTGAAGTCCAGTGTAAACCATATCATGTAAAAAATATGTATAATAATATAATAAGAAATTGTTGTTAATTGAAAAAATCGTTAAAAATCTATAAAATACGAAAAAACTTTCAAAGTGAGATTTAAAAAATACGCATCGAAAGATTTAGAGTAGCTACAATTATTTTTGCTTTTTTAATGTAATTTGTATTTTTATTCAGCCAAATCTATTAAAATTTTTCGATAATTTTAAGAGTACTGGGTAGTGGTCAAAGCATCAATAAAGAAAAAATTGGGGACCTTCTAGGTCACACCAAAGGGTTATATTTAGAATTATACCCGTGATACTACATGTTCAATAGTTTGCTCAAGGTACTAGTGCACGGAGTTGAGGTAATTGATTCTTTCCATTTCCCAATTGGAAATTTATCTGAGGATGCCTAGGAGGCACTGCATAAGTAAGTTACAAGGAATCGATTGTCTCACACTTGTAAGTTTTCCAGAACCAGTTCCAATAAGGATTTAATGCGAATGCTCCTCTTAAACTCCGACCCTTTCCTAGCGTCCCTGCGGACTCCAAAAATTAAGAAACAACATCATATAGACGCAGAAGTCAATTCATATATAAACCAATTACATTATACTTCCCATTGCCAATTTTGATGTAAGTTTGCTGGATTTGGAAAGCGACGATGAGTCAGAATAAATTAT
Organism: Microchrysa polita; assembly: GCA_949715475.1. Taxonomy (NCBI): domain Eukaryota; kingdom Metazoa; phylum Arthropoda; class Insecta; order Diptera; family Stratiomyidae; genus Microchrysa; species Microchrysa polita. Next base: position 66,020,252 of record OX454416.1, read on the forward strand.
AAGCATGTATTTTGTTAATGTTATTGTTATTCTATAAAATAAAAAAAAATAAAAAACGAAAAAAAATATTTTATCGAAACACGACTTCGGAGGATGCATATCACTGAATTATTTAATTTTTTGAACCACTATATCTCCAAATCTCAAAACTCCGTTTCTTTGAAATTTATATATTTTAAATAGTGACACTTGAGCAATGTCAGAGTGACAAAATATTAAGTTTAAATTTGGGTTCTTGAAAGATATTAGGCATTTTATAAAGCCCCCAAAAATGGGTAAAATTCTTAAATATCTCAGAGCTCAGTTGTTCCCGGATAATAATTTTTTTTACCAACTAATGTTTATTCTTTGCTTTAGATAATAGCCAAGTTTCATGAAAATTGGTTATCAGGTTACCAAGTTACGATTTTTTATATTATAGCCTATCTTTATACCATTTATCTTCCTCACATTTTTATCAATATCTCGAAAATCCATCATTTATTCATCTTGAATTTTATACAGAATTGAGAACCTAGCTAGCTAAACACATCCACCAAATTTCATAAAAATCGGTAAACGCGTTCTTAAGATATTGATTTTTGACCACCCACTCCATACATTCGACGCACTGTGCGGCGCGCCGGCGTCTTGCTCCGAAATCCTGTGGATTCCAGTTCATGGCATTTTTTGCGACGTTATTGGGCCCTCTTCGGAAGGTGTGACCTATCCATTGCCACTTAAGTCTTTTGATCGAAGTGCCTATCCTTTCTTGGTCAGTTATAGTGAGGAGATCCTCGTTCGAAATGATCTCCGGCCAACGAATATGTAAGATGCGCCGTAGACACTGATTTACAAAAGTTTGCAACTTACCAGTAATCTCTTTAGTCACCTTCCAGGTTGAACAGCCATATAGCAACACGGATTTCACATTGGAATTGAAAACTCGAAGTTTGGTGCGTCTGGAAATATTGTTGTTTAGCCAGAAAGGAGTCAGATTGAAGAAAGCCGCCCTAGCCTTGTTTATCCGTGATTTTACATCAGCATCCGCTCCACCATCTGCTGTAACTACGCTTCCGAGATAGCAAAATTCATCAACTTTTTCCACTGCCTGTCCCGAAATACAAAATCCCCTTTGCCCCCCTGGATATGTGCTCAAGAACTTAGTCTTGACAGCATTGATTTTCAGCCCCGCATTACGACTTGCGCAATTTAGAGCTTCTGTCATTTGAGCGACATCATCCGTATTAGTTGATAGAAGGCAAATGTCGTCAGCGTATTCAAGATGGTGAAGGTGATCAAACAATTTCCATTTGATACATTTGTTACGATGTAATTGAAGTGCGGAGCCGAGTACATCACTAATGGCAACAAGGAAGAGAATAGGTGACAAAATGCAATCAAATCAAAAGGATCTGAAAGCTTGCCCTTATGGAGGATGTGACATTGGGCTCCATTGTAGGATTCCTTAATGATGGAGATTATCTTATCTGGGATATTTCGTCTCCGTAAGGCATCCCAGATGTACTGACGATCAACACTATCGAAGGCTTTTTCAAAGTCGATGAACTTGAGATGTAATGGGGTTCTCCACTCCGCGGATTGCTCGATGATAATACGGAGAGTGTTAATGTGGTCGCTACAGGAAAACCCTTCGCGAAAGCCAGCCTATGCATATACCAAGAATTAATTACAAATGCAATATGTACAATTTGTAATCCGTATAATTGGATTAAATGCCTAGCATAAAAACCGAATATAAATTATAGCAATTACATTGCAGCATTCATACTAATTTCACTTGGTCTCAGAATGATATGCAAAAGATTAAAATTTCATACTCACAACGATAAGCGTATACTACAAAATCATTTATCAATATTTACGCACAGTGGGAAGTGTGCTTTCTTGTCGTTTGACTAAAATATTCTGCATGATATTACGAGTAGAGTAGGAACGTACGCCGTACGCTATGCAGGTTTAGCAAATAAATTAATACAAATACATATCAATTGTACATGTTTATTTCTTATCTAAGATATAGGTTTGTGATATAATCTGGATGTCTCGCCGTAATTATGGTATGATTAAAAAATCACCCGGTAGTCTTTTAAAAAAGAAGTACATTTGTAAATAAAAAGATTAAGCAGATAAAATGTCTGGCGACAATAAATTATTTGTTTTACGGCTAGAATAATTGTGTCGAAATGGATATGCATATAAAAACTAGGTGTGTATGGTGGAAGGATTTATGTAATTTAAATATCTAAACTGCAAATAATCTGCATACATGCATATTATTTACTTTTGGTTGGCATTAATAATTAGCGGTTAACAGCAACTTATTTCTTTTAGAAAATGTATGTACATTTTTTTAACCACACCTCCTGAACTACTGTACAAAGCTCAATTGCAATCTTACGTAGCTGTCCTATCATATTACGCATACTATCCTTTACATATTATTATGCCCAAAAATTTGACACTGCTGTCGAGTCAATTAGCGGGAAGCGTTCAATACTTCAATACTCAGCTTAATCCAATACGCAACAATGTAGTTGATTCCAATCCAATCCATGATCAATGTGACAGTAGTGATTTATGCAACGAACAGATACAGAACACGTGAACCAATCCAATATGTACTGTGTATCTCCTCTTTGTAAGTGTAGCTTACAATTTAAAAAAGGAACTTTGTCCTCATCGCTACATTATCTTCTATTAATAATTTGAGCCGGATTCAATTGTATTTCGCTTTGATCTAAGCCAGCTTATTTTAAAGGCTTAATTACGCATTTCTACATACATATGTACATAAATGATAAAAATTATTAGAATTTTTAAATTCTCTCAAAGTCCGTTGCTCGTGTATGCATACCACATTCATCGTTCAAGCATTTTCATATAATTAATCTGAAACGTATTACCCAACAGCCAATAAATTGGCCTGAAATACATCGTCATTTTATTATACGACATTAGTTCATTATAATTTGTTTCAACCAAAAAGAAATGATTTCTGATTTCGAAACATTTTACATACTCATTTAACGTATTCAGGCCAGGATGTAGCACGTCGCTTATCAAATTTCCAATTAATTTCTATTTGAGAAAAAATCATAATTATTAGTGTTGAGACAAGTACTCATTAGCTTTAGGAAATTATCGCTGAACTCAAAATTTTTTTAAATTGTATTTCTATCGACCGAATCATCTTTTTGTATGCCGACAAAATGTCGCCTTACGTCGAGTAAAATCTGATTTCAGTTAATATATACATATTTTCTTAATTGCAATATATTTCTGATAAGTACGCCCGAGATTTTCACCTTCAAGAAAATAAACCAAATTGACAGGCGACTTGACGCCTAGCAAGAATAAATGCTATAAAAGTTAATTAGTCGAATCACTACACAATTTTGATATCCGCGACTGTATAGAGATTATTTTTAGGTTGAATGACAATTTTGATAACCGTCGAACTTTCGATTAACCTTTATATTTTAATTGACACGGAGCAATAGTCATTTTATGGCGTCTAAAATGCGAATTAGCTAATCTGAGACTTCATTGTAATTGATTCCATTCGATTTGAGCTTATGGAGATTTAGTAAAATGGCCAAAATGGGAATTGTGATTCAATGACATCGGGGAAATTTAATAAAACGTTTTTTTACATATTGAAAAATGCAAATATTGTATTTGAAAAATTTTAAATGGGAAGCGGGAGTTTACCTTATTTGAGACGAGATCATCCGGCCCGTGAAAAAATAGAAAAAGTCCCTGCGATTTCTCAAAAGTGCAAATCACAACCCAATATTGTTGTGATTATAAAAACTCAATTCCTTTCTTCAAATAAAAATCAAGTTGAGCACCCCTGACTATATTATCTCAAAAGTATAGGATTAGGCAGGGGCGTACGCAGAAAAATATTTCGGGAGGGGTTTTGGGGAAAACGCGTTGCCCTGAGGTTGGATGTATAGCCCATAGGAAATTGCAAAGGAATGACTAAGGGTGACATTAATATTAGGGATGAGCATCGAACATCGATGTTTCGAAAACATCGATGTTTTTGGTCCGATGGTCGATGTTTTTACCATCGATGGTTTTGCGTCGATGTTTTTCACCATCGATGGTTTTTGTTTCGATGGTCGATGGTTTTCACCATCGATGGTTTTCAACTATCGATGTTTCTTTCCTCAACATATTTTTTTTTACAACTCAACTTTGTCTTCATAAGTGTATGCGTATACCTTCAAACAGCCCAATCAGAAAAAAATGTGAATCCATCGTAACATACAACATGCAATATCCATCTATCGTGAACACTGTACACACAAAAAGGAGTGTCTTTCTTTATACGCCCGGTAAGGCACAGTTTCCAAATATGGGTTGGCCCTGAAATATTTTCAACCTTTCCTCACTGTTTACGTTGAAATTTAAAGAGGTGCGGTAGGTGTGCTACAATTTCATCCAGGTGATTCCAGATATACAATTTCTTTGTCCCTCAAATAAATCTCAGCCCAAGATGTTCTTGTCCAATAATATGAAAGATGCGATTTATAGTGCAACGTTGCAGATAGCTTGCAAGCTCGGCTAATACTAAAAAATATTTGGACCGAATTTCGGGACAAAACAATTTCACGAAAAGGCCTTATAGGCCAGTGAAAATCGGCATTAACCTCAGAATAAATGGAATACTACCGTTCTTTCGCTTATCTGTTTTAGAGTATTACTGGCTATATACATCCAGATTTGCAACCCTGAGGACTCTGTGCTAATTTTTTGGCGAGCGAAAAAGAGCAATTTTTTGCTCTTTTTTCACATTTCCAACAATATTTTTGTAAAAAATTATGTTGGAAAAACACCATGATCGGCATTTTGGAAGTAGACAAAATTTCCAATCCAATGATATCCTAACCACTTTTGTAGGTCAAATATTAACGCAGATACAGGTTTTCAAAAATAGGGTATTTTCCACAAAAAAAGGTGAATTCTAAGCTTATGTTGTTTGCCGAAAGGACATTTCGTTGAAATTCGCAATTTTTTGGGAAAAAATACCCTATATTTAAAAACCTGTAATTCCGTCAATATTTGACCTATCAAATTGGTTAGGATATCATTGGATTGGAAATTCTGTCTACTTTCAAAATGCAAAACACAGTTTTTATCCAAGATAATTATTTTAAAAAATATTGTTGAAAATGTAAAAAAAGAGCAAAAAATGGCTCTTTTTCGCTCGCCAAAAAATTAGCAATTAGCACAGAGTGCCCAGGGTTGCAAATCTGGATTTATATAGCCAGCAATACTCTAAAATAGATAAGCGAAAGAACGGTAGTATTCCATTTACGAGTATTCCGAGGTGAGGCCTTTTTTTTGTGAAGTTTTACTGGCGTATAATGTTTTCCTCCACAAAAAAGGATGCCTTAAGCAAATGTAACTCAAATAATCGTCGGCGATTTTTTAAGCGCGCATAAGCCACCGACTTCTTGACAAGTTTTAGTAAATTGTTGAAATGAGTTCCAACAGCTCGAATTTGTGCTGCCACACATTTTCCATACAGTCAGAATAGAGTCCAGGTTTACAGAAATTCATAGAATTTCGGGAGACATTGAAAGACCAATCAAAATGAGGAGGAGGGTTGCAGAATTATGTCGACTAAAACTAAATTTCGCGAACCACTATGGTGGATTTTCGGTATGATACATTACCAATCCGTCTCCGAATGTATCTTTCTCCCTGAAGAACACGAACACCTATTTTGAAACACCATATGCTGAAGGTACTAACTGGGTTCACATTAAAGGCACCCACCCAACAATGCCTAGATGGAAACATTTTTGAATTGAACCTCAAACCTGAGCTGCATAATTAGCACTCCTACCGTCTATGTTCCAATTATTATGATTGATCGCGTGCGGACTATTTATTTTAGAATCCTTGCTTGATGCACCGATCCAACCTCTGTATTTGAGATCCCCAAGGAACCAAAATGGCTATGAATCGTTAATCTCGCCGGTCTATCGATAACTTTCGCATCGGATCGGCAGCTCCTGCTCATTTTAAAAAAGGCTACAAAATTAGCTCGTGTTTCATTAATTTGCGGAAACGGTTTGTGTCGCACGCCTACCCTTAATTTTATTCGAACACCCCTCCCCCACTAAAACTCGATTCCTAGCTATCGATATGATACAGGTTTGCACAACAACCAGGTAGTAGAACATTTCAATATTGTTAATGGTCTTAGGGCCAACATTGTTCTAAAATTAAATATAAAACAAAAATTATATAATATTAATTGCACAAACTGTTGGCTGTCGGCATTAAGTGAATCCCGAATCCACATTTATTTTTAATTTCCTTAACTTTACAGTATGTTCCCACTGCAATTTTTTACTAAGTACCTTATCGTTCGCAAATCAAAATCCACTTTAATCGGCTTTTCTTTGATCTAATCCGAATCATGCGCATATGAGCTTAATACGCATATCCACTATTAGATAAATATGAGTATATCTCTGCACATTATGTTCCGTTTTATATTTTCGATTGGACTTTGGATTGGATTTGTTGATCAAATCGATGATAGTGATACAATGATGAAATTCCTTTGGAGCGGATATTTACTTTGTGATAATACTAAATCGGACACGTTGCATTGTGCTGTATACAGATATCCCAATATTGTATCGTGTCATAAAAAAATTGGATAGTCATACTCACACACAACTTTTCGTGGGAATTGTTTTGATAAATGCGTATTAGATTAGCTTGAAGTGTATGGTTACTGATTTCATTAGGAACAGGCACTTAAGTTAAATATGTACAACTGAAAACAAAACCAATGGCGATGTCATAATACCATAATACAACATACGAAAATTTTCAGGTTGATAATATGCCCGGCTGTAATAAGCTTACCTTATTGTCTAACAGGAACCGTCTTTTCCTTAAACCCCTCTCGAAAGATTTTGCTGCGTACGCCCCCTAACGTACGATTTTGATATCGTTGGCATAATCGAAAATACTGTGGCCCATTCTCTCGTAGATCTTATAGAATGGTTAGTCTTATCGCCCAGAGAAGACACACACAATATTCAAAAAGCTTCTCCATTATATTGAATTGATTTTTTGTTAATTTTGCATAGTTATGTTATCTTTTGCTTATTTACGCTGTTGGATGAAAGTGCGCAATGATTTTCTCAATCTAAGATGATGGCTTAAACAAGCAAAATATGGCGTAGCTATGCAAAATAAACAAAAATTCCATTCAACACAATGGAAAAGCTTTCTAAATATGGTGTGTGTCTTCTCTACGCGATAAGACTAATCAGCCGACAGGTACTGAATAAGAGCTATCAGAAACCCGGCCTATATAATATATACGTATAGTTGTCCTATAGGATTGAATATACATATGTATATGTATGTATGTTTTACTATTCAGGAAAGGTTATTAGACCCGAAATTGTGTTTACATGAGAATATACGTCTAGTCCAGTCAAAATCTCCCAATTCAGGCCTCCAAATAGAAAAAATAGAGTAAGGCTAATTTTTGTTGTTTCCGATCCAGTAGGGTTCCAAGAGTCTAAAACCTTTTGCTAAACATATTTGATCGGAAAGGTCCTAAAAAGGACACTAATTAATCCTTGATCAGAGGTGGACATGTGGGGTGTCAAATCAAAGGCGATGCCGAGTTCATTTCATATCCGGTGTTTGTTTCCTGTTTCAAAATCCCTCAACGGAATAAATCGGACTTATTGAATAATTCTCGCGTTTCCCGTAACTTATCGTTATCATCTATGTATATCTTTCCAAAGTCGTAACTACGTGAATAATTTAATAATTTTTCATTTCTTAGAATCTGTAATAGCTGAAGATCTTACCATTAAATTTTCTAAGAAAAAAATTGATCGGAAAGCTCTGAAAAAGGCCATGAATTAAAATACAATCCTGTATAGATTTTAGATTAAATAGTGTCCTTTTCTGTCCTTTTTGGGACCTTTCCGATCAACATTTTTAGCAAAATTAGTTTTAGACTCCTGAGACCCCACTGATAAAAAACAACAAAATTTTGCCTTATTTTATTTTTTTTTTATTTTTGAAATGCCAATATGACTGGACTAGTCAGGGTATACAATTTTTTTAGAGAGGTGGGAACGCTAAATCAGAAGAAAGATGATCGAAATAGCAGATTATTCGTGAGAGGGTAAACAATTTTTTTTTCAAGATTCATGTTTATTGTCGCAATTCAGTATAGCGCATGAACATAAATATGTATGGGTTTTAACTTAACGCTATACCTACATCCTATAGAATGGTGAACAACTTTTTTGACAAGGATGAGCAATGTTCAACAAAGACTTGATTTTTCAGAAATCAGCAATTCGTTTTCCCTCAAGTATACTTCCATGGATTGCTATTTCAATTCTATACATTAAATAGTACAAGAATCAAAGGTGTAGAAAATCTCTGTTTACTTAAAAAAACGTAATGGCTAAAATTTTGTGAGAATGTTGGACATGTCCTTTATCTAAGACTGGGTTTTCGTATTAAGGCGCGTTCGGACGGCATCCAACTTCTTTGATCCAACTTTTCCCACCAACTTTTCACAAGTTGGAAGGCTGTTCACACGTACGATATTCAACTTCAACAAATCCTATCAAACTTGTTGGCCGTGTGGACAGAAGTTGGAAGTTGAAGCGGTCGTAAAACTTTATCAGCTTTTCCAATATGCATTAGCACAGGAAAAATATATTTGTTGTTCATTGTTCATTTCTCTTGATTTATAAAGCATTGAAGGTAACATTTCCGACTAAGTATGAGAAGTACATACTTTATGATGAGATTACCACGGCCATCCATGCAACCCTTGCAATATACAAAACAAATGAAAGAAAACCCGTTCAGTTAATTAACTCTTCATTATTAAAAAGTTTATGTTAATATTTCGATCGGACTATAGTCGCACGGTAGATTTGTTTTCCTGTTTGACTGCTCAAAAGTTGTACAACAAATCCATCATGCGAACGGCGCTTTAGATGGAGTGGAAAGTGGGGGAAGTTACAGTTAAATGCATATTTCTATATGCAATCGTTTTTGATCAATACATATCTTTTTTACTGTTGACCCTAAAGCCAAGTATTGGATACATGCTTTTTAAGCAATTAAATTACCTATTTAACCAGAATCGTTACTCTATGTCACTGTTTCCCAACAGGTTGTCCGCAGACCGAAGGTGGTCCGTGAGAGACCTTAGGTGGTCCGCGAGATACTATGGGGACTACTTCTGACAAAGGAGTATTTAATTGTGCGTAATTAAAGTAATAGACATGAGCTTTGAAAAATATTATAGTAGAGATAAAGTACTGAAAATTTTCGTTACTAGGTAGGTTAGGTTCAGGGGCCGCTAGGTTCTACACCCAGCGCACTTAGACCAGAATTTGGTCCATTGTGATACAAGGTTACTAGGTATAAATGATCTATCTGTAAATACGATGTGTGCAAACATTAAATTAAGTTACATAAAGCTCGGTGGTCTCAGTCTACATTGTGTGTGATTTTCGTGAAGCAGTGCATTTTTTCTCACGTAATGTGACACTTTTGTCTGTACCTAATTCTTTTTATTTATTAGGTTAATTAGAACAGCGGCAGCACAGAGAGTCCAAATTTTGCCACAGTACTCAACAAAGAAGCATTAGAATCAACCAATATAATTTGAAGACAAACTACAATGTCAGTAGTAATATGCCACCCCAATTCTTCGTTAAATAAATCCGGTAAAGCCGTATCCAATGAATTATTACCTGACAATGTCCGGTGCCTATAACCTTTAAACTGAGGTGTGCCTGTTCTGTTCTGAGCCTGAAGAAATGGCGATGTTACTGCATGTGCCTATGCTTTAATTTTGTAAGTTACTACGTTTAACTCTTCACCCATTTTGTCGAAGGTATTAAGAGTGGTCAAAAAAATTGACAAAAGTCGGTACTTTAGCTACTCGATGATTTGTTATATTGTAGGTTTTATTCTAAAGCGCGGTGTCCGCCGTACGACGCAAAAACCAAAACAGGGGAATTAAATTTTTTCGTCATTGGTGTGGTGTTCTGAATTCAATCCGCTGACGGTTGATTGAGCTTTTAATCATGGTTCGACTGAACTGTTGTGTGGGGTTTGGTCTAACTAAAGCCTTGTAAAGTAAAAATCGTTAAATTTCTACATTAAAAAATATGGTGGTCCTTAGTGAAGCATGTTCAAGCAAAGTGGTCCACAGTCATTTGTGAGTTGGGAATCATTTATCTAGGTGAATCAGTTCAATCACGGTGAAAGTTTGAAAATGATGGGTGGGTTTTACCCTCCACTTTTCTAAAATAAGTAGTTTTTCGGGAATCATAACACATACAAAGTCTGACCTTTTCCAGGAGGCTGCCATTGACCTGGTTGGCCTAGGATCTTGATTTAATACCTTTGCATAGATAATTTAATTATAGCAATGAAACTTGTATAAAACGGGATATTGATAAAAATTACAAAATTCGCCTATTAATAGGCAATTGTTTTAAGTCTCTCCCACAACGACGAATACAAAAACTCAATTTTAGGACTAGGATAGGTCTCAAAACTGCCAAATTGCAGCCATTTCGTATTTTTATAAGTAAAATATTCTTGTTTATTATACTAATAAAATTCAATTCCCAACGTCAGAATATCGCAATCTTCTGGAATGTTACGTAATTTCTATCTACACTTTCTTAGTCATCAATTTTAACAATCCGTTAAAATAGAAAGTCAACAGCGAATAAAAAAAAGAATACAATTTCGTGGGAAATTTGATAAAGCATTTGCCGTCATGTCATACGACAATGTTCTATGCAAAAAATATGATAATATCACAAAGTATGATGCAATAGCAACTTGCCGCTGAATGAGAATACCGACTAGCTAAATAGTAGTTTCAGGTGGATTGTAAAAAAAAAGCGCATACAAAAAAATATTTATGTTTATAACATAAGCGGAGCACGCTTACTGGAATAGGTCATACTTTTTTATGACACGAGTATAGGAATGTCAATATCTGTTTACAAATATCAAGTAACTAATAGAATAAATGTATGAAGCTCTTAACACAAAAAAAATATAATAAAGCTGATAAATGATTTATACGTCTATCAATATTGTGCATTCATTCAAATAGTGATCGATTTCAAAACCCATGTTCCTTTATAAGCTAAGGTGGACAAGCAACCTACATATCTTGTAAAAATGTCCAGTAAATTCCGAATTAGATTTTCATAACAATTACTCCAAAACGTATCCTCATATCTGCAAAATCATAATGTAGTTTAGCTATTCATGTATTTATATGTACATAACGCATATACAGGGTGATTTTAGAGCAAGCACACCTGCGTGAAAGATTAGTTATTTGACAAATTTTGAATTCATTGGACTTTGAACTTTAAAATAATATTTTTAGTTTAAAGATCGAAGTCTCAATATACAGCGTGTCCGGAAACTGACGCATTAACGCACTGGATTGTGATTCCTCATGTGATTTCCAGCAAAAACGATGTACAGAACATACCCCCAATTATTAGCCCTTTAGCTGCCAGAGGCATTTGAAGATTTTTGAAAAAATAATTTTCTTATACGACTTAAACCTCAATATCTCCAAAGCTAGAATAGCTAAAATAGCGAAAAAAGATGATTATTACAGCCAACAAATTTAGCTTAAAAATAAAGCTTACCACACTGGGGGTAAGTACAACTCTGTACAACTCCGTACAACTTTTTTGCTGGAAATCACATGAGGACTCACAATCCGGTGCGTTTATGCGTCAGTTTCCGGACACGCTGTATATTAAGACTTCGATCTTTAAACTAAAAATATTATTTCAAAGTTCAAAGTCCAAAGAATTCAAAATTTGTCAAATAACTAATCTTTCACGCAGGTGTGCTTGCTCTAAAATCACACCTGTGAGCGATTATATTCATCAAATAGGAATAAATAATGTACATCTACGTAAATTTATAGGCTTGAACTATTATGGAGTGCAAACGAAGGTGTGATTAAAAAGTCATTCAACTAACTGGGATGATTAGTATGTACATACTATTCAAAACGTAACAACATTGAAACAAGTAGCAGTGCAATCTATTCCGCAATTGATTGTCCATCCATCTTACTGGGGTGCTTTTCAGAAGCTCCTTTCGAAAATTAAACCTTTTTTGGTACTATGAGTAGGTACTAACATGAACATCGTCAGTTCATTTGAAATTCATGCAAATTCATATATGTATGTATGTACTATCAAATTTTTGATGATCCTGAAATCGAATTCGTTTGGTGGTACTCATTTAGCCCGAAAGTTTCGACACCGATTTTTGACATTTCACTAGCGAAAACAATACAGTTGCACTTTATTTCGCAGAGAAAAGGTGTCATCGGCAATTAATCAGGCCGCGAGTGTACATTTTTCTTAAATTTATTTAATAAAAGGCAAGTCTCCACGGCACATTTTTTCACGGCAGGCATATGTAAATGCAAATTTTTCGCTTACTGACCTAAACTACGAAAATATACTTTGAACTCACAGCTCCCGAAGTGCTCGTGTTTAAAACGTACTGTTGAAGGCTTTGATACGTGGCCTTCGTTCTAAACCTCGCAACGATATCATCTCAAAACTGCAGAACGATTTGTCATATCTTTAAATTCTTAAAATCTTGAACACTTTCAATTTTGATCTATTAAATAATAAAATTTATGTTTTCCCTTCTTCTCAGGTCATATAGCATTTAGCGCACTGGATAATACCTCACATTCGGTTCACGTTTACAATGTAAATGGTACAAGTCTTGGTTCGAAATACGTTTCAGGACGAGTGACTGGCTTAACGACTGCCAACGATTTTCTAGTAGTTGCCGATGACGCAGGAGATATAACAATGAGTCGCCTTTATGGGTAAGTCAAATTAACATTTCATCAAATGCTTTGGCATTCCTTTCACAAGAATACTTTAGTCTCCGCTACCCAATGACCCAAGACTCGAATCGATCAAACAGTCCACTAGCCTAGACTATCGTATTCTCCTTTATGGAAAGCCTTAGTCTTTAGTTCATTCGAAATTTAATTGAAATTGAATATTATTAAATTTGTTGGATTATGGGTTTCTACAAATATTATCATTGATCTCTTGTTTGTCCATCTCTTTCATATAAATCCAAAAGTCTGAAGCCAGTCTACGATATCCCATTGCACGTTCCAATCCAAACGGTGGTCGTAACATCAGGTAATACCCACATACTTGCACCCTTGCGTGACGGACGACTGGCCGTGATAGGAGTGTCGACACCTACTACAAATCGTAAGCATTCCGTTTTGAATGTTTAATTCAAATCGTATTACTGGTATCAAACCAAAAATCTCACATCATCGTGCTGATAAAAATCATAATGCTACTTTGGACTTCCCTAATGTATACGTTCTAAACGTCGTGTAAATTTATGTCCTTTTTATGTAACAGTCAATTCATTAAACGCAGGATAAGATTATGGCGACAAAGAGTTCAGCAAATAGGACTGAGTCGCCACAATCCCTAGGAAAACTAATACAATAGAGTCCCGTCCTTTTACGTGAATGTATTCTACTATATGAATTAAAAAACAAATTCCTTCTTTTTTTGAGATAATATAAAAGATTCAAGATTTAAGTACATATAATTCTAACTAATTTGTAATTTAGGCAAACAATATTCGTACAACATATAAAATATGACGTTCAAATCATAGAATTTTAGAATGAAAAAAGATGCAGCAATTGTTATTAAATGCACATGCAGCGATTTTAGATGAAAATTATTATTATTACGCATAAATAAATATTATGTGTTTAATGTATTATTTTTTCTGTTCTACATAAATCAATTAGAAATCATTACTTTGTGTTTATATTATGAATGTATTCAATTTGTAATTACATATATATTGTTATAACTTATATATAAAAACGCATAGAAATGAAAATAATAAAATATTTTTAGAAATAAAAAAGGTATTTATTTGCAATAGCATCACAAATATGTAGATACACTGCTCGTCATCAGATTAGCACACCCCTTCCCATGAATAGTTTCGGCTGATTTCCAACCAAACTAAAAGAGCTAAAATTTCAAAATTATAACTGTTAATAGTCTATTCAATTCTAAATTAATTAAAACAAAAAGTATTGGGTTTTCATTTTTTAATATTGTTTTATAATTGTTTTTCGAAAAAGAACACACAAAATATCCATTTAAAATTTGTCATCAGGATAGCACATGCAAATTCTTTTTTGTCTATCTTCCACAATTAAAGACGTAGGAATCCTAATTTTTTGTGGTTGTTCGAATAAGATATTAACTTTAATATGAATAAGAGAAAATCATTATCTGCGGAAGAGGGATCAAAATTTAAGGCTTACAAGGAGTCAAGGCGGTCAAAAAGTGAAATTTCGACAAAAAATTGATAAAAGTCGCTTAGTTGAATCCGAACTCGTATGCAATATGTAGCGTTAAGGTAAAAATAATAGAGCCGATAAAAATTGAGTACTTGTCAATCCTTATGAAAGAGTAATTTTGAGAGAGGCATCGAGCCCTCATGACTCGGTCGTAAGGCTTAGGGTAAATTTTCACATCAAGGCGAGCCTATTGTTCAAATAGTGATACAAAAATGCTCCACATCTAAAGAAACTAAAACTAAAGGAAAATGCGCTTAAATTAAACTCGAGAGCACTTGAGATGTAATAAAGAATGGCGCTATGTTGTCTTTTCGAATAAAAAAAAGTATCATATCAGAGTATCACTTGGCCCTCGAGACCATTACACAATCTGTCCGACAATGAATGCGATCTTAATGGTGTCCTTCCTATCAAAGATCCTGGAAGTAGACATTATAACTGTGTTACTCTTCTAAAGTGAACTTCTTTTTATCCGAAAAGATAACATACCGCCATTCTTTGTTCCATATCAAATGTTCTCATGATTAATTTTAACGTATTTTCCTTCGGGGAAAGTTAACTTGGAGTTTATTCTTTAGTTTTATTTTCTTCAAATGTGGAGTTTTATTATCACTGTTTGAACAAAAGATAGGCTCGCCTTAATGTCAAAATGTACCCTAATCCTTGCGACCGAGTCATGAGGGCCAGATGTTTCTCTCAAAATTACTCTCTCATAAGGATTGACATGTACTCAATTCTTATCGCCTCTATTATTTTTACCTTAACGCTATTTATTACACATGAATTCGGATTCAACTTATCAACTTTTATTATTTTTTTCTCGAAATTTCACTTTTTGACCGCTTGACTCCTTGTATGCCTTAAATTTTGGTCCCTCTTCCGCAGATAATGATTTTTCCTTATTCATATTAAAGTCAATATCTTACTGAAACAACCACAAAAAATTGGAGGTCCTACGTCTTTAATTGTGGAAGATAGACAAAAAAGAAATTGCATGTGCTATCCTGATGACAAATTTTAAATGGCTATTTTGTGAGTTCTTTTTCGAAAAACAATTATAAATCAATATTAAAAAATGTGAACGCAATTCTTTTTGTGTTAATTAACTCAGAATTGAATAGACTATTAACAGTTATAATTTTGAAATTTTAGCTCTTTTAGTTTGGTTGGAAATCAGCCGAAACTATTCATGCGAAGGGGTGTGCTAATCTGATGACAAGCACTGTACAACGTTACTAATCTTGACTATGTTGGGTATGTTGATAGAAAACTGATTTAATTAAATTAGTTTTCGTTCCAATGTTACACAAGACTTTTTCAATAAACATAATATTGACCCATTTATTCAGAAGCTCAACGTTACAAGACAAACCAAATCTTTTGAATATTAGAAAGTTTTAGTAAGTCGTACAAATGCTAAAAAAGGTTAATAAAAATTGAAATATTTCTATACCGGCGTATCCTATACCCAGACAAGAATTGTCCTTTATTGAAGAAAAATTACTGTTAGACCGTTTAAAATTCTGGTTACCTATAATTTGAGCCGCTTGAGCTTGCAGAGGCGAACCCAAGGGGGGATTAAGGGGATAAAAAACCCCCCGAAATTATGAAACTGATTTTTCAAAAGTATTAGTTTAAACAAATTTTACACAACTTTTTATCTATGTTGACATTACAAATACATAAATGTTTTTCAGACTCAAGATCTAATAAAAAATATCACATTGAAAATTTAGTTTAAGTGTAATTAAAAATTAATTAACTACTTAATTAATTTTATTAGTTTTGATAGACAAGATATAGTTGCGAATTATTTTTTAAGTTTTCATTAATGCGAAATAAAGTGAAATATAAAAGAAGATTAGATACATTAAGTGAGTACTCTTTGTTAAGGGTCACTTTACATATTATAATTCGCGAGTTTCAAAAACCACAAAAATGTAAAAATTTCTCATAGTGACCGTTGACAAATGGGTAAAACATGTCTTCATTTTGTAGGACCTAAATGGATGTAAAAAAAAACTAAATTAATTTGCAAGAAATGCAATAAGGCCTCCCTGAAAACAGTTTCAATCGGTTACAAAAACCAGTTTTTTCCTAAAGGGAGTATTAAAAAAAACTCAAATTTAATATTTTGTTGATAATCAACTTTTAATATTTTCAATTACATACCATCGTACGAGCATCTCATATTGGCAGAAGTTGGAGAAAATGGAGATGGAAAATAGATTGTTTTTGGGTCAAATCACAATTTGAATTTTAAGTTCTGTAAAAACTAAAGCTCTAATCCGATTTTAGTGCGGTTAGTCTTATTTTTTAGGTAAATTTGTTGGCTGTAATAATCATTTTATTTTGCTATTCTAGCTAGTCTAGCTTTTGAGAGATTGAGGCTTTATTCGTACAAGAAAATGATTTTTTCAAAAAATTTCAAACGCCTGTGGCACCTAAAGGGTTAAGAATTGGGGGTATGATGACAATCCGGTGAGTTTGTGCGGCAGTTTCCGGACACTCTGTATAAAAACGATTATCTTGAGGTTAAGGTCTGAAATTATTTAAAACGTATGATTTCATGAGTCGCTTGCATAAACATGCATAATTGATTCTATGTAAAAATTTCATTCGATTAAAAAAACAGCAAATCAAAATTACAATTTTCATATTTCAATTTCGTTTTAAATTTTTTCATAAAAAAATATCTTATGCTTAACACTTGGATTCAAACACGGTTTCTGTGGGTACCAATCCGTTTACATTGCCATGACACCACGTTCTTAAAAACTGAACTACTTGACAAGCAGTGCAATTCAAAATTAGATTGATTCTATGTCCCATGTTCTTTGCCCCAATAAGCATTCCTTTATACTTATTCCTTAAGTGAGGACTATGTCATGTTATTAAAATGATTCTGTTAAATCAAGATAAACCGTCTATTACTCTAAGGAATCAAAAGTGGAAGGGGGCAGTTCCACTTTTGATTAAAAGAGCAATAATAATTAGTGTATTATAATTTAAGGACGGGTAGTGCTGTTTCTGTTGTTATTAAATTTTTGTTGTTACTTATAAGGGGGATGAAGGATAATAAATTAATCTCTAGACCTATTCCGGCTCTTAATCAGGAAGAGGAAGAGATAGAAATTAAGGTACCTCTAATTAAAGTGGTTAAAAATAAAATTTTTGATGAATTATTGAAAATTAAAAAGGAAAGGATTATAACCTTTATAAATGACATACATCATACACCAAAATATATCTCAAAAAGGTAAGCTAATCAAGCTCCTGGGTTCATACCCCACTTATAAAGGTTATAATCCTTTCCTTTTTAATTTTCAATAATTCATCAAACATTTTATTTTTAACCACTTTAATTAGAGGTACCTTAATTTCTATCTCTTCCTCTTCCTGATTAAGAGCCTGAATAGGTCTAGAGATTAATTTATTATCCTCCATCCCCCTTATAAGTAACAACAAAAATTTAATAACAACAGAAACATATATATATGTAGATGGTTTTGAATATCAGTATGAGTATATGACTGAATTGTAAAATTTAGAAGGATTCCCTTAAAGGATTCTTTAAGTATAAGTAAGGACTATGAATTCTGCCCTAAATGTATGAAAAAATACTTATTTTTTGCTATTTAAAATAAGTTGCAACAGGGACGTAGCCAGGGGAGGGGTCCAGGGGGTCCGGAGCCCTCCCGAAATGTTTTGAATGGGCTTTGAAATTTCAGTGACGACATGAAACATGGACACTGTAATAAGTTACATCGGGATTTTTTCTATGGAAATTCCTTTCTGTAATTTACTCTTTGCTATAGTGAAAATACAAGGTGGCAAGAGCATAAGCATTAATGGGGCGACACAGTCCAGTGTAATTATAATCAGCTCTGGCTGTGACGCAGGTTTCAGTTCTAAGTCGGTTCTCATCGTTTCTCTCTCGTTTGACTAAATTGATTTCCTCGGGATTGCAAATTTGATGCAATTTGATCTAAAGAATAAAAAACATTAAATTCATATTTAACCGTTTCCATAAAATTTGGACTAGTATTCGGCCTACGACGAGGGTAACTACATTCATATGCAAATTACTTTATCATAGATTTTATGTCATTTTCAATTAATGGCCGTTACTTAAAAACTAATGATTCACTTTAGTTCGTTTGATATGTTCATTGAAAGATTCCATCAGTTGTTTCATTGTGTGTGGTTAATTTCAACAAAATCGCTAATCAATGAACGCCTCGGGAAAAAATCGACGGAGTGTGACATGGGCATTGGGTAGACCAAGAACACACTCTTCCTATGAATTGCCGGAGCGTGGGTTCGAGTTCCACTGCCACCATGGATGTTTGTGTTTTCTTTATCAAAATGCTCCTATCCGTATATACGACAGCCGGTTCTTCGATGTAAAGCGCCCTAGAGCTACCCGTTGTCATGTGGATAAGAGCTGCAAAAACAATTGAGGCTATTTTCGCAAACGCGATAAAAGGAACAACATCTCACGTATGAAATTTTAGAATTTTTATTAATTTTTTAATCAAATCTTCCGCTTTTCAGTCTGTTTAAAGGTTCCCGTGGTACGTGAGATCATTATGGTAGGTGCGTTTTTTTTCTATCGAGTACAGGACAGAACAGCAAAAATTCCTTAAAAATTTAACAGTTTTGTTCTATATACAAAAACTCGTAACCAACTTCATGTTCGAAATTGTATGTGGAGTTGTTCTGCTCCGTACTGGATAGGCAGAAAAACCATGTCAAAGTCATGATTTTCGACCCATTATTGGGTGAGGTTATAAAACACAACGTTCGCGCAACGTTACCTTTAATTTCAAATCAACCGGCCGTTACGGATCAGAAACTTCTCCCTACAAACAGATTCCCTAAGCGCTTAGGGGATCTGTTTGTAGGGAGAAGTTTCTGATCCGTAACGGCCGGTTAATTTGAAAGTAAAGGTAACGTTGCGCGAACGTTGTGTTTTATAACCTCACCCATTGTCACGAACTATGCGTTTTTAGAGTTTAAAATAAATGAACGTTACGATTTTTTCGCAGTGTATTAGGCAACCGTGTTTCAAAGCGTCCATTTTATTATTATTAATAATGCTATAAAAGCAACGATTTGGGTGTCTAAATATGGCTTGTACTGCTATCCGTCTCATAAGGAGACCTGTTGTGGTTCTTTGTGTTCTTAATTGCCCGTTATATGGCGGATGGTAAGGTGAGTGTCACTAGTATCTATAATAAAAGAATTCATCTATCGAGAGCTGATAGCGTAACGTTCCCTAAATATCAAGTCAGTGTAATTCATGAATACATTATTGGTCAAATAAAAAAAGGTCGAAATCTAGATGGTTCTTCTGAAAATTGCGAAAGGTTTCATAAAGTTTAAAAAATTTTAAACCACGTTTTTCTCTTAATAAATGAAGTGACATTTCCTCTACGATCGGACAATACTATATCCTCTGGAATCAATACCAAAACTCTAATTTCAAAAAAATTTATTTACCTGGTTGAGCGTTGGACCCCTCCCGAAACCAAATCCTGGCTTCGTCCCTGAGTTGCAATGCAAAGTCTGAAAAATGTTCATTATAGTACTACTATAGGGTGCCTTAACCACTTGTGGAAAATAGAGTATCGACTGCACTTACGTCCCATAACGTATACGGATTCTCGCAATGTCTCCTAATTTGACACAGTTTTTCAGTCGAGCATTATTCATTCAGAGATCTAGCGGCCTGTTTCCATCGACCAGTAATGTAGGTACTACATCATTTCCGATTGCGATTTAATTCGCTAGCTTAGCTAAGATCTTAAGTCTTGACAATTGTTTGCTGCTTTTCTGTAGTTACAGCTTTCCAAGTACTGCTTCCTTTCAACAGCTTTGGTTGTTACAATCTGGTTTGCAAAATTTTGGACAACAACTTAAGTGTGGAATGCTCTTGATACCGCCATCAACGGCAACAATACTGTCTAAATAAATAATTTAATATTTATGGGGGAGTTTAATTTCCACTTAGACTAAGTACTTATTTCTTGTTTAATTTTTTATTTATCTGGACTGCATTTGACTCCTTTTCGAGATCCAGAGCTATAACGCTCAATTCGTTGATTTTGTGCGAGAGTATTCAATCCTCCGTCGGGCGCACCCGGCCTGACAGGCCAGCAAAACAACAGTTTCTGCTCTGCTCCTTGCTAGTAGAGGGACCCACAACTTTTTAGCTCTGTTCACTCGTCTAACTTTAAGAATCTCACACAACTTTCTCTCTTGGTTTTTTCTGGTAAATCGATAATTTTATTTCTGTATTATACTGTTTAGTAAATAGGCTTCCTAGTACTATATTGAGTTTAATTACATCCCTTAGATACTAATAACCTAAATTCCGCAAAGTATCTTAAATTTATAGTAACATATTAAGAAAAAAAGAGCCAAATAGATGGGTGGCCTCTCAGGCCGAGTGCGCCCGATTTTGTTTTGATTTGAGGTGCGCCCGACGGAGGCTTAGATGTCAAAACTTCATAATACAAGTTCCACGGCGTCCCGGCAACTTAAGTCGAATGAGCAAAAAACTACCATCGGAAATAGGATGCAATCCTGCTCAACTTCGGTTTAAACTTTACTGTGGGATTCCGTTCTGGGGAGGGTTAGCTAGGACTCCCGATGTTATTGTAGAAGTGTTGAGGAGCAGCTGGGTTGAGCAGCTAAAGAGATCGGACTCACAGTTGAATAAAGAAGATAGAGGAGCATCTGAATCGCTTGGGCTCCTATTTGGAAGAGGAAAAACAGCTTAATTGCTTGGGCTCCTATTTTAAGGAAGAGGAAAAGCGTGTATTTCTAAATGTCTCGAGCCGACTGTCGGATAACGTTTCCTTATATAGATGCTGTGGATGTGAGATATGAGGCTTCTCGGTATGTTTCGGCAGGAGATGCGATCCTGGAGAACAAAGCAAAGCCAGAATTTAAAACGGACATTGATCTCGCAAGTGGAATATTCAGTCCAAAAGCCAAAAAATAGCACTAAATATAAACGAGCTACGGTCTGAAAAGCGGAAACGGAGGCCAGTTGAATGTAATCAGAATCACCAGTAAAAGTCTAAACACGTTCAGGGGCCATTTTTCTTTAAATGGTGTTGAAAATCGATCTCGACTGTCCTTTCCTAAAATGTGTTAGTGACATCCAATTCCCAAGATCTTAACTGCTTTTTTGTTAAGGTGTTGAGATCAACAACACCCTTAGCAATGTTATTTATCCCCATAAATGGGTACTCGTTTAACATCTGATTGAGATCATAGTTCGTCCCGAGGGGCGTGAGCTCGAAAAAACCATAAACTGAATTCGTTCACGGTGAGTCTCGAACCCATTACCCTGTGCAAAGAAGGTGCGCACTAACCATTACACCAGCTAAAATACTCTAAATTTTGCCTACAATATTTTCGCGACCGACGATTTCAACTCCTAAGAAAATCTTGATGTTGAAAAAATTTCGGGCTTGGCGTCGGTCGCGTCGCTCGGTCTGTGGTGTAGGCACATTGCCCTTTCTGGCGGAAATGTCGTAGCCTATTTCTAAAGGCAGCTCTATCTTGGATCGTGTCATGGCCGAGACCAATGCGTTGTTGTTGCTTTTCCATTTGACACATGCATTTTTAGTAAATTTTTATAGTTGAAACATTTCTAATTTTACGAAATTCTAAGGTATGTGGACAACTTAAGAAATCGCTACAAACCTATGCCCCCGTATTTATGTACGAAGGGTAAATTCAGTATTAATCTAAATAAATAAAGGAAATCCGTCTTTTCGATACAAAGTAATATTAGTGTTGCGCCAATTTCCTCCACTTGATATGAAGGCAATTTAAAAAAATTAAAATGCCTTAGCTCTTGAATACGTAACGGGCAATAAGGTTAGCAGGAGCGGCAAAATGTGCATAGCCTACTGGCGGCAAATGTGTAAATCCATGCAACCTTTAAGGAGATCAAACCTCACACTAATAAAGTGTTTTTTTATATGAATATTTCGTTATTTTCTCCAGAGCAAATTCAAATTTTATCAAATCTATGAAAATGTAGGTTCACGGTTCTGGTGTACTGGTGACAATAGGTCATCCCGCCGCGATAACTTCAAACTTTTCGTAGACATCTCTGCTAGCTGCAGCTCCGCCAGAATTTATTGCCATCCTTAAAAAAGTCAACGTTTTCGTTTTATTCATTTTAGGCTTGTATTCAATTCAAAAATTAACTGCATCCAGTTGACCCGCAACAAGGCATTGTCGTATCTTCGGTTGAATACCACAAAACCAAGGCTACTTTGTATGCTTTGACGTAAATCTCGATTCACTCCCCAGATATGTATGCTATTAACATTTCTGACGTAATGCAAATTAGATTTGACATGAACAATTAAAACCGAATCATATTGCGTTGCAAGACAATGATCTCGCAGACGGTCAAGGCCCTATTTTACATATCATTTATAGGCAGCTTTTGACTATCGCGCCCCACGATGACGCTAATGACAATTACATACATACATATGTACAAGCTAAGAAAAATAAAATACCAAATCAAATTTATTACTTATACATTTTTATTATCAATATTTTGTCGGTTTTTTTCTTTTCTTCTTTTAAATAAAATTGGTATTGGTTGGCTATAAATATCAGTTCATATTTACATTTAAATACGACATTTAGTTATAATTAAATACAATTACACATACATATATTTATATAATATAATTGAATTTCATTAAAAATTCATACTATACCTGATAATACATATAAATGAGTATAAATAATAAAAAAATTAAATGATTATTAAAAAAGCATTTAAGAAAAAAATTAAGTAACTTTGCACTGCTATTTAAAACTAATGGTAAATATATGTTTTTGTGTGTTTTTTTAGTCTTTTCTCAATTTTTGCAATTTTCTAGAAAAAGTTTTTGTTCTGAGCGAAAGGACGAGTTGATCTTCCATTTTGTACATTTTCTTTTCGTAATTCGTTGTCCATATTTTCTCAAAAAAACAATAAAACATAATCTTTTCAAAATTTGAGTAAAAGACTTTTTTTATTGGATTTTCTAAATGAAGCGAAATTATAAATATGTAGGATTTATGTTTTTTGCAATGAAATGTACATGAAGTTTTGGTTTGAATATTATAAAAGGTATATAATTAATTAGAGAATGATTTTACAACATAGTGTCATTTATATGTTTATTAAAAATATTTTTTTTTTATGTTTTGTTTTCTTTTTCTTCTCGTTTATTTGTTGTAAATGCTAAACATAGTATAAGATTTGTGTGTAGTTTCGGCTTCTTTTCATTTTTCATCTTTCGATATACATAATTGGCACAAGTTCGTCAGAATGCAATACATTTATATAATAGAATAATAAAAACTGATCGTTTGATTATAATTAGCGATATACAAATAGTTTGTGTAGACATTAAAATTTGGTTGTTGGTTTTGGTGCGCTCTTGGCCCCAGCGAGCTTAGGCAGTTAAATTAAACTTTGTATATATACGCTAGAAGCTAATTGAGTTTTGATGAAAGTGTTTAATTCACTTTTTCGTTCTGAAAGTAGAAGAAGTTGTAGAAAAATTAGATTAGATTGCAATACTTGGTGAGATTTTTGAGATTTTGTTTTTTTTTATGGTTATAGAATGAGAACAACGAAATTACAATTTACAAAAATATGTTCTACAAATTGTCTAATAGAAATATTTAAGGGCAGTAAGAATAAATGGATACTTACAAGTACTGGATAGACGAATGTGTCAATTGTATCGTTTCCAAGCGAATTTCTCGCTACACATTTATAGTTGCCCATATCTTCCCATTTCAAATTGGTAATTAGCAGCTCTCCCGTTGGTAGCACCTGAGTAAATGAAAAAAGAAAGAATTTGTTTAATTGAATAAATTTACGTTTGCAGATTTCAGAAATTAATGAACAAAACTATCACTTAAAATTCAGTGTCGTAGATAAGGGGAGAATAAGGGGATTATGCAAAAACGCATGAACATGTTTCATAAACAAAACCATAAATTAAATTTCACTTTGGTATTTTGGGAGCAAAGAGGGTACATAAAAATATATTACTTCTAAACGATTAAGGCTTTCCTATAAATTCTGCTCGAAGATATGCTTGAAAATAATCCCTACTATTTTCATAACAAATGTTTCGATAGCCTAAAGGAAAGTACAACAAATGTTGCGATAGTTGTAGTGAAAATGTAAATATATCCATAACAACATAACAAAGATTTTAATTTAATGATATGTCGGATCAATGGACCAAAAAGACCCCACGAAAGGGCTTAGTAAAAAAAATTATTACTGATTCTTCAAATTTTCGATGTCAAAATGACTGCATTGGGTTTCTTAAAATTAGTCTAAATAGTAAATCATTACTCAATTCTTGAATTTACTAAAAAAAACCGTCGCATGGACATCAACGCAACACCTTGCTTCTCACATTACAAAAAAATACCCAAAAATGGACTAAGGCCGCAGATGTGTTAGTGACATCCAATTTCCAAGATCTTGACTGCTTTTTTGTTGAGGTGTTGAGATCAATAGCACGCTCAGCAGTGTTATTATCCCCATAAATGGATATTCGTTTAACATCTGAGTGAGATCATAGTCCGTCACACATGGGTCGTGAGTTCGAAAAACACAATCAACTGAATTTGTTCATGGTGAGTCTCGAACCTATAACCCTGTGCACCGAAGGTGCGCACTACACCAGCCAGACTACGTTATTTATTTGAATTCCCGCATCGTCTCTGTCTCTTCCAAGCGTGTGTTGTCCACAACCTTGTCCTTTTGTACCGCACGGTTTGGCAAATATCGGACAGTGTGGGGCCGGCATAAGGCCACTGTCTACTTTTCTCGAATCTGTAGGCTCCTAGCCCCACGAGTCTAAAACTAATTTTGCTAAGAAAAATATAGGGCCAAAAAGTCTAAACAAGGCAAGAAAGGACACAAATTTATCCTTGACTGGAGGTAGGCATGATGGGTATCCTATCAGAGGGGTGCATCGAGGAGATTACATGTCTAGTATTCTTTTAAGGCACCCAGGACTGCGTTATAGTAGGAAAAAAGAGCTATGTAATTTTTCGCTCATATTTTCCAATATTATGTTCCCAAGGCTATAACTACACAAAGATACTAGTCTCCAGCAACTATTATGACCTCTCTTTACCCTATAAAATACCCTATACATATTAGTTATTTTGCCACTCTTTTCGCCAGGAAAAATATTTGCGCAAAGGACCTTAAAAAAGGACAAAAAAGAATGAATATTTTTCTTGCGAAATATAGGCTCTTCTAAAAACACATTTTGGTTCAAGACAAATCGGCAACAATAATGCGATCGACAAACATAATTTTAAAAATGCGACAGGATGACGAGAAATTATTACCATCACTACTCATTTTCGTTATATATATGTATATGTCTACCGGCGCATTATGTTCAAAAACAACAAGGGAATTTGGTTTAAAAAATGCTACACAAAAACTTTCCAAATGTTTCGCTAATCATTTTCGACAGGCACTAGTAAATATATAATTGAAAAACTAACTTAAATATTTTCTGAATTTATATGTAGTCAAAGATAACCCGCATCGACAATGCCGAATTTTTGAATTTGCAACACTTTCAGCTTGAATTTTGTCCATAAAATTTAGTACGAAAATACTGTCCCACAAACGCATTTTACATTTAATTTCCAATAGCAAATTGTTCAAAGACAGACAATTTTTGAATAGAAGTTGTTTTTTGTACAAAAATCTGTTCGGATTTGTTATGTTTGTACAAAATTTTCTTTTGCACATTGTGAATTTGTTTGTTAAATCCGGGCACTTAAGCCAGCTTTTAAGAACATTTTTCAATATTGTCCCTGTAAAGAAAATGCTGGTCACATATCCCCTCCCTCGTCAAAAAGCTATCTACGCCACTGCCCGAATTCACTCATGCAGAGGCGTACGCTGAAAAGATTTCGGGAGGCGATTCCAAATAAACGCGATTAGCATTGCTCTGGGAAAATAAGGAATAGGTTTGATGACATCAATACCTTAAATAGCAGTGAGATCACCTAGTTCCGAAATGAATCGAAATAAAAGAAAATGTATCTGTAAATTTTTTTATTTTTGGAATGTGTGTGAACAGCTGCAGTCGGATGGCTTTTTATTGACATCGAAAATCAGTGAAGTCACATTCAAATGTAACAATCGGGAAAAAGTTGAGTGATAAGCAAGTGATCATAGTTTAGCTTGTAAAATGGGTACAACACAAGATCCCTTGACTTTACACTTGTTACTCAACTACAAAGATATCCTCGAACCTTCATGGTTCTTACCAGGGAGGTCTTGCCTACCGCTGCAACAGCAACAATTAAGATATTCTCCTCTTTTATTTGCATTCCGGTGACACAATAAGGATTGAAAAAAATGATAACTACCCAAAACCCCCTGCACAAAACTTTTTTAGTGTTAATAAAAAACTGATTGAAAAAACCGTTTTATCAAACCAGTTGTTATGTTCGTCTTTTATTAAAAGCTCAAAAATAGACTTCGAATTCGTCAGAACTGTATCACTTTTAATTTCCAATGGGGTTTGAAGCCCCAAAAACTCTACGTAGGATCGCCACTGCATGTGAGAAATGATCATTCACGAGGGAAACAATCGTGAGATAGAACCTATGCGTATAAGCTAATGAAAGCCGTCTTTTTCATCGCGTCTAGTAATTTTTATTAAAATCCCAATAATCATCCAATAATGTTCGCTTCATCAAGAGCTTATAATTTTTTATTGTCTCAAATGCATAAAAGAAGAAGAAGATGTAAATGTATTTAATAGACTTTTTTTATTTCCATGGCTTAAGCAGATTATGATGTGTGTTTCAATAATAAATAATTATGAAACAACAAAAGACGTAAGAAAAAGCCCCCATTAATACAAATAAATGCTGGGAAAATATGAATAAAATTATTTGAAGAAAAGATCGTCCACGTTAATACTGTTCCTCAAAATGATAAGAAAGTGTCCGCAATCATTGATTGATTAAAGACATAATGGAAATAATAAAATAAACTAATAATAATAATAGTCAGATTGCGTTGAGACAGATTGAATGTGTATATACGCAATATATGGATGATTTATTGCAATAATATCGTATATACGCAATATATGAATGATTTCTTGCAATAATATCGTATGATCCACTAACATTAAGATCGTTCGAATTGACGTGGGTCAGGCAGTTCTCGCAATCTCAACGACAACGCGACGCATTTAGAGGGTGTGTTTTGAGCATGCGTAGTACGCACAGAATACTCGTACTGCTTACGAACAAAACTCAACTCGGGAAAAATAGAAATAAATAAATAGATTATGTGGTTATTGTGAGAGATTGAAATCAAGTATGTATAGCCACATAGTCGTAGTAATATGTATATTGTATCTTGCCAATGTGATCAGTATTATCGTAATCAGAGAACATCATAATTTTGCTGAAATGCGGATACAGTCTTCCTCATTTCTTATTCTTACAATCGTCAATTAATTCTCTGTTAAGTGTAGATAACGCGATCGGCGGACTTATTATCTGCAATCTACGTGATTTATTAATTATTATCTTTCAGCTAATTAATTGAATCAAGGACGGTGACTATGACTATATCAGTAATTCCAAGACACCCGGGTTATTAATCTATCAGTATGTCATGTAACGAGCGGGATTATCTGGTAACAATCCGGAAAAAATCCAGTTCAGACATTGAAACAATTAAGATTCCTAGATTATTGACTTATATTTTACGGAATGTCTTCTAGAGTTCTAGGCCAGAGTAATTGACTTTTTTTCGTGATAACATTTTGTACACGAGACATTATAGGTATAGGCTTTAGGAAACTCACCTTCATACGTGGATCCTGACCGACAATAACTCCATTCTTGTCCATCCAATAGACTTCTGGATGTGGTCGTCCCAACGCCCGGCACGGTAGCACAATATTCGAACCAATCAAATCGAAAGCAATCACATAGTTGTAGATGATCTTAACGGCCGCCTTTTCGACGGGCATCGATTCGTACGGTGCCAACAATGCCGGAATGCTACGCTTTACGGTCGTGGTAGCCACGGCTGATTTTCCACCTGATGTTCCGATACATGTAAATGTCGCGTCCACGGCCAACGGATTGTGGATGTATAATACTGATCGAACGCGCGTAATCGAACTGGGACTCTCTTCGCTAACCATATTGGTTTTGTAGTCATTCAACTGGAAAGATAGAATACAAATGCATAAAATTAGTGCGATATCGAATTTAGTGCAAAAATAAAAGAGTCACTTGAAAAGCCGCTTTTGCGGTCGGAAATGAGAGTGGGGAAATTTGATATTATAGATACATACCCCATCTACTGGAACCGTGCCGCGTACCCATTGTACCGTGGGTGTTGGTGAACCGAGCACCTCGCACACCAGTTCGGTTGGTTCGCCCGGTTGCTGTTTCACGATAGCGGGCGGTTTTATAGCAATTTCCACCCAATTTGTCGTTTCGAATCCGTTGGCGACGTTACCCTGTATCGAATTGTCAATATCGTCAATGGCACGACTATGTACCACATGTTGTTCGCCTATGGCGAGAACAAGGATCACCCCCACAAATATTATTGAATTCATTTCCTGCAAAGAGAAAGAACAAAGAAAATTATTGCATGCATTAGAAATTTGTGATTCAACATAAATAATTGTATGTACATTATTGTGAGGCTAATGAACTGTATCATCAATGCAATGGACATAATTGTTATAATCTTACAAAGATTGGCCCTAACTAATCAATCATAGAGATAGATAGTAAATACATATACGTTTTTAGCATTAAATATGCAATTTAAGATATTTAATGCTAATAAAGCGCATCAGTATTGTGCTTTGCTTTAATTATAAATGGCCCTTATCGGGGTTATTGCGCATCACTGTCCGTCCATCACGATCATCATTTTTCTCTCTACCGATGTAAGCTGGATCCCTATACATCCAGCATCCAGACCTTACATTACACTCGCCGTCACATGTATACGTATTAACGAATCATTGAGTTTGACATACATGAGGTCGACAGGGTCAGCCAATTTCTTGATAACACACGCCTGTGTCGTAGGCAGAACGTAAGCACTATAAGATGAAAATATGATTCTTTACATTACACTAATAGAATGTACGAGTGCTACATTGACTGTGAACAAATTGTTGAAAGTCGCGTGTTTCATCTGCCAGAATTACAAAAAGAAACCTACCCACAAAGAGCTCGAAAATGCTATTGTTAAATATGGTAGATTGGTAACCCGTGTTTCAAAATTAATAAGAACCCATGTATGTATGTACCTACATACATAAGTATAACAATTGATGACATTGTTTAATCTGGAGCCTTATTTGTATAATATGGTGAGATACAAAATGATTACCAATTAAAGAATAAGACAGTTTGTACAAGGCACCGGAGGCATGGCACGGTTCCAATCCAACCCACATCAATCTTTGAAATGAGATTTTCAATTTGCGAGTGTTCCAATTTGATGTAATAATAGCATTAGCATTATGTACATATTCCCATTCCAAAATAATAATATTAAGACAATTTCAAACGGCTTTAGGGGGCTCAGACTATGCACAGGATTTACTAAAGCCTGGTAAGTAAAACAAACAATTGAATTGACTGGAATTTTTTACCTTTGGACTTTATTCCTCATTTCCGTTGTATCTTATTAGTCTGCGGCTATTAAAAAAAAGAAAGGACTAATAATGAACCTGGATCGATAGTGCGATATTAGGATAGAATAGATCCTAAAGAGGACAAAAAAGGACACAAATGTTTCTTTTCAAGTAAAGAATAAATTATGTATGTAGTCTGGCTGGTCTAGCGGTTAGT
This sequence comes from Microchrysa polita, assembly GCA_949715475.1. NCBI lineage: Eukaryota > Metazoa > Arthropoda > Insecta > Diptera > Stratiomyidae > Microchrysa > Microchrysa polita. The sequence goes on from OX454416.1 coordinate 66,050,667, forward strand.
GCGCGCACCTTCGGTGCACAGGGTCATGAGTTCGAATCTCACCGTGGATCATGGTGTTTTTCGAACTAACGAGCTTGTGACGGACTATGATCTCACTCAGATGTTAAACGAGTACCCATTTATGGGGATAAATAACACTGCTGAGCGTGATGCTGATCTCATTACCTCAACAAAAAGCAGATAAGATCTTGGAAATAGGATGTCACTAACACATCCTGCGGCCTTAGTCCAATGCTGGATTGTCGCGCCTGTTATTTATTTAAAGAATAAATTATTGTCCTTTTTGGAACTATTTGATCCGATATTTTTCAAAATAAGTTTTAGACTCCTATGGAACTCTATCGGTTCGATAACTGCGGGCAATAATTTATGGAAGCGGAGCATCCCTTCCATTTTTAAATTTCCTTTTGCAAATGAAAATCTATGTGATAAAGTTTTGCCAAGTTGTATGAACATTTGGAATACCACTTCTGTATCAGCCCAATAATTGCCTAAATCTTGAATCACTTTAATAAAATGATTCATCAATGGGAATGTCATCGGTAGATACCAGACATTTCTTTGCGATTATTTAGATAAATTTAACGTAACTTTAGGAGCTCCCTATAGTAAATTTTTGCCCTGAATACATAGAAACATATCAAACCGCAGTCTAAGAAATTTATCATTTTATCAGTGGCGCCTTTACGAACGTTTTTTAACCATACCGGGGACTCAGTTTTTTCTTATGAAATAAATCGATTAAATTGAGAAGTCACGTGTCTGAAGGAAGCATCCTTTCCAATTGCTTCGAATTTCTTATTTTTCTATGCGAAAACTCGATTATCCGAACTTTCAGTTATCCGAACGACCCTTGTCAACACATATTTTTATTGAAACTTCTAGTTACTTCTATTAAATTATAATTTAATAATAATTTAAATTTTTTAGTTTTTTTAACAATTGAATTTTTAATTAGTAGTTTATTTTTTATTAAAAACTGTAATTATCCTACACAAGTGTAACAATTGAAAATGAAAATCAAATCAAACTTTTTATAAACAAAAAATTGAAAAAATACTAGACACAACTGGTTTTGTGCAAATTAACGTTCTACCCACTTCTTTGAACAGAAATATCACTTTTATTCACTTTGTAATCCTTATAAATCTTGTATTAATAGATCACTAAATGGATATCAAATCCAATATAATTATATATCTTTGATTCTCGTAAATTTATTTAATTGTTGATAAAATAAAAAGGCTAATTAATCCCACTTTAATACAATCACTCAAACAACAATTAAAATTCCAATCAATATATTCAATAAATGATGAACCGTCACATTAAAAAAATTATCATAATCGTCGAATTAACTAAAATATTTAGATAAAACACACGAAAAAAACTAAAAAGCACAAAAAATCCTTGATTATGTATTTGGCACGTGCCCGCGGATGACTATCGCGAAATTTCGTTAAAGCTTATTGAGCACCACGACACCCTATAAAGTCTAAGACACGACTGATGCCGTATGCCGCCGTTTCAAACAATATAAAATAAAAATTCATTTCAACTATATATATATATGAAGTCGAGAAAGCATTTGAACAGAAAAAAAATATTCTTATGAAAAAAAAAACTGCAACCAAAGAATTAAAAAAAAACGAAAAAAGAACGCCATTTTTTTAGAGATGATGACAACGATGACGCATTGGAAAGAAGTTCAGTCGTCGTCGTCGCAATTGAAATATTCAGGCATTGGAATAGATAGATTAATCTTTTTTTCATATTACTTTTTTTTAGTCAAATGACAAATTTAAGATGAGAACCCAATTTTTGATAGATGTGGGAGATTTATGAGGATCTAATTTTTTTTTTCGTAGAACTAATTTTTTTTGCACATTTTTTTTCTAGAGTAGCCTCCTCGGAAATGGTTTTGATCACGAGATAGAGATGAATGAAATTCGGACAAAATGTTCAATATTAGATGTCATGTTAAATAAATACGAATAATATCACGGCAATATGAAATAGTCTTAAGGCATGGATAATATAGAAAAGATGACAAAAAATTGAAATCATAGATTATGATTTCTGAATTTATATTGGTGTTCAAGATATTATTATCAATAGAAGCGACGAAAAATAAGCATAGTTATATTTTGTTATTGGATGATTAAGCATAAATTCTTCATTATTGAACCTCGTGAAATTGGGTTTTTTGCATGGTGAAAACCATATGCTGACAATTACATCAGCCCATTCATCGATTAATTTATTAACTCCTACAAATAAATTGTAATTTTTCATGCATAATTTAATCAAAATTTAAGCGGTGTACTTTTTCGTAATAAAATAATTTTTGTCGTGGCCGAAATCATTGTTAAACAAAAAATTAGGCTTTTCTTCTTCGAACCAAAATTTTTTTAAATCACAAAACCTGAAAATAACTTCAAGTGCAATAACTGACCAAAAATAAAATGCGTATGCTAAAATAATATTTGCAATGTGACTTATACCTAATAACGAGACGAGACACAAAGAAAGATAATTTTGAACTCTTTTTTAACAATTCTAATTCTCAAAAGGAATGTCAAATATTTGGCCAAAACGTATGTTAAATTGGCACAGTAAGAAGTCAGTGAATGTGTGTTTTTTTTTAATGCATGACAGTCGAAAATTCTTGAAAAGTGGCATAAGATTTTTTTGGAGGTATATACACTGAAAGAAAAAGGTGCCCTGAAGCAATGAAATTGTTCATTAAAGTAATGAATATTTACACCAATATCCTACCGAAGACGGCTTTTATCAGTCTAATGAATCTGATTTTATCAAAACAACGAACAAAAATTTCATCAAAATTATGAACTAATTCATAAAATTAACAACTTGTTCATTAATATAATTATTGAGTTCATCAATTATAAAAAACTGGCGCAGGCCGGCATCCAGCTTCATAAGTGTTGAGGACATCTATTTTACCTCTGCTCTGAAAAGTCATCAAAAATTACTTACCTACCTACAGTGGGACCCTTTGATTTGAAAGCATGCGCCCTGCCTACCTACACCAACCAGACTATATGTTATGAAGGTTTATAAAATACGCTTAAAGCGATAGTGACATCAATATGTACTACTATGAACGATGTCATGTAATTAATGAACAATACATTTTGTTTTATTTACTTACTATCGCGGCTAATGCATGGGTTCATAGCCGGAATGTACAATGCATAAGATTCTACTGGAAGTTCATTGTTTTCATGATCGCTTTACATTAGGTTGAAATTTTGTTTTCGTTATAGGTACTAACGACCGGTGTTTCGTAAAATAGATGAACTCTGTATTATTTTAAGGAAGAGAAGGTTTATTTACTATGAACTAATTCATCATGGTAATGAAAAAAGTCTATACTCCTATAGTTCATTAATATTATGATGATTTTTTTAGTGTAGTTACGTACACGTGCCACCCCCTGAGGTGTCTGTACAATTTAATTACCCATAGATCAAAATAGGAGATGAGATGGAAACGTCAATTTTTTAGTGAAGTTTAGTAAACACGCGTGTGTGCCGAATTGTACAATATGTGGCGAGGTGTACGTAATCTTTCACGATCGGCACGTGTCAAATTTTAAACTATAACTAATTGGACTGTACAAAATCTTTTTTCTAAGAGAATCGATTACACTTTTGGCCAGCTTGTCTATAGTTTTTATTGTTAAATGCTTAGTTGTGTGATACGCAGACTTCTACAACAGAATTTTTCGAATAGTTGCCAGAAAATACTGATTCGAAAATTTTGTATGTAGTTTTAGCGAGTTTTAAATGAAACTGCTCACGGGGAATTCCAAATGTAAAATCTGTCAAAATGTTGACAGTCGTCAAAAATATCCCCAATGGTGGTACCAGCTTGCTACCATAACACCCCAAAGTATTCACACAATTTTGGATGTTAGAAGATGTAAATTTGCCATTTCGTCAAAAGATTAATTTCGTTGTTTTTGACACAGATATTTGTAAAACCAAAAGAAAAATTTTTTGATTTTTAGGGAGTTAATTGACATATCGGCCCAAATCAAAGATCGACGAATATGATAGTAGATAAGATTGTACAATTTATTTAAAAACACTTCTTACTATTTTACTTTTGATGATATTTGGAATTTTGAAGACCAACCAATTGTGAAGCACTTACACTGCCTGTTTTGTTTCTAAGACACCTCGTTCTATTCTCTATTGGCGACTTGACCGGAATGGACACTACTTATAACTGAACACGTCGACAATCATACGCAACAGATGTGCAAATTTTGCAAAAGAATGTGCTAATTGGACAAAAACTTTCAAAAAGTCAATCACATGATAGCTCGTGATTAGTCTGTATTCAAAAAGAAAAAAAACTAGACAGTCAGAGTCTAGGAATTATTTATACAGAGGTGGGGATGTACAATACAATTATGAACCTAATGAAACTAGTTCTGAAAATAGGATAGACACAGACGTAATAATTCAGTTGGAAACTATCGAATTTTTATTATGTGTATACATAATGTACATATACAGGTGAAGTTATTTGGCATACGTTAACCATTTTTGAGGACACAAGATTTGCTTAAAACTTTCATTGTTACTCAATTAAATCGCCCTTCGTATGAAATTTGAAAACTATTTTTTATTTTTCAGTTATACATAATTCTGCAACTCAGCAGTGAAATATCAATGAGAATCACTTTGCTCAGCAAAAAAGAAGTGGTCACAACGTCACTTAGCGTAAGCAACGAAATGTGCTGTGTCGATAAAATTCGTATTATAACCAAAGAAAAATCTGAAAATCAAATTGTGTTAAAGAGGCCTAACGAGTGTTGTGCATTTCATCGGGGGCCTTTTTAAAATCTAATTATCAAAACGATTCGCTTTGATGTGCGTGGACAGGAGAACAGAGGCATTTTAAAGTGCCACGAAAGCTGTGTGAAGTGTGAATGTTTTGCTGGCTGCCGTCGAAATCACAATGTTAGCTTTTACAGAAATTTCCGTTTTACCAATAATGACAGAACATTTCCAAGTTTATTTCAGTCGCTGCATTCAGCGGACGAAATTCATTGGGGAAAATAATGGAAACGCTACAAGAATTTAACCGAACCCTTTTTCTGCTGAATAATCTATACATGCAATGAGAATCCAATTGTTAAACTTTTCTGCTACATTTTTCGTTCGCTGAATGCTGCCAGTGAGTTCAGTGACTTTATTTCGCTGGAAATCAGAAGAAAATTCACTCTTGCAGAATCGAACTCTGATATTACCTCAATTAAATTTATTGAGACAGTGGTTTCGCATTAGCCATCATATTTTGCAGAAGACCTTATATTGTGCTTCAGTGTTGAGTCTTCCTTAGAAAAAAAACACTGCCAATGGCAATTAAGCCAATGCTTTCCAAAAGGTTAGGGCCTTTCAAATATTATGTGAAATTGAAATTAGGGAATTGAAACGTGTTTGAGTCTGGAAAGCATATTTTCTCATCAAATCGTCATTACATTGTGAATGAAATATCATGAAAAGGGGAAATTATTGTGAGGCTTGATAATAATTACTCCGATCCTTCAGCACGAGCCATTATCGTTTTGTAAACTCCTTGGATCGTGGCAATAATTCGGGTTGGATTTAGGCAAAAGATACTCGCGTTGGCCAGGGAGCCAATAATCCGATGATTGATGACTCAATCAGTGATTGGGTTAGGTTTTCTCTATTTGCACTGAACAACCGGAAATGTTTAAGAAATTTGCTTATCTACTACTACTACTAAACAGCTAGCAGATTTTAAATTTCCATTGTAATCTCTAGTTCTATCAAAACTAGTCCCAATCCGATCTCCGGAGCTTAAATCTTCTTTAGCCAGACTGATTCTCACTTTTGATAATGCTGACCTTAATGCAAATTAGCTCATGACCTCAGTCTCAACCTAATATTTGTGAGAAAATTGTGAAACATAAATGAAATGTTACTTTACCAGTTTCAGTTGTCCAACTTCAGATAGAGGCATACTCTTTCCGCAATATTTCTCCGCTGGTCAAAGCTGGGTAAAAATTATCATAATAATTCGTTTATCCCACTAGAAGGACATTTAGAATAGCACGAGTTTTTTGCGCGTTGCGAATTAAATTGCTTCATGGATTCTTTGTATGACAAGGGCTTAATTTCGGAGGGGTTGTTCGCCACTGTTCTTCAAGGTTTACTCTGAAAATTCAACGGAGAAATGAACTCAAAATTAAGCTTAAAATTACTTCTTTGGACTTTATTTAGAGTTGTTGGGAATTAAATACATTCCAGGATATCATATGAGCCTGAATGATTTCAGTAGCCATGCGCTTTATTGTCTTGTGTCTTTAAGGATTTTTCTAAGAAGGGGTGAGGGGGACCGATTTAGTGGCACCCACATCGTATGTTTTTGACAGTCAGACATGAAATAATGGATTTACCTGTATCTTCCACTTTGTCGCCGATCCCCGCAACACCCTTGCCTCCATCTTTTGATAGAGTTCCTGACCACACGATGTCGTTCAAAATGAAAAAGCAGATCTATCCTCTTTACTCATATGCTTTGATTGGAGGGCTGCTAAGTTCCACGTTTTCCTTCAAACGCCCAAAACTGGTCTTTCCCACCCATATATAGATTAGGAGCCACTGAATTAGACTTTGTAAACATATCGGTGAAAAGAAGTGTCAACGACAAAAATCATGATCTTTTCAAAACAGGTTAGTTAGAATCACTACTTATGTTGGATATACAGTAGGTAGAGAGCCGATTATTCGATCTAATGTCGACAGGAATGATTCGGACAACCGAAATCTGTTACTCGAGTTTCCATAGAAAAACTAGAAGTATGCCAAAAAAGTAATTCCAGCAAAAAATGTGCAAAACCGCACGAGAACTGAACGAAAATGAGAAATTCGAAGATTGTCAAACTTACGGGAGAGAATACCAAATCTCATTCTAAAAATTCTGACAATTAAAAATTCGGAAATTTCTAAATTCAATTTAAAAACTGAAAATTCAAAATCAAAAAAAAAAAATTCCGAAAATTCAAAATTCTGAAACTTCATAATTCTAAAACTTCATAATTCTAAAACCTAAAAATTCTTACAATTCAAAATTCGAAAAAAAATTAAATATTCTAAAAATTTCAAGTCTGAAAATGATTACCGTTTTTAAAAAGGGATTACCATTTAACGGATTTCGATAGAAAACTTAATGAGGAAAAAAAGAATAGAACAAAAGTCTAATAGTCCGACAAAAAAGTATTCAATATAGACGAATTAAAAAAATTGAGGCTTCTCTGGAAGCAGCTGTAAGCTAGGTTATTGTGTATGCCGTTCCTAATGAATTCAGTACGGGACTAGCTTCTGGAAGCAAGGCCCAAAATAAAATGGTACCACGGACTACAGCTACAATAAATTTAAGATAATATTGTGGGTATGGTTTTCAAAAAAGGCAAATCTCTGGATAGACGAGCTTAAACAAAAATTTAGGCACATTTCAGATTCATAACTTTTTTTTTTCAAAAGAATATGCTCATTTCCAATTTTTCAACAGAAAACCATTTCACCTCAATACCGAATAAAAGCTTATTTAATGAACAATAAATAAATTACTGAGCATCAACTTACCATTCAGTTTGTACGTTTATCAAAATGGAGTAATATAAAACAAATGTTACGTTATATTACTGCTTAGATGATGATTTACACAGCACGCAAAGATATTTTTATCGAAATTCAAATTGTTTCGTCTTGTTACTGACATAAGTCTTTTAAAAACGTGAAAAGTAATTTTCAACGTTTGTCGTATCGTTTTGCGAAAAATACTTTCAACAAAACTTCACCGTTTCACGTCTTAATACACGCGACGTTACGTTTTGTATTGACACGAGACTTGGACAATTGTAGCGTTTTTAAAACGTTGCGCCGACGGTTAAACAATTTGCACATTCGGACATCCAAAATCACAATGGACCAAAGTGTTGGTGATCAAGAGCAAAATCCGCGATTGGTATGGCAATCGAATAGCGAGAAATGGTCACCAAGTAAAAGTGTGCGATGGGAGCAAGAGATAAAAAAAAACTTTTTTTTTAATGTTAAAACACTTGAGGAGATAGCTTTTTGATCGTAAAAAATTCTTTCGTTCGTTTCACGATCTTAATCAATTACGGCACAATTTCAATTTGAATTCACCGCACGAATGGATCTCCAACTTTATAGTCATTTACAGATTATGAGTATGGATCTCGATTTTATATATTAAAATAAATGCCGCCGATTTAATAAAATCAACGTCGCGCACACACTTGTGATAACCCGAAGATAATAAAATTTATTGCAAGAGATTTTCAGTATGTAATAAAAAGATGTCTTTTTCTTTTTAGTCGAAGAAATGTCTTTTTCTTTGCGCTAACACAGTAAATGGGGAGAAGTGAATGCAATCATTTAATTTTATAGATTAAAAAGAACTTTTTCTTTTTTTTTATTGTCGATCGTGTATTTGCGCGCGATCAAACAATCACACTTGAATAAAAGTTAACAGTCTTGCTGTGTTTCGATTCGCTCAGATTTAAATTTTATTTTTTTTTTATTTCCGGTCATAAAAATTACGTCAATCGATTTTTATTAAAACACACATTGATTCATTTATATACTGATCACACTCAGATTTGTATTTAGACCACAAAATTATAAAGAGAGAGAGAAAAAGCTGAAGGAACTTTATGAAATTATTGTTGAGTGCGATTCCAAAAATACTCTTCTTTCCTGAACTCAAACGCTACTGTTCTACAGTCAAACACTGTAAAGACACTGTGTTTCCTAATGTACGATCACTTGAATTTATACGCTCGGAGATAAGGAACCTGTGTTGTCTGCCGCGGCCGCCGGTCTATTGAGTATATGCCGCGCGATCATATGTGTACATACGTATGTATGTCAATACACACATGGGCTGTCGGAGCGGTATATAGCGAGCTACTTGTACAATATTTTTTTTTAATTTTACTTTAACATATTCGAATGAACGTGCATATATGAATACATATTCCAGTTTCTCATGATCATACTCTACCATTCTAGAGAATTGAAGCCGGAGAGGCACCAGCACCACACACGAAACAACGCTCACTCAGATTCATTCCGGAAAATCTAAGATCTCATCTCATTTCCACATGTTCCTATTAGAACTTTCTTGGGAAAACTCACACTCATTCTCCGCGTGTGCGAGGGTGGAAAACTCTTAGGGACGCACGTATCCGCACGTATAGCATTAGAAAGATTCCAATTCCTATCGTACGTGGCATAGGAAATGGGAAAAAAGACACACATAAGCTTAGCAGCTCACGAGCTCACCTTGTGAGAAAGTAATAGAAAGATTTCGTTACTACTAGATCGCTTGTATGTTCTCATCTCACATCTCAGATATGGTATATAGTGTTACCAGGGCTCGTGACCGGCTTCTGTGGTCCCTTCTCTATTCTACGGAAATTAATTTATAAGAAATATAGAACATCAAATTCTTTTGGAATTCGAGGTTACACTTGACTGCTGATATAGTATAGTCTGTAATTCAATAGTCCAAGGTTTTTTGTACTATGACGGCATAAATAGTCCAGTCATGGTAAAAGAAAACTGGTCATGATCGTGGTGAAGCGACTAATTTCATCAGATAATTTTCACATGGTGAATGATGAATTCATTACGTATGCAATGCAATAAAAGTTCAACGATCAACGTTCACAAAAAAAAATTGGAACTGAGTATAGTCGAAATGGCCATACGAGCGTTTTCAGTTATTATAACTTTGTTAAATTTTATATACAGGTATGTATAATATTTACATAGCAGAGAGTTTTAACACATTGCTATTTAGGCATTACACCGTGTGTATGTGTAGCGTAGGTCAGGCGTTTTAGCAATGATGAAGCATGTCTAATTCGTCCATGCGTTTTACTCACCCTGACGTCAGTAGATATGGAGCTAAGTATGCATGCTTATAACCACAATGTACTTAAGGTTTTTTCAGTTAATGGAATCAATTCCCAAAAATTTCCTTCTGAGCCAACGCGAAGTATGCTAAAACCTCATACCCACGTCAATTGCTTGATTGATGCAGATTGTAATTACAGTGGAAACTTGATAGCTCGAAACAGAAGGGAACTGAACTTTATTTCGACTTATGGAGATTTTGAGGTATCGGGTCAGAATTTGAGGGCCGGAAAATGTATGAAACTTTCTATTCTTCACGTAAAATTCTGCTATAATGGCCTACTGGTGGCTGGTAGTTCGCTTAGACTATAGGAGTACAAAGTCTATTCGTAACTCGCTTCACTTTAGACAAGGCCAAGGATACACCATAATGCTCCAGTGTCCATTTTATTTGCAAGCCTAAGGTTTTTTTGTTGTATCAATCATGGAATTCCTGAGGTTACATTAAACGTTGGACATGTTTTAATACATACACGAGTACTTGACCGTGAGCTCCTGATTTTTCGACTACAAGTCACTTAAAATACCCTCAGAAGGAAAGAATTAAATATGTTTTTTTATCATAACGATCCTTCTCTTCCAGGAAGTAACTGACTCAATCGCACACTCTCTATTTTCATATCCCTATATTGATCCATTGATTGAGATATTTGATAGGATCCAATCATAAAATAAATAACAGGCGCGACAGTCCAACGTTGGACTATGGCCGCAGACTCAGGCTGCCCCGACAAAGCATTCCCCTATACTCCCTATTAACATTTAAAAAAAAGACATGCCTGTAACTTTTCGCCGGGAAAGCAGGCGGGAAAAATTTTGGTAAACGTTAAGGCTAAGTCCCATTAGACCCTCCACCAAATATTACTTCGTTCTGATTAAAACAAAGGGTACCTTCCATACAAAATGACCGGAAAATTACCTACGAGCAAAACTTTAATTTTGGTTGACTTGTTCCCTTATTTGTTAATAAACTAGTGGCATTGAATTTATATAATTTGTATGGGATGTACCCTTTGTTTTAATCCGATCGAAGTAATATTTGGTGGAGGGTCTAATGGGACTTAGCCTTAACGTTTACCAACATTTTTGCAGCCTACTGTGATTCGGCGAAAAGTTACAGGCATGTTTTTTTTTTTAAATGTTAATAGGGAGTATAGGGGAATGCTTTGTCGGGGCAGCCTGAGTCTCCGTGTGGGACAGCTATATATTGTTAGGAATAGTTATCCCAATTACCATGGCTCCAATTTAATTACTTCAGGAGCTAGAGCGCCAAATGTAACTATCAAAAAATCTAAATTAAACTAAATGTTTTAAGGTCTAGTATATAATCTGCCAAGAGAAGGTATATGATATAATATATCATTAAAAAGGAAATTTTGTGTAGTTTAAATCGTCTTCAGAACATTTTGCTGTAAATATTACAGTTAACAAAATATTTCACCCCCCTCCCCCCCAAATGTGACGCGCAAAAAAGTCTAACTTTTTACTGCGTAATGCGGTCAGGCCATAGAACAATTTGGCATCAAAAGTCAGCTTTTTTTTGGATGTTTGGGTCTAGAGCTAAAGTCACTATACTAATATGGATTCCAGGAATCACCCAATGCCACTTTGATATCCGTTTTGTATATTTTTCTACCCTTCGCTCATAGAGTTTGTAACGTATTGAAGGAAGCATCTCCGACCATATAAAAAGTATACATATATGATCAGCATGACTTGGTAAGTCGATTGGGCGATGTCCATCTGTGCGTCTGTCCGTCTGTTGCAGCGCGTTTTCCTCGGCTGCTATAAAAGCTGAAATTTTTAAAGTAAAAGAATGGAGGGACAGCATTAAACACAAGTCCTAGGTACGCCCCAAAAACTTTAAACCCGAGGGGAGTGAAGTGTATCCAAATTTCGGCCGCGCCTGAAATTAGCCTCGGTCTCGTTTTTCAGCACATTTAATGTTTTATTAGAATCCGTAATCAGCAACTTGGACTTTTCTTCTTTCTCGCAAAAACACTTCAACTAATAGAGTCTCGCCGACTATCGAACTAAGAATTTAACTTCGAGTTATAGAGTTGTTTATTTAGATAACGAGTTTTCTTTCTTTGTGTTTTGTTGAAATGAGTTTCCCCTCAGGGTAGCCAGGATTTGGTTTCGGGAGGGGTCCAAGACTCGGTATGAGACATTTTGTTACAGATATTATTTGGAATCAATATTTTAGAGTGCCTGGTAGAAATTTGTATTATATATTCTTCCGTGATCATTAGGAACAGGTTAATCTACTTCGCTTTTGGCAACATTTTTGTCTAATTGAATTTCTGCTTCTGAATTTCTCCTATGAACAATATCGTTCCCTTGCAAGGTATTTACCATTCTAGGCTGCATTTCAGAGTCTCATCATTCATCAAGAAGTATTGTCCATCGAGATGGTAACTCGACCCATTTTGCCTGATTAAAATGGAATGGAAATTTCTAGCAAGAATAGGCAGCTCCAAGTGAGTTAAGGCATTTCTATTGGTTGGCGAAATCCTGAAGTGCAGCCTAGAATGCTATTATTTTGTGACATTTTTACAAACCTCTAAAGAATAGGCATCCTCTACACTGTCATTTATAACGGTATAAGCACGTTAAAATATGGCGATCAGAATAATATTAGGAGAAATAGTGGTAGTATTATCCTTGTGTGAATATTTCTTGTTAGGCCGACCACATACGAAGCGTCCGAATCATTTTTTTTTATTCTTTTTTTTTCATACATTTTCTTCGATTTTGACAGAACTAAAATCCAAAAAAAATGATTCAGATTGACCGTGTGTATGCGGAATTAGAAGTCATTACTCATAGTCACATCGTTTTACTTTGAGATCACAAGGATAATGTTCCCATTCTGAAAGACTGACAGCGTCAATTTTTCAGTTTCAGTTTTTAAATTGTTTAAAGTCTAAAAAAAAATGTCAATTTTTCAAAATTAAAAAAAAAAATGTTGAAATTCAAAATCTTGCGGCACCAGATTTTTTTTATTGGTGATTAAGTGGCGTTACTGCTGATGCTGATCCACCTTGGATCATGTAAAACAATTTGACTGATTCTAAATTGAAATATTCGAACCCCATTTTAGTTCAGTACAATTGGTTCAAAATAGCCCCAAACCTAAACATAAAAAAAATCAAATTTTTGATGCCAAATCGTTGCATACACTGCCTAATATACGCAGTAAAAAGTTACACTAATTTGCGCCATGGGTTAAGGGGGAGGGGGTGACAAAGGGGTGAAAATTCAGTTTATTGCAAATATCTGGAAAACTATGAGTCTGACCTTAAAATGTGCTGAGGATAAAACAAACTACATAAAATTACCTTTGTAATGATATGTAACACTCTAGACATTTTCTCAGAAAATTATACCCTAGACCCAAAAGCATTATTGTGAATTTACATTTTTTGAGTTTTACATTTCGCACTGTAACTCTTGATAGAATAGACCTACCGTTATAAGATCTTTGTCCATATATTGATAACAAAGTTTGTTTGATTTGTATACCAAAAATTGGAGTGCTCCGACCATTGACGCCTCCCTCACTCCTCCTAACATTTTCCAAAAAGGCATGCCTGCAGCTTCTTTTTAAATTGAGCCAGGCAGATCAAATTTGGTGGGCTGTCTAGTCTAAGCTCCATTGTGCTCCCCACCAAAAGTTATTACCATCCGATCAAAACTAAGGGTACCCCATACAAAGTGACCTAAATTTCTAACAAATTTCACATTTTTCACTTCTAAATTCCATCTAAAATAGAAAAAATTTTTCTTAGAACGTCCTTATAACAGTTAACTGTAGTCTTCTGAATGTAAATTCAAAAGTTTGTACCAGAGCGTGCCTTACAAGTACGAAAAATCGGTTTTGAAGGTTGCTAGTACACGTTACTCGAAATATTCGCAAATAGCCTTAGAACTGGTAACACTGACCTTCAAACCCAATTTTTTGATACTTGTAGCGTACGCCTTGATACAACCATTTGAACATACATTCACAAGACTACAATTAACTGTTAGAATGATGTTTTAAGAGATATTTTTTTTTTCTATTTTACATAGAATTTAGAAGCGAAAAAATGTGAAATTTGTTAGAATTTTCGTTCACTTTGTATGGGGGTACCCTCGGTTTTTAGTTTTTTTCGGATGGTAATAAGTTTTGGTGGGGAGCATAATGGAGCTGCCTGGCTCAATTTGAAAAGAAGCTATCGGCATGCCTTTTTGAAAAATGTTAGGAGGAGTGAGGAGAGCGTCAATGGTCGGAGCATTCCAATTTTTGTTACAAATCAAATAAATTTTGTTATCAATATATGGACAAGATCTTATAACGGTAGGTCTATTCTATCAAGAGTAACAGTGCGAAATGTAAAACTCAATAAATGTAAATTTGCTTTACTTTTGGGTCTAAGGTATAATTTTCTGTGAAAATTTCTAGAGTGTTATAAATCATTTACAAAGGTAATTTTATGTAGTTTGTTTCGTCCTCAGGACATTTCAAGCTGAGACTCATAGTTTTCCAGATATTTGCAAAAAAAATATATTAACGTGAATTTTCACCCCTTTGCCTCCCCCTCCACCCTTAGCCCATGGCGCAAATTTTTTTTTGGATGTTTGGGTTTTGAGCTATCTGTACTAGACATGCAGAAAATCAATAAAATCATGGTTTAGAATATTACAACTGAAATGGCATAACCTTAGCGACTGAAGGCGTAAAATTTTGAAGTCAAGTGGTGGAGCGGGGAACGTTTTTAAAAAAATCTCACACGAATTGAAGAATTACATCATTATCAGACGTACTTTGACGTCTCCAAAATAGGGTAGTGGAGTCAGTCGTTTTTATTCTTTGGTTTATTTTCAGTAGGTAAGATAGAGAAATGAATAATCAAATACACTGGGTTGGGATATCGGAAATTGGGTACCCATTGGGTACGGTTCCGAAACGCACCGGTCGCATATGTTCCGACAACATCTTGTCCATTCTGATCCTCTAAATGCGATTTTACGAATAAGAAATGATCTCCGCAACTTTTCGTTTACATATTCCACATAGGCAGGCATACGGAAAACACCGAAAGTTATTACTGATCCGGAAAACCGCAGTTATAAGATCAGAATGGACAACATGTTGTCGGCGTTGCAGGTTTTCTGTTCAATTTACCGTTACAAAAAATGGAATTAATTTCGGACATGTTGATTTTGGCATTTTTCACGTAATTTGAAAAAAAAAAAAACCAACCACAAAATATATGTACTTTCAGAGTATGATGTATATTGTTGGTTTTGAAAAATTAAGATTTTTCAGAAGAAATCATGGTTTCCGACAAGACAAGATTTTTGAGAAAAGTTATAATACAAATGAGTATATTTTAACAAATTTTAAAACTCTACTGCAGTGGCGTAACCAGGATCGTGTCTTTGAGGGGGCTTGAGGCTTCTGCCGGAAGTTGGACGATGTTGCTATTCCAGTAACTACTCTATATAATTACCTACATTCTTTTCGTGTTCCTGATTGTCACGGACTTGGTGGCTCTCATAAGTGCCAATGTAAAAGCGTGTGTATCGGGAGTATCCACTATGTACCACAAGCAAACAACCGTTAGGCCGAACTAATTTCTATGATCTCAGCTTAGACTTTCGTCTGCCGTTTTGATCTTTTCTATTTTGTCGATGCAGAAAAGAGTGACACCACCTCTCAACATTTTACAAGTAAGGTCATGATTTGGAGCGGGTTATTGAAACAAATAACCCACCACAATTAGAGCAGGATTTGTGAATGTCCGGTACAACAGAAGAAAAATAAAACTTAGGACAGAAGTTGGGTTAATATCATTTTAATAGTTATAGGGAATATAAGGTTCTTTTCAGAAGAAATCACTGAGATTACTGACAGGACTGTCCCTCACAAAGAAATAATTGATTTCTCTGATGTGAACTGTGGCGATGGTGGCTCGCTATGTTACGATAAAAGACCGACTATGTTTGTATTCAGTTAATTTTTTTTAGAAAAGATTTGAACAACCATTCGGCTTAGAATATTTTTACAAAATTTGAGACATCTGTAACGCCATTTTCGAAGAGTAAAATCTTCCAAAATTTAATTGCAGTGGAAAATTAAAATTTTATTGGATTGGCCTCACATAAAGCGATCATCCGACCCGTGCTATGCTATGGCTGCGAAACATGGACCAGGCCTCCGAAAATTTGCTGGCCAAATTCAAACCAAAGGTCCTTCGGCCAATTTTTGGGGTCGTTCGCAAGCGAGATGAATGCATCCGGTACAACCACGAGTTGTACCAATTGTACGATGAGCTGGAAGTATGGAAAATCGTGAAGCTTTAACGATTGCAATGGGCGGGTAATGTACAACGAATGGAAGATAATCGCATACCAAAGAAGGTGATGAACGCACAACAAATTGCTAAAATCACCATTAGTTTATTTGATCTTTACAACTTTTTTCTGTCTTCTACCGTTTTTGAAATAATTGCCGAAATACTGTTTAACAACAGCAGCAAAATAACGTCATCCATATTTAAAATGCATTGTGCTTCTTTCGTTCGCTGTTTTGGTATATCTGATATATTTCAAGCATTCTAGCTGAATCTTCTTGGACTACAAATGAAAATAACAATCTTGCAAATGAAATTACCGTTTCAACCAACAAGGCAAATCGTTGTTTGACATGTTGAGACGTTCATTTGATTTTCAAAACGCTAGTCTCATTTGATGTACAGTTAATTTGTTTATAAAAAAAATGACTTTATCGAATTCTAGACATAGAATAATCGCGTACTGTTTCAAATTCCAATCAGTGATACAATTTTTGAAATTTTATCACACCGAGATTTGATATCAGGTCTCCAGAATACGAACATTGTAAAGTGTGACTCAACCGCCTTAGCCTCTAAGCCCCTTAAAAACCAAGACCTCTATGTATAATTAACAATATGAATCTTTTAATGAAATACATGGAAGTCGATAGAATGCAAATTTTGTTCTCATTTAATTGACTACATCAAACTAGAGTAGATACTAAATGGAGCAAACCGAGGACTCTTCTCCTGATCCTATTTTTTTCAAAAACTTATCTCGAAAACTAAATACATATCTGCATACAGCTTGTCATACTAAGCATCTCGACAGCTTTGGATCTACCATCATTTGTATTTATTGAAACAATCTAAGAACTTGAATATGTAACTATATACACACATTTTAACCTTGGAAAGTGCACCGGCATCTTTCCAATTAACACGGCGAACAAAATGATCTCACAAAATAAATTTGCAATATTCACGTATGTATATGTATGCCTACATGCACGTAGGCAACATACTCTTGTCGTATGCAACATGGTTACTTAACCATAAAGCCGCATCTTTAATGAATATACAATATCTTCAGTCACTTTGGAGATATAATTTTATATCTATTTTTATTGTGTTTTACATTAATATACATGATAAAATGAATGAATAAATATAGGCGGCAAATGATCGCATTTAAATATATGTATACATACTCATACATATGCTATATTTAAGATCATCGAAGATGACCACAATTTTTTCCTGCCTGGATCAATTTAGTTGAGAATCGGTTGATAAATGCGGGACCTGATTATATTACGCAACATTTTAGCAATAAAAACCTACACAGAACGATGCAAGTATAAAATGCATCTGTGTTCTGTATTTTTGTTTCATTAGTACAGTAAAAACAAAATTTTAAATTGGTATATAATATACCCAAAATAAATGAATATAATTGTTTTTTTTTTTTAATTGGATATTAAGTTTCAATTAAATTTTTAAATGCTAAATAATACATTTATTTATTATTTAACTTGAATAAATGTGCTACTCGTATTAAATATGATGTAATAGTGTTGACTTGATCCACAGGTTCAAGCTCTACTGAAATAGAAAAAACTTGATGGTGGTGTATTCAAGTTCA
This sequence comes from Microchrysa polita, assembly GCA_949715475.1. NCBI lineage: Eukaryota > Metazoa > Arthropoda > Insecta > Diptera > Stratiomyidae > Microchrysa > Microchrysa polita. The sequence goes on from OX454416.1 coordinate 66,068,645, forward strand.
ATCATTGTTTGATACAACAGTAGATAATATTCTCAGGAGTAAAAGGAATATTTAATAATTTATGCATCTTGTATGCTGTTACAAAAAGTCCTCTGCAAAAAGTCGTGAAGATCTAGTTGTAGAAAATAAGACGACGCGACGCTTATTTTTTTTGGAGACTATGAGAGATTCATTACATTGCACTATGATCAACAATTATTTAAATAATAGAAATTTAACAATAATTAAATTAATTTGACAATTAATAAATGATTTTACGATATTCATACGGTTTTTTGACATTTTGGACTCGAACTGTGTTTCCTCCATTGGTCTTTTAATATTTTAATTGGACTATAATGCATATTGGATGCTTGAGCGGCATCTATACACATGTATGTGAACACAATGTATACTAAATGACTCCACCAAGTCTAGGTGAATGAGCTGAATCAAAAGTGGTTAAATTTGATATTAATTTTCTTTGATTTATGGGGTAGAAGAACAAGCAAGTGGTGATGTCGAAAGAATATTGCTGGTTCTGGTATTTATATTAATTCAACGTTAGTTCTGATCTCTGAACCAATCTACATCTATCAACTCATCTGAGCATATGTATATGATATGTATGTATATGTATGTGTATATGTATGAGTACTCGTATAATAATAAAGCAATAGGCGTTTGTTATTGTCCAAGGACTTCACTTTCCTCGTGGTATCCGAACATCTGGACGATGTTGGTTTGAATTGGTTTTTGTGTGGCTGGAATATGGGAGCAGAATGCAAACGCTGCAAATTGAAGATACATACATACATATTAGTGTGTCATATTTCAAAGTCAAATGAAGGCCAACGTTTACTTCGCGTGATCCTTATAACTACGTGGTCAGAATATTATCCATGTGTGCAGATTCGTTCATAAGCGTTTTGGTTCGTTTTGATTTCTTCTTAATTTTATTTTTTTTTGCGATGATGGCTTGTGTAGCCTAATAAATTACAGTGCATTGCATACGATGTATACACAGAAATGTGTTGCAAATTGTGGCACATTATTAAATGAATCAAATGCCCAACAGGTTATTTATACATTAAATGGAATTAAATGGTTTGATTGGCGGTTAGTTAATAAATATTCGAATGCTACATAATGGTATAATAATTGGTCCTAAAATAAACTTCTGAAACTTGTTTTTTTTTCACAATTATTAATATTTGATGTAGGCTTCCTATAATATTATACATTACTAAAGCCCACGAACCCGTAGATTCAAGCCCATTTTTAGAAATGAGCTAGTATCATCTTAATTTCTAGATTGCGACGGAATAGGTACCCTTACTTTTGATTTGAATAAACTAACTTTTATCAGCCAAAATTCTTATGAATCTTGCTTTTAAAAGTAAAATAAAAAACATTTTAAACGGAACAAATTAACCTAAAGTTAATTTTTGTTGTTTTGGAGCCGGTATGGCCCCAAAATTTCAGCATTTTCAATGTCTACATAGATTCTAAAAAATCTAGAAAATATTTACAGCACAGCATCGCTACGTAGTTCTATGGCATTGGATAAGTATATGAATGAAAAATGTGAAAAAACTAAAACGTAGTCTTTTTACGTAGTTTTGGAGCCTTGAAATAAAGTGACAATAGCGCATGTACACGGTATAGCTGTGGGTGTACCCGATGTCTCCCTTGATATGATACCCCTCAGGCCTATCTCATGTTTAAAAGTCTTCATTGGTTGGTGGTATTTCGACGTCTATTCAAAACAAATGGGAACTGCTTCACGCGTGTATACGCCTACTTTATACTCAGACAGTCTCCGCTGTGCTTATGGGGTTAGTGCCGCTAAACCGAATAGGATACCTTTTCTCGAAAGATCAGGTGGCAGACGAAAAAGGCTAGTCTGCAAGATACCAAGAAACATTGCCCCAGGAACATAAAATTAAATTCTAGTAGTGTACCACAATCTTCAGACTGTTAAGCTTCAGGCGGTGAGTCACGGTAACAAGAAACCTATCTGCTACCACATATTGATACACGTTCAAAAGCAGCAGCTTATTATGCATATGTCCGGGTAATTAGAACACTTATCTCTTATTGTCTGTATTAGTGACAATTGGATCTAATTTTAAATGATAGAGGAGACCGTTGAGATAATCCCATAACGCCACCCCAAAACACTGGATTTGTGAAGGCCATGCACAACAAAGTCCACCAAACGTAAGGTGTTAGCAAGCGGTCGAAACTCTACTGCATCACTACGTTGTCCCACCATCACGATTTTGGGCTGTTGCAGCAAATGTTTTCCTTTATACTGGTTTAAGGAAATTATACATTTTTCGATAAGAAGAAAATGTTGTCTTCTTCTTCTTCCTTGCCTCGTTCTTTATACCGCTCCATGGTTTCGCGTTGCTCGCCCGGCGGTGTAGGCACATCGCCCGTTTTGGCGGTAATATCTCAAAATATTGTATGTACTTATCCGGTCGGCCACCTAATATAATTTACCATTACAGTGATGGAGCTGATCATAAATGATTCGTATAATCCAAAACGCTGCATCTTCCGCATACCCCTCCTACTGTTTGATTTGGCCAACTGGTTCAGTTAATCATGTCCCATTAAAATTTGAAGCTTCTGGCAACCCGGTTCTTAAGATTTTATTATCAGAACGAGATAAATATATCTCGATCGCAATCCAATAAGAAAGTTCTCACATGATAACGCAATATGTAGAGAGCGTGCATTTAAATTACATATGTACAATGCACCGACGAAGATATGAGCTGGTCTGGTGCTGGGAAAGCGCATCTGCACATCGTCCTAGGGAAACCCGCGTCTATGTACGACACGTACGCCTATAGAAGAAAATGAACTTTAGAACGATCTCTTTGGAATGGCTCTCACACAGTATAATTGGCCAAATTGAAATGACATGGTTCTTAATGAAATATGGACTGCCTGCCTATCTATGTACGTATTCGAGGCATCTTGCGCTTTACGCCTATTCTGTCACGTATACGATACGAGTCACCGATAAAATGCATCACGGGGATATTCATTAACCATATTCCTCGAAGGCTCACACGCCACACATTCACATGTCCAAGGCTGGTGCATTTAATAAATGGGTTGACTTGACTTGTGTCTCGGATCTCGATGAGGCAGCAGCGCAGCGCAGTGCATTCACTTCATGATGCAGGTCTTGTTGCTGGGCAACCTGGGTATATCTAGGATAGAGGTTGATTGAATCAAGTCGGTGGGTATGACACGACATCATTCACGTCTGGAATTTCCTTCTTTGAATGAATTCTCGGCGGGTCGTCTTTTGTAGTTGACGTGCGCAGCGCCGATTTATCCATAGTTCTCAGAAGTGTGTTATATGTTTGGTGTTTGCTCAACACACGCGGGTAATTTTCTGCTTTCTTGGCAGGTTTCATTATGGTTGACTTCAAGGGCCCGTCCGATTGCATCAGCCAAGAAAATTTTCCGAGACAAGTGGGCCGGTGTTACATAATGATGACCGTTTTCTATGAATGGCAAATGTACATGCCATGTGGTCTCGGTGGTCAAAGAAATTTTAAGAACCAATTGTGGATTGGATCGATGCTGCTGCTTCTGGGAATGGAAGGTTGTTAACGGAGTGTGGTTTTCTTTTGATGGAAATTATGGTTAGCTGTAGAGATTAGGTACCTGAATATCTTGATTGCATGATCAAGTGGTAGAAAAGGTGCTAGAAATCGTTAGGAAAGCAAGTGCAAGTTTTACGACGCATAGCCTTTATTTGACGCTGAAATGAAGGTACTCGTATCTTCAATAATTCAAAGACGTTACGCCAGATTTTCACCTGGAAGAGTGTACCCCACTTTTACATTTTGATTTTATTGTGTCATCTAATGAAATGATAAAAAGACATCCCTCGCGACATGAACCTAGCACCGCGTGGCATTCAACATACATACATTTATACACTTTATCAGCGATAAACACATATGCGTAACGTTGTAATCACATACGCGAGCTCGTATGTTCGGCTTCGTACAACAGCGCGGAAAAAATCATCATGCTGAGAAATGCGAACGATGAGAGCAGCTACGCTGTGCTTACTGTGTGAATTGGATTTATGAATGAAACGCGGTGCAAGCAATGAGGCCGATGATGCTCATTCTCCATGATCGCGTTGATTGATAAGTCGCTCCTCAAAATGCCTCGAATCGAAATTGAAACTGGTCTAGGCAGGGGGCTCGTCATCACGCGTTCGACAAATCACATTTTAACTTCATCATGGCGCGTTATTATGACTGAGGAACGTGTACACGTGATCATGATCATCACTTTAGTAGTGGATCTAATCGGACGCGCTATGCTATGCTATGACTATAATGTACTGTCCAACGAAAAAGTGTTTGAACATTTCACTTAAATGAGCGTCGTCAATGGGGTAGAAATAGAAATTTGTTGGCAGTGTATTTTTAGAAAATGAATCAAATTTAAATTATGCGACAGTTGGATTGGTTTTTGAGTGAACTTACGCAAGGTTGCGAAGTAAATAAATCGAAAATTTGGTCGGTGATGCTCCAATTATAATCTTGAGCGAAGAAATAATAGTTTTGAAAAGATGATGCGGTCTATTAATTTTTTAATCTTAGATTTTAGATTTAGAAATTTCGACTTATAATTTTACTGCGCGACTTATAATTTTACTAGTACACACACCTGCATCATTTATTTTTTTGTTGTTCTTTGGGTGTTGTACCTACATAGGTACTTGTATTTATCGCATCAGTTCATACGATTGCTTCTGGATTTTAAAAAGTCCTTCTGATTTTGACTCAAAAAATTACACATGAAAATTGAATTATTTTTTTTTTTAATTTCGCTTATGTACATTCCGCCGAGTAGCAATTGCAGTTGTGTCCAGCGGGAACCAAATCTTGAGCGACTTGCGAAAAAAATAATAAATGGTAATAAACGTGATTCAAACCTGACCGCAAAATCTAGGTTGATTATGATATCCGCAACCCTGTTCACACTATGGTTTTAATCTTGTTCCACGGCTTGTCGACAAATGTTTTATATGTACTAGAGACGTGTCAAACTCGCGGCCTGCGGGTCGCATGCGGCCCTCCTGGCAGTTCTGTGCGGCCCGCGGCCATGTTGAAGCAGCACAATGTGTATCAACACAAAAATGGTGAAATTGGTAAGATGAACAAATTCAGCCGTTAAACTCAAGTCTACAAAAATTAATAAAACTCGTCAGTGGCTTATGCAATATTATTTTCGGAATTTGTCTCAAATACAAACAATTTGCTGCTGGTTACTTGGTTTTATAAGACAGCTCATGTTTTTTGTACAGGACAATACTAAGCCTCTTCATGAAACTGTTCTGTCCCGAAATGCAGTTAATAAAAAATTGGTTGGCTTTACCGAACATGAATTGAGATTTATTTTGAAAAATGGCAAAGCATTAAAAACTACGGAAATCTTGGAATTGGTAACTAAATCACCTGGATGCAAAATTCCAACATAATAATTACAGCAGTGTCAAATTTTTAGATTTTTAAATTTTTAGATTTATACTTATTAAGCTGTATTGGTGCATGAGTTTTGTTAAAACCATATCACAAACCACTGTTTGTCTCTTTTAGCCACCTTTCTGCTTAAAATAATTTAATCTGACTATTCTGCTTCCCAATGTTATTTTGGACCTGGATGACCGGGCCTACAATTTTTTATCATCTGTCCAAAATTTGTCGCAAATCATGTAATTAACAAAAAGTGGTTACTTGAAGATCAATCATATTTTCACGTTTTCGCTTCTTGTCTTAAATTTTTAATGTTCTTGATTCTTTAACTACATTTTCAAAAGGTGGAAGTTCTCACGGATAATCGCGAAGCCGCTACAGAGTTCCAGACCTTCTACCATATTTCAAAAGTAATATTATGTAATCAACTTTCGTAATACGATTAAACAAAAAATTTTGAAATTTTGCTCCTGCAGCCCATCCAAACCTGAAGAGGGTTCTAATTGGGCGGCCAGGTTTTGAGTTTGACACCCCTGTACTAGAGTGTGTTTTGACGGGTGTATGTTTAGGTTTTTAAGTTTGTTTTTGTCTTGTCAGTACAGAAAATTCCGTCTAAATTGCCACTCTGACTTATATTAATCTGTTACAACAAGAAGTAGAAGTTAACTTATAAAAAATCTATGTTAATGGTTTATGTTCGCCAAAAACTTTTAACATGTATTTCCAGAGCGAAGTTTCTCACACTTTACCACGATTTTGTAAAGATTAATTTTAAGATTTTGGTTAAAATCTCGTTAAAATCTATGAAAAATAATAATATTGTTCTAAGCCGGTGTTTTTTTCGCATCAAAATTAGTATATGTAGGTACCATTCTTTTTCGAAAGTTGTGTTTCATGGCAAACAAAAACTTTTCCAAAGTCCATTGTACCGTAGACGTTTGGAGCTGAAATTGACTTGACGTAAAATAAAAATCTGTTTATTGAAATTTATATAAAATTTGAGTGTTAGAGTCGATATACACTGTCCAATCGATTGTATAATCTTTTGATCGTCAGATAAATTGGGTGGTGTATGTGACAGTTATTTAATTGGACTTACGGAACATATTGCCACTCAATTTTTCTTACAATCTGTCATATGATAGATTGACAATCATATGTTTTCAGCTGCTGATTTTGTTTTCATATAAACCGGTGTTCATTCTTCAGGTTGTGGCTGTAGCTGTCAATCGACTCTTTTACATAAGGATACATCAGCACATTTTAGATACATCCCTCAACATTCGGCAACCAATAGACTCTATCGATCGGTTCAGGTTAAAAGCAACTTTTACGCCGATAAATATTTTTTTCTATATTCATTTTTATTAAAGCAAACGGAAACACCCGAGGTCAGTTACTGTCAAGAAAGCTCAGCAAACCAGACGAAAACCTGAATCGAGCAATTGCCCTGCCTAATGATATGTTTGGATTTTTCGGAGTCTGATTATCATAGCCGGGTTCCATTACAGTAAAGGCATAATTCTTAAGGCCGCGACAAACCTGACAATTTATCGGCCGATCGATTGCCCAAAATCGATCTGCCGCCCGTACAATACATGAATTAGGCAATTTATCGGGCAATCCCTTGAGGTTATCAATGCTTAGGTACTATGGAGTGTGTTCTGCTTAGACTGGCATTTTGATTTCTTGGACTCTAAGGACGTATGCGATCGTTATATTTTTCAACTGACGACTTAGTATTTATATTAAAGCCCGGTTTTCACTTTAAAAATGCAAAAGTTTAAATGATATTTTTTAATGAAAACATATTTTTATGTGCGAACCATAATTTTTTCAGAATAAGAATTTGGTAAACTACGCTTTTAACTTGAATTTACAAACAAGAACTATTTTTTTGCACACACTTGTATGCAACATGTAAACTATACCTTAGAAAAAACGTACTGGTTTGAACTGCTAACCTGAATAAGGCTACGGGTTAGCATTTGTATGAAAATTACCCGGTATAGTGCAGCTTAGCTGTTGAAAAAACACGGCCAGTGTAGGTTAACCTTCCTATACCCGCGCATTGGTCTGTCAGACCAACGAATTAGTTTTCTAAATTTATTGGAAACGCTAACAAGGAAATTTTTTTAGTAGCTGTTGGATTTTTGTTGGCTTTATTTTGGTGCCACCACAAATTTGTGCGATTCGCATGCATGGGTGTATTTCGCGTCAATCGACACACCGACCTGGGTATCCATACATAATTTCTGTTTTTGTAAACAACACAGACAAAAACATGAGTTACGAAGTTGTTTTCTTAGCGGAAAATGTATAGTTAATGAACAGATAATAAAGTAATTGGATGATTTTTTTTTGTTTATTCTTTATTATATCCTTTAGATTAATTACGTAATTTTTCTCGTTATGGTTTGTTAGGGGAAACAAAGTATATAGAGCGCTAAACTTGCGGTTTGTGAGACCGATGCGGGTATATGTGTTACATAATTTGGCGCGAGTATAGGAAGGTTAACTGATGAAAAAACATTGCCTAAATAGTTTTCGTGTAATGTCATTTGAAATGTTAAAATTCGCGATTTTCATAAAAAAGTCACAAAAATCTAAATATTTCAATAAACGCTGAAAACCAAAAGAACATTTTGATCCTATTTTAACGTCCTGCAAGGAATACGTCGAATTACCATAACCCTGTATATTACATCCAATAAAGCGAACTTGATCCTTTTTTAAAATATTTTTCTTACAGTTTGTTATAATAAGGATACTGCTGGATTCACACTTCAATATCGTCACGTTTTGAACACTGATGAAACAATTTGCTACGTCCAGTCGTTAAAATATTACGCTTAGTTCTAAGTACTCAAAGCGTATATAATTAATTATCATTATCCTTTAATGCTAGTTCATACAAATGTTCGTGACTTGTTCGTGAAAGTGTTAATCCAAAATGGCAGACACGACAAATTCAAGGTAGCTGGTTTTGCTGTTTCAGAATTTAGCTAACGTTAAACTAATGGCAGACACAAAAATCCCTTTGATTTTAAATCGATTTAAGATAACTCTACTGTACCTCACTTCGCTTCATACATTCTAGCGGCACATATTCAAACGACAAGGAAGGCACGTGCGACACTCATTCTCAAATTTCAGATTCGGGATTATTATCCTACTACACGATACACGGTACAGAACATTGTCCTCCTAACGCCTTTGGTTTCAAATAATGTACATAAATACATATACATATGTACTTCTATTGCCGGAACAAAGAGTGTTATATGTATGTAGTTAGTCTAAGAAAATTGGCCAAAATATGGCCATCGAACAGCAAAAATCCTACAACGAAAATTTTTTGGATTATGGTTGGTGATGGTCCCCAGATTATGGGATAAAAAGTCCTAACCGATTGGTGGTCCGCAACCTTATAAAAAGGGTGGAAAGGGGGGAAGGGGGGAAAGGGGGGGGGGTCATTTTTTGCGATTATTTAAAAAAGGCAAAAGATACAGAAAAATGATCTGAGGACGAAAAAAACTACATAAAATTTCCTTTGAAATGTATATAAGACATTAGAATTTGATTGGGATATTCGGTGCTAGACTAAAAATAAATTAGACTATTTTCCATTTCAGGCCTTTTTTAAAAGCTCCATAACTCTCGAAAAACAGCTAATTTAGCAATAAAATTTTGTGTAAGTATTTACAACAAGTTCGATATAATTTTGGTGGAAATATTGAGTCGCTCCGATCAAGGACCCCCATTATCCCCCCATTTGAATTTGGCAAAATGACTTCTCCATAACTCCTTCCGAAATTGGAGCAGAAAGCTAAATTTTGGTTTATTGCGATTGGAGGTCATAATCAACCCACCCACCAAAAAACAGATCTTTTTGCAAATACTTACACAAAATTTCATTGCTAAATTAGCTGTTTTTCGAGAGTTATGGAGCTTTTAAAAAAGGTCTAAAATGGAAAATAGTCTGATTTATTTTTAGTCTAGCACCGAATTTCCCAATCAAATTCTAGCGTGTTATATATCATTGCAAAGCGAATTTTATGTAGTTTTTTTCGTCCTCAGACCATTTTTCTGTATCGCTTGCCATTTTTGAAATAATCGCAAAAAACAGAAAAATGACTCCCATTCCCCCCTTTTTATAAGGTTGCGGACCCCCAATCGGTTGGGACTTTTTATCCCATAATCTGGGGACCATCACCAACCATAATCCGATGTAGAATTTTTTCCGACCAAATATCCTAATTTGCTTAGGCTAAGTAGGAGATGTCCTAAATGGTTTCAACGCGAATATTTTATGAAATCGTATACCCGACAAGCGGCTTTCACACACATATAGCGTCCTGTCTAAAGTTCAAGGCGTTAAGCAACAAGTTTACTGAGAAATACATTGTATACTCAAGGAAAAAGTCCTCTTTTCGTTTTATATCTGTTCAGACGAAAGGCGTAACGTATAGCCGCGACTCAAAGTCACTATCCTTGATACACATACTTTTATAACATACTTTGAAAATGGTGAAAAATTATGGTTTCAAGTTGGCATAAAACCAAAATTATGCATGGAATAATTGGACAAAGCGACGACCGAAATTAGTAATGTACATTAGTTAACTTGCTTGCTAATGATGAGGTTATGTCGCGCAGGTGGTTTGTGTTTTCGTGTTAATGGACTTGGGATTCGTAGGATTATATTTATCCAAAGGAAGGGTTTTAAAGGGACCAATTCTTTATTAATAAAATCTGTGTCTAACTTCAATTAGACTAGATTTAACATCGGGCCAATATGTAGTTTGAACCAAGATGCGTTTATTTGTTCATTAATAAATTACATACTTCGACTTTTAGTAGAAGTTATATGGTCGTGTCGTTTTACAATTCTTTTTTACAAAATCTCTGTGTAGTTAGCTATTTTAGTGCTATCAAAATGTAAAGACACCCGCAACATTTCTCTCTTATCATCGACTTTATCCTGACCAGCCTCAACTCATTCATTGTATGGAAAATTATTATGATTAGTTAATTTCTTCAAAGCCCATTCATACCGTCTTAAATGAATGCTCACTGCCCATTCATATATGTATGTATTTACCAAACACGATATTCACACGCAGCGTGTCGCGTCGTCGTCGTCGTAACGTCGTCATTGAAGTAAATTGTCGTTTGACAAATTTATTTTACGTGCACTTCAATTTTTCAACAATAAGATTGCATCAGCGACGTTTAAACACAGCTGGCCATTTATGCGGGGCTTAAGCAAATAAATCGCACCACACAACGAACCTTTGTTATAGCGGTCCGCCGGCCGGCCATCCGTGTTTCTTCCTTGCCAAATGATCGCACGAGAAATGTTTTAAAGAAGCAGATTCAATGTATCTTTTTAACAGATCGCACGAATAGATATTTGCAACAAAGTTGCAGAAGAAACGATCAAGGAATACAAATAGTTTGTCACACTATACACATACATTGTAGGTAGGTTGTAAGCGAAAAAGTCAAGAAGCCCACTTAAAGCCACTTTATTATGCATATAAAACACCGATCGTTGTGTTAGATTAAAAATTGTTTCTTTTTTAAAGAGATCCTTTATGGTCCACAATCACACTTCACAGCTCACAGCCAATTTTGTTGGATAGCAGTCGTTGAGATTTCCTGGTATATGGGCTAATTAATAGCCCACGAATATTATATTAAAAATTGTCAGACCCAGTTAGCCTCATTTTGTATTTGCTTTCTAGAAATCTGCTTACATTTAGACACGATATACATAGTGTAGAATTTCATGAGAAGTGAATAGTTATGGTTCTATAATATTTTACGATGGACGATCTATCATTCAACTTAGGTTCTCCTCACACGGTGATACTTAAGTCTTGCGCCTTGTGGCGATCCAAGAGCCAGGCGACTCAATTTATCAAAACAGATGGCTGGTTTTTGAGTGGTCGAGAGTTCAGTCTTTCTCTTAGGCTGTAAGGCATTACACTTCTTCGCTAATCAAAAGTCCAGTGGTGTAGATAAGTGGAATCAATTATTAATGAAAACTAACGCAAGTTTTGTAATTAGGAAAATATATTCAGATGAAATGGTCTTGCGAATACTATGTCGGTATTTAGCCACAATTGAAATCCCGAGTGGGTTATTTTTAGGAACGAGGTCATACAGTGATAAAACAGGTAACTTGGTAAGATTGTCGAAAATCTGATCCGAAACCATTTTTTCCCGGCCACGGACTCATTCCACCTTCGAAAAGGTATCTACACCACTGCAAAGACTAGGCGATTCAGTCTCATCGGGAGTTCACCAGGTTATCGGATATCTGATCCGAAACCATTTTTTCCTGGCCACGGACTCCTTCCCCCTCCGAAAAGGTATCTACACCACTGCAAAGACTAAGCGAATCAGTCTCATCAGGAGTTCACCAGGTTTTGATACCATGAGAAGTGAGCATAATGTATTTTTCCAGAGTACAAATCTTGGCAGTGCTAGGATCAGCTATAGTATCTTGGTACCCTGCGAGTCTCTATAGAATTTCTCTCATGTGAGAGAAGCCTAAACTATGCTTTATTTCAAATAAAAAAAAAATAGTGGAAAATCACATGACCTCCCCCAACCACTCTCAATTAATGTCAAGTTGGTCATTCATAGAAACTAGTCATCAAGAAATTAAAAAAAAAAATCTGGTAATTTTCCTGTCATTCGTAGCAATAAAATTTCCTTTAATTGAAAAGCTGCGATGACAACCATATGTCGCTGTCAGACTATAAATCTTTGGGGTGGAGGCGAGTTTCAAATCGGCACGATCAAAAGGTGGCCATATGAGATGAGATGTGCTGATGCTGTGCCAACAAATTGGCGGGCATCTCTACAGAACTAAGAATATCTCAAACTGATTACATAAGACATACATATTACTTGATCTTAGCATCTCAGTGAGTGCAAGTCATCTCGTTTTCTCTAGTGCTAGTGTAATTACATGCCATAGGAAGCGTAATGAAGGTGAGCATGGTCGCACATTAGGTGGGTGTTGAAGTGCGCTGGTCCTTTTTTTTCAGAATAAGGTGCGATGTAGTCATATTCTAAACATTTGGCTGATTGTTGCATCTGTCCGCAGGGAATTCGAAGATACATGATTAGAAAAAAAAATGTGACGAATCGCCCACATTAGTTTTCAGAGTTAATAAATCTTTGTCACCTGACTCGTCTTATGACATCAGACTGACTGGCACCGAAAAAGTTTTATATTGTGCTAGCTAGAATGTACAATGGAAGTTTTTCATAGTTTTAATTATAAATATGTATGCATTGTGAATTTATCAAATAACGGCGGAGAGTCATTCATGGTAAAGTATAGTGTGTATTGGAAATCTTTATCTAAGAGTGAGGAGTAGGAATTTTAAATTTGTTCTGTCCTATTTTTCCATTTAATTTTCTCAAGCTTTTGGAAGAGTTTGTACGATTATTTTAAAAGTTGGTGCATTGCATTTCTAGCATCGCTTTATTCTCTATACCCCATCATTTTTGGAATGTTTGCATTGAGACCTCTAAGAGTCTATACAAGGTCAGCAACTTAATACGCCAGTAAAACTTTACAAAAAAAAGGCCTAACTTCGGAATAAATGGAATACTACCGTTCTTTCGCTTATCTGTTTTAGAGTATTACTGGCTTATAAATCCAGATTTGCAACCCTGGGGACCCTGTGCTAATTTTTTGGCGAGCGAAAAATAGTCATTTATTGCTCGTTTTTTACATTTTCAACAATGTTTTTAAAAGACATTGTCTTGGATAAAAACTGTGTGTGGCATTTTGAAAGTAGACAGAATTTCCAATCCAATGATATTCTAACCAATTTTGTTGGGCAAATATTGACGGAATTACAGGTTTTTAAAAATACGGTATTTTTACCAAAAAATTGCGAATTTCAAGTAAATGTCGTTTCGGCAAACAACATAAGCATAGAATTCGCCTTTTTTTGTGGAAAATGCCTTATTTTTGAAAACCTGTATCTCCGTCAATATTTGACCTACAAAAGTGGCTAGGATATCATTGGATTGGAAATTTTATCTATTTTCAAAATGCCAAATACAGTTTTTATCCAAGAAAAAATCCATTGAAAATCATCACAGGTGCATGCAACAGTGACAATCGCAACTTTAATATCGAAACACATGAAAACGCTGAGTGTCAATTTTCGGCCACTTTAATTTGGCGTTCTCCTCCCATGCAGATGGCACAATCGTCAGCTCAACTTGTCCGTTTTCTACAGTTTGCACTATTTCGAATCCGGCCATTATAATCTATGTATAAACACTAAGGAATCTGATATTAAGGGAAGAAACAACATCAAACGGCAGCTTATTGTTTTTCAATAATCACTAACGAACACATAAACCATAATCTGCAAATCTCACTGCGCAGTTATCAAATTATTGATATGTGTTTACACCAGAAAGAATTAAGCCGAGTTGTGAGGATAAAAGGTCGTGATCAACATGTAGTTGAATTTATTGTGTTCACTTTTGTGCACGATATAGTTCTAAGACTTACACAATATTTTTGCAACACGTTATCCCTGACTTATTCGTTTTAATGAAGGCTTATTGGAATATAGATAGATGTACGAAATGATTGCGTTTGGAAAATGCGTCAACCATATTACAGATTAGTCCAGTGCATAGCGAGTAGGCCTTGCGTCCGGCAGTTCAATGTTCGAGTCCAGTTCCGTACAAAGGTAGAATTTACAAAATAAAATTAAATAAATAAAGTTGAAAAAATTCTTATGAGGTAATTAATCATTCATGATTATGAAGAAAGAAAATTTGAGGCTATAGATAAATATTTTTTTTTTATTTCGCAATTGTTCTATTTTCTATAAGCCTTATATAATGTAGTCCAATACATCTAGTCGAAACTATCGCTTCGATAAGTTGTTGGAAAACAGGATTATAGTTTAAAAATATTGGAACACTTTAAACTTCAGTAAATCGTTTTTAATGATTCGATAGTAACCCAATAAGTTTTCTATGGTTTTTATATGATTACGTATATAACGCTTCGATAACAGCTTAAGAGGATATTGATATATGTGTGTTCCGAAACTATTCTGATGATGAGGTTTAATAGAATGAAAAAACAGCGCTAAATGCCTTTATTGGATTTTTATTCAAAGTTTATTTCTTGACGTGAACTCCTATATCTACTAGATGAGAATGTTCTGTGTTTCGTTATAGAAGCAAAATTGTTACTTGGGTCATCTGAATAAGGGGGGCATTGCATTTTTCGTAATTTCTTTGCAAGTCAGGATTAATTATTGGATTAGTTCCTTGATAGACATAAAATGACAATAAATAACCATCAGGTATATTTAAACACTGACAGACACAGACCCAATTTCCACATTTTATCGTGAGGATTTAGAGCTGTCTTCTGGGCTCGATTAGAAGGATTAATATGCAAATCATTATCTCGTGATCAATGTTCCTGTTGATCAAAAATTGATACCCATAAACCCTTTAAGTTCTCCAATAGTTTGGATTTTTTCCGGTAATAGATATAGGCCATAGTTATTGCTTTCCTAGTAAATCAAATTATAAGTTTTCTCGTCGAAAACCCCCTCAAACATCATATGGGGGTCTTTCAGTCTAAATAACTGGGAATTGGAAATATGGATTGTTTAAGGTATGTACTGAGTTCACCGAGCGAAAAACTTGAAAAATGTGCCGTTGAGACTTGTCTTTTGTTCACTAAATTTAAGATAAATGTACACCGGTGGTCTATTGATTGTCAGTTACACCTTTTCACTGGGAAATAAAGTGCAACTGCATTGTTTTCCCTGGCGAAATGTCAAAAACCAGTGTGGAGACTTTCATGTGAAGTGAGTACAATCAAACGAATTCGATTTCACGATCATCAAAATTTTGAGAGTATTTGCATGGATTTCACGTGAACTGACGATGTTAGTACCTACTCTTAATGCGAAACTTCCTAGAAGTCCATTTGTAATTTTGTATCAATGTTGGCACTTCGGAACAGAAGAAGACGAAGTTTGGATTCACCTCTGCTTCCATCACCATTTCCATTGGTGTATCGGCGCCTTGGTTCCGAATGCCAATCTCGTACACAATCTGATCGGAATCTAGCCAACCAAGAAATTCCACTTCAACTATACTTGCTGCAGTTGGTTATGGTGTAAGTCCATAATTTGAACTCCTTCGTTACCGTTGCAATCATCTTCGGCTAAGTCAAACTCAGCGTCTGTGGGTTGTAGGAATATTGCAGCTATGGGTGTTCGTCTTCAACGCCTTCATCGGCAATCAGACCGCCCAAATAGTTTAATGTTTAATGAAATTTCACCCTACAAATACGAAAAAAATAACTAATAAATTTCAATTGCCATTAAAATTTCCTTTGTAGTCTGTACCAACGATGATGCCATCTGGCATCAACCAATTTCGAATCAAAATTTCAGATACTAAACTTAATTTATTTTTTCTAATTTAACATGAATGGAGTCACTTTTCAATACACTTTTCGTATTAGAAATAGTTCTAAGAAAAAAAAAAACTAAACAATCGACAATAGTGTGGGTGGACATTTCATTTCATTTTTCATTTTTTCATTTCATTTTTCATTTTAAAAAAAAACTAGTTTGAAACCTTAAAAACTCAACTTAAATTTTGCGGTACGACATTTCTTCACTTTTTTTCAAATTCCAAAAACTTGTTCACTTTTCCGATCTGATATCTCTGGCTCCTGAGTAATCTAAGAAAAATGGCATATTTGGTCGGCAAAAATCCTGCATCGGAAGTTTTTTTGGATTATGGTTGGGAATGGTCCCCAGATTATGGCATTAAAAGTCCCAACCGATCGGGGGTCGCAACCTTAAAAAAGGGGGGAAAGGGGAGCATTTTTTCGTTTTTTTTGCGATTATTTCAAAAACAGTAAGAGATACAGAAGAATGGTCTGAGGACGAAAAAAACTACATAAAATTGTCTTTGCAATGATATATAACACATTAGAGTTTAATTGAATATTTCGGCGTTAGACTAGACTAGCGTGTCGCCCAATGCCACTGGCTTTGGATTTTGAATGACATGATAGCCAACTCAACCGTACTTTTTGAGTACGACATAACTTGATCGCCAGACATAGTCCTGCTTCCTTAGGACAATGACTATGACCAGTGACGATCCTACATAGGGATTTTGGGGGTTCAAACCCCCTCCGAAATTTATTGGTGATATAGGGATGAAGAATACGTTCTTTGACTTTGGTTTAAGACACGTATTATGTATGGGTTTTCAACATTTGAGATTTCTATAGACTGGGTCGTTTCATACAGAGAGTGAAGGCAATTTGTATTCGTCAGGCGAATAAACGCTGAAGTTATCCAATCGTCAAACAAACGCGCAAATCCCAAAATGTTTGCCACAGTATGCAGACAACTTGTTGCCAGTTAGAAGCTGAGTATATATCGCAAAAACCCACTTTAGACTAGTTATATCTACCTATGGCCTGCAAAGCGCGAACATCGATTCATTGTGAGTAATTTTCAATATGTAATCATGGACAACAGTCGTTTCATTTACACAATAATAAGAAAACCAAATACTTACGCTTCACTACTTTTAGAAAAGATAAAAACCAGAAAGAAGCAAGTCACGGTACTCACCCCTTCAAGTTTATTGAGCTTTTGAGATTTGGTAGCTGGGTTTTGACGCCGTCTCCGAAATCCATATCAACAATCGTTGTATTAGGGTAGGGTAGGCATTACCGCCAGAACGGGCGATGTGCCTACACCGCAGGTCGAACGACGCGACGTCATGGAGCGGTATAAAGAACGAGGCAAGGAAGAAGAAGTGTAGGCCCAGGGAAACCGCACTCCAAGACCCCTTCGAAATATTTTTCTGTGTACGCCTCTGAGTCTTATGCCGAAACAAAACAGTAATAATTATTCGGCATAGAATTTTCATTGCTCAGACATTGCGCTAATAGTCGAGAGTGGTTGGATTTGCATGGTGCTAGTCAGTGGCGATCCTACTTTGGTGTTTTCGGGGGTTTTAATTTAGTATTTTCTTAGCATGTGTATTGTCTGCATTGTTGGACATGGTGGTTGCGGTCTAACTTAGTAAAAAAATCAAAATATCGATACACTCTACGAATGTTAATATTAAAAAAAAAAACAGAAAATATACCCAAAAAACCAGATCCAATTTGCGAGAAATATTTTCAAATTTTGCCTTCACACGTGAATAGAAAAAAAAGTAGATACATGTTAGAGCTTGTAGCTGTAAACTTTTCTCTCCATCAGTCCAGGGCGCTCTTGGGGAATTCTTCGGGAAAGTGATGACAAGTTCCTTAGTCGGCGGAGTGGAATTGATTCGGATTTTCGTCTTTTCCTCAAAAACTGCAATGTCAACATTTCAAATGTTGTAGTATTTCTTGGTGAATCCCCTGATGAAATTCGCCCGGGCAATGGCCGACAATTACAAAAAAGAAATTGTCTTCGACTGAATTTAATAAAACATAAAGCAGACATTTTTATATCCCAACACAAATTACAAACTTAGCATCATAGAAAATGATGTGCTGGCAAGATCAACTTAAGTTCATAATGTGGCCCACATCTTATCAACGGGGATAGATAGAAACTGGTAAAATCAAAATTTAACGGATATTGACCGGATATTTAGCTTCATTTAGTTTGGAAGTAAGTTCTTCGGTACCTTAACAAAATTTGAGAAGAAAAGAAGTTTCTTTCTTTCTGGATGTGTCAAATGAAAAAGCAACAACAACGCATTGGTCTCGGCGATGAAACGATCCAAGATAGAGCTGCCTGTAGAAATATGATGGGATATTATCGCCAAAACGGGCGATGTGCCTACACCGCGGGTCGAGCAACGCGAAGCCATGGAGCGGAACGAGGCAAGGAAGAAGAAGAAAAGAAGTTTCTTTAGTGGATTCTATAGCTCCATAGATCAATAAATAAAATAAAATGTAGTGACGTTTACTATCCGAAAAAATTTTAAATTATGTTGTATCCTTTAACAATCACAGGGATTTGGTCCCGCTTAGCAGCTTTTTGATATCAATTTGTGTTATGAGCTCGTCAACCTTTTTGCCAAAAACCCTCCCGAAATATTTTTCTGCGTACGCTCCTGATTATGACCAAATAGACCCATGGCATCGGTGATGCGAATACTCATTGGGTTCACGTCTGTTAACAATCTATCACATCCCTTCCTAGTCACAATTTTAAAATAATCAAAACTTCGAGATATGTCAATTCTTCACAGGAATCGTACGATCTTCAACACGGATCATGATCACTAATAGGGGCGTAGTCTAGGTTGGCAGGGATTGACGCTTGCCGCCACTGGCCGAAGATCACGGTAATTTTTTTTGCTGCTGTAAAAGGAGGAGTTGACTGCTGGCACGACACAACATTAATACATAGAATTTAACATCATTCTGTCTGAGGGGAATAAATTTGGTGACATAGGGTATACGTATTCGGCTGGTAAAGAGGAATGGGGCATAAAAAGTGCCCGAGTATAGACGAAACGGTACTGTCCAGGATCAGGAGTAAAATTCAAAACATGTGCATGTGTCATTTATCTTTAAAGGACGAACAAAGTCATTTTATATCCTTTGTTTAAATGTGGGTTTGTAATATTTTTGCGACCGACAACAAATGGTTATATTGTTCTTGTAGATAGACAAAATTAAGGACTTTACCCTCCCCCACCGAAATCCCGGCTACCCCTATGACCACTACTATTCGCAGATATTATCTAATTATGTCTTAAAAGAATGATCTTTTGATCGTCAGGTGGATTGGATGGCGTATGTGACTGTCCATGGTCACAATTATTATCTGAAGAAATTGCTATTGATTGTCAAATGAGATGTCAAAACTGATTTTATTGAAATTAAAGTGAACAAAATAATTTCTTTAGAATATTATTATTATTATATATGTATGTTCATATAATCTGCATCACAAAATTGCCATTTACCAGTGGATCGTACGATAAAGCGAATAGTGGTATGTGGAGCGAAGATTGTCCGATATTTTGATTGCAATCAATCGTCAGAATTGAACGATATATCGCATAGTGTTTGAACTGTAAGAATTAAAAGGCACGTTGAGGTAGTAAGACACCCCATAAAACCATACGGATAAAGAAATGTAATGAGGAAAATTATTGTTTTAAATAATTTTTGAGTTATGGTATCCATCATATTTCTATTATCGGTAAAAGCGTCAAAGTAAACTATTTATTTTATTATGATTTAATTAATCTTAATTTAAACATTGAGTTTTCTTAAAACCGTTAATTCCAATAATAGCTTTTTGTTCATCCGAATAAAATTTACCACTTGTTCAATTTTACAGGAAACTAAGTGATTTTCTGTTATATTGAATTACACCCTATCACTGAAATTATCAAATTCACTGGATGCATTTTTTCCGAAAATATCTCAAAGTATCCGCTATTCGTCTTTAAAGTACATGACAAGTATTGACAATTTCTAGGTATTTTAAAAATGCATAGACTTTTTGGCCAGCTTAAAATATTCAATTTTTATTGAAATACTCGCCAGTAGTTTTGATAAAGTTAAGATTTCCATAAAGGTGCGATTTTTAAAAACCAATATAACAATTAGAATAGAATTCATGAAATTAAGATGCAAACAGGACTTAACATGTTTAAAAAATATCCACTATAATTTGGAAAACACAAAATATTTTGTTTTCCTATTTTGCGAAAATAATATTTTTTTCACACAATTTACGTGTAAATTTACAGTATGTACTTTTAAGACAAATCGCGAATTCTTGTTCCCCTATATTAAAATTATGATAAATGAAAGATATCCTAAAAAATGTTTGTCATAAAACTTTTTAAAACCAATTCACCCACTTTGATATCTAATGTCACCGATTTTATTATTCATAAATCAAATATATATGTATTATTATAAAAAACCCTTCCATACCTTTAGTTTTAAGTTTTGCATCATTAATCCCATAGATAAAATGTTCACGAAAATATTATGGATATTTTCACTTTGTCACTTGAACTTTTCACACAAATCAATTACGTTTTAACAAGTTGCTCCTTTCAGTAACTAAATACAATGTATAACTTTCAAACTTTCAAAAAAACCGTTAACGTCTTAATCCTTGTTTTGTCACAAAAGGAAAATGACACGCGAACGTTTATAGTAGTATAATCGTCCGTTGGCACTGTTGTTTATTGGTTATCCTGTCGGAACGTAGTGATAGCCGAAAGCTTCAATCTACGGCTTTTATATATCTGCTGTCGAAAAAGTATCTTTGCGGGTATCCTGGTCGTATGCTGTATAGTATAGGTATAGCCACCGCGACTCCCCACGCAATCATTCTACTATACACTCTTCGTTCGTGTTCCCCACCCTCAATATTGTGCGCCTAATATAAGAAAAAAAACCAATTGGCTTCCAGTGAAGTGTTGTGTCTTATTTCTTATTATTTTGCTATTTTTTGACTTTGATGTTTTGTTATCGCGCGCGTATATGCCCGGCGTATGTGTATAGTTAAATTGAAATTGGTTCCAGAAAGCCAAGAGAGAGATACTACGAACAACTAGTCGCCTATGCAGGCTGCTTGCGGTGCTTCGCGAAGATTTGATTGAGCAACTACGAGTATATACATACATTCAAACATTTTCGATTTCCAATGGTCAGCAATTGGCGAATATGTATATCTACTCACAATAGTGTAAAGTTCGATTTATCAGTCAGAAATTGAAAGGCAAATTCTTTTGACGAAGATTCGTACATGCGAAACGATTGTGGGGTATTCTAAATGATTGAGACGTTATTAAGGGGGGTAGTGTGGACTTTTATTTATTTTTTGTCCACCTACTCATACATTGAGTACAGCCCATTAATTATTATTTATCTAAAGCACTTGTTGATTCCACCCATATTTAAGGATATCTAATGTTAAAACGGTTACATTTGAGCATATTTTTGTTAACTCAACACCGATGAAACGGTGATACAGAAAGGATTATCCGAATCAGCTACAAAAGGATTTGTTCATCACAGTGTACGAAAACGTACAGAACATAAACAGCCAAGCTCACCTGGATTTTTTTCCAGGGGCATTGCCTGGACCCAAACAAAGTCACATGAAAGATTTTTTGAACTATACTACAAAAAATGAAACTACGAAAATTGAAAAATAAAAAAAAAAACAATTTTCCAGCGTTGGTAGTTTTTGTAGACTAGAAGATACACACTTCCCAAAATCCACAAATGATTGCATTTTTCAAATCAAATGCTTATTTTATAGTCGCTCTCTTGCCAACTTAATCTATCTAAAGGTTGTACCTTCGTTATGTTTCATTTTGCCCTAAAATATTCAAAAGAAAATACATTAGAAAAACCACCGGAAGAACAAATTTTACCCTATAAATTACGGTAAATTATGTACCTTAAATTGTTCCAATTTTACATATAGACTCTTATTCCCAAAATAAAATTCTTCTAAACCAAGGGTTCCAATCCTTTTCAGCTCGTTCTCCCTTGCGAGATCTGCTGATCCAGGCCAAAAACCGAAAGTAGATGCAAAAATTGCCATGGGCAAGGAATGCTTTTAATTTTGGACATAAGTTCGGAACCCATTGTCGAAATTTAATTTGTTTGAACACTTGTTTGTTAGTGCTTCAGTGATACGTCGAGCAACAAAATTTATATTGATATTACCTACTGGAGCGACCGAAATCCGTATTTTTTTTTTTAACAAAAATCATTCAAACACTAAAGTTTGCTGATGCGGTTCATTTCATATCAGCCATATCAAGTAATTTTTTATACCATTCGCTCATAGAGTAAAAAGGTGTATTAACTTTGTTATGAAGTTTGAAACGCATTGAAGGAAGCATCTCCGACCATATAAAATATGTATTATCAGCATGACTTGGGGAGTCGATTGGGCGATGTCCATCTGTTTGTTTGTTGCGACGCGTTTTACTCGGCCAATTTAGAAGCTATGAAGCTGAAGTTTTGCAAAATGCTTTTTTTACTGCAGGCAGTTTCCATGTTTGAGTCGGTAAAATCGGACAATGGGGTCATGGGGCTGCCATACAAACCCAACTCCCCAAATTAGGTTTTTCTAAGAAAAACTTTTTTATTTATAAACCAATTTCAACCAAATTTCAGAAAAATGTGTTTCTATTGATGACACAAAACATATGTAAGAATGGATCAAATCGGACGATGGGGTCATGGGGCTGCCCTACAAACCCAACCCCCCATTTGGAGGGGAATCACTGATCTAAACCGAACTGATCAGCCAATTTCACCATAAATCCATGCTTAAGCGATGTGGCCCTATTCTTAGTCCACTTGCATTTCCCAACCGGTGGTCGTAACCCCCAGAGGAATCGTGTTTCAATGTTCCGATATATAATATAGTAAAGTCGTTAAATTTATCATCTCTGTGATAAAGGAAGTTCAAACTGCATTTTAACAGTTAAAATTTCATATTTTCTCCATTATCGGCCTATTTAGAAAAGGAATTCAATTAATAAAGTGTAGGGTAGTTTTGAAAAAAAAAAGTAAAGATAGTCATTTTTTTGGTTTTTCAATCCTGGGATGTCACGGTGTCAAAATATTTGGGTACCAATTGTTTAAACGATTGTGCAGTTGTTGATCTCTTTCATCTCTCTATTATTTGCCTTAACCCGGTTGTGCCTCTTGAATTGTCTCAATTCCCGGCCATGCATATCATTATGCTCCAACATATAACATAATTTTACCACACTTATACCTCGTAATAATATCGCTTTTTTAATAATATGAAAAATTACCACGCCAAAAATTTATTATTTATTAATAGTGAACCTCCAAGTTACTTGTATTCCTCCCTAATATGTTTCCTGACATGCTAATATCTAATATCGCGATTGGGATAGGTTCCCCGATTTAACAAGCTGTGATTTTATTCTCTAATAATAATTTTGGAGATGAGGCATTTCTGACGTCGTCGGTTAAAACTAAAGAAAAGAAATCCTTTCGAGAAGAGATCCGGCTAATTTAAGTTTATCTGTTCTGTTTATTTGCGCATGGTGTAAAGAAGTTATCGAAAACTACTCCAAAAGGTTAGTGTAATGCAAATGAACATCAATCTTTGGCACAAAATTTTCCAGAGCGGATTTTTCTAAAATGTTTTGGGTGTTTTAGTGGAATATTGGTAAGCTTTTATATTGGAACTCCGAACAAACTCTCCACAAAGCCACCTGAACTGTAGTGAATTTTTGTTTCTACTATTTGCTTACTCGGCTACTGAACTCAGTGTGGGTAGAGATTCTATTATCTGAAGTACTGCAGCGTTGGTTTGAATCCCATTGTGACCATGAATTTTGTGTTGTCTCTATAAAAATGTTCCTACGGGAGCCGGTTACAAAATGTAGATCGTTTCGGAGCTACTCGCTGTTATAGGCAACCAAAAGCTGCAAAAATCACAGATCAGTCGAGAAATAAATCTGGATTCAGGTCTACAACAACAACCTATCTCTACTATCAATTTGCTCGATATAGTACCTAAGGGGCGCCAAATTTAGCTCTTGCCCGGAGCGGCATAAGTGCTAGAGCGGGCGCTGATGATCGCATACAACATCGCTATACAGAAGGACTGAGCAGAATACGATGGCTCGGATCGGGGGCGACTTTATGACCTAGTTCTCGTACTCTATTGCTCTACTCTGGAAATGAAGACGATAATACATCTCGGAATCCTGTTGACTAGGAATGCACGCCAATCCGTAATCGACTGGAAACCTATTTCCGATCGTATCATCGCAGCGAGATTCAAATCAGAGTACGAAACATCACAATTATTCAGTGCTACGCACCGACTGAACCTGCAGATCAATCAGCAAATGACGATTTTTATCAGCGACTATAGGCGACACCTTTGATAGGGCTCCCAGTGGTGACATCAAAATTATTATCTGGGATGTCAATGCCAAAGTCGGTACTGATAACTTGACTTGGAACATCTTCTGGGCAGAAGACCTTTTATCAGTGATGCTACTTGGTCTCTTATCTCATCACGCAAAAGAGTTAAGGAACAGATTAACTCCGCTGCTGATAATTCAGCCAAAAATCAACTCCGAGCTGATTCACTACAAAAAGGCGTGCAGAGAAGTGTAAGGCGTAATTACATAAACGCTTTAGCGAAGGAGGCACATGATGCGGCTTACCT
Organism: Microchrysa polita; assembly: GCA_949715475.1. Classification (NCBI taxonomy): domain Eukaryota; kingdom Metazoa; phylum Arthropoda; class Insecta; order Diptera; family Stratiomyidae; genus Microchrysa; species Microchrysa polita. Next base: position 66,093,420 of record OX454416.1, read on the forward strand.
TTTCAAGCTTATTAGAGGCACCATAGACCCTCCGATCGATCGGCCAGATTTTTTGATTGCGAGATAAATCGAAGGGTGTATGGGACCATCGGATTCAGTTTTTCGATTTGACATGTAGAACGCATTGCCAATGCAATTTTCCGCACAAGCTGTCATGACAATCATGTGTTCTCAGTTGCTGATTTTTTTACATAAACCTGTGGTCGTTCTTCATGCTGTGGTTGTGGCGGTCATTCTCCATCAAAGTAGCAATGGATGTCAATTTTCCATCGCCAAAAATGGTACAATTTTCGCCTTTTTGTTGTTGTGTCTTGTGGACCGTGAGACTGTCTATTTCAGATTGCCCGATAAATTGCCTAATGTATGTGATGTACGGGCGGCAGATCGATTGTGGGCAATCGATCGGCCGAGAAATCGTCCGATTTGTGGCGCCCTTTAAGCCACTAATTGGCAAATCGTTCACTAGGGACCATTCTGTGAAAGATAAAGAAGGCTTACTGCTTCTTACCGAAGAACAGCAGCTTCAGAGAGCTTCCCTCCAGTAGCCAGTATTAATTCCAGACCACCATCTAAGATGCAATTAAACCGGGTTATCGAATCTATGGGTGCCGGTAAGGCCCCGGGGATAAGTAGAATTCCGGTTGAATTATTTAAAGCGAATTCGAATGCTACAGCAGATATTCTGCTTCCCCTCATCAGGGAAACCGAAACTCCTCCTGTCGAATGGAAAAAGGGCGTAGTTATTAAAATTCCGAAAAAGGGTAACCTCAAGGATTGTAATAATTGGCGTGGGATTTGCCTGCTTCCAGCTGTCTCCAAGGTGATGGCTAAAATTATTTTGAACCGCATCAAGGCTCACTTTAAGCAATGAACAGGCTGGCTTTCGTGGGGGATTTTCATTGATTTCGAGAAGGCGTTCGATAGTGTTGATCGGGAGTATATCTGGAGAGCTCTTCGTAGGAGGGGCATAATAAAATAATTTCCGTCATCAAGGAATCTTATCAGGGAGCTTAATGTCACGTTTCGCACAAGGGTAAGCTTTTAGATCCTTTTGAGGTGCACAGTGGAGTGAGACAAGGTTGCATTTTGTCACCTATTCTTTTCCTCATATAGTCTAAGAAAAATGGCATATTTGGTCGGCAAAAATCCTACATCGGAAATTTTTTTGGATTATGGTTGGGAATGGTCCCCAGATTATGGCATTAAAAGTCCCAACCGATCGGGGGTCCGCAACCTTAAAAAAAGGGGGGAAAGGGGGGCATTTTTTACGTTTTTTTTTTGCGATTATTTCAAAAACAGTAAGAGATACAGAAAAATGGTCTGAGGTCGAAACTACATAAAATTATCTTTGCAATGATATATAACACATTAGAGTTTAATTGAATATTCCGGCGTTAGACTAGAACACCAATTAGAATATTTTCATTTTAGACCTTTTTTAAAAGCTCCATAACTTTTGAAAGAACGCTAGTTCAGCCGTAAAATTTTGTATAAGTATTCACAACAAGTTTAAGATAATTTTAAGGTAAACATTGAGTCCCTCCGGTCAAGGACCTCCATTATCCGCCCATTTAAATTTTTCAGAACGGCATATCCATAACTCCCCCCCCCCCCCAAATTGGAGCAGAGTGCTAAATTCGGATAAAAACTAAGGGTATCTCCCATACAAAGTGACCCATCAGGAGTTTGTTCTACGTACTACTCATTTTATAAACTGTAGAACAAAGTTGTCATGGGTCACTTTGTATGGGAGGTACCCTTAGTTTTTATCCGAATGAGCTGATTTTTGGTGGGTGGGGTGACTATGACCTCCAATCACAACAAACCAAAATTTAGCACTCTGCTACAATTTTTGGGGGAGTTATGGACTATGACCTCCAATCACAACAAACCAAAATTTAGCACTCTGCTACAATTTTGGGGGGAGTTATGTTTTGGCAAATTTAAATGGGGAGATAATGGGGTTCCTTGACCAGAGCGACTCAGCGCTTACGTTAAAATTATCTTAAACTTGTTGTTAATACTTGTACAAAATTTTACGGCTGACCTAACATTCTCTCAAAAGTTATGGAACTTTTAAAAAAAGTCTAAAATGAAAATATTCTAATTTATGTTCTATTCTAACGCCGAAATATTCAATTGAACTCTAATGTGTTATATATCATTGCAAAGATAATTTTATGTAGTTTTTTTCGTCCTCAGACCATTTTTCTGTATCACTTACCGTTTTTAAAATAATCGCACAAAACCGAAAAAAAGCCCCCCTTTCCCCCTTTTTTTTAAGGTTGCGGACCCCCGATCGGTTGGGACTTTCTATGCCATCATCTCGGGACCATCCCCAACCATAATCAAAAAAAATTTCCGATGTAGGATTTTTGCCGTTCGATGGCCATATTTTGGTCCAATTTTCTTAGACTAATAGCCATTAACGATGTACTAGTGAGCGCGCTTCAAAACCAGATGAAGGGTATCAGATGGAAAATGTTTGATCACCTGCAACACCTGGACTCTGCTGACAATATTTGTCTACTATCAAATAATAGTCTGGCTGGTGTAGCGGTTAGTGCGCGCACCTTCGGTGCACAGGATCATGAGTTCGAATCTCACCGTGGATCATGGTGTTTTTCGAACTCACGAGCTTGTGACGCACTATGATCTCACTCAGATGTTAAACGAGTACTCATTTATGGGGATAAACAACACTGCTGAGCGTGATGCTGATCTCATTACCTCAACAAAAAAAGCAGATAAGATCTTGGGAATAGGATGTCACTAACACATCCTGCGGCCTTAGTCCAATGCTGGATTGTCGCGCCTTTTATTTATTTATCAAATAAAAAGGAGGATGTAGCTCAAATGGCCGATGCTCTGCATGGCGAAAGCTGGTATCAAGATAAACGCTGCCAAGACCAAGTACTTGAGCTCTGATCCAGGGGGACAAGGCGGAATTTGTTTTTCGGGCCAGACAGTCTAAAAAGTTGACGAATTCTGCCACCTCGGAAGCATAGTCCCAGCAGATGGCGGCGCGGACGCTGATGTGCAACCGGATATCAGCAAGGCTAGGGCAGCCTTCTTCATTTTGAATCCCTTCTGGCAAAATAACAACATTTACAGGCGCACCAAAATCCGAATCTTCAATTCAATTCTAAAATCTGTGCTTCTTTACGGCTGTTCAACTTGGAATCTCCAATGAGATAACAACTAAGCTGCAAACTTTCGCAAACCAAATCCGCTGACCGGAGATTACTCCCGCAGGGGAGTCTGTGCCCTTGTGACACAGAGTAAATCTGTGTACGGGGACACCGATTTTTGGTGAGTTGCAACACCATGTACCCGAGCAGCGCAGGGAGGCCCCTTGTATAGTTGATACGCCATGGCGTGGATCTGTACAAAGACCATTCGGGCGATGACGCTCCCGTGCTCCCGAGTCATGTACGGGTGGCTCACGACATGGCTGGCCTTTTTCCCTATTCGTTCGGAAAGGCAGTCATACAAGTCGAACACGACGCATGGGAGCAATCCGTTATAAGCGATCGTGTAGAGCCTCGGAGCTGGCGGCTTCGCATAACCCGAGCCACGAAGGGGCTAGTTAGGGAGAATGGCCTTGGTGGAAAATACCTACGCGCCTTTATCTAACTAGTTTGTGGATTGATGACCACACGTCCTGAGTCAAATTGCTGCTTAGTAAACGGATGGCGCCACCCCAATGTGGTAGCGCTACGAGTCTGCTTTAAGCAGACGAGTAGTCACAGGTCCAACGAACCGGGGATGTGCACATCTGAAATTACAATATATACAGCAAAAAAATGTATTACCAAATACAGACATTTTTAGCAAGAATTCGCCTGATTAGATAATACAATTTTTTCCGGATATATTAAGATTTTACATCTGAAAAATGTGTTTAATTTTCCATTGCAACTGAAGAATGTTTGATTCAATCATGTAATTTATATAAATAGGAGCCATCGTTAAAACATATTTCTGTACAACATTTCGTGAAAATATTTACAGACAAGTCGTTCCGCAAATATTAAAAAAGAAATTGGCTGGATATGTAAGCGTTATATCTTTCGATGCAATAGCGTAACGTTTTCGAATAATTTCATGTTTCAAATCAGAAGGTTTGTAAGTTTTTTCGAACTCACGAGCTTGTGACGGACTATGATCTCACTCAGATGTTAAACGAGTACTCATTTATGGGGATAAATAACACTGCTGAGCGTGATGCTGATCTCATTTACCTCAACAAAAAGCAGATAAGATCTTTGAAAAAGGATGTCACTAACACATCCCGCGGCCTTAGTCCAATGCTGGATTGTCGCGCCTGTTATTTATTTATAAATCAGAAGGACCACGAATTTGTGTGCGGACTGCTTCTACTAATAAAACTCTTTTGAATGCTCCGAGATGTATGTCTCTTAAATTATTAAAGAACCCCTAGTTCAAGAAGAAGAAGCAGAATAAGAGTTTTAGTTGCCAGAAAACTCGCTTAACCGATGTTTTATTTAGTTTTTATTTTTGTTTCCGAAAATCAAGCAATGGGTCACCGATTGAGCACAATAATGTCCCTTCGATTCGACACAAAAAGAGGAGGGGAAACAAAGCAGTCAGTTTCTTCAGCGGAATTCCAGATAATTCCTGGATATGATTTAACATTATTACATCATAGTATACGAGTACTACATCATTATCTGAATAAAAATGTGGCAATTGTGCAAATCAGTACGAATTTTTAGGTTACTGATTTAATATTATCAACTAATGGAAATTCGAATGTTTGTAAAAAGAACACACATACACATCTTTTGATTTTCAATTGGTTCTTTGCGAGATAGAGTCCTGTCAATGCTCAAACTAACTAATTTACCCGAGAAAATAAGGTGTTCTGGAGACACATTATTAGATCACTAGAAAGACAATAGTTCAACTGCGGTCCGGATTCTGTTTGTGCCTAAATTCTGCACCCCTGGACCTGACTCATTAAATGTCGCCCTAATGTTTCGGGCTCCTGGAAAGTTAGCTTAGAACAACACCATCCCTAGAGCGTCATTACTGGAAAATAGCACCATCACTCAACCTGTGTAGGCAAACTCAAATGTCCAGTAATATCAATGCCCTTAGCCAACTGGTTGCGTCACTGACATGAAGCATATCGCTTTATTTATATACCTGGTAGGATAGGAACCAAGGAACCCTTAATTTTATGAATTATTGTCCGATCCTATTAAATGTTCAGTCCAACACATGCGTAAAAAGGAGAAATTTCAATTTAAGCTGAATCACAAACGTTTGCTCATTATACTAGGTACTCGTATAGTGAGCAAACGTTGTGCAGAAAGCAGAAATTTAAATACTACCTATATATTTTTCGCCTAGATAGATCTTGTATTCGTGTGATACCTGGAAACGACAAACATATCCTATTAAAACACATAAAAGCTAAAGCAATTCTCAACCCATTGCCAATATATGTACGTGATTCTCGTCTCGACATCTTCCGTAATTATATGCAAAATGTTCTTGGATCGTACTTAAGTCGATCTGTGTATCTGAAGAAGGCGGCCGGCATTTTGCGTCATCGAAAACTACGACACTTAGGTACGTATAGAAATCAGAATTTTAAATTGAGTGAGAATTCATGCGATTAAATGATATAAACTCAACTTTGATTTGAAGACATTTCGATTTTTTTTTGTTTTGTTTTTTTTTTATGACGATTTTGCAGAATCATACGAGATCATGAACCCTATACAAACTCTGCTGGCAAACATGGTAAATGATTACTCGTATTTTTAGCGTAAGGATAAGACTATACAAATAGTCAAACCGACTTTCCAAAAATAGAATTCTGAAAACTCCTTTCAACTCGACCATAATGCTCAATCGTGTTGTCAAGCCATATGTATCAGTCATTTATGATCCCGTCAAATATCTTGTCGTCACGTAGCCCATCCTTAAAGTTGAAACAAACAACAGCATCCTTCAGCGCGAGCCCACCCATAGTAAAACGCACTACGGGAATATACTTACTCAATATCTGTTCTGCTAGTGCCACAGCGAAACATATACAAGGCTTCCTTAATAAACTCCAATGAGAGAGCCGCAGGAGACCCATAATTGGCTTCGCGTTCGCAAATTATTATAATTATCATCAGTTCATTGAGGACGTCATGTATGTTGATTCTGCTCGCATCCAATTCACATCCTACCGTTCCCAATTTCTTTATGTACTACATACATACTTGTTAAGTTAAATTTTTATTAGTTTCGTTTTCTACGATTATTACTTTTATTTCGTCCTGGCCATTTGTCAGATTATATTCATATAAGTATAAAACGAGTATTTTTGGATGCTACCCGCGGGACAGTTGAGCTTTCAATCCCCCGCCGTTTATGGCGGCAAATTACTGTTTACAGACAATCAACGTAGGATTTCCATATATTTGTAAAGATATCCTTGTCGTCAATTGGACAATAGCAGGAAGCCATATATTAGTGAGTTAAGAGCAAACAAATTGTCTTCAGACTCAATCAGCTTGGCTAATAGCGGGTGGTTATGCTCTATATAAGAAAAAGTTCTTCCACCCGATTCAAAATGAGATAACTATTTGGAAAATTTCTATCGAATTTTAAAAGTTAAATTAGAATATCAGAACTACCAGGACAGCTAAGTATCCAAGTCAAAAGCATTTTGTGGAAATTTAAGAAAAGCGAAAATTATAAATAAACTTACGTGGAATAAACATCATCATAAATGTGGCACGATAGCCCGACGTCGGGCTTTGGCCGCCTGAATCGTTGACTTCCAATTGTCGCGGTTGCGTGACCTTGTTTTCCAGTTTCGGAATCCCAGCAGCTGGTGGGCGTCCTCACCTACGGAGTTCCCCCAGCAAGCTCTCGGTCGTCCACGCAACCTCGGTTTGTCAATTCGTTGTGCGTTCATCACTTTCTTTGGCATGCGATTATCGTCCATTCGTTGAACATGCCCCGCCCATTGCAAACGTTGAAGCTTCACGATTTTCGATACTTCCAGCTCATCGTACAATTGATACAACTCATGGTTGTACCGGGTACGCCATTGATCTCGCTTGCGAATTACCCCGAAAATTCGCCGAAGGACCTTTCATTCGAAACGGTCTACCAAAATTTCGGAGGCTTTGGGTTGGGTCCATGTTTCACAGCCATAACATAGCACGGGTCGGATGATCGTTCTGTACACGCGGAGCTTTGTGTTCCTGTGCGCAAGTTTCGAATTAATTATAGGGAGGACCGAGATATTTCTCACCTATTGGTGTTATTGGCAAGTTGTATCCGTCGCTTAATTTCGTCGGTTTCGTTGGCATCCTTTGATAAGTTCCAACCCAGAGAGTCGAAGTTGTCTACATACTTGATATGTGATGCTTGAATTTGCTGGCGTCCTTGCTTTCGATTGCATCATGGCCTTTGTTTTGCTTTCGTTGATATGTGGTCCAACTTCCTTTGCGGCGTTATTGAGGTTATGCAGATGGCTTTGTGCATCACCCAATCTTCGAGACATGGTGTTGATGTCGTCGGCGTACGCTACTAATTGATCCAACTTGATGGGTAGCGTTCCGTTGCTGTCCATATTCATGGCTCGAATTACATACTCCAAAGCAAGGTTGAAGAGCGTCGGCGCCAGCCCATCGCCCTGCTTGAGTCCAGTACGAGTTTCAAATAGGCCAGTGAGTAGGTTCTGCACTCTGACCAGCAAGACGGTATTAGTCACCGTCATCCTTATGAGTCGCACTAACTTTGTCGCTATCCCAAAATGCAGCAAAATGTTGTACAGTAAACTTCGATCGATATTGTCGTATGCCTGCTTGAAGTCGACAAACAATTGGTATACGTCAATGTTATATTCCCAGCACTTTTGGAGTAGTAGCTTCACTGTGAAAAGCTAATCGGTCGTTCAACGACCAGGTCTGAAGCCGCCTTGATACTCGCCAATGATTCGTTCTGCGTATGATTGATTCTCTTTTCCAGAATTTTCGATAAAATCTTATAGGTCGTGCAAACTAATGATATGCCCCTGTAGTTCTCACACTTAAGCTTGTCACCCTTTTTGTTGATTGGGCAGATTATGTTTTTGTGCCAATCTTCGGGGATTACCTCATCGTTATAAATCTCGCTCGCGCGAAATATTCATCCACAAAAGCGTCGAAGCAAGAGAAATTTTGGAACAAATTCAGCGGCGCATAACATCTTTACAATCACACTCTCCGATGTTGAATCCAGTCAGGAAAATCTTCTCAAATGTAAAAATGATAGTTCGATGTATCAAGGCCGATGTTCTAACTGAACTTATTGCCGAGGGAGTAAATGGGGTTGCTGCTACGGACTGCGAAAGTTCAGTAAAGAAAATGTTGTTCATATTGCGACTAGCCGCTGGAGGAGAGGATATCCATTAATTTTAATATCTATAATTATACGGTAAGCAACCTTTTTACAAAGGAATTGTGAAGGCTAATTATCAAAATTTCAGATTTCCGTAATGACAAAACAAAACGACCATACGAGTAAACGATGAATAAATATATTTCATGATTCATGGTATAACAATTTTTTCGCTCATAGTATGTTGATCGTTAATTATACCCTTCGCTCATAGAGTGAAAGGGTATATTAACTTTGTCATGAAGTTTGTAACGCATTAAAGGAGCATCATCGACCATATAAAAAGTATATCATATATGTGATCAGCATGACTTGGGGAGTCGATTGGAGCATGTCCGTCTGTCTGTTGCGACGCGTTTTACTCGGCGGGTATTGAAGCTAGCAAGCTAAAATTTTGCAAACGTGCTTCTTGTTTGTATGTTTGATTCACCCAAATTGGATCACTGGGTCATGGGGCTGCCATACAAACCTAACTCCCCAATTTAAGTTCTTCTAAGAAAAACTTTTTTATTTGTGTACCAATTTCAACCAAATTTCACACAAATGTGTTTCTATAGATAATACAAAATAAATGCAAGAATGGATCAAATCGGACCATGGGGTCATGGGGCTGCCATACAAACTTAACCCCCAAAATTAGGTTCTTCTAAGAAAAACTTATTTATTTGTGCACCAATTTCAACGAAATTTCACACAAATGTATTTCTATTGTTGACACAAAACATATATAAGAATAGATGAAATCAGACCATGGGGTCATGGGGCTGCCATACAAATCCAACCCCCCAAATTAGGTTCTTCTGGGGGGTTGGATTTGTATGGCAGCCCCATGACCCCATGGTCTGATTTCATCTATTCTTATATATGTTTTGTGTCAACAATAGAAATACATTTGTGTGAAATTTCGTTGAAATTGGTGAAAATTTTTTTTATTTGTGCACCAATTTCAACCAAATTTCACACAAATGTCTTTCTATTGATGACACAAAACATAATGTAAGATTGAATCCAAGCGGACCATGGGGTCATGGGGCTGCCATACAAACCAAATCCCCCATATTGGTTCTTCTAAGAAACATTTTTTTACATCAATTTCACAAAACCTTGAACGAACCTTGGCGAATGTCAAAGGACTTGAAGGAACATCCAATTCCAAGCTTTCAGTACACAGTAAAGGTGAAGAATGCACAACGAGTGGACGGAGATGACCGAGAGCTCGCTGGATGAACTTCGCAGGTGAGTATGTCCATCAGCTGTTGGTCTTCCGTGACTGGAGGACAAGGTCAAGGTAACCGCGACAATTGGAGGTCAACGATAAAGATGGCCAAGCCCGGTGTCAGGCTATCGTTCCACATTGATGATGATGAAAGGTGACAAAGTATACAAAATAATTTCGTTAATCCTTGTTTGACACCAATATTTGTATCTAGAGGTTGTCATTTTTGTATGCTTTAGAGCAGAGATTAAGGCGAAATTATTTATTCAAGACTTGACAGTCAGCAGACTTTCCATAAGGTATTTCTCGCAGAATCTGTTGGATGAGATTTCTGATACAAAAGCAATATAATTTCTCGAGTAACAATTTTTACCGTTAACTAGGGTACTAATGGGCTCAAAATATTAGTGTTTGTTTTGTATTTTTGCGGTTTACTTTATATTTTTTCGATTAAAATCGATTTTCTGTAATATTTCAATAACAAATTATAACAGCTATTAATTAATTTAATTCTTGGGTATAATAAATAACGGTAAACCGATTTACCATTATTATTCCTTTAGAATGTTTATGTAGCCATAGACGCCCAACGCCCCATTTTCGGGGCATCAACAAAATCGATCCATATTTTCGTCGGTTGGTTAAAGATTTCATGTTTATGGGTAAATTTCGTTTCTTATATCTCTTTTGACAATAAAATTGTTAATACTAGATTATTTTTATAAAAATAAACTGAATTATGCTGTATTGTTTTCGGATAGTTTGCATCTGTCGAAAACCCTCTACTTCAAACCGGAAATAGAACAAAGTTGGCCAAGATACAGCTACCACGTTTTAGTTGCAGCTATGCCAACATCTTTTCAAAGGATATTAGTAAAAGCCCTTTCAAATAATTTTACCAGTTTAATTTAAAAATTTAAAAGTGCACCGTTTTAAAAAGGGGGTGTTGGGCATATATGGGTTAATAAATAATATTTTAGTCTATAGATATTATATATATGTATAAAACGAGACCGAGGCTAATTTCGCGGCCGAAATTTGGATACCCTTCGCTCTACTTGGGCTAAAAGTTTTTTCGGGCGTTCCTATGACTTTATTAGAAAACTTTAGTTTGGGAAAGCGGGGGACATGGTCCCATAATACAATTCCACTTGTTTTTACATTTTTTGTTGCTTCGATACAAACATTAATAAAAGGTTCGGTGAAATTTTTGTAGCAAAAAATGTTTCTTAGAAGAAAAATTGGGGGGGGGGGGCGTACGGCAGCCCCATGATCGCAAGGCTCCTTTCCACCAACTTTTATGTATATTCTGTAGCATCAATTGAAACATATTTGTGTGAGGTTTGATTGAAATTCGTTGACAAATAAAAAAGTTTGTCTTCGGAGAACCTAATTTTGGGGGTTGTGTTTTTATGGCATCCCCACGATCAATCCGATTTCATTCAGTTTGGATATGTTTTTTGATATCAATAGAAATACATTTTCATGAGGTTTAGTGTAAATCGGTGCCTAAATAAAAAAGTTTTTCTTGGAAAAACCTAATTTGAGGGTTGGGTTTGATTAGTAGCCCCATGACCCCATGGACCGATTTCATTAATTTTTGCATATGTTTTGTGACTTCAATAGAAATACATTTTCATGAGGTTTGGTGTAAATTGGTGCCCAAATGAAAACGTTTTTCTTAGAAGAACTTGATTTGGGGGGCTAGGTTTGTATGGCAACCCCATGACCCCATGATTCAATTCCATCTATCCATGCATATGTTTTGTATCATCAATATAAACACATTTCTGTGAAGTTTGGTTCGAATTAGTGCCCAAATAAAAAAGTTTTTCTAAGAAGAACCTAATTTGGGGGGCTACTTATGTGTGGCAGCCCCATGACAGACAGACGACATCGCCCAATCGACTCAGCTCGTCATGCTGATCATATACACTCGGCGTCAAAAGTATCGGGCCTAATCCAATTTTCTCAAAAAGTTTAAAAGTTACAACTATGAAAGTTATATCTACAGAAAGTGCGTTTAATGGAAATTTTAATGACTATCAATTTTATTTAAAGTACAGTAAACTCACATAGCAATCAAACAACAAACACCATGTTAAAGATTTGCTATGTTTTGACTAGAGTTCGCTCTTACCTTTTTTTCTTCTACAGTTAGGGTAGGGTATAGGATATTTTTTATAATTTCTTTAGTTGTTATTTATTGCTTTTTTATACGCGTGTATTTATGCTACTTTTGTCAACCAATAATGAAATGACACCAGAGAAAGCAGCTCAAGTTGTAACACTACTTCAAGCAGGCTTTGCACAACAACGTGAGGTCGCTCAGAGACTTCAAATCAGCATCGGTGCAAAGAGTTTACAGACGATACTTAGAGACTGAAGCATTGGATCGCCGTCCTGATACGGGCACACCTAGGGCTACATCAGCACCAGATGATGGATATATCCAACTCAATGTTCTGCGAAATCGACGCCTCAACGCAGTTCAAGTCCAACAAAAGTTGCGTGACGAACCCAAAGTTGTTATAAGTTCTTCTACCGTTAGAAGGAGACTTGCTGAGCGGAACCTGACTCCAAATAGAGCTACAGCAGGTCCAAAATTAACGGCAGCTTACCATCGAACACGACTTGAATTCGCTCGAGAGCATAGGGATTAGACGTTAGAAGAGTGGGGTAATGTACTCATCACTGATGAGACCAGGGTGACTCTATATCAAAGTGATCGACGTCAAAGAGTATATCGTCGCCCTGGAGAACGTTATTCTCAGTGTTGCATCGCGGAATCTGTTGCTTTTGGAGGAGGATTTGTAATGGTCTGGGCGGCATCTCGCTAACCGGACATACAGCATTAGTTTTCATCGAACCCACGGGCCGTAAACGTGGATTGACTTCACAATGCTACATCAATGAAATCCTTGCAGTCCATGTGATCTCTTTCGCAGATTATATCGGGCATAATATCCAGTTGATGCAGGATAATGCACCGCCTCATGTTGCTGATGTGGTAACCCAGTATCTACAGGACGTCGGAATTCGTCCGATGGACTGGCCAGCTCAAAACTCGGACTCGAATCCAATAGAACACTTATGGGATAAGCTGAAACGTCGGATTCGAGGCCGCGTTCCAGAGCTGTGAATCGCAATTGAAGAGGAGTCGAATGCGATTTCCCAAGACTTCGTCATCAGCCTCGTGAGGTCTATGAAAACAAGGATGCTAGCAGTTATTCGAGCAGGGGGAGGGAATACTGAATACTGACCAAACACTTTATTTTAAATGTTTACTTTGTTTTCAGCATAAATTTGAGCTTTTTACTTGGGGATCACAAGACCGGAAAACTACTGGAAACGACTCTTATTTGTAAAATCTTTAATAAACGCTTAATAAATTAATAAATCATAAGGTGTTTCCATTCATTTTAACTGTCACAAAATGCACTTCCTGTAGATATAATTTTCATAGTTGTAACTTTTATACTTTTTGAGAAAATTGGGTTAGAGTTCGAAAGTTGCGGGTGGCCCGATACTTTTGACGTCGAGTTTATATACACAATTTTATATGGTCGAAGATGCTTCCTTCAATGCGTTACAAACTTCATGACAAAGTTAATATACCCTTTTCGCTTAATTAGCGAAGGGTATAAAAATGAATTCAGTTATAAAATATATTATGTTTCATTTATGAGCTTTGGCGTTTTAAATCTTCTAGCTACTGCGAAATAGGAAATATTTCATTTTCCGATGAAAATAGTCGTTGAGGAAATACCATTAGAAAAAATATATATGTACATTATATGTATATAGCACATAATTAAAATAAAATTTAAAACGAACGAGAAAATGGACCTAATAAATCACATACGAATTTGATTTTCCACAGTTACGAATTTGATGTTCCACAATTACGAACTTGATTTTCCACAGTTATGAACTTGACTGGTATATACATATAATTGCAAAGGAAATGTAGTTTATTTCGTCTTTAGGATATTTTGCGATCAGATTAATAGTTTTCCATATATTTTAGAAAAACGAAAATTTCCCCTCTTCGTTACCGCTGCCCTCCCCCCTTCATGTGACGCTCAAATTGGTAAAATTTTTAGTACATATAAAGAGGAGGGTATGCAACTTTCCTCTTGTTTTTTTTTGGGTCTAGAGCTGATTGCAATATACTATGTATATGAATTGCAAAATTAATAAGGATTCCCTTAAGTAAAAGGTGTTATTTTAAGAATGATAGAACTTCAAATTAAAAAAAAACACACACAAAATATTACATTTGAATCAAATTTTTTTTTATTTATTTCAGTATACTCTGACAAATCATAATGTTTAGACTCACGCCTGAAAAACGCTTCCAAATTATCAACGACTTTTTATGGTATACATAACCGTCCATCTGACCTAGCCATCTGTCGAATTGTGAATAGATTTCGTACCACGTAATCTCTAAATGATGCAATAACACGAACATGTCGAAGAAACCATCAAAAAATCAACCATCATTGAAATCAAAATTTGATGAAAAAAGTTGATTTCAAGAAATGGGCCTGTCAATTGGCCTTCAAGGTCGTGCGATTTAACACCTCCCGATTATTTCCTGTGGGGTTATGTTAATTCACAGGTTTATTTTGATAAACCAGCAACCATTGACGCGTTGGTGGCCAAGATTGTTCGCGTTATTGATGACATACGGCCAGAAGAACTCGAAAAAGTGGTCCAGAATTGGACGTCACGAATGCGCTTCGTCAAGAACAGCCGCGGTGGCCATATGCCTGAAATTGTTCTCAAATTTAACATGTATGACATTTATCATTCCAATAATAAAAAAAATGATTAAAAGTTAATTATCTTTTTTTCAATTTAAAGTTCTATCATTCTTTAAAAAAAAACACTCTCTGTTAGCCATTTTCTAGCACATTTTTTGACGTTCACCAGAGTTCGAAAGAAAGCCTTTGACGATAGGGATCTATTTTGATCTTTATATTGTCAAACGGAAGCATGGAAATCTTCATCCTGTTACTGAAAGTATTCATAGCCTCTTTCGACATATTTTTGGGTCAGATCATCGTTCATTTCCGTTGGCCATAAAGACGGATCTTTAGTTACTGGGTCTGAAAGTTCAATCACGGAAATACGTATTGAAGAGTATGTGATATTAACACGCTGAAATAAAATTTTACCTTGGAAAGCAGGCTCCTTATTTGTGTTCCTGTTATCCTGAACACTCACATTCTCTCGAGCACTGCTTTCCTCATGTTCCGCCGAACGCATCTTGTCTTTCTCAACAGCGAAAAAAGTAGTAAGTTTCGGTAACTTTTTCTCGTACGCTTCCTTTTTTCGTACTATTTTGCGCTTTGCTGCACCACTTGCGTATTTACACGTGCTCATCTTTACGAAAAAATACTGGCAACCGAAATTCCAAAGTCAATGACTATTCCAACAAATATTAGAAAACGGCTTTGAAGTGGTGGTACATTCCGTAAACAAACCTATTCCAATTTCCACCACTACATATATTCTTCCAATAAATCTAAATGTGTAATTTCATAAAAAGAATTACAGATTATACATACGTAAAACAAACATTTGTAGGGTTTTTTAGAAATTTTTTTTCAAAAAACCCTTATGAAATCGATTTTGTCCGTCCGTCCGTCCGTCTGTCCGTCTGTTCACTAAATAACTCGCGAATGGCTCAACCGATTGTCATGAAATTTGGTAGGAATGTGTAGAATGGTTATAGTCTTTGGCACATATACCTTAGAAGTTCGTACGAATAAGACAACAGGGTGTCCCGAACGTTTGAAAAAAGTCGACTTTTTTAGTTTTTATCGGAGATTGACATATGGGTATTTAAATCAAAGAACTAAACGAGTACATCTCACATCAGTTAAAATTTTCCAGTTTCGAGTAACGGTAAAAAAGTTATTGGCGTTCAAAGTTAAACTTCCTTTTCGACCTCCGTTTTTCTAAACCGTTATAGGGATCGATATGAAACTTTGCACAAAGGTTGGTCAGTATGGCTTTATATACGTTAAATATTAAGACTTGACTTTTGCTAAGGAAAAGTAAATAACAGTAAATTTGTAAAATTTGAGTTTGATCGTGTGTAGCCCCTTTTAGGTTTCCAAATATGATAATTCTGCTAGTGATTTTTGGAAAATTACATAGGGAATATGTCTACGAATTTTTATTCGAATATCTGTATCCGAACCGGAAATATAGGCAAGTTAGTATTTAGTAAGGGCCTTTCACAATGCAAGGGAAGCCTCTTAAGCATTTCTTCAATGCATATCTTTTAACTTGATGAAACAATGAACATGAAATTTGGTGGATATGCACAGAATGGTAATAGTGTTTGCCACAAATATTTTTGAAGTTTGTAGGACCAAGTTAACAGGGTGTCCCTGAATAGCTGCAAAAGTATACTTGCTCAATACTCATAGGAAAGCTTGCATGGGCTCTTATGTCAGGGGACACAATGGAATCATTGCATATAAGTTGGTTTTCCTTGATTAAAAAAAGAGTAACAGTAGTTTCACAGCCAAGAATTCAGTTCATATATAAAGCCAAGCCGGCCTTATGTTTGCCTGAGTTTATTTTTGCTCAAAGGCCATCAGAAATCTTAAATCGAAAAATGCCTCTAGATTTGCCTTGGAGTACCTACTTTTATACAAACTGGGTAAATAGTAAATCTATTTTTGGATTGGTCTAATTAAAGGTGGAACAGAATGAAAGGCGCTAGCCTTTCATTCTGGAACGCGTTTATTTAGACCAATCCAAAAATAGATTTACAGGAAGCATTCCATTAATGCTGTACACAATTCTTATCTATTGCTTATAAAATACATATATGTACAAAAAATATTCACTATGCATCAACATTCTAAAAAACCCTCGTATTGCGGGCGCAGCCCTCTGTACGCCGGTATTTTTTATTTAACCCTCCGTCTGGCGCACCTCAAATCAAAACAAGATCGGGCGCACTCGGCCTGAGAGGACACCTATCTCTTTGGGTCCTTTTTTCTTAATATGTTACTCTAAATTTCAGATACTTTTCGGAAATTAGGTTATTAGTATCTAAGGGATGTAATTAAACTAAATATAGTGCTAAGAAACACATTTACTAAACAGTATATTACAGAAATAGAATTATCGATTTACCAGAAAAAAACCAAGAGAGAAAATTTTATGAAAAATTACGCATCCATTGTTCGTTAGAAAAATTGAAATTAATGAAAGGCAGGCAGTCTAAATTGATAGTCGTTACTTGAAAAGGTTCTGAATGCTCCAAATTAAATGTGGAAAATGATGCAGTGCTTTCGCGTAGTTTAGGCACATTCTAAATTATGACGCGATCAGGCGCACACTGCCCGTGAAGCCAGAGTCCTTACCACACAACTGTCTAAAAGACCATGGATAAATATAGGTAGGCATTGTGTGAGATTCTTAAAGTTAGATGAGTAAACGGAGGTAAAAAGTTGTGGGCCCCTCTACTAGCGTGGAGCAGAGCAGAAACTGTTTCGCTGGCCTGCAGGCAGGGTGCGCCCGACGGAGGGTTAATACAATAGGTGTGTTTTTTGGTTATCCCGTGCTGGTTTGGGTAACGAAACCCCATATAAAAAAAAGCCAGCTGATCCACCTGTAATTTTTTTTATATGATGTTTCGTTACCCAAACCTACACGGGATAACCAAAAAACACACCTAATATACAATAAACATCAAATTTACAATTTGAAGCTACAAACAAAAATTTTGCTGGCAGTTCTGATAGTAGAATGTCATTTACCTCGGCCATTTCATTGAACCTAACGCAATCAAATCTCTCCTCAAATTTAATTAACATGTCTTGTACAAAACTGTATTTTAACATGTCATAATTGTGAGTAACCGTCAGAACTGCTGGCTGAAAAAAATAATCCCATGTCGCGACTCTCTTTGGCTTGCGACGAGATTTTTTATATTCATCACATATATGAAATAATTCAGAGAATATGAAATACACGTATGGCCCCATTTCTTCTAGTCACACGAACACAAATGCTATCTCACACTACGTAGGTGTGTCAAATTAAATTGCGGTGCCTTCTTTTTCTAAAGAAGAACGGTGGGAATTCTGTAATAAAAAAATATTTCAGTAAGAATTTCACGTGTGAAATTAAAAAAAAAGAATCTTCAAAAAAACCCACTACAAAACTCACTTAGCAACAGCACGAGTACTTAAATGTTCTGACTGAACTTTGAACTATACATACTATCTAAAGATTTTCAAGTTCAAATGAAAGTAAACTAACTAATCACTCCACACTTTTCTGAGAGGAAGGTGTGCATACGCATGTTTCAATTCGTTACGACTATTCAAAGTTTAAACTGTTAACATGACTAGTAATTCCCCGTTCAGAGTGGTATAGGTAAAATCGTTGATGGTTTGTTGTTTTGATTGGGCTCATTATGATATTAATGGATTTAATTGTGAAGACTTGGTTAATGGTTTGCACAAGTTCTAGTAAAAGAATTGCTCAACATTTAGATGAATGTATGCATGTTGTATAGTACGTACAATTTTTTGCTCTGGGGATTCTACAAGTTTATAGAACCAAGAAGTGGGAAAGTCGGAAAAATGAAGCCTTCACCACAAAATGGGGTTATCAGTGAGTCAAGGTTTTAGGATAAATTATGTATGAAATTAATATACATACATACATAAGCGACGTTTTTTTCGCATCGCGGGTAAATCTGACTCGAAAAAAACGATCGCGGGTAACATCCCGGTTAAGACCAAACAGCTGACATTTGACAGTTTTTGCGCATCTTTGACTCACCTTCGTCGGCTTATTTTTTAGATGTGGTGGATTTTATCACAAAAGATGATTATTTCTTTGCAAAATATTTTCTCGTGATGAGGAAAACTCTCACATTTGGTTTGATAAAACGAATTCCCTCAAATTTCCCCTATGCGTCCGCCATCTACATTTGAGCTCTATCCCGTGTAGGGTAGTTGCACGCGTGAACTTGACCTGGGTAAGTGTCATTTTTTTATATGAAGTTCTACCCAAACCTACACGGGATAAACACAATAAAACGTGCCTATAGTAATGAGTACGACATTTACAATAAACGTCACATTTTGCTATTAAAAAGATCATAAGTACATAGAACATTTCGATACATTAGCGACGTTTTTTCATATCGCGGGTAAATCTGACTCGAAAAAAACGATCGCGGGTAACATCCCGGTTAAGACCAAATAGCTGACATTTGACAGTTTTTGCGCATCTTTGACTCACCTTTGTCGGCTTATTTTTCAGATGTGGTGGATGTTATCACAAAAGATCATTATTTCTTTGCAAAATCTTTTCTCGTGATGAGAAAAACTTTCACATTTGGTTTGAAAAAACAAATTCCCTCATATTTCCCCTATGCGTCCGCCTACGTTTGATTCATCTAAGCTCTATCCCGTGTAGGTTAGTTGCACGCGTGAACTTTACCTGGTTAAGTGTCATTTTTTATATGAAGTTCTACCCAAACCTGCACGGGATAAACACAATAAAACGTGCCTATTATTTCACAATAGCTTTTAAATCACGTATCAAAAATAGAAAGACTGTCTTGAAAAATGGCCTATAGTGATTTCCTCAACTATTCTATGTCTTATCTTCATTGTGAGTACGAGTACATCTTACGCGGAATTAAATCAATCCAAAATCATACATGCGCCAACTGACGGATTAAAAAAATATATTTGCATAGGAGAATGAGAACATTTGGTGATTATTCGATAACTGGCGACGTCCTGTCTATAACCTTGAGGTACAAGTCAACTTATGCCGAATCTCTTTTTCAACTGAAATTTGAAATTAATATCAGAGGAACGGAGGCTATTTGAAATTCTTTTTCTACTGATAGTTATTTGAAATTCCAATATAGGTACTCGGTATGTATGTAGTCACATCTTTTTCATATATGAATCTGCGCAGGTTTCGTTGAAAGCTTTTACGCATTTTCTGTCCTACAATACACGCAAGTATGTAGTCTCGGAATGGTTTTACATCTAACGATTTAGTCCAATCATATGGTATTTTCGTCAGGAAAAAAATACAGAAGTTTATTTCTCAATTTGGTTATATGTATTTTGGGGCGCTGATTCCGAATATAAATTTTGCACCCTAAAAAACGTGCCGCAACCTTTAAAAAAAGGGGGGAAAGGGGGGCATTTTTCGTTTTTTTGCGATTATTTCAAAAACGGTAAGAGATACAGAAAAATGGTCTGAGGACGAAAAAAACTACATAAAATTATCTTTGCAATGATATATAACACATTAGAGTCTAATTGAATATTTCGGCGTTAGAATAGAACATAAATTAGAATATTTTCATTTTAGACCTTTTTTAAAAGCTCCATAACTTTTGAATGAATGCTATTTCAGCCGTAAAATTTTGTACAAGTATTCACAATAAGTTTAAGATCATTTTAAGGTAAACATTGAACCGCTCCGGTCAAGGACCCCCATTATCCCCCCATTTAAATTTTTCAAAACGGCATATCCATAACTCCCCCCCAAATTGGAGCCGAGTGCTAAATTTTGGTTTGTTGGGATTGGAGGTCATAGTGACCCCACCCACCAAAAATCAGCTCATTCGGATAAAAACTAAGGGTACCTCCCATACAAAGTGACCCATCAGGAGTTTGTTCTACGTACTACTGTATGATTTGTATATGATAGTACGTAGAACAAACTCCTGATGGGTCACTTTGTATGGGAGGTACCCTTAGTTTTTATCCGAATGAGCTGATTTTTGGTGGGTGGGGTCACTATGACCTCCAATCCCAACAAACCAAAATTTAGCACTCTGCTCCAATTTGGGGGGGAGTTATGGATATGCCGTTTTGAAAAATTTAAATGGAGGGATAATGGGGGTCCTTGACCGGAGCGGCTCAATGTTTACCTTAAAATGATCTTAAACTTATTGTGAATACTTGTACAAAATTTTACGGCTGAAATAGCATTCATTCAAAAGTTATGGAGCTTTTAAAAAAGGTCTAAAATGAAAATATTCTAATTTATGTTCTATTCTAACGCCGAAATATTCAATTAGACTCTAATGTGTTATATATCATTGCAAAGATAATTTTATGTAGTTTTTTTCGTCCTCAGACCATTTTTCTGTATCTCTTACCGTTTTTGAAATAATCGCAAAAAAACGAAAAATGCCCCCCTTTCCCCCCTTTTTTTAAAGGTTGCGGCACTTTTTTTAGGGTGCAAAGTTCATATTCGGAATCAGCGCCCCATAATACATAAAGAAAGAGTGAGAAAAAAACTTCTGTATTTTTTTCACGGATTGGTACTAAATCGACACGATATTACTGAACTAATTGGTAAGCCAAAAATGTGAGTAAAAAAACAGTAATAATGTAATATTTCATAGGTTTTAGGAATTCTCAAAGTCCAACATGTTTTCCGCCCATAGGCTGATTTCAGATTGTAAGACGAAACCGGACGGGTAAACTTGCAAGACAAGAGAGCTTTTGTAGTGGCCAGCAGACAAGCATTGTCCATTTCACATTGTAAGAACGCGTCTTACGAAAGAAAAAAATCGTGACACGATTGTTTTTCTTTCGTAAGAATCGTACGATCGATAAGTCGATTGCATCTACCGATAGTTCAGGCGTTCTGCGACGACAATTAGCGCGTGTTTTACTTGCATTTTAATCTTGTCGACTCGTCACTTCATTGTACACTAACTTTGGAGCGTGCATGGCAACATTTATACATACTTGCTGTGTGATTATTGTTCGCCGGTCCGTGTTTTGATCGGATAGTGTGAAATGATCATACGATGGTTCTTGTCTTGCAAGTTTACCCGTCCGGTTTCGTCTTACAATGTGAATTCACCCATAGGAATGTAGTTCCATAACTATACATATTTTGGACTTCTCTGCTACAATTGTGCTGTCCTGCGTGACAAAAATCCAGCATGTTATATAAAGTTCCATTTAGATTAGTCGCCAAATGGCTGCGCGTCCAAAAACTCGCATCACGAACAGCCATTTGGCTGCTACTTAGCATCTACACTAGCAGCCAAATGGAGACAGAAAATTACATAACCAACATTTCATTTTGGTGATTTTTTAATTGTAATTATCAAAATCGGACTCTGTGTGTTTGAATAATTATTATTACACGGCCATTCAATAATTATTCAATTTCACACAAAAGAACGAACAAAAGTTGCAAAATTGTCACTTTGAATTTGACAAGCGGTTGGTTGAGGTGCCATATTGAATATCAAAACTGGACGCACAGCCAAATGGCGACTAGTTTGGATGGAATGACAACAGCCATTTGGCTGCACGTGACGCCATTTGGCGACTAATCTAGATGGACCCTAACAACGATTTTACTACAATACCATCCACTTCATTAAGTTACTGTGTTCTGTATATGTAGATAAATTTTTCAATCTGAAGAAATCTCCAGGATTGATGACGCCACTGAAAATTCCTGGTTTTATGTATAAATGTTTGTATTATTGTATTTTGCAATGTTAAAAAGGTTAAAGTACTGTCATTTCAATAAACGTGATACATATTTCGTTTGACGCTTTAAATTCTTGAGATACATACATACATGCATACGTTGTACACTCCTTATGTCACCTCTAAGAAGATTTTTGTTATTTTTAAAATTTTAAAAGCTACAGCTAGTTGGTTTGACAACGAATTATAAATAAATAACAGGCGCGACAATCCAACATTGGACTAAGGCCGCAGGATGTGTTAGTGACATCCCATTTCCAAGATCTTATCTTCTTTTTGTTGAGGTAATGAGATCAGCATCACGCTCAGCAGTGTTATTTATCCCCATAAATGGGTACTCGTTTAACATCTGAGTGAGATCATAGTCCGTCACAAGCTCGTGAGTTCGAAAAACACCATGATCCACGGTGAAATTCGAACTCATGACCCTGTGCACCGAAGGTGCGCGCACTAACCGCTAGACCAGCCAGACTACAACGAATTATACTACACTAAAATACCTTTGGAATGATGTGAATAATGTTCACTAGATTTTTTTGACAGATTATGTATTAGAAGATTGAAACTAGAGCTGTTACCTGGTTACTAGCTTTATTCTAACTGGCCGAGATTTACAGAGATTTGTATGTACTTACTTACTAAGAACAAGTTATCTGTTATCAGCAGGTTTGTGATGTACTAAAACTATAATTTATATTGTACTATATAATACATCTCCCC
This sequence comes from Microchrysa polita, assembly GCA_949715475.1. Taxonomy (NCBI): domain Eukaryota; kingdom Metazoa; phylum Arthropoda; class Insecta; order Diptera; family Stratiomyidae; genus Microchrysa; species Microchrysa polita. Next base: position 66,116,316 of record OX454416.1, read on the forward strand.
TTTTAGTAAATGAATATTTTTCTTTTACATAAAAATTCAAAATTTCAATTAAGTAACTAAACATAAATTCATTTAGCTTCAGTCTTACTTATTACTAAATCTATAAATCTTCAGTTACTTTTGTATTTATGTGCATAATTCAAATACATTTTTTTACATTATTTTTGTTTATTTTTTTTTTTTCTAATAAAACTTGAATTTCTCCTTACAACTTTACCATCACTAAATTCAATCCAGTACGATCGAGGATTTTTATCTTTAGTTTTTATTACGGCTGGTATCCAAATATTTTTTTGTTTAATCCATACTTCGTCCCCCTTTCTAAAATCATTTTTAAATTTGCTGTTTCTATCGTAGTAAAATTTGTTTCTTTCGTTATTTTGTTGCAAAATTGGGTATATTTCATTATTGATAGTATTATTTTTCATAAATTCATCTTTGCATGGGAGGAGTGTCCTTGTGCTTCTTCCCATTAAAATTTGAACAGGTGATAATTTAGAGTTTTTAATCGGGGTGTTCCTATATTCGAGCAAAGCTAACCATAGATTATTTTTCGATTCATGAGATTTTATAACAATGCTTTTTGCAATGCCAACCATTTTTTCAGCAAATCCATTGGATTTTGGGTACAAGGGACTGCTATTGGATATTTTAAAATCCCACAATTTTGCAAATTCATTAAATGCATAGGAGTTGAACGGCATATTATCAGCAACAAGCTCCTGAGGTATTCCATGAATAGAAAAAAGGACTTTAAATTTGTCTATAACAGTATTTGCAGTTTTGCTATTCAAAGGAATAATATCGAGATATTTAGAATAGTAGTCACCAATAACCAAATATGATTTACCCGATACCTCCATTATATCGGCACCTAACTTCCTAAAAGGAAATTCAGGGATTGTGTGATTTAAGAGAGGCTCTTTAATTTCAGATCGCTTATATTTCGCGCATACACTACATTTATAAATCATTTGCTCTATATCATCGTTTATAGATGGCCAAAAAACTAATGATCTAGCTCGATTCTTAGTTTTTTCTATTCCCAAGTGCGGTAAATGTAATTTTTCTAATACTTCTTTGTGAAAAACATTAGGAACGAAAATTCGATTGTTTAGAAAAATCAAATTGTCCTCCACATAAAGATCGTTCTTAAGTTTCCAAAAACATTTCAAGTTTTCTGGCAAACAATTTTTGGTTTCAGGCCATCCTTCGTATATGATTTTATAAAGACTGCCCTGTTTCATTCTGATAAAGTTCCTTTTTCTCATTACTAATGCTAATAGTATGAACTATGTCTTTTAAACCTTCCACTTCTTCTAATTTAGATTCTTCAAACTTGAAATTTCTAGATAAAAGATCCGCACAATACATAAATTTTCCCTGGAGATGTGTGAACTTTAAATTATACTTTTCTAACTTCAACTTGAGTCGCTGAAGTCTCGGAGAAGGTATACTTGAATATTTTTTCGACATAATTCCTAGCAAAGGTTTGTGGTCTGTTATTATTTCAATATTTCGGCCATAAATGTAATAATGAAACTTATTACAACCATAAAAAACTGCAAGAAGCTCTTTATCGATTTGGGGATAATTAATCTCTGTTTCCGTAAGAGAACGTGAAGCGAAGCAAACAGGTCTCCCCTTTTGCATTAAACATGCCCCTAAACCGTTTTTTGATGCATCAACTTGCAGTGATATTGATTCATTCGGATCAAAATGAGCTAAAACAGGTGAATTTTTAATAGCTGCTTTAATTTTGTCTAAACAATTAGTTTCTGTTTGTCCCCATCTGAACAAGGTATTATTTTTTAGAAGAGCCCTTAGTGTAGTTGATAGTTCTGAAAGATTTGGTACATAACAACGGAGGTAGTTAATGAACCCTAATAGTTTTTGTAAATCTTTTTTGGATTTGGGATTTTCAAGATTTTCGATTGCCTTCATTCGGGTTTTCTCACATGATATACCCTCGGAATTAATGGTATGCCCAAGAAAATCGATTTCAGCTTTTCGGTATTGTAACTTATCTTTATTGAGTTTTATATTAAGTTTTCTGGCACGTTCCATTAACAGGTTGACTGTTTTGTCATGCTCTTTTTCATTTGAAGCAGCAACGCAAATGTCATCTATATAAATTACAATATTCGGAATACCCTTAAAATTTTGTTCATTCACTTTTTGGAACACTTCCGGAGCAATTTTGAGACCAAAAGGCATTCTGATTGGAAATCAGATTCCCTATGGGAGCGTAGGTTCGAATCCTACCGGCTGCGCCATGTATTAGAAGATTGAAACTAGAGCTGTTACCTGGTTACTAGCTTTATTCTAACTGGCCGAGATTTACAGAGATTTGTATGTACTTACTTACTAAGAACAAGTTATCTGTTATCAGCAGGTTTGTGATGTACTAAAACTATAATTTATATTGTACTATATAATACAGATTATACCCTAGACCAGAACTCGGAAGTCATCAATGCGGCAAGATAAATTACTTTTATGCCCCATAACAACAGACAAGAATATTTTTAATATAATAATAGAAACTAGTTTTTTTAAACTTCTTACGATTAAATTAAGCTAAGGTTAATCCGTTGTTTTCTCGCAACCTGTCTTTCACTATGTGGTAATTTTGTGTTCCCTCCAAAGGTGAAAGGTTAGCGAAAATTAAAAACAATATGTTTTTGCAGTAACCTAGATATTTGCGGCCTGTGGGCCCATCTTCAGGGTTATTATAATATGCGCATAAAAAATGTTTCACTAAAAAGCGGTCTTAATTTAATACAATGTACACCTAGAAAACTTAGATATATTCAAAAGGAAGTATTATAAACTACATTTTTTATTGAAATGCCATGTTGCTGCTGCTGTTCAACAGCAAAAGCAAAAATCATTTTATTTTCAATTTTTAATTGCATTTATTATTATTGTAATACCAAAATACACGCTGTGTGGCTCACTTGGTTGAGTCGCATTCTACGATGCTAGTAATCTAGAGGTCCGGAGATCAAATCTCGGCATGGTCCAGGAAATTATAGTGCATGCAATATTATATACACTCCGAATCTCTATAAGCAATGTAATGTTGACTCGAAGTAGCCTACAAACTGCTGAGTGAACGCACCATGCCCCACTAGGGGTTCGGTTACGGTACAGAGAAGAAGAATACCAAAACAGATAGCCATTATAACAACTAGGACATAACAATGTCATGCGATCCGAAAAAGAAGATTGCCGTTCCCTATTTTCTCAGTCCCAACCGGTATAAACTTTGAAGTGGATGATGAGCTTGGCCAAAACAATAAGTACGCTACCGTTTTTTTTTAGATTTTTTCATAACAGAACCGGTTCGGAGTTTTCATTCCTTTTTGTGTGCACCTAGCGTCCAATTAAAACCAAAAATAAAAAAATTAAAGGGTAAAAAATGGGAACTTGCCATTATCGACTCTTATCGTGTGAAGTATTGGAAAAACAAGTAATCAAAGACTTCAAGAAGTAAAGTCATTTTCGCAAAAACTTTGAAGCATTTAATAATCTAGTGGCTAAGGGTCACGATAGAATGAAAAGATGGCAGATTTCATAAGACTTTATAAAAGCCTCAAAATGGAAATTTAATTTATTATCCTCGTAAGTAGCGAAAGGGATAATCTCGATTGAAAAGGGCACCTATGCAAACAGTTTATCCTCAGATTACGTGGGCAACTGGGTAAACTCTGGCCTGTTACACGGAATGAAATCGGGATCGGCACAGCGCACAGGAAAACTAAGCATATGCTGCAATTTAGTAACGATTAATTGACGAGTTTTGGCCTTTCCTATGAGCGTTGCGTTGGGTGGCGGTAAACGCGGTGCATGGCACTACCTTGAGTCAAGCATTATGCAGACATGTTATGTCCAGGTCCAGGTTCATTTGAATTGTGTATGCTATACGGTAAGAAAACAAATCCAAAGGAATAATTGTTAACTGGTATATGTTTCTTCTAAACCACTCGTCGGTTAAGAAGAACCACGAGAAGGCCTGCTCTAGTTGTATACGGTAAGGAAATGTTATGAATGAGTTATGATCTTAATCACCTGAACGATCACCTTTTCAATATCGGCCATCGGCGGCTTTGGCTCACACTCTGCTTTTAAGTTTCTCAAATTAATTCGGCCCACAATCTCACCGCCTCATATTGACTATTAATTTTCGGTAAATGTAACATGGAGGGCACGGAATGGGATTTTATGAATGATAATCGCATGAGGGTTAAGTTACCTGCGTTAAAATTAATCAGATATCTCCGGAGTAAAGCAAAACCTCAGATAAGGGCATTCAATGTTCATGCACCATTCATATAATGCGATTTTCAATACATTTCAAAACGGATAAGTGCAGCACGGATAAAAGCACAACACGCTTAAGATCGCGCAATTTCGACAGCATTAACAACATTTGCACACGATTCATGACGGATAAGTGCATTGCAAAAACTCATTAGAGAAGACGTTTCGAACCATTGGACTATTTTACGAATTTATGCGATCCAAGCCGGATATTTCCAATATTTTTTGATTTAATTTATGGAAATGAGAGAGAATAAATGAAATCAAGTCTACTGGCTGATTTTTTTCCTTCAAGTAGGTAAATCTAAGAGTTAAAAATTGCTCTTAAGATCGCACATTGTCTTGATGAAAAAAAATCTTTAGCAAAAGTGGCAGTTTCTTTGTAATTCTAGGGTTCATGTTATCAGTCTCAGTTAGTCTCTTACTTTGCTGATAACACGATCGAAGGACTGCACTATTCAGATAATCGTGAGCTTCTTAGAACATTTTGGCTTTTTTTTTTTTGCGAACAAAATTTTTCGGATGTTGTTTTCCCAGAATTTGTGCAAGCAAGGTGATAATTTCAATATTCTTAAATTGTGATTGTGCAAGCAAGGTGATAATTTTGACATTCATAAATTGTGATTAAAAATGCAAAAAAAAAATGTTAGGCAACACACTCAAGTGTCGAAGTCCCAAAAGTTATGTAGGCTTAGCGACTCTAAAGATCGATGTTCGATGCTCATCCCTCGATCTTCCCTCTCAATACCGTTTTCTGCAAGCTATTATCCGAGTTATTGTTGGTCTAAACTAGGGTTGTCCACCTTGTGTCTTATTTATCCTTATTGGTAAACAGTAATCACAGAAAAAAAAATTAAAATTGAGAGCTATAAATTTCACTTTGTTTTGTGCTTAATGTTTTCAGTTTCTGCGGCGAACACAAGCTCTATAATCCGGAATTCTTTATCGAATCTTCTGCAATGCACCCTAAATCTGTACATTTATCAATAAAATAAAGTCAATTTCTGCGCAGAGATCACCCTAATTGGTTTCGAAGATTACAATCAGTGCGTACGTGTGGGTTTCATGCAAGATTTCTAATGTAGAAATTATGTATTTCAGAGCACAAGTGTCCATTCATTAAAAAATCACAAAGTCCATCCTTCTATAAAACTAAGGTGAACAATTTATTGGATGACCATACGAATGTCACACTATAAAAATGACACCGACTGTGCTATAGAAGAATATATGCATGTATGTGAGTTAACTTAGTCTCTGCATGTGTGTGCTGTATCATCCAATAAACACAAGAGTGGAGTATTAATTTATCTTTTTATGTTAACGTTTAGAGACAGTTTTATTGAAGTTTTATACCACCATCTTTAAATTTATTCCATAATGATGACAGAAGCTTTCCGGAAAATACTTTAAGGATGTTTTATCGGATCAAAATATTCCTTTAAGCTATGTCACACGATAAATGAATTTCGTGGTACTATATGATTGCTACAGTGTGAAGTGCTTCTTTAAAGCAAACGAATTGTTGCTAGGGTTGTGCACAACACGCATAGGTGCACGAAAAAATCGTGCATTATCGATGTGCATTTATCCGTGTTTTGCTGCACATGAAAACGGTTTCCGTCAGCTTCAACTGAAGTTTGATTAGCAGCTATGCAGAGTGGTGCTAGTGGCTCAGCATTGCCGGTGGAATGTACAAATATCTTTCTTAACTGCCTTCCCCCATGAGGCCAAAAAGTAATATAATAATTTCTATATAGCAATAAAAAATGTTTCTTAGAAGAACCAAAATGGGGGGTTGGGTTTGTATGGCAGCCTGGTGACCCCATGGTCCGATTTGATGCATTCTTACATATGTCTTGTGCTATCAATAAAAACACACTTGTGTGAAATTTGGTTGAAATTGTTATACAAATAAAAAAGTTTTTCTTAGAAGAACCTAATTTATGGAGTTGGGTTTGTATGGCAGCCCCCTATGACCCCATTGTCCGATTTTGCCGATTCAAACATACAAACTGCTTGCAGCAAAAAGAAGAATTTGTGCAAAATCTTTTATATGGTCGGAGATGCTTACTTCAATGCGTTACAAACTTCATGACAAAGTTATTATCCCCTCTCACTCTATGAGCGAATGGTATAAAAACTCCAAATAAGAAAGTTTGATTATGTAACTTTCAGGCTCCATTTTGCCAAATGGCAGCTCGCGATGCCCGTTTTTTGACGAGCTGCCAATTGGAGTCAGTGGGTATAAAGTTTTACTGTCAAAATAAAATCAATATTTTCTATAACAATACGCTTAACTGCCAAAGTTGACAAAAGCTACCTCACTATTTGTAGGTGAAATTACTTTTTAGAAAAACCTGGTCACGCACATAGGGCGAATCCGTGGATTCGAATAAAGCGAAACATATAAAACAACATTGTTTAGTTATAATTTTTATATGAAGTCCCGTTATTGAATCCATGAATTCACCGTGGGGTACAGCTACAGATAAACGTTTGAAAGCACTTTAGCTGCAGATTGTCAAGTTTTGAGATGGGAAAATTACGCCCGGGATTTTTCTTATTGCGAGTTGTTGCGGTCTCTAATGTTTTTTTCAAAAAGTAATTTCACCTAATTTACCGCCAGATCACAAAATCTTTCGAATGTAGTGCTTACAAAATATTCAAATTCTGAATTACTTCAATATGTTACCTCTAATGCTCTAATACATACACTGAGACTCCAAATCCATTTTTTTAGATTTTCGTTCCATCCAAATTTAAGAAAATGTATGATTTCGAAAATTATAAAAATGGATTTGGATTGACCGTGTGTGTGTGGTTTAAAAAGGAAACAAAGTTAGCATCAATGAATGAGGAGATTTAAGGTTGTGTTCGTAGAGACGACTCATGGGATGATCGCTCAGCGATTGCAGTTGAACTGTCGGTTCTGATCACTATATGCGTGTGTTTTCTATACATGCACGTTCCTTTAGGTCATAGTCGACACAAGGAAAGTAGCACCATTCAAAAAATATGCGAATTCGACTCGGAATTGGATGTTAAACTACGATCGCTGAGCGATCATCTCATGAGTCGTCTCTACGAACACGTACCTTTAGTTAACAGTTGGACCATATTGTACTGCAATTTGAAAAATACAAGTACATTCTACGATGCATTTTGAAGTTAATCTAGTAGCCGGGTTTCGTCTCGATTAATTTTATGGTTTTAGTAAATCCTGTCCGTGGTGTGAATCCCCTCCCCTCTAAGGCGTTTCATTCCGATTTTAACTTCATCTTAACCAACCCTGCAAACTACTTTTTGGAACGTTCCAGCATGGGGGCACAGAATTATTTTTTTAGTGACAGAAATGTTGCCGCTACATATTCAACAAACGCAGGGAAAGTGGCGAATTCGTCGTAGAAAAAACAGTTTTACAAATCAGTTTTTTTCAAATAAGTCGCTAACGGTGAATTTTTGCGAAAAAAATCAATAAAATGGACTTGTACCTTATTGGATTCCCTACAATCCAGAAAAAAAATTAAGTCGATACGATCAGCCGTAGCCGAGATATACCCGAAAGAAGGTTAAAATTCCGAAGTAACTATGCGTTATACATACTTATAGGCATAATTTGTTGCAGATGCAGTTAGAATGGTGAGTTGCGCTCTTTATTTGAGCTACCCCTGTAGGCTTCGAAATTGGTATCTATTTATTTTTGTAATACAGTAGCGGAAATCGAAATATGTAGATTCACCCCCATAAAGTAAGGTTTCCCGAAAATCTGGCAGTTCCCCAATGGGATAAAGTACTTTCTTTTTATTTTGGATGGCTTATTTAGTGATGAGGGTACGTTTTTTTTATTTTCTTCAGTATAATCCTGAATATGATATACAGATCTACTTGGTTATGGAAGGGGAACCAATGGAAGATCATAAATGTCATTGTAGCAATCTTCATCATTTATGTCTTCGATTATGACTGCGACATTTGAGCATATTTTGCCACAACACGTTCTACAAATATTAGTACATGCGAGCCCGGTCTTCCTACAACCACATGCTCTCCCACAGTTTTTATTACAAGAGCACGAAATAATATTTAAGAGGTATGAAGGGATGATTTCTCCCGAAATCATCACAGACTCCAATCGCCACCTGGGTTCGCTTCCAGCACAAGTTTTCTGGTTTTAAAAGGTTGCCGAGCCATGTCTGTATTTGGTGGTACGATCGTAAAGAATGATGATCAGCGGCTGATTCGGTGGGAGGCAAAGCAGCAAGATCCGCTTAATTCTTAGCTCCTGCGCGATCAAAAAGTTTGAAGCGGAAATCGCTTAGGGATATGTCGTTACGTGTACCTCCGTACAAGGCAATGAAAACATTCTTTCCAATAGTACATATAGTGTTTGCATCTGAGCTCTCTGCTTTACAAACATCGAGCGATTGTAAAACGGAGTATGTTCCTTCTACTTTTTCCATTTCTAAAAATGGCCGAAGTCCCAAGCAACAATTCCTTTGCTTTAAAGAAGCACTTCACAATGTAGCAATCATATAGTACCACGAAATCAATTTATCGTGTGACATCGCTTAAAGAAATATTTTGATCCGATAAAACATCCTTAAAGCATTTTTCGGAAAGCTTCTATCATCATAATGGAATAAATTTAAATATGGTGGTATAAGACTTCGATAAAACTGTCTCTAAACGTTAACCTAAAAAGGTACTCCTTTAAATACTCCACTCTTGTGTTTATTGGATGATACAGCACACACATGCAATAGTCTATCTAAGTTAACTCACACACATGCATATATTCTTCTATAGCACAGTCGGTTCCATTTTTATAGTGTGACATTCGTATGGTCATCCAATAAATTGTTCACCGTAGTTTTATCGAAGGATGGACTTTGTGAGTTTTTAGTGAATTGACACTTATGAAGTGCTTTGAAATACATAATTTCTTTAATAGAAATCCCTCACACTCTTCGGAACCAATTAAGGTGATCTCTGCGCAGAAATTGACTTTATTTTATTGATAAATGAAAAGATTTAGGGTGCATTGCAGAAGATTCGATAAACGCAGCTCATCATCAGGTCCAGATGGAATTTCCAACGATTTTCTTAAGAAAACTAATAAGGCGATTTCTATTCCCCTTGCCATATTATTCAATAAAAGTCTGCAAGAAAGTACATTTCCTTGTGAATGGAAACAGTCGTATATTGTACCTTTACCTAAAAAAGGTGATAGTAATGTGGTCTCTAATTATAGGCCCATTTCACTTCTATCAAGTTGTTCCAAGCTCCTCGAACGTCTTATGGTTGAATTAGATATCCCGCATCAGCATCGGCAGAGGCATCGGCATCAGCAGAAAAATTTCAATTTAGAACACACGCATTTGCCTTTGATGACCCACAATGACAGCAGCGGCAGAAGCAGAAAAATGCCTCTGCCGATGCTTCTGCCGCTGCTGTCAATGTGGGTCATCAAAGGCAAATGCGTGTGTTCTAAATTGAAATTTTTCTGCTGATGCCGATGCCTCTGCCGATGCTGATGCTGACGCATCCAATCTATTTCAACTATTATATTTGAATTCATTTACGAATCTTTTGGGTATCTGATTTGCCCCAATCAACATGGTTTCTGCAAGCAAAAATCTACAGTCACCAACTTGGCAGAAATAACAGATTTCATCGCAAGATCGTTTGACAAGCATTTAGATGTTCATGTAATCTATACGGATTTCTCTAAAGCTTTCGATACGGTCGACCATGGGATATTACTTGATAAATTACTATCACTTAATTTCCCGTATTATCTCGTATCGTGGCTTTCTTCTTATCTCCTCGGACGATCTTCTCGTGTAGTATTTAATAACTCACTTTCTCCGCCGTTCTGTCCCTCATCTGGGGTTCCCCAAGGCTCTATTTTAGGGTCCCTGCTTTTCAGTTTTTTCATAAATGAGCTACCTACTCTTATGAATAACAATTGTTTGTTATATGCTGATGATTGCAAGCTTTTCGCTTCAATTTCTGGCCTCGATGATTGTTTATCATTGCAATCAGATATAAACACACTATCAGCGTGGTGCGGCTCCCTCCAATCATCTTGAACTTAACGTTTCAAAATGCAATGCGATGATATATTCACTAAAACCCATGCCCTTGTCTTTTCCCTACAATATCGACACAACTGACCTATCTTTCGTCTCTCTTTTCAGTGATCTTGGAGTCATTTTTGAGAGTCGACTGAAATTCAATGAACACTTTTTCACTACAATTAAGAAAGCATCTAAGCTCGCAGGTTTTGTTTTGCGTTGCTCTAGCGACTTTAATTCTATTAATTCTTCCATTAAACTGTTTGTTTCTTTAGTACGTAGCTGTCTAGAGTATGCTTCATTTATATGGTCTCCCACAACGTCCACATATACTACCGCCTTGGAATCCGTCCAACGCAAATTCACAAGGGCTCTAATTTACAAGTTCAATCAACCTTATCTACCGTATGCTGAACGTCTTGGTTGCTTGAAATTGTTATCCCTTCAAAAGCGGAGAGTATTCCTAGACGAGTGCATCCTTTTTAAACTATGTCGTGGTCTACTAAAATCATCGCTTACTGAGTATATAATTTACCGTGTCCAGTCATAAAATACGCGCTCAACTCTAGTTTTTGAACCACCAACAGCCGAGCTTTCAGTTTTCATGAATTCGCCTCTCATTCGTTCCATGCACAATTATGATAGATTGCAACTCGGTCCTTTAGCTTCTTCGCTTTTTACTTTTAAAAATGTATTACACAATAAACTGTTAGTAACTGACATTTTTGGTAAATTTTAATCTTTGTTCTTTGCATCCTTTTCTTTTAAATATTTAATTTTTGCTTTTTTTCCATTTGATATTAATTCATCACGTTGTAACACTATTGTTTTTAATTTACTTTATTGCTTTTCCTTAATTTTTTTTTCATTGATCAATATCTGAATTCAAACTCTTGAGTGTGAATTTGTTAAATTGTACCGTTTATGGATTATATTTTCCTGTTTGGGTATCTTGAATAAATAAATAAATAAATAAAACTACGCGGTGAACAATTTATTGGATGACCATACAAATGTCACACTATAAAAATTAAACCGACTGTGCTATAGAAGAATATATGCATGTGTTAACTTAGAGAGACTATTGTATATGTGTGTGTTGTATCATCCAATAAACACAAGAGTGGAGTATTTGAAGGAGTAACTTTTTAGGTTAACGTTTAGAGACAGTTTAATACCACCATCTTTAAATTTATTCCATAATGATGACAGAAGCTTTCCGGAAAATACTTTAAGGATGTTTTATCGGATCAAAATATTCCTTTAAGCTATGTCACACGATAAATGAATTTCGTGGTACTATATGATTGCTACAGTGTGAAGTGCTTCTTTAAAGCAAACGAATTGTTGCTTGGGAAGTAACGTTAGATAATTTTCCAAGTGGTGCAAACTTAAATTTAAGCTTTAGGACTAAGCCCCTATCCTAAAGTAATCTCAGACAGTGCCTATGGCATGCACTCTGATTTTACCAAAAGATTGTGTGCGAAAATGGATGAATGTTCTAAAAAACAGGTACCACCAGTTACCCTAGTTACAAGAGGTACTCTCAAAGGTAGTATTGCAGTAATTTCCACTTTTTCGCTTCTAAAATGATAGTTGAGAGACAAACTGCGTTGCAATTTCTCAATCAATTTGGTATACGGAATTAGCAACAGATTTCAAAATATCTGTTTAGAAAAAAATAGATACTCCCATGAGTTTATTTCATATTTTACCGTTTTGTTTCATTTTACCGAATGATTACTTTTGTTCTGTGACGTCAGGCTGTAACGGCCATTTTTTTCCAATTCAACTTGTTGTCACCTACCGTAGTGGAATCCACTTGTTCCTCTACTGATAAGAAAAATCAGCTGTTCGTTGTACACGTACAGACAAAAATCGAGCCGGCACCTGTCAGTTGAATGTTTATTGACATTTTTTACTACGCAAAAAGTATCGCCGTCCAGCTGATTTTTCTCTTCGCATGGACGAAGATGGACCACTCGGACGATTGCGTGGCGTTCTTGTGATATCATCGAACATCGAAGTGTTGCGTTCTTGACTCTTTGGTGTTCTGGTGTTTTGGCTGTGACCTTGCGAGAAACATACTCCCACCGCGCCTCATGAAGCCGTTGACGAATTTTTGGAAGCGCGTGGCTTAATACGAAACAACATTCGCTAATCAGATCGGGCAAAATCGAGTGTCGATTACGAGAATTGCACAATCTAATTTGTTGTGAAGCGATTCAGTTGCGTGCAGGTAGATATCCGCTCAATTCAATATTTTAGATTAGGTGTTTAAGTTCGGAGTAGTGTAAAAGATAAGAAATAGTAGCAATGGGTGGCGTAGGTCAAGTGTTGAGACTTCCGCAAAGTGCAATTAGGATCAGTGTACGACCCTTGTCGACAACGAATGCTAAATATCAGAAAGAACAGTGAGTAGATCTATATGCATTTAAGATTTGATAAAACACGATTTTAGATTTATCATCTTATCATCATTTATTAATTTTGCATTTTTTCGCTTGTTTGTGAAAATCGTGTTTCTTTTCATTACCACACTGTTGTTAATCAAATTTCCATCCTAAATTGTATTTTAGGCACCCAGAACTGGCAGAAATGTAGATAACAATTCCTAACAAAAGGCTGATTTCCTCATTATTCCTTTTGGAAAATGTTTCTTGACAATCAGCATTTAAACTTTCAGGTTTCAGGTCCGAATTTAAGAAGAAGCGAAAGCTTGATTCCTTTGCTTTGCTTGTGTACTAACATTTTTGCTGAGAAAATTTCGTCCAGGGTTTTTACATAATCTGATCTTATTTTTCGCCGCAAGTATGATCTCATTTGGAATGATGTGAAAACCTGATTGTTTTTACTCTTAAAATTCACTTAACATTTCCTTATTGAGGGAGTATGAATAGCATCATTAAAGGATAAGTGAGTGCGGTATACCGTGAGCGAGGCCCTATCTTCATTCAAACTAATATTAATTTCCAATTATGGCTGGACAATCAAATGTTTTTATCTGTACATATATTCTAATAAGGTGCGTTGCGTTTACGGGTGAATATGAACGTAGCATTTTATCAGTTCCCAGAAAAGCATGTCTTATCGAGCGCTTATCAGTGGAATTGATCGATTTTATGAGGCGTCCATTGATTTGGCACGATTTCAGTATCTGGGGCGCCAAATTTTGATGATGCCATTTCATCAATATTGACCTGAAACGACCGAATCTGCAATCCTTTTTTGCGAAATCGTAACGGTTCTCCAGATATCCAATCTCAAAGTTTGACATTTATATGAGGTAGTTCAGTTTTTAATGGGAAATTGGGGGTATTTTTACTACATATTGATGTGAATCAATAGCATTGCACCGAAAAAAACATTTTAAATTACATTTGCCTCCCTGTCTAGCAAATTTTACAATTCTTGCTCGCAAATATATTTCGACTTTTCATATTATTAAAATCTTTGCCAAATTGGTAAAACTTACTATTCTAGTGGGACTGATTAACATTAAAACAACAATTTGGTGGCATCAAACACTTTCCGCAATATGTAAAGCGGAAATCTCCCCTTTTCTTATCAAATTACTTAACTGGATTCATAGAAAAGTCAAACTTTGACATTGAATATTTGAAGAACCGTTACGATTTCGCGAAAAAGGATTGCAGATTCGGTCGTTTCAGGCCAATATTAATGAAAGGGCATCATCAAAATTTGGCGCCGCAGATACTGAAATCCCCCCAAAAGCTTACGCCCTTGCTTTAACATCAGCAACGAAGGCGCCCTTGAGATCTGGGATAAACTCAAAGACACCATCAAACGAGTCAACGGAGCTTGTGGGTTATAAAGCCTGGCGAGCCCGAAATGATTGGTTTGACGAAGAATGCCAAAATTCAGTAGATGCGAAAAATGAAGCATATCATATCGTCAATGGACCCAACGCGCACCTAGAACCAAAGAAAAACCAAATATAACGAATTTCGAATAGGTTAATTAGACGTAAGAAACGTAAGCATCTTGGCGAGCAGTTGATGCAAATGAACTAAAGACTAGCTAGTAGGAACAGTAGACAAGCTAATTAACAGTGGATACCAACCCAGGACAAGCCTCTGTTAGGATAAGGATGGCAATATCATCGATTGCGTTGATGAACGCTGGGCCTCACATTTTGAAGAGCTTCTCAATGTTCAATCGAACACCCCCACACAAGTAGCTCTGGAGCAGATGGCTGATTTAGGCACTCCCGTCTCACTCCCAAGAGTAGAAAAAGTTGATCTCACTGGGCGCTGACGAGATTCCAGCTGAACTGCTGAAGCATGGTAGGCAGAGTCTTGTTAAGGCTATACACACACTGCTCGTGAAGGTTAGGTACAGGGGCCGCTAGATTTGCACCCAGCGCACTTAGACCAGAATTTGGTCCATTGCGATACCACCGAGAGAATCATGTCTCTACTAACTGCCTATGCTAGGAACCAGCCCGTGCTAACAATATATTTATTGAGCAGTATTGGGCTCACATCCCGAAGATTATCGGTATAGTAAAAATACCTTGAGCCCAGAAAACGCCTTCGTTTCTCAGCCTTTGCAGGACACTGACAAAGTAAGTGATACACACTCTCTTCCTCTTCTTCGTCCTCACAACTTCTGCCAAAGTCGTTGTGAGGAATTTGGAGTCAGAGACAGTGTCCTGTTATTACCCCCACTACACTGCGAATACTCTTTCTGCCCAGGGAAAGAAGCATGGTAGAACGGACATTATCTAGTTTTGGCCAGATCATTCTCGTCGTTGCGCAAGTCAAGCCATGGATCCATCTTGCGTTGGTCCTGCGTTCTGTAGCGGTGTCTCTTATCAATACGCAAGCCGCAATATGTGTTTTCAAGTTGGCGTAACCGTACCTTCTGACGCATGTCGGGCCAAGTCATCTGCATTGCGATTACCTGCAAAGCCACTATGACCCGGTATCCAGCATAGTGTAACGTTGAAGAAGCGACCCATCTCTCTAAGTACTGAGCGACATTTCTCAATAGTTATTGACGTAGTCAGCACTAAATCAACTGATCGAATTGCAGCCTGACTATCAGTGAATAGAAAGACGTCCCTACCAGTGATGACGTCACAGCCCAACCAAGTTAGGGCTTCTAAAATCGCTGAGATCTCCGCTTGGAGGACGCTACAGTAATTAGGAAGGCGGGAAGACAAATTAATATTCAATTCATCCGAGTTGATACCTATACCAACTCCTGCATCTGTCTTGGAACCATCAGTATATATTGAAATGGATCCACTGGCCAAGTACCTGTTACTATCCCAAGATTCCCTTGGCGGGATCAGGCTACAATGATTCCTACCAAAGATGTAATTGGGAACAGTATAGTCAGTCGCTGGGGGCAGGTTCAAGTTACGAAGTATCGCCCATAGTCCAGCGCTCGCCACAGGCCAGTTTCGCGTAGGCGTAAGGCCATGTATGCAGTCATTCGTTGGCCGAAAATGTCCAATGGGATTAGTCTAAGGACCATATCTAATCCGAATGAAGGTGTAGTTCAAAAAGCTCCTGTAATGAGAAGAGAAGCCAACCTTTGAACTTTGGCGAGCAATTTATAATAGGTAGTTGTGCTGAGTGCCGTCCACCAGACACTAACTCCATACAGCAAACAGGTCGCACAATAGCGTTATACATCCAATACACAACTTTTGGCTGCAAGCCCCAGGTCTTCCGAATAGCTTTCCTACACGAATACAGTGTTACAGTAGCTTTATTCATCCTTTCTTCGATGTTGGACTTCCATTTTAGTTTCTTATCAAAGATAAGACCAAAAATTTCGCGGTTTCGGAAAGCTCAAGTTGAAAGCCTCCGAGTCTAGGGAGGTTAATGGTAGGAATCGTACGCTTTCTTGTAAAGAGGACCAATTCCGTTTTAGATGGATTGATTCCAACGCCGCTGAGATTTGTACCTCTAGAAACATATCTACAAACAGACGAAGTACCCAAATTGCTGCTCGTGAAAGTCTGGAACGACGAGATAGTCTCGGAAGATTTACCCAACAGTATCATTTGGCCAATCTGCAAAAAGGGGGATAAGTTGTGCGACTTATAAGATTTTATCTAAAATTCTAGAATATAGAATTAAGCCGTAAGCAGAACAAATATTTGGCGAATACCAAGGCGGCTTCAGACATGGTCGTTCGACGACCGATCAGATTTTTACAGTGAAGCTATTACTCCAGAAGTGCTGGGAATATGACATCGACGTATACCAAATCTTTGTCGACTTCAAGGCATACGACTGTATCGATCGAAGTGTACTGTACAACATATTGCTGCATTTTGGTATACCGGCAAAGCTAGTGCGACTCATATGACGATGACTAAGACCGTCTCGTAGGTCAGAATGCAGAATAGACTGACTGACCTATTTGAAACTCGTACTGGACTCAAGCAGGGTGACGGGCCGGCGGCGCCGACGCTCTTCAAACTTGCTCTGGAGTACGTACTTCGTGGCATGAACATGGACAGCAGCTGAACACTACGTATCAAGTCGACTCAATTAGCAGCGTACGCTGACGATATCAACATCATGTCTCGAAGGGTGGGCGAAGCAAAAAGCCTTCAGCATAGTCTCAATGCCGCCGGAATAGAGGTTGGACTACATATAAACGAGGGTAAAAACGACCTTGGTTTGATGATTGATGCAATCAAAAACAAGAACGCAAGTAAAGTCAAGCATCACAGTGGGGGACCTCAATATCGAGTATGTATACAGCTTCACTTACCTGGGTTGCAATTTGTCAAAGGACGCCAAGGAACAGGTGAGATATAGCGACGGATACAACTAATAAGTGTTATTTTTCGGTTCCCCAATAATGAAATCGAAAATTTCAAAAATTAAAGGGGACTTTTTGCTTAGATGTGTATATGTTCACTTCTACTATAGCAATAAGCAGTAGCGTAGTGTTCAATATGTGTGTGTGTGTGGGGGGGGGGGGGGCAACAGTACAGTACAGTTTTTGGTTACATTTTAATTTGGTATATATTAATATATTTACCATTTTTAGATATAAATTGATAATGTAATTTTAAGAGTCATAAGTCGGTAATCGTGTATCAAATTCGAATTGAACTTAAAATTTCCTGGAAAACTTGGTAATAGATAAAACAAACGGGTTGCCTGTGTAGAAATTGACGTAGCTAATCGTGTGCAATTACAGTCGAACCCTGAATTAACAAATATAGCCGTAAATAACTCGTACAAGAATAACTTTTCTTAATTAAGAAAAGAACTTCGAACCAGTTTATCTTAAAGTGGCTAAATACTAAAATCTGTCTAATAGGAAGTTTCCCTAAATCATATTTTATATTAGATCTTGCGAAATGCCACAAAGGTCCGGGCCTAAAAAATGATCTGAACACACTATTGAGTTCTATCTACAATAACGTACGTAATTTTTTAATAGAATAAACATAAAATACCAGAAAAATCCTTAAATTAACTTTAACATAACTTTATCGCCAAAAATTAATTTTAATTATTTTTTCATTAACTTGTTGCCCCCATTTCTAAACGACGCCCCCCGTACGAAGTTACATAAACAAATTGCAATAGAATGCGCAAGCGCATACATTTGTTTTACATTGCAATTTTCCCATTCACTCACACTCACTTATTGTCACACTTTCACTCAATCACTACATAGCACCTTGGTTTGACAAGAACCTTTTTTCGAGTTCTCTTTCAATTTTTCTTCAATAAACTACGAAAACAGACAAAATATGATTGCAATTTATGACTTCCCGATTTTAGAAGATCTTTTTTTGTTTGAAATCTCATCGAAGCTACAAGTTGCTAAGCAACGGAGCAACGATTTTCGTTGCATTTAAAAATCCACATATACAGTATATGTGTGCTTTGTTGCGTTTCCTTTTTATATTTTCTTATTCATTGGACAAAGTATATACACCTAAAAATTCAAATATCTCAGTGACCGTTGAAAATCGGCCTAAATTATCAGGCTCGGTCATTGATTCGAATAAGCCATGTCTGTCTGTCCTGTCTGTCCGTGTGTCTGTCTGTTAGTACGATAACTCCCGAAATAATGAAGCTAGCGATTTAAAATTTTGGTCAGATATTTGTTTTGATAAAATCTTGGACGATATTGAAAAGGGGCCAAATTGGACCAAGGGTTCCCCTACCTTCCATACAATTTTTTTTTATATTTTAATTCGGCCATAACTTTCGAAAGAATATCGCTATCGACTTGAAATTTTGATCAGTGCCTCATTCTGACATATACTTTGAGTTGATGGAAAGTGGAGTAGGTCCGACTACCCCTACCTCCCCTACAAAGTTATATTCAGCCATACCTTTCGATAGAATGTCGCGAAAACCTCCAAATTAGTATCAAATGGTAGCTGTTGGATGCCTTGATAAGATATATCAGGTCCGACCCATCTACCCCTCCCTCTCCTACATAAATCAAGAAATTGAATATTTTGGATTTTGCGTTCTTTCTAGGTGTGTACATGGGTATAAGGAATACACTCATCGTGCTATTCGCACGATTAGAACTCGGTCTCGTTCTATGTTGCAGGGGACCATAAATTTGGCTCTTGCATTGTGGTCAACAGTGAACTTAAGGCAACACTGATAAACGATCTAAGTGATGGTGACACCACTGTGAAAGTAGTCGTACAGGGTCAGGGAACTATGAAAGAGATCCTTTTGATTTCGGCATAATTTCCATATGACAGCACTGGAGTTCCAACAGCGAGCTTCATCAAAGCGGTAGACTACGCTAAGCGGAAGGGCGATTCTCAACAAGGGCAATGAGCCTACATTTTATTTTATTTTTAGTTATTTATTTACACAACTGCAAGGAGAGAAATGATTGATATCACATTCGCTTCTAAGAGCCTGACAAACCTGGTCCACAAATGGGAGGTCTCCAGCGACATCACGCTATCGGACCATCGTCGCATTGACTTCAAACTGAACCTAGGTCAGACACCTAGGGAACCATTTTGAAATCCCCGCAGAACAAACTGGTCGCAATATAAATGAATTTTCGCTGGCTACCTTACCGTGACCAAGCCGCCGAATTAACTCTATTGAGGCGGCTGAAGAGGCGACAGTTTTGCTAACCAATCGGATAGTAGACGCCTATAAGCAAAGCTGCCCAATGCGCCTGCCAAAGAAGGAAAGTACACCTTGGTGGAATCCGGAACGCAGAAGAGAAGAGCTACAAGGACACTCCTTAATAGGCATACTCCAGCGAATTGCAGCACACAGAGTGCATTTCGATTCGGGTTCGAACTAGTATTACATGGCGCGCCGCAATTCTCATCAGATGCCTCTACGTATGGAGCGCTTCATGTAATACCAGGAGTGGTATTATCGGATTCAACCAGGCAAAGCTGTACGGTCCTCTTATAAAGGACACGAAATACACCCTGGCATCGGATAATTTTAAATGGGGCTAGGCAATTTGATTCGATACGGCCGCGTTTCTGACTATGGGTCAGAGAACGGATTCAAACAAAGCAACAAAAACATTGTTGTGGGACGGTGGATGTAGCATGCTCAAAAAATTATTTGAGTTATCCACCGTCCAGTTTGTCCATAGTGGGACAGCACAAGTATGCATACTCCAGCGAGTTGCGGCATGCAAAGTGCATTTCGAGTCGGTTTCGAACTAGTGTTACATGACGCGCTGCATACGTAGAGGCATCTAATGAGAATTGCAGCGCGCCATGAAATACTAGTTCGAAACCGACTCGAAAAGCCCTTTGAGTGCCTCATATATTTCTTTTAAAATCGAAAAAATCTCTTTCTCATTCAAGACAAATATCGAATTAGAGAATTTCTCAAAATTTACAGTTACAATGATTCAAAAATTACGACTGGATTTGTAGTTTTCAGATTTTATATTAATTGCAAAAAACTGTAAAAATGCATGTTATTTTTTTTTCTTAAATTTTTAAAATTGCAACCTAAAGCGCTATTATCCGCTCTCGTTTGGAATTCACGCTATGTTCATATACATTGACCACACATCTTATTTCAGCCTAGACCTTCACATTATATTGAAAAATCTACAATTACAGTTTTTCTTACAATTTTACGTAAACTTAACATATTGCGCTTTTCTTGTTCCATCCATCATGAAAGTTCAGCCATTCACTCCTATCTATGAACCATCAAATACTTATGTGCTTCGACTATTATTAATTCATTAAATGCAAAGAAATCGTTTTAATGTTTACCTAGTTGCAAAGTATTAGTAGTAGGAGGTGGTACTGGAGGATGTTCAGTTGCAGCCAAACTATCTTCCAAATTTGGAAAAAGCAATGTGATAGTCCTGGATCCCGCAGAGGTACTTAGTCAATTTAATTTTTTTATGAATGAATAATAAATGTTTTTTGTCCTTACAGAAACACTACTACCAGCCAATATTCACACTCGTCGGTGGAGGTATAAAAAACTTAAGCACCTCCTATCGGTCTATGAAAAGCGTACTCCCGAAAAATGCCAAATGGATTCAAGAAAAAGCAAAAGAATTCCATCCGGATAAAAATACAGTCATAACATCCTCCGGTCATGAAATCAACTATGACATTCTATTAGTGGCCATGGGATTGCAATTGCGTTATGAGAAGGTACTACATAGTGTATATTTTGCCACAAGAATTACCGAATTCGAATTTATGAGAAATATATTTCAGATCCCTGGCCTCGTTGAAGCACTATCAATCAAAAATGGCAATGTTGGATCCAACTATTCTCCCGATCATGTGAACAAAACATACGCTGCATTGAAGCGCGTGGAAAAGGGCAATGCAATTTTCACGATGCCCACTGGATCTATAAAATGTCCAGGTGCTCCACAAAAAGCCGCTTACATATCCGAGGATTATTTTAGAAGAGTAAAATTTACATTCCAGTTTCAATGTGACTTTTACTATATTTTTCTTCCTTTTACAGAATAACAAACGAAAAAATGTTAATGTCATTTATAACACGTCTATTGCTAATATATTCGGCGTGAAACGATACGCTGATGCACTATGGAAATTGGTGGACGAGCGCAATATAAAAGTGAATACAAAAACAAATCTTGTTGAGGTGAAGCCACGTGAAAATGTCGCCGTGTTTGCAAATGTAGAGAAGCCGAGTGAGAAATTTGAAATTGAGGTAAGTTCCGTATTGGTTTTGAGGCGTAGTAGGTAGTTTTGTTTATTGTATTTATTCTTGTCTGCAGTATTCAATGTTGCATGCAGTCCCGCCGATGACGACGCCAGACGATTTGCAAAAATGCAAGCAGTTGGTCAATGAGATGGGTTTTGTTGATGTGAATAAGGACACGCTTCAGCATGTGAAATATAATAATGTATTTGCCATTGGTGATTGTTCATCAACGCCTAATTCGAAAACGGCTGCAGCAGCAGGTATGGTATTTTATGGTGTTATCACACATTGACAATGCCCATAATTGAAATAATTTCCTTCGACTAATGCTCGTATTCTGATGCTTATGAAATGCCTGCGTGATGATAGATTTACACTTTGATAAATATGATCACAAAAGCAGCGAGTTAGCACCCACTAGAAGGTGAATGGTTCAGGGATGGTTAACTTCACACTCCATATACGACTTGAACATTTATAGCATTAATTTTTGTGTATTGCGTCGGCGAAATTACACTTCCCACTTCAATGATGTGCCATAGGCTTCACTTTTGTAATATTACGTTTCTGCGCAACGGAGCCTACCCGTTGGATCACTACTTGCCTGGCAAGATTCCAAAGCAAAAGCCTTGAAAGTTTGATAGCCCCTAAAAATATGAACCCAGCAGTCTTCCTTATTAACTCCTATGATCTATAGGACCACTATCGCAAGAAAGTCTGCCGAATCTTGGCATAAGAAGTATCAAAATTAAACGTTTTTAGTGGGTGGCATTTTAGGTCAGTCATTTACTAACTGGATAGGGGGGCATTACAGCATTACCATCGCAATACCTCAGGTCGAAAGGGTGACTTCTTGGGTGCTAACTTAAAGGTTCTCCTCATTTTTCAAATTTCAAATAGCTCTCGTGATTTTGCGCTTAATCCTAGCCTTAGGAGGAGCCTTGCTGAATAGGTTAACACATTTCCTACTGTCTCTCACGCGACCTTTCCTTTCGCTTCCACGGGGTCGGAAATGCTTCTCACAGTCTTCCAGAGCATACTCACACCTGTATTGGATTAATACTTTGGAGGTGTGAGTTCTATTTGTTTTTTTTTTTCTGTGGCCATTTACGATTTACCTGTCTTTACGATCTCTGCGGATGTCACTGAAGTCTGCACTCCGTAGTTAATGCCTTGTTCGCTAATTTCAGAAAATGGATTATTCGTAAACATGGAGAAGTGAACCATAACGCCGCGACTCCCTTTGAGTTCATATTTTTTTAGGAGGCATTTGTTTTTAATTTTAGCATGTACTATTTTTTTGGAGAGAGAGAATCTTCCCCTAGTCCTAGTTAGTAATAATACATCAGCTAAGATGATCGACGTTCTACGAATATGAGGATATATGATATCAAGCCCCAGATTATGTATTCGTAGAATGCGTTTGGTTCATATTCTGCTAAATAGTTGAACGTTGTGCAATTTAGAGTTACTGTTGTTGTAGCGGCATAGTTGTGTCGAGGGTTATTGAAATTTTGGCCGCTCCCGAAAATAGCCTCGGTTTCGTTTATGTATTGGAATACATGTATTTTGAGGCCCACTTATCCTTCTTTTTCGTGTATCCGATGTAGCATTGGTCGCATTCGCCGCACGAGATTTTGTAGATGCCGCTTTTCCCCTCCAGCCTAAGTGGGTCCTTCGCCCTTCCTGGGGTGTTCCGTCACGTGGAGTTCCTACAATCACGACGACCTGTAAATCAAAACTATGTGTAAGGTTTTCTGGAAGCTGTGAGTTATGGGTGTACTGATCCTTGATGTTTCATAGCATGGTATGCTCGTATCCTTCTGGTAGGGAATATGCCACCTACCGATGCACCCATGCTGCTAAATGCGGCTTTTTTGGTTGGAGTGTATGGTATTATGATGCTAGTATTGTTCGCTGTGTAGATGTTAGTTTTCGATGTATCTCGAATCCAAGCTTTTCATTGCTGTTGGAGATGCATAGATCCAGGAACGGTATAGTACCATCCTTATATTTCTCGGTAGTAAATGCTATATTAGGGTGAATCGCATTGAGAGGGAGAGGATCTGGTCCACCTCACCTCTTTTGCCAATGGCAAACACATCGTAAAAATATTTCCACCATACCTTGGTATTATCCCTTTTGACTTTCTGCTCTTCTGTCGAGGTAATGAACATTTCCGTCCGGAGTGGAGAAAGCGGCTTGCCCACCTCGACAGTGGCTTTGTAGTAATTTTCTTGAAATGTGAAATGGTTTTTGTTCATGCACAGCCATGCAAGCTTTGCGGAAACTTTCACTTTTATCTCCATTCGGTAGTACTACCACAGCTGTGCAGCCACGTTTGGAAGGGGAGTGTTCGAGAACAATGCTTTCACATCGAACGGCACCAGCATTTCGTCGCTCTCAATGTGCCCGATGTGTTGCATATACTCAGTCAGCTCAAATGAGTTATTGACTGAGAATTTGCTGTTAGGGTTTCCCGCTGCCTGGCACTCGGTGATTATCCACTTGCCGATGTTGAAAGTGGTGAAGTTGGAAGTTGGAGATTATTTCGCGCATCTCCTGTCCCTCTTTGTGGATCTCGCGGCAAGGAAGGATTCGGCATTCGTAGTTTCTGGATTTTCGGAAACACGGTATTGGCTTCTTTTAGGTCTTGGTCAACTCGTTTTATTTACTTAATGAGCGGGTCCTTCCTCAGCTTGAAGAGGTGCACATTCCCTAGTTTTTCGGCTACTGTTCTGTCTTGTCGCGGTTGTATTGAGTCTTGCTGTGGATTTGCCGAAGGATGCAGGAAGCCTTATATGAAATAGGCAGAAATGTTAAGCACACAGAATATGATCAACCGTATAATGGAATGTCAACAAAATTGAGACGCAGTGAGTAAGAAGTTAGACGGAAGATAGCGAACCGCCATGAAGGTTAACTACCCGAAGCCGCATCTGCATCATAACTGTAACACATTGCCGTATCTCTCAGTAATTTCATTTTTTTATCCCACAGCAGCTTCAAATATGTTAAAATAATTAAATATGTGGTTATTAATTTTATTACTTTCAGCTGCCCAAAGTCCAATTGTCTACGATCACATTCTAAGAACGTTAAATGGC
Source organism: Microchrysa polita (assembly GCA_949715475.1). NCBI lineage: Eukaryota > Metazoa > Arthropoda > Insecta > Diptera > Stratiomyidae > Microchrysa > Microchrysa polita. The sequence continues at coordinate 66,140,997 of OX454416.1, forward strand.
CAATCGTTGCCTGGTGTCTATGATGGCTATGCCTCATGTCCGCTTGTGACAGGCTACAGCAAATGCATATTGGCCGAATTCGATTACAATCTACAGCCGCTGGAAACTTTCCCGATTCGTCAGGACAAGGAACGCTATACAATGTACATCATGAAGAAAGATTTTATGCCAGCACTATACTGGCATCTTATGCTGAATGGCTACTGGAACGGTCCCGGTATGATGAGAAAGGCAATGTCCTTATTTAAATTTGGAAAATAAATAAAAACGTGACTCTAGGAATATATGGAATATATTTTTGTATTGTACATTGTTTTTAGGAAAAAATAAAGTTCTTATCATAAATCTTAATGAGATCGGTTTGAATATGAAAAAGAGTGCGACCGCAATGCCAGTTTGAGGTTAATTAGGCGTAGTAGAGAGTACGCCATTTTTCTCTACATTACAGTTCAAATTGGTTCAAAGCTGACATTGCGTATAAACACCGTAAAATATTAATTATTCAATTTTCGCTGAAGTATCGTTTGAACTTCAACACGAAAATCGATATTGTCTTTGGCCGAAAGTTGCTTCACGAACGGCAATAAACTCAACAGAAACATGCGATCGGAGTCCTCGTCCGGCTGAGTTAAATGCTCCGATAATTTTCGAATTTGCTTAAAATACTCGTAATCTAAATTACGAACTTTCTTCTTTCTACGTTTTCTGTTTGGATCCTTTTGCATTTGATCCATTCCCTCATACAGACAATCCGGTTCATCGCGATCTGAAATGACATTCAAGCTTTCGCAATTTTGTTCCATTGGATCCACGTCACTATGATCCAAAATTTCAATAGGACTAGGATTTGCCGTTTTTGTATTCGGATGTGTTAAGTTCAGATCGTCTGTAATATTTTGTTGCAAATCATTGGAATCGTTATTATAGCAATTATGTTTATCTTCTTCGTTAAAGGTTTCAGCGACGTTTGTGATCGTAAATTGTTTCGACGATGCGACCATACTATGCGGCGTTAAAATATCGAAATTGTTTTCTGGGTTTTTAAAATTCGGCACAACATATTTTCGTTTTTTGCCTGTTCGTTTTGCACAATGATGAGGTTCGAGGAAACTCAATTCGTCAAGTAAGTGCCATTTCTTAATGCCGGGACCAATAAATTTTTTTCGTTCGCGCATATAGTTACTGCGCAAATTGTGCCATTTTTCTTTGCAATCCATAACTGAAATTGAGAAATTTATTTTATTTAATTATTAGTTTTATTTTGCCATGAAAACCAACTTAGTTAATGAAATAACACGTCCTATATTTAAAGACTAAATTTATTCATTCATTCCTGAAGTTAACAACTTTATCAGATATACGAGTATTGCTAGAATCGGTTTGCATGGACATGGACTCCATGAATATTTCAAATGAAGCAAGCGACTCGTATTTTTTAGTTAGTCCATATACCATTTTCTATGTCATTCAAGCACACAAAAGTGTATTCTTATTTGAATTGCTGAACATTTACTCAAGATTCAGCCGTTAAAATTAAGCATTAGAATACATCAGCGCTTCTTAGCCGCCCAGAGGAGGTGAACCATCATTGATTCTACTCATACTTATCATACATAGCATGTACATAGGAAAATAACAAATCAAGCGACCCACCTAATTATGAGATGCACAGCTAAGGATGGAAGAGAAGTCCTAAAGGACACAAAAATACTACAGTACAGTAAGGTATTCCCAATGCCATCAACAAATACTGAATTTAATTTATTGCACTCGCATTTAGTGCAATACACACACACGCACACTATCCATACTTATGTATCTCTCATTTATAATTGAATATCGATTTAAGCAAAACTATGCCACTTACCATTAAGATTCATCTCTCGTGCAACATTGCGCCATGAATCCATTACAACGAACCGTTGACGATAGTCAGCACATTGTCGATTATAGAGACATTCACGCTGTTTAACGCATTTAATAAATTTTAGCACATTCATCCTACTTTCGTCCGACATACTGAAGAAAATTCTTCTGAAAAGGAAAACACGAAATGTTTACTTGCGTGAAAACTCACACTCTATCTGAGTCACTCTGATTGTTGTTCTCAAAGAGTGCTTCGTCTGTCATAGACTGAACTGATTCATATTCATTGATTGGGTGAGTCGGGGTGAGTCGAGTCTTTTCGGTCGATATCGACCAAGCTCGTTCATTTCATTCCATGCATGTGTGTAGAAAACATGCTCCGTGAGAAAGTGAAAGAAAAGAGTGCATGTACGAAGATGTGTGTAGATAGGAAAAATTTAGTGAGTCATATGCGAGTGTAGAGTAGAGTACGAATGGAATGATTCGAGTCATTTTATTATCATGTTGTTTGCTTGGCTGTTGAAAGGGGGCGATAAGTGTAAGTAGAGTATGAGTGTATTTAAATATCGTGCATGGGAATATTTAAAGCATTTTACAGTCTATCTACTTCTACACGATTTGCGAATGTTTGATAAAATTTCATTCAAGCTGGAAAAAAGGTTTCTAGTTCGGGGCTGATAATCAGTGGCGTAACGTACGGTGTTCCATGTGTGCAGTGGAACACGGGCCCCCAAGCCAAAGGGGCCCCCAAATCCGAAATCATAACAATATTTTGTTTGATAGATCCTTAGGTAACCGTTCTTGCATGCACATGCATTTTTACTAATATGCCAGAAAAATGCGTAAGTGAGCTATAGAATCTAGGATAGTAGCAAAACATTCAATTTTGGGTATGTTCAAGCTTGGATCTTGGATCTCTAAGTATTATACTCTGTTTGCACCGGGGAGACGCAACTTAACTCAACAATCATCAGAACAATCCATAAATTATAAAGGTTTTTGCTCATAATAATATTGAAAATTAATAAAGGTTCAACTTCAGGCGGTTCTTGCGTAAAATTGGGCCAATAATCAGCGCCCGGTCTAGGGAGGGCCGGTATTTTGGGTTGCACTTCCTAGACGGAAAACTGAAACATGAAAGCTGAAACTTATTTCCGGTTAAAAAGACTATAACACTTGTAAATTAATGGTAATTAGCTCGACGGCGTTACTGACAAAGGACTGCAACTCTATAAATTGCTGGAATAAAACCGTTACTTAGTTAATAATTTCATGATAATAAAATTGGTCTTTAATGGTTTTTTTTTGCTTACGCAACAAAATTGTTAGGTGCACAGTTTTTTTTTAAAGTTGTGTTCAATGGCCTTCGAAAAATCAGTACCAAACGTTTTTAGTTAAGCAAACAAAGCACACGAAGGAAGTAAATGTGTTAGGTGTATCGTAACCTCAACTAGGCGAGAAGAACCTCAGGAAACAGATAAAATTTCAAGAAGTTAGAGTCTGAAGTGAGCAATTGTCCAGGATTTATCAACAAGATTGGTTGACTTAGAGTCTGATGCTTCTTGACATACCCTGGGTTTCTCGTCTCAGTTCATTTCACTCAGTAGTATTCCGTGAGATTACCGATATTGAGGCACTATAGGGTGATCAAATTGGCATTACTGAATCCTTAGAGACGTAAGATGTCCTTAGATTACCTTTTCGATTTGTCAGTAATATAGTGTTTCATCGGCAGAATACTTTTCCTCTAACGATTTAGTACCACAACCGTCTGGCTTGTGGAGTCCTATATGATCTGATCTAAAATTTAAATAACGTGTTTCGTCTAGTAAAGTACGTAATATGTGTGGCTACCTGACAAAAACGACAGAGCGATATTTGCGCATTTTCTTTTGTTAAATCATTTTACGTGCAATTTTTAACGACTACTACATCACCAATACGTCTTTCTCGGGAAATTGCAGTTTACATTGACGTTCTCAAGTTCATAATGATAAAAAAGGCTACATTCAGCACTCGATGAGCCGATTTTAGATGGTTTTTTTCAAGATAGCGGCGGGAGTGCAGGGGGAAAGTGACGCAAACTTGGATTTCAACTTACCTCACCTGTCTTTATAACATATCAAAAATTTGAGACATCCCCAATTTTTGCAAGGTAAAATCCCCCCGTTGATTGGAGTACATCCTTCCTGGTAAAACAAAGTCGACAGATCCCATGAACATTAAAAAAAAAATCTTAGGTGCGGCAATTTGTCATTTCGCCCGTATTTAAATATCGAATTGATTGCTCAGTTAAGGAAAATATGTTCACAATGTTGAAAAAATGATATAGGATGACCTATTGATCGGAATGGCTAACCACAGTTACTAAGAACATTCAAAAAGGTTTAAGTGAGAAAACCTTTCCTTTTTTAACTGGGAAACAGTTAACAAGAAATCAAGAAACAGATGTCTGTCGGCAAACTAGTGAGTCAAGATACGTAAATTATTTGCCTTTGGAGCATCTGTACAATGAATTTTATTTCAGTCGATTTAGTTTTCCTTGGTTATGGATGTGATCCACAGATCCATTTCGATCAACGATTCTTACGAGGTAGAAGGGCACTCCTACAGGTTTTCTTTCACCGCGACTCTTGGATTTTGTGATAAAAAGATGATCCTATTTAATTATTCTAGATTCAATTTTGTCTCAAAAAATGAAAAAAAAAAACATTTTTTTTTAGAAAATGATGTTCGTTGCTTTTGCTCATAATTTAGACTGCTTTAAATGTGGATTTTGTTCTATCAATTTTTTTTTGGTGAAAAAAAATTCGACCGTGAGGGGCCCCCATTTCGATCTCGAACACAAGAAAATTGGGAAACGTTACGCCACTGCTGATAATTGTAGGTAAGAATAAATTTCATCTGATGATGACAGGGACGTAGCCAGGATTTCTTTTCTACTTTCGATATAGGAAAAACTGTCGGTATTTTTTGTTAACAGCATGTTTCCAGTAGAAATTTTCGTAGCCATTATAGAAAAAAAATGTCCTTTCTGAAAGTAGGCAAACCACGTCTTCGAAGGTCTTCAGCACCATGCAAGAGAACACCCTAAAATTTAAATTTTCATTTACTACTAGGTCGCCTTAACCCCTCGCGGCATAGCGCGTCTACTGCACCTACTTGCCATCGCGTACGGTTTCCAGGGCATTTATCGTATTTTATGAGTGTCCCTCTAAAAGTCGTCGTTTTTTCGGTAATTTTCGAAAAATATCTTTTAGACCTGGAAAGATAAAGATTTGCAATTGTCGGTCTTCGAGCTCTCCGGAGATTGGTTGGTCAATCGACAAGCTGCCAGGTAATTGTTACATATATGCAGGGGCAGCGCATAGGGCCCGCGCACAGTGGGGCGAAAAACCCGAATTTTGGAAACAATTATAAAAACATGTCAATTTTAATGTATTTGGCCATTCTAAATCGAATGGAATATGTTTCACGCAGATAGGATTAGCCGTTTTGAAGTTATTTTGATTTTAAGGGGGGAGGGGAGATCACTTTTCAGTTTTTATTAATTAGTTCAAAAACTGTAAAAGTTACAGCAAAATAGTTCGAGGACACATGAAACTACACAAAATTACCTTTCGAACGACATATAATACAATTGACTTATTTTGATAAATTATACCCTAGACCAAAAAATGAAATGGGATATTATCATTTTTTGACATTTACATTTGTTACTTTAACTCTGAAAGAAATGCTAGTTGAGCCAGGATAATTTAGGGAAATATTCCTAATAAAATTAAGTTCAGTTTTGCCAAAAATTTAGTTGCTCCGACCAAAGGCACGCCTGATTCGCCTATTAGAACTTTTCAAACCGACACGTCCATAGCTCCTCCCTGGGGGGAAGGGAGGGGGTAAATTTTGGCTGAACGCCAAGACAGAGTCCCTTTATACTCTATACAAAAAACTAGTTCAATAGAATGAAAACTACGGCTATCTCCGGTTCAAAGGGACCCAACATATTTTACAGTAGAGTTAAAAAATCGTGCCTAAAACAGCCAACATGACATAACAAAATCGGTTATAAAAGTTGCCTGGGGTTCTATGGGGTTATGATTCTTACATATTAGTAATCTTGAGACTTTCAGGAATAATGTAGCATAAACAGACCCTTGGAGGCACGTGGAGGTAGTTGTTAAAACTCAATGTGAAAAATCCAGTTTGGGTCAATTTGACCTTCAATAAATTAAAATTAAATTTTGTTTTCCAATTTTTTTTTTACTTTTTTTTATGCTAACATATTTATTATAACCTAAAAATTTAAAATAAAATCATAAAGCAAAGTTGTATGAGAATTTATCGTCAGCGTTTTCATTGAAACTCGATTATGGAAAAATGTGCTTAAACTGCAAAATCAATTCTCTACACTTTGAGAGCCGCTGATTTCTTACTGTGACAGAATTGGTCCGAAATTTTTTGTAGAAAGAAACTTCATCATGTTTACTATGCGATAAGTCATTCACAAAAGCTCTCAAATAGTATCATTTTTTTTAATTTTTGCCTCTACCGCCCCACTGTGCCGCGTGGCGGTGGGCCCCCCGATATTTAGGGGCCCAAAATCCACATGAAAGATTTCACGAGGCATAAAAACAACACGACTGCGAAAAACAACACTCCGACGTAGATATTTTTTGCAGACAAGAGGATATATATATACTTTTCGAAGTCAAAGCAAATACTAAATTTGACCAGGTCCCTTCTCTTGATTTGCCCTAACTCCTAGTGGAGCATGGTGCGTTGACGACAACCGTGTGTAGTCTTCAACGTTTCAACAACAACTAATTTCGGAGTGTGATGCGGTTGTCAGCAATACCACTTCCTAGTCGGATTTATGTTTACTATTCAATGATAAGAATATTTCTTTTCATGTTCTAAATAAACTTGCTGCGACCAGGTCCCTTGGATAAACAAATTTAATATTGTCCTAAAATCTTTGAAAGTTCATGAGACAATCCGGTTCCTCAAATAACATGGCTGCGCTATTTGCTGTATCTGTAGCCGCGGTTTGTAATCCGACCCACCCATTTCCTTGCCAAGTACCATATGGGCAAACATTTCTTTAGGTCGCTCTGCAAATAAACTATCATAAAACATTTTTGGTGATAGTGCCTTTTCTTAACTTTCGGACTAAATTCCAATACACTTTGTCATGAACTGTCAAACACGAACAAAATATGTTTGAGAGTGGTACTAAACCTAGTTCAAACTAGTTAGTGCGGCATGTGTATGTCGTTTAAGACTAAAATATTTTATCTTGCTTGCGGTATATACACGGTCATTTGATTTGAAAGGAGTCTTGACAAAATTGCTGTATTGCTGTATATTAAGTACAAACGTTCTTAAAATTGAAGGATTTAAATTAGAGCACACTGAAATTTGAAGCTGAAACAGGGAATAGAGTTGAATTAATAACGTGTCGCTTTTTCCAATTGTCTAGCAAGTTACAAACATAGGCCGCCAACACACGAAGCGTCCGAATCTATTTTTGGATTATTCGTTCTGGCAAATTCTTACATTTTCTTCGATCTTGACAGAACGAAAATTAAAAAAAAAAAAATGGATTCGGATTGACCGTGTGTGTGCGACATTAGGGTAGATAGAGCGCTCGTCTTCAATTCATAGGTTCGCGGGATCAAATCCCATTGTAGGCGCAGGTATAAAAATAAATAACAGGCGCGACAATCCAACATTGGACTAAGGCCGCAGGATGTGTTAGTGACATCCCATTTCCAAGATCTTATCTGCTTTTTGTTGAGGTAATGATATCAATAACTAGTTTGTGGATTAATTACCAAACGGTCTGAATGAAATTGCTGACTAGTATACTGAAGAGGTCTGGATGTGAAAACCAGCGCTACGAGTTTGCTTTAAGCAGACGGGTAGGTAGTAGGTTAAACGAACCTGGGATATGCACGTCTGAAATTTTGCGAGAAGCTTAACCTTTAGGGGGGACTGAAGGAGTATCACACCTGCTATTGAGAAGTATTTAGCGAAAAGAGTACCTCGTGGATGAGTTTGCCCAGGCGTTGGACTCGAGGTGGTTGGAGGTTGTTACCCAAGTCAACCAGCTAGAGTTGCGACCCCGGGTTCGATTTCGGAAAATGAGTGCATTCAATGGATGAAGAAATCCCCATTTGACAATAAGACCTTGTCGATAAAACGCCGAAGGTCCAAAACGTTCGATGGACCAGGAGGTAAATGCGAAAGCTCAGACACTCCCCTGGCGATATAGTCCCGTAGATGACTGACTAGTAGTATTTGTATTAACATTAACGACACTAGTGAATTTAATGGTAGATATCCATATGAGCTCGTTGCCTGTCGGCAAATGGGCAATAAGTAGTCTTAAAAGTAAAATATAAAATTTTAAGTGGCCTTTTTTGCTGAGCTGAATATGTATATTATCATGAAAAAATACCGGCGTACAGAGGGCTGCGCCCGCAATACGAGGGTTTTTTAGAATTTTGATGCATAGTGAATATTTTTTATAGATATATTTTATAAGCAATAGATAAGAATTGTGCACAACATTAATGAAATGGAGGTCGAAAAGGAAGTTTAACTTTAAACGCCAATAACTTTTTTACCGTTACTCGAAACTGGACAATTTTAACTAATATGAGATGTACTCGTCTAGATCTTTGATTTAAATACCCATACGTTAATCTCCGATTAAAACTAAAAAAAACGTTCGGGACACCCTGTTATCTTCTTCCTACCACCTTCTAAGGTATTTGTGCCAAAGACTGTAACCATTCTACACATTCATACCGAATTTCATGAAAATCGGTTGAGCCGTTCGCGAGTTATTTAGTGAACAGACGGACGGACGGACGGACGGACAAAATCGATTTCATAAGGGTTTTTTGAAAAAATTATAAAAAACCCTAGAAGCCACTATAACAGTGATTCGTGGTCTATTATGCGGGCCATTGAAACTAATAAACTAACAATGCGTCTAGGAAGTGGTATAGCTTACAACCGTATCACACTTCGATTTTCGTTTTCTTTGAATCGTTGTCGACTACACATGGTCGTCAACGCGCCATGCTCCACTTGAAGGGTAAGAGGGTAAAACAAAAAGAAGAGGATGTTTAACCATTTACTTAGGGGAAACTTGATGCCGAGGCGTTTATAACATCGAGTGATAAGATAATAGAGAGTTTTAGCATATCGTAGAAAATAGTACGACATAGTCGGACATTCTATGGAAAAATTCGCTTTGCAAGTACCAAGTAGGCATCTGTGTATAATCACGACAAATAATTTCGCCAATTTGGACTGTTTACAGAGCTTCAAATACAGTGAAACCTGTCTAAAAGACACCTGTATTAAGCGACCACCTACACTCTAAAAAGTGAATTTAAATATCCGCTGAAAATGCGGTAATTTTACACTTTTTCCCGCTTATAATCACATACAGAGTGCATTTTTCAACAATTTCTGTGTAAAATAAGAAAATTACACCAAAATCGGTGTGAAATGTATTTTTACGCTACACTTCTGTATAATTCAGATTTTCTGGTGCATTTTTACAACGTTTATTGTGTTTAATTCGGATTTGTGGTGTATTTTTACAACGTGCAGTCGAAGTTTTACTCATTTTTTGTAGCGTGCTCTCCAGTTGTCATACTTCAATCGGCTGTACTTAGCACAGTGTATCACATTTTCCGAAAATTCTCTGCATTTAGAACTCATGTGTACACGCTCTGTGGTTCACTTGTTTGAGTCGCACTCTACGATGCTATAGTAATCTAGAGGTCCCGAGATATCCGAAAGGAAATATTTAGTGCTTGCAACATTACACTCCGAAATGATATGCAATGTAACGTTGACTCGAAATTGCCTATAAACGGCTCAGTTACGGTACTTTGAAGAAGAACAAGTGTACAGATGGCACAAAAAAGACCATATTGCAACCTCCCATGTAGACGAAAAACTGATCTCTCTCTCTGAACTGAAATCTTTACAACGAAAAAAGAGTGAAACCGCATTAATTCCTATTATTACGGAGTGTTTTTACACATAGCACGGTGTAAATTTGCTAATATATTGGAGTACTTTTTTAAACATTTTTTATGTAAAATTACACTTGATTTGCAAATTTAGATTGCAGAGTAATTTCACTATTATAATAGAGGGAAACAAAGTTTCCTTCTATTATAAGAGTAAAAATTTCATAGAGTGATTATGTATAACGACCGATTTTTTTTCGGGAATGGAATTCGTTTTCACAACTCCATACACTTGTTCCCCGTTATAAGCGACCACCCTACCCTACTGAATCGAAAACAATCAATCAGCCTTACTCTATTTTTTTCTATTTGGAGGCCACAATAGGGTTCCGATCCATAGAAAGGTCTGATTAAATAAATAATTTAACCGTTGTCTGTACATTTTTTTGAAGTATTGAATCGGGGCCTTCGTAGGGGGATTTAAATGCGGGCGGAGCGAGTTTAAGGTGGGATAGCAAGCTCTCAATTTTGTCCCCCATGTTTGTGGCGAAAAAAAACAGAAAAGGGAACATGTTCGTAATATGACAACGGTTTTTTGTTGGGGTGCGATCATTGATTCTTTGAAGCTCTGAAGTAACTTTTGGTTTTTAACCTTACTTTATCATTATTCCTATATGTACATATAGTGAGCTCATAGCATAAAGAACCCCTTCGGTCATCAAGCAAAAAAGAATTGTTCCCTACGGAAACATTATCTTCCTTCTCCCTGCGATAACTTTGCAGATAGCTGTTACTGCCAACAAATAATGATCGATTCCTTATTGCCAGTTCAAATTTCAGAAGAAATTTAAATATACTGTTTTATATGACTTAATTGCTTTAAAAAAGGAAATAAAAACGAAGAGCAAAAGTTGTCCACAACTTTTCCATAACAAATACAAACCAATTTTATTGCATTTAATTTGTAAATTTTACAGTATTCTGCACCAATTTTTGCGAGTCCATTCAAATTAGCGAATATATTTGAATGCATACATTTTATACTGAAAGTCAGTCAAAATGAATCGATCTGCATCTTAAACGCTTCAAATGTAATGAATCCGTTTGTTCCGATTGTGTTTAATTTGAATATAAAAGTCTCATATGAAATAAGAATAGTATAATACATAGATTACAAAAACGAGGACAAATTCAAACGGATAAATGCTTGAAATTACAATAATTTAGGCTCGTGTAGATTTAGCACCTGCAGTAATGAAATAGAGCAATTCAGGTGACTATGACAAACTGGTGTATGCTTATTGCAATTTTAAATTAGAATTGCGAATTGTTGGTGAACATTTGTGTAAATTTTTATAAACTAGTGAATTATTCAACAATTTCAAGTGCCGCTAACTTTAAGATGAAAATGACTCGTTCCAGTCTTTTATGGAAATTTAATTTCTCCTTGAAAGTCCATCAAATTCAAATGTCTGTGCGCTTGTCGATTTTTTCTTTAAAGTGGGTCAATGGTTTTCGATGACCATTAGAACAGTTTTCTTCCGCTATCCTTGCGTAACAGTTACGTAAATGGAACATAGAATATGCATTATGTAGATATATTTTTGACTTCCGTTACACAGGGCCGCCAAAAGACAAATTTAGGCTTCTACATCTACTCGTATGATGCCCCCGATGAGCCGATAGAAGACGTGCTGAAATATGCACTTCGAAACAATTCGCTTAATGAAAATGGTTATTAATATTGTTAATCAACAAAATTAAGTTTTAATGAAATTTTAATAATCGAAATGTTGTATGAGCCGCAATTGAAAACAAAATACATCACCAACAACATTATATCATTGCATAAGTTTATTGCATACAAAATAAGGTACCAGCGACTGTCTCCTAACATTGCAGTCATCAGAATCAGATGAGAAGGAAATCAATACTTGTCTTATTCCAAATGAAATGATAAAGAAGAGTCCTCTTAGTCATAAAATAGATTCATTTCTATGGGACTTCTAAGATTTGTCATTTATATTATATTTTTTTTCGGAATAGCCGCCGGCCGATTCTGTTTCTATTTTCGCAAAAGAAAAAACACGTTTTCTTTGTTGCCTGCTGGCATTACAATAACCATTTTCAGGGTTGTTGTAATTAATAATACCCACAGCTAATATCTAAACCATGGTTTTTAGTGTAGACATGCTCCGCCTGTGAATATTTTCTTATTTCCTATCGAAAAGAGTATTCACAATGAGAAGCGTGAATGATGCTAGTGATTTGAACATACAGTGAGTCGTGGTAGAAATTAGACACATTTACATGTAATACTTTCGGTTATATGATGTTTCTGGGTTTTTTGCTGTTTAAACAAAAATATTTTCGTTTTTGTTGGAATTAAGTCATAAATGAGTAGGATCAGAATTAATAAATGAAAATGTTATTTTATTTTGTTTGTTTTTCGTTTTCATTTGCGCATCAGCTGATTTTTAGTACACAGAGTCTCCCATAAGTCTACGTAAAGCCGGAAACGGATGACAGCGCATGTAGTGGCAACTTCAAAAAAAGTCTTTATATCCGTTATACATAGAGGTACGGAAATTTCGTTTTTACGAAATAGATGCGAATTTCGGCGAAAATCGTTTTTTTGCGAGTAGATGCGAAATATTCTAATTTGTACTTTCTGGACGAAAAAGTGAATTATTATATCATTAAAAACTTCAATCATGGAAGATAATTTTTATTTTTTTTGTCAAAAGTTTCCCGTTAATGAAAATAGAGACATTTGAAAGTGCTGGAGGTTCGCACAATCATGAGCACGATGGCTTGCCAAATTCCGAGCAAGTTGTTTTGTCGGAAGTTCGACAAATGGACTTTGTTTTTTTTATATATGAGTTTTCCTCGTAATTCGGCGAACCTTGAAAACCGAAGTTGAAATGAACTGTACCTAAAAAGAAGAGAAGCGTTAGAATATTGACGTCATTATACCTTAGCAGTTTATCTTTTTATCGTATAAGTATAAGTCCATGACGGACAATGTCGACTACTGTTGTTGTCATAGACGTTTCTTCGATAAATTGAATTCGGGGTATGATCAAACCATTGTAATAATAAACACGCAGCGTTTTTGTTTTTGCAGTGATGAGCTTTAAACACTCATATCACTGTGAATTTCTAGAGTAATAAAAAATAATAAACACGCAGCGTTTGGCTGATTTCAGACTATAAGACGAAACCGGACGGGTAAACTTGCAAGACAAGAGAGCTTTTGTAGTGGCCAGCAAACAAGCATTGTTCATTTCAAATTGTAAGAACGAGTCTTACGAAAGAAAAAAATCGTGACACGATTGTTTTTCTTTCGTAGGAATCGTACGATCGATAAGACGATTGCATCTACCAATAGTTCAGGCGTTCTGCAAAGACAATTAGCGCGTGTTTTACTTGCATTTTAATCTTGTCGACTCGTCATTTCATTGTACACTAACTTTGGAGCGTGCATGGCAACATTTATACATACTTGCTGTGTGATTATTGTTCGCCGGTCCGTGTTTTGATCGGATAGTGTGAAATGATCATACGATGGTTCTTGTCGTGCAAGTTTACCCGTCCGGTCGTTTTCTTACAATTTGAATTCAGCCATTGTTCGCCAGTCCGTGTTTTGATCGGATAGTGTGAAATGATCATACGATGGTTCTTGTCGTGCAAGTTTACCCGTCCGGTCGTTTTCTTACAATTTGAATTCAGCCTTTTTGTTTTTGCAGTGATGAGCTTTAAACACTCAAATAAAAATAATAAACACGCAGTGTTTTTGTTTTTGCAGTGATGAGCTTTAAACACTCATTTCACTGTGAATTTCTAGAGTAATAAAAAATTTCTTATTTTCATAAATTGTTTATGCGAAATTTCTGTTTTTTTACTTGCGAAATTTCCGTGCCTCTATACGTAATCAAAAGAATATTGCAAATATTGGTATTGTTCACGCACTGTGCAAATCTTAATATTTCTCAAATTTTGTTTTTGCATTATAACGGCAACATAATATTGTATCGATTGCATCCCTCCCTAACTATTTATCTTTGCGGAACCGAAAGAGCAAGTTCATTATTTCGCCTAAGTTCGAATGTTTAGCTAAATAATTGCGACACTGAAAATGTAAAGAGGCATCTGGTAGTCCGCACATTTGATCAAATAATGTCACGGATTTTCAGCGGCCTAATGATATTTTCAGTGTTGCAATTATACCCTGAAATTTCTGTTAGGAGTAATGAAGCAAATGTGATAAATTTATATAGAATCTAGACAACATACGCACATTTTCAAATCACTTGCGGCAAAGTCCTGATGCCACTTTATTTTCATAGGCATATATCCTCACAATATCCTACCTCAACGTACAATACTAAAAATGGCATAGGTTTCGGAACAGTCTTCTCGCAGGCCTGGCTTCGCTTCCAAATACCCCATGCAATAGACAACAATTGGACGATATGGTGAACCGGTTCTCTGATGCTATGGGGGCTGCGACTACTGTATAATGTCCTGGCATCTCACATGCAGGTAGGAAAAAACCAGCTTGGTGGAGTTCTAAGATTTCCGAACTAAGAGTCGTGAGTAGGAGAAGCTTTAATAAAGCTATAAGGCCTCAAGGCTCGAGTCGGATGGGCAATCCTATAAGATACATCTCAGTTCTTTAAAAAAAGAGCTTAGAGGAGCTAAGTGCAGCGCTTGGAGAAGTTTGTTTTAAAAGAGGACGGATCATGGGCGTCTTCATGTAAGGAAACTATCAAGTGTCTGCTTGATACACACTTCCCCGGGTAGCTCAGCTGTCACTTCACCTGACCCCATAAGTCGCACAGGGTCATGCGACACGGCCCCTATTCTTAACCGTGGGAAGATAATGTGGGCGATATCAAGCTTTGATCCCTTTAAATCAGCTGGACCTGATGGTATTATACCTGCGGTCTCGCAACAGTGTGTAGACACTACGTATCCTTGGATAGAGTGCATACTTACCCCATGCCTCACTGAAAAATCATTTGCTAAAAACAAGAAAAAATACAACAAAAAACAGCCAAGGAATAATTTTTCCTGATTTAAGATGCATTTTCTTGTTTCAAAAGAATTCTTTGCTTAAAATAAATAAATAAGCCTTTTTTAAGCAAAGACTTTTCTTGGAACAAGAAAATACATCTTAAATCACTGCTTATGCTGATGACGTTGCTATTGCCGTTAGAGGCAAGTTTCCTGACACTCTTAGCGGACTATTAGAGAACGCCATCTAGATATATCAAGGCCGCAACTTAGCCGTACGATGACGGCATGGATCCTGCTTAAATTGTTCGTCGGACACGGGCAAACGAGCAAAAGATCTGCAATTTGGTAAAATTTATTCAAATTATATCAAAATCGATCCAAAATTAACCCTAGTTTTTCGCACTTAAGCCATTAAAACTGTTAGAAATTACGAAGCTAGAATAAAATGATGTAAGAAAAAAATGATCGTTAGACTATGCGCCAATTTAAAAAAAAAATCGTACGATCACCTCACCTTGGCAGAAGTTGGGGAAAATTGAGATGGAAAAACAGATTGTAAAACGGAACTAGTAATCTTTACAAGTAGGCGTACGATTCCTACCATTAACCTCCCTAGACTAGGAGGCTTTCAACTTGAGTTTTCTGACACCGCGAAATTTCTTGGTATTATCTTTGATAAGGAACTAAAATGGAAGCCCAACATTCACTGCATTCAGCGAGCACATACATATTGGAATAAGCTCATGGAAAAGTGTTCTCTCCCCGCGTCCCACTCACCAGCTAATCGGTCCAGATACGATGTAGCCAAAATTTCACCTACGCAGCCATTAATTGGAACTCTACATTTAGGTGTGTTGCTCGGACTGCTCGATCAACTGTCACGCACAGCTGCTGGACCATGAATACTGGAAATTGTTTATTCACAGTTCAGCAGAAAAAATGTCATTTCTGTGCCAGGTTTTAGTGAACATTATAATATGCGCGATGAGAGTACGTATTTTGAAAGGAAAGTTGCAGTTTTAGGTTTTTGAATTTTTGATTACCGCAATGTCTACGAATAATCAGCTGATTAGAGTGAACTCACATTTCGTGTAGCAGGTCCATTCAGCCACTGTATTCGTGAAGGAAAGCTATTGGGACGACCTGGGGCTTGCAGCCAAAAGTTGTGTATTGGATGTATACCGCTATTGTTTTGCCTGTTTTGCATGGAGTTAGTGTCTGGTGGATGGCACTCAGCACCACTACCTATTATAATTTGCTCGCCAAAGTTCAAAGGTTGGTTCGAAAAGCTCCTGTTGTGAGAAGATAACAGGAGCTTTTCGAACCGCACCTTCATTCGGATAAGATATGGTGCTGGGACTGCTCCCATTGGACATGTTCGGCCAACGGATGGCTGCATACATGGTCTTACGCCTACATGAAACTGGGCTGAGGCGAGCGCTGGACTATGGGCATTCAGCGATACTTCGTAACTCTAACCTGCCCCCAGCGACTGGCTATTTTGTTCCCAATTACTTTTTTGGTAGGAATCATTGTAGCTTGATCAAGGGAATCTTGGGATAGTAACAGGCACTTGGTCAGTGGATCCAGTTGATCCATTTCAATCTATACTGATGGTTCCAGTCGAATGAATTGAATATTAATTTCTGCCTCCTTAATTTCTATAGCGTCCTTCAAGCGAAGGTCTCCGCGATTTTGACAGCCCTAACATGGTTGGGTTGTCACCTCGTCATTGGCAGGGACGTCTTTTTATTTACTGATAGTCAGGCTGCAATTCGATCACTTGATTCAGTGCTGACTACATCAAGAACTATTGAGAAGTGTCGCTCATCATTGGAGAGGTGGGTCTTGAAAACACCTTTTCTCGCTTGTGCATTGATAATAATAGAGGCCGCTGCAGAACACAGAACCAACGCAAGATGGATCCATGGCTGGACTTGCGCAACGACGAGGATGATCTGGTCAAAACTACACTGAAAAAATCATTTGCTAAAATCAAGAAAAAAATACAACAAAAAACAGCCAAGAAATAATTCCTGATTTAAGTTGTATTTTCTTGTTTCAAGAAAAGTCTTTGCTTAAAATAAATAAGTAAGCATTATTTTATGTAGTCTGGCTGGTCTAGCGGTTAGTGCGCGCACCTTCGGTGCACAGGGTCATGTGCTCGAATCTCACCGTGTTCCATGGTGTTTTTCGAACTCACGAGCTTGTGACGGACTATGATCTCACTCAGATGTTAAACGAGTACCCATTTATGGGGATAAATAACACTGCTGAGCGTAATGCTGATCTCATTACCTCATCAAAAAGCAGATAAGATCTTGGAAATAGGATGTCACTAACATCCAGCGGCCTTAGTCCAATGTTGGATTGTCGCGCCTCTTATTTATAAAAAATAAATTTTTTATTATTTTAAGCAAAGACTTTTCCTGGAACAAGAAAATACATCTTAAATCAGGAAAAATTATTAATTGGCTGTTTTATGTTGTATTTTTTTCTTGTTTTTAGCAAATGATTTATTCAGTGTAGACAATGTCCGTTGGTGGGGGTAATAACAGGGCACTATCCTATTGGAGAGCACGCTAAAAGACTACGAATTCCTCACAACGACTTTTGCAGAAGTTGATGTGATGACGAAGAAGACGAAGAGAGTCTGTATCACTTACTTTGTCACTGTCCGTGTCCCGCCCTTGGTCGAGAAACGGAGGCGTTTTCTGGGCTCAAGGTATTTTTACGATACCGATGATCTTCGGCATGTGAGCCCAATACTGCTCAATAAATCTATTCTTAGCACGGGCTGGTTCCTAGCATAAGCAGTTAGTAGAGGCAGGACTCTCGGTGGTATCACAATGGACCAAATTCTGATGTAAGTGCGCTGGGTGCACAATCTCGCACCCGTACCTAACCTAACCTATATTAAAAATGATGAATGTTTAAAAATGGCAGTACCTACCCTAATTCCTAATTTTACATTTAATAGGTCAATTTTCACATTCCATCGTCACGAATACATCCAAATTATAAAAAAAAGTCCATTTAGTTCAAAATAAAAATAAAAATTATTTATGCTTCACAGCAGACAAGAGATCAATTTAAATGAATTCCTCTAGAACGGCCAACAGAAAAGAAAACGCTAAAAATTTCAAATATGCCCACACATTGAGCAATTTTCAAATTCGAAATTGCATAAATCGCCAACTTCTATTTTATTTATTAAAGACTTAGTATGTACCTACTATGTATAGGTACATTTGACGAAAAGTTCATTGAACTTTATTCCAAAATAATATAACAGACGACGCCATATGAGTATATTATATAGTGTCGAGCTTGTGTAATCAAAAGTTATGAGGAGAAAATTCGGGCCAAATAAATTTTTGGTGCTTCAAACTTTTTTTTTTTTAAGAGAAAGATGCCATTATGTGTATATACAATAGTATACACCTCTACAACGTACGAAAAAAACTACATAAAACCGTAGAAAAGTCCAATGGACTCGAATAGATGGTCGATGTGAGCTTTGACGTAGTATACAAAAGTTATGTACGCAAACGCAATGACAAGAGCGCAACCAAACGGCAGCTGAAAAAACGTTGACGTTAAACAAAGAGCAAACTTTACCTACTTTCGACACTTTCGGGCAAACATCTAAGTGAAAAAGTAAAATGCCGCTGAATGATGAAGATGGAAAAAATGTATACCTAAAGCCATTCATTTCGATTAATATACTTGCACGACCACTTCTTACATGGAATGCATGGAATGTGAATGGAATTTCTCACGTATATATTGATCAGAAACGCGAAGACCGAAAGAAAAGAAGTCAAAGTCAGATAAAAGATTCAGAATAGACGACCTCTTCGATCGACATTTATACGGAATCCGTTACAATTTCTCTCTTATCTCTAACGATAGTCCTTAATAACTGCACGACGCGAATTGATCATGCAATTTGCAGGTATGATGCAAGCTAATAGCGAATGCATTGAAAGACTTCAGCCCAAACACAAGTGGCGCTGAACGATTGCCATGAACATTCTCAGATTCTCACTGATCGAATTCAAGAAGTCAGGCAGCAGCCAGGCGAGCTATTTATTAAGAAGAATGCAAGAAGGAACTAAATTTTTGATAAGCTCCCGATCTGGAGAAGACCGGACTTGGATTCGGTTTGTGGAGTATGGGCATCGTCGTAATGGTGTACATGCGAGTGCCTATAGTCTTTGCGAACCAGATTGCAGATTCCATATCCATGCTGCCGATCGTGTGGCATGGGAAGAGGAATAAGGAGGAATTGGAATTCGAACTGTTATGGAAATGGAAGCGCGTTAATGGAGCTATGGTAGATGGTACCAACCATAGCTTGAAGTCAATACACTCGTTGCCACACACGTTCCAAGAATTCTCAGTTCTTGTTATGCATTGCAACAAGTCGCAGAAACTAAAAACTTACTTTGAGGTCTGCGCACCAGATCTTTGTATACAAAACAGAATGTGCGAATAATATGGTTGTCGAAAGTATTGGTCCACTGAAATGTAGGGAAATCTTTCGCAGTAACACGAGATTCCTACAATTTCAGGTTGATCGTCCGCTCACCGTAAATTAAATCAAAGAACATTCTTTCATTCATTCCTCAATTTAAATTAAATTTATTAATAAAAATAAAAATTGAAAAATGTATATTTTTTAAGTGCTTCGTTCGACACGAGAGGTAGAAGTCTTCCAGTGCATTTCTTACAAAATGATGACGATTGTCTATATGAATGAAATATGGGATTTTGAACAAGCTTTTGTGCTCCAATATTGTCGCTGAACACTTCCACATCGGTTAAATCGTTAAGTCCCAGTTCTGTAACAAATTTCTTCAAATAAATACCTTCCTTCATATATTCAGCTTCTGTCGAAGATAACGCTACAGTTTGATGCTTCTTTGATTACCAGGATATAGGACCACCACATAACATATGCAGTATAAGAACGTCTATCCATGGCGCAGCTTTCCCAGTCCGCGTCAACAAAACCACATACTGACTTGGTATTTGATTTGCATGAGACTCCGAGATTCATTGTACCTTTTAAGTAACGACGTACGCGCTTAGTTGCAATCCAATGAGATGTTCCATAACAATTGTTAAATTGTCCTAACTAACATGCATGGTTATATCATGAGAAATAGCCGGTCTTGTCGAATGGGCCAAACATGACACCGCTCCTACAAGTTGTCGATATGGTAAATTTTTCCCTTCTAAGTTTTCAGTATCCGTTTGTTTTTCTAATTTTGAACCAACAAGCAGATCTCGTATATATCCTTTTTAGTTATTGTTATTTCTTTCTCGTTTTGACTAGATTCGACTCCCTAGCAATGATGAATTCTTCCAAGGTCCTTTACTTCATTCATTCATTTTTATTTCGCTTATACAATAATTTATATCATCGACATAAACAGTCACTAGTGTCAATTCATTGTCTTCGTGATTGAAATAAACGCAGGGGCCAGAATTCATTTGTTTGATATTCATTTTCAATAATACTTCATTGAGTTTCATATTCCACTGTCTTCCTGCTTGACAAAGACCGTATAATGCCTTTTTTAATAGACAGACCTTAGTTCCGAATCTTATATTTTCAAGCATTATCTTCGCCTTCCGATAAATATCACGACTTTACTTCCAACGATTTGCCTTCCTTTAGTTCGATCAACCACTTTCCAGGTATCATTTTTTATTATTGATCTCAATTCCGATTCAATTGCTTGATACCATTTCTCTAACTGATGTTTCAGCAGTGTATATGATAATCTAGTAATGATAATCTTTCCTCTGGCGTCACAATTCTTTTGGGCCTCCCTCGACCTCTGCGTGTTTCACCTGGTTGGTTTTCGAATGACTGTGATTCTTCGCTTGATGGCTGTTCGTTAGAAGGTGACTGTGACTCTTCCCCTGGCAGAATATTTTCCTCTTCCATAGTTTCAATTTATTGATTGACTATAATATTGATTGGGGAATATTTATTCGTTATTCGAGTTTAGTTCTATGTCAATTTCTCTTCTTGTTCCATTTTCGTGAACTTGTTTTTGACATTTCAGGAATTTAACATTTCTGGTTATTTCAATTTTGTCAGGAATCCATACTCGATATCCTGTCGATTCATTCGAGTATCCCAAAAATATGCATTTACGTGACCTTGAATCGAATTTTCCCTCTTGTTGAATCGGTATTATAAGTATATCCAATTGATCCAAATGTTTGAAAGTAATTGACATTAGGAATCCATTTTCATAGAGTGTTCTACTATCTTGCTTGAAGCACACCGATTTCGTATATAATTAATTGTGGACATTGCTTCAGCTCAAAAATACTTCGATAGCTGTGAATCTGCTAACAGACATCTCGTTACGTCAGCAAGAGTTATTACGAAGGGATTCTTGTAAACTCATAAGTGACCCATTCGTCGATTTCAAATTTCAGATGAATTTAAAAAAATAAAATTAAATATAATACAATATTCTCCAATTTTTTGGCTTGTAAGATTGACTTTCCATTTTTATCTGCGATTGTAGCAGTGTCTCCTTTATCAGTTATTTTTCCACCTGATAGCAAATTTGTGCGCAAATCAGGAACATATAACTAGAACGTTTTTAGACTTACATTCTTGTGATGATTTTCCAATGAGACTTTAATTTTTACAGTTCCTTTGGCACTTATCGTCGTAGATGTGGTACTTGCAAGTTTCAGTTTTCCATATGAGACATCTGTCAAATTTTCAAGTTTTTCTTTGTCTTTGCATAAATGTGTGGAGCATCCACTGTCAAAACACCATGCTTCATTAACATTTTCTGCTTTCAATGCCGAAGTATACAATGATACGTCGTCATCATTTTTCGCGAAATGTTTCTTTATGTTTGACTTATTTTTTTTTTCATCCTATACCAGCACTCTGTGCTACGCTTTGTGACCCACTTTGTTGCATATAGTGCATTTGGTTGGACGAAAACCAATCTTGATTTTACATCTTCATTTCATCCTTATTCTCTTTTCGAAATTTCTGTTTTTTGAGTTTCTTCACATATAAGGCGTTGGGTATTTGAATTACGCAAATTATATTTTTTCGCCTCGGATTTTTCCATGATTTTGATTTAATATAATGCGTTAGGTGAAAGCGATTCGTCACGTGGCTCTATGGCACATCAAACATTTTCATAACTTGATAGTAAACTGTACAAAAACATAATTGTAAATAAGTCGGGATTTACGAGTATCTCAATTCATTTTATCATGTTTGTCTACTGCACCAACAAATTTCTTAATGTGACTACACATTTCATCACCTTCCTCCATTCCTGTAAACAGCTTACTGCTTAAAAGCAGTGTCGCCTTACGAGCTGGTTCTTTGTATTAATATATGGTTTTATGCTTCAACCAAACATCTCTTGAGCTTTCACATCCTTTGATTTGTTCCAATTCGGAAGGATTGATTGATAATCTGGGGTTGGATACGATATGCCGCCCATCATATTCACGTTTTTCAAAATTCCGACATTTTTTATTCCGTCATTTCAATATCCCGCCAGTTTAAAATATCGCTTAATTGAAATCCCGTCTAATCAAAATCCCGCCATCTTAATATGCCGTCATTTCAATAACCCACTAATTCAAAATACCGCTTTTTATTATCTCGTCAAATCGCGCGATTAATAATATAATACTTCGGTTGGCTACGATATCCCGCCCATTATATTCCCGTTTTTGGAAATCCCGCCATTGCTTTTCAATATCCCATCATAGAAGTTAAGCATTCGCGCCACCACATTTACCGTTAAAATAATAGGGATACTTAATTCTCGGAGACCTACAGACCAGGTGACTTAATTTAAAAAACAGCTGGTCTGGTCTCTCAGTAGTCCAGACTTAAGTATCCCCTATAAAGTCTTGTTCTGTAGTCTGTAGGGGCTAAATTATCATCTCTATCGAAGAAAAAAATAAATATTTCGGCGGAATTAAACTAAGAGAAATTATCGCATTAACTGATTTGAATCACATTAACTATTGATTTTTTTGTTAGCAATAAAAATAATTTTTGACGGTATTATTTCCACTGCGGAGTTTTTAGTGAGCGGGATTTTTATGTGACCGGATTTTGTAACGGCGTGATTTTATAATGGCGGGATTTAGTAATGTCGGGATAATGTTAAACGAGATTTTTTGTAAAAAGTGGGATCATAGACGGGCGGGATTATTTATTTATTTATTTATTCAGATTTACGGACATAGTCCATTTACATAATAGTATACACTAAGATTCAGATAGTAGCATTAATTCATTTATGAAATAATCAAAGAGTAAAAATAATTAATTCAATATGTGATATTATTAGAAATTCATATGACTTAGAATAGAAAAAAAACTAACTCAAAATTTGTCACCATTACAAGTTTATAACTTCGTGCTTTATTATCGTACTGGTAGTATTAAAAAGATCAACTCTATGGCATAATTGATTGCCAATTTTTTTCAGTCTTTCCAAAGGGGAATTTTGACAGTAGGCCGTTTTGTGTTTTTGCTGAAGAAAAAGATCGGTACATCTTGTCAATCTAGAAGGCACTCTTAACGAAATTTCAGATAATATGTTCGGTGCGTCAAGAATTCCATTGATTAGATTATACAAGAATACCGCGTCAAAACATTTCCTTCTAGTCTCAAGTGATGGTATATTTAGCATAGTGGCTATTTCAGAATATGGCATGTTATCAGACTCGAACCCTAGTTTATAGCCAACAAATCGTATAAACTGTTTTTGAACCTTTTCTAAATTCTCCACATGAACGCCATAAAAAGGATTCCATAGAACAGAACAATAATCTAATTTGCTTCTTACTAAGGAAAAGTATAGCATTTTAAGTGCATTTATATTAAGAAAATCCCGCGTATTTCTTATAACGAAACCGAGGTTTCTAAACGCTTCACTTATTATGTTATTAATTTGACCCACAAAGCACAAAGATGAGTCAAACAATACACCTAGATCAGTCACTGTCTCAGCATGCTTCAACAATGCCCCATTTAGAGAGTAATTGCAATGGATAATAGATTTAGTTCGGTTAAAAACCATATATTTACATTTTTCGACATTAATATCTAATCCGTTAAGAGCACAGTAATTACAAAATTGATCCAAGTTTGATTGAAGTATTAAGGTATCTTCAATAGAATTAAGAGATTTAAAAATCTTGCAGTCGTCTGCAAAGAGCAAAAATTCAACATCATTAAAAATAGAGCTGATATCATTAATGAAAATTAGGAATAAGATCGGACCTAGGTGAGAACCTTGAGGAACACCAGACGTTGGAAAAAATTTATGCGAATGTTGACTATTATATTTAACTATTAATGAACGGGCTCGAATATAGTTACATAGCCATTCTAGAATTGACCCACTGAATCCAATATTGTGAAGTTTTCTTATAAGTAAATTATGATTAATTCGATCGAATGCCTTACTAAAGTCAGTATATATAGAATGAACTTGACTAGAGCAAGCAAACGATTTAACGATGTAGCTATGATATTCAACTAAATTTGTGGTAGTAGATTTTTTTTTGCAGAAACCATGTTGCTGTGGTGTAATTAACGGTCTCAATAAAGGCGTAATAAAATCGGTTAGCAGACTTTCGAGAACTTTCGGAATAACAGAGAGTATGCAGATGGGACGGTAGTTCCTAATATCAGATTTGCTACCTGATTTGAATACTGGAACTACATAGCTCGATTTCCATACTGAAGGAAAACAGCCAGTTTCCAGGGATTTATTAAAAATGTGCAAAAGTGGCGATGCCAAGGCAGCAGCACAATTTTTAACAAGAATCGGCGGTATATCGTCTGGACCAGCGCTTTTACTTGAGTCAAGAGTTTCAAGTTTTTTCACGACAGAATCGTATGATAATACAAATTGTGAAATATTTAAATGATTAAGCGATTCTGGAGGCTCATAATGAAGGTATCCCGATAATATGATATCGGATTTTGCCTTCCGATCTTTCTCAATACAAGCAAGCAGCAGCAATCGAGACTGCATTTCCGTTTTCAGCTGAAGGCTTATTGATCCGTTAACGTCTGCATTTTCCATGTATCGTAATTGTCCTTAGAAAGGACCTCCATACGAATTGAGTTCTGATTCTTCGTGCTTATTTTATGCATAACTTTCATTATTAATTTTATCATTTCTTTTATTATTTATTTAGTGAATTATTGTTATTTGTTAATTATGACCTGATCCTGGGCCCATAACCTATTAAAGCTATAAAGCCAGCGGAATATCTTTTTATATACATAAGTACATACATCCATGTAACGTACATACATACATACATACATACATACATACATATGTATGTTTATTATACCAGGATCTATTTTCAACTGACAGTATAATATTTTTATAGAAATTTATTTAATATATTCAATGAATATTATAGTTTAAATATTCAACTCTAAGGATCTATTCACACTTGTACTTAATCTGGCCAGAATACTTAATTTGCGGGATGGTAGATTTAAAATTGTAAGGACTTTGACAGCTCAAATTAAGTAATTTGCGTAGATTACATAATCTGGCCGTAAGTGCGAAAACCTTCTAACAGGATATCAATCTTTATGATACATTTATTATGTCCAATTTACTTATTCACTATTTTTTATGTTTTAGGTTACGGTTGAACATCCTTCGGACGGACACCATAATACAAAGTTTCCAGTGATGTTGCAAGTTCTCTGTGTTGATTTCCATTGTGCTTTGTGTAATTCATGTAAACATCTTTAGCTACTCGGGAATCTAAATAATATCTATTACTGAAAACCCATTACACTTCAAAATGGGTTGCCACTCCACGACTCCATCTTTTGATTATCATCGTAAAAACGTAAAATTTAAAAACAACGATGCTGTTATAAGCTGTCAGGTACGTATAAATCTTACATCTCACCTGTAAGAATATTTATAAGTAGCAGTGTAGTATGAAGGGGGATACTTATCTGGCTACAATTTCATACCAAATACACAATACACTCCTTCGTAATGATGTAAATGGCAAGCGGAAGAAAATTCCTGTGCTGAGCCAAAACCAAACAAATGCATTATTTCTCGTCCATTTCATTTGGCCAAACGATAAACGACGACGACGATTCTATAGAACGGCCGATTTAATTTAGGAATTCCACGATGTTAGGTGATAAGTTGAGAAACTACACACACAATTGATCATCATTGCGAGTTAGTTGCGTAGGAGAAATTATTGAGTAGGTATGCACATATATGTCTATGCGCAATGTATTCATCAATTTACTTTTGTTTTGATTGCATATTTGAAACTGAAAGCTATGTTATGCAATTTTGACCTGTACAATGGATGAGGTTGTGATATGATAAAAGTACGCATAAGCGCTTTAAGCGAATAAAGAGATAGAATTGCATTATTCTCGCATTCTCGTGAAGACTCGTCAAATAAGACAAAATAGCTCTTAAAACCAACTAGAGGAGATCTGGATATCTAAAGCTCTGCGACACGCCTAACGTTCAGTTTCTTTTGACGTTTTTGAGATTTTTTTTCTGAAAATCATATTAAATTAGGCGGTCACCATATACCGGACCTCTACCACTTTAATATCCTGTGAAACGATACCAAGAAGTGGTTATGAAACATAGAGAACAACAGCGATTAGAAAGCAACTAGAATAGTCTCCAAGATGAGAGTAACCTCATTGTAATTCCGAAGTGTTAAAGATTATAAACATATTTTCAATTTTGTATAGTTTTATAAAATTAAAGCTCAAACGATTTTTCCAAGGTTGTTTTCCAACTTCCTCGGGAAACCAGTTCTTTCATGATTTTTGACAGATTTAAATTCCCTGTTCGAACCCTGTAAACATGGAGAAGGATTAGATGTGTCAAATGTTTTAAGACGTCGCAAAGCACTGAACGACCTTCCTGATTATGCTGCTGATACTGGAACCGTAAGCAGTAATGTTACTAGCCGTGTTACCTCGCTCTGCTCTTCGAAAGTGATCAGTAATTTCGGCGCAACATGTAGTTGAAGCTCCCGGCATATTCTTCAACAGAGTTAACTGTGAGAACGAGAAGATCAACAATATCGAAATCTTCAGCATAGCAGCCCAATCTTACTGTGAAATTCTCTTCCGTCGTCGGCACGGTTTTCTGACAAGGAGAATTAAAACTTCCTTGTTTTCGTTGATCAACGGTCAATGGTTTCGCTCTCGTTGGCCTTTTCGTTAATTTGAGGCGCTTTTGTTGACGAAGATAGATGAAAATGGAATGATAATGTACATTACGAACGAGTATGTGTATGTAGTATTCATACACTAGATGCAGTAAAGTATGCAACTTTCTGCGAACTAGGTATTCTATCATGGAAAAAAATATCCACTAGAATAATAACTGAATATGTACATTGCATACACTGGTCGGCATATGTATTTTGACATTTCATACCCTCGAGCCCCAACACTGGTTTTGTTTAACTAAAGCCAATAACGGTAAATTACTTTTATCAAAATTAAAGCACATATCGACAGCAATAAATATGCTTAATATTTTTCCTGTCCTCTTTCGGACTCTCATGCTATAGAAAAGAGAAAAGATGGAGGCGTAATTCTGGTGTGGCATAAGTATTTTGAAAACATTTAACTCTTTGATTGCACCCATTTTTTTCGCAAGAATTGATGCACAAAACATATTTTTATTAATTTTTGAGTTACCCATATTAATTTTCAAATAAAAAATACCACCAGTGGCTCGAAACATAAACAAAAATCAGAATTTCGAAGATTGGTTTGAGCATAGATTGATGCAAGCCTTAATCCTGGTTTACACATTGAATACGCTACTATTGAATTTTATTTTATACGGTAAACTGTTTATTTCCAAACAGCAAAATGTTTTAAAACAAAATAAAAACAAATCTTGGCGCTCTCTGAAAGAAGGAGAATGTGAACCCCGAGTGATGAATGAGCCACGATGAAGAACTCTAAGAAAAAAGTGGAATCTAAACCAAATTGTGCCGCGAAAAAAAAAAAAACAATATAACTTCCGATGATTCAATGACGATCAAAAGAAGCTTTGGCCATGGAAATAGTGATTTGAACTTAAGTAGCCTAGGCCATTGTAAGCAATATATCCTTGCATCATGAGAGAGCCTCCACTGTGGTATTGATTTTGATAACCAGGTATCCGTTTTCCCACATAAAATAGGCATTTTCTTTAAATATTGATTTTTTTTTTGTAAAAATGTAATAAAATAACGAATATTAGCCGAAAAAACTTGTTCCTAAAGTTGCAGTAGCTTGAACTTGTTCCTTAGTAACAGAGATTCGCTTTTGGTATGGTTTTTAAATCTTTCTTTGGTTTCACTTTCTCTGCGTATGCATGCAATTTGCCTTTCTTAGTTCTAGGCCGAAGGTGGTTGCTATTATCTCTACCTCCGATGGCACATTCTTTATATTCATAATATCCTTTGGTTCAATTAGGATATTTTCCAGAAATATTTGGAAGATTTTTCGGTAATTATTCGATTACACATCCCATTTCTGTGATGCATGGAATAGTTTTCTATTTCTTTTCTCTTATTCAATTTTGGTGTTTAATAATGAACAGTCTACCTTATGAAATTAAATTCAATTGCAACGTCTCCAACCTTTAAACCAGGGTTGAAGTTTGCCTCTACGGAAGCTTAAACCAAACTTCGAATTTCTGACTTTTTTCCAATGTTTCAAGCCACTGGACACATTTTCTGCTTGGAATTCAAAATATAAACACAAATCATTAACAAAATTATGTTTTATCCATTTTTTCCAGAGAAATTGGTGTACAATCAAAGATTTAAATATTGTCAAAATATATTATGTCGCACCAAAATTTGGTACTAATCTGTTCTCTTCTTTATAGCAAGTGAGTGCGAAAACGGACAGGAAAAATATTGAGCATATTGCTGTTGATATGTACTTTGATTTTCTTATAAGAAATTTACCGTTATTCGCTCTAGTTAAACAAAATCAGTATCTTGGCTCGAGAGTACCAGATGTCAAAATACATATGCCGGCTAGTGTATGTATAAAAAATATAAAATAAATTATTCGTAATTTTTAATATAGTGCAGTAGTACTTATTGCCCCCTTAGCCAAAATATTGGAGGCGCAGTTGCCCCCGCTGCCCTCCCCCTCTCTGTTCCGGCGCCATTCCGCCATACTTCAATATCATCCTGGCATCTGGACAATTGATGCCAATTAATATGTCGGCTTTGCCTTGATTATTTTAAAAAATAGCCGTTTTTGTAGGAGCAATACATATGTAGATATGTTCACTCCATACCAATTTAGTTTTAATGTGCATCAAACGATTTTTTGTGTGTATGGCCCTTGCAACTTAACTTACTCTGATATGTTTTACCATGCTTTCGGAATTATATAGGATTTTAGAAACACTGCAAAACAGTCAGCGCCCGCCCTAGTACTTTCGCCTGCCCGGGCAAGAGAACAAATTGCCGCTCCGTAGATACCACCTCTCATCTTTCTGTAACACAAACCACTTTGTTCGAAATTCTTCCAGTTAATAATGCTAGATGAATCAATGCAATTGTTACCAACTGAGGTGATCGATCCACAGGCAAATTGCAGTTTAGTTGCCGGCCAAGGGTAATGGAAGTTATCGGAAACTCAAAAAAAAATTATGATGGAAATAGTGCCTTTGAAATGCCATGAAATTTCGCACAGGAATTTGTTTTAAACGCTTTTATGCGACTCACTATTTTACATTTCATATCAATTTCTCCGAGGTTCGAATTTTTTTTGTGGACAGATCTAATCCGATTCAATAGGTTAAACAATTGTTTGCATGCATAGCAGGTTCAATTAGAATTCTTAATGCTGGTCAAATTAAGAATGTTTAATTGTAGAATAAAATTTCCACAAAACGCAATGAGTTTCTTTTTTAAAGAACAATTTGATTAGCACATGACTGAGGGAACTGACCACTGTGATTTTCGGAAGTACGGCAGGTACTAGCATCACAGACGTACAATTTACGCAACTCTTACTCAGCATTTTAATATTATAAGTGCAGTACTGTTTCACAAAGACTTTGCATCTTCAAAACACAAAACTTTCATAGGAGATACAGTTGATAAATAAATGAATCTTTAACGCCCTTTTTAATTAAGAAATTGACGTTCTTCTCTTCATTAAAACAAATCCTCATGCCTTATTTTATTTTTATTTCATCTGTAGGTTTCTTTTCCACTAAATCGAAGTTGATATTTTGAATTTTACCTTCTATTTTTTTTTCACCTTTATTTATTCAAGTTCCAAAAAGCCGACCAGGCGACCGCCTGGATTGCCCCCTCCCCCTTACAGCGGGCGCTGAAAACAATAGCCGTTGACCTCAACATTTAACGTAAACCGCTTTCGCCGATCCAGGAATCATATTTGGGAGCTAAAAACAGTCGCGGGACTAGGTTATCAAACTACGAGTATGCGGTACGATAAAGTATCTCAATTCTACCAATTACGCCGATATGAACCGGAATGACTGAGCCGTGGCGTTATCGTTATGAAGCAGCATTTCCTCGCTATAATAGATACCGTGTCTTCTTTAGTGCGGCATCGAGTAGAGCCAATAAATTACTGCAGCAATTCTCTGTAACATTTCCAAAGTAAATCTGTGTGGAACATCCCCTCCGACTTGAACCTCCACTGTTTCAAATGCTGCTGCCCATTCCCACCGTGTCGAGGTAACCAGTATTGCCTCACAATTATCGACCGCTTCACTCGCTGGCCAGAAGCCATTCCGATGCCGGACAAATCAGCCGAATCTGTCGCTCAAGCGCTTCTGGACGGATGGATTTCGCGTTTTGGCGTTCCACGGTCAATCACATCCGACAAGGGACGGCAATTCGAGTGTGCCGTTTTCTCCGAATTGTTGGTACTCACCGGTGCTGACCACTTCAAAACGACGCCGTACCACCCCCAGTCCAATAGTCCAATGGCATCATCGAGCGATGGCACCGCACCTTCAAAGCTGCCATTCTGTGCCGCGAACCATCGAAATGGGCTTACAACTTACCAACGATCCTGCTCGGCTTGCGGGTAGCATTCAAACCCGACATTGGTGCCTCGCCCGCTGAGTTGGTCTACGGATCAACACTCACGATTCCAGGTGAGTTCTTCGCTAACAGCTCTCCTGCACTGTTTGCAAACGTGGTCGTGGCCGATATTTGTCATATGTTCATATGATCTGACCCTGACCTCTCCTATTTGACCAAACTCCATTTGTTGGTCGGTGACCACGAGATCATGGCCTGTGCCGATCATTTCCTCATTTGGTGTCGTTCCGGAGGTTAAATGCGTGGGTCGTTTGAACTTGTTCATCCAGAAACTATAGTAAACATAGCTCTGTAGCTGCAATAAACTTTCTGCAAAATATTATGAATCTTCGTTGTGGTTTTATTTACTGGACAAAATACAAAAGATTTTTTTTCCATTCTGCTAAAAGCGGCTAACCTGCTTCTCAAAAGTTCTTGTTTTTTTTTTTGCCTCACAGAAACTTTTATCAGGGGGTTTGGCTTCTCGGCATCACTTTACTTACTATGCGTTAGTGACTAATCAATCAATCGAGTGTAAACTCTAGCAGATCGTAAAAAAAAACTAAAAAACAAAATATATTAATAAGGAAATTTATCAAAATAACTTCTTTTAAACATTAGTTTATTAATAGAATTAAAATTAACTAAGTCCTTTAAACTATTATAAAGAATAATTGACCTTGTAATTGTTTCGTTAAGCCCATAGTTTACTATGATAACGCTGAACAAGAAGGTTGTCCCGCCGTAAATTGTGAGGAATATCTCTGACTTGAAAGTTATTCAATACATCTTCACAAACAATATGAGAGCAAAAAAGGTCTCTTATAAACATAGCGTTTAAAAATGTTCTTCTATAATCTAAGGCTTGTAAACCCAATAACGAACATCGAGTTTTATAATCAGGCTTGAAACGCCAATTTGATAAATGGCAAACCGTGTAAGATTGTGTTGAATTTTTTCTATACACTCGATATGCACATTATAGAACGGATTCCACAAAATAGAACAATACTCCAGGTGCGAACGAACGAAAGATGTATACAATATTTGTATACCCTTCGTTCATAGAGTGAAAGGGTATGTTAACTTTGTCATGAAGTTTGTAACGCAACGAAGGAATCATCTCCGACCATATAAAAAGTATACATATATGATCAGCATGACTTGGGGAGTCGATTGGGCGATATCCGTCTGTTGCGTTTTACTCGGCCAATTTAAAAGCTATGAAGCTGAAATTTTCCACATTTGCTTCTTTTCGCTATACAGGCAGTTTGTATGTTTGAATCGGTAAAAACGGACAATTGGGTCATGGGGCTGCCATACAACCTCCCCCCCCCCCCCCGTTTGGTTCTTCTAAGAAACATTTTTACACCAATTTCACAAAACCTTGCATTAATGTGTCTTAATCAAAGCAACAAAAAAGATCAAAACAAATGGGATCGTACTATGGGACCATGCTCCCGCATCGCCGAATAAAATTTTCTGAGCAAATATTTTTATTTGCCCACTTATTCCAACCAAATCCCACACAAATATTGTTTTGTCGACGCAATGGAACTTTTTTGAAGACGGAAGGAAAAGAATGGGGTAAATACAAGTTGTAGGTACGCCCGAAAAAAACTTTTAGCCCGAGGGAGGGCAAAGGGTATCCAAATTTCGGCCGCGCCCGAAATTAGCCTCGGTCTCGTTTTAAAGTAAAAGGATCATTAAATTAACGCGCGTTACGTTTAACAAATCCTAACATACTATTGGCTTTTGAAATAATGTAATCAATGTGTTGTCGAAATGAAAGCTCATGGTCGACTTTGACGCTTTTACTAAAACTGTGGAACGGGCAATGAACAATATGTGTCAAGTCGACACAGTATACACCGACTATACACTTAGGGCAAACCTTCTAAATTGGTCTTCGTCGTATTTATACAATCGTGAGTGTCGGGTTATCTATAACGGCTCCTCCTCCTCTCTTTTTTGTCCTACATCAAGTGTTCCCCAAGGATCGATTTTAGGACCAATTCTGTTTAATATTTTTTTTATGATTTACCTCTGCTAATGTGTTCTTCTTGTCTTCTAAACGCCAACGACCTGAAATGTTACAGGGCTATCAGGTCTTTTGATGACTGCTTCTTCCTTCAAGATGACCTGGATGCATCAGGAAATTGGTATGGAAGAAACCTTCCTTATCTAGATGTACAAAAGTGCCACACTATTACCTTTTCACTAGAACAGATTCCTTTGATATTTGACCACAACAGATCAACTTCCTTAAGTAAAGACCACCGCTTTAAGGATCTGTCAGCAAACAGAAACTTGATTTACATTTATTTGATATATGCTCCAGAGCATCTAGGACGGCTGGCTTTGTCCTCCGCACTTCGCCCGTTTTGGTCAATACATCTACTTGCTTCTCCTCTTCAATTCCCTTGTGCGTAGTATTCTTGAGTATTGTTCTGTGTTTTCCTGTTTGAATCTCTCACTTTGATCAACTAAATGACCTCATTGAGTCGGTTCGGCAGCAATTTACGTGTTCCCTATAGTCCTTATGGTGGCCTTGCACTCTTAGATGTCCCACCCCTTGAGAAACGCAGAGTGTTGTTGCTGAAAACATTATTTGCAATACCTTTCGCCCGCACACAGTTAAAATTTCATTCGCCGTGGTTACGTTTACCAAGGAATCACAACTTTCTCCTACTATAGGTCCTTTCCCCTCTTCACTTTATTTATTCAAGCTCGTAGTAAGGAACATTATTTTTTAAGGGGATTCACGTTTATAGTTTTTTTTTTCAAAATTCTTTTTCTTAATTTTGTATTTTCATTTCTCACATTTTTGTGTATTTTTCCTTTATTGTTATTTAAGTTATTTAAACTTTTTGATATATTTATTTTATCCTGTCACTTCTCAGTAGCACACCTCCTCATTAATCATTTATTTTATTACTATTTTTATTTTTTTTATTTATTAAACAACCGCTTCTTAATTTATTCATATTAATGTTACTTTTTTGTTCTTTATTATCTATTTAATGTTATTCTGTGATTGGTGCCTATGGGCTCTGTTCAACACCTTCAAATAAATAAATTAAGGCACGACTAGAATGTCAATTAATGAATTAATACAGGGTGTCTGGAAACTGCCGCATAAACGCACCAGATTGTGATTCCTCATGTGATTTCCAGCAAAAAAAGTTTTACGGAACATACTCCCAATTTTTAACCCTTAAGCTGCCACAGGCAATTGAAGATTCTTGGAAAAATCATTTTCTTGCACGAATCAAAGCTCAATATCCAGCTAGAATAGTGAAACAAGGTGATTATTACAGCCAACAAATTTACCTAAAAAATAAAACTAACCACATTAAAATCGGATAAGAGGTTTGGTTTTTACAGAGCTTAAAAGTCAAATTTGTGTGATTTAACCCAAAAACAATATATTTTTCAATCTCAATTTTCTCCAACTCCTGCCAAAGTGATGTGCTTGTACGATTCTTTTAAAAGTTCGCGCATAGTCTTACGATCATATCTTTCTTACATCATTTTATTCTAACAGTTTCTACATTTTAAGTGTAGAAAACTAGGGTTAATTTTTAGCTCGAATTCAATACAATTCAATTCCCACCGCCCCTAAAGATCTGCAATTAGTAAAATCTATTTAAATTATGTCGAAATAGAGCCAAAATTAACCCTAGTTTTCTGCACTTAAGGTATTAAAACTGTTAGCAATAATGGAGCTAGAGTCAAATAATGTAAGAAAGATATGATCGCGCCAATTTTTAAAAGAATCGTACAAGCCCCTCTCTGGGTCAAATCACACAAATTTGACTTTGAAGCTCTGTAAAAACCAAATCTCTTATCCGATTTTTTCATCTTGTTTCACTCTATTCTAGCTGGTCCAGTATTAGAGATATTGAGCTTTAAGTCGTGCAAGAAAATGATTTTTTTTTAATTTACAAATGTCTGTCGAAGCTAAAGGGTTAAGAACAGAGGGTATATTCCCTGCAACTTTTTTTGCTGGAAATCAACTGAGGAGTCATAATCCGGTGCGTTTATGCGGCAGTTTCCGGACACCCTGTATAATGGTATGATTAATGGGCGTAATACGATGCTGGACATTATTATTTAACTAAATAATCTACTTCAAAAGCATAATTATAGTAACTATATAGTAATAAGTCGTGCTCTGTGGCCGTGATCGTTCGGTCGCCACTCTGTGAAATAGACACTCATAGAGAAACGAGTTTCCAAACTCGGCACGACTCGTCGCAAGTTTATTATTCAGAAGAAGATGATAAAAAATATTCTTATCGTAGAATAATAAACTATCAATCCGACTAGGAAGTGGTATGGCTGACAACCGTATCACACTCCGAATTCAATTGTCTTTGTAACGTTGATGGACTACACACGGTAGTCATCAACGCACCATGCTCCACTAGGAGTTACGGTAATCGAGAGAGATATAGTAATAAATCTAAAAAAAAATATCTGTAGGTACTTATTTTAGGGGGTACATAGTTATAATAGTCAATTTTTGCTAAAACTTTGCTGAATATAAAGCGACTTTCTTTGAGGAATTAATATGTCCGCACTGAATATATATCATTATTCAAAATATAAATAAAACAATGCAATGCAGATTATAATCAACGAAAGGCTTGAACCCACACTGTATGCAAGCTAGCAACATGCAGAATTATTATTTAAAGTTCAAACGGTTCAACTTATTTTTAGAGCCAGACAGGAACTTAATTCGTCTCGTCCAACTATAAATACACCTTCTCGATGAAAATCTGTCGGGTTGAACTGTAGCGAAAAGTTAAATATAAATACACATATACAAAAGTGTGTTAACAAACATATATTTCTATTTGTATTTATAAGTACATATGCATGTCTTGCTCGTATACATGGTTATTTGAAATAACATTTTCAAAATTGTGTAAAGAATTGTCTACAAATTGTGCACAGATGCACTCAAGAATATTACTCGTATATGAAGATCTGTACAGCCGCGAACGCGGATTCCTTTCTGTCTGAAGCAGCCAGCCTTTAATGAATTGATCCTCCAAATCTTTGCCTAAAAAATATATATATATCGACCACCAATTGTTTCCCTAAATTAGAATAATTTGCTAAAAAAAAACCGAAAAACCCCAAGCCCATTCTTAAGCCAGGGATATTTTTATTCATGCGGCCAGTTCGTCAGAAAGGAGAATGAGGAGACACTGGCGCAACCACGGGAGGGACCTAGAAATTGAGAAGGGAAAAATTAAGCTAAATTTGAAGCAATGCATTTCGTTGCATTTGGAGCATATTCACCACCTTCGAGAGCCTGTGCAAGATGAAACATCCTTACCAGGACTTAGAAACATGTTAAAGCAAAACGTTGTGTCTGAAGTGATTTTTGAAAATAAAAATGACATTTTTGTTTTCAAAAATAGTTTGATACAATTTTTACAGAGCCTTAACATTTTGAATTTTTTATTGCAATTGAAGTTGTGGAGAATATTAAATTGATTCTGGAGGTGTACGAGAATTATATAAAAGGGGGCCACCGATAAAATATATTTCTGTGCCGCCATCGCAGCAATTCACATTCAAAATCAATTGGGTCTTTGCGAAATAGAGTCCTGTCAATGCTTCCACTGAAAAAGTAAGGTTTTATATAGCCATTATATCATTAAAACGACATTAGTTCGACTTCGGTCTGAATTCTGGTTGTGCCTAAAATGCTACTTTTCTTATATGTAGTGCGGGGTGTTTACAATTTATTCTCTAATTGCGACATTTGTTTGACACTATTCAGCTGCCGCGTTTTGGTTTCAATAAGCGTGACTGAATGGGAGATAAGAACAACACCGTAAAGCGTCAATCCTGGAAAATAGCACCATCACACAATTTGCGGAAGCAAAATCAAATGTCCAGTAATATGGATGGCATTAGCCCCCTCGAAGATAATATTCTGGTTACGCCACTGGGGGGAGAGCCTTTCGAAGGACAATCAAGTGGTTGGCGGCGTTACTAGATTTTACCGATACCCCATCATCTCCATCTCCATCATCTATACACGCAAGAGGAATAGTCATCGTTACTTTTAAAAATTGGCGCATAGTCTAACGATCATTTCTTTCTTACATCATTTTATTCTAGCTTCGTTATTTCTAACAGTTTTAATGCCTTAAGTGCAGAAAACTAGGGTTAATTTGGATCGATTTTGATATAATTTGAATAAATTTTTCCAAATTGCAGATCTTTAGGGGCAGTTTGAATTGAATTAAATTGAAATCGAGCTAAAATTAAGTTTTCTGCACTTAAGGCATTAAAACTGGTAGAAATAACGAAGCTAAAGGATAAGAATTTGGGGTATGTTCCGTAAAACTTTTTGCTGGAAATCACATGAGCAATCACAATCCGGTGCGTTTATGCGGCAGTTTCCGGACACCCTGTATACCACTTCCAATTAAAAACGACAGAAATAACAATCCACTCTTAGAATGATATCGACCACAGGCAATATCGCGAAGCCAATATTGTGAATGAGTTGAGATGAACAAGTCAACGAGCTCATAAAATCTCCAAAAACCACATTCCATTGAAATGGGGACTCGACGAACCCGTGATCTGAACGTTGGATCGGACACAACACAAGCGCGCTAACTTTTATAAATTGAAAGTCACCGACAACCGGCTTTGAACAAGCTTTTGCATTCACGGGTGGCGTCCTTTATACACATTCAAAAGATGTCGTACTCACTAAAGTCGGTTCCCATGAATGGCACCCAGCCGCAGTGTACCTGAGATTTCAATCAAGATGCTAAAGAAATTCAATAACTTATACTTTATTATTCCTACGCTTGATTAGTGTTCAATATTTGTGTAGATGTAGATACACATAGTACAGAGTGCATTTCACCATCGCGAGAGTGCTGTTTGCATTCCAACCAAATTTATATTATGGATGGGGTATCATCTAAGCACGAGATTGGCTCAGCGTGAGATCAATAAGTACTAGATCAATATTCCTAGATAATTTTGAAGAAATTAAATGCACTCTTATTTTTATAACCTGATCAGATCTCTTGGCAAGAAAACCGACGGTATCTAGGTATAACAATAAAGGAATTCTGGAAATTAAAAGAGTCCCTGTGAGGAGCCCGTTTTCAAGTTGCTGGCCTGCATAGCCCACCTTTTTAGTCGTAGTAGTAATCAGAATAACTATTGTATATCCTAACGCCTAGCCACAGGCGTCTTTTTAGCTCGAGTGATGCCAACTTTAGTTGCATTCCAGTAATCGTTACTTTGCAATAGTGTCTTTTAAAGAAACTCATTAAAAAAGGAACAATGACAAATTGATACCGACTCGAATAATATTCATGTTTGGTCACAGACATAGTAAGTATAGGAACGTGTTTACTCATTTTTTGGACTGTTTTGAGTGGTCTCCATACCAACACGGACACTAAATTTCCGTCAAGGATCATTGGCAATTTTTGTAGTATTCAAACAAGAGGGTAGCCCGGTTTCCTCCGGATGGTCAACCTTAAAGAATTTTGCTTGCTTCTGACGTCAAATTCCGAATTAGCGAACAACAAAAATTTGAAGTACTTCACAAAACTCACCTGTTTCCATCGATGCAGACAGCATTTCGTTTCTAAATCCGAATGCGGGTCGCATCTCAAACCTCGGTCACAACTCCTTTGAGGGTGTATAATACTCATGTTTCCACAAATATTACTTTCCTCACACCATCCACCGATACCTACAGCTGTTCATTCGAAACCAAAATGCCGGACGAAATTTATTACATACATACTAATAATTACCGAACATACAACATCGTTACATATGTAACGACTACTTTTGGTACTCGGTGGTCGTTACTGCCGATATTTAACCCTTCGTTAGGCGCGCACCTATTTGTCACGTGGTTATAGGCGCGCGGGCTACAATTGTAGCCCAAATTAAAAATTATATAAAAATATTTTTTTTCCTGCTTGGTCTGTGGTCTCTTGATTACTGTACAGAAGAGAATATAAAATCCTTAATTTTCCATTAATATATACATATATGATAAAAGAGGGCAAAATGCCGATTAGTGCTATTTTTAGTCTTTTTTCACATTAACTTAGGAGGCTTTCACACTTGTACTTAATCTGGCCAGATTACGTAATCTGCGGTGTGGTGAGTTTCAAAATGTATGGAATTTGAAAGCTCAAATTAAGCAATTTGCGCAGATTACGTAGATTGGAGAGGGGCGTGAACCCGAAGGGTTTCAAAGCACTGAAGCCAGTGGGCCTATTACGTAGTGTGGCCGTAAGTGTGAAAACCTCTTTACTTAGGTGGACAAAATAGCTACTTTTAAAAATGAAAACCACAAAAAAGTTTATATTTTCAGAAATCAACAAAAAATCTACACAGACTTGGAAGTAACATTTGATTCTAAAATTCTATTCAATGATCCATGTGAAAGTATAGTTAAAAGGGGCTCGAAACTTGCGGGCTTTGTTCTTCGCTATACAAGTGAGTTTCGTTCTGAAATCAATGCTGTTAGATTATTTATTTGTTTCCCTTGTTTGGAAAATGCATCAGTGGTTTAGTCTCCGACTGCTGGTATGTCCACTGACGCCTTAGAGCGGGTTCAACGAAGATTTACTAAATCATTTCTTTTTTTTTTCAATTTAGACTTCCTTATCTTCCTTACCCAGAAAGACTTAACTTCCTTAAGCTCCTTTCCGTAGAAAAGCGAAGAACTTTTCTCGAGCAATGTTTTTTTTTTATAGAAGATTTGCGATCGATATCTATCTGCACTCTAGTTTATCAGATAAAATTAATTATAGAATTCCGTCATATCATACACGATCAAATGCAATTTTTAATCCTCCTTTCTGACTGACCTAGCTTTCTATGGTAATTCTCCTTTAAATTGAATGATGAGAACATATAATTCTATGCAATTTGGATCTCTACCCTCTTACCTTTCAGCATTTAAAAACATTCTTTTGTCAAAACTTTCGAGCTAGCAATTGTACATGCGATTGTTTTAACTTGAATTTTTTGGAATCTTGTATGTATGTATTAATACCTATATCTTACTGATCTCATTGGAGTATCCCTGTTCGGTATTTCCGAATAAATAAATAAATAAAACTTCGTAAATTATTAACAACTAATAAAAATCATCGACATATAAAGCTCATATTAATATTCTTTAAATTCATCAAGTAGTCAAAGTCGATATAACACCGTGCTATTACCGTTAAATATGTTTAGTTGTATAATACAAATTTACACCACACCATAGCAATTATCTATGAAAACGGAACTGTAGCGAATATAGCACTTCGCATATAACATGCCCAAGATATCTATTTAAGTTAATTAATACGATAAACATCTTTGTGTAAATTTGTATCCATACATAATGTATAATTTTTTAAACACTAGATTGAAGTATCGAAATCCAGCAAAATATTCAAAACACAGGCTCATTTAGACGTCTATTCAGGTCCGTAAGATTTATGATTGGACTCGCCATTTTTACGGCCACAGCACGAACAAACCGCACAGCATCATGCATTTGTGCGAGGCCGAGGCCCCCTTTTGAATGTGAATGCATTGAGCTTGAGCCGCCTATGGTTTGACCGTGTAAAAGAAATTCTTCTTGTGTGTACATAACGATTTCTATACTTCAGGTATGTATCCGCGTGTACACTACATTTATTACATATATGTATGTACGTGCATATATGATGATGATGATGGTACATAAGAGTTGAGCATACACTCTGTATAGCGTGAATCGCAGCGCTGCTTATGGCATCTTTCGTGGTTGACTTTTTTCAAATTCCTTTCTCGAAATGTTCCCAGGCATTCCAATGTGATAGTTGATTTCATGCGGAAAAGTTATCGCCATCGCCGATGTCTTGCTTTTTGGTATATATCTTCCTCCGTGCCGTGTTTGATCATCGAGTTGCCCGTTGCCTATACACTTCTTGTTCGTTCGTTTTATCTTCTTTCGTTCTTGATTCTTGTTAACCTGGGCAACTTCTTAAAACGGAGTGTGCGGTAGAAGATATTGAAATAAAATAAAACCAGCACGAGTAACGAATCTTCAGAGAGGAGAAATGGATTTTTTTGATTTTTTAACTTTAAAGAGTAGCATACACGGACGATTTATTACGAAACAAATCATCATCAATGTGGCCAGATAGCCGGACGTCGGGTCTTGGCCGCCTGATTCGTTGACCTCCAATTGTCGCGGTCCACCTATTTCGTCTTCCAGTTTCAGAAGCCAAGCCCAGCAACTGGTGGGTCGTGGGTGTCCTCACCTACTGAGTACGCTCAGCGAGTTCTCGGTCGTCCACGCAATCTCGCTCTGTTAATTCGTTGTGTAGTATCGGTTCAAAAGTTGTTTCTTCTTCTTCTTTATGGCACGATAGCCCGAAGTCGGGCCTTGGCCGCCTGGATTGAAACCCTCCAATTGTCGCGGTCTATTTTCTAGAATCTTAGATAAAATCTTATAAGGCGTACAAACTAATGAGATGCCTCTGTATCTCTCACATTTAAACTTATCCCCTTTTTTTGTGGATTGGGCAAATTATACTTTTAAGCCAATCTTCCGGGATTATTTCGTCGTTCCATACTTAAACGATAAGTGTGTGTATAACCTTAACAAGGCTCTCCCCACCATGCTTTAGCAGTTCAGCTGGAATCTGGAATGGCGAGATCAAATTCTTCTATACTGTTGGGGGTTGAACGGGAGGGCCTGTTTCAGCCATCAGCTCCGGAGCTTCTTGTGTGGGGTTGTTCGGTTGAACATTGAGGAGCTCTTCAAAATGTGAGGCCCAGCGTTTATCAACGCTATCGGTGTCGCTAATGATATTGCCATCCTTATCCTTACAGAGGCTGGTCCTGGGTTGGTACCCACTTTTAATTGAATTAATTAGCTTGTACGCTTGTCTACTATTCCTACTAGCTAGTCTTTGGTTTATTTGCATCAACTGCTCGTCAAGATGCTTACGTTTCTTACGCCTAATTAACCTATTCGAAAATCGTCGAATCTCGTCATATTTGTTTTTTTTTTTTTTGGCTCTAGTTGCGCGTTTGGTGCATTGGCGATATGCTTCGTTTTTCGTATCTACCGAAGTTTGACATTCCTCGTCAAACCAATCATTTCGGGCTCTCCGGGCTTTGTAGCCCACAACGTCCTCTGCGACCCCTTTGATGGTGTCTTTGAGTCTATCCCAGATCTCAAGGGCGCCTTCGTTGCTGATGTTATTTAGCAAGGGCGTCAGCTTCTCCAAAAGGGCAGCCGTATAAGCAACCACCGTGGCATCATCCGACAATTTGTCAACCGCAAACATTTTTGCCGGGTTAAATCTCGAATGATGCACCGAAGAGATTCTGCACCTATAAGTGGCCTTCACCATATAGTGGTCAGAATCAATATTTGCTCCACGATAGAATCGAACATCCATGATGCTCGATGCCCATCTCTTACAGACGAGGACGTGGTCAATTAGGTTGACGGTATGTTGATCCTGAGAGATCCAGGTCTGTCTGTGAATGCGACGATGCGGAAAACATGTAGAGCTAATGACCATATTTCTGCTGGTCGCGAAGTCAATTAGTCGTTGGCCATTGTCGTTACAGTCTTCATGGAGGCTGTACCCTCCAGTAATCCCTTTATGCCAACTCTCGTTTCCGACTTTGGAGTTAAAATTCCCCAGCAGCAATTTGACATCGTTTGATTGAAGTGAATCGAAGAGATTTTCTAGGCGGTGATAGAACTCGTCTTTAACCGTGTCTTCACTGACTTCGGTGGGGGCATGTGCGTCTATGAGCCAGAGATTGAAGAACCGGACCTGATCCAAGAGGGCCCTTATTCAGGGAGCGTACATTCCGGGTTCCGAAAGAGTAATCAGTTGTTCGTTTGCGAAGTCGTCGTTGGGTTGTATCCGTCCAATCCGAGGCTTTCATTCCAGGTTTCTTTACGTAGATTTTTTTTCCAAGGATGGGTGGTCGGCGGTCGCTTAACTATGATAGTATTCGTAAAACGAAAGAGGTCCATCATGGAGAGGCCTCGGAGGTGCTGCTTCGGTGATTGACTATTTGTTTATTGTCACCCTATTACATTTAGTAACCTGAGACGCTGAAGTTGTTAATGCAGCACTCAGGCGCAGCGGTTACTCGGATAATGCGGGAAAGTAACGCCCCGTAGAGAAACATAGGAATTGGCCGGAGCCGCTCACCCTATGAAGCTCGTCCTGTATAGCTAAGGGTCCGCAGCACAACTGAAGAGGATATAGGAATCAGCCGGAGCCTTTCAACAATTCAACCAACGTTTGTTTGTGTTTGAATTTATCTTTTCAATAGCGCAGACATCCCTAGTTCCAATGGCAAAATA
The DNA here is from genome assembly GCA_949715475.1 of Microchrysa polita. Classification (NCBI taxonomy): domain Eukaryota; kingdom Metazoa; phylum Arthropoda; class Insecta; order Diptera; family Stratiomyidae; genus Microchrysa; species Microchrysa polita. Next base: position 66,184,428 of record OX454416.1, read on the forward strand.
ATGAAGAATAACAAAAAAGAAAACAATCTGGACAGGACGATTGTGTAATTAATTTATATCGACATCTAATCCTGATCCATTTCTCTTTCGCTCTCCCTCAACGAGCTGTTGGGGTCACAGTCAAATGAACTGAAATGTACATTTAAGGACTGAACAGTTTTCCCGGAAGACTTAATCTGGGGCATTTCGGATCTTCTATTGCGCGTTTTACAGATAGATACAGTAAATAGTTCTACGATCAAATACGTATATGTATAGGATGCACAACCACTCATCATAGTGAACACAGCGTGACTTCGATATTCAACCCTTATGTGACTTCCTACAATCTCTATTCTTTAAAACTGAATTCGTTGTAAGTACACCGTCCGCGATTTTCGATACTTCCAGCCATTCAGTTCAACAACTCATGGTTCTATCTGTAGAAATGGGCTCTGACATTATCGCCAGAACTGTCACACACCGCAGGCCGAGAACGGTATAATTAGGCAAGGAAAAGGGAGATGATTCTGTCGGATGAGTTCACAACCATTGCAAAGTATAGCGATCGACCTATGTTTTTACGCGTTTAACTAACCAAAAAATTGTATTATTATATATAAGCTGGCAATATTAGTTGAAAAAACGGTCAGGCAAAATTGAATATGTGCACTGGAGATATTTTTCAAAAATATGTACATTGTGCATACTTACATTACATTAACATTGCAGAATACTTGTCGCAACTAATCCTATTTTGATATCTACATTTTAGATATGCTGTGTACAGGAACAACAACCTGTTGTTTTAATAAATTGCTCGACGTGGATTTCTGGAACAATAGCTTGGTGACACAAAGTCAAAGGACACACCCCTAAGGTACTTAACTGCCTTATTACACCCTACATTGTCTAATATGTTTTTCTTTTTAGGTAAACCCGAGGTTGTGACAGATAATTATAAAAAGAAATATCGTGCTTCGTGCTCTTGCCTACAAAGCTACAAACCAGTAGCCTAAACTCTCTACAGGTAAGGTCAGAGCTACGTATTTAAGAAGAGTGAGATTCACCCTGCTTCCACCGATAATATAATAATAATACACCTCTGGGCGGTAATAGTCCCAAAATGGATGTATATGTGGATTTGAGAAATGGGTTTTTTTCGTCCTATTGCTCTCATTTTACTGACACGCGCCGGTGTTTAAACAAATCCAGGACGTAGAGTATGATATTTTAGAGTTTGCAACTAAAGAATTGGTTAGAATGGCAAGTCAGTGGAGAGTAACTGCTGTCGGGAATGGGTCCATCTCAGGTGCTCAGGCTTGTCCAGGACGGGTCAGCGAATACGTCATATGTTGCAGCGGGTTGTAAGAATGCAGGGCAGCCACGGGTCTCACCTGCTTCATCTCCATAGCCCCCACAACTCCCAATAATATGATCAGGAATATCAGACTAAGTTTAACTCTTGCCCCTCCACCAGCAGTTTTCACTCCGTTGACCATATTGCAGTTTAACTGCAACGGCATTCTCCTTTTGATTTCTGCCATCCAGGAGACGAAGCTCTCGTCCCTCAGCGTCCTTGATGATTATGTGATACTGCGGAAAGATAGAACAGCCGCCAGGAATGATTTTCACCCTGGGGACTTGCCTCCCTAATACACAAGTCCGTATTAGAGGTAATTGTCGATGGTACGGCGCAACTGCAGATTACCATTATGGACATTTTTAATGTTTATGTTCCACCTCACTCTAGTTGCCCTTGTGGCTATAATTTCGATATTGGTCCTCTCCTCTCACAGGATCATATTTGGTGGCTTTAATGCGCCCCACGACGATCGCCGAATCTCTCTGTTCTCCCAATGAAAACTCATCGGCCCGAGTCACAGGGACTTGTAGTTGAACGTGCCAGCTTGATAAGTTCAACGCGATTGGAGATGCGTACAACTCTCCAATTAGATCACCGCCCAATCATTATAAGAATTGAGAATCCAGTTGACCTGACTAAGACCCGTATTTATAAACATACCTTAACTCAAGGAGACCTTTAGTCAAGGATGCCGAAATTCAAAAAATGAAATGTCATTTCCAATAGTGTTTCATTGAAATAATTTATATTTACGAGTCGATGCATCCTTGATTTAAGGCGAAACTCAAGGAGACCTTAAGCTTTTAATAGAATTGAAATATAATAACGCAAGTTAGGTAACTAGCTACCTTGACTTCAAGTGAGGTTGACTATAGATAATTTCAAGGCTTCCTTGAAATCGCCTTAAATCGAGGATGCATTGACTCGTAAATATAAATGATTTCAATGAAAAACTATTGGAAATGACATTTATTTTTTTGAATTTCGGCATCCTTGACTAAAGGTTTCCTTGAGTTAAGGTATGTTTATAAATACGGGCCTAAGTCAGACAAGCGAACGTTTGACAATCACAAAAAAGCCGATTAGGGCGGTTTCAAATCATACTCGTCGGCGAAGTTCATCGAGCTATCCACACCAACTAATGTGCAAAAGGCCGAACGAAATATTAGGAACGTCATGGCGAAAGCAGCGGCACGTTACATATTGCCATAACTTTTGGCCATAAACAAAGCAGCAATCCTCTTCACTGCGCGAGCCTATTCAGTAAGCATTTTATTAAACATTCCAAGTCTAATGGGCTCAAGCGTAAAAATTGATTCGCAACCAACTGTTGTACACTGCGGACCTGGTTAAGAAAGTTATTGAGAATATTAAAAACTCCAAGGCCCTCGGACCTGATAGCATTTCGATGGCCACGTTGAAGCATCTTGACCTTCATTAATTATCTCACGGCCGCTTTTAACTTGTTGTTCTCCCCGCTTGCCATCCTTGATATCTGGAAAACAGGACGGATTGTTCCCTGTCTCAAGCCTGAGAAGAGATACTGTCACCTGTCGCAAAGGTATTATTCACCCCACTCTTGTTGCACATGCTAAGCTACAACCCCACCAGCATGGCTTCAGGATAGGACAACCACTGCCCTCGATGCCTTCAGTACACAAATCCGTGATCGGCTAAATCAACGACGTCCATGCCCCAGAACTATTCTAGTAACAATTGACCTATCAAATGCGTTTGATAAGGTGATTCGCTGTTTCTCATCAACCTGTTAAATATGCATGTTCCTGCACAATATTCGTTTGATTGCCAACTGTCTAGCTAGTCGACGTTCGTTCACTGAGTTTTGTGGCAAATGTTCCAAACTGAGGAAAATCAAAATTCGGAGTGCCACAGGGTGCGGTACTCTCCAGTTTGTGAAACGATGCGCAGTATGAACACAATTCTCAAAGAACTATGCTAGCCACTTATAAAGCGGTGGGTCGAGCAGCAGTTGATTATGCAGCCCCAGTTTACTACCATAGTCTATGTGATTCAAATTAGTCAAAAAATCAGGTTTGCCAAAATGCTGCTCTAGGCACATACATATCTGGCCAGGATCATTCGCCTACTTTCAAAACAGTATCTTGTTGGTTGAATCATCCTAATCGCAATCTCATAGACCGAATCCTCCACCACGTCACATCAAATGTGTTCTACGTAATTTTGAGAGAGAAGTTCAGGGATATAGACGATATCATTTCGATATTTCGATGAAGAAACTTACCTTGCCGCCATTGCAATGATTCACACCGACGAAGAGAGTCGTTCTATTGCGAGCTTAGAAGAGTAGGCTCCAAACAGCCATCAGAGTGATTTTAACTCAACTTCGATCAGGCTTCTGTTAACGCCTCATTTCGTATCTATCTCGTATAGACCCGAGCATACAAACAATCTGCTCAAATTGCGGTGGCGCGCCACATCATGTGGGTCATTTGTTTCAATGCCCAGCTGCGCCCACTGATCCTCCCTCTTTAGCGTTGTGGAAAAACCCTATCGCAGCACGTTTCTGCCCCTGGATACCACTGACGATAACGACGACGAACCATAAATCGAATCCATAGGTATAGATGCAAAGGTGCCCCTGGATACCACTGACGATAACGGCGACGAACCATAAATCGAATCCATAGGTATAGATGCAAAGCGGCTCACACATTTTGTACTGGTAAAAGAAGAAGAAGAACATTTGTCCGAGTTGTGGTGCATTGCAACACTACAACAACAACTTTTTCATTCATTACCACGGGATTGAAAATGCGTCTCACAGTCTTTTAGAGGTGTGAGTTCCATTTATTTCTTTCTGTTGACATTTACTTGTTTGACGATCTAGGAGTTTTGGTAGCAACTACGGAGATCATTTGGGTATGAAGGTTATGCAAAATAAATGATGGCGACCGAAATGAAAATGTTACGCATGTCTGTTGGTGTAACCACATAAAAAGTAGCTCCATCCGAGGCAGCTGGTCCATAGAGTATAGACCAACAAATCCCTGAATAGCTCGAAGATTGGCTTGGCTGAGAACCCCGCAAAGAAGGTGATATCAATGGAATTTCTACTTAATAGACGCAAGGTCGAAGGCGGACCGAAGAACACCTGGATGTGTCAAATGAAAAAGCAACAACAACGCATTGGTCTTGACGATGACACGATCCAAGATAGAGCTGGCTGTAGAAAGAGCATGAGACATTACCGACAGAACGGGCGATGTGCCTACACCGCAGGTCGAGCGACTCGACGCCAGGGTGCGGTATGAAAAACGAGGCAATGAAGAAAAAGACGAAGATCATTTGGGTCGGCACTTCGTAACTGATCCCTTGTTTTAGCTAATTTGACAGCTGATGTTCGGGAATTTAGGTTTAAGGCTGAAAATGCAGCCTGCTGAAATAGATTTTTTGCAGCTTTCGGTAGAGCCTGTCTCAAATATGAGATGGATGAGGAAGGCAAGACCACAACCTGCGTTAGCTTCTCGATTGACTCTTAGGATGCTTTAGCTCCAGCGCAAGCCAAGCGATGAGTTGGGGTCGTTGAATTCGAGGCTGGAGCTGCAGCTTTAAGTCAGTCATTTTCCATACAAATCGATGGATTTATGTCTGTATGACTGACAATATGTAAATTTGAATGGAAAAACTTTGACTGATGACTAAAATGTGTGAATAGGAGATGAGACTATAGGATAGGAGGATTATATTCCTGATTGACATTTTCCCTGTTCATTGAACGTCAACGATTCATACTCCTTTTTCGGATTATGAGGTTCTTCATACTAGCAACCGTATAAAACGGATGCATCGACATCCACGTCGAACGGAAACAAGACTTAGTTGCTAGCTTCTGGAATGCGAATACACTAACGGAATTCTTGCATTCTGAACTTGGATCATCCAATTGACGTTGTGCGGGATTTCGAAAAACGTGCCCGATCGTTTAGGAAAACCTGCTGGGCATGATGAATGACGAATGCAAAAGAAAAAACGATGATAGCAGCAACAGCAGCAGCAAATAGTATTGCTAATAAAATATCGTTACATGTACAGACGACGGCGACGGTTATTTAGCATTATTAGTGCACATACATACATATGTGTGAATTTTGTTGTTGGGTGTGCGTGCTAGAGCCATCAGAGGCGGCAGATAGCGAAAGATAGATGTAGAAGACACACACGAGGCCACCACAATGAAATGAGGTGTACTCGTATGTTAAATTTTTTTGCCAAAGTATGTCGAGCTTACGTAGTCACCGAGATAGATAGATTCTTTTGCCATTTTTCGCGAGACCGAGTCGCCGTTGGGTACATATCGTGTTTATAAATTGCCGAGGCATTAGATGCGACTATGGCGACGATGTGTGTATTAGTTGACTTTGTGTTTTGTTACAAATACCGCTTCGACGCTGCCGCTGCTGCTAAATGGCCATATCCGCCAACATACCGTTCTTCAAACGTACTACATACTACTCTCTATGGTACGTATGTCGATGTTCGCCACAGTTTCGTCTCGGGAATAATAACGATTATTGAAGTTGGCATTGTCTAAGAAGATATACATAGTATGGACATACTACGAGTGTGAACTCTTTCAATGTGTATGAACGATAGAATCCGAGTTCGGTCATATGAAGCGGTCGTGAATTGTGAATAGTACAAATTTCTTTGCGGCCTATAGCCGATAGTGTGTACACATAGTATTCGCGTATCTTCTCAACATGGTGTTAGTTGAACGGCCTCTCCCCCCTTTTCGAACTCCAAAGTCAGAACATCAGTATTTCCCGGCCTTGTGGGCAAAGCAGAAATTATCTGGTAACGAGATATTTTAGTTTAATAGTGTGCGTCCAGTGAACGCTACTTAGTAACGCAGGGCTAATAAACTAACCGAAAAGTATTTAAAACCATTGAAATGTGACCAATTTCCTGGGAAAAGAAAGGTGATAACTATATGTCTTCCACTATAGAGTATACTGTCAATGCATTTTAATTTTTTTCTTATTGTTCACTAACAATTTGTAAATGTGTTAAGCTACTTTGGAAAATTTTCTAAATATTTTTATATTTATGTATGTACTTGAAAATGGACTCTAATATTCTAATAGGATGAAGCAAAAGTGACAAAAATCAGGACTGTTTCCATTATATACTTTAGATGTATAGAAAAAACGTGACCGTTGATTAGTGATAAGTGTGAAACAGTGTGCTACTTTGATTGTGTAAGTTGCCGAATCAATCAGCTGATTATTTTCAACATGGCAAATTTGCACCCCGATAGGAGGGAAAATTACACTGATAAGAAACTTTTTACTATGCATATTGCTGCCTGTGCTATGTATCGACCCTATTGTAACAACTTTGGCTTTTATCTACGCTACTATAGAAGCAAAAAGAATTTATGAATTCCCAATTAGATCACTTTGCAATTTTTTTTTTCACTTACATTTACTTATTTTCCGGTAGATTTGTGTGTAGTTTGTCGACAATCGTATCTGTGTATTCGTGGACTACGAGCCAATTTATCATTTTATAACCGAGTATCTAACACTAGCGCGACAGTTAGGTGTTTAGCCGCGATCATTGTATAGTACAGAATCAAAGTGTATGAGTATATACTTTAAAATATTCTGCAATATAAAAAAAAAATTAAAAGTGATGTCAATTTAACATTATTCCACATTTGACCGATATGTAAGTATAGTACCAGAGTAGAGAGTTACTTCTATTTGAAGGAAGTCTCCGAGTGTAGTGGGTACTTGCGATGACGAAATTTGAGGGTGTCCAACAAAGTGGTAATATCCGGAACAAAATCATGAATTACAAATTTCGTACGGCCTACAAGCCACCACAAGATATTGTTATAAATCCTACGAAATAAATACAGAGATAAGTTTCCGGATTCTTACAGGCGGGCAACGACAAGAGAGACAGCTGATTTTATGCTGTAAATGTAGGAAGATGGTTGCGATGACGAGCCGAGGGGCGGATGTGAACTATCTACCAATTCGTTCGAGATCGCCTTAGATCGCGCGAACGAATTTATTCTGCGCAATTTCCAACTTGATCTATGCGCCCACCATCAATTTGCATTATTATGTGATCTTTCTGTGTATTTTATATTTACATAAATGAATACATCAAGATATATATACTTATGTACTTGTTGGGAATTATTTGAGCAAACAGAAATGTATTGTGTTGTATGTATTCAAGCGTACTTTGATGATGATGAACTACATTTATAAAAAATTCTGATCGCTTCAATATGCCTATGCGTGTGTATTTGTTGTAACGCAGTCAGTCGTAAAAGTAGGTTATCCACACGTGCGATTTATTTGCCAATATTAAAACATATGGAACATATTTATTCAGCATGTAACTACTGTACATGCACACGTCAGTGTCATATGTTTATTATGATTGGTAGTGTAATAACGTCAATAATTTCACCGTTACATTTGACGTAGGCTAACCCAATCAACATTTAAAGTAGGGCTTTTGTTTCCGCCACTTTGTTAAGCTTCGGCCACATTTTTGTCACCCAAATATTAACTTAATTGGAACAAATCCTGCAAACTACTTTTTGAAACGTTCCAGCATGGTAGCAGGTGGAACTTTTTAGTGACAGCATTGTTGCCACTAGTAGTAGTCTGGCTGGTCTAGCGGTTAGTGCGCGCAACTTCGGTGCACAGGGTCATGAGTTCGAATCTCACCGTGGATCATCACGAGCTTGTGACGGTCTATGATCTCACTCAGATGTTAAACGAGTACCCATTTATGGGGATAAATAACACTGCTGAGCGTGATGCTGATCTCATTACCTCAACCAAAAGCAGATAAGATTTTGGAAATAGGATGTCACACATCCTGCGGCCTTAGTCCAATGCTGGATTGTCGCGGCTGTTATTTATTTTATTGTTGCCACTACATATTCAACAAATTCACCTTCCATTTCAAGGATATTTCTTTTGTTTAATACAATTAATTTGTCATATCCTCCATAGATCTATCGTTTATACAGACGATATGTTCGATTTGAATATTGCATTAAATCGGTAGTCGCAAAATGAGGCATGCAAGCCGCAAGCGTCTATTTAGCTTATATTCTATATTCATTGATTCAAAGCTTCGGTTCTTCACTCATTCAAAGCATATTCTATATTTGACTCAGCAGATACATATTTTCGAAGAAAAATTTATTAAACTTATTGAATAATTTTTTTATCTTAAAGAGCCACGGCGGAGAAATAGGTGGGTCGAACATAATAACATTTCGAGCGGCCAAATGTATATTTTCACAGAAAGTACCGTTATTTGAGAAGTCAATATAAGGTTCGTTTTTTACTACATCCCGTGTAGGTTTGGGTAACGAAACTTTATATAAAAAAAATCACAGGTGGATCAGCTGGCATTTTTTTTATATGGAGTTTCGTTACCCAAACCTGCACGGGATAACCAAAAAAACACACTTATATTATTAGATACATTCGGCAAGCACCCAGAAACTGTAAGTCGCACAAAAACCATGTATAAGGAAAAAGCATATTGTTTTTTGGCCAAACAGTGTAATTCTCCCATTTAAATTTGGCAACATGACATATGCTCATAACAAACTCCTCCAAAATTACAGTAGGAAGCTAAAGGTTGGTTTATCGTCATTTGAGACCGCTAAGGGCGATAACATTCGGTAGCTCAATAGAGACAATACTCGTGGCCCTCCCTCTATCAGCTAGTGTCACCTAGACTTGTATAGTCTTTTATTTCCATAACCACCATTAAATTTAAATTCGCTTGTAGTTGAGCAATTTTTACGATTACTATTCATGAGTTGATATTGCACTTATGATTTACTAGCTTAGCTTAGATGGAAAGCTACTTTCAAATCGATCTTAAGAATATACAATAAATTATCCCTAAAATGTATGTTAGGAATCCGGCGTTGGTACACTACACACATCCACGTGCATGTCGGACGCTAGTATGATTCAAATATTAGGCCTTAAAACGATGAGTATGTTTAGTATTCGAGACAGCAGTTTCAGTAGCTCCCTTAGTTGCTCTGTCTAAGAATATCAGTTTCCGAGGCTGAAATTTGTGGATTTGAAGAAAACCTAAAATTGTGGATTGACACCGGACATCAATGGGTCATCTCCTTCCCGCATTTGTTTATTTGTAATACGAGCATTTTCATGCCAGTAGTTAAGGTCGTAGTGCAGCTATTTTTCCAATAGAGTATAGTATCATAGTTATCAAAATTTTCATGATCATCCCCAAAAAAAAAATTCGGAAATACAATTTTATTCTGAAGTTTCTTTCTGCGAAAAATTTTTGGCTAATATCTTTCGCAGAAGGACTCAGCGGCTCTCAAAGTGTAGATAATTTATTTTGCATGTTATACAAATTTTTTCATAATATTTTTTTTCATGAAAATTTTGACCAGAAAATTAAAAAAAAATGATTTGATTTTATTTTGAATTGCTATCAATAGATGATAAGCGTTAAAAACAATTAAAAAAATAGAATTTATGCTGAATGATTAAATGTAAAATTCACGCAAACTGCAATTTTCACATTGAGTTTTAACAACTAGCTCCAAGGGTCTTTTTATACTACGTCATTCCAGAATGTCTCAAGATTACTAATATGTAAGATTTTTTACCGCACAGACCCGCCTGATAGACGACTTTGAATATTTTCTGCAAAATTTGCTGTTTTTTATCAGAGGTAGCCCTACAACAACATACTAATTGTCGAAATGCATCCAACAATAAATTACACATTAAACATATTAATTCCCTTTATGTGTTATAATCTACCAATAGCGGTCCAAACACATTTTTTGCAACAAATGCTTTTTTATCTTTTCGTCTTTCCTCTCACGAATCCTTTCTTGGAAACACGCATTGCTTTTTGCCGGATAGCGTACACTAGCCGTCATATGTATTTTGACATCTGGTACTCTCGAGCCCAGACATTGATTGTGTTTAACTAGAGCGAATATCGGTAAATTTTTTAAAAGGAAATCAAAGTACATATCAACAGCACTTCGCACTCTCTTGCTATAAAGTGCATAATTCTGGTGCGGCATAAATATTTTGACAATATTTTAATCTTTGATTGTACACCAATTTATCTGGAAAAAAATTAACAAAACATAATTTTATTAATGTTTTATGTTTATATTTTCCATTCCAAGTAGAAAGTGTGTCCAGTGGTTTTAAACATTGGAGGAGAAATCAGAAATTCGAAGTTTTGTTTTAAGCCTCCGTAAAGGCAAACTTCAACCCTGGCTTAAAGGTTGGAAACGCTGCAATTGAATTGAATTTAATTTCATACGACAGACTTTTCATTATTAAGTGCCAAAATTGAAAATATAGAAAAGAAATAGAAAACTATTCACTGCATCACAGAGAGTGGATGTGAATATTAAATAATTACCGAAGAATCTTCCGAATAATTATTGAAAAAAAAAAATCAATATTTAAAGAAAATGCCCGGTTTATGAAGAAATGCGAATACCTAGTTATCAAAATGAATACCACAGTGAAGGTTCTCTCGTGATGCAGGGATATATTGCTTACAATGGCCTATGTCGCGGCACAATTTGGTTTAAATTTTACTTCTTTCTTAAGCTACAGTCACATTTGGCGAGCTACTAGTACTAGTAAAGTTGCATTCGAGAAATCACCATAGGCGACGACACGTAATAAACAACGAAAACAGTGTCATGTAAATGGGTGACTATGCGTTGTTACGACGTCGTCACCGAAAGTGTGATGCAACTAGACGCGCAACTAGTCACCCTATATACAGGAGTTAGTTGCAAACGTGAAATTACTACGGTGACGACGTCGTAAACAATCAACAAACTGTTGTGCAATTTGACTAGTAACTAGTCAACAGACACATTTCCTAGATACTAGTGGAATAGGACATGTTCAATTCGACTAGCACCCAGCCAGCGAGTGAATATACGCTAAAATTATTTTTCGGTGGATTTCGAATTAACTGCTCAACCGATCGACACGAAATTCAGTGTGAATGTGTAAAATGGTAGGGTATTTGCTACGAATGCCTTCGAGATTACGAAATGGTAACAGGGTGTCCGAGACGAGGTGCGAAAGTCGATTATTTTATTTGTCATCGGAAAAGGGTGTATCGGCTCGTATATCGACATGAAATTCAGTGTAAATTTGTAGAATGGTAGGCTACTTGCTACAAACACCTTTGAGATTACGAAATATCAACAGGGTGTCCTAAAAAAGGTGCAAAAGCTGATTATAATCGGGAATAAATTTTGTTTGAATGTGTAGAATGGTAGGGTATTTGCTACGAATGCCTTCGAGATTACGAAATGGTAACAGGGTGTTCGAGACGAGGTGCGAAAGTCGATTATTCTATTTGTCATCGGAAAAGGGTGTATCGGCTCGTATATCGACATGAAATTCAGTGTAAATTTGCAGAATGGTAGGCTATTTGCTACAAACACCTTTGAGATTACGAAATATCAACAGGGTGTCCTAACAAAGGTGCAAAAGCTGATTATAATCGGCAATAAATTTTGTTTGAATGTGTAGAATGGTAGGGTATTTGCTACGAATGCCTTCGAGATTACGAAATGGTAACAGGGTGTTCGAGACGAGGTGCGAAAGACGATTATTCTATTTGTCATCGGAAAAGGGTGTATCGGCTCGTATATCGACATGAAATTCAGTGTAAATTTGCAGAATGGTAGCCTACTCGATTCGTTCAGTATAAATTCGTCGAGGCGTGGCGTTATTTCTTCTATAGTCTCTATCTGCGACTAGCCCGATTTTAGTATTTCAAATAAAAAAGATAGAGCAAGTCTTTTTCATTTAATTTTTTCTGACCCCATCCTCTCCAATGTGGTTGTTTTAAACAGGAAACTAGCAATTAATATGCAATGTATTCCATCTCTTTTTATATGTCTTCTTCTTCTTTATACGCTTGTCACAATTATAAATAAATATGATAAACATGTTTTTTTACCAAAAACAGTTTTTAGACACCTGGCCCTCTACTGATTCCAAAACACTAAAAGTAGCCTGGCTCTGCCTTTTCTATTTGAAATGCTAAAATGACACTAGTCGCAGATACAGACTATAGAAAAAATAGGGGTAGCGACCCTTCCACGAAAATGCACAGCAAACTGTCACTTTTTGTGAATGTTTTCTGTAACCGCAGGTTTTTCGAATTTTTGTATTGTGTTGTTAGCTATTGTTTGTTGGGTATGCTAATTATGACAACCACTTTTGCACCTCGTTTGAGAGACCCTGATAACATTTCCCGACTACAAAGGTATTCGTAGAAAATACCCTACCACTCGATACATTCATACTAAATTTATTGCTGATTATTATCTATTTTTGCACCTCGTTTAGGACACCCTGTTAGCATTTCCCAATCTCAAAGGTATTCGTACTAAATACCCTACCATTCAACACATTCATACTAAAATTATTGCCGATTATAATCTACTTTTCACATTTTCAAATCTCAAAGGTATTTGTAGCAAATACCCTACCATTCTACAAATTTACACTGAATCTCATGTCGATATACGAGCCGATACACCCTTTTCCGATGACAAATAGAATAATCGACTTTCGCACCTCGTCTCGAACACCCTGTTACCATTTCGTAATCTCGAAGGCATTCGTAGCAAATACCCTACCATTCTACACATTGAAACAAAATTTATTGCCGATTATAATCAGCTTTTGCACCTTTGTTAGGACACCCTGTTGATATTTCGTAATCTCAAAGGTGTTTGTAGCAAATAGCCTACCATTCTGCAAATTTACACTGAATTTCATGTCGATATACACCCTTTTCCGATGACAAATAGAATAATCGACTTTCGCACCTCGTCTCGGACACCCTGTTACCATTTCGTAATCTCGAAGGCATTCGTAGCAAATACCCTACCATTCTACACATTCAAACAAAATTTAGTCCCGATTATAATCAGCTTTTGCACCTTTTTTAGGACACCCTGTTGATATTTCGTAATCTCAAAGGTGTTTGTAGCAAATAGCCTACCATTCTACAAATTTACACTGAATTTCATGTCGATATACACCCTTTTCCGATGACAAATAAAATGATCTACTTTTGCACCTCCTTTGGGACACCCTGTTAACATTTTCCTACTTCAAGGGTATTCGTAGCAAATACCCTACCATTATACACATTCCCACTGAATTTCGTGTGGATCCGTTGAGCCGTTAATTCGAAATCCACCGAGAAATAATTGTAGTGCATATTCACTTCCCAGTAGAATAATTGAACATGTCCTATTCCACTATTAAATACATTTTACTACTTACTAGTAAAATTGCATAACACTTTTTTGATTGTTTACGACGTCGCGTCGTCACCGTGGTAATTTCGCGCATACAACTAATTTCTAGGTAGATAGGGTGACTATTCACGCGTCTAGTTGCACACACTCTCGGTAACGAACGTCGTAACAACGCGTAGTCACCCATTTATATGACACTGTTTCGTTGTTGACGTCGTCGTCACCGTGGAGATTTCTTGTATGCATGCACTAGTAGCTAGTACTAGCACGGTCTGACTGTAGCTTTAGAGTTCTTTGTCTAGGCTTATTCATTACTCGGGGTTGAAATTCGCTTTTTTTTTCAGACAGCGCTAAGATTGGTCTTTGTTTTGTTTTATAACAATTTTTGTCTTTGATAATAAACAGTTTACCGTATGAAATAAAATTCAATAGTAGCGTATTCTACACATTGAATACGCTACTACCAGGACCAGGACTAAGGCTTGCCTCTATCGATGCTCAAACCAATCTTATAAATTCTGATTTTTGCTTATGTTTCGAGCTACTGGTTATATTTTTTTATTTGAAAATTAAAATCGGAAACTCAAAAATTAATAAGAATATGTTTTGTGCATCAATTCTTGCGAAAAAATGGCTGCAATAAAAGAATTAAATATTGTCAAAATACTTATGCCGCATCAGAATTACGCCCCCATCGTTTCTCTTTTCCATAGCATGAGAGTCCAAAAGAAGACAGGGAATATATTGAGCACATTTATTGCTGTCGATATGTCCTTTAATTTCCATAACAAAAAATTTACCGTTATTCGCTGCAATGAAAGAAAACCAGTGTCGGGGCTCGTGAGTATGTGTATGGGCAACTAATATGTGATAGGATTTATACCAATAAGATGGTATAGGGTATATTGTTTTTGTTACGCCGATATTATGTAACACAAAGTATAAGTGATCAAGGTCGGTCCCTTGATTCGAATAAGCCATGTCAGTCTGTCTGTTCGTCCGTGTATCTGTCAGTTCGCACGGTAACTCCCAAAATAGGGAAGCTAGTTGATGGAAAATTGAATAGGGCTGACTACCCCTACCCCTAACTCCCCTACAAAACTATATTAAGCCATATCTTTTCAAAAAATATTGCGAAATGGATGTCCTTATAAAACATGAAAGGTGTGCCGAATCCTACTGATCTACTCATTCCTCGAATCCATTTGGCGGTCTTCGAGCTTTTTGGTGATTGGTTGGTATATGAACAAGCTGCCTCGGTCTCGTAAAGTTTTAATAATGTAATTCCGATTTGTCTGCTAACCACCCCTGATGTACCCAATTTTTGGAATTACTGTCTTCTGAACACCACACGTTACATCTAGCCACCGGCCACCAATCATTAACTCTAATGAACTTGGAAATAGGCCATCCGGTTGTATATTGACGTGCAAACCATTCATTGGCAACAGGCAACAATATTGCAATTAAACATTGCGGTCATAATGGCGGTGCATAAATCTGTCTGCACATAGACCTAATGCATGCATGGAACTTCCATTTCTATCTGCGCTTACCCCCACCCTTAAGCCAACTTCTATATTAAGCGATCATGCATGACACACTTACTGCACGTTAACATTCTCCTGAATTGCTGCAAGTTGGCGTCGCGTCGCCGCTCGTCTCAAGTGCACAACGATTAAGTCAAACGGCACTAAAAATGCACAAAAGCGCATCGCGACCCAAAGGCAAACAAATGCATCGCCACGTAGCTTACGTAGCGCCCCGAAAGTGCAGCAACATTGGTTCACTACTGTGAGTTTTGAGCTGTATGGCCCCGCATAGAATGAGGTGCCCTATGCATGCCCTCGCGGCCACACTCATCACCCAATGCAACTGCAACATTGGATTGATAGTGCAGTCATATTAGCATTTCAAATAGAAAAAAATAGTGCAAGGCTAATTTTTGGCTAATTTTTGTTGTTTTTGAATCAGTGGGCTCCCAGGAATCTACAACTGATTTTGCTAAAAAAAATTTTGATCGCAAAGGTCCCAAAAAGGACAATAAAGGATACTCTTTAATCCTTGACCCGAGGTCGGCATGCGGGGTATCATATCAAAGGGGACGTCGAGTACATTACATATCCGGTGTTTGTTTCATGTTTCAAGGACCCTCAAAGGAATAAATCGAGCTTAAATGGAAAATTTTCGAGGTTCCCGTGTATCTTTCCAAAGCCATAACTACGAGAATAATTCAAGTTGTCCCTACTTTTATCACTTTTCAGAATCTAAAATAGCTGGAGATTCTCCCGTTAAATTTGCTAAGAAAAAAGTTGATCGGAAAGCTCTGAAAAAGGACATAAAAGGACACTAATTGCACACCTTAGTCGAACGTGGGCATGTGGGGTGTCATATCAAAGAGGATGTCAAGTAAATTCCATAGCCGGCATTTGTTACTTGTTAAAAGGACAAAATTGGGCTCAACTTAAAAATTTTTGTGTTCCCGTATCTGTATCTTTCTAAAGCCGTAATTTTCCATTTAAGCCCGACTTATTCCATTTAGTGTCCTTGAGACAGGAAACAATCACCGGATATGCAATGCACTCGACGTCCTCTTTGATATGACACCCCACATGCCCACGTTCGATCAAGGTGTGGAATTAGTGTCCTTTTATGTCCTTTTTTAGAGCTTTCCGATCAACTTTTTTCTTAGCAAATTTAATGGTAGAATCTCCAGCTATTATAGATTCTGAAAAGTGATAAAAGTAGGGACAACTTGAATTATTCTCGTAGTTATGGCTTTGGAAAAATACACGGGAAACTCGAAAATTTTCCATTTAAGCTCGATTTATTCCTTTGAGGGTCCTTGAAACATGAAACAAACACCGGATATGTAATGTACTCGACGTCCCCTTTGATATGATACCCCGCATGCCGACCTCCGGTCAAGGATTAAAGAGTATCCTTTTTTGTCCTTTTTGGGACCTTTCCGATCAAAATTTTTTTTAGCAAAATCAGTTGCAGATTCCTGGGAGCCTACTGATTCAAAAACAACAAAAATTAGCCTTACTCTATTTTTTTCTATTTGGAGGCCTGTATTGGGATATTTTGACTGCACTATGAACTATGTTGGATGTTGGTATGGTTTTAAGAGGCCGCGAAATGGTAACCCCAAACCGACCGACGAGCGACAATATGGGGTTCTGCTCTGACTTTGCGAGACGCGACGAGCTTGGCTCTGGCTCATTATTACGAAATTGAGTAAGTCATAGTTGTGGCCACTCTACTACGATTTTATGAATGAAAAGTTCAGTGAACCGACTCGTGAACACTATACAGTCTAGTTCAATGAGTATCTTGGTATCATAGTGGTATAGAGGAGGACTGGTGAAATTCCATCGTCAAGTTGTTTTTTTTTCTCCTGCTGCTGCCGCTCCCTCCTTTTACCGCATTCTTTCGAGTGGAGGTTCCTCGTGCGGTCAACTATCGTTTTTGTTTTTTCTTCTTGTTGTTGCTATTGTATGGGCTTTTGAATTATATTTGCTATTGCTACAAGCTGTTTTCTTTTTTTCTTCACTTTTACGGTCAAAGCCAGACGCGAGCGACAATGGTCACTTTGTGTGTTGCAGAAGACATGTCTTTAAGACACACTCACAAATTGTTTGCGTCTTACTTTGTTGTTGCTGGTTGGCATTGCTGGTTTGCTTCGACATTCACGAGTATCGTTGTTTGGTGATTTTCTTCAGTTTCGTCTAGTTCACTGACTGGAATTCTGGAATTCTCTTGATTTGCTTCTATATGGATGTTGCTTCGCCGTTCTTTTCATGCATATTGAATAACTGGATTGGATTATATTTCTGGGAAAAACGATTGAAACCAGTCGACCTGACTCTGTATAAAAAGATTGCCAACATGCCGCATGCCTATCGGCTATCCAAATGCTTTCGACGAATGTGGACCATGAATGTGTTGTGTGTGGTATGGTGGGCAAAACGTGAGGGAATGTGTTCAGCTTATTCCGTGCTTCTTTTGAGAAACAGTCTAGAAAAGTCACTTCAAGAAATTCCATTAATGAGCCTCCGGGAAGTATGAATGTATACCACACTTATATGAAACAATTTATCTTGAGTTTGCATTCAGATTTCTTAACATTGTACAATCCGGATAAAGAGGTATTTGCATTTATTTATTGGCTTCCCGGATACCGGATATCATTACCAAAAGAGCACAATTTACGAAAATAATATAGAGGGTTGCCGTGGTAATTGTTCCTGGCACCACATTATGTATACAGTCTTGACTCGATAATCCGGATCAATTATTGCAAGGGTTAATCCGGATCATCCGGATTAGCGCAATCACATTTTTCTGACGAAAAACAATCCAAACAAATAAAAAAGCACAACAAAAGTCGATAAATGTTCTATTTCTTAGAAATTAGCCAGCATCATGTCATTTGCTAAACAGTTCCGTAAAAAAGTACGAGACCAAATCTACCATTTCACCCTGAAAATCTCAAAGATCCGGATTATAGAGTCAAAATTGCTGCCGAAATCCGGACTATAGAATACATAGTGGAAATATTTAGTGGTCCGGATTAGCGTGATATCCGGATTAAAGGAGATCCGGATTACCGAGTCAAGACTGTATATGTAATAGCATAGAAATAACAAAAAGAAACTTTAGATTGTACTCATCTAGCTATCGGTCGTCCACGCTATCTGGATCCATCCACTCACTAGTGGCGCGTTCAATGTCTTTAAATAATGAAAACATCCCAATTAAAAAAAATCAAGGGAAATAGATAGCAAGAGTGCTTTTCACAAAAATGCAAAATGTCAAAAATTCGAGCCTCTCACTAAAAAGAACAGACTCAACAGCTTAATAGTAGAAATCAAGCCCGGCCCTTCTGTCACGATTTTTGCCAATTTTTGGGCACTTGTGTGCGTGCTATCATAGTAGTTGTGATTTCCAAGGGAGTAGGTGGTCAGGGATAAAATGTTAATTAAGGGGCACAGATGTGGCGCGAAAAATTTGAATGATCATTTCGATAAATATCAAGAATATTGCATATTAAAGTACTCCAGGGAAGGAAGTGGATTTTTGATATCAGTTGCTGTTGTGTTAAATAGGTGTCTTTGAAGCAAATAGTTTGTTATACCCTTCACATTATATGAAAAGGGTATTTTAACTTTGTCATGAAGTTTGCAACACACAGAAGAAACCATCTCCAACTATATAAAGTACATATATATATTATTGATCAGTAAGTCGAGAGAAATCGATTGAGCCATGTCCATATGTCTGTCTGTTTCTATGCAAACTAGTCCCTCAGTTTTTCAAATGTGAAGGGCATCCAAATTTTGGATGCGCCCAAAATTAACTTTCGGAATTTTTTGATTGTTATTTATGTTAATTGCTTGCGTATAAATTATTTTAAGGGATGGACTTTTTTTTAATTTTCTCTAGATTAAAAGAATAATGGCTGGGAAACTTGATGAAAGGTATAAGTATAAATTGTTCTTCACTTATAAAATGTATTTTCCGAAACGCGAATATTGCAAGAAACATACCACACACCTCCCTCTTCCTTTTTCAGCATGACTATTTTGAAAACAGTGCTTATATAAACGGGCTTGGGACCGTCTTCGGCGGAATTAAGGTGTTGGCTTCCTTGCTTTCGATGTTTAAGAAAGCAGTCATACTAGCCGCATTTTCTTAGTATGTGCATATGTAAATAGTAGAGTTAAAAGAGAGAGAGATTTATTTCAAATCATTCATTGCGAAAATGTGCTAATCTCCTCAAATATATCAATTTACTATTCCATTACATATTATAATCATTAAATTCCAAAATTTGTCGCAAAACTTGGCCAGCCCCCTACAACAAAACCAAATTTGGTACGCCTATGTACTTCCGCGCACAAATAACAGTATGCAATAGTACCGTAATATGCTGAATGTCAAACAGACAAGCATGGCGAAAATATCGTGTTGTGATAGTTTGAAAACGCGGAAAAAACTGTTTAAACATTGTGTAAATGAAAGTGGCACTTTGTGAGTGCAAATATATGTATTTAGAACAAAAAATATAGTATATAGTGTATACCTGTGAAAAGAGAGTCCCTTGGGGTTGATGTTCCTTTCATTGCAACATCCATCGACAACATTGCATTTTTCGTATTCGCAGTAATCCTGGTTCACGAAATTAATGTACGGCACTTCTCTTGGCGATTAATTACGCGTAGCTACTAACAATTTCGATTTTCACGCACTGAAATCAATAATTTTCTTCGCGACAACTAAGCTTATCGAGGCTGTGTATATTCCACATAAACAATAGCCGACAAGTGGGCGGAGCCTAATTTGACGTTGAAGTGAAATTATAGGTTATGTTCGTGGTTTGTGAGGGGTGTACCTGCGGTAAGGGGTATCAATTTCTGTGCCAAACACAGACGATCATATACATTAAGTGCGCCATTCCATATAGTCTTCCTGTTCGCTGTAGAAATAGATTAGTCTCTGCTCAACATTTTTGTCAGCAATGTAAAATGCATTGCGCTTGACCTTTCGCGATGCCGATGCTGCTGCTGATGCGCGTAATCTATTTCAAGTATGACTCTCAAATTTGTTGCGGTTAGTATACCCCGAAAATTGGCGCAGGTTAAGCTTTAAGCTTTAGTTAGATGCAAAGTTTATCTTTTATCGCAATTTTACTGCATGTGTGATGCCTCCATACTAGGGATTTGGAGCGACACTTTTTTTCGCTCCGCTCCGACCAATTTGAAACTGCTCCGCTCCGACTAAAATTTTGTCGCTCCGCTCCGCTCCATTACAAAAATACAACAAAATTTCATTGTTCTTAGTAAATATTTATTATTTGCGCGAATTCATCAATTCAGCTTATATCTACTCACGTATTATAGAATATGACTTAATAGGTGCGTTTTATTCGATCAAGTACAGAACAGAATAGCACCAATTTCGTACAAATTTGAACATAAAATTGAGTTGTTCTAGACAGGGTGTCCGGAAACTAAACTATCGCATAAGCGCACCGAAATATTATTATTAATGTCATTTCCAGCAAAATAGGTGTACCGGGAATATCCCGAATTTTTAACTCCTTAGGTACCAAAAGCATTTAAAGATTTTACAAAAAGCTACCACTAAAACCTCCGTCGGAAAAGAAATTTATTATTGTATTATTTATTTATTTAAGATCACAAAAATTTGTCTTTGAAGTTTTTTACACAGCTTAAACTAAGGTGACCATTCTCCCGAAGGGCCAATGCTGTACACATTCTTGCGTTGTTTTGCTCTCAAGCAAATCCATGGCCATACTTCCAGGTTCCGGTCCGTCTGTGTCGCAAAAATGCTGGCTTATTCGCTAATGCACGACAGACAGAGAGAGGTCAGAGCGCGGCGAAGGCGAACTACAGGATCTAAGTAATTATAGGGACGAGTCATAGGTCTAAATTTCACTAATTGCCATTCATTGGCTCACCGCTCGCACCTCGTTTTATCATTCAAAATATTGGCGAATTCTGAGAAGCGTGACAGAGATGGCAAGGTCTGAAGGAAGCGAAGGGCGAGGCAAAGAATTTAAGTAAATATAAGGACGAGCCAGATAACTAAATCTTACCAATTGCCTTCCATCGACTCATCGCTCGCTGGACGTCGCAAAACTGTTGGCGAATACTGAATAGCGCGACAGATAGAGCGATGTCGGAGCAAAGCGAGGTCTGAGCAGAGCGAAATCCTACGAATCGCCTTTCATTGGCGCACTTATTGCTTGCCTCATCCTATTTCCCAGCAGCGTATGGAACTTATGCAAAATGTTGGCGAATTCCGAAAAGCGCAACATACAGCGAGGTCTGAGCGAAGCGAAGAGCGAGCTATAGGATCTGAGTAATGCTAAGGACGAGACTTCAATCTTACCAATTGCCTTCTATTGGCTCACCGCTCGCTTCGATTGCACCTCGCCTTTCCACTTCCTACCAGCGCTGATCGCAAGGATGTTGGCGAATTATGAAACGCGCGACAAGCAGTGTGAGTTCTAAGTGAAGCCAAGGGCCACAGGATCTGAGCGAATGTATAGACGAGCCAAAGATCTAAATCTTACGAATTGCCTTCTATTGGCTCACCGCTCGCTACACTTATCCAATTTCGCAACTGCCCTGCATCGCAAAAATTTTGGCGAATTCTCTAATGCACGACAGACAGTGCGAGGTCTGAGCGGAGGGAATGGCGAGCCACGGAATTAAAGTAAACCTATCCAGAGGTCTAAATCTTATCTAAACCTGGTTGCAATATTTCTGGAGGAGAGTACGCATTTCTCCATAGTTATATTAGTGATGTCATGACGGTCCTCTGGGATCTGGGCTCTGTGGGAATGTAGGAAAAAACTTAATTTAAAACCCATGCCGAATCCTTTCTTTAGTATGCATTTTCCTATAGAGGTTGATAAAGGAATCGGATGGAGTGGCTAATTTTCCCATAGTTTGGCCATAGGAGAAATAAATTAATATCTCATCTTTCGACGACTGTAACTACTGAACCTTGGCAGCTAGAGCCATTAAATTTTCACCAAATATGGGCTGTGCGGTGCCCTAATAAGTTTGTCAAATTTCAAAATTCTGCTCAAGAATTTCCAAGTTACATATGTTCCGATCAGAAAATACAGAAGTTCGATTCGGGCAGCTGTAGCTGCGGATATGTGGATCGTGCAATTTGGATGAAATATTAGCGCCAAGTATCTTTACAAGTATCCAAATTTCAGAGAGATCTGGAAAGGTTCCTGACTTATCGAAAATGGACCATTGTCAAACATAATAGTGAGAATAACTCGCTAAATGTCAACCGCAGAGGGTACAGGCGTCAAAGTTTACATCTTAGAAGCAGACATAACTGATCGCAGGCCTCATTGAGGAGCTTATTATGTAGTGAATTAGGTTTCATTGGGTGGCATGGGGAATGCTGTACATTTCCCAATGCTGTACGCCAGGTCAAAATGCTGTACGTCTGGTCAGCTTAGCTTAAACTGCTTATCTGATTTTTATTGGGTTTATTCTTAGGAAAAATTGTTGGCCACGAACGACAGAAAATATGTAGGTAGTATGAGTATTACATTTTTGAAAATTGTTTAAATGTATGAAGATTTAATAATTCGGGCCTTCTTATACTCCTTTTTGCTGGAAATATCACGAGGAATCATACTTGGGTTCCTTTATGCGATAGTTTCCGGACATCCCATATAGAACGAGATCTGTAAAATTGTTATGGAAGCTGCGCTGTCCTGTACTCCATTCAATAAAACGCACCTAATAACTAATTTAGTTTAAAGTAGTCTGGCTGGTCTAGCGGTTAGTGCGCGCACCTTCGGTGCACAGGGTCATGAGTTCGAATCTCACCGTGGATCATGGTGCTTTTCGAATTCACGAGCTTGTGACGGACTATGATCTCACTCAGATGTTAAACGATTACCCGTTTATGGGGATAAATAAGACTGCTGAGCGTGATGCTGATCTCATTACCTCAACAAAAAGCAGATAAGATCTTGGAAATAGGATGTCACTAACACATCCTGCGGCCTTAGTCCAATGCTGGATTGTCGCGCCTGTTATTTATTATTAATAACTAATTTCAATTTCATTTCGAGTACAGGACAGGATTTTTCTGTCATGGATGATCTTGAATTTCTTAATATTGAAGAGTGATGATTATGACTAAACGCAAAACCTCTTCTATCACAATGAATTCCACAATAATCTGAACTTTTGCAAGTCTCTCAACGAATTCTTCGCCTTTAAATTGTCCGAAATCATCAAATCATGCCATAAAATGAAAAATTTCGTCGAGAAAATTAATGTTTTTTTCGCGGAATTTTTTTGATTTTTTACTTCGGAGCGGAGCGGAGTGGAGCGACTTTCAAAGCAAAAATCGCTCCGCTCCAGCCTGCAAAAAACCGCTCCACGCTCCGCTCTTTCGCTCCGCTCTTTCGCTCTGAAAATTAAGGTCGCTCCGCTCCAAATCCCTGCTCTATACTCATATTTGAATGCACTTGGCCTTCCAATGTTATATTGTTACGCGCTTGTACGGCCCCCCGCCAATCAATTAAGGCCTTAATTTAACCAAGATTTACCTAACGTTTAGAGATAATTTTCAAAGGCCGAAACTTGGTTTTTTGATTTTCTATTTTAAATTGACTTTCAAAATGAAAAAAAATGTTAATTTCAAAAGTTGGCGCAAAGTCTCTAGTTTTCATAACGGTATGACGTTTTCTTCGTTATTCCCGATTGGAGTCAGAATATTTTTTAAAAGCCCTGAAACCATGGCAAGAAATTTAAGACAAGAAGCGAAAACGAATTTTTTACTTAATTACATAAGTTGCACCAAATTTTAGACAGATGATAAAAAAAAATTTCACCGGTCATCCAGGTCACACAAAACAACATTGAGAGGCAAAATGGTCAGAATATATTAATTTCAGCCGAACTGTTGTTTGTGATATGGTTTTAAGCAAACTCATGCACTAATACAGCTTGATAAGTATAGGTCTAAAAATCAGGAACTTGGGCTGTAATTGTTATGTTGAAATTACACATGTAGGTGATTTAGTCACAAAATCTAAGATTTCCGTAGTTTTTAAAGCTTTGCCATTTTTCAAATAAATCTGAATTCATGTTCGGTAAAGCTAACCAATTTTTTATTATCTGATATAACCAGATAGCCACCAGCAAATTGTTTGTAGTATTTGGAGAAATATTCCTAAAATAAGTTTTCATAAGTCACTGACGAGTTTTAGTAATTTTTGGAGACTTGAGTTCAACGGCTGAATCTTTTCACCTTACTGATTTCACCATTATTGTGTTGATACACATTGTGGTGCTTCGACATGGCCGCGGGCCGCACAGAACTTCGAAGTGGGCCGCATGCGGTCCGCGGGCCGCGTGTTTGACATGTCTGATTCTGGGGTATAATTTTCTAGGAAAATGGATATGGTGTTAAATATTGTTACATTTTGTTTCATCCTTAGAACATTTTGCGGTCAAACTCATAGTTTTCTAGTTATTTACAAAAAAAAATGAATTTTCATCCGTTGGCCACTCCCTCGCCTTTTTAACTTTTTTTACGTATATCCAAATTGATGTCTAATTTGGCATCAAAGCTTTACTCTTTTTTGGATGTTTGGGTTTCACCTTTTTTTGACGAATACTGTAATTGTACTTATATAAAAAAAATAGAAATAGGTACTTGACCATATGCAAGATAATATCGTACATCCAGAAGAAGAATGACGTAAGTGTAAAAAAAATCAGTTTTGAGTTAAATATCCGACTAGGTCTGAAATCGGCTAAATTTTCAATAAAAAATATTGATTAAAAATGCATGTTAAAATACAAAATAAAGTCCAATACATACAGCACGCACGTAATAAAATTTTCAATCACAATATCTGACAAATCAACAAAATTGCACTTGCGTCGTTCTTCTTGCGGATAGTCTAAGAAAAATGCCATGTTTGGTCGGCAAAAATCCTACATCGGAAATTTTTTGGATTATGGTTGGGGATGGTTCCCAGATTATGGCATTAAAAGTCCCAACCGATTGGGGGTCAGCAACCTTAAAAAAGGGGGAAGGGGGGGGGGCAATTTTTTTTTTTTTTTTTTGCGATTAGTTCAAAAACGGTAAGAGATACAGGAAAATGTTCTGAGGATGAAAAAAACTACATAAAATTATCTTTGCAATGATATATAACACATTAGTGTTTAATTGAATATTTCGGCGTTAGACTAGAAAATAAATTAGAATATTTTCATTTTATACCTTTTTTAAATGCTCCATAACTTTTTAAACAATACTAGTTCAGCCGTAAAATTTTTTATAAGTATTCACAATAAGTTCAAGATCATTTTAAGGAAAACATTGAGTCGCTCCGGTCAAGGGCCATTAATGATCCATTAAATTTGTCAAAACGGCATGTCCATAACTCCCCCCAAAATTGGAGCAGAGTGCTAAATTTTGGTTTGTTGCGATTGGAGGTCATAGTCACTACACCCACCAAAAATCAGCCCAAGACAACTTTGCTCTACAGTTTATAAAATGAGTAGTACGTAGAACAAACTCCTCACTTTCGTGACCTTCTTTTTGGGGTGGGGTGACTATGACCTCCAATCGCAACAAACCAAAATTTTGCACTCTGCTCCAATGGGGAGGGGGAGGTGTTATGGACACGTTGTTTTGACAAATTCAAATGGGGGGATAATGGGGGTCCTTGACCGGAGCGACTCAATGTTTACCTTAAAATGATCTTGAACTTATTGTGAATACTTATACAAAATTTTACGGCTGACCTCGTATTCTTTCAAAAGTTATGGAGCTTTTAATGAAAGGTCTAAAATGAAAAACGAAAAAAAACCCTTTCCCCCTTTTTTTAAGGTTGCGGACCCCCAATCGGTTGGGAATTTTTATGCCATCATCTGGGGACCATCCCCAACCAAAATCAAAAAAAAATCCCATGTAGGATTTTTGCCGTTTGATGGCCATATTTCATGGGGCTGTCATACAAACCCAACTCCCCAAATTAGGTTCTTCTAAGAAAAACTTTTTATTTGTGCGCCAATTTCAACCAAATTTCACTCAAATATATTTCTATTGATGACACAAAACATATGTAAGATTGGATCAAATCGGACAATGGGATCATGGGGCTGCCATAGAAACTAGCCCACCAAAATTAGGTTCTTCTAAGAAATTTTTTATTGTTATGCACCAATTTCGTCCAAAATTAATGTGTCTTCATCAAAGCAACTAAAAAGGCAAAAACAAATGTAACCGTACTATGGGGCCATGCTCCCGCATCCCCCCATAAAATTGTCTGAGCAAATATTATTTTTATTTGCCCACTTATTCCAACTAAACCCCACACAAATATTGTTTGTCGACGCAACGGATTTTTTGTGAAGACAGAAGGAAGAGAATGAGAGGGGGCGGTATTAAATACAGGTCGTAGGTACACCCCAAAAAACTTTTAGCCCAAGGGGAGCGAAGGGTATCCGAATTTCGGCCACGCCCGAAATTAGCGTCGGCCTCGTCTTAGACTATATTACGATATAATGCTCTATTTCCTGGAGATTTCCTCTCAAGGGATTTTTGAACAAAAATTGCATACAAATTTCACTTAAAATTTTTGTGCAAAGTTTTAAAGACATAAATTTTGCCTATGTTATGGGAGACATTCCTAAAATAATACCATATGGTTGTATGTAGTTTGTAGTTTTTTGGAACGAAAATTCAGGCCAAACAACCTTTGCAAAAAAGGAGAATTTACCTTCATTACAGCTTGTGCTTAGAAATCCGCTCAAAATATGCAGAGAAATTTACCCTTGTGTCGATAACTTCGATCGATTTTTTTTCATTTTCCAATATGTAATATTATTCTCGATCCTACGTACAAATTGTCCTTCAATACGCTTTTTATTTCTAGCGATATAAATATTCAGCTTCCATTCAGTCTGCGGCAAACAAATTTTCCGTTCTATTTCAACCATAGCAAACTATCTAATTTTGTTCAATTTGCAATCATTTGACTGACCCTCAACTTGGCAAAAAAAAATAGAATCATTCGCGTCACTAAGAGAAAATCTTTATAGCGCTAGTCATTTTTGTATGCCATTTATAGTGGTCCTTCCCGTTCCTTTTCTATACGATGTGTACGCATGTAATAAGATACAATTAGATCATTCTTAAAGAATAGGAAGACTTCAAGGATAATAACGCCAGCGAGTTGACGTCAATTGCACCAAGGTAACCATACATACATCCAGATGCAGCATTTAGCCTATGCTAGCTGGCTATAACAGCGCACTTGAAAAAAAGATAATATCCAGTACACAGTGAAGGATGGTGAAAGATATCAAAAACGCTCCGCGCACCCTGTTCAAAAATATTGTAAACAATTGTTGGATTTTGGTTCACGGCTTTCCTAATTTCGTCTTAACTATTATTATTTTAAAAATAACAGACACAAAAAGAAAACATAATTCGTATCGAAAAGACAAGAAAAAAAATTGTTTGGAACTATTTATTTAATTTCATTCAACAAACCGTGTAAACATACCTTGTGATTAAATTTAGATACGATCGTTTTGATAATTATAAACAAAATTACATACTTTTTATTTAGACTAGTTCTTTCTTTCTTTTACATGTAGTATGTATTCATAATACTGAAAATAAAAGAAAACTCCACCATACATATAGTCACAGCCAGTCGCAAAGATATAGCACCAAAAAGTGCAAAATAAAAATTAAATTAGAAGGAAACACATAGCGATGAAGTAAAAATGAGTATCTACTATTAGACAAAGCGTTAAATGTTTGAATTATCTAAATAAAACTGATCCAACAAGTGTGCGCTAAGTAAAGATTCAAGGCTGTTTTTGGACGATTATTTGCCAGGAAGCGTTTTTAGATTTTGATAATTTTGGTTGTGTGTGGTGCTTTTAATAGAGGCTGAAAATGGATATTTGCGCGCGATATGCTTGTCGGTGGGCGAGAAGAAATCGATGCGAAAAATGTTTATGTTAATATCAGTCAGCATTTAGATAAATTAATGAAATGTGAAACACGAATTAGTATGAATATTAATGGATTTTTTTAGAAAATTATTCTTTTTATTTAATTGGATCTTAATTTACATTTAATTGTTTCAGTTGCACCTTTTTTTTTGCGTTTTAATTCGGCATAACATTTACAATTGGTTTTTTTTAAGACATTTGTATGGGCTTGGCCGTTTTTTTATACCGAAAGTGAGAACTGGAATCAATATTATACCGAAGACCACTGCGGACTATGAAGAATTTATGAAAAAACGATGACTGTGAGGAATTTTTTTTCCTTTTTTCAATTTTTTTTATTTGTTTTTTGATTAACTTTTTTTTACCTCTTATTTTAACTTTACCTTTTTACACTTTCCTTCTACTGGGAATCGAACCGGGCACCTTTTGTTTCGTAGTCCTACGTCCTACACCTGAGCTATCTACGATTACCAATTATGAGAATAAGTTAGTCGTTTTATTTTTTGACAATTTCAATCTAATTCAGAGACATTTAGATGAATGTCATCGATATGTGATCGAAGAAATTTCGAATATATGGTATCTGAGACAAATGGATAACAATTCATGGTTTTCGGATAGATTACTTTTTGATGCCAATGGTATAGAAGACAACTGAATGTAGGTCTTCGATTTGGGATCGAAGACATTTCGATTCTGTTGTGTATCGGAGACCATTGGATGTAAATAATCGAAATTGGATCGAAGGCTGTCGATTACATAAGTATAGTAGACAATTCAGTGACTTGTATCGCTGTGAAACTTAAGAAACTTAAGCTCTTATTACTGGAAATAACTTATCCTTATCGATTCAGTAGGTTATTGGAGACATTTCGATGGCAGCTATTGCTATATAATCGAGGACTTTTCGATCCTGTTGGGTATCGGAGACAATTGTCTAGCTGTGGTAATCCTAGTATAAAACATCTGATTCGATTATGCAGCTATTCAAGAATTCGCCACCTTATTAAAAAATACCTTTTACCTCAGTCAGTCACAACGCCACAGAATTCCACAACTGGAATACTTAGTACTCTGTATCACTTTTTATTGAAGATCAATTAAAATTCTTTTATAAGCCATAGCCAAGATTAAATACGTATGTTATCCATATTACTGCAGTATTTGCCTTGGTTATCTAATCAGGTGCGGTGGTGTCTAATGTACATATAACATGTACATATGTGTTTGTATATGTTGTACGCTAGTCGGTGTATTTCAGTGTACTTCAAATAGAGCAAAGTGGAAAATTAAACAACTGTTGCAATATCTACGCGCATGGTAGACATTTTTTTCTGGAATGTTGGATAAAATTCGATTTTTATTTTAATTGCGTAACTATTTAGTAATGAAAACTTGAAAATGGAAAGATCATAACAGTGTTATTAAAATTTATTATAAAAACAGTCTGATATCGGTATTTCAACTCCATAAATCATACCATTAATTTGTAGCATACAGCAAAAGATACAGCATTCTCGACGGGATCTATACAAAATCCAAAAATAGAAAATCCAAAAAAATTTAAAAATCCACAAAGTCAAAATCTACAAAGTCAAAATCCACAAAGACAAAATTCACAAAGACAAAATCCATAAAGTCATAATTCACAAAGTCAAAATCCAAAAAGACGAAACCCATAAATTCAAAATCCACACAGTCAAAATACATTAAATTCATATTCACAGTAGAAGCTAAAATTCACATCAGTTTGCTTATCACAATTGACTATTGAGAATATTTATGTACGTTATTACATTAACTAGACAATTACCAAATCCCGGTAGAAGAAGACACGGAAAAGGATTCATCCGTAGCATACAGTCAAACCTGTCTAAAGAGACCACCGTTGGTTCCCGAAAAAAAGTGGTCGCTATTAGAGGCGGTCGCTTAATAAGGGGAATGAACTAAGAGACTAAATTCGTTAATTTGATAGCAAAGTGCAAGTGGCAAAGTCTCAAATGAAGCCACCTTGAGAGATTTCAAGGCTACTATCCTCTCATGAAATTATTATTATTTATTACTGGTAGATTTAGTAAAGATGGGTGCCTCCGAACCACATAAAGTAAATAGTGCAAATCTTACGTGTTGTAAAATAGGCTATACGTAATTATAACCTATGTTTTTTGTAATTGCCGGGATCGTATGCAAATCTTATGTTTATATCTGCCCTTCGTGAATGCAAGAGGTCTCCACAGTTTAAACTTGATCATTGTGAAAGGCTTGCATACGAAAAACAAATCACCGTAGCTGGACGAAATTTACAGAATTACGCCGAATTGACTAATTGCAGAACAACCTTTTACCTAAAAAAGGAAACATTTGAATATCTAGAGTTTTTTTTTCATGAATTCCATTGAAAAGTTGTTGAAAAGTCAATTCGGATCTTTCATAAAAAAATTGGGTTCTGCCAATGGTAATTTGTATGCGTTATGGCGATTTCTACACCCAGTTAGCCTTGAAAATGTAACAATCTTTATTGAATGAATTCAAAAAGCAATCTTCTCCATATAGGGCTAGACACGAAAACTTAGTCTTTTTCAAAAGATCGAAGAGGTTATCCTAACTTTAAATTTGAAAGTAAATCAGACACGCATTAACGGTAAAATGACAATTTAGTGTGTGTTTGCTAAATTGGTGTTTGCTGAATTACAATGAAAGACACAAAACCCAACATCAAATTTAGTCCAGTCAAAATATGGTGGCCTCCAAATAGAAAAAGTAGAGTAAGGCTAATTTTCACTGTTTTCGATTCAGTAGGGTGCCGAAGCTCCGGTCAAGTATAAAAAGTATCCTTTTGTGTCTTTTTTGGGACCTTTCCGATCAAAATTTTTTTTTAGCAAAATGAGTTTTAAACTTCTGGGACCCCACTGATTCAAAAACAACAAAAAATAGCCTTACTATTTTTTTTTTGTACAGGCGTACCCCGATTTAAGTCGTTTCGAACAAAGTCATTTCGCACTTGAGTCGTTATCGAATCTCTACCACGACCCGTTTAACGACAAATTTATTTCGCACATAAGTCGTTTTCAAAAAAAAAAATTTTTGTTTAAATCCACTCATTTTCAGTCATATAAAATATAAAGTTCGCTGGAAAAAAATTGTCTAATAAAAAAATGAAATTATAAATATTTGAAGGAGGTTTAGACTGTCGTCACAATGAATAGCTGCTGATAGAGAGCGCATACACAAATAATTTAATCCAACTAAATAATATTTTCTGGATAGTTACTTTCACGATTTTTGTTTTGTATATTGTATGATAAATCCAAACTTGATTTTAATTGCTAAGGGACGCCACCATGAAATGAAATTGTTCTCTACTCACAAAGCTATCCATCGTCGTGTTTGTACTCTCATGGAGTGCATGGAATTGTTGTTTCTAGTTCGTGTACAATTGGTATTAAGAGGGAAATCCCCTTATTAAGCATAAGGCATAAGCATAAGGTATGGTTTTTATTATCATCTCATCATTATCAATGTGGCCCGACGACATCCCGACGTCGGGCATTGGTTGTTAATACAAAATTGTTTTTGATCGTTTTGAATTGCATTTGATATCAAACATCTTATATTATACGGCGTCGCGAGTGAAGTGTAAATTTATAAATTTTCGATATGAGCCGAATTCATCGTGCTTCAAGTGGTATTAATAAAGGTCGTAAAACACTCACTTTAGAGAAAAAGATGGAGGTTTTACGAAGAATCGACTCTGGGGAGAAGGTAACGTCTGTTGGAAAAGTTTTAAATATCAACCGGACAACAGTACATACCATCATAAAGAACTCTGAAAAAATTCGAGGGAGCATAATGGCAGGATGTTCAAAAATGAGTTCTGTCATCACCAAATCACGGACCATTAATATGGAACAGATGGAAAAAACACTATCATTGTGGATCGATGACCTCAATAGAAAAAACATTCCCTTAAGCACTCTAGCGATTCAGGAGAAGGCTAGACTTTTATTTGAATGTGTAAAAGAAAAAAATGGCGGTGGTTCGGAAACGTTTAAAGCGAGCTCAGGATGGTTTAATAGATTCAAACAAAGGAGCAAGCTACACAGTTTAAAATTATTTGGAGAATCAGCAAGTGCGGATGAAGGAGCTGCTTCCGCATTTATTTCAAAATTTGCCGATATCATTGCAGAAGGTGGATATGTTCCCCAGCAGGTGAATATTCCCAACTATTAGTAGTGCGTCAAATTTTTAATTTTATCATCACTATAGATATTTAATGTGGACGAAACCGGACTGTATTGGAAAAGAATGCCATCCAAAACATTTATATCCGTCGAAGAGAATACAGCGTCTGGCTTCAAGGCATCTAAAGATCGCCTTACATTGCTTCTAGGAGGCAATGCATCCGGGGACTTCAAGCTTAAACCTGTTCTTATTTATCCATCGGAAAACCCACGAGCCTTAAAAAATGTAAATAAAGAGAGTTTACCCGTTATCTGGCGGTCAAATAAGAAGGCCTGGATGACTTCTCTAATTTTCAATGATTGGTTTCAACATCATTTTTGCCCGGCCGTTAAAGAGTATTGCCTTAAAAGTAATTTGGCTCATAAAGTTTTGCTAATTATGGACAATGCGCCATGCCATCCCGTTAACTTGGATAGTTTCTCTGATAACGTAGAAGTTGTATTTCTGCCGCCAAACACAACGTCTTTGCTTCAGCCTATGGATCAGGGAGTATTCGCTTCGTTCAAGGCCTATTATTTACGGAGAACATTTAAGCAGCTTTTTACCGTCATTGATCAGAGTGAAAACGTTGACAAAACCGTGATCCGGGACTTTTGGCGGAATTTTACAATATCCAAGGCAGTTGAAAATATTGATGCCTCATGGAAAGAAATCCAGAAATCCAACATCAACGGGTCTTGGAAAAAGCTGTGGCCTTCTCAAATAAGTTCAATCGTTTCGTCTGATATACATGAAGATGAGATATTGAATTTGGCACATCAAATTGGGTTTCTCGAAGTTGACCAGAGTAATCTCTCAGAGTTTATTCAGTCACATGATGAGGAAAGGTCAACGAAGAATTGATTCAAATTCTTAACCAACCCGATGATGAGATTGATGAAGAAGCGACAAATTCTGTGGATAAGTTAACCATCAAAACGCTCTCCGATGGCTTAGAATTCCTGGAAAAAGCAAAACAATTTTTTAGTTCTGATCAAAATAAAGACAGATACAACAAATGTATCCAACTGATTGATGAAGCTGCTTTTCCATACAAAGAAATGTTTAATGAAAAAAATATAACAGCCAAGCAACGAAGCATTGACTCATATTTTTCGAAAACCTCTTCATAATTTTCGATTTAATCAAGAATAATAAACATGTCTATTTTTCATTCGATACATGTAATACTAAAAACTATATACATATACGTATATATAAATAAAAGATAATAACAATTAAAAGAGCGTTCTATTAATTTTCAATACATTTTGTACATAATGAAAAAGATTATCTCGTTATAAGTCGTTTCAACTTAAGTCGCTTTTTTCTGGAACGCATCCTGTCGTATATCGGGGTACGCCTGTATTTGAAATGCTAATATGACTTGATTAATTGGACATTTTTACTGTTGCTGCATACTTTGAATAATCTATTACTCGTATAACTAGAAACGACTTCAGATTTCTGTGAGCCTTGATTTTATATGAATTAATACCGTTACTTGATAAATTTACTAAGAAAACTTACAAAAAAACTTAATTAAAAAAAATTAAAAAAATTAAAAATTTCGTGGCTCGGGATGCGCGTTGTGTGTAATGACGATAGGCTTCATTTTTCGCCTCAACCTCGAAGATCTTGTCAGGGTTGATTCTGGTTAGGTGCACCGAAGAGATTCTGTACCTGTAGGTCGTCTTCACCAAATACTGATCGGAGTCGCAGTCGGCTCCTCGATAGGATCGAATATCTAAGACATTAGAAGCTCATCTCTTGCTAATCAGTACGCGGTCAATCTGGTTCACGGTGTATTCATCTGGAGACTTCCAGGTCTGCTTATGGATTCGTCGATGAGGGAAACATGTAGACCAAGTTTCTGCCGCTCGCGAAGCCGATAGATCGCTGACCGTTGTTGTTGTTTTCGTCGTGGAGGCTGTGACTTCCAGTAGTACCCCTATGCCAGCTTTCGTTTCCAACTTTGGCGTTGATGGAAGTGAGTCGAAGAGTGTTTCTAGGTGGTTGTAGAATTCGTCCTTAATCGCGTTTTCCTTTACTTCTGTAGGGGCATGCGCATTGATGAGCCAGAGATTAGCGAAACGGGTCTTGAGGGGATCGCACATAGCCGCTCGTTTATGGGTTTGAAGCCGATAACGTGGTCTTTGAGCTGGTTACTCGCACGATAAAAGCCACTCCAAAATCCTTGTTGCCCTACTCTTTAACACTCGTAAAAGTTGTGTGCGATTTGAGGTCGTTAATCTCTCTTTGAGCCATTTAGTTTCCTGAATTGCAACTACTCGTATGCTCAGCTAGTATGGTTCTACCTGGTGCAGGGGCCCTTTAAGGCCCCTGGTCTATTCAGGGAGCGTACATTCCAGAATCCGAAAGAGTAATCAGTTGTTCGTTTGCGGTCGTCGTTGTTTTGTATCCGTCCAATCCGAGGCTTTTGTTTCAGGTTTCTTGACTTGAAGTTTTTTCTTAGGACGAGTTGTCGGCACATTTCTAAACCATGATAGGGTCAATGTCCGAAAGAATTTCAGATCTCATCAGACATCATTTTAGCGCTTCTAGATTAAAATTGTGTGTACTGCACTGTACTGTTGAGACGCTTGTGGCAAGAAATTGGGAGGTCCAGATATCAATAGGATATGACTGTCAATTAAGCGCGTTTAAACCGTTTTCCGAACTTGCATGATCCCTTTTATAAGCAAATTTCTGGATAAAATTGGCAGGCTGATGAGACACTGTACAGAACTGCAGGCAATAAATGAACATAAGCAAGAAAAGGTTATAATTTCAAGCGAGGTCGAAGTTTGGATACTTTCTTTCGGGTTAATAGGTTCTCGGGTCACCCTATGACTTAGTGATCCGATTTCGTTCGTTTCGACAAAGGTTGCAAATCAGCTTTTGGAGCTTGGGCTTCTATGGTAGCCAATGGCCCCATAGTACGACTTGGTCCGTTTTTACCTATAGGACGTGATATCATCAGAAACTCATTTGTATGATTTGCATTAGGAAAACGTTTTTCTTAGATAAATTTTCTTTTCTTCTTCTATTGTAATCCGATGTAGTTTTTCGAAGAATAACCCAATTTTAAATTATCAAAAAATAAAATTTATTTTTTTTTTTATTTGCAATTGTGTGCCATAATAAAACCCATAAGAATCAATTTTTGCACAAAATATGATAAGGCTCCTTTCAAAGAGAAAAGCATAGTAACTACAAGTTTTCGTTACTAGAGTCGATTCTTCCATGAATTTGGTGAACTCGAATAAATTGGGAGTAAATTTGAGTTTTTGGTGTTCCTTATGTCGGAAATCCATATTTTTCCTGTCAAAAATAAAGACTTAGTTGTTCCTCGAAGAAAGGGGGGGGGGGGGGTAAGGACATATAATATTCTAAATATTTGAATTTAATACAATGCGGCCCGTTGTCACCAATAAACATTGTATTATTTAACTTATATCATTTTTTGAGTAGGTATGGCAGCTCTGGCTTTCCAACTTCCAACACCACCTTCGAGCGCAGACTAAACTAGTGAAAAACACCAACTTTTGAAAATTGCATACACAAACTTCATAAATTAAATACTATTAATAACTACACAAATTAACAAAATGTTTTTTCTTTAATTTTCCAGATTTTTCCCATAAAAATGTTTTTTTTTTTTTGTATTCGATAACGAAAAATACAAGGTACGTACATATTCTATAACATCGTCGCTGTTCATTCCCTTCTATTTCGGTGTAAAGATTTTGAAAAAATGCTTTGTAACCAGTTTCTCTGAAATCATATTTATTTCTACTGATAACGAAAGAATTCGGTCGGTGTCGACTTGTTATCTTATCATAATAGCAATCCCATGATGATTGTTCCAAAGAAGGAAACAAAAGATGAAAAAAAAAGAAGTAGAAAAAAAGCTAAATTTATGCTGCAATTGGAGTGAATAGTATAGAGTCGTACGGGAAAAGGGGTGGTTAGCTGAATACAACATTCTATCAAATACTCGTACATAATATCTTTTTCGGGTTGGTTTAATGAACTTATGGTGCTATTGCTTATTCGGTGTTGGTGTAGTGTAGTTTTAATTTTATTTAAATTTACTAGAATGGTGTGAATGTAATGTACATACGTTATTATAATGGAAGCTGAAGACATCCAGAACAGGTGAGTTTTTTATATGGATATTTCGAAAAAAAATTTTGATAAAGCTATATGGAAAAGTCTTAGCTTTGGAGGCTAGAATGTAATTAAATTTCTTTATTTTATTTTTATTTTTTTTTTAATTTAACAACAAAAAAATCCACACTGCTTTTATGTGTTCTGCATTCGATCACTCTGATTATGTAATTTTCATATTTAAATCAATTATATCATTTATAGAGGAAAGGTTACAAGTCACGACGGCAAATGGAGGAGTAATGTATGGGCTGTTTGCAGTGACGATGACGGCCGGTCGCTGGCGCGATCATTGGAATTTGTCTGACGTACGTCGTGCCGCACTGTCCCCAACGCCAATAAATTGTGGGTTCCGTCAGCGCCACCAGCTATACATATATAGAGTCAGCCCCATCATATATGCTCCATTCAAGTCGCCTCATTCTTTTGGCTCCCCATTAGCTTTCACACACACCCATATGAGTGTAGTACTCATATGTATTCACCATACATTTTATATGACACAGCGGGCAATGTAGATACAAATACCAGGACGATTCATATCAAAACCTTCGTCGAACTTTGAGTGAAGCTTCACATTATAGAGCTCGCCAAAATCGTATCGTATTGGCATATTTTACCCTCAACATCGCATAAATATACGAAAGTGCTGACTTTAGTGGTGATTTTTCTTTTCGAGTACTTCTCGAATTTTTATGTAAATATTACACACTTGATATGCGCATACGACTGACTAGTTCGCATATGTGATTTCGGGCAGATGAGTGATCGTCGCTTGTAATTATTTCTTTTATTCTGTGGATCTTTTTTTCCTTCCTTTGTGCAAAGTCCGATTAGATAATACCAAACTGTGTCGCGACTCTAGAATAAAATATTTTCTTCCTGTTTCTTAGTAGCACACCCTCTTCTAGATTCCAAAGTTCCTAACATTCGGAGTGGTGCTTCGATCGAGTCGAACTAGCTATTTTTGAAGGGAACGTGCGTGAATCGAGTGACCTGTGATAAGAATGTTCGTGTTTTATACGGCAAACGGGGTGGGTAAAAGTCGACATGTTTGCGATGAGCTAATCCACCAGAAACGTTTTTTTTCTGTACGTATGTATCTCCTCTAATCCAACAATGTGAAGTGTTGTACTCGCGTCGATTCAGCATGTAGTGTATTGACACAGACTGTCGTTTTTTTTGCTGTTGGAACATTTTAATTCGAACTCTGTATTATCAGCATTTAATGAATGAAATGAATGTGTATTAACGCCAGAGTTAATGTTCTTAAATACACAAAGCCAAAACTTTGTTAAGAATTAATTACTATTACGTCAAACATATTCTGTACGCGTGATTGATAAGAGTGTTGGTTCAACATGGTGGTCTACTCGTACTTCTACATACATTTACTGAGGCACATAAAAAAAGAACGAAACAAAACGATCGAACTTTAAAGGTATGTGTGCTAGAATTATATTACATATATGACAATATGTGTGTACATAATGTACCTACACATGTATGATATAAGAGAAAATTTTTAGAAATTATTTAATGAACATACTTTAAAACAGTAAAAAATTAACATGTTCCAAGCTTTTATCTTATCTTTTCGAACATTATCAGCTCTTTTTTTAAATAAAATTATATATTTTAAATAGTGGTGATCATCTGGCAATAACTACAGCAGAAACTCTATAGCACGAAGCTGAATGGAAATTGATTTTATTTATATAATTGGAGAAGAATATTCGAGATATACAGTCGACTTTTTTATAATTTTCTGAGCATTTTATTAGTGAAGTAATTGTCACACGTAAAATGCGCTCTAGGCTTGATTTACGAATTTTCATTAAATTTCTGGATGGAGATGGATTTTAGAAATCATCACAATGTTACTTACTTACTTTTTTTGTATTTTTTCTTTAACGAACTAAATATTTTATCGGAAGCCATAATGAGAAACTTTGACTCATAGAGTCCCCCGTAGAGACATACCGACTAATAAAGTCTCGCTGGTAGTCAAACTAAGCATTTAACTTCAAGTTATAGAGTCATTCTTTGAGATTCTTTGATGTTTTTTTTAATGGCTTTTCTTCGACTTAAGACTTTTTTCGAGTTAAAAAGATTCGAGTTATCGGGTTTCCACTGTACATTAAATAATTATGAACTTATTAAAACATATTTATTATTTTATTATTATACACAAATATATAGACTTAAGAGTTGTGCTCTGTGGCCGTTAACTTTCGGCCGAGACTCTGTGATAAGATTCTTAGAGAAACGAGTTAGAAACTCGGCATGGCCCGTCGCACGTTTATTATTCAGAAGAAGATAAGAAATGTTCTTATCTTAGAATAATAAACTAAAAATGCGACAAGAAAGTGATATGGCTGACAACCGTTCCACACTCCGAATTCAGTTATCGTTGAAATTGAAACGTTGACGACTACACACGGTGTTGTCAACGCAACATGCTCCTCAAGGAGTTAGGTCAAAACAAGATATAGAAATAAGAGCAACTGTGTGACTTTAAGCTTTTCTCCACACCGATTAACTTGAAACTTAACACTCGAAAGCTATGTGTGCGAGGATATATAATATGTATATACTCCGGATATGTGTTTTGACATCTATTACTCTCGATCCCAGCTTAACTGGATCGAATAACGGTAAATTTCATATATGGAAATCGAATTACAACAAACACCAATAAATATCCTGCTCAAGGTCACGTAACGACAACAATTGGAGGTCAGCGATTCAGGCGACCAAAACCCGACGTCGGGCTATCGAAATTGTGACATTGAAAACATTGAAAAAAAAAATCAGATTTTCGAAGTTTGGTTTGAGCCTCCGTAGAGGCAAACTTCAACCTTGGTTTAAAGGTTAGAGTAGCTTTAATTTAATTTCATACGGCAGACGGTTCATTATTAAACACCAAAATTGAAAAACAGAAAAGAAATCGAAAACTATTCACTGCATCACAGAAAGGGGATGTGAATGTTGAATAATTATCGAAAAATCTTCGAAATAGTTATGAAGAAAATACTTATGCCGCATCAGAATCACGCCCCCATCTTTTCTCTTCTCTATAGCGTGAGAGTCCGAGAGAAGACAGGAAAAATATTGAGCATATTTATTGCTGTTGATGTGTACTTTAATTTCGTTAATAAAAAGTTACCGTTATTCGCTTTTCGGTGATTTCTGAAAACGTAGGGCGAAATCAATCCGTTTTC
The DNA here is from genome assembly GCA_949715475.1 of Microchrysa polita. Taxonomy (NCBI): domain Eukaryota; kingdom Metazoa; phylum Arthropoda; class Insecta; order Diptera; family Stratiomyidae; genus Microchrysa; species Microchrysa polita. Next base: position 66,224,298 of record OX454416.1, read on the forward strand.
GTCCACTCTGGATAGAATATAAGGCAACTTTTGCTAACTTTTCACTTTGACAGTTTAAAGCACGAGTTCTGATATGAAATGATTGTTTGAAATTCTAATAAAAAATCAGTTTTGAAATTTCTCTAAAGTCTGGGTATATTCGAAGCAAGGTTGACATTTGAAACAATTTATGGGGTTTAGCTAGTTTCGTAAACTGAAGTCAAAATTTTTAATTTTAATTTTCACTAGGCGAGTGGTCAATTTTAATTTAACATTGCAAGTCGTCCTTTTTGGATGACTTAAAAAATATTAACAAAATAGATAGACCCTCAAATTAGAGATGTCAAAATACAGCCATCTAACCGGTTTCTGGTTTTCCGGCTATTATTTTAAACCTAGGATAGTTGAGGGAAATGATTAGGTGGGGTCTCCCACCTCAAGCCAAAAATATCTTTAAGCTGGATGTAATTGTAAAACCTTTGGATTAATTAATATTAAAAAAAGTGGAATTCGGGCAACGGTTTTTAATATGTACATGAATAAACAAATTGGTGTTGCTAATAATTTTTTTCTAAAATTGATTTTTATTAGATGAAACGTACCTCTAGCATTCAAAATGTTTGCTAGTGTTCATATTTTTATATTTATGTATGAATGGTCAAAATTCCGCTAATAAAAGTCATCAATTTGACTTTAATCCATAAATGTGACGGAGATTCGAAAAATAAAGCCCTTTGTCGTTTTGTAGTACCCTAAAACTCTTCTTTGGTGAGTTGCGACACCACGTACCTAGCAGCGCAGGAAGGCCCCTGGTATGGTTGATACGCCATGGCGTAGATCTGTACAAAGACCATTCGGGCGATGACGTTCCCGAGCTCCCTAGGCATGTACGGTTGGCTCTTGGCGTGACCGACCTCCTCCCACAACTTACGGGAGGGAAGTCACTAAAGGCCGAGCACGTAAACGGTGTTCCCTGGTGGGGGGGGGGGTGTTCACCATTACGGTTAATCGTGTGAGCCTCGGAACTGACGGCTTCGCATAACCCGAGCCTGGAAGGGGCTAGTTAGGGAGAATGGCCTTGGTGCAAGATGCCTACGCGCCTATACCTAACTAGTTTGTGGATTGATGACCACACGGCCCGAATCGCATTGCTGACTAGTATACTGAAGGGGCCGCCAGGATGTGAAAAGCAGCGCTACGAGTCTGCTTTAAGCAGACGAGTAGTCACAGGTCTAACGAGTCTGGGATGTGCACATCTGAATTCTGCGTGAGGATTAACCAAAAGGGGCCGGAGGAGGATCACACCTGCTATGGAGAAGTCTTTAGCGAATAGATTACCTCGAGGATGGGTGTGCCCAGGGGACCATATGGTCCTTTCCCATCAATGTGTTGGCTTCGAGGCTGGTGGTTGTTTAGCAAGTCATCGAGCTGGTGATGCAGCCCCGGGGTTGGGTCTCTGAAGGTGAGTGCATTCACTGGATGAAGAAATCTCCATTGAACAATAAGACCTTGCCAATAAAACGTCGAAGGTCCAAACCGTCCGAAGGATCGGGAGATAAGGGCGTTAAGCCTAGGTGCTCCCCTGACGGTATACCCATAGATGGTAAACTTGTCTCTCTGTCTGTCCATCTGTTCCAGCGCGTTTTCTTCCTCAGCCGTCATAAAAGTTATTGAGCTGAAATTGTGCACACAATTATTTCTCTTGCAGGCTATTTGTATGTTTGAATCACTGAAATCGGACTATGAGGTTATGGGACTGCCATCAAAACCCAACTAAAAAAGTGGTTCTTTTAAGCAAAACGTTTTTATTTATGGTGCAATCTTAACCAAACCTTATACAAATGTGCTTCCGCTGAATCCCCAAAATATATGTAAAAAGTAACCAGATCGACCGATGGGGTAATGGGGCTGCCATACAAACCCAACCAACCCTAATTTGGTTCTTCTAAGAAAAACTTTTTTTTTGTGCACGAATTCCAATCAGATGTCATATAAATGTTTTCTATTGATGCCACAAAACATATGTAAAAATTGATGGAATCGAACCATGGGGTCATGGTGCTCCAACCACCCAACCTCCTAAATAAGGTTCTTCTAAGAATTGTTTTTTTTTTCGAATCAATTCCAACCATTTCTTATATTAATCTACAACAAATATGTAAAATCAAATATAATCGCACTATGAGGCCATGACCCTTCACCCCTCCCACCAAAAAAGTTTTCTAAGGATTTTTTTATTAAAAACCTCACACAAATATTGTTTAATTGAGGTAACGAAATTTATGTGCAAACAGAAGGAAAATAATGGTGGGGGGAGAGGTATTCAACACAAGTCATAGGAAGGTACGCCGGGAAAACCCGAGAAGAGCGAAGAGTATCCAATTTTTGGCCGCGCCCGAAATTAGCCTCGATCACGTTTTATTTTATTGGCCCCCGAATAGCCCTCAACTTAAATTTCGTCTAAAAAATTTACTTTTTCGTAAATGTTGTTTCATACAACACACAATAGTTACTAATGGTTGAAGCTAAGGAGTCGATGTTAATGAACTCAGGCCATGGGGCCACGAACTGGTACTAGATGTGTCTCAAATTGATTTTATTTTATAGCTAGAACTCCGTAGCAACCAATAAATCCAAACCAAATAAACCCCTACAAACTTATTCCTAGACTTTCATCAAACAGCGCTTTCCTAGAGGCGGAAAGCTCTCTTAATTGATTTTGGACACTTGCACACCAAATTCTTATCACTTACCTGTACTCAATGAAAAGTTACAGTGCGAAATAAATATAAATTTAAAAAAAAAAGTTAATTCCACATAATACTATGGTAGATGATTATTATAATACTTCATTTCAAAGAAAATAAGACGTAGTTTATTTCGTCCTTAAGACATTTTCTGATCACCCACTAAGTCATAGGTGCGATTTGAAATATGTAGTTGAAAAAAAGGTCGAAATTTAATTTTCATTTAAATCCCATTTGATTTTACTGAAAAATATAATAAAATTTTTACAAGCACATTTAAAACAATTTACAAAAAAATACATTTCTATAAAGTTTCCTTCAGAAGATAATTTAATGTTGCCCTAAGCATTTTAATTTTGAAAGTGGAGTAAAGTCACATGCACTGAAAAAATTAGGCTATCTAAAATTAAGAAACTCTTTTCTCAATTGCAAAATCCGCGAATTTAGACAAAATTTCTCAAAATGTGACAATTTCTTCTTGAATCGATCCTATTTTCAAGGCCTTCTTTTGAGAAATAGGAAGTAGATTCAAGCCTAAACCATTATTCTCAATTCAAGCAAACAAATGCTTGATAATAAATTTTTTTGACATTTTCCATGTAAGCTCGTGGAAAAGCTTTATTTTAGCTTTAGCTTATATTGGAGCGTTGTAGTAGATTAGTCAGAAGTGTCTATGGTTCAGTGGGTAGCGCGTTTGACTGGGAAGAATGGGGTTATGTGTTCGATGTTGGTTGGATGCAAGTTTCTTTTTTTTTATTTTTGTTTAGATTCTCTTGTCTTTTTCATAAGAAAAGTTTGCTTAATTCAAAGTTACTTTTCCTTAAAGCGCTGCTAATGGCATTTCACTTGGATCAGTGTGACTAATTCTCAAATGAAGAGAAATATTTCTTGGCTGTTTTTTATTGTATTTTTTTCTTGATTTCAGCCATATTTTCTTTACTTTAGCAGGCGATTTGGTTCAGTGTGGGTGGACTTACGCCAGTTTCAAAATAAACGCTTTGAAGCTGTTGTTAAGCAGAAAAGTTTTTCACTATGAAAACAGCACTACATTTTTTATTGTTGTTTATATGTTGGATTTTTTTTTGTCATAGAAAGAAACCGTCACAGACATAATAATGCCCTGATTAACCCAATTTTGATTGAAAGTGGACTTGGCCAGTTTCTAATTAAGCTGCTCATATTTAAGTGTGAGTTATCAATAAATTTTGTAAGTCGTTTTGTTTCACCGTTCTAAACCCCTATAACTCAAGCTTTGATTAATCGAAGTATAGAAAATGCGAGGGAATACATACTTCGGCTTCTTAGGATTCTAGTTAAAGTATTCGAATTCTACAAAAATGTAAAAGTGTATGGATATGTAGGTACAACAAACTTAAAAATAATTCTTAAAGTTTCCCCAAGTCATTGACTGGTATGACTATGGAGCTGTTGCTTGACTACATTCCAATGATCTGGCAAAAATTTACGTGTGCTACTTAACGATCAATCCACAACAACCGTAGGTAAAAGATGGAAACATCTTAGTTTTGTATCCTTATACATAATTACACCAATATTCAAAGGGATAAATTTATTTATAAATAATCTCAAAAAATCTAGATTCGCAATAAGTCAAACGCGATTTATTGTTACTGAAAAAAACTAGCCAGATTTCTTCCCATGTATTTCTTCTAGCATAATAATAACCATCAGTGCTACCTCAACAATATTATTCATCCGTTCGTCCATGATCATTTCGTTTGTGTACATTTATATCTCACAAAAATAGTCTGCTGCAGACGTCATAGTTAGAGCGACACGCGTGTGCTCCCCAGGAATAGATACGTTTGTTCGTTGTTTCCCGAAATCTCCAGCATGTGATTATGTACACAAAAACGTGAGTTACGCGAATTTGTAAGGTCGTCCGTCTGTGGCTCAGCTACATATTTTAAGCAACGAGGACAAAAGGCTGTGTGCGCATGGAAGCTGTACGCAATCGCTCGCATTGCTCCCATGGCACTATACAGCTGTGATTCGTGGAATTCATTTACATTCAGTAAAGCGAAGGAGCACTTGCAGCACACACAGATCGAAGAACCCAAAGTTTGATGTTAAAAAAATACAAGTTTTTCGACAGAATTTCGCTAGAGTGTTTTTTGGCCCATAGTCAGTGAAGAAGCATTTCTTATTGCATTTTTTCTCAACACATGGAATATCTCGCGGTATACTTGTAGGAGAGATAGCACTACTGGTGGCAATGTTTCTTGTTACGTATTTTCTCTATGGGCTAAATCACATCCCTGGTTCGTCGTGTATAACGCCCTCATCGCGATCGTGCCAAAGTGCTGAATGGAACCAGATCAGATCACATGCGATTATGCAAGAAGCAATCAAGGCAAGAGCGAGTGGTTTGGCAAGTTGGTGCGCTGCATATCTCAACAGTGAGGCTTGTTCTGGGAAAGGGCATCCCACCTTGAAGCCAACAACCGTCCAAGTATTTTTCGGTGTTAGAACTAAGATACATCTGTCTTTTCGGGCTGGCGCAGATAGCTAAACTCCCCATCGCAGCTGCAGTGGAGCTGAAGAGCGTGTATCTGATTGGAACGGAAAGAAATGGGGTCCCCGCGCGAGTTGTCATGTCAGCAATTACAATGAATCGAATTCCTACGCAGTGAGTCATCAGCATTACATCGCCAGCATGACGAGAAACCGCGGCCCGCGCCTAGTCCCCAGCCCATGGAGCTCCATGCTCCAAACCAGTCGTATGGAATTCGGTTTCGGTGGAGTGGACGAGTGGTTAAACAACTTGTTGCGTTTCATTCTGCATTAGAAAGAAGTACTGTTGGAGTTTGGTTGGGGCATCACATCATAATGCAAAGGCATACGCCGATCGGCGGATCGCGGCCAGCAGCACTGCGGTCATATAGAAGAAAAAATGTATACGTACGTACGTTCGTATGGGATGGATTGCGCGACAATCGTGATCGCGACGTCAATGTGGACGTTTTGGAGCGGTCGCATATTATGTGAACGAAACTCTATGGAACGCCATAATGATCTCTCGTAAGAGCCTACCCGCGCCTCGCTGAACTACCGTGTGTGACTTTGGTGGCCTCGAATCATTCAATTCTCTCCTCCATAATTTGAAACCGTGAAGCTCTTTAGAGTCGCGACGCGATATCTTGTGAATGAAATATTTTTCCAGTGGGCCGCAGTATCTTGTAAACGCAGGCGTGTGATAGTGGCGACAGACGAAGACGAACGTGAATGACTGCGGAATGTGGCCAAGAAGTGATGTGTGTTGTGTATTAATCTTTGTACGCCACGCTGGGAATTCTTCGTGCTTCTCTTTTAACAACTGTGTCCGATTTTCATTGAATTCTACTAAATTCCATTCATTTCGAGTTCGATTCCGTTGAGTGATGATAGCCAAATTCTTATCTCCGCGCTGAACGTTAAAAAACGCCTTTTCGAAGCTACTGGCCGTACAACCTATAGTGAAACTACACAGTTATGGGATTCGCTGGGTAACGGTTTCCTAACATGGCCATCGACGAGAAATTCCAGAGACCATACGAGCTACGAAGAACAGCTACTCCATGGCTGGCCTGTTGGCGATTCGCTCGATTTATCATCTGAGGTAAGGATCAATCTTTTCAGCTCAGCTCGCGAGTACGCGATAAACTGCATTTTTGCGCACATATTCATCATATAAACGAAACCGGTTTTCGATTTGATTTTACTTATTTTTTGAAAAGTGAGATCATTTTGAAAGCTGATTTTGTCCTAAAAATCAACATAAAATGCAGTTTCCAATCAACGTTTCAATCGCTGAACGCAGACAGGACATAGATATGCTCACGGACTTCTCTATCGTCACCCGGTTTCAGTAGGTATTACGTGAGTATCCTTTCTTTCTTAAATACATTTATCTACACTTAACGCAATATTGTTCATACAGGCCCAGTTAACTCAAACCCAAAGATACATTTTCGTTTTTACTGTGTAATATCGACATAGGAATTCCGCTCCAATCATAATTTACATAAAGAAATCATCTCTATTTTTGAAAATCTCGCTCCAACACAAAATATCTTTTTAGTACTTCCAAATGCGTAATCTTTAACCTTGCCATGGTCCAATTTGGCGGCCACTATCTACGACAGTCAGTTTCATAATTAACACTTTTTCCCCCGTCTTCGGTGTTGGTCGGAATCGGAATGAACATCGGACCGCACCAACAACAACTGTTTGTGGAGGTCATCGCAATTTCATTCACAACGTCGTCGTCGCGCCGTAAAGCTTTCTTCGGAATGTTTAATGGGCGTCGCATGAGCTTTTTCGATATCGAAATGTTGTGCTTTTATGGTGGGAGTATTGGCTTTGGTGTGCAGTATGTGTCTTAGGTGAAAACTAAAGGGGTTCTTACATTGTAGGTGGTTTTGAAACGTTTTTATAGGTAAAATGTTAAGTAGTATAGCGTTAACAGATTACGTAGGCAAATTATTATCATTCATTAGCATGTAACAATACATATCGCACCATGAAAATACAACAGTCGGCACCACTTATCTATGCACAATAAACAAAAATTAAATTCAATATAATGGAAAAGCTGTCCGAAAATTGTGTGCGTCTTCTCTATACTATAAGACTAACCATTAGATGACCTAGATGAAATAAAGGTTCGCAGTAATATTGATTTTCAAGCAATTGCAAAAGTCCAGTTAACGGATCTTGTTCTTAAAGAACTTTTGAAAGTTCCTAAATACATTTTCAAACAAATTTATGTTCCAGGTAACGATTTTAAAATTTATTGCGAAATTTGAGATAATTATGTTAGATCTTATGTTCCTGAACAATTTCGAAAATTTATTTTTTCTCCAATTCATCATTTGGTCCATGGGAGTGTTCGTTCTACGAAGCGTCTAGTAACTAGTAAATATTTTTGGCATTCTATGAACAAAGATGTTACTTTGCGGTTTCGTCAATTTGGCCTTGGTCAGCAATCAAAAGTTTCTCAACATGTTAAAACACCTCTCGGTACTTCAATCAAGCTTCGGAAGGTTTTAAAATCATTCACTTTGACATTATTGGCCCTCTTCATTTTTCTCAAAGGTTTTCATATTGCCTTACCATTATCGATAGATTTACCCGATGGCCCGAGTAGTATAGTATTACCGCCCAATCCTGCGCGGCGGTGTTAGTTAAAGAGTGGATTGCTAGGTTTAGTGTCCATAGTAACAGATCAAGGTAGACATTTTGAGTCTGAATTATTTGCTGAATGGGGATGTTTGTTGGGTTTTGAAAGGAATCGCACCACCAATCTCAATCCAATGGTAATCGAACGGTGGGTTATATGCCACTTAAAGCTTCTATTATGGCACAAAATAATCCATCATGGACAAACATTTTACCTGTTCAAGGAAGATCTTTCTGCTTCCCCAGCTCAAATTGTGTGTGCTCAAAACCCCCGCTTACCTAGTGATTTTTTTTATGTCTCACCTAAAGTTGAAATTCAAAATGATTTTCTTACAGAGTTAAAATCCCATTTTTCTCCAATAAAACTTTCAGATATGTACTTTAATCCACGCTTCTATTATTTTTTTTGTTTTTAAAGATTGGTGTTTTGGTCGAACCGATTCTGTACGTTCATCATTACAAAGTCCATATGAAGGTCCTTTCCAAGTGATTAAGATTAACATTTCTTTACGCTAAAAATTAAGAACAAGGACATTAATATTTCGCTTAATAGACTTAAACCTTGTATCTTCCTTTTTGTGAAAAAAAGTACTGATGATAGCCAACGGCAACTTTCTACAACAAGAAATAAATCGGCTTCCTCTTAATAAAAAAAGTGTCTCTAATTTGAATCAAAACAAAATTCATATTATTCCTTCTCGATACGTTTCTCGTTTAGGTAGAATTACTGTGATTCCTTAATCATATCGGGAAATTTAATCATCGCTGAGGAGGGGGAATTGTGGCGTAAATTAAAAAATTAAATTAGGTTTGAAAAATTAAAATAAATGTTCATTATTAAAAAGTCAGTTTTAAAAAGAACATTAAAAAATAGATTTGCAATTTATATTACAAAAGTAAAAAATATTTGTGATTCAATAATTAATTATTATTTATTTTAATTATAATAAAAATCATTTAACAATAATATAAATAAATATAGTGAAAAAATAAAATAAAATAATTCTCACAATATATGTATATAAAGACTTTTTCCTGATAAATTATGCCCTACACTCAAAAGCATTGTGTGGAATGAATATTTTTGGAGATTAACATTTCTCACTGTAACTTTTAATAGAGTGAACATTTAATAAAAAATTGTTCAGCTACTGTGTTGCAACTTTCCTCATCCGTTAACATCTAGGAATGGCATTTAGTTTTTGCTTATTGAGAGAATATTATTTATTTGATTTACACATTTTTTTATTAATTTGATTTGGAAATGTATTTTTTTTTTATTATTTTTTGGCATGTAAATATATTTATTCGATTCGGAGATTTATGTATGTATTTGCTTTGAAAAAATATTTGTATGATTTTAAATGCATTTGCGCCGCCAGGTAAACCATCCAGAATGTCATTGACATAAACCGAGAAAGCGTCGGGGCTTAATTTACAGCCTTGTCGAACTCCCACATTTGTATAAAATATCTTTGACAGTTGCTCATCATTCCAAATCATTGCCTTAGTACTTTCGTAAAGTTTCTAAAAAATCTGTCCGAATTTGGATGTCATACCACTGTTATCTTCTTCTTATCTGTACCGTAACCCCTTGTGGGGCATGGTGCGCTCACTCAGCCGTTTATAGGCCACTTCGAGTCAAGGCTACATTGCATATAGAGTTTCGGAGTGTATATAATGTTGCAAACACTATATATTTCCTGGGCCACGCCGAGATTCGATCTCCGGACCTCTAGATTACTAGCATCGTAGATTGCGACTCAACCAAGTGAGCCACAGAGCGTGACACTGTTCTAGATTTTATAAAATAGTGCCTGCCGATCTACGGTGTCAAATGCCGCTTTGATGAACTTCCGTCCGTCTTGCAGGAACTGATGAGCTAAGTCGTGAAGTATAAAGATGTTGTCGTTTGTCGAGTATCCTTTTCTGAATCCGGCTTGATTCTCTGATAAAATGTCATTTACAGTTAGCAATTTGGCAAATCTTTTTCTCAAATCTCTTTCTTTTCCCGATGCATTTGAAAACGTTATCGCTCTCCGGATCATTTACATCACCTTTCTTAAAAACGGAGAATATTACTGAATGCTGATATTCGATTGAATATCCTAGTAAGAATCTCTACCAGGTTCTCGATTCCATACTTAAAAAATTCGACGGGTACTCTGTCATTTCCAGCTGCTTTGCCATCCTTACACATTTGAAGAACTTGATGTACTTCATCCGCAGTAATACATTGGTCTAGTATTGGGTTACACCAATTCTCGCTATTGCCATTTTGCAGAATTCAGATGAAATTATTCTGTAGTAGACCAATATTTATTCCATTCCCGATTGTGTAAGCACATTTTCTCCCTTCAATTGTTTTGCCTTTTTTTTTTCAAAAATCCTTCGAATTGCTACACTGAGAAAAAAAACGTATTTCAAACTAAAAATTTACGTTTTTAATTTCAACATTGCAAGAAACATGTAACTTTGACAAACTTAATTTATTTCTAAATAATATAATACGTTGTTCGAACATATTTTCTTTTAGACTAAATCGTATGCATTTTTTATTTCAACACACGAAAAGTTTTCATTGATATTCCGCAGTCATATGTAATACTGAAATACAAAATATTTCAATATCTCACTCTACAGTATTTGCCATTAAATCATTTTAAAAACAAATAGTTTAATGATCTATTCAAAATTGACTGAAACCTCGATTTAAATATGTTCAACTTTGTTTTAAAGTTGTTTCATTTTGAAGGCTGTGTCCGTCACATGTACATAAGCCCGCCGCTTTGTTGCTCAGTGCTAGTAATCTCAGATAGCTTAGGTGGTAGGAAGTAGGACTACGAAACGATAGGTACCCGGTTCGATTCACAGTAGAAACAAAGTGAGAAAATAAAGTTTTTAAAATATTGTAAAAAAAAAATAGTTTAAAAAAAAAAGAAAAATAAAAAAAAAAAAAATTTTTTTTTTTGAATTAAACGTAAAGCAGCTTTTCAATATGACATTGCAATAATTTTAATTCAAATTACAAACATTTTGAGAATACAGCTAGAACATGTACATATAACATTTTATGCCAATGTAAAATTAAACATTTTTGCGTCTTACAAATGAAATGCAAGTTATTTTGACTAAATTCTATATACGTTTTTTCTCAAATTTACATATGAAAACTGTTAGATTGAAGATTTTTTTTCTGCGTGTACAATGTTCCAATGATTCTGCTTGCAGTTTCTTATCTTTACATACTTTCTTAAATTGTTTGTTTTCATGAATGTACATTCGTCGTGTGAATTCGCTATTGTACTTTTTAAAAAAGATTGAGCCAAGTGAAGGAGCGGGATCTATTCTTCTCACATACTTAATTCATCATACCAAGGGCTTCGATATGGTTTTCTAGGTTTAGCTGTATTATGGGCGCTGTCTGCAACTATCTTGGTCAGTTGCTTTATATTAATATTTGTGGCGTTATCGAGTTTGCGGCTAAAGTTGACCCTTATTATATGAGGGGCGCTTACATCACAACATTGTTGAGAAGAGGTAACTCAAATTCGTTTAGGAAACGCTTGCTTGCCAGTTTTGTTAAGCAAGGACGTTTTTTCCAGAATTCATTCAGAAATTGATTGATCTTAAACGATTCCTGCCAACAAGTTATTGTTAACCGTTTCGAGAGATTGTTTGGTCACGTTACATTGGAGTTTATTCGTGGTCACCGAAAAATATGAGCCCACTAATTTTCTCCAGAGAAAAACAAGCAGTAGGAAAGTAGGAAAGGACGATCACATCAGAGAGAATGAATGTATCTGGGTTTCGGGTATTGAGGTTTACGACAAAAGATTTTTATAATTTTACCGGATTCTTGTTATTAATACTAAACAAAATTAGAGAATAAAGGAAAAGAAAACAGTATCGATTCTAACGGGAACATATTGAAAAATTTAACGATAACGTGCCCTATTACAAAATGTTGTCGCACTTTATGTAAACTTTTCAATACACCCATGGTGGTCCCTAGCGATTCACTTTCAGGATAAGCGGTCCGCCGACGTCTGCGAGTTGGCGTTCAACTATTGTAATGCGGCGAAGGATTATGAACAACAGCTTTTAAACTAAACCCTAATAAAAGTGTGATGACTGGACTGGGTAGACGAACATGCAGAATCTGGAGTTTCGTGAACTTCGTCACTTAAATATAGGTACATATAGCTAGCGATCGGCATGAGTCTATAATAATATCTGCATGATAGATATATTAAAATGTATATGGAAATAATAAAAATAAACAAATAAAACAGAACAACGAAGAATAATTTGAATTATTGAAATAATAAAATAAAAGAATAATTGTACATGAATTAATTTATTTGTTAAAATATTTAAGAAGTCAATCACATTCAGCAGAAGGTTTAAAAGCTAAGTCGCAACCTTGTTTAAAAAATTTTAAATTTATAATTTATGTACACTGCATTAGGAATAAACAATATGTGTATGTACATACATATCTATCTATCTACACCTTAGAGAAAGCATAGTAACCCATGCCATGCGTTAGTCCAGAGCGGCTATGTGCACACACAATCCATATGTGTTTGACCCCAAATTTATTTCACAACACTCAGCGAATTAATTCAAATGTCAAAAAATCGTCTATGCACCCTTCTGTCGCCGTCTACGACCTATTATGCGTGAGGTGTACCTGAATTTTCTGTGAAATTAATTTTATTTTTTGAAGCGGTCTAATTTTGATTCTAGAAACAGTTGTCTTACGATGATACACCGTTTGTCGTTTATTTAAACATAGTTTATAATTCGCCGAACGTTTGATCGGATTTGTGGCCGTCAGTCCCTTTGAAATACATGGAAAGGGGTGGAAAATATTGTTCAACGATATATTTCAACAAGATATAGTACCAATGGTCTGTCTAGATCTATACGCCAACAGAAGGGTTAATTATAACGTCGACATTTTGAGAGAGTAATAAATATAACGCGGATATTATATTCTCAATTGTAAACAAAAATTTGACACTTGAATAAAAGTTTTATTTAGATGTGTGAACTGCGATAGTCTGAAAACGGTGCCATTTTTATTTTCTGATTCCCACTCTGGACTAACGCATGCACATGGGTTGCTATACTTTCTCTAAGATCTACACCAACAAAAGCTACAAATGACAATTTTAGTCATAATTTGTTTATGATTACTTGGATATATTACCATTTAAAATCAATTTTTAATTTTGATTCTATGAAATGTGCTTTCTATACGTAAAATTGAAGCCCTCTGTAATTCAAAAATTGGACGTGTTGCAGAAAAACGGTTATCATTTCCGGATTCAATGACCAAAAATTAGCTGGAAACGAATATCAGATCTAAGTCAACAAAAATGCTGTTCCTCTGTGAATCAAGTCACACAATAACTAAAAAAACGTAGTCTGTTGGCTTTATGACACAAATATAGAATTATATTTAACAAATTGCTCCACAAATGTTTCATGTCGTTTTAATAGTCATATACATATGTATTTACATAATTACATATGCATGCAGTATAAGTAGTCTCACATCAGAACCATTCTAACCGGATATAACTTCCGGACAAAACTATATACGCTACCGGTCTATTTCCATTGAAATTCGCGCGACTTCCACGCCATAGATAGAGCAGATTCGAAAGAAATGTAAATTGACTGTGCATATAAACACTGTGCAATCTTGACCTAAACTATGCACATCCAGAGTAGCTAGCACAATACTTAAATGAGCGACAGAGCAGTAATTTCAGCAATATTAGGTCAATTTGATTCTGCAGTACTGAGCACACATTTATGGATTTATGAATGGGGACTAGCAATTACAATGACTGCATTCAGCGAACGAAATTCACTGGAAAACCACTGAAAAAATGCTACAAGAATTTACCGGCCACCGAACCCTTTCTCTGCTGAATAATCTATGAGTTGAGTCATTAAAACGCGTATGCTGATGATGAGTCATAAATTGACCCGAAATGCATTTATAATAAAAAATTTTTTAATTGATTAAATCTCCGTTTTGTTTTATAATAAAATTGTGTTTAATTAACTAAAAAATTGTGCAATCCATAAAGGGATTTAACGCACCAGACTGAAATCAATGAATAATCTATATATGCAATGAGAATCCAATTGGGGTAAAACTTTTCTGCTACATTTTTCGTTCGCTGAATGCAGCCAATTATTACTTTTTCGAATTACAAGATCTTTTAAGACACGTCTAGCGGTTAGTGCGCGCACTTTAGGTGCACAGGGTCATGAGTTCGAATCTCACTGTGGATCATGGTGTTTTTCGAACTCACGAGCTTGTGACGGACTATGATCTCACTCAGATGTTAAACGAGTACCCATTTCTGGGGATAAATAACACTGCTGAGCGTGATGCTGATTTCATCACCTCAACAAAAAAGCAGATAGGATCTTGGAAATAGGATGTCACTAACACATCCTGCGGCCTTAGTCCAATGCTGGATTGTCGCGCCTGTTAGTTATTTATTTAAGACACGTTTAGTTCAAAATTTGTAATGATGAGCCTTTGGAAGACGAGGGATTGGTGTGGCCGTGTAGGCCAAGTCACATAAAGTGAAAAAAAACCCTCTCAGGAAACCCACGGTGATGCGTGCTCGCAAACCAGCTCAGCTACTGGGAGTAACGGGATGGGTTTTGAACGAGATTCCTGCTTCCGTCATCATGGACAATAGAAAAATTCACGCATCTGCCCGTAACCGAAAAACTATTAAAATTATCAAAAAAATCTCAAAAAGAAAGCCTCAAAAACGAAATAACTAATGGTGACGCCTCCGCGTCAAACTCCCGAAAACAAACAAGGCAAAAGTCCCGTGAAGGGACTTGGGCTGCATCAGCCAAACTAAATACTCAAAAATTGGCACCAAGGCCATACTACATATAAAATTCAGAGGGGAAGCCGTCCAATCGGGACAAATCCTTCTTCCCTCAGGTCATTAGAGCCTAACGATCTTAATCGGCTCGATAAGGGCACCAGGTGGTGTGGGCCCCCGGTTCTAAACCCCCCCATCCTTGGGATCCTGGACCACTACCATGTTAGGATCCCCCTAACTAAATCAAATGTCAATGTGTTTCACATCATGAGGGAGAGGGGAAGAAAGGTGTGCTTTTTAGCCGTGCATATCGTTGCACCCTCTATAAATTGTTGCTAATAAAAAAAATACCGGCGTACAGAGGGCTGCGCCCGCAATACGAGGGTTTTTTTTTAGATTTTGGATACATACATAGTGAACAATTTTGCACATATATTTTATAGGTAATAAATAAGAATTATGCACAATATTAATGAAATGTTTCTTGTAGATCTATTTTTGGATTGTGTAAATAAACGCGTTGCATAATGAAAGGCTGACGGCTTTCATTCTGTAACACTTTTAATCCACTTTTAATAGACCAGTCCAAAAATAGATTTACTATGTATCATGACTACACATATTAACTGAATTTATTAGCTGTTACTCCGTCACCATTACTCCAAACTGGAAAAAAGTTACGGATATGAAATGTACCCATCGAGTTCTTTGATTTGAGTACCTATACGACAATGTCCGATAAAAACCAAAAAAGTTGACTTTTTTAAATCTCCGGGACACTTTGCTTTGTCCTACCAACGGCTAAGTATTTCGTGCTAAAGACTGTTACGATTCTACACATTCCTACCAAATTTCATTACGATCGGTTGAGTCGTTCGCGATTTATTTAGTGAACAAATTTTCAAATGTCCGGGACACCCTGTTATCTTTGTCACACCAACTTTTAAGTATTTCGTGCCAAAGACTGTTATCATTCTACACATTCCTACCAAATTTCATGACGATGGGTTAAGCCGTTCGCGAGTTATTTAGTGAACAAATTTTCAAATGTGCCAAAGACTGTTACCATTCTACACATTCCTACCAAATTTCATGACGATCGGTTAAGCCGTTCGCGAGTTATTGAGTGAACAGACGGACGGACAATCTAACCATCTACAGGTATACCATCAGGGGAGCACCTAGCCTTTCGGCCTTTATCTCCCGGTCCCGCTAAAAAGTTTGGACCTTCGGCTTTTTACTGACAAGGTGTTGTTGTCAGACGGAGATTTCTCCATCAGGCGCATGCACACACCATCCGGAATCCAACCCCGGGATTGCATCACTAGCTGGATGACTTGGGTAACAACCTCCAGCCACTACGAGTCCAACACCTTGATGGGCAAGGACCATGGTCCCCTGGGCACACCCATCCCCGTAGTACACTATTCGCTATAGACTTCTCTATAGCAGGTGTGATCCTCCTTCGGCCCCCTATTGGTTAAGCCTTACGTCGAATTCGGACATGCACATCCCAGGCTCGTTGGACCTGTGACTACGTGCCTGTGCAGACACGTAGCGCTGCTTTTCACATCCAGGTGGCCCCTTCAGTTTACTAGTCAGCAATGCGACTCGGGCAGTGTGGTCATCAATCCACAAACTAGCTAGATATAGGCGCGTAGGCATTTTCCACCAAGGCCGTTCTCCCTAGCTAGCCCCTTCTGGACTCGGGTTATGCGAAGCCGTCAACCCCGAAGCTCACACGATTTCCATAAGATGCACTCCCCCACCAGAGGACATCACAATCGTGCTTGGCATTTAGTGCTTCCCTCCCGCAAACTATGGGAGGAGGTAGGCACGCCGAGAGCCACCCGTACATAACTCAGGAGCACGGGACCGTTACCGCCCGAATGGTCTTTGTACAGATCCTCGCCATGGCGTATCAACTGTACCAGGGGCCCCCTTGCGCTACTAGGTCCGTGGTGTCGTAACTCACCAAAGATCTCTATCCAACTACAAACAGCCTTACAAGCTGAGTGTCACATGGACACAAACCCCCCTGCGGGGAGACGGACGGACAGACGGATGGACAGACGGACGGACAAAATCGATTTCATAAGGGTTTTTTCAAAAATCTAAAAACCCTAAAAACGGCTTGGCATTTAGCCAATAAAAAAAAGTATAAATTCAAAATTCAAATTGAGTCACCCTCAACAATAGGGCAATATCACTTTTCAAAAGACAATATGTACATTGTACAAGGAGTATCCCTTACCAAAGAAAAGATCCCGGCAATACAAAGATTTAAATCCAAGTATCCCTAATCACCATTCACAACGAGAAAAAAAAACATGGCTGAAAAAACTCGCTCTTTTTCCTGCCAATTTTAAATTTATTTTTGTGTATATTATATATATAGATATATAAATATATTTTTTTTAATCCATTAATCAATCATTAATTATTAATTATCATAATTCTTCATTTATTCTTTTTAACATAAATCCAATCAAACGAACTTCATATGTACTTGTAATTGTTGTGGAAAACAACAAACATTCTATACTCGACCCGCAAAATTTCGTAGGGTTATACTGATACATGGTATGATACCACCACCACCACTTACCTGCCTTCCGATCTTTCTAATCCAACGGTTCTTAACCGGTGGTCCGCGGACCACTGGTGGTCCCTGGGGCGATCCTAGGTGGTCCGCGAAGCCTTTGCTGTGGTTCCCTCCGATACGACAATTTTCGAATTTCACGCAGCTCAATGTTAACTTTCTAATAGAAATTTGAATGTTGGAAGCGGATGGGAGTCCGTTTTGACTGAGCAGGACATACTGTTTTCATTGAGAAATTGACCGTTGTGCACTGTGTAAGATATTAAATGTAATGTATTGTATTGGTCGCAAAAAGAAATTTGAGTCTAGCTATTTACGATGAAATGAAATACCGTCAAAATTTGTTTTATATGCTTCTTTTTGCGATGTGCAAGAAAACGAGGACGGCCGAGAGCTTGATAGGAATGTTCTATTTATGTGCAGTAGCTACGTGTCCTTATAGACTTGAGGGTTGTAATAATTGTAGGTAAACAGTTCAGGTGTTTAGGGCGATGAATATTTTGAAAACCTATTATTTTCCGGCCAGACCATAATGGTAATTTACATTGCTGAATTAAGATAATTAAGCTATTATTGATCTTCGGTGGCACTTCTAAATACATACATAGGTTTCTGTCGGTACAACATGAACCAGCAATGCCATATTTATAGGAGTTAATATAAAAATTGTTGTTCTTCCAGTAAGAACTGTAAGGAAGGGCTTTATAATCTGATAAATAAAACTGGATTTAAAAGTTATGAGCCATCTCTGGATGAAACAAACCGAAATATTACACCCTTTACGTAAATTAATGAGGGTTTTGAAATTCGTTCAGACTTAGCAAAATCACACCCAGAGTCCTTTACAAGATTATCTCCGTCAGTCGACTTTTTCTGGATTATGGTCTTAAAAGCAACAATATCCCTTTGGCGTTATTTCCACATTTTTCTAATCGAAAACGTCAACTGACAAGACAACAATAAGTTGTGTTCCAAAGGTAAATTATATGAATTCTATTAGTTTCCCTATTTATATTTCCAAGGTGCAGTACGGTCACCGCAAGAAGTAGTCTTCGGTACAAGATTTCATGATTTGAATCGTTTTTATCACAATTGCAATTTGGTGGTCCGCAACAACTAACGAGTTTGATCAAGTGGTCCCTCATGTGCAAAAGGTTAAATCTAATCGGACAGCACAACAAAAAGAACTCCGGGCAACTCAATTTTTAATTTCGGTGGCGACTCAAAACAAACGATCGCCCTGCAGACATGCAAAAACAAAACCCTATCCGTGTGTTGGGTTTTAGGGAGCCACATGCATGGGCGGACGTGTTGTATATGACAGAGGATGCTGCCTGATGATTGCGGTGGCTCGGCTGCCCAATGACTCGTGGCTGCGCCGCCTGATGGCTCGGGTGACTCCGCTGCTTGATGGTCCGGGGCTTCGCTGTCTGATGGGTCTACTTATGCGACTTTTGGTGGTGCGAGTTTTCACGCAAATTCTAAAACTCCCTCACGCCCATACTTCTCCCGACACTGGTGGTACTCTTGGAGTCGTTCGGGACACACGGACGACCCGCGACAACCGGAAACCCAACGACGACCGCGAAAAAAGAAAAATAAACAAAATGCAACACTTTATGAACCGGACTTTGTGGAAAGCAAATACTTTGAACGCTTTTGACGCGAGCATCGACGCAACGTTGCAACCACCCGGTTTTGTTGAAAAAGCAAAAAAAACACTCTCAACTCTACAAAAACGATACGCCCGCGCCGTCGATCTCCACTCAATCGCGACCGCCTCCTGGAGTTGCCGGAAACCCTCCTGCTTTCCCACAAGCAACATGAAGTTGTTCGCATTGCTTCTCAGTAAATTCTTGGTATTGCCACACACAAAAAAAATGCCGCCAATCATGTGGATAATTTTAAATTATTATTATTATATTATATTTTTTTTAGGAATTATGTATTACAAATTCGAAAACACGACTATTTACTAAAATTGGAACACACTCCATTATCATCAAAATTGGAACACACTCCATCATCATCAAAATTGGAACACACTCCATCATCATCAAATTTAGCGGGGCACTCATGATTTGTATTAGGTCTAGAGATGTCAAAAACCGGACGGACAAGACAAATTTTCAAATTTTATTCTTGTCTCCCTGAAAAAATTCGTGTATGAAATGAAATGGGTCTTGGATTCGTCCAGAATAACAATCCCCTGAAGGACTGTTTTTATTGCTGGAATCGTATCGCTGTATTAAATTATTGAAGCCATTCTTTCCAATCCAATCAAGCGGCAAAGACAATGTTTGCTTCCGACACGCACATCCTGCACTCAATATCTGCGCTTCTGTTAGTCTCACGACGAAACTTCTATCCTAGACAGGCTCGCGCTGCGAAGTAATGAACGCTCTTCCCCGGAAGAGCAAATCGGTTCCCTTAGGACTAAGCTAAAATGATTCATTGAAATTCATCGAAAGCTAAGGAGACAATAATTCGTTTTATATGTCAGTACAAGCACTACCCACTGCTCAGACCTTGTCAAATATCGACCATTTCAGTGATCGATTTCATCACTGGTCGGGGCAGGATCAATTCAAATTATTCCATTTTTGCAAAAACAGAATATTTAAGAATGTTTATTAAAATAATTTGTCGATACCTTAGTGTCCATTAGCTAAGCAATACCGAGGAATAAATAACCAGTCCAGAATCATATTTAACGTAATTTCATAGTATTTTATCGGCCTAAACTACTAACCGACTAAACCTAAACACCCCTTTCGTCACCGCTTGACTCTGCGATACCACCTTTCAGTATTACTTCACAGGGCCAATTTAGGCTAATCAGTCATTACCACGTGTAGCAGACTTGCGTTTACGCTCCTCGCTCTGTAGCTCCATGTGGACGGCACAAATTGCTCTGCCTACTGAATTCCAGTTATTTGCTGATAGCAGCATCTGAACCACTAGGTTCTCGGGGCTTATGTTTTCTCCCGGTTCGGATTCCAGTTGACTGCGGATATCTCTAAATCTGGGACAATCAAACAAGACATGTTTCGCATCCTTCGCCACTCCCTTTCATCCCGGGCATTTTCGAGTCGTCTAACTAAAACCTATGCAAATATTGTCAGTAACCTTCAAGGCCCGCTAAGAATTGGGTCATGTACAAACTCGTAAACCCGTGTCTTCGGTTAACCCACATGGCTATGGATGGGATAAGGGTGTGTGTCCATCGGCCAGTAAGGGCCTCATTCCATCGGACCTGCCACCTTCTCATAGATTCAAGCCTTTTAATGTTTCTGCCACTGAGTGCATCTCCGGTGTTACGCCTCGGCAACCGCTGTACAGCCTGCTGATCTCGGCCACTAGAATCGGCAACGGCATCATTCCAGCTACCACGTAGGCCGCTTCATCTGATGTGGTGCGGTACGCACAACACACTCTCAAAGCACACCTACGATAGATCGCGTTTAAGGTTTTTGCGTTACAGGCAAACTGTACTGCACTGGCCCAAACTGGCAAGACATACATATATAATAATTTAAGTTACCACCCTCGACAATAGCAGCCACCTGCTTGTTTTCGTGTCACCTATTCTTGCTAGAGCCGCCGTGGCGGTTGCCGCATTATCGCCTGCATACTTTAAGTGCTCTCCAAAACTTAGTTTCGAGTCAATCATAACCCCCAAATACCTAATGGTCCTATGACACACTCTCTGACTCTGATTTTGAGGGAACACTTTTTTTCTGCGCTTGCTTATCAGTTCTTACATCATAAATAATTCCACAAATTCTCCAAAAGCGCCCTTTTGTTTATTCCTTCACACCAACAACTTAAAAAATGTCGAAATTATATAAACTCTCAATCCATTTCCGTTATATTTCGAATTTCGTATAAAAGCGACAGTAACAATGCTGTCGCTAGAAAGTGATCGCTATTATTTATAAAATTTGACAAATTTTCAATCGTCAGTTTATTTAGAATGGAAAGACATCGATTTTGAGTAATTTTGTAAGGAAATTGATTTACAAATTAAATTTTCTTAATTCAATGTTATTTGGCCCGAAATATAAAACACTAAATTTAAAAATGAGATAAATAAAAACTTAACGTTGATATAATTCAAAAAATGTGCTCGAATCATAAAATACATATTCTAAACGTACTAGGAAATTGGGTTTAATGATGCCAATCGAAACCATGATGCAATCGAAAAAAAAGGACGCCAGCAAATTCAAGCATCACAGTGGGGGACCTTAATATCGAGTATGTAGACAACTTCAACTATCTGGGTTGTAACTTATCAAAGGACGCCAACGAAACCGACGAAATTAAGCGACGGATACAACTAGCCAATAAGACATATTTCTCGGTCCTCCCTATAATTAATTCGAAACTTGCGCACAGGAACACGAAGCTCCGCGCGTACAAAACGATCATCCGACCCGTGCTATGTTATGGCTGCGAAACATGGACCCTTACCCAAGCCTCCGAAATTTTGCTAGACCGATTCGAACGAAAGGTCCTTCGGCGAATTTTCGGGGCCGTTCGCGAGCGAGACCAATGGCGTATCCGATACAACCATGAGTTGTATCAATTGTACGATGAGCTGGAAGTATCGAAAATCGTGAAGCTTCAACGTCTACAATGGGCGGGGCATGTACAACGGATGGACGACAATCGCATGCCAAAGAAAGTTATGAACGCACAACGAATTGACGGAGCGAGGTTGCATGGACGACCGAGAGCTCGCTGGGAGAACTCCGTAGGTGAAGACGCCCACCAGCTGCTGGGCTTCCGAAACTGGAGGACAAGGTCACGTAACCGCGACAATTGGAGGTCAACGATTCAGGCGGCCAAGGCCCGACGTCGGGCTATCGTGCCACATTGATGATGATGATGAATGAGAAGCTCATGTATATACAAAAGGCATAGCGATCCATTTTGGGGTCCCAACACGGGTTTTCTTTCACTTCACCTATTGCGGCTTTTACAGTGGATTGTAGAATTTTTTTTTTTTTTTTTTTTTTTTTTTTTGCCACACAGAAGCTTCTGCCCCGGGACAGGGCTTCTCGGCATCACTTTACTTACTATGCGTACGTAAGTGACTAATCAATCAATCGAGTGTAAACTCTAGCAGATCGATAAAATAAAATCTAAAACAAAAAATAAATTAATAAGGAAATTTATCAAAATAATTTCTTTTAAAAATTAATTTGTTAATGCAATTAAAATTAACTAAGTCCTTCAAACTGTTATAAAGAATTATTGACCTTGTAATTGGTTCGTTAAGACCATAATTTACTCTATGATAAGGCTGAACAAGAAGGTTGTTCCGCCGTAAATTGTGAGGAATAGTTCTGACTTCAAAGTTATTTAATATATCTTCACAAACAATATGAGAGCAAAACAGATCTCTAATGAACATAGCGTTTAAAAACGTTCTTCTATAATCTAAAGCTTGTAAACCCAATAAGGAACAGCGAGTTTTATATTCTGGCTTGAAACGCCAGCCAATTTGATAAATAGCAAACCGTGTAAAATTGTGTTGAATTCTTTCTATACGCTCGATATGAACCTTATAGAACGGATTCCACACAATAGAACAATATTCCAAATGCGAGCGAACGAAAGCTGTAAACAATATTTTTAAGGTAAAAGGATCATTAAATTCACGAGCGTTACGTTTAACAAATCCTAACATACTATTCGCTTTTGAAATAATGTAATCAATGTGTTGTCGAAATGAAAGATCATGGTCGAAAATTACACCAAGATCTGATATTTCGGCAACCCTTTGAAGAACACTACCTGTTAAGGAGTACTCAAAGAAGATCGGAGTTTTCAATTTATATATGCTAAGTACTTTACATTTACTAACATTTAAATTTAAATTATTATTAAGGCACCAAATTTGCAGTTTTTCTAAATCGGATTGCAAGTTAAGACAATCACCTATATTGCGTATTCTCATTGCGATTTTCATATCATCGGCATACTGCCATACACGCACGAATTTAAAATTTTGTATGATATCGTTTACGAAAACTAAAAAGAAAAGTGGTCCTAAATGGCTTCCTTGCGGAACTCCTGACGAACACTTTATGATAGAGCGCGATGTACAGCCATTCAACTTTACCAACTGCGTCCTATCCGTTAGATAGGATTTCACCCAGCTAAGAAAAACCGACTGTATACCTAAATTTTCTAGTTTCTTAAGTAAGATATTATGATTTACTATATCGAAAGCCTTCGAGAAATCGGTATAAACCACATCAACCTGCATTCCCTGCTCAATACCATCTGCAACAAATTTAGTGAATGATACCAAATTTGTTGTAGTTGATTTTCCTTTAAGGAATCCATGTTGACATGGTGATATTAAACGGCTAATTAAAACATCTATTTTATTTTTAATAAGCATTTCAAAAAACTTCGGTATTGCTGATAGTTTGGCTATGGGTCTATAGTTATCAATAAGATGTTTCGGACCCTTTTTGTGAACAGGGGTTATGTACGAAACTTTCCATTCATCAAGAAAAACACCTGAAGACAAGGACAAATTAAAAATAAGGGCTAAAGGACGACATAACGATTGCATGCAATTCTTCAAAAAAATATTAGGAATGCCATCAGGTCCGGCCTGAATACTAACATCAAGATCACGGAAAGCATTCAATAGGTCATCCTCAGAAATCTCAAGAGCACTCATAAGGTCCTCCTGAGCTATCCGAGGGACCAATGCACTGTGGCTTGGCTTGGTGTTAGTATTCATTTCTGGTGAAACGGAGTCTGGCACTTCGTAAACTGAATTGAAAAATCTAGCAAATCCATCACAAACCGATTGAACATCGTTGTAAAAATTGCCATTGAACTCTAAATTTTTGGGTATTCCTGTATTCTTGCGCTTGCTGTTTATAAAACTCCAAAATGTCTTACTGTCATTTTTTATATTATTTTCAGCTCTCGCAATATACTGTTTGTAAAGATTTTTATTCATTAATTCATACTCTCTTCTCAATCTGAAGAAATGTTCTTTATTGGCAAGAGAGGATGACTTCTTATACAACTTATGAGCTTTATTTTTAGCTCTTTTAAGTTTCAACAATTCTTTACTACCCCAAGGATTTTTTGCTTTTATATTTTTCTTTTGTAAAGGAACGTACTTATGAATAGCTGCCAATAAAATTGATTTAAAATTTGTATAACTTTCAGCAAGATTTATATTTGATATAACTGAAGCCCAGTCCATATTACGAAATATTGAATTTAATTTTGTAAAGTCAGCTTTTTGAAAATTTCTAGTAAGAGTAACTTCTGCCTCTTCTTCAATGTAATCATAAAAAACAAACTCAAGAAGAAGAGCACTATGATGCATTGAATTGGGCAAAAATGGTTTATCTACTTTAATTACAGAAGCATTGAAATCAGTACTAACAAAAATCAAATCTAAAATTCTACCAATTGAATTCTTAACAAAGTTCATTTGCATCAAATCCATGGCAAATAAACAATCTGTTAGAACAAATTCACACTCGAGATGTAAATTACGCGGCAGAATTTTTTTCTCGTCGTCGTTCCAGTACCAACTTATATTACCAAGATTGAAATCCCCAACGACGATCAATTTGTCTTTTTCCTCAAAGGATAATCTGGAGATATTATCTAAATGTTTCTTATAAACATCAACTGAACTCAAAGGTGGTAAATAGCTATTAAAAATGTATATTTTTTCGCTACTAGAAACATTAATAGAAACACATATCTGTTCCACGTCCTTATGAAAAAGCTCAACTTCATGAGATGGGAATGTTGTTTTGATAGCTACCAAAACACCACCTCCTCTCTTTGTTGAAGTCTCATAACGATCGCGGCGATAGACATCATAGTTTCTTATGAAAAGTTCCTCATTTGAAATGTCTGTGTGGAGCCAAGTTTCGGTTAAGCAAATGGCAGCATAATCTTCTAGTGAAACTGCAAGGTAAAAGTCATTTGTTCTTGAACGAAGACCACCAACATTTTGATAATAAACTGAAAAAACTGAATTGGAAATTATGTGTTTTGCTGGGCACTGTTTTGGCGTTTGCCGTTTTTTGAAAAATTGAATGGTGATATGTTGATGCCCTTGGGCCAGAAGTTGCCACAAAACACTTGCTTTGAATATTCTTGAGGAATTTTCAAACCAAAACTGATTGAAACTAATTTGGATATATCACAATCTTGTTTTATAAGTGCATAAACCGAAAGAAAAGTGTCATCTTTTAAATCAAGTTTTTTCATTACGTATTCCTTCAATTCATCTGCTTTTACCGAAGCGTGCAGCTTGGAAACATGGAATACTTTAAAACTAGGGACACTTCGAAGAGAATCATTAGCTTCATCGACTCCAAAGATTCTTTTATGTCGCCTATTATTATCAGCCTTTTTGGAAATAACATCACCAACAGGAGAAGGTTTTTTGATATTAATCTTTTTCTTACGTACAGTGACAAATTTATCAACCGGAGATTGATTTTTGTCAACATTAGAAGGAATTATAGAAGACGATGGATCTAAAATAACAGTAATTCCTTCTATTTACAGTAAATTTTGGAATATCTTCTTCCCGAGTTCCCTTGATTAATTCTAATTCTATGCACGATGTCTAATTTTGACATTGAGTGCCATGGAGCCGATTTTTATGAGTTTATGCAATCTTCCTAACATGAGGAAGAATTTTGAGCCATTTACCTGATTTGTCCTATTTTTGTCCTAGTAAATATTTTTTCCATAATTTTTGAAAAAATAGGTCCCACATTTCAAAAATAAACACATTTGTTATGAGCTAGTTGTATGGGCACAGACTTATCGTCGAATCGACAACCAGCCATAAGAAATACTGGAGTTCTAAAAGTTACACAAAGTTCATCCTTCGTCGTTTCGACGACACCAATTTCCAAAAATCCAACTTACCCTGCTTACTTCGTCTAGCCGCAATGTACCCGGCAAGTACATCGACACGGTAAGTGCTGTACGAAAACTCAGCTCCAAATAATGAGAATTGTCACGAAAAATGGGATAAATTTGATGATGCGCAGTCGATTCGGCGAAGCATGACCTTCCGGGGCTAGCAAAGCAAAGCTGTATACCATTCATCACCCTTTCAGATGGAAATAAGTTGAATTGCACTAACTTCCCGATGGGACCTAACGGTTGAAATTGTGTAATCCAACTCAGAAGCTATGAAATGAAACAGGAAATATGGGATCCACGCAGCCACATTAGCACACTCGAAGTGAAATGTGTGTGCTGGTACGCAGCCTCCGTCAGTTACGAGAGTCCACTCGCTGTCATCTATTTGTATGCGCCTCCTGACTGCAAAGTGTCCCGATCATGACTTCTCCGGCAGCACTTGGAGTGCTGAAAAATGCATCTGAATTTTTGAAAATGTTGTATAGTGCAGTGATTTTTTTTACTACATCGATAAGGATTTTTTCACAATCTTCATAGACCAGGGGGGGGGCGACCGCCCCTCCCTGCCCCCTTCCCTGGCTACGCCCATGCTTATGAGTTGCACTAGCTTTGTCGAAATACCAAAATTCATGCCTGCTTAAAGTCGACAACCTATAGCTCTATAAAAATTTATGGAAGTATACTGGGAACCTGTTGGTTAGGTTAGTAAGGACAAAATGTCCTTTTCTTGCTAAACCTGACAATTATTATCAATGAATCGGCTAACAAATGGAGGAGTAACGAGGATCAAAAATCATAAAAATTACGGTCATGCTTTATCAATAATGATTATTTTCAAAGGGAAGCCTAGGACAATACATAAATTTTTGCATCAAGTGATTCTATGGAACGCGCTTGGAGTGCCGAGCTCTAAAAGGGCACTTCTGGAGTTCTTTTAAACAGGCACGTTTTCCTGTCATTAAAAAGTCTAATTATTGCAACATTCGCTACATAAAAACAGCCGTTTTTCAATAGCTTTCCAAGTTGAAATACTTATCAGAAATTGCTGACTTTTTCCCGGAACACATACGGACATAATGCAATTCTTACCCAACATAACCTTAAAGGATTTCCTTCGCCCGGCATTCCAACATTCCATCTATTTCCACCTTGCATTGATCCGTTGAGTGCAATTACCTTTATAGCAGCAAAACAACCATCTTCCTTGTGTCCTTCTGACATAGTGCACTACGAGAATAATGAATTTCCCCAAAAACAGTGGAAAATTGAGAAGTGAAACAGCATCAAAACAGGGTGAGCTTGATGTATGTATATGTTGTACACACTAATTTCAAAAAATGCTGATATGAATTTTTCGGGGGTTTGCGCGCGCGTAGTGCGTCCGTCCATTGTGTGAGAAAAAAAGTAACAACAACGGAAAAGCGAAAACGTTGGCCAAAGTGAAAACGGACACCAACGTATCAATGTAGGGGAGGATCGTTGTTTTGGTAATAACAAACGGCCGAAAAAGGAAAGTGAAAACGAAAGCGAAAGTCCGCACATACACATCACACGGTGGGGATGAATATTATCTGAATGAAAAAAGACGGATAACATGAAGTGGTTACACAAGTGGTGTACACCTTTTCCCGAAATAGGGAAAAAAGAAGACGGAAAAATTATCAAGGATAATGGAAAGAAAGAAATATTTCAACGAATAAAATCATGCACAGGGTGCAAAGTATGGTGCGGGGGTGGACAATCGGGAAAAGTTGGTTGGACAGGAAAAGTAGGAGAATAAATTTTTAGTGCAAAGTGTGTAAATCAAAAATGTGTGTAGCGAAGACACATGATATGTGTATGCTCTGAATCGTGGTACTCTTGTAGTGGTGACAGGGATGCTTTTATAGTAACACCTCGGCTTGTGTGAACACCCCGGCGCGCGGCATCACCATCCCGCCACCGAATCCATGACTACATGAAAAGTGTAGAAGAAAGTTGGTAATAATTAGAAAAAAAAAGTGGAAAAAATATATTTCCAGGAACACATGGATGGGGATGCTTCTAGGGACTTTAGTGTTATACTTAGTTCCTTTCCCAGTTTTGGTTCAATGTAATACATGTATGTTGTAATAGATATAGTATTTATATATATCCTTGTTGTTGTCAAATTTCACAGAATACAAAATATACCACCCACTCACCCTAAATTAGCTACCAATTTTCTTAAACATTCCTCTCAACTAGTTTGTGTCCGAATTTTTCGCAAGTTTCCCTCGCTCCTTTTCCCCCGGACCGTGTCCTGTTCCTGATAACATTTTGAAGGGTAGTAGTGTATATTGCTTTTGGGGATTTTTCATTTCGTCTCAGTTTTTCCTCAATTTTTTTCGGGCTTTTTAAACGGGGTGAGAGGGTAGCGCATACGGCTTTTGTTGTTACTATACACGGATGGTGTTGGTGGTGGTGTATAGTGTGGTGGTGGTGTATAGTGTGGTGATGGTGAGGGTGGTGTGGAGGAGATTTCGTTGCTCCTTTGAGCAATCTTAGGAGAGTAAGTGGGAGCGTGAATCAGGAAAAAATGTTGGACTCGACTTTAGTCTACAAAAGTCGCGTTCGCGAACAAGAAGTGGCCGATTGTTGGCTACATCCCCAACGCGTGTTTTGTGTCGGTATGTTAAGATAAGTGAAATACCCTGTACAAGTTCTGTAAGTTGTCAATTTATGTTTATAAATCTAACGTAGTTATAGTGGAAATACATGTTTTTTTTGTTTAAATGTGCAAGGAGAGTACATGTAGAATCTAAATTAAGTGATTTATCTAGAATTAAGACCAATGTTGTGAATAGGACTGTGAAATATTGAATTTAATTTCGAAGCGTGCAATCAGCAACAAAGAAAGGACTTCCCATCCCTGGTCAAACTCTGTGTTATAAATTCCTGTGATAAAAAACACAATACAGTGAAGCTAAAAAAAATATATCGACCTTTATCCGAATTATGATTTGTGCAATTTTATGGATACTTCGATTTCGGTGCAGTTCACTACAGAACATATTTCATATTTTCACCCACTTTACTGAGAGGTGAGACAACACAGTAGTGCCGATGTTTGGGGGGATTAATGCAGTAGTGTGTGCGGCAACTAGAATAAATTTGCCACAAAACGTATCGCGGAGCCCACTCAAAACTCCAAATTCAAAAATCAGGGGTCGGTTTCAGTACACGCTGTCACACTCTCGCTTGCTTGGATCTCTCCTTTTGCCCCTCTGTCCGTTTCATCATGCCATTTGACTTGTATCCTTATCGCAGATAACAGACAGAATATAAAGCCCCGAATATGAAAAATGTGGTTGTGTGGGTTTTGTGCGTATAAAGTGCGAGTGTATATACAAGAGGAATATGATTTTTTTGCTCCTATATTGATATATTCGGCATTTTTGTGTATATTTATAAATTTTCATACGCATTTATGAAACCCGAAAAATTTACCAAAGTGCGGGGTGTGACGGTGCTGTTTTTGGGGGGAAGATGAAAATTCACAAAAAGGAAGAAAATCGTCGATTTGGATG
Organism: Microchrysa polita; assembly: GCA_949715475.1. NCBI lineage: Eukaryota > Metazoa > Arthropoda > Insecta > Diptera > Stratiomyidae > Microchrysa > Microchrysa polita. Next base: position 66,254,176 of record OX454416.1, read on the forward strand.
GAATATAATCAATATTATTTCTACATATTGTGTCCGATAGATATAGGACATAGAATCTAACTGTATGTATGTTTCGGATATTTGCTTAGTGCTGCGAAATGATGGATGGTAATAATGAACAAATACACAGAGAGCGGCATAGTTAGGTTTTAATGAAAATTTGGGAAGATTATCACTCTACCAGTTGAACTATGTATTTGGAGCCCAAGATACGGTGAGGAGATGCGCTGAATAGTGGTATCAACGTACTCGCACTTAGTGTACTTTTTTACTTCCCTACTTTATTATTTTCCAAGGGATTTGGTTAAAAGGCTACAATTAAATTTAGATTTTTGAGTGAATAAGAAGGCTGTGCCAAATCACTGTCTCGCTCATGATTTACCTATAGATTAAATCGTACTCATGTTTTCCGTAACCTTTTGCATTAGCAAAAAGATTGAGTCTAGGACCCAGATCTTTTAGCGCCATGCTATTTACATTACATCATGATCTTGGCGACTTTTATTAAAGGTTATGTGATCAACAGCATGTTATGCCGAGTTATGTATTAAAGGGCTTTGAAAAAAATTATTTTTTGTCAAATTATGCAGTATCTAACGGTTGAGTGACTAATTTGATATCTGAGTAAGATCATTGGCCGTGTTTTTCAACATCGGGGCAGGTTTGCTGACCTAGATGCGCAAAAAAAAACTATCGAGGGTAGCATCCAGGAAATTTCAAATTCTCATGTAGGCATTGCAATTTATCTCAAACTATTGTTCATTTATATTAAAGCCTCGTTTTCACTTTACAAATGTAAAAGTTTAAATGCAATTTTTTCATTGAAAACATATTTTTATGCGCGAACCATAATTTTTTCAGAATAAGAGTTTGGTAAACGACACTTTTTTAATATGAATTTACAAACGAAAGCAAGTTTTTTGCACACACTTGTATGCAACATGTAAACTATGCCTTAGAAGCTTTTCATTTTGAAATCTAATTTTGGAAAACGTTCTAGAAGTGATTGGGATTGCATTCATTCAGGCGAATTTTCAAAAGCTCATTCAAACTGTATAGCATGCTATTACTTTCGTAACAAGCAAATTCGCCCAGTACCATCATCGAAACCCTCCGGTTGTTTCATGTATATTGTCTCCATAAGATCTCCGTTCAAAAAGGCTGTTTTGACATCCAGCTGGTATAGCAAAAACCGTTTAGCTGCTGCTACTGCAATCAGCGTACGTACTGACTCGAACCTGGTCACCGGCGAAAAGGTTTTAAAGTAATCAATACCTTCTTTTTGGCAGCAACCTTTGACTACAAGACGTGCGCGATAACGATCAATAGATTCATCTGGGTTGGTTTTCAAGCGGAATATCCATTTGTTGTTAACCCAAGTATTGTTCCTTTTGAGAGCACACAGGCCTTCAATCATCGCTTCCTCCCACTGTTCATAGCCTTATCGAGATTTGCAGGAACTTCGGTGTCCGCCATAAACGCACTGGCTTCTGCAAACAGGATTGCCATGCTCTTCGTTTTATTGCGTGTGCAGGACGCAACTGCGTCGTCGTCTTCCGATTCAGTACGTTGTAGTGATGGTTGTGTCGGTTTACTACAAGATGGCGATGTCTTCTGTATGATTTTCGGCTTTACATTTGCTTCCTCATCCGATTCAGTGTCCAATATTGGTTCTCGAACTTTGTTTTGAACAATCGAAAATTCTTCTTCTGGTTCAATAGGCGGCAACACTAACTGTGCCAGCTGCTTCGGCGTATTTTCGAGATTTCTGACATCACGATAGACCGTAACATTCGATGTGTCTGGTTTCCACAACCTGTAGCCGCCTGGAGCAAACCCAACGAGTTTCAGTTCATTTGTTTTCCTTTCCCATTTGCTACGTCGAGAATCATCTATAAGACCATATGCGATACTTCCAAATATTCGCAGCTTGTTGACTTTTGGCTTTTTCCCAAAAAAAATACCTCTTCGGGCGATTTTCCATGAAGACGTTGTAATGGAATGAAATTGCGTTGTCTTGCGGCTGTAACGATAGCCTCGGCCCATTGTCCAAGTGGAGGTCCGGCGGAATGGATCATTGAACGCGCTTTTCAACTAGTGTACAATTTTGGTGCTCACATCGTCGCATTTGCTGTGGTGTATAGTTCGCGAAGAATTCTTGTACTACCGAATGTTGACGCAAAACTTTAGATAGTTCATCACTTTTAAATTCTTTTGCATTGGCCGAATGGAATTTACACAATTTATGGCCACCAGCTTTTAGTTCAGCTATAATTTCCCGGATTTTATCAATTACTTCACTTTTGGATTTCATAGGGTTAGACCACACGAACCCGGAATAGTCATCAACAAATCAATGTTGCGGCATATAGCGCGCCACAAAACGATTTCGTACGCATTGGACCGACAATGTCAAAATGAACAATTTCTCCGACATTAGTTGCACGTGTTGAAATTTGTTTAAACAGTTTTCGGCAAAACTTTCAAAAAACGCACCCTTCACAAAAGCAACTATTTAGTTCAGTAAGAGATTCCAGTTTGACTTTAAGTCCATCGACTGCACCACTTGATAACATTTGTTTGACCGTCTGATAATTTGCATGTCCGAGTCTTTCGTGCCACACTTGTAACGAAACTTCATTGTTGGCCACATAAGCACTCGCGAATATTGTTTCGAAGTCCATCAAATAAAAATTATTCGGCATTCTTTGTCCAGTGGCATGCAATTTGCCATCTTTTATGATTTTGACAGTTAATGTCACACATTTGTATATTGACCAAAAAGGATTTCCTTTTTGGTCACTGCACCGAGGGAGAATAAGTTTTTTTCGGAACAAAAATAACATCACTGATAGTATGTTCACCGCCACTTCTTGAGAAGATTTGACATTTTCCACTACCGGCAGCCATGATGGATTCGTTGTTGCCAACAGTGATACACATCTTGCCTTCGGGTATTTCTTCGAAATCAAATAGCATGGACTTGTTATTCGTCATAAGAAACGATGCACCGCAATCGCCAATCCAGTCGCCAGTGATGGGAGTGGAGTTTTTGGCAACAAAACATAAGCCACTTGCGACATTGACCTGACCACTGCACTACTACTATTGGAATGCAAGGACACTTTTCCACTTCTCTTGTCGGCCTTGAACTCGCGACACTAACTTTTAAAATGGCCGATGTGACAATAAAAGCACTCGACGTTTTTTACATTGCGACGGCCATTGTTGTTTTTGCTTTTATGTTTTTCAGGTTTTCCACCTTTTACTACTAATGCATCACCAGAGTCCTGTGATTCGGTTTTAACGGTTGTTTTCTCGATTAGTAGCAATTGCTCCTTCATTCTTTCAAATGTGAGAGATGTACCAGATGCAGATTGAATAAGATACGAGTGACGGAATGCAGAGAATTTCGACGGCAATTCCGTTAGCAATTTTCCAACCATAGCGGAATCTATGAGCTCTTCGCCCGCTAGTTTTAACCGTTCTTTCAACACTGCCATTTCCGAGCAGAACTTGCTAATAGATTGATTTTCATCAAATCTCAAACCATGAAAAGACTGGCTCAAAATGTATTTATTCGATTCGGTTTTCTGCTCGTACAGGGATTTGATTGTTGTCCAGACTTGATATGATGTTTCGCACTGTCGCATGATCCTCATTACCCAAACCGGCTGTTAAAATTCGGACCCCCTTGGCATCCTTTTTGTGCCATGCCTCTAGCTGTTCCCCAGATAACGACTCCTCCGGCAACTTCATCGAACCGTTCACGATACAGTACAATCCATACGATTTGAGACACATGGTTACTTCGAACAACCAACGTTCGTATGACGATTTCGTGAGCAAGGGTATTTTTTCATCAACGGCACTCATAGCGATACAGTTTTTTAACGCGACGCGACGATACAAAATTACCGAACTTGTTTGAGTTTTTATTAAGTTTCTTTTTCTACTTATTTATGAACGCCTGGGGCTGGGCCCATAACCTGTTGTTGATTAAAAACAATAGGCGATCAAAAATGCAATGTTTTATTCAGTAAAAAGAAACTTAACTCGAGCGCGACTACAAACAGACTGATTGATGATACAATTTATGATGCGAGAACTGTCTCTTTTTCTCAACTTTTTGCTAATATATCTTCTAAAAGAGAGGGGTACTAAAAGTAGTCTTATAAAATCTCGAGAGCTCAAGTCGAGATTTTTTCCAAAAAAAATATTTTAAAATCTCAATTTTTGAAAACCTCAACTTAACAATATCGCGACAGTTGACAATACCGACAAATTATAACCTCGAAAATCTCGACATATTGAAAATACATTTATGTTTGTATTTTTTTTAGTATTTATTAAATTAAAAGAATGTTTATTTTATTTTTATTAAAGTTAATTCCAATCAATGAAAAATTCTAAAAATAGAATGCAAGTGCAACAAAATTGTTGTTAAAAATTAAAATCTGACAAAAAATTAAAATAGATTTTTTCGATGCAAAATGGACCCCAAACATATCGTGCACATATTCGCATTGGACTTTTAAAAAAATGCAAAACCATTTAAAAAAAAAACCAAAGTACAGTAGCTGCTGGCTTAGAATCCGTATTAGTCAAAATTAATAGCCGGCGCGGCGCCGCCTGCTGTAGGTCCTTTTGATGGTATCAATATAACACCGTTATACAGGATAGTACACGGGAATCGGAAAATTTTGAAAGTCGTAAAAAATCGGAAATCCACGTTAAAATAGTCAAAATTATCGAATTTAGATGGCAAAGTTTAGTGATGTTAACTAATGCCTTGGTTACACAGTGCGAGCTATCGTGCGAGTTGGCCTAGACAGCTACTGCAAAGTAGCTACTTGCACCATGTGACCGCATCACGTATGATGCGGTCACATGGTGCATCATACGTGATGCGGTCACATGGTGCAAGTAGCTACTCTGCAGTAGCTGTCTAGGCCAACTCGCACGATAGCTCGCACTGTGTAACCAAGGCATAACACTTTGTAGAGCATGATTTATTTAAAAAGGGCCTCGACTAAATTCCTCAATTGTCTTTAGAGTTTAAGCAGCAAGAAAATAGTCTAGCATGCATTTTCGGTTTTTATCACGTTTGTCGGTTTGTCGGTTGTCGGTGCAATATGTTACCGTTACTAAAAAAACAGCAACAACCGATTTATAACCGGTACTAAAAAACCTGGCCATAGATAAAACGAGACCGAGGCTAATTTCGGGCGCGGCCGAAATTTGGATACACTTCAATCCCCTCGGGCTTAAAGTTTTCGGGCGAACCTATGACTTGTGTTTAATCCTCCCCCTCCATTTTTTTCCTTCCGTTTTCATATAAGTTCCATGTCGCCGATAAAACAGTATTTGGAAAACGTTGTTAGGGAGAAGCGGAGACATTATCCCATAGTACAATTCCATTTTTTTAGGGTTTTTTTAAAAATATTTTTTCAAAAAACCCTTATGAAATTGATTTTGACCGTCCGGGATCGATATGAAACTTTGCACAAATATTGGTCAGTATGGCCTTATATACGTTAAATATTAAGACTGTTAACTTTTGCTAAGGAAAAATAAATAACAGTAAATTTGTAAAGTTTCAATTTGTTCGCGTGTAGCCCATCTTAGGTTTTCAAATATGAAAATTCTGCTAAGGGTTTTCAGAAAATTACATAGGGAATATGTCTACGAATTTTCATTAGAATAACTGTATCCAAAACGGAAATATAGCTAAGTAAGTATTTAGGAATGGCCTTTCACAATGCAAGGGAAGCCTCTTAAGCATTTCTTCAATGCATATCTTTTAACTTGATGAAACAATTAACATGAAATTTGGTAAAAATGTATAGAATGGTAATAGTGTTTGCCACAAATATTTTGGAAGTTTGTAGGACCAAGATACAGGGTGTCCCTGAATAGCTGCAAAAGAATACTTGTTCAATACTCATAGGAAAGCATGCGTGGGCTCTTATGTCAGGGGACACAGTGGAATCATTTCATATAAGTTGCTTTTCCTGGATTAAAAAAAACAGTAACAGTAGATTTACAGCTAATAGTTCAGTTCATATATAAAGCCAAGCCATCCTTACGTTTGCCTTAGTTTCTTTTTGCTCAAAGGCCATCAGAAATCTTAAATCGAAAAATGCCTGTAGATTTGCCTTGGAGTACTTTTATATCAACTGGGTAAATAGTAAATCTATTTTTGGATTGGTCTAATTAAAGGTGGAACTAGCCTAGCATTTCATTCTGGAACGCGTTTATTTAGACCAATCCAAAAATAGATTTACAGGAAGCATTTCATTAATGCTGTGCACAATTCTTATCTATTGCTTATAAAATATAGGTACAAAAAATATTCACTATGCATCAAAATTCTAAAAAACCCTCGTATTGCGGGCGCAGCCCTCTGTACGCCGGTATTTTTTTAAACTTTTTGTTGTTTGGATAACGACACATTAATAAAAGGTTTGATGAAATTGGTGTAGCAAAAATGTTTCTCAGAAGAACCAAAATGGGGGGAGGAGGGTTTGTACGAGAGCCCCATGACGCCATGGCGCCTTTCCATCCATTTTTACGTATGTTTTGTGGAATCAATAGAAACACATTTGTATGAGGTTTGGTTAAATTGGTGGACAAATAAAAAAGCTTTTTTTGATGAATCAAATTTGGGGGATTGGGTTATTATACCCTTCGCTCGTAGAGTCAACGAAGAGTATATTAACTTTGTCATGAAGTTTGTAACGCATTGAAGGAAGCATCTCCGACCATATAATAAGTATACATATATGATCAGCATGACATGGGGAGTCGATTGGGCTATGTCCGTCTGTCCGTTGCTACGCGTTTTACTCGGCCAATTTAAAAGCTATGAAGCTGAAATTTTGCACAGATGCTTCTTTTCGCTGCAGGCAGTTTGTATGTTTGAATTGGTAAAATCGGACCATGGGGTCATGGGGCTACCATACAAATCGAACCCCCCAAATTAGGTTCTTCTAAGAAAAACTTTTTTAATTAAAAAAATTAAAATACAATTTCCATTTAAGTCGATGAAATTTATTTTAGTCCAGACACGTGTTTCGGCAGTTACTTACTGTTTTCTTCAGTGGTTAATAACAATTTTTTCTAATGGCTCATATTTAAATATACAAAAATTATACAAAAACTAGGGGGCTTCGCCCCCTGCTCGCTTCGCTCGCCAACCCCCGGGGCTAATTTCGGGCGCGGCCGAAATTTGGATACCCTTCGCTTGGGCTAAAAGTTTTTTCGGGCGTACCTATGGCTTGTATTTAATCCCGCTCCTCATTCTTTTTCTTCCGTCTTGACAAAAGTTTTGGGCTTGGTTGAAATAAGTGGGCAAATAAAAATATTTACTCGGAAAATTTTATTGGGGTTGCCGGAGCATGACCCCACAGTACGATTCCATTCGTTTTGAACATTTTAGTTGCTTTGATAAAGACACATTAATTCAAGGTTTTGTGAAATTGGTGTAAAAAAATGTTTCTTAGGCCGTGTTTTTTAATTAGCTAACCTACACTATCCGGGATAATTTTCATACAAACGCTAACCTCTGACTTCATTCAGGTTAGAAATAATATTGCTATCCAGATTTAATGAGCTTTCCAAAACTCGCCTAAATGTATGCAATCCCAATTATTTTCTAGTACGTTTTCCAATGACTAGCAAAAATTAAATTCTGAAATGAAAAGCTCTAAGGTATAGTTTACATGCAACACACAAGTGTGTGCAAAAAATATAGTTTTTGTTTGTAAATTCATGTTAAAAATGTTGTTCGTCGAATTTTTATTCTAACAAAATTATGATTCCTACATAAAAATATGTTTTCATTAAAAAAAATTACATGTTAACTTTTGCGTTTGTAAAGTGAAAACGGGGCTTTAATATTTTTGAGCAATGCTTTGAAATTAATGGCAATGCCTACGTGACAATTTGAAATTTAACCTGGATGCTACCCTCGATAGTTTTTTTTGCGCGTCTGGGTTAGCAAACCTGCCCCCGATGTAAAAAAACACGGACTTAGAAGAACCAATATGGGGGGTTTGGTTTGTATGGCAGCCCCATGAACCCATGGTCCGATTTGATTCAATCTAACATATGTTTTGTGTCATCAATAGAAATACCTTTGTGTGAAAATTAGTTGAAATTGGTGCACAAATAAAAAAGTTTTTCGTAGAAGAACCTAATTTGGGGGGTTGGATTTGAATGGCAGCCCCATGACCCCATGGTCCGATTTTAGCCATTCTTACATATGTTTTGTGTCAGCAATAGAAATACATTTGTGTGAAATTTGGTTGAAATTGGTGCACAAATAAAAAAGTTTTTCTTAGAAGAACCTAATTTGGGGGGTTAAGTTTGTATGGCAGCCCCATGACCCAATGTCAGATTTGATCCATTCTTGCATATATTTTGTGTTATCTATAGAAACACATTTGTGTGAAATTTGGTTGAAATTGGTACGCAAATAAAAAAGTTTTTCTCAGAAGAACTCAAATTGGGGAGCTAGGTTTGTATGGCAGCCCCATGACCAAGTGATCCAATTTGGGTGAATCAAACATACAAACAGCCTGCAACAATAAGAAGCACGTGTGCAAAATTTCAGCTTGCTAGCTTCTATACCCGCCGAGTAAAACGCGTCGCAACAGACAGACAGACAGACAGACGGACATGCTCCAATCGACTCCCCAAGTCATGCTGATCATATATGTATACTTTTTATATGGTCGGAGATGCTTCCTTTAATGCGTTACAAACTTCATGCCAGAGTTAGTATACCCTTTCACTCTATGAGCGAAGGGTATAAAAAAGTTGCACAAAAGTTACACAGTTAAAAAAAAATTGTACATAATTATTTATGTAATTATTATTGTCTACCTGGGATTAGTTGGAACAAGGGCGAATGGGAATTACCCATATCTGTATTCAGGCATGTATCTCGTGGTTGCCGATCGATGAATAGGCTTTCGTACGCATCCAATTTGCTGGCTTTTGGCTCTACGATTACTTCGACCTCATCCATGGTGTGTTGATCCTCGACTATGTGCTTCGCCACTGATGACTTGATGTTGTAATTTCTATTTGGTTTAGATACAAGTCGTAGGTACGCCCGCAAAACTTTTAGCCCGGAGCAGAGCGAAGGGTATCCAAATTTCGGCCGCGCCCGAAATTAGCCTCGGTCTCGTTTTTGCATATGTTTTGTGACATCAATAAATATAATTTTCATGAGTTTTGGTGTAAATTTGTGCCCGAACACAAACATTTTTCTTAGAAGGACCCGATTTGGGGGTTGGGTTTGTATGGCAGCCCCATGAACCCATCGTTCGATTCCATTTATTTTTACATATTTTATGTGACATCAATAGGGATTATGTGAAGTTTGGTTAAGATTGGTTCATAAACTAAAAGGTTTCTCTTAGAAGAAATTAAATAAGGGGGCTCTCGCTATTGGAAGTTTTCACAGGTCAAACGTTTTTTTTTTTAGGTTTTTTAGCACCTGTTCAGTATGGTTTTTTAGGGTTTTTTAGAATTTTTTTTTTTTCAAAAAAACCTTTGAAATCGATTTTGTCCGTCCGTCCGCCTGTTCACTAAATAACTCGCGAACGGCTCAACCGATTGTCATGGAATTTGGTAGGAATTTGTAGAATCGTTACAGTCTTTGGCACAAATACCTTAGAAGTTGGTAGGAAGAAGATAACAGGGTGTCCCGAACGTTTGAAAGAAGTCGACTTTTTTAGTTTTTATCGGAGATTGACGTATGGTTATTTGAATCAAAGATCTAAACGACTACATTTCATATCAGTTAAAATGTTATAAGGATCGATATGAAACTTAGCACAAAGATTGCTCAGTATGGCCTTATATACGTTAAATATTAAGACTGTTGACTTTTGCTAAAGAAAAGTAAGCAACAGTATATTTGTAAAATTTCAATTTGTTCGTGTGTAGCCCCTCTTAGGTTTTAAAATATGAAAATTCTGCTAAGGGTTTTTAGAAAATTACATAGGGAATATGTCTACGAATTTTCATTCGAATAACTGTATGCTGTATCCAAACCGGAAATATAGCCAAGTAAGTACAGTCAAACCTGTTAATCGGACCACTCTATAATCGGACCACCTTTTAATTGGACCACCCTCGGTCAATTTTATTTGGTTTTTCATACAAAATAACCTTTATAAACGGACCACCTCTTAATCGGACCATGGACCACAATCAGAGACTCCAATTGAATGGATCAGTACTAGACGAACCTCCAGAATCGGACCAACCACCGGTTAAATCTCCAAAATCGGACCAAAACTACAAATTGATAACTGTATTTGCCTGGAGCAGTACGAGGTAAATTTCACCACACGGACTAACAGACCGTTTACAAGACATTTTGTTGTTCAAAAAAAAAAATCTTAGAAATTTCGTTACTACTCGTACATTCGGAAATTTCGTAGAGGGCATCAATCATTGCATCAGTGTTGGATGGATGAAGTGGCGAGTCAATTCTGGAGTTTCTACCACAAAAAATGCCATTGAAGCTTAAGAGCAAGTTATACAATACTCCTGAGAACTAAAGGAATCGAGAATTGATTGAACCCTGATCCCCATATTGGGAAATGACTTTCATTCATTTGACTTTCATTATAGAAATGCTTTGTAAAATATTGAAGAATATTCAAAATTTCGCTGGAACTGTGTGTTGGGAGAATTTATAATAAGGAAGCTAATTACAAACCAGTTACGGTGTTGAGCGGTTTCAAAACATAAATTGCATATTGCATAGGCGACCTTTGTACAAGTCCAATGTTTATGAATAAGAGGTCTAAATTTCGAATATAGCTACGTTTAAAAATTATTTTTTTATACTTTTCTGGCATCCCTTTGTAATCGGACCACCTGCTAATCGGACCGAATTTGATCTGTCCCGTCAGTGGTCCGATTAGACAGGTTTGACTGTATTTAGTAAGGGCCTTTCACCATGCAAGGGAAGCCTCTTAAGCATTTATTCAATGCATATCTTTTAACTTCATGAAACAATGAACATGAAATTTGGTGGGAATGCATAGAATGGTAATAGTGTTTGCCACAAATATTTTTGAAGTTTGTAGGACCAAATTAATAGGGTTCCCTGAATAGCTGCAAAAGTATACTTGTTCAATACTCATAGGAAAGCTTGCGTTGGTTCTTATGTCAAGAGACATAATGGAATCATTTCATAAGTTGCTTTTCCTTGATTTAAAAAAACAGTAATAGTAGATTAACAGCTAATAATTCAGTTCATATATAAAGCCAAGCCATCCTTACGTTTGCCTGAGTTTCTTTTTGCTCAAAGGTCATCAGAAATCTTAAATCGAAAAATGCCTGTAAATTTGCCTTGGAGTACTTTTATGCAAACTGGGTAAATAATAAATCTATTTTTGGATTGGTCTAATTCATTCTTTCATTCTGGAACGCGTTTATTTAGACCAATCCAAAAATAGATTTACAGCAAGCATTTCATTAATCCCAAGCAGCACAAAATAACCTTGGTTAGATATACAACCCGATTTTTGGTTATACATTAGTTAAATTATCAACAATATGGGTTATAGTTACAAAAGTGAGCATTTTGTTGGAGTCTAAACATAACAATTTGCTGCAAAATTAACTAGATGGTTGCATTTGGGAAAATTTATTCTCCTGGAAACCTTAATGTTGGCTTTGTAAAATTATTGTTTAAAATTTGAGTCAATTGTTGTTCTTTGGACAATTTTGTCATATACACGGAGAGAAAAATGTGCAATGAATTCAACAAAATCATACAATGAAATTCACAACATACAATTTCACTAAATTTGTAGCGAAAGTTATTAAAATGTAGTGAAATTGATTACAATTCAGTTGTTTTTACTGGTGCTGGCCTATTGTAAAAATGATTGCAGTGTAATGACAAAAATCATTGCATGATATTTGATATGGATTTATTGTGTTTATGGTAATTTTCAGCACTGTTTGAATTAATAATTATTGCATTGTGTAATAGTTCTCATCAAGAGCGCGTAATAATTCTGAAACTGTCAAAAAATAAGACGACTAATTTATTCGCATAACTTGTACTCTTAGATAGCTTAGGTGTAGGACGTATAGGACTACGAAACGATAGGTCACCGGTTCAATTACCAGTAGAAGCAAATTGTAAAAAGGTAAATTTAAAATAGGGAAAAAGAAGTTAAGGATTAAATAGAAGTAGAAAATAAAAAAAAAGTAAAAATAAAAAAAAAATAAAAAAATTACTTTTTGTATTTTTTCTTTTATCGCCTAATTATGTTCCTGGCAAATTTTATTACCAAACAATTGTTAATTTTATTACAGTGCAATGACATTTTTCATTACAGATGTAATAACTTTTACATCAGTTGCAGTAGGGTCAAAAATCATTACAAATACAATAGTTTTTATTACAGTTTTATTACCTTTCACTACATTTTTTCTCTCCGTGTAATAACGTAATTGTTACAAATACAACATGGTTTAAAGTATAACACAATTGTTAGAATTTGAACCGAAAGTATCTTTTTGATATTTGCTATTATTTTGGGTACAAAGCGCTAAACTGAAACAAATATCATAAAGGGATTATTTTAATAGAATTTTTGGCATATGAACAAAAAAATAAAACATCGCATGATCGAGAAGTACTTCAGATTTAGAGAACATGAGAAGTATTTCCCTTCTGGCGCAATGGCAATGGTGACAGACTAGAACGCAAGAGGACCCGGTTCGATTCCAGCTTGAGGCAAATAGAAAAAAAGGTTATTTCCTTGGATAAAAAGGCATAAAATATTATAATATGCCTGAGATAAAAAAGTGTCTAAGATAAATAAAATGTCAATTCTGAAAAAGAAAAAGCATGAAATTTGTAATTTTTTAGCATACGAAATTGTAGTTATATTCACAACGATTTTACAACAATGATGTCTGAAAGACAACGACATTACAACAATAATGTTACGTTTATAGCCAGGCAAAAACCTCTTTTTTACGCTTTAGGAAACGTTTTTTAAACGTTTTTACATCCATTTTCCTAACAATATTGTCATATAACCATGGTTGTATTTCGGTTATATAACCGTTTTACAACTCGTTTGTGCTACTTGGGATGTTGTGCACAATTCTTATTTATTGTTTATAAAAAATATGTACAAAAAATATTCAGTAACCGTCGTATTGCGGGCGCAGCCTTATGTACGCCGGTATTATTTCGTACCACATTTTAGTACATTTGTTTAGTTTTCTATTTTTTTGCAACTTTGCTGGTATTTTTAACGATTTCTTTATCTAACAGTAACACTAAGATAAGTTTAAAACGTTGATTCGAAGTTTCACGCCAAAACTAAAAACATTTTTTTTCAATGGCTGCCAAAGAATTATAGGTACCACCCGTTTCTCGAGAAATATTCGTCAAAAAGGCGCGAAAAACACTGAAGAAATTTTGGGTAGCTTATTCCAAATTTGAGGTTTAAAAAAAAGTTTTTTACGCCTATTCATTTTGGGGAGGGAAGGCCAAACATTTTTTTTTACCTCAAATTTGGAATCAGCGAGCCAAAATTCTGTCGCGTCGATTCGTCGAGTATTTCCCCTAGAAAATCAGGTACAATTCTGAGGCGGGCACCCCCAAAAAAATGTTTTTAGTTTTTGCGCCAAACTCCGAATGAGCTATTTAAAATTACCTTAATGCTACTACACTCATTGAACGAGTATTTCCCTGGGAAAATCGGGCTAGCTTTCTGAATGGATGAATGAAGTATTTAAACAAGTGAAGAGCGGATCGTGGCTTAAAAAAGAAAAAAAAAAACTGAAAAGACTGCGCCAAAATGCATTACAAAAGAACCTAACATTCAGTTCATTCGGTATTAAAAAAGTGATAAGAAAACTTAAATAACAAAACGATACTGAACAGGTGCTGAAAAACCCGAAACTGAGCAGGTGCTAAAAGCCGGTACTTAACAGTTACTGTAAGAACCCGAAAAAAGGATGCTGAACAGGTGCTAAAAAAAACTGAAATGCCGGACCCCGCCCATGTTAGTAGATTAAATTTATAAAACTTCAAATTTCAGTTTCAGTCATAAGGCTTGTCATTATTCGTACACAATTGGTTTCGAACAATCAGATCCACCATTCACGATTAAACAATATTTGTTAAGACACTTCGCTGAACTCACGTACACACAGATTTGCTTAATACACTGACCCATACCAAATTGATAAAATTTAACATACACACATGTTTCTACTGCGTATACATGATTCCCTTCAACGTATATTACACATCCTTACTCCCATCAACGATGGAAATTGAATTTAATTTCACTGTTTCAGTACCATACAGATTCTGCGCCAACTTTCTCCACACACGATTCATTTTTCCTAAACCTTGACTTGACCATCAACCTTATCATCGTTCGACAGCCAAGGGCTTACCACTCTCTCTTTCGTTATTATTTTGCACAAATCAGACCTGCTTCTGCTTGCTATCTACAGCTTCTTCAAGGATTTTATCTACACCCGATTTCACTAGTCTGAATTTTGTTGCATTTTCTTTGCGTTGTCTTGCCAACATTTCGAAATCTATTCGTACCATCTCAAGCGGGAGTAACGATAAATTGTGGATTGTGGATCTACAGAATGCGAACTTTTCTGGTGATAATTGGCGGTTGGTGAAGACTTTACTCTACCAAGGATTATTATGATTTCATTCCAAATTGCAAAACCGTGAAAATCAAGTGATGACGTAAAACTCGCAAAGGACACCCCTTCACTCCTTACAAATCAAACACCGCATACAATGCGGCACGTAGCTCCTTCAAGGATACAACACCGTATCATCAAAGTCCAGGAAATGCACTTTCCATTTCAATAACTTTCGCTTTCTTCATAACGAACGAGAGATGCTCGTGCTTGTATGCAGCATGCTGTCCATACACGGGCGGCATTCATGGCTATACATACTCATTAAAATTTCAGGACCTTGCTTATATCATGCTCACACTCAATTTACCCCCACACAAAACCCGAAAAGGAAAATTTCAATGTCCGAAAATGATAGACTTGGAAATTAGTGCGCGTTAGAACGCAAAACGCCACGCTTGGCCGGTCATAGTCAATCATAGAGCAGTCATATTTATTTCTGAAGCGGGGTTTATGACGGTTCTCCCTCGCATCTATACCTTTCACACACGACCTCGATTGCAGGACACTCATTCCCGCCTGTCGTAAACATAGGAACACCCTCAGCGACAATAACGACTGATTATCGTTATCATCGGTACGAATTCGAATATGTGTATTTAGTGTCCTGTGCCTGGCGCTGGGTCCTCGGCTTATGCTTTTGACATTGTGTGTATGGTGAGGGGGTGGTTTGTGTATACAATTTTGTGTTTGCCTTTATTTTATAATTTCTACATTTTCGACGACGACGACAACATCGATGTGTGTTAAGTGTGGAGTGGAGCAGTTGTGTACACAAGGGAGCCAGGCTCTTGAAAGTGTATATTTTCAGAAAAATGTGTTTCTTTTTCAAGAGGATATGTGTGGTAGAATCATATCTGGAGCTCATGTGTTTGTATATGACAGCTTGTCTTGAAAAAGCTCTAGTTGGGATTAATGTGGGACGGGGGTGGATATAGTCATTTTTTTTAATGAAGGTGTATATAGTACCTACATTATATGTCACAAAAGTTGTGATCACAAGGATGTGGATAGCAAGCAACAAAGAGGGTCCAATCTATACCATAACACCAATTGGCTTTTTAAATTTCTACATTGGGGGATCGCGAGTCTAAAACGTAATTTCTCTTAAACGTGGCAAATTTAAGTTAGCCTTCAGCGGTAGACAATAAATTTCCTTACTTCAGGATATTTCTGATGATCTGGATAGTAACCAATGAGGAACGTTGTATGAAGGGTCATAAAGAAAATAGGACGGAAAACATACAGAGTTAGTAAACGAATTATGTATATACTTTGACAAAAAAAGTTTTTAGCAAGTTTGTAAGTGCAATTTTTAGAATTGTACATTTATTTTATAGAGAAATACAACATATAGCTCATATTCAATAACCCGGACTGATTAAAAACGGAATCGATCCAGAAAATTCGAATTAGTGCGGAGTCATTTTTAATAAAAAAATAAATAACTAGTAAGACAGTCTAACATTGGACCAAGGCCGAAGATGTCCTGATGACATCCAATTTCTAAAATCTTAACTGCTTTTTGTAGAGGAGTTGACATCAACAGCACGCTCTGCAGAGCCCTTAATCCCTTAATCTCTTAATTAATAAGTGGGTACTCGTTTAACAACCGAGAGAGATCATAATCTGTCACAAGAGCCGTGAGCTCCAGAAACACCATAAACTCAATCAACTCACGATGAGACTCGAATCCACGACCCTGTGCTTTGAAGGTATGAATACACAAACCAACTACACCAGCCAGACTATTGGCAGAGGCCTTTTACTTGTTTTGAAACTCGAGGAAATACGCAATTTTAGGTTATTTCTTCAGAGAATCGATTTTCTCGTTTCAAAGAATTTCGTTCTATTTTTCTATGTTTGGTTTATGTTCCTTCCTAGAACGGAGAACAGAATTGAGTTAACGTCAGACGATACTATTGCTGTTACTATGAGCAAAAAGGGATATTCGAAATTTTGAGGCTTCGACCTTCCTGCGAATTTTTTTCCTCCCCGCGGAATTTTGATTGAAAATGGAAAATGTCGGGCTTAGCTGCCTCGCAGTTCTCTTCAACATAATCAAAGGTGGGCAACCGATGCCTGATGCTTTCAGGGAAAGTTTTCTTCTTCCTTTCTATAAGAACAAGGGAGACTCACGCAAACTCAACAACTATAGGGCAATAAAGTTAACACCTCATACACTGAAGATCTACGAGCGAATTGTCTGCAACCAATTGAGAAAGATTGTACGGTTGAATGAAGGTCGGCTTTGTTGAAGGTCGATCTACAGTCGATTCGATACATTGCATTCGTATTGCGATGGAAAACTATAGAGCAGCAAAAAGGACTTGCACTTCGTATTCATCGATTTGTAAAAGGCATTCGTGAGCTGATATGGTTGGCCTTGAGAGCACTTAATGTCCCTGAGGCAAACGTCAGGATGATACGAGACATGTATGATGGAGCTACGACCAGCGTCCGCTCTAAGGGGTGGCTTTTTGGCTAAAACACGAATAAAAAACTCGAAAAGACGAAGCGAAGTACTGCATTTAGAATCTTAAAATGGTTAGTGATATTAGGGGACGGCTTTTGGCTAAAACACGAATGAAAAACTCGAAAAGACGAAGCGAAGTACTGCATTTAGAATCTTAAAATGGCTAGTGATTTGCCTAAACTCTACATCTGTGATGCTTGCAAAGTTATGTGCTAATTAAGTTCTTCCTTAAAAAGAATCTTATTGGAAAATGGAGTGCTGATTCTGTCCTCCAATTGAAAATTCCTCTTCGGCTTGATCTGCTATCCATTCTCATATAAGGAGAACTTTTGTGTTTCTAATATTTTCCGCTACATGTTCGTTATACGGATGAAAGAAAAATTCGTCTTTCTCTGTCCATCCCAGGCGTGTGTTGTCCACAACTTTGATGTTTCGTGCGCGGTTTTGCAAGGCCCGATTTTGGCCTAATATTTTTATTCAGTCTGTTGAGTCATAGGAGATCACCTCCACTAAGTAAATATTGAACCTCCCGGAGAAACCATAAGAAATTATAAATAATTAGTTTATAAACACTCAGCAAATAAAAGCGTTAAAAAAATCTTCTATGAGAAATTTCTTGCCGAAATGCACCGCCAACAAATTTTTTTTCAGAGACATTTTAGAAAACATGTATCCACATTTGGCAGCAATTAGCCCGGTCTCCTCGCGAATGGATTCATTGATTCATCTAGCATTGAGTAGGCCAATTTCGGACAAGGTAGTTTGGATTTCAGCAAGCAAGTAAGCCACCCAAATTGAAACCACTGAAGAAACTCGTCCTCGAAGAGACCCAGCTAATTTATGTTTATCGGCTCCATCATTTTTGGCATACCATTTTTGAGTGCGGAGTTTTCTAAAGTGTGTTGAATGTTTTTGTGGTAATTTTCAATCTCTTACCTTATTCCATACATCGGCAACGATGTCGAAGTCTATTCACTTGAATGTAGGCAGGCTCGAAACGCAATTACCAGCCCACTAGGGAGGAAAGCTAAACAGGTACTCAGTTATACATGGAGTAGCCTAAGTTGGTGTACTGCCTTAGTGGCAGGGCATGCTAATTTTAAAATGCATCTAACTAAGATGAAAATCGTGGATGATATATGCATACATCATCCTCCACGCATGCAGACTATGTCTGGCTAAGACGGCAGCACACATTGTGTGTGAGTGATCAACACTAGGTAGGAGACTGAGGATCCTAGGCAAATCCACAATAAGTGTGGAAGCCATGAGTGAACTTAGCTTCAAAGACATGCTACACATCACACGGGACTCAGTGATGACTTCTGCAATTGATGGACGAAAATAGACCCAAAAAGTAGTGGTCTGCTTCGATAAATATAATATATAATATATACGTCATTCTGAATTCCGCCAGGTTTCCGTATGACATCTGATATTTTTTGCCGGTGGTGAATAATATGTGGCTGGGGATATTCAATACTTAGCTTTAATTTTGGAATTTCAAACAAACTCTCTAGAAGGCTTTGCTGAACTGAGGTGAATTGCGCTTAAGAATATGAATTGTGGCGGAACGGACTTCCACGGACTTATACATACCATCTGGGCTTTCTCAGTGGGTAGACATTCTATTTTCTGAATTACTATAGCGTCGGTTCGAATCCCACTTTGACTATGCATTTTTGGGTTCATATGTGATCCTACGGCAGCCATCGTGGAACCGATGAGTTATAACGACCAAGGGCTGCCAAGATCACTCGATTTAAGAATAAAATGTCTCTTACATAGCTTCTACAACAACAACGACATAACATTTGTGCTATCTAGTATCAATCTGCCTGGTACTTTACCTAAGGGGGCGGCTATTTGTCCACTCGCCCGGGGCGGCGTAAGTGCTAGAGCGGGCGCTGGCTACGACTAAGGTTAGATGCACAGCCGGTGAATCAGAAGAATTTCCGGTGAATGTCGGATTACACCAGGGCAGTGTATTGAGTCCGTTGCTCTTCAACATCATCATGTGCAACTTATTAACACGTATATCTGACGGCCTAGAAATATCTCTTCTTTTTGCCGATGATATAGTCCTCAGTAGCCCAAACATCGTTGCCTTGCAAGCTGCACTTACAAATTGGTGTGACATTCTGGAGGAGCATGGACTGAGGTGAGGGTAGATATAACAAAGACTGAGTTTTTATGCTGCCCATTCTCAGACCCAGATGCACTGATACCAGATATGTATACATCGAAGGAGAACAGCTTAAGTCTTGTACCAAGTTCAAGTACCTTGGCTCGATGGTGAACAACGGAGCTACATGCGATGATGACATCAAACATCGCACAAAGGTTGGGTGGATGACGTGGCGAAAAACTCAGGAGTTTTCTGCGATAAGAAAATACCACTGAAGCTAAAGTTCAAATTGTAATAAACGGTTGTACGTCCCGCACTCATGTATGGATCAGAATGCTGGACCATGTATGAAGGTTACGCGAAAGAAATGACAGCGACTGAAATGAAAATGTTACGCATATCAGTTGGTGTAACCAAAAGGGACCACATCAAGAGTAAATACATCCGAGGCAGCTTGTCCATAGATCAACCAATACCCGAAAAGCTCGAAGACCGACAAATATATTGGTATTCCCATGTTCAAAGGCGTCCGCCTGAGAACCCCGCAAAGAATATCAATGGAAGTTGCACTTGATGGACCCAAGGCCAGAGGCAGACCGAAGAACACCTGGATGTTTCAAATGAAAAAGCAACAACAACGCATTGGTCTCGGCGATGACACGATCCAAGATAGAGCTGCCTGTAGAAATATGCTGAGATATTACCGCCAAAACGGGCAACGCAGGCCGAGCAACGCGAAACCATGGAGCGGTATAAAGAACGAGGCAAGGAAGAAGAAGAACTTCCTGCGATAATTTTTTTAAATCGGATTTTAAGAGCACCGATTGTTTCAGAAAATTAATTCATATTCATACCATTTTCTCTTTTTCATGTCCACATAAGAAACGGCTAAGAAAAAACCTACACATTTCTCCTCTAAAAATCCTTCAAAAAAAATTTGTATTCAACATAGTTCGCCAGACCCACCGAGTCCTCATCCCAGTCGAAAATTGCCTGACACAACGACTTACAGGCAAAAGCCTCAAACAAATGTACAGCTCTTTTTTTTTATCTCTCTCACATTTGAAGAATAACAGACACGCTACACACTTAATCACACATGTGTATACTAAGTACGGTCCGTTCCGAAATGTGTTTCATACTTTCATCCTCCTCTCCCTTCAGAAATAGCCCAAAAAAGAAATTCGGTATATTTCGACTTTTATATTCTTTCCAGAAAACCCTTCCACCTCTCAAGGCCGATTTTCGTGTATGTACATACTCGTACGATATTCTTCTAAACCCTTACTTATGACCACATCCTTAAAACTACTTTCTCCATAATCTAGTTCTATACAGGATTTCAAAAAAAAAAAAAAATTCACCATTTCAAGCCTACCCATAAGATGAATTCCTTACGCCGAGTATGAAAAAAAGAAGGGCGAAGAAAAGATTCACTCAAGAAGGACTATACCAGTCCTCATCCCCGCGAGCGGTCGGAATCAGCAGCAGCAGCACCCAACTAAATTTCCTACGCTTCGCCGCCGGCCGTCTCGTCATTTAGTGAAAACCTGCAGGACAGGACAGTATGTACGAATTACTATGTGCCGGTTTGCTGGACCATACATATAGAAAGGGAAATGAAGTTCGGTTGGCCGGTCAGTGTGAGATGTGGTGTTGGGGGAGTTTGGGATATCAAAAACTTTCATTTTTGCACACAATTTTTGGTTTTCTTTCATTTTTCTGAATTTTTCGTTTTAGCACACAATGCTGAAGGGAGCTGTTGTTTGTGCCTGCGATGAGTGGGAGTGAGTGAAATATTCGAAAGGTTGGTAAATGTGAATTAGGTGAAATGGAAAACCTCGAAGAAAAAATAAACTGAAATAAATTTATTGTAGAGAAAAAGTTGCAAAGGGACTGACTGGTCCTGCTGATTTCAAGATGTTGGTGTGTAGAGACAAGGATGGACAAGCTTCAATAAATGGGAGAAATGGAAAGACTAACGAGCCTGCTAATTTCTTGGCTACGCCTATAGCATTTTGTTGTATAGTCAAATCCTTCAGAAACTGAAGTGTCTGGATTACATCAACAATATCCCAGCGGCTCTCAAATTTTGGAATGCATGTACACGTAATACATTTTATCGATCCATTCAGACTTCAGTTAATTTGATACTTTCACTAATATATTTAATCGAATTCATAAAAAACAGTCAACAAATGTTCGATTTAGTCTATGTACTTACTCGTACCATACCATTTTCTGATTAGAAAAGTTAAACAAAAGATAAAATTATGACAAAATGAAAAAAAACTGTATTCCATAAAATGAATAATAACAATAGCCACAGTCAGTATACAATCCAGGCTTTTGATAATAAAATATTTGCAGCAAAATTGTCGCTCCAATTTACTCCCACCTAATTTACATGTAGTATACATGTACTAATTTCTTTTCCATTTCATTCTATATTTCCCGTGGACTACACCTTGCCACGTCCACGGCCTATCATTTGTCCTTCTTTCCACATGTATGTGTGTCAACCAATAAAAAACGTAAAAAAAAAACGAAAAATCGAAAAAGGTGAATTAGTTCCCCGAAATTTTATTAAAAGATAAAAAAGCTCCATTGGTGTTTGATAAAATAAATCGATCAAATCAACACTCCGACAACTATGGTTCTTTATAGGCAGTATGTTCTTGGCCCCAAAAAATTCACTTTAAATGGGAACGCCACAATGCTACATAAGACTTGTGTTGCCTATAAAATGTTTACCCCCGACAAACCAAAAAAATGTTCTATATTGATGTGTGAAAGAGAGGGGGTGGGTGGGTGGTTGGTTTTTCGGGTGCGTGTTATAGAGAATTTTCGATTTAAAAGGCTGATACATGTAGATTCGATAAGGACAAATGAAAATAATTTTTTTGAATTTTTATTATAATGATTTTTTTATATTCTGGAGAATAATATATCGCTGTTTTTTTAAGTCCGGCATCGTTTGTTTTTTGTTAGCAATTAATTTCTGGTATATACTTATTTCGTAGAAGTTTATGAAACTAAAATGTTTAGTTGAAAAATTTGTTAACATGAATGAATGCACAAAAACAAGCCTCAAGCGTACCTATGAAAATTAACAATTCAAAACAAACGCGCGAATGTTTCTATAAAGGGTGTTTATATTTTGCAAATATATGTACATAATAGTCTTTTCCGATGCAATCCACTAAATCTGAAAAAATAAGGCGACAAGAGTAAAGCCAAACAGCTGTTAGTTAGTCAGGACCTCAGACCCCCAAGTTACCCGGGATCGTTGTTGTTACCCAAACCTACAGGAGACTCGAAAAACGCATATTCCGTATAACCTTCACAAAAACGTATGAATGATAATACGTGTACATATTTTTGTAAAAATCAAATAATTAGTATAGTGATTTTAGCTCTAGACCCAAACATCCAAAAAAAGAGCTGACTTTTGATGCCAAATTGTTATATGGCCTGACCGCATTACGCAGTAAAAAGTTAGACTTTTTTGCGCGTCACATTTGGGGGGGAGGGGGTGGCAAAGGGGTGAAATTATGATTTTTCGCCTATATTTTGTTAACTGTAATATTTACAGCAAAATGTTCTGAGGAAGATTTAAACTACACAAAATTTCCTTTCTAATGATATATCTACTATATAAAAATAAGTCGGGTTTTCCTCCCTGACGCTATAACTCCAGAACGCACGAACCGATTTGGATGATTCTTTTTTTGTTTTATCCGTCTTACGTTGGAGAAGGTTTATGGACCAAAACATTTTTGAAAATCTCGAAGGAAGTGGTGGTAAATATCGAAATTTCATTTTGTATGAGAGTCACCTGTTGCGATCAAGTTTTCATCGACAACATTTAAATTTAATGGGAATATTTTAGTTGTCATTGGATCAAATACAGTGTTAATTGTAGTCAAGGTGACTATGTTTTTACGTACACACATCCTTGATGTTGGTCACAGCAATTTCACAATAGACTTCGTACTACTTCGGGAATCCGTCGATATCTCCGCAATCCTTTGGCGGAACGACACGATTGAGATGTCGCCGGATTGTCAACAAAATTGCCTAAAGGGTCATGGGGTTTTTTTTTCTAATAACCGTCAGCCCGGATGTTGGCATAGCAAGGTTACAATTAATTACAATTAAGTTACATTAACAACCGTCAACCTGGATGTATGATGGTTTCTGGGATAGTATGAGCATTGTAGGTGGCGTGCGCACATTTTAGTGCACGAAAAACTGAGTAAATGAGTGTGCTGACATATTTAATTGAAATTTATTAAATTAATTATTTTCGAGATAACTCGCTAATATAGTTGAAGGGCAAGTGCAGTCTCATCAATCAGTCAGGGGTTGAGTACATATGTTGTTGTTGTATTACCTTGACCGCTTAACCCCCCGACGGAAATCTATAGCGTTGTTTCCATTATACACTTTGGTTTCATCATCGAGAGGTCGATCCCGGGTCGATCCCAATAAATTATAGTTAGCATGTTGATTGGCATTCAAATTAGTGTCAAGTTGTGAGTGAATAATAATATTAATTAATAATAATTAATTTTAATAATAATTAATATTCATTACATAATTAACCATCTAGGGCTCGCTGCGCGAAGCGAACAACGCGAGCGCAGCGAGCCCTAGATGGGAAAGCGAGCGAAGCGAGCTTTCGCAGCTTGTTATATTATATACCTTCTCTTGGCAGATTATACAGGGTGTCCCGCAACTGGTTAGCCATAGACCGATGGTAGACTCTACAGGATGTTTTAGGAAAAACGTCGCCAAATTATTTCTCTAGCTTTTACCGTTAGGGAATAATTACCATTTTTGTGATTCTTGTCAAAAAACACTACTTTTTTCGAAAAACTCCTATTTTCTATCTTCCACTTTAGCCTTTCTTCTGAAAGTACACAAAATTTCCAATAAAAGGACATATCGAACGTTTCGAACGGTTTAGTATCTTCCGAGATACGACGTTTTGAATTTTGCAGAAATGTCAATTTCAACTTTTAATGTCAAAATTAAACCCGAGTTTCGTAACGGTACATGGTAGTGGCAAATCTGCAAAGTTGACAAAAGTTGTCGTAGTATCTTAGCTTTCGAACGGCATATAAGAATAAAGCACAGAGTCATCCAGTTTGTGAATAATATGTGTAAAAGGGAAAAAAACATAGTCCGTAAGTGGAAGAAATCTTGCTTTTACGTGGAAATAGTTAAGTCATATAAGCATTTCCAATAGAAAAAAATACAGTAAGGCTATTTTTTCTTGGTATTGAATCAGTGGGGTCCCAGGAGTCTAAAACTCATTTTGCTAAAATAAATTTGATCGGAAAGTTCCCAAAAAGGACAAAAAAGGACATTATTTAATCTTTGACTGGAGGGCGGCATGCGGGGTATCATATCAAAGGGGACGCCAAGTACATTACATATCCGGTGTTTGATTCCTATTTCAATAATTTTTTAGAATCTAAGATTCTATCATAAAATTTGCTAATGAAAAATTGGATCGGAAATCTCTGAAAAATGACATAAAAGGACACTAATTAATACTTAATTCGGAAGCCCAGCAGCTGGTGGGCGTCTTCACCTACGGAGTTCTCCCAGCGAGCTCTCGGTCGTCCACGCAACCTCGCTCCGTCAATTCGTTGTGCGTTCATCACTTTCTTTGGCATGCGATTATCGTCCATCCGTTGTACATGCCCCGCCCATTGCAAACGTTGAAGCTTCACGATTTTCGATACTTCCAGCTCATCGTACAATTGATACAACTCATGGTTGTACCGGATACGCCATTGGTCTCGCTCGCGAACGGCCCCGAAAATTCGCCGAAGGACATTTCGTTCGAATCGGTCTAGCAAAATTTCGGAGGCTTGGGTGAGGGTCCATGTTTCGCAGCCATAACATAGCACGGGTCGGATGATCGTTTTGTACACGCGGAGCTTCGTGTTCCTGTGCGCAAGTTTCGAATTAATTATAGGGAGGACCGAGAAATATGTCTTATTGGCTAGTTGTATCCGTCCCTTAATTTCGTCGGTTTCGTTGGCGTCCTTTGATAAGTTACAACCCAGATAGTTGAAGTTGTCTACATACTCGATATTAAGGTCCCCCACTGTGATGCTTGAATTTGCTGGCGTCCTTGTTTTCGATTACATCATGGCCTTTGTTTTGCTTTCGTTGATATGTAGTCCAACTTCCTTTGCGGCGTTATTGAGGTTATGCAGAAGGCTTTCTGCATCACCCAACCTTCGAGACATGATGTTGATATCGTCGGCGTACGCTACTAATTGAGTCGACTTGATGAGTAGCGTTCCGCTGCTGTCCATATTCATGGCTCGAATTACATACTCCAAAGCAAGGTTGAAGAGCGTCGGCGGCAGCCCGTCGCCCTGCTTGAGTCCAGTACGAGTTTCAAATAGGTCAGTGAGTCGATTCTGCACTCTGACCTGCGAGACGGTATTAGTCATCGTCATCCTTGTGAGTCGCACTAACTTTGCCGGTATACCAAAATTCAGCATAATGTTGTACAGTACACTTCCATCGATACTGTCGTATGCCTGCTTGAAGTCGACAAAGATTTGGTATACGTCAATGTTATATTCCCAGCACTTTTGGAGTAGTAGCTTCACTGTGAAAAGCTGATCGGTCGTTGATCGACCAGGTCTGAAGCCGCCTTGATACTCGCCAATGATTCGTTCTGCGTACGGATTAATTCTCTTTTCAAGAATTTTAGATAATATCTTATAGGCCGTACTAACTAATGATATGCCTCTGTAATTCTCACACTTCAGCTTGTCACCCTTTTTGTGGATTGGGCAGATTATGCTTTTGCGCCAATCTTCGGGGATTTCCTCGTCGTTCCATATTTTCAGCAGTAGCACATGTATAGCGTTGGTCAGGCACGTTCCACCATGCTTCAGCAGTTCTGCTGGGATCTCGTCAGCGCCGGGCGCTTTAAAACCAACCAACCAACCCATTAGACCCTCCACCAAATATTACTTCGATCGGATTAAAACAAAGGGTACCTCCCATACAAATTATTCAAATTCAATGCCACTAGTTTATTAAGAAATAAGGGAACAAGTCAACCAAAATTAAAGTTTTGCTCGTAGGCAATTTTCCGGTCATTTTGTATGGGAGGTACCCTTTGTCTTAATCCGATCGAAGTAATATTTGGTGGAGGGTCTAATGGGACTTAGCCTTAACGTTTACCAACATTTTTCCCGCCTGCTGTTATTCGGCGAAAAGTTACAGGCATGTCTTTTTTTTAAATGTTAATAGGGAGTTTAGGGGAATGCTTTGTCGGGGTAGACTGAGTCTCCGTGTGGGACAGCTATATATTGTTGGGAATAGTTATCCCAATTACCATGGCTACAATTAAATTACTTCAGGAGCTAGAGCGCCAAATGTAACTATCAAAAAATCTAAAATACACCAAATGTTTTAAGGTCTATTATATAATCTGCCAAGAGAAGGTATATGATATAATATATCATTAGAAAGGAAATTTTGTGTAGTTTAAATCGTCCTCAGAACATTTGCTGTAAATATTACAGTTAACAATAAGATATTGGCGAAAAATCATAATTTCACCCATTTGCCACCCCCTCCCCCGCAAATGTGACGCGCAAAAAAGTCTAACTTTTTACTGCGTAATGCGGTCAGGCCATACAACAATTTGGCATCAAAAGTCAGCTCTTTTTTGGATGTTTGGGTTTCATCATTTTTTCAGCTAAAATCACTATACTAAATCTTTTTCTGAAAAAGTTTACTCATTAATCATGATTTATTGCAAGGACTTAATCGCAATTTATGAGGTCCAGGAGAGCGTCCTTTCTTCTGAGCAGAATTTCTTAGAAAGACAACTGCTTCGACCGCTAATTGGCGTCTGGTTTGGATCGAAATACTCTCACCGATCGGAGAAATCACAAAAATCACATTAACATACACACCCAAACACTATTACACTAGTTTTCGTATTCGTCGGGGTCAGCGGCGTAACGTACGGTGTTCCATGTGTTTAGAACACGGGCCCCAAAGCCGAAAATATAAGTATTTCTTCCCTTTGGTAGATCCTTGATTAGTTGTTGTAAAGACATTCACTTTTATTACTCTACTAGAAAAAACTTTAGTCAGCCTAGTCTAAGATAGAAACAAAACATTGTGAAAGTACTATTTTTGTGTACGGACAAGCTTGAAGTTGAATGCCGGAAAGCCGCAACTTTACAATTGGTTTAAACTTGCCATCAATTAAAAGCAAATTGTCCCCCAAGCATGTTGAGTGGGAATTTGTGTGAATATCAGTTTTTTTCTGGGTTTGGGTCACAAGAATAGTGAAGAGATGTTGAATCCATAAACTTGCTAGGAGCAGTAGCGTAGATAGCTTTTCTGAGAGGGAGGGGATCATTTTGCAAAATTGCTTATGCTTTTACGGTTATCATATTTTGAATTTCAGAAAAACAATTTCAGCATTTATTGGACTTCAAATTAGCAGTGTTTTTCAGCAAATTTTTTTATTTGCAAAATAGAGAGCAAATTTTGCATACGAAAAAAAGTCCTGAAAATATGTAATTCTCCGCAAAAATTGTGACACTGCATCGATAATTTGGCTTTTTTACTACGGTGAGTGAATCTACAGTATTCCAATTTTAGAACAAATTTTTGCTATTGTGATTGGAGTATCAGAGCTTTATATTGGGTTGGAGCAGTGGTTATCAGACTTTTGGAGTCACGGAACACCTAGCATCGACGCTTTTCTTCCCGGAACATCTCAAAACAGGGATTCAAATAAATTATATAATAATCATATCTCCAAAAAAGGGAAATTGTGAAGACGAGAGCTCTTTGGGAATGCCAAGATGTAGAGCTTTTGTGTTTTTAAATCGAAATTCCTCGATAACTCAGAAATTCGTGGGTAGATATTTCTAGTTTTCAAACTTGTAGGACACCGCACCAGCTATCTTCTATTAATTTATTGCAGTTCTGAAAATGGTTTCACGTTTTTATGAAACAATACACACGTTAAATAATTCCAGCTTAAAGTTTACTTTTGCTTGGTTTTGTGTATCTAAAGTAATAATAAAAAATGTGTGACCGAAGGGGAATTGATCCCCTCTTATCTACGCCATTGGCGTGGAGGAGTGCTATTCTTGAAGGCTCTTGCGTAGAATTCAGCCATTGCGGTCCAGTTCTTCGAGTGCTGCATTAAGGACAATATATGTTCAAAATGTTGACAAAAGGATAACTGTGGATTTATTGACTGAAAGATCATTCAATTCATTTTAAGTCAGAAAGTTTTTTTGTTTTAACAAACAAATATAACTAACTAACTAATCCGCAGTTTCCTCTACATTACTCATTTTTTTACTCTACCATGCATTTTATTTCAGTCGATTTATTGCGCCTTTGCCATGGATACGCCAACGAGTGGTGGTAGTTTGGCCATAGGCTCGTCAGAGCTCTATATGTGAGTTATCTGATGTGATGTGATCCTCAAATAACAGTCTAGGATCCATGACTGTTACGAGACAGGTATGTAGGTACTCTCCTCAAGGTGGTATTTTTCGCCACTTTTCTTGAATTTACTGATAAATAGGTAAATATGCTCTTTAGAAGTTATTCCGTAAAATTATTAAAATTTCAATTAGTATACCAAACAATTAAAACTTTTGGAACAAGTTGATAAAACAGAAGATTTTCGCTGCTCTTTCTCATTTGTGTCCAGCTTTAAATGCGGTTTATGTTATTATTTCCTGGTTAAAAATCGAACTTTTGGGGCCCATATTCTAATTTAGAATACATGAAATTGGGAAAACGTTACGCCACTGGAAGTTGTAGAAAATTGTCTATTTATAGGGGAATTTAGTGTTTTTATCAAAATCTTTCTAGTAAGTCATCATATAAAGAAATTTTGTATACAAATTTTATTGATAATTTAATTACCTATGCAACGGTACCTTATTTAAGCTCATATGCTAACCAGGTCCATTGTAGCCGCAGGAAAAAAGCCAACATTTTTTTTTTATTTTGTAGATTTTATTAATATGTTGAACAGGCATGTCAAACTAGTGGCTCTTCTCCTTTTGTGCGGCCCGCGGCCAGGTCGGAGAAATACAACGCTGATACACGTTGTATTTCTCCGACCTGGCCGCGGAAAAGCGTAAAATAAAAAAAATGCAAGCGTTGAAATAAAGTCTGAGGCCGCACATACACAGTCTATCCATGGATTGCAATCCAAATCACATGGATTTTATTGGATTAACATAAAAATCCACATAGGCTCATTTTATAGATTTTATGAATTATAATCCATGTGTGCGGCCTAAGAAATTTCTTGAAACCCCCCAAGAAGTCAGTAGCTTATGCAGGCTAATTTATTCTATAAATCTTCCTCTCTTTTCTAGAAACAATTTGTTGATGGTTAATGGAAGGGCTTTAAAAAAAGACGCCTTAAACAAATGTATCTCCTGTTTAAGGCGTCTTTTTTTTTTGGAAAAAAAGCCCTTCGTGAAAAAATGGCATTTCTGAAGGATATAATCCCGAGATCATTAGTGACTCAGATTTCGAAAATAATTTTCTATAAGCGTTTTGGATTTTTTTCCTGTAACCCGCGTCGCTGATTCAGGGTTATAAAAGAGAAGTGTCGATGATTATAGGTACATTTAGTTACTTCAACTTTAACAATGTAAATGCAACTGCAATGTAACAAGAAATTGTGTCGCTAGGAATATGCAACATCGTTTTAATTGTCATTCACAGATGTGCATATGCCAATATGCATTTCTATTATGTTGAATTCCCATCAGTATCAGTGCATTTACCTATTTCCATCTGATGTAATTTGAGAAGATTTTCCCATCAGATAGACAATTGTCTATTTTTTTTTTTGAAGATGACGCGTGTTCATCTCGTGTCCATTTCCATGGTAACTTATATGAATTAGTCCATTCGTTCGAAATAACAAAGAAAATTGTTTCTCATTTGTATTGAACTCAATGTTTTTTTTACCCATCACCCATGGACCCAAATGAAAATGACCACTGGTCACCGGATCCTTGTTCATAATTGATACACCAAAGTGATGGATACTTACATTCATACTCGTCTATACGTTCGCTAAAAATTATTATGAACAGATTTTTCTTGATTTCGCATCCCGAAAAATGCCAACCTTCTCCCGGGGATACATATATATATATAATAATTTCAGATATGTGTGTCCTCGCGTCCTTCCTCTTTCTTCGTTTTTCATATTCGCATTTTCGTCATCATATGAGTATACGCACATTCAGTCGTATGTATAATGTATGTAACGAAGTTTTTCAGATTTTTGGAAATATCCTTCGTGTGTATAAAGTATGAACAAGGGGCGGAGCTTCTGGTGATTTTTTCCGAAATTTTGGGAAAAAAATTCATGATTTTTGGAGTGTTTTATCGGATTTTCGGAGGTACGATATTGTACATTGTATATATTTTCATTTTCCTCCCTTGGAATTGGAATATATGGGAACACGGTGTGGCGCGCGAGTGGGGTGAGATATGGCAGCAACATGTACAATGTACATGTATGCATGCGAAGGATTGATGTTATATCTTGAGCCGGGTAAATTGATTTTGTTTTCCTTTTTTTTTGTGAAACTTTTGATTTTTGGTGAATTTTGTGCATAATTTCAGTTTTTATTGGACCTGCAATACAGACGTTGGGCGCATGAGCCTTTCGGTTAGTTTTGTTTATAATTGTTTGGAATCTGATTTTTCGTATATGCGCAAGCGATAATAGTGTCAATGTTTACTTGAGTTTTTTAAATTAATTTTTTTTTAAAGAAAATTGTATGTGCAAAAAAGAACTGTGCTGTTATGCTCATCAAAGGAAAAACAATATTGGAAAATTTGTGATGGAAGAATATATTAGAAGAGAAGTGAGTGAAGTGAATTTTTAAAATAAGAAACGGTTTTCGGTGATTTGATAACGTAAAATATTTATGTATTTCTGAAATGCGAACGAAATTCAAGATACAAAACTTCATAACCATCAGTTTTGTCCGACCTTTAAAGAAATTTTTCTAATAAGAAATATTTCATGCAGTCATTTCATCCCCCTAGCCAGCAATTTGTAATGAGCCGGTCATGTACCAGCAGAGGAGAATGGGCTCACAAATCCCAACTATACACAGCCCATCACAATACGACACCCTACCGCCTCCTTTTTCTTGCAAAAATACTTAAATAACATATCTTTGCCGGCTTTTAGAAAAACGTGCGAGGAAAAGGAAAGTTCCACCCAACTTTCTCCTCGTCGTTGTCGTCGTGGGAAGCCCGAGTATAATTTTTGAGAATACCATACATGTGTTCGCTTACTTACTGGGCGCGCTACATTGTGTACACATATATGGTGTACGTTCTTAGGGTTTCTTGGAAGAAATAGATGAATTTTATTTTGACTATCGAGTGGTGCCGAAACTGGTGTCTGCGTATGGTGAATTTGTGAATAAGGTGTCTGTAGTCGTACTTTTTCCTGCTAGTAGTGTATTCGAATCTAAGGCATATCGAAAATTATTGCGTTAATATTTTATTATACATATATTTAAACTTCAAATTTACACCTGCTGTCTTAACATGACGAGACAAACGCAAAACATAAAGTTTTGGTCGCACTGATTTCATGAACAAGGAAGGATGATGCCCCCAAATGACGATAACAACAACGCCGAGAACGACAAGTCAGTTCTGTTTTCGGGGGGTGTCAGGGTGTGTAGTTTTTCTAAATTAAAGGAGAGAAAAAGAAACGAGAACCCGAAAAATAAGGAAAATACTCGTAAGAAGAAATTTTCTTTTTTCTTTTTCAAACGGAAAATATACCCGAGCTCCAGATATATGTACGGTACGAACGAGCATGTACTATCAACCAACCACCCATGGGAATATGAATCATGCGCGATTTGGAATTCGTTCCTTTTCCCATTTTTTTTTTTTTTGAAAGGAATCAATAAAATTAACACTTAAGATGGAACCAGCAGTGGTGCGGGGAACGAGGGGTCACACAATTAGATATTTTTTTGTCCTTTCTTCTTTCTTCAAATCGACACCTACAACCTACATTCATAGTCATGTGCACACCGATTCGACCATGTATGTACGATTACGGACAAATCAAAGGCAACCCGAGCCCGATTGAAAGTGAAAAGTGCACGCATCTGTTCAGAAAATACCGTGTTTACTTACCATTACAAATTGATCCTTTTTCTAAAAAAAAAATACGAAGGAGAAAATGTGTTTTCTGGGCAAATTGTTGAGCAGGTGTGTTTGCTTTGTGTTGACCTGTTCGATGTCACCTGGTTTTATGAATGCGGACAAAAAATCGAAGGGTAGGTTTACTGTCATCGCGCGATGCATTCATAGAATTTGAATACGAAAATTTGTAACGATATGAAGAGATAAAAGTGTGGCGGTATTGAAAATTGGCTTTGTGTGTGTGGAAATTAAATGATGAAAATTGAGGGAGGTTTGAGGAAGGTAGAATTGAAATTTATTAAGTAGATAATAATAACTTAGCACTATTTTCGTCAAATAAATTTATTCAAATTTTAATTTACTGTGTTGCCCCCTGAAGGGTTGATACAACAAACATTCAGCGCTTCTAGTTGGATACATTAAGTTTCTTTGTCCTCTGTTTGATATTGCAAAAAGAGTAGGTATGCTCCGTAGAGCTCTAAGGGGTCAAACATTTTGGCACCTAGGGTTTTTACCGTTACTCGAAACTGGAAAATTTGAACTGATATGAGGTGTACTCGTTTAGATCTTTGATTTAAATACCCATACGTCAATCTCCGATAAAAACTAAAAAAGTCGACTTTTTTCAAACGTTCGGGACACCCTGTTGTCTTCTTCCTACCAACTTCTAAGGTATATGTGCCAAAGACTGTAACCATTCTACACATTCCTACCAAATTTCATGACAATCGGTTGAGCCGTTCGCGAGGTATTTACTGAACAGACGGACAGACGGACGGACGGACGGACAAAATCGATTTCATAAGGGTTTTTTGAAAAAAAATTTCTAAAAAACCCTAAAAAGGGGATGTTTTCATAGTCCAGCGTCGCGTTTTCGCAACCATAAATTTTGAGCGTAATGTTCTGCGTTCATAATACAATTTTTTGACAAACTCTGTATATTGTCGGATCTGTTGTAGTCATTCTTATGTTATTTCCGTAGATTTCAGGAAAATAATTGATCTAAGTGTTTTATACACAAATTAGCATCCGTGCCTAAAAACATGGAATTTTCACAATTTTCAAACCCTAAAAAATTATAAAAAATGTCAAACTACATCTTTGACCAAAAACAGGTCGATTAGATAATTCCTAAATGATTCTTTCTTCCTAGCGGATCAAGTTGATATTTGTTACCAGAAAAACGTGAAACATGAAAATGTAAAACGTTGCGAAAACGCAACCGTAGGACAAAATGGGTGAAGACATAGTGCTACATTGTACATTCGTTCTGGTCTTTGTCTAACTCTGCGAGGACATGCTGTTGTACAAGCAGTACACAAATTATTTCACGTATTTGGAGTGCCTACTAGGGATTAGGATAAATCTTCGAGCTTGAAGGCTCAGGTTATGCGCATCAACTACTCTCACATTTTATGCACAAGAGCTTATATTGAGTTTTGGTCCAGGGTCGGTCTTAGTATATACGTCGGTATATAAATCGGTGAATAAAAAATTGATTTTAGGGACAACAATTTTTAAAATTGTTGATTTTCAATTACAACAGCAACTCCAGTTTCTAAAACATCCCTTCAACAATTTTTAAAGTGGAATGCGCTTTTAGGTCTGCATCAATTTCCATTAAGTCCTGAACGACTATAGCAACATAGCGCCATCTCCGTCCAGTTATTGTGGAGCTGCGTTGGAGGCTAATTTAGTAGATAATGCGATGAGTTGAGTTGAATCTACTATTTTATTGAAAAATCTTTGAATTTCCTTCAGAATCTTTCGCGGTGCTTCGCTTCTTCTGTGACATGCTGAAGCAGAATAGAGGTCGACGATCTAGAAATAACGGGTTGGTGATTTACAAAAAACTCGATGATTGGATACTGTATGTATTAGTTGGATCAAGTTCCACAAAACTTTCGTCTTCTTCTCTGTTAAATTTATTGGTACTATTGGGTTCGCTCCTGCAAGCGCAAACTTGAAGATGAAAATTCGACTACAGCAATATTTTTTAATTTTTCCAGATTATTCCTTAAAATTAAAATTCCAGTTTATTATGGCCAACATTTTGTAGGGCAAAACGAATTTCGTCCGTCATTTACGACATTTTACGAGCATTAAGGTCGATCCACATTTTTCAGTCATCAGTCACAGTCATTTTCCAAACAAGTTGACATATTGTCAGTTAATTGATTGACTGACAATCTATCAACTTGTATTGAAAGTGACTGTGACTGATGACTGAAAAGTGTGGATCGACCTTAATGCTCGTAAAACGTCTTTTTTTTAATTTCATGTTATACTGACAAAATTGTCATTGCACATTAAAAGCCTGTGTTCTCATTGGCACGTTGCTTTCACACTTGAGAAAATTTTGAGTTTTTAGTGCAGATCAAAGCTCACTAGTTAGTCTGGTGTCATACAACTAGCTATTAAATAAATAACAGGCGCGACAATCCAGCATTGGACTAAGGCCGCAGGATGTGTTAGTGACATCCTATTTCCAAGATCTTATCTGCTTTTTGTTGAGGTAATGAGATCAGCATCACGCTCAGCAGTGTTATTTATCCCCATAAATGGGTACTCGTTTAACATCTGAGTGAGATCATAGTCCGTCACAAGCTCGTGAGTTCGAAAAACACCATGGAACACGGTGAGATTCGAACTCATGAGCCTGTGCACCGAAGGTGCGCGCACTAACCGCTAGACCAGCCAGATTCTTCTACTGAAAGTGACTGTGACTGATGACTGAAAAGTGTGGATCGACCTTAATGCTCGTAAAACGTCTTTTTTTTTAATTTCATGTTATACTGACAAAATTGTCATTGCACATTAAAAGCCTGTGTTCTCATTGGCACGTTGCTTTCACACTTGAGAAAATTTTGAGTTTTTAGTGCAGATCAAAGCTCACTAGTTAGTCTGGTGTCATACAACTAGCTATTAGTGAATTGAAAAAATTAAATTTTCGAGACCGGACGTTTCCAAATTTTTTGATGAGTTCCGAAAAATATAGCTTTCAAATCTGGCATGATCTCGGCAGCTTCTATGGGCCGCATTTAAAACTAGGGGACAATACTACACCCAAAAGTTTCTGATCGAATCTCTTTGTAGTCCGCTCCACACTGCTGTTTTTTATATTAAGTCGAATTAACATCAGCAGTGGCATTCCTACGAAGGGGGTTTCGGGGTTGAAACATCCCTCGAGATGTTTTTATAAAATAATATTTTGAATGTGCATGTCAAACATCATGACACATCGTGATAATAAAAGAGAAGGACATTTCGCACTACCACAGCTTAAACAGAAACTTGGAACTCGCCATGTATCTTCTAATCAAATTAATCATAAAAGACAAGCTACTTAGCAGCGTTGGACACGGGCTGACAGGATGTTTTCTATAAATCCGCAGATTCTTTTGATTAGCGGATACAGATTGAGTTGAATGTCACTCGACAGTAGCGCATCTGACAGCGAATACGGTTGAAGATTCAAAAATGTTATGCTTTGAGACCCTAATTCAATTTCCTAGTGTTGTTTAGCAACAGAATGAAATGATTAAATGATTAGTACCTGTAAGAAATTTGCACTCGCTCTAAGCTTTTTGACCTATGTTTTTGGTAAACCTCCTTCCGAAATATTTTTGTGGGTACGTCCCTGAACAGCAGAGTTCTAGCAAAGTCTATTTTTTGGCCGTTGTAAGTGTAAGTTAACCGTACTGACGTGCCAATGGCGCTGCTTATTTTGTTGCTAGTAGTCTCTACGCGGATTTAGCTCACATCTATCGCTAAGCTGAATTCTCTAGAAATGCACACAAACTCCCCTGTGGGATTTCTAACTGACAGAGAGCAGGCGTTTAAATGGTTTTCGATCTTCGGCCTTTGTCTAGCAAATGTTTCCAGCCATTTTAAAGAATGAATTATTAATAAACTATTAAAATTCTTTACTCAAACTCTTAACTAAGCCTCCGAAAATT
Source organism: Microchrysa polita (assembly GCA_949715475.1). Lineage (NCBI taxonomy): Eukaryota > Metazoa > Arthropoda > Insecta > Diptera > Stratiomyidae > Microchrysa > Microchrysa polita. Next base: position 66,290,714 of record OX454416.1, read on the forward strand.
AATTTCAAAATTTTGCTCTCATTCTTTCTTCCAGCAAAGCATGGCCGCATCCGTTTACGCAACCCCACCACCCGATTTAAGTAGTGAAGACACCGCACTAAGCGATGTCTCGAATTCGTCGCAAGTCAGTAGCAGTTCCAGTTCACAGTCGAAAGCATCAAAGCGAAATATTGCAAGTGTCCTATCCAGTTCGAATGCATCATCCCTGAGTGCATTCGATCCGAATCTCGGCGACCAATCCAAGAAACGACGCAAGCAATCCACTCCTATTCGCATATCGGCCATCAATTTGACAACAAATATCGCGCTAAACCCTGCAACAGATGGTAGTTCAGCCGATATTGGAGGTGCAATCGACAGCGGTGTCCATATCAGCACTAATGCTAGTGAAAACCCCAACAACACAAACAATGGCGGAGTGGTTGACGCTGAGCAAAAATTGCCACGCCATATTATACCAATGTTGGAGCAAGACGATGGGCAAAGCCAGCGCACGAGTCCTACGAACGTTTTCGAGGCAAACATATCATCAGCACTAAGTCGGTACCGGTTAAACGATAATAATTTCCCGGATCGTCAGGGCAATGCGGAGGAAAATGAAGGCGGTGAGGTGGAAGATCGTCGAATTGAGAAACCAGATCAATCTTCGTCCATTCTGCAGAAGAAAAATATATCATTACTTAAGTGTGACCAATGCGACGAAAGGTTTGAATCAGAATTGAGGCTAAGTGTCCATATACTGCAAAGTCATGCTCCGACAACAGCCAATCAGCGAAATGATCTGGATCCGGAGAGTCAAAATGAAATCGAGCGAATGGCAGTCAAAATAAAACCGGATCCTGATTCCAATGATATTGGGACGACCATGGAGAGTCGCATAATGCAAAACATGCCGCGACCGGAAGACTGGCTGGCAATGTCCGGCTTGAATTTTCCCTTTCCACCGGAGGCGGCTGCAGCAGCTCTGTCAGCCAGTAACTATCTATCACAACTTCCACTGCTTGGCGTGTCATCCGTAGGAGCTTTTCCGTCGGTTGAAGGACTGTCACGTCCACCGCTTCGAATTTTCAATCCCGAGGCATATTGTGATTTGTGCAATAAGGAGTTTTGCAATAAATATTTTCTGAAAACGCACAAGGCGAATAAGCACGGAATCTATGATCCAGCAAATTTGTCGAATGAATCGCCCAACAGCAGTCAGATAAATCCGATTTCACAAGTACTTCAACTTCAATTGCAGCAGCAGCAGCATCAACAACAACAACAGCAACAGCAGAGTTTGCAAAACGTTCAACAACTGCAGACACAACTTCAATCCCAACAGGAGCAATCGCAAAATGCTCAACAACTGCAACTGCAGGCACAACTTCAATCCCAACAGGAGCAAACGCCTACCAGTTCACAGGTTACAATCTATTGCGACATTTGCCATAAGCGTTTCACCAATGTTTTTTCTATGAAACGCCATCGTAGCAAGGCTCATGAAATTCCGCCGCCCAACGGAAGTCCTTATCAAATCAAAACTGAAATTGATAGTATGGGCAGCAATGATAAAGAAAATGCCACTCCGTTTCGAATGCCTGACGGTTTTCGCGAGGATTTTGCAATTGAACAAGAAGATGTCTCGTTCACGCCGCAGCCAAGAAAACTTTCACCAGCCTCCAGTCAACAGGCCAGAGAGGCAAATTTCTCGGCTGATAAATTGAAACGTCTCGGCGTGATAAATCCCGAAGCGTTTTGTGACCTATGTTGCAAGGAATATTGCAACAAATACTTCCTGAGAACTCACAAATTGAAACGACATGGAATTCTAGTTCCCGATGAACCGAAGGACGAGAAGCTGCCATGGCAATTCGTTCAATCGGCTCCGCTTAATTTGATCGTTGGCGGCGAGAAGATTCCTCAAAAGACAACGGATTCCGAATCGTCCAGCAAAAGTTTCAAATCAGATGAAGACGGAGCTACCGGTGGCAAAATTTCGGAGCAGGACATGAAGGACAAAGAAGCAGCTCGTCTGTCTGATATTTTTGTCAAAAATGAGCAGCTTGCTGAGAGCAACAATTACGGACAGGATCCCGAACCGATAAGTCTTGATCTGCAGAAGTTGCAGTCGATGATTCTTCAGCTTAACGACCTGGGCAATCAGCGTCCGATTGCTTGTCACCTTTGCGGTAAGGAATTGGAAAATAAGTACATGCTTCATGCTCATATCACTACGGAACATTCGTCGGATAACAACAATCTTGTCGCTAAGTCGCCACAAGCTGTGTCCCCATCGACCAGTGGAACTAGCCAAAATGAAGTTTGCAAACAGTGCGATAAGGAATTTTCAAGTCTCATGGAATTGAAGCAACACATCTTCGAAGTTCACAAATTGCCGCTTAACAGTCCGATTCGAGAAGGATTTATCACTCCGGAACGGCCCATCGCGACGACTTCTGCAACAATGCCAAATACACCAACACAAACAGATCGTCGACCAGCCTACACCATCACGCCGACTAGCAGCTATTGCGAAATATGCAACAAGGAGCTTTGCAATAAGTACTTTATGAAAACCCACATGCAACGGATGCACGGCATTGAAATCGAAAACGGAGCTCAAATTGGCGGGGTGGTTTGCAATATTTGCAACAAAGAATTGTGCAGCAAATATTTTTTGCGTGTTCACAAGCACAATACGCACGGAATTGTCGACGAAGGCTCACCTCTTCCACAGTCTCGTCAGAACGGCGAACAGCCAGACGCCGATGCGCTGCCATTCTCCATTGATATGTCAATAAAAACGGAACTGGCCGATATAAGCAGCCGATATTTCACCCATTACACTGAAGTGTGTCCTTTGTGCAGTCGTCGTTTTCGCAGCTCGAAATGGTTACGCGCTCATCTGATGAGTGATCATGGAAAAGCCGGTACCGAGAAACTGCGTGAGCTGGAACAACAAATGAGCTTTGCAAAGTCGTCGAGTCCAACTCTGAAAATTCCAAATGGTGGCGCCGGACTGGCTCTGAACAATTTGGATCCAAGTCTATTGGCAAAGGGTGCATTCCCCCAGTTGATTATGACAGACGATGCCGTATCAACTTCCACGCCCAGACTCAAAGAATATCAGTGCTCAATTTGCTCATTTTCAACACCGTATTATGCGTTTCTTTTCATCCACGAAAGATCGCACTCATTTATGCAGAATCCTTCCCCACCGCCAACGGTCAAGTCTGAAAATGCCGTTTCAATTGCAAAGGATAACCACCAACGTGTTGCTCAACCCTCCTCCAATATGACGACAACTTCATCTTCCGGCACGCCGACTGTAACGCCGGCATCGACACCAGCCCCGCAAACACCCCAAGAAAATGCGTCCGGCATAAAACGTGAACATAATCGTGATCGCGACAGTGAACGCGAACGTGATGCCGAACGTGAATCATCAATGACGATCGCTTCGCTTGGCGATTTAGCTAATCTGACGAATCGCCCGGCAGCGTACGCTTTGCCGCAACAAGGATCGGATTGTGAGATGATGCAATCTTTTCTTATCGAGGAGGTTGTGTCCGAAAGTCTAATATCCTCGATGAATGGTGGTAGCCAAGTGAACGGAACTGGTCATCGAGCAGCGGATAATGGTGGCAGCAGTGAGAACAGCAAGGTAAGCGATAGCGGTTGCGGCGAAAACAACAACAGCAGTGGCAACGTGAACAATTCAACAGGTTGCAACGGTAACAGGTTCGTCCCAGCTCTTGTATTTTTACCGGTTAGGGAGCGTATATCAGGTCCAATAACGGTATCGTTTACACTGACACCTGCTTAAAATTTTCAGTTAGATTAATTTGAATTCAAAAGTTCCATACATTCCATTCCTGACACTTGGAAAATGTCATTTCAAAAGTGACCCAAAAATAGCAAAAATGCATTCACTTTCGAAATGTACAGCAATCAAGTGCAAAACTTTTTTTCTAGTCATTTTTCTAGTCATTTACATTTTAATTTTTTATTTCCATGAAAGACTGAATTGAGTCATACAGTGTAATAATACCCCCCAAATTTCATAAACATTTCCTAATTTTTGGGACTTATATACATTTTAATTTATATTGAGCAACAAAATCAAAACAAATAAATTTAATGAATTTTCTTTTCAAAAGAACTATTTAGAAGGAAAAAAAAAACTAAAACAAACGATCAAAACTAAAGTCTACCAAAGACATTATATATACAAAATATATATCTTAAGATACACCAATCTTAAGCCGAACATAAATTAAATATGAATTAAATCGAGGTGATGTTCAAAATGAAAAAAAGTTCCTAATTTATAGAAAAGTAATTTGATGAACAAATTAAAACTAAAAGAAGACATGGCGTAACACGTAATTACAATTTAAAGTAGTTTTAAAATAAATTTAATAAATTAGTTTTAAATAACACAGGATAATATATAAAAACAAAATATTTAAACTATAATTGCATGAATTTAAACAGAAACAAAGCGAAATAATAAAAATCAAAACACGTTGTGTAAAAACAACGTCGATAATAAACAAAAATATCACGTACGTAATTTTATAGACAAATGGAGTAGAAAGGATATTTTTCACAAATGAGACGAAACTCCGATTTGAAAAAAAAAAAAATATTGTGTTGCTCAAGAAATAGTCGCAAATAATCTCCGGAAGTGAAGTTGAATGAACTGACTTTAATACGAATTAGAGGTTCATAACTACGTTCTTACATCAATAGACACGGTGACAAAAAATACAGAACGGTATAGAAATACAGCAAAATGACGTAATAGTAACTTACCCTAATAAATCATGACTTCCATAAAAAAAACATAATAATAATTATAATTTACCAATTTATCCTTATTTTTACGTACATCACACCTTATTATTATTTTTTAATTTATATATGTAAAATACTGATAAACCTTCAATAAATTATAATTCAATTCACCACAACGGTAAATTGATAATTGAAAATAATGAAACGCATCTCAGGGTACTGTAGTACAACAATTTTTTACTAAACACGAAACAAGACTTAAGACAAAAAACCAATTATTACCTCAGATACAGTGAGCATGTTGGATGCAATTTAAAATAAAATATTATTAAGTACATTTGTATTTTGTCAATATTTTGGTGTACAGTATTCTTTAAAAGTATCATTTACAAAATTAACATTTAAGTTCCAAATATTTAGTTAATAATTTCGGTTATAATTTTTTTTATTGTTTAGTAAATAGGCAGTACAGTGAAGAATGTTGTTGTGATAGATAAGAATGAAAAAAAAAAGAAAATATTTTTTTAAAACATTTATGTTCATTTTTATTTAGTTTGAAGATTTTTTTTAAATATTTATTTTTACCTGGAGCCAAAGAGGAAATGTTTGAATTTTGGCATTTTCCTTCATTCGGTTTTTTTACATGGGTTGCATGCAGGTGTTGTATACGTAAATGATTCAGGTTCAGAGAGTTTTCGAAACATACCGCTAATTGAGTTCTGTCGTGCCCTTTCTTGATCGTCAGTAATTCGCAAAAGTCAAGTCAAGCAACAATCAATTACAACAAACACCTACATAAAGGGTAATTTTCTACAATTTCTGCACAAATCCCAAATAGCCTTTAATTTGTTGACATGTACTCATGTATTTCAGGTAGCTCAAAAGAAAACGAATTCTGGAGCCTTTAGATCAGACGATCCCGTAGGCCATTTTATCTCAGAATTTTTCGAGAGCCTACGGTTCGAGAATCGTGTTTCCCAGTTCTCCCCAAACTTTTTTCCTAGCATGTTCTATATTTAAGGCCGATCGTCAAAGTCGCACATTTCAGATCTCCAACGTTCTCGTATCGCTCATATAGTCGAGGCCTGCTGGAGCGTTACGAACTCCACAAACGCCACATTGAAAAATTATACATTACTTTCTTTCTTTTTTCAAATCGGTAAGGTTGCTTTTGGCCCAATAAAATATTTTAGGGTAGGTTGATATATACTACAAGGTGATCGTAGGTGAAATGACGGTCGGGCAGCACCGATTGCTCATGGCAGAATTAATTTTCAAAGGAGGAGGAGCACTCTGAGACAATACTGTTTTCAGTGTATTGAACTGTCTTTTACTTTGTTGGAAGAATGCCCCAATGAGATGGATTTCCGGGCTTGTAGCAGACCACATACTGACATATTTGGCTCTTCAAAAATTGTTTTGGGCGTTGCGACGAGTGTAGGAGCGTTATCCTGTTGGAAAGTCCAATATTATCGAAAATAGGTTCTGACCAAAAGTACTAAAAACTCCATGCAAAAGTTCTCCATAGTTTTTAGTTCGTAGCATGAAACATATTCCTATCTTTCCTTCGAATTTAAATGCAGCCCACACAATGAGCGAGTCTCCTCCGTTATTACGTAAAATTTTAGCTTACATTTCGGTAAAATTATTGAGCCCTCTAAACCATCTAAATTGAAAGTGTGCTCTCTGAAAATAGCAGTTTTCCACTCTAAGGCCCAGAATTTGTGTCTTTCCGCAAAATAACCCTAAATGCTTTATGTCGAGGAAGTAACTGGCATTTAAGGACTCTTTTTTCATACGAAACAAATGGATAGGCGCGTAAGAATTATTGCACACTACGCTTTGATACTGGTAGAGCCAATTCCTGACAAATCTGAATAGATTTTTTATTTTGCACGGTATGCTGAAATGTTGACTTGTTCTTCATCCAAAATTTAACGGCTTTAGGCGTTTCTACAGAATTAAAAATAATTGAAAACATCACACGACAGATTAAAAATGAAAACTCACCCTTTAGTAATTCACTTCTTCAAAAATTAAAATTCAGACTTCCTAACAGTGGCGGAACACCTTGGCTCGGGGCCTTCCCGCAACTTTTTCAGTGCATCAAAAATAAATAAAATAAAATAAATAAAATAAAAATAAAAGCAATTTTCCAGCATAGGCAAATTTTTGTAGACAACGAGAGATACACTTTCCGAACTCAAAACAAATGCTAAATTGATTATCCCTCTCTGGTCAGCTTCTCTCTAGCTAGCCCTGTACGCTGAGTGAGAGAATTTCATTTTGCTCTAAAAATACATAAATACATCGCACAAAACAACCGGACGTTAAAAAAAATTCCATAAGAAAATTCTTGTAGAAAGTAGTCTTAACTTGTTTATGAATGTTTGAGCCTTTTACTTAACATTTCATCCCCAAAATTTGAGTAGGGTCATGGTAAGAACAATTTTTATATAGAAAAACGATATTTCGAACTGACTAGACTAGCCAATTTCACCGTACAACCGTGGTTAGTTGAGCGGTGTCCTAGTGCATTTGCAATGATAGCGATAAAGCGGGGAAGATATATTGTCCATCCACGTACTGAAGGCTTTTAATTTTTGCCACTTTAGTTTGAACGATCTGGTAGTTTCTTCTTTTCTTTCATTCTCCTATTTGCTGTTACCAGTTGTGCCTGGTGATTAAAGTATCATTATGCTCTAAAATAACATAATTTGGCTAAATTAATGCGCTCTAACAACATCGTCTTTTTTCATTGTATACATGAAAAATTACCAAGCCCAGCATAAAATCATGCCTCCAAACAGTCTTAGCTTTCGCGAGTGCTTAGGCGACAGAGAATAACTTTTTTATTTAATGCCCTGGATTTAAACTCTGCATTTTGCACCATTTATTTAATTTATTCTCAATAATAATAATTTTGATGGTTGTTCATAGTAGCCATAAAGGGGAGTCGGGAAATATAGACAGACAAAAAAGTAATGTAAGGTAACGTTCCTTATTTACTAGTTTTTTGTATGCTATTGTTAAAAATTAATATCTAGCACCGTAAGCTTAAGATAAAAATTATTAAATTAGCCTCCTCTAAAAAACGTAAAATGAGTTCAAGAAATTCAAAACGGCGCGGCGGGTTCCGAACTTCTGCACTGAAAAAATTGGGCTATCTAAAATTAAGAAACTCTTGTCTCATTTTCAAAATTCCCGAATTTAGACAAAATTTCTCAAAATGTGAAAATTTCTTCTTGAATCGATCCTATTTGCAAGACCTTGTTTTGAGAAATAGGAAGTAGATTCAAGCCTAAGCCATTATTCTCAATTCAAGCAAACAAATGCATGATAATAGATTTTTTTGACATTTTCCATGTAAAGCTCGTGGAAAAGCTTTATTTTAGGTTTCGCTTAGATTGGAGCGTTGTAGTAGATTAGTCAGATGTGTCGTTGGTTCAGTGGGTAGCGCGTTTGACTGGGAAGCATGGGGTTACGGGTTCGCTGTTGGTTGGATGCAAGTTTCTTTTTTTATTTTTGTTCAGATTCTCTTGTCTTTTCCATAAGAAAAGTTTGCTTGATTCAAGGTTACTTTTCCTTGAAGCGCTGCTATTGTAATTTCACTTGGATCAGTGTGACTAATTCTCAAATGAAGAGAAATATTTCTTGGCTGTTTTTTGTTGTCTTTTTTTTCTTGATTTGAGCCATATTTTCTTTACTTTAGCAGGCGATTTGGTTCAGTGTGATACTTTGTATAGGTATGTAGGTACATACTCACCAAATTCATTTGTAGAATATAATCGAATGATCATTACATGACTGGAACGAATATCTAAAGAATGTTGTTGCTAAAATTTAGAGACGATTTCTTTCATTCACTTACGATTCATAAGGAGTTTAAATGCGGTGGACTTGTTTTCGTTTGTCCACAGAATTTTTCCCCACAACCTATAAACAGGCCTCCCGTCCAGATTATTCTACCAGTTCAATATTTGTTGGCATTTTACAAAGTGTATGAAATATCCGACTCCTCGTCCATCTTTTAATGTTAATTACTCTTCTTTTTTTGTCAGAATTCGTTCAAGCCAGGATATTTGTAAGATTCGCAGTAGAAACTGATTCACGAAAATTTGCAGTTGGATAATTGTGTTAATGCGGTTGCCTTCCACTTAAAACAACAGAACTAATTGTGGTTTTTCTAGAGATGTAGTTTTACCAAAATGAATGAAAAATTGTCTCCTAGATTTATTGATCCACGAGAAACCGCTGCTAGTAAGCCTTTAAGAAAAGATACATGTAGGTTGGACTTGCTCATATTTTTTCAGTTTTAAAGTTAATTCCTATAACAAAAGAAAAAAAAAAATTTCAAAAGAAATCTGGCAATACTAAGGCATCCACTTAGATGACGCAGAAAACTAAACAAATTTTCCTTTCGGCGGCAGACTACTGCGAGACTTCGCAAAATTGGGTACTGACTATAGAAATGGACGAAAACCACTGACCTAATGCTCAAATATTAGGCACACTGTCATTTAAATACATAGACCGCTTATATACCGCAGAAAAGATAAAAAGTTTTAGACAAATTTAAATTATTTGTGGACGGCATATACGGGCTGCACTAACTAATCGAAACTAAATTTAGTCTCGCTCGCAACATATGGCGAGGTGCTTGCCCATCCATAATGCCTAGACAAGCGACTGTCTCTGAAATTTATTCAGGAAGAGCGAAGTCGTCTTGTTACTGCAATGATATCGTTTTGAATTTCCGTTTCGCTACAAAGTTTATATGAAGTTCCTGGTTAGAAAAAACGCGAGATTAACAAATTCCAATCATAATATTATCCAAATAATCGAAATGTCAGATAAACCATTTCTAAACATCTGCACTTTCCACAACCAATTCGAATAAAAAGAAGAAGAAGAAAGTTAAAACGCGAACTAGACTAGGACGGTATATTCACCCTATGGAAAAGGTACTATCTCCAAAAATGATTTAAGATAGTTTAAATTAAGAGACGGTATATAAGCGCTCATAATAGACAGATTAAACTGAAGGAAACTTGGTTTTGGTTCTAACCGAGTCCACCCTAACCTAATCCATATGTATGATATTGCACCTTAACCATTGAGAGTTGGCATGCCGATGGCTGGTACAGAACGCCAGTGATTGGTAACCTGAAAGATCAACTACTGTTGTTTTGATTGTTAATTGTAGTGTTCGTGGTCTGGAGCACCATAACCACTGGTTCATTCAAATCAGGTTAGACGTTAGGTAAACTTTTTTCAGTGAGTAAGGTTTCCGTTTTTTCTGCCAAAGTCAGCAATGAAACTGCTGCTATGAAGCAGTAATCGAACTGAAAATTATTGTTACAAAACTAAATTACACAAATAATATGCCTTTAGACAGTTAGCTGCCACATTCACAATACGCTCCAAAATTCTACCACTTTTCTTATTGAAGTATGTACTTAAATGTATATTTTTCAGGGACTATTTACATTGATTTATTTTTTAGCGTTACTATTATCTCACAACAATGTTCTAAATCTACAAAGTTAAAGCTATTTTTTAAAATGAAAAACGTTACCACCATTCTGTACTATGTTTTATCTTAAAAACCAAAACTAGAAAAAATAATAAAATATACGTAGACATTGTTTATCTATGAAATGAAAAATAACTCTTAAAAAACTCCTATAAACTCGGATTTTTTAATAATACATATATCCGTTATCGCTAAACAAAAACATATAAAACCACAACTAAAAATCTACAATTCCTATTTAAATATATTAATTTACATTTCTTCTTTTGTATATTATAGATCTTAAGGTGTTTTGAGAAGAAATGCTAAATACAATATATTAAATAGGAATACAAATCGGCATGAAATCAAAACCAAAATTAAACCCAAAACAAATCGGCATTTAATCAAAATTTAACAAAAATAGTAACTATACTTTCGTAACGATGATTATTACATATGTACTTATATTATATTACCTTTATGCAATTGTGCAAAATATAATATAAAGGAAAAACATCGGTGATTGCTAAACATGTTAAAATAAATAATGCTGTGTGCCTTCTAGCAATTACTGATTCAAAACCTTTGAAAAAAAAAGAACTAAAACCTAACTAAAACAAACAAATCAAAATTTAAAAAGATGAAAATCTTGTTGTTTCTAATTTAATTTAATTTTTATTTATACTTGAAATATATACATTTACATAAATATAAACAAGATACAAATAAACTTTTGCATAAATTTTTGCAATAATTTATAATAAATAATATTGAAAAAATCAATTTATATGCAAAAACTACATGAAAAATCAAAAAAATCAAAATTATAAATAAGATTGGTCTTCGATAAAGTTTCAGGAAAAGAAAAACTGAAGGAAAATATGTTATAAAATAGGAGATTATAGTTTAAAATATATATAAAATATTTTCCAATCGGGTGATATCAGTACAACAAAAACATGATAAAGAAAAAACCAAAAATTAATTGTGGTTTATTTAAATTAAAAAAAATATTTTTTTATTTGATTAATATAAATTGTACATACTTATGTAATCATTTGACAACAGTGCTTCTTCAAATCTAAGACCATACGATACCAACATGATTCGCTTTATGGAAATATTGATGAGGGTATTTGAATGGGATCTGCCAATCTGATTTTTTTTTTTGTTATTCACTTTTCTTTACATAAATAACAAGGAATATTGATTGGACCTACATTTCAACTAGAGAGGACTTCTTTTACATGGATGTTGATCGCATGAAAAAAAAATGTCTGTGCGTTATATTAGTTAACCACAGATACGGGCATTTCTCTTTTTCACATGGTCATCATTAATCTTAATTTTTTTTAGTGAAATGTGAAAAAAATTATGTGAAAGGAAATGTCAATGATGTTGTGATTGAATTAAGTGTGTGAGTGAATCACCATTTAGAGAAAAAGAGATAGTCAGGATCTTTTTGCTAAAACGTTTGAGAAAAACAACTACATAGTATTATGAGTCATGTAATACAAAGTTAAACATTATCAGAAAAATACTTTACAGTTCATACAAAAATATCTATTTCGAATATTAAAATAAGCCAATAAAAAGTAAAAATCGTATCTCATTAATTCAATCGTTATTGACAAGGTTGCCCTACTTATCGACATAAGAAAAAAGAAACTGATAACGCTCTGAGCAACAAAAAGTAACGAATTACGAATTTCCAATAATAACAAAAGAAGATTTTCATATCATATTATTCAATATTTCCAATATGTCTGCGTTCTCTTGTGTACTTTTTTTTTCAAAATCCACTTTGTATGAAATAAGCAAATCAATATCTTTCGTCCCAAAAGAATTCCATTCGACTCATGCATGCATAGTGTATACGTATCGTGTGTCCTTATGTCACATTCGTTTCACATATTCGCCTGCCAATATATATTCAGTTTTGCATAATTTATATTCACATATTTTCTCGTTACATCACCCCGCCTAGCCCACCATAAGGCAAAATGATCCATGTCTTTCTTTTTCTTTATATACGATTTAGACGCAATTCGGAACAGGACAATTGTATAGAATGTCCTTGTCCGAGGGAGAGAAAAAAATCAAATTGAATTTTTCCGGTAATCAGTAAAATTGAAAAATCCTTAAAAGGGAACAGAACTAACTTAACTACTGAATTTCATCATTTTTCCTATACATCCCGGGGAAACAATCGGGAAAATAATAATAATGAATAGGAGGGTGATTATGTATGCGCAAGCATTAAATTCGTTCATTAATTTTATACTTTTTTGCATACGCGTCGCAGGAGCTTGAATTGATCAATATAATATCGCCATGGTTTCACCCTACGGATAAAATGCACTTTTTTCAAATTTTTCGGAAAATGCATGCATAGTGTATTCATTCATCTGCATGGAGGTCAAAGGGCATTTTTAGGGTAGACGATTTTTGAATATAAAAGTGCATGTGGGGTAGCGCGTTTACGCACCATACGCGTATACGGTGCTGTATGAAATCTTACCCGTGTGCATTGTATGGACTAGGCCTGTTCGGTACCGAGATTTCAGTACCGGGTTTCGGTTTTTTTCAATACCCGGTACCACAAGCGGTTTCCCTGACTCAGGTTTTTTTTCAGTACCGACGGTTTTTCTAACCATAAGCCGGTTTTTTTGAGTACCGGGTTAAAAACCGACTCAGGTTTTTTTTCAGTACCGACGGTTTTTTTAACCATAAGCCGGTTTTTTTGAGTACCGGTACCAAAAAACCTGAAAAAAAACCGGCTCATGGTTGAAATGAATCGTTCTTTTTAACTCGGTACCAAAAATCCGACTCGTCGGTCGGTTTTTTTTAACTCGGTACCAAAAAACCGGGATATCGGTACTTTAGAATATCGGGTCCGGTACCAAGTGAACACCGGTTTTGTACCGGGATCCCGGTTTTTGGAACAGGCCTAGTATGGACAACGGACAAGCCAAAATTTCCTTTTACGCGAGCACCAAGGACGACAACAGATAGAGTTTTTATTTCTTTGATATGTATAGGGTCCTTTCACATCATCTACGGATTTTTTTCTCGCCTATGGCACGTGAATGTGCGTGCGCGTGACAATGTCCTTTTTTTAATATACTGGTATTTTACAACCCCTGTTTTTGTATAATCATCATATCGTCCGAGACTGCACACGATTTTTTTTTTCTAAATGAAAACTGACCATTGAATTTACGTAAAAAAAAATTAAAATTTGAATCCCAGATTATTTTTTTCCGTTGCATTCTAAATCAATTACATGACGCGGCAGCTGTTACATTTTTGGGTAAATTTCCAACTCTATAGCAAATATGGGAAAAAATCAAAAGAGAGAATAAGGTGTGTTTGTTGCAGGACAATGCATTATTATATTGAAATTTACTTTCAATATGTACATGTATATGACGCGGGTATTAAACATTAATGGTCCGAATGTGTAGAGGAAAACTGCAAATATGTTTGGTGTCATAAAAATTAAATGAAATCAATTTATTTGTTGAGATTTGAGAAATACTTCTTTGTATCGAACGACCCATTTTAAATACGCACAGATGTGGGAAAGTCAATCGTTTAGTTGGCTGAGATCCGGGAATATGTAAATTTTTATGGAATTTTAAATAAGTTTGATGAATAATGTGTCATTGTAACAAAAATATAACCGCATAGGGGTAGATTGATTACTGTTACTACAAATGGACTCTGACTTGCCGTCAAAGTAGCCGTGATTTTTTCAGTGCTTGTTTTGATTTTCAATATTAATAAATCTCAAGCAAAAACTGATTTGAAATTAGCTATACAAAAGAATTTCAAAAATATCAATGCACTGTCAAAAATGTTGATTTAACATCCATATAAATAAATAAATAACTGGCGCGACAGCCGAACATTGTAAATAGGTGTTGAAATCAACAGCACGCTCTGCACAGTAATTAATCCCTATAAATGGGTATTCACTTAACATAACATCTGAGTGAGATTATAATAGTACACGTTACATAGGTCGTCAGTTAAAAAAATGACCATACACTGAGTTCGCATACGGCGGTGGGACTTGAACCCACAAGCCAGTGATTTGAAGGTGAGCGAACTTATCATTACACAAACCAGACTATATATAAATTTATTATCCATAGTATTTGAAAAGTTCTATAAAAGGACCTTCTTCAAATTTTCCTACATCCTTCATCGTAATTTTCTTTGGTCACAAACAAGGGTACCATTTAGTCAGCGTGATAGGTCTTTCTATTACAGTTAAGTAACATAATTACAGTTTTAAAGTTACAAAAACTACTGTTTGCACGTTTAAGAGGCGACATACACTGTCCAATCGATTGTAAAATTTTTTTTGTCGATTGGATGGTGTATGTGACGATCCAATCCAATTGGATTCATATGATTGATTGACAATCATATGTTTTCAGCTGTTGATTTTTTCACATAAACCGGTGGTCATTCTTCATGTTGTGTCTGTAGCGGTTATTCTTCGTCGAAAGTACCGATGGATGTCGATCACCACAAAGTATACTATTTTCTTTTTCCATCGTGCGATGTATTGTATAGTGTATGTGCTGTGCGGGCGCCAAATATTTTCCTCGCAATCCATCGTCCTCAAATCGATTCGACAGTGGCTCTAAACATGCTCTTAAACGTCAACACCATCTCCGTCTCAAATCCTGTTGACGAATTTTTATTACAAATTGGCGTTCCAGGACAAATTTATGAATTTTCGTTACAAATTGATGAATTTCCGTTCGTTTAAATAACGAACTTCAAATAATTTTGACATTTCCAGATCAAATGTCAAAATTATTTGAAGTTCGTTATTTTTAAATGGAAATTCGCTAATTTGACATGGAAACTCACCAATTAGAAATGAAATTTTATCAATTTGATATTTTGTCATGACATGACATTTTGACATCCGTTTGAAATTAGTCTTGATTACTCCAGGAATTTATGCTCAATATACGGTACATGCACAATGCATGATAAACGAGACCGAGGCTAATTTCGGGCGCGGCCCAAATTTGAATACCCTTCACTCTCCTCGGGCTAAAAGTTTTTTGGGGCAAACCTATGACTTGTATTTAATCCTTCCCCATTCTTTTCCTTCTGTTTTCGCATAATATTTGATATTGACAAATTCTGTGGCGTCGATAAAACAATATTTGTGTAAGGTTTGGTTGGAATAAGTGGTAAAATAAAAAAAATATCTCAGAAAACCTTATTGGGGGGATGCGGGAGCATGGCCCCATAGTACAATTCCATTTGTTTTACTTTTTTGTTTTGTTTTGATAAAGACGCATTGAGGTTTTTTTAAATTGGTGTAGAAAAAATGTTTCTTAGAAGATCCAAAATGGGGAGGTTGGGCTTGTATGGTAGCCCCATGACTCCATAGTCCGATTATTTATGGCATCAATTGAAGTGCACTTTTACGAGTTTTGGTTGAAAGTGGTGCACAAATAAAAAAGTTGTTCGTAGAAGAACTCAATTTAGGGGGTTGGCTTTGTATGATAGCCCCATGACCCATCGTCCGATTCCATTCATTTTTACACATGTTTTGTGGCATCAAATGAAATGCACTTTTATGAGGTTTGATTGAAATTGGTGGACAAATAAAAAAGTTTTTCTTAGAAAAACTCAATTTGGGGGCTGGGTTTGTATGACAGCCCCATGACCCCACAGTCTGATTCCATTTATTCTTACATATATTTTGTGGCATCAATAGAAACACATTTGTGTGAAATTTGGTTCAAATTGGTGCACAAATCAAAAAGTTTTTCTTAGAAGAACCTAATTTGGGGGGTTAGGTTTGTATGGCAGCCCCATGATCCCATGGTCCGATTTGATCCATTCTTACATATGTTTTGTGTTATCAATAGAAACACATTTGTGTGAAATTTCGTTGAAATTAGTAAACACATGAAAAAGTTTTTCTTAAAAAAACCAAATTGGGGGGTTAGGTTTGTATGGCAGCCCCATGACCCCATGGTCCGATTTTAGCGATTCAAACATACAAACTGCCTGCAATAAAAAGAAACATGTGTGCAAAATTTCAGCTCGATAGCTTTTAAACTGGCCGAGTAAAACGCGTAGCAACAGACGGACAGACGGACAGACAGACAGACGGACATCGCCCAATCGACTCAGCTCGTCATGCTGATCATATATATACATATTTTATATGGTCGGAGATGCTTCCTTCAATGCGTTACAAACTTCATGACAAAGTTAATATACCCTTTACTCTACGAGTGAAGGGTATAAAAACAGATAAATTAAATAATTAAAAATAATGTAGGATTTTTAATTATTTATTTTAATTTTTCTTATTTTCTTAGAGAAAGTTTGCAGCTATAAGAAAGTTCCTTGTTGTTGTTGTATTGATTCAAGAGCATTTTTTCGCTTGTAAATTTTTTCATTGCACTGACACGGAAAAACAGCTGTGTGGATTGCTGAACCATAATTTCGTTTTGAAAAATATTTCAAACAAAGTAACGATTAAGCAACGGAAAATATGGGAGGTTCTCTTATAGTTTTGATCCGAATGAGCTGATTTCTGATGGGTAATATAACGTTACTACCCAATGGCCATAGACAGTTGCGTAACGTACGGTGTTCCATGTGTTCGTTGGAACACGGGCCCCCAACCACCAGGGGCCCCTAGCGTATTTACGAAGAGTAGCAAATTTTGGACTGTTTTGTTGATTTCTGAGTCATTGGAATATAGAAGCTTTTGAAGCAACTTTAAGCGCGAGTTTCAAGAAACATTTTAGTGCTATGGTGAGGTGAGAGGCCCCGGCAAGTGCGAAGTCCTATAATTGCCCGGCTCGACACCCCCTAAAGCTGCTATTGGTTGTTAAATTTACCGCCCTGATCAAATTCGGAATTAAGCGGAACTTCTGCCTCGGGGAAAATACTGAAAACAATGTAAACAATTTTGAAATTGTGCGAAAAAAATACACTCGGTCTAAATCTAAATCCATCAATTTTAGTAGTTGAAAAGGGTGACCCCTAGGAATTTCAAAACGCGATTCACAATAACGAAATCTTTATATTTAAAAAAAAGTGAAAAAAATCACACTAGCATGCCGATCTTTAAATTAGCCGAGCACCAAAACTTTGAAAAATGTATACAGCTGCGAAAAATATAATAGCACTGGATTACTCTTAACTTATTTCTCTTAAAAACTGTCATTGAATATTTTTATAAGTACTGGCAGTACCTAAAAAAATTGTATATATAATTGTGTATAACGTGGAAATTGTTTACTTTCTGGAAATTATATATTTGTCGTTGGTAGGTTAACGGTAATTTCCAATCCAGTGGCGTAGACAAGGGGTGATTCCAAAGAATCAATCTTGCCAAAAATCAAGGATTTTGGTCCCTAAAACTTATTATACCTTTTTGTGGTTAATCGAACCAATCGACAACCGTATTGAATTTTCAATCGAAATTAGCCGGGAAGACCCGAAACTGAAATTTATTATCGCTGCTCTTTTTTTGTTTGTGCTGCTAATAAAAAGGTGTGAAATCACGATAAGTCTTTTCATATTTGTCGTTTTAAACACAGAAAAGGTGTGAAATCACGATAAGTCTTTTCATATAAATATTGCACCTTACTAAGGTATCCTGATGGACTTGACTTTTTACAAAAAAGTGGAAGCCGGTCATTACGATTGTATAGTATCTTTTCAATTAACAATTATCCGAATGAAATTAATTGCAATTACTCACTTGAAATATTGAAATTTGGAAAAGTTTTAATTTCACTGAAAAAATCTTTTGCTTAAAACAAGAAAGAAATACAATAAAAAACAGCCAAGGAAGAATTTTTCGTGATTTAAGATGTATTTTCTTGTTCCAAGAAAAGCATTTGCTTAAAATAAATAAATAAGCATTATATTAAGCAAAAACTTTTCTTGGAAAAAGAAAATACCTACATCTTAAATCAGAAAAACTTTTCTTGGAACAAGAAAATATATCTTAAATTAAGAAAAATTATTCCTTAGCTGTTTTTTATTGTATTTTTTCTTGTTTTTAGCAAATTATTTTTTTCAGTGTTCTATTGTTCAAATGTTCCCGGTTCATCACGGTTTGACTAAAGTGGGACTTCAACAATTCAAATGCAAATATTGTTTGACACATCCTTATTAGGCGTATGTCACTAATCTGCTTCAACTGAACAGGTGAGGCAGAGCCATATATAACTTGTCCTGTGTTTGGTTGACTACTAAAATTAAATCGAAACCAATAACTCCGCTTACAAAATGTAAGTCAAGCTATGCTAGTTTGGAGAATGGAAAAGGGAAAGTGGGAGATCGAATTGTTAGACCATGTGTTCATTAGGGGCACGCCTTTCCAGTTAGTATGCGAAGCTGTGTCATTGTAAGTGTAAAAGCATTTCACTATGACGATGGCCGATTACGGATGCTGTTGCTTCGGGATAGGATTCACGTAGTCGCACGATTTATCACTAGTAATTCCTTGGCCAAACATGCGGGTTCTTTTTTCAGTTGGTTTTGAAGTCCGAACATACCTGATGTCGATGGTCCCATTATTCGCCTGCAAGATTGCGAGAGATAAATTTACCAGCAGTTCCCTCCTCCACCCTCTTTCGTCACCGCAACCCAAATTCTGACAGCATCTATGATATGAACATAATGTTTTATGACCTTCCGAATCTACCACTTCTTTCTACAAATATCCTCTGAATCAATTTGCAAAAATACAAAAACACTGTTTCAAATGATCGCATGATTTTTAATTTGTTATATTGATTTCCTTTTTGCAATCATATAACTTAAAAAACTAAAAAAGTCTTAAACAAAAACCAAAATGACAAAAAATAACATAAAAATAGTTATAACAACAACACATTCCATAAATTGGAAAACTAAAAATAAACAAATTTAAATATATTAAACAAAAATTTACCTCAAAAAGTACCTTAATGAGCGAAAAATCAAAAAACCGAAGATAATGCGAAATCTATTTAATTCCATTATCTTCAAAATCTACAACAAAAAATCCAAAATTATTACTAATAAGAATAAGATAAAAAAGATTACTATTGAAATACACATTATATAATAAAATAGTAAAAACAGAAATCATATAACAAAAAAAAAAAGATGAATATTGTAGACTGTAAGCTTTATAGGTGAAATATTGTATTTATTTGTGGGTCATATGAAAATTGAAATTTGAAAACAAGAGATAAAATGATTCCCATGAATACGTATAAAAGATAAAACTATTTATATAATTTATATAAACATTTCTTATATGTACTTACAAACTATAAATATACATATTATACACCATGTAATATATAGAACAATTTGCTATAGAAAACAACAATAATTATTAAAAAAAAAACAGCCATAAAAGTCAAATTGGTGATTTTATATTGGATATCATTAAATGTTTTGAGTTCAGCAAATATTTTTTATTTGTTCATTTATTTGTATTTGCTTGTTTTTTATAAATTAAATTTGATGGAGTTGTTATACAAATTATAATTAATCAAAATTAGGTATTGCATTTAAGTTTCCATAAAATGCAAATACTCTGTCATAAAAGCAAAGAAACCTCCCACCACACATTTCCCACGAAATTTCACCAAAGAAATTAATGTCTAAATTAATAAATCTCGTTCGCATTGTTAGAAACAATGATTCGGTCTTGTAGGCGCAGCTTCCTGTTACGATATTAATCCACCGTCTCAAGCCACAAAAAAAAACAAAATCATAATTTCATATTCGGCATCGTTATCGTCATTCTCTATCGGAATTTCATCATTTTCACTAATCCATCCCGGGCAAAAACCTCCACCACCGCTCAAACACCCCAAACGACTACGACAACTTCCGTCAAACACGATATATATCCTTCGACCGAGCCTACGTATACTATATACATATCGCGATATCTGTATATTGAAATTGTTGATTATGTCCTTTCTTTCTCTATAAAACCATACTATACATCGGCCTCTATACGAATATAGACATTAAAGAAAAATGAGAGAAATTTGTCCACACTCTGCACAACTACCGCCATCCACCCTCTTTTTATACACACTAACTCAAACACCCTGCGGGGCGCTTTCTTAACACCACCCACCGCACCATCTATCCCGAATAGATGGAATCTTTTTTCTTTACTTTTTTTTTGCTCGCAACCTTCCACACTTTCCGAATAAAATTTTTCTTATTTTTATTTTTTTCCTTACATTTTTCTTCTTTCAAATTTAGGCTTTTATTCGTCTTCTACGTACTTTTTTCCGTTGGTATCTCTGATAGTTCTATATGCGGATGTATAAGATAGATAGACAAACGGATTGGAAGGATCTTTCTTCATGAAATGAGAGTACGCACGTACTTTTCAGTATTATAAGAATAAGAACGAAGGACATTCGGAGCAAAGTCAAGCACATACATACTTAGAAATATTTTTATATTTACGACATAGTGAATACATCTACTATGGAATATTCCTTGTATTCTGTATGTCGATAATGAAGGCCCATCGGCTGAAAATCCTGTTTGGAAAAGAAAAAATAAAATAAACGGAAATGCCTAGCATGAAAATATAAAATTGAATTGTGCGTATATTGAAAGCGAAGTAAAGAATAAAAATGACAAGCATGTCAAAAGTATGTTATAGTTCGTCGTTTGGGACAAAAACAGGAAGGATGCATGGATGGGGCATGGAAAAAGAAAACAGTTTTCGATTCAATTGAATGCGGTCGTATCAGTGTGTGGGGAGACGAAAATTGACTATAAGAATCAATTGAACGAAAATTGGAATTTATTCATTCCATGGTCCTTGGCGAACCAAATAAATTCATGATGAAAACGAAGTTGGATTAAGCGTATAACTGCTATCTAAACTTAAGAAGAGGATGATATCGTTTTCTATTTTGATAATAGCCAATTAGGGAATACATATAGGTATAATAGAAAAAGGGTTGAAAATAGAAAGGCAAAAATTATGGTGTACTATACTGATAAAAATATTTACCAAAGGGTTTTTTTTAATAAAACCGCCCAAAATCAAAATTCAGCACATTCTCTATGAATGAAGGGGCGGTGCATAAGGGCCCGCAGGGTCCTCGTGGCGGGGAGGGGGGCACGAGATTTAGGGGCCCGCAAGCCACATGAAAGTTTTCTCGAACCATAAAAACAGCACGATTGAGAAAAACGACACTCCGACATAGATGTTTTTTGTAGGCAAGAAGAGATATACACTTTTCGAAGTCAAAACAAATGTTCCCCTTTCACCAGGTCCCTTAGATAAACAAATTTAATATTGCCCTAAAATCTTTCAAATTTCATGAGAAAATCTGAATCCTCAAATTAAAAAAAAATGCTACTGGCATGGCTGGGCTATTTGCTGTAACTGTAGCCGCGGTTTCTAATCCGACCCACCCGTTTCCTTGCCAAGTACTATACAGAGTGTCCCATTCATGGTGGAGAATATTTTAATGGTAGGTAGTGTGGCTCATTTGGAGAAAATTAATGTACAACGGGACCCCTCTATTTTTAATCGTTACAATGTTATAGCATTTTTTGTCGAAATGCACGACTTGCTGAACTAAATCCAAATTTGCCACACCAGCAATCATTTCATCCGAGATATGACTTCACTTTCTGAAACTACATATATATCTCGGAAGATACGAGCAACTTCGTAACGGGCGAGGTGTCGTTTTATTGGAAATTTTATGTAGTTTCAGAAAGTGAAGTCATATCTCGGATGAAATGATTGCTGGTGTGGCAAATTTCGATTTAGTTCAGCAAGTCGTAACGGTAAAAAATAGAGGGGTCCCGTTGTACATTAATTTTCTCCAAATGAGCCACACTACCTACCATTAAAATATTCTCCACCATGAATGGGACACCCTGTATAGGTAAAAAAGATTCTTTAGGTCCCATAGCAACTAAACTATCTTAAAACATTTTTGGTGATACATAGTCTCTTTTCTAAACTTACGGACTAAATTCCAATCCACTTTGCCATGAACCCTCAAACACGAACAAGTTTGAGAGTGTTACTAAACTTAGTTCAAGCTAGTTAGTACGGACTGTATATATCGTCGAAGACTAAAATATTTTATCTTGCTTGCGCTATACACACGGTCATTAGGGCTGTGATGCAGAAGCCACTTTTGGTTTGAAAGGAGTCTTGCCAAGATTCCTGTATTAAATTTTATATTAAGTACAAGAGTTCTTAAAATTGAAGGATTTAAATTAGAGCAATTTAAAGCTGAAACAAGGAATAGAGTTGAATTAATAACGTGTCGCTTTTTTCAATCGTCTAGCAAGTTACAAACACACGAAGCGAATCCATTTTTTAGATTCTTCGTTCTGGCAAATTCATATATATTTTTTCGATTTTTACAAAACGAAAATAAAAAAAATTGATTCGGATTGACCATGTGTGTGCGGCATTAGGGTAGATAGGGCGCTTGTCAAATCATAGATTCGCGGGATCAAATCCCATCGCAGGCGCAGACGGTACAGTGTAACTACTTACACTGTACCGTCAAAATCGTATTTTAAAAGACGAATTGACTCTCAGGGGAAAGCGGCAGTGGATTGGTCAGTCAAAGGAGTCGTCCTAAAATCACGTGGCGCAGATCGGTGGGTCAAGAATGTGCGTCATTAGGAAAGACGTGGTGTCAACTACGATACATTGCCAGAAACCAAATTTTAAAGGTATTAGGTCGTGTGAATAAAAGGATGCTTTGCTAAATACTTGGCTAAACAAGCACAGACAAAAACAATTTACATTTAAATCGACCGGTTTAGCCAAGCACTAAGCAAAATATTTTTTTATTCATACAACCTATTGTCTGAAGGCAGCATTAAAGGCTAAATCTGAGCATTATTATTCCAATTGAGAAATAGAATTGAAACTTATGTTCAGAATCAAACACCTGTTTTCGATTTTTGGTCAAAATGTTATAGGTGGGTGCCACACTCAGCTGACCTCGCAAGGAGGGCACGAACTGAACAGGATTGGTAACCACTGGCCTAGAGTGACCAAATCTCATTTTGAAGCTTTTATCTATCTATAGCATCCTTGATATAGCACAGATGCTCAAGCTCCCTCATACAGAACAAGTAAGCCTGAAATAATGTTAGTAAATTTCGTCATCAACAAAGAGTACATTCGCTTTGCTCTCAGGGGGCAATTTAGGCGAGTTCATCAGATATCTCGTTCGTATGTTTCAGAAGTCCAAAGTTGATGCTGATGTTTTTGCATTTTGCAGTAATAGTTTGATCAGCATTTCCAGTTAAAAAAAAAAACCATGACTTCCGTTTGGTTTTTTGAAGAGATATATTTTTTAGGTCTAATCTGCACGGTCTTAGGTAGGATACCTTGAAATATCTTCGGTTGTCTGAAGCCATACACCTCCTTCATTAAATGTCTAGCTCCGAGTCCGAATTATGGTGCCCAAGAATATTTCATACTATTATACTATCATTACAAGGATCTTTCACTATATCGATCATCCGAAAATCTTTGAAAAATTATCGAAATGCTTTAACCTACTTAGCTTACATCCCATGCAAACATAATTCCATTCCAATCAAAATATATGACTAAGCACACCGGATAACATCATTCCTTTCAAAATACGGTTGTTAAGCGTTTCTCTAACTACACGCTCCTCTTGTTCACATGTCCACCGCACTCGACAAATCAATCTAAATACACAAAATGTGTACCTACACAGAACACACAGCCACACTCATCATCGTCCTTCGAATTGTTAATAGCAAATATGGATTCATCTGAAACTTCATTTCATATCTATCAGAATCGTAAGGTCCTGTCAGTGTTCGAAGAGTTTTGCCATTCTACGCAAATTCGTATCATGATACGTGGCAGAATATTAAAATAGAAATATGAGAATCAGACAAGGGTGGTGCGCGGTGCGGTGGGCTGCTCGGGAAGATTGTTATTATGTTAAGACCCCCTCATCGCTCTCAGTACACATAAAAATAATGAACGAAATATTAAATGACGAGATGATATCTTATTTTCGGTCAACTGGATACACAGAGCTCAGTCATTTTCTTCGTAATACAATGTGTATAAGGAAGATATATGTATGCCGGAGTGCGTAGGGATGGCATACACATGATATGAGACTACACTATCCATCTCGGATTGTATGACGAATATGTATACGAACGCCACACACTGGTCTTATTCTTACCTTCTTCGAGCGTGATGCGATGGCATAGGAGTATAAGTCCTTGTGTTACGATTCCATCATCATGCCACCCTCTAAACTGCTGCCAAAACAGTTTGAGGCAAGGAAAAAAATTATATTTGATTATTATATTCTGACATTGCCGTATCATACGTAAAATACATGTACGTCGTACACGTACCAAAATGTATGCACAACCATGTTTGTCTGTCCGTTCGTCCGCTGTTATCCCTTGAAAAATAAAAATCTACAAGTTTGGGTTCATGTTCAACACATTTTTCTTTTTCCGCTCGAGAATAAGGCGGAGTGGCCTTCCTTGGACAAACACACGACGACAGGACCGACTGACGTTGGGAAAAAGCTCGACATCATCAAATATATCCCAAACACAAATTTCCCGTATGTATGTAATATATAAATTCTGTACATACATTCATATATATAAACTCGCAATATATCATTTCGTATGTGCACACACGCCGCATATATCCTTGCGCCAAGATGAGATATTGAATTTATGTAATGAAAACTAAAAGATTCCTTTTTTTCATTAGATTTTCTCCTTTTCTGAAGCCTTACAGCTCGGCATCATAATATGAAGAAAGGACGAAAATGAAAGCAAACATTTTCGGATATGTATATGGGTGGGTGGTAGGTGGCTGGTTAAATGAACGAGCATACGGAGTATAGTCGTTGTATAGTTAGATTGAACTCAAACTGTTCGAATCCAAGGACTCGATGATCTGGAAGTCGATTAATATAGAACTATGTACATACATCAACAGCACAGTGATCGGGACAATGTTAAATGTAGAGAAATGGAAAAAAAATCAATATTAGCCAAAAATTGGACGAAAGTTCATGCTGGATATTTTTGGGGTGGGAGACAGTTTTTCACTTTCACCCTAGTTCTGAATTTTTGTCAGTTCTAGAGATATATATCTCGCATTCCCGTCGCCCGACACGTCGATGAGATGCTCTTGGTCTTATTCCTCGTCTAGTTGAAAACAAAAATTTTCAGCTCTCTCCGTTTCTCATTAAATACTTACGTCCTCCTCCTCTTCCTGGTAGCTTTCTACACCACATATACTATAGCCAGCACGTGTGCAAAACTATATGTCGTGTGTGTATGAGCAAGGGATGAAAATTACACATTTCTCGCCTGAAAGGCTCCCCCTTTTTATTTGAGTCAGCTCCAAAATATCACTTATACACAACATATTTGTTTGGAATTGAGAAAAAAAAACTTTTTTTTCTTCATCCACCTTATCCTATGCCTTCTGCGATATATTGAGAACGGTTGTGCTTGTTATAATAATATGGACATTCTATACTCTTGTGATGCGTGGTGGCTTTTTGTGGTGGCGGCCAGGACGAAAAGGCGTGTGAATGTAATGATGTTTGGATGTTTGGTGTGCCACTTTTATGTATAGTACACGAGTACTTCAGGCCCGAAGAAAGTATTTAGGTACACAGAAAAATATAAACGAAACGATGGTAAATTTTAATAAAGGTATCGAAAATATGTGCTTGCGTCCACCGAAAACACATATTCAAAAGGGGGCGTGTAATTATGCGTATGTTTGAATAGGATGGTGGCGGCGGATGATATATGCTTGTGTGTTATGTCCAGAACGTATAATTACTTAATTTTAGAAAGGACTCAAAATGGGGTGAGAGTGTGGAGATAATAATGTGTTTTGTGTTGGAGTTATGAATTTTAAAACATTTGTCTAAAGGCAGTTATAATAATTCGATTATAAAATGTATGGTTATGGGTGAACTTCATTAAGTCCTGAGAAGTGTGCATATGAAAGACAATTTAAGCAAAGGGACTGTATAAGAAAAGTCTTGGAAAAACGGGGATAACGTAGGACATGGCCCTTCGAAGATGCCCAGGGGACGGAGTCAGTGGCTCTATAATCGTATACAGGTTAGGCAACGAAGATAAGGCTCCTCCTTGCTTTAGCTCAGTGCGGAAGTGACGGGTGGGGTTTTTGTCACGTGTTGCCCTGTTCTCGTACAAGTGAAAGGAAAATCGCATGACTTAGGTATACGACACACTCAACGGAGCTAAAATGGCGAGGGTTTTAAAAAGAAAATCTGACCAGATATATCCCCACCTGGTTAAATTTCTTTAGCCAGTAACACATCACATGAAAACATAAAGACATTTTTGTTTGATAGAATATTACGTAACTGTTCTTTTAAATACATCAATTTTTAGTATTTTGCGTGAATAACATGCAATCTGCAGAGTCTAAGATAGTGACAAAACATTAATTTTTTTATACAGAGAGTACAGCTTGGACTTTGTAGTATTGAAATTTGTTTATACCAGAGAAAGAAGGAGTGGTCCTCTTGAAGGTTCTTGCCTAAAACTGTGAGGAAAAGATGCCAGGCGATAAACTAGTAAGTCCAGTCCAGATAATACATTCGCGCGGTTTCCCCTATGGGAAACATTTATCTGTGGAGAAGCTCTACCATGAATTTGATTTCAGTCGATTTAGTTCGCCTTGGCCATGGTATATGAGGTCACTCCTCAAGGTGGTGCCTTTCGCCGCTTCTCTTTGATTTTGTGATAAATAGATGATCTTATAAGTTCTCACGTATAATTATTCAAATTTCATATTTGTCTCAAAAAAAAAAAATTAAAAAAATTGGGAATTGGGAAGTAAAACAGAAGATCTTCGTTAGCCTGCCTTTTGAGGACTTCTTGGCTTCTTCTTCTTCCTTGCCTCGTTCTTTATACCGCTCCATGGTTTCGCGTTGCTCGACCTGCAGTGTAGGCACATCGCCCGTTTTGGCGATAATATCTCAGCATATTTCTACAGGCAGCTCTATCTTGGATCGTGTCATCGCCGAGACCAATGCGTTGTTGTTGCTTGAGGACTTCTTGGCTATGTTCTGTCAATGTTTCCAGCTGAAAAAAAACGGACCTGAGGGGACCCCATCTTAATTTCGAACACAAGAAATTTGGGAAACGTTATGCCATTGCGGATAACCAACCATATCACACTCCGAATACAGTTGTCGTCGAAACGTTGACTACTACACACGTTAGTCATAAATGCACCCTGTTCCTTAAGAAGTTAACAAGACAAGACACTGCCAGCTTGGGTATCCTTTTCAATCCACAATGTCGCAGTAGAGGAAATATGGATAAGAACGAAACTCGAACTAATTTTCTGCGCGATGCCCAAGTCTCATATCCTATTGTAACAATAGATCGTGAAACTCGGAAAGGAACAAAAATCGAAACTGAAGCTTGAAATAGATTGGACGCGTCATATATATTTCAAGCATGATGCCGATCAGAACAGAAAAACGAGCTTGTAACTACATAGTTTGACTGGAGGGCCAACAAGCTCATTAAAAAAAGTCTTCTAACCAGTGTTAGATTTACACATTTGCCACCCTACTCAGCTCTACAAGTAGGTACTGATTATACTTTACTGCTTTTCGTAATAAAACTTTAAATTAAGTTGTCGAGAAAATTGTAGGAACACTATTAATACTTTTTTGTCAATAAAAACTCAGGACAGGAAAACGCTCAGTACCCACGAACCTGAAAGCTCGAAACTTAAATTGAAAATAATTGGGTGTAAATGAAGGAACCTTTAATTATTTTCAATTTACCCTTTGTATTTTAACACGTGTTTGCAGCTTGCAGCTTTCCGCTTAAAAGGCCCTGAATGTTCTGCAATTTTTATTTACCACAGAGCTAAAAGTATATTCAATAATTTCTTGTTTGTTTCTGTTGATATAAAAATAATATAAGCGTGGCAGACGACTGGAATTGTCTTATATATTTCCAAAACTCCAGTTGGAAGCTGTTTTACATTTTTCCGTTTGCAAATATCAACATGGCATCCAAAATTGTTGAAAATTAACGCAATAAACATAACCGTACTTTGAAGTGTAAATCCCCAAAGATGACAAAAGCTTCTTGGGGCATACGATTTAATAGGGATTTCATTCTATGAACCGGTTTTATTAAATAGTCTGTATTGGCCATAACAATGTTAGGAGAACAACCTTTTAATGATGATTAAAAGAACTTACTCTCTCTCTGGTTCCTGGGGCATAGGGCATCAATTGTGCCTACTTTCCACCTCGTTCTGTTCTGTGCCATCGTCTTTGGGTCTGACCACCTCTTGTTTAATGAAGCCACCTCGCTATTAACTGTATTTCTTGGTTGTCGAAGAACTTACTGCAACTACCAAAATTACAATATCTTAACTTTCTATGCATTTATTTTCTAAACATTAAAACAAAGAGTTCATTTGGAGATTACAATTTCATATTTATTTATAAAATAAAAAATTAAAATCTTCTTCCCCGTTGAAGTATCAAAATTCAAAAGATCTGGAAATTGATTTCATCAGGCACCGGTATTTTCAATAAAAAATAACAGATTGTCAGTCAAAAAGATGTTATGTAAAATTCCGGTGAGTTTCACCGCACAGTAGACCTCTCTACCGACTCAGGAGCACCAAAGACAATCCTTGTATCCATTCAGCCGGTAAGATTGTAGGCATTGTGGTTCTCACATTTTTCGAAAGTGAATGTGAATAGATCGATTTGGGACTATACACGCTTCATCGGAAATAAATTTAGTATTCCCTGGGAGGGTGAGGACAGTGGTTCTCAGCCTTAGAACGTATAAAAACCTGCAGGTGAAGTTTTTGGCACAAGTAAGTTCCAACTGCTTTCGTTGTGAGAACCATATCTTTCTGGGGACCTAAACCTTAAAATCGCTCGCGGTGGTTCGTTCGTTTATGCACGGTAAGATGATTGATTCGGCTTGAATATTTTCTTAGTCCTGAAAGGCTCCAACAAACAAACAGCGGTCAGCGTTCGCTTTCAATGACAGGTTATGCTTCCTTAAATGCTCAGAATCGAAAGCCTCCTTCGCATGATCATTTTGAGTCAAAAACTTGGACTGGTGAATTCGAGATGCAGGATATATCCGGCACAACATTTTGAAATCCCCTTTAATGGACGATGTAGACTAAACAATGTTGAAAAAGAATATGATAACCGCCGGTTTCAATCAATTTTGACACTTATCCCTAATAATTTAAAATAAAACCCTTAATTACGATGTGACAGAATCTGGCATATAATCTTCTTCAACCAAACTGCGCGTCCTTTATTATTTTCACTATTCATTCACCTCACCGTTCACTACATTGTCACATGACTGTATCGAATAAGTCCCCCAAACAAATTTTCAATCAATTTTACCCCATTCAACTAAAAAAAAATGAAAATTTTTATAATAACACCCTTCTCGTGTATATCTACGACACGCTTAAGGTTGCGCTTATCGCGTTTGCCAAAAGTAAACATTACAACACTACCGGCACGATTTATTTCAAAAATCATTCGGATAAATAAGAGGCTTTTATTTTTCCTGTTTTTTTATAAAAAAAAATCCAATATAACCTTTTCGATCATTGTTGACACGTTGCACATCGAACCCAGTCGACCCGAATGCACCCGTGCCAAGTTCAAATTAAGGGTGAATTTGCCGTGAAGCGTGGTCAACACACAACATACGGTCGTGCAATCATAACACGTACGTAACATGCACTTTAAATCTGCAACCAACTTGTTAAATCCTTTCGCCGTACATTCCTTTCGGTTGAAACAAACCATATCCGCTATAGCGGACTGGCAATAACATTGCATGACACAATGCGACCCGTGTAATTTCCACCCTTATTTTTTTCCAGTAATTTGAAATTTATCCAACAAAAAAACTGAAAACCCATAAATTATCTAACAGCCTAAATTTTTGGGTGAAAAATTCGGAATTTTTGTAAAAAAAAAGGATAAAATCGAAACTATAAATTTTTCCCTTGCTGCACTATAGAGAGAAACTCACCGATTAAATTGTCCACGCACAATTTAATCAAAGGCAGATGTTAAGGGTGCTGTATACGGCAAATATGAACACGATAGGGTTATGTGAATGCAGAGCAACGTGTCGTACGTATTTAAAGGAAAGGGTAAAATGCTCATTATATTCGTGCGTGCACAACGACACACACTACATACCGAATAATAATCATTGTTGAATCAATTCAATCGAATTTTTCCAGATTTTTGGAAAAAATCAAGTAAATTCGAAAATTTTAGGGTATATATGACGTATTAGGGTACAACGGCACATGCATTACGATAATATGGGGTGACACATGTGTCTTTCTTATCTGGGGTGCCTTATTGAATTGTGTACTTGGATGTATGTACGGCGCGGTCTAAGAACGTAAAATCCTTTTTTTTTCAAAATTTTAGGATACAATACAATGGACTATTGTCCTGTGT
This sequence comes from Microchrysa polita, assembly GCA_949715475.1. Taxonomy (NCBI): domain Eukaryota; kingdom Metazoa; phylum Arthropoda; class Insecta; order Diptera; family Stratiomyidae; genus Microchrysa; species Microchrysa polita. The sequence continues at coordinate 66,321,611 of OX454416.1, forward strand.
CGATAATCCTTTATACAACCATTCAATTTGGGAAATTTTAGGCAAAATAGTAATTTTAGTTGCGAAAAGGATTATAGTCGTAAATGTCCCTGGGACATGGTTGTAGTCGTTGGATTAAACGAAGTGGAAATGACGAATGTAGGATAATTTTATATTGAGAAAGGATTTTGTTGATTTTTTTTCATTTTATTCTTTGGATTTGAGCATCTGGATTTTCTGTATTTATGAGTCCACCACCTGTTTTAATTGAATTCTAAAATGAGTAACCTTAAAGTAACAAAAGGATGTATGCAATTGTTACTAATAACAATTGATAGATGAAACAAAATATTTTTTTTTATTTTTATGATATTTGAAACATTTTTTGATAGCCAATATACATTAAAAAATCATGTTCAAAATTAAAACACTTACCAAACAAACGTAAATATTATAAAATAACTACGAAGAACTCAAAAACGAAAAAAAAAAACACCTACAATAAAATAAAAACAAACACAAAACTTCTTAGACTTAGGAAATGAGCGAAAAATCAAAAAACTAATTGTTGAAAAAGACAGACAAAAACGTATATATATATATATATATTTATTGAAATTATTATACATATATACATACATTATAATGTAGATGAAAACTAAAACAGAGAAAAAAAACAAGTATGGTATAACACGTAAATGGAAAGTTTATCCAATTTAAAAACAAAAAAAAACTGAAATCGACAGACTATGGAAAAATGAAAAAATTTACTTATATTAAAATTTGTAATAACCAAAATGACCATCTCTGAGCAACGGCAAATATAGGCATGCTACAACATTTAACATTTTCGTAGCAAAGAATGGTACTACACTATATACAAAACAAAAAAAAGACGTAAATTTGACAAAAGATAAATAAACATAAATAATATATATCGGAGGCACAAAATCAAAATTAGTATTAGTTACTTTTTAGGCATAAAAAATATTATATATATATAAAAGAATATGATATGGTAATGAAATAAAATGAAAATAAAATCAAACAGCTTAGCGTGTTTTTTTTAAATCATATTTTTCAGAAGGATGACAAAAAAATTAAGGGAAAACTAACTGCCAGTGTAAAGTAAAAACATTATGGCCGCTATTTATAAACATACCTCAAGGAAGCCTTAACTCAAAGCGACCTTAACTAGAGGATGAAATGTCATTTTCAGTATTTTTTATCCAAATAATTGATAAATGGCGAGTACTTTATCTCAAATATAAATTTTTGTTTAAAACTTTAGTCCACCCTTCACGGAAAATAAATAAACTGAACATTTTTTCCCGTCTTCGAAAAAAATTTATTTGAACGGTCCCTTCACTTAAGACATTCTCGAATTTATGAACCATCAAAGTTCACTTGATTTCAAGGAAGCCTTAAAATTTCCCACCGTCAACCTCACTTAAAGTGAAGGTGGCTAGTTACCTACCTTCGTTCAATTTTCGAAAACAAAACTTGTGTGTGAATGTCTGACGTTAGTTGAACCGATTTTGAGAAGGAATTTGCTAAATTAGGTTGTAATGACTTAAAGTCGCATTAAGTCAAGGATGCATTCAGATATATTTTTGAGTATTTGTTCAACAATTTTCAGTTTATTTTCCTTACGCTAAAAGAGCAACAATATTATTCCACACAATTGCTTGATCTGCTTGACACACATTATTACGCAAATTTACCATCATTAGCACGAATTCCAAATTACGCATTTGGACCATCATTTGCTCAATAATGACAGGAGACGCTAGGCCTGTTCGGTACCGAGATTTCAGTACCGGGTTTCGGTTTTTTTCAATACCCGGTACCACAAGCGGTTTCCCTGACTCAGGTTTTTTTTTCAGTACCGACGGTTTTTTTAACCATAAACCGGTTTTTTTTAGTACCGGGTTAAAAACCGGTACCAAAAAACCTGAAAAAACCGGCTCATGGTTGAAATGAATCGTTCTTTTTAACTCGGTACCAAAAAACCGGCTCGTCGGTCGGTTTTCTTAACTCGGTACCAAAAAACCGGGATATCGGTACTTTAGAATATCGGGTCCGGTACCAAGTGAACACCGGTTTTGTACCGGGATCCCGGTTTTTGGAACAGGCCTAGGAGACGCTATCTGTTGTAAAATTAAAGAACAAAAATTTCTGCAAAAATATTAGATTTGCTATCAATATTTACACATTTCTATTCAAATTCTTTATGAAAAGTGTATCTTCAAATTATTAACAAGAATATTCATCAAAATATCGCTATTATGAAGGACATTTTCACCATTTACACAAAAGTCGAATTCTAATGTCGAAAACATATGGGTCACCCCAAATTCGAACTTTCATCATAATGACGGATTGTCGTTATGATGATTTTGCTATCTGCCTAAGGCATAATTTATATTGAAATCAAAAATAAATTATTTTGATGAAAGAATACGAAAACTACATTTTATTCCTTCAAACCTGTAGTTAAGGCTTCCTTAAGTTATGTTTGTAAATACGGGCCTGAGTTATAGAAATAATTATGTACGAATAATAATAACTACAATGAAAGTGCACGCCGATACGCAGAAACTGTGAAAAGAGTGCATTCATGAGTTTCTATTCCACAAACTACCGTTACAGATCCAAAATTACATAGTTATTATTTTTAAATTTTTTTATAAAATAAGTTTTAGAATGCGTAAATGCGAAAGTTTTTAGAATATATAAAAATTCAAGTTTTTTTCGCTCGGTGAACATAAAGTATTTACCTTAAAGCTGAATTTCCATACATGTTCAACAATAAAACAATTTTGGTTAAAATCGTTTACTCGATTGAATAGTGAGGTTTTAGTAAATCATGTCGATAGTTCGAGTAAATATAGTCTAATTTGAAATTTCGAATTTTGTACAAATATACTACACCGTGTAGTAATCGGGCAACAATTATGGTTTCAACCATTTCATTTAGTTTAAAACAATGAGAGTCCCGTTTCGGTATAAGTAACATTATGCAGGAAAACTTAATTGGGAAAACCATTCCTCCGTGTAGGGCTGGGTAACGAAACCTCATATAAAAAAAATCACAGGTGGGTCAGCTGGCATTTTTAATATGGAGTTTGTTACCCAAAACTACACGTTGGCATTTTTGCTCAAACAAATTGTACCATCGATTGTATCAGTATTGCTCAATTGTGCATTCAAAGCGGAACACTATGAAGAAGAAGAACACTCCCTTCAAACCGACGCACGCTCCAAGGAATTATTGTGTCGCTTTTTCTTTATATTTATCTATCACATAACGATTAAAGAATGCTCAGGACCTACGAAGTCGAAAGCACTCACCCATTAAAGTGCAAAGAAAAAAGTTTAGAATAAATGAAGCAGGGACGTTGTCAGGGGGTCCAGGCGGGCCCAGGGGAGTCCAGGGGCCCAGAAGGTCCGGACCCCTTCCGAAATGATTTTAATGGACTTTGAACTTTCAGAAGCCCGTAATTTATTATTTTTTTTAACGGAAAAATAGAAATGTCCTTTTTGGAATATGTACACGAAAGCACGGAGTTCATATACAAAACCTTTATACAAGCAAGTAAATGCGAAAGGACTTCTGATCCCATCTTGCTGAAACTTTCAAGGGCAAATAACGGCAAGTGGCTGACATAATTTTAATCAGCTGGTCAGAATTGAGGGCTGATTCCGCAAATGGCTCTAAGTATGAATTTTTGAAACACCTAACCGTTCCCATATAGACGTGAGAACATTATGATTTTTTGCATGAATTATAAATATTACGAAGGTTAAGCGGTTCTGAAAGTGCGTATTAATTATTAACTTATTAATTTTCCATAGAATTCTGTCAAAGTTGGATTGTGTAGTGAGTGTCGTTGTCATCTAGACTAAGGTGACCCGACTCCCAAAAGCCCAATGCTGTACAGCTACTTGCGGAATTCGGTTCTCAAGCAAATCCAGAGCCATACATCCAGGTCCGAGGTCTATGTCGCAAACATTTTGGCTGATTCTCTAATGCACGAGAGACAGAGAGAGGTTTGAGCGCAGAGAATTATTAGCTACAGGATCTAAGTAATCATACGGACGAGTCGTAGTATTAAAATTCACGAAATGGCATCCACTAGCTTACCGATCGCTTCGCTCGCACCTCGTCTTATCATTCTTAGCACCAGGACTGCGTCGCAAATGTAATTCTTAAAAGTGCAACAGACATGTCGAGGTCTGGAAGGAGCGAAGGGCAAGGCACAGAATTTAAGTAAACTTAAGGACGAGCCAGAGGTGTAAATTTCACGAATTGCCATCCATTGGCTCATCGCTCGCTGCACTCGTACTTCGCCTTATCCTGTTCCGCAACATCACTACGTCACAAACCTGTTGGGGAATATTGAATAGCGCTACAGACAGAGCGTGGTCTGAGCGGAGTGAAAGGCGAGGTTCGGGATCTGAGTATATGTACGTATGGACGAGTCAGAAATCTAAATCCTACGAATTGCCGTACATGAACTCACAGCTCATTGCGCTCGCCGCATCCTATTTCCCAGCAGCGCTATCAACTTTTTGGCGAATTGTGAGAAGGGCGAGCTATAGGATCTGAGTAATCCTAAGGATTACTAATTGCTTTCTATTGGCTCACCAATCGTTGCGATTTTGCCTTGCCTTATCCACTTCCTACCAGTTCTGGTCGCAAGGATGTTAGCGAATTATGAAAAGCGCGACAGACAGAGTGAGTTCTGAGCGAAGCCAAGGGCGACCCCCAGGATCTGAGGAAATGTACGGACGAGCCAGAGATCTAAATCCAACGAATTGCCTTCCATTAGCTCACCGCTCGCTGCGCTTGCACTTCGCCTTATCCAATTTTGCAACAGCACTGCGTCCCAAATAAAATAAAATAAATAACAGGCGGACTAAGGCCGCAGGATGTGTTAGTGACATCCTATTTCCAAGATCTTATCTGCTGTTTGTTGAGGTAATGAGATCAGCATCACACTCAGCAGTGTTATTTATCCCCATAAATGGGTACTCGTTTAACATCTGAGTGAGATCATAGTCCGTCACAAGCTCGTGAGTTCGAAAAACACCATGGATGATGGTGAGATTCGTACTCATCACCCTGAGCACCGAAGGAGCGCGCACTTACCGCTAGACCAACCAGACTACTACTGCGTCCCAAAAATGTTGGCGAATTTTGTAATGCGCGACTGACCGAATTAAAGTAAACCAAAGTACGAGCCAGAGGTTTAAATCTTATCTAAACCTAGTTGCAATATTTCTTGGCAGCTAGAGCCTTAAAATGGTCTCCAAATATGGGACCTACATGTTTGCCAAATTTCAAAATTCCGCACAATTTGCAAGTTATGGAGTGCGGATAGGTGGACCGTGAAATTTAGAGAAAATATAAGAGCCAAGTAGCTCATCAAGTGTCCAAATTTCAGTGAAATCGGGAAGGATTCCCGAGCTATCGAAAATAGACGATTGTCAAACGTAAAAATGCGATTATATCGCTAAATATCGACAGCACAGGGTACACGGGTCAAACTCTACACCGTAAAAGCAAACATGAGTTATCACAGACCTAATCGAGAAGCTTATTATAAAGTGAATTAGAATTCATTGATCATTGTGTGGCATGGAGAATGCTGTATATTTTGCTGTATATTTCCCAATGCTGAACGACAGGTCAAAATGCTGTACTGTACAGCAAAATGCTGTACGTCTGGTCAGCTTAATCTAGACCACTGTTTCCCAACAGGTGGTCCGCGGACGAAGGGTGGTCCGTGAGAGACCCGTAGGTGGGCCGCGGGGAGACTCTGGAGACTTCTTACAAAAAAATTATATTTTCTTGTGACTAATTATAGTTACATGCCAAACACGCACTCTGATTATTATGTAACAGAATATCCAGTAAATACTTTGCTACTAGGTCAGTGATTATGGGAAGGCGGTGGGTTGCTTAGGTTTGTCGCTTATAGCTCAATTCCGAAATGATTCAAGCTAATTACCAAAATTCGAATGCGAAAATTTAAAAGTTTTTCGCGCTAAGCATTGTCACAAACACGAGTCTAAAGACCCAGCTATACCGCTTACTGGATAACTTTTAATCGAAGTTAGCTCTTCTAGATCAGAAGACGCCTATACCTGTGCCAGATAAATTTCAGCTGGTGCGGCAAGTTTTGACGCGAACAAAGCAGTTTTTCTCTCTACTCTCAACAGTGGCGTGGCGTCTTTGGAAGCAAGGGAAGCATTGCTTCCCTTCTTCTTTCAAAATAAAAACGTTTAGAAGCATAACGTATTATCAACATTGTTTATAATTCATAATTTTATACACTATCCACGGTTTTTATGTATATTACATAAAATCATACGCAACCCTGTCGCAACGTATAAAATTACTTTAGCATGCGCACTCTCCAACCAATACACCAACCCACCTGTCTCGCGAAAAAAAATCCACAGCGAGAGAGTTTATAGTCGCCAGTCACGGCGAGACAAAAGCAGAGCGAAATAATGCCTGTATGAAAGATGAAAGCTTGTAGAGCAGATTTACCGGGGGATTGGGCGGCGGAGTAGAGTTAGTACGAGAATGAATTCGCCGTTGGAGGTGGATTTCTAATTGCTTCTTGTAAAATTTACCAACCGACGTGTACAGTTCGTAACAAAAGTTTGTTCATTCTAATTGAAATTGGATTCTGATTGGAATAAGAATTGGCATAGCACAGCAATGCGTTAGTTTGTGAAGCTGTTTAATGCTTGGCGGTATGTGTGTTCGTAATTTATTGTACGTGCAAAGTTATTAGAGATTTTTAACATGTCGTTGCAAATATAACGACATAGTTCTACATTTCAATAGAAAAATTCGCTGCAGACAATACGCAAAACAGTATATACCACAATTTTGCATGTCCCAAGTAGGCATATGGGGTTATAATCACGACAAATAATTTCGTTAATTTCGACTGTTTACAGAATATCCAATATATGGAAAGACACCTATGCCTACTTGGAACAGGAGGAAAATATAAGTAGAATTTGTGTCAAAATTTTAGTCCGCTCACTTGTGCGTGAATACACTCATAGTCATTTTTATGTTCGGGAGAATAATAAATTATCAAAATGTATACGTAGTAATTGAGAATAGAGAGTTTAGGCAAATCGTAAAAACAGTTGTGGTGTACGAATCGACATTATACGTATTGAAATAGGTGTGATGATAAAAGTATCAATTGTCATTGCATCGAGTTACGACACGAGTTTCTTCTTCTTCTCTGTACCGCGTAAAACCCTTGTGTGGGGCATGGGTGCGTTCAACCAAGTGAGCCAGAGCGTGATTCATTTACGACAACTTTTCGATAACGTCTTCAACATACGGAGTTCATAGTATGTACATATATTCGTATGCATGTTGATATCTGAATAATACAAAGCATACTGCACAAATGCTTACATGCGTCTTCTTAAGTCTAGAGATAAAGAATATTTCTTTAGTTTCTAGTTATCTTTATTGTATAAGGATTTCATTCTCATTTCTAGACAGGTGTACGCGGGTTCCCAATTTCATTTACATGAATGTAACTGCTTCCCTTTACTTCAAACTCACGCCACGCCACTGACTCTCAACCTGGCAAACATGGCAAATTATTGAATCCTACAAGATAGTGTTAGTATAAAAATTCAAGCCCAATAACAATCGGTTGCGTCGGGAGTTTGTGGACTGCGCTTTCGAAGAAATGGAAGCCGAACCTAATTTCCAATAAATCATCTTCCTCAGACTAAAGCACCAAGGTAACGTGCTATGCGAAGGATTTTTCTACTTATTTTTAAGTAGGAAATAAACAAAATATAAATCGGGGCATTTCTGATGGGAGATAGAGCGTGAGCTTCTGAATACAATACATCCCGAGAAAAAATCGAGACCTTAATTCGTTTCATTATTATCAAATGGTGGTCCGTGGAGATCCATTTTCATGCTAAGTGGTCCGCAGACGTCTCGGAACCACTGATCTAGACGAAAGTTGACTCAACAGTAAATACATAATAAATAAATTAACGAGACCGAGGCTAATTTTGGGCGCGGCCGAAATTTGAATACCCGTCACATTTGAATGAAACTTAAGCTTCTTTTGTGATAAAAATTTCTACCGCAGCCCTATGACGTGTTCCGATTCCATCTGTTCCTGGATACTTTGAGATTAAAGCCTAGTACTGACATCGAAAGTGAAATTTTTGTGCGGTTTTTCAATGAAAATACATACTGTTGTGGAATATGTGGGGAATGCTGCGGAATTCCATAAGCTACAATCCGAAAACAGTTCCATAATTTGTCTCGGCCATTTGATGTATTTTTTCCGATTCCCCGGTTTTTTCATGTGAAATGTCGAATGACCGGGGAATCAAAAAATAATACATAAATGGCCGAGGAGAATTATGGAACCGGTCTCGGATTGTACCTTATGGAATTCACCGTTTGTGACATATTCCACGACAGTAAGTATGCAGCGGGAAGAATATTTCACTCTCGATCTTAGTTCAACCCTTAATCCAGGAACACACTTGGATGTATTTTGGTTAAGATTCAAAAAGAAAAAAAGTTTTTCTTACAAGAACCTAATATTTGGGGGTTGGTTTGTATGACGGCCCAATGACGTAATTTTCCGATTCCATCCATTCCTAGATATGTTTTGAGGCTTTACTAAGAACACATTTAGGTGAAGATTGATTCACAAAGAAAAAAGGTTTTCATACAAGAACCTAATTTCCAGCGATTGGTTTGTATGAGAGCCCTATGACGTAGTGTTCCGATTTCATCTGTTCCTAGATATGTTGTGTGCCTTTACTAAGAGCACATTTGGGTGAAGGTTGGTTAAGATTGGTTCATAAAGAAAAAGGTTTTTCATAGAAGAACCTAATTTCCAGCGGTTGGTTTGTATGACAGCCCTATGACGTAGTGCTTCGATTTCATCCGTTCCTAGATATTTTTTGAGGCTCTACTAGGAACACATTTGGATGAAGTTTGGCTACGGTCGGATTAAAAAGAGAAAAGTTTTTCTTAGCAGAACTTAATTTTCAATGGTTCGTTTGTATGGCAGCCCTATGACGTAATGTTCCGATTCCATCCGTTCCTAGATATGTTTTGAGGCTTTACTAGGAACACATTTGGGTGAAGTTTGGTTAAGATTGGTACATAAAGAAAAAAAGGTTTTTCTTAGTAAACCTAATTTTCAGGGGCAGCCCCATGACCCTATGGTCCGATTTCATTCGTTCCGACATATATATATACAGCGTACACGAAAAAGAAACTTGTATACCAAATTTCAGTCCGATAGCTTCAAAACTGAGGGACTAGTTTGCGTTGCAACAGACGGACAGACAGACAGACGGATATGGCTTAAACGATTTCTTTCGTCACGCTGATCAATAATATATATACGTTATATATTCGGAGGTGCTTCCTTCTGTGCGTTGCAAACTTCACGACAAAGTTAATATACCCTTTCACATAGTGACGGGTATCATCATCAATGTGGCACGATAGCCCGACGTCGGGCCTTGGCCGCCTGAATCGTTGACCTCCAATTGTCGCGGTTACGTGACCTTGTCCTCCAGTTTCGGAAGCCCAGCAGCTGGTGGGCGTCTTCACCTACGGAGTTCTCCCAGCGAGCTCTCGGTCGTCCATGCAACCTCGCTCCGTCAATTCGTTGTGCGTTCATAACTTTCTTTGGCATGCGATTGTCGTCCATTCGTTGTACATGCCCCGCCCATTGCAGACATTGAAGCTTCACGATTTTCGATACTTCCAGCTCATCGTACAATTGATACAACTCATGGTTGTATCGGATACGCCATTGGTCTCGCTCGCGAACGGCCCCGAAAATTCGCCGAAGGACCTTTCGTTGGAATCGGTCTAGCAAAATTTCGGAGGCTTGGGTAAGGGTCCATGTTTCGCAGCCATAACATAGCACGGGTCGGATGATCGTTTTGTACACGCGGAGCTTCGTGTTCCTGTGCGCAAGTTTCGAATTAATTATAGGGAGGACCGAGAAATATGTCTTATTGGCTAGTTGTATCCGTCGCTTAATTTCGTCGGTTTCGTTGGCGTCCTTTGATAAGTTACAACCCAGATAGTTGAAGTTGTCTACATACTCGATATTAAGGTCCCCCACTGTGATGCTTGAATTTGCTGGCGTTTGTTTTCGATTGCATCATGGCCTTTGTTTTGCTTTCGTTGATATGTAGTCCAACTTCCTTAGCGGCGTTATTGAGCTTATGCAGGAGGCTTTCTGCATCACCCAACCTTCGAGACATGATGTTCATATCGTCGGCGTACGCTACTAATTGAGTCGACTTGATGAGTAGCGTTCCGCTGCTGTCCATATTCATGGCTCGAATTACATACTCCAAAGCCAAGTTGAAGAGGTCGGCGCCAGCCCGTCGCCCTGCTTGAGTCCAGTACGAGTTTCAAATAGGTCAGTGAGTCGGTTCTGCTCTTTGACCTGCGAGACGGTATTAGTCATCGTCATCCTTGTGAGTCGCACTAACTTTGCCGGGATACCAAAGTTCAGCATAATGTTGTACAGTACACTTCGGTCGATACTGTCGTATGCCTGCTTGAAGTCGACAAAGATTTGGTATACGTCGATGTTGTATTCCCAGCACTTTTGGAGTAGTAGCTTCACTGTGTAAAGCTGATCGGTCGTTGAACGACCAGGTCTGAAGCCGCCTTGATACTCGCCAATGATTTGTTCTGCGTACGGATTGATTCTCTTTTCAAGAATTTTTGATAAAATCTTATAGGCCGTACAAACTAATGATATGCCCCTGTAATTCTCACACTTCAGCTTGTCACCCTTTTTGTGGATTGGGCAGATTATGCTTTTGCGCCAATCTTCGGGGATTACCTCGTCGTTCCATATTTTCAGCAGTAGCACATGTACAGCGTTGGTCAGGCACGTTCCACCATGCTTCAGCAGTTCTGCTGGGATCTCGTCAGCGCCGGGCGCTTTATTATTTTGGAGCGACTGTATGGCAAGACTCACCTCCTCAACTGTTGGGGGTAGAACGGGAGGGCCTGGTTCGGCTAACTGCTCAAGAGCTAGCTCCGCGGGGGATGTTGATGATGCATTGAGGAGCTCTTCAAAATGCGAGGCCCATCGTTTGTTGACGCTTTCGATGTCGCTGATGATGTTACCATCCTTGTCCTGGGTTGATATCCGTTCTTGATATTATTTATAAGTTTGTACGCCTGTCTAGTGTTCTTACTGGCTAATCTTTGGTTTATTTCCTGTAACTGCTCGTCAAAATGTTTGCGTTTCTTACGTCTAATTAACTTGTTAGATACTCGCCGAAGCTCGTTATATCTTTCTTTCTTGGCTCGGGATGCGCGTTGTGTGTATTGGGGATAGGCTTCATTTTTCGCCTCAATCGAGGCCCTGCATTCTTCGTCGAACCAGTCTGCTCGTCTGCGCCGGCCTTTATAGCCCACGACCTCTTCTCCGACCTCCTTGATGCTGTCTTTGAGCTCCTCCCAGAACTCATGGATGCCTAGATTATTGATGTTATCAAGCATGGGCGACAGTTTTTCCTCAAGGGCTGTAGTATACGCAGCCGCCGTGGCATCATCAATCAAATTGTCAACCTCGAAGATCTTGGCAGGGTTGATTCTCGTTAGGTGCACCGAAGAGATTCTGCACCTGTAGGTCGTCTTCACCAAATAGTGATCGGTGTCGCAGTTGGCTCCTCGATAGGATCGAACATCTAGGACATTAGAAGCCCATCTCTTGTTGATCAGTACGTGGTCGATTTGGTTCACGGTGTATTCATCTGGAGACTTCCAGGTCTGCTTATGAATTCGTCGATGAGGGAAGCATGTAGAGCTTATGACCAAGTTTCTGCCGCTCGCGAAGTCGATAAGTCGCTGACCGTTGTTGTTGTTTTCGTCGTGGAGGCTATGACCACCAGTAGTTCCCCTATGCCAGCTTTCGTTTCCGACTTTAGCGTTGAAGTCTCCTAGCAGCAGCTTGACGTCGTTTGATGGAAGTGAGTCGAAGAGTGTTTCTAGGTCGTTGTAGAACTCCTCCTGTCCTTAATCGCGTCTTCTTTTACTTCTGTAGGGGCATGTGCATTAATGAGCCAGAGATTAGCGAAACGGGTCTAAAGGTACGTTGTGCTAGACACGACTGCATCGGCTCTAGCGACAGCGACTCGTTCATTTCATATAAAAACTCATTTTTCTCTCATTATAAAAACGAGTTTTTATATGAAATGAGCGAGTCGCTGTCGCTAGAGCCGATGCAGTCGTGTCTAGCACAACGTACCTTTAATGCGGATCGCACATAGCCGCTCGTTGATGGGTTTGAAGCCGATAACGTGGTCCTTGAGCTGCTTAGTGACGGGTATAAAAAAGGTTAAAATCTGGTGTTCCAATATCACAATTTTCACGCTCTGTGGCTCACTTGGTTGAGTCGCACTCTACGATGCTAGTAATCTAGAGGTCCGGAGATCGAATCTCGGCGTGCATAGGAAATGTATAGTGCTTGCAACATTATATACACTCCGAAATGATATGCAATGTAACGTTGACTCGAAATCGCCTATAAACGGCTGAGTTAATGCACAATTGCTCCACATGGGGCTGTACGGTACTGAGAAGAAAAAGAAGAATATCATGATAGTCGTATTTAGAATGGAAACTGTTCAAATTTCACAAAGCTTCATAGAGACTCCAAAATTTGAAATCGCTAAGCAATAGAAAATGGGTTTGCTGCAATAACAATTGAACAATCCAAGGGGAAACCGCTAGTTGACAATGTTATACCTTTACTGAGCATGATACTACCATGACCGTACTATGAGGTCATGTTTAGTTAGTGTCCCCGCCGTTCCTCTGACCTCGATTTAACTATACCCAATAATAAACCTCTCCTGCAACATCCCATATACAGGGTGTCCCGCATTAGGTGGGCAATACTGTAAGGGTTGATAGCACAACTTGTTTCAGCAAGAAAATTACCAATACAATCGGAATTTTTTTACCGTTACCTTGTTATCGCTCTTTTTGTGAAAGTCATCGAAAATCGTGACTCGTCATGTAAAATCACTATTTGTAGCCCTCCTGATGAGTTAATCCAAAATTTGATTTCAGTTTCAGAAACTACATAACATTTTACAAAAACTGAAGTTTATCCTGCTGCCAACATTATCGCCACTTTCAAGATACAGTTACTCAAACTTTATAGAAATTTTAAAATAGATTTTTCATCGAAAATTCAAACAGTAATTTCATAACGGTGCTTTATACGTACAACTGCAAAGTTGACAAAAGGTGCTTCAACATGTTGGCTTTCCAACGGTATATCACTTTTCATATTTACATTACAGAATTTTAGGGAAACACGCATTGAATGATCAAAATCATGGCTTCAGTGGAATCGCTAACAATTTTCCCTTTACTCGAAAAAAGGCTATTATAATTCGGGATAGAGTCTCGCTACATTATTTTGACCAGAACTGAAAGATATTTGAAATTTTGTACATTGTTTGCTAAATATAACGGTACTTATAACAGTTAAAATCTAATATTTGCTATTCATAATCGAAAAGCTGTTATTCTTTCTTATGTTTTCACTTCGCAAGCGTGATTGTTTTGTTACTTTTTGGCGGTTAGAAAATTCACGTATAGTTTTGTTAATAATACAATTTATTTTTCGAATATAGCCCTCATTTTTAGACCAATTAAATAAAATCGCGATGGTGGAAAACCAATTCTCCGATAGAGAGTATGCGGATATGGTGTTTGTGTATGGGGTTGAAGAAGGAAATGGGATTGAAGCAGTCCGAGAGTATAGTCGGCGATTCCCACAGCGACGAATTCCAGGCAGACGTACCTTCGGAAGAATGTATTGGCTTCTTCGAGAGACAGGTCGACAACCAAACCACATCGGTAGAGAAGGAGCCCGCCGTACTATTGTCCGAAGGGATGAAGAGATTCTTAATCTCTTCGAAACTAACCCAAAATTGAGCACGCGTAGAGCAGCACTTCAGCTAGATATTCCTCTGATGGCGATCCGAAGGCCTCTTCAGTCGGACGACCGGTATCCGTACCACCTTATGCAGGTTCAGGAATAACTAACGAGCGACTGTCAGAGGAGGCTAACATTTTACAAATTTTACCTCCCGGGAACAGCTGCTGCAGCGAATTAATGATGCTTGTGACAACATAATGGAAAACCCTCCTGAAATCCTTCGGACCGTTTCTTCCATGCATCCAAGGTGTCGAGTCTGCATACAAAATGGAGGAGGCCAATTCCAGCAGCATTATTCCAATTTATCAAACAGACATTTAATCATTAGTTAATATTTTTAGTTTATTGGTTCTTTCTCACACTCAAAACTTTATTTTCATTTTTATTTAACAAATTTACAAAAATACGATAGTAAAATATAAAAAATAAATGAATAAAATGTCAGTTTGAATAATCCGATAAGAAAATAATTACCTTGTTTTTTTACATCCAATAGTGTAATTCCAAAATCCCGCAATCTAAATATGAAAAGTGATATACCGTTGGAAAGCCAACATGTTGAGGCAACTTTTATCAACTTTGCAGAGTTGTACGTATAAAGCACCGTTATGAAATTACTGTTTGAATTTTCGGTGAAAAATCTATCTTAAAATTTAAATTGAGTTTGAGTGAGTAACTGTATTTTGAAAGCGGCAATAATGTTGGCAACAGGAAAAACTTCAGTTTTTGTGAAATTTTATGTATTTTCTGAAACTGAATTTAAATCTTGGATTAGATCATCAGGAGGGCTGCAAATTATGATTTTGCATTACAAGGCACGATTTTCGATGACTTTCACAAAAAGAGCGATAACAAGGTAACGGTAAAAAAATTTCGATTGTATTAGTAGTTTTCTTGCTGAAACAAGTTGTGCTATCAACCCTTACAGTATTGACCACCTAATGCGGGACACCCTGTATATGCCGATTATAAAATTTACAGAGCAGTTGATTTCTTTCATTAACTAAGTTTAACACCTAGACCGACTCAACTTGAACTCAATACTTGCAAAAATGTTTCTCTCAATTGTGTCCCTCTGTAAAGGTCTGGATAGACCTCGGGCGGAATGAAAATGACATTTTTGTCCGCTGAGATTTTCTCAATGAAAATGCACGCTTACTGTCGTGGAACATGTCGGAAATGATGGGGAATTCCATAAGCTACAATCCGAATATGGTTCCAAAATTTTTCTCGGCCATTTTATGTAATTTTTTTCGATTCCCCGGTCATTTCACCGTGGAAAATATATAATTACCGGGGAATCGAAAAATAATACATAAAATGGCCGAGAAAAATTTTGGAACTATATTCGGATTGTAGCTTATGGAATTCCCCATCATTTCCAATATGTTCCACGACAGTAAGCATGCATTTTCATTGAGAAAATCGCAGCAAACAAAAATTTAATTTTCATTCCGCCCGAGGTCTATTCAGGCCTTAAGGAGCAAACAAATAAGTATCAACTGCTATAGGTTGCTGCTAAATCAATCGAAAGTTAAAAAGAACCACAATCGCTCCTACTTTGCGGTAGGTTTACGTCACCACTGCTCTGACTTTTCTGTACCATCGGATAGTTATGGCAAACATGGATACATACATATTTGTTTTCAGTCAGCAACCAAAATTCTAATATCTAATACATAATGTCAAAATTTAGAGCGTTGGACCCCTCTCGAAACAAAATCCTGGCTACGTGCCTGAAATGCAGGTGAATCAAAGAAATTCATCCTGGAGTATGTGTTAATTTTCGTCACAAAATACCAATAGTTTTCCGCATATTTTAACACATGCTGGGAAACGATGTAAAATAAACGCATTGATTCTGGTAACGTCCCTTCAGCAATATTCTCGTTGAGCTTGGAAGGGGCGGCAAAATGTCAACGGCCTACTACCGGCAAATGTGTGAATTCGCCATTGAACTGAACCTAACCCGAAACTCTGAAGATCTGCGGGAGAGATTCGAACGAAAGGTTCTCCGAAAATTCTTCGGGGCCGTTCACGAACGAGTTGAATAGCGCATCCGGTACAACCATAATATGTATCAGCTGTACGATGAGCTACATGTGTCAAGACCCGACGTCGGGCTATCATGCCATAAAAAAGAAGAATCCAAAAACGTTGACCTGTCACTATGGTTGACTCAATTGACCTAGGACGACGTCACTGGCGGTTTAAGAGGGTCCAGTAGTATAAAGAGTGGTTTTTCATAAATAAGAGAAAAATTGTCCCTCGTAGATTATAAAACTATATTTTTGTAACTGTGATTTTTATATGGCTTAAAAATCACCCATCTTGCTTATCCGCCCCAGCTGTCTCGCAAAATTCAGTCGCATAGAACCTCGCAAAAGGTAAGGTTGCCCCTGGACGGGACGACGAATCATAGTATGTATTCAATTTACTAGTGCATATCATATACGCTCGCACTGTAGATACTCACAGCTCGCATAGCATAACATCAACATCTTCTTCTCAAACATGCATGCTGAATTATTTTTTTTTATAATGTTGATAATATTAAATTCGATATTAAAACTTTTAGAGAAGTATCATACCCAAAGTCGCCGTAGAAAATATCCTTTTTTTAATATCAAAATTAACTTCAGAAAAGAGGTACCATTTACCTTTATTGTTGTACATATCCTTTTTTTAAATTTCATGCATATTTAAAAAAATAAATATATTACTTTCGGAAGTCCAAAACACCCTTCTCAATCCGCAACCGTCGTTCACCACATTCGATGAACAAAATATTCTAATTTCACTAATGACCTAAACTACAAAAAAAAAACGATTAATAATAAATATTTAATGAGTTCCTTTTTCAACGTGCCACCACCGCGCACCGGTCGTTACCATCTAACATCGTCTATGCTACTCCTGCTGCTAGCTGTATACATATTTTCAGTCTCAAAACGCGTCATTTACGAAAAAAAATTAATTGAAATTCAAAAGTCATAAGAAACAAACCTAAAAATATCTGAAACACACGCAAAGGGTGTGTTTGGCGCGAGGGGTCCTAGATACAGGATACACTATTCGACTTTATTGCAGATTTCTTTTTCTAGTATCGTGTTCTTTTACTTTTTATTTTTCGACTATTCATTATAGATTCATTCTTTCAACCTGCGCGAGTAAGGGGTTGAATTCTATATCGTCATTCACATATTTTGAAATTTTATTAGCGTTTTCATTTCAGAGAGTCTATTGTTTTTTATGTTTTTGTGTATGGTAGTGAAGCACATCTACATACAAGTATTGGTTCGAATTTTATATTTATTTGAGGCTATCATGAATTTCGGGGGTTGGCACTAAAAGGGACGTTCACTTTCTTTGAACATAGTAGGACATAGGACATAAATTAATAGATTTTTATTTTTGATAAAATTCTGTTCGTATTTCATGGCAGTGATGAAACAAATTTGATTGTATGTATAAGCTCTGAACTTGGCCGATGAACATAATTGTGTATTGTGGAAACTGGTGAATTTCGGTTTGAAAGGAGTGAATTTTGTCATGAAACAAAGTTCCAACTATAAGCTGTTAAAAGAAAAAAGGATTGAAATCCACGGTTGGAGTTAAATGCGAGTAGAGTAGCAAAACTATCAATTTTTAATCTTAAATAATACATTTTATTTGATCCAAGACATAAAACTATTTTCTACTAAGTTTTATTTCTCTCTAGTATTTCGGCATATTGTTGAACCGATCCGTCTTCATATTGCGACTGAAAGACTTCTTCTGGTAGGGTTTCACTAACACTTTCTCTTCCTTTTCGACCTCATCACTTTGCTTTTTCGATTTTTTAATTTTGTCGCGCAATCGATTGCCCAGCCGCGATGTCACCAGAATTTTATTGACTTTGTCACTTTTTAGCCACCTGGAATGCCAAGATGAACCCTAAATAGATTTCAAAATCAATTATACGATTTCATAAGACTAGTGAGAATGCTATGAACTATCAACATGAAAAAAAATGAATAACTAAACAAGGAATGCGATCATTTCATGTTAATATAAAATAAAATTTTCTCTGAAGTACAACTGAAATAGTTACCTCACTTGAATCGGCGAATTGGCCAAGACTCGTTTCATCGTCACTAGAATTGTCCAAAGTGATAATATCATTATCCGCCTCGACCGAAAGAACTTTTTTAAGTGGCTCGTTTTTCTTGGTCACGTCAACCGATGGCATCGAAATATCTTTGTCGTTAGTACTATCGTGAAGATCATCCAAGTCGTCGTGTCCCAATGAAATAGCATCATCATTATGTCGACCAAAATCCGTTTCGGCTTCATCAATCCGACTATGACCGTCCGAGCTAGGACCCGCCTCATCTTCGGACTTATTAGAAATATTCGACTCATTTGTAGAATCAGGAATTCCAGACTGTTTGGGGGATTGTTTTCATTTG